>OY725189.1:2437500-5332500 GCA_963241965.1 Tortrix viridana
GAAATTTTAATTGAAATCGGTGGTGTTATTCTCTGTCGAACTAACAGCGGATCATAAAGTATATCTAATTCGATCACGACACCAATCCATTTCGGTACTAGCTTGTTCGTGTAAAATTCGTTTATTGTTTCTTCGGAAAAGAATAATTATGATTTTGAAAAAATATCCGGCGCGACCTTTGAGCTAATTCAGAAGTTTGAAATACATAAAATTGTCGTGTCGAGTGATTGCTTGGTTGGTCGGCTGAAATTACAGCATTTAATAATCATCTATTGTGCAGACAAGTTAGGTTAGATTCGTTATATGTTATATAATAATTCAGACACAAACAATGAGTATGTCACTCGATTTAGACCCAAATTTCATCTAAATCAGTTCAATTGTTTATGCGTGACGGAGAAACATCCAAACATGTAGATTATGTAGTTAAAGTTCCACCGAGCTCGGTTGCAATATCAGGAGGCCGAAACAAAATGTATTACGCTAGTTTAACTTTTCGAAACTCGACAAAATGGAATTGACATAAGCGGCTGACGCGACTGATCGCTAGCTTAACTCAATCCTATACTTCTTTGATTTTTTTAAATCGTAATGTTAGCTTAATGCATCTTGGCTAGCGTCCCTGGAATTCCGAGTTTCAATATTAATTGTTGATTGCTTAATTTAATGTCATTGTCCATGTTTCAATTTCCGTCTCAAGAACGACAAGATAGGTACATAGTATAAAACAAAGTCACTTCCCGCCGTCTGTCCCTTTGTATGTATGTACGCTTAGATCTTCCAAACTGCAACGGATTTTAATGCGGTTTTCACCATCAGTTACATAATTTTTTGCGGAAGGTTTATGTAACAGTACCCGGAGCAAAGCGAGGGCGGGTCGCTAGTTTATAAGAATAGCTTGTACCTACCCGCCGTAAGGGAATACCCCAGTGCTGTACAAGTCTCATAAATTTAATAGTCGATCTTCGACACACGAGCGTAATGGCGGCATTAATATTAAAATTTAATGAAACCGTACTTTTATTGGATCCTGAAATTCATTAAAATCGATGACCTTTGTAAATGGGCGGGTTTTGGAAAAAAGAAATGACGAAGTTTATAAACTATATAAAACTAGCGTTTGCTGACGACTTTGCCTGCGTTGAACTACTTATAACATTATTACTACGGAACTTTTTTTGATAAATAGTGTTGAAAGATGACGGATGTACCTAATGCCTAATGGCATTCTTTACCAGTTAACCAGTGCTCCAAACATTGTTTTTTGTATCAAAACCGATTAATGCTTAATAATAAGCCGACTCTTAAGCAGAGGGTCGTGGGTTCGAACCCGGGCTCGCACCTCTTAAGTTTTTTGGAATATACGTGCGAAATATAATTTGTAAAACCATGAGCTTTTCGGCAAAGGAAAACATCGTGAGGAAACCCGCACACACCTGCAAAGCAATTTGACGGTGTGTGCGAAATTCCCAATCCGCACTGGGCCCGCGTGGGAGCTATAGCCCGAACCCTCTCGTTGCGATTGGAGGCCTGTGCCCAGCAGTGGGACGTATATAGGCTGGATTATTATTATTAAGTGTGTTCTACACTGCGTTTGTCGAAACGCGATCGCCACTCAAGAACACGATAACTCCAACGTTAACCAGTTCTGCGGCATATATAGCCGACCCATTGCCACCTCAGCTGGCTAATTCGATGAGATACGTCAATGACTTTGGTTCTCTGCCGGATCACTTCGTTGCGGATCCGATCCTTAAGAGAAACTTCCAACAAACCCTTTTTAGGGTTCCGTACCTCAAATAAAAAAAACGGAACCCTTATAGAATCACTTTGTTGTCCGTCTGTCTGTCTGTCTGTGTGTCTGTCAAGACCCTTTTTCTCAGGAACGCGTGAAGGTATCCAGTTGAAATTAATACCAAATACTTAGGTCTGCAATCCCTTGAATCAGTGAAAAAAATCAAACGTCTAAGTCAACGCAATCAAAAGATACGGCCGTTTATGCCGAATATTTAAGGGAATCTCAAGGGAATCAAAACCTTTAGGGTACTTTCCGTTGACTTAGAATAATGAAATTTGGCAAGAAGCAATGTCTTATAGCATAAGTAAAGGAAAAAATCCGAAAACCGTTAATTTGTAGTTACATCACATAAAAACAGGTCCAGTATAAACTGACACTCACTAAGTATGAAAGTGCATACTAATTGCGTATCAGTTTATACTGGACTTCGTGTATATTGTGTTCCCGTGATTTACGAACTATTTACATGCCTACAAGGTTTGTGCGGAACCCTCAGTGCGCGACTCGGACTCGCACTTGACCGGCTTTTTTGTAGCTGAGCGACTTTAAATTTAAAGCTGCTACCGGCTACCGTTCGGTCACGTCGTTCGCACGCATACCTTTTGACAGATTTCTACAGGTCTTTAGAGTTCGTATAATGCAACTTGTCTTAGCCCACGGGATACATATATCTTTTAATTGGGTAGCTATCACTTTATCGAAACTCCTTTCATCGAACGTATCATTTCATCGAATTTAATTTTCAAGCTAATTTCCACGTGCAGGAGTTATAATTTTTTGATGGTGACAGGTCTAACGTAACCTAACCTACGTAACCCATGCAAAACAATAAGGTTTCAGCAGAAATTAGCTTTCGATGAAATGATACGTTCGATGAAAGGTGTTTCGATAAAGTGATGAAATACCCTTTTAATTAGATAAGTATCAAGAAAAAATCCCTGACAATGCGCTCTGAAACAAACAATGATAAAGAAGCCTCTACGCTGAGAGTATACCGGTTGTATATTTTCTTTGGTGTTTTTTCCAGACAAAATAAACCAGCACATTAAGCATTTGCGCTGACGCAGACTGCCAGCGCCTCTGCGGGCCAATCTTATGAACCTCAGGTGTTAACGTCAACCGTCTCCACTGCTTGACACGACACGACATTTTTAAATACGAAATTCTCGTTTGACCTGTCAGGTCTGGAAAAACGAGGACGCTGTTCGGAATGAATTTCGCAACATGATCTAAATGCAAAAACTGCTGTTTAATGTGGAGGTTGACATTTGAGAAAAAGTCCACGATGTATCTTCCTGAAAGGCAAAGATAGGGCACAATGTAGGACATGACGACGGTACCCTACTTTAATCAATAGCATATGTATGATATTTTTTTGTTTTAATAAAAAGTAATTCATGTAACAAACAGTAAAGAAAAAATATTTTTCGTTATAACTATAAAAATAACCTTGGCTCATCCATTTAAGGTTTGTTTCTATCTCTTTCTAGCAAAACAGAGTTTAACATGGAGTTTATATGGCCGTAGTGCACGCTGACGTCACAGTACATGTCAGATGTCTCCTATCTAATTAGTAGTTTTTAAATGCTTATATTATTCGTATTATCTCTTTTACGGTATTTTCATATTTTGTTAATAAAAAAAATCATGCATATTCTCTGTTGTCTGTTTTTTTCCATCAACATTCTCATCGTTTTTCATACTTTTTTATTAAGGTAACAAACAAACTTTCGCATTTATAATATTAATATGGATTAGCCTTAAATTAGGAAGTAGGCCGGGATCTCGTGCAACAATGGATACACACCGCGTCGGTGCCCGCTATTACTAGACACAACGTAATATCCTGTTGCCAGCTTGCTTGCTACCGCGTATTGTTTGAGCCACTGCGGGACAATGGACGGGCCGTTATGGAAATTAAATGTGTTCCAACACTTTGTTAAAAGAATGAAGCTGGATGGAAAACATTTTAATAGGTAGTTTAGTTTTTCAATGTTAAATTTATTTGAACACCCATTGCTTGGAATCATAATAATAACTAGATTAATTACGTTTATTTTACGGGAAAATAAAATGAAGTGTTCAATATTAGCTAACGAAAATTTCACAAAATACTTTAAAGATCAAGTCAAAATGGACCTCATTGCATACAATTAAAGTACATAAGGTATATTTTTGAAGTGCGGACTTAAATACGGAACCCTGGGTGCGCGAGTGCAACTCGCACTTGACTTGTCCTGACTTGTTCCGTCTTTAAGGTTCATCGCCTCAACAGGTCGATGTGTAATGGGCAGGCGGTTTACAACCCGGGCATAGAGGTATTAGAGGTATTTTTCTTGATCGGTCAGTTCCCAAAGTAATTGCGCTAGACCACGTCTGTGGGTACGAAATCGTAGGGAAAGGCTACCTTATGAAACTGTGAAAACTTTTGTGTATGACGGACTACAAATGAGTTTAATACATGTCGGGTTGTTCCTTTCCGTTTCCCGTTCCGTTCAGTGACCGTTCCGAGTTGGAAATTCCGTCGGAACGCCGAGTTCGTACTCATTGTAATAGTTTATTTTATTTATTTATTAAAATAGGAAGCCTCCATGTGGTACATAAGTAATATGTTACAGATTTTCATTTTTATACTATTTTACCGTTACGTACAACATACTTATAGGCTAACTCAGCGTGCGTATAATTTATTTGCTTCTAATACATTACAATAACTGCATGTAGAAGTTAATTACACACATACACACAAAAACACACACGCACTCTCACACGCATACCACATGACGCGATACCTATATACATGCACACATGCAAACGAACACAAGAAATCAAAACAAAAACACAACAAAACAAAACAGAACCAATATTTGCAAATTGTAAACTTTCTTGTTTTCCTAAAGTGTACACGATTACAATTTTAGTTATACTAGCCATTATCTCTAGAAAAAAAAAATTAAGTTGTATGTCTCAATTTGCTACTTTTTTTATTACATCATATTTTGACATCATTCTTACTAAAGGTGCTGACTTGCCCAGATTGGTTCGACAGAAACGGGTTTTGAAAATTTTATAATCCACTACTCCCCCTATTTCTTTTCGTTGGGGGTTGATTTTCGAGAAATCCTTTCCCAGTGCACCCCTACAGTATCCAAGTATTCCCTCCTAATTTCAAGTCCCTAGGTTCAGCAGCAGTGGCTGTGTTGCCAGTCAGTCAGTCAGTCACGGAAAAAGAATAAGAAGAAAATGAAGAAGAAGCAGAAATGCAAAAATAAAAATGTAAAATAATAAAATAGGAAGAACTACATTTACCATAAACTCTGATGCTTTCATATTTTAGAAATTTTTTAATTTATAATTATAAGATTACTGCATTGCACTCTTTAATTGCACGGAGGTGCAGGAAGTAGGATAATTTGAGTTACTCAAAATACATCTTAATCACCTGAGTGGCTTCTTCTTAATTAAAACTGTGTCGCTTCGCTGAGCAAATGATTTTACTATACACAAAATTTCACACGTTCATGTTATTTGCAATGAAATCATGGTTACGATGATTTTGGTAACCAAACGTAAGAAAGATGAATAAAAAAACATTCAACCTGTTAATTCCCGCAAGAAGTCCACGTGAGCTTTGAACTCCAATTTCACACCACTTTCCTTTTCTCGTAAGCAAATATTTTTCTTTCCCTAATGTCTTTGTCGTCCTAATTCGGCGCCTGCAAAAAACCTCATATAGAAGGAAAATTAATTATTGCCGTCGCGTTCAAAAGATTTGCCCGGGGATTTCCTTAGCGAAAATGACTTTTTGGAGGAAGTGTTTTTGCTTTAGTTTCGCCTTCGTAAGCGTATAACAATCATAAAAAATACGACGTATTTTTGGATCTAATTCTGTGAAGGTTGCTTAGCAAGGTTCATTAAAAACGATTATTGCTAATGGAGTGTCATCATGTATTTTGTATATTATTTGTGTTTACTTAAATTAATGTCCATCAATCTATCACGTCGGCCGCTTAAGGCAATTACATATATTTTTACCCAACTGCGCGAAGCAAAAAGAAGGGTAAAGTGATTAAGTCTATGTATGTATGTAGCTTCTGGATTTTTGAGTAAAACCAAGTTTTATCAACACTGCGTTTATTTTAAGAATTTTCTCAACACTACAACTAAAACCTTTACTTCTTCTTTCAACACCGTCCTATCTCTTTAGCAGTCGTCCTTCGTCTCTCTCCCTCACTTCCCCAACCTTTCCAACCCTTTCATTCAATTGCATCGGTCAACGGTCAACGGTCACTTGTACGATCCGTTTCACTCCTACATTGTATGTGACCGAAAATCAGATGATCCACTCTAGCTCCTAAACTATTGGAATGGGGTGTCATAATGATTCGTGAAAATCGTGCAAGTGTCATAAATAGGCTATAAAATAATGAGGGTGCGTCATACTTGGACGTAGTTTAGCGAAAAGGATCCAATTCAACTATTTCACACTTGTAGAATTTGACATAATATTGACAGCAATAGAATTCAAATTTAAATACATTTGCTTTGTGGGTTGGTTCCTTTTCCCTAAACTACGTCCACTTAGCCAGTCGGGTTTAGTTAGGGTTTTGGTTCGGTTATTCTAATGTAACCTAAACGGTAACGTTTACCGAATGCATCTTGTCTAGTCCTACAGTAACGCCAAGGATTCTTTTACATAGGCGGCACGCCGTCAACGGCAAAGGCAAGCCGTCTGCCTCTTGAGTTATATGTTCTATAAATAAATATCTTCAATGTATACTTCTGTTTTAAAAGCCGTGGTAGCCTAATGGTTTGACCTGCCGACTCTTAAGCAGAGGGTCGTGGGTTCGAACCCGGGCTCGCACCTCTAAGTTTTACGGAATTTATGTGCAAAATATAATTTGTAAATTTACCATGAGCTTATCAGTGAAGGAAAACATCGTGAGGAAACCTGCACACACCTGCAAAGCAAATTTGACCGTGTGTGCGAAGTTTCCAACCCGCACTGGGCCCGCGTGGGAACTAATAGCCCAAACCCTCTCATTGTGCGTGGAGGCCTGTGCCCAGCAGTGGGACGTATATAGGCTGGATTATTATTTATTATTATTTATTATATTTCTGTTTAATACACAGTGTGATTGTATAGTAGAGTTTCTACGCTTGTTTGTCACATTTCTTTTCTTTTCACTGTCCGATGTAAAAGAACGATTCAACACTATAAACCGCACTGTTTATATGATTAAACCTCTTATCGTTGTATATTCTCACAATCCCTTTGCAGTAATTAATTTATACCTACCCACCGTGACGAAGGGACTTACCGATTCACCAACATATCCAAGCATTCCCAACAACCTATTGGATACGAAGACAGGGTTCTATTTTGTTTGTGTAACGGTATATGTTAAGTTGGTTAGGGTTATACTTCATTTTGCGGATGGCTCGTTTTGGGCGAGGGTCGAAAAAGGTGTTAATTAGACGGACCAAGATGAGGTTTTGTGGATTCGTTAGTTTAAAATCCAGTTTGGAAGGTTTGGTTGCGGTGGTCTTTTATCAGAAAACTACTGAGATTTCTTTCGAGGTTATATTTTTTTTATATAATTAAAACTAGCGACCCGCCACGCCTACCCGCACGGATAGCACCAGTTATCTTTCTATACAGGATGTCCTGCGATAAAGTGCAAAAACGAATAAGGGTGAAACTACATGTGAGTTTATCACGGTAAAAAAAATTAAACAAATATTTATTTTAAATTTTGCATATGGCTTACAAATAATTTTTTCATAAATTAATTGTAATTTTTTTAATTTTAATGTTTTTTTAATTATTTTTTTCTGTGATAAAATCACAATGTAGTTTTACCCTTATTTGTTATCGCGGGACACCCTGTATAATTCATAAATTATAGTGTATAACCTTTCTGTTTAGATAATCCCGCTATATTTTGGTGAAAACCATGACAATCCATACAGTAGTTTTTGAGATGCAGAAACTCAGCGCAGCGGGGGACTTTATAATTATGTAGTGATGAAGAGGCAGAGCTGGAGTCCCTTGGCATGTCTTGGGAGGAAACCTGTGAGGCGACGCAGGATCGGTCCAGATGGAGAGGCTGTATTACGAGCACATCTCAGTAGGACATACCTAATAGTAAGAAGATAGATAAACAAGCAGATTACCTGATGGGAGTAATCACCACCGCCCATGAACACCGGCAACTAAGAAATATTGTTGGTCCGTTACCGGTCCTTTAGGGACATTTAAGCTCTTTCTTTAAAGGTCTTATAACAAACATAACTGTAAGGAAACACCGCAGAAGGACTTGATTCTACTATTTCACCGTACGAGGCCAGAAGAGCCTGAGTCACAAGGATCAGAGGGAAGACTCCGATGAGCACGATGGAAGGATGCTATTAATCAAGGTGATAGTTTTGAAATTTGGGTTATTGCCGTGTAAGAGCTTGAAACATCAGTATTTTCAGGAACCTATCGTAACCTTGGACCAGGAATTTATTAGTACTGAACCTATACTATTACGGTACCAATAATTAGGGGTTCTAATGAGGGTACCTTTTTAAGGAACCGGTATGTTTTCGGTGCTAATACCGGTATTTTTTCTTAACCGGTACTCTGGAAAGGTAATGAAGAGAACCGGGTAAATACCGCTATTAACCGGTACCGGGTTCAAGCCCTGCGTGTGGTATTTACGATGGTGGATAGTATGTCATACAAAAAAACTTCACACACAATACTGACTTAGTTACTTCTTACTTCTTCTAGTTGTGTGCTAAAATGCACCATAACAACATATTAAAGGAACTTATTAACATGGTACTAATTGGAAAACTGCGGTTTCCGTTAATGAGAGCGCCGTGTGGGCCATATTGGAACTAACTCCATTAACTTTTAATTGAGCAATATCATATTTGATTACGCTTTGTGCGGGGAAATAGAACGCTTGCTTATTACTTCAAGTGGTTCGGAGTAATTTAAACCCTGACTACTCTATAAGTGTACCTACACTGTTACTTTAGACCCCAAATAAAATTCGTCTTATACGAGTACCTAGTAGTTTCTTTCATGATTTTGTAAATGATTTTTTAATTAAATCACTACAAAAATACTTGCATTTATCAACCATTTATTGCCACAAAAACACTAAAATGAGAATTACAGAGATATTAAAAGTAAATAACTTAAGGAAGAACGAAAGATTGTGACAAGAGAAGGCACTCAGCTTTTGCTGTTGGGCTGCTCCAGGAAGTCACCCTCACACAGCGCTCATAATGCGATGCTTCAGTCTGAAAGTAAAAAAATCTAAAACAAATAGAAATCGACCACTTTTCGTACCTTATCTAAACTATAACGTATGTCATAATCCCATCACACACAACTTCGAAATTATGTTGTAATGTATTAGTTTTGTTATGTGCATATATATGTCTTCTCATATTTATTTCATATTATTTGGTCGACTGGTAGAGAATGCTATTATAGACATTAAGCGTTTCCCTTGTTTTGCAGACACTCATTTCGTCGTTTCACAGAATATCAATTCATCGCAAGCTAATTTAGCCTGAAACCTTATTGTTTTCAGGTTATCTTAAGCATGGGTTACGTAGGTTAGGTTAGACCTGTGACCACCAAAAAATTATAACTCCTGCACGTGGAAATGCCTGTCGATGAAATGAAAATTCGGCGAAATAAAACATTCTATGAAATGAGTGTCGGTGATTCAAGGGTAAACCAGGCATTAAGTCCGACATTTGTACTAGTTTTTGCGCAATAAAAAAAAACTGGGACTGTATGACCCGAAGGATATTCTCCTGATGTGTGAAATTTCCTTCGAGTTAAAAATTTTACATTTGCCACGTACAAAAATGTGTAAAATTTTAACTGGAAGTAACTCAACCTATGCGCGGTTTGATTATTTGAAACGGACATATAATTAAGTCTGCCAGCGGGCTATGGTCGTGTTTATCATGTGGGTGGGTAACACGGATAAAGGTAACTGTCGCTTTCTGACCATTAAGTAAGTGCGAAGGTGTAAGATGCTTTATTCACCGCGATAAAGGCGTCCATAATACGATGTAGCACTTCCTAAAGATATTGCAAATATATGTTTAACATATTTGTACAGTTATTGACAAGTAGCGGTGCTGCCCAAAACCTCGTCCGAGCAGCTCAGCGAGTCTTACATGCATCACAAGTATAAAGTGACAGCACGAATAAAAAGTTGCTAGAGTAATTAAATATCATGCTTAGCTTAGAGCCTGTGCACATTAGCGTAAATCTCCGGGCGTTTCAACTGCCGTCATTAGTGTCACCAATATATTGACTAAATCAATGACACTACAGCAACTTCTGATGCTGATAGAAACTACATCCCCGGTTCTGCTTCTGTTTACATCAGAAGTTGCTGGTAGGTGTCATTGATTTTGTCAATGTATTGGTGACACTAATGACGGCGGTTAAAACGCCCGGAAATTTACCCATTAGCGTTTTTAGTCCTTAGACCCCCGGTTAAAAACGCTAGTGTGCACAGGCTCTTAATAGATTTGATCTATTTATTTCATTACTCTAGCAATACCGGATAAAATCGCCTAGTAATAAAAGGTAATAAAAGTCTGGACGAGACACTTTTATTTTAAACCGTTACGTTAGAATATGGACCTGCACATGTCAAATTTTATCTCGTGCATGCTTGCTAAGCCCGCTGCAATAGAGAACGCAATTGACAATACGTGCGTCGTCTATGCAAGTACGATAGTGAATGAAGAGCGGGCGTATTGGATTGGATGCTCGCTTTGTGGTTCTCAATGGATATTGAGACGCAAATGTTTGCAGGAATAATACTGATATAAAATCATGATATTGAATGGGTTCACTTGGCTATTATTTGTCAAACATTTCCTTTGCATCTCTTTCATTCTACAGGGTGACCTCGAATTGGTAATACAAATTCAAAGTACTACAGAGAGCTTCCCTAAACCAATCGCTTCTACGAGGTCTCACGCTTAATTTTAAAACATAAGTACTTTTTTTTAAGTTTTCTAATTATCCCATTTTTTTTTGCTTAAATTGGTTACCCTACCATTACCTTTAAAATGAAAGAGGTTTAAAGTATTTCAAATGAACACTTTCCTCTTTGGTTCGTTATCTGACACATCATTTATGATAATAGCGTATCTTGATTAGTAAATTGTCACTTGTCTTGTCAAAGAAAGTAAGAATTTTCGTATTTAATTAAGATAGTAATTAAACAAAATGCCCCGAGCTTATCCTTATACGAATATTCAGCGAATGGATATGTTATCTTTTTATTTTACGTCACGAAGTACCGTACGAACTCAAGCATTGTTTCATGAACGACACCCTGACTGCCCAACTCCTACTCGTGTTCTAATAAACTCCATTGTCCAAAACTTAAGAGATTTTGGACAGTTTACTGTCCCAGTGCACGCTCAAGCTCCGGGCCGGCGGCCGCGGTACTCGCAGACGTTTCGGAGACGAGTTCTCGATTATTTTAGCCACCACCCAGAGGCGAGCTCAAGGGACGCTGCCGCAAGATTCGGAACGAGCCAATGGTTTATTTGGCGATTACTGAATGCTGAAGGAAAGTATCCGTTTAAATTCCAAAGGGTGCAGGATATCATATTAGCCGATTATCCTAGAAGAGTGCAATTTTGTCGTTGGCTGCTGCAAAATCTACACTTGAACATTTTATGGACCGACGAGGCAACATTTACAAGAGTAGGCATGTTCAACGTTCACAATGAACACTGGTGGTCTGATCGTGAAGCAAATCCTCACGTAACTCGCAGGGACTCCTACCAGACACGTTTCTCGGTAAATGTTTGGGCAGGAATACTGAACGACTGTTTGATTGGTCCTCATTTCATTGACGGAAATTTAAATGGACCGAAATATGAAGAATTCCTGAGAAATGTGTTACCGGTATTGCTACGAGAGGTGCCGCAGCAAAATTTGGAGGCTCTGTATTACCAGCAGGATGGGGCACCAGCTCATTTTTCCCTGCGTGTGCGAAGCTACTTGGACCAAGAGTTCCCTGGGAGATGGATTGGACGCTGTGGCCCAGTCGCTTGGGCTCCTAGAAGCCCTGATCTCACACCTCTCGACTTCTTTTTGTGGGGCGAAATAAAAAGGAGAGTGTACGCACGGGAAACAGATACTGTGGGTGAACTTCGCCAAAAGATAGTTGAGGCATTTAATAATGTAAAAACCAATGAATTTGTTCTCCACAGATTGAAAGACAATCATAGGCGACGGGCAGAGTTATGTATCCAAGAAGGCGGGGGTCATTTTGAGCACATTTTAAAAGTTGTTTAAGTTTTACAATTTTGTATTTTGTACTGTACGTTATTCAACAATAAATTATTTTTAATAATTCACTCATTATTCAGTTATTCACTTTATCAGATAATTTATTAGGGTACCTACTTAAAACTAAAGGGTTGGATGGATATCAGCACCTAGTTTATTAATAACATCGAGTGATAGATACAGGAATGGAAATTGAGACACATTTTGTTCCTTGTCGCTTTGGGTGGCAGTGCGTCACGTTGAATGTCCACTGTCATTATCTCCGTCGTTGTTGTGACAGAGTACAAAATGGTGCGAGAATCAATTTCCTTGTCTGTACGACAGATATGCATGACGTCATGTAGGTTAACCACACTTGGGATTTTAAATTATTTTTATTATTTTGTTTTGTTAGAAAATTAACGATAATTAAGGAAAGCTAACTTTAACAACTGAGTTAATGCAATACACTATTAGTGATTAACTGAATCATAATCAAGTATTTTGTATTACCAATTCGAGGTCACCCTGTATATGTTAAATCAGAGAGAGTATGATCGATATTTGGCAGATACGAGTAGGTACCTACTACCAAATTAAGAAAACACATATGGTCCAAGTGGTTACTTTATTTATTTATTTTATTTTATTTTATTTTACAGTGTCAGTAAGAGTTTATATTTTTCCGACCACCTAACAACAACATTCATATCTGTGTGCGTTTCTTTCAGAAAATACAATGCAACGTCGAATGACGTGGCGAGTAACGTCTGCTTTTATCTTTTATAAGTAAAACAGCTGTGGCCAGTTTTAAAAAGCTTAAGTTTCAGTCCTCAGCGCTGGTGTAGACAAAAATTTTCCGCCGTTTTAAGAATTTAATGACAGAGCGCCTTAGACAAAATACATAACGTTATTCCGCATTATTAACAGTGGCCCAAATCTCGGCGAAATTTAGCTGGATAGCCTATTGCTGACACTTGAAATATCTTGACACAGGACAACCAGTTGAGGAAGACACGTTCTTGCTTTATATACATACAGATATGTACATAATTATTTTAGTTTGTGCTTTAATAATTAACACTTTTATTCTATGGAGCCTTCGAATATCTTAATATCTAAATGCCTATCCCCTCTCATAACAGCATTGGATGTAGCAACATGATACCATCCTGTGTGAAATTCGGTTCTGAATGCTACCCAAGCGTTATATCTCGGTACGTCCGGTTCCAAGATGGCCGGCGGATATCCGGCCCTCTAGTCGATCTCATTGGAATCTCTAGTTGATAGAAATATATGTCTAGATGTTTAAAGCAGGTTTTGAGGAGCTTCCGCTGGGATTGAGGACTATTAAAACGTACTTATTTAAAACAAAACACTGAAATGTTTTGAGGTTACTACGTATAAATGTATTTTCTATTACGTATATTTTTAACCGTAACTCTTTACATCCCAAATTACGTACAATATCAATAAATTAAATAAATGATAAACTTCGGAAAAACATCGCTCTTAAAATAAACGAGTCAATTTTGATCGGACTCTTGGCCCTTAGTTTCTTGAATTATTTCACTCATAAAAGGAAAATAAAGGATATAAAGAAAACCCTCCAATTGTCCAATACCCAAAATTTTTTCTATAAGGTGAATTGATGGACAACTAACCTTAAAAAATCCCTTTTTTTAAAAGCAAATGGAATTTTATTTCCACTGGCAGCTTGCAGTAAGCTTATTGGTTGAGATGCATCCATTGAGTCCCGAATACTGAGGCTTATCTCAAGATAGATCCGATACTCAGTACCTTTCACAACTTCTTATATCTTAAAATAATAAATCCTTCAAGTTTCAACTTTAGCATAAGCTGATAAAGGTTCTTTTTGAATGGGTTTAAAAAACGGAGACATACAGACGAGAGTTATCGAAGGCGATATCGTACTGAATGCGTTTCTTGTACGGTTTTCTTGTTTATGTTATTTGAAAGATATGTTTTGTTTTTAAAGAAATTGGAAAAATAAATAGAAAAATATATGTTTTGTTTTTAAAGAAATTGGAAAAAAAAAAACTAACTGTAATGAGACTTAGGATGTTTCAAGGAATTAATGTTTTTATGCGGATTTTAAAATTTCACCGGAAACGGTCCTATTTTCCGGATAAACTTTGACGTTTATCAGTTGAGGAACCTTAAAGACGGATCAAACAAACAAAAACACACAATCGCATTGAGAATGTAAGTAATTTCAAAATCGATTCTTATGACTTGAAAGATTTGGCATTTAAATTTCCAAAAAAATGTTTAATTTAAACTTACGGAATTAAAGAACAAGATGAAAAAAAAATCCACGCAAAGACTCATGCACAAATTGCAAGTATTCATACAAAATCCGCTATATCTTTTCAACATACGTCACCACGGAGTAGCTTATTTTACTAACATATTCCATTCTATTCCGAACAAAACCGAAGTAGACAATAGAGCGGTATATATCATACAGTAATTCCGGTCTGTGTTTACGAGTATTTTATTATAATAAAAATCTTGAACCGGGCAAAGTTCGCGGATGCATGCATCTGCTTTGTTTAAATTTGTTTGGTGATTCGAAGCCGGGAGAGAAACTACCTGGCTAGGTCATAATAAAATTCTTCTGTCATATGTTATTCTGTTAACGCATCGTCCTTCACATCGACCGAGACGAAGAAAAGAGAAGAAGAAAGTGCAGGCAATGGAATATCTTTACACACCTTGACGGACAACGTAAATTTGCCGGTTTTCTTCGTCTCGGTCGATGTGAAGGCGAGGCGTTAACAGAATCACACTGCTGGGGGCCTAGCCAAGATGCATATCGCTAACTTAAGCGCTTTACGAAAACTGTCGAAATCGATCAAAATCGATGGATTGACGAAGCTAAGTTAATCATCACGGTGTTCAAGAGCATAATCTATCGTTAGTTAGGCATGCATGGCACGCGGCACTAGGTTGGTAGCTGCGAAGAAGTACGCTGCGCCGAGGGTTGCGAACTTCTATGGTGACAGATGCCTGCAGAAACGTTTACCCTACATTCTAAATAGTTTGCCCGCAGATATTAGGCTAGAGGCCAATAATGCAAAGTTTAAAAGAAGACTGTTTAATTACTTAGTATTGTATACATTTTAGTTTGGATTGTTAGTTATAAAGTTATATGAGACTCAATGATCCCGCAGTCAAACTGTGCAAACAGTTTTGTGGGACAATGTTTTATTGCAATGTTATAACCATTTTTTCTGTAATAAATAAATAAGATAAGGCTCAGTCGCGTCAGCCCCTTATGTCAAATCTATACATTTTATCGATTTTCGAAAATCGTTAAACTCGCATAACCCATCGACTTTCGGTATAATAGACATTTTGATGAAACCAAATGAGTACAATAACTTCGTACCGTAAACACGGGTAACTTTAGCCCTGGGGGGTAACATTGCCCACCCAAAAAAAAACTATAATTTTTTATTTTTATCATAATAGATTATACGGACTTTCACAACGTATTCTAAAGAAAGTATTTGTTACTTAAAATTGTAAAATATACAAAGAAAAGCTTGAAATATAGGGGCGGACAATGTTACCCCCCAGGGCTAAAGTTACCCGTGTTTACGGTACGAAGTTATTGTACTCATTTGGTTTCATCAAAATGTCTATTGTTAAAAAATGCAATGAGGTTCACATTTATCCCACAACTTGCTCGGAAGAATCTATAACTGGATGCTAGGTATCGTTAACCGGATAACCGGATAAGGGCCTGCGCAAACCGGCGGAGCGCAGCGCAGATCACTTTAAATTTATCAATGTATATTCATCCCTATTTTAATTACAATAAGGTATAAATTTAGAGCCGCAGCCGCAGAGTAGAAATCCCCCGTGATGCTCCGAGGTCGGTCTCAGAGCATTCAAATTTATACCTTATTTTAATTAAAATAGGGAACAATATACTTTGATAAATTTAAAGTGATCTGCGCTGCGCTCCGCCGGTTTGCGCAGGCCCTAATACGACATATGGATGTAAACAATAACCCGTTTCATTCTTTTAGAATGTGGTTTGCGTGCACTGTGGGCTCAATTCAGTTTCCCAATTAAAAAAACATGAGTTCTACAACGTATACTGTATTAACCATTGTTTATTTATGTTCCATTGTTTCACTAGTTTGTACTCGCGGTTTCCCTTGCGTGATCGGTAATCTCATCCGTGTTTTATTCATTTGAATAACTTGATCTGTCAGTGCGTATAAAGTAATAGTTTTTACGTATCACAATTATGTGAGCGAGGAATAAATCGTTTTCAGTAACGTAATATTAATTTTTTTATTGTATTTCTTAACAAAATACCGTAAAAGAGATGACAGAAAGTGAAATTAAAATTGAAATCGGCCAAAAAATACGGATGATTATTATAAGCATTTTAAACTACTATTTAGACAGAGAGACCTGACATGGAATGTGACGTCAGCGTACACTACGGCCATATAAACTCCATGTTAAATTCTGATTTTCAAGAAATAGATAGAAACAAATCTTGAATGACTTATATTTTGGTTATTTGGTTATTTTTATAGTTATTCGAAAAACATTAGTCGGCCGGGAAAGAGCATGTCAGGCCATACTTAGGGCCGTATTAATAAACTCATCTCAACTGTGATCCCCATCTCAAGATACGTCGAAGTAAACGTCAATCCATAGAAATCTGTCATTTTTGACGCATCTTGTTACAGGGATCAGAGTTGAGACGAGTTTATTAATACGGCCCTTAGTGTAGGGTTCCGTTGCCATTATATTACTACAAATACAAAAAACAATCTGGAAAAATTGCATCTTGTAGTTTTTGAGTGGCCTGTGGCTAAAACTATAACGGTTCCGTTTTTGCCATTTTGACTACGGAACCCTAAAAATGGATAACGACAACTGTACATAAATAACCGGCCGATAGAAAGTCAGCAGAGGGAGGGTTAACGTACTTTTCAAAAAGATTACCGACAGTGTATGTAATAATGTCTAACTAAGCTAAAATGGTTTCTCTTCAACTTTCAAACCTACCGAAAATAAGTAACATAAATAGCACTTATTAATAATTCAGTAACTCATTTCATAGTTTAATAATATTACATCCTCGGGGACCAAGTTTTGGGGTGAGCTTACGAGGCTTATGCAGTCAAATTCGTTAATAAACGAGACGTTACATTAAAGACAAGATGTGTACACTTATTCGTTTTGGCATTAATAATGTCCGTACCAGGTTAAGGCACCTTAATAAGCTTAAATTATATTAAAAACATTTTTTACTCCATTCCGATAGTATGGTCAACCACTTTAATCAGTTAGCCACTATAAAACCCTGTCGCACAGACCCACCCAAGTGGCACACGAGCTGTATAAGAGCTTATACAGACCTTAAAATGCTGAAGCTAGAGTTATAATACTACTCCTATACAGCTTTTGTGCTACTTGGGCAAGGATTAATTTTTAACCCCCGACACAAAACAGAGAGGTGCTGCCCTGCTAAGGTAAAAGGCAGTACTTTACACAAAACTACTGTAATAATTGCAACCTCGTTACTGGGTAATAGGTTTCAATTGCTTTAGTAATTTTGTGTAAAATACTGCCTTTTACCTTAGCATGGATGTGTGTGGATGGTACGGGCAAATATCTGTGTGATGAGCGCGTGTATTTGTTCCTGAGTCATGGATATTTTCTATATATTTAAGTATGTATTTCTCTATGTAAATAAGTATATCGTTGCCTAGTACCCATAGTACAAGCCTAGAGCTTAGTTTGGGACTAGGTCGATTTGTGTGAGATTGTCCCTGATATTTATTTATTTATTTATTTATTTTATCGTTGAACGTCAAATACCGAGGTGCAAAACTCACCGGTACCAAGGAAAAACTTATTGAAAATCACTGGCACACAATTCAGTACAATAGGGATGGTGACAAATTTTTTTTCTTTGTCGATCAGGTAGATTATCAAAAAGTATTGGACACGTATTTTTTCTTGTTGCACACAATCAAAAAATTACGGATATTGAGTTGAAATGTCGCATGACGTCACGTCTCAATACAATTTTTACATAGAAGTGACGTCACGAGACCCCACTCCCGAAATTTGATGCGCTTTATCTTTGTCATTTTTTGTTTGATTGACAAAAGAAAAAATACGTGTCCGATATTTTTTGATAATCTAACTACACGCTCTTTATTTTATGAGTATTACTTGTAAATATATTATCTGTGGAATAAAGAGTTTACATACATACTTTACCCAATCATCGTCTCTATTTGACCGTTGTTTAGACCAGACGCTTACGTAGCGACATCTGGTGTCAGAACAAATATCGTAAACCATCATTGTTTAACAAAATAACCTATCTGTTGCCAACGGAAGGTTATCAACAATTTGCTACTGGGACAGAAAAACAAAAATGATTCATTCTACCTATACAATCCCAAGTAGCACACAAGCTGTATAAGAGCTTGTACAGCCCTTAAAATGCAACTAGAGTTATAATGGCTGTATAACCTCTAATACAGTTTTTGTACTACTTGGGACGTTATCTTACTGTTGTTTTACCACTAAACCCGACTTTAAAGTACGTAGTCCACTTGAACTGGTCGTGAGTACCAGGACAACATAGCCAGTTAAACAGTGCAAGAGCATCGCGCACGATTGCGTCCCAACACGATGTGTCAGCAAACAGAACAGTATGTAGAGTTAGCGCACGTTAAATTCTGATACGTGTCGTAATATAACTCATCTTGACTGAAATGTCCATCTCAATTCAATTAAATTAAAAAAAATGGCATCTCTCCATTATATGCGGACAATTTTTCCAATGTCAGTGTTGGAGATACAGTGTTCTGTCTTGTCCCAATAATAAATAGAAGGTCTGTGGCCAGAGTATCAATCGCCACACGCTCCGACTCCGCCGCGCTCCACTCCGCCACGCTTCACTTCTCAACAGAGCCCAAGATGGCGTCCGGCACAGCATAAACAATCAACACGTGCAGCAACCAACACTTCCGCCACAGAATTCCAAATGCCCATCTCAGGATACGTCAAAGTGATTGTCAAACCATAGAAAACTGTCTTTGTTGACGCATCTTGGGACGAGCATCTCAAGATATGAGTTTATCAATACGGCCCTTTTTGCGGATCCTCCCACAAAAAGTAAATTTATACACCATTTTCCACCATTTTTCATATCAACACCATCATCATCATCATTATCAATGTCAAGTTGTTATTGGCAAAGTACACCCAGCTACAATAGATGTGAAAGCCATTAATAACCAAAAAAATACGACCCTTAATGTTACTTTTATGTTTCGTATTTTCTAATAAATATTATAAAGAGAAAAAATGTATGGATAAAATATCTCAGTTATTTCTCCCACAAAAAAAGCAAACCTTGATGCTTATAAAAATAACAAAACGCCGTATTCTTTTACAACTGTTCTAAAAAACTTTCCAACATTCAAAAACCAACCATAGAACACCGAATTTGTAAACGTTAAACGTAAATTCTAATTTTAACGAATTACCGACAAAGTTTGCTCGGATAAAACGAACTAAACCTTGTAAACAAGAAAGAAAATCAACTTATTTCATTTGGCACGACACTTCGCGCAGTTTCGTTAAAGAAATTAAAAAAAATCGCCCTTGTTCATTAACGGTACGCTTTTTTACTGACATTCGTACCTCTCGGGTACTTTTTAAATTAATTAAGAACTTGACAAAGCGGGAATGGATAACGCACTGTGTCGAACTCGTGACAATTTGCTGGAAATTAAACTGAAGAGTTATTCTGGATAACGCTTAAAGCCTAGTTGATAGTGAATCTAGTGACCGTGCCCATGAAGCTATTGGTCCCGGCTAAGGGTCCCGGGTTCGACTCTCAGTGAGAGCAAATAGGGGAGACCGGGTATGATTGTCTCACGGGTTAGTTGTCTCAGCAGTCATAACCACTCGCTTGCTTTATTATTGAGTTACCAGTGACAGCCCTTATTTGTTTAAATAAGGTCGATACAATTTAGACGGACAATCAAGTGGATAAAAGAATATTAAACGAAGGATTAAGTGAATCGATTGTTGAAGTACGGAAGGATATAAAGCTCTTGCGATTTTTTAACATCGATCGATTCACTTATTCCTCGTTTAGTATTCTTTATTGGCCGCTCTGACAACCAACCCGTGAGACAATCATACCCGGTCTCCCCTATCTGTGCATCTTGGATGTTTTCTTTATATAGGTAGGTATCTATTAGAAAAAAACTTTAAGAGCCACTTGCTGGAAAATGTTTAACCTAGATTTTAGTATTAAGTACAGTTAAGTTGTGTCAAAATGTATGTAATTTTCAGTCTTATATCTAGATTTAAGGATTAATCTTGATTTATCTTTTTGCTGCAAGTGCCCCTAAATGCATAGAACCCTTTTCTCTATGTATGTGGTGTTAGAGAAAGGGATATCGTACCTAGTGGGTACGTTTCTGATTATCTGGCGAGATCATCGATGAAGATACACTGGTTAACCGTTCAATGAGTAGATACAAACGACATATTTATTTAGAGAACTTAGTCATACTTTATGACAGGTAGACCAAGGTGCAAGATACACACGAACATGTAATTTAAATGTAATTAAAGTGTATCTTCGTCGACGAGTTTGCGAGCGAGTTAATTAACAGAATAATCCCTGGAGGGAGTAACGTTAAGTTTTTATTCGGATGGGTGGGTACGATTCAATTTTAAATCGAATTTCAACTGTTATTGAGTTTATGGTTCCGTAATAAGTCATCTTTCCTGATAGGAACTGCATGAAGGAAAACCGGTCAAGTGCGATTCGGACTCGCGCACTGAAGGTTCCGTAAACATTTGACCGGTTTTTAGTATTTGTTGTTTTTCTATAGGGCTTGTTCTATAATCATATCAAATTATCTTTTATGATTCAAAATATACAGCTCTTTAAATTCAGGAACTATGGACGTAATAGGAACCCGTTAGGCACCCTTTGGGTGTGAAACCTTAAAAATTAATAAAGTAATAACTTGTTCCAAATAGACTTATAGGAAAACATAGTTTTACCCAACTGCTGAAGAAGGAGGTTAGTGTTTTTTCATAATAGTATTTTAACGTCTCAGTCTCTTGGCCATAAGCGTCCAAGCAATTTTATAACCTATCTGAACGCAATCACACCGTGGCGTAATGACCAGCTGCCCTATAAGGCTGGGAATTTATTTTAAATTTATATATTTATTTATTGGTATGACATAACTTATAAAATAGGCATAAAAATTGAATATAAAAGGAAATAAAAACAATGTCAAATATTAAATGTCAACAACTATTAATCGCGTCCGCAGGAAATACCTACCACAACGGAACCCTGCACGTGTCCCCTGGGTGTTGCTAAAGAGTGACAAATCTTAAGACGAAAATAGGCAAAGATTGCAATCAATACAGATATTTCAAATTGATATTTCAATCCAAAATCAATAATCATATATTTTGACAGAAAGGTAGTATCTTAAAAACATTTCTAATATTGAGAAATGAAACACTGTTAATAGTAATTAAACACATTAATTATTTAAATTGTAACAGTATTTTGCTGTTTCCATTTGATGTTTGTTGACCGAACGAAAAGTCTTACGGCCCGGCCACGACTACGAGCGACCGGCGATGCGGCGATTTCCTAATCAATTACACACATGTTGCGCAATGGTGCAATGGCGTATAGTACCAATTAACTGCTGTATGGTGAGCAGCATCTCTACCTCGACCGTGCAGAACGAATAACCTATGTCCACACTGGTGCGCTTTCAAGTTCATCTTGCGTCTTCCTCTAAATAAAACAACGTCATTGTATTATTTACTTATACTTTTTGTACAATAAAGAATTACATACATACATACAAAGTATGCCCTTGGCGCTCGCCGATCCGGGTTTTTGTGCAATGACGCAAGATGAACGTGAGAGCGCACTGGGCCCTTAGCCAAGATGCACTACGCTAACTAGCGTTTCTGTTCGTGATTCTTTGTACCACGTGGTCTACCAGTGACGCGATTGGTTTAGAAACGAAACGAATAGAAACGCTAGTTAGCGTAGTGCATCTTGGCTACGGGCTCTGGTGTGGACTTAAAGTCGTGGCCAGGCGCCGTCAGAGTCAACTCGGTGAGCATTCGTATGTTTGTATGGTTGTTTAACGTTAACTTGAGTATATTTGATCTGATCTTTATGAAATTTGGTAGAAGAGTAGTTGAGGCATATTAAATTAAAAGATGAGCTGGATATGTCACGGACCGAGTTGAGAAGGATAATCGTCTCTGTTCGGGGTGTACTACTTTTTCTTATTTCCATTTAGTTAATCGACAATTTTATTGTCTGACCGGTGTGACACGCCGCCATTTTACCCGCTTTTAACACAGACAAAGCTAAGGCAATTTGATCCCAATTTCTTCGGCTTAAGCTTCAAAATTATTCGACGGCGTAATTTGCATCGGATTCACTTTGTGGGGAAGTAATGTTTTTATCGTGTCGTTTGGTATTCTAATGCAAATTGCTGAGAGACCACTTGGTTTAATTTATGTTATTGGTCATACAGATTAAGACAAAGTTAGCGTTGAGATTTAAAAGAGAAAGAGGGTTATTCTGGGGGTTTTATCGTCTTTTGTCTTAATTGGCCGTAGAATTTCTATGGTTGTGTTGATTTTGGTGTAATATAGTTTAATGGTGATTGTCTTAGACTCTCTGGTCCCCTAGCATGCAAGCACGAGATAAAATTTGACTCGTTCTAGGGAAATGAATACATCTATTCCATATTCTAACGTAAAACTTAACGCTTAAGATTTAAAATAAAAGTGTCCCGTCTTGATAAATCGCTATAAAAATGTGAAAATCGCAAATAAAATAAAAGTCAGAACTAGACACTTTTATTTTAAACCTTAAGGTTTAAAATAAAAGCTTAAGCGTTAAGTCTTGCGTTAGAATGTGGAATAGATGTATTCATTTCCCTAGCACCAGTCAAATTATATCTCGTGCATGCACGTTAAGCCCGCTGCTCAAAGTTTTAAAGTAAGGACAGACGGGTGGACCGACGAACAGATTGATGTACGGACGAACGAATAACGTAAGATTTTTGGGTACGAAACCCTATAGTGTATAAAAACTCAACCACTCTAATCGAACATGAAGAGTCAATCTAAACCCGTCATTATGCAAGAATTGAAGCACATACAATCCGTTAAAACTGAACAGAGAGCTCTTCAAAAACAATGGAAACCATAAACCCTAACATCATCACAATACGACTCATTTTAACTAACACATCAATGCTAGAGAAGTATGCAGATTTAAAAAAAGGACTTATGTCATTTACAACTCACTTGCAAATTAGACTTTATCATCAACCATCGAGGATTTTATTTAGTCTAGAATTTTCTTTTGACTTAGGAAGATATTATACGTGTTTCGGGAACCTATGTTTATGACAATAGGGGTTAGTTTTGATTGTTCTGATGCATGAGCGTTAATTGGAGTAGCAATTGAGACAGCACAATATGCAGTTTTTATTTGTATTATTTTTGTACTGACACCTTAGTAATTATGGCCTACGGGTAAGGGTTAAAACATAATTAAACGGTACGACGTCGCGTTGCGGAAATCTACGACGTAGGTACTTTGTGAAAATTGACGGCACGGCGTCGTGTCGTCCTACGATGCACAGAAAGACGTCGTCGATACGATGCTAACTAAACTACGTCAATACTACGATTAGGTTTTGATTGTGACAATCCTCACGTCACAACATCGTGCCGTGCATCGTACTACGATACGATGTCGTGTTGTGAAGTTTTACTATTTACGTCATAGATTTCCACGGCGTGACGTCGCTGACAGATAATCTTATAGGGTTTGCCAAACGTGTAAAGTTAAATAGAAAGAAACTTGTACCTTATAATAAAAGTATTACCATACGGCTTCGAGTAGGTCACAGCGTAAACAGAAAAATTGATCAAGTGCGAGTCGGACTCGCGCACAGAGGGTTCCGTACCACCCGACTCACACTTGGCCAGATTTTTTTATTTATTTACCCTATAATTACACATTGTCACCTATGCCGTTTTAACAATGTTAAAAAAATATATTGAAAAAAAAATATTGTATGTAAATCCTTACTACCCTTAGGAAATCCGCCGTTATAACACATAGGTATTATACTCGTAATATAAAAAAAACACCAACTTGCTGCTATCTATTAAGATACAGCTATTCAAAAGATACAGCTAATTAAAGTTAAGACAGACGGACGAACGGACAGCGTAGGCTTAGTAATAGTGTCCCGTTTGGTACGGAACCCTTAACACGAAGTAAAGTATAAAACCATTATTCAACAAAATACAAGTGAGAAATTATATCCTATTCATCCTTATTATCCCACAGCCTTGAACTCTGACACCTGACTGTAGGTACTAGGTATATGTAATATACAAGAGAGCGGTTGTAACCAGGTTGTAACCGTTAGGCAAATATGTCCCGAATATATTATTAATAACAGAATATATACGAGCACGGTATCGTCTCGGTCCTTTGATCGGGAGAATCTGCGAACAAAAATAATGGAAGCGACAACTTGGCTGTAATATTTCCGTGGATGGCGTGAATAAGATAACTCGTCAAAAAAGCAAGAAGTAATTTAAACCTTATGCCATCTGTACTAAATACGAATTTCCTTAAGTTTACATCTCAACTTATCAATTCATGCCATCCACGGATTTATTGTAATTATTTGAAAAATTATATAATATCAGGTAAAGCAGCGAGGTTATCCGACAGAGAACCAAAGTCGTCGACATAGCACACAGGGTTAGCAAGCTGAAATGGCAGTGGGCTGGCCATATCTGTCGATGAACCGATAACCGCTGGGGTGAACGAGTGCTTGAGTGGAGACCGCGACTCGGCAAGCGGCCCTCCAGCTGGGTAGAGTGACGATTTACGAAAGGTCGCTGGCAGAAGGCTGGATGCGACCGGCCGAAGGTAAAATGGCGCGTATTGGAGGCCTATGTCCAGCAGTGGACTGCTACAGGCCGATGATGATGATAATGATAATATTAGGTTAGACGACGCGGTTAGCCTAGTTGGTAGTGAACCTGCCTACGAAGCTAGCGGTCCCGGGTTCGAGTCCCGGTATGGACAAATATTTGTGTGATGAGCGCGAGTATTTGTTCCTGAGTCATGGATGTTTTCTATAATATTTAAGTATGTATTTCTCTATATAAGTATGTTTATCGTTGTCTAGTATCCATAGTACAAGCCTAGAGCTTAGTTTGGGACTAGGTCAATTTGTGTGAGATTGTCCCCTGATATTTATTTATTATTTATTTATTATTAGGTGAGAATCCGGTGCCTGCTATTTGGGCGAAATTGTATTGGCCGAATGTGTCCTTAGTCCAAATTTAAAAAAAGTTTAAAAGTTATTTGTATTGTTTTGTTTCATTTTTAGAAGAATAAAACGGCTATTCCCGTCGGTTAGTTTAGGTTAGGGGTAAGCGTTTCAACCCCCTTTACTTATCTAGACGCAATTATATGTCGTAATTCCTGTAGCCTTGTATACCTACAGACCAGCCAAATAGCTCCAAATACGACGAACCTAAACTATGAACCGTTCCGTCTCCATCATCATAAAGCTCGCTGGCACCATATCGACGCTTGAAAGGAGAAATGGGATAAGCGACACGGAGCAAACTTTACAGGAGAGCCAAAAAACCGCGCAAATTTTCGAAAAAAAATCATCAAAATTTTTCTACAAGACTAATTTTTGAATGAAACCTATATAAATGAACATATTATTGTTTTCTATATGATGTTTTGATTATTTTGCCCAAAAATGCATTAGTTTCGATTTTAGTGTCGCTTACGCAATTTGGTCTTTAAAATGGTTTCAGGTAAAATTGTCTAAACAAAATGTTGAGCGAGAAATAAATTCGGTAAAAGAGTCTGACCAAAAAAATATACTAAAACATATTCAAGTAAAATTATCCAACTAGAAATAATGCGAATTTGATGGTGAGGTAGAAAACTCTATATTTATTCTAGGTGTAAAAATATATTCAGGATAAATTATCTGACTGCTTTTAGACGGGCAACTTGAAAACGTAAAAGCGGTTTAAGCTAAAATAAAACCTTAATTCACTTCTGGGAAAAATTAGTGACCCGTTTAATAATATACCTTTTTATAAAGTATTTGATATGAAAAAATGGTACTTTTTGGGATTCTTCATTATTTTTTGTAACGAAATATATTTAAAAAACAAAAAAAAAAACGACTATTTTATGACATTGTAAGATTAGTTTTTTTTTGTTAGATTGTGTATATTAATACAATTATATTTATAATAATACCTACCTACAGTGGAAGCCACACTAATATGCTTGCGTTTTCCCATACAATATTTCTTATGACTACAAATATGACAACTAATCAAAAAGTTCTTGACCAATTATGTACAGTTAATCCCTGTTGAAAACGTTGTTTTCATTAAATAAGGATTAATATTTGCTTTCATACAACGTATGAAATTTTTTATGACTTTTTTTTATGATTTTTTTTTCACTGTAGGCCTAATTTGAATATAATTGTATTAATATACGTAAGTGAATTGAAAAGTTTTGAGCCTAAGGTTGATAACGAAATTAAAAACAAAAAATAACACTGGCACACGCCAGTTTTTAATCAATAAATTGTGTCAATCTTCACATGTTTTCTCATCATTATGCATTATCTTTTGTTTTTCTCCTGTAACAATTGTAAAATTTGTGACGGAAATACTAAACAAGGTATGCAATTTCCATAATAATGGATAAAATTGAGCAACGTTCCGTAAATAATCAAGTACTTACAAAAGAATATTTTCGAAGACATGTGCCAGACATTAGGGAAATCCGCCCCATCATATGCCCCTGTATAAAGATGGGTAGCGGATTTCAAACGCGACAGAGAAGCAGTTCAAGTAGAACCTAGACGTGGTAGGCCATTGACGGCTACTACAGAAGAAAATGCCAATAAAATACTAGACATGATTATGAATGATAGGCGGTTGAAGATCGTAGAGATAGCGGAAGCAATAGCCATCTTTTATGAACGAGCACAGAACATCATCACCAACGATCTTGGATTTTCTAAGGTGTCTGCCAGATGGGTGCCTAGACCACTTTCAGCCGAAAACAAACGCAGACACCATACAGTATCACAGGATTGTTTGAATTTATAATATTTCAATGTGATCCTAAATCTTGATTGATTGATTCTTGTATCTTGATCTTGATTTTCTCAGTCGCGACCATGGACGAGACGGGTCCACCACAGCACATCTGAGTCAAAATCACAGTCCGAGCAAAGGAAAAGGTCAAGGTCACCATCTCCTAAGAGCTTTAACCATTTTGTCAGCCAAGAAGGTGATGGCTTCAGTTTTTTGGGACTGCAGAGGGGTCATAATGATATATTACCTTGAAAGGGGTAAAATCATAAATGCTGAATATTACTGTACCCTCTTACAACGTCTGCATGAAAAATAAAAATAAATAAGCCCGGTATGTTATCTAAGAAAGTGTTGTTCCAACAAGACAACGCTCCTGTCCACACTGCAGCGAAATTAATCGCACAAATACATACTTAATTGTGGGTTTGGCTTGTTGCCGCATCCTGCCTATTCGCCGGATTTGGCCCCTTCCAATTATCACCTTTTCCCCAACCTAAAAAAAGGCTTATGAAGACAAAAAAAATCAACAAATATTAAAGTACAAGAAGCTATAAATGCATCTTGGATATTCTTTTTTATTGCATGGAATTCTGAAGTTAGAGGCGAGATGGCAAAAGTGTATAGATCGTTTTGGAAACTATGCAGAAAAATAAAATTGTTATAATAAATAAAGTCTTTATTTTGAAGGTCAGGTTCAAAACTTTCCAATTCGCCCTCGTACATATTCTATCAAAAAACGAACCACAGTTAAATAGTTTACAATTATGATTTTTTGTTTTGTAAAACTGGTAATTTTTTGACTGCAAAGTTAATTCGACACTAAAGTCCAACTAATCGACAATCTAAAAAACTAAATTCATACCTGTAGGCTTAACTGTTTAGATTGTATAAACTTACAAGTACTTTAACTGTAACTTTCGTAGCCATGATTTAATAATGTTTACATATTGTTTTCTACAAACTATCTAATTATATCTAGTTATGGATGAATCTCTCGTATAAATTATTATGTGTTGCATTTAGATCACAATGACGATCCTTAATGGAGATATACTTATAAGATGACATTAACATGGAGGTTAAATAATTCAAATTTTATATTTTTGTATTTTTGTATTAATGTGTAATTTCTACTTCTGACGATCTCAATATAATAACTTGTAATTTGACATGAAGTGCAATTTATACTGTAATTTATATTGAAAAAAAAAAAAAAAAAAGTAAGAAAAAATCATTCGGAAAAAATTGTTAATAAAATAAGAGATTGCCCTAAATTACATCAATAAGTGAAATTACTCTTAAATTGTTTGTCACTTGTCTTAATTTAATATTTCTACGTAACTCCATAAGTTGGTTAGTTGATGAGCTGTTTGTTTAGTAACAATGGTTAAAAGTAATGTTTAATATTTTTATTACAACCTTTTTTTTCAGGCTTCAAAAACTACTTTGGATTCATGATATATTTTAGTAAAAAACACAATACTCTCAACATGTCGTACACTACTTCGTATATTAATAATTTTCAAACTTGCTTATTTTAATTGTCATTTGATTAAATAGTTTTCTATAACGCTAGCTTAATTTATACCATTATTTATTTATTTATTTATTTACCAGTTTATACGAGTTAATTGAAAGAAAAGACTAACTGTTGAGTTTCTTGCGGCGCTTCTTCTCAACAGTGGTGTCATCTTGGGGAGCGCTGGTAGACTCAGACATGTAAAAGTGTCTACAGGGCCTACTTACAAAATAAGGATTTTAATTTTAATTTTCCATCTTGAAGGATCTCGCATTTCTAATTAAGCCCTAGTTAAATCCCTTGATTGATGGACTTTCTATCTATGCGACGACCGCGTATGACTTAGACAACGTCTCCTAGCGTAGCGATTTAGGTAGATGGCGTTTGCACGGTCTAGTTGCGTCCGAGAATAATGCGTTACCGACACTTTTTTTTTGGATGTTGGTAATAACCGACTTCATAAATTCAATTAGATAGGGATAAGCGACATGAGTATTCAAAACTTATTGCAGGTAAAAAAGGATAAGCGACAAAGATTTTATAAACTGCAAATAAGTAAATAAGGATAAGCGACAAAGGTTTATAAACTGCAATTAGGTAAATAAATATAAGCGGCAATACAACAGATAAGGTTGATCAGGTTATTTGATCTAAGCTAATTTATATCTTTCTGAAGGTAGTAGGTAAAAAGTCACAATGGAAAATAAAATCGAATATACAGTCAAGTAAAAAAAGACAAACGACAAGTCACTGGTTAGACGCGACAAAGCAAAACTATCCAAGTGTAGTGTTATTTGTCCTCACAAATGAGTAAAAAATCTTAGCTTAATTTAATCAAAACACATTTTATCTAACCTCCATCATCTAAAAATGAGTCAAAAATTACGTCGTTTAGTAACAAAATTTGTCCTTGTTTCTCAAAATCACCGATGGGATAAGCGACAACAAAGTCGTCAGATGAACACGAAACCTAGCTCATTCGATGCGGAAAAATCAGCCGATTCCAACGATATATATAACTCAATATCACCAAAAATGTCGCTTATCCCATTTCTCCTTTCAAGCGTCGATATTGTTGTACTGTCATCGAAATCACATAATAATTTTGCATATAAATTTCAAGTCAATCCTACAATTCGAAGTAAGTTAAAATCAACTCCACTTCAACTTTTATTCCATTGTTAGTTGGTTACAAGTTAAAAAGAAGAAACAAAACGCTTCGTGCCAATTATTGGCATTTCAACAGCGTGAGGGCACAGTATAACTATAGCTAAAGCAGTAAAGAAGCTACGAACAAACGTTCAAAACGTCGCACTCACACAGACGCACGTCTCAACCATTGTCTCCACGCATTGCCGCGCTTAGGGGTCTCGTTGAGACGTGCGTCTGTGTGACGTTTCGGACCTTTGTTAGTAGTTTCTTTACTGCTTTAGCTATATTTATACTGTGGTAAGGGTGAAGCCTTTTCCTCCCCTGGACGTCTGATGATGAGAAGGTGTTAGCGGAATAATTCAAACGCTCGGCTGTTCTAACTTCGTTTTTTGTTTTGTTATTTTCTAATGGCAGAAAGAGTATGGAAAAATGAGGGCGCTGCAAAGAGTGAAATAAGAAATATGCGTAAAATTTGTTTATCGTATTTCTTAACATAATATGAAAATACTGTAATAGAGATGGCCAAAAGTGAAATTAAAATTAAAATCGGCTAAAAATACGGATCATATAACCATTTAAAAACTGAACTGAAATGAACTGTGACGTCAGCGTGCACTCGGCCATATAAACTCCATGTTAAATTCTGTTTCGCTAGAAAGAGATAGAAATTTTCATAGTTTTTCGAAAAATATTTTTCCACTACTGTTTGTCACATTAATGACTTTTTATTAAAGCAAACGAAAATCATGCATATTCCCTATTGGCAACATGATCCAGTGTTTTATACCTCAATCTGTTGCCTAATAATGTTATGGTCGCTTGTGTCACTGCCTCCTAACTCCTTTGCCAATCCATACCCCTGTCATTATTGTTTTGACAATGTTTTTAATTTTCACCGACGCCAGCGGTTGGACGATTCTTCGGCGTTTTAACCGCCGTCATTGTCGTCTTCGCATATATTGACGAAAATAACGATTACTATCAACAATTTCCGATGTAAATAGAAGAAGCTCCGGGAGTAGTTCTATTTGCATTCAAAATTAAAATAAACTTGTTAGTTTTATTTGGAATAATATGCGAAGACAACAATGACGGCGGTTAAAACGCCGAAGAATCGCCCGGTTGTGATCCCGGGCCCGGGCCACTGAAAATCAGCGCTATGACCCACCACGGCATTACGCTGAGTGGCACCCTATTTGACACATTTTGGCATTTTTGGTGGTTGTTGTTTTTTTATTCCTTTGTTTGTAATATTTTTATAATTAAATGTGTCAAATAAAAAATAAACAATATCTCTCTCTTCTTTCTTTCTCTCAAATGAGATATTTCCCGCGTTTCCAGCATTATAGCTCTCTGTAGCCCACTGGCGCCCTGATTAGGAGCTCAGGTGTTTTACTAATGAACAGTTGTCAGCCTCCTTTATTACGTTACGTGCTCTGATCGCTGGAGCCGTGAAATGTTTGAAGAATTCAATAAAGCATGCATTTTGTATGTTCGCTATTAATGTAAGTAGGTTAGTTTCAGTCGACACCGAAGATTCATCCTCATTTATCCTGCTAATATTAGAAATAGGTTGTATGGATGTGTTACAATCACGTACAAATGAATGAATTTGATATAAATTTTGCACTCATACATTCATTATATTAACACACAAGATAATTCTTGTCCCGAAAAATGTTGACAGTTCTCGTGGGAAACACGATGAACTAACATATTGTTAACCATATAACAGCTAAATTAAGTTGACAGGAAGAGCCGTGGTACGTCAACAGTGTACGATACTCATATCACTTGGATTAATAATGATTAATAAAATAAAGTTTTTTTGTATTTATATTAAAAATAAAAGTTTCAAACCCTTTTCAGGTCTCATATTTACTAAAAGACCGTAATTTTATTCATAATGAAAGCTGCGTATCTTTTTAATTTATCGCCATACTCTTTCATCAATATTTATTTTATTTTCAAATTTAAGTAACAATCTTCTTTAAAACATTTTTGTCCAGTCTTTCTATTTTTATAATATCGGTAAAGGAGAAACAGTGTGTTCTGGAAAAAAAGGATTTTATTTGCCTTGGGGCTTTCCATTAAACTAGATAGAGTTTTAGAAAAAAGGTCCCCTTTTGGATTGGGTTTAAAAGTTACTCCTATAGTAGTTTGTCGTGAAGTATTCAGGAATAAAAATATATAAAAAACATAAATACTGTAAAAAGACACACATACTTACTTAAATACTTAATTAATCGGACTCTGTATATATACATACATATATATACATTCAGTCAACAAAGTATCGGGAATGGATGATTTGTTTATGGTTCCAAATTCAAATTTTTGTTTTTTTTGTTGTTGTTAGATTGGCACAACTGTTTTCTATTTTGGCGCGGAGTTTGAGTTGCATCTGTTATTTATATTAAATACAGTGCTGTTTTTAGTTATATCATATCTAGTGTGTATTGCGAATTTCATAATGGACAAAAACATTGAACAAAGAGTTTGTCTTAAATTTTGCATCGCCAATGGAATTTCGTGTTCGGAGTCACTGAAAATGTTACAGAAGGCTTACGGTGATTCGACTTTATCAAAAACACGTGTTTATGAGTGGTACAAAGCGTTCAAAAGCGGTCGAGATGTGATGGAAGATTTGCCTCGCTCTGGTAGGCCATCAACGTCTGCAACTGAAGTTAACATCGCAAAAGTGAAGGAAATAGTGACTGAAAATCCTCATTCAACTTTGAGAGAGATAGCCGCCGAACTTTCTGTATCTCACGAGTCGATCCGTACTATTTTAACTAATCATTTGGGTATGAAACATGTTACCGCTCGGCTAGTCCCAAAAGACCTGAATTTTCTCCAAAAACTCAATCGCATGAGAGTCGCTGAGGACATGCTAGAACGAGTCAATTCCGACCCAACATTCATGAAACGCATTGTTACTGGTGACGAGACGTGGGTTTACGAGTTTGACATGCAAACTAGTCAACAAGCTTCGGAGTGGCGCCTTCCAACTGAACCGAAACCGAAGAAACCACGCCAAAGTCGATCAAAAGTCAAAGTCATGTTGACTGTTTTCTTTGACTATCGCGGTGTTGTGCACTCGGAATTCTTGCCGGAAGGTCAAACGGTAAATAAAGAATATTATTTGAGCGTTATGCGGCATTTAAGAGAGCAAATTCGACGAAAAAGGCCAGATTTGTGGAATGAAAATTCTTGGATTTTGCACCACGATAATGCGCCTTCGCACAAGGCCATCATTGTGAAAGAATTTTTGACCAAACACTCAACAAATACCATCGAGCAACCACCATATTCACCAGATATGGCTCCTGCCGACTTCTTTCTTTTTCCTAAACTCAAATTACCACTTCGTGGCACCCGTTTTCAATCGGTAGAAGACATAAAGGAGAATTCGCGCCGAGAACTGAATTCAATTCCGGAAACAGCGTTTAAAAAATGTTTTGATGATTGGATTATTCGTTGGCGTAAGTGTATCGTTTCTGAAGGAGCATACTTTGAAGGTGATAAAATAAATTTGGATGATTAACAAACAGTTTGTGTATTATTGATCTTTTCCCGGTACTTTCTTGACAGAGTAGTATATACAGAGTCCGATTCGCACTTGCCCCGTTTTAACTACTATTTTTACTAAAGTAGGTATGTCATAATTTCACCACAATTTAAAACGATCTAAAACTGTTCCTGACTTCGTACCTATTTGTGGATGTAAGGGTGAATTCACAGAAACTGAATTAATTAAATAGTTATCATATCTTGCAACTGTAGTTTCAGTGAAATCCGCTTATGAATTGATTTCAATAGTTCTTGCAGTTGCACTTGACTACTCAAGTTTTAATAGGATTTAATATACCTATGAAAGGGGAACCCAGAGGGATTGGTTCACATGACAAATAGTAAGAAAAAGTGGTAGCTGGGTTTTAGTCTTTTTGTTAGAAAGGTGACTTACTCTAGAGTTATTACCTAAGTTTGATAAAAACTTTTAAGCCATTTAAGAGTCATTGGCTCTCAAAGTGGAGGTCCCGATTTTGTCGGGGCTCTTAAGGTTCGATAAAATAAAATAAAATGTCGGCGTCGCTAGATAAGCGAATAAAATAATATTTATGTTCTTCTGATTACAGACTTTTTAAACTGAGCTTGATAGATTGTTATTTTTTTACATTTCTCTTCAAATCCTCCAGCGTAGAAAACTTCAGAACTTAACACTACAGCCATTTTCTTCAGCTACTTGAGAAAAACTTAATGTCGACTTAGCATTATTTTGCTGCAGGGCAGATGTCGCTTCCGCTTTCTTCGGCTATTCAACACAGTTGTGTCTCTTGAGGAATATGACGACGCGGTTAGCCTAGTTGGTAGTGACCCTGCCTACGAAGCTAGCGGTCCTGGGTTCGAATCCCGGTATGGACAAATATTTGTGTGATGAGCGCGAGTATTCGTTCCTGAGTCATGGATGTTTTATATGTATTTAAGTATGTATTTCTCTATATACGTATGTTTATCGTTGTCTAGTACCCATAGTACAAGCCTAAAGCTTAGTTTGGGACTAGGTCAATTTGTGTGAGATTGTCCCCTGATATTTATTTATTTATTATTTATTTATTTATATTCCATCGACCACCTCACCGACGAGGCTAACTTGGCGTAAGTTAAACATGTTCGTACGTGTCTCAACTCGAGATGAATATACTAAGCAAATAGTATTAGGCGAACAAAAATAAATTCCATAATTGAGAACTCAATTAAAAAACCGTTACTTCTTTCCTTTGTGTAACAAAAATTTGTTACCTATAGGTACAATCATATGGAAAGTGACCAACAATATCATTTGTATGCGAAATGTACTAAAAAACAAAAACATGGTCACGTCGTTGGCAGTACGTGCCCATTTTATTCACTCGTGTATTCTGAGTCGTGATGATCGTTATTTGCCAATGGGAAAACACTTTACAATTTGGAACAACATTTTTAAGCACGTACAGTCACCACACGGGATTGTTGAGCCACTATAGAACCCTCTCACAGAAAGTCGACGGAAAATTTTGACGTAATTTCTTTCGAGTGACTTGACGTTGTCATTATGACAGGGTTCTATGGTGGCTCAACAATCCCGTGTGGTGACTGTACCAGATGCTTTGTATGTAATACATAATATGTAATACATAATATATAATTGGTGTTTCAAATTCAACTCACCTTTAGAATTAAAGTGACCTAATTCCAATTTCTCTATAATAATAATTTTATGACTCGAAGTAGAAAACTTAACATGTATTAGGTCACTTTATTTCTAAAGGTGCGATAAATAAATGTCCCAGTTTACGAGAACAATGCTGCAAGAAACACAACAGTCTTTGGGTTCCGTACATCCGATAAAAGAATGGAACCCTCGCGTCTTTCTATCACAGCCTGTTCTCTCTGTACTTTACAGAATAAAAGTAGTACAGTCAGCATCAAATAGATAGGAGCAGCACATCTTTATTACTATAGGAATCTAATTTATCTATTTGATGTTTGCTGACTGTACATTTACATGTGAAAATTGTACTTTTTTTCATAATGTAAATGTGCCTACTTTTGAAATTAAAGGGCTCGTTATAAGAAATACAAATATAATATCTCTGAATGTACAATTTGTTATTATTTATTTATTATAACATATTAACAGGCTTAATTGTAAAACAACGTCCGGCCAAACTGTTTTCACAGTTTGACTGTGGGATCCGCGAGTTACCCTCTTATTTATAATCGCACAATAACTAACTTTATGCTTGAAGTATGGTTTGTCCTTATCTTTTATTGTGACATTTGAACCTGACAGAAAGTGACAAAGCATACTTTTACTAAAATAGAATTGTTGTGCCTTTATGAATAAGGGGGTTAGTATACATATATCACTTAACAATCAAAAGTTAGCACACTTAAATTTAAATAATATTGTGGTAGTGCTTTAACAAGGCTCTCTTAAACCTATTTTAATTAGGCTCCAATCCAATATCCGCAGGTGACCTGTTGAGGATGTGCAAGCGCTTCTCCATAAGCCTTTCCCCATAGTAATTCCTCACTCTGGGTACAGCATATTTACCAATATAAAATATTGGAAAAAAATTAATATACAGGGTGTCCCAATATCAGTAACCCACATTGACACCGGAGGTAGACCAGCCTAAGACGGACCGAACCAGACACTTTTTGTTTGTTTTTTTTTTCTCTTTTTTTTTTTTACACTTGATTTTTTTTATTTTTTTACGGAGTGGAAATGCGTTACGCATTGTCCCCACACCGAACCAGCCTAACATGATCTTAGTAAAAATCGCATGGTTTTCAAGATTTGCCAGTTTAAAGTTCTTTTCCAGTACAAACTTTAAACTGGCATATCTCGAAAACCATGCGACTTTTACTGAGGTCATGTTAGGCTGATTCGGTCCGGCTTAGGCTGGTCTACCTCCGGTGTCAATGTGGGTTACTGATATTGGGGCACCCTGTATGTAGGCTCTCTCTCACTCATAGTTTACAGGAAAACTAACGAAAATTCTAAGTTAATAAAATCGACTCGAGTACTCGCACTTGACCTGTTTTAGCAGACCACCACAACCGTAATTATATTTATTATAATAATTATTATTATCATTATAAATCCGTTATTAATTTACAGTTATAATTTTAAACTAATCAATATTAAAATCTTATTAATACTCATAATTTCTTTGAAATTAAACTCTCCATCGAGCGTAGCCTTGAATCAATTAACTTTAAATTCGATGGCACGGTGCAAAGTATGGAAACAGCTTAGACAGCAATAGTTGAGTCAACAAAGCAAGCCAAATGTACCAGTCGTAAGGGGCCAGCGAATTCAATAGGCCAAATTGCGGGTCGGTTGCGCTGCAAATGGCTGTGCGCTGTGACGAATGGTGGGCCAAGGTGCAGGCGGGTGGAAAACCAGGATTGAATATTATCAAGATAATTATGTTCATTAATATTTGTACGGTAATAATTGGTTCGGTCCTGTTTATTATCAAGCTATGCTTGCACAAGAAAAGTTATATTAATATTAAAGATGATTATTTAAAATGAATAAACGCAACAATCAACATTATGTTCACTTAACTTTAACATTTGGGTAAAAAATATCATTTCTAATTACCATAGGGATGGTTATTAAAACCATCCCTTGCAACCATGAAGAAAAGTAACTAATTATTATTATTATCATTTATTATCAGACAACATAAGTCCATACATTTATATCTAATTAAGTACTATTATTGAAATATTATTAATAAAATTGAATTAAATTAAATTAAATGTTTTTTGTAACTTAAATCTAAGCGTTACTAACTAACTGACTGGGGCATGTAGCTCACAACAATGACGGATGTAGGGGCAGTCGTACCTGTCCCCTATCTTTCTCAGGATGTTATTGGGACTACCACGCTCCCGGCGCACCAGGGATGCGGCTCTCTTGCGCATAGTCGCATAAAAGCAGTCTATTTTTGCTTCTGCGAAAATCCCTGATGCGCTACAATAACGGGGCAGCCCCACCAACACCCGGAACGCGTTATTAAACTGGACCCGGAGAGCCCCGTAGGCCCGTTGCGTGTACACTGTGATAAACTGTGATTAATAATTCGTTGATGATCTATTAAGTGTATTAACCGGCGAACTATAGGTGCCTCGTGCGCTCGTAGGCACTACACAGCCCGGCCATGACTTAAGGCTGTAAGCGTGAGTTAAGTGATCAAATAAAAATAATTAAACTATCCTACTCGACCCCGCTACCGCTCCCCCTCTATCCCCCTAGCCAGGACCGCACAGGAAGACTGTAAGCTGCGCGGCCGCTGCGGAAATTACGCCAAGCGGGGCGGGGAGGGGGGTCTGTTTACACCGACGCAGACCTTTGTATATTTGGATGACGCGGCCGGTTATGTCCTTATTTCATTTTTAATGCAAATAGGGTATTATAAGATGCTTTGAACAACTTGAAATTTACAAGTGTTTCGTTTTGAGTGAATTTAGGTTCATTATTTCGTATTAGGTACTTAGATACGAGTATATTTACTTTCAAACTGTCTAAATTTAAGCATAAAGTTTTTATTTGGTAGTGCCTTTTCAATCGTTTTGAATTAAGTTCATGACTATAATAGTACCCAATAATTTGGTACTTATACAGCGTAACCTAGATTTAAGATTACAATTACAAATTATAAATTTACGCTCAGTTCTGGGACACCCTGTATTGGTTAATTCCTAGTCTAGTCAGCCCAATAATTTTGATATTTTATATCATTTTGATCCTTGCGGCATAAAATATATAAAATTATAAAACCCACGATGTTACTTGTAAAACGACCGGGTAGGTAGTTGTAGGGATAGCAAAAAGCCTTTTAACTGTTATTAAAGTTGTGCAAAGACTTGAAAAACACGCCGTTGTCTCCCGTGGATTAGTTTCATACTTATTTAAACTTCTCTTGGAAATTAATTTCAAGTCTTCGCTCTCATTTCCTTGGGCAGAATCGCTTAAAGTTGCGACTGTACTGTTAATGTTCCTGTAACTTATGTTTCAATAAGAAGCTGATAAAGTTAAAAATAACCTAGTTTTAAATTAATACCTCTAGAATATACAATTTTTAAAATACCGAAATATTGAAAGCTGAAAGGTTCCAGCTAATCTTTGGGTAATTGAAATTTCGTTTCAAGATTCGGCATCGTTTAGACACGGTAGAACAAATGGTTAACCCAGTATGTTAGGTTGCTCTAGGACACTTTTCTACAGAATTTTGTATTGACCCGTCTGTTATAGGTACGTCAATTAATAAAATTAAAAATTAAATATCATTTATTCCAGGTATTGCATGCACCCAAAGTAAATGATAAAACACACAATCTAAAATACGTAGTTTCAAACGCAAATAAATAAAACGTGCCTAACCCTCATGTACGTAACGGTCAATAGTGTACATAGCACAAGGCACTTAACTAGGGCATTCGTATCTGAAAACGATGCTCAGCAAATTACCTAGATGCATATTCAAACGAGCTAGATACATAACCTAGTTCATTCGAGAGATTATTCCTAGAATGCCAAGTAATTTCTGCTCAAGGTTTAAAGCAGAATTAATAGGATATTTTAATATTACTTATTAAAACAACGCTGGGCGCTGGACTTGAAATTTTGAGAGAATTATTCCTTGGTAACGTAATAATGTACCAGGAATAAAGGCATTTTGAGAGTTCTATCTGTACGCGGGAGTTTGTAAGACAGTTTGGCCATTTTGGAAGTTATAAACATATAATTTAGTAAGTATTTAGGCAACTGAAAAATTTTACTTTTATATTTATAGTGAAATTCAACTCCATAAGTCAACTCGTAAGTTTTTAAGCGGCCAAGACGTCCAATTTTGGTCTGCTTTTGTGTAGTTTACTTAACTTTGCTTGTTGGACATTTTTATGGAGTCACATAATTATAAAATTGAAATAAAAATTGATAGATAACCCACAATATGTATGCTAATAATAGCGTTGATATCGTATTCGGTACGGAATCCTCGGTACGCGAATCTTACATGCGCTTGATTAGATTTTATCCGTAGATATCTCCTAGATCGACTGTACTTTATAAATTTTAGACAAGCCAAACGTTCCAGCAGTCACCTTATGAAAAGTAATCATCGCCGCCTATGGACACCGCTCATACCAGAAGAAGAATTATAAGATGCGTTACCAGCCTTTGCGTAGGCCTCTTCAAAAGCCTCTTAAAAGGGCATGTATGTTCCTCTCCTTTAGTAATAGGATAACGCAGCCGCAATACGCTCAACGTTTTTAATTTAAGTGCAGACTATGAATGTGGGTCTAGTTGTCTCGTTGATCATTGATTAAGACAGTCTCTTTATTATCTACACCATGCTTAGTAAAGGCCATGTTCAGTTATTCGTCCTGTTGTCCATTTTCCACAATGCATTTACTACAGACACAAAATTTCGTGTTTTTGGTGGAGTCAAACTCAAAACTGAAGTCGGTCAGTATCTAGTTAAATTAAAAATAAATTTAAATATAAACTGTGCGAATGTGACAAAATCATGCAGTGGTTCTGTTATTAATAATCAATGGATAATCAGTGCAGCACATTGTTTTAAATATAAAATAAACGAAAATGTTGTAGTTGAACAATTAGAGGGAGGGAAATTTACTACAGGTCATGTAAATCCAGTTGATATTAAATTACATCCGAAATATAAAGAAAACAGAAGAATAAATGCTGCTAAACATGATATTGCTCTTTTGAGGATGCAATCTAAAAGAAAACAAGTGTTTATAAAACTGAGTGAAGATGCTCCGGTTATTGGACAAGTTGGTACCATAGCAGGGTATGGAGAGACAGAAACCAAATCAGGACCTAATGAAGGATCAGTTGTTATAGAAAAGAAATTTAATGTTCTTAGTTCAACTGGAAAGGTTTGGGGTGGTCATGGAGATTCTGGAGGACCTCTTGTTTTAGAAAAACATCTTGTTGGTGTTACATCAAGAGGAAAATGCCATAAAGAGAAGTGTACCACTTATTATGCTGACATATACTCTAATATAAACTGGATAAAAGTAGTTATGGGTGATTAAATTAATTCTTAGTTCTGCTCTAATGGTTAGGAAACACTACCAACTGAAAAATGCACTGTTATTTTTGTTGTAAGACTCATTTAATTCAAAATAAAGCAATGAAAATGTTATTAATCTTACTTTATATCTTGACAATCATATCTAACTTGCTTAACTTGAATAATACTATAATGTTGCTACAAATAGGAGTAAACACGGACCCGGAAACTTAAATACTAAATCATTGCGGTCCGAATGCGACAGCATCGAAGGGCTGGGAACGATCTGTTTATTATATTTGAAAGATGTGATCCCAAGCCGCGAACTGAACGATTTGTGGTTTTTTCTGCTTTGTGATAAATGATCCGCTTCCTTTTGTGTTTTTTGTTAATATACATAACGGTTGTATATATTGGAATTTAATCATATTCCATTCAACGCAATTAGGTACTATTTTTGTTGTCTTCAAAAGACGACTTTCATTCATTTGTTTATTTTGTAGGTAAATCTCATGTATTTGCACTCCAAAGATAATGATAAAGATAATGGTATTATTTAATAAGTGTTTTTTTCCAAAAACAGAAACCTGATTTATGTAGATGACTTTCTAGAAGACTTTGGAGACACTTCACATAACCATCTTTAAAGTATAGTCGTAAATATTTAGCCGCGATATCAAATAACACTTTAAGAAAAATACTCTTAGTGTAAATAGTCTAAAATTGATTGAAATTGAATTGAAATTGAACTGATTGATTGATTGATTTGTCCTTTATTGATTTATCAAGCGTAATCCAAAGAATTAGGAAGTCGATAAAGTTAAACTAAAATCATCATCATTATACAGACGAAGACGTCCAATGTCAGACATACGCTCTCCCCGAGGATCTCCACGACCGTCGGTTTCGTGCTACTCGCATTCATAAAATTTCAAAATCCTCTTTTAGCTCTAAGGGATCACCCACAAAATTATGTCACACGATTTTTACATTTTCTAGACCCCCTCCCCTTTCGTCCAACCAATTTGATCAGTCAGTGACGCTGACTCAGCATTCAAACCATCGACGAACATAATATTTATTGTAAATTATTTGCCATAAAAACTTTGCACTACGTGATTAATTGTCTTTTGTTACAGTTCGGAAGGCAATTAATTATATAACTATGAGTTTGACAGACGGACGGGAAATGCAAGTGATAGTTCATTTATTTACTAGCTGTGATAATTAATCATAGACATGTTTTTTTTGTAATCATCTTTGAATAAAACGTTTGCTGAGTTAAAATGTTATACCTTTTACCTACGTTGTTGCTATGTTATGGACGATATTACATAATACACGAATTTAGACAAAACTTGAAGGTATCGGAGGGTTCACTCCAACAACAGAAGTGGATCAGAATCCCACTTCTGTTTCCAGACTCATCTTTTATAAATTTAATAAGTCGATATTTAATTTTAATTAATTTTACCTTTAATTTAGTTTAATGTGATTGTATGAAAATCTATGGACTTAAAGTTGTCTGAAAAAAAAAGATCAATTCTATTATATTCTTTTATCAAAGGCCAGCAGCGCATCTGCGATTCCTCTACTGGGTATTGCAGGTATCTGTGGGCGGTGGTAATTATAATTTGTATCAGCTAGCATCTTTATTACATAAGCATAAAAAAAAAATGGCATTATTGACAATATCAGTTCTGTAACTTAACCCGTAAACACAAGAAAATTATCTTGATTTTGGGTCTCTGTCGTTTGGGCGAAATATTTTTGGTCGAATGTACTCGTATCATTCCTAGTTCATTTACCAAAGACCTGTTTCCCGCCGCAGCTGTTTAGGAGGGTGAAAATTTGGAAAACGATATATTCGACCAAATTTTTTCGATAAAACAGCAGGCACCGTTTAATTTTACTTTATTTGGGTTTGTTTCTTCTATTGGAGCGAGGCAAATTGAAAAACTAGATTATTAATAAGAGAGAAGTACGATACAAGCCCAAGCTGGATAGACATGGGGCTCTAGGATCATTAAGCTAACGTAATGATTTTCAGATTAAGTAAAATGTACAGGATTGACGTAAGCTTAACGATCAGTCGCGTCAGCCGCTTTATGCCACCAATTCCATACAGTTTTTTTTTTTTATTGATAATGGGTTTGCTCTTGACCAACTCCCGCCCTTGGAGGACAAAGATTCAGTCTACGATGTAGCGAGCTCACCCAGAAGATGCCTATTCACCCAAACACACATTTCACAGTTTGTCGATTTTTGACAATCGGTATTTTAGCGTAGTGCAGTAGGTCCAATGCAAGTAATTGACGGAGCGAGCGAAGCGTCTCAGTTTCAGCTTGGGCATAAAATGTTTTTGTATGTCCTGTTGTTTTCCTCTACCGGTCGCATTTCTCAACCGATTTTTGTGTTTTGTGAGTAGGTTCGTACTTATGTGGAGTTTTTTGTTAATTCAATTTTTCGAAATTTTTCATAGTGTTGGAGATATGGGGTTTTTGCGATTACAAACTTAGTTACGGTGTTGGGAAACTGACCGCGACCTATGTCGATGTATGGGGATAACAGTTTTACAACGGCCAAGTTAAATTTGCCGTTTTGTATCTCTGGCTGTTCTTCTACAGGTCGCATTTCTCAACCGCTTCTCGAGAAATTTTGTGAGAAGGTTCGATAATTATATAGATTTTTTTTGTCAATTAAGTCTTTCGATTTTTTTCAAAATGGCGGGAGATATGGTGGCTTTTACGATTACAAACTAATTTGCGATGTTAGCAAACTGAGCGCGACCTATGTCAATGTACCTATGAGGATAACAGTTTCCTAACGGCAAAGTTAAGTTTGTCGCGAGGTCTACCAACTCCCAGAGCCAGTATTAGTATGTGTAACATTATCGTTAGCAAAAAATACGTGCGGTGCAAATAGGCAATAGCTCTTAAAACAGCCTTCGGGTTCGTACTTCTCTCTCACTCGCTCTCACGCGTTCTTATGCTTGCCTAATTACTTACGGGTAGGGGAAATACGGACAAAATGACACATCGGGTTTATTTCGAAATTGGGGGCCTGTAGCGCGGTGTCTGTCATCGCTACACATGATGTCAGCCTCGTCTACGATCCTGCGAGACGCCCAGCGCCGTTGGCTCAGTCGTACCGGTGTAACGAGTGTGAATGTATTTCGTGACCACAAAAGTTTATTTTTTAAATGGATTTCTTCTGTTTTTTTGGTATGTTTTATGCTATTATTCGTGATTTTGTACATTGAAATCGATGAACTATGAAATGACCTTGTGATTTAAATTGATTTTATTGCGATTATCACTTATTTTAATAAAATATAATTTTTTTTTGGTTCTTGTATACACTTGGACAAAATGACATGTCTATACTCTGGACAAAACGACATGGTCCTATCCTTTTGTCTGTAGTATATGTCATTTTGTCCATAAAGTTTCAGTTGACTTAAGTCTATTTTTATTCAGATGACATGTCGTGGAACTATGAAAGAAAACTAATCGGCAGTCTTGGAGCCAAGAATCCATGGAAAAAGCTATTGAAGCATGGAAGCAAAATTAAATGGGATGGAAGTTGGCCGCAAAAACATATATTTGATGTTTCTCAGGCTGGTTACGATGTATGCTTGTTCTCGTTGGGTTCATGCTTCATGTGCTGATGTTCCAAAGACGACCAAACAATTTATTTGTGAATTGTGTTCTTAAACATTATGTCCTTTCTTTATATGTCATTTTGTCCATACTATATGGACAAAATGGTTTTTGTGATACCTTACAATTAATAATAATATAAATGGTAATATGATTCCTATTTAAATAAAACTTTACGATACTGATAGTTAATTAACCAAAGATGGTTATAAAAAATTGAGACTAACTATAATTACGTTAAATACAGAAATATGATTCAAAATCAAAACCCCCTGTCATTTTGTCCGTACTTCGCCTAATACTTAATTAGGTAAACATATTTGATTTAAATTCACCTTGAGCTTAAGTAGCCGTGCACACGGCAGGGGTATAGTTGCAGCATGTACTCGTAGGTACTCTCTAAGGGCCTTGCCACTTGCGCAACCGGCTGAGCGGCGAGCGAATTTTTAAATACATTGCGTGTCATCATCATCATTATCATCATCATCATATCAGCTGAAAGACGTCCTGTACTGGACATAGGCCTTCTCCACGACAGCCGGTTTTGTGGCACTCGCATCCATCGGCTTGCCGGGATCTTCCCCAGATCGTCCACCTAGTGGAAAGCCTGCCAACACTTCGCTTTCCGGTCCGCGGCCGCCACTCTAGAACCTTTCCGCCCCAACGGCCATCAGTTCTACGAGCAATGTGCCCTGCTCACTGCTACATTGCGTGTAACGTCAATTAATCGCTGCGCGGTGAGCGTCTCGACCGAGCAATGAAGAGAGAATTCGCTCGCCGCCGCCGCCGCCGCTCAAAGTAGTGGCCAGGCCGTAAGGCCGCGTGCTTGACGCCCGCGGGCAGCGGGGAGACGGCTCAGGGCCCTTAGCCAAGATGCCCATCGCTAACTAGCGTTTCTATTCGTTTCGTTTTTAAACCAATCGCGTCACTGGTAGATCACGTGACTCTCCGTATGACGTGATCTACCAATGACGCGATTGGTTTAGAAACTAAACGAATAGAAACGCTAGTTAGCGATGGGCATCTTGGCTAAGGGCTCTGGACGGCGGCACCGGCGGGCGAATTCGCTATTAATTGCAGGGTGGAGACGCACACCGCACAGCGATTAATTAACGTTACACGCAATGTGTTAGAAAATCGCTCGCCGCTGCCGCTCGGACCGTCGCCCTCGCTGCCCGCTGGCGTTGAGACGTGGCCTTACAACGCAAAGCACATTATCTCAAGTGCACTTGGTCATCTTAGTCTTAGACAGATTTCAGATTAAACAAGAATGTATTCGAAAATCAATGTGGTTATGACCTTTTAAATAAATAAAGCTTAAAAAGAAGTGCAGCAGTTAAATTACTTAGAAATTATGAACAAAACAGGATATTTTTTTTTGGTCATAAATTATATTAGTGTATGTATGTATGTATATGTATGTATGTAAACTCTTTATTGCACAAAAAGTATAAGTAAAAAATACATTGACATCGTATCGTATCGTGTATGTACTTAATTATTATAAAGTCATCATTTTTATATTTCTCTAAGCGTAAACTTCTAATGTGTAGATAAAGTAAGTTAGGTTAGGTTTATTTAATGACAAACCTAAAAAAAAAACGTTTACTTTTAAAAAATGCTTTGACTCGTGATAATGACTTGAAACATATTAGGTATGACTACAAATAAGAATGGGAATTAATGTAGAATAGAACTATGTTATTATTTTACTAACAGAAATGTACCTATAGCTATAGGTATTTTTACCCGACGCTGAAGAAGGAGGGTAATGTTTTTTAAAGTGAACTTATGTTTATGTGGTGTTAAAAAAGAGGTATTTTATTGTACTTTCGATAGATACTATATTACCCCGGGACTGTCAAGGTTAACGGTATTTTTATTACATGGAGCCAAAAGCAAACGAGTACCTACATCACCTATAGTAACACGTGGTGTCTTTGTACCCATAAAAAATTCCAATCTCAAGACTGCAACTCTAAGGACCGTATTAACAAACTCATCTCGACTCATCCCGCGTCTCAGCCGAGATCAGTTTATTACCACGGCCCTAAAGGTGGAGTTAAACTGATCAGTTAACTGACGTACATCCAGAAGCTGACCTTGAGTTCGTATAATTTCAACTTAAGATTTCACATTCACGGTCAGTTTTTGGATGTACGTCAGTTCAACTGATCAGTTTAACTGACCGTGAATGTCCACCTTAAGACTGCAAGTAAGTTCGTGTTTCCAGCGAGACAAATACCGCTTATTTGTTCCACGTACTCCGCGCTGGTCACACGCCAGATTATCTCATGTACACGCTTCGCAGATTTTAATCATGCCCGCCGTGCCAAGACGCCGTCGCCCGACTAGTTCCGTCCCTTGAGAGTATTATCAGTTGGCAGTATTCTTGAAATACTAAATATTTGTTACGATACAGCTACTCTTAGGGTACCTTTCCACTAGAGGTGTGCTAAGCTATGAAGCTAAGGATGTGTATGATACCCAGTTTACCCTTGAATCACCGACGCTCATTTCATAGAATGTTGCCGAATTTTCATTTCATCGACAGGCTCCACGTTATAATTTTTTGGTGGACACAGGTCTAAGGGCCCCTTCCCACTTAGCGTCTTTCGCCGACAACACCGACACTCGAAAGACGCTACGGGAAGGGGCCCTAAGCTAACCTAACCTACGTAACTCATTTTTAAGATAACCTGAAAACACTTGACACGGATTGACACTTATTGACACGGATTTTTTGTGGTAATGGTTATGGTGGCTCAACACCATTATAGTCCGTCATGGTGCCAACTTCTCATAAATATTGGTATCACCCTTTTATTAATTGTTTGAGAGGGAAGATAACGCGCATAGGGTTACCTGATGGAAAGAGATTATAACATCAAGGGAGATAAGGAGATGTGTTGCCACCTTTTGCGAAAAGTGTAGGTTCGTCTTTTACTTCTACAAGTGATGCGCAATCTAAATACTTATATGTCGGAGACATGGGAGGGAGCTGGTTGGCGGCTGCCGGGGCTAGATGTGTCAGGAATCTTCAGGATATGGCCGGATATCTTGGTCTCTAGTTGAGTGAGGGTCGAAGCAAAGAGAACACAAAATAGACGTAGGTAGGTTTATTTCCTTGATGGACATTAAACTCGATACATTTGATCTTCACTGACTTTAATTAACAATAACACGTCAAGTATAACGTAAAAACAGTGTAGCCCTACCAGTCCCACCACCAACCCATGGTTCTTCCTGCCTCGCGGCATAACAGACCGAATCTCGGGAGATGCGCGCAATACTTGCTTAGGCTCTTTCTCACGCGCACTTTCTTCACTCCCTACAAACGTAACTTGAAACGAAGAGCAGTTCCATCCAGAGGTGTTTACTGGACGGTTTCCCAAGTAGAAGTGTTTCTTGGATGGTTCTAAAGTAGACGTCTTCACTGGACGGATTCTCAAGTAGCAGTGTTCTGCCGTCGCACTGCAGCGACCACAAAGGCTCTGTCGAGCGCGCCAAAAGGTTGTAGAGGGCGTTGGTGTCGCCTTCCGGTGGCACAGTTGTTCCGTTGAGCTCCTATACTATTGTCAATCTCCGACATATAAAACAAAGTCGAGTTATTTACACCATTTTTAACTCAAGAACGGCTTCACCGATTTTTATGAAATTTGGCACACAGATAGTTTATTACCTGTATAAGCACATAGAATACTTTTTATCCCGAAATATTTGACAGTTCCTGAGGGATAAGTGAATAATGAGCACTACGCGGATGGAGTCGCGGGGAAAAGCTAGCAATAAATAATAATGATTACGGGATAATCTCACACAAATTTACCAAATTCGAGACTAAGTTGGCCTATAATATGGTTACTAGACAACGATAGACATATTTATAAAGATAAATGCATACATAGATGGGTCATTTTCAAATTTTGTGCAGCTAAACTTGTCCCAACCTAACAAAAGTTGTTTCCGTTTACATTATCCATTTTCTGCGATTATTTGAGTGAAATGATGAATTATTTCCAGTCAGTTATATACCACAGATAATTATTGATTATCAGAATCGAAAAAATATGCTTATTTATGTAATATTTGTAATAATGCATGGTAACAGAGTGGTAGCTCCATACAAATAGTAACAGATTTATAAAATGACCTTTGGGTCATTTCCAAATTTACAGTACATAGAAAACATCAAAGACTCAGGAACAAATACTCGCACTCATCACACAAATATTTGCCCTTCGAATCAAACCCGGGACCGCTAGCTTCGCAGGCAGTCACTACCAACTAGGCTAGCCCCATTTTCCTCTTTCTCGCTTTAAGAACACTTCCATTGATTAAAGTTCAGCGCGGAACTTATTTTATTTATTTATGGTTCCACCGACAAAAATCCCCCATTAATAATTCAGATGGCGAGAACCCCCCTTTTTTCAATTGAGAGTTGGTCTATAAATCTTGTAACTTATTTACGCTGCCCTAGAGCCTTGAGACCTGTTCAAATTAAGATGTAAATCTGGAATGTCCGAGGAATGACGGGTGTGACATTAAAAATACAAACAGGGTTGAGGATATTGGTTTATGCAGGTAATATACGGAATAAACAGGCTGTCCGGCGATAAAGTGCACAAACGAATGAAACTACATGTGATATTATCACGGTTTTTAGGGTTCCGTACCTCAAAGAAAAAAACGGAACCCTTATAGAATCACTTTGTTGTCCGTCAGTCTGTGTGTCTGTCAAGACCCTTTTTCTCAGGAACGCGTGGAGGTATCAAGTTGAAATTAATATCAAATACTTAAGTCTGCAATCCCTTGGATCAGTGAAAAAATCAAACATCTATGTCAACGCAATCAAAAGATATGGCCGTTTATGTCGCATATTGAAGGGAATCTCAAGGGAATCAAAACCTATAGGGTACTTCCCGTTGACTTAGAATCATGAAATTTGGCAAGAAGCAATGTCTTATAGCACAAGTAAAGGAAAAAATCCGAAAACCGTTAATTTGAAGTTACATCCCACTAAGTATGAAAGTGCATACTTATTGCGTGTCAGTTTATACTGGGTTAGTTTATATTGTATTCCCGTGATTTACGAATTGTTTACATGCCTTCAAGTTTATGCGGAACCCTCGGTGCGCGAGTCCGACTCGCACTTGCCCTGTTTTTTTTTATGGGGTTTACCATAATTATTATTGTAAACTCTACGCAAAATAAAAAGAAAAATTGTTTATTTTTTCCGTGATAAAATCACATGAGTTTCACCCTTATTTATTTAATTTTGTGCACTTTATCGCGGGACATCCTGTAGAATTTTTAATAGTATAAAGAAAGCAAACGGGCACATTTGTGTAGGTACTGTACAATTGTTGCTGTGAGCTTAATGCGTGAAACACACTGAGCGCGGGCGCGGGTCGGGCGCGGGTTATCGTCGTTAATTGTGCGCTCTGAGGCTTATCGGAGAATGCGTGTATTGCGAGCAATATAACGGCAATACGCTCGCGCCCGCACTCTGCGTGTTTTATTTACGCTTAGAGGTTAACACAGTGTAAGCCCACTTTTTTATTTTTTTTGCGCTCCTATTGAGCCGACCTCGGACTTAGGACGCTAGAGGAGAAATTCAAAACAATCGATTTTGTGCTACCTAAGCTTCGGACAATTATTTTCCGAAACTGTATATATTTCAAGATTTATTTCAGGACCATCATGTAGAACCCTGTAGGTAAGGTTAGTTTTGAAAACCCTGAACTATTTACAGTTAGGGAAAAAAAACGTTTGGCCAATTGAAACGTTTGAGACGTTAATCAGTTTGGGATACGTTATTTGCTCGTTCATTATTAAACCTCCACGTTCACACGGCGATCTTTTTCCCTTATACTGCATGCCACTTCCATAATATATACTTAGCCTGTGTCGCCGTGAGCTGCTCGCGCCACCGGCAGCGCGCACCGTGTCACGCAGGACGTCGCCGCTGCTCCGTGCGCTGGCGCTACTCAATGAGCTATTAGCGTCTGCGCCGTCTGCGACCCACTTGCAGGGCGATGGTCAAATGTGTGTCGTGAATTCCTGAGATTTTGCGAGGTGATGGATGCTAGACAATCGAGTGTACTAATTTAATTTATATCTAATGTAATTTAATTAATTAAGCATTAGTTTAGTTAATTTAGTTTCATGGTGCATTAGTTCACCGACTGTAATGCCATGTAAATATATTTATCAATAAATAAATAAAATGTACACTAATCGAATACGGTACGATTTATATGGAGTCAACGTGCGGTAAGTATACGAGAAAATCGCCGTCTGAACGTGGGCTAACAGTCGTCCGCAGTCCCAAGTCGTTCCGGCGGCCTGCAAACAAAAAAAAAATCGTATAAAAACTGATAATCTGTCCTAATACGATGTATACTCACATCACATTGAATACGCTTGATATTATCAACTAAGAGGTTAGCTAGTTCACATAAGATCTCGCCATGGTTACCATTTTTGGTTGATAACTAAATACTATCTAATATTTCAATGTTAATAAGAAAAAATCTGTCTTTGTTTGCTCTCCTATTTACCTATTTAATTGTAGAAATATCAAGACTGCAATCTGAAGACTACAGATGTGTTACAAATCTTGAGATTAATAGGTACTTTTATAACACGCTACTACAATAGTTATCGTGCCATATTATAACAGAACCATTCATTTCCCAATATTATTTATCAGAAATAATTATTCTTTCAGCATTAAACGCCACTCTTAATCCCGACAATACGGCCTTTAATTATGCACCAATGCAATCTAATATTGCACCGATTACACAAAACTACTGTAGCAATTGCAACCTTATTACCCAGTAATGAGGTTACAATCGTTTGTGTAAAAACACTGCCTTTTACATAAGCAGGGTAGTATTTGCGTGCCATATTTACCATTACGGCATACTCATAGCGTTTATAACCTAACCGAGTTAAAAAAACCGACAAAATCATGTACTCTACTTTCGGAGCTCATAACTCTTAAATGGATTAACGGATTTTCATCAAACCAAGCTAAGAACACTCTCGATTAAGTCACCTTTCTAACAAAAGAAACTAAATTAAAATCAGTCTATCCGTTTAGGAGCTACAATGCCACAAACATACACAAATACACACGTCAAAATGTTAACACTCCTCTTTTAGCGTAAACGCCATCATAACGTAACGTTTTCTAGGAAAATACATTGCCGGTTTTAATTAACGAGGAGGAAGTGTGATTTCACGTGCATTCATATTTCCTGGATTTAACTGCAGTACCAATTACCTACGTACTCGAATTAGTTGGGAATGCATTTGCATAATGACATTTTACCTATACACATATTCTTCTTAATTGTTATTATGTTTTTTTTTTTATTAAAAAAAAAAGGTTACTGACTGTTTTGACGACAACAGAGACTAAAACCTGCAGTAATTACACCACGGCCACCATAATCTTAATGTCATACAGATTGCCAGTTGTTCAAATTTGGAGACCAATCTAAAGTGGCCCGTTTACACTACGTTTAAAATAGCAGGGCAGAACAGTCCACCGGTACTCCTAAGTTTGTGTCGCGGCCTGCCGACCAAAATCTCTTAAGGTAATGTGTGAAACCGTATGAGAAACTGATAATAAGTAATGTGTTCTAATACTATGAACTGACAGCTCAATATCGGCCGCTGGACTGTCACTGTGTCACCACTTACTTACATCTGTTAAATTTTAAACAAATCCCGTTGAATTAATACGTTGTATTTGGTATAAATCTGAAGTCAAATTGTTCAGTGCGATTTGCGTTCGCAGGGGCCGGAGCAATAAATTAAAACGATAGGCGCCGCTATCAGATAATTGTTTCCGGCAATCGCATGCGCAGGCTTATACATACACAATTTGTATTTTCTCGTTCAGTGTGTCTCTTTCGTTGCACACAAGGTAGAGAGGGATTACCGAGCGACAAAGAAGTGGCGGGCAACGTGTTAGCCGCGCGGGATATTTAGACGTTACACGGAAAATTAAGATGTTTGGGATATTTTGGGCGGTTTTAGTGGGTATTACTTTTAAATTATTAATTTTATCTGTGTGTAATAAATAGGTAAAACAATTCAGGGTCAGCAAGTTTAAATATCGAATCAGAAACCTAATATATTTTGAAAGCCTACTTTTATCGTAAACAAACAGTCCAAATACATAAAAAAATGTATTTGTTTATTTCATGACGTGTGTGTATTTATGCATTTTTATGTTACGTGTAAAATATTCCTCAATAAAGTAACTAGGTTATTTTTAATTATTATAACTTTTTATATAAAAAATCTGAACATATCATATTATTATACAAGCGACCCACTCTCACTTCGCTCCCGGTATTATTGTAAACATAAACCTTCCGCGAAAAATTATATAACCTGATGGTGAAAACCGCATTCAAATCCGTTGCGTAGTTTGAAAAATCTAAGCGTACATGCAGAGGGACAGACGGCGGGAAGCGACTATGTTTTATACTATGTAGTGATTTTGCCACTATTAATCAATAAGTCGTCGAACAAAGCCCTAGGAATTAATATCTCGTGATTTATCATCATTTCATACTTGTTATATTATTTGTTAATAAACACGGTGTAATTTGTTAAGAAAGGGCGTGTTTTCATTTTGTTCTGTTGTAGGCGCTTGTAATTAATACTGTTCGGAAATAATTAATCTTAAATTACTTTTGGGGTGCGGTACGAGTCATAAGCGAACACTTGTTAAGGTTTACACAATCTCCTTTTTGTGACAATCGCAAAGAAAAGACGCAAAATATCGCGCTGCGTATTAGACGATGTCGAGTATGATGTATTATCGATATTTATTTTTGTAAGAATAGGTGGTGATTAAACTTTTTCCAAATTTTTGTCTTCTCAATTTTTTGATAAAGATTGCCAGTTTTTTTTTATGTTACGGAAAAAACAAACAAACACACGCGAATGTTAGTGGGCTCCGAGGCCTTAGGTTGCACTTAGGTACACGGGCAATTGCTTGAGCAATAATTTTTTTCGAATTTCCTCGAGATAGAACGAGACGCCCATTGATTTCTGTCTAAAAATTCCCGAGAAAAATTGCTCGTGTAACTACAACACCTTTAGGACATGATGCAATCTTAAGTTAGTAAATGCGTTGCCAATATTAATAATGAAATGTCTCTTTGTTAGTAATATAATACAACTTTTTCATTGAAAATAAGCAGCTTTGTCATTGTCATACCAAATATTTTTCCAAGTGGACTAGTACAAATCATAGAAAGTTCCAGCAACGTTCGCAAACTGTCGCGTGGCTATTCAATTCCACTCTCGTAGCTCTTGAATTACACCACACCCCAGAGAAGATGAACGCTCAAGCCGGCTTATGTGTTACGAACACGTTCAAGCAAAACAAACGACTTCTACTCTTATGCTAAATACAGGATTGATACGAGGGAGAGCATGTCTCTGTCAGAAGAAAAAAACAATGTGACACTTAAAGCAGCTCTCACACGGCGACTTTTTGCAGCGATTCAGTAGCGATGCAATCGCAAGAAGGTCGCGATACAGTCGCGATGCTGTCGCTGGTCTGTATATCGCACACGTAAACTTACTGCATCGATACAACAGCGATACAGTATCGATACAGTCGCGATGCAGTATTCAATCAGAGGCGATGCAGTATGTGCGCTGTAAAATGTATGTGAAAGTCGCATACGGCGTGTTTTTGTAGCGATGCAGTTGCGCGTTTCTCTAACGCGACAAACTACAAAGCCGTATCGCTACTGCATCGCGATTATCACGCGTTGCAAACGCGATAAACGGTCATAATATGTCGCGATGTAGTCGCGCGTTCACTGAATCGCTACAAAGAGTCGCAGTGTGCGACCTCCCTAAGAGAGGAAATTAATTTTAGCGCTGCCATTTTTTGTAAAGAAAACGAGCAAGCGAAGCTCTTAACGATGAAGCGGTTATCTTAGTTGGTAATGATCCACGGAACCACAGAGACGGAACTACATAGCCTACTCAAGCAGTTGGCTGGTGGTTTTATGGGCTGTTTGCTTTGACATGTCATGAGACAGGCACCTCAGTCGAGACCCTCAACTGTGATCCCCGTCTCAAGATACGTCAAAGTAAACGTCAATCCATAGAAAACTGTCATTTTTGTCATCTCAGCCAAGATCGTTTAAATCTTCTAGCTGAGGCACTACTAAACTGAAAATGTGATAAAGTACGCTTAATTTCCTTAATAGCAGTTTTATTCAGTTATGTAGATACACAAGTAGTCGTGTTGTAGTCATATCAAGATAACCAGATGCTTGCGAAGTTCATTCAAACACGCAACTTATTTCTCAGTATTCACGACCAAGATTATACTCAAGCTAAAACTGAAAACTCGGAGTCACAACTTAATAAAACCATAAAAAAGGCCATAGACTTACAAAACAGTTGAATTCAAACCCAATTTTACCAAGATAGCACTCGAAAAGTGCTACAGAGCGCTTGCCAAAAACGTAAACGGGATGCAAGAAAAGAATCAAACAATAAACATGGCGAAGCGTTTCCGAACTCATCTTGCGAAATATGAAATAATGATATTGCCTTTGGCAGTATGCGCTGTTTCCATAGTCTCGGAGAAGTCGCCGCGGGCTAAGTTTTAAAAAGTAAATATGGAGCCAAGTGTGCCAGTTACGTGATTTTGAAAAGTAATTATGTTCTGGAACGCGTGATCAATTTCTAGTGTTTCTTTGGCCAACCTTAGCATATTACTAAGGGTTAAGCCTTACCTATGTCAAACCTAATCATCTTTCCTATTATATTATATAACGTCGTATACGTCTCTTTTTATCAAAATACAGGTAAAGACCAAGAGTTTTTTTTTTTTTTAATATTTGACAAAATGAGGGCGCTGCGGTTCAAGAGCGTGGCCCTTAAATTAAACGTTTAATTAAAAAACTATTAAGGAGTTCCGTTGATATACTATAGATACCTTGACCTGATCTTGACGGAATTTAGATATGTAGGACCACCCTTGAGATATAACATAGCCAACAAAAAAAAATCAGAAACGGTTTCCAAACGGCAATCATATTGCGTAACATACACAAAAAAAACATTAAGAACCTCCTCCTTTTCTACCCCCCACGAAAAACAGATGGGTGTTATAATTACAAAACAAACAAACAAAATTTCAGGGAACAATCTCACAAAAATCGACCTAGTCCCAAACTAAGCTCTAGGCTTGTACTATGGGTACTACACAACGATAAACATATTTATATAGAGAAAAACATACTCAAATCACTCAGGAAAAAATGCGCTCATCACACAAATATTTGCCCATACCGGGATTCGAACCCGCTTCGTAGGCAGGGTGACTACCAAACAGTGCAAGTTAATTGATTAATTACCTAATTATGTTTCAATATAAGAAGACATTTCTGAACTAAGTTTCACGATGTTTCCTAAGAAAACGCACTGTGGGGGGAGGGGGTAGTGACGTATTAGCAAGTTAGGTCAGTGGAAACATTAAATCCATCAAAAAAACGTTTTTCCTGGGGCTTTACGAAGAATTATTAGACAGCCAGCCTGGAGGCTTGAATTAATTCGGCCCGGCTATAACCTCAACAGTACATTTTAATTAGATTATTCCATATTTTCTGAGGGAAATCATGGGAAACATCCGCGTTGACGAGTACCTATACATTTGGAGGCCATACTTCCCACCCTTGTAACTTTTTTTCAGAGCAGCTAGACCTTAAAGACTACACGATATTGTAACATAACTCTATAGAAAACTGGCAAGTTAGAGATCAAAATGAATTAGCCGCAATAAATTGGTTTGACAGTCATATAATCTAGTCATATACTTATGTGGCACATTAAAACTTGGCCTATTTTTACTCGACTGACCAAAAACATTTAACAGTCTAGTTTTCTCTGTATGCGGGCTACATAAATAATTATTAGTCGGGTTTTAGTTTTTGAGGTTAGGTTAGGTTATTAAATACCTACGTTGTATATTTTTGGTGGGATAATACTTACACTGAAACGTTTTTAGGGTTCCGTACCCAGAGGGTGCCTAACGGGACCCTATTAGTAAGCCTTCGCTGTCCGTCCGTCCGTCCCAACTTTAAACAGCTGTATCTTTTGAACCGTAAAAGACAGCCCGTTGCTGACAGTATGGGTAAGTATCACCATGTCCAGAATGATGAGATCATAGGTGATGGAATAAATAAATCTCCTAAACTTTTACTTGAATTTTAATTATTTTTATATTTCAATAGGTTAATACTACATCAATCTCATTTTTAATAAAATATAATATTAAATTAATATATATTCTAGATTTTGTATGTCTTTAATTCAATCTGCTCAGACACTGAATCCCTTATCAATCCGCGAATCGATCATAATAATTTTGAATTTTGAAGAATTTAAATCAATAAAAGAAACGTAAGAGTGGCCACAAATAAAATCAATAGATAAAGAAGGTTGTAACCACCTTGTTACACGTTGATTTTTTTTCAAAGAATATGTAATATAACGGCAGAATTCTTAACAAATAATCAAAAAGTCCAATAATAAGGGGAGTCCCCATGCAAGGAACTTTTTTTTTTCAACGTTTCGTTTTTGTGTTTTAAAAACGGTAATACATACAAAGTGTCAATTTTGGTATGATTACAGAATAAACCCTATAAAAAAACAACAAACACTATTTAGTATTACCGGCAAAATGTGTACGGAGTCCTCAGTACGCGAGTCCGACTCGCACTTGGCCGTGTTTTAATATCAATCGTCTTTTACGTCTCAAATCTCACTGGTACAGTCGGGTAAAAGGCTTATGCAACTCCCCTTCGAAGTACAGTCGGACTTATTTCAATTTTAAAACAGCTAGCGTATGCGTGCCTCAAAAGAAATTCCGGGGATCTTGAAAACTTTTAATCCCGGTTCCCCTTTGAGCCGAATTTCCCCTTTTAACGCGTTAGTCCACGATTTTGGCGAATACGTTTTTATTGCGATGGTGATTTTGTTCTAAAATAAAAGATTTGCATTTAGATTTTTTCTGTTTTTTTAACCCCTGACGCAAAAAGAGGGGGGTGTTATAAGTTTAACGTGTCTGTCTGTGTATCTGTGTATCTGTCTGTGGTATCGTAGCTCCCAAACGGATGAACCGATTTTCGTTTAGTTTTTTTTTGTGTCATAGATAATTTTATCCCGAGTGTTCTTAGCCATGTTTCATGAAAATCTGTTCAGCCATTTGAACATCATCAGCTCTTTTCTAGTTGATGAGGTGACCTGATTATTTAATTCTTGCTTCTAGTAACGAAGTCCCTCCAGTGAAAATGTACGTGCTTGGAGCCCGTTAAAGGTTTTGCTCATTGCTCAGAGGGTTTTTAGGCGCTGATACCGGGGGTTTTTAACTTGCTTAGGTTATTGTACATCGTATCTATTTCAAATACTGCTAACCTGTCTGAACGGTTAGACATGCAGCGTCATAAATGTCAACCACCAAACTTTGAAAGCCGTTGTATTATTGAAAAACTCCGACTCGTTATGAACTGTTAAAATATACCTTGGTCCAGTCAGTTAACCTTTTCAACCCCATTGATAAATATTCTCGTCATGGTTGACAACGCAAAATAAACCTGAGTGTCTATGAGGTTGACATTAGCTCTAGTTTTTAGCTGCCATTAGTATGTGAGTTACGTCTTTTGTATTTGACATGGTGGCGTTGAAAAGGGTAAAGGAAAGGAGTCCTGCATATACTGCTTCAAATTTAAATAACACTTGCCCAAGGGTTTTTGTCATTGCTTTCTAAACCATAAAAAACATTATTCTTCCTTATAATTAGGGAAACAATTGGGTCATACACAACCGCAGAAACAAAAGTTGTCTCTCTTGTTCCAGAAAGTTAAGGACTTTGAAACCAATCTTTTTGATTTTAAATACACTGGCCCGCAAAACTAAGTATGACACATTTAAAATTGCAATAACTAAAAATGGCTATTTTATTGTTTTACCTTTTTTTTTTAATTGAAAATGTTACTGTTTATTTTAGTTATAGTTGGAAAGAAAGCTGATAAAATTTGCTATAAAACTTTTTTTATTTTAAATCTCTAACATCTATAGTTTAGAAAAAAATGAAATTTTAAAAGTGTGATACTTAGTTTTGCGGGCCAGTGTATATCCGCGTAGGGAGCCCGGTGTAGTTTTGGCCTGTGTCGAAATTATATGTGTTAAAAACTCTCAAGTCGTTAACTATTAGGAACAGAAGGGACAATGTTGAACCTAAATCAGTGAATAACCCAATTAGCTCTAAAATATATCATGTACCTCTAACCATTTATCAGCACAAAACCCTTGTATTCTCTGTTGGTAATCCATAATACAATAAATAAATAAATAAAGGTTCACAACCTTTGCTAAATTCAGTAAAAACCAGAATCAAATCAAACGAAGTCACAATAAATTATCTAATAATAACTGGCTGATTAACGAACAGTCAAACCATTTTCCGAGTAAAGAATAAGTAATTACCGAGAACCCGAGTTATCCAATTTGGTTAACAAATTGCGAGAATTGAAAATTTTGTTTCGTCCTTTGCTTAAAGAAGTTAGACGTTGGTTGGAGTTATCTTTAACGCAATAAATGATGTTCGAAACGACGAGTCGTATATTTAGTAGCCTAATTTGACCTTGAAACCACGCAACCAGCCTTTAAGTTGAATTTTATCGGTATTAATAAATCTAGCGGTTTGGAAGAAGTAGAAAATACCTTCATTGACACAAAAACGACACGATTTACAATAAGTTACACAAATAATTACAACATAAAACAATTTAAATTATCAGTGCCGTTGCGTTAATACCGGACCACTCAGTATGATGCCACGGACGTTAGAGGAGCAGATACAATGAACTAAAATACACAAATAATATTAGTTTAGCTTTTGTTATATCAATATCGATAATTATTATATTATATATATATAATCATCATCATTTCAGCCAAAAGACGTCTGCTGCTGGACATAGGCCTCCCCCAAGGTCCACAGTATACATTACCGGCATGAAAATGAAAATATTTATTCTGTACGTCCCAAGCAGCACGCAAGCTGTATAAGAGCTTATACAGCCATTATAACTAGTTTTAGCTGCATAAGGGCTGTATAAGCTCTTATACAGCCTGTGTGCTGCTTGGGGTACTTTTCTCATGTCTGCGTCCACCGGCGCTTTCCAAAAGGAGGCCAACTGTTGAGAAGATGCGCCTATGGAATGCAAGATGCAACTATGGAAAGTTGTAGTTAATAAGAATAGTACCTGGGACACCGAGCGTCGTCGCTCATGTCGAAACCGAATGTTCTTAGATTTCTATACAAAAACAAAAAAAAAAACGAAAAAAAATGTTTAAAAAGAACAAAAAAACCGGTCCATAGCTGGGATTTGAACCCGCAGTCTTGGCGTAGGACGCCAACGCTTTAACCATCAGTCTAATCATTACCGGCACCGAAATTACGAACCATATTGCGCGGGATATCTTTTTGCGTGAAAATACGGGGAAAATTAATTTTCCCAGATATGAGACCTAGCTAGATCGTTTAGAATAATTAGAGCCGTTTCGGAAAACGTGAGTACAAATATAGAAAAGTTGCGGGTGCGAATTACAATATCTATAGGTATTAATTTTATGCATTTTATGCCGGTGCTGGTATAACTTATATAATGAAAGATTTATTTATTTATTAATAAATAATTCTACATCACATCAAATACTCACAGACAACGACAAAGTAATAACTACTAAGTTTTGAATAAAACCTGTTTTATATATTCCTGGTTTAAACCATACGAGTTTATATTGAGTCTACGGAACCCTTAAAAGGCGAACGCTTGTCTCCGGGCAAACTGTTCAAGTGTCACATGGAATTACCGCTCCGTGGGCAACTTACGACGCTGCCCAGCTGGTGCGCTGCGTTCCTTTACAGTTCAGTATGAAGTTTTATGTGAACGTTTCTTTTCAATTTTCTGTTGTAGAATGATAAAGTGACTGGACTATTTTCAATGTTTTTTTATTATTTTTGACAAAGTGTTTAACATTTATAACGAATGGATGTACAGTCACGAGTTTTAATTTGGGACCCACTTTAGGTCCAAAGTCAATCTGACATTCTACAGCAATAAGGTGGAGTTTCCTGTAAGTTACAAATGATTTGGCATGACAACTTGAAGCAATATTTTTTTGAAATGGGTCCCAAATTATTACTCGTGACCGTATCATGCGATAGTAGTCAAAAACTTATTTTTACTCACCCTTATCCTTCTCTAGTAACCTTAATGAATTATACACTTAAACCTTCCTCATGAACCACTCCGTCAATTGGTGAAAACCGTATGAAAATCCGTTAAGTAGTTTTTGAGTTTATCGCGAACAGACAGACAGACGCGGCGAGGCGACTTTGTTTTATACACTGGCCCGCAAAACTAAGTATCACACTTTTAAAATTGCAATAACTAAAAATGGCTATTTTATTGTTTCATCTTTTTTTAAGTTGAAAATGGTACTGTTTATTTTAGTTATAAATGGAAAGAAAGCTGATAAAATTTGCTATAAAACGTTTTTTATTTTAAATCTCTAACTTCTATAGTTTAGAAAAAAATGAAATTTTAAAAGTGTGATACTTAGTTTTGCGGGCCAGTATATGTAGTGATGCGAAAGTGAGGTTTGTTTGTTTGTTATGCTTTCATGGCTAAACCGCTTAACCGATTTCGATGAAATTTAGTATGGAGATAGTTTGAGTCCTGGAAAAGGACAAAGGGTACTTTTTATCCCATAAAATTGGCAGTTACCAAGAGAGCGGCGATAAACGACTTCAACGCGGACGAAGTCATGGGCAATAGCTAGTAAATATTATAAATGTGAAAGTGTTTGTTTGTTTGTATATGCCGTTTTCAAATCGACTTAAAATTTGGTAAAGAATTTGTAGCTCGTACACAGTTATATCTGAAAAAAATAATTGGTTGCTTCTAACAAGATTGTGATTGTACTTAATAAGCGTCTTGATTCCATTTGAGCCTGACAAGACGTTAGATACAGCAACTAAAATGTAAGTTGAATCACAAAAGACCTTCCTGTTTTGATTAATATGTAAATATATTATGTATATATATTTTTTTTTTCAACAAAGTAAAAACCTGACTTGACTGGCTCACTGTAGAGTACTTTTTATTCTGAACACTCGGACTATTCCTAAAGCTTACACAATATTAATTAATACTTACTCGTCTGTTACCGCATCGTTTCCCTCACTCCAATAAACAAAATCTCATTTGAAATATCTTTTCCTTAAGTACGCTCGTACGCTTCAAAGCGATCCTCAAGCACTTAATCCTAAAACACGTGTCCCAAGAACGCGGAACACGGTTAATAATTAGGAGTCCCCAAGCGCAAGATTGATTTGAGCCTTGAGATCGATCGGTCTCTCAGCGCACCTCAACCTTCGCCTATTTGTCTTCCTGATTGTTCAATAAATCGTTAATTTTGATCAATCAATCGTTAAAGTGATTGCGTTATAAGTTTCAGTGGAACCGTTTATTTTTGGGGCGAATGGAGGACATTGTTAAAGGGGGGAGGTAAATGCTGTCATTGGATAATGGTAGCAGAATGTTGCATAATTGTCTTTGTCATAATGTTTAAGAGATTGAAACTACTGGCATAAAGTTGTTATGCATGCTCCTGTTGCTTGTTGCAACATGCGTTACTGAGATAAAAAATAAAATACCTATTTTACGCGATCAGAGACGTCAATTAATTTTTAAGCAACTTTAATGCTGCGTCTTAATCGATTGCTATAGCAGCAACTTTAATCAAACTTAAAACTTAACTGACGTCTCTGAATGCGGCCGCTAGTCTTGCTTTTATAATTTTAGTTGTATTTTTTTTTTGCAAACACCTGTCAATAGTTTATTGTCATAAAACAAGGGTATTTCGATATCGTTAATAACAAAAAATATCGTCAGGCACATATTTTATTTCGATTTACAATTAAATATTACTATACAATTTATTGAATATACGCTATAATTTAAATCGCCATATTTGTAACTCAATTCGTATAAATTTTCAATGGAAACGATAAAGCCGGGCGCTTAATACATTGACCCTAGAGCTAAAATGCTTTTCTATACAAAAACACGTAATCACCTTCATACATTATTTGTATCAACGTTAGCACGCACAAAAATAAGGGCCGATGAACAAGAAGATATACAAAACAACCACTTGACAAGCCAAATCAAACCATAATATTTGAGGTTTAAGGTTAAGATTTGTAAGGTTTCCATAAGGGTCAGGTGTCGAAAACCGTTTGGTGTGGTATGATGGAAATATAAAAGGAAACTATCAAGGAACGAGGTTCGGATGTTAACATTGGGTTGATTGTATCGTTGATAGGTTTTTATTAACTACTAGCTTTCCGCCCGTGACTTTGTTTGCGGTGTGATAGAACTTTCGTGAGTTAAAATATAGCCTATTTCCACCCTGAAAGTCAATTTTAAATGTTGGTGAAGGAATTTTTGAAATCGGTCCAAATCTTTCCTGATCATAATACCTACCTATTTATTAGTGTAGATTGTTGGCTTTGGACATGAGGAGTACCTATCGATAAACTTAGTTGACTGAAGTGTTATTGTGTGGATTTCAGAACATTTAATTTATTCTTAGTTTCACACAGAAGTTTTAAAGTTGAACTTTATCCCTTAGGGACCAAATATAAAAAAAATAAACAGCTCATAATTTGAACCGACCAGTTTTCTCTATTTCTGCTTCCGAGTGGCCATCTTCATGATCATACTTAACTTGATGGTGGTGGTGATGGTGGTACTTAGGTGGTGGTACCTACTTAAAATTTTGCAAATAACTTAATCAGCAGACAATCCTTACTATCCTTATCCTTATCTTTATCCTTACTAATATTATAAGTGTGTGTGTATGTGTGTGTGTTAGTTTGTTACTCTTACACTCTGCAACGGCTGGACGGATTTGGATAAAATTTGGAATAGAGATAGCTTACACCCTCGATTAACACATAGGCTACTTTTCATACCGGTTAATTTAAAAGTTTCCGAGGGAGCAGCGACTTCTACGCGGACGGAGTCGCGGGCAGAAACTAATCTCAAATAAATTTAGCCCCAGACATTGGGCAGGTGCTGAGTGTGACATAACGACACACATGCTATATTAATAAATCGGTACCTACATAAATACATAGATATATCCAAGACTAGAAGAAACAAAGCATTTCGGCCGATCACCGGGAATCGAACCAAGACAGCAGAGCTACATATCTCTGTAATCAGGGTCCCTACCAACAAGGCTAACTATAACTTAATTAACTGATCGTTCCACTAAAACCCCGTAATAGACCTGAAGGCAAGTAAAAAACAATAAATTGAAGTCGCTGCAACGCAATCATGCAACCCCTAGACAGCGAGTTACAGGGCCGCTATTATCGAAGATAAGCGACAAAATGTCGACATTATTGCTGTTTTAATCTCGGTGTTCGACAGCTGGTCAAAAGCCTCTACCTTTTCCCACCATTATCTCTATTGAATTTTGATACCACACGACCTTAACTTTCTCTTTCAATAGCTCAAAATAATTTCGTCTGGGTATGTATGAGATCAAAAATCAGACGTACCATTTTAGCTCCAGAATTATTGGACCGAAGTTAATAAGTGGGGTTTGATGAGATTATTTAAAAAAATAGAACTTCCCTGCTATTTAAAAGTTATTAGGGTACGTTATACTACTCACAAGTCAGGTTTAAGTTATAACTTGAGATTGTGTAGTTTACTTTTATTTCTGTGTCGTAAATAAACGTCTTGCTCTTCTTATCTGTGGACTTTTTATGTCGCAACTGTCAATAATAACACCCCAGTTGCGAAACCGACAACCACGGCAATTAAGGCCTGGAACTCAATTACATCAACTTTGAAGAAACGCTTCACGCCTCGACCGTAAAGTGCTCGTAATCACGGAAAAATGGCGATTAAACTTTACTACCTTAGTGCTAGAACAGCATGCACTTAATTGTTAGCGAGGTTTAGGCATTATGGTGTTGTTAAATCATGGCAATAGAGGGCGCGCACGACAAAGCTTTCCTTCCGTGCAAAAGTTTACAAAATCGTCTTAAATGAAATTTATACCGGATTTTAGTTAGTGCATTGGGGTAATTCCGTCTACGGGGCAATTCCGTAAACAGGCGTTTGTGTCCATTCTAGAACGGCACACCGTTGTTAACTCTGTCGATAAAGCAGGGGAACTTTTTGGTTCTATGTTTTACCTATTCACTTTTTTTGTGTGTTATTTTTATGCTGTTTTAATATCTTAAGAGGTTTGAACCCCTTTTTTATTTTTGTTACTTAAAGGGTTATAAAAGAAATGGCGGCGTGACGGTATTACTAATGGGCACAAACGCCTGTGTACGGAATTGACCCGCAGACGGAATTACCCCAATGCACTTAATAGTTTTTTATTAAGAAAATAATACCCCTGTTCAGACAGAACAGTTCTAAACGCTGTTTATGTATTGTTATCTTCAACGTGCGGTTTCCAATTATATCGTTCATTCCAATTCCTGCAAACGTAACTGTCTGGTCGTTTAAACTGACGTTAAAGGGATCCTGTTAAAAGATTTGCCGTTTTACCTTGGAATAATTAAAAATAACAAGATAGGTAGAAACCGGTCAAGTGTGAGTCAGACGAGAGGACCGAGGGTTCCGTATATTTACGCAATATACGCTAATCGAATAGTGAAGAATTTAAAACCATAACAATACGTGAACTGTTTAAATATTTAACCAGCAGGCTTAGCATTGCAGGGGATAAAATTTGGTAGCTGCTAGGGACTGGGTATGCTGGAAAATATATTTTTTATTTTCTATTTTAGATATTTTTTAATTAACTCTATGGCCTCGTTGTGGTAAACAGACAAACAATATGACAAGCCTTTAAACTATTGTTAAATTTGGACGTGTGGTATTTCCTTTCTAAGTATATTTATTTATTTATTTATTTAATCTTTATTGCACAAAAACAAGTACAAATGGCGGACTTAATGCCTAATGGCATTCTCTACCAGTCGACCACGTGTCCAATCGGAAATGTATATAGGTAGTAGGTGCACAGTACAACAGAACTAAACTTACAACATAACATAATTACCTTATAACATATTATAAATAAATATAAATATACATAAATAAATACATACACACATATATGTATATATATATATATATATATATATATATATATATATATATATATATATATATATATATATATATATATATATATATATATATATATATATATATATATATATATATATATATATATATATATATATAATATATATATATTGTATTATTTTGAGAAAAAATAGTTCTTAAATCACAAGAAACAACAATTACGAGATTGAATTACGAATCATTATTTTAATCAAAACAAAATGTGACTACACACTTTAATCTAGATATAAGTAATCTAAGTTCCAACTAATCTGACTTAGAAAAAGTTTTATAAAACTAGGTAGGTACCTACTGAGTCATTGCTAGGAATTCAGTTTGTAAAGTGAAATTGGGTCCAAAAGTTGGTCTCGCTGACAGCATTATTACGTTAGGCTAACGCTATCGCTATTGCATCTACCTGGGGGGCTAGCATAACTAGTAATTTAGTGAAAATGACAATGATTTTTTTTTCTCGCATGTCTGAGTCCACCAGCCTTCGAGGAGACCACTGTTGAGAAGAAGTGCCGCAAGAAACTCAACAGTCAGTTTTTTTTATTAATCTCTTATTACATAGATATAAATAAATAAATAAATAAATATCAGGGGACAATCTCACACAAATTGACCTAGTCCCAAACTAAGCTCTAGGCTTGTATTATGGGTACTAGACAACGATAAACATACTTATATAGAGAAATACATACTTAAATACATAGAAAACACCCATGACTCAGGAACAAATACTCGCGCTCATCACACAAATATTTGTCCATACCGGGATTCGAACCCGGGACCGCTAGCTTCGTAGGCAGGTTCACTACCAACTAGGCTAACCGCGTCGTCGTCATATAACTTAAACTAGTGTTCCAGAAAACGATTATAAGAAATAATAATTAAAAAAAAGTAGTAGCACAGAAATCAAAGAATTTGTGGATTTTATGTTTTAACGCGGATAAGTTGGAGGGTTTGTTGTTAGTTGTACAGAAAAGTTTTCTGAGGGCTTGTTTCACAATTGACCAGTAAATTTATCTGCCACTTAAAGTTAACTCTCTCTTTGTCTATTTTAAAGTGTACGAAAGGGAAAGTGCTACATTTATGACAGATATGCTTTACATGACAATTGTGAGACATGTGGTAAGTATAAATAAAATAACTACAATGAGAGTATTCTTCGTGTTTTTCTATGAGAAGCATTTAATTTTGAATGTTGGATAATAATAATAATCCAGCCTATATACGTCCCACTGCTGGGCACAGGCCTCCACTCACAATGAGAGGGTTTGGGCTATAGTTCCCACGCGGGCCCAGTGCGGATTGGGAACTTCGCACACACCGTCAAATTTCTTTGCAGGTGTGTGCAGGTTTCCTCACGATGTTTTCCTTCACCGAAAAGCTCATGGTAAATTTACAAATTGTATTTCGCACATAAATTCCGAAAAACTTAGAGGTGCGAGCCCGGGTTCGAACCCACGACCCTCTGCTTAAGAGTCGACAGGTCAAACCATTAGGCTACCACGGTTTTAATGTTAGATAGTTTAATCAAAATTCTAATTTGATAGCAACGACGATATGGAGTTCTCGACACGTAATTAAGACTTCAAAGAGGAAAACATACAAGTGCATGATTATTTTTGTTCATTAACTTTGTATATAGCAGGAAATTAGTTCCAACCGTACATACTTAAAGTTTGTTTGGTAAAATTTTAATGTTTGAGTCATAGTACTTCATTGTTTAGTAAAAAAAACGTAAAACAGCGTTCTAATAGTCATGCCATGATTGACCTAAGTTGTCAATAATTATAATAGACACTTCCAATCATTGAATTAAAAAGAATTGAATTAGAATTATTAAATTAATAAAAATATCTCGTCCTGCCTTTAATTAGGTAACTTTTATTACTAAGCGACTATAGCGATGTTCGCTGTTTTTTAGCGGTTTTATTAAGATGGGATACTTTTATTTTAAATCTTAAGCGTTAAACGTTACTTTTGTTTTAAACCTTACGTTAGAATATGGAATAGATGTATTCATTTCCCTAGCACCTGTCAAATTTTATCTCGTGCATGCATGCTAAGCCCGCAGGGTATTTTTATTCAAATATCTATATTATATATTTTCCACTTAACAAAACCCGGAATAGTCAAAGCCGAATTATTATAATTCTCGGCTGAAATTGGTGCATAAATCCACTGAATCATTCTTGGCCTATCAGTAGGGTTTGTAATTGTTTTATGGCCGAAACCGAGGATTTGCGGATGATACATTTTAAACCGTTAATTTGTTAATAACACAGAAACCAGACTAACGGCGTTCTATAAAAACCTTTAATAAACGTATAACTTGGCAAAAATATTAACATGGTGACAGGTGAAATACAATATTCTCAAGTAGCAACCACCTTATTAAACATCAGTTTTTGGGTAAAGATTTTTTTCACACTATTTATTGCCGAGCTGAACCGCGGTCGTATTACGAAGTGAATTATCAAGAAGTTAGTCCATGATTCATTCTTTACAAGAAATAAAGACAATACTTACTTTTAAAAATCAACTAAAACTGAGCATTTCTCCCTCTAATTTACTATTATTGCTTCGCCATAAGACGTCAAAGTTTTGCATACAGAGCGCCTCATATCATAACGCGATGCAAACTACATATTACCGATGTATGGTACAAGTGTTTAGAAAGATGATATCGAAAGGAAAAGTCGGTTTTTTCATGTGTGCATAAGAACATTGATGGGCAAAGTGGAGGGGAAGAGACGCGCGGGGCGTAGGAAGAAATCATGGCTGCGGAACATCTGGGAGTGGACCGGCATAGCCTCCGTCGAACAGCTGTTCCGGCTGGCTACGGACAGAGACGAATACAAGAAGCTGACGGCCAACCTTCGCGATTGAAGCGGCACTGGAAGAAGAAGATTAAGAAAATTGGATATGATATGGATTGGATAGATTGTGTGATGATATTTTTATTGATCAACACCCATGCAATGACTTCTATAAAATTTTACCAATAACTTTTAATTACAGTCTATCAGTAATGTTAATAGAATAATAGAATTTTTCAAAGGCTAGAACCTAAACAAATCTCCCAACATGACTGAATTAAAAAAAAATACTGTGCAAGATTAATCAAACGCATTTAAATAACGTGCATAACTGTGTAATGCACGTGTAATTAATAATGAAGGGTGATAATACTGTAATTATTAAAGATAAAGATTTTACATGTCAAAATCTACCAGGCGCTTCCCAAGAGAAATGCTGAGAAGAAGCGCTGCAAGAAACTCAACAGTTAGTCATTTTTTTTAAATATTATGGTTAACTTATGACAATGATTCTAAGGGCCTGGTTCACAATCGACAAGTATATTCACCTGTCAAATAAAGATAGCCCTCTCCTGGTCTATTTTCAAGTAAAAGAAAGGGTAAGGGCTAAGTTTATTTGACCATGGTGAAACAGACGGTAATTATTGTAGCATTGAAAATGTAAATGTCATGTTATGATATTAAATCAATTCCAAGCATTTCATGAATATAAAATTACTATTCTATAATCTGTTACTTTAAAGTTAAAATTTAATAATGATGAAGTCACAATAAAATAATCGCTATTTTTCATGATTCGAACCTAACATCGTAACGAGAGATTTATCTCAACTATTGTACTGTACTCGTAGGTGTTTTGTGCAATGTTTGCCAAGTTAGGCAAGAAAATTGAATTTGAATCTATTATAAAGTTACGTTTAGTTAAGTTTTTGTATTTTCAGACTCTAATACTTTTAGAGAAAACTTTTAGTATGCATCAAATTTAGATGCATAGAAAAAACTTAGGGACTTTTGTTGGTATGCTTGATAAAATGAGTTTCTCAACAAAAACTACAAGTAAATAGAATTTTATGAGACTAGCCTGTGTTAAAAATACGTAAAACGTTTTATCATAAAACACTCAATACTGGTCTTAAATTTCCGAACGCCGTTTTAAAATGAATTCCGACTGTTCCAAATTTGAATACCAACTAGACATTTCGAATTGTCATTAAGGATGCTCGCTTAATGAAGTTTAAACTTTATGATATCCGTCAGGGGCGCTGTGTCATTATTTTGCTGGAAAACCGGTAAAAAAGTTTTAATTTTCCGTTTGGAGTCAAGTCACTAATTAAGCCTGCGGTTAATGCAAGTACAATTTATTGTGCGAAGCGGGATTTTCGTTGATTTTCGTTTGTTTTGTGAAAAACAGAAAGTAATATATATTCCGTGGATTGTGAGGTGACGGCTTTCCATACAAACGGCGATAACGTTTTCCACCCCCTAAATGTTAACCGATTTCGACCAATTTTTGATACGGTGTCAGTCGGAACAAGAACTATGTCCGTACGTTTCGTTTTTTTCAATATTTTTAATAAATTTCGATTTATTCCCGTTTTATTGTTTTCATACAAAAGTAATTTCGGCCATAATCTCTTTATAACTAATCAAAATTTTAAAAAACGAAACGTACGAACATAGTTTTTGTTCTAACTGACCACATATCAAAAATTGGTCGAATTCGGTTAACGTTTAGGGGGTGGAAAACGTTATCGCCGTTTGTATGAAAAGGCTCGATTTTGCAGTTGGTTCACAGTCCTCATAAGGTTTCAATCGGATTGATGTAAAGTACTTATGAGTATTATGTTCGGAATAGGTAACATTAATAGAGAATGAGTTTGCGAATTGGTTATTTCTATGAAATATTATTTTGTTATAGACAGCCAGTCATCTTTTTCACATTAATAAATATTAAAAGCCGAAGTCTTTTCAGTGAGCTACCAAGGCTACATGAAAAAACCGGTACAAAATTAACTACTCACTACTTAGGTACAAAATGGCTACCGCACACAACGAGGTCTTTTATCCTGACCTCTTCAAAAGGCTCACACGGCGCGGCCACCTGAAAGGTTCGTTTTCTGAGAGACCGTCGCCGACATGTTGAAAGACCTAAAATAACGCGATGTTGCTATTTATTTACGGCTTGTTGCCAGCTTACAAAATGTTTTCGTGTATGGATGATTTTTTCGTTCGAAATTAGATAAGTATCAGACTATATATTGCTCTGTATTTACTTATAATAAAATATATTTTACTTTTAATCAAATAATGTTCAGTTAGTTTATATGTTTATTATCATTGACATGTTATACAACTAGCTTTTGCCCACGACTTCGTCCGCGTAGAAGTCGTATATCGCTGCTCCCTCAGGAACTGTCCAGTTTTCCGAGATAAAAAGTATTTTAGGCCCTTTTTATACCAAATTCCATCAAATCAGTTTAGCCGTTTAACCGTGAAAGCGTAACAAACAAACAATTAGTAATGATTTCGAAACAGTATTCAGATAATTAAGAATACTTTGTCTGCTGTAATCATTTTTCGATATGCTTAGAGCTGTATTAATTAATATTAGGTAATTACTGTTGTTAATTACAAAAATGGGTAAAAATATGAAACGGGACTTTTTGCATATATTTCAGCGGGGCACACCCAAATATTCTGAAATATTTTTTTCCGAATATTCATTTGTCGGAATTTACATTTTTACGAAATCTATGTTATGCTGGAGCTATTTAAAATTAAGAACATATTTGAATTGCTATACGTTGGTTAGGTTAGGTTTGATTTGTTATGAAAATTCGGGATTTCGATCAATTCGGAATTATGAGTCTTCGGAGTTCGGAGTTATGTACCTACCCATTTCAGTGGATTAATTAGTTTTTGTCACATTCCGTGGATCCTAGAATTTCACACCGTGTTTTTGACTTATCTCATGTTTACGTGTTCTCGTACTGTCCGGTTCTGTTCCCGCACCGGATCCGGTCTCGTTAGACCAGCCCGGCATGATTTGCGATCGTGTCCGGCGTACCAAACGGCGGACCCCACCTACTTGGTACTTTGATCGTGCGATTAACGATTTTGCGACTGAATAAAGGAGCGACCACACCGCTGCTCAAAATACGGTGACGCAGTGACGTGAAGTATACGCCACGTTTCTAACGCATACCGTCCTCACCGGAGCTCTCTCACACTGCGATTCCGTACCGTCACCGTATTTTGAGCAGCGGTGTAGTTGCTCCTAAACGTCATTAAAATCGTAAGTTTGAATAAGTAAATATCGCAAGACCAAATTACATTAATCTCCAACTAAGCTACTCGTACTAGATGTTATTTTATTTGTATAATTATTTATTTTTCTATAATATTATAATAATTGTTTCTCGTTACATAGTACACAAAGTATAAACCCAGAGTTTAGTTTGGGACTATATTAAGATACCTACAGCAGGGCTTAGCCAAGATGCCTCCGAAAACTTAAAAACTATAGACGTTTGTCAAAATGTAGGTACCATGGGTATATGAAATAACAAAGCGTTAAAGACAGTGCAATTCGGCAATACCAGCAATTTCGATACGGTGCAAAAATAAAAATATTTTTATGTAAAAATTACACAATATTACACCGTACTTGCTTTGGTAGTTACTCAATATTGCATTATCCCAACGATAGCTACCGCACGACATTAACGTCAATACTATTCTTTTTTTTTATTTCGGCAGTCGATCACGTTCGCACTAGTTAAAATTTGACATTTGTCACACACAAACAAACTTCCATAAATTTTTCCTATCCGCGGTTTGAAAAAATCGCAGTCGCAACTAAAAGTATCAACTCTGCCGGGCCGCACTGCACACTGCACCGATCTCCGCGGACGTGTGGATGCGCCCCGCGCTCCATTTACCACTGCTCGGGCGGTAATGCTTTCGTTCTGTATGAGGTTGTACGGTGTAAATCAAGCCATGAGGGCTATTCGCTCGCCACTGTCTTAGACGTTTAAATAGTACAAAACAAAGTCGCCACACGCGTCTGTCTGTTTGGTCGCTTACGTCTACCTATGCATCGGATTTTGATGCAGTTGTCAACTGTTAAGAGAATTTCTTCCGGAAGTTTGTAATTCTGGTTTACAGTAAAAGTCATATAAACCAAAGCAAAGCGAGGGTCGCTAGAAAATAAATAAAATAAATAGATACAATGGGTCTCTAGGCTTGTACTGTGGGTACTAGACAACGACAAATGTACTTATTGACCGAGCGAACGCGAAGCGTCTTGCTTCTTCGTTTCAGCTTGGGCAAAAATGCTTTCGTATGTCCGGCTGTTCTCTACAGGTCACATTTTTCAACAGATTGCCGTGACATTTTGTGAGCAGGTTCGATAAATATTTTTTTTTTCAAAATGGCGAATATGAGGGTTTTTGCGATAACAAACTTATTTGCGGTGTTGGTAAAATGACCGTGACCTATGTCGATGTATGGAGACAACAGTTTTCCAACGGCAAAGTTAAGTTTGTCGCGAGGTCTAACTACAGCTCACTGAGCCACTAGTATGTAGAAATACATACATAAGTAAATACATAGTAAACATTAGAAACAAATTCACCCGGGCCCGGGACCGCTAGGCAGAGTCACTACCAAGTTATTTCGATCCTTTTTTTCCGTATTTGTTGTAGTCGCAAGTTTTAATCTAGCTTTTGCTTTTATCGTTTGAGATATAGAATAACAAAAATGCGTTCGGATAAAGGAATTCTTCTGTGAAACTTACCTACTTTGTGTTGCGGTTGATAGAGGTACCTCCGGTCTTATGCCGGGTTGTTTCAACGATGAACATTCAATCAAATTCGGTAGGTATTTAATTAATATAGCGCTTATAGCGCCCCGTTTGACGGTATGATTCGTCATACGATCAAAATCATACGATCTATTTTTCAATGCAATATTTCCATACACGTAAAATCGTTACGATAAATTGCTCCATGTACGGGCCCCTTAACTCTTAACTGGCGTGCTTGTTAATGCAGAGTTAGATCCTACAACTTTGGCTAAACTGCTGTGTCGATTAAACCAGTGACCAAATTAAAAATACACGCACTCAAATGTTAATAATGCTCTGACGAGACAACTTCGGCTCGCCGGATTATAATCCGGGACTGCGTATGGAATCCAGTCGGTAATCAGTAACGTTAAACGAAAAATTGTCTTCGGATAAATCGTCGAATATTGCGAGTGGTGTGTTTCGGTTGCGTTCAAATGAACAAAATTAAGACCAAGATGCGGGTAGGTCAAAAATATTGCACAAATACCTCAGTTTCGTGGCCACGATTGTTGTAACAGTCGAAACGTCGAGGAAATAATTACGCGATTACGTCCCGCTTATACTATTTTATGTTATCAAGACCAAATTAAATTATCACCTTCATCAAATCCCAAATTCAATCCGTAAATTGCAAACTTTCCTTCAACAATATGGACGTCGTCTGTATTTTCCCAAAGTTATAATATAACTGTACTTTGATTGCGTTTAAATGTTTACTAGTCTCGCTTGTTTTAATGCCCTGGGTAATTTGTACGTCTTTATTGCACGTAAATTTACGATATAGTTTGTACATGTAGAGTAATTTGCTCGTATCTCTACTATGCAATTTCCAACTGTTTGCTTTATAGGCAACGTGGAATCCAATTTTGTAACTTAAATTTAGTTATAAATAAGCTAGAGTATTGTTTGCAGAATGCAATTACTCTAGGCCCACAGCTGCGTAAATATTTAATATAGGAAAAACTCTCTGTTTAGGGTTCCGTAGTCAACGAGGAACCCTTAGGGCCTGCGCAAACCGGCGGAGCGCAGCGCAGATCACTTTAAATTTATCAATGTATTTCCTATTTTAATTACAATAAGGTATAAATTTAGAGCCGCAGCCGCAGAGTAGAAATCCCCCGTGATGCGCCGAGGTCGGTCTCAGACCATTCAAATTTATACCTTATTGTAATTAAAATAGGAAAGAATATACATTGATAAATTTAAAGTGATCTGCGCTGCGCTCCGCCGGTTTGCGCAGGCCTTTATAGTTTCGCCATGTCAGTCTATCCGTCCGTTCGCGGTTTAACTCGGAGACTCTTGGTACTACAAAACTGTAATTTGGCTGGTTATACAATATTAATTACACCAACAAAGTTGTAAAATGAAATCTTGAACAAATACACGCGTTAAACTTATATCACCGATCTTAGCATGCATACACGAAATACAATTTGACAGGTGCTAGGGAAATGAATACATCTATTCCATATTCATAAGACTTAACGCTTAAGGTTTAAAATAAATGTCCCGTTTTGATAAAATCGGCGTAAAAAAGTGAAAATCGCTATAATTGTTTACTAATAAAAGGTAATAACTAATAATAGTCAAGATGTGACACTTTTATTTTAAACCTTAAGCGTTAAGTCTTACGTTAGAATATGGAATAGATGTATTCATTTCCCTAGCACCTGTCCAATTTTGTCTCGTCCATGCATGTTAAGCCCGCTGGGTTTAAAAATTTAATTTCAGCAACGTTAATATTATTACAATACAGAAGCAAGATGAAAGAAACAAATTAGGAATAAACCCTAGTATGAGTAAATATGCAATTAAGAAAAATCATAATCGGTCCATCTGTTTAGGAGAGAGGAGGAGGACACAGATACTCAGACACGCGTCAAACTTATAACACCCCTTTTCGGGGGTTTAAAATAATTTCTTATTTATTATCCTTATTCGACTTCAAACCGAACTCTAAAACACAAAGAATGAGAAATAAAAACCCTCAATGACACACCGATCTACATTAGCCTGACTACGAAAAAAAAAGTAGAACGAAATATCTCCACATCCTTGCCACTGCGACAAGCAATTTTCAGTTCTATCTAGTTCCTACAAAGGTTGATAGTTCTTTTTGTATATATAAATCTATTATCAGCATCCAGTACATCTGTTTATAAGATTTATCACTACAAATGCCTATTTTCCAGTAGACTTAGTAAGGACTTAATGCGTATTGTTTTCAGTTCAGTTACTCTGTGTTTTAAAGTGTTTTACTGCCTCGATTTTATAATAGGCACTTTATTGGCAACAATAACATTTTATTGGTTAAGTTTAGTGGCGGATAATCGATAACTATTACTGGGCTTAAATAAAGCCGTGGTTTGGCCGTTATATACACTAATATTATAAAGAGGAAAGATTTGTATTTTTGTATGTCTGTAACGAATAAATACAAAAACTACTGGACCGTTTACATAAATTTTTTCACTGTGTGAATGAGCTTTTAGGTTGAACATAGGCTATATTTTAACTTGCAAAATTATTGACTCTCCGCAAGTGAAGTCGCGGGCGGAAAGCTAGTTGTTAATAAATTTAAAGGTGAAAATTTAAATTTTAAGACCCCAAATTTTTTTTGCCGTTTTATTACAAATCGCATCACAAAATCGCAGCAGCAGCAGCAGCGCAGCAGGTCTTGCAGGTCGTTTTCGGATATTTTTTTTCAGTTTTTAAGCTCATGTTCCGAAAAATGTTTCCTTAAATACTCATATGTATTATAAATACAAATTTATTTACTGTTAAGGATTTTTTACAGTATGTGTATAATGTAATACAATATTCTTCATTCGTAGACATAAATAAAAAATAATTTAATTAAATAATTAAGACAGCGTTTACAAAAAAGACATATTTTAGTTCAAAATTCGTGAATATTGGTTTATTTCTGCTTAAAAAATTAACTCAGTATTTCCAAACCTTAAAAAAACCTTGTTCAAGTCTTTTAAAAATGCCCGATTCTTAGGTATTTTTAACTAGATATCTTAATTGGATCACTGTCTCAGCACTTAGTTACAAAGGCTTATTGTGCAAAAGCTTCGAAAAACTGATAAAACTTTATCATACCTCCCAAATTAGTAAACAAAAGCTTTCAAAAGATCAGCATAAAAGGTTCGCTTAAGGCTCAAAATCGAGCAACGCCACAAAGAACCGTCTCACCTCACAATTTGTCACAGGCCGAATATTAATTATATCATTCGAAATTCGACCTTATGAAGTTCTAATTAAAAACAAACCTTACTTAATTAAATTTCGAGGAAAGGGGAGGAACGGCTGTGAAGTAGTATGAAGTATGAGGCTTCTCGGTCGTATTATCTCTACTGATAAAATAAATATGTCGGGAAGTTTCCGGAAAATCGCGCTGGCTAGGTATATAGGCCAGGATTTACCTGTGACACGATATGAGCAACTTTGCTTTTGTTTTTAGAGATCCTTCGGGAGGTTGCATTACAGGACCATTATTTAGCCTACGCTGTCAGTTCAACCGTCCATCCGTCCATCCGTCCAAATAAAGAAACCACAAAACCCTAAAAGATAACTGATAATATAATACTTAGGTCATACTGAAAGTTTCTGGATTCTGATAAATAAGACTAGACTATATTCCCTCACTATTTACACATTTTTTCATTCGTTGGAAACATTGTGTGAAGCAGTGGGTCCAATCTTCGGTAGAGACCTCTTCGACGGCTTCTTGGAATGCATTCACTGCCGCTTCTGGGCTTGAGAATCGTAAACCTCTAAGTTTATCTTTTATTCTTGGGAATAAAAAGAAGTCTCAAGGTGCGAGGTCCGTACTGTACGGCGCATGCGTCATCAGTTTCACATTTGAAGCCTTCAAATACGCATTCGTTCTCTTAGCGGAATGTGCGGACGCGTTATCGTGGTGAAGGATGACATGACTACGAGGACGCTTTTCAAGAACTTTTTCTAAGACACTGGGCAAGCAATTGTTTACATACCAATCTGCAGTGACTGTTCTTTGATTTTCAAGCGTCACTAATGTCCAGTTAGCCCAAAAAATGGACGAATTCCGAGGAAGCAGCGATAAACTACTTCTACGCGGAGAAAGTCGTGGGCAAAAACTACTATTATAAATGTGAAAGTTTGGATGGATGGATGTTTGTTACTCAATCACGCCAGAACGGCTGAACGGATCTGAATTAAATTTGGCACAGAGACCAATTATAGTTTGGAATAGCACATAGGCTACTTTTTATCTCGAAAAAATGGACAGTTCCCAAGGGAGCAGCGATAAACGACTTCGACGCGGACGGAGTCGCGGGCAAAAGCTAGTAAAACTTTAAATAATACTGTTCAATTTATACTGTGACATTATATTGAGTAATAAAATCTGAATCTGCATCTGAATATCAAAAGCGACAAAATTTCGCGACCCTAAACCTTTTGTTTGAAACACAGTAATCCGGAGAGAGTATTCTCAGATACATTACGCCGACGAAACTCGAAGCGACGTGCGACAAAATTACACACATTACCCATTTCAAATTTAAAGTTGTTGATCTTATTTGTTTGCTAACTTTTCTTGACAGGGGGCCTATTTTACACTCGTGCGATAATATCAGTTAAATTATTATTATTTATGCTCTTAAAAACATGGAATTTTGGTCGAAAATTGGTAAATTATGTACCTTATATTAAGCTAGAAGCTATGTTTTACGAATAGCTTTTTTTTACTCCACAGTTCTTTTCATTATTGGTGGAATTTGAAAATAAATTTTATAACACCTCTACATTGACACAAAGCATCTATTCAACTTTATCCTTAACCATATCGTTATTGGATTGTAGCTCTATGAACTTGACAATTTCAACTTTTTTAGAATGCATCCTTGTCTAGTCTTATCTAGTCGTAGTTTAAGTTCTCGAAATCGTGCAATTAAACATTCTCCTAAAAAGTATTTTTCGCTAAAATCAAAATATATGTCGCGCGCTATCAGAATAGCACCTCATTTACTTAAGCATTGTTGTGATGTTGACGAACATTTTGTAAAATAAACATACATACATAGTTACGTAAATGTTTATAATGGGAATTGGCAAACACGGAGTTAGTACGCTTATACAAATATTATGATGATTTTGGCATAAACAGTTATTAAATGGCTTTGAAACGGTATATTTACTACAAATGCGAATGCATTAGTTTGGGTTCACTAATGTTTAACAAAAATACATTTCACGTACTGATTCATTTCACAAACATACCGTTTGGCAAACCCCTTTTGTTCCAAAACTGTAAATATTTCAGGATTTTTATAAAACTAACCTAACCTAACAAATCAAATTTTATCTCGTGCATGCATTTTAAGCCCGCAGGGGCGCTACTCATGCGTTGCCAGTAGCGAAGTAACGTGCCTTTTTTAAATAACCTAATAAATAGGTGAAGACTAAACTCGCTATCCTTAAGGCATCTTTTAGGCACGTACAGTCACAACGGACCCATTTTAAAAAAAATATTGCTTGTTGTCAATGTCATTAGAGATGCCAAGTCATTTGTAACTTACAGGAAACTCCACCTTATTGCTGTAGAATGTCCGATTGACTTTGGACCTAGTGGGTCCCAAATTAAAGTTCGTCACTGTGCAGTTTCCAAAAACATTTCAAATTCGCTTACATAGTAAACTCATGGGTCATCAAACGCTGCTTATACAAGAACAATCAACCCGAGCGCCAGAAACGTATGGAGTTAGCCGAAGTTAGCTTTAATCGCATTTCATACTTAACGTCCTAACTGTCGGCCCCTTTACACTACTGACCACACGACACGACACGTTTGCGATTCATTAATAATTAAAAGTAGACGGATGTTCTGTTTGAAGTGCCTTTTAAAAACTCAGTAGAGCCACGATTTTGCGCAACCGGAGGCAAAGCAAGCGATTTCCTAATACATTGCGTGTAATGCCAAATTAACTGCTTTGTGGTGAGCGTCTCGACCGTGCAATGAAGACAGAATTCAGCAGCCGACGCGCGCCGCCGCGGGCTGTTATCATGTTTAAAGCTAACACGGATGCATAGATATTGAAGACGAGAGTGTTCGACCGATTATGTTCTGCCAGTTAAGACGAGTGTGGTATACCATCGGTTGATTCAAATGTTTATAGTCACCAAGCTGAAAGTGGAACGTAAGATGCTCAGGATAACCCTACGAGATAAGGCAGATTCGAGACCTAAAGCACGCACTAAAGTCACTGACGTAGGGCATCGTGTCGCTATGCTCAAACGTCGTAGAGATGATAATGCAGGAGGAGTGAATACATTGCAATCTGGCCCTGGGCCAACCCAAAGAAAAGCGTTGGCAGATCTGAAGCAATGGTTCTACGATATTATAGAGAATATTGGATCACTATTTACTCGACTAACTCGTAGTAGGGCAAATTGGAATAACCTTGGAGACGTTAACCCAGCAAATCTGAAATAAAATGCTGAGTTTGATGCCTTTATGAGTTTATCTACCTTTATGAGTTTCGAGGCGGATTTCTTATTTAAATTTATTGAATGGGATAATTTTTAGCAAAGTTCGATGGTCGTAAAATAGGTGACCGATAGGTCGAAGGCGATAGGTGTTGGAACTATGAGGACGCAGATTATATATATTGGCAAGTTTGAAATAAGTCGTATCGTATCGTGTAAAAATCCTAAGCTTGCATAGGGATGATGTGAGATGTGAATATTAAGGCAGACTCTGCATATTTTGGCAGATGCTGGCTAAGGCGAAATTTCAATGGAGAATTTTTCAGCTTAAGACCTAGGGAGTTCTGGCTCTTTAAAGACATTACCTGTCTGGGTGCCTTTGTTGGATAAGAGAAAAGCACCCTGCAGAATCATAAACGTTACTTTAAATTTAAACATAGTGCTAATAATTTGGTATACCTAGTGTTCGTTCCGTATTATGGAAATTGATGTAGGTATATAAAGGTAAGTAGTAAGTGGACGTAGAGGCTTGACGACGCGGTTGGCCTGGTTGGTCTGACCCTGCCTACGAAGTTAGCGATCCGGGGTACGGTTCCTGGTACGGGCAAATACTTGTGTGATGAGCGCAAGTATTTTGTTCTTGAGTTTTTGATGTTTTCAGTATATTTAAATATTTTCTCAATATAGGTATGTTATAAAAGTTTTATTATTCAGACAAAAAGGGCTTATGAATTATTTCGGATAAACGATGCCAATACCAATTTAGATAGAACCTTCAAATACAGGAAAATCATATTTCTTATACTAATAAATATGAGCAAAATAATAATAATAATTGTATTACTAAATGAGGAAATAGGGTAGTATTTGGAAATCGTTGCTGTAAAAGGATGAAGCTGAAAACATGGACGCTATTCGAAGCCATTTTCCTGGTAATTAATGAGAAAAATAATGACTTCGACTGACTGGGTTTTAGTAAATTAAATTTTAATTGTCTTCTACAACGACGCGGTACGTCTAGTTGGTAGTGGCCGTGCCTGCGAAGCTAGCGGTTCTGGGTTCGATTACCGGTAAAGGAAAACATTTGTGTGATGAGCGCAGGTAAACGCTGCTGCTGCGCTGCTGGGGACGGTCGAGTCGCCTGCTTTCTGGCTTCGTGTTCCGGCGGTTCCGGGGCGGCCTGCCAGCGAGCATGACTCCGAACGCTGCGATTCAACAGAGCTAAGCTGTTCTGTCGCCAAAATAATTTAAGATATTGTTAAGTTTATAAATATATACGTTTTAGTCAGTAAGGTATCTATGGCCTAGTAGCCTGAAAATAAATTAATTTGAATTTTGTTTTTTTTTTTTAATACTTGTTTGTGAATCTAGTTTTCTGTGTATTTAATGTATTCTCGATATAAGTAGGTTTATCGTTAACAACGTTTACTAAAAGCTTAGAGCTTGCCACAAGATCAATTTGTGTGAGAATACCCCTTTTTTATTAAGGTTCCGTGCCCGAAGGGACCCTTTAACTGAGCCCGCTGTCAGTCCGTCCGTCCTATTTTTAAAGAACTGTATCTTTTGAACCGTAAAAGATAGCCCGTTGATTTTTTGCAAAATACATGATATAACGGCGGATTTTTTTAACAAATAATAGAAAAGTTAAAAATTAGAATAACAAGGGGAGTCCCGATACAAGAAAAGTTTTTTTTTTTCAACTTTTTTTGTATTTAGTTCTATCGTAATACATACATAAATTTATTATTATAGAACCCCCAGTGCACGAGTCCAACTCGCAATTGACCGGGTTTTAATTCTTCGACTTCGAAACTATTTAATTGGGATGTCTTGGTAGGGAATCCGTAGTTCCGACTCCAAGAGAAGTTGGCGAATCAATTGGAAAATCGAGAGACCCGCGCAATCAGAGCTCCAGTATTTTCAAATAACATTCCTTCCATATAGTTGGTCTCCATGACGATAAAACGGCTGAAATAATGCGGTCAGTATTTAGTCACAGTATAAATATAGCTAAAACAGTAAAGAAACTACGAACAAACGTTCGAAACGTCGCACTCACGTAGACGCACGCCTCAACGAGACCCCTAAGCGGACATGGCAGTGCTGTCAGTGGCGGGTGTCGCGTCGAGACGAATGGTTGAGACGTGCGTCTGTGTGAGTGCGACGTTGCGTCACAAATCAAAAACCTATATAGTTTAATTTTATATTTAAAGTAAATCATATTAAATTGTGATATTTAATAAGATTGACTTACGGGTATTACAAATTCAGGTATAGATCTAAAATAAACAAATTAACAATTATCATTAATTACTAGTGACATAATATAATTTTTAAGAATAAGAATAAGTACCTAACAATTATATCAATTTAATATTTAAATTTTTTGACATAATGTACCGATAACTACTTAACTAATCACTAATACTATTGTGACATTGTAATACCCTTACAGGGTGCCATGTACCTGCCTACACATTGTACTCTCAACATCTTGCAAAACTGTATTGTACATGAAACAATGAATAAATAAATAAATAAATAGCGTTCCGATTTTAAATGCAACAATTTTTTATTTTTATTTGTGACGCTTGTGTATTAAAGCAGCGGTTAGTTTGTAGTTTCTTTACTGCTTTAGCTATATTTATGCTGTGATTTTGTTGTGAAATAGCAACGGGAAGCAGTTCGGTTGCAAATTAAGAGCTTAGTTTATTTGAGTCTGCGTACCAATCTACGAAAAGAAAATGTACGTTGTTCGTTCGGTGGAATATGAATAGAGATGACCAACATTTTCGGCATTTTCACAAGCCTTTATTACTTACTTAACAAAGCAAAATGCATAAGATAACGATCTGTCGCTTGCCGCTTACGTCATTCCCATTTATTGAATATTTGTTTCTCAGTCATTCTGAGTCATGTGTTCAGATGGATATAATTTATTAGGGTATTCATATTTGTATGGAAAAAATAAAGTCATATTTTTTGCAGATTTTGTTTACGCCCCAAGTCTATACAATATAAAAATATTAAATGTCAAATTTAAAGGTAATTTGACAATATTTAGAGGTTGCACAAAATGACCACTTCGGCGATAACAAATTTTCAATGTTGATTATTTTTGTAAAACAACAAACAATAACTAACTTTTCTGTCGACTTATGTTAAACACTAATGCTTTCGACCATCATGATCGGTTTTTCGGTATGTTAAGGTTTCGGTGAATTACATAAATATGAAAACGGATTAAAAAAGTTGTCAAAATGTGCTACCTCTAACTACTAACCGATTTGAAATTTGAACAATGGTCTTTTAGATAAGTAGGACCAACGTTTGGAAAATGAAATATCTATATATTTAAGTATGTGTTTCTCTATATAAGTGTGTGGAAGATATTGGTGTAATTTTTTTTCACATTTTTATTTCAATGTTAACAAATTTTTGTTGTCAACGAGTATCACCTGATATTTCCGCCACTCCCACTACGTCATCTGTTTGCTATCCTTTATAAGGGCCCTGTTTACCTGCCAATGGCCCCTCTCCGGTGAAGTAGTCAAAGCCGTCAGAGGCTAACTAAGTAGGTCCGTCCAAAAAAAAAATGCCGATGGCTCTGAAGTTGTTCGACCACGGACACGTCACAAGCTAGTGCTCTGAACTGTCCTGTTTGTCAGGTTTTTTATTAACTAGCTTGGTCAATATTAAAACGCTTAAACATAAATTGCATTTTGTATGTGTAACATATACTAAATAAAGTTAATACGATTGCTGCTTTCAAGTCACTGTCTTATATACATTCAGTCAACAAAGTATCGGGAATGGATGATTTGTTTATGGTTCCAAATTCAAATTTTTGTTTTTTTTGTTGTTGTTAGATTGGCACAACTGTTTTCTATTTTGGCGCGGAGTTTGAGTTGCATCTGTTATTTATATTAAATACAGTGCTGTTTTTAGTTATATCATATCTAGTGTGTATTGCGAATTTCATAATGGACAAAAACATTGAACAAAGAGTTTGTCTTAAATTTTGCATCGCCAATGGAATTTCGTGTTCGAAGTCACTGAAAATGTTACAGAAGGCTTACGGTGATTCGACTTTATCAAAAACACGTGTTTATGAGTGGTACAAAGCGTTCAAAAGCGGTCGAGATGTGATGGAAGATTTGCCTCGCTCTGGTAGGCCATCAACGTCTGCAACTGAAGTTAACATCGCAAAAGTGAAGGAAATAGTGACTGAAAATCCTCATTCAACTTTGAGAGAGATAGCCGCCGAACTTTCTGTATCTCACGAGTCGATCCGTACTATTTTAACTAATCATTTGGGTATGAAACATGTTACCGCTCGGCTAGTCCCAAAAGACCTGAATTTTCTCCAAAAACTCAATCGCATGAGAGTCGCTGAGGACATGCTAGAACGAGTCAATTCCGACCCAACATTCATGAAACGCATTGTTACTGGTGACGAGACGTGGGTTTACGAGTTTGACATGCAAACTAGTCAACAAGCTTCGGAGTGGCGCTTCGTGGCACCCGTTTTCAATCGGTAGAAGACATAAAGGAGAATTCGCGCCGAGAACTGAATTCAATTCCGGAAACAGCGTTTAAAAAATGTTTTGATGATTGGATTATTCGTTGGCGTAAGTGTATCGTTTCTGAAGGAGCATACTTTGAAGGTGATAAAATAAATTTGGATGATTAACAAACAGTTTATGTATTATTGATCTTTTCCCGGTACTTTCTTGACAGAGTAGTATTTTTACCCCTCTTACCCCCACAAGTATGTACAGCGTTGCCTTGTACTCATAGTATAAGCCTAGAGCTTAGTTTGGGACTAGGTAAATTTGTGTGAGGTTGTCCCTGATATTTATTATTATTATAAATTTTGCCACCTTTAGAAAATCTTTCAGCATAATGCATCTTGTCTAGGCGTCAAGAAATTCCACGTAATTCATACCAGAATGTGCTAAAATCCTGAAGACATTTGTAACTTTTTTTTCTACTAACCGTAAGTTTACCGTACGTTTAACGCAGGGTGCGTCCAGCACTTAAAAATTACTTGAAAAAGTCGTTTATGTCAAAGGGTACTATAGGGTCGAGGACTATCTAACGGACAAAAATGCTTGGCCTAAACCAGAAAATTAACTAATGTTTAATGTTCAATAGCTTACCTACTACTCGTACATACCTCATAAAAATCATGTAAACGCTGTATCTTGTCTAGGGGACACGGTTTATGTAGGAAGACATGTCAAAACTGTTTTGTGTGTGTGTGTATATAATATATATATATATATATATATATATATATATATATATATATATATATATATATATATATATCAATTTTCTCGTAGTCATTCTGACATATTTTCCTGCAAAACTACGCAGATATTTAATATTATTTTTACAGTTTTATATAATGCTAGAATAAGTAGTGACATTGTTATATTTTTATTAAAAAAATGACTAACTGTTGAGTTTCTTGCGGTGCTTCTTCTCAGCAGTGGTCTCCTCTTGGGAAGCGCTGGTAGATTTTGACGTGTAAAAGTGCCCGTGCGGCCTACTTACTGAATAAATATCTTTTATCTTTTTTTAACGTACCGTAAGTTTAGTAGGTAATATTTTTTTACAAAATATGAAAATACCGTAAAAGAAATGGCAAAAAGTGAAATTAACATTAAAATCGGCCAAAAGATACGGATAATATAAGCATATAAAACTACTAATTAGACAAAGAGATTTGACATGAACTGTGACGTCAGCGTGCACTACGACCATTATAAACTCCATGTTAGATTCTGTTTTGTTAGAAAGAGATAGAAACAAATCTGTAATGGCTTTTATATAGGTCATTTTTATATTAGTTATTCGAAAAATAATTTTCTCTACTGTTTGTTATATAAATGATATTTTATGAAAGCAAAAAAAAAACAAGCATATTCCCTATTCCTTCATTGATCTAAGTGCTACCATAGACGAGGGATTAATAAATAGATACGTCGAGGACAGAAAGATATTTACACTTTTTCACCTTATTCCATTGTAATAAGGTCCAAAAGTGTATACATATATCTGTCCTCGACTGTACTATTTGATACCACTTTTGAATAATTACACCTGGGTTGTTTGCCTGCCCTAGGGCAATTTCATCATTTTAAAACAACGCCGTAACATATTAAAAATACTACTCAGCTAAAATTTCAGGATGGCGTGTATGAAATTTCGTCAAAAATCCATTGCGGGTGTAGTCAGTGATTTGGAAAATGTCAACGCAGGGAGGCGCCATGTACCGCATGCGGGACCACGAAGTGTGGAGAACACCGCTCCATAACTCCGGGGCAAAGGGGTAAGGCCGCTGGAAGGGTCTAATTGTTCAAAAAACCCACTTTTTTGCAATTTTTTTTTTGGATACCTAGTGGGTTTGCTCTTGACTAACTCTTGCCCTTTGGGGACGAATATAATATGAATTTTGAATATAACCTTCACCGAGGATCTCTACAGTACTACGGTCAGTTTTTGTATAGAAAGGCAATTTGAAGATACCAAGTTTGCTAACATTGTGTTTGAATGAGCACCTAGTTATTTTCATAAGTTCATTTGTATTTGTTGGCTGTGTTTAATGAATGATTAGCGACCCGCCCCATCTTCACACGGGTAGCAGAGCATATACGCACCTAAACCTTAATTAAAACCTTCCTCATAAATCACTCTGTCCATTTGGTGAAAATCGTATGAAAATCCGTTCAGTAGTTTTTAAGTTTATCGCGAACAAATAGACAGATGCAGCGGGGGGTCTTGGTTTTATAAAATAATATAGTGATTAGCATATCCTAAGATTTTACTTCGCTGATTTTAATAAAGGAGGAGGAGGAAATTCATTTAACTTAGGTATCAATGAACTGACCTTGTCTGAGATGCATTTCTCAAGACATGATAATGTAAACGTCAATTCATAGAAAACTCTTCTGACGTATCTTGAAACGAACATTTTACTCAGAATCAGTTTATTAAAAGGTCCTCTGAAACCATGTCATTTATTTATTCTATCCATCGACAATTATGAAAAGACAAACATTAAGACTTGACTGATTGATTGGAAATCCAAGGTGCGGGCATGCCCAGTGAGACACTATTACATGCTGATAATAAAAAATAAGTTTAAAAACTAAAACCCGACTGCAAAAAGGACGAAACAAGTTTGGACCTTTGAAATGTTTTACACATACCACCATATGGTATACGCTATCTGATTTACAATAGAACCACTCCTAGTCCTCGTATTATGACGTAAATTCCAAAAGGAAAATTCTAGACATTCACAGCAGGCATCACCTGTGAATGGAACTCCATCCATTGTGATCGTCATCCTGCCTGCTAGGAAGCTATTCAAAATATTGTTCGTAGGCGAAGGGTCGAAGTTGCTATATTGTTCTTGGCCTTCGAGTCCGAACAATATTTTGAATAGCTTTCTAGCACGCAGGATGACGATCGCAATGGATGGAGTTCCATTCACATTGTTTTAATCATTCATTAAAAATAATGTACGTATATACAACAACAAAAACTGGGCACGGCCGGGATTTGAACCCGGGACCTCTCACACCCAAAGCGAGAATCATACCGCTAGACCATCATGCCGCTTGGTGGTATCTTCATAATTATTCGATCACTCCAGTCAGCCTCGTCATACTAATAAATTCTACGTAACACTTGAACAAATAATAAACCTTATCGTCAATATACACTTTTGTGTAATTAAAACACTCGTGACGTTTTCTTTTACGGCACTGTACCTAATGCACGACCAGTGTCATAAATCTACACTTATAGAAAAGCGAGCCAATAAAGAAAGGTTTTCTGTTAGTTGGCATACAATGAACTAACTATAATATCCTACTTATTAAACGAGAAACATTTGTATATATATTTGTACTCACGTTCCTGAAAACGGCTCTAACGATTCGGCTCTCGGGGGCGAAAAATCGATAGTTTTATTAATTATACCAAGTGCATAGGTAGTTAATATACTAAAGATACAAAAAAGGGGTCTATATTGTCTTTCATAAAGTTTTAGTTCCGTTTTTAAGAGTCCATAACGTTTTTAGTCATAAATATTGTTAGTCATAATATTGATGGTCATAATATTTGAGGGTATAATTTGTATTTCCGATTTTTCCTGGTCATATTTGTCGAAAGTCATAAAAACATTATTCATAACTTTTTACATCATAATGTATTACACCTCATGATGTTAAAGGTAATTGATAGGCATAACTGTATGAGTCATAACGATCAGTTCGCATAACTGTCAAGAGGCATAAATTAGTTCGCATATTATTTTTAATCGTAATGTTTGAGAGCATAAATAACAATTGTCATACAATTTTATTGCGCATAAAACTTTTAAGCATAATTATCAATCGCCATAATAGTTTTGAGCATAACGTTTTCACGTCATATAAGACAAACATCTTTAATCCTTCGTATGAATATAGTATTACAAACACCGCAGACACTCGAAGACTGTCTATATTGCGATGAGCTTCGAACAACATGTTTTTAACAATATCGACTGCAGTACAACCAAAACTGTTTTGTGTTACAACCAGATGATGTACAACAAAGTCGACGGAGCTCCGCTGCGCGGAGCTCCTATTCCGTGTGGTTAAGGCGCTTCGCGCCTTGACACACCTCTAACCTGACCTAACCTAACCTATCAAGTTAAAATTTACCTAATTTATCAAATTAGTTTACGTAGGCATCAATGATTATTTTCAACTATATGTCTATTGTTATAATTTATGCATTGCAATTCTTATGACTAATACCATTATGATCTTCAATATTATGACTAAAAACTTTCTAATAATAAATATTATGATTAAAAAAAATGACATAGTACAATTTTATTATGACAATGAAAGTGTTATGCGCAGGATCATTTATGACAAAAGACTTTTATGAGCAACAACTATATGCTTAAAGTGTTATTCCAATCGAAATTATGCCAATGGTACGTATGGGACTAGCGGGGACTCTACTAGGGGTACATTTTCCAAAAACGTCAAGTCATATTTTATACTCACACTAAGTAGTCTAAAAACCAGTTTCCATATAACTAATTTCAAAAATGACTTCACTCCAATACAAACTTCCACTCCCCATTGCATCCCTTTAGAGATAGCTTAACAAAAAACAATCAAAGTGGTGTTTTTTTATTTGTTAACAGTAGCCTATATAACAATATCTACTTTTCTAACTTGTAAATTGACCGAACTCCCATACAAATCACCACCCTCCATTTCATTCCCTCAGGGGTAGTTTATCCAAAATCGCCGAAAGAAGTTTTTTTATTTGTTAACAGTAGCCATATACCAATTTCCACGTTTCTAACTTCAAAAATCGACTTTCATACAATATTCCACGACGATTTGACGACGCGGTTAGCCTAGTTGGTAGTGACCCTGCCTACGAAGCTAGCGGTCCCGGGTTCGAATCCCGGTATGGACAAATATACAATACAATAACTCTTTATTGAACACCACATAGAGCAAGAACAAGAAATACAACAAGAAAGAGAAGTGTTACATAGTGAGTCAACAGGCGGTCTTATCGCTAAATAGCGATCTTTTCCAGACAACCTTACAAAGAAGAGATTAAAAATAAACATCAAAAACTGGCAGGCGGTGCAACTAAAAATATTAATAAATGAAATCAATAACAAAATATACATAAATAAATAGTTATAAACATAAATAAACTTAAACAAAAAATATATACATAAATAAATACAAAGGTACAAATGTACAAAGAGCAATACTCAGGGAAAAAGATAACAATAACAAAGATAACAAATATTTGTGTGATGAGCGCGAGTATTTGTTCCTGAGTCATGGATGTTTTCTATAATATTTAAGTATGTATTTCTCTATATAAGTATGTTTATCGTTGTCTAGTACCCATAGTACAACCCTAGAGCTTAGTTTGGGACTAGGTCAATTTGTGTGAGATTGTCCCCTGATATTTATTATTATTATTATTCCACCCCCCTTTAACCACGCGGGGGTTGAATTTAGAAAAGTCTTATATCCTATATATAACCAGCGGTCCATCAAAACGCTTCCAACGATACCCCATTTCTTAAATTCGGTTCATTAGGAACGACGCTAGAGTGGAACATACTTACATACATACATACACATACATTCATACATAAATTGGGTGTCAAAATCATTACCCTTCCTTTGCTTCGCCGTAGTCGGGTAAAAATAAAGACTTGATACTTCAACATTCTCTACATCTTCGTGGGCATGCCACTGCCTGGCAAAACGCCAACGGCTTTAACCCCCCAGTATCTCACGTTGGGTCATTTATTTCACGATAACATAGGCACAAATTAACCAAATTACTGCAACCTAGTCTCATCATGCGAGCTCACTTTGACTGCTAAAGAATGAATAGGCTTTAATAAATAATAACCAAACCTAACCTCAAAAACTAAAACCCGACTGTTGATTAGTATTATATAGCCTATGAAACATATTTACACACGTACAATCTGATGTTAAATAATCTGTAATATTAAGTAAACTTAACTCGCAATAATCTTTATTATTTAAGATTTAGAGGTTAAGAAAACCAAAACATGTTTTTTTTTTTATAAGAAATAAACAGCAGAAATTTTTATTTTATTCACAAGTGCTGGCATGAATGGAACGAACAAAACTAATGTCTATGATTGTGTGCGTGCCGTCCCTTTAAACATTGTTCGAATTTCAAACCGAAAACCTGGATTAATTAACACATATTCTTCACTTGTAACTAACTAGCGATGTAATCAAATCTTGCAAGTTGATTTTAACCAACTTATAATTGTTGGATTGACGTGAAATTTTGCATACGTATGCAAATCTGATGGCAATACAATATGGTACCATCCAATTGGTACGATTATGGAGACTGAAGGTGGCCAGAGGAACTCCTTAACCTTTTCAACGCCATTGACGGATATTTCCGTCATGGTTGACAACGCAAAATAAACCTGAGTATATATGAATTAAGGTTGACATTAGCTCTAGTTTTTATTTGACATGGCGTTGAAAAGGTTAATAGATTCTTAGCTAGTAGATTCGTCGAGTATGGACTTGTTTTACTTGACTTTTTATAACGAGTTTATAGCAACATAAGTGTGTTAATAAATGAAAAAGTTAATTTTATGTTATTTAACACACATGTAAACTTTCATTCACTTGTAGCTTTAGTGAATCTACGTGTATGTCGATTTAGCTGTAAGCGGCTGTATCCTGAATTCTTCTGGATTCCTTGACCCTTTGTGCGGCACTCCGATGTTATCACTAACCGACATTCGCGGAGCTCCCGCACCATTATCCGGGAAACTCTTTCCGCGTTCGTGTATGGTACTAATGCAAGCCTAAGGCGATTCAGTTTTCACTTGAATTTACCTCCATAAGTAGTAGTAGTTTTCATCAAATATTATTTTTAATTTTATTTCTACACAAAAAGTGGGGTGTTATAAGTTTAATGTCTGTATCTCTTTCTGTGTAGCTCCTAAACGGATGGACCGATTTCAATTAAGTTTCTTTTATAAGAAAGGTGACTCAATCAAAAGTGTTCTTAGCTTATTTTTATTAAAATCCGTTAAGCTATTTAAGAGTTATGAGCGCTGAAACTAGCGGTCCTGATTTGGTCGGGAGTGTTTTATCTCGGTTAGGTTATACGAACTTTACTTACGAAACTTTACTTTTATACGGTTTTACTACGACATTTTGTTTGCATAGTCGTATAATGCTCGCGTCGAGACCCATGTAACGAGTTACTGGTTTACAGAGGAGCAAGTTCAATAAAATCTTGTAAGCCAGAATAATATTTTTTTCACCTCACCAGCTCGGAAAGGCTTTCTTTGTCGGTCAAAATCTGCGCGAAAAAGTCCACTTTAACCGCTTGCGGAGAAAGTAATGTTTGCTGTGTGCGGAGGAGGCGCTGTGTGAGCACGGCCACAACTGATGTGGCGCTCGTGGAATTGTTTTTCCAACACCAAGTGTTTTCCTCGCTACATTGAGGTAAAAAATTGTGTGTTTCGCATGGCAGCAAAGTTATTTAGGTCTCGAGGCCTTGAATCCCACGTTACGCTTAGAATTTTATTTTTGAACCACTCGCTGCGTTCGTGGTTTAATTTTAGAATCCTTCGCTGACTCGGGGATCAATACTGGCTCTCGCGCCAAATAACAACTTAGCAGCCTTGCATGAAGAATAACTATTGTCATTTAAAAACTGCATGTACCGGCCATGGATCCATTTTTTTACCCGTCAGATATATTTTGTACTTAATTAAAGTATCCATAGTGATATTTGCGACGCTAAGATAAATTTAACGACCCCTCGTCTGTCAAAGTCGGATTTTACGAGGGAATTTCTATTATACGCTCCCTATTAAAGAAAAAAAGAAGAGGTAGAAGAACCCACCCAACCCGAAATGTTTAATGTAGAAACCCATTCAGATAATATCTATTGCCTTACCTTTAGTATAAATTGTTTTTAAAAATATCGCCTTTTCTTGTAACCTGGACCAAACCGGTTAGGTTAAAACGCTCTCCCGCTTTAGGCCTGAAAATATTGAAAGTTCTTTGTACGATGTTCGTGCATTTCGCTCATGTTATATCTGGAGCACTTTTACTTGAATAGACCTGCTGAACTTTGATCGTATTAGTTGGGTAGTCTTTAGAGCTCAAAGAACGCTTAAAACTGCTCCGTAACCTGTTGTAGATGCATCGGAATATGTTAGGAGCGGAAACATGTGTCTGATTTTTGCATAATAAAATTGCAACTACTAATATTAGAAATAGCTTTTGCCCACGACTTCGTCCGCGTAAAGTGGTTTATCGCAGATCCCTCGGGAATTGACCAATTTTCTAGCATAAATAGTATCCTTTGTTCTTCCCCGTGACTCAAACTTTATTGAAATCGGTTCAGCAGTTTATCTTGCATTTATAATATTAGTGAGCATGTGAAAGTAAGTTTATTATTAGGTCTGCCTGACTGATTGATGCTCTTTTACGGTTTAATAGCTAAAGTGATTTTGATAAAATTCAGAATGGAAAGACATTTGAATAAATAACGCAATTTTCACAATAGCAAAAAAATCATAAAATTACATCATACATCAGAATATAGAAACGTAGATGTATTGAGAGCCAAATTGAAAATATATCTAACAAATATAGCTCTAGTAAGTAGTAGTGAAATACACACGATATTGAATAAGCTAAAGGTTACAAAGATCAAACGGATTTCTAAAATACCTACTCAATGCCTAGCCGTCCAGGGAATTGACAACTAAGTGTCTTTTCGTTACCTAAAAGATTTCTCAATGTGTAAAGGGAAACTTACTTTATCCCAGGTGGTAAGTAGGAATACAAAATGATGTTTATATATGACATACTGGAATCGCCAATAAACTCGAGAAGTATCATGATACTTCTCTAGTTTATTTATTATTTATACAGGGTGACCTCGAATTGGTAATACAAATTCAAAGTACTACAGAGAGCTTCCCTAAACCAATCGCTTCTACGAGGTCTCACGCTTAATTTTAAAACATAAGTACTTTTTTTTAAGTTTTCTAATTATCCCATTTTTTTTTGCTTAAATTGGTTACCCTACCATTACCTTTAAAATGAAAGAGGTTTAAAGTATTTCAAATGAACACTTTCCTCTTTGGTTCGTTATCTGACACATCATTTATGATAATAGCGTATCTTGATTAGTAAATTGTCACTTGTCTTGTCAAAGAAAGTAAGAATTTTCGTATTTAATTAAGATAGTAATTAAACAAAATGCCCCGACCTTATCCTTATACGAATATTCAGCGAATGGATATGTTATCTTTTTATTTTACGTCACGAAGTACCGTACGAACTCAAGCATTGTTTCATGAACGACACCCTGACTGCCCAACTCCTACTCGTGTTCTAATAAACTCCATTGTCCAAAACTTAAGAGATTTTGGACAGTTTACTGTCCCAGTGCACGCTCAAGCTCCGGGCCGGCGGCCGCGGTACTCGCAGACGTTTCGGAGACGAGTTCTCGATTATTTTAGCCACCACCCAGAGGCGAGCTCAAGGGACGCTGCCGCAAGATTCGGAACGAGCCAATGGTTTATTTGGCGATTACTGAATGCTGAAGGAAAGTATCCGTTTAAATTCCAAAGGGTGCAGGATATCATATTAGCCGATTATCCTAGAAGAGTGCAATTTTGTCGTTGGCTGCTGCAAAATCTACACTTGAACATTTTATGGACCGACGAGGCAACATTTACAAGAGTAGGCATGTTCAACGTTCACAATGAACACTGATGGTCTGATCGTGAAGCAAATCCTCACGTAACTCGCAGGGACTCCTACCAGACACGTTTCTCGGTAAATGTTTGGGCAGGAATACTGAACGACTGTTTGATTGGTCCTCATTTCATTGACGGAAATTTAAATGGACCGAAATATGAAGAATTCCTGAGAAATGTGTTACCGGTATTGCTACGAGAGGTGCCGCAGCAAAATTTGGAGGCTCTGTATTACCAGCAGGATGGGGCACCAGCTCATTTTTCCCTGCGTGTGCGAAGCTACTTGGACCAAGAGTTCCCTGGGAGATGGATTGGACGCTGTGGCCCAGTCGCTTGGGCTCCTAGAAGCCCTGATCTCACACCTCTCGACTTCTTTTTGTGGGGCGAAATAAAAAGGAGAGTGTACGCACGGGAAACAGATACTGTGGGTGAACTTCGCCAAAAGATAGTTGAGGCATTTAATAATGTAAAAACCAATGAATTTGTTCTCCACAGATTGAAAGACAATCATAGGCGACGGGCAGAGTTATGTATCCAAGAAGGCGGGGGTCATTTTGAGCATATTTTAAAAGTTGTTTAAGTTTTACAATTTTGTATTTTGTACTGTACGTTATTCAACAATAAATTATTTTTAATAATTCACTCATTATTCAGTTATTCACTTTATCAGATAATTTATTAGGGTACCTACTTAAAACTAAAGGGTTGGATGGATATCAATAACATCGAGTGATAGATACAGGAATGGAAATTGAGACACATTTTGTTCCTTGTCGCTTTGGGTGGCAGTGCGTCACGTTGAATGTCCACTGTCATTATCTCCGTCGTTGTTGTGACAGAGTACAAAATGGTGCGAGAATCAATTTCCTTGTCTGTACGACAGATATGCATGACGTCATGTAGGTTAACCACACTTGGGATTTTAAATTATTTTTATTATTTTGTTTTGTTAGAAAATTAACGATAATTAAGGACAGCTAACTTTAACAACTGAGTTAATGCAATACACTATTAGTGATTAACTGAATCATAATCAAGTATTTTGTATTACCAATTCGAGGTCACCCTGTATAGATTATGGAAGGTTTTTAATTGACCGCGAACTTATATATATCCTATGTTATGTAGTTTTTCTAAATTATGTCCTGTTGCTGCTTTTTTTAGTATTGAAATTATTTCATCTAATCGTTTTTTGTAACGCTAGCTTAACTTATATTATTGTAATTCGACATTTTGTTTAAAAACCAACTGACGGTTGAGTTACTTGCGGCGCTTCTTCTCAACAGTGGTGATCTTGAGTAGTGCTTGCAGACTCAGACATGTGGAAGTGCCTAAGTATTTTCATTTATTTTCAAAAAGTTCGAGAGAAATATTCGTGATCACTATCCATTAGGGGACCCGCAGGCACATTTGCTACCTCTAGTATAAAAAAATAATAAAAAAAACTGTCAAAAGCCCAGTAGCTACTCAACTTTTGCGCTTTCAGGTAAAAGTTAGAGATACCTAAATTAATTACTATTTTACTAACAAAATGTCCCAAACGTATTGAATGTCATAGTCTAATTAATTAAATACAACTTGTTAAATACGACTCTAAAAACATTCCGTACATTTTATTTATGTTCCCCTGTTTACTGTAAACTAATTTATAAACATATTTCAGACAGAATTTATACGTAACAGCCTCAACTTGTTCGCCTAAGGTGAAAACAAAATACAAATATAATGAAAATTATATAAATAACGGAAAATGTATACAACAAATCTAATTTTCTTCTTGGAAACTTCTCTGAGACCCGAACGGTACTTCAAATAATTTGAAAGGAAACGCTATTTTCGACTCCATGTCTTGCCTCCAGAGTTAAATTTCTTAGAGCTACCCAATTTTAATGTAATTTTTTTTTAAGAATCAATTAATCAATCAATTCTTCTTAATTTATTGTGCGTATTATGACGTTTAAATGCCAGTCAATTAACTATTATACTCCCTTTCGTTAGGAAGGTATAGGGTGAAATTTAAAAAAGTGTACATAGTTAAGGAGTTTCAGTTTCGTAACGAAAATTAACAATACAACTGTATGACTAATTTTCGTTACGAATCAGAAAAAGTTACAGTTTCTTAGTGTAAGTCCCTAACATTCCTTAACTTTCGATTCGATCGATTTTTCGCCCCCATAAACGCCTATACTGCAAATTTCATTGAAATAAATGCCGTGGTAGCCTAATGGTTTGACCTTCTGACTCTCAAGCAAAGGGTCGTGGGTTCGAACCCAGGTTCGCACCTCTAAGTTTTTCAGAATTTATGTGCGAAATATAATTTGTAAATTTACCATCAGCTTTTCGGTGAAGGAAAACATCGTGAGGAAACCTGCACACACCTGCAAAGCAATTAGACAGTGTGTGCGAAGTTCCCAATCCGCACTGGGCGCGCGTGGGAACTATAGCCCAAACCCTCTCATTGTGAGTGGAGGCCTGTGCCCAGCAGTGGGACGTATATAGGCTGGATTATTATTATAGGTACACATTTATATACAAATGTTTCTCTAATAAGTAGGATTATTGAACAATGTTTTACTAGCGATAAAAACTTGAAATATACCAAAAAATATGAACGTTTTCTAAACTGCAAACTATGAACACTAATTCAAATAAACTAGGTTGAAAGTAAAACAAAAGCCAAATAGTCCAGTCCCTAAATATTCGATTGATGTCCAAAAGCCGCCGTAATAAAATTCGCGTAACTCTGAATTTTCTCCCATATGAAAGGGTGTCCATGTTTAAGTAGCAGAAAAGTGGGACTCTGTTTGCCATTTGAATGTCATTTGAGTCGTGTCACAGGCTCACAGGACATTTTATTCCAACTTTTTATTCGATTGCCTGTTGATGATCAAAGGTTTAAATATAATCAATAAAGTGTCAATATAACCAATAAAGAGGGTTTAAGGAGTGTTCTTTGGATAAAGACCAATTATCCAAAGATTTCAAAATTTGTGAAACCGTTTAATCTACAGAAGGTGTAGGTATATGTAAAGTATGAAGGTATGTGGGTATGCATCCATTTAGAGCATAATGGTTCATTTTTGTGAGCTTGATTGATTTTAAAATACGAGGTTGTATTTGATCTATATTAGCAGAGATCCTAAAATTTGATGCTATATTGCGGTCTAAATTATAATGTATCTAAAATGTCAACTGAAAACTTGTACGCTAAATTTCAAGTCTCACTTCTTCAGTGCTAATGTTGCAGAGCTATATATAGGTATTTGTACTCTACAAAGGCAGTCAGGTTTAAAGCTTGCTTTTTTAAAGTCTTATTTAGTGGTGGTTTACAATTTCCAGCTCTAATTTTAAATTTAGAGAACAGCTGATCTCTTTCAAGCAGGCCTCCCTATACAGGCAATGCTAGATGAAGATTTTAGATAGCACTATTTATATCGTTGTCCTGTCCTCATCTGGCATCTTGAAGAGTCGAACCCGCAATCTCTAGATTCCTCTTAACGAGATCGGGCACTTGCTCGTTACTAATACATATGCCATTCCATTTTTTTTGCGGTAGTCATAACGTGGTTACCCTACATTTAGGGGTTTATTTGATATCCGTCGAAACGGATGGCGGTAAAAACTCGCCTGCCGTATGTCGATAACGATAAATTCCACTTTTCAACTGGTATTGGTGAAAATTTCTGCTTTCTCGTTGTTAGTTAAATGCTGCTAGTTCGTAAGCACCTGAAGTGCCTCTAATCGTAACTGCGTAAAAAAAATTACTTAAGTGACTACTTTGGGTGACTAGTGCACCTATTTTTATAAATATATTTTTGAGGAATCCTATGACACCCCATTTATTTAAATAGGTCCAATTATTTTAGTGCTAGAGTGGAACATCCGATTTTTGGTCACATACATAGATACTTACATACATACGTAGACGGTAAAACCCATTACCTACCCTTCTTTTGGCTTCGCTCATTCAGGTAAAAAGAAGTTTAGTAACGTTAGTACGTCACGTAACTTATCACTATTGTTTTGTTTCGTTTGTAAGTTTGATTAGGTATGCCCTGTTGTTAGATGTGTGAATAAAGAATTTTCTTTCTTTATTTCTTTTTTCTAACTGAAATACCTTAGTTTTTGCTTGGTTCACAAACAATGTATTTTTTTCAGGAGATTCGTTTACTCCAGGGACCATCAATTTCATCAACAGAGCTACGTGACCCTGTAAATTTAAATATAATAACGCGTAGTAGGGCGTCAATGAAAAAAGTAATTCGGCCGATAAAGCTGAAAGAAAATTGCCTTCGACCTTATCGTATTATTTTGTACGAGGCGGTACCACTGGTTTTCTACAAGTCTTTATTTTGTCACGTCTTTTGAAATGACAACAAAATTTAACTTGGTTAAAAACAAAATAGTTTTCAAATTGTATAAATCTGGTAGTGTCAATTTGATTAAGTTTTTTTTAATATTAACAGAGAGGCTTTTCTTAAACAACTCAACTATTTTCTTAAATAATAACCGGCAAACTTAAATTACTTTAAGGTACAGTCGAGCACAGAAAGATGTTTACACTTTTTCACCTTGTTCCATTGTAATAAGGTCCAAAATTGTAATATTTCTGTCCTCGACTGTACCTACCGACTTTGGCCTCACTGTTTCGACGACGAAACTGGCAACCAAGTTTATTGTCGGAGTAACTTTTTGACCAGAATTCTCACACTACAAGGCTGCGTTTCCACCAGTGCTGTGCGAGGCCACTAAGCGGTGTGCGAAGAAAAATCCACCAATAGGATACCTGCGCTGTGTGACGCTAGTAAAATAAAGTAATCTCATTGGCTGATTTGTTCTCTGGTGAAACGCAGCCTTAGGGATGTCAGATCTTCATTCGTATTCTACACGATGGCCATCCGTGTAGAAGAGGCATCAAAGGGTAAGAGGCATCAAAGGGTAAAGTCAAGGACATAAGTAGATAATCAGTTTTCTATTTAGTTTGTCTCGTCACTCTTATGAAATATTTTACACAGTGCAATCGATCACCTATCTTGAAACTTGCTGTCGAATCTCTGCTCAATATTCCGTCGTAATTCTTTCTCGACTCGCATTCATTTTCGAATATAATCACGCTTCTTATAATTCGAAAACCCATAGTAGCGGCGGACCCTCGGACTGGCGATTCCTCCAGAAGATTATGTCAACCTGTTATAGAGAAAAGTAAATTTGGGGAATTGGGCGGCGCGAGAAATTGTCCATTAATTTAATCAAACGATATGAGGGAATTTATGTCGCCTCTGGGAAAAGTAATGGATTTATTTAAAGTATTCGCCGTTGAAATTGAAGTTCGGGTTGACCTTTGTGAAAATTTCAGAGTAAAATATATTGGGGTTGTTGAAGATTGTGCGTGCTTCTGATTCCTTTAGTTTATTTCACGTTAGAATTATGTTATGACGGTTTAATTCGCACTCTTGTCAAATAACGAAAATATTACTAAATATATCTATCTTATTCTGATTATATTTTAATTCGTGTTATTCATTACTTATAATTTGGCATATTTATATAAGAGTTTGTCGTAGTGATTATGTAAAACTACAATATGTTCAAAATGCTGACCACGTTGAGTACAGTTTTGGTAAAAAATTGGATCTTACTTATTTTCAAATTCTTTTTCATCAAACTATAGGAAGAAACAATAAAATTTTATATATTTCCTATTTCTTCTGCGTCAGATGGAAATTCGTACAAAAGAACGTATGCTTAACCTAATTTAAAAAAAAAACTAAGTTTATTAGGATTCATAACCATATTAGTATTTCTGTTAATATAAACAGTTGCGCACCAGATGCTTTCTTTGGACTAAAATCCTATTAAAAAATCTCAGATCCTATTTTGTCCAAAACAGGATTTTCTTTCACCTAATTGTGGCCAAAATTTAGCTTAGGGACTCAGAATGAGCTCATCAGGTACAAAAATACAGAAGTTTGAAGCAGTTGTCTCCATGTCTCCAACTCCCTAATTTTCGTTAACATATTGAAAACGCAAATCGATTTGGTACCTTACTCAAACCAAATCCACCCAAAAGAAGAAGTTATTCGTATCTATTACATTCACCGAAAAAAAAAATACAAAGCATTCCCCTTTAAACTTTAACCCCACTACAGTGTTTACAAATTACGCTCAACAGAGCCATTTCATCCCATTAAACGGGATAAAACCTTCATTAATGATCCCTATCCGTTACCTGGGCTAATTGTTTTATTGTCCAGGAACAAAAGTCAATCGCCTTTGTTCCGAACAAAAAACTTATCTGACAAACCAATCGATTCCATTGAACCGGGAAATGTCAAGGGGTCATACAGCTGTCGGTCAAGTCACAAGCGGCGAGGGATTTGGTTGATGCATGGAATGATGTAGGTTCGCTAGACCTTTTCCTTGTGGAGTTACATTGGTTTAAAAACTTTATATTAAGAGCCTGTTTCACAATTGATAAGTCTCCTTGTCTATTTCCAAGTGTAGAAAAAGGGAAAGGGCTAAATTTATCTGTAAAACAGATGGTAAGTGGAAATTTCGTGGAAATGTTTTTGCCAGCGCTTCCCTGATTTTCTGGAGTTGAAGAGATACAGTGTAGGAGTCGAATATTTCGATCACGCATTATGTAGTTACATATTTATTCATAAAAGCTACAACCCTTGCTATGTATAGGTATATGACCCAGAGGCGTAATACTTTTATATAGTAGAATAGTCCAGTTTTTGTGCACACAACCGAATAAAAATATGATATCCAGCAACAGGGATGATGACATTTTTTTTTTCTTTGTCGATCAGGTAGATTATCAAAAAGTATTGGACACGTATTTTTGTTTTTTTCCCATAATCAAAAAATAGATATTTTGAGTTGAAATGTCGCATGACGTCACGTCTTGGTACAATTTGGTACAATTTTACACAGAAGTGACCCCCCACTCCCCATCTTTGACGAGCTTTATCTTTGTCATTCTTTGTTTGATTGACAAAAGAAAAAATACGTGTCCATTATTTTTTGATAATGTAACGGACTAATGTTATGCGAATTTTGTTAAGGTTTCATATCTTTGAAGTTCTATATTTCAAGTTAATTTGAGCTGCCACAAGTCAACATTATCTACGAGTATTATTAGGATATAGTATGAAAAGATACTTAATACATTGGAATAGAGGCCAATGTGTGGTGCCCTGTATGATTAGTGATACTAAGGTAAGTTATTATTACTTCTTCCATTGTCATAAACCTACAGCTTTATCTTATAATAAGCCAATCTCTGGGCTCAGAATTGATGTATTTCCGCACCTAGCCCACGCAGAAAGTCACTGAAAGTTATTTCACGATATCCTTTGTGATGATTACCTATGTCTGAAATAAATTGTTCTTGTCAATTTTAATAATTAATTTTGTAATAATTAAGGCTTCCAGAGAGACCTAATTGGGGAGAACCTACATCCAAAAGTAGACGGGTTTTTTTTTTCTGTCAATCGGGCCCTACGCAAGAGACAATGCTGACTATAACGATGTTCGAAGAATTTTTATCGGATTTGACAACATCATCTTATCAGCCGAAAGACGTCCACTGCTGGACATAGTTCCCCAAGGATCTCCTCGACGACCAGTTTTGTGCTACTCGCATCCATATAGAAAGAAAATACTGAAGAAGTTTTATTGGATGTGACAACATAAAAGAAAATTACACTGTAGACGTTAAAATAATTTAAAATGGTGGAATTTTTTAACTAATGACGAGGCGTTATGGTCCTTGACCTTAGCCTGTCCAAATGGACAAAATGAAAAAAAAAAGATGTTCGAAAACTGTCAAAATGTGATTGACGTTGGCTGTCAATCGCGCTGGCCGCTAATGTCAATTCCGTAGGTACAGTTCGCCATCAAATATATCTTTACATATCAGAGTTGTCAAACATATCTGAACATGCACTCTAACGCGTTGACAATAGAGTCGTGTTCAGATATTTGTAAGCACCTTGTTTGCTGCAATATATATGATGGCGACTGTACAACGTTACGTTACCGGGTATACGTTCACAGATTGCAACGCTTTTATAGTAATTAGTAAAAATAGTAATGGCGATAAACTAATTCTACACGGGCAGAGCCGCGGGAAAATGCTAGTAATAACATAATAACAGGTAGTTTTGTAGACTTGTATTATCTCTATATAAAGCGTCATAAGTAGTGACCGACCGAAACATGTTATTTTGCCGAAACCGAAACCGAAGGTTCGGTTTCATTGTAGTTTCGGCCGAAACCGAAACCGAACCTTTTATTTAAAAAAAAAAAGTCCTTAAAAAGTCGAAAAATGTTAGTAAGCCCGTTTTTTTCTAAAATTAATATCTCGCCGACCTATTATTACAGGTTTCTACTTTCAAAGATCAGCACAGTTACAGAGGTTCTGTTTGTAAATTTACCCGAAGGTACGATGTTGTAAGTTTCGGCGCGGCCGAAGGGTTCGGCCGTTTTTGGCCGAAACCGAAACTCGGGCCGAAACTTGATCTTTTGGCCGAAACTGGCCGAAACCGAAACCGAAACTGAAATTTCGGTCGGACACTAGTCATAAGCTTAGTTATAGCTGATTATATTTATCTCGTTTACCTTTGTCGAGGGCTTCGCGTCACATCCGTCACGCTATTATCCTTCGCATTATACCCTGTTTTAGGACAGCCTCGTGGGCGACATGTAGCTGTACATGCGGACAATGCAAAGTGTACACGCATTAAAATGAATACACAGAGTGTGAGTTAATAAATAATCCGAAACCTTCACGAGCGTTATAAAAAGTTGATTTAGGCTTAGGGCTTGTCTCACATCGACAAGTAAAACCAAAAGTGTTCAAGTGTACCTACGAAAGGGAAAGAACTTTATTTATGTGACAGATATGCTTTACTTAACGATTGTGAAACAGGCGGTCATTAAAGTTACTACTGTTTTCGCGATAATTGGACTTTTTGTTTTGCAAAAATTTGGTCGTGATATTATTTTGGTCTTTTGCTAAATATTGTGAATAGTGTTGCATTATCATTATGCATTTATGCATTAATGCATTATGCATTAAGTACCATTTTTCAGTCACTATCGCATGTTAATGTAATAAAAAACAAGAGTGTTCGTTTACAAAAGAATAAATACTTGTTTTACTCTCATAAACATCTTAAATTTCTGTGTGTTGTAATTTTAAAATCATTCACCAGATTAATTACAATCGCCGTCAAGAAAAATTTTTAAACGGTATTTGACAAAATGGTTACTGGAGAAATGTTTTTACAGTGTTATGGAATACTTGAGCGTTTGTATTATGAATTTGTATATGTATATTGACTAAAATCGATAAAAATAAACTATTGACTATTAGTAAACATTAATTAATAATAAGATTATTATCAATATTTGTATGCTGATGCTGAATACGAGTATACGTAAGACCATGTATAAATTTAACTGTATTCTTACGAATAAATGAATTATGAATTACTTACCATCAGCTGTATACTCGTTTCTCCGTGCTATTAAGAAGTAACCCCAACATTCCTGTACACATAACTGGGATCACATTCGCCATCGCCAGTGTACACCTTGAGATAAGGGCGCATTATCGTCGTCGAATAAATTAGTCCCGTCTATTATGTTCTGAACCCTACAGGCCGAAGGTCGCGATACCAATCTGTTTGTGTTCGATGATGTTACGAGGGCTTTTATTCAAATCCTTTTACTGGGCCTTTGAAGGCTGAAATTGAAAGCTGTCCGTAGACATTGTTAAAAAGATAAGATAAGATACATTTGTAATTATTTACAGGAATTGTTGAAAATTGAGAACATGAAGGACTTTTTTTATGTTGTTAATGTCCTTAATATCCTCAAATTATAACAAATTTATGTACTTACACAAGTTGACTTAGTTCTAAACTATAGAGTTGTACTATAGGTAGTACTAGACAACGATAAACGTATTATATAAAGGACAAAAACTGAAATACATAGAAAAACATCCAAGACTCGAATCGCGCTCCCACAAATATTTTGATCTTACCAGGCCTTACCTGGAAACGAAACCAGGACCGTTAGCTTTGTAGGTAGGGTCACTACCAACTAGGTTAACTTCGTCGTCAAGGAAATCCAAGATAGCAACCAAAAGCTTATGTTCACAGAACTCGTGAATTATCGAGACCTTACCTTACATGCAAGTGCCATTACTTACGGGCCTACCGTGCTAAAACTGCAGTAATTGCCTCATTGCTCACCTTATCTGCAACTGCATAAAGCACAACCTTTCCTGATAAGATCCACTGAATGCGCAAACTGTTTGGAAGAGAGCCAGGAGGCGATAATTTAAGCGGACGATAATCGATATAATTTTGAAATTGACGTAAAATGTTCCGCTATTTAAAGGGCTCTTTTATTATATGGATAGAGGCCTAGATTCGTTCATTGGGTTATAACTACAATACAATAACTTTTTATTGAACAACATATACAGCAAGAACAGGAAACACAACAAGAAAGAAAAGTTTGAAGAGGAAGGCGGTCTTATCGCTAAATACTGACCCCACCTACCTTTATAATATAACTAAGGGCCGTATTAATAAACTCATCTCAACTCTGATCCTCGTCTCGAGATACGTCAAAGTAAACGTCAAACCATAGAAAACTGTCATTTTTGACGCATCTTGTGACGGGGATCAGAGTTGAGATGAGTTTATTAATACGGCCCTAACAAACTACCTTTATAAACAGAACATGATAATGCATAATTTCATTTTTTTGTTTGTGTTTTCATATCTTTACTACAATTTAATTTTGTGGGACGACTGTCCTTTATATAGAACAGTATTTTTTTATTAAACTGCTAAATGATGTGTCATGTTATACTGTATCTTAACACCTGTCAAGTTCTAGGCAGCGAAAGGGACAAAGCGATATTTTTAACAGCTCATAATACGTCCTCTATATTTATATATCAGAATTTTTTATTTGAACTAACCGATAAGTCGCATGATATTAGAATATGCCCTTAAATATAATATATGATTTCGCACGTTCAGTAGGAATGCCAAATAGAGTCCTAAGCATGCAGTGAAATCCTAACAGTTTAAGCTTGCTGGTAAAAATCGCTGAACCAAGGCTGAGTCTGACAACTTTATTTTTACCTCATAAGGCCTAACGGCCTAAATTTAGGACATGTTTCAAAGTGACTTTTAACCTTACGTGACTGACACAAAGATTATTTTTAGAACTTTTTAACACACGAGTGACAAATCACTGTCAGTTGTGAGTGCTAGCGTGATAACGATAGCCGCCCCATCTGAACGTTATTAAGAAGCTGGAAGTACTGTAAGAGCGATATATTTATTTAAATATCCATGTTTAAAATAGGTAATTGTCAGATCAACGATACCTACGAAGCTAATGAAGATACTAGCTTCTGCCCTCGACTTCGTCCGCGTAGTATTAGTAATTTTGCAAACTCACGGAAATAGTGATTTTTTCGAGATGTAAGGTAGCCTATGTTAATTCTTCTAAACTTCATCTAAATATATCTAGCCGTTTCAGCGTGAAGGAGGAACAAATATTATTAACACACAATTCACATTTATATTAGAGTAATGGATTCGAAGTCCTGAGCGAAACCAAACGATTTGTTCGCGAATTCCGAAACAGACTTCAGCCAGCAATGTCGGCATCAATCAATATTCCGCGGGGACGCGTCGACGCATCAATTAGCCTCCTCCCAGAGGGCTTCTCGATTGAATCCTGTGCTGACTGAACTGAGGAATCAATCATAATGTATTACTAATTACAAACTAGGCCTTATAAGAAGAGATAAACTCTCTTATTCATAATCGCCCAGCAATAACACAACACTGACATTATCCCTACTAATATTATAAAAGTAACTGTATGTCTGTCTGTTACTTCTTCACGCTTAAACCGCTGAACCGATTTCGATGAAATTTGTTATAGAGATACTTTGAGTCCCGGGGAAGGACGTAGGATACTTTTATCGCCGAAAATTGGACAGTTCCCTAGGGAGCTACGATAAAACGACTTCTACGCAAACGAAGCCACGGGCAAATGCTAGTATTTTATATTTCTCATACTTATGTATAGTTACCTTTTTAGGGTTCCGTACCTCAAAGAAAAAAACGGAACCCTTATAGGATCACTGTTAAATGTAAGTAGTTTTGGTTACAAAAGTTTATGGTAGATGGCGCTGTTACGTAGAGAAAGTTGCAATCGACTGTCTCCTCGAAAATATAGACGTCCATACGTAAACCCATGTTATTTTGAAGATTGGTACGAAGTTCAGTAGTATATAATAAAGCATTATGAGATTATTATTAATCACGGTGTTTTTATTGCTACCTCTTCCCTTGAGTTCAACCATTTTTAACATGGTCCAATCGAACCGGAAGTAAATACCAGTGGTGTGTTAAGAAGTTTGTTGTGAGAAGTCTGCTCTCCGCAACGCTCCCATAGTGGCAGTGGGGAAGCTAAGGTGTTCCTGTATTCAGCAAGATAAGCTAGCGCCGCCTTCTAGCGGCCAGGAGGCGAATCTGCAGACGGCGTGGGTGCAGCCGTAAGGAAGGAAAAGATCAACGGAGAGGAGACGCGCGGCGCAGTGGATGGTGATGCATTCGTATGTGTGAGTGAAATGCAACTGTGAGTACATTCAAATATTTATTCGCAAGATAGTGCGCGAATTTAAACCTTGTGGACAGTAGCAGAAATTTTAAGTTGTCATGCAAAATTGAACTTTGTTTACAAGAGATCAATAACTTAGAAAAATATGGTTAACGGTGTCATCAACTTGGTAAAAATTTGGCTGTTTTATATTAACTTAGAATAATTTACTAGAATATTAACTTAGAATAATAAGTGAAAAACTGGTCTTACGGGGAATCCATGCCCGATTTCTTTTCCCAGGTGGTAGGTTTTAAACACTTGTAAAATTTTCAATCTTGGTCGTAATTTTTCTAAGTGTTTTAGGTTTAGTTTTAAAACACTTGTAAAATTTTGAACACTTTTAGTTTGGCATTGAATTTCTTTCCTTGTTGCAAAGGTCTAAAGGTTTGTTTATATTATGGATCCCTCACTTAGCTTTCAGGATGACTTATCTAAGCGTATATTTAAAGCACGAATTAATTATAAAAAATCTCCTAAAGAACGCATTAGTAAAGATTACATAGAAACTAGATTAGAAACATTGGAAGACTTGTGGTCTGACTTTAGACAGGGGCATAAGGAATTAATGCAAAAGTTCGACCCTAAAGTCCTTAAAATACAACCATACATTATGGAGGACTTTTACGGTAAAACTGAGGAGGAATATACAGAGTATAAATTAGAGTTAAAATGTGGCTTAGCCACATTCAAAAGGTCTCATAATAGTGAATCCAATGGCAGTAACGATAATACACCTGTCAAGTCAGCTGTAATAAAATTACCTAAAATTAGTATACCGACTTTCTCTGGCAAATACACCGAGTGGACTACGTTTAAAGATTTATTTGTGTCAATGATCCACACCAACGACTCACTAGATAGTGTGCAAAAGATGCAATATCTAAAGGGGTATTTAACGGGAGAGGCGGAACAGTTGATACGTAACATACCTGTGTCCGATTCGAATTACACTCGGTGTTGGAGCCAATTAGAACAACGATACAACAACAAGAAGTATTTGTCGCATTGCATCTTAAAACGATTATTGAGTCAAAAAAATGCTACAATGGAGTCACCAGGGTTTCTTAAAGATCTAATGGACACTTCTACAGACTGTCTAAGTGCACTGTCTAATCTAGGCATTGATGTTTCCACATGGGACATTATTGTAATTCATTTGTTGACGTTAAAATTAGATCCTGAATCGCGTAAGCAATGGGAACTTAATGTAGCGGCTAATTCATCTTCAGATGCTTTACCCACTTTTGCTCAATTTAAAGAATTTTTAACAAGTCGATACAGAGCTCTAGAGTTTATTGAGCCGAAAAGCGCCTATAAGGCCCCAAATGCTTACGGTAAACCGTCCACCAGTAGCTTTAGTAAACCAAATGTACTCCATGTGACTGACGCATCACCCTTAGCGTGTGAATTTTGCTCTGGGACTCACAAACTCTGTTTTTGTAAGAAGTTTGCCGGCAAAGATTATGCCACAAGGCATGAGTTTGTAACTAATAATCGAATGTGTTACAATTGTTTAGGTAGCAATCATTCTGTCAAATTCTGCCAAAAAGCCACTAGTTGTAGAATTTGTAAAAGAAAGCATCATTCCTTACTTCATCCTAAGAAAGTCCCAACTTCAGACGCCAATCCAAAGAACGTAGCTCAGGTAGCTGAAAGTGACTCCAGCGAAACTACGAATACTGCGACAGCCAATACACACACAGAGCTAACACCAATAGTCAGCTGTTTTACGAAAGGTATTGTAAAAGATGAGATATTGTTAGCCACAGCTCTTATAAAAGCTGAGTCGAAAACAGGGGATTATCAGGTGATCCGAGCGCTGTTAGATCAGGGCTCACAAGCTTCATTTATTACTGAAGCTGTTGTGCAAGCTTTGGGGTTAAAGAAAACCCCTATCAAAGGCGTAATTTCAGGGTTAGGTGGCGATCAGACATCGGTGGTGTCTAAATATACTGTTCAATTAAAAGTTCGATCGTTAACCGATCCAGCCTTCATCATGGTGTTGAAGGCTTATGTTCTAAACAAGATCACTACGCATCTTCCTGGTAAGAAAATAGTAGTTCCGGATTGGATGAAGCTACAACAGCTCACGTTGGCCGATCCAACATATAGCACACCCAACAAGATCGACGTGTTGTTAGGAGCGGAACCATATTGCCAGATTTTAAAAGAGGGTGTGCTAAGGGGACCTAACGGAACCCCAGTAGCTCAGTGCACCACTCTCGGGTGGATTCTATCCGGTCCAGTGGGTTCTGCAGATTCTAGTGAAAAAGTAACAGTGTTACACGCTCAAGTTAGTGAAGACGAAATGATAAAACGTTTTTGGGAGATAGAAGCTGAGCCCTCATTTCACACTAAACTGTTAACCGTAGAAGAACAAAGGTGCGAAGAACTTTTTGCATCTACAACAAGGAGAGACGACAGTGGCCGGTATGTGGTAAGGTTGCCCTTTCGCGACGGCGAGCCATCCTGTGAAGGAAACTCGCGTGAGATTGCTATAAAAAGATTGCATGCAATAGAAAGAAAATTTTGTAAAGATAACACTCTCAAAGAGAGATACACGGAAGTGCTTAAAGAGTATGAGCAACTAGGTCACATGGTACCGGTTTCAGAACCTGATTACAAGCGGGAAAGATCAGTTTACTTACCCCATCACGCGGTCATCCGGGAAGACAGAAGCACCACCAAGGTACGAGTCGTCTTTGACGCATCCTGTAAGAATGAGCAAGGAGTATCACTAAATGATTTACTTATGACAGGACCTACCTTGCAGCCAGACTTGCGCCACCTGATTATGTGTTGGAGACAACATCCAGTCTGCTTAGTGGCGGATATAGTCAAAATGTACCGTATGATAAAAATAAATGAAGAAGACACTGACTTTCAACGCATAGTATGGCGAGAAGACCCTGAAAATGAAATAAAAGATTATAAGTTGTTGACAGTGACCTTCGGTACTGCCTCGGCTCCATACCTGGCAGTAAAAGCATTGAATCAAGTAGCTTGTGATTATATGGAGAGATACCCATTGGCTGCAAAACGAGTAGACAAGGAGTTCTATATGGATGACTTGATGACCGGCTGCCAAACGGTGGAAGCAGGGTGGCAACTATATAAAGAAATGAAAGCTTTATTGAATGAAGGAGGTTTTATTTTACAGAAATGGGCTAGCAATAAAGAAGAACTGTTAAAGGCCATAAATCAAAGTGAAAAAGAGAACTTGGGAAACGGAGAAACAAAGAACAACCTGGAAATAAAAACGGACAACATAGTTAAAATCCTAGGACTCATCTGGAATAGAGATAGTGACGAGTTTCAGTACTCGGTAAATCTGCCGCTGCTATCGCCACCTGCAACAAAAAGAAAAATTATTTCGGATGTTTCGCGTCTATTTGACCCGCTAGGTTGGTTGGCACCATGTGTCATAAAAGCAAAAATATTTATACAGCGGTTATGGATAGCCGGAATCGGATGGGATGAGGAGCCACCAGTTGATATACTGCAGGAATGGTTAACTTACCGTGAAGGGTTGGTTAATCTTGCGGATTTCAAACTTCCTAGGTGGCTGCACACTCGTGCTGAAGATAGATTTGTAGAGCTACACGGTTTCAGTGATGCCTCAAATGTCGCTTACGCCGCCGTCGTCTATCTTCGGATAGTGAGCTCAGTTGGGGAAGTCCATGTAACTTTACTTGGAGCCAAGACAAGAGTTGCACCTGTCAAACAGGTATCCATACCAAAATTAGAGCTTTGTGGTGCTGTTCTTGTGGCAAAATTGTTAAGAGAAATAGCTGAAGTGATGAACATACCCAAACATAACATTAGGGCATGGACAGATTCCACAGTGGTTCTGGCCTGGCTCAACAAACATCCAAGTAATTGGAAGACGTTTGTGGGGAATAGAGTATCCGAGATACTAACAACGATGAATTCGGCGCAATGGTCGCATATCTCTACCAAAGAAAATCCGGCGGATTGCGCATCTCGAGGTATCACGCCGGCGGAACTTAAAGGCCACGATTTATGGAAATTTGGTCCGAAATTTTTGCGCGATGAAACAATCCTCTATTCGAAACTAAGAAATAATGACACGAATATAGAAAGATCGACAAGAGTTCATTTGGGAGTTATAGAAGAACCCATTTGGACTAGATATTCGTCATTCAACAAACTGGTTCGTGTGATCGCTTTCTGTAGAAGGTGGATAACAAAACGTGATTTCCGTCAAATTACAGGAAACAAAGGTCAATATTTACAAAAGTGGGAGTTAGACGACGCTCTGACATGTTGTATTAAAATGTGTCAAAGCAGGGAGTTCAAAACCGAAATCTCCGAGATCACTAATGACGGAAATATAAAATCAAAAACATCGAAAATCCGATCCCTGACTCCTTTTTTAAAAAATGGAGTTCTTCGTGTAGGCGGCAGACTGGAGCATTCATCAGAGTTGGAAAACGCCAAGCACCCTATTATCCTACCTCATGACTCACATTTCACCAAGTTAGTCGTAGCAGACGCCCATAGTCGGACACTGCATGGCGGGTTGCAGTTAATGCTTAATTACCTGAGATCAGCATATTGGATAGTAAGGGTCAAAGACTTGTCCGTCTGTCTGTCTGTTTGTCTGTCAAGACCCTTTTTCTCAGGAACGCGTGGAGGTATCAAGTTGAAATTAATATCAAATACATAAGTCTGCAGTCCCTTAGATCAGTGAAAAAATCAAATATCTAAGTCAACGCAATCAAAAGATACGGCCGTTTATACCGCATATTGAAGGGAATCTCAAGGGAATCAAAACCTATAGGGTACTTCCCGTTGACTTAGAATAATGAAATTTAGCAAGAAGCTATGTTTTATAGCACAAGTAAAGGCAAAAATCCGAAAACCGTTAATTTGTAGTTACATCACATAAAAATAGAGCCCAGTATAAGCTGACCCTCACTAAGTACCAAAGTGCATACTTATTACGTGTCAGTTTATACTGGACTTCGTTTATATTGTATTCCCGTGATTTACGAACTATTTACATGCCTACAACTTTGTGCGGAACCCTCGGTGCGCGAGTCCGACTCGCACTTGACCGGCTTTTTTTTGTACATACCTACCCAAGTTTTTGCAATAATGCAAACTTTATATTTGCAAATACTTTGTATTTATAAATATTATTCAGAATCTAAATACAGTATAGACCTAGACATTTTCCTTAAGTAAATATCTCAGCCACTTGCGTATTGTAATCCAATTCAGCTGAAACAAGCCGTTCAATCGACATTCCAGTGACCTTCCCTAAAATAGAAACAATTTTATTGAAATTGCCAATTTTTCTGAAGCAATATGAAACAGCAATTGTTACAGCAGGTCTCGTGCTAACACTAAAGAAACTGATCATGTCATACTTTCACAATGAGTAACAAAGAGGTCATAGCTATTCTTTTGTTATCTTGTATGTCGTGACAGAGCCCTTAGCCAAGATGCCCATCGCTAACTAGCGTTTCTATTCGTTTAGTTTTTAAACCAATCGCGTCATTGGTAGATCACGTCATACGGAGAGTCACGTGATCTACCAGTGACGCGATTGGTTTAAAAACGAAACGAATAGAAACGCTAGTTATCGATGGGCATCTTGGCTAAGGGCTCAGGGCGGCTTTCATAAAAATTGCCGCAGTTAAGAACCTGATTAAAAATGCTAACTTGTTTCATTACGTCATGAAAACTACTATAAGCATATGTGACGTTCTCAATATAAAGGGACCTTATTGAGGCAGGCGGTTACGCTGTTTTTAGAACTGTTACCATAGTATTCGTATAGTTACAAGAATAAGAAGAGCTTAACTGCCTTCCTCCATAAGGTCCCTTTATATTGAGAACGTCACATATGACTAAATTTCGTTACGTATATAATCGAAAAAGTTAGCGTTCTTTAATTAGGTTCTTAACTGCGACAATCCTTCTGGAATCCGCCCGAGAACATAACCTACTACTAAATGAAATCACCCAACAAAGGTGAACAGGTCGCAATAACGACTTTTTGATTTTGTACTAGACTTTTTTTTTTTTAGTTCTCTTGTTGAAGAAGAAAAAACCGCCTAGTGTTTGTCCCATTCCCTCTAAAGAAATACGTTATCTAAAAAGTAGAGACAGATAGCTGCACCTTGCACAAGGTCCTACCACCACTAATAACCCAATTGCTTTAATCTCATTGTCAATAGCCAGTCCGGTGTATTTAATTTTTTAATTAAAAGAGGAAAGGGGCTTAGCGAAGATGCATTACGCTATTTACGCTCGCTTAGCGATTTTTGAAGTCAAAGAAAGTATATGATTGACGTACAGCTAACGATCAGTCGCGTCAGCCACTTATGTCAATAAAATTTTGACGATTTTCGAAAATCGTAAAGAGGATTGTGAGGTGACGGCTTTCCATACAAACGGCCATAACGTTTTCCACCCCCTAAATGTTAACCGTTTTTGATACGGTGTCAGTCGGAACAAAAACTATGTCCATACGTTTCGTTTTTTTTTCAATATTTTTAATAATTTTCGATTTATTCCCGTTTTATTGTTTTCATACAAAAGTAATTTCGGCCATAATCTCTTTATAACTAATCAATATTTTAAAAAACGCAACGTACGGACATAGTTTTTGTTCCGACTGACAACATTATAAAAAATTGGTCGAATTCGGTTAACGTTTAGGGGGCGGAAAACGTTATCGCTGTTTGTATGAAAAGGCTAAATTTTGCAGTTGGTTCACAGTCCTCTTAAGTTAGCGTAATACATGGCACTTTTCCTCTTAGTCGTTGCGTAATACAGTTATTACAAAACTATAAAAATGCCTTAGACATCCAAAGAATCTCGAAGACGTCTAAACTGCTGTTTCCCCAAGATGTAGCCATTTAATGAAAGCCGCCTAAGATGAAATATGACAATGAAAGAAACCGCAATAATGCCGCTACGTTATAAATCTCTTAATGAAGAGCTTTTGTTTGTCTTCCACTCGCGGATTATCTCAGGAACTGTTGGAAATGTTTACACATTTTTTTTCTTAGGTTACTCAACAGAGGGCACTTTATAATATGAAGCGTAAACGGTTAAAACTCCGGATTATGAGCCAGAACCAGGGCTTAAAAGTAATCGGTATCGTGACGTCTAACCTAAAAATGGTACTAAACTTGGCGATACCGATACTAAGGTATCTCTATTAGTATCGGTATCACCAATTACGATATTATTGGCGGTACCGATAATTACCGGTTCTAATAACCGTAGAATACCGGTATAATATATTTGAGAATATTAATTAATTTCTAAATTATGCGGATCCTCTTCTCGAAATAAGTTCACAATGTTGCTCTTTCAGTTCTCAAATTCTGCCTTTGTGAATATAATGTATGTACCTACTTCGCTGTTTTTCTTTTTGGAAATTTCAAAATCACCTTACGCAAATTAACTGCAGAATTTCATCTCAAAAATAATAAAAAAAAAAACGAAAATCCAATTAACCTAAAACCAAGACGTTGGGTAAAATGTCTATAAAATTATAGTACTACTCGTACTAGCGACATTTTAAACAAACACTCAATTAAATACAGTGACACCACTGGCTGGAAATATTTAAAAAGTTCCCCGCGCATCCAGACGTTTCCAAGTTAAAAAGTTAAAATATTGCATTCCATTCCACCGACCAAGTTCGGATCGCTTCGAAATTCAAAGTCGTTCCAATATCATGTTGTGAAGTATTTGTTAGACATGAAAAATGTAAACTTTGTTACCGGCCAGTTTCTTGTTATGTTAAAATTTAATTATGTGTTTGGTTATTTAAAAGAAAAGCCATGGACATTCTTGCTATTTTTAAACAAAAACATTACCATATTTTTGCAAAATAGGCAGTCAAACTGTTCATCAGGAGACCTTAATAAAGTATAACATAACCGTAAAACAATAAACTAGAATACAAATGTTGAGCTACCGCTGTAACCTGTCAAAGTTTTTTCGAATTAAAAAAAATGTACATACGTTACGTTTCGTAGTAATTTGTATACATATTTCTTTGAATAGCAAAAAACTTTTATCGACTAGAAAGACTCAAAAGTAACTTACAAAATAAATTCTAAGAACCACGCTAGTCAAAATACATGTCATATTCTATGTAAATTGTTCTTGTAAAATAAAACGTAAATCAAGTGAATCTTAAAATAACAATGCAAATAATGAAAATTGAAACGCTCCTTACATTAAAATTTCATGCAGAGATCTTCGTTTTTATTTTTACTGGGAAACAAAGCTTTGATGTCGTTTAATGGTATCCTGAATACAACCGTCTTTGTTCTTGGTTTTGAGTGTCAGATGGCAGTTACATTTTTAAGAAAATATAATGTAATTTTATTTGCTAAAACGCTACAAAATTACACGCGTATGAAAAGTAAGATAAACTAAATTTTTAAGACGAGGTTTGTAATTCAATTTTACAATATCGACGCTAAATCTTGAGAGTTAAACTGTTGGGACCTACTTTTACAACTTACAGTGAAAATCTTGATTCAAATTTCAAACTCCTTCGATATCACCTCTTGTATATTTACCACAATACTTTTATTCCTCGGGTGTAGACTATTCGGTACATTTTCCTTAGTAAGTTATAAGTTTAATCTAAGCTGTAAAACTTATTTTTGACGTAAGTATGTGTGCACATGAAAAATTATATTACTCGTATATTCATTATTTTGTACCCGGAAATATTTTATAATAAACGAACTTTTCAATGGCTAGTAAATTCCCAGTCGGCAGTTACCCACTACATTCAAAGCATTCTAATTTCAAACTTGTAGATATTAGTAGCGACAGCGAATTTCAAATTTGGAATTCTTGCCACGAACGGATTCTGCTTAGAGCGTGCAAAGCGGCCAAATAGCAATAACCGCAATTTAAATAGTTGAGTAATGCCGTCTACAGCGTTTTGAATTTCGACGGGTAATGTTCGAACTGCAAATTACGCTAAGTCAGCTCGGCCATGGACTCACAATATTGGATTAGGACAAATCTTTTAAACATTTTGAGAAAAACATTTGTGACTTTTAAGTCTTTAAATATTTGAAGCAATCTACTTTGTTTAAATACACAGCTGAGCGTTGTTAATGATTTAAAAAAATACTAACTCTTACGCCAATAACAAGTTGCTACGATTGGATCTTGGATATTGCTTTATCTTTAAGTAGACACGGAGTTACATGGGTTAAAATCTTACAATGTTGAGATTTAAAATATTCATGGGTCTCGGGATTCAAGAACCATCTATTGGACTGTGTTTTAAAATAAAAAGTGATAACCACCTTCAAGGAGCACCAGCAGCTCAAGAAGGGTTGCCGGTTTTTTAGGGAAATAAAAGTTCTTTTTTAAAGGCCCCCCATATCGAAACTGGTCAGAAACACTGCAGAGGGGAATTGGTTCCACAATTTCAACGTACAAATAAAACAATGCCTGGTGAAAAGTACGGTGGAAGAAGCCATTCATCAAAGTGATTTTGAGGGAATTTGGGCTTTCAACGGGTAACACTTCCCATAATAAAGGCTGAACAACACGTAAAGCCAACTGACTGACTTCGAATGGAAAGGAAATTAAATCGGACAGAAATCACTGGGTCGCCGCCTGAGCCGCTCTACTACCGAATCCGATGTAAGCTCTGTTTGCTTCCATATTAAAATTTGCTTTGGCCTCAAAGTTATTGGACATACACAATTACATTAGTAACGTCAAAACGAATCTTAAAAAACCCTACCGATTTACACTTTTAGACTTAAAAAAATAAGTCTAACATAATTTACTTGCGGTGCACAGCATGTCAGATGACTTTGTAGCCAAACTCACAAAGAACTAAAAAAAAAAACTCATTCCCTGTAATTTGTACATCAATGGCGCAGAGAAAATGCATACCATTAAATATTCCACTTGGTGTCGGGTATTAGGCGGAGCTAGGATGGAGTTCTAAATGCATTCTGCATAACATACTCATAGGAAATATTATGTGTGCAATTTGGCATAACAATTAAAGTTCTTGGAATGCGAGTTATTGGCTCATTGACTTATCATTAAAGGGCATTTAAAAAGGCAATTTTAACCGCAAAATGTATTTTATCAAGATAAATGTTTTCGACCAAAAAAGAGGGGTATTACGCAATGTCAAATACCAAAGTCGTCACTCACACGCCAATGTATTTTTTCTCCTGAGCCATCTATCGCACCACCCTTACTTTTCTGTTTAAATTACTCCAAATCGTAGTCGCCAATACAATATTTTATATATTTTATTATGCGAATAAGTACAGTCAAGGGCATTAATATCTATACAGCCATCGCGTCAAACATATGTATACATGGACCTTATTGCCAGTGGCATAAAGGTGTATAGATATTTTTGAGATCTTGGGAACGTATATACATTTATGCCCTTGACTGTACAAGAGATGTAGCAAATTCATTTTTGAAATTGATCAAAGTAAACATTTTAGGTCCTTTCTCCAAACAAAATCAACTTGAATCTTCTTACCCGCCCGCTTCTACTCTGTGACAAAACTTTGCGCAAAAAAGTTCAAAAAACACTCCGGCCGTTTATTTTCTACACAACTAGTATTAATAACTAATAGAATAACAAAGTTTTAAGGGCCTGGTGAAACAAAGAGCCTTTTCTACTTAAAACTTTGAGAGCCATCATTAGATACAGGGAGATCAAAGCTAAAGTTTGGAGACAACTGAAGATTAGATTTCGTCACCGATCTCCCTTACATCGCTAGAAGTGGCCCGATTAATTTTTGTTTGGTTATAATTATTAAACTAGGGTAAATGAGTGCTTGAGTGGAGACTGCGACTCGGAAAGCGTAGTGTAGGACGCCCTCTAGGTGGAGTGACGATTTACCAAAAGACGCTGGCAGAAGCTGGATGCGACAGGTCGAAGACAGGGTAAAATGGCGCGTATTGGGGGAGGCCTATGTCCAGCAGTGGACTGCTACAGGCATATGATGATGATGATAATTATTAAATTAAACCAGTTGACCTGCTATATTATTCTGTTAACACATCGTCGTTCAGTTCTACTCAGTCGATGAATAGCCGGCGAATTTACGTCATCCGTCAAGGTAGGTAAATGACATTGCCTGCACATTCATTTAGTCGCTGGTTTCACAGACGACCAGCTGTCAAACCAGCGACTAAATGAATGTGCCGGCAGTTGAATGTCATTTACCCACCTTGACGGACGACGTAAATTCGCCGGCTATTCATCGACTGAGTAGAACTGAATGACGTAGCGTTAACAGAATAACATAGCTGAACAAACTGCCCTGTCCGAACGTTGGCTTCACAGTGCCACCTACTGGGTCCAATTCTGCCGTCCTAAGCTAAAGGGCGATATCTCAAATTCAATAGCCAAAGCAGATTCAGCCCTCTTATCTAAGTAATGAGGTAGCAATTGCTAGAGCAGTTTTGTCTGAGATATCGCATTTTAGCTTAGCAGGGCAGAATTGTGAATTAACCAACCAAGGATCCACACAAACACACACAAAGAAATTCCATAAAAATCGGTTGAGCTATTCTCGAGTTTTTACGAGACTAACGCATTTTTATATTATATAAATAGATACAATGCAATGACATTTCGTAAAACTGCTTAACCGTGCAAACGAAAGTATAGGAATGTTATTGTAATGGTTTAACTAACATAAACAAACAAATTAAACTTGTGACATAAACTCTACTTTGACTTATCACTTTATGAATGTTAGCATTCTCAAAATGTTATCCTTAACCAGTGCGTGCAATGATATACCTTAATGCCAGAACAAACACTGTAAAGTAAACTGCAGCATTTTGTGGCTTTTACAAAAACAAATGCAAGTGACTCAATGGCTATCAATAAAACTTCCTAAGCTATATCTCAAATTCAAAATCCAAAGCAAATTCAGTCCTCACCTTTTAGTAACGAAGTTGCAAATGTTGCAATTGCTGTAGGAATTTGTCTGAGATACGACCTTCTAGCTTAGCAAGGCAGTATTATGGTCTGGGGTTGCAGATTTTCAGTGTCAACCCCTAAGCTAGCAGGAAGCCAGCCTTAAGTCAAAATGTTTAATTTTACGTCGATTCTAAGTTTGAATACTCACAACCTGTCAGCTAAAGAATTAGGTAAAATGAACGTGAACGTTTCCAACTTTTGTACCTATATAGTAAGCAAACGAAAGAAAGACACGCAAAGGTTTAAAGTGGAACTAATTTTATATACAACTATGACACTTCTACATAGATGGTGGCGCCGCACTCATGTGTTTTTCGTTCACTTGTGCGTTAACGTTTAACGTGTCGTATCCATTATCTTTATATTCATGCAACCAGTTAAATATTCTGTTTATACGGAATTTTATTTGACAAAGTTGTCTAAGTTCCAGCGAGTTACGGAATGCTTATGGACCGTACGCAGCTTCAACTTAATGACTGGAAAGTGTTTGGAGAATAAATAAGATATCTTATCTTAGAGAGAGGACTTCTTGGATACATTTTGGTATATTTTGTACATTTACACAATCAGTTATTTATGAGCAATTAGGAGCGGTGCCTGCTGTTACGAGCCCTATATCCCTGCAGGAGATAATAGGATCTGAAGAAGAAGAAAAGAAAGTATTTCGCCCAAGCAGCAGGTACAGTCGAACTCATAAGTAGCTGTACATTTAAGTACCTTGTCGCAAGTATACGCCACTGCGACATGGTACTAAAATGTACTGTACCTCTGGAGTGGTATGGTAAATATGTTCAATCAAATGTATAATTTCCCAAAAAAGCAATTTGAAGTATTTTATTTTTAGGATAGGAAAACGGCTTTTTATCAGTTAGGTTAAGTGACTTGTGATTACAATAAAATGCATACTGCTGCGGTGGGAAACACCTTTAGGGGAGACTGGGTATGGTTGTCTCACGGGTTGGTTGTCACAGCGGCCAATTAAGAATACTAAACGAAGTATTAAGTGAATCGATTGTTGAAGTACGGAAATATATTATAGCTCTTACGTTTTTTTAACACCGATCGGTTCAATTATTTATTCGTTTAGTATTCTTAATTGGCCGCTGTGACAACTAACCAGCGAGACAACCATACCCGGTCTCCCCTATGGTAAATAATAATTAGAGAAATGATACATGCATATGCCCAAAAATATTTCGTCCAATTTGCAGAGACTCGTTTTGGATCGCTACCACCACGTAATAGGAATGATGACTATTTTTTTTTTGTCGATCAGGTAGATTATCAAAAAGTATTGGATACGTATTTTTTATTCACATAATCATAAAATTACAGAGATATATTGAGTTGAAATGTCGCATGACGTCACTTCTTGGTACAATTTGGTACAATTTTTACAAAGAAGTGACGTCACGAGTCGAGCCCCCATTACCGAACTTTGACGCGCTTTATCTTTGTAATTTTTTGTTTGATTAACAAAAGAAAATATACGTGTCTAAAATTTTTTATCATCTAACTGACGGACTAAATATAATTTCGTTTTCTTTACCCAGCCATCATCTCTATCCTTTAACCTGTCGCCAAGCTCCAGTGTTGGCATTGTTATGTTTCGGTGTGGGGTTTAGACAACCGACGCTTACTCACACAACAAACGCAAACCTAAAGGGATTTAGTAGGTAAATGATGATCCCAGGATTTTACGTCATCATCAAACTGATGAGATGGCCGCTGTCAGTCCGTCATAGTACTTCAGCAAACCTAATAAACAACATTTAGCTAAAATATACGCAGACACTAAGCAAACGAGACCCTTGGCTTAATTGTATAAATCATTAATGAGTCCTGTTCCGACCGGGCCGACCCGTTCACGCTCGGCCGGTTTGAACAGTGGCTTTATGAACAGTACATTACAAATACTTAATTCTGTTGAAATTCATTTGCGTTTGCGTATAATGTTGCGTTAATTTTAATGTGATAAAAGCACTGTACTATAAAGTTTCCTGTTAAAAAAAAATATTGCTAATTGTATTTTTCGAGTAAATATTATTATATTATATCATTTGGCTTATCGAGCGACACCAAACTAATGAGCTCAATCTCGGAGGGTTTTTGTTGGAGATAAAATTTTGTTTGTGGTTTTGTTTTTGTTAAATACAACGGAAATCAATTTGCCCCCTCTAGACACCATCATCTGATCAGCTCTAATTGGCACTATGCCACGGGGGCCATATTATTAAGTTTTTTTTTCTTTTTTTTTTTTATAAAAAAAATACTGTTACCAAAATATATTTATGTATTCCAATTATGTTGTCATATTTATGTATTCCAATATTCACCCTGTTCAGGAAATAGTAAGTCAGTTTTTTTTTTTTTAATATTTATTCATATTTGAACTAAACATAGTACCTGCATTGTCTTGTTTTGATTTGTAAGGGTAAGTAGTTAGCTTGCCTACTTAGTTAGGTATCACAGGTTCTGTTCCGGGAAAGGCGAATATTTGTATGTTGACCACAAATACTTGTTTATGATTATCGACTTTTATATCGTTTTCCACCTCTTACAGCACAAGCCTAGAACTTAATTTGGGAATGGGTTAATTTGTTTAATATGTATTTAGTTAAATCGTACTGTTTTGTATTTCACTGTGCCCTTATCCAACGTGTTGATTTTGACCAAAGGAGTTTTCTCAAAAAGGACTTAATCACCTTAATTACAGGTCACAGTTTTTGATTTACCAAAACCGCTAGCTCTATTTAGTTTATTTGCTACCTAGAGCTGTGCTGCATAAATACAAAAATAATACATACCGCAGGTATACAATTCAAAACAAAAACAAATATTTATGCCTCAGTTTAGCAAAAAGGGCTGATTTTATTTCACATAATTTGTATCCGATACGAATTTGTGTGCGTACCCAGTATTAATCGATTCTATCGCTACATCGCTTTGCTACGCGCTACGCTCTTCGTAGCCCGTAGCAGGGTGTACCCGCTTCGTAGCAAGAATCAAAATCGCCATTGATGTTATCAAAATAAATAAATTGTGATTGTTATTTAGATTGTGATCGTTAACGATTCGAATAGTTTTCTCGCCGTCGCCACCGCCTCGTTAAGTCGTGGTTAAGCCGTTAGCTAAGATGCAATAGGCAGAGGAGGTTCAAATCCTACCGTCAAATCATTTTAGTATATTTATACGTTAAGATTTCGTAATCTTGACGTTTCTATAATAAAAAAACTGGGCAAGAGCATGTCGGGCCATGCTCAGTGTAGGTACGGTTCCGTCGCCATTACTACGAATACAAATAAAGTGCACCATCAAAAGAGCGTAACGTCATGGCACTTACGTCCTTTTGTTGAGAAGCGCAATTTTTCGGCAATAACTTAAAAAACGTTATATCCGATCATGTTGAAGATAACTTTGGTTGAAAGTATTTATTAAGCGTTACGTTTTTTCACATTTTAGAGATAAAGGGGGGGCACAATTTATGCAACTTTCGGAACGATTATTTCAGAAAATATTCACCTAATCAAAAATATTGCTTAGAAACCATAAAGTGTTTTAAAAGAAAAATGTGCCAAGCGTTGATAATACTCGTATATTTGCTGAAAAAAAAATCACCTTCTGTTACAACATGTATGGAGTGACCCCCTAGAAATATTTATTTTTGTTATTTAACTACCAAACTAAGTAGCGGGTTATACAAGACACCTATACTCCAAATTTGATCAATATACATCTTGTAGTTTTTAAGTAAAATGCCTGAGACACACGGACGGACGGACATGACGAAACTATAAGGGTTCCGTTTTTGCCATTTTCGCTACGGAACCCTAAAACAACCTGTACATGTCAGAGAGCCACCTTTAACAATATATTAATTACTCAAAAAAGCTGCTTAATGAAGTGTCCCTTTATACTAAACAAACTTCTACTTGTATCGCCCTTTATTAACCCTTTCACGGCCGGCGAGCACGCTTAAGTCCCTATATAATTAATCACTTCTATTGACAGAGGATCATGCCTAACCCTGGCTCTGCCGGGATGAGGGATTGTTGTCATTAGGACTGCAAATTATAAATGAAGTTATCAGGTTAAGATGTTGATAATGGGAACAAAAACGATACTTAATACCGTCTCGTTTAAAGGACAAATTTGGGTGAATGCAAACAAAGACGATGGATCGAGTATAGCTTAATAATTTTCGTTTGTTCCAGCCGAGTCACACCCTCAACTGTCACACTGTGACTCGTTGGGAATACTTTTTGCTACGAGTACAAAAAATCGCATGAATCACCTGATGATACGACATTTAAAGTGTTTGTTAATTTTACTTTAAATAAATCTGAAACAGTTTTTAACGTAAACAACTGTTTGTTGGGGTTTTAGTTCTAACCTAACCTAACCTATTTTTCTGGTAGCATTTTGTTTCTGTTAGGATTGCAGTACTACGACGACCTGTTAGAAACAAATGACATTAACCGCCTGTTTCACAATCGTCAAGTAAAGCATACCTGTCAAATAAATTTAGCCCTTTCCCTTTCTTACACTTGAAAATAGACAAGGAGAGGGCTATCTTTATTTGACAGATGAATTTACTGGTCGATTTTGAAACAGGCCCTAAATGTTGCCCCGTCAAGTAACAGTGAAAACTGTTTGGATATTTGTTGCTAAAAAAGCCACAGTGTGACACGTCAATGTGACTCGGCGAGACAAACCATAATTTTAAGCTTAGGAGAGCTTAGTTTGGGACTAGGTCAATTTGTGTAACACTTCGATATTAATTTAAATAAATAAATAAATATCAGGGGACAATCTCACACAAATTGACCTAGTCCCAAACTAAGCTCTAGGCTTGTACTATGGGTACTAGACAACGATAAACATACTTATATAGAGAAATACATACTTAAATACAAAGAAAACATCCATGACTCAGGATCAAATACTCGCGCTCATCACACAAATATTTGTCCATACCGGGATTCGAACCCGGGACCGCTTGCTTCGTAGGCAGGGTCACTACCAACTAGGCTAACCGCGTCGTCATTTATTTACATAAATTACGTTTTACTTACTGCTGATCCTTTATTCTACTTGCTTCTTTATTTTAATTGTAAACAAGTACTACATTACGATATTGAAACAAATTAAAGCAACATTCTTCACAACCAACTTTCAAGCGTATATTGACGCAATAGAAAGTATCCAACGAAAGTTCATCAAACGCATGAAATACAAATTTAAATCCGTCGACGGTAAGCGTACCTATCTCTCTTCAAAGGCGCCGTGATTTCAAGGATCAAACCTGTATAGTCGAGGACAGAAATATGTATACATTTTACCTTATTCCATTGCAATAAGGTCCAAGAGTATACATCTACCTGTCCTCGACTGAACAAGATTATTAACGGATCAAACAAACAAATTCTTTCCGTGCCCTGATCGACAAGTTCTCAACCCTATTTGCTATACATTTTAGTATTACTGCACACGCAAGAAATATACTACTTATTAGAGCATGCAAAAAGCATAATAATAATAAATATAATAAATAATCCTGGAGACAATCTCACACAAATTGAATTAGTACCAAACTAAGCTCTAAGCTAGTACTACGGGTACTAGACAACGATAAACATGCTTATATTGAGAAAAACATACTTATTTAAATACATAGAAAACATCCATGACTCAGGAATAAATACTCGCGCTAATCACACAAATATTTGCCCATACCGGGATTCGAACCCGGGACCGCTAGCTTCGTAGAGTCACTACCATCTAGGCTAACCGCGTCGCATATCGAATTGTTTTCTGACACAGTATTTTTAAATCAATTTGTTTCTGCAATAATCAACTATAAATAACATAATAAAATAATAGTTCTATAGAAGGGAGGTCAATTATATGTAGTAAAGTTAATTTAACAAACATCTAATCGGTAGTTAATATAGTCTGCAGCCATTGTTAATTGCCTATGTAATATTATATTAACGCTAAGTAGTTAAAAAAAAGTAATTTTAAAGTCTTGTCTGAGCAACAGAAGTGCTTTCTCTTTAAAGTGGAAACTGTTTTGGCTAATGTATTTTTAATGTGTTATTTTTTCCTGTTTCTTTTCCAAATAAATTTAATTAATAAACAAAGTCCCTGTTCAAATTAAAAATTGATCAATCAGCAAAATCTCGTATACTACCTACCAATAATTCTATACATAATCAATCAGATATTGGCAAACGGAATCGTAAATTTTTCCTCAAAAACAATAACAAGATCTTCGGGCGCGGGCGCAACGCCAATTATTGTGCATTCGCTTAGCTCACGCAATTGGATCGCAGAGGTTGTATCGGGGAAATGAATATTGTGCCCGCGGTACAGATTTATGAATTTTAATTTTGTTTCATCCGACGAGGTATTATCTTTCAGGACGTACATTATTTTCGAAGAACGGGCAAAGCGTTGAGACGCAGATGTGACACGTTTTTGAATATACTCGCACAGGGTGAAACAGGAGACATAATCAGCATTAACTTAATCTAGCTCTTTTAATGATTACCTATCGTCTCTTATTAATAGAGCAACTTTATTCAACATTTTATTTACTACGAACATGGTCACTCTACATTACTACAGTAGTTTAATCTTGACTTTGTTAAATGTGACAATAATGTATTTTTTTATAAACAGCATTTTTGCTATACCGTTAACAGTTATTAAAGGTTTAATGTTTATTGTAGGGTGACCATTAAATTAGTGACTACATTGTTTAATTTTCTTTAAATAATAAAAACGAAAAAAATTATAATGTTTCACGTAAGAACGGCTGAACGGATCTGGACCAAATTTAACACAGAAGTAGATTATAGCATGGAATAGCACATAGGCTACGTTTTTTCCCGAAAAAATGGACAGCTCTCGAGGGAGCAGCGATAATCGACTTCTACGCAGACAAAGTCGCGGGCAAAAACTATTTGGTATAACAATAGCTTGAGTCCCGGGAAAGGACTACTTTTTATCCCGGGACAAACGATAAACGAGTTCTACGCGGACGGAGTCATGGGTAAAAGCTAGTATAATATACTGAACTAGCGACCCGCCACGCTTCGCTCCGGGTACTATTATACATAAACCTTCCGTGAAAAATTATCTAACTAAAAACCGCATTAAAATTCGTTGCGTAGGTAGTTTGAAAGATCTAAGCGTACATACAGAGGGACAGACGACGGGAAGCGACTTTGTTTTATACTATGTAGTGATAACGCCTCCGAAACATCGGGTAAACGGTTTAAAGGCATTCTCCGAGTTGTTCCTATAAATCAAAGCCGTATCGTTTGACACCATCTGTATACTGTGGGTTCGTTCTCTCTGGAACTCTGGCACATTTACCCTCATTTAACTTTGTATTAACCATTTTCTTACAATTGAATAAGAGCTACCATATCGTAGCAAAATTATTCGCGTTCCTGGCATTTATCTTTAAATAAAAATAAACTTAAAGTAATATCTTTATATTAAAAAAAACCCGTAATCTTTAATAACCAAAACTCGTATGAACTCATATAATCTGCCAAGTGTCAATGGAAAGGAGTTATAGCTTTCGTTCTTTGCTTTGGAACTTAGCAGGAATATCTTAATAATGCTAGTTCACTGTGTCATAAAAACTTGGTCAGTTAATAGTTAGCGACTCTAAATAAAAATACCATAATTTAAATTGGTCGTAATGGTCATCAAATAACCGAATAAAAAAAAAATACTATAGATTTTGACCGAAAAATACTAAACTTTTCAACAGACCAATTGCTTCAAACAAACAAAATATATAAAAGAACCGAAAACCAAGCCTGTCGCTGACAAATATTTAACAACTGATGCATAGCAGAGCAAACCAGCTGTCTGTCATTTGAATCGATGCCAAACATGGAGTCAAAACGATCACTGGTTCGACTCCCGCCGGCAACGGAGCTGCTAATGACACACGAGACAATTCACACTAAACCATCCAGTAACGTTATGTAACATGCGATACTGATACGTTCTTGAGTTTATAGTTTGATATTGTATGTGATCTTGAGGTCATAAACCTAGGTTAAATAGCTGTAAAAGACAAAAATAAATTTCTACTTTGCTTAATTTCAAAAATAAATTTCCTGTACCTCCTTTATTTATTCACATAATGCGTTTATAATGCAATACCAAAGTCAACCCTAAAGCATGTCAAAAATGAGGGGTTTTTGTTTTAAAGTATTAATATCCTATTTTTCTGAAATAATTAAAATTTAATACTACTTATAGTTTGCCCTCGCATATGAAACAAATAAAAGTTATGTCATGAAATAGCTCATTAATAACTGACACATAGCACAGAATCAATGATTAAAAAAAATCAAAGTCGCCCCGTTGTTTGAAAGTCACCTCATTTATCATATCGTCTGATTTAAGAAATCATAATTTGTTGATTTTTATATGAACAAAAGACGGGTGGCCGATTATTTTTGCCTGTGAGTATATTATGAAACTTTTAAGCTAGCCATACACACTAGGGTATGCCTGCGCAGTTTTGCCTGTACAGTTGAACTGCACAGGTAAACCGGAGCGTGTATGTGACAGTTGCACAGTTGTGTAATATAAGCTGGCCATGCATACTAGGGTAGGCTACCCTAGTATGTATGGCCAGCTTTAAACGGCGTGACGCCTCTACGCCGCTGCTCTGTGGCCGCAGGTAAGCAGACATCGTATTATAGGGCGAACCTTAAGGGCCCCTCTTTATCATCGCCTACAATGGGCCCCGTAAAATGAAATACGGAATCCGAACCCTCCGCGGAATTATTTCCGCGAGCACCTTTCTTGTTGTAAAAAATTAAATTGCTTTTTGTAAGAATGTATGGGAGTGGAAGCAATTATTTGGATATTAATATGGAATCGGAAAATCTCGGGTGACTTTTTACAAGCCATTTTGTGGCGTTCAAATTGAATCATGTTTTGGGGAAAATAAAATTTAACGTTATTTATAAAGCGTTTATCTAAAAGAGGATAAAGGTTACATTATTATCGACTAACTTTTGCACGTGCCTCCGTCTGCATAGAAATTCATCGATAATCCTGTAGGAACTGTCAAATTCCCCGGGATAAAAAGTATTCTTTGTGCTAATTTAGGACTCAAATCTAAATGCCAATTTTATTCTAATTCCTCGAGCCATTTAGCTGTGATTCAAACACAAACAATAACGCTAACTTTAGCGTTTTTCAAAAACTGTCATGTCACATAACTTGCTAGTCGAAAGGCACCCAACAGGGGCCCTAGACAAGATGCATTATGCTAACTTAAAGATTTTCTAAAATCGACAAAATGGTATGGACTTGCCTAGACTTGCTTGTGGCATCACAAAACAAAGAACCTATTCTCTGCTAAACGACCTTTGTAAATCCAGGGTGATCGAGTTGTGGACGTCTGTTGAAGGACAAACACACTCGAAACTAATAATTGAAGGGTTCAACAGCAAGCTCTCCAAAGAGATTCTACAACTCAAAAGAGAAAATACTTGCGCGGTGGCCAGAATCCTAACTAGCCACTCCAAGCTGAACAAACGTCTGTTTCAAATATGTATGAAACAAGACGCGACATGCAGGTTCTGTCAGGAGACAGAGAAGACAGCTATGCACATCGTCTGCTTATCGTCATCATCATCTGCTTATTTAGTTATGCTGCGTAAATTTTTACGCCCGCCGCAGTAAACTGGCTGAAACACCTGGACATTAACGTTTGATCCATGCAGGATGATTGCCATACGCATTGGTGATAATGATCTGCTCATGCGAACCACTGATGCGCAACAGAAGTATCTATCTAGGGCGACATATCATGGACCCACAAGAGATACAACTCCTCACTGCCCAAAGCATCTGGAAATTCCTAGACGCATCGGGCCTTTGCGGTGAGCTATAAACAAATGGCTGCCACAATAGATCAGCAATGGTCGAAGCGGCTAGGCCCATCTCAACCCCCCCAAATAATAATATTAATGGACTTGCTATAAGCGGCCGACGCGACTGATTGTTAGCTTACGTCAACCCAATATATTTTCTTTAAATTATCATAATGCATAAACCAAAGGCCCTAAAGAATTTTAGTACAGTCGAGGACAGACAGATGTATACACTTTTGGATCTTATTACAATGGAACACGGTGAAAAAGTGTATACATTTTTCTGTCCTCGACAGTACAACCGGACATCGTTTCTTTTGCTTGTATAAGTGTATAGAGTCGACTGTCGTATGTGAACCATGTTTCACGAAGGTACATACTGCTACAAGGGTTATACGACCTATTAAGCCTAGTGTTAAACCTATTTGTAACATAAAGCGCGCCACGCACGGAGATAAAGGGCCCCATACACGGGGTAATTTACTAATCATATGGCGGAACAAGCACATTGTGTTGCCAGTTAATTACAACGCAGATGGAAAAGTACACACGGGTAGAGAGGATGAGGTGTATGTGAAGCTGAGTTTAAAATGAACCTTTTTAACGCTATTGCGAATATTATCCTGACCAACGTTGTATTAGAGTCAACGGTGGATAAATGATGGATAAATCTGTCACTGTTGATACTCGTAGTTCAAAATATAATTTGGAAACCCCTTGAAATTTCTAATTCATTTTTTCGAGTAATGTCTGATTTTCCATTTTTCAGAAAACTATGTTATGCTAGGCTATGCTTGGCGTACAATCGGCATTGCGTGGTGTGCTCTGCATCTGAACGGACGTTTCATAGACGCTTCCAAGGGGTCCACCAGGTAGTGCTCCTTCCTCCTCCTCTAACTCCTGGTGATACTTGAGCGGTGCGTTTACTCGCGCACAGCAGGACAAGAACCCCGGCCGGTCCGCACGCAGCGTTGGAAGGTTACCTTCCGTGGCTTCCTAGCGGTGCGTTTACCCACACGCTCGATGGGAGTGGCGGTCCTGCTGACCTGACGCGGTGCGTTTAACCACGCGCTGCACTGGGCAGTGTCCTAGAGCCTTACTCGATTACGTCAATTCAATCTCTTTAACCCGTAGTATCAATCGTAGTAGTTACTCCCGTTATAAAGACACCGTTACCATTCATCCGTCCGTTGATCAACATCATAGTACCTACGTACACTCAACTATTAGTATTAGATTCTATTTTACAAATAAACAGGCACAAACCGCAGTATATTTTGTATTATATCACGTTGTTCTTATTTCAACCTCCAGTCCCTCCGTAAACTTACAGTTACAGGTCAATGTTAACGAGGAGCCAAAAGCGTGACAACCTGAACTTGTTGGCACGTTAGTTCTGCATTCTTCCCGTCACTGTGTGGCTCACCCCGGAGCTATCGTGTCATGCGAGTTAATATAGTTACCGGTGACGCTCGCATGGAGGCATGATGCATATGTTAATAAACATCCAAGGGCTCAGGTGGATGTTACAACTCGAGGACAATCCATATCTTCAACCAAAGACTATTTTGTGTATCATCATCATCATCATTATATCAGCCGAAAGCCGTCCACTGCTGAACATACGCCTTCCCCAAGGATCTCCACGATGACCAGTTTTGTGCTACTCGCATCCATCGGTTTCCCGCTTTTTGTCTATACCTTTCCATAAATGTTTAGTCGTACATTTAACTCGTACATTATGCTCAATCATGGTCGGTTACCAGAAGAGACCCATTTAAAGAATAAGTTCGTCATTATACAAATCATAAGTTTACATACGGACTTAATTGTTAATTGGTTCGCCAACTGAGTTTTGAGATTCGCGACGCTTCTTCTGAGTGGTTTCCTCTTGAGACGCACTGGGACTTGACGTGTAAAAGTGCCCGTGTGGCCTACTAATTGAATAAACATATTTAAAAACGACGAGGATGGCTTCCCAGGCAGCACATACGCTGTGTAAGAGATTACACAGGCCTTAAAATGCTGAAACTAGAGTTATATTGGCCGTATAATCTGTTATACAGCTTTTGTGCTACTTGGGAACTTATTAAAAGACAACACAGACTTAACCTCTTATTCCATAATCGCACAATAACTAAAGTGCTTGTAGAATGGTTTGTCCTTATCTTTCATTGTGACTGTTGAATCTGACAGAAAGTGACAAAGCATATTTTTACTAAAATATGTTTGTTGCGCGTTTATGAATAAGGGGGTTACAGTCTGCGCGCAATTCTAAGTCTGTCAGGGGATCTGCTGGCCAAAATCTATAAAGAACATGTATAAAATCATACGAGAAACTTGATACTGTGTGTTCTACTACAATGAACTGACAGGCCAATATCGGCAGGCGGGTGTGTGTTGCCCTTAATTGTTGATAAAAATAAAGAAAGAAAGAAAAACATTAATTCGTGACAAATATTAACAAACAGAAAAATACACACAAAAACAATATAGGTCACGAAATTGTCCCAATTCAGCGTAATGCTGGCTGATGTCAGCGCTGGTCTTCCGTTGGTACCATCAGGTAGAACCACGGATGGTTACACAAATAACTTTGGAATGTAGATACAAAAACAAGTCATTAATCACAAATCATGAAAAAAGAATTCGCATGCAGTCTTTCATGCCCTGCTCTGCTTGGCAGTATGGGCAAAGGTCCCTTAGCCTTACATAGACAAGCAAAACAGACACAGACAAAGGTTGAATATACGCTTCTCACTAACGGCTGCTATAAACACTGAATGCATATCGACATCCTCCGTGGTTAGCGTTCCATCACAACATGTTTATTGGATGCACTGTCACAACTCGTCCGCGCAGTCGGGTGCGACGCGCTGTAGCTTATACTTGCTCTCATGCGCTGGGGATACCATGGTTCTGGGGGTTGCTTGTTTTGAAATTATTTTTCTTCCATTTACGTCATAGGCAAATAACTTATTTGTTACTAGGGTAACAACCATTGAACCTACTCTTTTTTTGAAGTCAGTTAAATTGGTTTTTACTTAGTAACCAATTTGCTCTAGCAAGAGCTAATAATAACAATAAAAAAAAAACTCATAGTTTTTGTACTACATACATCAAACTTTTTTTGGGTTTTGCTGAGATACCTACCTGAAGATATTCCATTTATTTTTTGTTAAGTTGCATGATTCTGGATGGAAAGCCCATTTTTGTTTGGTTCTTAGTCCAAGTTTCTCGAAGGACTTAATATTTTCTCTTATTTTGTGTTCTATGAGAAAGAGGCTTAGCTAATATTATTTTTTATGCATAAAAAAGGCGATTTAGTTATTTAAGTTATTTGTCGTTATTTATATTTATTTGTTTATTTGTATTACTAATAGCTTAATAAATTTTTCTTTCTTACTTTCTACTTATGGCAAGTGAAAAGGACGATAGGAAATTCAAAAAGTTTTTCTCAATAAAAAAAATTATATCTAAAAAGCACACAAGAAGAAACACAATTATAATTTGAGTCACTGCCCTCATTTGTTTTTTAAACCAAACCTGTCAAAGTATAATATAACTAACTACAATAATTTAATAATAATTAAAAATATCAAAAAACCCGACTGCTTTAAAAAATATCAACTGAAAATCTAAAAACAAGCCCTTTATTCTAAATAATATATATAACTAAACTATTGCTGGTAGGTGGGGACTAGATAATGCTTCCAACAATTCCCAACTATTATATCTCACATCCTCTAACAACACGTATTCCCCACAATAAATAATTCTCGTGCTTTATCACCTCAAAGATGTCCCTTCTCTAAACATATTCATGGCTCCCCGAGCTAGACAAAGTTTTCCCGCAATAGAAAATATGCCCCGGGCAAAGTCTCGTCCCGACACAACTTTGGTAACGCATGACTCTCTTTTGTTGTCAGTCGGTTGATATTCCAAACGCTAGGGAAATGCGGAATGTATTTTAGCGTCGGCAAATGCAGATGAAATTGTTTTGAGCTAATATTTGTGTAGTGAGGAATAACACAGGTTTTTAATTTTATTTTTGAAAATGAAGACAGAGTAATTTGGAGTATAGTCAAAATGTATTCTGGTTGGTATGTTTTTAGACCCGCTGGTTAGCATGTTATGAGTTAGCCACTTCTAATCCATTTCTAAATTGCTACTAGCAACGGCAAGACGTTATTTAACAAGTTGGCCACGGCACCGGTCCAAACCGTACACAGCTCGTTAGGCACGGGCGTACGCTGAGCGTACAATTCGGACCTGAAGTGCTGTCCAATTTGTACTCGCAGCGATACGCGGGCGCAGGATTAAATAAATCGTAGATACGCTTGAATATCTGAGTGGTGTATACCAAAATGATCTAAGTGTTTGCAAATTATTCACGAATGGATCTCATCTTGTTCTACCCAGATAAATAGGTCCTCTCGGATATAATACGAATATTTATTTGAGTTCAGGGATTGTGTGTTCTTGCGTGTTACTTTCGGGTCTGTCTTCATAAAGTGCACATATTAAAATGAGGGACATTAAATTAAATTTTATCGACGAAAAATATGTTTTTTTTTTGTGTTAACATGTGGTACCTACACAGTTGCGATTTTTTTTCCGAGAGCCATAAAAAAAATATAATTTTTTTCGTCGCGTCGACGCGTCTTTAAAATTTTACTCTAATTACGATTATCGATTATCGAATCGCCCAAGAAGTTTCACTTCACTTTTTTGCATCTCTTTTCTTTATTCCTAAGGAAATATATGCAAAAGATCCGTGACTTAATTCAAGATCATTTGTGACATTCTCAATATAAAGGGACCTTATGGAGGAAGGCGGTTACGCCGTTTTTAGAACTGTTACCATAGTATTCGTATAGTTACAAGAATAAGAAGAGCGTAACTGCCTTCCTCCTTATAAGGTCCCTTTATATTGAGAACGTCACATTTTATTAGCTTCAATCCAATGTTTTCTCTGCAATCTCCATAAGTTATAAGCTTCTTGATCGCGAGTCGTCTCCCTAACGCTCTGCACCCGTATTCTGCCCTGCTAAGGTAAAAGGCAGTTTTTACACAAAACTACTGTAGCAATTGCAACCTTATTACCCAGTAATGAGGTATTATAGTCGCCTTTATCGCGGTGGAAGTGTTGATAAAGCATCCGTCACTCTCGCACTTACCCACTGGTCAGAAAGTGACAGATGTTTTATCTACACACGATAAACACGATCATAAATAGGCCCGCTGAAGAAGGACTCGTAACTACATAATGTCGCCGTCAATAGAACTTAGAAAAGATGTAAACAAATTAGTACGGTTTGACACATAACCTTAAATATTCACCAAGCGTGTATTCATTCAAGATAACGTATATTGAATAGTTATTTCATCTTAAAATTAATATGAAAATAATGATCTAATGTATAAATTATTGCAAAGACCTCACTTGATTTTTAAAAGTACGTGATTATCGAGTAATCATGGTGAATTGGTTCGTTTGGTTTTGTTTACATCGTTCACAAGTTCTATTGACGGCGACTTTAGTTCTAAATTTTCAAACGTCATTTACTTATATTAATTCCCATCTTCATAATGAACCAGTTACAGTTTAGCTTAATTTACCAACTTCACTAACTATTAAGTTTGGACAGTTCGCTTTAGGAAATGACAGGTCGAGAACGGGATTACTCGAGTCTATTGAAATTCAATGCCGATTCAAAGAGGAAAGTGGGACAGCATCAAAAACATAATTTTCTCGTTATTAAGATAACTTTACAAAGCAATAATAACCGCACGTTTTAAATAAGGAATCATTACCCTTCTTTTTGGCTTTGCCGATAGTTGGGTAAAAAAAAACATTATTTATTCCCTACTAAGGCGTGTCGCTCACTGGTAAGTCGAGGCGGCGTCGAGGCGACGTCGAGGCGACGGCGCGGCGGCTAAGCCGCCTCGACTTTCCAGTGAGCGACACGTCTAACGAACATATAAAAAAATTGCCGAATCTGTGCAGCCGTTCTCAAGTTTCATAATTATTTATAACACAAACTTTATAATGTTAGCTAAGAATTTACTGGCGCACTTAGAGACGTCCATTAATTTTTAAGTTTGATTGAAGCTGCTGCGTGTTATTCTATTGCTATAGCAAAGAAATTGACAGCAGCAACTTTAATCAAACTTTAAAAATAATTTAAAAAAAGTATGTATCATTTTATAATTAACCAGCGATCTATTTCTGGACGAAGGCCTCTTCCATCTCTTGTCAGTTTTCTCTGCTCTTGTTGTGCCTAGCACAAGTGTAGGTATTTTCTCGCTTGCTCAGTGCGTCTTTATTGTACCGACTAGTTAGAAAGGGATATCCGAGCGAGAATCAAGTCGCGGACAGCTTATGTTAGCCGTCCCCGATTATCCGATCTCATGACGTATTGAATGATTTTTTAGTGTTCCGTACCTCAAATGAAAAAAACGGAACCCTTATAGGATCACTTGTTGGATCACGTCCGTCTGTCTGTCTGTGTGTCTGTCAAGACCCTTTTTCTCAGGAACGCGTGAAGGTATCAAGTTGAAATTCATATCAAACACTTAGGTCTGCAATCCCTTGGATCAGTGAAAAAATCAAACATTTAAGTCAACGCAATCAAAAGATACGGCCGTTTATGCCGCATATTCAAGGGAATCTCAAGGGAATCAAAACCTATAGGGTACTTCCCGTTGACTTAGAATCATGAAATAAATTGTGAATTTGTAGTTACATCACATAAAAATTTGTCCAGTATAAACTGATACTCACTAAGTACGTAAGTGCATACTTATTGCGTGTCAGTTTATACTGGACCTTGATTCTATTGTATTTCCGTGATTTACGAACTATTTACATGCCTACAAGTTTGTGCGGAACCTGGTTGTTTAGAGTAGCTATTTTGGGGTCCCTAGGTATGGTATAAATTGTACCGTGAGAGTCAGGTCTGAAAGCAAGGGTCTTTAAAATTTTAAAGTTACAGCCACACCGATGTGCAGCCGTCAATGTAATGTAAAATGCCCGTCGGCCCGCCACCAATGGAAATTTAATAGAAAACATTTCCGAATATTCCCCTTTTACAGCGCGAATTCATTTTCAAAGCTGAAACTAAAATATTTCGATACTACACGTTTGCAATTTATACGAAATGTATTTCAGTGAGGTGGTAAAAATGGCGGGTACTCATATTAAGAACTTATTTCATTTTAACATGTTTGTGTGCATAGCTGGTTGCATTTATTTGTACAGCGCGTTTTTATAAAGTATTTGCTACCCATGTGCATTTTTAAATCCTCGGAACTTGGCGCGATTACCAGTTGTAATTACTGACTTTAAAATCATTGATTATTGTAACGTTATTTCAAAACATTGTAAAAAAAAATCGCCCTTATTTATAAACGCACAACAAACCTATTTTAATTTGGAATCTGACAGAATGTGACAAAGCATACAATGGAAGATAAGGTCACAGCCTACTTCAAGCTTGCTTTAGTTATTGTGCGATTATGAATTTTGGGTTTGTCTAAATACTCAATAAATAAAAAAATATCTCGTCAACACCATCTTAGGGTTTTTTAATTAAAAAAGTGAAGGGTTTTTAATTAATAAAGAGAAAAGACAAAAATATTTAAAATAAATAAATAGTACATCTCTTTTTTTGAGAAAAAGGTTTCACAAAATAGTTAAGCTTCAAAAAGCAGAGTACCGCGGGCCTTTATAGCTTAAAAATCCCGTTCGCCAGAAAGATATTAAATTTTTTTGGACATGTAGATACCTATGTATAAAACTGGAAAAACTATCTAAAATCTATGTGTATACTTCAGTATTTGACAAAGAAGAACATTATGGCGACAGATATGCTGCGTTTCCACCAGAGCTATGTGAGGAAGCTACGGCTGCCTTTCCATTGAGACGGAGACGAGCGGAGCGGTGCGAAAAGGACCAATCAGATCCCTCTAGCTTCTGTGTTGCGATAGCGTATCGTCTCCGCCTCAATGGAAAGGCAACCTAAGCGGTGTGCGAGGAAATATCCGCCAATAGGATAGCCGCGCTGTCTGACACTAGTAAAATAAAGTGATCCTTTTGGTGGGTTTTATCTCACACCGCTTAGCTGCCTCACACAGCTCTGATGGAAACGCAGCCTTACGGGATAAGTACGGGATGATTAAAATATACACTCCAGCGGGCCTATTATGATCGCATTTATCGCCGTGTATAGACATGGATAAAGCATCCGTTCCTTTCGCACTTACATCTCATCATCATCACGTCCTCCCTGTCGTAATATGGCTCGTAAAATCAATCTTCGTTTTAAATGTACGATTGCATCGAGCACAAAAAAGTTGCCCGGTGCTGTCATACACTTAATTGTAGGATGGCTTGGGGTTTTCAGGTCTGCTGTCTAGGTACAGTCAGCGTCAAATACATTCAGTCAACAAAGTATCGGGAATGGATGATTTGTTTATGGTTCCAAATTCAAATTTTTGTTTTTTTTGTTGTTGTTAGATTGGCACAACTGTTTTCTATTTTGGCGCGGAGTTTGAGTTGCATCTGTTATTTATATTAAATACAGTGCTGTTTTTAGTTATATCATATCTAGTGTGTATTGCGAATTTCATAATGGACAAAAACATTGAACAAAGAGTTTGTCTTAAATTTTGCATCGCCAATGGAATTTCGTGTTCGGAGTCACTGAAAATGTTACAGAAGGCTTACGGTGATTCGACTTTATCAAAAACACGTGTTTATGAGTGGTACAAAGCGTTCAAAAGCGGTCGAGATGTGATGGAAGATTTGCCTCGCTCTGGTAGGCCATCAACGTCTGCAACTGAAGTTAACATCGCAAAAGTGAAGGAAATAGTGACTGAAAATCCTCATTCAACTTTGAGAGAGATAGCCGCCGAACTTTCTGTATCTCACGAGTCGATCCGTACTATTTTAACTAATCATTTGGGTATGAAACATGTTACCGCTCGGCTAGTCCCAAAAGACCTGAATTTTCTCCAAAAACTCAATCGCATGAGAGTCGCTGAGGACATGCTAGAACGAGTCAATTCCGACCCAACATTCATGAAACGCATTGTTACTGGTGACGAGACGTGGGTTTACGAGTTTGACATGCAAACTAGTCAACAAGCTTCGGAGTGGCGCTTCGTGGCACCCGTTTTCAATCGGTAGAAGACATAAAGGAGAATTCGCGCCGAGAACTGAATTCAATTCCGGAAACAGCGTTTAAAAAATGTTTTGATGATTGGATTATTCGTTGGCGTAAGTGTATCGTTTCTGAAGGAGCATACTTTGAAGGTGATAAAATAAATTTGGATGATTAACAAACAGTTTGTGTATTATTGATCTTTTCCCGGTACTTTCTTGACAGAGTAGTATATAGAAGCAGTCGAAATAGCCATATATCGCAACACATTCTTATTCCTATAATATAGATGCGTTGCGATATATTTGGTCGCGTTCGCTGCTTTATTATTTGAAGCTGACTGTACTCACGGCGAGCCACCTCAAAATTATCCACGGCCGTTCGGACAGCTTACAGCACTTACATGTATACCTACTAGTCGGAGAGGGACAGACGTTTTATCCACATTTACCCACCGATAAACACGGCCTTCACTGAATCTTATTATAAAGCAATAAGGTGCAAAAGTAGATACATCTCTTTGACTGAACCTAAATTCCAGTGTACAGGTTTTCACTGCCCTCGAGTGTAAATGGATAAAGGCCACCCTCGTGTGTGCACTGTGCTCTAATTCGGGGCAGTGCGCTTTTAAACATTTACTGGGTCGTCTCTAATTTTGATACTCCCCGAAACTCTGCAACTAATAATGCCGGTTCAAACTTGCGACTAAAGTGTGCGATTTTCTGTGCATTCAGAAAAAATACAGATGGCGTATAAGAAGTACATTATAATTTTAACTTTGCTTAAGTTTACGTTCGGTATTTCACGCTGTATAGATGTAGTGAATACTTTAACGATATATTTATTCATTTTAAAAAATCTGCAATGAGTCTAGTTAACAAGTCGTTCCCAATATTTAAACCACGAATAAATTTGATGACTTATGGTTAAAATTTATCATTTGCCACTTACAAAATGTATTAAATCTAAATAAGAAATCAAAGAAAGAAGTAACGAAATCAATACATATTTTTAACTTAAAGAACCAGCGTTAGATAAGACAGGATGGTCACAGGTAAACATGAAAAAAACGCAGGTTACAAGTTTGTTCCTCATATTTCGTTTCCTTTATATTTACTATTTAACGAATCCTTCAAAGATGCTAGAAGTCAAACCAATTTCCAAACGAATAATGTAGTTTTTGAAGTAAAGTCGCAAGTCTGAACTTTAGTCCAGCTGGCCGCAACACGCCGGAATATAATATGTCAGGCCTGACCGCAACATTCTACCGAAATTAGGGGAATTAATGTTACACCCCCTAACGTTAGAAAATTGTTTCAATAGAAACAGGGGTTCAGGGGAATAATGTTCAGTGTTAGTACATACAGCATTACGTTTATGATCCGCATTGTACAACCAAATTATGAAATTAGAACGCAAATTGCAGCATTACGTGGGGAATTATTATGAGGATTCACGGTCATATTACAAAATTAGCTTTCTTTCCCTAGACGATTAAAATTGCATTATCTTTTGCCCTACACTAGCTTTTGCCCTCGACTCTGTCCGCGTAGAAGTCGTTTATCGCTGCTCCCTCGGGAACTCCAATTTTCCAGAATAAAAAGTATCCTATGTCCTTCCCCGGGACAACTATCTCCGTACTAAATTGTATATACCTTACTTCAGAAATGATTGATTCCCCATACAAACTTCCACCCCCTCTTCATCCCCTTAAGGGATGATTTTCGAGATAAAAAGTATTCTATGTCCTTCTCTGGGACTTAAACCATCTCCGTACCAAATTTTATCTAAATCGGTTCAGCAGTTTAAGCGTGAAAAGGTAACAGAGACAGACAGACAGATTTACTTGCGCATTATAATATTAGTAGGGATTTGACGACGCAGTTAGTCCACAGTAAAAGGCAGATAAGAAGTAAATCCTGACACATGTCATTCCAGTACAAATTATAACCTCAAACCCATGAATAGGTTATAAATTGTACTGCGATGACAGGTGTCAGGATTGACTTTTACTTGACTGCCAAAAGGCAGTCAAGTAAAACTTAACTGTAGTTGGTAGTATGCCTGCGAAACTAGCAATCGCAAGTTTGAATCCCGGTAAGGGCAAATTAAAAAAAAAATTGAAAACCTTGGGGGAGGCTTTTGTCCAGCAGTGGAAGTCTTGCGGCTGATAATGATGATGATGAACGATTGTACAGCAATGCAAGTGTAACAATATTTCTAGCAATCCATTTTTTATAAATTAAACCTCGCTCCCGACTGAGATTCATCTGCGAATAGGATTCTCGTATCTGTCATAAAGCATACCCGGAGCCGTTTGACGAGAAGCAACATTTGGATATTATTTTCATAGTGAACGAGGAACGAGAGTAACTAGAAAAGCTACGATGCATCTGAACTGGGTTTCGGTGCTGTATTTTTCTACCAGCTTAATTAATACAGATAAACTAAGTTACGATATATCGATTCGATCGATTGCGTTGCATGTACGAAAGTAAAACAATACTTTCGTACATGCAACGCAATCGATTGTTTTATTATTTTATGGTTTCAAGAATACAAGTAGTTAAGATGATATATATATAGTATGACGACGGTTAAATCCAATATTATCAATATCGTCCTAAGTATCAAAGATACAGTTGAAACATGTTAAGAGCCATTTTACTATTATATATCTCCCAAGACCGTTTTCGGCCTCGGCGACATCTTCAACTCCGCTGATCTTGACCGTTCGTGGGCTTTTGCGTGACTCACGTAACCAAAGTAAAGAAGAACGCAAAATATTAAGTTTCTTGTGTAGCCAGCAACCTGTAGAACACTGTGGGTTCATTAAAATTTCCAGAAAAACATTTTTGGCATCCTTTTTGGACATTTTATGACGCTCTAGCGGTAACTTGAAACTTGTTTTTACATACCAATAAGTGTTACAGTAACACACAATCATTCAAAAATGTTATACTCCACAGGCCAAGAAGTTACAAAACTTTAGTAGTAACATAGCATCCCCACCAAACTAGAGTTAGTCATATTTAAAACTTCGTAGGCATCATGTAAATACGGTGGAAAGGCGCGTCATTTCAACTTAGACGGACTCTTCTCAGTAGTACCAAAACAACAAAACATGAACAAGTCCCTTCACATTTTCCTTACTCCCGCAGATTCAGCAGTTGTAGGTACTCGGTAAATTCCCGCATTTTCCCAAACCCCAAGGCTTCAACTTTTAAAAAATAATATATGTCAGATTACAGCTAAAAAATCCTATTCTAGCGTTGCCTGCTTCCATGTCAAAACTTTTAACGAGCAGCCCGCGCCGAATTTCGGACCGTACGTACGAAACTAATTTCAAGTTCCACGACTCAATTTTCGTGTCATACACGACTAAATTAAATGTGCTACATGACTTCTGTGCTCCCTGATTTTAGGTGACATTCCATTCCGCTTGTGTGTTGCCAAACTTTTTGTATTACGGTTTGCATACATGTATTAGTGGTGTATGACGCGCTGGTGCAGCTTGAAATTCCAATTAATATCACGAGGAATACATGGTGTCGAGGTTATTATTGTCCTATTTATGTGTGTAGTACAACTGTAATTGCATGGTTTTGTTTTAGCAATCAAGTATAGGGCGGTCCAAAAGTCTTTAAACATTTCGAACCAATGTAAATATATTATGTATATCTATAATTTTTATTAAAACCTTTTTCCCTATGATACTACTACCACAGTTTTTCAGAAAAATATATTCTTTTTATATTGGCTCGTTATCAAATTTTTTATCTTCTCTCGAATACCCATTTGACATCAAAGTAACCTTACAATCCATTACATTGTATTCCAGCCATTCTGCTCCAGAATATTACACTTTTCAAACATTTAAAATTCGACCCGTCGACTGAATTGAAAATCAATGTCAATTGAAAAGAGGTTGGCGCTATAATTATTATTGAAAGTTGGCTAAGTTGGCGACACTTTTTCTTACTTCCTGTCTCACGCGACGGTGGAATACTAAACAGTGGGGTTTATTCCTTTTAACAACTTGTCGACGAAGATAATGTTAACTGAGTCTCATAAGTCCAAATTCAAGATTTGCCAAAGGGCAATGGGTGCAGCATACTGGGTGATGGAGATCCGATAGGCTTATGAACAAAGCTGCGTTCAAGAACTGAATACTAACTGGTACTGTCGATGTTGGTTACGAAGAACACCTGGTTGAAGTGGGACTGAGCTGGTATATCTGTTATCGCATCGTCCTTCACTTCTACTGAGTCGATGAATAACCTTGACAGACGACGTAAATTCGCCGGGTTTCTTCGACTCCGTCGATGTCAAGGTGAGACTATTAACAGAATCGCACCCCTGGACACGTCTGCCGCATGCTCGATGACAAATGGGTATTTTTTGCGCTGAGCTCTCTCTTTCCGATCGTAGTCTTGAGGTCCAACGAAAAAAACCGGTCAAGTGCGAGTCGGACTTATGCACTGAAGGTTCCGCACGCATTTGTCCGGTTTTAAGTACAGTTTATTGTTTTTCTATAGGGATTATTGTTCTATAATCATACTAAATTTTACAAGCATGTATTACAGTTTTTACGATACAACAAATACAAAAATATGTTGAAAACAAAATCTGATTTATCAATATATTGGAATTTGTTAGTAAAATATACGTAATAATAAACATTATCACCAAATTTCAAGTTCATAGGTCAATGGGAAGTTAAAAAATTCTTCGGAGTAATTTTTTTTTAATATTTTTTAAAACAAAAAATACAATATGTATCTCACTCAACGATCTTTAATCTAAACAACGATACCCCACTCGATGGGGTAGGTCAACATTTTTTTTCACACCCCCCCTTTTGCTGTATGTCCCTTAAAAACATTCAAAAATATTTTTTTGTCAATTTGTATGGCTTTGGGTCAACAAGATGCTTATACTGTGAAAATTTGAAGACTGTAGCTCCAACCGTTTGTCTGTAAAACCTGTGTGACAGACGACGGACAGACGGACACGTGAGAGACAGCAACAGGGCTCCGTTTGGACCCCTCGGATACGGAACCCTAAACACACACACACAGACATGACTCAAAAGTAGACGACGGAAGGGACGAGAGTAGAGACAGAGAAAAGGTCTTTGCCCAGCAGTGGGGCACAAGAACAAGCTGTTAAAGGAAATAGCTTATGTCAATCCAATGCAAATTCTTTGTTTCTGGATCAAACTATAGAAAGTCTTCTTCTGTTTATTTAACCAATGCCGGATTTAGTCTTGGGAGTTAGTATTGGTTAGGTAATCGATTAAATCAACTTTACGCTAAAGAATACCATTAAATACGAATAAACGTTTTCAATTAAAATGCGGTATGTTAAGCGGATATTTTCAATGAAGCGTGATTTGTGATGATGAGTTTAGCTAATTATATCTTTTTCATAATTGTTTTCTTATGATCCAGTTATAAATAGAAATATTAAACTTAAAAAGTATTGAGTATTGTATTGAGTGTGTTGGTGTCGCTGTTTAAGTGTTAATTCTAAGTTATATATTAAAGTTTCATTCGAACTTAATGACATATTGAATCTATACTTAAACTTTTACTGAAGCTTTTCTTGTCAAACGTAGTCTGTATATTATATGTTGAACTTAATATAAACATACCAAAACTCGAGGACAAAATACTCATAAATACAGAAACTAATTCCATCATACAAATAAATCTACATCTTGCCTCATAATTCATCATCCAAAACACCTTCAACAGAATAAAAAGACACTATCTCCATAGAACGCCCCTGGACGAGAGTTCGTCTCCAACCTTCACTACTCTTGTCTGTCTACCCGATCTTTGACATCAAAGAGTCCTTTGCTTTTCCTGGACAACCTATTTCCCTGTTATTTATTAGCTAAGTTATCACAGACATCGGGGAATTTAACAAACAATGGCCCTGTAAAGCGGGGCAACCTTATACTTTGTGTGGGGGAAACTATAAGCTTTAGCGTCTAACTTATTGGTTAAATATTGGGCAGGGGTCCATATTAGCAATGTGTAGGTAGCTGATTTAACTTTAGTGAATAAAGTATTTGTGTTGATTTAGCTCTTAAATGGCTATATCACCATTTCTGTGTATGTTTGTGGTGATAAAGTTTATTTAAAGTAATGGATAAGTACTTTATTCAGTCACTTTATTTTCAGCATCACCGTGACTATAATTTGACTGCATTTTAATACGATATTTTTGAAAATCTAATCAATACGTGTATTAAAAGGCGGCGTGAACCCAAAACAATGGTTCTTAGACGTTTGTTTATTTCTTATGGCATCACGCAAAAGCCAACTGATCCAAAGAAACTAGGAAATATTATAAGTTTATAATTATAATTTTAATTTCAGTAAATGTTATAGTACCCATCAAGACTAGGACTAAGTTTTAAGCGCATCAAGTCGGGTACCCCCGGGTAAAAGGGAAGTTTTTATAACATTAAAGTTACTGGAAGGTAAGGGCATATACTACTTTTGGCGTACGTAAACTCATATAACCTAGCAAATTATGTATTTACAGGAGCCTATACCCCACTAAAAAAATCTATTTATTTCCCCAAAATATTTACACTTGCCCCATGCTCGGGGGAGGTGCGTAATCATTGTGGATGTCAGCAATTAGATGGCCCCATTGTGTCGGCACAACAAAGCGAACAAATTAATGAGAGGGTACCGAAACTGAGTTATTACGGTGTGCACGCGGCACCTGATTGATTTTCAATATTTACTTGCGAAAGAAATATTTCCGAGCTCAATGGGACAAAAACGTTGTTAACGGGTTGTAGCGTTGGGGGCAAGAAATAGCTATTATTTCTGTGTCCAGAAGCGACATTTGCCACAAGATGTACACGATGCTTTGTCTCCTTATTTCCAAAGTTGTACAAACTGATACATTATTTATTATCTGTGTTTTACAGTAATAAATAATATTAAACGGGTCATTTTCAAATTATCTTACCATGCATTATTACAAATATTACATAAATACTAATAATTATCTGTGGTATGTAGCTGACTGGAAATCATTCATCATTTCACTCAAATAACCGCAGAAAATGGATAATATAAACGGAAACAACTTTTTTTAGGGTGGGACAAGTTTAACTGCACAAAATTTGAAAATGACCCAAAATCACAAACTAAGATTTTACAAACTTAACATTCACCGATAAATTTAACATAAAACCTGAAACTGTCTGTTATTTTCGAGTACAAATGTGTGCGGAATTCCTACAGAAACTAGGCATTTATCTAACAAATACATGCATGGGTTTAATTCCATTAGTAGGTACCCTTTGTGCTAACCCTGAATTACATCCGTACCCGAGTCTAATCATCCACGCAAGGCTGTAATTTTAATCTAAAATTCTACCTCACTATATCTCACTCCCTATAGAATACATAATAGTTACAGTCACACCACGGAAATGTTGAGCCACTTGCTAACATTCTCAATTCGGTCGGTTTTCTGGACCACTTACGGACTAATATAGGTTTTTTTTACAGTTCAATTTACTGCGTCACTTTGACGTAGTCCAGAAATTTATTAACCGTACTGCACTTTAAACATACTGATATATGACTTATGGAGTATTTTATAAATAGGCCAGTGACGTATCTCGTTATGGTTAGGGTTCGCAATTTTGTCACGGATGTTATGTTATTTATTCTAAACTAAAAGCTCAAATAACACTGTTAATTACTGTAGTATCAGGCGGCTTTATTTTAAAGGACAGTCAAGGTCATAAATATGTGTACACATTAGTACCTTGTCACTTTAATCGCTGTGACATTCATATATGGCAGTTTAAACATGACATTAAAATATTAAATAGACAAGGTACTCAAATGTACACATATTTATGACCTTGACTGTACTTAAGGCGATATTATTGATTCACAATTAAAATAATGCGAATGCTTCAAAATATACATAGTGTATACATTTTATCAATAGCTTGTATTTCATTGAATTATTTAGATTGTACTCAATAAGGATTAGCAACGTTCGTATGAGCATACGCTCATACGATTACCAATATAAGTATTAGCAAATTGACACTAATTGATAATTTCGATTCAATGATAATTTAAAAACTAATTTAATAAAAAAGTGACTTACATTATTTCCACATGGTCTTCGAATCCGTAAATTATAATTTAAGACGCCAAACGGTACTCGTAACATGCCATGGCAGTCAAATTTGTGGAACAAACTCGAGGACGTCAACTTTCATGCCGCGTCGCCTCGGGAAATCTCATAGATAAATTATGCCGATTCCCGTGACGCTCGCGTGACGGGAGGTGAAGGGAATAAACATTACCCTTTTTAGTTGAAGTCGGTAAAACAAGCAGAAGTGTCTTGTGTAAACCTAGGCAGTATATCGCTCTTATTCGTTTAGCAATAAGAGCTATAATAACAACTATTTGAAAACGATATTATCTTTTAGTACCTGGGAGACCGAGCGTCGTCGCTCGGGCCGAAACCGAATTTTCAACGATTTTCTATATAAAAAAGCCGGTCAAGTGCGAGTCGGACTCACGCACCGAGGGTTCCGCACAAACGTGTAGGCATGGTAAATAGTTCGTAAATCACGGGAATACAATAGAAACTAAGTCCAGTATAAACTGACACGCAATAAGTATGCACTTTCGTACTTAGTGAGTGTTAGTTTATACTGGGCTTTTTTTATGTGATGTAAGTACAAATTAAAGGTTTTCGGATTTTTTCCTTTACTTGTTCTATAAGACATTGCTTCTTGCCAAATTTCATGATTCTAAGTCAACGGGAAGTACCCTATAGGTTTTGATTCCCTTGAGATTCCCTTCAATATGCGGCATAAACGGCCGTATCTTTTGATTGCGTTGACTTAGATGTCTGATTTTTTTACAGATCCAAGGGATTGCAGACTTAAGTATTTGATATGAATTTCAACTTGATACCTTCACGCGTTCCTGAGAAAAAGGGTCTTGACAGACACACAGACAGACAGACAGACGGACAACAAAGTGATCCTATAAGGGTTCCGTTTTTTTCTTTGAGGTAGGTACGGAACCCTAAAAAGAAAACAAAATAAAAACGAGACATAGCTGGGGTTCGAATCGGCAGTCTTTGCGTAGTAGGCCAGCTATCAGTCTATTCAGACGGCGACAGCCGCCCTAAAATTTAGAAATATTTCTATTATTTTGATGACGCGGTTAACCTAGTTGGTAGTGACCCAGCCTACGAAGCCAGCGGTCCCGGGTTCGAATCCCGGTATGGGCAAATATTTGTGTGATGAGCGCGAGTATTGTTCCTGAGTCATGGATGTTTTCTATATATTATCGTATGTATCGTATATCGTTGTCTAGTACCCATAGTACAAGCCTAGAGCTTAGTTTGAAACTGGGTCAATTTGTGTGAGATTGTCCCTGATTTTTATTATCGCCCTCCGCGTCTGTCTGTCCCTGTGTATGCTTAGATCTTTAAAACTACGCAACGGATGTTGATGCGGTTTTCACAATCAGTTAGATAATTCTTCACGGAAGGTTTATGTAGAATCCTATATAATAGAACCGGAGTGAAGCGAGGGCGAGTCGTTATAGGCTATATTTTAACTTATGTAACCGAAGCGAAGCGAGGGCGGATTTCTGATATAATTCTTAAATTAATGCGACTTGACGGGTGAATGACAATTAAAGGGATGTTTACTTGATCTGAAGGGTGAGTAAATTCTTATAGTAAAGGGACTCGACGGTGTCATACTCAGGAATGTGACGCATTATAAATTTACCTGCCCTATTGAGCCCTTTTGGACCCAAATTAATTGCAGGCAATTAGACGATAAATTGGAAATGTAGGTTTGGTATTTGGGACATGATATTTAGTTCAACATAATATCAACGGGGTATAGAACGCGATTGCCTTGTTGTTTAATGAGCTCCCGATATTTCAACGCAGTTGCATGCGCTTGCGCCATCACGGGTCTAAATCCCGCGTCTTTACCGTGAATCATTAAAAACTGTTATATTATTTGGTGTCAATAATGGCTTAGTGGTTATGCACACTTTTCTTTCAACAAGCAAACTGAAATACATCAACGACATTGATTTTCTTTCTTTCTTCTGAACTAATGTACACTTTTACAAAACCACCTTTGGTATTCAGTTAACAAGTGGTACTTTACATAAAATAGCAAAGTAAATTGCGATTTCTAAGCTTTATTGTTGACGGTGAGTTGTTATAATCATGTCAGCCGAAGGACGTACACTACTAGATATAGGCCTTCCTATGTCCAGCAGTAGACGTCTTTCAACTGATTAAATGTGATGACTTCACATCTCCTTATTTCAAGTCAGGTTTTTCCGGTACTTACGTTATAATCTTCATCTTTGTGACGCAGCGATGATTCCTCTAAATACTTTTTGTTCACCATATGATACATTTCTTACGATAAAATTCTCCCTCTAAATAAACGAACTACTTTAGTTGTCCAACTAAATCTAATTCCTGACTTTGTCACAGTCTTTTGTTTCGCAGAAATCGGGTTAAAAAGGGTATTGAACCGTAAAATGCTCAAAGGTCGCTCATTATTTGGAACTCTCAAGAAATCAATTGAAACTTAAGGCTCGGGATTAAGGTAAATATTTGTGTGATTTTTGTTTTAGTACACGCATTGTGTATGTTTGTAAAGCTGTTATTTAAACAGACGGCCTTCCTTAGAATTTTGTCCAATACGTGATCTATTAAGCGTCGTTTTGACGCAACATAAAAGACTAAAGAATTGGAATTAAATACACTTACATTTTAAGAGTCTGGAGTTCCTTTCCAGGGAGCTAATCTAGCGTAAGTAGTGCATCTTACCTAAGCAGCTAAGATGGTATATTAGCGAATTTCTAAATCAATAACAGCGTAGGGCTCGATGTTGCGATTGTCCAACTAATTACAAAAAGTTGAAATATTTCAACATAAACAACAATGACTTTTTTTTTAAATAGTCAAACTAAAAATCAATCAAAAAATATTGAAAACTCGGGTCTGAGTTGCGACCGATCGCTCTCAAGTTTCCTGAGCCGTCATTTATAAGTTCGTGACTCTTGTAATTGAAATCGAGCCTAATTAGTTACTAAGTGCCGTAGAAAGAGGCTGCGGCGGCAGATTAAGATAGACAGATCCTCCACTTATTATAAACTAGTGGCCCGCCCGGCTTTGCACGAGTAGCAGAGCATATGCACTTACTGCCGCACTCAGAGACGTCAATTAATTTTTAAGTTTCATTAAAGTTGCTGCATCTTATTCTATTGCTATAGCATAGAAAGTGACAGCAGCAACTTTAATGACACTTAAGAATTAATTGACGTCTCTGAGTGCGGCAGTTAAACCTTAATTAAATACACACCTAAAGCTTCCTCACGAATCACTCCGTCCGTTAATGAAAACCGTAGGAAAATCCTTTGAGTAGTTTTTGAGTTTATCGCGTACAGACAGACAGACAGACGCGGTGGGGGTCTTTGTTTTTTTTTTTTTTTTTTATAACACGTAGTGATAAAAAGCAAGATTAAAATACTTTTTTGATTTTTTTATATGCGTTATCATCCAATTCTGTTATGTTATTCTGTTAACACATCGTCGTTCAGTTCTACTCAGTCGATGTATAGCCGGCGAATTTACGTCGTCCGTCAAGGTGGGTAAATGACATTCAACTGCCTGCACATTCATTTAGTCGCTGGTTTCACAGACGACCAGCTGTTAAACCAGTGACTAAATGAATGTGCAGGCAGTTGAATGTCATTTATCCACCTTGACGGACGACGTAAATTCGCCGGCTAGTCATTGACTGAGTAGAAATGAACGACGATGCGTTAACAGAATAACATAGCTGAACTACGTTTCATGTTTCAAGACAAAAATGTTTTATTTATGAGTGAAAAACTTTGTATTGAAAAGTATGAAACTATGCCCGCTAGGCTGGTCCGTCACTGACCGTCACTTTCTATAGCAGCAATCGTTCGTGTAGTGGGCAGAGACCACGCACAGACCTTGAGTCGCACGTCACAGTGCCGTCACCGAACCAGCCTAACGTGATCTCAGTAAAAGTCGCATGGTTTTCGAGATATGCCAGTTTAAAGTTTGTACTGGCAAAGAACTTTAAACTTGCAAATCTTGAAAACCATGCGATATATCTACTGGGGTAGGCTGGTTCTGTATCAGGAGGACGCGTAACGCTTTTCCACTCCGATACAAAAAAAAAAGGCTGGTTCGGTGCGTCTTAGGCTGGTCTACCTCCGGTGTCACTGTGACGTGCGACTTAAGGTCTCTGCCCACTACTCACCGTATTATACCACAACTTATCAGGCATTTTTGTCTGACACGTTCCTATTACGGTTATGGTATGATCCGGGGTATATAAGATATATAGTCTAGGCTAGTCTGTTTTAAACTATTCTGTTCCATAACCGGCCCACGGCGGAACTTTGGCGAGATATTATGGAAAAACTTGACGTTACAGTCCGGAACCGGAATCGGGTTGTTTGTACCAAAAGCAACTGAGTTACCAAACTTATAATTAATGATTACCTATCTAGCCTTATTAGAACAAGGAAGGTACCTAAATTACTTTTATATAAAAGAGCGTTACATGAAATACATATGTAAAATTAAAAACTAACACAATTTATTTATTTTAAACATTTTGGCAGTGTCTGCCAGCTGGCGGCTTACTGTACGAACACAATGAAAAATTAAACATAAAGGTACACAGTAACGTTGTTGCGAAACGGTCCCAACTCAGCTTGTGCTGGCTGTAAAGCTGGTCTTCCGTTGAGGTCGCGGTGAGAACACGGAAGGTGACACAATAATAATAATAATAATCCAGCCTATATACGTCCCACTGCTGGGCACAGGCCTCCACTCACAATGAGAGGGTTTGGGCTATAGTTCCCACGCGGTCACAGTGCGGATTGGGAACAAAGGTGACACAAACAATACATTTTTTATTTCAAGTGACAGTGAGTACATCCATCTTCGTTTATACATTGGTTTTTACCCATCTGAAAACCTCAACTCCAAATACCTAATTCACCTTACCTCTGTATTTTATCTCGCATCCACGCGTTATACCATTTGATAAATCTTTACAAACTCAAATATTCGTGTACAATTTGTAAATTCCCGTTCGCCACTTGAAGGCATGTCTCCGAATGATAAATGGCGGCGAATTCCTTTTTGATACGACGCCTTATCACAGCGCGTGTATATTGTGACCCTATTATATCGAGGATATGGGGCCTTCGATGGTGGGTGGATATTTGATGAATATTTTTTTGTAAATATGTAGAATCTTTTAGTGAACTTCACCGCTTAATTTACTCGCGAGGCTTGTTTACTCGTACCTACGTATAATCTCTTGTGTGTCTCAACGTTTGTCGTAATTCACGAAGCCAAAGTCATAGGTTTTAACTCCGCATAATGCCTAGGAGCGCGCGTTTTAGTGTCACGATAAACTACAATCGTACTAATTTAATTATGCCTGAATTTTAAAACTTTTTTGTGTTGTTATATTTACAATCCTATAATATAACCTAACCTAAACCTATTTTGTATAAAACTTAAAACTTCTGACTCAACTGAAAACAGCATAAATAATAATTTGGATTCTCGATGCGTTAGGACAAATAATGTTTGAACAAACGATGGTGTCCTCTTAATTTACACTTCGAATATTTATCGAACACTTGGAAATCATCGTGGGAAAGTGCACGCCACACGAATTAAAGTGAAGGCTTCAAGTAAACCGACCACGGCTGACCACCACATGACCACTTCACCACTAATTACTTTACCTAATCTTCAACAATCCTATTACAAGTTGCTGAGAGGGCCACGGCCGTGCGCGATTTAGTTTCAACAAATGGCCGAACTTCCGGTGCTTTGTCAGGAAGGGCATAAAAAGCGGGGTCGCAGGGCATTGAGAAGTTGGAAATAGGAAAATGTCAAACTTAGGTTGGCGCCATGAGTTCTGAAAGATTTGATAAATAGTAAAGGTTAGTCAAAATAAATATCTGGGGACAATCTCACTCAAATTTACATTACATAAAATAATTTACCTTATATCCTACTGAATAATATTACAAATGTGAAAGTTTGTTTGGATTTAAATTTAATTTGATACACAGACTGATAGTTCTTATTCAGATTAATACATAGGATACCTTTTTCAGGAAAATTTGATAGAAAAGCGATGAATTATATATATATTTGAACTCACGTTCTCGAAAACAGCTCTAATGATTTCGATGAAAATTGCGACGTCGGGTGTTACGGGGGTGAAAATTCGATCTAGCTAGGAAAATTCGTTTTCCCCGTATTTTCACACAAAAAGATTTCCCGCGCAATATGGTTCGTAATTTCGGGGCAGCTGCCGCAGTCTGAATAGACTGATGGTTAGACCTTTGGCCTACTACACAAAGACTGCGGGTTCGAACCCCATGGATCGGTATTTTTTTTTGTATTTTTTTGTTTTTGTCTTGAAAATCGATGAAAATTCGGTTTCGACCCGAGCGAAGACGTTCGGTCTCCCAGGTACTAGTTATTATATATATAACCTTCTTCTCCCGTGATTTCTCTCTGAAATATTTCAATTGACTCCGTGTATCCCAAGATACCGGCTCAGCTGAATATGATATCCACCGGTTCTCTGTGTTGTATTTGTAGCCATGTGAATTGTTTAAATAAAATTCTTATTCTTGCTCTATATTAAATCACTGAATCAACCAACCACCATCAAAATCGATTAAGTTCCTAAGCTAGAAAAACAGACGTAAGAGATACAGACAGACGCGGGAACCGACTTTATTCTATTAACAGAATAAAGTAAGCAGCAAACCTTTGGCCTTTCATATAAAACCAAGGTTCAGAAGTCTTTTTTGAAGTGCAGCCGCCTCGAAATGCAAAGCGTCACTTCATTGGCTTTGGGCACCAGTTATTTTCCTTTTTGTGCGTTATCCTGTCTGCATGAACGACTAACAAAACAAAGACAGGTAAGCATGCACGAGGCGGCAGATTGTATTCATTCTGACACTTTATTGATAGTAACTTGGTGGTTTAAAAAAACTGTACATAGTTAAGGACAATAATTAAGAAACGAACTTTCCCACTGCGGCACGAAAATTAGTCACATTTATATGCTGCCCTCATACGCCAACCGAACTGAAGCATATTCAATGCTCACCCGTTAATAATATGGTTGCACTTGCTACAGGAGTTTTATCTGACATACCATCGTTGGTCCCTCCTAAGGTCCACGTCAAATTTCGCTAGTTCCAAACAGAATCTTATGTCAGTCAACAAAAGTTAAAAGTCATTTTGATAATTGTCCTATATATAGGACGTTGGGCCTCAAGAGGTTAAAGCAGTGTAGTAAATTTTCGTGACGCAATGGAAAAGTAACTGTTTCTTAAATTTAGTCCTCAACTATATACACATTTTTGGAAAACCGCCCAACTACGTATAAATGTACAACACTAATATGAAATTTTAAACAATCTTTCAGCCGCAACAGTTGTTGCACCAATAAAAAACCTGCCCAAACCTGTTACAGCCATCATACAAAATGCAAAGAGCGCCACTGGGTCTTTATCCATCTGTAACAGCTACTGTATAAGTCACACGTGTTGAGTGCTCGACTCACGGAGTACGGATAAGAAAAAAATAGGGCCCCCGAACACCTCTAAACCTATGCTTGTCATAAAAATATACCTACACAGTATCATGATACCTCCCTAGCCGTAATCCCTCCGGGGATACAAACCGGGAGCGAATTTTGTCACATCTATTACCCCAGCGTAGAGGACTCTCGCGTTTCGCCGTCAACGTTTAAGGTTCCTAATGGCATCTCGGATTCCTGATATGTTGTCAAATTTTTGTGTATATCGTACGATAGGATGCTCAGTGAATCCATCTTTTTGTAAAGTTATTGTTGCCACGGAGACGGCAGATATTAGGTTTCTTTCAAATGTAAGTAACTGGGGTAGCTTTTCGTCTTCTTTTGAGGCAGGTTGGGATCGTGGATATTATTTATACTTTTTGAATGGTATTCGAGGAAAGCGCTTTATAGGTACTTCGAGTAGGCAGGATGGGATTGTAAGACGTGCAATAAAATTATGATTTTTGTGACAGTTTTACTACTGAGGACGTCGAACCCTTTCAGCTCTTAAAAAAGCTCTAGTAGATATTATTTGCTATTAAACATGTGCCTTTAGTTTAATGTTTCATCTATTGTAGTATATGTACTAGAAGAAAATATATAATACCTACCTTTAATACTGATACCTATAATACAGAGTTATTAATGTATTTTCACTTCTCGTGCTCAAAAAGTGTGTCATATTTGTGAAGCCTGATTAAAGTAGTAAATTTAGTCCCTAGGGAAAATATGAATGGAGGGTTGAGTGTTTAACTCGAGACTAAAAAGCCATAATGATTTACTTTTGTCCCTTGTTGAACAATCTACTATTGTGTATTCTGAGTTTGAGTGGTCAAACGTTAAGCCGAACATAAAAACATCCGTCTTATTTTTACATGATCTGTAATGCGTCGAAAACATGTCCGTTAAGCACACTTCAAAAATAACCAGTAATAGAAAACATCTTTACATTATTTGATACCTGACAATGTACCGCGACGTGGTACTGCAACGATATTTTTTATCCTGTGACATTTTAGAAGTGTGTATTTACTCGTACTAGCTTAAGTGATTTTTAACGTTCGCTGCCCCAACGGGGAATTCCATATATTTTTGACTCCCCAGATTTGTCACCGGACCTGAAAGTGTTAGCTCACTTCAAAAATGTCCATTTCACCCTTCGAGTGGACATAGGTCCGGCCGAAAACTCGCGCTTCAAACTCTCAGGAGTCCTTCAGGTTTAGGATCAAAAGGCAACATGTTTAACTCCGTGTACGACCCTTTTAACAAGGGTTCTACTGCGCAAGTCAAGCGTTTACGTATGACTGTGATGATCTCTTAAAGATTGATTTTATTTGAAGCAAAAGAAAGTGCTCTCGATGGAATGAGTGTTCTGTTTCTGCTGTGCCCGTTGTAACGCCGTGTTTTGTTTTTATGTATGTTATAGTTTGGTGAGGCACGTTGAACCCCTTTAAAATTCGAAATTAACTTTTCTGGCGAATTCACCAGGAAATTTAAAAACACTATTATTATTATTTTGGCGATCATGAACAAGGGCGGGTGAAGAGTCATACATGCTTCCTTAAACATACTTTACACATGCAAGCAGCGCTAGCTAAGGTGGATTTTATTGAACCTATGTCTAACAAAACTGTAATGCTTGGTATACACCAACCACGATATAGACCCGCCCGAGACCTCGATCGGTTTTATGCTATTCGCATCCATCACTTTCCCGCGATCTTCTTATGATATTATTTAATTAGAATCCTCCCGAGAACTTCAATTTTGCGGGATGAAAAGAACTCAATATCATTTTCCAGTCTTCCATCTTCAAACACACTTTAAAATACCATTCCATTTTCCATTCATAACCTTAAAATTTAAATTGCCTTAATTTTAAACTAACACATTCACATAAATTCGTATCCCGCGATTTTAATTCGGTCCGAACTAATCTAAATTCATTAGGCGCTGCTCTTGTTGAGATATTTGAATAATTTGATTTCGCTTACTCGGCCTGAGAACTGTGGATGGACGAAAGGTTATAATTAGGGACAGTGCGACAAGGGTTCCGTGCCATGGAGTTGAGAATAGGCAAAAATGGAGCTAGCGTTAAGCTTGAAAATGAAAATCTTTATTCTGTAGGTAAGTAAGCCCTGAAGGCACTTTTACATGTCTGAGTCTACCAGAGCGCTTCCCAAGAGAATACCACATTTTGAGGAGAAGCGCCGCAAGAAACTCAACAGTCGTTTTTTTTTTTTTAATAAATATCTTATAGAATGACAGAACTTAAGCTACCGTTACAGAAAACGAATATATGAAATTAAAATAAATAGCAAAAGTACATTATGACGATGACGGCGCAGTTAGCCTAGATGGCAGTGACCCTGCCTACGAAGCTAGCGGTCTTCTATGTATTTAAGTATGTATTTATCTACATAAGCATGTTTATCGTTGTCTAGTATCCATAGTACAAGTCTAGATCTTAGTTTGGGACTAAGTCAATTTGTGTGAGATTGTCCCTCAAGAAAAAAAAATGTTTCAGGTTTGTCATTTAAAAGGCGCTCTGCATACCGCCCCGAAGTGTAAACATCTGCCAAGTTCCAGCCTGTGAAAGGGACAGCACCATAGCATTTCACAATAATATCTCCCTCTTTCCCGCTTCCTGGTATTTTGGCACTTCGAAATACGCAGGTTTTTTTATATGAAAGTGAATAATTCCTTATTCGTAGCTCCAGCAGCCAATCTATGCATCATTTGAGTTACACGAAACTTTATTTGTAACTGGTAGGTTTTCGCCAGAACTACGACTAAATAAGTTGATTATACACGAATCAAAAGGTACACAGAGATTTAATCATTCATGTTGATTTGGACAATTATAACTAAATAGTTAGAGGATGTCCCCGACCGTACGCGTAGAATTAGTTTTCCGCTATTTTCGCACTTTTCCTATTGGGAGTTGAATTTCGCAGCATATAATATTTACAGCATATTTTATATTATTTTTTTTAATGTCGCATTTCTACGTAAGCTTATAAATGAATCAATGTCTGGTACAGTGTTACACAAATTGGGTTTGGACTATTGGTACCTACCAGGCAATGAGATACGAGTACATACCTCAAATTGTTTTATCTCTAACATTCGTATATTAAAACAAGATAATAATATTAAAACAGAATCACGCATAGACGCACTGGTAGAGCTGATCTCTCAGGCCTTGGACAAGGTCATCGGTGCGACGACGAGCGCGCGAGCTGCACGTAGCGAGGCGTTCGCACGAATGTTCACTGTGACGACGAGCGTTGGTCACGCTGAGATCCAGCTCATAGCCCAGGATGGCTGCGGCCCTGGAGAGCTCCCGGAGGCAAGCTGATACGTCGCCTCTGGAAGGTAAGGAGAATGCTGATTAATGGAAAAAAAACTGATGGTCTATAGGTGCCAGGAATCCGCTAGGTGCGCTGGGTGGGCGTACGTTTACAGCAAAAACTTTCTTCTCATGAGGATACATTAAAGAGCTGCTAAACCTAGTTTTAAGAAATTTATAGAGCGTCGCTGTTGCTAAAAATGGCAATATGGCATCATCATCATTCATTCATGATTTGGACTTTACTTTCAAACAATATGAAATTGAGCTCTGGTTTACTTCATCATATAACTAGGTGGTGAGTCAGCGTTAGTTGATGACCCCAATGGCCAAGAACACTTACTTCTGAAGTTTCTGCCGTTACCCCACGTCAGCAGGATGACCACGAAAAGCACGACTTCTTTCCGCTAGGACTCCACGAGACCTATACTCACTTACTTCGGAAACTTGTCATTCCCATGATCCAGTGATTTTGTGGCGTCTTCCAACTGAATCTGCATGTGTTGTCTAGTGATGCTGATCATCTCCTCAGCATACGGTCCCATCTTGGCGATGGACTCTCGCGCCTCTTCTATGCATTTATAAGTAGATGCGACATGTTGGCTGGCCAGGGTGCGGGCAGCGCGACGCTCTTCATCACACATAGCTGTAAAGTTGGCCAAGTTATGGAGTTAAAAGTCGAAAGAGTACTAACTCCGGGTGTGAGCACTTAAAACCTGCCATTTTCCAGGCAGTAAAAGGGACAGAATTAGCAGTCCTACAGCTCTGTCCCTTTCGTTTCTTGAATATTGTCAGGTTTTAGGAGAGGAAGATTAAAAAACAATAAACCTACTACAAATTATCAGGAGTTCCATGGATCCGATAAGCAGATCTTGACGTAGGTAATTTAAGTAAACCCAATCTTGAGATATAAAAAAAAAATATTAAAACCCGTTCACAGGGCGAAGATATTGAATAACTTACACCTCCTTTTTTAGCGTCGGTTGAATATTGGAAGGGAAAGATGTTATAGCAGTGGAGAGAGAGAAGGGTTATAAAAGAATACATAGAAAGGAACTGCGTCTTTCCACACTAAATCATTTTCAGCAGCTATAGTAATCGCAACCGTACATACCAGGAACTTTGAGGTCATCGGCTAGCTTGGTGAGCTCCGAATAAATCTGCTGCTTCCTCTGAACTGCCATATTGATTTCCTCCTTGATCCGCCTCAGAATTTTCCCCGTAAGTGTCTGATAAGAAGTCTGGATGTTTCTGTGATATGCATCTAAGAAAGGTGCTAGAACGGTGTCCATGTATCTTGATACTTCGCTGAAATGCAATGTGTAATAGGTACCTACTTAAAATTTGGGAAGTAAGTTATAACTTTGAAGTTATGGTTAGGTAGAGCTTGCAAAGTTCAGATCCAAAACGCGTCACAATCTTCACTCAACAGTTAACGAGTTTCAGTACATTACATTAAGATCTTGCTGTCTTTAAGATTTTGATAGAAGCACCAACTTCGGAAGGGTCAGTCCAAGCCTACAATTTTACATAATATATTGGCTGGCCAACTCTTGTGTGTAACGTACTCGTATAATCCCATTTTTAAAGCCAAAATCGGTTTTGCAAGGCACACATCAATAGAACCTGGACTAGACCAAATACAGGATTTACAGTCACCGGACACGAAGTGAAGAACTTGGTATTGAAAAACACAATTAATATAGCTCGCGTTTAAGCACTTCCGCCATTAACCAAGAGTCTATTATTGCTTAATCTGCGCGCCATATTATTTGTGGTAAACTTGGATAAAACATCTGTCACTTTCTGACCAGTATGTAAGTGCGAGAGTGACGGCTGCTTTATTCACACTTATCCACCATTAAGGGAGCTACCATAAAATGCTTTTTACCTGTTGACTAAAGCCAACCGCGTCGTCATCTGCTTCCTGGTCAAGAGAATTACTGAGTAGTTGCCCCAGAGTTCACGCAGGCGCCCCACATGCTGCTCCAACTCCACGGGCTGATGCTGCCATGGTGGGATCTCGAAGCAAAGCCCTCCGTCCTGGCGGAGGTGGCTGCTTCTCACCTTAGGAAAAGCAGTTCTAAGAACACATAGTGAAAGATAGCTATGCTGAACATAGGTCTCCCACAAAAATCGTCACAATAATGGGCCCCGTTCACACGTTGCCAGCGGTTTCTCCATCACCAGATCATCTGTCCACCTTATGAAGGGCCTGTTCATTCCCGCCTCTTCCGACCATTCAAGAATTCGAGGATTTGAATTGAAATACGAGTAACTTACATATATTTAAGAGAGATTTCTAGTTATGAACGTTTGGACAGTTTTTAGACTTGACAAACATTGCACTTTTGCTGATTTGGAACCTATTGCTATATTTCGATAAACAAGTTGTGTACCAATTTAAATTAAGACTGAGCAAAGATTGTATTCGCGAAAACATTAATATTTCAGAATTCGATTGTTTATGCGATGGACGTATGTAGTTACACTAAAAGGATCCAAACCATCCATTCGACACTTGTAGAATTTGACATTATGTTGACAGTAATAGAATTAAAATTTAAATACATTTGCATTGTGACCTGTATCTAACCTTGATCCCTATGGCCTTGCCACACGGCGTGTCGGCGACAAGCTGCGAGCAGCATCTAACAACACATAGAGATGTGTGAAGTGTGAAACATGCCGTGAGTCGCCGCGGCGGCGATGAGGTGATTTCTATGCATATGTTTGTCCGCTCACCACCGCGCAGTCGTGGCCCCTGCCCCCTTATTACTATCGTGGTGGAACGTTCCGTCACTCTCGCACTTTGCTGGTCAGAAAGTGACAGATGCTTCATCCACGTTTATCCAGAAGATAAACGCGACCATAATAGACCCGTAGCTTATAATTACGTATCTCACTATCACTAAGCTAAGGTTAATGTTTATACCCTGCAATTCATATTAGGCTCCGCTGCTCCACAAGACACTACATATGCAAAAAGTAAACGCACACAGATCTGCATTCTCCAACTTAACTGCACTCTGCTCGTTCAAATAGTTTCTTCTACCTGATTGAGTTAACGCTAGCTCGGAATTTAACTGTTATTTTACAATGCAATTACAAGCTTCAGTGGAATAGAAAGAAACTATCCTTTGCCGAGTTCATATCGGTGATAATATTTACTTTTGTTCTGTGGACGTTTAATATAATTGTAACTATTCGGTTCTGTAGCTAAAAAATTTGTTGGAAGAATTTAAAATGCTAATATTATTCTTGGAATTGCAGTGTCTTTGTGTTCAGGCTGTACGAAAGTATCGTTTTAAACTGACGAGTGAATTAATGTTTATCTGCCGCACTCAGAGACGTCAATTATTTTTTAAGTTTCATTAAAGTTACGCGTTTAGCCTAGTTGGTAGTGACCCTGCCTACGAAGCTAGCGGTCCCGGGTTCGAATCCCGGTATGGACAAATATTTGTGTGATGAGCGCGAGTATTTGTTTCTGAGTCATGGATGTTTTGTATGTATTTAAGTATGTATTTCTCTATATAAGTATGTTTATCATTGTCTAGTACCCATAGTACAAGCCTAGAGCTTAGTTTGGGACTAGGTCAATTTGTGTGAGATTGTCCCCTTTGTCTTATTCTATTGCTATAGAAAAGAAAGTGACAGCAGCTACTTTTATGAAACTTAAAACTTAACTGACGTCTCTGAGTGCGGCCGTATGAGTTACTCGTCTAAAATAGTGTTCCTTGAATAGAATGCACTTATTTATATATTTTTTTTTCAACTGTTTTCGAGTAACGCTATTTCATATCTATCAGTGTCTAAAAAACTATTTTTTATAATTTTAAAATTCGTAAATATTTGAAATTTTGGCAGTACAGTCGGCCTGATAAATTATATGTAAATGGAATTTCGGTTGCTAATAAATGTGTTGTGACACTGAGGTTGAATTTCGACGTTTTAAAACAATAATGTCTAAGGTCAAATGGGGCAAGTCGAGAGTAGTACGACAAAACCTTGGATTAGACAAAAGAGATTGGATGATTTGGCGCACTTACTCCGATTGGCCTTATCAGATGCATCAATGTTAACTCATATTTTAATATAGGTAGTTATGTAAAAATAGAAAAATCATTTATTTAGTCTATACTATTGAAACGTACGAGAATTTGCGCCAGTCTATTTTTTAAACATGTTTTTATTGAGTGCCTGAACAGGATTTCGATATCTGTTTAACCATATGAATAAGAGTGGAATATAGACTAGAAAAACATAATGTGTGTACCTTCTGCCATGTTATTCTGTTAAAGCATTGTCCTTCACATCACTGAGACGAAGAAAACCGGCGAATTTACGTCGTCTGTCAAGGTGTGTAAATAACATTCCATTGGCTGCACTTTCATTTAGTCGTCGGTTTACCAGCGACTAAATTAAAAATGCAGGCAACCAAATGTCATTTACACACCTTGACGGACGACGTAAATTCGCCGGTTATCTTCGTCTCAGACGATGTGAAGGTGAGACGATTAACAGAATCACACTGCTGATTATTTAACAATTGCAATTATTTCTGATGCCTCTGCCTCTGAGGCCTCAATGTAGTAAGAATTGTAGAAAGAAATTTCACACTCCAATACTGAATCTATATCAAAATGTTTTTATTTTATTTTAACCACAACTAGCGACCTGCGCTCGCTTCGCTCCGGGTACTATTATATACATAAACCGTGAAAAAATATGTAGCTGATGGTGAAAACCGCATTAAAATCCGTTGCGTAATTTGAAAGTTCTAAGCGTACATACAGACGGACAGACGGCGGGAAGCGACTTTGTTTTATACTAGCCCCCTTACTAATAAACGTTGAGTAACGGCTGAGTAGTTATACAATGCTTTGTCCTTATCTGTCATTGTGACATTTGAATTCGACAGATAAGGACAAAGCATTGTATAACTACTCAGCCGTTACTCAACGTTTATTAGTAAGGGGGTAAGTAGTGAAGATGACAATAGGTACATATACATATATTACTCCACATATATACCCGGCATATTCCTGGATAACAGCTAGCTAAGTGGTTATCTGTACAATAGTGATTTATTATAATAATCTGGCGTAACAAATCTCAATTAAAATTCAGGGCTAAGTGAAATTTATTCATTAAAGGGTGGACAGGCTGGGAACGGATTTGGACTAAATAAATGGCAAATAAAGTGATCTATTATGGTCGTGTTTATCGATGGGGATAAATGTGGATGAAACAATTGTCACTTTCTGACCAGCATGTAGGTGCGAGAGGGACGAGAGTTTTATCCACGTTTAATTGGCCCGCTGGATTTCTTTGTATGTGTGAATTGTTTAAAATTAGATTTTTGTCTAGGTTTTGTAATTGTAGCAATATTAGATAATAAATAATAATAATAAATAAATATCAGGGACAATCTCACACAAATTGACCTAGTCCCAAGCTATGGGTACTAGGCAACGATATACATACTTATATAGAGAAATACATAGAAACCAATACTCGCGCTCATCACACAAATATTTGCCCATACGGGGATTTGAAGCCGGGACCGCTAGCTTCGTGGCCAGAGTCACTACCAACTAGGCTAACCGCGTCGTTACAACGATTATTAAATTACAAAACTAAATAAGTAGTTAAATAAATCAGGAATAAATCGCTTTAAAATACATATACAAATTGTCAATAAATTCTGACTAATAAAACTCAATACACATTTATTATTGTTGTTAAAAAAAAACGATGACAGTTTGGTTTTATCACCCATCAAATACTTTATGAGCCTATGTTAAGCGTTTTCTAAAACAGCTTCATGTAAATTTCAAAACGAGACAAACTCGAATAAGTACCTAAGTTTCCCTAGACGCGGAAAAAATTAAGAATGTAATTAAATCAGGTAAGTAACGTCTGGAGGTCCGAGAGACGCAGATAAAAAAGGTTGGTACAGTCAGCATCAAATAGATTGGAGCAGCCAAAATGGCCAAATATATCGCAACACATACTTATTCCTATAGTAATAAAGATGTGTTGCGATATATTTGGCCACTTTCGCTGCCCCTATTTGATGTACAGTCGAATATAGTAGAACCACAAATATAAGTCACATGGAAAATATTTTTTGGCATAGAAATAAGTGATATAACGTCCCACTAAACGAATCAAATAATAATTAATTAGTTACCTACTCAGTAAATATTTAATGTTCACCGCTTCGCGTGACAGAGTGGTAATCCAAAATGCGGTCTCCGCTCAAAACGGCCACTCTGTCACAGTATTTTCTGAAAAACCATCATAAAGAAAAAAACATTAACGACACGAAAAGAATCATTCATTAGTCCTAATAAAAAATGAATGCAACGTTTATTAAAATCAAACATTAAAACCATAATTATCAATTGTTGAAAAAAGCAAAAAACAGAAAAATTACGATATATTGTAGGTAAAAAAGAAGAACGACCCAGGTACATCTGTTTTGGCTAGTCTGCGGGCTGAGATAGCTATCCGGCACTTAGCGCTTGAAAAAACACATTATGAACAGAGTTTTACGAGAATAGTTCTCCCTGGAACTCGATCTGCCAACGTCTGCTTTACTGGGATAAGGTTCTACGTTATAAATAATTGTAATAACTAATGGAACTTTGTACTTTTCTTGTGGAACCTCGAGTCCTTGAGTTTGAAGGTTCTGGTAATTGTGAAAGTTTTGAAGATTTTTTTCAGTTCATTACTTATTTGCTTACAAATGTTTTGCATGAGCATTATCACTTTACGATTTTTGGATAAGTTGATTGAGAATTTCATATAGATTAAGGATCTACAATAACTCTATACAATAAGGTCCATTTTCATCGAGAACGTCACATAAACATCTTACAGCGATTCACGGCAAATATTCTTTGAACACACATCATAGCTGACATTGTAATCACGCCAGCTGTTCGAATAGCTTGAAACGAATTTGAGAATGTTTGCAGCGCAAGCGCAGGTGCCTCACGCCTGTCTCCTGCTTCATTCCCGTGGAGGCATGTCGCTGGTGAGGGAGGAGGGACGATAGTGTTCGCTATTATTCCATACAAGGTTTACCCATGTTTGTTTTCTATGGCAAAACGAGGCAGACGAGCGAGCGGATCATCTGATGGCAAGTGATCACTGTGACCCATAATCACCCGTAACACGCTACAAAGCATCTAGTTCCATATTGGGTTGCATAATCATATATTGTTAGTCATAATGTGTTTTAAGTCATCATTTTCGCAAGTCATAATGCATTTTATACACGACATCGTTATTTTTCCAGGATTTTTATTTAAGTAACCTAACCTAACTTTCCTAACTAACCTAACAACTTTCAGCCTGAAAGGGTGTATGACTAAAAAAATATATGACTAACATTACATTATGCCAACAATATGACCCGCTCACGTTTCAAGAAGACTCAAGTTTTGACTCTGTCTGCCTCCTATACCCTGTCTGCAAAAGGAGGCAGACAGGCAAGCGGTCACCTGATGGTAAGTGATCACCACGACCCATAAACACTAGTAACACCAGACGAATCGCAATCGCAGTTTTTGAATCGCAATCGCAGTCCCTATTCGTATCGGGTCGGCCGTAAATCTCTAGTGTTCTATTCTATGTTAAAACATAGAATATAAACCACTAGGATAGGATATAGGATATGTGCTAAACCTCATCCAAATCCATTTTGTCATTAAAACGTGATTGAAAGACATCCTCACACACTTTCACATTTATAATATTATTATTACTAGTTTTTGCCAAATATTCCGTCCGCTTAGAAGTCGTTAATCGCTATTTACTTCAATAGGTACATTATCTTTCAAAGCTACAAGAACCTGCCAACTACAAACTCGCAGACTAAATATTAAGCAGCTTCACCCCATAACAAATTCTCAATCCTCACCAACTAAAAATACATATTTTACAAGCGTGATAGAGCAAACTGACTCGTGTGGCCTCGACCCAGGACTCATAATCAATGCACGCACTATGTGCCCCGAATGCAAAATTTCACCTGAAATTTAGGTTAGAGAAATATTTTCGTTGCGTTCGGCGTGTACGTGAGGGGTGTTGTTGTTAAATTATGGTTTTAATTGTACGGTATCTGCGATAGTACAAGTACCGCATCTACGGGTATCTTTTTTTAATTTTTTCAGTTAGAGAAGTGAAGAGCTTGTCGGAAAACGGTGAGTTTAACTTGGCCCGAGCATTCAGTGCATCTCTTTACTTATATATAGACTATAGACTATGGGAAGTTAGGGAGATCCGAACGACATATAAGTCGCGGACTTAACTCTAACTTTCATCTAAAAAGAAACAGCAAAATTTAGCTTCTCCTTGCAGAGAAGTTAAAATAAGACAGCAATCAGTTTTGCATTTTTATTGTTAGTCTAAACTCAGCAAATGCTAATTAAATAATTAAAACGATTTTTGAAAGTCGAAAAGATGTATGGAGTTGATGAAACGCGCTAACGCGACTGATCCATCCTAATACATTTTCTTTGATTTCAAAAATCGTTATGCATCTTTGCTAGGCCCCTTTATCAATAAACTTATAGTTTAGAGTGAATTGACTAGTAAAATTATGAAGATTAATATCAGTTCAACAGCTAAATGTTTTAAACAGAGATAAAATAATGTTGAAACATGCTGAATCCCTCGTAAAATACTTCACAGGTAAAAGTTTGAGTTTATGAGCCATAAACCAAGAATCGGTTATAGCTGAATACTTTCGGGTTGTAATGTAACTTGGTTAGATATTTTAATCGGTTTTCGGTCCTTTTAGGGGTCCAACTAGGAACCCTTTTGCCATAAAATTAACTATAATACATGGTTTTTAGAGATAGATTTTTTGTGTTTGTCAACGCCTACAAAGCCACATGACCTCGATGTAATTTGTAGTGCTTGCTCTTAACTGTTTATTTTACCCGACTAATAAGTAGTAGACTAGTCTTTTAAGCTTGCATTTTATTACCCTTGATAAAACTCGTTACATCATTCTAGTGCTTCGTATATCTGTACTGTATTCTTTTAGATAAAGAAAATAATATTATTTAGAATGGTTCAGTTCTCATACTTTAATAAAGTTCGTAAAATAATCACCGTTTTCTCGAAAATGTCATTACTCCGCCGTCGTCTAAATATTCATTCAAATGGCGCCGTATTGCTAGACGGGACAACGAGGAATTAAATACATAAAGGTCATAATCTTGAATTTTATACTTTAAGATTTATACGAGTAAGTCACCGCCAGCTAACTTTGCTAAGCGACGGTGCAACTATTGCCTAACGACGCGACGACGATTCAAGTTACTCAGCAGTTTTACGGTGGAAATATTAAAAAAAAAATACGTTTAAATTGATCAACATACAAACAATACAATACAAATACTCTTTGTCTACACCCATATCATATGACGTCTACAACGCGTTCAGAAACTGTAGGTTATAACTAGCTTTATGTCAGTCATTTGGTGTTGCTCTCGCGGCACATGTTGCGGTTATCTGAGGTTGTAATGAGGAGGTTCACTTTACCTGTTTGCTGCCGATATTGTTATGGTTTTTGAATTTAAAATTTATTCGAATCACGATACAATTTTATTCGGCGACAATTTCTCATCACTCGAGATGAAGCATCAATCAAGATGAAATGTCAACAACATAATTACGTAGGTATATATGTATATAATTGTTTTTTTATAATAGAGGATTTACAATAAGATTGTAGATAAAGTATTGTACGCTCTGCGTAATTGGCATAACGCAGCCGTCACGTAAACTACTATTATTGAACACCACATTCAATTATAACATGGAAAGTAAATACGAAAGAAGAATACTTACACTCTTATAATATTTCTCAAAATTATGATCATCGAATTTTATCTTCACCAGAAAACGCTACAAAGCATCTAGTTGATTAATATTTTAAGGTTTCAAGACTCAAGTATATTTTTGACTCTGTTTTTCTCCTATACCCTGTCTGCTAGACGTCTAAGCAGGACTGTATGTCAATACGTTTATCAAATAATAATAATGAAATAGGTTAATAACTCTACACTCCTGATGATTCGTGTCGTCTATATTTAATTAATTTCCTTAATAATCTTTACATAATGTTCAGCAACACCAACGAAAATTGCGCCAACACAAAAACTTACCCTGACGCAAACAGGCTCCAAGCGCGGTCCGCGAAGCATCTGAACACAATATTTACTCATTATATTAAGTTTATTATTAAGAAAGACTCTTATCATGATCACTCAGCAATGTTTCCTTCAACTTAAACTGTTCCTGACTCAAACCGCCTGCCATGCCTAATTATAATATTACGGTTAAACCATGCTTGCATCTACCTTACATGGTTTTACTCGAAACTTGCCCCGACTCAAACCTGCTCCTAGCCCTGTCCGCGTAGCATCTGGATACATATTTTGCAATCGATTGTAGCCGCAATAAATATCACTCAGTGTGAATGGAGCCATAAATCTCGAACAGGCAAGGCCAGAAACCAATTTTCTCGAAGCGTTATCACATGAATTGCTTTCTTCGTATGGTAAAATCATGTTTGAGGAATTCCCTGAAATAAATTGACGATACTTCTTTATTGGAAGTTTTATTTGTTTGTAATCGTATTGGGTTTTTCGTTAAGAGTTTCGATGAATTGTTACTAACAATTCATCAAATGAATCTAAATTGTGTGGTTTAGTAGTCAATATATACCTTCGTAATAAATCAAAACTTTGATAGTTGTCTTATTACAGGTTACTATGGTTAACAGTGTAGTGTACGAACATTATAACATACAATAAAATACTCTCAGATGATTTGGTATACGATAACCATTTTTTCTACTCAAGCCTTTGACCTCTATGCAGGGTGTTTGGTAGTCCAGTGTACGGACTTTAAGGGGTGGAAGAGGGGGTCATTTTTAACATTTTTGATCATATTTACTATTGTAAAAAGTCTTATGGTTTTTGAGATATAGTCCGCTTTAATTTATTTTTTGTAATTTACAAGTACAAGTAAGCTTGACAAGCTGTGGCATACACGAAGTCGGCTAAAAATGACAGTTATTTTTTGTGCCGACTCAAAGCGCCCCTACGTATGTACCGAGAACTAAAAATGACAAGTTATCATCTCTTTGTGTCATCTCTAACATTAGTTCCGAGTACACTCACCCCTGCCAACAGGGACAGCAGCGCCAAAATGGCGATTATCAAATTGCTATCACGTCGTGAATAGAGGTTAGGTTAGGTTAGTGACTCAAGATAAACATGAATTTCATGTTTATCTCAGAAACAGCTGTCCAACTCATTAAAAGATTAGTTGAGTGCAAACTCCACGGGCTCGCAAGAACAACGAAACAAATAAGTGGAAAATGAAAACTCTACTCTAACAAGCTGAAGCTAACGATTAATTTTATGCTCCTAGGGAACTAATTAACTCTTAACGGAGTCTATTTTTAACTGGTTAAGCTTCTATGTAGTATTTTTATTTTTTATAAAAAATGGTGAGTTAAAAACTGTAACGCCCGACTAGAACGCGAATTTAAAAATACAAAAAAAGAGTACAGTGTAGTAATTATTTCGTTTAATATTAAAAAAATCGGACGGATCCTGCTAGACAAAAGTGCGCAGAACGTTAAGAACCATATTTTAGGAAAATATTGTTATCAATAACTACAGACACTTTTACCGTTTTAAAAACACTTCATAAAACCACTTTTCTAAAGTATGTCTCGGTATTTTCTTCCGAACCCAATAAGGTAAGGCCGCAGCGGGCTTAACGTGCATGAACGAGATAAAATTTGACAAGTGCTAGGGAAATGAATCTGTTCCATATTCTAATGTAAGACTTAAAGCTTAAGGTTTAAAATAAAAGTGTACTGTCTTGATAAAATCGCTACAAAAATGCGAAAATCGCAGTAGTCTCTTAGTAATAAAAGTCAGAACGAGACACTTTTATTTTAAACCTTAAGCATTAAGTCTTACGTTAGAATATGGAATAGATGTATTCATTTCCCTAGTAGGTACCTGTGAAATTTTATCTCGTGCATGCATGTTAAGCCCGCAGGAAGTAAACAACAGATTTTAATACCATCTTAATTTTGCCACTCATAAACACGCCTTTAACGTAACCGAATCGTCGAAATATTAATTTAAAAATAACCGCCAAGAACCAGAATGGACATAAAATTAAATATCCGGAAAGAATCAGGGCGTTATGGCGTTATCTGTAATAGAAATCTGTGGATTTATCGGCTGCGGCGGGCTGAGCGTTCTAGAATGAAATATAGGCTGGTGGCTGTTTGTTTTTCAAAGACAACGGCCGGCTGCCGTTGTTCTAACTTTAAACTTGTTTTTAGGGGTAAAGAAACGGAACCCTTATAGGATCACTCGTGTGTCTGTCTGTCCGTCTGTCACAGCCAATTTTCTCCGAAACTACTTTCCAAACTTCTATCTTGTGACATATTAAATGAAAGTGCTTGTTGTGAGAATTTTAAATAATTTTATATAATTTTATAATTAATAGTTTTGAAGTAATTTAAGAAAATAGGTTAAAATTTGGGAAAAAAATTAGAAAATAGTTCTTTACCTATGGATTACAGGAAAACTTTAGGAACTTTTATAATCATGTGCGGAACCCTCTCCATGCGAGTTCAACTCGCAATTGTCCGCTTTTTTTGGAATATTCCAGGTCTTTTTGCGTCGATTTTCGCTTTGTATTGGTGAGAATTTACTCGTGCTCTAGTTTTTCATGACTTTTTGCATAAACTTGTGAATTGCAGATGTTGGGAACTTGTTTTTAATTTGGATTTATGAATATTTTTTAATGTTTGTTAAGGGTAAAATAGAGATATAAGGAAAAGTTTGGTATTATGAGTTGATTAAAGAAATTAACTACTTAAGTACTTTTAATTCTTTGTACTTGAAGCGTTTTTTTACTGTTAATCGCGTTAACATTATTAAATTCCCGCATAAGCGTCAAATGTTAATAACACAACATGATTTGGAGCAACTTTCCATATTCAAAGATTTAAATATCGAACAATACATATTAGCGCTAGATTCAACTTTATTCTTAACATATGCGTATGCAAGAGCAGAAAACTGCCCAGAAACTCTTTTTATACTTCAATATCGTTCCGCTTAGGCATTTTGACCTTTTCCAAGTAACATTTTTTCTCCAAGAATATTCCTTTTCTACAATAGTTTTATCCGGAGCATTCCCGCGGGCTTCCTTTGTCTTTGATGTCGTCATAACGATACATAAAGGGTGCTCAGAAATATTAGTACGCTTTTTATTTGGTTTAGATTTATCCCGGTCTCGGCCCAGTCCGACGCCGGTCAAAGTAAATATTTAACTTTTTAACAGCCACTGGTTCGAGAATCTCAGTCGACAAAAACTGAACGTTTATGAGCAATTAGCAATGTTCATTAGAAGTATAGAGTTTATTTTTATTTTTGTTTTTATTCTGTTGAAAACCGATGGATAAAGATATTTTTTCGTGAATGATAAATCGCTGGTTCTAATTAAGTGGTTTATATAAATATAAACCACTATATAGTAATAAGTGTAATAACTAAATAATATTGTGTTTCTACTGAAACGTTTCACTCATAATTCTATTAAGTTCTAATTTGTGAAACCAAGCTTCCCCGTAATAACATCGATGACGAGCATTCTGAACGTTGTGAAGGGTTCCGTTGGCACCCTTTGGATACGAAACGCTGAAAACTAAACTGCAGGGCAGTTCAGCCCTCATAGAAATAGAAATGGAACATTTTATTTTTAGATTTTCGAAAGTTGGCCCAGGTGGCCTGGTCTGCTCGTATGCATTCTTCACGACATAAAAAAATCTAAGGCGCAAAAACAAAACTTTAAAGTACAGTCGAACTCATAAGTAGCTGCACATTGTAGTACCTTGTCGCAGTATTGACATAATAAATTCAAACTATTGACACTTATAATACGTAACTGCGACGTGGTACTAATATGTAAAGCTACTTAATGAGTTCGACTATAGGTACTAAAAAAGTTATTAACCTAAATCATATTTGTTATAAAAGCCAGCACCTAGTGATTTTCTAGTCCAGTTTTATGTTTCCCGCTGCAGTTTTCTTTAATGAGCTTCAGGTTATAAACGGCCATAAGTGACATTTCCATATTTACAGTATTCAAGCGAGCTAGACTTTTTTTTTACTACAATCATGGCAATCACCGCTTTCTCCGGTGTCCTTAGAAAAATTAACAGACACAGGGTGCGATTAAATTACTGACAAAAGTTTTATCAAATGTACTTCACACTTCTAACATTTTTTTGGATTTAGTTTAGGTATAAAAGTTATCAAGTGTTTTCATTTGTGCTAGTTCTAATAATTAATATTTGTTACTTTATTACCTTGTAATGTAACTTACTTTTAAGTATTATTGTATTTTATATTGGAAAAAATGACCTTCAGCTGGAGTTTCTTGCGGCGCTTCTTCTCCGCAATGATGGTCTTGTCCGAAGCGCTGGTAGATTCACTCTATATTACTGACGTGTAAAAGAGCCCGTATGTGGCCAATTCACTGAATAAATATTTGAATTTGAATTTGAATTGAATCACCTTGTAAGCATAAATATTTGAGGACTAGCTTTCCGCCCGCGACTTCGTCTGGGGAATCAATTCATTTGCAAGTTAAAATATTGCCTATTTCCACCCTGAAAGTCCATTTAGTTGGTGAATGGATTTTTGAAATCGAAGATTAGCCCTTACATACAAAAAAAAACAAATATCAATGTAAGATCACTTGTGCAATTAATCTTACAAAGTCGACTGTTCAAATGCGCAGGATTCCTCACGATAATTTTCCTTCATGATTTAATTTAGTGCTCAGGGGAATGTACTTAAGTTAGAAAAGCTCATCGGTGCATGGCAACCGCGTGGGATCGAACTTGGTACCTTACGGTTACGACTCGACACCCTCTAAGCCACCTAGGCTACCGAAGTCCTTGATCTCTGTGTACATTATAATTCGTAATAAGATATAATAAGGCTTTTAAAATTGCTTATATAATTGAATGACCAATATATTTCAAGTCAAAAAACAGGCAGTTGAAACGCCTGAAAAATTATTTAATTTTAATTATTAATAATTTCAACATTAAGCATCCTTTTGTAATAAAAAGAAAACAAAATAAGAGCTAAGTACACTCCAATCACAAGAGAGTTCGCTACCGTGCAGAGATCGCAAACATTTCTCGCTAACAATACACTTATTGTTTTATTAACGATTATCTTCTTCATGTCCGCCATGTTGTTCCACGGATCATTTTATTAGTTTAGATAACATAGTATGCTGTTGACTTTAATTCTTGGAACGGAGACATTTCTTCACATTTTTTCTTGTTATTTTAGTATCTTGCGCTTTAAAGTGCTGGCTGGCTGAGAGTACTTCGTTGAAACTATTTCTTGGTTGTTGATTTTGCTGCTATAAAATGGTTGTATTTTATTAATAAAAGTTGCAGAACTAAAGTGGCGTATAATGGTATAACAGAATGTGTCTCAAAAGGCATTTTAAATATTAGAACACAGGATTATAAAACACTTCTGTATTCATCTTAACAAAATATTTGAGGTAATTTTAAACCTTCTTTCTAACTCGATATCCCACCCGCATTATTTCACTGCAATACCACATGCTTCACTAATAAAATCGAGAAAATAACTCACTTAATTAAACATAATAAAAATTCCAAATAAATAATCTTGGGACTCGCGAGTAAAAATAAATTAGTAACTGGATACCTTCCAATTTTTCTCATCAACAATTTTAAAGATGGTGTAATTAATTGGGGCCTGAATGGCCCTTTACCTTAATGGGAAAGGGCCTCTTTAGAAATAATTAAAATTACTAGCTATAGCTAGATGGCGCGAGGGTGGGAATTCAAGGGGAGACTTTTTTAGGTTCCGTACCCCTGGCAATTTAACGTTTACGGAAAATTAAGTATACTTACCCGAATTTGTCTTGCCGCTGACAAGTTGCTATTAAATTATTTAGTATACAGAACATTCAGTGATACGCGGACAACGCGATTAACCTAGTTGGTAGTGACCCTGCCTACGAAGCTAGCGGTCCCGGGTTCGAATCCCGGTATGGGCAAATATTTGTGTGATCAGCGCGAGTATTTGTTCCTGAGTCATGGTTGTTTTCTATATATTTAAGTATGTATTTCTCTATATAAGTATAGTGTAGTGTTGCCTAGTAAACATAGTATCAGACTACAGCTTAGTTTGGGATTAGGTCAATTTGTGTGAGATTGTCACCTGATATTTTTATTTATTTATTTGTAGAACGAAAACATGTTAATCCGTTTCCCGTTGCTGCATGAAAGACAAACAAACTAACCAACGCACTTTCGCATTTATTATATTATTAAAATTTAAAGACAAGGAAGTGTAAGTGGAACTGATAGTGAAGTAGATACCTGGACAACTCCTCATTGATTAACGTTTAACTAAATTTACCAACAGTGAGCAAAAAACTCCCCCGCGCTTAGGAGAGAAATTACCTTAAATATCTATTTTTATATGTAAAACATTAATGCATGCATAAACATAATAAATAATTTAAACAATCAAATTAGTTTTACATTTATAATGCAGTTTTACTTATTTGTTTTGGTAAAGAAAATGTTTTCTTAAAGTAAAATTTGTTGACATAATATTTTAAGGGTTCCTCCAGATTTTTCCACCCTGTATATGCCTCATTAGACATACTAAGAACATACTTAAAAATATATCCTTGATGTGTATCAAATTATCTGAGTCATGCAGGCGTCACTACGGGTTCTCGCATCTGGCATTATAAGGTGAATGTCATTAGGACGCGAACGTGCCTAAGCAAATATTGGGCCAATTACCGTTCGAACGTCTCGTTAGTGAGATCAGGGTGCGTGGTAACGCCGGTATTTACAGCAACTCGCTTGATTAAATGCCTAATCATTTGTATGAAATTGTTAGGATTTTTACGAGTTCTTTTTTTTTATGACTTCAAGGTAAACAACTCAGGGCTTATGGTAAGCAGGATGGTAAAAAGGCTGTATAATAAAAAGAATATCATATGCGCATACTACCTTTTTACTGTGGAAGGCAGCTGGCGGTTGATTGCATTTTGATGACGATGACAGGTTAATGGATAATAATAAATAAATATAAGGGGGCAATATCATACAAATTAATAGGTATAATTAGAAAATAATAGATAAATACGAAAACAATTATATTCTATCTATACTTCCACTCTGTCATGTTAAGAAAAGTAAACGGTACTAGACTAATTACCATTTTACCAAACGATGTTAAATGTTAATCGAGTGTTAATTAATACATTTTGACAGCTGTTAACACTCTAATCGTCTGTTAAGGGGTTGGTGAAATCCGACATAGCCCTCTTATTCATAATCGCACAATAACTACAGTATGCTTGGTTTGTCCTTATCTTTCATTGTGACATTTGAATCTGACAGAAAGTGACAAAGCATATTTTTACTAAAATAGGTTTGTTGTGCGTTTATGAATAAGGCGTAAACCTAATTTTATATCTTATTGCAGAGCCATTAGGTATATAAATTTATCATTTACCTAACAACTCCCAGAGGAAATTTCAGGCGCGTGTTACCTCACCTGTTATGGATTCTTTAACCAAGGCCATACAAGTCGAGGTCACTAATATCTACATAGACAACATGTCAAATATATTTGTTAAACATTTATTTAGTCTTTATTGCCCAAAAACAAGTACAAATGGCGGACTTAATGCCTAATGGCATTCTCTACCAGTCGACCACGGATCCAATTAGAAATTTACGTACTAGGTGCACAGAAAAATAAGACGGACATAATAAATAAACTAAACGAGTGTGTGGTGGAGAAATATTTACGAGATATAGCTAGTAGGCATCGGTTTATGTAAAGTGGAACCCAAATTACTTGTCTTATTTGGTAAACAACTTCCTAACCTCTAAATGCAACTTTTTTGGCTGAAACAGCTGTTTTAAATAAAATAAAGCCATCCCAGACGATACATTAGCCATTTTGGCCAAGTTACGTCCAAAGTGTTGTCTCAATTTGCTTTATTTACGATCAAAGTGATGTAAAAGATCCAAACCCACCACAAAAGGTGCATTTAAAGGTTAGAAACTTGTTTACCAAATAAGACATATAATTTGGAATCCACTTGGAAAAGCTCATTGGTACATGGCGCTTGCGATTACGAGAGGACGACCAAAGCCATTAGGCCACCGACGCTCTCCGCAAATATTTAAATAAAATGTGACGTCATTCTGAATTAATAACCACTTAACTGACTTTAATACCACCACTATAGCACTATTGCTCCAGTTACGTCCCCTCCATGTCCGAAATAAGGCCATCAAGTAATTAACCCTGTAGTGGCCTTTCCGTTGCAAATGCAGCACATAGAGGGTTAATTTAAATGTAAAGTCTTGCCAGACGGGTTCGTTTACGGTCTCTAGTCTCTGCCGTATTTTAATTAAAACCTCTTTGTTCAATGTTGCCAAGGAGTGGTTTACTAGGATTGCTAAGGTGTAAAATAAAACGTGTTTGTTCTAGCAATATTTCAGGGAAGCTTACCCACTATATTAACCAAAGGAATACGCTTGGTAAAATAACAATAGTTTTATTGACAGTATGCATAAGGTTCAAAGTTCAAGAATGTTTAATTACACTCCTGCACCATTTTGCGGGCTGGACTATCAAATGGCTACAGCAGTAGACTTGCTTTTACTGTCTGATGACAATGGCAAACAAAGTCAGTATACTTTTTAGCACTAAAAGTGTAGTTTTGGCAAATATAACACTTTCTCGCCGCTGGTCATACATCCGACCAAGACATTAGTTTAAAAACTCAATGTATACTAATTTGATTAACACTTTCATAGTCCAGACCTCAAACCAATATAAATATATTAATATTAAGATTACATAAGTAAATACTGCTACGATACAATATCAATTTCCTTTATTTTTTTATTCTACATAGTTTTTATTTATCAATGGAATTACTACGGCTGTCTCGCAACGCAATTATCAATCCTGCCATCTCTTTTTCCTCTAAACTTCCCACCTTAGCTATCCGAACAAAAACATGCGCTTCCTGCGCTGGTTCTTTCACACGTCGCTAATTTAATTTGGCTTGATTGTATGGTGTGAATGAATTACCTTTTAGTTGCTATGTTGTGTTTGTGATTTATGCTCTGTAGAGAAATCTTCAGCGTTTTGTTTTCTTTTATGTTAGTTGTATGTTAGTTGGGTTCCATCTTTTGTCATAACGCTGTTTGACCTAAATTCATTTGCCATAACACTTTTATCATAATGGATGTAAGCCATAATGTTACCCATAATATTTAATTCCCATAATGAATCAATTGTCCTAACACATTTAAGACATAATTTTGGTTGTCACAATTTTTATATTCCTAAAAGTTAGGTACCACGACGATTGTTAGGTTTAATTGCGACAATTTACGCCAGGACCGACCTGCTAACATTGTAACAGTATTCTGGCAGCAAATCGCCTTTATGGAACTACGAACATTATATCAAGTTATAATTAGGACAAATTAAATAAATAAACAAATGTCAGGGGACAATTTCACACAAATTTACCTAGTCCCAAACTAAGCTCTAGGCGTGTACTATGGGAACTAGACAACGATAAACATACATAGAGAAATACATACTTAAATACATAGAAAACATCCATGACTCAGGAACAAATACTCGCGCTCATCACACAATGCCCATACCGGGATTCCAACCCGGGGCCGCTAGCTTCGTACCAACTAGGCTAAAAGCGTCGTCAAATGTAATAAAAACTTTATGACAGGAGAAAATAGGTCGATATACATCATTAGAACAAACGATTTATTACTACAAACGTTATGGCAAGTGAAATTAGGATTACAAATGTTAGGACAAATTAGAGAGCCATCCAAACACAAACTGCCTCCGCCGGTCTTTTACACGTCGCTTATTTAATTTGCCTTACCTTACCTAATTGTATGGTGTGAATGAATTATCTTTTAGTTGGAATAATGTGTAGTTGTGAAGTTGTGATTGCTTGTAAAAGGTATTCATGCAATGGGGAATATAATATGCATGATCTTTTTGTTTAATTAAAAAGTCAATCATGTAACAAACAGTAGAGATTTTTTTTTACGAATAACTATAAAAATAACCAAGATATAGCTATTAAATATTTGTTTCTATCTTTTTCTAGCAAAAGAGAATTTAACATGGAGTTTATATGTAGTGCCCGCTGACGTCACAGTACATGTCGAATCTCTATGTATTATTAGTAGTTTTAAAATTATCCATATGTTTTGGCCGATTTAGTTTTAATTTCCATTTTTTCCATCTCTTTTATGGATTTTCATATTTTGTTACGATATATGATATATACGATATACGATAAAAAAATTCAAGCATATTCTCAATTATCTCACTTGTTTGTGATTCGTTGCATTTGCTTCGTTACAAATCGTCTAATTCAAAACTGAATGACCTATCGTCGCTGCGCGTGCAAAAGTCGCTATGTGTTTTTGACGTATTTCCCAGTTCGGATTCGATACCCGGTATATGTTTTTGTGTAATGAGCACGATTGTTCCTAAGTTTTAGATATTATCTATGTATTTAAGTTATCTATCTCTGTATAAGTGTGTTATCTTTAGCTCTTATAATACAAGCCTAGAACTTAGTTTGGGACTAGTTTGGGTTTAGTTATTCCTCTCCACCGTTTACATGTTTACAAAACATTTGCCGCTTATTCACATAAAACAATGCAACAGTTAATTTATTCTCCATCTAGGATCCGCGAGACACTTGCTCGCTCCCAAGACCTTATTAAAACCGCAAATAATTATCACTGTTAATTCTGTTGTAAAGAACAAAAGACGGCGGATAAAACAACGCCGAGGATTATATTTACTACAGCAAGTCGAATCCCACCGAAAAAATTGAACAAAAACACGCTTTGAAATCCCGGCTACCTACCTATAGTGCGCGACAGAGTAGAGCCCATAGATATTGTATTATCATAACTGGACGTAGCTTAGGGAAAAGGATCCAATTCAACCATTTTACACTTGTAGAATTTGACATAATATTGACAGCAATATAATTCAAATTTAAATACATTTACTTTGTGGGTTGGATCCTTTTCCATAAGCTACGTCCAACTATGGTAGAGCCGCATTCACATTTGTCTGATGTGTTGTGTCGTGAAGCTCCAGAACAGTATCGCTTTCATAATCGTACATTTTAATGGTTACGTTCACATCGTTGCTGTAGACTGAATTTGTTATGTAGGTTAAGTTATGATTGTTATGTCTTCTTGTCTTATTTACTGTATAACTGGGTCCTGTAACACAGGGCATCCTAGCTCAGGGCCCAAAACCACTGTTTCATGTATAAGTGTGTTTATATGAAAATATATTTAAAAAAAAAATAACTGTCTGAAGCAGGGCTTGATTTAACGTTAAAAAGTTGCTAACGTTACCCGCTGATCGACAGTTAACGTTATCAAAATATGTCGTTAAAATTTTGTTAATATATTTTAGCGTTATTTTTACCGGTAAATTGAGGTAAAGTTAAAAGCAAGGTATTGTTAATATAAAGGTTATTATATTAACGTTATCCGCATCCGTCATCAGCTTGATTTAATGTTATTTTTAACAGTATTTAACTTTAATTTAACGGTAGTTAACGGTATTTTTATGAAATTACCGTTAAGTAAGGTTATTTATTATGTTATCATCTAGTAATTAACAAGTCTCGGGTTATTGTTAAAATTAACGGTGAAATTAACGTTAGTAAGTTAACATTATAATAAAATTACTGTAACAAATAATATTAAAATTTATACCGTTACCAAAGTATTTTTATGAAATTACAGTTAAGTAACGTTATTTATTATGTTATGTAGTAACGTTAACAAGCCCTGGTCTGAAGCAGTATGTTGGCTTGTGTTGTGTCGCCGCTTCACAACGGATCAAGTGTGACAAGTGTGCACGGGATTCCTGAAAATCTTGGTTCAAAATATCGATAGAAGACGTCACAACACTGCACAAAGATGTGTTCGCCATCACGTTTGTGAGCATCACGACACAACATATCAGACAAATGTGAATGCGGCTTAGGAGTGCGGACGACGTATGAGGTGGGACGCTAACTGTAGTTAAGTATTTATTTGTCTTTATCAGGGACCGTTTTCGTTACGGTATAAACGGTATGGTACGGGTTTTGGATATCGGTACCGCTTCGTTATATAGGTAGAAACTATACCGGTATAAATACCGGTATACATTTAGGCATACTCGATAACTAGCGCTGATTGGCTGTACCTTTATGAAAACGGTTCGCAGGTATCGAAAAAAATAACTGTTCTGGTACCGTAAACTTTCTTTTGTGGTATTGAAACCTAACAAACGAAATGGTATTACGTCATACCTATATTTTCCGGTTATGCAGTCCCTGGTCTTTATATAGTTAGGTACGCCAGTTTATTGTCGTTTAGTACCCTAGTATACCTAAGCCTAGAGCTTAGTTTGGGACTGGGAAAATTTAAAGATTTTACAGGAAATAAATAGATTCAGTGAGCTCTCTGGATGCAAATGCTCTGCAGCGTTGCAGGCGGAATAGCACGGAGCATGCATTTCTGGAATTAATTCGTGACTTGCGATTTCTCGCGTAGGTTCCTTAGCGAATGAATAATTGTATGATAAACTAAATTTATGCAATTCTTAAGGCTTACCCAGACAGCTTCTGTCTTTGCTAGTTTTACTAGATGTTATTTATTGTGGTTTCTATCCATGAAGTCTTAATTTTTTGGACATTACGGGCGCGCCGCCATGTTTTACATAATACTAGCTTTTGCTAGCTTTTGCTATGACTCCGTCCGCGTAGAAGTCGTTTATCGCTGCTCCCTCGAGAACTGTCCATTTTTTCGGAATAAAAAGTATCTCTTGTTCTATTTCAGATTATAAACTATCTGTGTGCCAAATTTCATTCAAATCCGTTCAGCCATTTTTGCGTGATTGATTAACAAACTTCTATCCATCCATCCAAACGTTCACATTTATAATATTAGTAGGATTAGTAAGATTTCAGTAATCCTAACGTAAACATTTCGGCCATGACGAGAGTCAGTATTGTTAAATGTAAGATTTTTTTTTATTTATTATCATTTTGTTATGACATGCTGATTACTTAGGAAGAGAAAGAACTAGGCTTAGTTATACTCTGTCCATATAACCCAGAAGGCTAATGTCGTGTCGTATCAGGGGTTAAAAAAACTGGTAGGTAGAGAACAGAGAAAAGTGGCAATTACTCCACAGAACCAAGCTCTAAAAAAATGTGTACTCAAAAACTGCTGTATTAATCTTGAGAATACTGTAGTTTCGCTTGTAGTTAAACTATACGTAGACCTAAGAACACGACGCCAAGATCGATCCTGTTGAAATTTTCAAACGTATAGTTTCGTAACGGAGGGTAGGTAATGACTTGTAAATAAGGCCGGCCATTAATAACCCGCTGTCTTGAGCAGCTCCGAGCAATTACCCGTGTGTGTTTACAAAAAGATCCCGACTAATTGGATGTACGGCTTTATGTCCTGTAGTTAATGTCGTGACACGATTGTTGGTATTTAAGGTTATACACCATTGTAAAAATAAATAGATAGCAGGGACAATCTCAATCAAATTGACCTAGTTCCAAACTAAGCTCTAGGCTCGTACTATGGGTACTAAGCAACGATATACATACTTATATAGAGAAATACATACTTAAATATACAAAAAACATCCATGACTCATGAACAAATACCTACTCGCGCTCGTCACACAAATATTTGCCCAAACCGGATTCGAATCTGGGACCGCTAGCTTCGTAGGTAGGGTCACTACCAACTTATAGTTTAAACTAGCTTTAGACCCCGACTACGTCCGCGTAGAAGTCGTTTATCGCTTTTCACTCAGTAACTGTAAAATTTTCCCGGGATAAAAGTATTTATGCATCAATCTAGGATTAGGACAAATTTCATCCAAATCTGTTCAGCAGTTTAGGTTTGATTGAACCACAAACATTCAAACATCCATACACATTAATAATATTAGCGAAATTAATAAGTTAGGATAGAATAAGTTGGATTGATACGTTAATAATTATATTTGATTGTAATACAAAGACGTGAGTGGATGAAAGGGGTATGTATTCAAGAAGTCGCGAGTTAAATTGTGACTTAACACCTACGCTTATGCCTTAAAAATGTAGTTTGAATCAAAGTGACATACCCCCTTCTTCCACTCACGCCCTCACTTCATTACAAGTGCACCCTTACACGTTTTTATACTTTCCCAAGTTTCTACGCGCCAAGAATTCAAACTGTCCCACTGTTCGACTCGACGCAGACTGTCAAGACAGTAATCAATTTTAAAACAAATTAAATTCAAGGGTCGAATTAATTGAAGTAAAATTAATTAAATCCGGCCCGAGTGGCCACGTCGATGTTAATTGATTATTGGGCTTCCTTTGAAATAGTTTGGCCTCGGGTTTATTATAGTTTGATTGTTTCGGCCAGTTGGCTTTGAGACTGCGATATCCGAGGACAGCCCTGTTCAACTCCCCAATTGAGGTGCAAAAATATACCTACGCCCAGCATGCTCTGACATGACATGACTTTATTTAATTCGTATGACTTTCCGGTTTATTAGTAACCCATACGTTTAGCACGTGTTTGTACTATAAGCAACAGTTTACTGACCATAATAAATAAAAACGTCCTACTGGGCACAGGCCTCCACTCACAACGAGAGGGTTTGGGCTATAGTTCCCACGCGGGCCCAGTGCGGATTGGGAACTTCGCACACACCGCCAAATTGCTTTGCAGGTGTGTTTGTGCAGGTTCCCTCACGAGGTTTTCCTTCACCGAAAAGCTCGTGGTAAATTTACAAATTATATTTCGCACATAAATTCCGAAAAACTTAGAGGTGCGAGCCCGGGTTCGAACCCACGACCCTCTGCTTAAGAGTATCGGCAAGTCAAACCATTAGGCTACCACGGCTTAACTGACCATGTCACCTTACAATAAGGCTCGCTGTGATGCTGTTAGTACAGTCACACCAAGGCATTGTTGAGCCACTTGCTAACATTCTTAATTCGGTCGGGTTGTCAAATCGTCAAATTTCAATAGTAACATACCGTGTACGATTTGACAACATGACCGAATTAAGAATGTTGGCAAGTGGCTTGACAATCCCGTGGTGTGACGGTACAGTCAGCAAACAAGGTCGCTTCACTTAATGCAAGAAAATGACGTAGATTGCGGTCGTGGTAAGCGATCACCGCTGCCCAATTGTTTGGCCTTCAAGTTATTTGGACCACTAAAGCCGTGTGTCCACCGTCGTGGCCGAGCCGTCACCGAGGAAGAGATTCTTTCGGACCGAGTTCAAGATGACGTGACGGTGATCGTGTATCCACCAGGACCGATCTCGATGGTTCAGTTTGTTCTAGCTATCTAGCTAGCGAACGGCATATAAACTTTCATGTCGTAAATAGGTACTTCCTACTGCATGACTTTATTTTTTTAAGTGGGTACAAGTTAAACATTACCTACCTAAATAAAAAATAAAAAAATAAGTAATAAGCCTATGTAACCTAACCTAACCTTTATTTAATATGTTTTGGTTTAAGCGTAAATGGGTCATTATACTATTAAAGACCTATAAAACGTCCCTTACTGCGAACGTCTATTCAAAGTCATAATTTTCAACAAAACTGGATAATCTTAGAAATGCACACAATTTTCAAATTCTGAACGACATTCCTAAATAACGTTTTATGGCAGATTATGTGGGGATGGGTGAGAAAAAGGCTATAATGGTAACGCAGTGGTCGTTATTCGCAAGGGGATGTGGGGAGTGGTAACGCAGTGGTCATTTGAGCAGTAAATTCGTGTTTTATATACAAAAACATCAAAAATAGTGGGTACATTTACAATAAAAAGTGAGATCTGGTTGAGAATTAACGTGGCGCCGCTTCAAAATTTTCGCAACATATCTGTGAATTTTTAAAATGGATCTTGAACTTAATTTCTATTTTAGGCAATGAAATAAAATAATGGCCCAAATACGTTTTTGCCAAATGATTATATTTTTCGGACTTACTTTTGGTGACATAAATGAACGCCTATACTTGACGCCCACCGCTGACAATATTGCAGTTTTCCGCCCGCAATCAGCCCGCCACCACGCATCGACAACTTTTAATTTTCGTGTTTACGCATAATTGCGCCGAATAATTCGCTTAAAGCGCTATAAATCTGTCCTATTTGTTATTTATTCGTAATGTGCTGGGAGATAAATAAAGCGGAAAGCGCTGTCCGGGTTAAGTTACGCGGATGAAACTGTTTATTTTTATTTATCGGCGGTTAGTGATGTCGTGAAATTTGAAAAAGGAAGCGCATTAAAAAGGTTAGGAGGTTTTTTAGTAAAGAAAAATTCAAACAGTGACGGTTGTGGCCTTTTTACCAATATGTTATTTTATTAACTTTCTTGTAAGGAAGGTAGAACAAAAATTTTATACACATCTCATATGTTTAATGTTTAATTGTTTATCGCAGCTAATTAGCATTAGTTATAGATAAATAAGTTAAATCTTTAAGTTAATACCTTATAATTATAACCTTAGACTAAATCAAAAGGGGAAGACACGTTATCGCCGCACAAGACATTAACATAATGCGTGCCGCGACACCTACATTCGCAAATTCCACACACACAGCTGTAAACATGCACTAAGGAGCAATAGAGATAAATTGATAGACTAACGTCGTACGCGTAAGTGAGACAGCCATATGTCTCACAATAATGACGACGTCGCACGTGTTGACAGATCGGTGACGGCCGGACGACTGACTCAAATATAGGCGCTCAGCGCCTATATTTAGGTGTCAAGACCGCGCGCCGGTCACGTATCTTCCTCCTTTTGTTTTCATCTAAGTTTATAACACAATCCAAGGCACCGACACAAATTATTTGGTGTTCGTTCGTTATTCGGAATCACAAATGCCCTGGAGCTATTCAACCTCGCCAAAGATCGGGAAAAGTATGCGGAGCTGACTGCCAACCCTCACTAGTTGGAGAGGCACAGAAAGAAGAAGTTCGTTATTGCTCGCGAGCTCTTGTTAAACAGAAAATCGAAATGAAAATTGATAATCTGACTATTTATTATTTGGGGGGTTGAGATGGTTCTAGTGTGCCGTTTCGACCATTGCTGATCTATTGTGGCAGCCCTTTGTTTATAGCTCACCGCAAAGCCCCGTTGCGTCTAGGAATTTCCAGATGCTTTTTGCAGTGAGGAGTTGTATCTCTTGTGGGTCTATGATATGTCGCCCTAGGTAGATACTTCTGTTGCGCATCAGTGGTCCGCATGAACAGAGGACGTGCATAGCTGTCTCCTGTCTCCTGACAGAACCTGCTGTCGCGTCCTGTTAAAATCTGACTAACAATACCTTTACAAAAATTAGGAATTCCAATATAGACTCGCACGGTCTACTTTTTAAACGTCCGGAATTCCCGTAGAGTTTGGAATTCCGTAAGCCTTCCCCACGTATCACCGGACGCGGACGTGACGGGAATCCGCCTCTTTGTCCGACGGTAAATTTAACATGAATTCAAAACAAATTATGTCACCAGCTAATTTGGGCGAGACCACGTTTTCGAGTACCATTCCGTTTCCGGTTAACTAGCTTTGGCCCGCGGCTCCGTCTGCGTAGTCGTTTATCACTTATGCTCGAAAATTATCAAATATTGTGGGATAAAAAGTATCATGTGTCTAGCTCTAGCAATCTAGAATAAGGACTGTGTGCAATATGTAACCATAACCCATTCAGCCGCTTAGTAATGATTGAAATAAGTAACAACATCCAAACATGCATACAACCTTTCACATTTATAATAGGTATTAGGATTTTTGTGACGTTTTAGTAGGTAACAAACACTTTTAACCTTTTGACCGCCGTACAAAGGCCAAAGCTGGACAAAGGCCTTCCCCAAGGTTCTCCACAACGATCGGTCCTCTGCTAATGTCATCCAGCGGTTTCCCGCGACCTTTATCAGATCGTCGGTCCACCTTGTGGAAGGCCTGCCGACACTTCGTCCCCCGGTTCGCGGTCGCCACTCTAGGACCTTTCCGCTCCAACGGCCATCGGTTCTACGAGCAATGTGCCCCGCCCACTGCCACTTAAGGTTTGCTATTCGGTGAGCTATATCAGTCACTTTAGTTCTCCTGCGGATCTCCTCATTCCTGATTCGATCTCGCAAGGAGATACCCAGCATAGCTCTTTCCATCGCCCTTTGAGTGACCTTGAGCCTTCTTATGAGGCCCATTGTAAGCGACCATAGCTAATGTCAACCTTCCTCAAATACACTTAGGTCTACTTTACGCTGTCAACCATATTAATAACAACCACGTTATTTATTTATTTAAACTGCACAATACAATCAAATGTAAAACGTACAAATGGCGGACTTAATGCCGACGTAATGACGTTAATAATAAAACGGTTTGTAAGTGTCTCATCCCTAGCACAATACACGTGGAAAAAATTTGAAAATCGAATATTTAACCTCCTTTTGCTAGGGGTCAGTGATTCAACAGTTTTTTATTAAACGGGATTGTTGTATGATAGCGATGACAGACAGGTGGACACTAGATAGCGATTGGTATATTTATTTCAGAACAAATTTCGAGTCGTTATTTGCAAGAAAATGACAGATGCACGTTATTAGGTTTTTTTTTAATAAAGGACTCATGAAATTTGCAACGGTGAAACATCGAAACCAGGCTATCCGTTCGATATCCAAAACGTTAAAAAAATACTAGTAGACGTTTACACATGTTACATACGTCATCATCATTATCATCAGCCGCATGAAGTCCACTGCTGGACAAAGGCCCTCCCCAAGTTTACATACGTATGTAGGTACATACACCCTTAAAACATTTGCCGCTCTCTTAGACCGTCGGATACATACCTCTCACATATGGATTTCCTAAGGCCATAATTATGACATGGAAGAGGGACATATATATGTAACGGCTATAGCGCTGTCCCTTCTTCTCTCTGGGACTGGTTTTGACTCCTTATAATGCGGCTTCGGAACCGATTAACCTACAAAACCATCAAAACACACGAACAGTTTTCTCTGAAATCAAATCCCCGTCTGCCGACGCTACCTAATCAATCACCCTTTATTAACATGCGACGCACGCGCGTTATAGACCTGAAGCACACCGTTGGTATCTCTACGTGGTCGAGTACCAAAACAGTCAATATGGGGGAAAGAACAAAGTTATATAAATAAAAGTAAAAACTTGATTTTATTTAAAAGGTCGAATTAAGTTTTTATTTGCTGTCTAAAAAAAGCAGGCCAACTTTTGAGTATAAAGTGGCAGGTTTCTATACATACAATATAGGTTTTTATTATACAAACATAGAAAAACTGTAATTCTTAGGATCTGTAACCCAAGTGATTAACACTATAGATAGGTCAATCAGGTCAACAATAACTATCAATCAGGCAGGCTAAAATGCCATCAATCCATTTTCTAGCCATACTTATCAAGTTCAATCGTATGTTAGACAATATCAACGGGGTATTGATCATGATTACCTTTTGATGTAATGTTGAGCTCCCATTTCGCAGTTACATGTGTCATGGTGATGGTGATCACTTTGATATTACATCTAATGTAATCAACCGTGAATCATTGAAAACGGCTTTTAACCGCCTGAGTCCCACGTCAAATTTCGCTAGTTCGAAACAGAATCTTATGTCAGTCAACAAAAGTTAAAAGTCATTTTGACAATTGTCCTATATATAGGACGTCGGGCCGCGGGAAGTTAATCGTACGAACATAGTAAATACAATGGTGATGACGTAAAGTATTTAAAATAATTTTGTTTCGCTATTGTAACCTGCCGAGACCCAACATTTTTCTCTTAGTAACTTTTTGTCTTTCTCCCCATACCGTTCAACTGGCACTCAATCAGGTAGAGTCACCGACAGCGTCCTCTAGGCCTATTACTCCACTGTATCATTGATTTTTTTGCCGTCGCTACTCTTGATTTATCTTTCGACGAGTTTTGCGTTTTTTCCTGTCGCTTTTAACATGTTCGGTGCCAAGTTACATAATTCCTTTTAAAAATGACCTGATATGGAGCGCCCTGAATTGTGTTTCGGGTGGCTGGAGTGTCGAATATTTACAGGAGATTGGATTCACGAGAAAAGGGCTTTCCGAATATATACTATGTTAGAATATACGTAAATTTGTAACGTGCTTTGTGAAGCTACAGTCGAGCAGTCGGACAAATTGTGATCTGCCATTAATGTGGTGGTGGTTCTAATGCGTTCTTCGTCAGGGTACGCTTGACCATGATCCAGATTCGGCAAGTCTGGTTATTACAGTGTCGACTGCCACCTGACCTCCGTAACCCTTATGACAGCGGAACCAAACCAATTGAATCATGGTTACACTGGTGGTTAAATTCTGATTGCACGACATAAAACAATAAAAGTCGATTTATTAATTTCTTCAGATTATGAGCTGTCAAAACCTGACAGGCAATGAAAGGGACAAAAATATACGACTCCTATAGGTCCATCCCTTTCACAGAATGGATGACAGGTTTTACCAGCTCAGAACATAAAACAACCTAACATACAAATGTTACAAGTCAAATAAAGCATTGTAAAACCTTGTTCCAATTCCTCGACCTTCGGCCGAAAAGAGCCTAAGGGCGCTTTTCCACCGCCGAGACAAGGCGAGGCGGGAAAATAGAGACGCTTTTATTTTCGTTGCAGTCTTAATAAACACTCTGTTATAGTAATACGGTTCAATATAACAACAAATATTTCAATTCTCCAGACTATTTCCACCGCAACCGAGCGGGAAGCCTATACAAATTTCAATTCCCTTCCCCGCCTCGCCTCGCCTCGCCAGTGGAAAAGCACCATAATGCCTAACACAATATATCGTCGCCAGAAATCAGCCCTGTGTCTATGCCCAAACTTCAAACGCAACAAAGAATCGATATGACTCGATACGAGCGTAACGCGATCAGTTCCGTAATCGAGACATTTAACTCGGCGCGTGACTCCATTACGGAACACAAAGAAACAGCTCCTACATCAAAGTGCTTGCAGTTAAGCATTCTCTTTCTAGTCGCGAGCGAGAGGTGATCGCCGAAACGTCGGCGATCGCGATTCGGCGAGAACATAGCCGAAACATTTAAGAATAAAATGGTGTAATGCAATATTTTGACATCGCGTGGCCTAATAATTGTATTTTTCCGAACAATTATAAAAATTGTTAAAGTTACAATTATTTAAAAAAAACTCTTTTTAAAATACTTCATGATATGCACACATTCAATAACTCCAGATACACACATGTTCAGGGTGTATTTAAACATGATGTTGCCAGCGCTTTTTAACCGATTTCAAAAAAAAAGAGGCGGTAATCTATTCGATTTTTAAAGGGTTCCGTACCCAAAGGGTGCTTAACGGGACCCTATTACTAAGCCTCCACCCGTCCGTCCGTCCGTCCATCCTAACTTTAAAGAGCTGTTTCTTTTGAACCGTAACCTATAACAAGTTTTTTTTTTGCAGAAAATGTACGGTCACGAGCATTAATTTGGGACCCATTTCAAAAAAATATTGCTTTATGTTGTCAATGTCATTAGAGATGCCAAATCATTTGTAACTTATAGGAAACTTCACCTTATTGCTGTAGAATGTCCGATTGACTTTGGACCTAAAGTGGGTCCCAAATTAAGGCTCGTGACTGTATATAATAAGATCCTGAATGCATATTCTGCAAAAATCAACAGGCTCCCTCTTCCAAGCAATAGGGTCCCGTTAGGCACCCTTCGGGTACGGAACCCTAAAAATAAAGCTTTAATATTGCAATTTAAACTCGCTTGGATATAATAATCGCAGCTACGGCTTACTCACGTATTAAAAGATACGGCCTAACTTTGTTTCGTCAGTGTCCAGGAGTTCGTACCCGTTATAACAATCCCCTGAGGAATGACTACTACCGAGTCAAACATGTCGTACCGTTAATAGTACCTACTTACTTGATACGTGTAGTATGTGAGTAATCCGTAGCTGTGTTTATGTTAACCGATATTCCGTCATAAATTCGTCCAAACGCACCGACTTCGGCCACCACCCCTCGCCCACCTCACACCGGGGCCGCGTTGTTAAAATGTTTCAATTTTTTGTAGGTTGTTTGCCGTATAATGGCCAACGGATAAGTAGACACACGAGATTTTCCTCTTCGCACGTTTTTTTTTTAGAAAACTGTCAGACTTTCCTCGCGTAATTGAAATCGAATTAGGTTTTTGCGGGGCTTCACGCCTTTTGGAGGATTGAGGATTGCGTAACGTAATTATTGTGAACAAAGATTTATCTCTGTCGCACAGCTGTACACACAGCTGATATAATAAGGTTATGTATGTAATTTAATTATTGTATAAACATATAATTGTATTACTTACAAGTCCTATATCCGACATTACCTAAACAGTTTCCAGTTTCTGTCTATTTTGTACTACTCTAACTTTGTCAATGTTTAACCTCCGACGCAAAATCTGTATCTATATCTGTGTGTGTATCTGTCTGTGGCATTGTAGCTCCTAAATGGATAGACGGATTTTGATATAACTTTTTTTATTAGAAAGGTGACTTAATCGAGAGTGTTCTTAGCTTGGTTTGATGAAAATCCGTTCAGCCGTTTAAAAGTTATGAGCTCTGATCCCAATTTTGTCGGGAGTTTTTAATACAATCTTCTAGTGACGACGCCCCTCCAGTGAAAAAATACGTGCTTGGATCCCGTTGAAGTTTTTGCTCATTGCTCAGAGGTTTTTTTAGGCGCTGATATCGGTTAGGTTATAAATATATAAATATCACGAGACAATCTAACACACATTTTACATTTTTAAGAATATAGCTAAAGTATTCTACTACAAAATGTTAAACAGGTTTCTTTAATTACTATACAATGTTAAACAGGGACAGAATGAAGATCAATAGCCCTAAATAAATGCATTCTCTTTCTATGAAAGAATTTGTGATAAAAGAAAACGAGTAATATATCAGAGGGCGATAAGCGAGAATTGAATGTGAAGATGACTCGTGAGTGTAGTCGATATGTCACGACGAAATAATAGATGGGGACATACCGACAGCAGAACACGAGGAAAACTTATAATAATAATAAATTAAATAATAATAATAAATAAATTTGGATTCACTACAAAATTCCGAAGATTCATAATTCCAAATTGTTCGATAACCATAACTCATAATTCTGAATATAATTTTTGGATTTAAGTTTTTGTTCTTTGATATAAAAAAGCCGTGGTAGCCTAATGGTTTGACCTGCCGTCTCTTAAGCAGAGGGTCGTGGGTTCGAACCCGGGCTCGCACCTCTAGGTTTTTGTGGAATTTATGTGCGAAATATAATTTGTAAATTTACCATGAGCTTTTCGGTGAAGGAAAACATCGTGAGGAAACCTGCACACACCTTCAAAGCAATTTGACGGTGTGTGCGAAGTTCCCAATCCGCACTGGGCCCGCGTGGGAACTATAGCCCAAACCCCTCTCGTTGAGTGGAAGCCTGTGCCCAGCAGTGGGACGCATATAGGCTGGATTATTATTTATTATTTTATTCTTTGATATTGCTCATAGTTCTAACCTAATCTATAAAAGTTTCAATTGGGAATTTTTTTAATTCAGACGAATGAATCTATATTAATCCCTATTTCCCGTGGTCACGGCATCACGCGTCAACGGCTGGACCGATTTCGCAATTTTTTTTTAATGTCCCCATCTATTATTTTCCTTGAAGTCCGAGGAAGGTTCTTATGAAGAGGAAAATTGGATATTTCAACTTTAAGAGGGGGAATGGGAGGGGGAACTTTAATCGAAGCGAAGCGAGGGCGGGTCGCTAGTATTTGGATAAAATTAATTCGGAATTTTGAGGTGTTCCCATTTTATGGGACAAGCTTTTATTGAAAATTTTTTGGGTTCAGTCACAATCGGCTTCATCATCATCGTCATAATTTCAGCTGAAAGACGTCCACAGCTGGGCAAGACGTAAATATTTAAAATATTGAAAATATCCAAAAGTCGAGAGCAAAACTCGGATGTATTTCAATCACGCCTAAACGGTTGAACGGATTAGCATGATATTTGGCGCACAAATAGTCCATGCCCTGGATTGACATATGGAATACATTTTATTCCAGAAAATTCCATAGTTCCCAAGGGAACAGTGATAATCGACTTCTACGTGGTCGCAAGTCGCGAGCAAAAACTATATATTATAAATTCGAAAGTATATTTATACTCAATATAACAGTCAAGGGCAGAAAAATATATACACTTTTGGACCTTGTCCCATTGTAATAAGGTCCAAAAGTGTATACATATTTCTGCCCTTGACTGTACATACAAAAATAATATAAGCCGGTTTTTGCAAACGGTACCCTATTACGCTTGTCTAGCCGACTAATGCTGCAAAGTGACAAAGAATAGCACAAAGCTCCGTCTGCTACAAACAGCCCTTTGATCCGGCGTAACCCTCTGTAGGTACTAAATCACACTTAAACATTGATACAAACCTTACTTACATTACAAACTAGCGTAGACACATGAAGAAAGAAACACGTTTATTCACACATTTAAGAGGACTGTGAACCAACTGCAAAATCTAGCCTTTTCATACAAACGGCGATAACGTTTTCCACCCACTAAACGTTAACCGAATTCGACCAAGTTTTGATATGTGATCAGTCGGAAGAAAAGCTATGTAAATATTGATTAGTTATAAAGAGATTATGCCCGAAGTTACTTTTGTGTGAAAACAATAAAACGGGAATAAATCGAAATTTATTAATAATATTGAAAAAAAACTAAACGTACGGACATAGCTTTTGTTCCGACACTGACCACATAAACTACAACTTCGACGTTCCCGCACTTAACTCTTCAGTCAACAAAATGGTCAACTTGACATATCGAAGAACCGAGGGTTGCGTGGTCAAACCCGATAAGTTAACATATTTTGTTTTCGAATATTGAATTTCGAAGGCGTATTAAGAGATTTCAATTTTGCATGTTTAATTATCTCAACTTATCGGGTTTGACCCCGTTACCCCAGGACAACCCGGAAGAAGCTACAATCGATAAATATCTGAAATCACAGCGAGAGCATGAGTTTGGGCTACCGTCATCACTTACCACCCACGACGTGCATCAATACGCTATTAGTTACTTGCTACTTGGTATGGCTGTAATCTTATTTATCTTATGGGCTGGGAACACTGAAAAAAATATTTAACCAAACTAGTTCGGTTAATTCAGAAATAACCATAATTTGATAAGGCGTTATTAAAGTTTTGTTGATTTAACAAACTGTTTGTCTGTAAGGAATAAAACAGTTAATGTTATTTAACTTGACTGTTTTGATTAGGTATTGCCTTAGTTTTGTAGTCCCTTGTTTTAAGCTACACGTAGACGAAGTTTGGTTACATTTAACAAACTTTTCATCAATCCTTTTTTTCAGTGAAGCGACGCTTACCACAACTTTGCAATAAGCGTATATTACAAAGACAACGCCCACCTAAGCCAGAGAAGACACACACTAAAGACTTCGAAATGCAAACCATAAGCCCTACAAAGAATACTCCAAGAGAGATGGTAGAGTCAAGACGCCAGAGTCAAGACTGTACAGCGGTTGACAACCCTACTTTTAACTTTGAATAAGTGTTTACTATGATGATTTTATTAATTTGGATTATGTCTATTCTATTTTAATTATTTGATTTAATTTCGTATCTTTATCACTATACTTTGTGATTGGTTTTACTATCTCTTGATTTTTCTTTTTTATCCTTTTATAGGGTTGCCAATATGTGCGGTCTCAACAACGTGCATTTAATTATTTTATGCTTACTCGTGGCCTGCTTTAGGCATCACGGCACTTATACATTACGTAGAAATAAAAGTGAGAGCGTCAATAGCTTTGGTACGATTAACATCAAGAAAAAGGAATCACCAAACATTATAACACTGTATAATCAAGTAACTTAAATAAACTACTTACTTCAACTTAACTCAAGATTCTTCTCTCTCTCTGCACTCCTGGAACTACATACCAGCATCAACTAACATCAAGACAGTGTACATATCTAACTGGATTGTACAGTTAACGTTTAGGGGGTGGAAAACGTTATCGCCGTTTGTATGGAAAGCCGTCTCCTCACAATCCTCTTAACAGAAGGACAAAAAAGTCAGCAAACAAAACACAAAAGATGAGTCCGACTGACTTAATGATATGTACCATAGTCCCAGCTCAGCATGCTGCTGAGCCACACTGACTAAAAACCATATCAGCTACATTTCTATTTACAACTAAGATATTTTCCAAGTTTTTAGTAGTTGTAGTTTTGGTACACGTAGCTCAAGTGAAAAAATAATGAGCATTCTCTCTAGCGAAAAAATATGGCTGGTGTTTTGTTACCAACATGTAAGTTGCTTCCTTGTTTGTCTCCCATTTACATAAAGAATACTATAAGGAGTTCCTCTTTGAAATATTATTCCTTTGTGCAGCTTTATACTATACCAGGTTTTATAGATTTCAAGTTGAACTTTCTCAGATTATTTCTAATATAGTCTCCAGAAATAATATATTATATTATGCTATATTATATTATAGGCTGAATGAAAATATCTGATATGTCGCTATTACTCAATGTATATTCTATAGTTTAGGCCTTTATAATTATTTTATGGACAGCTACTAACTACTTGCGAAAAATGAATACCTACCTATGCAACCCGCGCCCAAAAAGTAAATTAAAAGCCTGTAACAGATGACGGATCGAACACTGGCCACAAACAGATGTTTACCTACGCGAGCGATAAGAAAAAACAAAATTCAAATATAGAATCGCGTATTTTCGACGCGGCACCAAACCGCATTAAATCCCGCGATTTGAAAAGTCGATAAAATCAAATCACGAACTCTAATCTGGCGCCCGAATCGGGTAATTCTCTCAAATTTTCCAGTCTTCTCGAACTTTCCCAGCGAGTGTTCGGCAATTAGGGACTTTAGCGATCGAGCGATCAGATTTGGGGGGAAAAGAATCATCTAATTTTGAACTGTAGTTATAAATATGGTAAATTTTTTCGACGATTGAGGCAGGTAAGATGTTTAGCAAAGGTATCTTACATGTTTCTAGATAAAACGTACTATAGGCACGCACGTGTTAGCGTATTAGTGCGCTGGTTGATGAGGGATCTTATGTTAGACTACATCACTACAACTGAATACAAAATTATTTGCATTTACTTTTACAACGGTAGAATAGAAATGCTTTGCAAATAAAAGACCTACATTAAATACGCTACGCTATAGATCTTTCCCAAACAGCGCCGTCTGCAGAGCATCGCGGAATTCGCGGGCTTGTAAAGCGTCCGTTATGAAAATAAAATTATACGCAGTCGGCGGAATCGACTCAATTACATCGCGCGAAAGGCGCAATACAGACCTCATTACACAGAATATATCCCGGGCGAAATTCGAGTGTCCCATTTCGCACCGTACGCCACTTTTAAAGGCACGCACTTTACATTTAATGTCTCTTTTTATACTTTTAATCCACGAATTTAATTATGACGCACATGAAAAACATGTTCCGAATATCGCGAATGCAAAAGAGGTGGGAAATTACGACCGCTATTTAATTTCAAACAGAGAACGGGACACTCATTTAAATTTCGAATGTCGAACGCCTCGCGGATATGGATGTCAATGCGCGCGAACGCTCGCGTCTATCACACAAGCAATTTGAACCCTTATAACGTTGGTGTAGGTCATATTTTCAGGGTTTACAGCGGTGAAGTTTAACGTTTTATTCACGGTGGTGCGTCGGCCGTCAAGCGACTGTCATCGCCGTGCACCTGGCCATTTTACAACGAACCGCAGACCGTGAGCGCTAAGCTGTAAAGCGGGGCCAGGTTATAGCGGAGTAGGTGGATTATAATTTTTGATCCTGGGAGTGTACTGCACCATATACGAGGCTCATTAGGTCTTGATCTCGGGCTTAACGAGGCGCGCCTAATTGCGGGCAGACTCCGCTCCCACAAAAATGGAGGCGGCAAGAATGTATTAGGGCAATTTGAAATTTATGTTTCACACTCTTTTAAACTTTTTAGATTTGAAATATGCGCAAATTGTGTTGAGTCCTCTGGGGGTTGGCCGGTTGAAAAATTGCCTTATGAAAATTGTAAACGTACGTAAATAGGAACGAGCAGTTTGGCCAAGTTTGTGCTGCATTGGAATACCGCAATGAATTTTAGTTGAAATAACGGCACTGAGTTTGGAATTATAAGTGTTTACTGAAATTCTCGAATACAGACTTGATCTTGATTCGGACTTTGTATGTACTGTTTGAAAATAAAATAAAATAAAGTTACCTTCAATTACTTATTATTATAACAACGACAAAATTAAATATATAGATGATTCCGTACGACATCGTTGAATTCAAGCTACTAACTTTCCTGTATCTACTTCTTTTGTGAGCAATCTCGACTTCATCCTCATATACAGGATGAGCAATTCAAATGGGCCAGTGATGGGAGAGTCTGAAACTATAAGAAATAGGGAACTCTGTTCCTAGGAACCGTGGCGTCGATTAAAAAAAACTGCATTAGAAGATTCCCAAAATGCCGTGCACACCTTTTTTAAAAATGCAGCATGCATATTTTTTTATTTGGATTGCTCACAGAGTATACCTACAATATAGTAGTTTATCGTAGTTAACCAAAGTTTTAGTGAGAACTGCATTTTCCGATACGCACTGACAGTGACAAGTCTTTTAGCCGACTGCCGAAGAAGGAGGGTTATGTTAGAGACCTGTACGTATGGTTACTTGTTCCCACTTAGAGGCTAAACGAGTGGCCCGATTTGGACAAACGAGGTATCATTACATTTGTCTTAGCGTCGCGCGTGTCACTGGGTACATCAATTTAAAAAAAAAATGGCGGATTTAAAAATATCTGTGTTTTTTAACATATACGTAGACGACAATATCAAAATATCCCCGCGTCCTCGTAGAAGCCGTTTATCGTGTATCCCACGGGAGCATGTCGTAGGAGCCGCTGGTGGGCGTCAGAAGGCTAGATTTTGCAGTTGGTTCACAGTCGTCTTAAAGTTGTCTAGAATCCATAGTACAGTCAGCACCAAACAGATATGAGCAGTGCTAGTGGCCAAATATATCGCAACACATTTATTACTATAGGAATAAGGCTGTGTTGTATATATTTAGCCATATTGGCTGCTTCTATCTATTTGACGCTGACTATACAAGCCCAGAGCTAAGTTCTTAATTAGATAATTTTGTATATTCTTGTATATTTTTTCTCAAAACTGCATAAAATTTAAATAATGCAACCCCACTTCACACAACCCATTAGAGTCTTTACTACGCTTTTAGTGCGAACGAAATATCCTCACTAGTGAACTCTCCATTCTTTCCAGTCTTAAAATAAATGTACATTCTTAATTAAGTTATAAAACTAAGTACTTAGTTCTGCGTCCGGCAGTTTTATCTAATTTTGAGCTGGGAGCGTTACCTGATCCGGGAGGTAGGAAACTTGTTTTATTTTTTGGAGGAAACATTTACAATGGACCATGTGTTAACCCTTTACTTTTTATGCAACAAAAGCTAAACCTTCTTCATGCATAAATCACTCCGTCCATTGGTTTTACGGTTTTTGTATGGAAATCCGTTGAGTAGTTGTTGAGTTTAACACGTTCAGACAGACAGGGGGTCTTTGTGTTAGAATAATTACTAGCGACCCGCCCTCGCTTCGCTCCGGGTACTATTATACATAAACCTTTCGTGAAAAATTATCTAACTGATTGTGAAAACCGTATTAAAATCCGTTATGTCGTTTGAAAGATCTAAGCGTACATACAGAGGGACAGACGGCGGGAAGCGACTTTGTTTTACTTTATGTACATATCGTCGTATCCTACGAATAAGGGCGCAACTACAAAAAGTCAATTTTACAGGAGAAGGTTTTTTGTGTTTAAAAAAATCAATAGCAAAGTGTTTGCCGTGAAACTTACACGTGAAATTTAAATAGACTATTTAATTTTTCGCGGAATAAACGCCATTAAGACCTTATTCATCGGAATTAGCTGGGTCGTAACCGTACTAAGGGCTTTTTTAAAGCGTTTTGATTAAAGATTAAGTGCTTAAACTTGCCGAATAAATAAACTGGGTGTAGTTTTATATTATTTAATAAATTATAATGGTCCCAGTGGAAGACCAGCGGTTGCTTTAAAACCAGCAACACGAGATGAGCATCGTCAATAATTTATTTTGTATTTTGTTTTCTATCCTTTTGTTAGATGTATGTTATGTGTATAAACGTTTTTCTTTATTTTTTTTATAGAAATACTAATATTATTTTTAATGCAAATAATCTTTTACAAACCAAAATAAACCGAAATTTTATTAAATATTACGTATTAACTCGTGGTTCATAATTTTTAATTTCCTAAAAAATCAACGTTTTTGTTTTATTTGTAAGACTACCTAATACAAAGAACCTTCTTAAGAGAACATAAAATACTGTTTAAGCAGTAAGATCAAATAATATTAATATTACATTTGATATCAATTCATTCATATGTACACTATGTATACATATGTGTACACTATGTATACATATATGTAGGTAATAATAAATCGCTGGGGAGCTCGTTGACGAATTTACATGGAAAGACCCATAAATATACTTTACATGTTCTTTTGAGAACCCTCGACGGAAAAAGACGGGTGTTATAAGTTTAACGTGTGTATGTGTGTACCTGTCTGAGGCATCGTAGCTGTCAAATGGATGTACCGATTTTGATTTAGTTTTTGTTAGAAAGGTGACTTGATCGAGACTGTTTTTAACTGAGTTTGATGAAAATTTACAATAAAATGATTAATTGTATTTTTTCTACGGAATTTCCTTTAACGTTAATAAATATGACAAATTTTTCCGATAGTTAACTTTCTATAATAAAAGATATAAATGCCTCTTTTAAAGTTTGACTTTTATGTGAAAATCGCATGGGTGCTCAATACTTTTGGCCAAGGCTGTATGAGTAGAGCTTCCATAAAACCGTCATAATAGATATTTAGATAAGATATCACGGCCTGCAACAGCTCTTAAAAGGACCTTCGGGTTTGTCCTCTCTCTTTCTCTCATACGCTTTTATGCAGTCTAACCGACTTCATTCGGACCCGAAAGACTACTCTCCCCGCGCGCTGTCGAGTTTCTGTCGGCCGATTATACGGCTGTCCTTATCCATATTTACAAAGGTTGTCGAGACAAACAAACACAATCGATCGACTAAATAGTCTGCAGAGCTAATAGGGAATATGCATGATTTTTTTTAACAAAATATGAAAATACTGTAAAATAGAAAGCAAAGAGTGAAATTAAAAATAAAATCGGCCAAAAATACGGAAAAAAAAACATTTAAAAGTTACTAATTAGACAGAGAGATCCGACATGAACTGTGACGTCAGCGTCGGAGATAGAAACATATCTTTAATCGCTTATACCTTGGTTATTTTTGTAGTTATTCGAAAAATATTTTTTTCTCTACTGTTTGTTACATGAATGACTTTTTACTAAAGCAAAAGTACCCTACACTGTACTAAGGTCCTAAGGTTAAATTTGAAATGAGTGCGAAAGCCAAATTGCTATAGGAGTGAAATAATATCGTTCGTAGCTGCCGGGGTGCAATTAGAATAGTCCGATACGCCCCAGGATCAGGCAATACACAATTCCGCTCGGGGCCTATTCTAGAATAGACGATGTTCTCGCACAGTTTTAATTTGCATAGTTTCGCGGGTATTTCAGAGAAATAAAGGTACATGTAATTCCTTAAATATGATAATCATATTTTTAGGGGTTTAAGACGCAGTCAATCTACATTGTAACACAGTATAAATATAGGTAAATCAATAAAAAAAACTACGTACCAACGTTCGAAACGTCGCACTCACACACGTCTTAACGAGAGTCCTAAGCGGACATGGCAGTGCTGTCATTGGCGGGTGTCGCGTGGAGACGAATGGTTGAGAACGTGCATTTGTGTAAGTGCGACGTTTCGAACGTTTTTTCGTAGTTTCTATACTGCTTTAGCTATATTTATACTGTGATTGACGATTTATCATATTAATTTTAGCTTTGTCCTTTTTTACCATATTACAAAGAAAAGAAAAGTGATATCTTAAACTGTCAGATAATTTTATTTGGGGAAAAATCGGCTCTTAGTCTAGCAATTCCTTGGATAATGCCGGCGACCCTGGTTCTAATTTTTTTTAATAGCACAGAGAAGGCAAGGGACAACCCATCAGTTCCCAGTTGTTCAATGCTGAGGATGACTGATGATGAGTAGTTTACTATTCGGTACACATTGCAAAGTCGAGTTCCTCTAACACTGGGTTTGATATAAATATTTGCTCGCCATCCCAAGTAGCACACAAGCTGTATACAGTCTTCTTAAAGTGCCTCTCCAAATAGTGAAGGTTGGCTATCAGTTGCTGGAATCTGTCCCTATCCTTTGCGAGACGGAATAGCTCGGACGCGCTCGTAATTCCAGTCCACTCCCGGATGTTGCGAAGCCACGACTTCTTTCTTCGCCCAACTCTTCTCTTGCCAGCAACTTTGCCCATCATTATCAATTGCAAAAGTTGGTATCTATCATGCCTGAGCACGTGCCCGAGATATGAGATTTTTCGCTTCTTGATGATAGACAAGAGCTTTCGTTTCTGTTGGGCCCGACGCAAAACCTCCTCGTTAGTTACCCTTTGCATCCAACTTATCCTTAACATACGCCTGTAAGCCCACATCATCACATCACATCACATGTATACAGTATAAGAGCTTATATAGCACTTAAAATGCTGAAACTAGAGTTATAATGGCTGTATAACCTCTTATACAGCTTTTGTGCTACTTGGGATGCCATCATTTTTGAAACTCCGTGCATCATCAGCCGAAAGACGTCCACTGCTGGACATAGGCCTTCTCCACGACGGCCGCTTTTGTGCTACTCGCATCCATCGGCTTCCCGCGATCTTCACCAGATCGTCGGTCCACCTCGTGGAAGGCCTGCCAACACTTAGCTCTCCGGTCCGCGGCCGCCACTCTAGAACCTTTCCGCCCCAACGGCCATCAGTTCTAAGAGCAATGTGCAAACCTTCAAGTCCCATCAGCAATTATATCTCCGCCAACATCGAGCTCAGAAATATCAGCCACGTCTCTATTACTAGAAGCATTAGGAGCGTCTCAGATATTTTTGAACCCAATGTCTAACGACTGTACGACTTAGTAAAAATCTCACGATGCAAATCGACAAAATCTCACCACTATATAATATTGTTGTAAGAAACGCCAGTTTATTGTCCTGTCACGCTTTGAGAATAAACGCCGATGCAGTCGTTTGCAAGATCGATGGCGCTGGAAATGTTTGTGAACGCTAATACCAGCGTGAATGCATTTCCTCGGTTGCAACACCATTATTGGTTTCCTTCTTCAAAAAATCGGTACAGTAAATTTAAAACGGTTGTAGGTTAATTTAATTTTCAACGGATATATCCACACCGCTGGTTCAACGCCAACGACGGATTTATTTATTTATTTCAAATATATTTACACGGCCTTACAGTGTCAACCAATTAACCGTGAAACTTAACTAATTAACGAAATTTAAACAAATAACAATTAATAACAAGATTATATAATACAGGAAGACCTATCATCCATCATCTCGCAACATCTAAGACATTCACGGCACACACTTGCCCATCGCCACGCAAACAAGTCACACTCGGGCGCAGACGCCAAGAGCGCATTCAGCAGCGGCAGCGTCAGGACGCGGAGCAAGGACGAATGCCTACGCAACACCGTGCGCGCCGCCAGCACCGCCAACAATGGGCGCATACGCGGCCTCAAGGTTATCCTGAAGACATCCGGGACAAACAGCCTCCTCAAATCAGCCTCGGATATATCCGTCATGGTTGACAGCGCAAAATAGACCTAAGTGCCAATGAGGTAAGGTTGACATTAGCTCTCATTGGCGTGTGTGACGTCTTTTGTATTCGACATGGGGCGTTGAAAAGGTTGTGTTGGTGTTACCTTATCTCGTACAGCGCCTATTAGATATCGATAAAACATCTGTCACTTTCTAACCAGTATGTAAGTGTGAGAAAGACGGACGTTAATAAAACTCTTGACATTATTCGTATTAACAAACGGTTGAGATGTTGAGTTATGTACTTTGTTTTCTTAATCTTATGAACTTTAATTCAATAAAACACATTAAGGGCCTGTTTCACATTATAAGTATAGTTCATCTGTCAGTTAAAGATGGTCCTTGTCTATTTTTACATTTGTAAGAAAGGGAAAGGGCTAAATTTATTTGACAGATATGTTTTACTTGACGATTGTGAAACAGGCGGTAAACAAAATGAAATATTAGTATCAAATAAACGCCATTTTCATAATAACCTTAAACAAAGCGTCGGACAGTAAGTTTAAAACAGTAGGTTCATTAGTTGCCGCGGCGTAACTTTCTGAGCCCATCTTTCAATTTCCTCCCGAGTCGGGGCTTTTTCAAATTTTTCAATCGACTTTCCAAGTTAATAGGAAGATTGTTTGAGTTTGACAGCATTTTTTGTTTGAATTAATATTGAATGCTTTAGAAATATTAGCTGAGTATCTTTTTCTTACAGAACATATTTCTTACTAACTTTTGCCCGCGACTTCGTCCGCGTAGAAGTCGTTTATCGCTGCACCCTTGGGAACTGTGCAATTTTTCGGAATAAAAAGGATCCCTGAGGATGTGCTTCCCCGGGACTCTATTACATACCAATTTTATAATATTACCTACATACTATAACAATAGGGAATATCATGAATTTGTTTTATCGCATTTCTTAACAAAATATGAAAATACCGTAAAAGAAATGGAAAAAAGTGAAATTAAAATTAAAATCGCCCAAAAAATAAGGATAATATAAGCATTTAAAAACTATTAATTAGACAGAGAGATCCGACATGAACTATGACGTCAGCGGGCAACACGGCCATATAAACTCCATGTTAAATTCTGAGTTAAAGAGATAGAAACAAATCTTTAACAGCTTATATCTTGGTTATTTTTATAGTTATTCGAAAAATATATTTATTTAATGTTTGACACTTGCATGACTTTTTATTAAAGCAAAAAAAATATTCATGAATATTCCCTGTTATAGAAACGTGTTGTTTCTAGCTCGTGTTAATAATCGTCCATGATCGTTTATTGTTTTTTATTTCACTCCGTTATTTTCCTCGAATTGTAGCGATATTTTTATCAGATTTAAGGGTTATTCATTTACCATACAAAGGGACTTAATGGACAAGGCTGACTATGGGGGCTTGTTACGCTTCCCTGGTCGCATTGGGTTTGCAAATTGTTTATATTTTATGCAGATTTTTCTCGATTTTTATTACGCCTGTCAGCTCCGTTTCACGTCAGCTCCGTTTCACAGGTAATAAAGCGGGTGTGAGTGACCATTTTGTTATTTATATAACCAGTAGCGTGTCCCTTTGTTTTGCAGACACTCGTTTCATCAAATGTGTCGTTTCACCGAATTTCATTTCATCGAAAACCTTATTGTTTTCATGTTAACTTAAGCATGGGTTAGACCTACTTGTGATCACCAAAAAATTGTAACTCCTACACATGGAACCTGTCGATGAAATGAAAATTCGGCGAAGTAAAACATTCTATGACTTGAGTGTCGGTGATTTAAGGGTAAACCAACAAATAAAAAAAATAAACGGTGAATACGAGTAGCCTTTACCTGCGACTTCCACTGCAACGTTCTTAGTTTTTCTATGTTCAAGTTTTGAGAGACAAATAATTTTGCCTATGAATTAAAATATAGCCTATATTCACTCTGTATAATGCAGCTTTCTAATGGAAAGATGATTAAAATCGATTCAGTAATTTCAGCGTTTATCGATTACTAACAAACAAAATCTTTCCTATTCGTAAATTATAGATGGCCTCAAAACATCGGGCAAAAGTACAGAAATACACTTAAGATAAAAATTGTAGATACAATGTCCTAGTTTCACTTTCCTTGTACTAATAAAAGATTCAACCCACAAATAAAGCATCATTTCTTATCCCAAAATCCGCAACACGACATTTTCATACTTACACAATCCAACTTCAATTCCTCTGGTAAACAACGGCTGAATGAGTCTCAGTCCAAGTCTTCTTTAATTAAAAACCTTAAATGTCCACTTTACTACGGTTGGCAGCATTGCGTAGGCTTTTAATTTCGTAAAGTTTTTACGCGCCAGGTTGGCACCGACCTTTTGCCCGAACAAAGCCGTCCGGGCTGCCTAAAAGGTACCTTTTGCTACGGCCTTTGTTTTCGAGTATAACGGAGTGTAAAATTGTCCCGTTTATACACAGATCTTTTCTGCGATTTGAGGTTTTTTATTGGGAACGTTACTTTTAAGGGGAGGCTTTAAACGCTTATGTGATTATGGCGATTGTAGATTGGATAAGATACAAAAAAGATATATAAGGTGAACATGGCCATTAATATTTAACTTAAGTCAACTTAACTCGTAATAAAAAAGACGATCAAGTGTGAGTCGGACTCGTGCACCGAGGGTTCTGCACAAACTTGTAGCCATGTAAATAGTTCGTAAATCACGGGAATACAATATAAACAAAGTCCAGTATAAACTGACACCCAATAATTATGCACTTACGTACTTAGTGAGTGTCAGTTTATACTGGACTTTCTTTTTATGTGATGTAACTACAAATTAACGGTTTTCGGATTTTTTCCTTTACTTGTGCTATAAGACATTGCTTCTTGCCAAATTTCATGATTCTACGTCAACGGGAAGTACCCTATAGGTTTTGATTCCCTTAAGATTCCCTTCAATATGCGGCATAAACGGCCGTATCTTTTGATTGCGTTGACTTAGATGTTTGATTTTTTCACTTATCCAAGGGACTGCAGACTTAAGTATTTGATTTTAATTTCAACTTGATACTTCCACGCGTTCCTGAGAAAAAGGGTCTTGATAGACACACAGACAGACAGATAGACAGACAGACAGACAGACAGACAGACAGACAGACAGACAGACAGACAGACAGACAGACCGACAGACAGACAGACCGACAGACAGACAGACAGACAGACAGACAGACAGACAGACCGACCGACAGACAGACGGAAAAACAAAGTGATCCTATAAGGGTTCCGTTTTTTTAATTTGATTTTGAGGTACGGAACCCTAAAAAAGGCTATAAATCATATACAGACTACACTAGACTTATACCCTTTTTCACTAGGACCCCAGATTATTTGTGCTACCGTTGAATATCTAAGGAATTAATTATTTAAAGATTATTTTATTTCTGACTAGCTGTCTGCCCGCGACTCCGTCTGCGGAGAGTCAGTAATTTCGTTAAAAAGTAGGTAGGTACAAATAAAATTTTCATTAAGTACGTATCATAAAGGGACAGATTTTCCAAAAAAATAGTAATGTTTCCTAACATTTGTTCGCTTTTTAGTGTTTGTTTAATTATTATGTGATTATGTATTACATGCAGCACATATACGCTACATTCATGGCATTAATGCTTATTGCCAATACTTCATCACTCTTGACAAAATGGGGCTATCCAATATGCAGGGACATTAATCGTTGAAGAACTCTCCTATTACTTGGCGAAACTTCCATTTCACCACATTCATTAGGGGCTGTTCATTTATTACGTAAGACAATGTAAACCAATTTCTGACCCCCCCTCCCCCTACGTAAGAAAAAATAAGACATGGATGAACCCTCCCTCCTTTTTAATCTTACGTAAGATCAGTATCTACCAAAATTGCAAAGAAAAAGTAGCAAAAATATAAAAACGCTTTAATTTTTGCTTGCTTTTGTGATCTTACATAAAAACCTCCTACCCCCATGTTAGAAAAAATAAGACTTATTCAGACCCCTTCCCCCCTAAATCGTCTTACGTAATAAATAAACAGCCCCTTACTAATGATGGGCAAAAGTAGCGTGTTGTGAAATACTTATTATTAAGGAGTTCCGATGGTCATGTCTGGTCATTAATTTCACTTTGCCAAATGGTGCTTTTGGAATGTAAGTAAATGTTCTTACAGAAGTTTGAAAATCGCTGTATAAGTCCTTTAAATGTTTGAAGGGTTCCATCAATTTACCTGGGATTCCATTATCAGAAAACTCGTATTTTATATTTAGTAGATTAGAAACCAATTTTCATATATCTAACTTCAAAAATAACCAAACTTAGGGGTCGTGTTTCCAAAATCACCAAAAGTACTCTTGGTTTGTAAGCAGTAGCTTAAATACCAATTTCATTAACTTCAAGAATGACTTCATTCCCATTAAAACTTTCACCTTCCATTTCACCCACTTAGGGATAGTTTTTCAGAAATCACCAAATGTTTTATATTTTATTTGTTAACAGTGCCTTTTATACCAATTTCCACGTTTTTAACTTCAAGAATGACCGAACCCCCATACAAATTTTAACCCCCCATTTCAGCCCCTTAGGGGAAGTTAATCCAAAATCACTGAAAGTGTTTTTTTATTTCCTAATTGTAGCGAATATACCAAGTTCCACGTATCTAACTTGAAAATTGACCGAACTCCTATACAAATTTCTACCTCCCATATCACCTACTTAGGGGTAGTTGTTTCCAAAACCGCCAGAAGTTATATTTTTTATTTGTTAACAATAGCCTTTATACCAATTACCACGTTTCTAACTTCAAAATTGACCAAACTCTCATACAAATTACCACCTCCCATTTCATCTCTTTAGGGGTAGTTAATCTAAAATAGTCAAAAGTAGTATGTTTTATTTGTACACAGTTAAGTAGCCTAAATACCAACTTTCACGTTTTTAACTTGAAAAACGACCAAACTCCATCATAAACTTTAACCCCCTATTTCGTCCCCTTAGGAGTAATTTATCCAAAATCACCGAAAGTAGTGTTTTTTATTTGATAACAGTAGTCTTTATAGCAGTTTCCACGTTTCTAACTTCAAGAATGACCAAACCCCCATACAAATTTTAACCCCCCATTTCAGCTCCTTAGGGGAAGTTAATCCAAAATCACTGAAAGTTATTTGTTAACAGTAGCCTATATACCAATTTCCACGTTTCTTACTTTAAAATTGACTTAACTCCCATACAAATTTCCATCCCCCATTTCACCCACTTAGGGGTTGTTTTCCAAAATCACCAGAAGTTATATTTTTTATTATTTAACAGTAGCCTATATACTAATTTCCACGTTTCTAACTTCAAAATTGACCAAACTCCCATACAAATTACCACCCTCCATTTCATCCTCTCAGGGGTAGTTTATCCAAAATCGCCGAACGTTATTTTTTCATTTGTTAACAGTAAGTAGCCTATAAATAAGTATACCAATTTCCGCGTTTCTAACTTGAAAAACGACCAAACTCCTATACAAACTTTAACCCCCCATTTCATCCCCTTAGGGGTGGTTAATCCAAAATCACTGAAAGTAGTGTTTTTATTTGCTAACAGTAATCTCTATAGCAATTTCCACGTTTCTAATTTGAAAAACGACCAAACTCCCATACGAACTTTAACCCCCCATTTCTACCCCTAAGGGGTAGTTTATCCAAAATCGCCGAAAGTAGTTTTTTTTATTTGTTATTTTACGTATATGTAGCAAGTTTCGAAGGTCAAACTTTATTGGTATTCATTTTATAGTTGTATGAAATCCAGTAATTTTAAACAAAAAACCCTCTTTTTTGCATTTTTGGATGAGATTTAAAAAAAACACTGAAACAGGTATTTCTTTATTTTTATTAATAAGTATTTATTCTGAGTTTCATGATCCTAGAACAATCTAAATTTGTTTTTTCATACAAACTTTACCCCCTCTTTTTACCCCCTTCTTCTAACATTTTCCAAAACTTTTATAGCCTAAATGTTATTCTGATGTTATTTAAATAGATTTATGAAAATTTCATCAATATCAGTTCAGTAGTTTTTACGTGATGCTCAGTCAAACAAACAAACAAACAAATAAACAAACAAACAAACAAACAAGAATTTTAAAAATGGTTTTAATATGTTCAGTTACTTATTATAAATCGCCCTGATCGGTTTTTTTTTTAAATCTTCAATGTACAGACTTTTTGGTCTTAACGATTTTATTATATGTATAGATATCATCGCTGTCCTGTTGGCAACTCCGTTTTGTTCTTTTAAAGTTTTTTTTCTTTTAAAATGTGACATCAGTATAAAGCAAAAACTAGTCCTCATCATTACTAATTAAATACTAACCGAACACTTTTCACAGTAACTGTATGTCTCTAGGTATACAATATTTAAGGGTGTAATATTTTAACATCAGCGGGCCTAACATGCATGGACGAGATAAAATTTGACAGGTGCTATGGAAATGAATACATCTTTTCCATATTCTAACGTAAGACTTAACGCTTAAGGTTTAAAATAAAAGTCTCGTCTTGCCTTTTATTACCTTTTATTACTAAGCGACTATAGCGATTAACTTTTTTACAGAGATTATATCATGACGGAACACTTTTATTTTAAACCTTAAGCGTTAAGTCTTACGTTAGAATATGGAATGTATTTATTTCCCTAGCACCAACCAAATTTTATCTCGTGTATGCATGCTAAGCAGTTAGGTAAGCGTTTGACCTGACGGTAATCCATTGAAAACCATTGACGTCGAAAATCAAACAATTTTCATTTTAACGTATTTATTATTCTTGGTTTTTACCCACCACGGAACGGAGACGGTATATGCGTTTAGAGTGAGAGGTTGTTTGTTAGTTTATTCGTTTGTGTGAGCACTCGAATGTTAAGTAAGTCAGTTACTGCCGCACTCAGAGACGTCAATTAAGTTTTAAGTTTAATTAAAGTTGCTGCGTCTTATTCTATTGCTATAGCAAAGAATGTGACAGCAGCTACTTTAATGAAACTTAAAACTTAATTGACGTCTCTGAGTGCGGCAGTAAGTAACTAAGTTAATTCAAGCGAGAATTAGTCTTTATTTTAAACTAAATACATTTAATACAAAGCTGTGGTAGCCTATTGGTTTGACCTGCCGACTCTTAAGCAGAGGGTCGTGGGTTCAAACCCGGGCTCGCACCTCTAAGTTTTTCGGAATTTATGTGCGATATTTTTTTTTATTTGTAAAGGCTATAGCCGGGTTTCCATAGTAAGTCGGCCCTTACAACAAATGGGCTCGGGGATTTTTTTGTGAGTACCTCTTGTAATAAATAATATTTTAGCCGAGTATGAACATCCTACTTGTAATAGTTTTTGACTTATGATTTTTTCAAGTTATTTTTTTAATGTTTGTTTTTTCTGGATGTGTTCAAGCGATTTGCTTCAAATTTTGAAATTATGTTCTTAAGATAGATTTGCATCGCCACACAAAAAACGAATACTAGTTATCATATAAAAAAAAAGAAAAAAAATACAAATTTAATTATTTTTTTTATGTGGTTGTGAAGTAGTGACACCTCTATATTTTTTTCTCAAAATAGGCCATAACATTGGCCTACTACTTGCCTAAATATCAACATTTTCCAGGCGGTACTTCCTACAAAAAATCAGCAGAATGTGTGGCCATGTTGTGTATTCAATAGGTGTTTTTCAATGTAGTATTCAAACTCTTTGTATAAATATATATATATATATATATATATATTTATATCAAATAAATAATGCCGATAAATAATGCGATAAACATCTTGCATCACGATGACATTAAGTTGTCATTAGCATTTTACTCTTAAATACGACAAACTGATAAGAAAACTCAAACATAATCGAAGAGTTTGAATACTACATTGAAAAACACCTATTAAATACACAACTCGGCCACACATTCTGCTGATTTTTTGTAGGAAGTACCGCCTGGAAAATTTTTATATTAAGGCAAGTAGTAGGCCAATGTATGGCCTATTTTGAGAAAAAAATATAGAGGTGTCCTACTTCACAACCACATAAAACAAAATGTTTATTTTTAAATTGGTCTTTTTTCTTTTTTTTTTATAATATAACTAGTATTCGTTTTTTGGGTGGCGATGCAAATCTATCTAAAGAACATCATTTCAACATTTGAAGCAAATCGCTTGAATACATACAGAAAATAAAAACATTAAAAAAAACTTGAAAAGATCATAAGTCAAAAACTATTACAAGTAGGATGTTCATACTCGGCTAAAATATTATTAATTACAAGAGGTACTCACAAAAAAAACCCCGAGCCCATTTGATGTAAGGGCCGACTTACTATGGAAACCCGGCTATAGCCTTTACCATGAGCTTTTCGGTGAAGGAAAACATCGTGAGGAAACCTGCACACACCTGCAAAGCAATTTGACGGTTTGTGCGAAGTTCCCAATCCGCACTGGGCCCACGTAGGAACTATAGCCCAAACCCTCTCATTGTGAGTGGAGGCCTGTGCCCAGCAGTGGTACGTATATAGGCTGGGTTATTATTTTTTCATTAATAAATAAATATATTTTGCCGTAGTCTATCCTATAACTTTTTAATTTATCGCAATCCCATATTCTATGTTACTTCTCGATCGAAGCGTAACACACAAACAAACAGATTTACTTTGGTATTTTACCTCAAAAAGGCATGAACAACTCAACAACAAATCCCCTGCACCGATTATCTCTCCAAAGTGTAAACGGCGCTTAAATCAAGTTTAAACCCAAGTGTGCGCGGAGCTTAAGTCAAACAGTTTTTTACTCTTACAATTCTTTGCACTTTGCGTGTATTTACACAGCTGCGGGAAACAGCCACTTCACTGGCAACAAAATGCTTAAAGTTATCACTACATAATATAAAACAAAGTCACTTCCCGCCGTCTGTCCCTTTGTATGTACATACGCTTAGATCTTTCAAACTACGCAACGGATTTTAATGCGATTTTCACCATCAGTTAGATAATTTTTCACGGAAGGTTTATGTATAGGTATAATCGTACCCGGAGCGAAGCGAGGGTGGGTCGCTATATAAAGGGGATCAACGCCAAAAAAGGGAAAATCCCTGGTCAGTCAAGTGGTGGTGGTGATGGTATTTATATAACTTCAATTTGACTTTATATTTCCATTTCTTTTTGACAGTGTTTTATATATTTTTATGCTTTAAAATTTGTACTTCTATGTATATAGTTATATTTAAATACTTTAATTTTAGTAAATAATATCACATAAATCTGCAATAATCCAAAAAAATACTTACATCATGTTTATAGGATTTATTTGTTTTTATTTTACTTGAACGATACAAATCTTATTGATTAATGTTAAAACTCTATTAAACAAAAACATATTTTTATACAAACTTGGGTGTGAGTATATTATTGCTGACATTATCACCTTTATAATACACACTTTATAGCACCCGTCTCTCTCGCACTTACGTACTGGTCAGAAAGCGACAGATGTTTTATCCACGTTTATCCACATCGATGCATACTCGATAATAGGCCCACTGGTGACTGTAGAGTTCAACATGTAAACGCTTTTGCACCTAATCCCATTGAAATAAGGTGCAAAATAGTGCACAGCGGTTTATCGTACAGTGAAGGGGCTCCCCTCCCCGCCTGTATTATGTTAAGCGCGTAGTTTAATTCGCTTCTAATTACTCTAGCGATTAATCTCGGCGCCTTCGCTTTTTATTTCCAATTTGTTTTTAAACACCTTTTAAATTTTCAGCTTCAGGCACTTTAAGTCTTAAATATAATTATTGGAATTTTAAAATTATTTTTTTGTAATCGGTTTTGATAATTAAATAAATAAATAAATAAATAATTGTATGGTTAGACTTTCTTAATCGACTTCAAATACAGTAAAATAAATGTAAAAGTTTTTAATAACCATTTGATATCAACATCTACTTTACCTATTTTTTTATATCATCTTCTCCAGGGCTAAGGGAAATCTTTCAGCCATTCGTATCAAATGCATGCTTCTCAATTAATTTCGAAACGCGTTAATTTCGTCCCATGTTTCCGCGCACCGGCTAATTACCCACTTAAATTGAAACTAGACTAGCTAAACTAAATAACTAAACTAAATACGATCTCAATTTATCCTTCAAAATATCCGAACTTACGTACCTTCAATTCCTACACAGATCACACGGAGCGTAGCAGCCCGTAGCACTGAAGCGTAGCTCCTCGTAGACGTCTCGTAGCAATTCCGTAGCAAACTAACGATGCTAGTGCACCTCTCGTAGATTGGAATAAATTTATAGAGCCACAGGAAATCCCACAGGATGTTCAAAAAGCTTTATTCTATTAAAGAAAATAATGTTACAAATTTCATGAAATTCCAAAATTTTTATTATAATAATATTATCCAATCCGCACTGGTCCCGCGTGGGAACTATAGCCCAAACCCTCTCATTGTGAGTGGAGGCCTGTGCCCAGCAGTGGGACGCATATAGGCTGGATTATTATTATTTAGACATCTTAGGCCCAGACAGAACTATGCAACACTAAATTCGATCAGAAAACATTCAACGTCATAGTTGTTCTACAGTCAGCTTCAAATAGATAGGAGCAGTAAAAGTGGTCAAATATATCGCAACACACCTTTATTACTATTGTTTTTTTTTTATATTCCGTTCTTTACACAAACGCGTATATCGGCCCAACCTCCACTACTATATGAATAAGAATGTGTTGCGATATATTTGGCCATTTTGACTGCCTCTGTCTATTTGATGCTGACTGTACAGTTAACATCAAAAGTAGATGCACACTTTTGTACCTTGTCGCTATACTGCCGCGTTAGCAATGTCAAACAACATTGTCGTGTGTGTTAATGCGATAAAGTTCAAAAGTGAGTATCTACTTTTATAATATGACATACTAGTGATCCGCCCTCGCTTTGCTTCGGTGTATTTCGACACGCAATGTATTGTCGTTTGTCGCACAAAGTCGTAGCCAACACCCGTCGCCTTTATTGCGGAGGATAAATGTAGATAAAGCCGTCACCCTCGCACTTATATATTGGTCAGAAAATGACAGATGTCTTGTCCATGTATAGCTGCACGATAAACACGACCATAATACGCTGGCCCTTAGATTCAATATTCTTTCTATCTACGCTCATGAGTCATGATCAAGAATGATACAATAGTACTACACACATCGGTTTATTCAGATCAATTCATCACGCCAACTTCCCACCATTCATCAACTGGCCGTTCGGTTATGAAATACAAATTAATTAACACAGACTCAGGCGTGACGTTTAGCGGGGACGACACGGGCACGACGCGGACACGACACGATTTGGCTCCAAGTCTGATTGATGCTGTCGATGTATTAAATTTAGGCGAACTGTTATTGTATTGTGACGTTTCAATACAGATCTACATGCTCTGTAAAGTCTTAGTTACATCGATAAATACTACATCTATCACCATTGGGAATATCGGATTATATTAAGTTGTGATGAATATTAAATTATTTAATAATAAATTTCAGTAATGAGCGGACATACTGTTGCAATAATTGTGCATTTTGAGTTGTCAAACTAATACCCCTAAATATTTTACTTATATGAACGATTCTACTATCAATCTTTTAATTTCGTAAAGTCCACATAGTGATCTACCATTCTCGAAAAGTCTCAAGAATAAGGCCGTCCGATTGTTGTAATTTCATCGTTTCTACTTAAAAAACTGATGAATTTGATAAAGGGTCACTATTTAAGTACATCAAGGTATAATTTACAGTAATTTGTATGTAAGAAACTTATTACTACGTATATTATTAGTTCAATTTGACATAGTTCTATAATAGTCCAGGAATCAGATAGAAATATTTCATACTCGTTGACAGAAAAAACATTATTAAAGGATCGGTAATACAATTTTATATCAATTAAACATCTGACAGTGTAAAGAGGCCTCGTAAGTCTACGTCCAAAGCAATCAATCTTGCAACAGAACCAGCTAAAAACAAAGGCTTAGTATTGAAGTTTTGTCAGACGCGACAAAACGGGACAAACGATGTTATTTGACAAGGCGAAATTGCGATTTGGTTGTTTGAATTAAGTATTTGCTTAGCGATTAAGAGGACTGTGAACCAACTGCAAAATCTAGCCTTTTCATACAAACGGCGATAACGTTTTCCACCCCCTAAACGTTAACCGAATTCGACCAATTTTTATATGTGGTCAGTCGGAACAAAAACTATGTCCGTACGTTTCGTTTTTTAAAATATTGATTAGTTATAAAGAGATTATGGCCGAAATTACTTTTGTATGAAAACAATAAAACGGGAATAAATATGAATTTATTAATAACATTGGAAAAAAACGAAACGTACGGACGACGCGGTTAGCCTAGTTGGTAGTGACCCTGCCTATGAAGCTAGCGGTCCCGGGTTCGAATCCCGGTATGGGCAAATATTTGTGTGATGAGCGCGAGTATTTGTACCTGAGTCATGGATGTTTTCTATGTATTTAAGTATGTATTTCTCTACATAAGTAATGTTTATCGTTGTCTAGTACCCATAGTACAAGCCTAAAGCTTAGTTTGAGACTAGGTCAATTTGTGTGAGATTGTCCCTGATATTTATTTATTTATTTATAGTTTTTGTTCCGACTGACACCGTATTAAAAATTGGTCGAAATCGGTTAACATTTAGAGGGTGGAAAACGTTATCGCCGTTTGTATGGAAAGCCGTCACCTCACAATCCACTTAAGTGTTTTATTATTAGGCAATTATGGTTTGGAGAGGAGCTACGAAGCGGTAGGTGTAAGCTGGGTCTATGCGAGTCAGTATCGAGAATGCAGAAATCCGAGAGCAAACTACGCTAAGGAAATACTGAAGACTGTCAGCTTGGAGCCCTGTTAATATACTGATCTTCTGTGAGAGGCACGTCTCAAAGTATACCTACGTCAAATCATAAAATACTGTTATTGAGTTATTTCAAACGCACCTTGAAACCTTGTACCTAGCCCTGAGCATCTATGAAAGCGAAATCGTGAACGGTTGATTTGAATATTGCTGATTTCTGAACTCTCCTTCCCTTTCTTAACAATATAATAAAAGATAAAAAAGATAAAAGATATTTAATCAGTGAGTAGGCCGCACGGGAACTTTTACACGTCAAAATCTACCAGCGAGGAGAGCACTGCTGAGAAGAAGCGCCACAGGAAACTCAAGAGTTAGTCATTTTTAAATAAAACTTATGACAATGATACTTAATCTAGCATTATATGAAACTACAAAAATAATTATAAAATATCTGCATAGTTCTGAAAACATGTCAGAAAATTGTACTTAGTAATATTTATCGCTAAACATACATCTAGAAAGCAGAGTTAATATCGTGAGACTAATGTCGAATGCAGGTTCCGTTATGTAAGCGCCAGTCGCGTGTCTAATTCAGATTCGAAAATGTCAGAGAAGCATGGAGATGACAGTTCCTATTCTCAGATCTCTTGCACAACAGCTAAAGATAGTTGACTTGACTTGTCAGTTCGGTACCTTATTGTGAGTTCTGGGACACCCTGTTCATTAAAAACAGTTCTCTGGCCATTTCGAATAAGAATGTCAAGCCAAAAAAACGCTTTCGTGTTATTATAATTCTTTGACTATGTACGTACTAACAGCGTCAATAAAACTGAAGTCTGCTGCCAATATAACATCCTTTTATTGCATTCGACAACAAGATAAGCGGTATCCATTCACCAAAAACCCATCAACGCAACAATAAAACTTGAAAAATAGTTCCCGCCACCATTACACGTGCGTGAAACGGAATAACTCGCAATTGGAAGCGCGCGAAAATGTTTCCCGCGCATAAATCAACTTGTCAGTGTTGCTGTTATAAATTCGCGGCTCGCCGCCACGAAACGCACCTGGCGCTGGCAACATTACCTTGATTGCGAACGCTGCGCTGCATTTGCCTTCGGTCCACGTTTTTGAACGTACCTAACGCGAAACAATACCAACCTAAGACGGGCTCCTTACTCCCGCGCGTCGCTAACTAAACTGGTGCAATCGGGGTTCGTTGAAGGCGGTAGACGGATCTAGTTACATTGGGCGTGTGCCCAGCCATACTTTACCGAAGTTTCTTGCTTTGGGTTCTTTATGCATAGCTCTTTGTTTCGCAGTCCGTACAGTAATGACTGGAAACTTTCTTGAAATTAGACTCGCAGGAAACGCTTTTCGGCTTCTAGTTTCTTATACTAATACGTAAGTTAAAGCTTTGAATGTGTAGTTAAACTATTTTGGAAGGGTAAGTCAACGTTTTTGGATAGTTTTTTGCTTATTCATTCGTTAGATCGGAGTTTCGCTGACCCAGTAGCGAAATTAAGTTATTATATTACCCGGTTTGGATCGTGTTTCATATTCAACGAGCCTGTCGCCGTAGGCATGTATGTATTCGGTATTTTCGTTTGAGGATAAACATCCACAGTGAACAGTCAAGGACAGAAAGATGTTTACACTTTTTCACCTTATTCCATTGTAATAAGGTCCAAAAGTGTATACATCTTTCTGTCCTCGAGTGAACGCAATAAATATTGGGTTACGTTTAAAAATAACTACGATGGTTTGGTTTACCTACTCGTCGTATTTATAAGTTATATACCTACGATAGTGTGTATCAAGGGTTGCGTGGTAAAACCCGATAAGTTGAGATAATGAATCATGCAAAATTGAAGCTTCTTAAAACGCCTTCGAAATTCAATATTCTAAAACAAATTATGTTTACTTATCGGGTTTTACCTCGCAACCCTCGGTATGTTGTATCAATTGGATTCATTCATATTCACACCGAAGCTACTTTTTGTGGAGCAACATTCTGCAACATGATCGGAATAAAAACAAAGTCATATTAGAAGAAAAATATGCCTTAAAATGGTATGACATATACTTCTCAAGTGACATTTTTATTTTATTTTATTCGGAATCATGTTGCAAAATGTTGCATCACAAAAAGTAACATCGGTGTGGATGCACTATTCTGCAAATCGGCCACTTTAAATTGATCTCCAAGTTGAACAACTGACAATCTGTATGAGATCAAGATATGGTGGACGTCACTTACTGCGTTTTATTCTGCAGGGCAGCATTATTCCCTGTTAGCCTGCACTAAATAGCAACTAACTAAACTGTTCATAATTCGTTATAGCTAAGACTGCAGAATATGAGCAGCGAGTTCGGTCTTGTTGGTGGAGTAGCATAGAGTACGTTATAGCGAACTCTCTGCAGTAAAGTTCTGTGCCGTCTCTACGTTGACGTGTTGCGGAGCTACGAAAGGAGCGAGTAGTGACAATTAATTGCTGTTTTACTCGACTTAGCGAAGCCAAAGCAAGGGTAATTTTGACAGTATGTGTGTGTAAATGGTATACGGGCGTTTATTAAAAATGGACATAGATTAAGACTCTACTAATCATAAACAGAAAGAATTATTTTGATTACGCTAACGTATACACCGTTATTAATTTTTGAACATACTATCGACCCGCAATGTACATCTAAGTCCATCTGTCAGGTAAGTACGTAATGTTTACTTGTTAAAATGTGTATTTCGGCACCTCACCTCAGGTATTCATAGTTAAAAGCTCTTTCTCACAAAACAAATTAGTTTAAGAATTCTAGTTTAGCATTGAAGATTGGGATGGTATTATTGCATTTGATTAATTTAGAGATGTTACTTCTCGCACTTAAGTTCACGGTCTAGTGTGTTAACTATCCATCTAACATTGTTATCGCTCACACTCTCACTCATCACAGGTATTATCACATGTATCACTGTTGAGAGCAAGTGTTTTAAGTGCATTTATTTGTAATGAAATCACATATTTACAACAAGCATACGGTGTTTATCAGTTTGACTGAAACTGTCAAATGTCAGTACATTTTTTTAACTTATTTCGTTGAATCCTTTTCAGAACGCGGTACTGAATATCAACTTCAAATAAGTAGCTCGCTCACTCACCTACATAAAGTGTAAGTCAGACAGAAATACTTTTTTGATCTGAAGACCAAACAAGTTTTTTTAACTAAGTAAATCAAACTTCTTGGTATGTAAAAAAATTACTTTTCTCACAAAAAATTGTGGTAAAGATGTCACGCATCTCTTGTCAATTAGATTCATTTTGATTTTAAAAATGCCTTGCTCATGGAATTACAGTTCTCAAAAATTGAGCGATATAATTGAGTGAATTTTAAAGTGCACCGTGCATGAAAGAGTTAATTCTTATTAGAAGTTAAGTAATCTCAGCTTTAATAATACTTAACTTTGAAACATCATTAATTGCGTTCTTAATTAATTGCATTTTTGTTATACATTGCGTGTTAAATTATTTTGTATGGTTATTTTTTTTTTATTTAATTTTAACAAAAGCTGCCTAAATGTGCTCATTAGGGGCTATACTAACCACAGTTAAAAGGAACGCCCGTATACCATTTACACACTGTATATTATGTATGTCATCATCATCGTCAGCCGCAAGACGTCCACTGCTGGACAAAGGCCTTCCCCAAGGTTTTTCACAACGACCGGTCCTCTGCTGCTGTCATCCAGCGGCTTTCCGCGACCTTTATCAGATCATCGGTCCGCCTTGTGGAAGGCCTGCTGACACTTCGTCTCCCAGTTCGCGGTTGCCAATCTAGAACCTTTCCGCTCCAACGGCCATCGGTTCTACGAGCAACAAATATATGTGACCAAAAAACGGATGTTCCGCTCCTGAACTATTGAATCGATTTTAATAAATGGGTTGTCATGTGATTCGTCAAAAACCTGATGGTAATCGATCACCGTCGCCCATAATTGTGAGCACTGCAGGGATTGTTCACGCCGTTGGTCGTTGCCAGGGATTGCTGCCTTCCAGTGCACTTAGTCCACGTCCTGAGGTTCTTACGCGCAGACTTCAAGACGTGACACTTTTATTTTAAACCTTAAGCGTTCGGTCTTACGTTAGAATATGGAATAGATGTATTCATTTCCCTAGCACCAGTCAAATTTAATCCCGCAGCGGTTAATAAGCATTACACGCAATGTATTAGGTATGAAATGGCCGCGCTGCCGGACGCGCAGTCGTGGTCAGGAAGGTGGGAGAGCAATTCGGGCGACTGTGCGTACATTCTTATTATGTTTATTTTATTTGATTGATTGATTTAATGGGAGCCCGCTGACGCGCATAAAATAGTTTGATCTAATGTATTGTTTGTTCGAAAATCATTTTGCCTAACACCCTTTTAGGCTGAAATTTCAAGATTTAATAAATATATGTTGTGTAGATTATTTAGGTTAGGTTAGTTTTCAATTATTCTGAAAAAATCAATAAAAGAAAAAAACGTTTTCGATGAAATGATTTTCGACCAAAAAATACATTAGTTCAAACTATGGAGTCAAGCCCCCTTGAAGGAAACCAGTTAGTCAAGCTGGTCTAATTTGACTGTCATTCAGATGAGGGTGGTTCATTCACCCTATTCGAGGAGTTCAGAACCTGCGAGGGTCTGCTCCAAGAGGAAACGAGAATTTGATAATTTGATATATTATGCCACCATGTTTAATTCTTAAAGCCTACTCCACATCTTGTAGCTCCAGGGCGAACCTGCATCGTCGATATCGGTTAATTTGTCGGGACCCCGGACTAAGCCGGGAGTTCCCAATAACCTGCGACGGTGTCTGCTACAACAACTCTAATCTAATATATAGGTGTTAGTTCTTGCATGTTGGATAATTGGAGAACGAACCAAACTAGAAATTGAATTGAGCTTACCTGTTTCATTATTTTTCATTTTGATATTTTTATGTGAAATTAATGAAATAAGTTTCTAAAAAGATATATTTTTACACATTACCTATAAAGTAATAAATATCCGGGGACAACTCACAAAATAACTGGCTAAAAAATAAAAAAAAGGCTTGTGTTGGTTACCTCTACTGGGCAGCGGGCTTAGCATGCATGCACGAGATAAAATTTGACAGGTGCTAGGGAAATGAATACATCTATTCCATATTCTATCGTAAGACTTAACGGTTAAGGTTTAAAATAATAGTGTCCCGTCCTGACTTTTATTACCTTTTATTACTAAGCGATTATAGCGATTTTCTCATTTTGGAATAAGGTAATGAAAGATTACCAAATTTTTATTTTACGAAAACTATCTGCTTCTGTTACCCTATCCACTGATCTTGGTATACCTACATGAGCCTGTTCACGTACAATAGAGATTGTGTTTGTATACATATACATATAAAGGTAGGTACGAGTATGTAAATACTAGACAACGATAAACATACTTATATCTATAGATAAATAAAGACATGTAAACTTGGAAAAATCTTGCGGTTACCATACAAATATTTGTCCTTACTGGGGATCAAACCTGAGACCGCTAGCTTCCTAGGCAGGGCCACTACCAAGTAGACAATTTTAGCTGTATGCCAATGAAACCACAACGATCTAAAAATATAACTATAAACTAAAAATATAACAATATAATTTCGTCAAACGCGATCATTACCACTTTGAACTCAGCGGGCTTGGCATGCAAGCCGAGATAAATATTTGACAGGTGCGAGGGAAATGAATACATCTATTCCATATTAAACGCTTACCCCCTTACTAATAAACGTTGAGTAACGGCTGAGTAGTTATACAATGCTTTGTCCTTATCTGTCATTGTGACATTTGAATTCGACAGATAAGGACAAAGCATTGTATAACTACTCAGCCGTTACTCAACGTTTATTAGTAAGGGGGTTATAGTTTAAAATAAGTATACGTATTTATTTATAATGTATATTTATGTATTTTAATCGCATTGTATGTTTTCTATTTTCTCTTAATGCTTTTGCTCGTACAATATTGCACCGCCTACAACAATTTTCTGCTTGCCCACAGGGGCCACAGGTCAACTGGTAGAGAATGCCATTAGGCATTAAGTTCACCTTTTGTACTCAAATTTGTATTTTTGTGCAATAATGATTAAATAAATAAATAAGTGTCCCGTCTTGATAAAATCGCTATAAAATGTGAAAATTGCTAAAGTCGCTAAGTAATAAAAGGTAAAGTATTTTTTTTTTAATGTCTAGCTGTTGAGTTTCTTGCGGCGCTTCTTCTCAGCAGTGGTCTCCTCTTGGGAAGCGCTGGTAGATTTTGACGTGTAAAAGTGCCCGTGCGGCCTACTTTCTGAATATATCTTCTTCATTCTTAATTTTTTTTTATTACAATCTAGTCAATTCCTATTATCCATAATATCCCGTATTTTTCATTTGCCAGCTACATAAACCGTCAGATAACAAATACATACGGCTACGAATCTAACTTAGTTGTTGAAAATACGACATAAATACCGACGATACAGATCTAACTCTAAATTATATTACCTCTGCTTCGCGGAATGAGAAAACTATTCCAAATAACGTATTAAATTGCTTTGATTTCAAATAGTTACGATATAAACTGCAAGAGTTAACATCTTCGCGTGGAACCTTTTATAAAACTGTAATAAAAATCGGAGTAGAATTGTGTCTAAAATGTTGCGATTAACATTGAAATTGTATCAACTTGCATTTGAGTGAACACAAAAGGAGTCAAGTAGTCTATGTATGTATGTATGCATGTAAGTAGGTACATCACACCTTATGATAGTTTAGCTCATGACAGAAAAAGGCCCTTAGCAAAAGCTTGCATGAAAATACTAAGTTACCTTAATCTAAATACCTTCATCATCATCATTACAGTCGAAAGATGTCCACTGCTGGACATAGGCCTCTCCCAAGGTTTGCCACAAGGACCGGTCCTGCGCCGCTTGCAGCCATCGTTTTCCTGCAATCGTAATCACGTCATCGATTCACCTTGTTGGAGGGCTGCCCTGCGTCTTCCGGTACGCGGACGCCACTCGAGAACTCTTCGGCCCCAACGGCCACCTGTTCTGTAAGCGATGTGCCCCGCCCACTGCCACTTAAGTCTAGCAATTCTTAGGGCTATGTCGGTGACTTTGCTTCTCATGCGGATCTCCTAAATACCTTAAATTGTTAAAATTGTACCTAAAATACTATAAAATTTTGGGGAATGCCGTCAAATAAAGATGGCTTGTCAACACGTACCTACTTCAATGTAACCTATCATTGTAAAACAAGACGTCTGTAGCTGTACGGCCACCACAACTGGTCCTTCTCGCTTATCGCTCAGTGCGTCTCTTTCATTATCGACTGGGTAGAGGGGGATTACCGAGAGACAAACAAGTTGTGGGAGAGCTGAACTACCCGGGTAGGTATCGAGTGTTAACCCGCTCTTTGCTGCTACAGAGCTCTTAGCACCTCGTTAATTATCCCGTTCACTTGAAATGAGGGGAAATGAAGAGCATAATGTGACTGTAAATGCTCCTTAAATTGTGCTAATTTGAACTTATAAAGACGCTGTATTATTGGCAATTTTTTTTAAATGTGTCCTTAGAGAAAATGGCAACCTGCTTAAATACCTTCTTAATGTGTTTAAAGGGTAATTCTTCGAGCGTTGCAACCGGTCTCATTCCCCTGCTCTTAGATGCTATTTTCGATTATCTTGTAGAGTGCCCTGACTCCTACAAAATTTAACTGAAAATGCTTCTAAAGCTACAGGAATTTCGACATTAATGCGGCCACGGGAATGACGGCGGTTGAAACGCTTTAAACCTAAAACCAAAACTTGGCAAAAATAAAAATTGTGTCGTGGCAGATGTAATTGAAAACATGACATGACCATGGATCTAATAGGTACCTATTACATATACACGCTGTACTTATGCGTATTACTTTACACTATTAATGTTTTAGGAATTCTATTTAGGATCGAGGAAGATGTAATCGCAGTTTCCGATTTCTAGTTGGAACAGAAAGGATCCTATTTAGGTTCCTAAATTAGGATGCTAATGGCAATCACTTCATCTTCATCTTCTTTTTTATGTTCGTGGATGAAAATTGGATCATGTAACCAATTTAACACCGAACAGCAGTATTATTGAAATTGCGTTATTTCGTGCGGATCGTATTTTCCATCGTGAATTAATTACATAAGCTGTATTAAATTTAAGAAAACACTTTGACATGCTTTGACATTGTTATGACGGCATCATACACAAACTGCATTTACAAGACAGTTTTTTAATAATAAAATTATTAATTTAATAACAAAGACCCAAGATAATCTAATAAAATGAGAAGAAATTAAACTAATGATTATCCGCCAGATTTTGAAACCGTTATGGTAAGATGTTAAATTAGCCATTAAAACTAGACTAGACTAAATTCTGTGGCATAAGTTAAGAACCGAGACGAATTTACCAGAGGAGGTTGTTAAAATTTTTGACTATTGGTACAGAAACCAAGTCAACACAGTAAGGTGGGCTGAAGCGGTTTCTGAGTCATACAGGTTGGAGTGTGGAGTGAGACGTTAACGCCCTCATAGAGGAGCTCAGCAGCACCAGGGTTGGATGTTGTGTGGCGGGTACGATGGTCAACAACATAAGTTACGCCGACGACGTGGTGCTGCTGGGGCCCTCCGCCGCCGCCGTCAGCACGTTGCTGGGTAAGTGCGAGAGGTACGCCGTGGCGCAGGGACTCAGGTACAACACGGCTAAGAGTGAAATCCTGGTTTTTCAATCGCGAGAGTACAAGGTGGAGAGGGTACCGGCGATTTCACTCAATGGGGTCCCACTTAACAGAACCACTAAGCTTAAGTACTTGGGTCACTGGGTCACGGAGTATCTTACTGATGATGTCGATATTGAGAGGGAGCGCAGGGCGTTGGCGGTCAGGGGAAATATGTTGGCTCGCAGGTTTGCACGTTGCACGAATGATGTGAAGGTGACTTTGTTTAAGGCGTACTGCCAGTCCTTCTATACGTGCAACCTGTGGACCAACTATACCCAAAAGGCAATTAACGCTCTGCGTATCCAGTACAATAACACGCTTAGGATGCTGTTGGGGCTGCCGAAGTACTGCAGTGCCTCGGGTATGTTCGCAGAGGTGAACGTTGATGGCTTCCACGCTGTCATGCGCAAGCGAGCAGCCTCAATCATGCAGCGTGTACAAAGTAGTGCCAACAGCGTCCTAAGGGTGATCTGCAGTAGGCTGGACTGTCCCTTTGCGAGGCATTGGAATAGCCTTCATGCCTTGCCGTTACTTTTAAACTAACATAGGTATACAAGTTAATTTTGTTTTATAATTTACTAACACACTTGTCTTGTCTTGTCTTGTTTTGTATTTGTAATATAATTAGTATTGTATGGATCTCAGTTATCTGAAATAAACTTTTATTATTATTATTATTATTATTTCCAATAGGTACTATAAACTGTAAACTGGGATCTCTTTGAAACGCATAAAATTGTTGTGTGGAATCGTCGTTTGGTGTAAAATCTTTTTAGGCTGAAATTACAGGATTAAATTAACATGCATTGTGTAAATTAGTTAGGTTAAGGTTAAGTTTAAAAAAACCCTATCAATCAATAGAAAAAAAAAATCGTACAAATTTATTTCGACTAAACGATAAGGTCAAACAACTAAGGTCAAAGGTCAAACAATGACTATTCCTTCCAATATAAACCCCTGTAAACTATATAACTGATATTTTGCCAACGACTCCGTCCATATAAAAGTCGTATATCGCTATTCCCTCGGGACTTAACCAATTTTCCGGGATAAAAAGTACACTACATCCGTCTTCGGGCTAATGACCATCTCTGTACCTAATTTTACGCCAATGATTCGATGAACCGGGACAGCGGAAGCGACACGACACTGATTTCATAGAATGTTTTACTCCGCATATTTTTCATTTCATCGACAGGCATTTCCACGTGCAAGGAATTATAATTTTGTGGTGGTCACAAGTTTAACCTTACCTAAATACGTAAGCCATGGTTATGGTAACCTGAAAACAATAAGGTTTCAGCAGAGCTTTCGATTAAATGAAATTGTGAGTGAAACGACAGATTTGATGAAATTAGTATCTTCAAAACAAGAGAACACCAAACAGTTCACATAATATATAAAAAAGCGGTCAAGTGCGAGTCGGACGCGCGCACCGAGGGTTCCGTATTTAAGTCCGTACTTCAAAAATATACCTTTTTATGTATTTTAATTGTATGCAATAACTTGTTGTTTGACTCGCCTAAATTAAAATAAAATATATGTATATTTATTTTTTGTGTTTACATGTGGTGTGGTACACAGTTGCGATTTTTTTTTCAAGTGTCTTAAAAAAATTAAAACAATAAAAAAAAAATAACATTTTAATTTTCGTGGATAATATTTAATTTAATGCCCCTTATTTGAATATGTGCACTTTACCATGACTCGCCCTGTATTATTAAAATTAGTCTGTGATTCCAGGTGGCTTGGTGGGCAACCCTGTTAATAGTCCTGACTACTTTGACGATCTGTGTTGTTCTGATCCTGGTTGCAAGATCTATTAAAGGTAAAGGCAGTTCACGCTAATACCCCTTCTACACGATCGGGCGGTTGGGCCAACCGAGAGACTATCTGTGAGAACGAGACGTATATATTACTATCTCATTCTGACGAATAGCCGCGTCCCTCTCGGTTGGCGCAATGATATGTGCGTTTGACTGGCTATGTGTCATTCTCGCAAATTCTCGGAAAAACTCGGGATTCAAAAAAAAAAACTAAAATCAAAATAATTTACTTATTTAATTACATTTTAGAATTTTACATTATACTTAATTACCATTAGAATTAAAGTTCACATGAACATTTAAACATTTATATTAATTAGTAGTAGTAGTTATTTTGCCCTCGATTTCTAATTAAATTTGCTATCCAACGAAAAATCCTGTATCCTCCCCGGGGATCAAGCTATTGCAAATTTGATCAATGTCATTCAGTGCTTTAGCCGTGAAGGTGAAACAAATACAGACAGACAAGACTATTTTAACTGGTATGGATGGTTCGCACAACTAGTGTGGAAAGCAGTGATACTACTCGTATTAAGTTTGAAAAACTGTGTGCCAAACCTCAACCAAATCAGTTCAGCTCTTCATGTGTCACGTTCATGATGTACAATCCACTGGATGAAATATGTAATACTGTAGGTATATTTAAACGCATAATATAGTACCTTCTTTTTTTCTAATAAATATTCTTATTCTATTCTATTCTCATCATCCAATTATCTTCACATCATCATAGCAGGCGAAGGATCCTACGGCCTTCACCAGAGGGCTTATTGCCTAACGCATTCGCGATCGCGATCGCTTTCATTTTTACACGACTGCCCCAAAAATGGAGTAATGTAATGTTTTCAGGGTTCATGTTCGTATGTATGTATGTGAGTTTCTTTATTCCACTATAACTTCTAAATACCTTGACCGATTTAGATGTGTGAGGTATCGTTAGAATCCTTACGTCATCCCAAGTAACATAGGCTATGTGACGTTATAAAGAAAACAAAATGGCGGACTATATACTCCATATTGCGGGGCCGAAATATTTTTTTTTATTAGAAACCTATCAAGTGAGGTATCAAAATAAAGGGTTTTAAAAGACGATTACAAAAATATATACAACTTATGTGTTTAAAGCTTATTTTGGTAGAAAAAGATTTTTTAAAATAAAATTAAAACGCACAGAAAAAAATGGCATCCGAACCTATTGAGTGTGGTATCAAAAGAAAGCACTTTAAAAGGCAATCATAGAAATATATGATACTCATATGTTTAATTGTACCTTTCGAGAGGAAACACGAAATGTTCTACATCGCGCAATTGGAGTTTTTCGTGGCAGCTATACCTATAAGACGTGACTGCGCACGCGGCGGCCGCGGCGATTAAGATATTATTTTTCAACTGAGAAGTGTAGATATAGATAATATATTATAACAAGTATATGACTCAAATGACTTCTGGCTATGTTCATAGACTCTGATTAGCCCTTATGTTGTTTATGAGTTTAGATGGGTACGGTATTATAATGTATAAAATCAAAATCTATAACTTTATAATGTATACGTTCAAAATACATAAAATCAAAAAATATAATAGCTAAAAGAAATAATAATCACAATTAATAAAGTACGTTTTTCATAATGGTCGAAAAACATACAATTAATATGGCTAAGTTCACAATATATTATGTTCAGAATATAGACAATCAGAATATATAATAATTGAAAGAAATAACAATTAAAATTCTTAAAGTACGTTTTCCATAATGGTCAAAATACATAAAATCAAAATGCCTATGTTCACAATTGATATTTTCGAGAGAAAGGGACGGATGCTTTCGGTTGGTGATGACCACTTCCTGATATGACCAGTTCCTGATATGACCACCTCCCGATATGACCACTGCTTGATATATGAGTTCCCAGTAAGTATGTCCGTTCCCGAATATGTCTCAGATCGCAAATTTTCCCAATACGTAGGTAGGTTAGGTTAGGTTCGTTTTTATATCAGGCCCGGAGGGCCAAAACAACCCAAAAATAGGAGCTCCGCACGGCGGAACTCCGTCGACTCGGTACTGTTATATTTTGGCTTCCAAAAATCTAACTTGACCGAGACGACGGAGCTCCGCCGTGCGGAGCTCTTATTTCTGGGTTGTTTTGGCCCTCCGGTCGGGGGACCTTTATGCACTCACTTTCACTTCACTCACCTTGAAGCGAAAGGTCCCCCGACTGCAATCGAAATAAAATATACATATATAAAAAGACGAGAGTGTGTAGATTCAGTCACGGTCATAAACCTCTATAAACTTTTTCGCCTTATGTCATTGAAATATAGAGTAAATGTGTAAACATGTTTATGATGTGACTGTACACTTATATTCTAGTTTGCATTTATTAAATTAACTACCATATCTAAAATTTATTTCTAACTTTTTTCAGTTTGTTTTTAAACAGCAGTCGTATTTTTTTTTTTTTTTTTTTTTTTTGACAGTTGAAGACAAGTCTTCCTGCCTACAAAATGAAAACAATTGTTCTACCCTCATAAAATTATGTTTAATTTTCAGCATCACAAGAATCTGCCAGAATAATTAAAAAGAAAAATAAACGCATACAAGTGCACGAATCTAGATCGCTATTGAGACGTGCTACTGTTATTTGTAGGACCGCTAACTCCTCGGCACAAGAAGAACGTAGTATTCGGAAAAACTCAGTTTGTGTGGCTACAGATATCCATCCGACGCCTGTTAGCAAGGTACTGGAGCCCGATTGTAGCAACATTTTATTTATATCTACAGACGAGGGCTGGCTAATTGATGTAGGTACATAATTGAAAAGTTGACTTTGAAGTTTTTTATAGGTCACTTCCCTTCTGCACCTGCAATCCTGCAGGAAGATCGCCTCTGAACTTGTTGTCTACCACTATCGACTCGGTCAATAAGAATAATCCTACTTATTAAACGAGAACTAAAAAATAAAATAAAATAAATAAATATCAGGGACAATCTCACACAAATTGACCTAGTCCCAAACTAAGCTCTAGGCCTGTACTATGGGTACCAGGCAACGATATACTTACTTATATAAAGAAATACATACTAAGAACTATTTGTATGTATATTTATACTCACGTTCTCGAAAACGGCTCTAACGATTTCGATGAAATTTGCAGTGTGGTGGTTTACGGGGGCGAAAAATCGATCTAGCTAGGTCTCATATGTGAGAAAATTCGTTTTTCGCGTATTTTCACGCAAAAAGATTTCCCGCGCAATATGGTTCGTAATTTCGATGCAATCGTCGCCGTCTGAATAGACTGATGGTTAGAGCGTTGGACTACTACGCAGAGACTACAGGTTCGAACCCCAGCTATGGATCGGTTTTTTTTTTTTTTTATATAGAAAATCGATGAAAATTCGGTTTTGACCAGAGTTACCTATTTCAAATTGTAATTTTTCTGGATTGACGTATAATTTCGCGTCGTCGATTTTCCATTTTAACCCAAATGACAGTAAATTCAAATTAATTTATTGTCAGGCTACTAGGCCCATAGATAAATACCTTACTGACTAAAATACATATATTTATAAACTTAACAATATCTTAAATTATTTTGGCGACAAAACAGCGTGGCTCTGTTGAATCGCAGCTTTCGAAGTCATACTCGCTGGCAGGCTGGCAGTAAAGGTAGGCGTCCACTGTTCCGCATCGCACGCATCAGACGTATCGCATTAATCGGATTTTAGTATTCTTTGTATAGAAACTCATACACGGATATATTTATAATATACACGGTAGTTACGTCGGCATTCCGATTGCTGCGCTCTCTTGCGCATCACTTATAAAGTCGTTAGCTGTTAATGAACTGGATTAAGGATTTTTTGAGCCTAAATGTTACTTGGGAGTGTACGCTTACCTTAATCTCCTATTCTAAATGCTCACGGGCTGTCTATAATTATACCTTCATAGATTAATTTTGAAAGAAGGATCTATTTAATGGCTATCTAGAATGTTGAACCTATTAAAAAAAACTTTGACGTTATTATGACGTCCATTTATGTGAGCTGGATTCACAAAAAACTTTCTTAGAAAAGTAAACAAAGATTAAAGAAATCGTGATGGTAAGACTTGAGAGTGGAACCGGATTTTGCAAATGGTTTCGTAATTAGACATTAGTTGTGGTAGAGGACCACCGGGATCTCTACTAACAAAGTCATAGGTATACGTAGATGTTTTGTATGTATGTAATTATGTTTGTCGTTATTTGGTACCTATGAGTACAAGTCTGGAGCGTAGTTGGGGATTAGGTCAATTGTGTATTTTAGCTTTATATTATTTCATTTTATCTTTCCTGCTAACCTTTCTGCCAAGCTACAGTTTCCAGTAAGATAGCTGGTGAAATTAGTAAAAGAGATTTCCCTCTTTAAACTATAAAAGTATGTTTATTATTCTTTTAATTTAAAGTAAATGCGGGCAAGCAACTTGTAAAACTATGCCAAGTTTCAAGTAGATTTCAGAAAGTTGGGCGTGCTAACTCACGCAATTAAATTTTCTATGAAACTTCCGTTGCGCGATGAAAATTAGCCATACAATTGTTAGGATGCTTTTCTTCGCGCTACGGAACTTTTTTCGCCTTCGTTGTGTGTATGGTTCATTATTTGCTAATTGGGTCCAACTTTTTGAACCTTACCCAGATAGCTTTTGTAGTTCAGTAGAAAAACTGCAGTAACATACAGACATAGGTACAGACTAAAGTTTCACCTGCTCACCATAAGGCTGCCTTTCCATAGAAGCGGAGACGAGCGGTGCGGAGAGGAGACGTGTAGGAATCGACAAATCACATTGGTTGTAATTCACATCTCGTCTCCGCTCCGCTTCAATGGAAACAGTCAAGCGGAGACGACTGTATCAAATTTTACGCCACTCATCCCCATCCCCGCTCGTCTCCGCCTCAGTAGAATCGCATACCTCTATTCACACCTCCACTCCTCTCCGCTCCGCTCGTCTCCGCTTCTATGGAAAGGCAACCTAAGGGTTCCTTTTTTGCCATTTTGTTTCGATACGAACCCCTAAAAGTTACGGCGGTGTGACCAACATTACAAAAGTGCAGTCTTATTTCAAGTCAGACGAAAAACTCCGACGAAATGGTAGTCAATGCAATATAGTTATTTTTGAGCGTACTATATTTCAAATGATGATGATGATGATTTACATCGCCTTGCCTTTCAGGTTCAGCTGGGTCAGTTCCCGTGGTGGTCGTACATGTTCGTGGTGGTCGGGGGCTTCATGGTCTGCATGTTCCTTAACTACGTTGCGAATCGAGTCAATGGTAACGTTCATTATACCTAGTAACTTTTGCTGCAAATGCTTGGCAATAAAGAGTTTGGAAGAAATTAGAGCGCTATTTAGTTATTTGGCAACATTATCCAATTTGGAACAAGCGGCTGCTGTTTGATTAGGTAGTTGCTATTCAAACATTTTGCTGTTCCAATTTTGTATACAATACAATATACTTCCTTTGCAGCAGCACGGTTTAAAAGATATGAAGAACTCCATGCAAACGACCCAGACACAAAAAGTGAGCAAGCGCAAGAGCTATTGATGAAGATAGAATGCCCCAAAAAAGCTCAAAATGAAGCCCACAGTGGAGTTAGAGAAATCACTCTCGTCTTCACTCAGGATGAAAATCAAAGGCGGTCCAAAGAAGAGAAATGTGATAACGTGTTAGTAAAGCCTACAACCAGTGGTGTTACTTCGTTGAATGCTACTGACACTGAACCGATTGATCAAACAATAATACCATATAAACCTATTCAGATCAAAGACTCAATTCTTACCACATCTACGACTGTAAAGATTTTTGAAAGGAAATCAATAAGTCAAGACGTTGAAACTGAACCAGTATATGTAGACGTTGAAAGTGAACAAGTAGATATAGTTGAAATGAAACGAGGCCTTGGTGGGAAAATGAAACTTTGTGCATCCGTGCCGATTATAAGGCTCTTCGAAATGGTAAATGATCAGATCACAGGTATAAAGCAATATGCGTCAGATGTATCGTTGTCTCCTTACAGAGCGGATAAGGCTGAAAATAAATATGGGTGATAAAGTTAAGACTTGTTTCTATGTTTTTATTCGACTACGGCAAAGCCATAGTTCGAACGACTACGATCGAACGATTCTACGATCGAAATATTATACATATAAAAATATTGCAATCTACGATGGCACGCCCTCCCAGCCAAATTGTCATTGCACAGTTGCACCAATATATCTAAATCTAAATAGTGGGGCGGAGCCTTGTAGATTGAAATCACCTATAGGTACTTACGAGGACATGAAAATATAAAAATCATGTAGGGTTGTTGAATAAAATTGCCCTTTGGAAAACCAATCTGACTAAATTATAAAATTGTAATAAATAAAGCATTCAGTCACAGTCACAAATAAATTTTAAATTATTCTAATCAAATCAATCACACAGCAAAAATTTTAAATTACCGAAATATCATTAAAATATTTGACAAATGAGAAATCAACATGAAATTCAAAGGTAACCAAACTACGCTGCAGTGCAAGACTGAGTGAGTTCGTAGTGATTTCAATGACTACGGCAGTTATCTTAGGGTGTATCTAACCATTGATCGCTTCAGTAAGTAGTTGCCGAGAAAAATTGCTGTGACATACTGACAGACAGACAGACACCGAAGTCTCACCATAAGGGTTATTTTTTTATCATTTTGGTACGGGACCCTAAAAACGAGTTTGAACAATAATTATTTTCAAAATCACTTTCCTCTCTAGAATTGGAAATGTAAATTCCATTTTCATCCCGCTTTTTTTATCTGAAAATCCAAAGGACTCTGTTTTTGTAGATTTTTGTATTTTTTATTGAGTTTGTAAAAATTAAGAGTTAAAATTTATAGTCTATGCTTCCCTTGCTGCCGAACGAAATGTCAACTGTCAATACTGTCAACCTAATAGGGTGTCAACGTCAACGAAACGAAAGAATTGTTTGCCGCTTCGTTCGTTGCCCTAACTTTATTATTTCCCTCAAATAACGACCTAAACAACTTATGATTTGCTCATGAAATTCCAATTCGAATGTTATTAAATGATTTGGGGTAGCGGAATAACGACAATAGTGTGAGGATTTGCTGTAAATTGGCGCTTTTACCGGCAAGATGACTTCTATTATCAAGCTCCATTGCATCTCGGGGGCTGGCGATGAGACTCCCCCGTGCTATGTCCTACAAGTGGACGAGTTCAAGGTCCTTCTTGACTGCGGATGGGACGAGAAATTCGACATGGACTTTATAAAAGAGTTAAAGAGGTAAGTTTGAGGTTATGTCACTAAACAATCAAATAAGTGTAATTCATAACAGTGCCTGGATAAAAATCGTTGTATTGTAGCCCGTCTGTAACCCTAATACTTCTGAAAGCCTTTGTGGTTTAAACAATACAACATACAACAAGGAGGATATGGTTTGTCATTGTGATAGTTTAACCTCTTTTTTGCTGTTGTCTCATTCTGAAGTGTTTCTTTTGTGTTCTTTTCCTTGCTGCTATTGTATGTGGCGTTGAATAAAGAGTATTCATATTGTATATTTCGCTTCAACACCTTTAGCCTCTTAAATTTGAACCAAATATCACCATGGTTTCATTTCAGACATGTAAACAGCATAGATGCAGTGCTACTGTCACATTCTGATCCTCTCCACCTGGGAGCCCTTCCGTATGCTGTTGGGAAACTGGGACTCAACTGCCCCATTTATGCTACGCTGCCAGTTTACAAAATGGGTCAGATGTTCATGTACGATCTGTTCCAAGCTCATAGGAATGTGTCGGACTTTGATCTCTTTACCCTGGATGATGTTGATGCTGCGTTTGATAGTATTATACAGCTCAAGTACAACCAAAGTGTGGATATGAAAGGTCAGTCTTTATTTTATTAAGCCCCAATAAAACGGAATGGTAAGTTTAAGTAAAATTTAAATTTGTTTAAATTCTAGCAAAATATATAAATACCTTCTTGAATGTTGACAATAGACTGATTAATGATTTAACTTTACCACATACTGATGTTATATAGTTATCCCTAAATTGTAATGTTATTTATTTATCATAATACACTAATTCATGTAAATCACGGGGTTGATCAACTTTTTCCCTTTCAACGCATAGTACCAAATACGTACTTGGCCAATAAACGCATTTCACCAGATATGTATATAACCAAACATGCTGATAACCAAATACGCAATTGATCAAACTGTAATTTTGCTACTTACCAAAAACGTACATGGCCAAAAATAATTACTTATTATACCAGAAACGCATAAGTTCAGTAAGTATGTCCGTTCCCAATTATGTCTCAGATTGCAAATTTTCCCAATACATAGATAGGTTAGGTTAGGTTCGTTTTTATATTGGCCCGGAGGGCCAAAACAACCCAGAAATAGGAGCTCCACACGGCGGAGCTCCGTCGACTCGGTCAAGTTAACGGAAAATTTGCGATCTGAGACATAATCGGGAACGGACATACTTACTGGGAACTCGTATATCAAGCAGTGGACATGTCGGCAAGTGGTCATCACCAACCGAAAGCATCCGACCCTCTCTCTCGAAAATATAAATGTCTAAATACGCGATTCGCCAAATATGTGTCTATTGGCCAAGTACGTATTTGGTACTATGCGTCGAAAGGACTATTTCATGTACCTTGTTGTCATTGTTATGTCCGCTGGACAACTCTTAAAAACCATGATTTTCTATACGTTTTCTATGGTTAAAATTCATCAAATGTACATTTTGGTTGTAGTCATAAGCCCATTATTGTATGGACTATTTCCTAAGCACATTAGTAGCATATATTATAACAGTTTTTTTGAGAAACTCTGTCACTGTTGTCTCTTGGACAATGGGACAGAATAACAAACAACAAAAAGTTGATCGACCCTACTGCACTCATGTTTCCTTTCCCATTTTTTTCATAAACTTATCAAGTATATTGCTTAATTAAATGGTTTGCAGGTAAAGGTTTAGGTCTCCGCATCACCCCATTACCAGCTGGCCATTCCCTCGGAGGCACAATATGGCGTATAGCGGCCCCTGGTGAAGAAGACATAGTATACGCACCAGACTTCAACCACAAGAAGGAGCGACATCTTAACGGCTGTGAGATAGAGAGACTCATGAGACCGTCCCTGCTGCTATTGGGAGCTATGAATGCTGATTATGTGCAACCAAGGAGGAGACTGAGAGATGAGAAGTTGATGAGTAAGTGGAATGGTGTTGATTTTGAATTTGATTTTGTTTTTTTAATGATTAGCTGCATTAGAAACAAAGGGGGACAAATTTAATTCTGCATTTATGGAAAAACAAATGTGTTTTGAAGAAATTCAATTTATTTTTAATGACAATCTTTATAATTATTTTAAACATGCTGACCCAACAGAAGTTGTTGTGGACAAATCCAATTTTTTTGTTCTAGGTAACTTTTTCAATTTTTCTTTCCAAAAACATGGCTTCCCCTTTACGTAGGTTGCATCATTATAGTGAAAATAACAATTTAATATTTAAAACAATTATATCATGGACTTGTAAATCACATCCATCTCTGGATGGACTCTTTAACCTAAAATACACAGAGCGCAGGCGAGGATCAGGAGCGAGCGTTTTGCTGTTACATTGCGCGTTCTGTGAGGAGGCTAATCGGAGAATGCGTGCATTACGATTAATGTAACAGCTAAAACGCACGCTCCCGTTCCGCGCCCGCGCTGTGTGTTTAACGCTTTACCCAGTCACTTTTTGTTACAGCAACTATTCTCAGCACACTTCGCGGAGGCGGCTGCGTTCTGGTCTGCACGGACACTGCTGCCAGAGTGCTAGAGTTGGCCCACATGTTGGACCAGCTCTGGCGCAACAAGGACTCTGGTCTGGTCGCCTACACGTTACTGTTGCTGTCCAACGTCAGCTATAACGTTGTAGAGTTTGCCAAGTCACAGGTGAGAACATAAAGAGGGTGGGTTTAAACTTTAGTCTGCAGAGATATGGCTGCCAAAGCACTAGACTTGGGCCACATGTTACCTATAATGTTAGCTGGACATTGTCCAGTGTTAGGTGAGAATATAAATGGTTTATTCTTGTTCCGAAATCTCAAGAGTTAGAATTCTTATTAAAACTATTATATTATTTACTTAGACCCACTTGGGTACTATAGTACCCAACTCACACAATCACAAAATTTCAGATACTCATCACTCCGATATATCGGAGTCTCTCAAATTATTTGAGGGTCTTCTCTCTAGGCTTGTACTATTGGGTCTCTACTAGACACTGGGAAATATCCAAGATCTTAAAAATATTTACCCATACTATATATTAATTGTGTTTTTAATTCACAAAGATTCACCTCACTACCAAATAATTTTGCAAATACGCAATCATGCAATTTACGTTGCAATTAAGAGGTGGAACGCGTGTTTGAATAGATTTAAAATACTATCGAACTGCCAACTAAGATAACCACGTTGTATAAGCTGATTAAGAACGCATGATTTAATTGAATCCCCTTCTATAGTAAGTAGGGTTCGTGTGTTATGCAGATTTTTTTCTTATTGCATTCCAGATAGAATGGATGAGCGACAAGCTAACCCGCGCGTTCGAGGGCGCGCGCAGCAACCCGTTCGCGCTGCGGCACCTGCAGCTGTGCCACTCGGCCGCCGAGGTGGCGCGCGCGCCGGGGCCCAAGGTCGTGCTCGCCTCCTTCCCCGACCTCGAGTGCGGCTTCGCGCGCGACCTGTTCCTGCAGTGGGCGCCGCACAAGCAGAACGCCATCGTGCTCACGGCCAGGTAACGGGCACGCCTGGGGAGCCGGGGGCCAGGCTACAAGGACTACCCACCAGGTGGGAGTGGTGGGAGGGAAGTTCGAGCAGCCTCTACATACAGTATAATGTTATCCCTGTCAAATATTGTTTATTTTGTTATTTTATTCCATTGAAGTAAGACGCAAAACTTTAAAAATCTTAACGTCGACTTTATAATATTCAGACTTGATAGACCATGTAAGCCAAAGTCGACCTTTTGTATTCAATTTCATACATATCTGGTAACACTTTATCTCTCAAACGAGCCCGTCTAATTGTACATTTTTGTTTAAAAACCTTCCCATCGAACATATATTTGTTCCAGATCGTCTCCAGGCACGCTGGCTCGTGACCTAATCGAGAACGGAGGTGACCGCACGATAGAGCTGACCGTACGGCGCCGCGTGAGGCTAGAAGGGGACGAGTTAGAGGAGTTCCTGCAGCAGCAGAGGGACAAGGTCAACAATACCATCAAGTAAGTCACCGGGTACATTAGCGTTCCCTAAAAAAACAATCTCGGTTCTCAAGGTTCGGTCAAATCTAGAAGTCGCAGACAAAACATTCTAATTGGAGTGGGCTACTTGAAGAGGTGTCCTTTTCACAATTGTTGTTTATTACATTTTATTGTGAGTGGTGATTTTTTTTAATATTCCAGCCTTTACACAAACGCGTTTATCGGCCCAACCTCCACAACGCCAATATTTAAAAACAAAAAAGAACACCTTTAGAAATGTAAAAAGAAAAATAAACTAAAAAGTGTTGATTTTAATTTGCAATTTATATGTTGTGAAAGTACAACACTGCTTGGAAATGTTGCTAAAGATAGTCTGTGAGTTCGGCCTCAAAACGTACGCACGTATTTGAAACACGTCAATATTTTTGTAGATGGATCCGTATGCTCTTGAGGGCGGGTCCATATTGGCTCATACAAAATTCTTATTCCGATTTTTTGTTTTACTACCGTTTTGTATTCCTAATAATCACTGTTCATAATTTTTTTCCTAATACTTTTTTTGTTCATAACTTATTATTACTACCAACGGAACTCATAACAGACAGTTATCATATTTTTTTTATTAATACTCATTTGTATTCATATTAATCACTCTTCATAATTTCTTTCCTTATACTTTTTTTTTCATACATTTTTATTACTACCAACGGAGCAGGGACTTAGAAATAGAAGGGTGATTCTTCGCTCATCGTCTACTATTTGTAAGTATTAGTTAAAAATATGTTCATTTCTGGCGCTTCGCCGGCCGCTCCCGCGGCACGCCGCTTCGCTCGCTCGGCTCGCGCGCTGTAGGGTCGCAATTCTACCTAACACTCCTCCTCGCTTCGCTCGTCGTTGTACCTAACGGAGACCTTCGTTATGAATTAGAATGATTAGGAGTTTCGATCGTTAGTATCAGAAAATATATGAAAACAAATATTAGTATAAACAAGGTGTATAATTAATTATATTATGAAATCTGATGATTATGAGTTTCGATCGTTAGTAATAAAAAAAATTATGTACAATGATCATTAGGTTGTAAAATTGTATAAGATACATTTTCGGAGTTCCAATAATCTAATTTGCAATTTTATATGAACTTTGGCGCACCCCTTGAGGGCTTCAGCTTCATTCCGGCCCTCAACATAACTCGTCCGTCTATTCAAATCTATTGCCTACTAACCTTTGCTACAACGTTGTATTGTTAATAATAATAACACTAGATTATTTTTAATTAGTATTTATTTAATGTATCCAGAGAAGAGGTCCCCGGTCTCTCATCAGACTCTGACTCGGACGGCGAGCTGGAGATGTGGGTGGTGACGGGGCGTCATGACATCCCGGTCCGTCATGACACGCGCCCGTCGGGCTGCTTTAAGGCCAACAAGCGCCACCACGCCATGTACCCCGCGCACGACGAGCGCGCGCGCTTCGACGACTACGGCGAGGTCATTCGGGTCAGTCACTCATATTTACGCATTAATTATGGGTGCCGTTCATTATTTATACCAATTTTTAGCATAATTTCACTTAACTACTCGTAAAATTCATAATAAACAATCTGTATAAAAACAAAATTCATAATTTGGTGGGTCATAATAATTAAATAACAGAATACTCAATGCTCATAAAAACTTTATTTATAATGTTTATTAGGAATAATGTCATTTGGTATATGTTACATTTAGTATAATGATTAGAATTTAGAACAACATTTGAACTAATGATCAGGTGACATAATATTATATAATATACTAATCAAAATTATACCAGAACAGTTAACAAAAGCGAACTGCTACCAAAACAGTAGGTTAGGTCAGAACTGCGTTCCTAACAAAAACGTACTGCAAACGAACTGCTAATTGGTAGTAGACGTTTTATGTTATTTGAAAATTGTGATCTTGGTTTTTATTAAAAAAGAACGTTATGAGCAATAAATACTATACAAAGTGACCATTATACTGATTGTCTGTTATGCAGACACATTACTATGCTACTAAACTATTATTGCTTTGGAAATTATTCAATTCGTTTATATTCATTTTGTTTTTAAACTAATCTATTTAATATATTAATTTTAAATTAATTATAGCTACCGGGTCTCTCTATATCTGTATAACTTATTCCGTTACGTTGCCAGCCGGAGGAGTACCGGCTGGCGGAGGTCGTGGACGCGGAGGGCGAGGTCCGCGACGTGCCGCCCGCGCCGCCGCCGAAACAGGAGCCCGAAGGTATAACCCGTGCCTATATGTAGTCAGCTCTTACCGACACGCGCCCTTCGATAGTTGTGATTATTTTTTTTATTTACTACCAAATGACCCAGTGAACCACTTTTTTCGATTTTCCGCCTGTTCTTTTGGGTTTTTTCTAATTTTCTTTTGTTCTAAACCACATCAGTATTGAACAAAACGCTCGAACCATTCTCGGGTTTTTGCGAGACTAACCCACGGCAGTTGATATAAATTATTATAATTTTTAGCCTTTGTTAGTGTCACACTGCTGGGCATATATTTTGGTTTAACCTACAATAACAGTGCTCATGATTTTGAGGCCCGGTTCGACCAAACGTTTGACGGGTGACGCTTACTCTGGAGTTTAAATGTCAAAATGCCATAGTAATCTGTCATGAATCTCTCATTTTAATCTCAGAGTGAGCCCTATACCTGGTATAAGAAGTTTGGTCGAATTCGGCCTAAGAAAAATAAAAGGGTGAATTTGCACGAAACTTTTTGAAATTTAAAAGCAGGCGTACATTTCCATACTTGTTGGTTTTTTATTGTTTTTTTATTTTGTTTAGAAAACTGGAAATGGTCAAGGGATCTGCCATAGTCTGTACAGTCGAGGACAGGAAGATGTTTACACTTTTTCACCTTATTCCATTGTAATAAGGTCCAAAAGTGTATACATCTTTCTGTCCTCGACTGTACTATAAGGCTGACATTTGTAAGCAGCTTCCTATTTCTTATTATTCTTATTGTTACCATAAACTTTCAGAGGAAATGACAGAAATCCCCAGCAAGTGCGTCGCGTCGGTGCGCCAGGTGGCGGTGAAGGCGGCCGTGCAGTACATCGAGCTGGAGGGCCGCTGCGACGGCGAGAGCCTGCTGCGCGTGGTGGCGCAGGCCAAGCCGCGCGCCGTCGTCGGGCTCCGCGCGCGCGACGGCGCGCTGCAGACCCTCAGGTCACTAGTAGAAAGATAGCAAGCCGATGCACGGCATCACTCTGGTCGTTGAGTTTTCAGCTCTGAAAATAGGGCTCTCATACCGGACTGACAGGTCAAATTAGTTAGTCCCTTATAACGGGATTAATATAAAGTACTTACACATGACGTCGTCACGTGTGTACGTGGTGTGGTAATAATCTTTAAGGTTTCAGATAATTTAAAAATCTCACAAAAATAATTTTTGTCATGACATTTTCGTGAGTTTGGGAGGATTCCATTTCGTGATATGTATTTATAAAATATTTAATCTGTAGGTACTGTCCGGTTATCTTTTACGTCGCGGGTTTTTATACATTTTATTGAATTACTTTCTATAAATTTCAAGTAACGTTAAGTATTGTTTAACCTTTCAGAAAATACTGCGAGAGTGAGGGCATAGAGAAAATATTTACGCCGGAACGTGGAGACACCGTCGACGCCACCACGGAGTCTCATATCTACCAGGTATGGTGTTATGAAGTCATTATCATTAACTACGTTTATCGTTGTCTAGTGTCCATATAATTGAACATATCAGCCTAGAGCTCAGTTTGGAACTGAGGGCCACTTGCAGGATAAAGTTACATCGAGATTTACCCCCTTATTCACTTTCTGTCATATTCAAATGTCGCAATGTAAGATAAGGACAAACCATACTTCAAGCATACTTTAAGCTTAGGTATTGTGCGATTATGAAAAAGAGGGTTTGTCTTAAATCTAGATTTTAGACTGACAGTTCCATACATTTTGACGCAACTAAACTGAACGTAACCTTAAATCTAGATGTATCTTTTTGCTGTAAATGATCCTAAGGGTCAGTTCACACCGAGACGCGACGAGGCGCGCACTTTTTAAGATAGCGTTACAATAATAACTTTATTTACTAATAAAGGTTCATATTTCATTGAGAATTCGAAAATGTCGCGCTGCGCATCGTGGAACAATAACTGGGCTCTTCAAGTATCGCGTCGCGTCGCGTCTCGGTTTGAACTAACCCCAAGACAATTCTGCCGTCCTAAGATAAAATGCAATATCTCAAATTCAATACACAAAGCAGATTCAATCCTCTCCTGTTAGTAATGAGGTAGCAATTGCTACAGCAGTTTTGTCTGAGATATCGCATTTTAGCTTAGCAGGGCAAAATTGATGTGAGATTGTCCGGTGATGTTGACTGGTTGGCGGGTTGCAGGTGAAGCTGACGGACGCGCTGATGAGCGGGCTGGCGTGGCGCGCGGCGGGCGACGCGGAGCTGGCCTGGCTGTCCGGCGTCGTGGCGCCGCGCGCGCGCCCGCGCGAGCCCGGCGCGCCCGGTAACACGCGTTATTATATCTCTTACATTATATTCAAATACCAGGAATGCTAATATTGATCACTTCCTACCCTCATTTTTTTTATTATCTTCCAATAATTCTTTGGATGGGGGTTTAGGTTTATTTACCACCGTCGTGTTTTTTTAAAAGAGCAATTAAGCAACTCCTGAGAATACATAAATACATAGACGCTCCCGGGCTATTGCCGGAATAGGGTACCTACCGGACGGTACAGATTAATTCCGTGAACGGCGTGAATAAGTTGATAACTCGTCAAAAAAGCAAGAAGTAATTTAAACCTTATTCAATCTGTTCTAAATACAAATTTCTTATTCACGCCATCTGCGGAATTATTTTATAGTGACCACAAAATGCAAAAATTCGATTGCGAGGAAATGAAACAGCAACATGATAAAAATAATAATAATAATAGATGCGACGAAATAAAAATTATAAGTTTATTTCATGAAGCTTTATTGTGTACTTTGGCTGTTGGTATCCTTGCCTTGATCTTAGAAGACTAACGAAATGAAATAAAATAAAGAGGTTATTCTATGAAGTTAAAGTTGTTCGTGTGGCTGTTGGACCGATTGCCTAGGTCTTCGACGAAGATTTTACATTAGTCACTAGAGCATAAGAAGCGACTTTATGTCTCCTACGCACGACATAAAGACAAACTTTAAGAGCATGAGAAGTGGAAAATCAATATAAACCCAGTAGGTTATACAATTAGTATATGAATCCCCAGAGGAGTCGGGCATGGACGTGGTGATGTCGCTGGAGCCGTGCGGCGCGGCGCGCGCGCACGCGGCGGCGCTGGTCAACGGCGTGCGCCTCAGCGAGCTGCGCGCCGCGCTCGCGCGCCACGGCCTGGCCGCCGAGTTCGCCGGCGGCGCGCTCGAGTGCTGCCACGGCACGCTCGCCATCCGCCGCGTGAGTACACTCAACCTCCAAACTAGAGATGGGCCGAACACGAATATTCGGCCGAACATTCGGTTCAGCTCTTACCGAACCGAATATTCGGTTGCGTCGAATCGCTAGAAACAAGTTTTGACACGTCCGCGCGTGTTTCGGACCTTCGCGCTCGCGCCATTTTACTTGTCGACTTTAGTGGATAACTGAGAAAGGTGATTACTGATCAATAAAACTTATATTTACTTTTTGCCATGGTTACGTCTCCTAGGTCACTCTTTAAAACTATACATTTAAAGAATATAAATCTACATTACATTACTTTTTGTGGCAATTATAAGCCCATTCTTTTGTTGGCTTTCTTCTAAGCATGTTAGTAGTATATATAATAAACATCTTTCTAAGAAACACTATCATTGTTGTCTCCTGGCACGGGACAGAATAACAACAACAAAAAATTGATCGACCCATTTAGACGCAATTTTTTTTTTTTTTTTTTTTTTATCATATATGGGTTTGCGTTTGACCTCAGTCTCACCTGAATTTATCTCTTTTTGGTAGTTGCTTAGAATTACGAAACAACCTACGCTCGTTATTTACTTTGTTTATTCGGTAAATATCCGGCAATGTAACCGAACTATTCGGCCGAATACGAACATTGAAAAATTTGACGAATATGCTGAATACCGAATATTGACCGAATATTCGGCCCATCTCTACTCTAAACTAGATTATGTACTCACTTTTGTTTGACATTGCTAACGTAGCTGTATAGCGACAAGATAGAAAAGTGTGTATCTACTTTTGATGTTGACTACCATCCGGCTGGAACGACCACGCGTCACGTGCCGCTTGTTACGGCCTCGACTTTACGCGACTCGTGGCGACCGACTTCCGAATACATTGCGTGTAATTAACCGCTGTGCGGTGAACGACTCGACCGTGCAATGCAAACGGCATTCGCTCGCCGCCGCCGCTGCCGCTCTAGATCGTGGCCGAGCCGTTAGACACTTGGATACGCGTATTAAACCTATCAAAACACATGAAAAACAACTGAATCGTTTTTAATGCCTTAAGACAGAATTCAATGTAATTTTAACACTGCTACCTTTTATTTATTTATTAAATATTTATTGCACAAAAACATGTTGGTAGTGATCCTGACGAAGCTAGTCTGGGGTTCGATTCCCGGCACGGGCAAATATTCGTGTCACGAGCGCGAGTTTTATTTTATTTGAACGCTCGTCTTGACCTACGCCTCCCGTTCAAACTTCGACACTCATTGTATCGTAAGAGGCTCAATAGACAATTGCATAAATAATACATTGTAGTATTTATTTATAAATAAACTAACGACCCGCCCTCGCTTCGCGCTATCTAACTAAGCGTACATATAAAGGGACAGACGGCGGGAAGCGACTGTTTTATACTATGTAGAGAAACCTAGCTATAATTGTAACTTTTGTTTCAGTTGGATAACGGGCGGGTGGCGCTCGAAGGAGTTTTGTCTGAAGAGTATTACAAAGTGAGAGAACTCTTGTACGACCAGTTCGCTATAGTGTAATAAATAATAGTATTAAGTTTGTACATATTAATAAGGAATAAATAAATGAAATTGAAATGTCTTTTGAATTCAATAATAAGAAATTACAGTGATGAAAGTTATCTTTTTCGAGTTCTGTGCCTCTATAATAGGATCTCTACGTTGTCTGTCTGTATTTAAGACTAATTAAGACCCTTTTTCTCAGGAACGCGTGGAGGCATCACGTTGAAATTAACATCAAATACTTAAGTTTACTGTCTCTTGCGGCCGCACTCGGAGACGTCAACTAATTTTTAAGTTTGATTAAACTTGCTGCTGTCAATTTCTTTGCTTAGCAATAGAATAAGACGCAGCAACTTTAATCTAACTTAAAAAATAATTGACGTCTCTAAGTGCGGCAGTTAAGCATTAAATTTAATTGGCGTCTTTGAGTGCGACCCTTGAAGTTGTAAAAAAACGTTTATAAGTCAACAATATTTTGACACTCAAATAAATTAATACCAATGGGGTACTTCCCGCTGGGTTCAGCACAAGGCAAGGAAAAAATCAGAAAATTAATAATTTGTACTTATATCATATTTTTCGTTTTGCGACAAACTTACATTTTTAGTTGAAGAATTGACCATTACATATATCGATGTAAGGAAAAACATTTTTTCAACTACATATTTAAGTTAATCATTCAGTCCAACTTATCTTTTCGTTGTAAATGTATGCTTTCACGGCACCCTCGAGCCGGCTCGCACTTGACTGATTTTTAGGGTTCCGTACCTCAAATGAAAAAAAAACGGAACCCTTATAGGATCACTTTGTTGTCTGTCTGTGTGTCTGTCAAGACCTTTTTTCTCAGGAACGCGTGAAGGTATCAAGTTTAAATTCATATCAAATACTTAAGTCTGCAATCGCTTGGATCAGTGAAAAAATCAAACATCTAAGTCAACGCAATCAAAAGATACGGCCGTTTATGCCGCATATTGAAGGGAATCTCAAGGGAATCAAAACCTATAGGGTACTTCCCGTTGACGTAGAATCATGAAATTTGGCAAGAAGCAATGTCTTATAGCATACATAAAGGAATAAATGCGAAAACCGTTAATTTGTAGTTAGATCACATAAAAAAAGGGTCCAGTATAAACTGACACCCACTAAGTACGAAAGTGCATACTTATTGTGTGTCAGTTTATACTGGACTTTGTTTATATTGTATTCCCGTGATTTACGAACTATTTACATGCTTACAAGTTTGTGCGGAACCCTCGGTGCGCGAGTCCGACTCGCACTTGACCGGCTTTTTACAACAGTGTAACCTTTTCAACGCTATGTCAAATACAAAAATCATCGCTCACACGCCAATTACAGCTAAAAATACGACGGCGGCTACGACATAGACTCGGGTCTATTCGTCGTCAAACATGACGGATTTACCCGTCGTTGGCAATGAACTGTTGATACAGATCCATGTGGCTTTAAAAATATTAAAGATTTTCAAAGTTTAAATAAAAAACAGGTTAATTTTATAATTTATTCCACATATCTCCGGGACCAGCACATCATAGTGTAAAAGAAACAGTTCGGATCGAATCGACGCACAATAAGACACAGGTATGGTTGGAGTCATCTAAACAAGTCATATTTGATCTGATGTTACACCGCGACCCAACGGTATTTTATAATTATAATTACAAACAAATATTTTCTGTAACTCTGATGTTAACAAAGTAGATAATATTTTTATGATTATATCATGACACGAGAAAAAAATAAATGTTTTTGTTACAAATTACTAAAACCCTTCATTGAAAATAGACGTAACATTCACTGTAATATTCATACAATAAGTAGATCACACTTTTAAGTAACTTATGTAGCATCCAAAGCTCTAAAAATATGTCTGTACTTGATAAATATATTAGGAACTTTGGATACTTCCATATCTTGTAGCTACCTGGACTAACCATAGTAAATTATATACTTATGCACGAAAGTACAGTTAGTACGGTCGACCTTATAAGAAGCTGTACATTTTAGTACTATGACAAGGTACTAAAATGTACAGCTTCTTATAAGGTTGACTGTACAAGTATGTGATGTCGTTACCCTAAGGCATAAGGATGCTTCATTGCTATTTATAGCAATTAAACTCAAAAATTAGAAAGTAAGGAGCAGTCGAATTTTTCGTCAGAAACCTTTTAACCCATTAAAATCAAAACACGCCAACAACAGCTGAAAAATTGTATTTTTTCCTTTACGAGTACATAAGTATGTAGGTAATTTTGAAGCTGTCCGCCATGACGGATATCCGTCATTAGCGTTGGGTATCAGTAGTTTCCTCGCAAGGTCTAATATATATATCCTGATTATGTTTATGAACTTAGGTCATTCGAAAGAGAACACAGTTTATTTTATTTTGTGTTACTCGCAATAGTCGCAATGCTACTCTATGGTTTCTACTCTTAACAAACTATAACGTTCATAATAAAAATTAACAATACCATTTATAAGCAATTATAAAACTAAAGCCATCATTATTTCTCGTGAACTTGGTATCACTCCACAGTTCAATGGAACTACGCATATACAAAATTCGTAGTTCCACGGAACAAATGGAATAGATCTGTCAACTTTTGGCCTGATGTAGTTTCTTGCTTGCTCACTCTAAAACCGAGGTAGTTTTTTAAAACACGGAAGCTGTGTGAACACAGATCAAATACAAATTTAAGAAACTTACAAGCTACGTCTGGCACACATCTGCTGTTTGTACATCTATCACATACAGGAAATCGACACCATACGATACTTACCGACTATACTTAACTACAACAGATTGACAACTTAAGTTAAAATATTACTGCCCTGTGAAATAAACTGTTGTTCAAATTAAACTTTTTAACGCCATCTCGAGTACTAAAGTCGTGATTCTACGCCAATGACAGATTAAAAGCACCGCGAATTTCAATCTTACGATTATGTATGTAGGTTACTTTTACGCTGTCAACTGTGACGGATATATCCGTCGTTCGCGGTAAACCTATTGTGCCTATATATCCGCCAGTCGCATCAAAAAGTTTAATATCGTAGTAATGAAATTTATATGAAAAAGGTATTCATAAGTTTATAAAAATAATTAAAATTGTATAGGTACTTATTTCAAATATATTTTTATCGCTACCAACAATATTTATTTATTCGTATATATCCACGGACCAGAAATCTATTGACTTAGTTCACTTGTATCATATAGTTCACATATAGTTTGATTGTACGATTCGGATTGGTAACAGACAAACGAGGTATTTCTTATTATTTAAATTCTGTTCCTCTAATATTCAACACCCATATAGATTTATATGTACTTACATAAATATGTCTCATGCCCCGACTGATCGGAATCCATATATTAACAATATTGTTGATATATTACTATTTTTATTGTGCATAATGTTTTTATTAATTCCCGTTTCCATATAAATAAATAAATTATTCCATAAAATATTGTTAATCCATGTGAAAATATAATATTTATGAATGGAACAGTTTTGGAAAATATATTATTTGTTAAAAAATACAATTTTCGTATTTTTACACTATTATTACTTACTACAGCATTTCAGATATTTCAGTAACATGTACTTATATACATTTATAGTAGTTAATGACACAACCGCGCGTTTACAGTAGAAGGTTGCCACACATTCGCTGGAATCGAGTCACTTCAATGCAAATCATACTTTCGATAAAACATTCGAACCTATTAACAAAATAATGAAATAAAGTAGCATGCCGCGTCTGTCTGTCCGTTCAGTTAAAAGGCCATAGAATTTGGATTGTCCATCTATTTATTCTTGGAGGGAGGTATTAAACTTTTATCCTTTTTAACGCCCTGTCAAATTACAATACAATGACAGCTAGAAAACGAAGCTAATGTCAATCTTGCCTAATAAGCACTCACTTCTATTTTAAGCTGTCAACCATGACGGATATATCCGTCGATTGCAATGAACCAGTGGTGCGGATATATTCGTCCAAGGCGTTGAAAAGGAAAATAGAGACGGTTTGATAGTATCTTATATAAATGCTTTACTCTGAAGCTAGGCGACACCAAGCTTATATGCGGCTACCACCAACGTACAAAATATACAATTCATGATATAACGACCTACATAAAATTACTGTTGATTAACCAGGAGCCATTTGTAGATTTAAAACTTACTATACATAAAAGATCAATTTATAATCTCTTCTCTATGTTTAAAAGTCTCAAATAGACTATTTAAGGACAATAAAAACTGGTCACTGTCCGTAAAAGTTATGTACAGTCAAAGTCATAAATATGTACACATTTTAGTACCTTGTATATTTAATGTCATGTCTAAACTACCACATGTGAATGCCACAGCGATTAAAGTGACAAGGTACTAAACGCGTATACATATTTATGACCTTGACTGCACAGGCTGTCAATGGCACCTGGCATATACAATGTAACCAGACCACTGGATTTTCTATCTGAATTATTCAGAAGCGTTTTTTGGCTAATATACGCGAAGTATCAAAGCAATCAAGAATATCAGGAAGAATTTAACAATTTGAGAATTGCACTTGTGTGATACTTACCGCCTGTTTCACAATCGTCAAGTAAAGCATATCTGTCAAATAAATTTAGCCCTTTCCCTCTCTTACACTTGAAAATAGACAAGGAGATGGCTATCTTTATTTGACAGATGAATTTACTTGTCGATTGCGAAACAGGCCCTTTATAAAATAAATAAAATAATAAATATCAGGGGGACAATGCAATACCAAGGTGTTGCCACGTCTTAATTGAAGTATCGACCACTCTCAAAGCTGCAAAAATATTGCACTGTAAAAACCTTTAAACATGCTGGTTGCTCTAAATTTGTAAAAAAAAAAATTAGTTTAAAATAATAGTCCATTAATATAAAAATAATTTCCATAAAAATACGCTTCTGAATACACAAACAGTATTAAGGATTTACCAGCGACCAGGATTACGTTTTACATATAATTAAGGTCTTAATTCAATTTCCAATCAACCAACGATTTGTACAATAAAATACCTAGCCCGTATAAGCCAATCAACATACGTAAATATAAACAAACAAACGTCATATACGCGCCGAATACGACAATCTCGCAGAAATTCATTAAATAAATTTCTAGAGAACATATTTTGTATACATTTTAATAGAATTGATATTACGGTACTATAACGCGCGAGTAACAATGGCGGACGCTGACGAGAGACAGTGTGTTATCAAGCATATTATTAAACTATACACACAGCACAGTATCATTATTGAGGTTATTATTTAAAGGTAAATTAAATATACGCGCGTCATAATCCGTTGACTAGGGTGTCTACTACGAAGCGCTAAGTTCGAAACTGTGTTTTCTCTCCCTCTTCACTCGCGATCAAATCGAGAGGAAGGTGAACTTATTTAAATTCCAACTTCGAAGTTTGCAGTCAACCTCAAATTCACGGTCAAACGCACGACATCTCGTCAGCATCACAACCTAAATCAATAGTCACATTTTTATTTATTTTGGAATACTGTTACTAAGTCAATTTAGATCCATAAGGGTGGCTCCCAAAGCCAATAATATGTTCAATAATTAATTACCAATTTCATAAATGGCCCTTAACACCTACCGCCTTCGTTATACCACCCTGTAAGTAAAAGCGAGACCTCGCCGTCGCTTAATCTCGGTCCTTACCATAAAACTAGATATATTTTATTATTATATACAAAAATAGTAACAAGTTTTGTACTAAATCCGTCCATTTTGTACATAAGGGCGCGGGAGAGCGACACGGCGACAGATTTGACAGTGACCTACCCCCTTAAGATTGCCTGTTCACAGCCATTGAATCAGACTCGCAGTCTGTCAACTCATAAATAATATCTACACACCTGCCAAACAGTCAAAATAAAATCGAGATAGATATCAAATATCTATTTTGTGCCGACTCAGCATTTTCCTTAAAATTCCTAATGACTTTAAAACAAATGATTAAATGCAGACTAAATGAGAAACGAGACGATGATATGTTTTTAATTTATGACAACTAAATAAAGGAATAAAAACGCATTCCCGCGCCATTTTTAAATAAGTGAGTCCTTACAACTTATACCACTGTTTGTACACTTGTGTTATCGTGTCAGGTTACGAAGTAGATCCAACACTTTCACTCCAGAAGCTTCAGGGTTCGGGCTACACAGTTTTACTCTGCAGCCCACTAGATATTTTATACAGTAGGTTTGTTCTTATCTCAAAAGCAATTTCTCTTCTGTGATGTAACACTGTCTGAATGTCTATCAGAATTCATCCTTAACTCACACTGTTTCAGTTCTTAACTTTGCATAAACCCACATTCGTTGACTGTCCTTAAACCTACACAACCTCGATCAAATTAAGATCAATTCCCGACTCTATTCAACCGGCGAATTTTCCAAACCACACAGCCTCAAAAGCAAAACACTACCGTTTCCAACAGCGACCCATCGAACGTTCTTAAACCTGTCTAGAACATTCTAGAGTCTCCCCCGAAACACCTAATTCGCTCACGTTCCAAACCAAAAGACGATCAATTCCAGTTCAGAGCATTCTAGATTCTTTCAAAACAAAACACTACCGCACCGAACAGCGGTTCACTCGCGTTCAAAAACAAAGGACGATCAATTCCCCATCCAGAACGTTCTAAAGTGTTCTGAATAGGTAAGACTACCTTGTGAGCTAGTCGGGCGCGGCGCGGCCTACCGCAGACAGGCCTCGAGCATCTCGACGAACAGCTTGTTCATGGGCGCGCGGCGCTCGCGGTGCACGGCGGCCCAGAAGCGCCGCGCCGCCACGTCCGCCAGCCGCAGCGCCGGCAGCACCAGCAGCAGCTGCTGCAGCGCCGCGTTGCCGTTGTACGGCCTGCGCAACACACCGGTCAACCGCCACTCCCGTATTTACAATATGCACGGTAAATATACATTTGCGTTTTCTTCATTCCTATGCAATAACGTCTATTATGAGTTGCCCAAATTTAACACAAATTTTCAAAATATTCTAGTTATTTCTCAATTACTGTAAATTTTTAGCTATAAATAAAAAATTACGTTACGGAAAATTATTAAAAAAAAATGTTTTGAAATGTGCAGGTAAAGCCCTTTTGACACTCCATTTGTTATAATCAAATCACTTTAATTATTTTTTTCTTTTTTTTTTTTTAATTTTTTAATTTGTAAACCTCTTTTCAATTTTTTTTTCTAAAAACAGATGCAGGCAAGCCAGTTATACTTAGTAGTATTTGTATATTTACAGGGATTCTAAAATTAAAATTAAAATTTCATTCTACAGTCAGAAAAAAAAAATTCGTCACATTTTGAAGAAGAAAATATATTGACAGTCAAAAGTCAGTGAATGTCAATAAATAATAATTATATTTATTCTTATGGTTTGTAATATTTCTTGTTCAGAATTATTATTGTAACGTTGTTAATTAAAAATGGTTCCGATGTTGAAACATGGTCGAGGTAAGCCTTTGATTCCTAAACTAAAGAAGTTTTGTATAATTTGTACAAATATTTCCAAAATGAATGCAATAGCAATCCGAGCAGTATTGTGACTCCCGCTGAATTAGTTGCTATATCAAGCGGAATATCGTTGACTTCCGTCAAAAAGGTCCTATTACAAAAAAATATATAAAAGTATTGGTTTCTTTCTTTATGTGCTGACCGTACACCACTACAAATGCAAAAACGTCTCGAAAGTAATTTACCTATAGTTGCTGAGAAAAACTGCTGTGACATACTGACGGACGGACGGACAGACAGACAACGACGTCTCATCATAAGAGTTCCTTTTTTACCATTTTGATACAGAATCCTAAAAAACATAAAGATGTAAGTAGAAGGATAACTGTTGATGAGACGAAATCTGATACTTCATAATCTTTAAAATGTGAGGTCATCATTAACCAGTCAACAATTAACCTTCATCCAAGTAACAAAAGGTACCAGCGAAAGGGACAGACTTATAACATTCTTTATCACGATGATAGTCCTTATGCGTAGCAGAATAACTGCCGCACTCAGAGACGTCAATTAATGTTTAAGTGTCATTAAGGTTGCTGCTGTCACTTTCTTTGCTATAGCAATAGAATAAGAAGCAGCAACTTTAGAGAAACTTAAAACTTAATTGACGTCTCTGAGTGCGGCAGTAAGGCTATAGACGTTGATAATTAATGGCGTTTCCCGTTAGTGTGGCCCGGGCATTAAAGCGCTATCACCTTTACTACCTCAAATATGGCATGTTTTAAGACTCCCGTTTCCTATGAATTTGACTCACCTGAGGGCGGAGACAGCGTCATTAAGCGCTGCAAGTATGGAGTCCCGGAAGCGCCGCAGCGCTGCGTGTTCGTCGATACGCGCTTCAGAGTTGGCGAGCGCCAGCGCTTTCAGCAGGTAGCATTCTTCGCGCAGCGCCGCTGCTCGCTCCAATCGCTTAGCGACGCCGATCACCTACAGAGTAAACAAACGTCTAAATAAAGATCAACTAGGTCTCGCTATCACACTCGTACACGCATCTTACAATATATTTGTCACATGTGTGTCGTACAAATTAAACGGTAGCTTCTACGTAGCAAACTCCAATAACTTGTTGCTTCCCTGGTACCTTTCAGTGGTTGTAATTAGCATAGCATGCTATCTCAGGCCTCAGCACTACATTCGCAGACTAACATTCTGCCGTCCTAAGCTAAAAGGCGATGTCTCAAATTCAATTGCCAAAGCAGATTCAGTCCTCTCCTGTTAGTAATGAGATAGCAATTGCTACAGCAGTTTTGTCTGAGATATCGCATTTTAGCTTAGCAGGGCAGCATTGCAAACTGCCTCCCTAGTAGCTTGTTAGGCTTAAGAGCCACTTCACTTCCTACTAGTCACCTTATACCCAACTTGTATCCACACCAGTTGGTACGTACCTGTACGAATAAGTCCCCAGCTCCTAGTTCCCTAGCCTGCTGCTCGTCCAGCGCCAGGTCGGTCGCGAACCGCAGCCGAAGAGTGCCGCCCGCGGCCACCGAGCGGTACGCCAGCATCAGCGATAACATCTCCGCCCACGTGCTTTGGAGGAGGCGCATCTGGAAATGGAAAATCAGCAATCACCTACTATGTATGTATAAATAAAGCAGGGAATCTGATGATGTTTATGCAATAAAATAAAATTACCAGATCTATTATCTTGGACAATTTTTATAGTACCTATTTCGACATTCGACATATTAACTGACATTTCTAAATTGGGAAGATATTGAGCATACCCTAACTTGAAAGGGACAAACATACAATCATTTAAATTCCAGAAGATTTGATAGTACCAGTAGTAGCAGATGCTAATGATTTGCTCTTTAACTACATATTTACAGATGATCATCATCATCATTTCAGCCGAAAGACGTCCACTGCTGGACATAGGCCTCGCCCCTTGCATCCATCGGTTTCCCGCAATCTTAACCACGTCGTCGGTCCACCTTGTTGGAGGTCAGCCCACGCTTCGTCTTCCGGTACGCGGACGCCACTCGAGAACTCTTCGGCCCCAACGGCCATCTGTTATGCGAGCTATGTGCCCCGCCCACTGCCACTTAAGTCTAGCAATTCTTAGGGCTACGAGTATGTCAGTGACTTTGGTTCTCGTGTGGATCTCCTCATTTTATGGATTTACAGATACCCATAGGTACTTGAATAAATCGATAAAAAAAACAACGCATCCTCACAAATTTAGCAGCGCCAACTCTTACTCTTAAATATCTACCAATAGTTATTTATTTTAAAAGAGTTACGAATCGTCGACTTCTTGCAAATATTAGCGCTAATTTAAGAACGTTTACGAGTTGCCGGTTTTACTGCACTAAATTTACATTTGGCAGATACGAAACTTTCCTGTTGCTAAAACATAAAAAAATGTATGACGATGAATATCATACACGCATTGATATAGCAACACAGGCATTCTGTGTACAAATATTATATGCTAAAAAACGACACTATAATACCGGGTAGACGAGAAACGTTACAAAACATAGTGAACCAGAAGACACGTCGAAGTAAACATTAAGTCATAGAAATCGTGTCATTTCTGCCGCGTCGTGAGACAAGCATCTCACTCAAGATCAATGTATTAAATACGCCCCTAAGGGGCCATCTCCACGGACGAGTGAATCGCGGTGAGTCCGTTCGGCGTCCTACTATTATACAGGTTGAATTTGTATAAGTTACAGGAATCAATTTTTCTTACACAGAGTAATCGATGGCAATTACATTTGCATCGGAGGTACATAAAATAAACATGATTTTTATAAACCATTTATAATTTAATTACTTTAATTTTCAACCGAAATTATTGTCACCCTACGCTTGGTTAATCTAAGAGGTTAGTTTAGCAATAACACCTCTTTAAAACATCTGTTTTCTAAAAAAAACATTCACAACCTTGTTACAATTTCTTACTCTATGCAAAATTGTCAAATGTAACTGACGTATGCACCTCAAGTGTAGGGTGACCATGAGGTTAGTTAGTATTCATTACTTTTTTATTATTAATTAAATAATTCAGGAATAAAGTAATTACTATAACACACGCTTAGTTAGACTTAATTTTGCCCAGGGAGTAAGAAAAATTGGTTCCTGTATACTATTACAAATTCACCCTGTATAAGGCCCTTCGTACACAAGGCTACGCACATATCCGATGATTTTATTATCTTAGCGACTAGCTCAATACAAATTCATAGAGGTTCGTACACGCAACGAAATATCGGCGACGCATGCCTGTGTACGAACCGCTATGAATTTGTATTGAGGTAGTCGCTTAGATACTAAAATCGTTGGGTATCGAAGACGTGCGTGGCTTTGTGAACGATGGGCCTAAAGGGACGGCGCGATAGTATCGCCCTGTGGAGATAGAGCCGTAGAGTTTGGTTTAGTGGCATGGCGAGACTATCGCCCCGATTCTCGGAAATGGCGCCTTTAATGAACGCGAGTGGGACATGACGGCCCTCATTGAAATTAGGGCAACATTGGATCCTACGCATATCTCTGTTGTCTCCTTGGATAACGACACTATATACTGCCTTGTGTCCGAACTAGGAACCTTCTAAAAATTAAATATTGTCTAGTTATAGCGCTGTTTTCCGACAACCAGCAAACAAATTTGCCTCACGCAAAAAATAAAAGAAAACATACAGACATACACAGTCGAATTCAAAGACATGTAAACACTTGCGCCCTATACTATTGAAATAAGGTGCACAAGTGTGTACATCTTTTGAACACGACTATGTATCTACATACATAATATTCTTCAAATGGCCCACCGTATTTCCTTTAAGTTTCACAACTACAGCTCCATCGAACTGGTCAAATTAATTCAATATTGCAAAAAAAACATACCTACATAGGTAGAGGCACAAATAGTCATGAATAGGCATGAATAGTCATTGTCCTAAAGCCTCAACCGGTTATCAAACTAATACTGGGTGTCCCAAAAAGGACGCAAGATTTCAAATTGATGAAAAACACATTTTTGTTTTCGTTATAATATATTTGTATATAAAATCTTGAAATACATAAAATAGGGTTATTTGTGGAATAATACGTTAGGCAAATGTCCTCCGAGGCTTTGCTGGCACATACGCACTCTTTTGTCAAAATTTTCTATGACCATTTTGCATAGATGCGGCTGAATTTCTCCAATGCAGCGTCGAATTTCCTCTTTTAAAGTATGAGTAAAAAAAGCCGTGGTAGCCTAATGGTTTGACCTGCCGACTCTCAAGCAGAGGGTCGTGGGTTCGAACCCGGGCTCGCACCTCTAAGTTTTTCGGAATTTATGTGCGAAATTTAATTTGTAATTTACCATGAGCTTTTCGGTGAAGGAAAACATCGTGAGGAAACCTTGCACACACCTGCAAAGCAATTTGACGGTGTGTGCGAAGTTCCCAATCCGCACTGGGCCCGCGTGGGAACTATAGCCCAAACCCCTCTCATTGTGAGTGGAGGCCTGTGCCCAGCAGTGGGACGTATATAGGCTGGATTATTATTATTATAAAGTATGAGTGGTTGTGGGCTTATTGGCATAGACTTTAGACTTTAAATAACCCCATAAAAAGAAGTCTAAAGGCGTTAAATCGCAAGATCTAGGGGGCCAATTCTGATCACCGAATCGAGAGATCACACGACTAGGAAATGTTTCATGCAGTAATTGCATCGTATCTCTGGCTGTGTGGCAAGTGGCCCCGTCTTGTTGAAACCACATTGCTTCCACATCGATATCCTCTAATTCGGCTAGAAAAAACCTTGTTATCATGTCGCGATATCGAGCTCCATTAACAGTAACTGCTTGACCGGCCTCATTTTGAAAAAAATATGGTCCAATAATGCCTCCAGCCCAAAATCCGCACCACACAGTGACTCGTTGTGGATGCATTTGTTTTTGAACAATCACATGTGGGTTTTCTGAGCCCCAAATGCGGCAATTCTGACGATTAACAAAGCCATCGAGATGAAAATGTGCTTCGTCGCTAAAGATGATTTTGTTTGAAAAATCTGCATCCCTGTTTTGGCGGTCGATAATCCATTCAACGAACTCTCTTCGCTGTCCATGATCATGAGGCTTCAGTTCCTGTGTTATTTGAACTTTGTAAGCATGGAGATGCAGATCTTTAGTAAGTATACGCTGGAGAGAACTTCTTGAAATTTGCAATTCTTGTCCACGATGCCTAATGGATGTCCCTGGATGTTCACGGACATTCTGACGCACTGTTTCGATATTGCCATTTGAACGGCTTGTTTTTGGACGACCAGTGAAATGAACATCATGAATTGATCCACTCTCCCTGAATTTTGCAACCACTCTGCTCACAGTTGATGAAGTCAAGTCAATATTCCGACCATATTTTGTACGGAATTTTCGAACCGTACACGCCAAACTTTCATTACTTTTGAAATATTGTTCAATAATAAAAACGCGTTGATCTTTCGTATAACCCGCCATTTTTACAAACCCTAAACATTCAGCTGTCAAATAGTTTTTTTTTTAGGGCTGCCAGCACTAAAATACAAAAATGGCGGCAAATTGAAATCTTGCGTCCTTTTTGGGACACCCGGTAAAAACTTAATTTCGTTAGCTACCGCTTTTTTTTTTTTTTTTTTTTTTTACCGAAAAAAATGCACCAGGTGTATGCGGTAAAGTAATCATACGACAAAAACACTTCGAAGGTACTTCAAAGAAAACCGATCACAAAAAACTACGGTCAAGTTTTGCCAAAATGCAATCACCAATCCGCATGACAAACGAGTTACACTTAGCAATTAATTTGTTTTCGCGATTTTTCTTTGAAAACCCACTTTTTGTGGTAACCCACAAAAACTAGCACACAAGCTGTATAAGACCTTATACAGCCCTTAAAATGCTGAAACTATAGTTATAATGGCTTTATAAGCTTTTATACAGCTTTTGTGCTACTTGGGTAGTGTATAAACTGAATCTCAAATATTATGATAAGTTTACACGATGTCAATTTTGCGATGCCAAAATCTCGCCGCCAGCACTAGCAACAGATATAGCACCATATAAACAATTGGCGCGGAAACTTACCAATACACCTAATAGGTCAACGACCTCCCCCCTCCGAGGTATCGCCCACCTAAAATAAGCGGCTCACCTAAAATAACCTTTGTTTAGGCATGGAAACTGCTAACATCAATATTATTCTTCGGACCGCAAATTCATTCGCGCGTGAACATTATTTATGCAACGTTAACATGTGCCCCAGATTCTTAAAAAGTTCAAGCCGTACATAACGTAGTTTATTACAATATGTTTTAACCGACTGCCGAAGGAGGGTATTTCTCTAGAACATACTTTTTTAGGGTTCCGTACCCGACCCTTCCGGACCCTTTTACTAAGGCTGGGTTCACACGGCATTGTCCTGCACGCTTTTACCATAGTAATAAAATTAACGAACAATGCCTTGTGAACCGCGTCTAAGCCTACGCTGTCCGTCCATCCGTCGTCCTAACTCTTTGCAGAATATGTGATATAACGGCGGATTTCCTAAATAATAAAAAAAAGTCTAAAAGTCAAATAATAATTCTGCCCTGCTACTTGGTAATAAGGTTGCAATTGCTACAGTAGTTTTGTGTAAAAAACTGCCTTTTACCTAAGCAGGGCAGAATTAGAGTCCCCATTGTTAACGCCTAATATGTGTGTGCGCCGCATTCATGTATACGACCTACACACACATGCTCACGACGATGTCACCACGGCCCCTCCCGCCGCTCACTCGCCTTCTGAACGGTTTAGCGCAACGACGCGTATACTTTCTTTAATTGTCAAATTTGTATGTCGTTTGTGCTTATTAAATGCACTTACAATCAAACCGTTTATATTCAATTCTTCCACCTGCCGAACTACGTCCAGCTATCAGTCCCAGAGTCGACACCCATACAAGAAACGTTTTTTCATTCGCCATTTTTTGTATTTGTTCCATCGTCAAAACAGTAATACACACAAGCTTCCAATTTGGTATGATTATAATAACAAACCCTATAGAAAAACAAAAAATACTAAAAACTGGCCGAACGTGTACGGATTCGAGCTCGCAGCTGACCGGGTGTTTTCAGATTATGCATCTTAGTCCTCAGTACCTAAGATTGCAAATATCAGGCGGTGTGCTCGTTAGTCTTTTTTTATTATTTATTATATAACATAAGTATAACATATATTTCGAATTTACAATATTTCACCGACCCGCGAAACAGCTTGTTGGCGAAGCGTGTGAACTTTTTCTCCGTGCCATAAACAATATATTATCATGAGTGATATATTTCTGGTGAGGGTTGTATATTGTCCAGAGCAAAGCGAAGAATTCTATACTACAATTCAGAGCGTAGCGGGGATTCAAGCGTTACCAACCAAGAAGAACTTAATATTTTACCTGGTACGCGTATTGCTTTTCGCTTCACGTATAAGGAAACTCCACAGGCTGGCGGCGCTATACAAACCTAACGGAGATTGGCCATTTTGGTCCTCCTCTTCTTGAAAGAAGAAGAACAAGCAATTACCTGATCGTTGAGCTGCAGGTCCGTGAACCCTGGGATCTGCTTGGCCCAGCCGATGACGCCGACGAGCTCTCTATCGTACAGGTCTGCGAGTAGGGCCAGGGTTCGTGCTGTGGGGTCGGTGACGCCGGGCGGGGCCGCGGCGCACGTCAGGAGCTCCGGCTCGTAGGAGGTCAGGACCTCGAGGACCTGGAAGGAAGTGGAGGTGGTTAGGTTTGAAACTGATGGCAAAAGTTCAGGTTCCAGTAAAATAGCTTGGTGTAGCATTCACGTATTAGGTTCGCTTCTTTTTGCTTGATACTAAGGCCGTTTATGGATGGGTTTGAAGAGTCACGTATGTTAAGGTCTCTTAAGCTTAGCAAATTTAAACAATTGTTAATTATAGTCAAGTATAGAGTGCAACATGGTCCTTCGAACCGGATGTACCTTGATATCGTCGAGGTGCGGGCGCGGCGCGGGCGGCGGCGCGTCGGGCGCGCGGCGGTACTTCTGGCGGCCGCCGCGCACGCGGTCCAGCCGCACGCCCTCGCGCAGCATGCCCGTGCGCAGGCACTTGCGGAACCGGCACGCCTGGCACGCCTTGCGCCGCCGCTTGTTGATCTCGCACTCGTTTGAAGCGGGACACGTGTATTCTATGTTGCCCTGGACAACAAGAATAGGATCTCTATCTTCTGTAGGTAATAAGGCTTCCGTGGGCTACTTACTTACTGACAGTCAATGTACAGTTTAAACCAATGGACCTAAGGAATTGAAATAAAAAGAGTATATTCCTTAGGTAGGTATTCAAGGAATTAACTTTATAAGGGATTTTTCAAATCAACACCCCAACGAAACGAATTCTACGCATTTAAGTCGCACAAAGCTTCTAGTCACCAATAATTCAAAAGAAAAGATGTTCTGAACAGAAATATAAGAAAGGACGGCTGACATATGTCATCTCCACAATGTGAATAAGGTAAGATATAACATAGAGCGAACAGAAAGACGGGACAAGATCTAATTTGTACAGGTAACTAACCCGTAATAGCGTCAAAAATTCCTGATGGTCAATTATAACTTCCCCTTTAAACACATTTGTAGTGAAATCGTGGTTTATGATTTTACCAATTCCCTAACTTTAGCCAGTTAAAACAATGAATTATCTGGCAAGAAATCGTCTCGTACCTGGATAGTCCTTTTAAAGAACGCTTTGCACGCCTCACAGCTGGCCACGCCATAATGGAAACCACTGGCCACGTCGCCGCAGACGAGACAGACGCGCCGCGGAGCATCCTCGTCCCGCGCACTGGGAGCGGCCGCTGTGGTAGACGAGCAGTGCTGCTGCTCCGGGCTGGTGTTCCCCACAATAACCTCGCCGGGAGACACGCAGAACTTTACTTCTTCTTTTGGCTCCAAGTCCATCTGGAAGGATTGGTGAATTTGTAACATGTAAGCTTACGTTTTGGTGCTATAGCCCTGTAGCAGGGCTCGGAACCGGTTTAAAATAACCGGTTGATACCGGTTTATTTCGGTTTTGCTCCAAACTTTTTTAGGGAACGCGAACGTTTTGACGAAGACGAAGTGTCGATAGGCCTTCCACAAGGTGGACCAACGATCTGATAAAGATCGCGGGAAACCGCTGGATGACAGCAGCAGAGGACCGATCGTTGTGGAAAACCTTGGGGAAGGCCATTGTCCAGCAGTGGACGTCTTGCGGCTGATAATGATGATGATGATGATGATGAACGTTTTGATAACTTAACTTTAACCTAAATTAACTGGTTTAATCTACGAGCGGCGGGTCGCGTGAGGTCAGTCGATAAACAAACGCGTTGCAACTTGTTTTTGATTTGGGATGTGAAGGCGCTTGTTTATCGTGCGTCAGGATTAACTGGTGTTTTAGCTCGAAACCGGTTAATTCGAATATAACTTTATTTAAAGGTTCCTCCAAAAACCGGTTTATGCGAACGAAACCGAAATGAAAAGGTTTTGCGTCATGTACACAATAATGGTTTAACAATTTAACCGATATCCGAGCCCTGCCCTGTAGATTCCTTTTCACAACAATGGAGTCAGAACGCCCCGGGGCTTTCAGTCCGTGCAAGTCGCTGAGATAGGGAATTAACTACAGCATTTCCCACTATTTAAATAAATTAATTTAAAAAATCAAAAAACCCGACTAGGTACTTTAATAAATATCAACTGAAAAGCTAAAAACAAGCCCTAGAATCTAAAGAATATAACTTAAATGTTGGAAAATTAATTGCTTGTCCCCACCTAAAATACCTTTTCCAACATTTATGTTATATTCTTTAGCTTTTCAGTTGATATTTTTTAAAGCAGTCGGGTTTTTGATTTTTTTTATTAATTTATTTTTATTTCATACTTTTTAGTTTTTTTTTTAAATGGTAGGTAGCATCAAAGTGTTATAATGTATGTATATTTGAAATGGGCTATTTATTGGCTTTCATTTGGTACCCATATTGTTATAATCAAATATTTTTTTTTTATTCCTCCTCCATTACCTATGTCTATGTATATGTTTGATTTTATGCAGTATATTTTCTTCTTCCACACACCTCGACCGGCCTTCATCATAGAATTCACACCTCTAATAATTATAATCTAAAAATATATATGACGATAGACTTAGAAATATTTAGCGCGGCCTTGACTGACATATTGCAAGTCTAAGCGTGTAGCTTTATTTCTTAAACATAACTCAGTTTATCATTAAAATGCAGTACAAAAAAAGATCACGTCCGCGTGTATAAAAAACCTAATAGGCGTGGTTGGGCTCTTCATGGAAACGATTTTTCTGCCACGCCGACTGTGTCAGACAAATTGGGCACCATTTTTTGTCGCCGGACAATGAAGCACATGCACTTGGATCAGTTTTTGCACGAACGTTGATTAAACGTGAATCTATAGGTACAGTGAAGGTTAAAAACATAGATACGTCCAAAGCTTAAAAAATATGTAACCACGATCTTATGTTGCCGTAATAAGGTCCTGGTTACATATTTTTGACACTCTGAACGTATCTATATTTATAATCTTGACTGTACCTACTATTGTAAGGCCTTGGAGCTATTAGGTTAGGGTAGGTTAGGTATATGTACCTTAGTTGTAGTTGTGTTGAAAGGATTGGCGTATTAATAGAGCTCAAGAAGGCACTATTTTTTTTTAGAAAACTGATTTGCAGCTACTTAAATCTGTATTTGTTAGAAGAGGAGTTATTTCATTTTTTTTTTTCAATGTGTTCTATATTTACTGTCACTTCCGAACTGTCAATTTATATTCATCATTTTGGAATGCCATCTTCAAAGTGATGTTTGGAGGTCAACTGGTGAAATTAATCCAAACTCAGCAGAAGGGTTGAGAACCGTCCATCATCTAATTAGTTCAGTAGGTCAGACTTACATCAGAGTGCAATAACATCGGGCGAGTGTGGAGCTGCGGCCCGAGCGCCTGCGGATCCGTGGGCGAGTACTGCGGCGGGGGCTCGGCCTCCTGCTTCACTCGGCGCAGCAGCTGGTCGCCCGTGCCGCTCACCGCCGACATCATGGACACCTGGGACAGAACACAACGGTTACGGATGTGGTTCTTTTTACAATGGTCTGGGAACTCAGGGCCGATGTTATCATAGACACCTGGCACAGTACACAAAGTTCACAACGGGTTATTTGTAGACCGGTCTGGAAGCCTAGGTCAAGGACACCTGGAATAGTACACCAGATGTGATTACCAGGGGTTTTTGCCGATATTATAGACATACCTATAATCGACGTGCTGACCTATTTTTATGGTAAAGAGTGAAGAATGGAGTGGTAACAGCAGAATAAAACTTAGGGCGCCTGATAAAAAGCGGTTAGTTCTGGCAGAAGTATAATTTGTACGTTGAAGACCATGAACATGAAATAGGATGAGGGGGATAGAGAAATATAGAAAAGTAGAAAGATCTAGACCTCTGGTCGTCTCTCGACCAAATACAAGTAAGTATACTATTACAACTATTTGTGTCGTTTTCAAGTAAAAGGTACCACTTTGTCGGTTGTCAATAAAGTTCATTTTTATTCGTATCTCTATACCAGTAGTCAGGTATCAGGCTCTTTGGCAACCAACAAATTGGTACCTTTTGCTTGAAAACGACACATTTTACGTCGAATTCAAAGTTTAATAATGTGGCCGGTACTGTAATAATTAAATTCACTATTTATTAAATAATAATTATATTTGAATTTTATACAGAATAATATACTACTTTTTGGTTTGTTATCTTATAATTTTTTTTTCTCATAAATTAGTTTAGTTGCCGAATATATAAAAATGGCGGTAATAGGAGATTGAAGTCATTCCGGTTGTAACGGTGGATGGGGAGAATGGTCTGAGAGACAAGATAAAAAAAAAAAAGATAAAAGATATTTCAGTAAGTAGGCCGCACGGGCACTTTTACACGTCAAAATCTACCAGCGCTTCCCAAGAGGAGACCACTGCTGAGAAGAAGCGCCGCAAGAAACTCAACAGTTAAGAGTGTTGTAAAAGCTATTAAAAAGTCTTATTCTTATGACTAGTGAGTTTAATTAACTTGAAAAGACTGCTGCTACTCAAAATCGCCTTGAATTTTGGCGTACATTACAGTACTACCTCAGGAAAGCGCAGAAACTTACTACGGTGTTAGTCTACTACCTGATCGATATAACAGGTTTACAACTAAGGTGTTCAAGTCACGTGGAGAACACGTGCTCAGTAACAGTTTGTATGTTTCGACCAATCAACGCTTAACAATACACTCGTTGCAAATGCACGGGCAGCAATCTAAGTGGGTTAGCAAGTCTGAAACTACGAGAGACCAGGAAATTTGTTCTTAGAAAGGATGTCGACGATTTAAGAACGGGGAAATACTGCATTCAAACATTTAAAAAAACTCTCATAACCAATATGAAACACAAAAACATTATTCCTTATAACAATTCTAAATGCAAGATTTTCAATCCCTACTAGGTATATAATATTATAAATGCGAAACTAACTCTGTCTGTCTGTTCACGCTTATTAAACCGCTGAACCGATTTAGATGAAATTTGGTATGGAGATAGTTTGAGTTCCGGGAAAGGACATAGGATAGTTTATATCCCGGAAAATCTGAAAGTTCCCGTGGGATACACGATAGAGTCGCGGGCAAAAGCTAGTTTCCATATAAAAAAGACTCCAAACAGAGTCTTGGCTCTGAAATAACTGACGCAAACATATAAAAGTATGTTTATCCTATTTATTAAACGAAAAACATTTGTAGGTTCGTAATTTCGGGGCGGCTGCCGCCGTCTGAATAGACTGATGGTTAGAGCGTTGGTCTACCTACTACGCCAAGACTGCGGGTTCAAAGCCCCGCTATGGACTGGGTTTTTTTTTGTATAGAAAATCGATGAAAGTCTCCCAGGTTTCTAAACAATAAACAAGTCATAAATTTATAATGCACTAATATATCAGATCAACGTCAACGAAACGGCCACGTAACGCAACGTGAATCAATTTATCAGCACAATGGCGATAAATAGATTGGAGCATATATGCCACCTACGAAACGAAACGGTCACGTGCGTTACCGATTCGGCTCGGTCAGGTTTCGTTTAGAAACAGACGCGTTTAAAATTAACCAATTAAATTAAAATTAACTGCCGCACTCAGATAGATCAATTAATTTTTAAGTTTAATTAAAGTAGCTGCGTTTTATTCTATTGCTATAGCAAAGAAAGTGACAGCAGCTACTTTAATGAAAATTAAAACTTAATTGACGTCTCTGAGTGCGGCCGTAAGAGTCGTTCCATTAAACTTTAAGTCATCAATACTTATGAAACAGTTACATTATTGAGAGTTGATCACGCAAAGCCGAAACCACTGAAAATATAAATGTGAAATGTACTAGGTAGTAATGTACAAGCGCATTAAAAATAGATTTCGCGAAATTTACCTCTTAAGCTGTTAAGAAAACATCCCAAACATATCAATTAAATAACATACGAGCTCATTATGCGATCAACACACAAGCACTGCGGTGCTAGTGTATAGGTCGCATAAACAGTCTATCTCGATATATTTATAGGAGCTGGCGAAAAAACAATTTTTATCTGTCTACGATAAAACTAAAGTTTCAAGGATGCACATTCGAGTTCAATATACTCGTGACATTGCCGGGTGGCAATGATAAAGAAAAAAAACGACGCGGTGATGCAACTGTTTCCTTCATATGTAGGTAATCGAATATTGGCACAAGAGCTTTAAAAGACTTTAGCATGTTTTTCCAACATTTATAACGCTAATTTTAAAAGTATTTTTGTAACAAAACGCATTGGTTTCGAACAAAAAAAAAACATTAACAATCTACATTTTAAATAATCACGGACGTTACAATATAATTTATCAATTTGACTAAAATTTCCTTTAACATGTAAAATGTTGTATAGCAAATGTTATTAAAATAACTATTAAGCCAAATCACTCATCTCATCAATCATCACATATTATCAATTTCCTTCACAGACAAAAACATGGCGGTAGCTGCGGTGAAAAACCTCTTAGAGAAGTCCAAAGTCTAGAACCAGAATTAAGTAGTTTATAGTCCAGAATTTTATTAATCGTAAACATCATAAAATTGTAAGCCCGCATTTGACTCTTAGACAAATTGCGTCACAGCTGAAAACTGTGACAAACTATATTTTTAACACCTACATATACCTATGTATAGCGGCAGCTATAGATTCTGCTTAATTTCTAAACCTCGTAACGTAAAGCATCATTCCTCCAAACCTTACTTCAAATTACCGCTTCACTGTAAACAGTAGATCGCCGCATGTTACAATAAAAACATGTTCTAAATCCTGGTCACGGCACTCCCGGCGGCCTTGAAACGCAGTCCCTAATTGAAGGTAGTGCTCAAACCAATGGCTATCGGTATAATCCGATTTAGAGTCCGAAATCAATATAGCATCCGGGCTCTGGCTGCGTAGAAAATGGGCCGAAGCAAGGTTGGCGTAGGTCACGGCGGCAGCAGGTCGCCGACCGCGCGCCCGTGGTCTCACCTTCGTAGATAAACGAATAGCTAGGGTTGCCACTCACCTCTGGTGCCGTTGTGCGCGTGACGCATACAGCCAGACTGTGCGTGAGTTGGACTGGTGTGGGTGTTAAGTATTTTCGACAATCCTAGGGATCAAATGTTCTAATTTCGTGTCAGATGTCTTTTAAAGTCGGTCAAACAAAACAAACTCCAAGAGAACCTAATTTAAATAGCAATTACACGAAATTAAATGCTTATTCAAATCAACTTATATTACAAAATAATATTGTTCCATAATCCGAATAAGCCGAGTTATCGGCTCAACTTTCAAAAGCATAAACTTTCATAAGTCTTCTGCCAAACAAAATACACAAAGTACCTAAAATAAAATCGCTTTGAAACTTGTCAATTAGCATGTCGGAATATTCATTAAAATTCAAAATGGCTGCCAAACGACGCGGAGAGCTCCAACCCTAAAGTGTTTAGATAGTGCCAAAATGGTATGTATATATACCTATGTTGATTATGTTGAGGTAGGCTAACACCGCTAGCATTTCTGTTGCGGAACTCGTCATATTTCAAGGACTTAACTTAGTACGTGAAGATAAGTTCAATATGATAAATTTTCTGCTCTATCAGCAACATAATTAAATTGTAGGTAGTTTTTATGTGTTACTATGGAGGACAATTTTGTTTCGATCAGATAGTATGAAGTTGCAAACGCATAACGGAAAAAGCAGGGCGGTGGGATAGCTGTGTTAATTCTTATAAATGCTGTAACATATCGCACTAAGAGAGGCGTGGCGGAGGCGGTTTTAGCACGGGCCGCCTCCTCTACGCGCTGCTGGCGCGGTGCAGTGCGACGCGGAGGCGATAGTTTGTAATTTTTTAGGGTTTCGTACCCGAAGGGTGCCCAACGGGACCCTATTAATATGCCTACGCTATCCATCTGTCCGTCTGTCTGTCTGTCCTAACTATAAAGAGCTGTATCTTTTGAATCGTAATAGTTAGCGGGTATTTTTTCAAAATGTGTGTTATTACGGCGGATTTACTCACAAATAAAAATAATAAAGTGAAATAATAAAGGGGGTCCCCATACAAGAAAAGTTTTTTCTTCGACGTATTTTTATTTTTGTTGTATCAAGCTTCAAATTTGCTATGGTTATAGAAAAAACCCTATAGAATAACAACAAATACTAAAAACCAGCCAAATGTGTACGGAACCCTCAGTGCGCGAGTCCGACTCGCACTTGCCCGGTTCTTTATGATGGAAGCCTGCCCGTCTCTAAACAGAGGGGTAAAAAAAACGTGGCACTTTGCGCAATGCCGCCTCCTTGTCGGCACCGATTCAGCGCGTTCTAACAGTTTTAGACCCTCCGGTCACAACAGTAAGAGCACATATTAAAAAAACTTCAAGGTTAACTTAGGTTGTCTTGTATCTAAGTCAAACATAATCACGCTAACCGTAAGTAACATAAATACGAAAGAGTTTGTTTTACGTAAGCAAAGACTGACGTGGGTTTTATACAGAAATAGTCGAAAGTCGAAATTATACACGCTATTTATATCCTACAAATTCTATTTTGAAAGAACAGCCACCGAATTCAAAGCGAAAACTGAACTTGATGACGCGGTTAGCCAAGTGACCCTGCCTACGAAGCTAGCGGTCTTGGGTTTGATACCCGGTATGGGCAAATATTTGTTTGATGACCGCGAGGTAAGTAAGTATGTTTATCGAAGCCTAGTACCCATAGTACAAGCATAGAGCATGTACTAGCATTTAGATTAAAAACTAGCACATTTTTATTGTTTCCCACTAAACAATCCACTGTTGACAATCCTAAATAAATAAATAGGAGCTTAGTTTCAAGTGAGAGTGTCAATGTGATATTTATTTATGTAGTAAAAAAATATCTAATCATCGACTAACGCTTTATCATGCTAAACAACACCTATTGACAGCATGACTCAACTAATCATGACCTACCTCAACGCGCCGAGCACAATTTTTTTCGCGTTATCGTTCCGCTTCTAGATAATTGATAAACAGGGCCTTTAATCCACTTTGGGTTAAGCCATCTTGCTTAGATATCGTAATCACGCGTCAGCTTTTTTTCTTGTCATAACCGAGTTAAAAACTTCCGACTTCAGCGCCTAAAAAACTTCTGAGCAATGAGCAAAAAATTCAACGGGCTCCGAGTACGTACAGTCAAGGGCATAAATATATATACGTTCCCAAGATCTCAAAAATATCTATACGCCTTTATGCCACTGGCAATAAGGTCCATGTATACATATATTTGACGCGATGGCTGTATAGATATTAATGCCCTTGACGGTACATTTTCACTGGAGGGCCTTCGTCACTAGAAGATTTCAAGTATTAAAAACTCCCGACAGAATCGGGATCAGAGCTCATAATTTTTGAACGGCTTAACGGATTTTCATCAAACAAAGCTAAGAACACTCTCGATTAAGTCACCTTTCTAACAAAAAAAACTAAATCAAAATCAGTCCATCCGTTTAGTAGCTGCGATGCCACAGACAAATACACAGATACACACGTCAAACTAATAAATAACACCCCTCTTTTTTGCGTCGGGGGTAAAAAACAGGTGTCATAACGTCAATATGACTACTATATTATATCGAAAGATTGGCCCTGGTTACCGTTGTGGATAACGACACATGAAATAAATCAGAATTTAAATTTCAAAAATTATTATACAGTAAATTGGCCACATGAGGGCAATTTTACTAAGTAGTTATTTATATCTTAGGATGTAAGCACACCAACCAATCGATCGTCGATCGATCGTTGCCATTGACCGACGTTGATCGATTGGTTGCAACCAACGTCTACCCATGGGCAGCTTTGGTTGATCGACAGATACTGGCCGATCGTTAGTGGTCGGTGACAGGTAGCAATTTATGTCACTTTCACGTCAAACGTAACGACGACGTGGTAAGCCTAGTTGGTAGACCCTGCTTACGAGGCTAGCGGTCCTGGGTTCGAATCCCGGTATGGTCAAATATTTGTGTGATGAGCGCGAATATTTGTTCGTGAGTCATGGATGTTTTCTATATACTTAAGAATAATAATAATAATCCAGCCTATATACGTCCCACTGCTGGGCATGGGCTGGGTTTGGGCTATGGTTCCCACGCGGGCTTAGTGCGGATTGAGAACTTCGCACACACCGTCAAATTGCTTTGTAGGTGTGTGCAGGTTTCCTCTCGATGTTTTCCTTCACCGAAAAGCTCATGGTAAATGTACAAATTATATTTCACACATAAATTTGGAAAAACATAGAGGTGCGAGCCCGGGTTTTAACCCTCAGATTAAGAGTCGGCAGGTCAAACCATTAGGCTACCATGGCTTTTTATATATTTAATGTTTCCTATATATTTAAGTATATATTTATCTATATAAGTATGTATATCGTTGCCTTGTACCCATAGTACAAGTCTAGAGCTAAGTTTGGGACTAGGTCAATTTGTGCGAGATTTTCCCCTGATATTTATTTATTAATATGGATAAGTCTAGAAAAAAATAAAAGCATATATTATACAAAACTTTTGCAAACAAATTAATTTTATATTTTGTGCAAAAGATTAAACTTTTTGTTGTATCGTAAATTAGGTCCGGTTAATTCAGTAGGTACACTAACCTGCACTTACATATAGTACTTAACTTCTCTTGGCATATTTTACACCAATTAATGGAAAGAACACCCCGAAAATAAACAATACAGTTAATTTTTGCAAATATACAATTGATATACAGGGTGAAATGGGAGACATTGATGACATCGACTCTACAGAGCTGTTCATCTGTTCCTAAATTCGTCTCGAGTCCTAAAATATTTATCGCCCACAATATAATTCCTAAGTTCATAAGTGCGAAATAGATGCTAAACTACTAGTTACTTGACTAGCTTTCACCCGCGTTGAAAATGAGATTCCGTGGGATTTCGAAAAATCCCGTCTTATTCCTCGTCTACATCATAAAGGGAACCTCTGTGCAAAATTTCAGCTTTCTAGGTCCAAGGGTTTAGGCTGGGTGTTAATGAGTCTGTGAGACCGGCCTTCTCTTTTTATACATAGATATGAAACTAAACTTCAACCCAAGTGTTTAATAGATTTGTCAAAGTAGTTTTGAATGACTGACTTACTGCCGCACTCTGAGACGTCAATTAACTTCTAAGTTTCATTAAAGTTGCTGGTGTCACTTTCTTTAGCAATAGAATAGGACGCAGCCACTTTAATGAAACTTCAAAATTAATTCACGTCTCTGATTGCGGCAGATAGTCATTTAAAAGATATAACGTTTACATAATGGATATGACAGACGATCAATTGGCTATTTGACTAATGTCAAAATAAATTATTTTTACACTACCACTAAATCAAGCTTTCAAAAATAACACGGAATAACCTAGCTACCGCTTATTTTTGGAATTTAAACTATTTTTAATTCAACAAAAACTTTATAAAAGGAACACTTAAAATTGTGACGTCACATTTTACTATTTTCATACTAACTTCATACTACCGGATCGTTTTGACGATTCAATAAAAGTTGCTGATTTGACCTGTCAGTCAAATAGCCAATTAAAACGACCACCTGCCTAAAACAACAAAATCTTCGTGCCGGTCTCGTGATAAAAACTATCTTGAACTTTAACAATTCTGGGATGACAACTATATAGGTAAGCAAATAAAAACAAAAATACATGTTAAACGCTACACATCAGTACACCATTATTTGCAAAAAAGATAGAAAGATATACACCGGATCATACCATGTCCGTAATAGGAACATGTCAGACAAAAAAAATATTGTTTGTATCGAAAAGTATGAGACTATGCCCACTAGACCGGTCTGTCACCGACCGTCACTTTCTATTCTATAGCAGTAAGCGTTCGTGCCTGATACGTTCATAGTATGGTCATGGTATGATACGGTGTAGTGGGCAGAGACCTTTAATGACAGAATTTTTTTATGATAGTTTTTGAGAACTATGAACATAACAATAACTAACCATGTGAACTAAGATAAAATACCTCAACTCTAGTAATTATACCCAGCTTTGACCCTCGGAACACCACAATGCTTAATTATTTATATATTATTTTATATTAGCTCTAAACACCATAAAACACCTTTTACTACTGTGTCAGTCCAAAACACTTCAGCGATATCCGAGTCGTTTGTTTATTTCCTCAAAAACGTCCCACCGCCGACATTTTATCGAATCAGTGACATAACAACAACCAACCCGGTGCACTCGTTTCTGTAACTGCACGTTGCATAATGCATAATATTATTCTGTTCACGCAGTGCAGTCGCATCTTGTTATCTTTTTAAAACATTCAGAGCCCGGCTGGTGGTTTCTCATACTAAATTGACACGAAGTGTAGTTCTTGGCCACCTTGACACTGAATAAGCCCGCACCTTAATTCTGAATTGCATTTGGCACGAATAATATTATCGATTCCATATATTTTGGCTTTATAGCACGTGTTTGATCGTTTCGGGAGAAAAGGTCTTATGGAAATTGTTTTATTACAGTTAGTATTCACTTAAGTAATTTATATTTTATTAGTCCCTCATGCCAGTCATTTGTTGTTCCTTGGTGTGCAATCTTCAGTCATCAATCATCATTATCACCATCATCATCATTGTCAGTAAAAATACGCCAAGACGTACACAGCTGTATAAAGGACTTTTACCAAGGCTCGCCAAAACGAAAAATGTTTCATCTTTATAGACCAAATCTAATGCGTCCTGACATTTTACGTTATTCTGGTGATCATATCAAATTTGACTCCAAAAGGAGATGCTGGCAACGAACGAGTTAAACATAAATGCGGGTTTGTCTAGAGCTTTGTATGTGGTATAGTATATGCAAGAGCAGCGTCTCAAGGCCAGGCCATTAGCGAGTGACGTCACTGACACGTTTTTAATCAATTGAACAATGCAATTTTATTACAGACTGATATAAATAGACGAATACAAAACAGCAGATAAAATTTTATCAGAATATCAAGAGCATTACTGAATAATTCTCTTTCCTTTTTATTTCTGAAGAAATCAAGAAAGTGATTTTGAAAGTACCGTAATATCTAAACACAAAAGATATCCGAGATACATACCTCTTCACAATAATTATACTACTCTGTCAAGAAAGTACCGGGAAAAGATCAATAATACACAAACTGTTTGTTAATCATCCAAATTTATTTTATCACCTTCAAAGTATGCTCCTTCAGAAACGATACACTTACGCCAACGAATAATCCAATCATCAAAACATTTTTTAAACGCTGTTTCCGGAATTGAATTCAGTTCTCGGCGCGAATTCTCCTTTATGTCTTCTACCGATTGAAAACGGGTGCCACGAAGCGCCACTCCGAAGCTTGTTGACTAGTTTGCATGTCAAACTCGTAAACCCACGTCTCGTCACCAGTAACAATGCGTTTCATGAATGTTGGGTCGGAATTGACTCGTTCTAGCATGTCCTCAGCGACTCTCATGCGATTGAGTTTTTGGAGAAAATTCAGGTCTTTTGGGACTAGCCGAGCGGTAACATGTTTCATACCCAAATGATTAGTTAAAATAGTACGGATCGACTCGTGAGATACAGAAAGTTCGGCGGCTATCTCTCTCAAAGTTGAATGAGGATTTTCAGTCACTATTTCCTTCACTTTTGCGATGTTAACTTCAGTTGCAGACGTTGATGGCCTACCAGAGCGAGGCAAATCTTCCATCACATCTCGACCGCTTTTGAACGCTTTGTACCACTCATAAACACGTGTTTTTGATAAAGTCGAATCACCGTAAGCCTTCTGTAACATTTTCAGTGACTCCGAACACGAAATTCCATTGGCGATGCAAAATTTAAGACAAACTCTTTGTTCAATGTTTTTGTCCATTATGAAATTCGCAATACACACTAGATATGATATAACTAAAAACAGCACTGTATTTAATATAAATAACAGATGCAACTCAAACTCCGCGCCAAAATAGACAACAGTTGTGCCAATCTAACAACAACAAAAAAAACAAAAATTTGAATTTGGAACCATAAACAAATCATCCATTCCCGATACTTTGTTGACTGAATGTATTTCGCTTAACATCTTGAACTTTTCTAGCCAAAGCTATAACTAAGATGTCCGGAAAATTACTTAATTATTACATTTTATGCAAACCAAAGGACGCCTACGCAGTTCCTTTCAAAATCTACTGTAGATTGAACCTGCGGATTTCTAAATATAGCAACAGATCATTATTAACACCAAGCAGCTGTTGTGGGTGGGAATAGGGTGGAATCGAAAATTTTCAGGAAGATGTTTCATATCATCAGAATATTCATAAAGAAGAAGCGAGTCCTGTAAGCACGTAGGTAAAACCACTTTAGGTAAAGAGTACTTACTAAATGTAAATCAGCTAAATGTAAACGCTGAAATATTAAAATAAAACGTGAAGAATAAGTAATATTCAAATCCTGTGCCAATCTTAACTCAGACCATTATCAACAGAACATAGGTAGGAGGATAAAAAATCCAGAATCCGATACCAATCGGGAGCCAACATAACCACAACAAGATATAGGTAGGTCAGGTTCCAGCCCAGGCAACGCGAGGCAGTCAAGGTAAAAATAGGTAGTAAGGATTAGGAGTATGGGGGAGAGGAATCCGGGGGGCGAGGTAGCTAGCGGGAGGGGTGCGGGTTAAGCGGGGTGCGTCTAGACGCCGGCCTTGACCGCCGCGCTGTTTCGGCGCGAGCGAGGTCGGAGCGACCCACAGACCGACTGTGGAGCGACAGAGAACGGTGATCGCCATTTCGTAAGGGCCCTCGGTCTAATCTGTTTAGTCAAAACCAACATTATAATTAAAAGTTGAAACTAAACAGTCGAAGCAGTCCTTACAGGAGGTAAGTCAGTTGAGAAAGCGAGCTGGCTCGAAATGGAAAAGTCGAAAATAAGGCTAGACAGGGACGCACCAAACAATAGTTAATAACCGGCCCGGCGGAACGCAATGCCGTCACAGCTCGGTCTGCGACCCGGCGTCATTGCGCCGACACATTGAGCGGAGCCAAATAATGCAGATAGCAAAAGGTTGATGACCGACAACACCCAATATCACGCGGGCGAACAGGCACCTGCCGCTGCGTGCGTTATATAACGTGACCTACCCCAAATGTGCGTAGCTTAGCTCTCAGACGTGCTCTACAACACTTCTCTTTATCTTTTGCCTCCTTATTACAGCAAAACAACCCTACAACTCTACTAATATTTCAAAGAGATCTAATATTGAGGAATTTTTTGAGATACTTTACCTAGATAAATTCAATGATATGAAAAATTCAGACTTGGCAACAAAACGACACATTGCCACAAAGACACACTAGAAACACTTAAGTAAACCAAACCAAGTAACCCTGAGTCAGACGACATTAATTGCAATTGAGGTGGCAGCAACAAGTTTTGAAATTACTCCTATTTTCTTTAGGTAAGAAGTATTAAAAAAATTCATTTGCAAAGCAATGAGTGCATTATCATCATGAGTAAATAAAGCAGAATCCAAACATGACTTTTTTCATATTTTGAAAAAGAAGGCTAAAGTATGCTTGAAGGTGAAATGTAAAAGTTTAATCATCACCCTTACTCGTCAAGTAGAAGCAATTCTCATTTCACGACCCTCCGTTTTCTGCATGGCATAACATTATTGCTTATGCCTATCCGCGAACTGCTCCCGCAGCTTTCGGAAATGATCGGTACGCAGACTTCGGAAGGGGGGCCGGGGGGGGCCGAAACTGCTACGGGGTGACATTGCGGGAGCGACGACCGCGCGCCCGAAGCCCGACCTACGACGCCACGGCCTACGGCGCGCCGCCCGGGCCGCGGAAAACAAGCTATCCGCTCGCATCTAGAAAATATCTAATCTCTGAGGCCAAATTAACATCTGTGAAACATGCGAGCCTGGTATTTGATGGTACGGAGATCAATAAAAACTTGAATTTCACTTAAAGATTATGAAAAATATTAAAAAATATTTCAGCAGAATACAGTTTTGAACAAGAAACTAAGAAGAAACAAAGTTCTTGTGTCCACAAGACCACAATAATAAATAAAGTAACCCTAAATAAAAAAGGATCTTTCCATTGCTTTCGATTATATTATATAACGCATTGCGTTTGACATTTTTACCGTAACAAGATTCGGAGACGAGAAAATATTTGGTTACAAAACGGGCTCTCGTGACGACACGCCACGTGCTTTAAATTTTAAGACTTGAAACGTGGTTGAGATTATATAAGGGATAAAAGAATTTTATAATCTCGGTATTTGTAGAGAATTCTTTTGCACCGTCACATTTTTTAGTGCCTGAGACTAGAAAATTAAGGCTATATATATTATCAAATTCCAAGACTCCAAAAAAACCATCGTAACTTTTGTGTAGCCTAAAAATATTCTACGACGGTTTACGAGATTATGACAGCGTTCTAATATTACAAGGATAAGAAATGTCATATGAAACCTTATTTTATTTTAATAAGAATTTAATTAAATGAATGTTACCACTACAATTTAAGTTCTATCCTCAATATCATCATACCTTAGTTCGTGATGAGCCTGTCATCTTTGTTGAAATGCCTATTAAGAACCTTTTCTTGAATATGTTTTTGGTTTTATTCGATACATTAATTGTTAACATTATGATCCAAGTCATCGTTATAAATGGAACTATCAATCATCAATGAATTTTCATCTATGCAAAGCTAATCCTTGGTCTCGAGGTTGATTTATATCGCCGTCTAGGTGTTGAACAGACGTCTGCCGCACACAAGGATCTATGACTCACAATGTGTGCATTTCGTTTGCATTCAAAATTAGCACCGATAAACAACAGGGTACTAAATATTTGAAAACAAGCTTCTTTGTTCACTGAACAGTTCGTTTTATAAGAAAGTCTGGCAACGGCAACTCGTGGCAACGTTCTTCTTAGCCTGTGGGTTGGATTCAATTCTGCTCCTTTTCTACCTCTTTTCTGGATCCCGGAATTCCTGAAAATCTACCAGGGATATCATCAAATTAATGCTTTGTACAAGCGATATCAGGGAATTCTGGATGTATCAGTCTCTGTCCAACCCTTACAAACGTTTTTACTATCAAAGTATACCATGAATTTATCTAGCCATGTATTTGTTTGGTGTTTATTTCTTGCTTCTTATTTATTTCGTTATATTCAAATTCTTCTTGTTCAACTTCTCGATTGGAGTCTGTTTTGCAGCGACATTTTTCTTTGTTGTTCCCAACTTGGTACTTACCCAAACTTCTGTGGTGTATAATTCGTAGTCGTGGTGGTGGAACAAGCTAATTGAGTTGAATATATAAGGATCCGACAAAACCTATCATACCTAGCACAAGAAGGCATTGCGTTTTACATTGACGACTTTCACAAGCGTTTGCCAAAATAAAATGTACGTACCTACTGATGCGTCCTTTACAATTATTTAACACATTACCCGAGTAAAACAATGTATCATTAATGTCCATTACCTACAAGTAACGGGTCAAACGTTATCGTTTTAATTAAACATGAGATAATTTGTTGCATATTTCTCATATTGTTTGTTGTGTAAAAAATACGCAATAGTGAGGAAGCGTGTGCAGGAATATCATCAGTGCCTTGATTTCGAAAACGTGTAAAAAAAGTCATTTGACGTTTAGTATTTTGATATTATAAATAAACGAGTATGAGTATGGGTTCATTTTTAGGGTTCCGTACACGAAGGGTGCCTAACGGGACGTTATTACTAAGTCTACGACGTCCGTCCGTCGTCCGTCGGTTGTTGCTGAAAAATCTACTAGCCACACATGCACAAAAACCTAATTAAAATAAAAACAAACCGCCTTTAACCGGAAAACAACATAAGACGACCAGCACGTGTAACTTATCTATACTTTTTGTCATAATACGTAAAGTCTGTGGTTTGTCAGTGTGACTCGGATGATGGGACCCCGGTAAAATGGTAATTGGTGAATCATCAATAATTCAGGTTGTGATTGATGAATCAGCATCATTCGGAACAGAATGCGGTCCAGGCACGGTTTTCTTATCAACGTCATCTATATATACCTTTTTTGTAATGCATAGTGATAGGAATCCGAATTTTAATTTTGAGCTCTAGAGCTCTTTGGATAACAACATGTGGTTTGACTAAACATCGATTTACACGTTAATTTTACTTATAAACATATCTAATTATATCTCATGTTAATGTTGTTTCCGATAGTTTTAGTTAACAAATGTGATTTAGCAAGAACGGGGAAGGAAGACCGAGGCAGAACTTGTTTACGCAATGGTAGCAACCCCTTATGCCTGGGCCACACTAGATGCGTTGCGTAGACGTGCACGTGCGCGTTCGCGTTCCACTGCGTTGTATAATATGAATCCTCACATGAGGACGCAGCTATACAACGCAGTGGAACGCGAACGCGCACGTGCACGTCTACGCAACGCATCCGGTGTGGCCCAGGCTTTAGTCAGCAACTTATTTTTATTTATTTATTCGATGTTCCAACAACAAATACAAAACACGTATAAAAAAAACAATAATAAAAGTTATTACTTATCAAACGTATACAGGGTAATGACTGAAACAAACAAAATTAAAGGAAACGTTACTGGTGTGTTTTACTTAAATAATAAACATACGCAATAATAGATTATACTATGTAAGAAGTAAGTAGAAATAATACGATGTAATAGTTATCTTTATCTGCCAATATTGTCTAGAGTTCACATTTTATCAGTCAAAAACAAAAGCATACATGTAGGTAAATAGAAATAGAATTATATTGTCATGTCGGACATAATGTCCGACAATATAGTAGAGAACTAGAGAGACCAAAGCGTCGAGACTCCGCTGGCTTAGACATGTGGAGATAATGGTTGAAGATCGTACTTGGGACGACCGGATGGACGAAGATCGTTTGGACGTCCTAGGTACCACTGGAGGGATGAGATCCAGAAAGACCCAAGGAGCCTCGGTATTGAAGATTGGCGAGATTGAACGAAAGACCGGGAGGCATGGCGTAAACTGGTGTCGGAACCCAAGATCCGCTTTGGCTTATTGCGCTATAGCACTTAGCCCACCGGTGGTATAGTAAGTAAGAGGGCTAAGCTCTATCTGAGCACCATGGAGATTAAAAAAGAATCCACGAGTGCGGCCGACAGACTAATTCTATTAAAAACTTAATAACCTAAGCAGGTTTTGCCTAGGTATTTAATTCATTTTAAAAGTGTTTGTCTGAATTTGGTGATAAACTTTAATGTTTAACATTTTATATTGGTGTCAGTATGTTCGGGATGTATCTATACAATCTTCACGGATTTTGACTTCTTGTGGCCGAATCGACTTACGCATAATAAGTGACATAGGTACATCCAATCAAATGCAATATCAAATATTAAAAAAGACTTAAAGTTTTTAAGTGTTTTAAATCTTATAGGTACTTAGTTTGAAACTGGATTCAAAACATGCGTAGACAGAATATTTTTTACGGGTCTATATTGTCTTCCATAAAGTTTTAGTTCCGTTTTTAAGATTCCATAACGTTTTTAGTCATATATATTGTTAGTCATAATATTGATTGTCATAATATTTGAGGGTATAATTTGTATTTCCGATTTTTCCTGGTCATATTTGTCGAAAGTCATAAAAACTTTATTCATAACTTTTTACATCATAATGTTTTACACCTCATAATGTTAAAGGTAATAATATTGCTTGACATAGTGATTATAAGGTCCAAACTTGTTTATCATAAAAGTAAAATACATAAAATGTATATTTTGCCTACTATACGATGTAAGTATTAGTTAAAAAATATGTTAGGTTCTGGGGCTTTGCCGGCCGCTGCCGCGGCACGCTCGCTTCGCTCGCTCGCCTCGCGCGCTGTAGGGTCGCAGTTTACCTAACACTCCTCCTCGCTTCGCTCGTCGTCGTACCTAATGGAGACCTTCCTTATATATCTACATCATATTCATAATATCAATTTGAAATTAAACAAGAAAGAACATTTGGAGTCATACAAATTACATATGTACTGAGGCAATGAAACGGTATGAATAATAATAATTAGTGGTTTAAAATATATGCTTTAAAATATTTCTGTATAATCATCAATATGCCTTTGAATGTTATAGATATAATTTTTATGACTTATGAACATTATAATCCTTAACATTATGGACTATTGACTTTAGCATTATTAAGCGTTATGCTTTACAGTTTTTATGACTATCGATAGTTATGAGCATAAATAGTATGACAATCAATTTCTGACTTTCAAAATTCGATACAACAACTTTATGGAAGACAAAGGGATCCCAATTTTTACATTAGCAAACTGTATTTTCTTGTCATTTCTGCTAGGCCATAGAAATTTGGTCTCGCAAAAAGTCGAAGACGTGAGGAAACTGCTTTAGGTATTTGTTTGTAGGTACCTTAAAATCGTTAAATGTTATCGATCACATAGTTCGACCACCGTGTTTTTTTACGAAATTAGCATACCTAATAGCCTTCATACCGGATAGTCGCATTAACTGCCGAGGTGGATGCACCATCGTTCGCGATGACTTTTAGTTCACAGACACGCGCATCGATGGCAAAAAAACATACAATAACTACATCTTACGTAGGTATGCAGTCGCTGTGGAAGATTTGACGGATGCCATGTTCAATATTCCAAAGGGCGGGTTGAAGAAGTAATTCGTAACATTTCGTACTTTAAACAAAGTAGGTATACGACTAATTTGCTGCCGTAAAATCTAATTGCAAATGCAATAAAAGACACAACCTCGCTGGCAACACTTTAACATCTGAAACACGTTCCGGCGCGTAATCCTATAATTTATGATCATTATAAATAACGCGGTAATGACCACCTATTCTAAGATTAACGACTTTAGCAATAAAAAAATGGACCCTTACATTTTGTTCCATCAGGTATAAGTTGGAAAACTCTGAGAAGAGCCAGAACACCTGGCTAACCGCCATGTTTACTTAGCACAAAAACAAACGATTTACTCATAACACGTACGACAGTACACGTACTTAAACACATTTACAGCCCTTACTTACGAATTATATGCAATTCGAGCAAGGAAAAAGTGTCGATGGTATTGAATGTGACACCACAGTTAACGAATTTATTCTAAATTCAAAGTAACCAGCGCGCCGGCGCGTCTGTCACGCACTGTCAGCATCACGCAGTGCGTATGCGCAGGCCACGCCCCCGCCCCACCAGCAAGCACGCGGCACGCACGCACGACACTTCACATTGGTTCCCTTTCAACCTAAGGGCATTGCATTGTAAACAATCTTACTGCGCTACATTAAAGTCGAATTTCAACGCGTTTAATGCAAGCTGCAGACGCTTTTCAGATTGGTATTAAACGCGCCAATAGGGGTAGAGGTTTTCTTTTCATGTTGCCAACTCGACCCTTATTGGCGGTGCGGGCGCATATTTACAGTTTCCATGCATTTCCCACTTTATTTGCATTCATGTGCGAGTTTTAGGTTATCTTATGTTAATTAAAGAGCTTTATCTATTTAAATAACTTATTTATTTAATTGGACATTGAAGAAATGTTTGGCATCATTTTGTGAGCAGTTATCGTCATATAATAGCATTGAGGAAGTTTCAATGTTTGATAAATATAGGTACCTACATTATTTATAGTTTTATTTATTTACGGAAAAACTTAGGTATGTACATCCTAAAAATCAACACTATTAGATCGGTAATGTTATCACGGGCTACTTTATAAAATGCTTTTTATCCTTGAATAAGGAGGTAGGTACCTAAGCATGACAATGATTTGTAAATGAATAAATACATAATTTTTCATTTTCTTTTTTTTCTTTTTGCAAATATTGTAATATTTATTGTAATTGTATTGTAATATCGTGGTTGTGACGCCTCTGGTGTTGCAAATGTCCATGGGTGGCGGTGACCACTTTCCCATCAGGTGGGCCGTCTGCCTGTTTATCTGTCTAAGGCAATATAAAAAATTAAGTTCCCGGGGTAAATTAAATTAAAAATTTAGCTATTTAGTTTTTATACAAATTCCAAAATTCTTCAAAATTTAATACGCATCACAATTGGGTACCTCACAAGTCTAGGGCTCAAGTCAAGCCGGTTCGTCGGGTCACCTTTGTAACATTAGAGAATTATACCACAAGAAAAACATTTTCATAAAATTACTATGCAATATAGTACCAGGTACCTATTGTACCAGGTATTATCTATTATGTGACGGTAGGTACTAAATAAATACATGGTCGCTAAAACACAACAAACTGAGGGTAGTACCATAGCTAATTCATGAATTGTTATTCATATTTGACTACACTTGCAATGGTAAATCTCTCAAGGTTTTCTAGAAAAACAGTTAACATCTGAAACATGCTTGTCGCTCGGTAAAACACAGATAATAACGAAAGAAACGCACTATTAAGCTATAAGTGAGAAAATAAACTTGTGCAAGCCCTACAATGCCTCCCAAGAGGATTGCTATTAAGAAGAAGCGCCGCAAGGAACTCAATAGAAGCCACGACACGACAGCTTCCCATCAACACCTAGGTACACCAAAATTCAAATTGCAAATGCCTGATGAATGAGCAGTTAATAACGTAAACAGGAAGGAGAGAGAAGAGAATTCGTAACCGATGCTATTCTGTAATGCTTATAGTACCTAATGGTGAATGGAAATGAGAAAATCTAGTTACATGAATAAGTACCGGACATACCTAGTAGGTACCTAGCTGCCCATAAGTTTTAATGTTTATTAGGGTAACAAACGGAACAATTCAACTAATAGCTATAAAAACGTTATTATAACATCAACCACTAAAGTTACCACAAATTAAAAATACTATATAAAATACGTGGGTATAAAGTTCAAATTCTCAGTAAGACTATTAAACGTAATCTTCCGTCAGCGTTAAACAATGAAATCATGAACTATAAAAACGAAAAAATAAAAACAAATTAAGTGTTGAGACGGCTGACGGTGGTCTTAAATTTAAAGATAGACGAACCAAATATATTTATTTATTTAAAACAGGCACACCAACAGCATACATATCAATCAGTACAATATATATACATATCATATATCGGCATTGTAATAACTAGATATGCCAAATCTGGAACCATTGTCAAAACGCACCTTTCAAAAAGGGAAAAGAGCACTGAAAAATATGGTTAAACGTCTTGATTCCATAAAAGCCTAAGAAGATGTAAAATACATCAACTAAGATGTTAGTTGAATCATAATTAAACTTACTGTTGTAACACTTATTGCTTATTATAAAATTCGGTATAGACAACTAATATCATAGCTATTATTTTCAATTTAAGTATGTCAAATAAGAGAAAATCTCTCATGGTTCTAAAAATGTTTAAACAGGAAACGTTGAGTCCCGATCAACATGGCACCGCCATTCTCAATAAAAGGCTTACGGCCGCACTCAGAGACGTCAATTAAGATTTAAGTTTCATTAAAGTAGCTGCTGTCACTTTCTTTGCTATAGCAATAGAATAAGACGCAGCAACTTTAATGAAACTTAAAACTTAATTGACGTCTCTGAGTGCGGCAGTTATACATGTAAAATACAGTATTTTGCAACTAAGAACCCGAATTAAAGTTCCTCCGGATGAGCGAACGCAGACACGTTGATATTTCACGATCGATGTTCGCTTACGCGTCAAGGTGAAGCCTCTAAAAACTCGAAATCTAAACCGATACTTCAAATTGGCCAGTCTACATCCAACCTTCTCATCTGATTGACGACTTATTTATAAATGGTATATCATGGTACATATTACTATGTGTTTCAAGTAGGTACTTATCATTGCAAGGAAATTAATCACTTGATTGGGTAGAGTCCCAATTGCTTACTCACTCTTAATTAGTTTAAAGTTTTAACCCTTGGCAGACTTTTAGAATCTTGGAGAGTTTACTCCCACTTGATAAATCCATCTATCCATCCAATCAGCCTGTGTCCACCCACTGTTGGGTTTAGGCCTCTCTTCCTTATTATCCCACTCTCCTCGATCGATAAATGAACAATAAAATTTCTTCCTCTTTCTCTCAGCCTTGAGTTTGTATCCAACATAAATGAAATACAGACATAACCTACTAGCTTAAGTTAGCAAGGCAGTTTCCACGCAGAATGTATACCTAACTGGAAGCAGACATGTACTTTCGGGAGAAGGTATTTAGACGCATTTTCGGGCGATTGCCATCTCGCCGGGCCTAGGTAGTCTATGTGTGTGTTGTCTTAGGGCAGGCTCTGGCGACGACGCGGCGGGCTTTTTAGGCTGTAGGGTTGAACCTCAATTACGGTAGTTGCAAATAAGGAAGTACATAATTTTGTTTAGATAAATCAACTTCTATGTCCCTGAAAAATACCATCTATTAACGAAGTAATTACCCTCTTAAGAAATTTGGAAATATGGCCAACTTAGGACGCTTCAGAAATGATAGTTTTTTATGACTTGCTTAATTTGACGTGTCCTGTAACAGGAATCTCACTGAAGATCATTTTATTAATACAACTCTTAGTTAACATGAAGAAAATTGTGTGGTTACCCAAAACAAAGAAATATTTGACTAACATTAATTTCAATAAAATCGTGATAGAAGATCACCAAATAAGCTGACCTGAGAAACTGCAAACCAAATGTTCATGACAGCAAATTCTAAACGACCTCAGAACTGATCTAGCACAACCCTACCAAAATAATAAATTGCTAAGCAGCCGGTGTGGGAGGCCATTCGTGGAATAACTCTTGTCGGCGTATGCGTGAGCTTCAAACGAGAACGCGCTGGTGTGCGTGCCGCCGGTTCATTGTCAAGGCCAACTCCAAATCTCCCACTGGTCCCCCCTACCCCCTCCTCGCGGCAACTGGACAAATATTCGGCGTATACATTCTGGTGCTAGCTCAATGCTGTAACAGCTCAGCTAATTTCGCACACGGGCGAATCAAGGCAGCAGTGTGCAGCGCGCTAAATTACTTCTCACCTATTTTTTCAAGTGTGTTTACATATTGGAAGCGACTATCGCGTATTTTTAACGTTGCATATCGCATTCCGCGGGTTTTTATCAACAGTGCGCGCGGAAATCTCGATGCTATGCTAACTAAACCGTTGTATAACGGCTTAATGCCTTTAACTCGAGTTCGTAGAGCAGGCCTACCCCAAAATGCCAACTATAGACCCTGTTTTCCAGCATAAACTTGCTTTCTTTGTCAATCGATGAACAGTTCCTCTGCAAGGCGGCATTCGAATCTTTTCTGATCTTCGTAAATAGACTTGTTAACGCATCCAAGCCCCCGCTAATGCTGAACTGCTTGTAAACTTTGCCTGTTACATAATTACGAAGATGCCAATAGCCTTGGTCTAGACTATAGAAGAAAAAAATATTCCGTTTCCAACAAATACATACCTAACATGAACAGTTAAAATATTTACAACGTGAACACGAATTAGTTTCAAGGCTGAAAGTGAATTCAGAGTCCCGACAAAAAACGAAATAGCCCGAGCATAGGTTTTTGAACATTTTCAATTGTTTACGGAAGTGTAATGGATAGCGCTCATCTCATCTACACTCTTATCTTGAGATCCTGCCCTTGACCAAATAGTGTTACTTAACCTTAGATAGATGCAAAAGGAAGCTACGGCACTTCAAGATAACGCCAATGTAATTTCATTGAAACGAGACTTGAACAATTTAATAATTATAATACGTATCATTCAGTGGAATTTCCCCAGAGATTAATCTTGATGTACCTCTCGAGGTTTGGAACTCGCCAAATAAGGATTGGATGTTCAGGGAAAAAACACCAAATACAGGGCCAAAAATCAGTCAGATGCCGGTAGTCAATTCGTCGTCAAGTTAAGAATTCAAAAACTAGTTGTCGGAAATATGTACATTTTAAAGCAAAAAGCAATTAACTTATTTGTAAATTTACGAGTTACGTCCACTCAAATAGAAAACTATTTTATTCGTGTCTCAGCATTTGAAAGATTTTAAATTTTTACTTTGGAAAGTAAACACAATGATATTCAAGATAACATAAATAAAGTTAACAAGGGACATAGTCACAGACATAGCCAATTTATTCAACGTCTGCTATCGATTATTGATAATACTTTTCATGGTCATGGAAACATCTTGCTGGGAAAACAACCCAACCTCAACAGACGAGAGATTTATAATACCTACTGCCCTTTGGGAATTCAAGTCTTACAACGGCTTGTGCATAAAGATTGCCTATCGAATGCAAAAAGTATAAAAAATGTGTCAGTAACTAAGTACGTATCGTGTGACAACGTTGGAAGTTATAGATAAGGTGCAGTCAAGGCCGACACATATCATTATCATATGCATCGTGTTGCACAAGCAGATTAGATATATACTTAGGTAAACTTTTCAAAATTATACCAGAAAATACATCTCAGGTTTTCCAGATCAACAAAATTACACAATTCTGCATTGGTCATCATTAGATCATCCAAATAAAGAAAGAAAATGGTACTGCATTCTTTACTCGCCGACTGTACGGATGTTTTAGCCTAACTTAACCTAACCCTTTAGCAGAAAATATATAGACTCCTTTGATGTCCCCACTACGGAGCAAAACCCTACTTTGGTCTCTATCCCTGACGTCGAAGTCATTCCTTCATCTCCTAAGTCCACCCTCTCCTAAAATGTTCATTTTGTGGATTCCTATTCTGTTGGGGTTTTAATCCTCAGGGTTGCAAACCGTAGACCTCAGAGTCCACTTACGCTGTGTGGCCTGTGTTCTCGTTTGCCATTCGATGCCATCAAAAAAATCTTGCCTGCGTCCGGTTTATCCAGTTCAACTTGACAGTTTTCCCCCCGACGCCGGCAATAGGTAAGAGTTCTAGAACACAGCACTGCATGCCTCACTATTATCATTCGCGTAAATTATTAAAACCTATCTCAATTCCATCCACACGCCAACATAGATACTAAATATCGACGCACGAAAATTGCATATAGATATTATATGCACATCGAGACGCGATAAAAAAAAACCTAACAAAAGATTAGCGTCTGTTTTATCGGCACAAAGAAACTTGTTCAAATTAAAACGAGCATACATACACACACAGTAAAGAGCCTATTATGTTGCCCGGAGATAAAGAACGGTTGCCTCCGAATTTTGAAGGAGCATATTGAGAAAAAACTTAGACCTTGGAAATTTAGACGTTTTGCTAATGTCAAGGGGTTCGACTGACGAATCGCTCTCGCACGAGAGCGAGAGGTTAGAACGTTTTTGATCCTTTTCCTGATTTTGTTTTTTTTTTGTGTAAAGCGAGATTTCTTGTGTAAAGAGAGATGTCTATTATCAACAAGAATTTCCCGACATTATTTAGAAAATTAAAATAACTACTATACTACTCTACTATGCTCTTTAGCACTCCTAGAAGTGGAAAGATTGGTTATTACTTATTACGTAATTTTCGATATAGGTATGTGAAACAAACAACAGGGGAATTTAAAAAAAAAAGCACACCTTTCACTTTTTCTTCAGATTTGGGAAAAAATTGCACGTTGGTTGGGACCACCATTCTGAACAAGAAAAATAGAATTCCTTATATGTCCCCAAAAAGATGTATGCTTTGTTACCTAAATTCAATACATTTCTTGGTAACAAAACGGACAACTCCATACATCTTTTTGGGGACATATCAGGAATTTCTAATTTTCTTATTCAGAATAGTGGTCCCAACCATCGTGCAATTTTATTCCCAAATCTGAAGAAAAGGTGAAAGGTGTGCTATTTTTTTGAAACTCCCCAACAACGAAAACGACTGTACACATTCTCCTTTTTTCCACGCCTACTACAGAATCCATTGCGTACCTACTAAGGAAATGAAATCTTTCTTCCACAAATAGCGTTCGTGAATCTTAAAATGGCTTAAACTCTCGTACCACGGAATCAAAAATATACTTATAAAAAACAATATGTACTAAATAAAAAACAAACAGCAGACTAACGTTTAACAGAATATGACTAACGTTTGAAAATAGAGTGAAAAATGCCGTTACTAGAGATTGCGCGGAGTATCGATCGCGCGTTGAGGCAGGTCGCGGAAACACGTGGACCGGGATTTTCATCACCGGAAGAACTCTATAATCGTCTAAACCTTAGACAGAAAATTATTATGTTGGTAGACAATTAAGAGAGGGGAGTTCTATTATAACAGTTTTTAAAACTGTTTGACCAATTACAGTTGTTAAAAATAGTGACGTTATATTTAGTGTGTAAACATAAACTATAACTGTACGGGTTCATTTCATATAGAAATCAACGAGTTATGATATGTTCAATAACAAGTCAACATTGTAACAATTAATTATATTATAACGATTAGAATTAATGACGAGAAAATTAAAACGGTTTTTGTTATGCGCACAAAATAACTGGTGTGCGAAAAATCTCAAATATGTATAATATTAAATGAAATATTAATTGAGAGATCATAAATCCTAGAAAAACTACAAGCTACGGAAATGATTATCCTTGAACTATTGTATTTTTAAAACTATACAAATTCTGAATCTCACAGTGTTCATAATGTTTAAAGCAGAAGGAGGTTCACGAAACGACTCTATAAAAATTCGGCAACACGATTCAGTTGATAAAATGTTAGGATAGGTCAAGGCAACAGATGCCGGCGGAAAACGCCAGCGGCAAAACACGATAAAAATAGAAAAAACAAGAACAAAATGTACGCACCACCTCCTCCATCCAATCCATGTAGGTTTCTTGTGTAGCTAGGTTATGTTAGAAGTCTAGGTTTTACGTCACGCGAGAGTACTGCGCGTCGCGGCGTTCGGTAAACGAGTGCAGCTAGTGTCGCGTGTTGCACCGAAAATTCGTTCCCGCACCCTTCCCGCGCCCGCACTTCACCCCCGCTCGCCAAATTTCGAACATAGAACACCTCAGCGCCATCTCTGTGCGGCGGGGCGCCTGGTTTCCGTGCGTGGCCTTGAACTTGACTAGCCCGTCGCGACCCACATTCGCGCGTCACCCCCGCCCCCTGCGCCCGTTGAATGAAACAAATGCACGCTACCTTCGCTATCGACTGAAACACGTTCGCTTTCATTGCGCTTACGTCACTGTCGCGCGCCATACCAAATTAACGCACGACAACAACTGTTACTTACAAGAGCTCTTGTTAAAAAACAATGCGAGTGTCAGCCGTTCAGGTATATAATGTATTCTTACTTAACTCTACTTCTGATTTATATACTTAATGAAATCTGAGCAAAAACTACTTTGAACCTATTGGAAAAATTTGGGGACATGACGTAATGGGTTTACTTGACGGTAGGTTGGCTGGCGCTTGACCCCGGTTAGTTCTACGACACGAAAGTAAAAAAGATATAAACGAAAAAGAAAAAAAATAGCTTAGCTAAGACCCGAACGAATACGAACATTAATACTTTTCTACATTTTTTTTTTCAACCAAACGTTTCTATTCGATTTAATTAAATTCTGATAATAATTTAAATTATATTATTATCCGAAACACACAAATCAAGATTCCCCCGAGAATTCTACAACTAAATAACAAACAGCACCTAGTTAAGTGCTGCCACAATTTACATTTACAGTACAAATTATTTAACCTCGCAAGGCCCAACGGAAATTTAGGACATTTAATGTCGAAGTGACTTTTGACTTTGATTGAGTGACACAAGATTGTTTTTTGAACTAAAGAAATTTGGCGATGCACATGGTCCTTAGGAGGGTAGATAATCTAAGCCTTTTGTGATTCAGGTATGATGCCATAGGAACTCCGCAACGAAACAAGACAGCACTGCTGTGTTTGGGCTCCTTGGATTTGTAGATGATAAATGTGTAAAAAATTTACAGTCCGAAGAAGAATAGATTGTCACAAAAATTTAATTTTTGACCGAAACTTTTTTTTTCTAATTTTCCATTTAGTCATGTATGAAAGAAGAAGAAAATAGAAGATTTTTTTATTTATTCGACGCAAACAAGACAAAAAGAAGTAACAAAATAAAAAAATAGGTAATGCGCAATCGGTGGCGCCAAAAAGTTTCCAATTCCGCATCGTTGGTCGAAGGACCACAGCGCTGGTTTTCAGTTGGCAGTTGGCACCTTTTGTTGACCCATTATTATTTCACTTATGCTACATTTAGATATTTTAATATTAAATAACACTACATAATAATAGACTTTAAACAAAACATTAATAAAATCGCTATACCTTCATACATATTAAATTGACATTTTACGTTATAAAAATTAGAATCTTTCAAATAACAAGTCTTATACATACTTAATAAAAATTATCATTGTTTTTGTCGTCATCAACATTACGCTACTTCCTCGGTAGCCATCTCGATTCACTAAATCCTTTCCTTCCTTTCTCTAGCAATAAATTTAAAAGGAAAACTCCTTACGTGCTGGCAGTGGGGCAACTTGCCCTAGACAGGCCCTGTATCAAAATTTGTTGGGGGGCCCTTCTACCTGACTTCGGCTTTTTGCTTACACATGTTCGGGGTGGGGGGCCTGTAGCCCCGGTAGCCGGTAGCTACGCCCCTGCGTCCTGTATGTCTGACCAGTATTATATTATATGACAAAACATGTTTATTTTGGACGGATCTATCCTAAGCTACCAGTTGTGTGACTGGCCGCTCACTTAAATAATGACAACATTTTTACCCCAACCCCTTTGACCCTATCCTTAAATTAGAACAAATATTGTAACAAAAATCGGGCAAGAGCATGTCGAGCCATGCTCAGGCTCAGTGTTGCCATTACTGTACTACTTATATTAGCGAATTTTCTGTTTACTTAGTTATCATAGCCGATTTTCGGTAGGTATTAGTACATTTTAGTCGTCTGCAACTCAAGAACCAATAAAGCTACCTAGTCGTGATAGTTTTCCATTTAAATTCGTTATATGTAGGTCCAGATTTTTAGTACAGTCATGGTTATAAATACATATATACATGGCGACATACGATCGTGGTTACATATACTACTCTGTCAAGAAAGTACCGGGAAAAGATCAATAATACACAAACTGTTTGTTAATCATCCAAATTTATTTTATCACCTTCAAAGTATGCTCCTTCAGAAACGATACACTTACGCCAACGAATAATCCAATCATCAAAACATTTTTTAAACGCTGTTTCCGGAATTGAATTCAGTTCTCGGCGCGAATTCTCCTTTATGTCTTCTACCGATTGAAAACGGGTGCCACGAAGTGGTAATTTGAGTTTAGGAAAAAGAAAGAAGTCGGCAGGAGCCATATCTGGTGAATATGGTGGTTGCTCGATGGTATTTGTTGAGTGTTTGGTCAAAAATTCTTTCACAATGATGGCCTTGTGCGAAGGCGCATTATCGTGGTGCAAAATCCAAGAATTTTCATTCCACAAATCTGGCCTTTTTCGTCGAATTTGCTCTCTTAAATGCCGCATAACGCTCAAATAATATTCTTTATTTACCGTTTGACCTTCCGGCAAGAATTCCGAGTGCACAACACCGCGATAGTCAAAGAAAACAGTCAACATGACTTTGACTTTTGATCGACTTTGGCGTGGTTTCTTCGGTTTCGGTTCAGTTGGAAGGCGCCACTCCGAAGCTTGTTGACTAGTTTGCATGTCAAACTCGTAAACCCACGTCTCGTCACCAGTAACAATGCGTTTCATGAATGTTGGCTCGGAATTGACTCGTTCTAGCATGTCCTCAGCGACTCTCATGCGATTGAGTTTTTGGAGAAAATTCAGGTCTTTTGGGACTAGCCGAGCGGTAACATGTTTCATACCCAAATGATTAGTTAAAATAGTACGGATCGACTCGTGAGATACAGAAAGTTCGGCGGCTATCTCTCTCAAAGTTGAATGAGGATTTTCAGTCACTATTTCCTTCACTTTTGCGATGTTAACTTCAGTTGCAGACGTTGATGGCCTACCAGAGCGAGGCAAATCTTCCATCACATCTCGACCGCTTTTGAACGCTTTGTACCACTCATAAACACGTGTTTTTGATAAAGTCGAATCACCGTAAGCCTTCTGTAACATTTTCAGTGACTCCGAACACGAAATTCCATTGGCGATGCAAAATTTAAGACAAACTCTTTGTTCAATGTTTTTGTCCATTATGAAATTCGCAATACACACTAGATATGATATAACTAAAAACAGCACTGTATTTAATATAAATAACAGATGCAACTCAAACTCCGCGCCAAAATAGAAAACAGTTGTGCCAATCTAACAACAACAAAAAAAAACAAAAATTTGAATTTGGAACCATAAACAAATCATCCATTCCCGATACTTTGTTGACTGAATGTATTTGTGGCTTTGGACGTATCTATGATTATTACCTTGACTGTACTTGTAGTTTTAGCTGTAGGGGGTGGGGTGGGGACACGCAGCTCTAGCGAAAATGACACTTTTCGAGTTCAATATTTCCTAAACGATCTCCCTAATCTAAATTTGGATAATGACATACACATAATGATTTTTAAGAGCTACCCAATGATACCTCATTTGATGTTATAAGGTAAAAATATATATTTTTACCTTTGCTCTACATGTATGGGAGGTCCCCTAAAATATTTTTTTCTTACAAATTTTATTATTGATCTTAATCTTATCTCGCGGTAAAAGTTTCTATAGGTATACAAAATTTCAACATTGTGACACTTATAGTTTCTCAGAAAAAGTAAGTGTGACTTACAGACAGACGGACGGACATGGCGAAACTATAAGGGTTCCTAGTTTAAGTACCTAGGGAACCCTAAAATATTCATAAAAGTTATGAAAAATCTAGCAATTTTATTCTCCTTGTATCTTCGACCTATTTCTTGTTTTCCACTACCCACCTTGTTTATTTAAAAATATCATCAAGCTTTTCCAGTTGGACTTGAAATACTTTAATTAATTCGATTTCGTCGCGTCTTCTATAAGTCTATCCCTAAAAATCTTACCACAGTAACATTACAAACAATCGATTGCACAACAAGCCGGACCGTTAACAGATCCGACCGTGAAATCAAACTTCCTGATTAAATTACAAGCCGAAATATCCATATAATTGCATTATAAAGAACTAGTTAGCATTTATTTCGCCTATTGAAGAACTTCCTGGTAACACCGTGGGGACGTTTTTTTGTGTAACGCGCCATCTGTTGCGAGGCGGTGGCACTACAACAGCGCTGACACTGACACACTGACACTACTACTCTCATACTCTCGATACGATTCCGTCCCTTACGCCGGTAGCACACCTCCGCCGCGGAACTGTAGTAAGTAGCGAAACTCTGGCAACGAAATATAGTTCAATTTCGTATTAAATATCACGATTCCGAGACGTTTCGCGGTTTCGCGGCGGAGGTGTGCTACCGGTCTTAAGGCTCTATACAATAGTTGGGGCCGGGATGGTTAACTTTGAAGCACTAAATTCGAAACTTCGGATTCCCCATCCCTTTTACTCGTTATTTGTGACTAACAGGGATGATGACACGTGTTGAATTTTACTATAAGTATAGGTAAAAGCTGCAAATTATCATAACAAAGTGAAAATACAAAAAATACCGGCCAAGTGCGAATCGGACTCGCGCCCTCTATGTTCTGTTCCGTACACATTTGTCCGGTTTTTTGCATTTGTTGTTTTTTTATAGGGTTTGTTGTGTTTACCCCTGAAAAGGGTGGAACAATTTAAATATCTCGGACATATTGTCACGACCGACCTCGAGGACAATGCTGACATAGAGCGGGAGCAGAGGGCTTTGTGTGTAAGAGCTAACATGATCGTCCGCAGGTTTGCGAGATGCTCCAGGGATGTAAAAGTAACGATTTTTAGAGCCTAGCACGTACTGCAGCGCATCAGGCATGTTCGTAGAGGCGCGCACCGCGTGCTTCCATGCGAGCATGCGTGTGCGCGGTGCCGCACTTGTGCGCAGGGCGCACCGCCAGTCCCAGCACCGTTCTAGCCATGATAGCCGACAGAGTGGATTGCCTTTACATGCGCCACTGCTGCGACAGGCACGTCAAAGTTAATTTAGGTTAGTACCATTAATTTAATCTGGGGGCATGGCAGTGCCCCCGCCAAGTCAAGCAAAAAAAGGCATGGCCGTAACATCCTTTTCCCGAAGCGATTCGACCCATTTTCGACCTTTAAATTTGATTTGATGGCATTGATTTAATTTTGATTTTATTGACATTGATTTATTTAATTTGATTTATTTTGTTTTATTGTGGATATTATTATGTATGAGTTTAATTACTTGAAATAAACGATTTATAATTTTTAATTTAAAATACCCGTTTATTTTAGGATATCGGCCTTCCTGCCGGCCAGAAGGTCTCGCGGAATGTACCTTACCCTCATAAAATTTAGGCCTTGCCATAGGCCTTGCCCCGCCACTTTGTCTACTTATAATATAGTGAAAGAATCATCACAACCGCATTAGGCGTTTGGAAGGAGTAAAATAATTCTTCGAGTGAATAATGGGAAACTTTATTTTATCTTTCAAAGATAAAAATAATAAACGAATTATCTACTTTTCATTATATAGTACCACATGACATATTTATTATACTCTTTAAACTTTTGTATCATCTGTTCAGTACTTGAGTAAAAGTAGGCCTTCAAAGACAATTCTTCATTCCAGTCTATAATAACCAGACCAGGGACCAGAAAAGACGCGAGTTTTTAATTTGACCTCGACTGTGGAATCATAGCGCCGGAACCAATGGATAATGTCTAATATGGACCGAAAAAGGTGGACTCTGTTGAAGATCGTGGGAAACCGATGGATGCGAGCATTAAACAAAGTAAGCAGCTGCTTAAGGCATTACGGGGTAGGGCACTATATCACACATCAAAATGTGTGTCCCGACAAATTGGCAAACACGCAGGGGCCTACAAGCGAGAGAGCTTAGGGCATCGTGGAGGCTTAATCCGGCACCGGACCAAAGTGGCATAAAACATGCTTGAAACCGATAATTGTGGAGGTCCTTGGGAAATGGAATATGCCATAGACAGTCATCATCATCATCATATCAGCCGAAAGACGTCCACTGCTGGACATAGGCCTTCCCCAAGGATCATCATATTGACTATAGGAGTGTCTTTACTATTTGCATATTGCACGTTTTGCTTATTGTATGTACATATTGCGAGTAGGTAGTGTATATTTTTCCGATTTGTACATTTTACGAATGTACTTATTGCTTTTTGTACGTTCTGCGTGTTTCATAATATGCGTCGTGTACAATATGCGCATTGTAGATTTTGCCATTGGTTACATTTTGCGTGTAGTGTACGTTTTGCGGTTTGTGCATTTTGCTCCGAAGCGACTTACAGACAATTGTATGGAAAAAACCCTAGAGAGTCCCTAATTATCTGGCCACCACTGAATATGTCTAGAAGTGGACATGTTACGGTTGAAATGAAATTTCATGTCAAATATATCCCCAGAAGAATCCCAAGCAACCAAGGTTCCTTAGTTTCGGAAGTGTATATATAAACGGGGCCTTGTTAGCCTATTAATAAGAGACCTAGTTCCAAATAATACTTCGTTCAGGGTCCCAACAAAGCCGGTATTGATTGATAATAAATTACAACTGTACTATTACTAATACGAATGGAACTCGAAGGATCAAGTCTAAGGTGATTATTGATACAATGGGGATGATAACTAATTTTTTTCTTTGTCGATCAGGTAGATTATAAAAAAGTATTGGACACGTATTTTACTTTTTAAATAATGACAATACAAAAAGTGCATAGTGCACGACGCAAGCACAAAGAACCTATTTTTCCTTCTGCCTAATCCTATAAAGGAATAAAGTATAGCGTGTCGGCTATTAACCAAACAAAAATGCGCCTTAAAACAGAGATTAAATACAGGTGATATTACAGGTGCATGAGTCTGACTCGCACTTTTAGTAATATGCAATAGGCACCTTTTGAGTATGGTACGGAGGGAGTGTCGGTTGCCGCACGTGTCGATTGTTTTGTCGCGTTTTTTAGTACCTGAGCGGTGTTGAAGAGCGCAGTGGAGTCTCTTGCCACTGATCTCTGAGAATATAACACTCCATTAAATGTTTGAACAGCATTTTCAAGAACTGATCACATGTAACCAGGGACCGGCCCGCTATCCCTTTCAATGGGTTTTGTATGGGTTTTTCGTAAGGATTAACTTACCAAACCCTCTGCCCGTCAAAACCCTTTAAATATGCTTTTAAAGCGCTATTTCCAAACGATATCCCATTCTATTAAGCGCTAACCAATACCCTTACTAAACCTTTTAATAAAGGTTACTAGTATATATGCTAGTTTAGACCTTTTGTAGACTTCATAAAACACACGTTACATTGCGTCCCGTTCAAAGCAAGTAAATGACAGCCCATTCAACTAAGCGCTAACCCAATACCCTTATAAAACCCTTATTAGTATACACGTATTACACGTTACCGACGGCTACCCTTATCGTTGGGTTCTTCATTCGATAAGGGAAAGTCAATCGTATGGGTTGCCAATTGGAATGGGTGAGCAAATCCACTGGGCTAGCTATTTCAAAGAGAAGCCCTTTGAAAGGCTTTTCCCGACGAAAGGGTTGTCCGGTCCCTGCATGTAACCTCAAACTTTGACATTGGCTGAATTGTCCTCATGGACAGAAGCCATTTTAATAAAAATTGAACTTACTCAAGTTATACATAGAAGCCTGAAAAGAAGAGTAACCCTGCCTTTTGTTCGAATGACATGGACAGTTTTTGCAACTATATTACATGTCCAATAAAGAGTTTACATGCATACATTCCAGGGAGGCTACCACATCTTGCCAGTGAATAGTTTGTTGCTTGTTAATCCCTCTCTACCTAGTTAAAAACAAACAAAATGCATTGTGACAAGCGAGAAAATACAAGATGTGCTAGCTGTACAGTTGGTGGTAGAGGATGTGTTAATATAGAACACTTATCCACTGAATAGAATCATAACTCAATATAACTCCCTTGAAAAACAAAGGTTCGGTAAGAAGGAACCAATTGATATTATCGGAGATCTTCTGACAAAATTCACAGTTATGATTAGTTAAGTATTAATTAGTTAAATTTTGTAGTAGTCACTAGGTTTATATAAAATTTTGAAAATGAATTTAATTTTGTTATATTTGGTTCTTAGTATCTTAAATTGCTAAGAACCTATGTAAGTAATATTTTTAGTATTTCTGATTTTTTTGTGTTTTCTCTAAAACAATCTATTGCATGCTGTAGTTGTCGGAAATTGGTGTAGCATTTAGATTAAAACCTAATACATTTTATTGTTTCTCACTAAACAATATAGGTATACACTATTGACAATCCTAAATAAATAAATAAACATACTTCCACTTACCCTTCAATTACGGATTGTGTGTTAACGGCTGGCCACTACATATCTCTGCGGAGGCTCTCATCTCATGTCGCATACAGTGATACATGTCTAACCTGGAAACAATATAACAAAACATAAATGAGAAAGTGTGTTTGTAGGTTCCATCTTTACTATTCAAGCAAAAGTAAGAGCATATATGTATATTAATTAAGGTGTTAGGTTTGACAATGCAGTTAGCTTAGGTGGTAATGACCCTACCTACGAAGCTAGTGGCCCCGGGTTTGAATCTCAGTGTGGGCAAATATTTGTGTAATGAGCACAAGTAGGTATTTATTCCTGAGTCATTGCCGTTTTCGTGTCGGAATGGTGCATCGCTTAAGGATGTTAACTCTCGGAGGTCCCCCCCTCCCAAAAAAACCTGAATCTACCTTTGACTGAATTTGGATGTTTTTAAAAGTGTTCACTCAATATTTGAAAGTTTGTTTCGTAGCCCAATGCGAAAAACGAAATACGAAGCAAGTCACTCAATCATATGCTTTTAGATTGACCCATCATGAACCTGATTAAGACTGAAAACATACAGCTTGACCCCATAAAAGGATGATTAAAAAAACAGCTAGCAATGTTATGTAAACATTTAATTTAAACATAGTGTAATAGTTGGTTATTACTTACTTCTCAATTCAAGAGGACTGGATATTTATTTGGGATACGAAATAAATGTTAATCGACCTACAGAACGAGATATTCCAAAAAAAATAAGAAAAAATACTAGCTGTCAGGACTTCTGAAGTAAATCTCGCTGTTCTCACAAAGAAAATGAGGAAATTAGATTCACATAAACGTTTATCGAACTTCTGCTCATAAATCACCCACGGAGAACCTTTAATCAAGTCTATTCAACGAATATTATGAGTGAAAATCGCAAATTAGGGTTATATCTAAACACTCAACATTCACTTTTACTTTATGTAGTGTTGTCCTGTTGACAGCTTCATGTGCAAATGCATTTTGGTATCGATATCGACATCTATGTCATCATCAAATGGCCAAAGGTAAAATGATAATTATAATAATTTTTTTATCATTGAATCCCGCTTTATTTATCCATTTCTTTGCAGAATCCGACTTCCTGATGTTTGAGTTATGTCACTTATTTCCCAATCGTGAATTTTTGTTTCAATTAAGTATATTTTTGTTTTAAATTTGTTTTACTTTGTATAGTTTTGTCAATTTTACTTGGTGGTTTGGTCTACCCGGCCTTAACATACTGCCCTCGTAATAAAAAAGGGCACATCTGCGAATTATTCACAGAAGCATATTAAACCCTGTGTAGGTCAATGAAGGTCGCATGTGCAATACCAATTCGTTTGCACATGTGCCTTTTCTTTTCTTCTTATGAAAGGCAGCATGCTATGGCAGCATAGCATTTTGTACAGGGCCCGAGTTGTTCTAAGATTAATCTAAAATATTGAATACCTATCTTTTAGTTTCATCGTAGCATCTCACTGGCGTATATATATTTTAAATTGCTATTTAATGTAGAAAAAATGTGATATTTTTAACGCTTGTTTCAAAGCCGCACTTTTGTTTTTAAAAATAAGTTGGAAAAATAAAGTCTTATCAAAAGGGTCAAACTGAAAACCAGCGCTGTGTCTTTCTGCGCCAGCAGTAGCCAGCTTACGCTGAGTCTGACCCTTTTGCCACAGCTATACTTAAACATGATAATATTATAATAAATATTTTATGTACACAAAGGTAAATAAAGCTGTTATGGCAATAAACATTTTTATTCTTTATTCTTATTCTTATATAAAATATGGCCTAGGCCTAGCAAAAAAGTCGAGCCAAAAAATTAAAGGCTTATTTATTACACCTTCTTTAATTAGTCACTAACGAGAGGGACCCCGCAATACGTAAGATACGTATGGATATATCTCCATCTCATTCAATGTATTGCGGCGTTTCTCTCTAAATTTAGGAAGGTGAAATAATCCTGAGCGGGCGCTGTTCAGAATGAAATTGGCAACATGATCCAAGGTTTACTGTAACTTGGTGCTGCTTGCTATTTGAAAATATTGTAGTTCCAGCAGTTACCACTGGCTCGACTTTTTTGCCAGGTTGCGTACATTTACGTACGTACCTACGTATACGTTTGGATTTTTCAATTTTATGATTACGTTCTTTATATAAATCCTGAACTTGAGTATGATCTATTATTTACAACATTTAATTTAATCGCTTAAGTTTACGATAGATCTCTCTAAAAGCATATAAGTGAGTAAGTTGCTTCGTATTTTTTTTTTCGCTTTAGGTTACAAAACAAACTTTAAAATATCGAGTGAAAGCTTTTAAAAACAACCCATTCAGTCAGGGGTAGGTTCGACATCTCAAATAATCGATAGAATGCAGTTGTACAATGTACAACCCTTTTTTAAAGAAATAATATTGTTACTTTCCTCGGCTTTTAATTGTTATAATTCATAAAATTATACTCTTTCAATATTTATTTAGAGTCGAAATTAAAAATAGTTGTACAATTTTAGAAAGTTAAGCTAGCGTCATCGTCGTCTACCTGATAAGATGCACGATTCCTTTCACGCAAACGCAAGATTGATCCAATTGCTGTGAATTTATTTTTATTATTAATAAATATAAAACTACATTTTATGTTGCTTAGCGTTCAACATTTTGTTTCATGTTTTATTAGTTATGACGATATATATTTTATGCATTCAATAATGTACCTTTGAAACCTTTTGAAACCACTTCAAAATGCAAGTCTGAAATATGGCAACATCATAGTTTTACGATACGCCGCCGACAAAAAAAACGTTCTTTCGGGCCAACTCATCGGTCTTTTTGACACAATATGTTTGTTTTCCTTTCCTGATTGTAATGAACTGAAAGTATTTTATTACAATTAGTCTAATCTAGTGAATAGAAAATATGGAGGTTTATTATCTCATATTGGTTTTGAGTGTGTTCTGGCATAGCACGGCTGGTATTATGTGGAGTCTGGCTCCTAACACTCAGAAGTGCTTGAAAGAGGAACTGCACGCTAATGTCCTCGTGGCAGGAGAGTATGAAGTAACAGAAGTTGCTGGCCAGAAAGTAGATTATATTGTAAGTTGAATGATGTTCATTTTGTTAGGTTACACTTGGGTCATCTTGATTTTATCACCTTTTGAAATCCAAACCCAATTTCTTATTAGCATGTATGATAACTTTTGCAGTTTTAACTTGACTGAGTCTTTCGGATTATAGCTGTAATCATATTCTCCACTTTTAACCTTTCCCTGTTTCAACAGATTCGAGACTCAAAAGGGCACATCTTGTCCCAAAAAGACTCGATAACTAAAGGAAAGTTCACTTTCGTCACTGAAACATATGATACGTTTGAAGTGTGCTTCATATCAAAGGTGCCACCAGGTGAGATGAGAGAAATCAATTTATGCTTTTACTAATAAATAAATAAATATCAGAGGACAATCTCACACAAATTGACCTAGTCCCAAACTAAGTGCTAGGCTTGAACTATGCCAACTATTTAAAATGTTAACCCATTCATGGCCAAGCACCTGCGAGTGAATACTACACGCAAGGCCACCATACAAAGTATTTTTCACTAAAAACGATGATGAGTAACATGCGTCATGAGCCTGGCAAGTCTGGTAAAAAGACCGCCCGCCGCTTAGGGGCTGTTCATTTGATTATGTAAGGCAATTTCTGACCCCCCCTCCCCCTACGTAAGAAAAAATAAGACTTAGATGAACCTCCTCCCCCCCCCCCTTTTTAATCTTACGTAAGATCAAAGTAGCAAAAATTTAAAACACATTAAAATCGTCTTGCGTAATAAATGAACAGCCCCTTATGACACCAGCCAGAGGGATGAGTTAATGCAACATTTTTACTAACCACATCTTTTTATCTCCACATTTAGTTTATGTTTTAATTTAATTAATTTAAAAAACATAAAATGACTTAAATTATCTTTTTTGTTCTTTATTCTTCTAACTTATGACTTTATCGAGTCCTTTTTCTCTAAAGTAGGTACAATATTAATGTGTAAAAATGTTTTCGAAAATTGTACTTATTATTCATAATACCACTGCGGTTTTAAAAGAAAATAGATGAAAAAGATTTGAGATGCTGCTTTTGAATTTGGACCTTCGGGGTTTGGTAATCCAAAGCCAAAATATGCTCAATCACTAAACGACATACAAGGCAAAAAGCTGCCAATGAATAAATCGTGACTAAATTATCTTTCACATATTGTCTTCATACCTCTTCACCCCAACTCTCTAGTAGAGTGGGAGAAGGTTTGGTTATTATGTTTATGGTTTTATCAATATAATAATGGGAGATCGGATTATCGAGATTCAAGAGTTAGTTCACCTCAAGTTCCATGTTCAGTGTTATGAAAGTTGACTTAGTATTTGATTTAATAAATCGACAGATGATTCAGCCATATAAAATATATAAAATATATTAATTAAGGAAGTCTTAACATGACTTTATATCTACATCAGACCAGATACATATTTAAGTGAACCGCATTAAAGTATATTAAACCATCTCAAAAGTTTTAGGTTAAATATATATGTCTTACATCATCATAAAGTTTAATGACATTTCGGTTTGATAAATACAACATGCATTATTTTATACTAAATTAGACTCCATATTCCTCAAAAGTAGGTACAGTATACTGTGTACAAAGAATTATGAATGTTATACTTTCTCTATTTTGATAACACAGTTCTTTGATAATACTAACACGAAAAAACCTTTTAGTATCAATTGTGGTGCCGACCATGATGATGGGTCAATCACAAGAAAAAAAAGGTAAAAGTGCTCTGATTTCAATTGTAATGGAGAGTAAACTTAGAAAGAAGAAACTTAAGACGAAATGAAACAAGTTTTAACAAGCTGATAATAATATAATAGTATCGTTGCCTCTTAAGTGCTTATTGTTAGAAGCATTTATTGTCCTCTTATAGATAAAGGCGATAATTTTCACTGATCACGTAATTTTTTTACCCATACAAGTAAAGCTACCTAAATAAACAGGAGCTTCTCCATTGTTCTCAAAAATAACGGAAACCGCAATGTGTGGCCAGGAACCGAATATTTTCTATTTCACTTCATAAAATAAAAAGTAATATAAAGTTATAAACATTTCTTGGTTTCACTGATTGTTACGTAGTGTCATCCAAGTGTCGTACAAAAGGAATTTATAGTAAAATAAACGCTAAGTCAAACGCATAAGGTTTATTTTGTCCTGCTACGAAAAAATTACGGTATGTGGCGGGGCCACGGTGACGAGAGCCGTGCGTCATGCCAATAACTCCTAAAATATAAATATATGTTCAGTAAATGGATTCACCAAGTGAATAGGCATAGCGTATATATTAAACTTTTCAGAATAAAAGTATTTTATTTACATTTAGTAATTTCATTTCTTTTGGGCTGTTTAGCAGAAAATAACTGGTCAAGTGCGAGTCGGACTCGCGCACTGAGGGTTCCGTATTTGGCCGGTTTTTAGTATTTGTCGTTTTTCTATAATCATATCAAATGCTGACGATGACGCTTGTGTGTATTCCTGTTTTAACGATAGAATTAATACAAGAAATACATATGTGTACTAAATTTAAACTTAAACGGTCTAGTAGGTATATTCAAAGCAAATTAGTTGTAACATTACAACTGCAAATGCAGAATTTCCTATACTTTAAATACCATAGACTTCTTATAGGTCTTCCTGTAATCTATAGGTAAAGAACTATTTTCTGGGGGATACATATGTCACAATATATTTATTTATTTATTTATTTCATTTTATTTCAAGTAACTTTACAGACTCATAAACGATGGTTAGTACGTGCTTATAGCTATGGTTATTATAAAACAAACTTTCTGGAACACCGGGAAAACCCGGAAAAGTCAGGGAAATTCGCTGGTCAGGGCAAAACCAGGGAAATGTCAGGGAAAAATACATTACTTACTAAAACTATAACTTGCATTTAGTTTATTGAGAGAAAAAAGTCACTAAGTACAAAAATCAAAAATCGGTGTAATAACAACTATGAAATAAGTTATCGTTGTAACATCTACTAATTCTAAACTACGAAAAACTATAAATTAATTTCAATAAATTTAACTAAATAAAAAATATCGGTGCATTTTGACAAAAAATATATGTTACGAGTCTTGATTAAAATGTAAAAATCCTCGAAGGGCATCAAAATCAAAAAAAATGTTTTTTATAAAATATAATTTAAGAGACATTTTTTTAATTTTTGTTTGGATGATCAGGGAAAAAACCGAAAAAGTGCCTGGAAAACCGGGAAAAGTCAGGGAAATTCAAATGTTGTAAAAAGCGGCCACCCTGTAAAAGTTTGCAAAAACAATAGTATGGTCATGTTTCTAGAAGCACCTAAGAAGGTTAAACATAATAAGTACTTCTAGAAACATGCATATCATCACAGTGCCTCAAATATGGGCAGTCAGACCTCTCAGCCAACAATGTAGTTAATGGTGTAGTTATTCTTTTTTTTAAATTTTCTAATTTACCCCCAAAAAGTGGCCCCCATGTATACGATTTACATATGTGTACCAAATTACTACTCAATCGGTCTAGTAGTTTCGGAGAAAATTGGCTGTGACAGACGGGCAGACGGACTAACGAGCACCTATTCCTATAAGAAGAAGAAAATACGGAACTTTCCTTTTGAGGTCCGGAACTCTAAAAAGATGTATTTATTTTTAAACTAAAACATCATATAAAAATTGTTTTTAAAACTGATATAATTATTGTTTATTCTTCGTATTTCGTTTCATTTATGATTAAAAAGAGATTTACTCATGACGCGTTTACGAGTCACGGGCATGGCGGAAGCGTTCGACCATGACGCACAAGTCTCGTCACGGGCCTGGAATGGATTAAACGATTTTGTATTGAAATGTCCCCATACCTAGTCTCTCATGTGTGTTTACATTACTATAATATAGTAATGTACTAAATTAACCTAACTATATAATAATCTGTCAGCTCATATAAATAATGTACCTACTCTTGTTTCTTAGACTCTTCGTTAATACAGTTGTATCACTCGTAATTAGATTAAGACAATGAAGTTAAAATTGCAGTGAAAAGTTGATTGTGTAACTTCACTTTAAGTATTAGAAGTAACCAGTACTGATAAATTGTTTGTTATATTTTCAGAGCGCCGTAGTGTGAGCCAAGATGTTACGCTTGATATCAAAGTGGGAATTGAAGCTAAAAATTATGAAGGCGTAAGTTCCATTCTATTTATACCAATTGTTGGGCTATTTAAATTTTTTTATTAATAGGTTACATAATTATGTATGTATCTTTATTTTTCTCAAGTAGGGGAGACCGGGGATGGTTGACTATAGGGGCTCAGTCACTGGGGGAGGTGGCGGACTCTCGTGCCTTATTGGTTGGCTCAAGGCCTTTGCGTCGGACCAGTTTTTGATAGTTAGTCAACCTGCCCCTATAGTCAACCATCCCCGGTCTCCCCTACTTAGTACTAATAGTTCCATCATCATGTTTAATGATTTATACCCTATCTTATTACAAGCTATGTTGACTTAAATGGATATTTTACTAGAGCCATAGTTTTGATCATCAATAAGTTTGACAATACTATGAATATTTATGTAGTGCACTAGATTTTTTCATTATGTGGTGTTATTATTGTTTCTATTATAGGTTTGCTTATAGGTTTCCATATTCAAATTTTATATTTTATGTTTCATTTAATTTATTTAATTCCTATGTTCTTGACCAATGGATGCTCTACAAACTTCTCTCCACCAGAAATTTGGGGTAATTTTTTGTGGCGTGATTCACCAGTGTTCATTTGCGCTTGCCCCAGCATTATTATTTATTTGACATAAAGTTTTTGTCCAATTCACACAAGCATATTACATTAGTGATGGCGGCACCTTGTTTGGCCATATTTGCCAAATATTGATCTGGCATCTCTTACATTCTTGCATCTCTTCTCTTGCATCTGAAAATATTTGATAAATAACAGCCAAGGGGAACCAAACAAACTTGGGTATATTGCCCATCGTAAATGCTAGTTGTCTTTAGGCTAGAGTCTAGCTAGACAATTCTTGCATGTTATCCAGATTACCCACTTCCTGGTTTAATGGGCTGTCCATCTTTAAAATGATAGGTGTAAAACCTATTCCACATGAGACAATATGATTGATAATTGAGCCACACACCCATAACTACTCAATTAGATTTTCGATTTTCTCAGAATATGTGTATAATTGTTTTGTGTGATTTGAATCTTTATCTAACTCAATCCTGTGATTAATCCATTTTGATTTCGTGTTGGATTCAGTATTGTTTGCACTTCATATGTCTCCAATAACAACTGAATTTTATAAGATTTCTTTCATTTAACTTCCTTTTACTAATATGTTAATGATTTTGATTTTTTCATGCCACAATAGTTGTTTTTTCCGCTGGCCTAGACTGTGTGGTGTCCGACAGAGTAGAATAGCACTGACCCCTTCAATTCATGGGTGATATACTAGTAGTCTAGTGTTTTAGAAGCTCATAATCTACAAAACCTTAGAAAGCATCGCAACGCATACCAAAAGTAGGCATGTTCTGGGATTTTAAAAAATGTGATTGACCAAATCCCTCATCAAAGATTGTTTTTTAATATCTTATATCATATAGTATTAATTTTTAATATTACTTTTGTACTTACAAGGAGGGAATAACCACACGTGCTGTATGAGTGACATAAAAGTCTTTTTAGAGTTTGATGAAGTGAGTCTACATTGCAGATATGTCATAAATACCAAGCTGTTACTATCTGATTGTGTTAACAGATTGGTGAAGCAGCAAAGCTGAAGCCCATGGAAGTGGAGCTGAAGAGACTAGAGGACCTGTCAGAAGCCATAGTCCAAGACTTCACGCAGATGAGGAAGCGGGAGGAGGAGATGAGAGACACTAATGGTAAGTCACAGCTGATTCTGCAAATATATGTATACTAGCGACCCGTTTTTTAGATCCATGGTGATCACCATATTTTATCTTATCCAGATGGGCCCTCTCATATACACTTCAACCCATCTTACATTCTTTTGGTGAAATGTCAGGTTTTCTCACGATGTTTTCCTTAACCATAAGAGCATCTTTACCACAGAAAGCTCTCTGAAAATAATGGCAGCTACTGGGCAGCAGACTGGTTACCTTGCCATCATGAGTCGACAACTCATCTCACTCAACAACTATACAACTAACAACAACAACTCAACTCAAGCCACGAACTCTATATCTCCCCTGGTTGCCTTCTATACTATGGACGGAAATAATTTTAACTGCGAGCAAACTAAGAAGTAAAACTGCAATTGAATAAACGTTTCGTCAACATGCGAAGACGACATAGACAGCATCTTAAAAGCCGAAGAATCTGAACAGCAATCAACAGGCCTTGATTCTAATAACAATGTAACATTTTATTTCCAGAGTCAACCAACAACCGCGTGTTGTTCTTCAGTGTGTTCTCGATGGTGTGCCTGCTCGGCCTCGCCACCTGGCAGGTTCTCTATCTCCGCCGGTACTTCAAAGCAAAGAAGCTGATAGAATAACACCCCGTATCCATTAGTGCTGGCGTCACTGCGGTAATTGTTCTGACTTACGCAAGTCTTGTCTGAAGACTACTAGCGGTAGACTTAGTTGTTTGTGAAGTTTACAAGTTGAAGTCGCTAAGGATTGCCAAATTACATTTATTATTAGACTGGTATCGCTTAGAATCACTATGTAATGGTCAGTATACACGTTAGCCCAGCACTTATCGGTGGTAAGTTGCTTCAGAGCTGGACCCAATGTGTACAAGCTGTACATAAATGAAATATGGTATCAATGTTGTTCTTAACTTGTCTGGACCGGCGTAAGTTGGAATAGATAACCGTTTTTTTTAAGTCCAATTACTTTTATATCAGTTTTTCTAACGCCTTAAATCACACAATGTGGTAATGGTAAGTTAAAAGTCAATAACGTAACATTTTATCTTTGAATTTACTATAAACGAATTTAGTTTTACCATGCCAACTATGAAAACTTCCCTAAACATAGATAGCAAGTCTAAAGATGCTAAATGTGTCAGAATAAATTGTGTGTGATTTTTATTTAATTTAACGCCTTCTCATTGTCCAGTGGTGGCGCTAGACTAAACACGAGTCTTTTTTTATGTTTTTGCGAGAGGACCCTTAGGCTCTGGCCACGACTTAGCGCGACGGGTGATTTCCTAATACATTGCGCGTAACGCCAATTAACGGCTGTGCTGTGAGCGTCTCGACCGAGCAATGAAGTGAGAATTCGCTTGCCGGTCGCGCGAAGTCGTGGCCAGGCCCTTAGGCGATATGCTCAAGTCACCGCCGCCATCATTCATATCATGTATCACCGTTTTTCAGTTTTCTCTTCAATGACTAGATCAAAATGTTATCGCAGATGACTGCCAATGAGCGTTTCTTCACTGACCGATGTCGTTTCGGTCCGCTGGGACGCAGTTATGTTGTAGGTTACAGCAAGATGGAAGTACATCGAGATCGCTCCAACCCATAACTGCGTCCCGTCGCGCCCACATGATATCGGTCAATGAAGAAACGCTTAATGTTGAATAGACTGCGTCTATGATATAAATATTTTGTTTGAATAATTAAAATGCAGATTTCTTTATTTAATAGTTTTGTTGTAAAGAGTTGAGTTCATGTCGTGTTTCTAAGGATGTAAAAATGATGTATGAAATTTACTATGATTTTATTTATCCATCCTGCGCTACCCTTCTCGCTCTGGTTTATGTACACGTTGGCCCAGCCGGTGCACTGCGACACTATAAATATAGCTAAAGCAGTAAAGAAACTACGAACAAACGTTCGAAATGTCGCACTCACACAGACGCACGTCTCAACGAGACCCCTTAGCGGACATGGTACTGCTGTCTGTGGCGGGTGTCGCGTGTGGAGACGAATGGTTTCGTGGAGAAGAATAAAATACAAAGCGAAATTGTCTCCACACGACACTGATAGCACTGCCATGTCCGCTTAGGAGTCTCGTTGAGACGTGCGTCTGTGTGAGTGCGACGTTTCGAACGTTTGTTCGTAGTTTCTTTACTGCTTTAGCTATTTATACTGTGACTGCGATGTATGCGCTGGGCCACCGTGCACTAAGCCTATTGGAGCAGTTTTGTGGGCTTTTATATAGCTCGGTAAAAAAGAGATACGTGAGAACTACAATAATCTCAAGTCATATTATGAAATGCGAGTAAAAATTGGATCATGTTGCCAATTTCATCCCGAACACCTCTTGCTATCCTACAAGTGTACAGATAATTATCTTTGGGTCTTATTTCACTGAGACAACATGGCGACGCAACCAGTCTCCGCTTCCGACCAAATGTACCTATACAACATTCTGGTGCCGTCACCAGGATAGACGCGTGCGCACGGAATATAACTGGCGGCGTCGACACTGGACTTGTGTCATCCCTAATATGTATAGCACTATATGGTGTTTCATTCTCACAGCCAGTGACGTCGCCCCCTTCCCCGCACGCTCCACCCCTATCGTCATGACGTCTACTTTAGTGTCTCGGTTAAGCTCAAAGGCCGGTGGAGAGACCATGCCTCGTCGCAGCGAAAGAGGTCCATTCCTGGCAGTAGCTCCCCAAGTATTAGTCCCGTGCCGCGGCTCCAGTGGATTCCTGCGCCTTTACCAGAGCGGCAGTTGTAACGTGTTTTCTCGCTTAGTGCGTCTCTGTCTGTACAGACTAGTTAGAAAGAGATCCGAGAGAAGAAAGTCGAGGACAACATGTGCGACCCGTCCTGAGGGCTTATTGCCTAACGCACTCGCGATCGCTTTCGTTTTTGACAGTTGAAGGCAAGTCTGCGTACAAAATGAAAACAATTGTTCCACTTTCAAGTCGATCGCGATCGCGAGTACGTTAGGCAATAAACCTGCTGGTCTTCGGCCTACCTTGTGAGGAGCCTTACCCAAGCTGCGTCTTCTAAGAGAGTGATGAGTTATATTCATTCCAGTACGTATCTATGAGCCTATTTAAAGCTAGGGTGAATAGGCATCTTCTGGGTGAGCTCGCTACATCGTAGACTGAATCTTCGTCCTCCAAGGGCGGGAGTTGGTCAAGAGCAAACCCATTATCAATAAAAAAAATATATATTATGAAACTGAAATAATTCTTTAAAATAAAAGAAGACAATCCTCTAACTTGATTTATTCCAAAATCATTCGTTACTGTATGAATACAGTTGTAAGAATATGTATTTACATTTATTGATTCCATTTGGCTAGTCGCAGTGGAAAAGTTGATTAATTAATGTGACCATAAAAAGCATAACTACATAATGTTACAAATACATAATAAATAAAGAACTCGTTGACAAGGACATCAACCTTATAGGCATCTATAAATATCAGGGACAATCTCACACAAATTGACCTAGTCCCAAACTAAGCTCTAGGCTTGTACTACGGGCACCAGGCAACGATATACATACTATATCCTGTGAGGCGGATATATATATCAGCATCACAGGATTCACATGTTAAATGCCAACGGATAAATCCAACAAACAACGCAAAAGTGAATTCAGTATATTATAAAGGATGTTTTTTTATTCGTCTTAAACATTTTGGGGGTTAAATCAGTAAGTCATACTGATCAACTTTCACTATGGGACCAACCCCGAAATCGCGAAAAAAAAATTGACCATCCCATGCATTTTGGCTAGTCAGCTGACGATGTTTTGTATGGGAGGGTCAAATTTTTTTTCGCGATTTCGGGGTTGGTCCCATAGTGAAAGTTGGTCAGTATGAGTTACTGATTTAACCCCCAAAATGTTTAAGACGAATAAAAAAACACCCTGTATATACGTAAGGTTGAAATTCGCACCGCTTTTCAGTTGTAAATGGCGTGAGAGCTTGTTGATGTGGCTTTCATGGCATGGGCACGGGGCAGCATACCTATTGGTGGCATTTGACTTTTTCAGTACCATGTCAAATCTAGAAGTCACTCGCCAATGACAGGGGAAAGGCATCGCGAATTCCAACCTTACGGCCCGGCCACGACTGAGCGGCGGCGACGAGCGAATTATATCTTCATTGCACGGTCGACACACTCTCCACACAACGTTTAACTGTCATTACGCGCAATATATTACGAAATCGCTCGCCGAGTCGCTAGTGCGCAGTCGTGGCCCGGCCCTTACGGCTACGCACTGCGGGCCTATTATGGTCGTGTTTATCATGTTGACATACGTGGATAAAACGTATGCTTTATCCACGCGTATCCGCGTATAAGACTAGGTGACCGTAATACGGATGGTCTAATTTGTTTGTCAACCGTGATGGAGAGCGTATCTTCATGGCACTTACGTCCTTTTGTTGATAAGCAGTTTTTCGGCATTAATCGGTATCCGATCATGTTGAGAATAATTTTGTTCGAAAGTATTTATTAAGAGTTACCTTTTGTATTTTTTTCAATATTTTTTGGGTACAGTTTAAAATATAAAGGGGAAGGAAACAATTTATGCAACTTTCGGAGGGATTATTTCCGAAGATATTGACTCGAATAAAAAAAAGAACTGTCGAAATATATGACACATGTTGATGTTTGCTGAAATAAAGAATCTCCAGTTGATTCAATATCAAATGGTAACTAAAAGCATAAATTATCCTAATTATTATTATTTATAAGGACGTAAAAATAAATGGAATGTATTGCCAAACAGAGTCACCGCCTCGCGTAAACATATATTTTATAAAAATATTATAATAATTATAATAATTATTATAATATTTTTATAATTATAATAATTATAATAATTGTTTCTAAAATAAAAAATTTAAACATAGGGTACATAATAAGGTCAGTTGGGGTACGAGCAATGGGTAAAGAGGAACTTTAACTATATGACTCAAGAATGTTTATTTACATTGGTTTTATTTATATCGAAATTTAATACGTTATTGAATAAATAATTATCAATACAATGGAAGATTTATAAGACTATAAAATGTTCATTATATGTACCAATTTACATAAAGTCTAACAGTTACTGCTTGCTAGTCAAGCTATAAAAAACGATACCTCAGAACCACGTAATTTTCATGCTATCGTGGCCCTAGTTGCAAAGACATCAAGCCCTGGAATTGCTTAAAAATCCACTGTAATGGGACATTCTAGTTCTGAAGTACAGAAATATTAGTGCAGATGCTATTGCCCTAATACAAAACCTGGGCATAAATTGATCTGCCAATGAATAATGACCCATTCTAAAACATTAACGCGAAATAAAAATACAGAGACGACCAGCGGTAAATAACGACAGAAATATATACTTATATCCAGTATTAAAATGTCACAGTCAACGCTTCCAATTGACAGACGCATTGTAGACCTTAAGATTAGAGCAATACAGACCAACCGGTCCACCGGCAGTCCCGAGCGTCAGGCTGGCCGATCGATCGGCCAAAATCTGTGAGGACGACGTAAGAGAAGTCGATAGTCTTCTAATACGATGACCTGAGAGGCCAATATCGGACGGACGACGGTTAGTCCGGTTGTACATAATTGTTTTGACTTGTAAACGAAATTCAACTTTATGGTGGTATACCACATGTTTAACCGACACATCCCTTTTACCATGGCAGCATAAATCTGGACATTTATCAGCATATATATTATTTACCTATGCACAGTACAACCAAACCGCATTTACATATACGATTCAATTTACAGCTTCGCCAAAATAACAACTAATATCTTATCACAATATTAAATTATAATCCTTACGTAACAACTCACAAATTAGAAAAAATTACTAATTTAAACATTTCCGCAACGCTCCAAAGTTCAAATCAACATAAAACTATTTTGGTAAACTTTACATAAGGAATAGATCGCTGGCTTGCTAAGAATATTACAAGAATACGTAATTTCCATAATGTCTGACCTTGCCGATACATATTACTTTAATAATATTAATAAGTTTTTGTACCTAATAATAATAATTATAATGTACTTTATTGCAAAGTCATCATCCGTTATCAAAATTAATGTAATTAGTTTTATTAGTGTGTTTAAACACCATAACATCATCATCATCTGCTCTATCATCAGGGTTACATAATATGTAGACCAAATATCATTTTATTCCAAGAACTGGAACCGGTTCAAAATGAACTTGCAAGTTTTGCACAAAACAAACTGATAAGCTTGTAAGTACGTAAGGAAATAACATTAAAAAAAAATGTAGCTAGTATTGACGTCCATCAAATTTTTTTCTTTTTTTTTTGTCTTGGGTGCCTTGTAATTTCTTCCGCAATCCAGACAAAGAACTAAATTTCCGGACACCTCCGGGAAATTCTAAACGCAAGGCAACCCTGAGTTACACAACTTATTCTTATGACATTGCTAGCTAGAATAGGATCTATATTTCTCTAATCGCACCGTTTTATAGAAATGCTATATTTAAATCTGTACATTTGTGATTTGAGGTAACCATCAGAGTGGGGAATAATCCAATTGGACCGTTAGGTGTTTGACACCCGCTTCTCTGAAGATCCTAGCGGCCTGTTCTGTGACATACCGCGGGTCTACCTCCCTGGCTACCTCAAGCTTAATAGCACCTACATGGATGTCGCTGCACAGCGTCCAGAAATGAGGTTCCTGCACCCCATGTACACCCGCAAGCCCGACAACACGGGTATACAAATTCGGCAACGCCCGTTCGATAGCCGTTGGAGTTCTTTGCATTAAAACACCAGCCGAGTCCCGCACTAGAGGAATCACACTACCAGCGATTAGTAAAGCTATCGCCATTGAACATATAGGGTCCGCGCGCATCCATCCGAACATCCGCATTAAAATAGCGGATATTATCACACCGACAGATCCTAAGGTATCCGCCAGGACGTGTAAGAACACGCCTCGCATGATAGCAGAGCCGGCGCCAGTGTTAACGTCGTTGTCCTCATGAGAATGGCCGTGGCTGTTGTGGGAGTGGCCATGGCCTCCGTGAGAATGGCCATGCCCGCCGTGCCCGTGGCCGTGGCCGTGGTGGAACGCGTAAATGCCCACCATGTTCACTAGGAAACCAAGGATGGACACTAAGAGGAGACGCTCGTGCTTCACCTGCAAATAAAATAATATGGTTATACAACAAAACTTCATGAAGGTTAGTTGCACACCGGAACACAACAGTGCGAACACTGCAGCTTGGTGGTAGGTTAAGAGACGATCTCCAACACCCGGATGGATAACACCATATTTTCCTTTAGGAACGATTTCCACCGATCGGACGGCACGACAACGGATTTTACAATCTTTAAACGAAATTAAACTGTCTCAAATCCCAGTATGGGCAAATATTTGTGTGATGAGCATGAGTATTTGCTCCTGAGTCATGGATGGCTTCTATGTATTTACAGAAACAGAAACATTTATTCGACGATCACAAGAAAATAAAACAAAAAGATGATAATCATAAAAATAATTTCAGTATGTATTTCTTTATATAAGTATGTATATCGTTGTCGATTTGTGTGAGATTGTCCCCCTGATATTTTTTAAATATTATTATTATTATTTATTGTTTTAAACTAACACGATTTTCACACATACTAACACTAAGGTAAACATCTTTATTCTTCACGAACATACATGGCCTTTAAGGCTAACGTGATGAACATGAAGAAACTTATAATAATAATAATTAATATTCGACTCTGGAACAAATACTCGCGCTCATCACACAAATATTTGCTCATACCGGGATTCGAACCGTAGACACTATGTTAACCGCGGCGTCAAAAATTTCTAATTCGAAATTTAGTAACAGCCTTGAACCGGATTTCTACATTATTTCATGGCTCGTGTGAAACAGCTATTCACTGTCAAGATGAATTAAGAAATTCTATTCATTTGCAAACAAAAGTTTAGAGAAACGTGGAGATACAAATACGTGACTATTCGACACGGACGATCGCGCACGTGAGCGAAAGAGTTTCGACATTACACCAATTGATATTGTGTTGCAATTTCTTTGCATATTACCTTTGAGAAATTGAAGAAGGGAGTTGTACAGTCAGCATCAAATAGATAGGAGCAGCGAAAGTGGCCAAATATATCGCAACACATCTTTATTACTATAGGAATAAGAATGTATTCCGATATATTTGGCCATTTTGACTGCTCCTATCTATTTGATGCTGATCGCACATAAGAAAGATTTTGCATATGCAGTTTTAACTCCCTCCCCCAAGTCATCAAAGATTCCCCGAACCCCCTTTTGGTGGTATTGTTTAAAACAAGCATATTTACAATTACAATGTGATATAATTCCCTTGATTTTCTTTTTTAAGTTAATTATTTTTATGTAATGATTTGAAGTTAATCGGTTTTGTAGAACATAACTTTATTATCTTGATGATCTTAACAGGCGCTAATTTGCCTGAACTTGAAGCAACTTTAACTATAATCAGTACTTTAAACATCATCTTATCTTGATCACTTATTTTATTACTTGCAAACCTCACTACAAGTATGTTTTCTTAAAAACGTTTTGTCTTAATGAGTATCTAAACTAAGTTTGTCTATCTGTTTGTCTGTTTCTCTGTCTGATTGTTTACGATTTTTGCACTGAACCGATTTCAGTGAAATTTGGTACAGAGATAGTTTGAACCCTTGGGAAGGGGTATTTATCCAAGTAAGATTGACAGTTCCTGAGGGAATGACAACAAACAAATTCCATACGTGCAAAGTCGCAGAATAAAGCCAGTTTCTATTAATTAATTAATTCATAATTGTTACTACCTACTATTGCTATACATTTCATAGCCAAGTTATCAAGAGATAACATAGAGATAAAAAAAACTTAGAGCTCACCATATCTCAAGTTTATCTACAACTTAGATTACTCAATTGATATATATATATAGAGCTGTTTTAACGTAATTTTTATTGATTAGATTAAAGCTATAAAATTTCATATAAGAAGCGACTACATTAAAAAACTATGTCCCCAATTCAAATAAGTTGTACATTTAAATTTGTTTGAAACAAATAAAATACTGCATCCTTAAAGGAAAAATTGGTCTTTGTATATCCATATTTACATACATACACAGTTTAAACAAATGCTTTTTCAACATTAAGTGCACATACATCCTTTATGTTATACAGACCTATCACAAAGACAAAGAAATGGCATAACATGATGATCGTCTAACCTACAGACAAGAATGAAAAGTTGATATGGTAATTGTTTATACTTACTAGAAATTAATTGCTCAAAGAATTTGATGTTGATTATTACCATAACAAGGATAAAACCACAGAGCAGTCAAAACACCCATGCCGTGTGCTATACAAAATTTTATATGTAAGATGACCAAATGCATTACCTGTGTTTTCAATGTATTTTTCTATATAAGCATGTCTATCATTGCTTAACTAGTCTGTCCTGCTAAGCAAAATGGCGCTATCTCAGACAAAACTCCTGTAGCATTTGCAACCTTGTTACTAACAGGGGAAGAATGAGGCTGCTTCAGCTATTGAATTTGAGATTCCACCTTTTAGCTTAGGAGGGCAGTAGTACCCATAGTACAAGCTTAGTTCGGGACTAGGTCAATTTGTGTGAGATTATCCCCTGATATTTATTTATTTACCTTCAGAGGAATTCTGTAAGCATCTTTGCTCAACTTCTTATTTTTATTCCGCAGTTTTACCCACAAGGAAAATATTACTGTGATTGCTACCCATTATAACATGCCAATTAATTTTAAATCTTATTCTTGTCAAGGATGTTATAAATTATTAGGGGAGGTAATTCATAATTACACTGGAGTTCCACAAGACCATCAATTAAAAAAATATACTCACTTCTGGTGGCTCAATAGCCCGTTCCACTGCCTCACTCATGATGAAAAATGCAATGAACAGTAAGAAAAGTCCATTGACAAAACCAGCAACCACTTCAGCTCTTGCATAGCCATAGGAGTACCGTTCATTAGCTCTCCATTTGGATATCAATGAAGCAGCCAGGCCAGCCACCAGACCCGTACAGTCAAAGAACATATGGAATGCATCAGATATTAGACCTGAAATAAAAATATAAGGCTGGTGACACATATGATATAGTTAAATTTTATTAAAAACAGTTTTAGTCAAGTATGTTACATTTAGGTATGGAACGTTTTTAATAGTCTAATAGACAGAGCAGCTATGTAAATATCCTGACAAGCTTATACATAATATGGTTATATTTACTAACATGAGATGAATACTGTTAGTATTTCTAAGTACAAAAACTTACCTAAACTATTAGTCCACACTCCGTAGAATAGTTCAACAAACGCAAAAGACAGATTAAGTATAAGGAAAAGGAACAAATTCCTAGAATTCTTATCGGAATATATCAACCTGAACCAATTCATTAACTTGTCGCGCATCCCGGCAAGGCCGCCGCGCGCGAACTTGGTGTCCTTCTGGATCAACGGCAGCATCTTGAAAACTTTATCTTCCAAATACAAAAACCCACTTCACGTCATATTTTCATCACCAAATCGTATAAAACCCGAAACACTGCATACGTGTACGAGATCAAAACTATTTCTAACCTCTATTGCAGATTTAGAGAATGAAATAAAGAAAGTAAGTCACGTATGACAAAGCATTTAAAGTTACGAGCACAGCCTAATGGAATAATGCATGGTTTAATTGAGTTTTTATAAATAATAAAGACTATATCGCATCGTGCCGTATTGCCGAAATCTGTCTTTTAGTTGACTTGACAGCCAGCGTAGCGTAGCAGGTTAATTAAACAGGCAACACTAACAAGTATGTGTCAAAACGGTAAATTATTATTGTCACCTTTATTTTTGTATAAGATTAAAGATCTTGATATTTTATCGTATAATATGTTTTCAAACATAAAAGTTAATATGATTGCAAATAAAACTAAAATGCAAAATTTTCTTGATGCAAAATACATTACATTTAATCGAAAAACACTAACCGAAACTACATTGGTTGTTTTCGACGTTTTCACGCATTAACCAATCGTGTCACAGATTTTAACTGACAGATTTGTAAAGGAAACCAAACTCTTGATGAGTCATAGACTTTCGAATGACACTCGTTTCCGGAATAGTTAAGGGAACTCTTTGTCAAATATGTAACAAGATGTGTTTATGGTTCATGTTAAATATGTATTTTATTTTTTAAAAATATGTTTGCTTTCATATTTAAAGTAGAAATAGTGTTTACAGTTTTATTGCGTGAATTATATTTTTTTTGTATACCGATCAGTAGCTCAAATTGTATATTTATTTTCTTTCCCGCCAACTTTTTAAATTGCTTCTACCGGAAATTCGTCTATAGATGCGTTTGTTTCCGAAAAGTGAACGTTTCACGAGTCAACAGCAACGTCTTTCGAGAAGTTATAGGCGCTGTTTGCGACATTTTTCTTTCTTTATCCGTCATCCAATGTTTTGTGTAATGAAATAACACGTTGAATAGCGAGTAATTTCGATCCTAGTGTTCATAGTCGTAATTAAGTAACCGCTAGATTACGATTAATTCTAATATGGGCGACGAAAGCCACCCGAAAACTCTCTACGTCGGTAATTTAGACGCGAGTGTCACAGAAGATTTTCTATGCGCGTTGTTCGGCCAAATAGGCGAAGTAAAAGGTTGTAAGATAATTCGCGAGCCAGGTAACGATCCGTATGCCTTTCTCGAGTTCACGAATCACTCGGCGGCGGCTACGGCCCTGGCCGCCATGAACAAGCGAGTGTTTCTGGATAAGGAGATGAAGGTTAACTGGGCGACGAGTCCCGGGAACCAACCCAAGACGGACACTAGCAACCACCACCACATATTTGTCGGCGATTTGTCGCCAGAGATCGAGACGCACATACTGCGTGAGGCTTTCGCGCCGTTCGGCGAGATTTCGAACTGTCGGATAGTCCGCGACCCACAAACGCTCAAATCTAAGGGGTACGCGTTTGTTTCGTTCGTGAAGAAGGCTGACGCAGAGTCTGCTATTCAGGCTATGAACGGACAGTGGCTAGGCTCGCGATCCATACGCACGAACTGGTCGACACGCAAGCCGCCGGCCAATCGGCCCAGCGAGGGTGCGCCGAGCAGCAAAAGAGCAAAGCAGCCTACATTTGATGAAGTCTACAACCAGAGCTCACCGACTAACACTACAGTGTACTGTGGGGGCTTTACCAGTAATGTTATCACTGAGGAGTTGATGCAAAATACATTCTCACAATATGGTCAGATACAGGATATTAGAGTATTCCGAGATAAAGGCTATGCATTCATTAGGTTCACAACTAAAGAGGCAGCAGCGCATGCTATTGAAGGCACACATAACACGGAGATTAGTGGGCATGCAGTAAAATGTTTCTGGGGGAAAGAAAATGGAGGGACAGCAGATAGCCAGGTATTTATTTAATAAAAACATCTGAATATGCTGATTTACTATCAAAATTCTGCTTGAAAAGAAAATATTGATTATATCTGATAATTCCAATCCAGGGTAGAAAACTATTGATTGGAGCAAGCAAGAACAATATTCAGGTCGCAGCCTTAACTCATTGATAATCTGGAAATCAGTAAATTATTTTGTCACATATATTATTTTGTTAGTTCCTTGAACTTTTTCATATTTTATATGCCATATTACTCTTACATGTATGTACCTATATGTAGATACAGTAGCTTGTGCTTGTATGTCATAGATTGAATCAATTTAAAGGCATAATAAGGATAAATGATTTTTTTTTCATTTCTTATCTTGTTCCAACATTGTGGTTAGAGAAAAAACTACTCTGTAATCATGTCACAGTTAATCTCTAAAATTTTGCAATCATCTCTAGCTTGCTCACAATTGGTAATTAATGTTGCTATGCATTGCTAATGCATGTACCCATGAAGATTCTAAACCAAACTAGAAGGAATTTAAACTACTATTTAAAATTAAATGCCTTGTGTGCTGAGGAGCTACTCAAACACTTATTAGTGCTATTGCCACTACTGACTCCAGAAGGTGACAACATGGCTAGTTTGACCCTTAATGATCACTATTGCTTACCTAATTACTAAAACCCATATTGTTGTAGGGATAAGACAACTGATAAAATGAGCATAGAGTTATTCCATCTTCAACCTCAGGGTTGACAATGCATTTGCAGTCTTAGGGCCGTATTAATAAACTGATCATGGCTGAGATACCTGTCTCAAGACATTCAGAAATATTTTTTTTATGACTTGATATTTACTTTGAATGTCTTGTATCAGGAGTCTCACCTAAGATCATTTTATTAATACAGTCGTCAATAATTGCACTGATAAGCTTGGGGTTTCACATACAGGCGACGTTTTCAGATAATTATTGTAATGAGAAGTGCAAAGTTCATTTCTGAGTCGGTTGTCTATTGATATTTATTGGTGACACCATTTCCTAGGTGATAAAGTGACCCTGGTTCCAAAGTTTGGTCCTGGGTAGAAGTCCTGGTAAGGGCTAATATTTGTGATGTACAACCATGAATATTACATTTGTCCTTTATTTTTGGGTGTTTTTAAGAATTTATTGTTTAGTATATCAATTAGTTTAGTTTGGAACTAGGTCAAATTGCTTAAGACTTTCCCCTGATTCATAATATTAATAATCTGAAGGATTAAGTAAAGCAGACAATAACTAGAAACATGACAAGTTCTAGAAAGGAATGGAAAGTAAAGAGTAACTGAAAATTTTGTATGAGTGAAAAGAAAAAAGCATAGCATTTATGTTGTAGCTAAGAAAGGCTAAATAAATTAAATAAAATGTGAGGTATATTGTCAAGTATGTTTGTTTTTCTTCAGCAGAGCACACCGAGCACCACAGCTGCCCCCCCGGCCATGGGCGCTCAGACACAGTACCCCTACCCGTATCAGCAAGGCATGGGATATTGGTATGCCCAGGTAAGAACATAAAGAATCTACAATTGATACAGTACTCATTTTCTTAATACACATTGGTTGTTGTATATTTTGTCATCCATGTTGATTAGAAATTTAAAGATACCCAAAAGCTACTAGCAATTGGAGAGTAGTCTAAAGTCAAAATCACCAAGTCCAAAAATTATGTCCACTGTTTACACACACATCTTTATTATCTTTATCTTTGGAGTGTTAGTGGGCTAGTTTCTTAGGTCTCGGGTTTCAACTTGTGATAGAGTTCGAACCTCAGTGGTTGCCATATACCTACTTATGAGTTTATCTTACTTAAGCACATTACCCAATGCAACATTGTGAACCTGCATATGCAAACAGCTGAGTGTGTAAGAGGGGTAATTGCACAAAAGGTACAAGATAAGATCTGTATTTTTACATATTTTCAGAATTCAAAATATTTATTCAGTTCTAGGCCACATTTGGGCTCTTTTACACATCAGTAATATGAAAAGAAAGAGATTAAAAGTTGCCATATTATTGTCCTTGGATGGCCAGTACCTACTAATATTTATCATCATCGGCCTATGCTGCATGTGGAAAAAAAACTCATAACATGTATTTGATGCAGCAAAGTGCATATTTGTGTACATTGGGTATTTCTTCGCTCATCTTGTGCTCAAAATACATGTTTATTATTGCAATTACCACCATAACATATTTATGGGTTCCCATCTTAATGGCGCATTTTCATTGGTAATTTAGCCCGCATGCTTCTAGTAGTACATTGTGTCATTACAATAGCCCTCGCGTCAATAATGTGGAAACCCGCGACCCGCTAGTGTTTAAACAAAACAGAAGTCGTGTACTGATATTTAGTTACCAATCACAATCATAGATGGCGCGGCGTTGCTATTTTCGCATTTACTACTCGTCAAATCTGTGCAACAAATCTAATAAATATTACCTTATGCCGTTATGTATTTTGCAAATCTAAGATCCCACTAATATTAGTAATGTGAATATTCTTAGATGGACGTATTGACCCGCTCACGTACCAACGGATTTATTGATTTGGATGAAACTTAGCACACAATGTAGTCCGTGTTCTAGATCAGGACGTATAAGGGTGAATTTACGTTACACCGAGCCGGGGCCGGGCCGGGACACGGTCAAATAAAATAAAGTAAAAATAATTTCTTTCCAGATAATTAAAATCCATAGTTTGCTAGTAACAATTAATCAAAGTATACATTTGTACGAAGGATTTCATGGTTGACCGTGCCGCTGGGGCACAGCCGTGCTGCGGCCCGGCCCCGGCAAGGTGTGAATCCACCTTTAATGTCGTCATGTTCTTGAGGGAATTACGTTATATGAGCTCTACGCAGATGACGCGAATAGTGGCTAAATTTTATAAGTTCTTCATCAAATAATGAAACAAAACAAATTATTCATTCTTGCTATAGAAACAAATGCCATAGTCAACGTTCCATAGTAAATCGGCCCTTACATTAAATTAACTAGGGTTTATTTTTGTGAGCACCTCTTATATTTATTTATTTATTGCATCCAGAGTATTTACAACATAATAATTAAAGTGCTATACATAGTATACATGGACTCTTTTAGGGTGTAGCAATATTAATATCTAAAGATACCTATTTACCTAAATTAGATTAAATAGTGAGGATTACTCATGCCGAGCTGAAATTTGTTTATGCGATTTAAAGAATAATATTGGTTATTATAAAATAAAAACTTGAATATTATGTTTTATGGTTGTGAAGTAGCGACACCACCATATTTTTTTTTCAGATTATGGGGCATACATTGACCTATTATTCGTCTGAATATCAAATTTTCCAGGCGGTACTTCCTGTCAAAAATCAGCATTATGTGTCGTCATGTTATGCATTCAATGGGTGTTATTTAATGTCGTCTACAAATTACTTGATTATGTTCAAACATAACTCAAGTTTTCTTATCAATTTTTATGAAATTGTTTTATTTCAACAACTAAATAAGTTTTACTGCCGCACTCAGAGACGTCAATTAACTTTAAAGTTTCATTAAAGTGGCTGCGTCTTATTCTATTGCTATAGCAAAGAAAGTGACAACAGCTACTTTAATGAAACTTTAAAGTTAATTGACGTCTCTGAGTGCGGCAGTAATTTTCTATAATTATTAATTATTTCGGTGAAGGAAAACATCGTGAGGAAACCTGCACACACCTGCAAAGCAATTTGACGGTGTGTGCGAAGTTCCCAATCCGCACTGGGCCCGCGTGGGAACTATAGCCCGAACCCTCTCATTGTGAGTGGAGGCCTGTGCCCAGCAGTGGGACGTATATAGGCTGGATTATTATATTATTATTATTATTATTATTATTATTATTGTTTAAACATCAAAATTTCATTTCATAAAAAGTTTATATAAGAAAACTCAAACATCAAGTAATTTATACACGTAATTTGAATAACACCCATTGAATGCAGAACACGATGACACACATAATGCTGATTTGACAGAAAGTACTGCCTGGAAAATTTTGATATTCATATGAATAGTAGGTAGGCCATCGGTTCACTAATGTTTTAACAAAAAAACGTTTTACAAACTGATTCTTTTCACAAACATAATAAATATATAAAAATCCTGAAATATTATTTCAGGATTTTTATAAAAGTAACCTAACCTAACCTATAGGGTTCTACACGATGGTCCTGAAATATTCACAGTTTAGGAAAAAAAGCGGTTTGCCAAATGATTCGTTTGTCAAAATGAATCAGTTTGTGAAACATGGTTTGGTGAAATGACAGGATACCTATTCGAATGTATGCCCTATGATCTGAAAAAAATCCGGTGGTGTCGCTACTTCACAACCATAGAAAAAATATTGAAATTTTCATTTCATTTTTTTTTTTTTTACTTTAACTAGTATTATTCTTTTTCGTGGTGTCGCGAATCTATATGAAAAACATTATCTCAAAATTTGAAACAAATCGCGTGAGCAAGTTTCAAAAAAACTTTAAAAATTCATAAGTCAAAAACTGTCACTGATGTTCATACTCAGCATAAATAATCCTCTCTATATGAGGTGCTCACAAAAAGAAACCGTAGTCAATTTGATGTAAGAGCCGTTTTGCTATGGAAAGCCGATGCCCTTTAATAAATTGCTTTTAATCTATACGAATATCAATTGCCGCATTTATGAATGATCATCACTTGAGAATGGCTCCACCGTTTTTTTTGTTGTTTTCGTATTTGTTTGGACAAGGATTGTATGAAAGAAATTGCACCCTAGCGAAGCCGGGGTTGCTAGTTTTAATTAAAATTTAATGTTTATATATCTACTCAGACAAGTTATGTCATATGCTTGCTTGCTAAATATTTTCATTACGCCTGGAAAGTTCTATTGAATCAATTCAAATAAACATCCTTTTATTGAAATAGGCATTCCCACAATTTCTTTAGAGGATTAATGTTTTATCGGAGCCTTAACGAGAAACTAATTGAAATTTCCTCAAACAAATTGACTTGATTACGAACCGTGTTAGTCGTAATTAATATTTTCGTTCAGATTTTGTGGCTAATAAGTATGACGTTCTGCCGTTTTCTGCAGTTAACTATTACGTAATGTAAGATAAATTGCTGATGTTATTCACAAATACTTATTCTTTAAATGATATAAATGTGAAAGTTTGACCATGTTGAGAGGTTAACATATTTGGTAATTTTGGTAATCTGTGTTTCGATCACGCATTAGGCTAAACGGATGTATGTATGTATTGGAACACATCCCGTAGGCCTGGATCACATCTATCAGCACCGATTTGCTTTTTGTCTATAGAAAATGGCCTTTTTTGTATGAAGATACGTACGCATGCGAAAGGGGAATTGATTGATGCGTACGCATCTTCATATAAAGTAGTTATTTTCTATAGACAAAATGCGAACCGGTGCTGATAGATTTGATCCAGGCCGTAATATAAAAAAATAGCGTTTGCCAGCGACTCTGTCCGCGTAGAACTCGTGTCAAGTTATTCCCGTAATAGTTAAACAACCTCTTCAACCTTTTTTTGGAGTAGGGTAAGTTAATAACCTTTTTAACGCTATGTCAAATACGATACTTTACTCACACGTCAGTGAAAGCTAAAAACCAGAGGTAATTTCAACCTTACGCCAAATATAATCAGATCTATTTTTTTGCTGTCAACAGTGTCAACCGTGACGGATATATCCGTCGTTAAGTTGAACCGGTGGTACGGATATAGATATATCCGACAATGGCATTGGAAATATTAAGGGTAAATGCACTAGCATCACCACTAGATGGGTGATGGTGATGATCGAATGAAAATGAAATTAACTTTGGAAATGCTCGATTGATACATTTCAATTAATGAACTGTTAATTGACGGCGGGATTTACAATTACGCTTGTAGTTTAAATGGAGTTGTACTTTATTCCTTTGCGACAAACTAATTTTGGGAAAAATAATAATAGCCAGATAAATAAGTATAGCGTGCCGTGAAGTGAAATCTGTTACTACAATTTGTTTATTCTGATTATATAAATATAATAATTGAAATATTGTAGGGAGTTTTCGACACTGTTGTCTGGAATACTTATTTACCAGATTACCTGTCGGCAACGCATTTAAGCGATTTCCTGGCTTTCCCGCTCCATCTCTTTCCGACTCCATCTTTTAGTCCAGCTGTTAGACACCATGAATGGGGATGATGACTCACGTTGAATTTTACTATGTACTATAGTTATTTGAATTAAAAAGCTGCTAATTATCATAACAAAGTGAAAAATAAAAAATATATATTAAAGCTATTTAAAGATACGAGGCCTCAAAGTTACGAAGTTTCTTCTTGTTATTTTTTTCATCCTATTATAAATTTTACCTGACCCTTATCTTTAAACTAAAAATAAATTTTATGACAACTATGTGCTTAAACGCAGTTTTTTACGGTCAAAATTACAAATTACTGGTTTTGTTCATATATTTAGTACGACTTTTACTAAGGTGTGACGTCATAGCTGAGTGTCTATTTGTAAAAAAGATAAAAGATAAAAAAGATAAAAGATATTTATTCAGTAAGTAGGCCACACGGGCACTTTTACACGTCAAAATCTACCAGCGCTTCCCAAGAGGACGTTTGTAGGAGGAGGACGACTGTATGGGACGTTTTCAACGCTTAGTCGGACTTTATCTCTTATTTCCGACTGTTGCAGTGCTCTTATTGTAGTTTGTCCCATACATACATTTGATCCTTAAAGAAACCGGATCGATTGGCATATTAAAAAAATTGTCATCATGCCTATTGCATTGTTGGGTTTACATATATTATGTATTCCAAAATTCAGCCAATTTCAATAACGGGAACTGGTTAAAAATTTACTTGCAAAGTATGAACGAAACTTATGTGCTGACAAACAAACAAACCTACCTTTAATGTATAAACTGTTTCAATCTACTGATAGTAGTGCGTGAGTATCTTCATTACATATTTTCTAGTAGTATGTACCTATCGATGTAACCGCTTTCTCCCACTTAAAAACTTGATATGTGGATTTCCACATCATACATATTAGTAAATAACATTCTACATTGCATACAGTCTATGCTTTAAATAAAAAAGTTGTCATAAAAGAGTTTTACAGGTGTAACTAAAATATTTTCAAGCGGCAGCCAACCACATTATGCCTCAATGTGTTTTAAAAATGGAAAGAAGAAGAGAAATTATTTTTTTGTAATAAAATAACCTTTTGCTAAGTTATATGAAATAATAAATCAAGGAAGTTTGTATGTACTATATTTACCTTGTATTCAAAGGTAAATGAAACTATTGAGCGGATATTTTTTCCGTGATCAATAGTTGCCAATACCTATAATAATGACGGCAGGGAATAGTTCAATATTCAAAATATACCTATATGCACCTATTCAGTAAACAAAACCGGCCGTCGCGGGGATCCTTGGGGAAGGCCTATGTCCAGCAGTGGACGTCTTTCGGCTGATATGATAATGTTGATGATGATGATTTAGTAAATTGGCCACTCTCTTACACGTTGGTAACATGGAGTGAATATTTTGTGTCATAACATGTAAGCAGTAAAGTTCAACTTTGATAACGGTTAACAAGGTGTTAGTTTTCAAACTGCCTCTAAATATTATAGTTAAACTGTAGGTAATGTATTTAAGTAATTACCAATTTGATACGGCAGATGTCCGGAGTAAGTAGTGTTGTGCATTTATGGTCTCAATTAAAGTAATGAAATGGGTCATCAAGGTTAATTGGAACGGTGAGAGAAAGAAGATTCCTGCGTTGAATTGGTTTTTAACCTTTTAAACGGCATGTCAAAAACAAAAGACGTCACTCACATGCCAATGACAGCTTAAAACTAGAGCTAATGTCATCGTTAACTTCGTTAGACACGCAGGTCTATTTTGCGCTGTCAACCATGCTTGACGGAAATATCCGTCGTTTGAACCAGTGATGCGGATATATCCGTCAATGGGACGATTTCCACCGACCGGACCGCACGGCAACGGATTTTACAATCTTTAAACGAAATTAAACTGTCTACACAGTAATTAAAGTCTATATTACCAAGCCCGCTTGACAGCGTGACGCGGAATCTGCCCGCTGTCAAGAGCTCGCACTCGGTTAAAGTGTCGTTACAAACGAGGTTAAAGTGAAAAACTGTCATAAACGATTCATAAATGTATATTACTCACTTTTTAAATAAGAACGGAGGAAGATTTTATGACATTAGGTAGTTATCGTTTATGAGGAAGCGGTTTTTATAAAAAATATATCTACTTTAAATTTAGAGTGGAATAAAACGAAATCTTCCTTTCTTTCCTATCTATCCTACTCTTACTATAAATGTTTAAGTTTGTATGTTTGTGTTTCGTGACTGAACATCCATCTAGTAGTTTCAGATAAGCGAATAAGTACATAAGCCCGGACAGACGCAGCGGGGACATTCATTATACTTTTTCAGATAAGTTCTGATGCTCGTTCTCAACATTCAAACTACGGATAGATTTGGTTAATTCAGGTTAAAATTTGACGTTTGTCACACAAAACCCGTTTAAACTTGAAGCTACAAAATCGTTTTGAATAATTTGAAACATTCCAGACATTTTAATAGACAAATCAGGATGGCAAATAATGTCACGTCATCTATTGTTTTCAGGCACTATTATATCGAAATGTCACGGTGATGAAATATGGTAATGTTTATACTAGACGGCTTTCTAATGTCGTGTTTAGCATTTAAAGCATTCTACACACGGCGCAATTCGTAGATAAAGCATATAAGTCGAATGTTCGGCGTTGGGTATCTATCGTCAAAAACCGAAATGATTGCGTCTTAAAGTCGCAAAAATAATGTGCTAGCGAGAGAAAAGTCTAAATTCGATTACCATTGTCGCACTGCACTGTAGGTTAGGTGAATAGGAATGAAGAATAATACTAAAGAAGAGAGCGAGAGAGAGATAAAGTGCGATCATGCGACTCTGAATAACATTAGAGATGGGCAATTGCAAGCAATATTAATTACTGATTAAGAAAATGTTTCAGTAGGCAAGTTTCCTATAATAAAATGAAAATGTGAAGAGAATATTTCAAAATGCAATCACTAATTCTGATAGATATGAATATTGTAGTTCGTAGAACAACAGTAACATATTCTCGCGAATATCTGAACATGACTTCGCTACCCATCCACAGGACACTCAAACACACTTGTGTGTGTGTGAAATCGACCGTCAGTTGTTGTCATCTCATTAAAAAGCTTCACACATATGCAGCAGGACAGAAGTGTTTTTCTATAAATGTTTCTATAATATTTATCGCTCGGTACCTAATCTCTTTCTATCCAGTCAATGACAAGCTAGAAAATACAAGATGTGCTAGCTGTACACATAGTCACATGTAGCGTATGTTTCCAGGGCTACCCGGCGATACAAGGCTACATGGCTCCGGGCTACTATCAGCAATACGCCACCGCCTACAGCAACCCGCAGGCTGCAGCAGCAGGTAATCTGTTTAAATAAACCATCATCATCATCGTTGGCCTACAACGTCCATAGCAGACGATTTATTGCAATAACTATGAGAAGGTAAAGTTCCTTTGGTGGCTACACAAACAAAAGACCGCCAAATTTATCCACTTCTTGTTGTCTGTTAGTTGTGTGTTGTGAGGGATGGTTTGGTATCGCTGTCATGCCGCCTCGCTCTCTTGTTAGCTAGTTTCTCCAACCAGATTCCATCATTGGCATCTAGCCTTCATGGTTTTCAGCCTCGTTTGACGCAGTAGTAAATTCATCCTACCAATATAATAAATGTGTTTTCTTTATGTTTGTCTTTGGATAAGGATATAGAATTATTTTTATCCTAGAAAATAAAGATAAACAAGTTCTAAGCAAGTGAAGTAATGACCTCATAATTTTCATCATCCTCACCATCTTCACTGCTGGCCACGGCTTTCCCCAAAATGTGCCATAATGATCTATCTATTTAGATTTATTCCAAGCGCTCTTCACAGTGAAGAGCTTGGACTGACGACATCACTCTTGTATGTTCCGTTATTTTTTCTTTATGTTAAAAGGTATTCTTAAATGGTAGATCAATTGTGGAAAAGAGAGACTACAGTGCTTTAGACAATGAAACAGATTTCCACTACTTCGAATTAAGTAATCATTTGTTATTTAGTGCAAATAGTTTATTTTATTTGTTGGGCAGTTAACAATGAAGCCAAGGTAGGCGATAAGCTAAATACTTTACTTTAGTATTTAGCGTATCGCCTACCTTGGTTTAATTGGTAACTGCCCAACAAATAAAATAAACTATTTGCACTAAATAACAAATGAATACTTAATTCCAACACTAAGTATACTTAATTCCTTGTATCAATTAGGTACCAAACATAATGTTTATAAATAGTTTAAATTATCGTAAACCATCAAGAGTGTGACATTTGACATTGGATGGTTTGTGACGTTATAGCTCAGTGTTACATAGAAATCTAAACAGGATATCGTTTTGACACGTCATACAAATTAGTTGATTCGACTTCCACATGACAACAAAGGATTGAAGACAATTTTAACGTATCAGTGTCAGCGTTGTCCGATGTTTCATTAAACACAGCAAGTTGCGATTGCAGTATTGAGATTGCTAATGTCTTTGTGCGTACTTAGAGCCCACTTATAAAGCCGCGCCAATGAAGAATAGATTTGAAAATGGCGACCACTCTCGAATCTATTCTTTATTGGCGCGGCTTATACCATCAGCGGGCCTAATATGGTCGCGTTTATCGCGTGACAAAACGTGGATAAAGCATCCGTCACTTTCTGACACGTATATAAGCGCGAGAGTGACGGATGCTTTATCCACGCTTTGTCACGCGATAAACACGGCCATATTAGGCCCGCAGGTAGCTTTTGTGCTAGTTTGTCGTATATCGGCCGCACTCAGAGACGTCAATTAAGTTTTAAGTTTCATTAAAGTAGCTGTTGTCACTTTCTTTGCTATAGCAATAGAATAAAACGCAGCAACTTTAATGAAACTTAAAACTTAATTGACGTCTCTGAGTGCGGCAGTTAGTCCCATAAATAATAAACTTAGCTGCGAACTCAAAATAATCTCTGGATACCCGGTGGCTACCTGGGAAGCCATTGTCAAAAACGATTTAGATTTTCCCGCTCTATGTGTCAGGATAGTTAGCAGTACTTAATTCAAAACTTGGAATGCTCCATTCCATTCCCTCATCATTCAAGACCAAATCGAGTGAAAGGGCTAACGTTAACGTAACGACTTGAATTTTGAAGCCCCTGGTTTGTAGAGGGTAAAATGTGTTGTTTGTTTCAGCGGGCTACCGCATGAGCATGGGCGGCGGCGCGGGCGGCGCGGGCGCGTGGGGCGGCGCGCCGCAGCCGCTCATGTACTCCGCCGCCATGCCCTCCGCGCCGCCCTACCCCTCGCAGTAACCGCCGCCGCCGCCGCATGAGTTGTTACCCACCATTCAATGTTTATGATACAAGTAAGACACCCCCTCCGGGACTCTCATCCGGCTCACGAACTCCATCCTTCCTTGCCTTAGTAAACAAATGTCTAATCTTGAGTGAGGCGCCCTTTTCTATGTCACCTTACTCAAGATCAGAATTACACGGTCCTAAAATTGTACATTTTAAGAGTGAAACAAGTATGGTTGGAATTGCTTTTAAAAGAGCCCATTCTGTAATTTATAGCCGGCAATATGTGGTCGTCGCGTTCTAACATACGTAATTAGAGCGAGACGGCTATTGTTGCCGGCTTTAAATTGGAAAAATATATATGGCACGTTTAGTAGCAAGCAAGGCAAGCAAGCAAGCAAGGCAAAACTTTGCCTGCAACTTCGTTAAAAGAGGAAATAGTTGTTTTAATCTAAAGAGGTATTTTTTTACGATTATTTTGTTTACTAAACGTGTAAGGATGAACTCAGTTTACCACCCATGACGCACTTTATAAGTGCCGGTGAAAGTATAGGTCTACGATCTACAGTAGAGGAGTAAACGCTCGGATGATTGCCCTATAAAGCGTCCTGTACCGAAATGTCAATTCTCACTAGGCTGTTATTCGTTGAAACATCCTTTGACCAAAACAGACGGTAACTCGTATAAATCAATCCCAGAAGAACATTATGTCACAAGTTGTTACTTACCGCTGTAGAGGTCAAAGGTAGGCTGGTTTTCAGAGCGTTTTAACATGGACCGATATGTAATCAATAATCATGATCATGATGTTTTGTAGCTGTACAATGTTGATCTTCGGTCGACAAGCGGAAGCGCTCGGGAAGTCAACCGCATTATAAATGAAGTTGGTTGCGGAGATGCTACTGCGACCGCGATCATCTTAATTTAATTTGTTTTTAAAATAGCCTGTAGGCTTAAGGCGTGGTGAGCCGGTCCAGCACTTCCCTGATAGTCTCCATGGCTCCCGTTGGATTCATTTCACTTCATTTGTGGGTTGTGACCCGAATCGCGAGCAATATTGGTCGTCTGGTATATTTAAATCCTTAGAGTCATAAATTGTATGTATTATAATACGGTCGATAAGGCATGATATTGTAAATAATATGTTGCTTAGAAAAAAAAAAAGGATAGAGCTACTTAATCCTATATAAAATAGTGTATGTCGCCTCGTTGGCTTCTGATATATATTATATTTCTGAAATACAGTCTACCCCCAACTTTGATATTGTATAGTTTCTTTTTTGTAGGGTCCTTTATTATGTTTAATTATTGGAAATACCTAGTTCCTTCCGAATACATTGATATTTTAGCGTGCTTGTCTTCTAAGAAATTCATTTAGTTTATTGTTACAGTAAATTCACATACTTACCAGAACATATTCTTAACAGAACAATAATTACAGCGCTTTCCACACGTTTTCAACGTATTTGTCCACAATCTCCAAGTTGGTAACATTTTCCAAAAAAACTAGCAATAATTTTGCGTATTTGTGTTTTTTCATATTTTGATTTGTGTGCTTGGTGGACCAATGACGACCAATTTGGCCGATTTTTCATGTTTACTATAATTGTGGAAATGTTCGATAAGAGCAATGCCTTTAGCGGATATAAGTTCTTGCGGACTTGAAACAAAATGGTGGATGTTTAGTTCTGTTCACCGGCGAGTCAATCAGACTTGTTTGTCGCTCGGATATCCCTCTCTTACTAGTCTGTAACGATAGAGACACACAGAGACAAACGAGAAAGTACAAGATGTGCTTGCCGTACAGATAACAAACTCTTGACTATTGTTTAACTTAAGCAAGAATTTGTGTTCTCTAATGTCTGGTCCCTATATTTAAACCGCGGATAGATAAGGATATCCCGAGTTGAAATTTGACATTTGCTACACACAAAGTGTGTCAAATTTCAATTTGAAGTAAAGTAACCTTAGCTATCCGCGGTTTCAATATAGAGACCGGACATAAATGTACTAGGATCTCGTCCAAACATTTGTGGTTGATTCTCGGGGTGATATATCTATATATTGACTAAACCAGGACAGGATATTATTAGTTGTATGGAATTTTTGGCATTGGCGCGACTGTATGAATCAAACTCAATGGATTTTTATAAGAAAGTTTTAGCGATCTGATGACGGATAGAGAATCCTGATTAGAAAAAGTAGTACCTTTTAGCCCAAAATGATAGCAGCCGCAGTGTTCTGCCCAAGAAGCATGATCAGTATATGAATACAGTATAAAATGGGTTGCGCCACTTTCATATGCGATTATGCTGTCTTGTGCTAGGGTACGAGCGTATCTTTAATATTGTAGTATACTACAAAAATGTATTTTTACGGATAACATCTTATTGGCGATAAGGTAAAAGTTTACTTTGTTGTATTGTTACATTTATTGATAACGTAGCACTGGCGGCCATTTGTCGATGCAAGCCCAATATTTACGATCGGCTTGTTGATTTAGTAAACATTTGGCGTGTTATTTTGCTGTACCGAGAGTTGATTAGAATTTAACGAATCTTAAAATCATCACAAAACGAGAATGATTTTCCAATTTTTTTTTTTTTTAATTTGTTTACCACAAGCCGGACTCGTGCTAGGAATAGAATAAGCAGTGATTTTTCGGTGCGACTTGCTGTAAGTGTTCTGTCTATTTAAGATCCTAATTTAGACGACTGTCATCGATTGTGTGTATTTTATAGGACTATTCTTTAGATGTATTTGTTTTCGAGACGCAATGGTATTGACTGAAGGTACAAATTGCTGATGACATTGAATGGTGGTCGGAAGGCCTAACCTTCGTGGTTGATCATTATAAGTAAACCATATCCTAAGGTAATACAAAAGTTGACATCGGCATTATTGTCAATCACTGCACAAATCTGATGTAACCATAGCAACTCATGCCGTAGAGTCGACAAGCCGGCGGCAAGCGGCCGGAGCGCCGGGCGCGGAGCCCCGGGTCCGTCGGCCTCCAGGCCTTGCCGCTGCCGTGGTCGTGTACCGTTCAAGCGCCTTATTAGTGTGACGTCTTTCGACAGCGATACTAGCCAAAATTCCTCGTGTACATTTTGTACTCCAATAGATCGGGCGCAGCAGAGCGCCAGCAGGCGGCGCGGCCCGTGCGCCCGCGCCGGTCGACCTACATAGATAGGACATAACGAAATAAATTATAAATTTTTAAAAAACGTTATAAATATATAGTGGGGAGGACGGGAGTAGTGTCGCGAGAGGCCTCGTGTACATACGTTGATATTTATTTGGCGCCCCGCGCTGGCAGACTGAAGTTCCCACTCCGCTAGACCGGCCAGACCGTATTTATAATTACATTAAGTTCGGCACATGTTGTTTTGTTTGACCTGAATTGTTATGATTTATTGTATGAAAACACTGGTAAGTCAATAAAGCAGTGGGTCTGGTTCAACGGGTGTTTAATTTGCCGTCGCACCGGCGCTATCTTGTAATCGTATATTATTCATATTATTGTGTTGATTTCTGGGTCCAAATTATATAATATCGGCCGGAGGGGCCCGCTTCTGTTGTGTAGTACTATCTACACATTCAGAGAGAAATTGTAAATTCTATAGAGGTCATTTTGTAAAAGGAAAATAAATAGTTTAAGTTTATTACCAGTTTTGATTATTGCTGTATTAAGTACACAATAACAGTTTACCTTTTACCCGATAATCCTTTTAAACTGGGTTATTTCTTGATGAGCTCCTCACTTTGAAAAAGTTATTATTTAAACGTGGTTTTCGGTGGGTATTATTATCTAAGTTCACACCAAATGAAACTTCAAAATTGCAGGTATAACAAACACAATTTTAAATTATAATACGAGGGCAGAGTGAAAAGTCTGGAAAAAATTAAACAAATTTTTTTTTTTGGTCCAAGCTAATATTTATTTTTCAACGTAGTCCCCATGTAACTCAACACACTTGGTCCATCGCTTTTCTAGCTTTTCGATTCCCTCCGTATAGTACGATTTCTCCAACCCTTCAAAATACGCATTGGTTTCTGCGATGATTTCTTCGTTGGAACCAAATCTTTTTCCACCAAGCCATTTCTTCAAGTTTGGGAAAAGAAAATAGTTGCAGGGGGCCAAATCTGGAGAATAAGGCGGATGCGGGAGCAATTCGTAACGCAATTCGTGGATTTTAGCCATAGCAACTGTACAAGTGTGGACTCGTGCGCTGTCTTTGTGAAAAATGATTTTCTTTTTCGCCAAATGGGGTCGTTTTTCCATTAAAACTTCATGAAAACGCTGTAACAAGTTGGCATAATATTCGCCGTTAATCGTTTTACCTTTCTGAAGGTAATCAATATATATTACACCACAAGCATCCCAGAAGACAGTAGCCATAACTTTATTCGCCGATAAAACTGCTTTGGCCTTCTTTGGTGCAGGTTCACCTGAAGCAATCCATTGTTTTGACTGCTCCTTGGTTTCTGGTGTATGATGATGAATCCAGGTTTCGTCAACAGTTATGAAACGACGCAAGAAGTCCTTTTCATTACGCCTAAACTTCGCCAAACATGCCTCTGACAGGGTCACCCTAGTGCGTTTTTGATCCACTGTGAGCAGTCGCGGCACCCAACGGGCGGAGAGCTTCTTCATATCCAAATAAGTGTGAAGGATATTACGAACCCGTTCGTCTGAAATGCTTGCAATATCAGCTATCTCATGGACCTTTACTCTTCGGTCGTTCAATACGATGTCATGGATTTTGGTGATCATCTCTGGTGTGGTGACCTCAACTGGGCGTCCGGGTCGGTCGGCGTCAGCAGTGCTTGTACGGCCACAACGAGAATCCGTAAACCACTTGTGGATAATTTTAATCCATGGAGCAGAGTTCCTGTAATATTTGTCAATTTTTTTTTTTTGTATCCGTAATGGTTTTTTTTCGCAAAAAACAATGTTTAATCAGAACACGAAACTCACTTTTCTCCATGTTTGCAAACACCAAAGTGATTGTTTCTTTTTTATAGCTGTCAAAAAAAAACTAGCCGTGTGAACTGGCTGAAAATATACGATGTACCTCCAAAAAGGCTGCATTTCAAATTGGCATTAATGAATTTGTGAAAAAAATACCTTTAATATGATTTTTACCAGACTTCTCACTCTGCCCTCGTATTACATTGAAGAATATAGGGTACATTCGTATATTGCAATAGCTGTTAAAATACTTCTGGTTCTGGTAATGTCTGTTTAACTAGCATAACAGCGTATGAGAGAGAGAAAGCATAAATCCGCTGGTCCTTTTAAGAGCTATTGCACTGTATAGTCGGACTAGTTTCAGCGCAACCGTTCTCCGGGGCGACAGACGTTGGGGGAGGCGAGGCGACTCCCTCCCCGCTACACACCCGCCCCCGCTAAGGTTGCCTTTCCACCTGGTATGTGCTAAGCTGAGTAGGTAAGGATGTGTTGATATCCACTTATAGATCTATAAAACTAACGGGTGGTAAGTCGCTAAGCAACTGACTGACGCACCCATAGTGAGCCGATTCGCTTGTACAGTTGAACTCATAAGTAGCTGTACATTTTAGTACCTTGTCGCATGTAAAGCTGCTTTACATTTTTGTACTATGTCGCAGTTACGTATTTAAGTCAATACTGTCAATACCTACCTTGAATTTAGTAATTAAATACTGCAACAAGGTACTAAAATGTACAGATTTCCGATAAATTAGGCATTTTACTTAAAACAGTCATAGGAACAAAGTGGTAAAATAGTCTTATGAAAATCACGAAAAAAAAATATTTGGCTTCCTACAATACAATTAAATTAATATTATGTTCTAGGAAGCAAAAAAATTTTTTTGTGATTTTCTAAAAAAAACTTTTTGTTCCTATGACTGTTCTAAGTAAAATGCCTAATTTATCGGAAATAAAAAATAAACACCTTGTAGAAAACCCTACCGCACGCACAGAGCCAATGATACATTTTGACATAATTTCCTTTTAGTGACTCAGCACCGGCCCCGGTTCAGAGAAATCGTAGATCCGGTACTGTCAAGAATCGTCATTTATAACAATAAAAAAACCTAGATAGGGTATCTACTTCTAAAACATCTGTAATTCGAAGTAGGTACCTAGGTAAGAATTTGCTAAACTACGTTGAATTAAATTACAGTGTATATCTAGATTTATGTGCACTTGCTAATAAGACGGGCGCTTTGCCGGCTGGCTGGCTTCCAGGCAAACAGACAAATGGTACAAATAAGAGTCGGACAATAAAAAATCATATAGGTACGTATGGATACTGTTTCAACCTGTCCTATATAGGAGGTGAAAAAATACCAAGTTTAATTAACGGCCGCACTCAGAAACGTCAATTAAGTTTTAAGTTTCATTAAAGTAGCTGCTGTCACTTTCTTTGCTATATTAATAGAATGAGACGCAGCAACTTTAATGAAACTTAAAAACTAATTGACGTCTGAGTGCGGCAGCTAGTCTCTTCAGATTATGATATAGTCCAAAAAATTTGCAAAAAGAAATCCAAAAAATGTCAAAATTTTTGACCTACCGGTAGGTCAAAGGTAGCTGACAACCTCCGGTCAGTGTTGGAAGCGTTTTTGTCATTATAATTCTGAATTAATGGTTTCATTATGTTTTTTATTTAAAATTCTCAATAGACTGATGCGGTTTTTCTATAGTTTGAACAGTTTCTTTTTCTGAAAGGTTTATGAACATGCTATAAATAATGATAATACATTTCTATTAGGTATATTAATTGATCCGGGTGAATCTAGTCAGGTCGCTAAGCTAAGGTAAACCTTTTCCACAATCACCACTGGGCCCTTAGCCAAGATGCATTACGCTAACTAGCGTTTCTATTCGTTTTGTTTTTAAACCAATCGCGTCACTGTTAGATCACGTGACTGCGTATGACGTGAACTACCAACGACGCGATTGGTTTAAAAACTAAACGAATAGAAACGCTAGTTAGCGATGGGCATCTTGGCTAAGGGCTCTGTTACGCTACGTTCACACAGCGATCTTTTTCCCGTATAGGTACCGCACGGTACACTAATCGACTACGGTACGATTTATATGGGAACAACGTACCTACATACGGGAAAAATGACGTCGTGTGAACGTAGCGTTAGTGACATTTTCATATTCCAGATATTCCTTCAAAACATATTGAAGTATTAAGATATTGAAGTAAGTATGCGGCTTATTTAATCACTTCAAACAATATTATGGAAAACGGGAGTCCTCGAAAACGTCAACTGTTTGCACAAAATATTAAGCAAATGGGAGCCGGCGAACGGCGAAATAAAAATCAATTATTGAGTCGTGAATTTGGCACGGCTTGTAAGATTTATTATTTCTATCCAGTCGAAGTTATTTTCAAGAATTCCATTTAGTGAACGACGAAGCCTGATTGGAAATCATAAATCTTGCGTTTTATGCGATGTCTTTGCCGTTTGGATTAACATTTTCGAAGTTGCTGGCTTTGTTTCGTAATGTTTTTATTAAAAATGCGAGCGGTTTATTCTTCAAAAAGAGACTGGTTTAAGTTATGACCTTATGACCTTCATAATATCTTCGTAGTTCTCAAAAGAATGGACCGATTTCGATTACTTAATTGAACAAAATGTTCAAGGTGGTTCTTAGCGTGGTCTTTTAAACCGCTGAACCGATTTAGATGACATTTGGTATGAGTATGGTATGAGATAGTTTGAGTCCCGGGGAAGGATATTTTTTTTTTTCCCGGAAAATTTTATCGTTCCTGTGGGATACACGATAAACGACTTCTACGCGGACGGAATCACGGGCAAAAGCTAGTAGGCTATAATTTTATGAACATTAGCCCGTGTGAAGCCGGGGCGGGGCGCTAGTAATAAAGGCAGCTCGAGTAGGGGCCCGGAGGCCTTCCCGGCGTCCCGTATGCTGTTTGTAATCCCCGATCAAAGATGGGTGTCAAAAGGTATCAGTTTAAAGCCTAGACTGCGTCTTTGGCTTCGCAGCATACTTACATGTTTAGGGCTCGTGTAAAAGGTGCCGCCACCGCGCCGCTGCGCTATGTACTCGAGACGCGTAAAGCCCGCCGCCGCACGGGCTCGTGTACACGGTGCCGCCGCCGCTCCGCCATCCATACATATCATTGGCCGTCTCGTGTACACAGCGCGGCGGCGCGGCGGCGGCACCGTGTACATAGCGCGAAGGTGCGGCGGCGGGCTTTACGCGTCTCGTGTACATAGCGCGGCGGCGGCGCGGTGGTGGCACCGTGTACACGAGCCCTTATTGTTTTATTCAAAAGATAAGTTTATAGGAATTTTTCAAGGAAGGAAAGGAAGTTATTGTTCCTGACAAACTTCTTGAGAAACGACCATGACTTTTCAGAGTAAATTCGACTCTATATGCGCGAACCTTTCCCCTCTACAAAACTATGGTCTATGCTCAAGTTTGCCGGGAACCTACGGAAGGTACTATTTAATTAGGTAAATCCAGCAGTTTTTTTATTGTTCATCGTGTATTTTATGGATGATCGCCGCGGTTTATACTAGGGCTTGTGATATACGTGTTACACGCGGAACCGTAGCTACGTAGCCTTAGCACCGGCGGTGCTAAGATCCCGTACTACACGGTCACGTCAAAGATACGTATCCGTTTCTGGATTCGGCTACGTTCCCGCGAATCTCGGCTTCGGCTCCGCTCCGATCGGTTGTTGAAAGAGAGCTTGTGTCGAACGGACCCTTCGCATTATGTGTTATACTCGTGGTCTTTGCATTGATTTGATTCCAGATGTTTTTTTTTTAAGTAATTACATATTGGTATTATTCTGTTCTCTGATAACCAGCCATTATGAGTTCGTACAAAAAAACGACTGGATCCGATCTACGTATAAATAAGATACGTATCTCCGTGTACACGTAGCTACGTATCTTAATTACACGTAGCCGAATAACACGGAGCAAACGGAGCGGATCTCCGTTGTCGAGTAACACGGCAACGGAGATTCGGCTACGGGTACACGAAACACGGTCACGACCAGGAGCACTAGTTTATACCTAATAATTAATCGTAAAAAGCTAGTAAAAAAGTTGCTTTTCCTTTTTTAAAGCTTTACACAAGCGCCTGAAAGAAATTTGGCGGCAACGAACAGTCGCGGTGGGGTTTTAGGCGCCGCGCGGACGTGGGGGGTTTGGCGGATGGCCCGTTTTGTAATAGATCGTCTGTTTTATGTGCAGTCTGGGTAAATTATATGACTTACTGATCCGTACTAAATCTGTCAGTTCGTCGAGAATCGTTCTTCCACAGATCTGCAAATCCAGGTCCTAGGATGTAGATATTATTGTTTGCCAATATCGATACTGGTAACCTTGGTTACCTTTTGAGATAAGCTAGGTACAAGTCTCTCGACTCCGCAGTCCCTACCCTAAGGCTTTGTCAAACAGCCAGCGCGGCGCGCTCGCAGCTCGGCGCGGCAGGAAAACGTCGCATCGCGCCAAGAGCACGCCGCGCTTAGCGTTGCTAGCGCGACGCGTTCTCTGGCAATCTCGATCCAAGCTAACACATTTTTGTAGCTTTTATGGCCCAAATCATATAGAACTGGATATTCTCTAACACAATCTATTTTTCACACAAATACACTGTAACCGCCCCGCAGAAAAATCACGCCGCGCCGAAGCGCGATCGCGCCTGAGTTGTACCTACTGCGGCAGCGTGGCGCGGCGCGGCGTGACTATGTGTGACGGCCTGCATACAACTCCTTGTTGATTTCCACGCTATGCTACTGTTTCGCCGCGCCAAGCCGGCTGTTTGACGAAGCCTTTAAGAACCATGTCGCAAGCATTCCCTAAGCAACCTATGAGTCAATATGTTTATGCAATATGTACAAAACTACCAACTTGCTCGTACAGCCACAACATTCCAAATTGAGTCTTGCTTCATTCTCAGTTCGTGGTTAACGTAACTGAATCTATTACCACCTATTACTACCGTCCGCTTGGTCACCCGCGTCCGCGTCCGGTCCGGCCATTGGGGAATTATCCCAAACCGAGGGAGCTTGTGAAATTTATGGACGTTCTATTGTTTTCCAACAGGATATTACATTTGAGTAATGTAATGAATTACTATTATTTGACGTAATAAAGTAATTACAACATTCACAATCGTTTTCAACATTACGTCCTGTTACAAACAGCCTGGGGTTAGCTCGTCTTGCTTCTATGTCGTAATCATATTGTTGACGTTATACTTAGTAACTATAGCCCTTACGCGTAAGCGACCTACCATAACATCAACAATAGGTATGATTGAGTAATATTCGAGGCAGATGAACTAAAACGAAGTGGAACAGAGTTCCTGTTATTTACTTATTTACCTACTTACTTTTGACTCGGTTCAAAGACGTGCTGTGAGAATTGTTGACGATCCCAAACTCACAAGCGGTATCGAGCCTCTTAAGTCTAAGGAGAGACTTTGCCTTACCTGTAACCGCCTGTTTCACAATCGTCAAAAAAAGCATATCTGTCAAATAAATTTAGCCCTTACCTTTCTTACACTTGAAAATAGACAAGGAGAGGGCTAAGCTATCTTTATTTGACAGATTAATTTACTTGTCGATTGTGAAAAAGACCCTTAGTCGAATAAGCCCCGCCTGACCTTAAGCCAGGAATACACATGCCTGTAAAACGTTGCAGTAGTTTGCATGCTAGTTAACGGTATGTGCAAGTAACTTGCACACAGTGAACACATTTGCAAGTTAAACTTGCATGCTACGCTGTCTCGTCACGTCTGCTACTGGCATATTATGCCTGTAGCTGTCGCGTGCGTTCACACGTGCTGGTTTTGCACAGGCGTCCCCTGTTGTGCAATCTACCTGCTCGCCAGGTACAGGCATGCCAGTTAATGTATGCACATGAAAGTAGCTGGCACGTGCAAGGAACTGGTATGCAAGTGTGCCAGCTACAGGCATGTGTTGTGTATTCCCGCCTTACACTGCTCTAGCCTTTTGTTATACCAGCTGACTCTAAAGCATACCACAAGTAATAATCGATCATTTGGCTGAAAGCCAGCGCATAGTGCAACACTTAACCGCAAACTTGGCATCGCTGGTTATGTTGTTCTATTGCGCACTTAAACACGTAATAATAGTAAACTCGCCGAATTCTGTGTCTCGCTCAATTCCGTAGTAGCAGTAGCGTCTCGCTCAGTTCTATAATCCGCCATAGAGCCCTGCTAATAGAATCTAGGAACTGAAATACGACCTTATAGACTTTTAAATAGACTTTTTAATAAGCCAAATAAATAAAGGGTGTATTTTAGATCCGAGATTCGACCTGCAGGGTTCTAGAACCCTAGGGTTCGGATTATAGAACTGCTACCACGGAATTGAGCGAGTCACGGAATTAAATGAGTTTACCTACTATATAAGCTTAGGGATTTACGGGCGCACTCAGAGACGTCAATTAACTTTTAAGTTTGATTAAAGTTCTGCTGTCACTTTCTTTGCAATAGAATAAGACGCAACAACTTAAATCAAACTTAAAAAATAATTGAAGTCTCTGAGTGCGGCATGTAGATTACGTAAATAAGCGGTCAGTTGACCGAGTGTAGTGGTAACACCAGCCAGCACCAGCACTCATTTCACAGCATAACAGTAAAACCAAAGCACCGATGAAACTAAAATACAGTATTATACAAAGAATAAACATAAGAACAAAAGAGTTTAAGATATCACAGAAGAAGGCCGTGCATCCATCTTCTTGCAGAACTTCAAACATTCATCACACACGTCTACCATCTACTTGCGAACATATCACAGCTTGAGGCTGATTCGAGAAGCGAGTTTATCAGATGCAAAGCTCGAACTAGTGGGGGTATTTGGCGCACAGTTCGCGCCGCCAGCGCCGCTAATAGAGGTGACAGCGCGGTCGAAAAAGATATCTAGTTGGTGAGGGTACACTCAGACGCAGCAACTGAGCTACTAGTTCAGGACAGTCCGAATCACCACGCAAGACACTACACACAGGATGGCACGCACTGATTCTCTCCTCGCCGTATCCGACGACAGCGACCACTGCCATCTTCTCTCGTGTGCCCTGGCTGGCGAGTCCGAACTTGCTTCTAAATATCCTGCTGCACGAGGTACAGTAAGTTGACCCGAACCGTTGTAAGTGTACGTGTAGGAGGGCTTAGGGCACACACTACAGGATGCCCAACGGGACCCTATTACTAAGCCTGCGCTGTCCGTCCGTCCGTCTGTACTAACTATAAAGAGCTGTATCTTTTGAACCGTAAAAGACAGCCCGTTAATTTTTTCTGCAGAATATGTGCACATGATGTACCGGCGGATTTCCTGACAAATAATAAAAAAGCCAAAAAGTAAATTAAGTTCAATCGTAATTACGGTAATACCTTTAAAGATAAAAAAAGATAAAAGATATTTATTCAGTAAGTAGGCCGCACGGGCACTTGGTATGATTATAGAACACACCCTATAGAAAAAGAACAAATAATACTAAAAACCGGCCAAATGTGTACGAAACCCTTAGTGCGCGAGTCCGACTCGCACTTGGCCGGTTTAAATTGCATAGAAGAGGAGACTGAACTTGCGTTTGACTTGTAAACTCGACTTGTGTAATAAATACCGGTGCGTAGGCTAAGGACTCACGAAGCGGTTTACACCCGCGCCCGCTGCGATTGCGAGCCCGCGGCCTTTGTAGAATACAGATACATATTTATGTAAAAAATTAAAGCACATTTCACGACGCGTTTTACGCCCGCGGCGTGTGCGGTTGTTTGTGCTGCACCGGCGGTCATCTTGTACCGGCGGGCGCGGGTCGCGGTCCCGCAGCCGCGGCGGGATGCATCCGCGCGCTCTGCGATCGGTTGGCGTTTCTGGTGTGTGTCCATGACGGTCTGGAACTCAACTGAGCCCTTAGCCAAGATGCCCATCGCTAACTAGCGTTTCTATTCGTTTCGTTTTTAAACCAATCGCGTCACTGGTAGATCACGTGACTCTCCGTATGACGTGATCTACCAATGACGCGATTGGTTTAAAAACTAAACGAATAGAAAAGCTAGTTAGCGATGGGCATCTTGGCTAAGGGCTCTGATCGTTTAACCGCCCGTCTTGCGATAATCAACCGCCAAGTTTGCGGGCGATAATAGCAACCGCGACGGCTGCGTAACCGGACAAAACTCCCCAGTCTCGTGAGTTTTGAAAATAAAACTCCTTTCCGCCACCGCGGCGGGCGCAGGTGAAAATCGCTTCGTGAGTCCTTAGCCTTAGTCCGTGTTACTAAGTGTAATGTCCTTAATCTGGGTAAACCCGCCGGATCAGTACCGTGTGATTCAAACGTGCTAACGGATCGATAAATACATCAGCTGTAGGGCCTTTCCAGCTCATGCGATGGCGCTAACACACGTCACTTCGACATAGTTCCATATGTGGTGTAGGAAACTAATTAGTCGACTGGTACTTCCAAAAGAAAACAGCTTCGTGTTATTCATTCAGCAAATCTGTATAAATTAGGGGAACTTACCTTGCAAAAGGTCGGGTATTCGCCGTTTTTGGATGTTATAAATACGGTAGATAAGTAGAGGCCGTTATTAAAAATCCAAGTTTTCGACCTTGGGGTGCTCCCGCGGGCTTATCCATGTCAGTATTAATCCTAATGGTTTACTAAGACTAAGGACCGTATTAATAAACTGACCTTGGCCGAGATATATGCCCGTCACAAGATGCGTCAAAAATGTCAGTTTTCTTTGGATTGACGTTTACTTTGACGTATCTTGAGACGGGGATCACAGTCGAGATGAGTTTAATAGGTACGGCCATAAATCGCTACAAGTTTAGTTTTTGAATAATTTTTACATAAGTACTACTTAGTTACGAGATATTTATGATGTGACACTACAAACCATAGGCAGTTGACGTTAATCCTATGTATTCTTTTATTTTAATGTAATAAATAATTAATTATTTTTATAATCTACAATATGAGTGTAGATAAAATATTGTACGCGACTCTGCGTAATTGGCATTACGTAGCCGTCTCGTAAACTACTATTTGTGACGTTCTCAGTATAAAGGGACCCTGTGGAGGAAGACAGTTACGAATACTATGGTAACGGTTCTAAAAAAGGCGTAACCGCCTGCATCCATAAGCTCCCTTTATATTGAGAACGTCACTTTAAACACCAAAAGGTAGAGCATTCTAGTTCATTCTGCTCGAAAATGCAGTTTAGTGTGGTTTTGGATTTGTTTTATCAGCCCGCGGGCCGCGGCAGCACCCCAAGGTCGAAAACTTGAATTTTTAATTAATGTTCTATCTGTATAACATCCAAAAATTGCGGATTCCCGACCTTTTGCAAGATAAAGTGTATAATTTTATTGGGCTAGTACGCTTGACTAATGTCTTGTGTAATCAATCACCCGTTCACGTGCCTCGACCTGGGCAAACCAGCCGGATCCAACCAGTGACTGTAATGGATGCAGACCTCGTGCTGGTATCGAATTGACAAATGTTTCAGCCATGAGGCGTTTCCAGCGACGGTGATGACACCGATGACGCGCGGACGAGCGCGGTTTCGTAATGTAGGTAATACATAACTGCGAAAAATTGGGGAGATTAAAGAAGTTTACTTCTTCAGATCTTTTAATTAAAATATATTATTGAGGACCAACCCACTTCTTATTTCTTCTAGATGATTACAGTCACGGATTATAAGGGTATGTCTAAATTATAGTTCCTTTTTTTGACAAAAAGTAAGTACCATAGTGTAAAGCAACGTTTACACCTAAAAGGGCTGATTTTTCACGAAAAAACACTACCTGTAGGATTATTTTAGCTGTCCTTTTTTTCATATAACAAAAAAAGATAAAGCAATAACTTCAACTGTCAGATAATTTTATCTAGGGATTGGGAAAAATGGGCCTTAAAAGTTTTACAACGATGAAAAGGAAGGACAAATATTTACAAGAATGGTCTGGTATATGGACTAGGACTTAATATTACTAAATAACAAATGGCGGTCCTCACGATTAGTCGAGCACTAAGCCCCCAAACGGTTCGAGCCCCGGCTACGGCCTTGAAAAGGTCTCTTATTGAGATTTATGGCCCGTATCTGTTTTCTTCATAATTATTTGAGAGGTCGTTGGCGTCGCGCGATTATTTAAATTACCCATTAGGTAAAGCTTGTAATGCTGGCCCCATATTCTGCCCTCCTAACCTAAAAAGCGGTATCTCAAATTCAATAGCCAAAGCATATTCACTCCTCCCCTGTTAGTAATGAGGTTGCAATTGCTACAAGATAAAAAAAAAAGATAAAAGATATTTATTCAGTAAGTAGGCCGCACGGGCATTTTTACACGTCAAAATCTACCAGCGCTTCCCAAGAGGAGACCACTGCTGAGAAGAAGCGCCGCAAGAAACTCAACAGTTAGTCATTTTATTAATAAAAATATAACAATGTCACTACTTACAGGAGTTTTTTCTGACATAATGCCATTTTGCTTAGCAGGGCAGTATTACGGTCGCCTTTATCGCGGGGGATAAGAGTGGATAAAGCATCCGTCACTCTCGCACTTACATACTGGTCAGAAAGTGACGTTTAATCCACGTTTATACACATGATAAACAACCATAATAGGTCCGCTGGTCGTTTGAATTTCTCGCGGCAGATATTTTGGTTGATTATGGTGCAGGAATCTGAGGTTACAAAACGGAATCTATTATTAATTAGCGACCCGCCCTCGCTTCGCTTCAATTAAAGTTCCGCCTCCCATTTCTCCCCCTTGAATTTAAATATCCAATTTTTCTCTGCATAAGAAACTTCTGACAATAACAAGTTATATTACATATCTATACTATATGGACTGGACCATACGCGATATTTGAATACTGACAGTGACACTTGAAAAAAGTATTTAATGCAAACGGGTTCAGACTTTCCCCGTAACAAATTTAAATTTCATCAAAATTGGTTCAGATAATGAACTTGGAAACGCGTAACAAGCAAAGCAAGATAGCTTCTTTTACAACGTTATTATAGGAATATACCAAAAGCGTGTGAATTTCTAGCGCAGCAGTTCCATGTTCAATGCTTTATTACAATTAAAATAAGCGAACTTGACACAAATTACATTCAGCATGGAGTGGCGTGATTATATAATTGTAATTATTAGTATTATTACACTCGAGGCCACTCCGCTCCAGATTCTGTATTGTGCTGGAAATTGTTTATTTTTTAATTCTCCACGAACCAAGGTCGGGTTTTCACGTCCATTCGCCGCGGCCTCCGATGACACGTGTGTTGGGAAATAAGTGGTTATGTCTGTTTATGGTAATTTTCGTGAAATAAAAGATAAATACTTTTTTTAAACAGTTAGGTTAAATATTTTTATGGTCTATTCTTGTGATTTTCTTCAGGATTTTTTTTAGGAAGCAGCTATATCATCTGCAGATCTAATAAATAATATGTTATCTCCATTAAATTTCACTAGAACAGTAAAAATAGGTGAACTCGTTGAAAAAAGTGAAAATGTTAACGCTAAACCGTGCGGCATTCTAGTTGATCAAACTAACGACCTTCCGAACTTAAATTCCGTGACTATAGCCAAGTGACTATCACGGAACACCCCGTATAATTTCTTCGGAGCTATTCGTGCAAAAAGCCCGAAGGTCGACGAATAGGATACAATCTTTAGCGTTACTAAATATCATTAGTCAAATTGACACATCGTTTAATTTGAATCCGAAATTGTGTTCAGATTGAGTTCAAAATCTAGCAACATTTTATTTTACTTATGTTTTATGTAAGAAGAGGAGTGATTAGTATGGGTACCTATAGTGGATGAGTTGGCAACTAAGGGTCTTCAACTCCTGACCCTATGCAATAACTAATAAGGGCCAGAGAGGACCATTAAAAGCTTGCTACCCATATTAAATAATTAGGTAATAAAAAGAGAAAATGGTTGATAACGGATAAACGGTTAACACTCACGAGTATGTCTCACGAATCTCAAGATACGTTAAATGTTATTAAAATGGTTGATTTAAAACGTAATAAGTAGCGTCTGAAACAAATCGTCAAACCCATGTTTTGAGTGTTAATGTCAGGGTTTCCATTCCAAAAATATGTGTGGTAATCATACAGGAAACAATCTCACAACAAAGACTATATAGTCCAAACTAATCTAACATTATATTTATCATTGTCTAGTACACATACTTAGTTAAGTGTGTACAAGAATGATAAATATATCTAGAGAAATAAATACTTATTCACGTAGAAAATATCCAAATATTTTCCCTTACCTGGGACCACTATACGAGGACGGGTTTTTAAACCTTGCTATTTGTATACACCATGTATAAGATTGCATTGGAATCCATCAATTCAGTGTTGCTAAGAAACCTGAAGCGCCTGACAGCCGGAAGCTTTAAGCCCCTGATAGCCTGTATCTGATGGATTACTGGGATCTGAATAAGGTTCAGCGCCATTACGTCTTTTATGGACTCAGGGCATTGTCTGGGACTCATTAATGGTGTAATACAGCTTTAACGTCATCTGGAAATTGATTACTTTTATATGTATTTGTGACGTTCTCAATATAAAGGGACCTTATGGACGCAGGCGGTTACGCCATTTTTAGAACTGTTACCATAGTATTCGTATAGTTACATGAATAAGAAGAGCGTAACTGCTTTCCTTCATAAGCAGTGATCGGAATAGGTTGAGTATATTTCCCTAACCTTGACGCATGTTCATACCCCTTCTATACGGTCGGGTGGTTGGGCCAACCGAGAGGGATGCAGCTATTTGTAGGAACGAGATGTAAATATTACTATCTCATTCTGACAGATAGCTGCGTCCTTCTCGGTTGGCCCAACCGCCCGACCGTATAGAAGGGGTATCATTCATGCGTGAGTGAGATGGGAACACATTATTGAATGAACATGCATCAAGTTTAGGTAAATATACTCTACCTATTCCGATCACTGTTCATAAGGTCCCTTTATATTGAGAACGTCACATTTAGGTACACGAATGCTTTGTACGCGACGCTTGATAAGGAAAATACAAATCAAAACAAATCAAAATCATTTATTTGTTCCAAGTTTCCAACACAGGTAAAATAATGTTGTATCACTATGTTGAGCCGCAGAGCATACACATTGTAATTCAGTTAAATAAGATACACATGCAGTTCTCATTAACTAACTGTTAAGATATACATACAGAGTAGAATGTTTTTTCATACATATACCAACGCTTTTAAATTTGAAACGATATTTTATTTTAAGTATCTATTATAATTTTATAATTATTGTATAAAAAGAGAAGGCCCAACCTAAGCCCTTGGACCTAGAAAGCTGAAATTTTGCCCTTTATGATGGATGTAGACAAGGAATAAGACGGAATTCCTACGGGATCTCGTTTTCCACGCGGGGGAAAGCTAGTCACGTAGGTATACGATAGCTTGATAACCTAAATAAGCCTTAGGAAAAATGATGATAATGATGTCATCATGCCTGTTCCTGGTGAAACGACATATTCGACGAAATGAGGGTCTGCAAAACAAGGGGACACCCGTCAAGAGACATCATCTGATGGAACTTGACCAGTGCAGATGAAACCTCGCAATAAACGGGCTAAACCTGCATTTTCTAGTCGCCAAATGAAGTTCTAGGAATCTAGAGCCCCCGGAATTTTTGGAGCTATACTGGGTGTTTTTTTATTCGTCTACAAAATTTTGGGGGTTAAATCAGTAAGTCATATCAACTTTCACTGTGGGACCAACCCCGAAATCGCGAAAAAAAATTGACCATCCCATACATTTTGGCTAGTCAGCTGACGATGTTTTGTATGGGAGGGTCAAATTTTTTTTCGCGATTTCGGGGTTGGTCCCATAGTGAAAGTTGGTCAGTATGACTTACTGATTTAAGCCCCAAAATTTTGTAGACGAATAAAAAAACACCCAGTATATGGTTAGTTTACAATTTAGGTGCCTCAATATAGTTTTTATTCTCGATTTTGGGGAGGCATATAAGCCTTCGGCCACTTATTCAGATATAATGTATTTGCCGCTTATAGGAAGAATTCCGTACAAAGAATCAAATTTCCGAACGTATTCTTAGGTAGAGATAGCACAGTCTACTTCCCTACGGTCGTCCAACAGTCGTCAGACAGAGCAATCGTGCGGGGTTCCCGGCGCGATCGAGAGACGGGCGAGTTATGATTCATATTACTTGTGCTGTGAGAGACTGTATTATATAACTGGTACTCTACATACAAGTACCACCACTTAACAAATATAGATATGGAACAGACTAAGTAAAAATAAATAAATAAATGAGACAACTCGGCGGCAATAACGAAAGGCGGCATTTCGCGAGACTTCAAAGGCGTTGTCCCACTGTAACTTTTTACGCTGTGGTATTAGTGTATGTGTGCCTATATAGATAATGTAAGCGGGCCATTGTGATCGCGAGAGTCCTTGACCCACCTTGACCGGCGTCCGCCATTGCCGTGACGAAGTGTCAAAGTGACAGGCGAGTGAAAAAGGGTTCTCGACGCCCGCCGTCAATCTCGAGGGCAATCGATCGTACTCAACTATCGCTTCTACTCGATTGAGATTCAAATCCAGTTGACGTAACGCAGTAATCGATTATCAATTGACAAAAGTTTGTTTACACAGGACAGTGCAAATGTTTTGTTGATCAAACTGAAAATGGTAAATCAATATATAGATAATTCAATTATACCTGGGTTAATAGTTTGATCCCTGTGACAGTTTCAGACGAGGGGGAAGGAGAGGGGATGAGGGATGGCACAGATTCAGTTCTGATGCTGTTGACGGAACTGCATCAAAACTGCATACCACCTGCGCAGTCTGCTTGCAGGACGCAGTCCAAATGCTGTCCGCCGTACCGGCCCTAACACTATTAAGCTACTTTTTAAGAGCAGCTTTTTATTTTCCCAGGAAAAGTGAAATCTGAAGAAAGCTTTGACCAGAACTGAGATAAGGTCTGCAGCTCAGCAGGAAGTTTTTTTTTTAATAAGTATTTCAAAGCGGTAATATAATAATAATATATTTAGTACCTGGGTCGATCAACTTTTTCTTGTTTGTTATTCTGTCCCGTTGTCCAAGAGACAACAGTGACCGAGTTTCTCAAAGAAAACTGTTATAATATATGCTACTAATGTGCTTAGGAAATAGTCCATAAAATAATGGGCTTATAACTACGACAAAAATGTACGTTTGATGAACTATAACCATAGAAAACGTATAGAGAATCATGGTGTTAAAGAGTTGTCCAGCGGACGTAACCATGACAACGAGGTACAAGAAAAAGTTGATCAACCCACCTACATAATGAAACAAAGTTCATTGCCAATAAACCAAGTACTTAATAAAATTCAAGCTGATATTATGCAAAGCCTTTGCTAAAATTTTTATTATAAACTTAAAGCCGACTAGCGATTAAATTTTATTATATGGTAATTTAATTTAATTCTTGGTCATAGTCTACAGTTAATACATAGGTAATTAAATTAAATTCTGTTTGTGGATTGATTTGTGGATTTTGATTTTGTTTTAAAATTGCCCTGTGACAAGCCATCATGTTACAATCGGTTTCATTCTGATTTTTTTTTTTTGTTATAATTAAGTTATCCCTGTTGTTAACCTTTTATCATAAATATTTGTTAACTATAGTTATAGATATAGAAATAGATATAGAAATAGATTAATATAACATATCCTAATAATATTGTGATCTGTCAACATGCGCCCTGGATTCCACAGGACAGGCCTCGCCTAGTGTGGAATCACAAGCAATAATAATTAATTAATTAATTAATTGTTAACTAATATTTTTAAGAATAAATTTTCATTTTCATTTTTCATTTTCATTAGTAAAAAAGATAAATAAATTTATTCAGTAAGTATCTAGGCCGCACGGGCACTTTTACACGTCAAAATCTACCAGCAATTCCCAAGAGGAAACCACTGCTGAGAAGAAGCACCGCAAGAAACTCAACATTAATAATTGTTTAGACGTAATTGTATAGTATGACTTGCCCTTGTAATTTTCGTTTTATATAGCCTATAACACTCGCACGATTCTGACGAATCAATTGACATCTCAATTATAAAAATCGATCCAATATCAGGTACAGTCGAGGACAGAAAGATGTATACACTTTTGGACCTTATTACAATGGAATAAGGTGAAAAAGTGTAAACATCTTTCTGTCCTCGACTGTACAAAAATGGAACTCTGGAACATTCCAATTTTTGATCACTTACATACATAACATACACTATTAAACTCATTACTCTTCGTTTGGCTTAACGCAGTCGGATAAAAATAAAAAGATCCTAAAAAAATAAAAAGACATTTCAAAGTTTCGTTACGAGAATCGGCAATTGTTTCTTTCACCATGATTAAACAGCAAAGAGCGAGAAATATCGTTTCATTTTCTTGGCAATCGCTCATTTTTCTTTCCTTTGTCCTATCAGAGTTATTTATAGACTTTATAGTCCACCAGAGAAAAGGTTGTTAATTCCGGAACGTTCCGGAATTCCCGAAATAGTTTTTGCTCTTGCAAAGTTTGGGCGAGGAATTCTCGAAGGCTATAAGGATTCTTAAGTTTGACCTTCAAACATAGATAAACATAAAATATAGTAAACGCTTTGTATTTAAGCGCATTAATTCACTCGTATCTTACTTTTATCGTCCATTAAGTACATTAAGAAATTGGACCAAGTCCCAAAGATATCTCTAGGTAGTGTGGGAGTGGGAACTCACGGTCACCAGACTTGTTCTCCGAAATGGTTTTCAAATGACCTCTCTGTGTTTCTCTCTATCTTTCTATTATGAGAAAGTATCCAAAGAAAACATACGTAGCCGATAAACATTCATTACTGACCTTAAATTATGTGCCTATTCGCTCAGAATCACTGGTCATCCACTGTTTCTCCCTACCTCTTCCTCTTCTCTTTATTTTAACCTCCTGAGGCCTACATCAAAATTTCGCTAGTTCGATACAGAATCTTATGTCAGTCAACAAAAGTTGAAAGTCATTTTACAATTTATTTATTTAGGTACCAGTTTTATGTACCAAAATTTACAACTATGTGATGCACAGATGGATTTTATAATCTAGATTACAGTCCAAAAATACATGTACACAGCATGACACAATTTTACATAAATAATACTAAACTAAAGTAAAGAAAAACATTCAACAAATAGCTCTGGGAACAACCAAAGAATAACCTAGAAATTAACTAAGTATTCTACCTAACAACTGAGTAAACAAACCTTTTGAATATATTAAATTTAGAACCAAATACATCATGCCGGTAGCACACCTCCGCCGCGAAACCGCGAAACTGTGGCGGAATCGTGATATGATATTTAATACGAAATTGAACTTTATTTCGATGCCAGAGTTTCGCTGCTACAGTTTCGCGGCGGAGATGTGCTACCGGCGTCAAGGTCGTGATTGGCAGCTACCACATCATCATACTCCCTGCGCATGCGAACAGTAGGATTGTAGAAGGAAGTATTATTTCTACCGGCGTAAGGAGAAATAAAAGATATGGAGAATCAATATAAGAGCACAATTGTCCTATATGCAGGACGTTGGGTCTCAGGAGTTTAAATTTTCTTTTGATCCACCACACATTGTAAAAAGATAATAACCTAACCGAGTTAATAACCCCCGATATCAGCGCCTAAAAACCCTCTTGAGCAATGAGCAAAACCTTTAACGGGCTCCAAGCACGTACATTTTCACTGGAAGGACTTCGTCACTAGAAGATTTCAAGAATTAAAAAATCAGATCCCCTCATCAACTAGAAAAGAACTTATGATCTTCAAACGGCTGAACAGATTTTCATGAAACATGGCTCCCGAGTGTTCTTACTCGGGATAAAATTATCTATGACACAAAAAAAACTAAACGAAAATCGGTTCATCCGTTTGGGAGCTACGATACCACAGACAGATACACAGATACACAGACAGATATACGTTAAACTTATAACACCCCTCTTTTTTTGGGTTGGGGGTTAAAAACCCAATTACTCACTGCACAGTAACTCGGTGTGGCACCCACGTACCTATACAGTCTACCTATTGCTCTACAAAGGCACTTCAACAAGAGTGTTCCTCACAAGTAAGTGCCTACCTCATGCATTTAACAAAGGGTGTCCCAGGTGTGCGCGGAGGTAAAGGTATGTCACTTGAAATCGGGTCGCGACTCGAATGTTAAGCGATCCGATTGGAAGGGACCCTGCAGATAAATGAGTTATCACGACCATATGGGACATTAATTCAGTTTGAATATCGATAGTGGAAAGGGAATTTTAAATAATAGCGTTTGATAGGATTTATGTCTCCTTGAACGTAGCTACGGTATGTTTGTGTTAAAGTTACGTAGGGAGTATTGTATTGTGCTTTAAATATTACATATGTCACAAAATTTTAAGCAAATTAGCAAAAAAAAATTTAAGTAAAAAAAAAATAAACCGTCTTCAAAAACCGACTAAAAAGGGTTAAATAAAGAGCGGCCTCCTAAAAGTCCTAGGAATTGCCTATTTAGGGGATTAAAAAATGAAACCTAAAAATGTACCTACATTTTTAGGTTTCATTTTTTAATCCCCCATTCTAGACCCCTGTTTAATCATTTATAAAATTAATTTCATATTTATTTTACGAAAAACTATGCCAAATTTCAAGTTGATAGCTTGTGTAGTTGCTGAGAAAAGAAAAACTGCTGTGACAGGCAGACAGACAGACAGACAGACAGACAGACAGATAGACCGACCGACAGACAGACAACGAAGTCTCACCATAAGGGTTCCTTTTTTACCATTTTGGTACAGAACCCTAAAAAGATAAAAGATATTTATTCAGTAAGTAGGCCGCACGGGCACTTTTACACGTCAAAATCTACCAGCGCTTCCCGAGAGATCACTGCTGAGAAAAAGCGCCGCAAGAAACTCAACAGTTAGCCATTCTTTAAAAATATATGCATGCATTTACAATACAGATGAAATTATTTTATTGCTTCCAGCTCTTTCCAGAAGTCTCAAAGTAAAAAATACTATTTTTACATAAAATTTAAACAGGTGTTTAAATGATGAACGGTAACAATTTTAAGAGGGCACACTTAATATAAACTCGGTAGTTTTTAGGATTCCGTACCTCAAAAGGGAAAAAGGAACCCTTACCTAAAGGATCACTTCGTTGTCCGTCTGCCTGTCTGTCAAGACTCTTTTTATTAGGAACGCGTGGGTGTATCAAGTTGAATTAATATCAAATACTTAAGTCTGCAACCCCTTGGAGCTGTAAAAAATTAAACTTCTAAGTCAACGCAATCAAAAGATGCGGCCGTTTATGCCGCATATATACAAGGGATTCTCAAGGGAATCAAAATCTATAGGGTACTTCCCGTTGACTTATAATCATGAAATTTAGCAAGAAGCAATGTCTTATAGCACAAGTAAAGGAAAAAATCCGAAAACCGTTAATATGTTGTTACATCACATAAAAAATATTATCTGTATAAACTGACACTCACTAAGTAGGAGAGCGCATACTTAGTATGTGCCAGTTTATACTGGACTGTTTCTATTGTATTCCCGTGATTTACGAACTTTTTACATATCTACAAGTTTGTGCGGATCCCTCGGTGCGCGAGTCTGATTCGCTTTCGGCTTTTGGAAATCTGATAACTATAATAAACTGGGTCTGCTCTTTGGATGTATAAAACTTGATCATTCTTCCTTGTTGATTCATTGATCATCATTCCTTAAAATTAAAGGACACTTCGTACATAAAAGACGCAGGTGGCAAGTTTATTAGGCCACCTTTGAAAAATTGTGATGATTTAGAATTTGAAAGTGATGAATACTGGTCTTGTTATATTAGAAATCTGGCTGGTTCGCTGTATCGCACTTCAAGTACTTGTTCTATGGGTTTGGTGGTTGACGAGAGGTTGAAAGTGAACGGGGTGAAGAGTCTACGGGTTGTAGATGCCAGTGTGATGCCAAGAGTACCGGCGGCGGCGACCATGTTGGCGACAATCATGGTGGCAGAGAAGGGAGCTGATGTGATAAAAGAAGACCACGGAAGGATGGAGAAAATTTCCGTGTAGTTAGAAATACGAAATGATGTTAATATATGCAAATAAAAGTTTTGAATTTGAGTTTAGAAATGTGGATGTACATTCAGTCAACAAAGTATCGGGAATGGATGATTTGTTTATGGTTCCAAATTCAAATTTTTGTTTTTTTTGTTGTTGTTAGATTGGCACAACTGTTTTCTATTGTGGCGCGGAGTTTGAGTTGCATCTGTTATTTATATTAAATACAGTGCTGTTTTTAGTTATATCATATCTAGTGTGTATTGCGAATTTCATAATGGACAAAAACATTGAACAAAGAGTTTGTCTTAAATTTTGCATCGCCAATGGAATTTCGTGTTCGGAGTCACTGAAAATGTTACAGAAGGCTTACGGTGATTCGACTTTATCAAAAACACGTGTTTATGAGTGGTACAAAGCGTTCAAAAGCGGTCGAGATGTGATGGAAGATTTGCCTCGCTCTGGTAGGCCATCAACGTCTGCAACTGAAGTTAACATCGCAAAAGTGAAGGAAATAGTGACTGAAAATCCTCATTCAACTTTGAGAGAGATAGCCGCCGAACTTTCTGTATCTCACGAGTCGATCCGTACTATTTTAACTAATCATTTGGGTATGAAACATGTTACCGCTCGGCTAGTCCCAAAAGACCTGAATTTTCTCCAAAAACTCAATCGCATGAGAGTCGCTGAGGACATGCTAGAACGAGTCAATTCCGACCCAACATTCATGAAACGCATTGTTACTGGTGACGAGACGTGGGTTTACGAGTTTGACATGCAAACTAGTCAACAAGCTTCGGAGTGGCGCTTCGTGGCACCCGTTTTCAATCGGTAGAAGACATAAAGGAGAATTCGCGCCAAGAACTGAATTCAATTCCGGAAACAGCGTTTAAAAAATGTTTTGATGATTGGATTATTCGTTGGCGTAAGTGTATCGTTTCTGAAGGAGCATACTTTGAAGGTGATAAAATAAATTTGGATGATTAACAAACAGTTTGTGTATTATTGATCTTTTCCCGGTACTTTCTTGACAGAGTAGTATATGTTGCATACATAAATCAACTAAGAAGTTAATAGGATTAACTAAGTATTTTCTTTTTTTGTTAAGGTCAAAAGAATGATTTTAGGCCAAGGTATTGTTTTTCTTTTTGAAAAATTTTCATTTAAAATAATTCCCAGGTAGTCGTGGGACTGCCGGTAGACAATCATGGGCAGACTTGCCATTTTCTAAGTTCTCGGCCAATTTCTCTAATATTAGTCTTAAACGATAGACCTGTTGGCGTTCTGCTTTGTTCGGATTTGCCGGTTTTCTGGTTTAAAAATTTTGGTTTCAAATGATGTTATTATTTTCTGTGAGTTCTTATGTTACTCTGAATTAGTGTCATTGGAGTGATTATGAGGATTATAACACACTTTGTATTTTTTCGTTGGGGTTTGTACATCCCGAGATATTTAAGTTTTAGTGGAGCAATTTAACAAAACCTCCTGGGAATTGCTTACTTGGTGTCTAATAGATACATGAAATATATCCAAGCCGGTGTCAAGTAATAGCAATCCGGCTTGGTTATATTTCATGTACCTATTAGGCACCAAATAGGCAATTCCAAGGAGACCGGTAATTATTTAACCCTTTTCAGTGGGTTTTTGAAGACGGTTTTAATTTTTGCTAAACATTTTTTTTCGCTTTTTAGTGATTTAGGTGAGTAAATAGGTACCTAATATTATTATGTGATTACTAAAACACATACTACATCGCATTAAGAAACAATATTAGCCTAATACCAATTTCTCATCACCCTTAACAAAATGTCGCTGTCCAAGATGCAGGGCCGTTAATAATTGAGGAGTTCCCCCCGTACTACATTATCAGTTGCACTTCACCACATGCATTATGATGAGTAAAAACAGCTTCATAATTCTTAATAAAGATCCCTGAGAAGATTGCTACCCGTGAATCACTTACGAATCTCTGGTCTTCATCATTATTTCTTCAACACCAAGAGGTGCTTTTAGAATGCAAATTCTTAAAGTCTTACATGTAATACTAGAGTTTGTTTGTTACGTCAAATCTTGTAACTGAATTTTGAACCACTTCCCGGTATCCGATTGAGCTCAAATTTGACATACCTACGTAACTTCTGTGACAATGCAATAATATGGTACCATGGAGCTGGTCTGATGATGCAGTCGGAAGGTTCGGCCTTTTTATGTGACGCGAACTGTACCACCTCGGCTGAGAGGAAAGTCTGTGTAAGGCGGTTCCATATATAAATGAATAATATGGTCTAAGGACAAAATACAATGTCGTTTGTCTATATATACCGACCTACTTCTATAGCTGCCGTTGACCTAATGACCTCTAGCTTCTTAAGGTGGCTTCCCACGGTACGTGACATGGACGGTACAACTTCAGCTCACATATAAACGATCTCCGTGTGAACAGTTTCACGAAGTGTTTATTAAAGTAAGTATGTTATAATGATAATAATTATTATGAAGAATTAAGTTTCTTTTTACACGACTGCCCCAAAAAAGGAGTGTAATGTTTTCAGGGTTCATGTTCGTATGTATGTAGGTATGTATGTATGTATGAGAGTTTCTTTATTCCACTATAACTTCTAAATACCTTGACCGATTTAGATGTGTGAGGTATCGTTAGAATCCTTACGTCATCCCAAGTAACATAAGCTATGTGACGTTATAAAGAAAACAAAATGGCGGACTATATACTCCATATTGCGGGGCCGAAATATTTTTTTTTATTAGAAACCTATCAAGTGAGGTATCAAAATAACGGGTTTTAAAAGACGATTACAAAAATATATACAACTTATGTGTTTAAAGCTTATTTTGGTAGAAAAAGATTTTTTTTAAATAAAATTAAAACGCACAGAAAAAAATGGCATCCGAACCTATTGAGTCTGGTATCAAAGAAAGCACTTTGAAAGGCAATCATAGAAATATATGATACTCATATGTTTAATTGTACCTTTGGAGAGGAAACACGAAATGTTCTACATCGCGCAATTGGAGTTTTTCGTGGCAGCTATAAGACGTGATTACGCACGCGGCGGCCGCGGCGATTAAGATATTATTTTTCAACTGAGAAGTGTAGATATAGATAATATTATAACAAGTATATGACTCAAATGACTTCTGGCTATGTTCATAGACTCTGATTGGCCCTTATGTTGTTTATGAGTTTAGATGGGTACGTATTATAATGTATTAAATCAAAATCTATAACTTTACAATGTATACGTTCAAAATACATAAAATCAGAAAATATAATAGCTAAAAGAAATAATAATCACAATTAATAAAGTACGTTTTTCATAATGGTCGAAATACATACAATTAAAATGGCTAAGTTCACAATTTATATTTTCGAGAGAAAGGGGCGGATGCTTTCGGTTGGTGATGACCACTTCCTGATATGACCACTTCCTGATATGACCACCTCCCGATATGACCACTGCTTGATATATGAGTTCCCAGTAAGTATGTCCGTTCCCGATTATGTCTCAGATCGCAAATTTTCCCAATACGTAGGTAGGTTAGGTTAGGTTCGTTTTTATATCAGGCCCGGAGGGCCAAAACAACCCAGAAATAGGAGCTTCGCACGGCGTCTAAAAACACTCACACTCACTCACTCACTCACTGCACTCACTTTCACTTCACTCACCTTGAAGCGAAAGGTCCCCCGACTGCAATCGAAATAAAATATACATATATAAAAAGACGAGAGTGTGTAGATTCAGTCACGGTCATAAACCTCTATAAACTTTTTCGCCTTATGTCATTGAAATATAGAGTAAATGTGTAAACATGTTTATGATGTGACTGTACACTTATATTCTAGTTTGCATTTATTAAATTAACTACCATATCTAAAATTTATTTCTAACTTTTTTCAGTTTGTTTTTAAACAGCAGTCGTGTTTTTTTTTTTTTTTATTTTTTTTTTTTGTATGGGGAAATATCTATAGTAAACACTTTCGGTCTATTTATCTGTCTGTCTGTTTAATAGAAGCTAGGCGGACTAGGCAAATGATGTTATATTTAAAACTAGCATTTGCCCGCCACTCCCACGCAGAAATTTGTCATCGCTGTTCCCTTAAAAACTGTTCGATTTTCCGAGTTAACTCTACCTATGTCTGTCTCGAGGCTATAATATAAACTTCCTCTGTACCAAATTTCACATTGATTCCTATCGAGATCCCATATTTTTTATTTTGCTTTAATAAATTGTAATTCATGTAGCAAACAGTAGAGAAAAATATTTTTCGAATAACTATAAAAATAACCAAGATATAAGCCATTAAAAGATTTGTTTCTATCTCTTTCTAGCAAAACAGAATTTAATATGGAGTATATATGGCCGTAGTGGACGCTACGTCTCGCTAATTAGTAGTTTTAATTGTTCATATTATCCATATTTTTCAGCCGATTTTAATTTTATTTTCACTTTTTGCCATCTCTTTTACGCTATTTTCATACTTTGTTAAGAAATTACATAAAAAATTCACACAAATTCCTAATTAAATAAAATAACACTTTATTTTACCTATAAAAAGGTTCACTATAAACTTTAATGAAACCATCGAAGTAACTTGGCCGTAAAGAAGCAATAAAACGCGCTAATCCACTAGATTAAGGAACGCGTTAATAAACGCACGTAATTAAATAACGAAATAGGCGCAAGCGCACGCCTAATAAAGAAATTTCTCACGTACTAATTGATAGGTGCCATTGATCAATGTGCGATAAAGAACAAGCTGTAGCGGAATTGTAAAAAAAAGGTTTACTTACTTGTACCCTGCCGTGTTTATCTTAACTCCGTTCCATTAGGGGTTAGAATCTTAAATCAATTGGCTATTTGACTGACTGGTCAAATCAGCTTCTTTTATTGAAACGTCAAAACGATCCGGTAGTATAAAGTTAATATAAAAATAGTAAAATGTGACGTCACAATGTTCAGTGTTCCTTTATAAAGTTTTTGTTGAATTAAAAATCGTTTAAATTCCAAAAATAAACGATAGCTAGGTTTATCCGTGTTATTTTCGAAAGCTTAGATTTAGTGGTGGTGTAAAAATAATTTATTTTGACATTAGTCAAATAGCCATAGATTTGGTTACTTCAGGTTAAAAATTGACATTTGCTTCGTACGAAAAGTGACAAATTTTAACCTGCGAGCCTATGGACGTGTTTATTGATGTCGGTAAGCGTGGATAAAACTTCCGTCACTTTCTGACTAGTATTAGTGAGAGGGACGGATGCTTTATCTACGTTTTTCCCCCGCGATAAAGGCGACCAATAAGGGGCCAAGTAACTAAATCTATCCGCGGTTTGCGTTCATATTGGGAACGGGCCTTAGGCAACTCGCTAAGAAGCTCGTTGGCAAAATCTATATGTATATACATACATACTATAGCGACTCGCCAGAGGCTTCGCCCCCGCTGCAAATTTCTGACTTTCCCGGTGGATAATCCAAATTTTTTTTCATACATACCTTGTCCTTACAATCACAAACACAACAAAAAAAGAATTAGCCTATTTATTTTTTTCATCAAGTGGTTTTCAAGATAATGCCAGTTTAAAGTAAAAGGTTTTTGCTAATTTAAACATAAATCTGGAAATATCTTGTAAACCATGTGACTTTTACTGAGGTCGCGTTAAGCTGGTTCGGTGTGGGGATGATGCGTATCACATTTCTATCCGTCAAAACAAAATGGCTGGTTCTGTCCGAGTTAGGCTGGTCTACCTCCGGTGTCAATGTGGCGTACGACTTATGGGACACCCTATACATTTAAGTACGAACATCGCCGTCTAGAACTACAAACTAGTTTGGTACGTTACGACAACTTGTGTTATATTGTCCCCTGATGTTTATTTTTTAAATTAGGGCCCGTCATGCAGCCCGGGTCAGTAGTGGGGGCGGGCCATGCATTACTAGAGTGCCGGAAGCACTAATTTCCTTCCTCACCTTACCACTTTCAAGATCTTTCACCGATAATATATCGACCAGCAAGCCTGACATGCATCACGAGCATAGTGTCAGCACGAATAAAAAGTTGCTAGAGTGATTAAACATCATGCTTAGCTTAGAGCCTGTGCACACTAGCCCTTAGAACCCCGGTCAAAATCGCTGGGTGTGCTGTGCACAGGCTCTTAACCCATTATAGGCTGAATTGTTTGATTATTGAATTTTACTTTGATTTTTAATGTACTGTACATATAGCACAGTCATACCACGCCATTGGGTTCCAAACGGCACCGCCAGACTATAATGAGTTAATTGATTTGAACGATTTATTTCATTTAGAAATACCGGATAAAATCGTTTAGTGATTAAAAGGTAATAAAAGTCACGATGAGACACTTTTATTTTAAACCTTAATCGTTAAGTCTTACGTTAGAATATGGAATAGATGTATTCATTTACCTAGCACCGGTAATTTATCTCGTACATGCATATTAAGCCCGCAGGAGCCAACTCGACATTTTTAAAGCATGGAGAAGGCAAACGAGCACGCAGGCCAACAATGACACACATATCCGCTTCCGCTCAAAAGACTCATCACACAAATAGTCGTACTTGCTTCCACCCGGATCGAACCCAGGGCCGCTAGCCTTGAAGCTCTCGTTGCCCCCGTGTAGGCATGCCACGGCCAACAGACAGACTAACCGCGTCAACACGCTATGCACGGAAAGAGAGGCAAAACATCAGTGTAGAATACGATCGGAAACTATTGTTTAGGCTGGATATCGCACAATGCTCTATATGTTTACATAGCGACGCGTACGCAGCTTCCCACATTCTTCATTAGCGACATTGACCCGGTTTCCCACGCGAACCGGACGCAAAACAAACAAAATTCACACAACCGGACCTTTTACTACATTCGCTACTGACATCTAAGAGCCGTAAGTAATTTCAACACACTACGGTGTCACTGGCACTGAATGTGTAGCAAAAACGAGAATCTCAGCTTCTCACGTGGTGCACCATCCCTTTCGTTCTCTGGGAGTTGGATAGAGCAAGCGCTAGGTCAGACGTTTGTGATTTCTTACGGACGTCGTTTCGAAATATTTTTTTCGTTGAATTTTCGAGTTATATGCTCGGAGGTTTCCGGGAAGCACTAAGTTGTGTCGAAATTAAATGTTATGCTAAAGAAACATAAAAATGTTGACAGGCTATAGTCACAGATTACCTCAGTTAGTATAGTGTTGGACACATTAAGTTGACAGGCACCAATAATGGACACTTAAACCTTAATTCAAAGATCATACGGTTAAAATTTTTTTGTTGCAAAATAAATGAATAACCCTTATCTTCTTCAAAATAAGAATCATGTGTCCATTATTGGTCCTTGTCCATTACTGGTGCCATCACCTATTCCACTGGATTCAAAAGGGTAACACAGACTAACAGTCCACCGGCAGTCCCAAGTCTGCCAGCGGGCTTAACATGCATGGACAAGATAAAATTTGACAGGTGCTAGGGAAATGAATACATTCTAACGTAAGTCAGAAGTCGTTTATCTTATACGTCGGGAACTATCAAGATTTCCGGGATAAAGTGTCCTGTGTCACTCCAGGATTGATACTATCTGTGTGTCACAGAAAATTGCAAGTTAAATAAAAGCTTGTAAAAATAGGCTGTGATTGACAGACAGACAGACAGACACGTGAGATTCATATAAGGGTTCTTTATGCATTTTTTTGGTATCGAAGTGATATGGAACCCTAAACTATCGTGGAATTCGGATGATGGAATTCAGGATAGTGCGGTTTAAAGGTAAATTTATTCTATTTGGAGAGGGATTTGAATTGGAAGTATGTACGTTACGTACACGTACGCGTTGGTTGTATAAAAGAGGATTGACTTTAGTCTATACATTGTATTATCTGTAAAGGAACTAGATTTTTCCCGCGACTCCGTCCGCATAGAAGTCGTTTATCGTGTATCCCACGGGAACAATCAAATTTTCCGGGATAAAATCTATCCTATGTCCTTCCCGGGGACTCAAACTATCTCCGTTCTAAAATTTCATCTAAATTGGTTCAGCGGTTTAATCGTGAAGGTAACATTCAGGCAGACATACAGAGTTACTTTCGCATTTATAATATTAGTTATCGGTTGTTATTTGTAATCTGTATATCATTTACAACTAACATTATAAAATCGGAAGCACTTATTTGTATGTTTGTCCTTCGTTCACAACAAAACGGAGCAACAAATGGACGTGGTGTTTTGCACAGAGGTTTAAGGAACGAGAACGATATCGGCTACATTTATCAAATAAAAATTCACCCATTCATTTATTTTTTTATGTACAGAATTTCCTATTTTCCGCGATCATTTATTTCGTCAGCTTCAGTTTTCAATAAATCCGTTCACCAAAGATCCTATTAATCCTATTAAACTTAAATACAATACAAAGGTTTAAGCGTGAAGTGGAAGATGAAGATTAAACTGTTCAAGTTTGATAATCGCTCAAAGTTTACGACGCGCCGAGGGACTTCTGTTTGAAATATAATATCGGGTACCTTATTGATTTAATAGCGGTGCCTCTATTTTACTTAGTTTTAGTCCATATTGCTTCTGTGTAAAAACGATAAGTCATACAAGCGTCAAATTTGGTATGATTTTATTCGTCAAACATTTTGGGGGTTAAATCAGTAAGTCATACTGACCAACTTTCACTATGGGACCAACCCCGAAATCGCGAAAAAAAATTTGACCCTCCCATACAAAACATCGTCAGCTGACTAGCCAAAATGTATGGGATGGTCAATTTTTTTTTCGCGTATTCGGGTTTGGTCCCATAGTGAAAGTTGATCAGTATGACTTACTGATTTAACCCCCAAAATGTTTAAGACGAATAAAAAACATCCTGTAGAACATAACATATAGAAAAGCAACAAAGAGAGTCCGACTCGCACTTGACCGGTTTTTAAGAACAAATACTTACAATAAACGTTGAAAAAAAAACATTTATTGTTATTATTTACTTATTATTTTACACACCCCTTGTTATTTTACTTTTAGACTTGTTATATTATCACATGTATCTGAAAAAAAAAATAACGGGCTGTCTTTTACGGTTCAAAAGATACAGCTCTTTAAAGGACGGACGGACAGCGTAGGCTTAGTAATAGGCAGGGCCGGATTTAGGGGCGGGCAACCGGGGCTACAGCCCTGGGGCCTCCACAAATGGGGGGCCCCACAAAAAAAGCACCAAAATTGAAAAAATCGTTAAATCTATTAGGAAAATAATTAGGGGCCTGGCCTCCGCTTCTTTTTTTATTTTCCCAGGGCCTCCAGACCTCTAAATCCTGCCCTAGTAATAGGCACCCTTCGGGTACGGAACCCTGAAAACAGCCATATCGGTGGAGCCATTCTCAAGTGCTAATCCATCATACTGCAAGTAGTTTTTTTTATATAGATATATGTATGATATACCAATAGCAAGACGGGCTGAAACAATTCGGAATAAAGCAAGAGTACAAATGTACTTAGGATAATTAATTAATTGGCATAATATACGAGAAAAAATTTGACAGGTGCTAGGGATATGAATACATCTATTCCATATTCTAACGTATGACTTAACGCTCAAGGTTTAAAATAAATGTGTCTCGTCCTGACTTTTATTATCTTTTATTACTAAGCGACTATTGCGATTTTCACATTTTAATAGCGATTTTATCAAGACGAGACAATTTTATTTTAAACCTTTAGCATTAACTGCCGCACTCAGAGAGGTTAATTAAGTTTTAAGTTTCATTAAAGTTGCTGCGTCTTACGGCCGTACTCAGAGACGTCAATTAAGATTTAAGTTTCATTAAAGTAGCTGCTGTCACTTTCTTTGCTATAGCAATAGAATAAGACGTAGCAACTTTAATGAAACCTAAAACTTAATTGACGTCTCTGAGTGCGGCAGTAATTCTATTGCTATAGCAAGGAAAGTGACAGCAGCTACTTTAATGAAACTTAAAACTTAATTGACGTCTCTGAGTGCGGCAGTAAATCTATTGCTATAGCAAGGAAAGTGACAGCAGCTACTTTAATGAAACTTAAAACTTAATTGACGTCTCTGAGTGCGGCAGTAATTCTATTGCTATAGCAAGGAAAGTGACTGCAGCTACTTTAATGAAACTTAAAACTTAATTGACGTCTCTGAGTGCGGCAGTTAGTCTTACCTTAGATTTTGGAATATATGTATTTCCCTAGCACCTGCACCCCAAATTATATCTCGTTCATGCATGCTAGGGGGCCTGATGGTTTGGGTCACGTGATACCTAAGTATTTGTTTTTTTTATATCATTATGGGTCAACCCCCACCCGATGATGCAAAAATCATTCGTACTAAAAACATCACGTTTTTTTGTCCTTTTTCGACGACGAAAATCAGAATTCGATCTCACACGGGGCTCTTATCTAGAACTTTTCATATAATATATACGACGTTCTCAATATAAAGGGACCTTTTGGAGGCAAACGGTTACGCCATTTTTAGAACTGTTACCATAGTAATCGTATAGTTACAAGAATAAGAAGAGCGTAACTGCCTTCCTCCATAAGGCCCCTTTATATTGAGAACGTCACATACGAGTAAATATACTAAACTTGGCTATTGTAAAAGTCGGATTGTCCCATTCTTGCCACTTTCTTTCATTATCAAAATGAAACAAGCCTCGGGAGCTCGCGTTTGTCACGAAGTGTAACCATATCAAGATAATACAAGATACTTTGAACTCTGTCGAAGGACTTTTGTATCTAACATCTGTCGTAGACATTCAGTCGTCTGACGTAGGTCGTTGACTTCTCAGCTTCAAGCGATGAGAACTTTAGTGGCACTTAGCTCGCGACTTTAAGAATGCAGCGACAAAATGCTCAAGAACTGCACTTATTCCATACCGCAGCATATATGTATGCGTCGGATGAGCCGTCGAACGTCATTCTCTAGTCAAGTAGCACAAAAGCTGTATAAGAGGTTATACAGCCATTATAACTCTAGTTTCAGCATTTTAAGGGCTGTATAAGCTCTTATACAGTTTGGTGCTGCTTGGATACAATGTAAGACTATCCTCAAGCTAAAAAAAATCTTTTTACAAGCTTTTATTTTTTTAACTTGTCTTGTTAGTATGGGTCAAATCTTGGAACTAAATTTTGAACTTCTTCCCGGTGTCCGATTGAGCTGAAATATGGTATACCTTCGTAACTTTGGTGACAATGAAATAATATGGCACCATGGAGGTGGTCTGATGCAGTCGGAAAGTGGCCACAGGAATTCCGCAACGAAATAAAATAGCCCCGCCGTGTTTGGGCTCGTTGGATTTGCCTTGAGCAGATGATGACTTTTGGCATACACACAATGTTCCAATTTACGACCATCTCCAGATCAACTCTTAGACGCCACAATATTAGGATCGCCATCGGGTTTACATATTATGTATTCTAAATTAGTACTTACAGCCCATTGCAATAAGGTTTCATATTAGTTCATCAATTTCACCATGACAAAAGTTTTTGTAAGTTTCTGTCAAAAATTACATTTTTGGACAAGCGTTTTTTGCCGCCTGTATGCTTAAAGTCATCATCTCGTCAGCAAACCCAACGAGCCCAAACACGGCGGGGCTATTTTATTTCGTTTCGGCATTCCTGTGGCCACTTTCCGACTGCATCAGACCACCTCCATGGTGCCATATTATTGCATTGTCACCAAAGTTACGTAGGTATACCATATTTCAGCTCAATCGGACCCCGGGAAGAGGTTCAAAATTCAGTTCCAAGATTTGACCCATACTAACAAGGCAAGTAAAAAAATAAAAGCTTGTAAAATAGTAGATAGGATCCAAAGATCCAGAGCGGCTAGCACATCTTGTGTTTTCTGGCTTGTCGCTCAGTATCGTAGACTAGTTAGAAAGGGAGATCCGTGCGGCAAACAAGTCACGGACCTGCGAAGGTAATCTGTGCCTGCGACAAAAGAAAGGTCGGCGACAGAATTGTCTCAAAATTGAATTTTATAGTGGAATTAACTTTTGAGCTGGCCCTTGTGATGATTTGATTTATTTGTTATTTCTGTATTATTGAATCGAGTTTGCTTGTTACTCGACTGTTCAAGAAGGAGGGTAATGTAAAGGTGGGTAAAACGTGTACCTATGTGTGCATATATAAATGTAGGTAGGTACATATGCATTGTCTTAAGTCGCGTGTCTCTTTCTACCTTGGCAAATAAGATAGTGACAGGTGTGTTAATTGGATATTAGAGCTAATTTAAATTACGTTTATGCAACTGGGTGTTGGGACAAAATAAACTCTCATGTCACGGTAATTGTATGAGGTTGAATGAGTTGCGTGTGTCTATATGTATTGTACACATGAATGCATACGTAATACCGAAGCGATTTGGCTGTATCCTGTACTTGGAGGCTCTTCTCTGGCCAGACAATGATGGATCGCATGTGGAGTAGTTCCTTTGTGCGAGCCCATTCATCTTCCCGACTGACATTTCGCTTATAACGCAACCGGTGCCCTGGACTAGGTATCAGTATACACTTTGCTTGGATAAAACGAAATTGGGCGCTGATTGTGGGAGGCAAGTGCTAATTTACGTGTAAAGGTACCTACTTGGTGTTAAAATTATTAAGATAGTTACGGTTTATCAGGTACTAGCGACCTGCTCTCGCTTCGCTCGGGGTACTATTGTATACGTACATAATCCTTCAGTGAAAAATTAACTAAGCGATGGTGAAAACCGCATTAAAATCCGTTGCGTAGTTTGAAAGATCTAAGCGTACATACAGAGGGACAGACGGCGGGAAGCGACTTTGTTTTATACTATGGAGTGATTTATGTAATCCCTGTAATTTTCAAGTAAAAGTATAGTTGAAGTCTAGGGTTTTAAGAAGAATCTGAAATTAAATTGTCAATTTTAAGACTTCTTATCCTAATATTTTTAAATGCTGAAATCTCTATAAGGCTATTTGCAATCTCAAGTCTGCAGTGCGTGGACTAAGCCCGGTAGCACACCTCCGCCGCGAAACCGCGAAACTGTGGCGGAATCGTGATATTTAATACGAAATTGAACTTTATTTCGTTGCCAGAGTTTCGCTACTACAGTTCCGCGGCGGAGATGTGCTACCGGTCTCAGGGCCGCATTAATAAACTAATCTTGTCTGAGATGCTTGTCTTAAGACACATGTCTTTAAGACAGGTATCTCAGCCTAGATCAGTTTATTAATACGGCCCTAAGATGGAATTCCTCTATGCTATCTTTTCGCCCGCTGTCTTATCTCCGCGATCCTGCTTAAGACAGGCCAGTGGGTAAGATGATAAAAGCGACCCGGACTATTTCTGCACTACTACTTTGAAAATAGATGTTAGAAGACACCTAGCCGTAGATGGTCAAAATTGCTCGACAAGCATTTACGTGCTTGACCTCGGTCAAGCATCCGCACTCATAAAGAGGTTCCTACATGGTCAAAATAGCTTGACAAACATCATGCCAGAGTGTGTTGCTTGAGAAACATGCATCTGAACGTCTAAGTATGCTTGACAAGCATTGCAAAAATATGCTTGTCAAGCACACCAAGATTTGTTCTAGACGATCAAAATGGACAAGTACGAAAAATTCACGTGCTTGTCAAGCAGTTTTGACCGTCTAGGGGTCCCTCCTTTATGTTCACCCCTCTCTCCAGATTGAAATTCCAATAATTTCAGGGTTGGGACATCTGAAGTTTCGAATTTATTGCTTCGTCCAGGACCCAAATTAAGCATTCAACAACAATATCACACAAAACATACTTTTCCTTTCCATTCTTCCAAACAAACCTGGCGCCTCCAAACCCGTCCGTTCACTTTCCTTACATTTAAATCCGATATAACAAGCGAATCATCGCCGAATGAGTCAGAACGATAACTTTTTTGTGTGCTTTCTCCCACACCTGTCCGAAACGAGCACGGATCGCGGATACGGACACTTTCCACTCAGGAAATGGGAGCACCGTTTTGCATGGCCTTGATTAAAAGTACACTGGCGAGCAACGTTTGCAGTCTGCTCGCCTCCGACCGCCAGTCTCTGTCAAGCGTTTGGAGGTGATGCACGTGGTGTGACGACGCTGTGTTTTATACGCGAGTGGCAAGTGTAGTGAAGTGACAGTTGTGAATTGTAGTGTGTGAATATCCTTAAAGCTGGAGCGACAAAGGCAACCGAGGTCTGTTGCTATGTTCTGTAATATTTTCTTATTTTGCGCCATGTTTTTGTTTACTGTCGGCATTTGAGTGATTGAAAATTTTCGTGTTTGATCGCGAAATTGTGAAAGTTAGTAAGATGTGGTTACCGATGTGGTCACGGCTTGCTGGTTTAGTGATTTATGTGTTGCTTTATTTTGAATTGAGATTGTTGTTGAGTCTAATTACGTGAAAGTTACGAGGTTCTGATCAGAAGATTTCTTGATTTAGGTACTGCATTTTTATAAAAGTCGATGTAGTAGGTAGATACATATACATGGTGTTTAGTTCTACGTTCTTTGATACTACTAAGGTTACTTAATAAATATTGTACAACATGATAAAGTGTGAGTGTTTGTTTGTTTGTTGTTTCCGTCTTGTTGCGAGTCGGATCGCTGGCAAAAGGTAGTTTTACTTAATAAAGGCCCTGTGCCTGAGTTAATGTTGCTGGTGATACTTTACATTGGCTGGTTATTTTGGCAAAATATTAAATATTACTTTGGTCTAACCATAGTTCATTAAACCAAACTAAGATTTATTTCGATTTAAGTCGCATGGTTTACGAGATAGGTATGCCAGTTTAAAGTTTGTACTGGAAAATAACTTTAAACTGGCAAATCTTGAAAACCATGCGATACCTATTTACTAAGGTCATGTTAGGCTGGTTCGGTGTGGGGACAATGCGTAACGCATTTCCACTCCGTTAAAAAATAATATACCTACCCAAATCAAAAATCAAAAAAAAAAAACAAAAAAATCAAAATACAAGAAAAAATGTCTGGTTTGGTCCATCTTAGGCTGGTCTACCTCCAGTGTCAATGTGGTGTATTGATATTGGGACAGCCTGTAGAATTCTGCACTTCCACGTTAAATAATTCATTACAAGTGCAGTCACGAGCTTTAATTTGAGACCTGAGACATTGACAACTTCAAGCAATATTTTTTTGAAATGGGTCCCAAATTAAAATGCTCGTGACGACCGTACAATATAATAAAAGTTTAAGATTCACGAAACTATTGTTGCTATTGCCTTGTAGTTAAACTGATTTCTTAATGAACATTAACTGTAATATAAAATTTGCGTGATGTAATTAATTATAATTATAAAAGTGGACGGTGTTGAAGCTCGTTAAACGTTCATTAGAATAGCGTCTGTAACGTTGGCCAGGCGTTTTATAATTAATATATAAATAAACTTAGATGGATAAATACAAACATCACGTCACATCATCCGAATGACACTGCGGGCTTAAAATGCATAGGTACACGAGATAAAATTTGAGAGGACAATTCAATTTGTATGTTATGCATTTACAAAACGGACGGACGGACAGCCTAGGCGTAGTAATAGGGTCCGACTTCCTAAAAGTGAGTGTATATGTTAGCAAGAAAATTCTGGTGTTTTCGTAATGGTCCGCGTCCGTTTACGGTTTGATTTTGCTGACTCGTGATTGGTTGTTGAACCGGATACGAAAATGTTTATCCTCCTGACATCTAGATGTCAACGTAATTTAGTAATAGCAACACTAATTCTAATTAAGGTGTTATATTGGTTGATTTTCATGTCCTTTGTATATATAGTACATAAGGTGTCACGAGGATATAAGTAAGCTTTGTTTCCGCTAAACTTGTGTTTTTTAAGCCTCCGCGCCTCTACAAATATTGCAGCGGTATTAAAAGATTCCCTTTGCCGAAATACGTAATTCAATAGCGTATCAGCGGTGTTAATAAAAATGTTTTATTTAAAAAAATATATGAATCAGGTTACAAAACTTGGTAAGGTTTTAATGGTTTTTTTTTTCGATAACTTTAGCATTTTACTGATAGGTACATATAATACCGCGACGACAGGTTCTTTTTATTGTCGGGTTAAGTTTTTTTTAACTATCTTATTAATATACTACTCATATTTTTTACTAGACGAAGTAATCTGACAGTTCACGAGTCGTTGCTTCAGTGAAAGTTAATAAAAAATGTAAATATTGTTTAATTAACTCAATTTCAATCACTTGTTTTAATTACAACGTAACAATTAACGGCTATTATTGAAATAAACTAAACATTAACTATTAGTTAACTTCTGTTATTTGAATCATATAAACATATGACTTTAGGGGCGATTTTTCAATCTCCAGATAACACTATCTAATTTATAGTTCCGTCCTTTTCTATCATGTGACAAAAAAAGGAAAGCGATAACTTTAACTGTCAGATAATTTTATGTCGGGGTTCTAAAAATCTGCCCTAAAAATCTTAAGTCCCTTACATCTCTTATCAAGGGCCGATCAACCAGTTATGGCTATGTTTATAAACAGCAAACGTAAATAAACATGGCCGATCCGGAACAATTAAACCAAACCATAAACAATAATTATGTTCACCGCCAAAGGTAATGAAGCAGTCAACGTTAAATTGGTTCGAAATTTAAATTGACACCGTGAAAATGGCGAGTCATCTAATCACTTTAAAGAGGTTAAAAACAGATTAGAAAAACAAAAGTTGTTTATTGGTATTTCGTTGGGACTGTCTGATTTTCCAGTATAAAAAGTGCCCTGTCGATGGCCTTTATATATAAAGTGGCAATTGACGTATACGACTATTAAAGAGCCCTAACTGCCGCACTCAGAGACGTCAATTAAGTTTTAAGTTTCATTTAAGTTGCTGCGTCTTATTCTATTGCTATAGCAAAGAAAGTGAGTGCGGCAGTAAGTGCCCTAACGAAAATTGCTACTTTATTTTGCTATCGCTATGGCCGTCCTCCGGCTATCCTTACCTCTTTACCTACGCTTAAACCGCTGAACCGATTTAGATTAAATTTAGTATGGAGATAGTTTGAGTCCCGGGGAAGGACATAGGATAGTTTTTATCCCGGAAAATTTGATAGTTCCCGTGGGATACTCGATAAACGACTTCTATGCGGACGGAGTCGCGGGCAAAAGTTAGTAAACTATATATCTTATATAATATATAGTTTACTAGCTTTTTTACAAAATTTCACACCAGATGAGAGGACGTGAGACGGAACAAACTACCATACTTTCGCATTAATTGGCCGAGCGATCGTAGCGAGCGAAGCGTCTCCATTTCAGCTTGGGCAAATATGCTTTCGTATTTCTCAACCGATTCTCGTGACATTTTGTGAGCAAGTTCGATAATTATATGGAATTTTTCTATCGATTCAGTTTTTAGAATTTTTTCAAAATGGCGGGGATGGGGGTTTTTGCGATTACCAGCTTATTTGCGGTGTTGGTGAACTGACCGCGACCTACGTCGATGTATGGGGATGACAGTTGTCCAACGGCCACAAGTAAAAATAATACTTAGTTCGCCTTTGATCATCCCTAATTTGTAGACATTTTTCCCGGTCTAGCACGGGTAGCACTATCTATACCTAATGTTCATATTATAAATTATCCTATAACCTTCCTAGATAATTCCTCTTTGGTGAAAATCGTATGAAAATAATGATTAATTAATGGAATTCAAGTCAACTGAACTCCTTAATAATTTAGAGTCAAGTGGTTAATTGTTTTTTAATTATTAAATTATTTTCCAAGCTATTAATAACATTGCCCTTTTTAAAGTACTCTTTGCTGCAATGCTGCCTATCATACCTATTCGGTGAAACATAAATAACTCTCGAAACAACTCAAGTTTCATTAGAGGCATGTTGGCTCTGTAAACAATAACGATCCGTTATTAATTCTTGGTTGGTGTTGAAATTAATTAATAAACTGAAAACAATTCTGTCGGAGCCATTCTAGCAAGAAAGTTATATTGGTGCCTGGCACGAGGTGACTGGTTTATTTGCGATATTACTAGTTAGTCCAAAGGCAGAAATATGTATACACTTTAGGACCTTATTACAATGGGACAAGGTCCAAAAAGTTACATATTTCAGCCCTCGACTGTACAGCGCCACTAATTAAAAGTTAGTTTGGTAAACGCCATTTCCAGCCAGTATTATGGTCGCCTTTATCGCGGGATGAAGCATCCATCACTCTCGCACTTACATAATGGTAAGAAAGTGACAGACGTTTTATCCACATGATAAATACGAACATGGTAGGCCCCCAGGCTCGAACAATGGCGTGCGTCCAAACTTTCGATTTTCATTTAGGGTGAGATGTTATCCCTACTTAACTCAATGTATAGTTCAGATTAGAAAAAAAGAAAACATACAGACGAATTGAGAACCTCCTCCTTTTTTTGAAGTCGGTTAATGAAAGTAACTACTTATCAAAATTTGCCTTGAGGCGTTCCCCCCGTTTTTAGGGTTCCGTACCCGAAGGGTGCCCACGGGACCATATTTATATGCCTACGCTGTCCGTCCGTCCGTCCGTCTGTCTGCCTGTCTGGCCTAACTATAAAGAGCTGTATCTTTTGAACCGTAATAGATTTTTTTTCAGAATAAGTGTTATTACGGCGAAAGTACTAACAAATAAAAAAATAACAAAAAAGTGAAATAATACAGAGGGTCCCCATACAAGAAACGTTTTTTTTCAACGTATTTTTATTTGTGTTGTATGGTAAAAACGGTAAAACATACAAGCGTCACATTTGGTATGATTATAGAACAAACCCTATAGTATAACAACAAATACTAAAAACCAGCCAAATGTGTACGGAACCCTCAGTGCGCGAGTCCGACTCGCACTTTTTTTTTTTAAATTTATTATTTCAAAGCGTACATAACTTGCCCGGCTTTTTGCGTTGACCTGCTCAAAATCTTGCTACGTAATGAATCTACCCAATTAGAAATAATGCAGCCCAATTAGAACGAGGCTATCCAAGAGGCTGCACTAACAAGACGCTACAGCACCCAGGTGCCACACAATAGAGTGGTCTTGTCGCGACGAAGCGTTTTTCAAGACGTGTTGCATTTCCAAATGTCACGGGTCACTTCAACGGTCTATTTTGTTCTTTTTTGGGTTCCGTATCTCAAAAGGAAAAAAGGAACCCATATAGGATCACTTTGTTGTCCGTCTGTCTGTCTGTCTGTCTGTGTGTCTGTCAAGACCCTTTGTCTCAGGAACGCGTGGAGGTATGAAGTTGAAATTAATATCAAATACTTAGGTCTGCAATCCTTTTAATCAGTGAAAAAATCAAACATCTAAGTCAACGCAATTAAAAGATACAGCCGTTTATGCCGCATATTTAAGGGAATCAAAACTTGACTTAGAATCATGAAATTTGGTAAGAAGCAATGTCTAATAGCCCAAGTTATTACATAAAAAAAGAGTCCAGTATAAACTGACACTCACTAAGTACTACTTATTGCGTGTCAGTTTATACTGGACTTTGTTTATATTGTATTCCCGTGATTTACGAACTAGGTATTTACATAGGTACCTACAAGTATGTGCGGAACCCTAGATGCGCGAGTCCGACTCGCACTTGAACGGCTTTTTTAAGTCAATCACCTACACGGTTTACCCTTGAAACATCGACAAACGTTTCATAGAATGTTTTACTTCGCCGAATTTTCATTGCATCGACAGGCATTTCCACGTACAGGAGTTGCAATTTTTTGGTGGTCACAGATCTAAAATAACCTGAAAACAATAAGGTTTCAGCAGAAATTAGCTTTCGATGAAATGAAATTCGGTGAAACGACACATTCGCTAAATAATAATTCGATTTTTCAAGGGGCACCGGTACCGACACATATGTACAGTTACCACACGGGATTGTTGAGCCACCATAGAACCCTGTCATAATGACAACGTCAAGTCACTCAAAAGAAATTACTTGAAAATTTTCCGTCGACTTTCTGTGAGAGGGTTCTATAGTGGCTCAACAATCCCGTGTGGTGACTGTACCTATTTGTAAATGGATTGTGAGGTCCATGGACATTTTGCTCTCGAGATTATGAATGCTTTGCCAATTAAGAGGAGGAAGAAGGAACGCTAGAGGCTAGGCATTTTACCGTCTCACTCTCACTCGTCTGATCACACCACCGGGACAGGGAGTTTATACCTATAGGTTTATTTGACCTTTTCATAAGAAAGGCACGAGTGGACTAGCACTAGGAAAAGTAATGTGAAATAGATACTTAATTACTATTTTTTTTACTTTTAGTAGGTACCTACCTATACACTCTATCAAAAAGGATTAGTTCTGATGTCTACGAAAGTTTTTTTTATATTTACGAGTACTTATTAAGGCTCGATTAATCTAATCCCCAGTTAAAGTTATCAATTTCCTTTTCTCTGTTATGTAACGGAAATGGTTAGGGCTAAAATTTATCCATCAGATACTGTTATCTGAAGATGGATAAAATGAGCCCGAAACCTCTTATTTAATCGTAAGTCCTACTCTAAATAAAGCTGAGAGAATTCACCCCTAAAATCATTGACATGCTCCAATTCATTCCAAAAAACAATCACAACAACGCTGCCAAAGCCAAAAGAACGTACGTGCACTTCCACTTTCAAATCACACTCATCTCTCACCTGTTACAAATAAGGTTGCATTTACTACAGCAAGGTTAAGCAAATGTGTTCTATTGGGATAAAAGGGTAGAATTTATAAATTCCCCTTCCTTTTTCCTTTTTAAACAGCCCCATTATAAGCCTGCGAGCAGGACTCCTTTCAACCCTCTTTTAATTAACTCTGAAGCAAATTGGTTGGGAAGCTAAAAAACAACAGCAGCCTTTAAGTACATTACAAGTACGTTCGTATTAAATAAATTACTAATAGCCCGCCCCGGTTTTGACAGGGTGGAATACATATACGCAGTCCCAAAATGAACACGTACCCTGGCACCGAAGATAGCCTATCCTTAGACCTACCAAACCAGCCTAACATGACCTCAGTAAAAGTTGCACGGTTTTCAAGATATTGCCTGATGTTTTTTTCTAATTTCGCACGTTTTTTGACATTCTTAATCCCAGATTTTTTGGAATGGCTCTCGAACTTAGTTTTGTTTACATGTACGCTGTCTTGAATAGTTAATTAAGACGACAAAATCATTATTTATTAGCATTTTGGGATCTGTATATTATGCACATAAAGCTTCCGGAGGATATTTATTGCATACGAATTAAAGTACATAAAAGGTATAATGTTGAAGTGCGGACTTAAATACGGAACCCTCGGTGCGCGAGTCCTACTCGCACTTGACCAGTTTTTTCTAAATTATTAGGTGGCATGTGTTTTTAGCCTTCCTCGTGCCAAAAAAAGTACCTTCCTTGTCATAAACAGCCTCTGTAGACGCGACATGCTATTTCCCGGAATGACATTCGTAACATGAAGCAAGACCCCTTTAGCGGTTCGTTCGCGAGGTTGTATTTGTAGAAAGTTCAATTCTGAGGTGTCTTCGAGAGAGAAAACGTACGTTGTTGGTTCAGTGCCAAGAGTGTAGGCAATTGGCTCGATTTCGTGTCAAAGGAGGCTTGAGACTTTGGTTAGTACCTAGATAGGTCTTTTAAGGCTTATACAACTACTCGTATTTGTACTTTATTTAGAAAAACTTGAGAAACTGGTCAAAGTTTAAATTTTACGGAGAATAGGGATGATGAGATTTTCTTTTTCTTTTTCAATCAAAAGTATTGGACACGTATTTTTTTTTCACATAATTAAAGAACGGGCTAAATATAATTTCGTTTTCATTTTTTTTTTAATTCTAACATTTTATCTCAGGATTATTGGTTTCATAAATAAGTAGTTATTAAAGAGTTCTAATTCTAGGCTTGCTCTTACTATAGGAACTACACAATTATATAGGTACGTATTTCCATAGATAAATGTATACTGTAAATTGATAGAAAATATCAACATAAGATTCAGGAACAAATGCTAGTGCTCATTACATTAAATATTTGTTCTTACCGGAGATGAAGCGGACATTTAGCTTCGTAAGCCGGGTCAGAAGGGTTCTCTTTCGGGTTTTCACGTTACGTTCCAACAACCAAGAAAATTAACATTTAACTAGTATTTTTTTTATTACTAGTGACCTAATTAAAGCATCAATTTCAGTAACTAGCCCATTCGTTGTTACTGAAACTGTTTTCATCGCGGACTTAAATTGTCCCACAAGAACCCTGTCACTATGAAGTTGCATTAGTCACAAACAACAACTTATAGCAACATTTTGTCATTGGGTAACCTGTGATAAGGTCATAAGGTTCAACATTTAACCGTACAACAATAGCAGTAGGCCGTGTTCAGCCATACAAACAAATAAAACAATAACAAGACACGCCATTGTGTCCGGTATGGCGGCCATTTTGTGTCCGTATCGGGATTGAATCGTTGCCAACGCCCTCTATCTCTAAAAGTACAAATTGATCTATGAAAATTGAATCGCTTTCTCCATTCAAATTCAAATGAGCGACGATGAAGCGGTTAGGAAAGTGATTTTTAATTTAGTGATTTGGTTATGTTAAGTCTACTGGTATGATTGTGAAGTCTTCATAATGTAATATGCCAGAAGTGTGAGTTACCTATTCATTAACGTTAACTACTAGATCCACTATAGACCAAAATAAACTATAATCAATCATACTTCTTAGGAAAACAGTCCCCCTGTGTTTAACTACGACGACGGTACTTTGTACGTTTAAGCATTAGTTAAATTAAAATCAAATTTAATTTATTTTTCAGACAGCAACTAATTAATGATTAATCATTTTCACTAAAAGGGTGAATTTCAGGGCGTTTCAACCGCCGTCATTAGCATCACCAAATATATTGGCGAAATCAATGACACCCACCAGCAACTCCTGATCTAAACAGAAGCAGAACCGGGGATGTAGTTTCTATCAGCATCAGAAGTTGCTGTAGTGTCATTGATTTCATCAATATATTTGGTGACACTGATGACGGCGGTTGAAACGCCCTGAAATTCACCCAAAATATACTTAGGAGATTCCCAGTGTCTCTATACGTATTTCACTTTACAGCTTTATCTTAACGAATTCTTTTTGAAATCATGTTTTTACGATACGGTGTTTTCTCTTAAGTCAGTAATATACTTAGATCTTTTCTCGTAGCAAATCGTAGCAAATTATATCGCACCAAAATAATGTTGCAATATCCTTTAGTTAATGAACGTGATTACACTGATACTCTAAAGTGGGTCATACGACAATTTATACGACATCGTATTTTGTCGGGAAAGTTCGCATAATCTCGCTTTCTCCGTAAAGTTACCGATTACTGTATTTACCGGGTAAATTGGGGTTAAAGTGAAATATTATACAGGTATTTACCCAAAAATTGTATATATATTGATCGTGGAAGTGATGGCCGTTGGGGTGGAAAGGTTGTAGAATGGCGACCGGGTTCCAGAAAGCGAAGTGTTGGTAGACCTCCCACAAGGTGGACCGATGATCTGATAAGGATCGCCGGAAGCCGATGGATGCGAGTGGCACAAAACCAACCATCCTTGGGGAAGGTCTCAGGCCTATGCCCAGGAGTGGACGTCTTTCGGCTGATGTGATGATGATGGATATATCTCTGGTAGGTATCAGGGCTTGTTAACATTACTATATAACATAATAAATAACGTTACATTATTATATAAATTTAAAGAAGCCGTGGTAGCCTAATTTTGACCTGTCGACTCTTAAGCAAAGGGTCGTGGGTTCGAACCCGGGCTCGCACCTCTAAGTTTTTCGGAATTTATGTGCGAAATATAATTTGTAAATTTACCATGAGCTTTTCGGTGAAGGAAAACATCGTGAGGAAACCTGCACACACCTGCAAAGAAATTTGACGGTGTGTGCGAAGTTCCCAATCCGCACTGGGCCCGCGTGGGAACTATAGCCCAAACCCTCTCATTGTGAGTGAAGGCCTGTGCCCAGCAGTGGGACGTATATAGGCTGGATTATTATTATATTGGTACAGTATTTTTATTATAATGTTAACTTACTAACGTTAAGTACCAATTTCACCATACGATGTTAAATGTTAATCGACTGTTAGTACATACATTTTGACAGCTGTTAGCACTCTAATCGTCTGTTAAGTGGTTGGTGAAATCTGACATAATTTTAACAATAGCCCGAGGCTTGTTAATTACTAGATGATGATATGATAACTTGATAAATAACGTTACTTAACGGTAATTTCACAAAAATACCGTTAACTACCGTTAAATTAAAGTTAAATACCGTTAAAAATAATAATAAGCGGATGACGGACGCGGATAACGTTCGTAAAATAACGTTAATATTAACAATACTTTGCTTTTAACGTTATCTCAATTTACCGGTAAAAATAACGCTAAAATATATTAACAAAAGTTTAACAATATTTTTGCTATATAACTCGATCAGCGGGTAACGTTGCAACTTTTTAATGTTAAATCAAGCCCTGGTAGGTATATTGTGTATTTACCCACCCACCTCTATCCCCGATAGGTATTTACCAGTCAATTTGAAACTATATTAATGTGTTTCAAATTAAGGAAGCAACAAAAGACGTTCCGATAAAACTTCGCGTGCCGAGCCCCCATCGCGGTGCTGCATTCTGCTGAAATCTTATTTATGAACCAATTGCCCTATTCTGGCGATAACTAGACTAATGCACGTCATTCAGTTCAGCAATGTTTAACGACTAGTTAGTGGAGTTTACCGACAGTAAAACAGGCGGTTAGAGGTGTGACGGCTGTCCAAATATTGACACAGCCGATAAGGATTTAACAGTCTTTTTATTTGGTTGTTCAATCCGACATTAAAGTCAAATCGATAATGTTAAAGAATAGATACTGTTATATACACAATTGAAATAATAATAATAATAATAATCCACGCTATATACGTCCCACGGCTGGGCACAGGTCTCCACTCACAATGAGAGGGTTGGGCTAGTTCCCACGCGGGCCCAGTGCGGATTGGGAACTTCGCACACACCGTCAAATTGCTTTGCAGGTGTGTGCAGGTTTCCTCACGATGTTTTCCTTCACACAATCGAAAAACTAAGAAAATGCTTAATATGAGGGACCGGAACCTAAGCGGTTATCCTCCAAGGTTATCTTAAATATTTAGTTACTTATTAGCCTATGATGTCTATGGCAGAAAAATTGCAAGTTGCAATATCTTAGAGATGTTAAGTATTGTGTTACTTACTTATTTAAGCATTAAATAAATTAACGATTTGAAAAACTTAAAAGAAATTAAAAATTCAGCAAACCAAGCAATGTTTTCTAATTGCCTTTCAATATAATTTAAATGCATTTTCATTTTTTTGTCAGCTTAAATAGTAAATTCTGCCCACGAGTTCATCATCGTAGAATTTATTTATCATTTGCCTTGAGAATTTTTTTTTCTGGAATAAATAGTTGATATGTTCTCTCTCAGGGCTCAAGCTAACATATCAACTTTATTTAAAACTGAGCATTTTAGCCGTAAAGACATAACACGAATCACTTTTGTATTTATAATATTAGTAGCTGTAAAAGTAACGTATCAGAAGCAATATAAGTAGAATATGTCACCTAATACCCCGCTCCATTCCTTTTCAATTTCGGCGAGGATTAAGGATACACACGCGTAACACGTCATCGACTAATCTCGGGATTAATCCGACAACCGCTGTATCCTTGGGAGCATGGGCCTTAGAGATAACACCTGTTGATTGGTTATTGTTATTTCAAACTTATTTATACTTTACAATTTTGTTTTGTTACTCAGTATGTTTAGTGTGAATCTCTTACCACTTACTACAGTCGGTTCTTGCAGCGGGCTCATTCATGCACGAGATAAAATTTGACAGATGCTAGGGAAATGAATACATCTATACCATATTCTATCGTAACGTATAAAAATGTGATAATCGCTATAGTCGCTTAGTAATAAAAGGTAATAAAAGTCACGATTAGACACTTTTATTACTTTTAGTTTGATTAGACCTTATCATGTCTTACGTTAGAATATGGAATAGGTGTATTCATTTCCCTAGCACCTGTCAAGTAGCGCGGATATAACGTGCATAAAATGCTTAGCGAAGTTTTAGAAATTTTACTTTACGGTTGGGGTATAAATGTAAGTAAGCTTATAACGCATTTTTATTCAAAGTGTGACTACGAGACGGATAAAAGCAGCATGAGAGGCGACGTGATAACAATTAACTTTTTTCAAAGTCGGGCGTTACTTTTAACATTAAGTACAGTCAAGGTTATAAAATAGATACGTTTGGAGCGTCTAAAATATAACCACGACCTTATTACGGCGACATAAGATCGTGGTTACATATTTTTGAGGCTTTGGACGTGTCTATGTTTATAACCTTGACTGTATACTACAACACAATAGTGTATAGTAACAAATATTCTAGAGAAAGAATATTTATAACTTTTAAAATGGTTTTATTCTCCACCCATTCATAATACGTTGGTTTCCATTCTTTAATGCACTAGCATCATAGTGTTAATTGGTAAGGGTACAATTTAACGGACTTTATTTACACTCGTGGAATATAATATAAAAGCAATAAACTCATAAAGAATTAACTACCCCATAAGTAATACTGCACCCATAAAGTTTACAAAAGATCTTTGATAAATTGAACTACTAATAGCCCCTTAATGTATTCAGCGTTTGTAAACATGCTCATTACGGCATTAACAATTAATTGGCGACATTTATCGCCTTCAACATGAACAGAGTTTATTTGTGTAAATAATACGGTCCATTAATCATGGAGACCGTTGAAATAATCTGTATGCCGAGAAACAGATCTTGATAAAAAAAACTAACACCAGACTGGCAACCAGTATGACACGCCTTTATAACACCAGACTGGCAACCAGTATGACACGCCTTTATAACACCAGACTGGCAACCAGTATGACACGCCTTTATAACACCAGACTGGCAACCAGTATGACACGCCTTTATAACACCAGACTGGCAACCAGTATGACACGCCTTTATAACACCAGACTGGCAACCAGTATGACACGCCTTTATAACACCAGACTGGCAACCAGTATGACACGCCTTTATAACACCAGACTGGCAACCAGTATGACACGCCTTTATAACACCAGACTGGCAACCAGTATGACACGCCTTTATAACACCAGACTGGCAACCAGTATGACACGCCTTTATAACACCAGACTGGCAACCAGTATGACACGCCTTTATAACACCAGACTGGCAACCAGTATGACACGCCTTTATAACACCAGACTGGCAACCAGTATGACACGCCTTTATAACACCAGACTGGCAACCAGTATGACACGCCTTTATAACACCAGACTGGCAACCAGTATGACACGCCTTTATAACACCAGACTGGCAACCAGTATGACACGCCTTTATAACACCAGACTGGCAACCAGTATGACACGCCTTTATAACACCAGACTGGCAACCAGTATGACACGCCTTTATAACACCAGACTGGCAACCAGTATGACACGCCTTTATAACACCAGACTGGCAACCAGTATGACACGCCTTTATAACACCAGACTGGCAACCAGTATGACACGCCTTTATAACACCAGACTGGCAACCAGTATGACACGCCTTTATAACACCAGACTGGCAACCAGTATGACACGCCTTTATAACACCAGACTGGCAACCAGTATGACACGCCTTTATAACACCAGACTGGCAACCAGTATGACACGCCTTTATAACACCAGACTGGCAACCAGTATGACACGCCTTTATAACACCAGACTGGCAACCAGTATGACACGCCTTTATAACACCAGACTGGCAACCAGTATGACACGCCTTTATAACACCAGACTGGCAACCAGTATGACACGCCTTTATAACACCAGACTGGCAACCAGTATGACACGCCTTTATAACACCAGACTGGCAACCAGTATGACACGCCTTTATAACACCAGACTGGCAACCAGTATGACACGCCTTTATAACACCAGACTGGCAACCAGTATGACACGCCTTTATAACACCAGACTGGCAACCAGTATGACACGCCTTTATAACACCAGACTGGCAACCAGTATGACACGCCTTTATAACACCAGACTGGCAACCAGTATGACACGCCTTTATAACACCAGACTGGCAACCAGTATGACACGCCTTTATAACACCAGACTGGCAACCAGTATGACACGCCTTTATAACACCAGACTGGCAACCAGTATGACACGCCTTTATAACACCAGACTGGCAACCAGTATGACACGCCTTTATAACACCAGACTGGCAACCAGTATGACACGCCTTTATAACACCAGACTGGCAACCAGTATGACACGCCTTTATAACACCAGACTGGCAACCAGTATGACACGCCTTTATAACACCAGACTGGCAACCAGTATGACACGCCTTTATAACACCAGACTGGCAACCAGTATGACACGCCTTTATAACACCAGACTGGCAACCAGTATGACACGCCTTTATAACACCAGACTGGCAACCAGTATGACACGCCTTTATAACACCAGACTGGCAACCAGTATGACACGCCTTTATAACACCAGACTGGCAACCAGTATGACACGCCTTTATAACACCAGACTGGCAACCAGTATGACACGCCTTTATAACACCAGACTGGCAACCAGTATGACACGCCTTTATAACACCAGACTGGCAACCAGTATGACACGCCTTTATAACACCAGACTGGCAACCAGTATGACACGCCTTTATAACACCAGACTGGCAACCAGTATGACACGCCTTTATAACACCAGACTGGCAACCAGTATGACACGCCTTTATAACACCAGACTGGCAACCAGTATGACACGCCTTTATAACACCAGACTGGCAACCAGTATGACACGCCTTTATAACACCAGACTGGCAACCAGTATGACACGCCTTTATAACACCAGACTGGCAACCAGTATGACACGCCTTTATAACACCAGACTGGCAACCAGTATGACACGCCTTTATAACACCAGACTGGCAACCAGTATGACACGCCTTTATAACACCAGACTGGCAACCAGTATGACACGCCTTTATAACACCAGACTGGCAACCAGTATGACACGCCTTTATAACACCAGACTGGCAACCAGTATGACACGCCTTTATAACACCAGACTGGCAACCAGTATGACACGCCTTTATAACACCAGACTGGCAACCAGTATGACACGCCTTTATAACACCAGACTGGCAACCAGTATGACACGCCTTTATAACACCAGACTGGCAACCAGTATGACACGCCTTTATAACACCAGACTGGCAACCAGTATGACACGCCTTTATAACACCAGACTGGCAACCAGTATGACACGCCTTTATAACACCAGACTGGCAACCAGTATGACACGCCTTTATAACACCAGACTGGCAACCAGTATGACACGCCTTTATAACACCAGACTGGCAACCAGTATGACACGCCTTTATAACACCAGACTGGCAACCAGTATGACACGCCTTTATAACACCAGACTGGCAACCAGTATGACACGCCTTTATAACACCAGACTGGCAACCAGTATGACACGCCTTTATAACACCAGACTGGCAACCAGTATGACACGCCTTTATAACACCAGACTGGCAACCAGTATGACACGCCTTTATAACACCAGACTGGCAACCAGTATGACACGCCTTTATAACACCAGACTGGCAACCAGTATGACACGCCTTTATAACACCAGACTGGCAACCAGTATGACACGCCTTTATAACACCAGACTGGCAACCAGTATGACACGCCTTTATAACACCAGACTGGCAACCAGTATGACACGCCTTTATAACACCAGACTGGCAACCAGTATGACACGCCTTTATAACACCAGACTGGCAACCAGTATGACACGCCTTTATAACACCAGACTGGCAACCAGTATGACACGCCTTTATAACACCAGACTGGCAACCAGTATGACACGCCTTTATAACACCAGACTGGCAACCAGTATGACACGCCTTTATAACACCAGACTGGCAACCAGTATGACACGCCTTTATAACACCAGACTGGCAACCAGTATGACACGCCTTTATAACACCAGACTGGCAACCAGTATGACACGCCTTTATAACACCAGACTGGCAACCAGTATGACACGCCTTTATAACACCAGACTGGCAACCAGTATGACACGCCTTTATAACACCAGACTGGCAACCAGTATGACACGCCTTTATAACACCAGACTGGCAACCAGTATGACACGCCTTTATAACACCAGACTGGCAACCAGTATGACACGCCTTTATAACACCAGACTGGCAACCAGTATGACACGCCTTTATAACACCAGACTGGCAACCAGTATGACACGCCTTTATAACACCAGACTGGCAACCAGTATGACACGCCTTTATAACACCAGACTGGCAACCAGTATGACACGCCTTTATAACACCAGACTGGCAACCAGTATGACACGCCTTTATAACACCAGACTGGCAACCAGTATGACACGCCTTTATAACACCAGACTGGCAACCAGTATGACACGCCTTTATAACACCAGACTGGCAACCAGTATGACACGCCTTTATAACACCAGACTGGCAACCAGTATGACACGCCTTTATAACACCAGACTGGCAACCAGTATGACACGCCTTTATAACACCAGACTGGCAACCAGTATGACACGCCTTTATAACACCAGACTGGCAACCAGTATGACACGCCTTTATAACACCAGACTGGCAACCAGTATGACACGCCTTTATAACACCAGACTGGCAACCAGTATGACACGCCTTTATAACTTTTGTAACGCCGATGGGTGAATCAACTTTTAAGGTTTTAGAAATCTTTAGAAATGTTTCACAAATTATATTAAAAAAAAAAACGAATTATTTAAAATTTTAATAATAGGCTAACATTAAAAAAATGTTTTAAAATAGTACCTAATTTAAATAATAATAAGTTGGTAACGCAGGGGATGATGTTGTCCCCGGGTTTTCTATGAAAAATGTGCATTTCCCCTGAGTTACCAGGGTTTTTAGAAAATTAAGAAATATTTGAGGTGTCTAACATGTGGGATCTGTAAATTTGAAGGTCTATTATAATCGAGCCAGTATATGTATAGCTCCTAAACAATTGCATAGTTTAGGAGCCATACATATATTGGCTCGATTTTTAAACACATATAGTTAAACTCATACCTTCATAACCTTCCTTTTGTGTTCCCGCAGTCGGGTAAAAATAAGGAAATCCCGAAACCTGCTCAAAATATTCCCCATGTATTTTTTTGGGTCTCTGCCGTTTGGCCAAAATATATTTGGTCAAATGTATCATTTCCCAAATTTTCATTTGCCAAAAAGTTATTTCCCGTCGCAAAAATTAGCATTTAATGGCGCTCACAACTCTAACCTAACCTGCCCTATCTAAATAGTTTTTTTGGTATCCTAAAACAAAATGAATACAAATAGGTTTTTGAAATAGAAAATTTGGGAAATTATACATTTGACCAAACATATTTTGGCGAAACAAGAGGCTCGCATATTTGTTTCAAAGTTTTTGGTCATATGGATATTTCAGCGAAGTTTTAGTGATTATTGCAAAATCGTTCGGCCTACGATCGTGTTTTTTCTGTGCAAATTAGATGGAGCGGCTATTATTACTGTTTTGCGTATTTTGTTTTGACTATGTAATATTATATGTACCTAAGGCCGGCGCCACACCACAGTGTAACTATAAAGCAGTGACTCAACTTCGAACAAACGCTCGAATCGGCGCACTCACACATAGACGCGCCGCTACACGGTGCCTAAGAGGAGTTCGGTAGACGGTCAGTTGCGGCTTGCGGCTGTCGTCTCGACACTCGTAGTTTTGTTTTGTGCGCCTATTGGATATATTGGAACGCGCGTGGTTTTTAAATAAGAGTCCAGTGTCAAAATAAAAAAACAATGGCCGCCATTTTGAACTTCGTAGTTCTTTAACGGATTGCGTTCAAAATCGATATCTGGGGTCCCACATGTTTTTTTAATACGAATCTGTAGTCCGAATTACGAAAAATGGCCGCCATTTTGAACTTCGTATTTCTTTAACAGATTGCGTTCAAAATCGATTTCTGGGGTCCCACCTGATGTTTTAAGACGAATCTGTAGTCAGAATTACGAAAACTGGCCGCCATTTTGAACTTCGTAGTTCTTTAACGGATTGCGTTCAAAATCGACATCTGGGGTCCCACATGGTTTTTTAATACGTACCTGTAGTCAGAATAAAGAAAAATGGCCGCCATTTTGAACTTCGTAGTTCTTTAACGGATTACGTTCAAAATCGATGTCTGGGGTCCCACATGGTTATTTAAGACGAATCTGTAGTCAGAATTACGAAAAATGGCCGCCATTTTGAACTTCGTAGTTCTTTAACGGATTGCGTTCAAAATCGACATCTGGGGTCCCACATGGTTTTTTAATACGTATGTGTAGTCAAAATAAAGAAACACCATTGCAAAATGCAAATACGCATCGATAGAGTTATCATATCATTTAGCAAACTCCAATGACTAGTTTGGAAGTTATGAGAGAACACAGAAACGTACATACATACATACATATCCACTAGAAACATTACCCTGCAGTCAAGTAAAAATAAAAATAAGATGTTATTTCCGTGGATGGCGTGAATAAGTTGACAACTCGTCAAAAAAGCAAGAAGTAATTTAAACCTTATGCAATCTGTTCTAAATACAAATTTCCTTAAGTTTAAATCTCGATTTATCAACTTATTCACGTCATCCACGGATTTAGGCTCACAACTCCTCCCCCACTCCCCTAACAACCCTGAAACATTTTATCCCTTAAACGCGAGCAAAGCAGGGGGCAAATGCTAACATGTTAGGTTAGGTTAGGTAGTATAACCTAAGAACTTTCCTGAAACGAACCACTTCATTCGATTACCTATTGAAAATAGCATTTAAATACAAGACTCTAAATATCAGCGGACACACACACACACACACTCTTTCTCTCTCACACAGACACACACACACACACACGCATGAATGAATAAATATTGTGAGTGACAACCCTAACGCTCCGATTAAGCATAGGTATTTATTTCAGATAAAGGGCGGAGTTGAGTTACTGCTTTAGCTATTATTATTCTTTACCCACACCTACCGATTCTATGGTGTGTGGCCGGCCAAAAGGTTTACGGAAGTTATCTTAGATTTGATTCTAAAGTTACTTCGATCATTCATTACAACTATACGCATGTTATTCAGAGACTGCTTTGCTTGGCAGTTCGTGTTATCAAACTTCGCAATATTTCTCAAAGTTTCACCGAGTATACGAAAGCCGTCAAAGTTTCCGTTTCACGTGACAGAATCGCTTGGTCACGGCAACGGGTACCAGGGAACCATAACATAGTAACTACACGACCAAGTCAACGCAATTACGGTTCTATACGTAGGGTGGTAAAATTGTATGCATTAAGTTCCTACTAAGGCGTTTGTGTTAAGCTGTAGGTACAGGTATAATTTACGTTCTTAAATCACGCGATATTTTGATGATAATTCGGAATTTGCTTAAGGTTCCCATTTCCGCGAAGTAACGAAATATAAATGGCGTGATTGTTTATTTTACGAAATTAAACTAACGTTATGATGTGAACAGCAACATCGAATGAACGTAAATACACCAGTTTACACTTCCATGTTGTTTTGTAATCCTTGAAGGCGTACCTACCCCGCCAATGAAGTCAAATGCCAACCAGTCATTGACATTGCGTGAATGTACAGTCAGCATCAAATAGATAGCGAAAGTGGTCAAATATATCGCAACATATCTTTATCACTATAGAATGATGATGATGATGATGTCCTCCTTGACGTATCGGAAAAAAAATGTTTCGTAGAAGTAAAATGTCATCTAAGACTTTCCAAGGCGTTTCCAAGGCTTTTTAACGCTACTTAAGACATTTGCCATGTCTTGAGACGGGCATTTTAGCCAAGATCAGTTAATAGGGCCCTAAGTCTACCGGTACTTGCACGGTACTCGCATTTAAGTACGAGTACTAGGGCAAGTGAAGTCCTGTGGTGGTCATTAGCACAGTATAAATATAGCGAAAGCGGTAAAGACACGTTCGAAACGTCGCACTCACACAGACCCCATGTAACACACAAGCTGTATAGGAGCTTATGCAGCACTTAAATGCTAAAACTAGAGTTATAATGGCTGTATAAGCTCTTATACAGCTTTTGTGCTACTTCAGACGCACGTCTCAACTCAACAAGACCCCTATGCGGACATGGCAGACTCTCAGTGGCAGGTGACGCATGGAGACGAATGGTTTTGCTTTGTATTTTATTCTTCTCCACGAAACCATTCGTCTCCACGCGACGCCCGCCACTGACAGCAGTGACAGCACTGCCATGTGCGCTTAGGGGTCTCGTTGAGACGTGCGTCTGTGTGAGTGCGACGTTTCGAACGTTTGTTCGTAGTTTCTTTACTGCTTTAGCTATATTTATACTGTGTCATTAGTGTGATTACCGTCTTATGTTGCCAATCGACTGCGGTCGATGATGGCTGAAGACTATTCGGTGGGAAAGCTCCGATAAGCTCCTACTTAGTTATTTTATTTTAATGAACACTTTATTTTCATTGTATTCACTTCGGAATGTCGAAGTTTTAGAGGATAGAGATATACAACATCGTGATTCACTCTCTATCTAGTCAAATCTAACAGCCGATTCAAAATATAGAGTAAGTAGAAAAAACGTTTTTATTAATAGGCTATATTTAAATTGGTTAATATCTCGGTTTTTATTATTGATAATGGGTTTGCTCTTGACTAACTCTTTCGTTGATAATTAATACAAGCAATTATTGTATGAAACGACTCTAAAGATTTTGATGAAAACGCAGAATACAGGTTTTTGTTTACAGGGTGTCATGTTGGTATAAACTACGTTGAGAAATTGGCTTTGGTATGGATACGTCAAGGTCGAGTGGGAAGCACTTAATGGCACTTAAGATTATCTCTAATAACGCATGAATAGGGGGAGGGGGTACGTTAAGAGCCCCTTTGTTCTCGACAGCTACATTTCAGCCCCAAAGCGACCGGAATTCACCGGATCCAGGGTAACATTACTCACAGGCCAACTCACGCTTTGCCCAATCAGAACTCGGGCTCAAAGCGATCCAGGCCAGGAGCCAGGCTAACGGCAAGCAATCAAGTAGATTAGTGTTAAGTGCGTTTGCGAGTGTTAAGTCACTGTACTCTATTTGGTTATCAAGGGCATAAATATAAGTATATACGTTCCCAAGACCTCAAAAATATTTATACGCCTTTATGCCACTTGCAATAAAATCCATGTATACATATATTTGACGCGATGGATGTGTAGATATTAATGCCCTTGACTGTACTTGTTTAATTGGTTAGGTACATAAATATAAACATATTGAACCACGGGACTTCAATAATCTCTATATATTAATAATATACAGGGTGTTCCATGAGACGGACGTCGCGTGACACTAGAGGTAGACCAGCCTAACGTGACCTCAGTAAAAGTCGCATGGTTTTCAAGTTTAAAATTGTTTTTGCCGATTTAAACTAAACTGGAAATATCTTGAAAACCATGCGACTTTTACTGAGGCCATGTTAGGCTGGGTCGGTGTGGGGAAGATGCGAAACGCATTTCCACCCGTCAAAGAAAATAGAAAAAAAAAACCCGACTGCTTTAAAAATATCAACTGAGGTTACGTTGAACTGTTCAGGCGGAACAAATAAACAAACACATAGCATTTATAATATTAGTAAACATATTCAAAATGTATAGTAATACGATCGAGTATTGTTAAACTCGCCCCCGACTTCATCGACGAACTTCCTTGGCCGTACTTTGATAGGCTCCGGACTAGTCCGGACCACCACCGTGGTGACGTCTGCGCCCATATAGATAGGTTAACTAAGGCCGAAGGAAGGTACCTAACGCGACATAATGTTTGCCTGAAACTTTCATTGTCAAGCAAAATCATGAACGAAAAAGAAAAACTAAAAGAAATGAACACTAAAACTAAGTCAATAGGTAGGTAGGTACGTACCTTACACAGAAATCATAATATGAATATATATTCATAAGAGCTTCCATATGAGACAAAGACGGATTTGAAACTGGAGAGGTTTTTTTATCGCTCACTGCAAAATACGAGAGAAGCGAGACGTTGCTGACACAGCTAGAGAGCAAACAGCGGTAGCTTTCAGAGAACAAAATAAAGGAGTAACGTATTTTATTTCCGTCGGTTTAGTCCAACTGTTAACCTGTTAGATAAAATGCCTTGCGAAAATCTTACATGAATTAACCTATTCCGAAACGAAGCTCAAGGCTTGTATTATGGGCCTTAGAGTAAAATAGGTGTAAAAATACATTTCTGTCAAAAATTACCACATTACCGAAGTTACGTAAGTGGGTCACTGGGAAGTGGGTCAAACTTAAAATGTAAGATTCCATTACAGACATGACAGATGAAACTAAATAAAATTTAAAAAATTTTTAATAACGCACTCTATTTGGTTGTACGAACTGAAATTTACCAAAATTACTCGTTTTTTTTGTTGGCCAGTGTAGACAAGTAAATTCTTAAACTCATAGAAAACATGAACTAATTTTCGTGCTCATCACACAAATATTTGCCTTTATTTATAGAAAGTGGGACTGCTACCGCTAGCTTTGAAGACGAGTCACGACCACGCACCAACCAGCTGGTAAATAATTAAAATCCATCCATCAGATATATTCCTGGCTAAATACTGATTTTTCCTGTGAACACTGATACTGGTATATGATACACTTTGGGTGGATTAAGCACAAAGTTATCCAATTCTACCACCAAGTAAGCTAATTAACGTTGTGTGATTTGACTTGAGATTTACCGGTACTTAAGTGTAGTTATTAGTACATATCATTTACATATTTCATCTCAAAACTCAAGCCTAAATCCAACACAATTAGTGAGTCTTTTGCACGAGTTCTCAAACCGGTTGTGTCGCTAAAAGCCGGTTAAGAGTAAGCCTGGCAACATTTTATGGAACATGTCGAACAATTAGTTTGGCCATTTTTCTTTTAAATTTATTACATATCTTGAATATAGTTTTTTTCGTAAAATGAAGGTCAGCAGTCAATCTCAATCTTAAGAGGATTGTGAGGTGACGGCTTTCCATACAAACGGCGATAACCCCACCCCTAAATGTTAACCGCTTTCGACCAATTTTTGATACGGTGTCAGTCGGAACAAAAACTATGTCCGTACGTTTCGTTTTTTTCAATATTATTAATTAATTTCGATTTATTCCCGTTTTATTGTTTTCATACAAAAGTAATTTCAAAACATTGTTTTTGTTCCGACTGACCACATATCAAAAATTGGTCGAATTCGGTTAACGTTTAGGGGGTGGAAAACGTTATCGCCGTTTGTATGAAAATCCTAGATTTTGCAGGTGGTTCACAGTCCTCTTAAGATTTTCCAACCCTTTGCTTTGTGTATAGTCCGTCCGATCGCTCGATTGCAGCATCAGTCGGACGTGGTTTAGCGAAAAGGATACAATTCAACCATTTCAGACTTGTAGAATTTGACATAATATTGACAGCAGTAGAATTCAAATTTAAATACATTTGCTTTGCGGGTTGGATCCTTTTTCCTATACTACGTCCAGTTTTGTACAATCTCACGCATGTCACTTGAGTCGCCATGGCAATATGCATCATTTTAATCGTCTCCTGTCTTTTGCCTAATTTAAAAAAAAAATCAAAATTCAAATTAGTTTATTTCACTGAATTTTAGGTACATAAGATGACATCATTTAATTTTGGTATCACTAAAATCTGCCATACAAGGCATGCGAAATTAAATGCTTAATTCTATTTATAGTTTTATTTATATCCTAATTATAATTTAAATATTCATGTATGCTATAAAAGCATTTCTCTGCTAGCCATTTTTTAAATTGTATTTTGAACCTAGTGAAATTTAAGTCTTTTATGGCGTCAGGTAAGTTATTGAAAATCCTAATGCACATCATATAACTGTTTTTTGCTACAAGTGCTGACTTGGTTGGCGGTATATATAATTTATTTATATATTGTGACCTGATGGGATTTTTATACTTTGCCTTTGCTTTAGAGCTAAGCTTCACTCTTGTGTCTGACAAGGGAACCCTAAGTCGACGCGGTCGTGTGGTCGTGTGGCGAGGGACCGGTTTTCCCTCCGTGTCCCACTGACCGCCTGCACTCCAGTTGCATATTCTTTAGTATATCTCGATTATCGTACCGCCTACCGGTATCATGTGTATCTTAGTGTGTTTTTTTCGTCTTTTTTCTTGTCAAGATCACAACCATACTTCTTTTTAATCTTCGACCAAGGAAGAAAGGGTTTTGTAAGTTTTCTCTGTCTGTATTTAGCTTTGTTTCTCCCAAACGGATAAAGCAAGGCAAGGTTTTTTATAGATAGATATTATTATATTTTGATAGATAGAAATATATTGAGAAATTCAGTAGCTACCAGCTCTGTAATCAGGATTCGCAGTTGTGTCGGGAGCATAAAGTATTAAATGAGATATCTCGTTTCGTTCTGTTTCACAATGGTAAAAAAGGAACCCTTATGGTGAGACTTCGTTGTCTGTCTGTCCGTCTGTCTGTATGTCACAGCAGTTTTTCTCAGCAACTACAAAAGTTATCAAAAATTTGGCACAGTTGTATAACTAGCTTGCCCGCTTATGTTTTTAGTAAAAAAAATATGAAATTAATTTTATAAATAATTGAAAAGGGGTCTAGAATGGGGGGTTGAAAAATGATATGTTCGGGAAATATCGATATTGTTATCGATATTATCTTAAAAATACTGATATATCTCGGTTATCGATATACAGTCCCTGCCTTTGTCCTCTTAGCCGAAAAGAGGCGTATTCGTTGGTGTATTGAGTATCGTATTGTGAAACCGGCTGGTTATTGCAACTAGACGTCGAGCCTGTAGGTACCTACTCGTAGAATTACTATATTATATCAGTAATAAAATAAATCTAACTTATTGCTCTACGATGATTGAGTAACTAATGTAATAGAGGCTCCGAAAGCATCGCGGGGAACCGTTGTTGGATGCGATTATCAAGAAGATCTTTGGATATGTCGTATGACTAGCAATGGACACATTTTGGCTGGGTTGTTATTGTATTTTATTTTATTAACTGTAGCAAGTTGCAGTCACTCAAAAACTGTCTCATAGTAAGCTTCATTTGTTGCCTGCGGAGTCCTGTCGAGGCATTGTATTCTTTCTTAAAAGTCACAGTTCATGTGTGAACAATTTAATAGTTCTTTTTGTATCGGATAATGTATTCACTGGCCGCGGTCCAAGGACCTTTTACCGCATATCTAACAACTCCTAAAAAACCAGAACTTACCCGATATTGAACTTTATAATATTCGCAGTAAAGACGTCGTAGTAATTCTTGGAGGGCAAATAACGTATGCGAAAATTATATTGTTTCTGGCGTAGGATCCATGTTGTATGGTAATGAGGTTAGGTTAGGGATTCGTTTTACTTTCTTTCTTCCAGAGCTCTTAAAGATGCATTGTGATAGAACTTTATTTTTCATATTTGAACGCGTAACAGCATTTTCAACTTAATATCGACTGATTTGACTGATGGATTAATTTATAGGCGCAGGTTATACACGATTGCGCGCACTAAATTCGATATTTCAGACCGTCATTGACAAAAAACTCAGACCATATTTTCTCGGACGCTCGCTTCAAAGCGAATATAGAAAACCGTGCCCTGAAATGACTTTCTTACCCAGTGAACTTAGAAATTCCCTACAGAATTCCTAGACAAATATCGCTGTCTAAATATTTACGTAGAGACACGATGCTACAAAACGTCCGAGCACTTTTCGGCGTAAATACTGTAGCTCTAAAGCATTTCAGAGGCGGTAAAGCAGAATGCATGGACCGTAACGTTCACAGTAAACTGGGATGCTGACCTCATTCGAGTGTCCCATGTGTATCCTCTTTATGACTGTTGTTCTAAATTTAAAATAATGTTGTTCTGTTGGATTCGTTTTAGAAAATGGCGTGTGAAATGTTATATTACTGGCCAGTATTATTTTATTTGCGAACACATTGCACAGATTACTTAGTAATGACACCATAGTTTGTCGCATAAGTTCATATTTATCTTGCTTTTTCAGTTAGCTTAGCGGTGGGTACTGAAGCTTACTGAGACAGCAAGATACATACGAACTTGCGAATAAGTAGTCGTTTGGTTATTTTGTTGTTTCTTTAGCACCATTACACATTATATACACTGCAGTTACAATAGGGTAATAAAAATGTAAAATTTGCTTAGAGCCTTGGAATTTTAAATGTCATTGACTAAATTGTGCTTGCCATTCAATCTTCAGTTTAAAGTTTATTATGACAATACACTAAAGTGCTCTACATTTTCTTTGTGATCGTTGTATGGTGGCAAAAAGGAAAACTAAATATTTAAAAAAACCACTTGGCATTGGAAAATAGCAATAGTCGTTTAGTAATAAAAGGTAATAAAAGTCAGGACGAACACTTTTATTATAAGCCTTAAGTGTTGAGTCTTACGTTAGAATATGAAATAGATGTATTCATATCCCAAGCACCTGTCAAATTTTATCTCGTGCATGCATGTTAAGCTCGCTGCTGACCTAGTCAAGGTGCATTACGCTAACTTTAGGGCTTTTCAATAACGCTTTTCTACGCAGACGCTAGTAGCTTAAAATAATATAATAAGTTTTATTGCAAAATAACTTTATTAATTATGAATGTAATGTAACAGGAAGCATTAACGCGAAGACCTTCGTTGTCTGCATTTTAATAAGTGCATACGTTCAACACAAAGAGCTCTCCATCTTGTCAATTTTGAATAGAAATCTGTTGCCCTGGCTTTTAATGTGCTTGTGCCTACGCAATACAACTCGGGTTGACATCTAACTGGGGACGTATTTAAGTGTTAAAAGCTGGCAAGATCCAGGCAGTGAAAGAGACAGCGCTGTAGGAGTTACATATCTAAATCTCGCGCACCCCCTGGCATGCATGCTAGGCATGCAAGAGATATATTTTGGCAGTCAGGGAATTTGCTAGGGAAATGAATATATTCCATATTCTAACGTAAGACTTAACGCTTAAAGGTTAAAATAAAAGTGTCCCGTCTTGACAAAATCGCTATAAAAATGTGAAAACCGCAATAGTCGCTTAGTAATAAAAGGTAATAAAAGTCAGGACGAGGCACTTTTATTTTAAGCCTTAAGTGTTAAGTCTTACGTTAGAATATGGAATAGATGTATTAATTTCCCTAGCACCTGTCAAATTTTATCTCGTGCATGCATGTTGAGTAATTGACAGGTTTTGACACTTCATTATTTTGATTTTGATTTTATAAAGAACACAAATAATATTTTCGTATGTTTGGTGAGTTGCATTTTATGGTTGTTATGTGAAAAATAATTAATTCACTCTTCTGGTCTAGCAAAACGCATTTAGGTCACAACATTTCTAGTACATACTCTGCTGTCCGGCCGCGGATGGTACCGAGACCTAAATTCGTTTTCTACAAAGAAAAAAAAGAGGTTATTTTAGTCGGGTTTTAAAAACTTGGCTTTTGTTATATTTTATTTATAATTGATATTTGTTTGAAGTTTTCAAGAATTTCAGACATCGAGCGTCTATTCTGCGCGTACGCCATCTAAAAATTAGCGGATCTTTTTCTCTAAATAAGTACGTTTTAGGCAAAATAAGACCTAATTTGTATTGTCTTAAGTTCTGACTGATTACGTGTTTTTATTACATAGTCAAGACACCGTAGTTTGGGTAGATAGTAACTTGTTTTTTTATTTACAGGTAAGGATGGAGATGCGCGCACATAGAGACCAAACACCAGTCAGCGCGGAGCCGGATCTGCGCCCGCGCACCGTACTGTTACCAGTACCGTGGTAACGGCGTGGTCCACTGAGCCAGTGAGTGTGGCCCAAGCCATAGACAATCCCCCAGGTCTTCACTTCAAAGAACTGTCATTATGCAATACGGTATACGTTGCGTAGGATGTATACAGAATTGTCACCTGTCTCAGAGTTGTCAGCGGGACGTGACAAAATAAAGCATGCGGTAAAAAATAATTTGAGGTGGTTACAGATCGATCTTATATATTCTCAAGAGGCAACACCACAGTTTTTGGTATAAAACTGAAACATGTTGCCAATTTCACTCCGAATAGCACCCTAACTTTTTCAAACTCTATTTTGTCAAGTACTTAACATCTCAAGTCTATTTTTGGTTTCTCATAATATCACAGATGTCACACATGTTATCTCCTACAGTATTCAGAGTTTCAACCACCTTAATTGCATTATGGTTTTAAAGCCAAGCACCTACCTACTATATCTTACATATTAAACAAGAAACATTTGTATATATATGTACCTAGGCTACTCACGTTCTCGAAAACATGGCGGCGACACGGCGGTTTACGGGGACGAAAATTCGATCTAGCTAGGTCTCTTATCCGGGAAAATTCGTTTTCCCCGTATTTTCACGCAAAAAGATTTCCCGCGCAATATGATTCGTAACTTCGGGGCGGCTGCCGCCGTCCGAATAGACTGACGGTTAGAGCGTTGGCCTGCTACACAGACTGCGGGGTCAATCGATGCGTATGGATCGTTTATTTTTTTGTTTTCTAGTTCTTTGTGTTTTTGTATAGAAAATCGACGACGCTCGGTCTCCCAGAGCCCTCAGCCAAGATGCCCATCGCTAACTAGCGTTTCTATTCGTTTAGTTTTTGAACCAATCGCGTCATTGGTAGATCACGTCATACGGAGTCACGATCTACCAGTGACGCGATTGGTTTAAAAACTAAACGAATAGAAACGCTAGTTAGCGATGGGCATCTTGGCTAAGGACTGGTACTCTATAAAATATGCTAAATATTTTCAAATTTCCACCGTCTATTTTTATGGAAATACCAGTTAATCGTATTCTGTTAAAGCAACGGGTAGGTAAAACGTTTTCACGAATCTGCAAAACCATTTTACGTGAAATGTTTTAATGAAATATAACGATATAAAAGCTGATTAAAAGGAACTAATTACACCGAGGGAAGCCAAGTAATAAAGCGGGTAACCGCTTTATAAACGCCAGTGAAACGTTGCTCGCTCAAATTAACATATTTAAAACCCCCTCCCAGAATGGGGGTTGATGATTCGATGACGCGACGAAAGCCGGCCGTATTCCAACATAGAATGATTTTTTTGTTGTTCATTCGTTTTTTTTTTCATTTCATTTTTAATTATTTTTATTTTACTCATATTCCGGCCTTAAAACAAACGCGTATATCGGCCCAACCCAACACCAATATTTAAAAACAAAAAATAACCTTTAGAAATGTAAAAAAAAACCTAGGTTCTGTTCACGTCTAATCTGTAGGTACACCGCTTACCTATGCCCAATCAGATGTGGGTTCGGACAGAATCCCCATGAATAATTGATTAATTTTAATAATTTTTCAATATTTATTTGATATAATCGTTTTCTGGAACATTAGCTTATCGACGCTTGAAAGGAGAAATGGGATAAGCGACACGGAGCAAACTTTACAGGAGAGCCAAAAAACCGCGCAAATTTTCGAAAAAAAATCATCAAAATTTTTCTACTAGACCAATTTTTGAATAAAACCTATATAAATGAACATATTATTGTTTTCTATATGATGTTTTGATTATTTTGCCCAAAAATGCATTAGTTTCGATTTTAGTGTCGCTTACACAATTTGGTCTTTAAAATGGTTTCAGGTAAAATTGTCTAAACAAAATGTTGAGCGAGAAATAAACTCGGTAAAAGAGTCTGACCAAAAAAATATACTAAAACATATTCAAGTAAAATTATCCAACTAGAAATAATGCGAATTTGATGGTGAGGTAGAAAACTCTATATTTATTCTAGGTGTAAAAATATATTCAGGATAAATTATCTGACTGCTTTTAGACGGGCAACTTGAAAACGTAAAAGCGGTTTAAGCTAAAATAAAACCTTAATCCACTTCTGGGAAAAATTTGTGACCCGTTTAATAATATACCTTTTTATAAAGTATTTGATATGAAAAAATGGTACTTTTTGGGATTCTTCATTATTTTTTGTAACGAAATATATTTAAAAAACGAAAAAAAAAAACGACTATTTTCTGGCATTGTAAGATTAGTTTTTTTTTGTTAGATTGTGTATATTAATACAATTATATTTATAATAATACCTACCTACAGTGGAAGCCACACTAATAGAAATGCTTGCGTTTTCCCATACAATTTTTCTTATGACTACAAATATGACAACTAATCAAAAAGTTCTTGACCAATTATGTACAGTTAATCCCTGTTGAAAACGTTGTTTTCATTAAATAAGGATTAATATTTGCTTTCATACAACGTATGAAATTTTTTATGAACGCGTCAGCACATTTTTGTTCATTGTACATTAGTTCAAACCTTAGCTTAGTATTTAGCCTTAGTAGCTTAGTATTTTTTATTATTGGTCAAATTCGATAAGTCAATAGTTATTTCTAGGCAGTTGTACGTAGAGATCGCAAGCGTTTCTAATTATATTGCTACTACACTGTAGGCCTAATTTGAATATAATTGTATTAATATACGTAAGTGAATTGAAAAGTTTTGAGCCTAAGGTTGATAACGAAATTAAAACCAAATAATAACACTGACACACGCCAGTCTTTAATCAATAAATTGTGTCAATCTTCACATGTTTTCTCATCATTATGCATTATCTTTTGTTTTTCTCCTGTAACAATTGTAAAATTTGTGACGGAAATACTAAACAAGGTATGCGATTTCCATAATAATGGATAAAATTGAGCAACGTTCCGTAAATAATCAAGTACTTACAAAAGAATATTTTCGAAGACATGTGCCAGACATTAGGGAAATCCGCCCCATCATATGCCACAGTATAAAGATGGGTAGCGGATTTCAAACGCGACAGAGAAGCAGTTCAAGTAGAACCTAGACGTGGTAGGCCATTGACGGCTACTACGAAAGAAAATGCCAATAAAATACTAGACATGATTATGAATGATAGGCGGTTGAAGATCGTAGAGATAGCGGAAGCAATAGCCATCTTTTATGAACGAGCACAGAACATCATCACCAACGATCTTGGATTTTCTAAGGTGTCTGCCAGATGGGTGCCTAGACCGCTTTCAGCCGAAAACAAACGCACACGCCATACAGTAAATACAGTATCACAGGATTGTTTGAATTTATAATATTTCAATGTGATCCTAAATCTTGATTGATTGATTCTTGAATCTTGATCTTGATTTTCTCAGTCGCGACCATGGACGAGACGGGTCCACCACAGCACATCTGAGTCAAAATCACAGTCCGAGTAAAGGAAAAGGTCAAGGTCACCATCTCCTAAGAGCTTAGGCCATTTTGTCAGCCAAGAAGGTGATGGCTTCAGTTTTTTGGGACTGCAGAGGGGTCATAATGATTGATTACCTTGAAAGGAGTAAAGTCATAAATGCTGAATATTACTGTACGCTCTTACAACGTCTGCATGAAGAAATAAAAATAAATAAGCCCGGTATGTTATCTAAGAAAGTGTTGTTCCAACAAGACAACGCTCCTGTCCACACTGCAGCGAAATTAATCGCACAAATACATACTTAATTGTGGGTATGAATTGTTGCCGCATCCACCCTATTCGCCGGATTTGGCCCCTTCCGATTATCACCTTTTCCCCAACCTAAAAAAAGGCTTATGAAGACAATAAAAATCAACAAATATTAAAGTACAAGAAGCTATAAATGCATCTTGAATATTATTTATTATTGCATGGAATTCTGAAGTTAGAAGCGAGATGGCAAAAGTGTATAGATCGTTTTGGAAACTATGCAGAAAAATAAAATTGTTATAATAATTAAAGTCTTTATTTGAAGGTCAGGTTCAAAACTTTTCAATTCGCCCTCGTACATAGTCTATCAAAATACGAACCACAGTTAAATAGTTTACAATTATGATTTTTTGTTTTGTAAAACTGGTAATTTTTTGACTGCAAAGTTAATTCAACACTAAAGTCCAACTATTTATTTACCCTAACTAATCGACAATCTAAAAAACTAAATTTATACCTGTAGGCTTAACTGTTTATATTGTATAAACTTACAAGTACTTTAACTGTAACTTTCGTAGCCATAATTTAATAATGTTTACATATTGTTTTCTACAAACTATCTAATTATGGATGAATCTCTCGTATAAATTATAATGTGTTGCATTCAGATCACAATCATTCGGGAAAAATGGTTAATAAAATAAGAGATTGCCCTAAATTACATAAATAAGTGAAATTACTCTTAAATTGTTTGTCACTTGTCTTAATTTAACATTTCTACGTAACTCCATAAGTTGGTTAGTTGATGAGCTGTTTGTTTAGTAACAATGGTTAAAAGTAATGTTTAATTTTTTATTAAACCTTTTTTTTCAGGCTTCAAAAACTACTTTGGATTCATGATATATTTTAGTAAAAAACACAATATTCTCAACGTGTCGTACACTACTTCGAATATTAATAATTTTCAAACTTGCTTATTTTAATTGTCATTTGATTAAATCGTTTTCTATAACGCTAGCTTAATTTATACCATTATTTATTTATATATTTATTTACCAGTTTATACGAGTAATAAGAGATAATTTAAAGAAAAGACTAACTGTTGAGTTTCTTGCGGCGTTTCTTCTCAACAGTGGTCTCATCTTGGGGAGCGCTGGTAGACTCAGACATGTAAAAGTGTCTACAGGGCCTACTTACAAAATAAGGATTTTAATTTTAATTTTCCATCTTGAAGGATCTCGCATTTCTAATTCAGCAGTAAGCGAGATTGGAAAATCATGGAAGATCTCGGAAAAGCGACATTAGAAGCCCTAGTTAAATCCCTTGATTGATAGACTTTCTATCTATGCGACGACCGCGTATGACTTAGACAACGTCTCCTAGCGTAGCGATTTAGGTAGATGGCGTTTGCACGGTCTAGTCGCGTCCGAGAATAATGCGTTACCGACACTTTTTTTTTGGATGTTGGTAATAACCGACTTCATAAATTCAATTAGATAGGGATAAGCGACATGAGTATTCAAAACTTATTGCAGGTAAAAAAGGATAAGCGACAAAGATTTTATAAATTGCAAATAATTAAATAAGGATAAGCGACAAAGGTTTATAAACTGCAATTAGGTAAATAAATATAAGCGGCAATACAACAGATAAGGTTGATCAGGTTATTTGATCTAAGCTAATTTATATCTTTCTGAAGGTAGTAGGTAAAAAGTCACAATGGAAAATAAAATCGAATATACAGTCAAGTAAAAAAAGACAAACGACAAGTCACTGATTAGACGCGACAAAGCAAAACTATCCAAGTGTAGTGTTATTTGTCCTGACAAATGAGTAAAAAAATCTTAGCTTAATTTAATCAAAACACATTTTATCTAACCTCCATCATCTAAAAATGAGTCAAAAATTACGTCGTTTAGTAACAAAATTTGTCCGTGTTTCTCAAAATCACCGATGGGATAAGCGACAAAAAAGTCGTCAGATGAACACGAGACCTAGCTCATTCGATGCGGAAAAATCAGCCGATTCCAACGATATATATAACTCAATATCACCAAAAATGTCGCTTATCCCATTTCTCCTTTCAAGCGTCGTTATGTAATAATAAGAAGAGATTTATTTACAAAAAGACCGTTGAGTTACTTGCGGCGCTTCTTCTCAACAGTGTTCTCCTCTTGGGAAGGCTGGTGGACTCAGACATGTGAAAGTGCCTACAGGCAGGGCCTACTTAGAGAATGAAGATTTTATTTTCATTTTCATTTATTCAGGAAGCTTGTCCCAAATTATTTTAAGTTTAGTCGTATCGTATGATTGCGCATGGCCCTTTTGGCATCTCGCCGCTTGGCCAAGTTGGGGTTTATTTTTCCAACAAAACTATATTTATCATGACCTATTTAATTAAAAAAAACAATAAAATGCCTACTGGTGCATCCACAACGAAATTACTTTTTCTGGAGTAACTAACATGTGGCAACATGATTCGGAATAATATAAAATAAAAACAAACGTGAAGGAAAGTATGCCAAACAATTTTTAATGCATATTTTCATTATCATTGTGACATTTTTTTTATTCCGAATCATGTTGCAAAACGTTGCTCCTCAAAAAGTAATTTCAGTGTGGATGCACCTTTAGAATACTGACCAGTGTGACTCTGTTAAACATCTTGCCCATCACATCGTTGGACGACTCATTAACCGGTGAATTTACGTCGTCCGTCAAAATGTGTGAATGACATTCAACTGTCTGCACTTTCATTTAGTCGCTCGTTTCACCGATAAAACCAGCAACTAAATGAAAATGCAGGCGGCCAAATGTCATTCACACGCCATGAAGGACTTGTTAAATTCGCCGGTTTTGCCTAGATTAGAGATGGGCCGAATACGGACTTTGCCGAATACGAATATTCGGCCGAACATTCGGTTCAGCTCTTACCGAACCGAATATTCGGTTGCGCCGAATCGCTAGAAACAGGTTTTGACACGTCCGCGCTCAGCGCTCCGCGCGTGTTTCGGACCTTCGCGCTCGCGCCATTTGACTTGTCGACCTTTAGTTTAGTGAATAACTGAGAAAGGTGATTACTGATAAACTTACTTAATTAAAACAACTTATTTAAGCTACGGTTTTTCGCAAAATAATTGTATTTATATTTAGACGCATATTTATCTCTTTTTGGTAGTTGCTGAATGCTGAAATAGGATGTCAATCCGACGAATTACGAAACAACCTACGCTCGTTATTTACTTTGTTTATTCAGTAAATATTCGGCAATGTAACCGAACTATTCGGCCGAATACGAACATTGAAAAACTTGCCGAATATGCCGAATACCGAATATTTACCGAATATTCGGCCCATTTCTAGCCTAGATCTATCTATTTGATGCCTCTTCTAGCAAGTTCCAATGGAGCTGAAATGATATTTTTTTTTATAAATAATTAAAGAGTGTAAATAAATAATAATAGGGTTTAATATAATAGGGAATTGCATTCACCCTGTAACACGTCATCGTTGCTCGCTTATCCTAGACTGCATTCAACTGCATATAACTGCATCGGATGCACCGAGACCGCATACCGTTACGACTAAAGTTCCAGGTTATTTATCTTTAAAACTTGGCTCGTATGTATGTTAATGTTTCATTGCGGATATACATTAACGTCTAGAAATGAATAGAAAGTTTCACAAGCTCTATTTCGTACTTATAAGTATAGTTTTAATTTTTAGCTTAGTTACTTACTGTATGGTTTAAAATAAAGTTTATTTTAATTTTATTTGACATTTCAAACGATTCCATAATTATTTATTCTATGAACACGGGCCAAGATAAATTGGTTCGAACAATAATTTCCCGTCAAAACAAAGCTTGTTACCCAGGTTAATGAGAATGTTTCTACATAATATACTAACTTTTGCCTGCAACTTCACCCTCCGCGAATTCGTTTACCGGATTGGGAACTATAAAAAAAATCCATGTTTTACTTGTCTATTTGTTTGTCTGCATCTTTGGGATTATGTCATAAAGAACTGCCTGCACCAATTTGCGAAATTATTTCGGTAATATAATCGTCGTACGTCCGGGCCCATATTCTACACTGTCTTTTCCCCTATTGCTTTCATATTCTTTATCTTTATGACACGGTCCGGTTGCCTTAACACGTTCACTGCCGCCTTACCTCCAAATGACCCAGGTGTGTCACCGGCATCGATTGTGTTAACTGTAACTGTACTGGGTTCACACGGCATTGTCCTGCACGTTTTTTCCATAATAAAATTATCGTACAGCAACCGAATACGTTAAGATTTGTAAGAGAAAAACGTGCAGTGTAATGCTTTGTGATTGTGAACCGCGTCTAACCGACAGTGTAATAATTAAAATGTATAAATTATTATTCTTTGTAAGTGGTTTCATTGTTTTAAAATTCTTAATTTTCATTATTACCTATCGATTTATATTATGTATATAATGTATATATATATATATATATATATATATATATAATTATTTCGGGCGTTATTGTGCGGTTCTGCTGTATCTAAGTAATAAATCGATAATTCTAACCACAAACCTATGAACAAACACAGTGATCGTTAAGTTTTCCTTAAATAGCTCAAACAGTGATTTTCCAAACGGATTCCCAGTTCAGTGAACGCTGAAGCGAGGTTAGCGGATCCAAGCTAGGCCAAGCAATCGTATACGAAGAGAAACTGGAGGAGAACATGAGCCGAAGTCAATTGATACAACCTTTGCGGTGATTCGATCATTCGAAAAATATATCTAGCAAGACGGTTCGAGAGTCAGAATTAAATACGTAGATTTAAAACTATCGAAATTAAGATGCGTAGGTACGTAATCTACACTAATATTAAAGAGGTTAAATGTTTGTAACTTTGTATGTAACATTGTATGTTTGGATGTAGGGGTTAATCTTCGATACTGCCATCCGATTTCAATAATCTTACACAAATATTTAGAAAGGACTATCAGGGGGACAACTTATATTAGCAGAAACGAAGCAAGGGCAAGACTAACTTTTTTTTAGATTAGTACCTACTAGGTTAGTACCTGCTGGATTTGTTTCAATCTGTTAAAAAGCCGGTCAAGTGCGTGTTAGACTCGCGCACCGAGGGTCGAATCACGGGAATCGAATCTCGAAATTTTTTCCCTCTCACTATGTACGAGACTGCATACTTATTGTTAAAGTGCGTGTCAGTTTAAACTGGACTTTTTATGTGATTTAACTACAAGTTAACGGTTTTCAGATTTTTTCCTTTACTTGTGCTATATAAGCATTGCTTCTTGCCAAATTTCATAACTCTAAGTCAACGGGAAGTACTCTATAGGTTTTGATTCCCTTAAGTATGCGGCATAAACGGCCGTATCTTTTGATTGCGTTGACTTAGAAGTTTGATTTTGTACACGTATTTGATATGAATTTCCACTTGATACCTCCACGCGTTTCTGAGAAAAAGGGTCTTGACAGAAAGACAGACAGACGGACTACGAAGTGATCCTATACCTATAAGGGTTCCTTTTTTTCCTTTTGAGGTACGGAATCCTAAAAAAGCAAGTGATTTTTTTCTCAGTTAGTAATGCACAAACCCATCAATTTATACGCAAAGTTCAACTTTGTAGATCCTTGTTTTCATAAATAAATCCTTTACTCGCGAAAAGCAATTTCACGAAGTTTTATGAACGTTTCTCATCACCGTCACGCTTAAATCCCGCCATTATCTGCCAAACCGCCATGTCGTAAAACTCTAACCACAAAGTATAGAATCATAAGGAACTCCATAAACCCCGGGGCACTGGCCGTTAACAAACGGCGTCTGTGAAAAACGAAATTAAAAACTTGCAGTTGTCACTGTCACTCATCACGTGACCGTTGTAGCGTGAGAAAGATGGAGTATTTTGTTTTTCGAAGATGCTTTTGTCTACGGTAATGCTGCAGCCAAGTCACGTCTGCAAGATTGTCGAGATTATTGCTTCCACAAACAGATAGCTGTTTGTAAACAGGCATTGAATAACTTACGGAGCGAGTGATATGCTCTACGCGGCGCGTGTAGGGTTGACTTGACAGCTTGTTTCTAAATTGTTGTCAAAATGTAACTATTGTGTCGTGCCTTTTATATTTGCTACTCGGTTAGCTAGCACAAAAAATGGAACTTGGATAATTTTCTGTAATGTCTGTTCACAAAAGTTCAAAAAATGTTTATTTTAGAGACTGATTCTATAAAACAAATCATGTTTTTTCCAACAGTAATTTCTTCAAATATTGATACAAATATATCTTTGAGTATTTTATGTCTGCATAATCATTATATTAAGAGTTCAGTATGATAGATAACATCTAAACTTGTGGAAGTTGAAACTCGGTAGTGTACAATTTTACTTCAAAATTTAACGAGAAACAGGGGGTGTTTCATAATCGTCAAGTAAATTTAGCCATTTCTAACACTTGAAAATAGATAAGGCTATCTTTAACTGACTAATCTACTTGTCGATTGTGAAACAGGCTCTAAGTATCTTTTTTTAGAACAACAGTTAAGTCCTGCCTTAAACGCTAGATAAACTCGGTATTTAATACAATATGATATAAATATATAGATAATAGGTATATTACAGCAAATCCTGGTTCATAAAACGACCGCACACTCGCCGCCGGCGGCTCTCTCCGCGGTTTCACTCGCGCTATGTCGCATGCGCCCGCGCCGGTGAAAGTGTCGATTAGTATGGATTACCCACATTGATCAGTTTCGCTTTAAATATAGCAAATAATTACCATAAAAGATTTGATCTTTATGGAACGTCGAGTGTCATTTATTATCCAGAATTTTTATAAATTATAAAATACTCGTATTAAGATTTCCTACGTATGGTTTTCCTAATAGACGTATCACATTTATACGGTAAAGTGTCGTGGTTAAAAGCCACGCTCAAAAATATACGTTTATCGGATAACAGCGGTCTTGGATTCAAATCTGTCGCAACACGGCAATTTATAGCCTTCAATTTATGCTGGTCTTTAGAACAATAAGCCCAGCTTACAGCTTACCCGAAGACATCCGTCTCGAGCAAAATAAACGGATATATAAAAGAAAACTGAAGAAACATTTTTTAGATACACTGCCATAGATTTATATTATATAATGGTACCTATTGCGTATATAGTGTCGAACAAAACCATGTAAAATATATACTGTACTCTTAAAGTCTTCCTGCAGACAAACTGTCATAAAACAGTTTTGCAGGGCTTTTGTTTATTTATTATTTTGTTGATTGGTTTAATAAATAAATAAATAAATAATAATAATAGATAGTCGCCTAAAAATCTGAGGAATACATTAAGTGTATACACCCAGTGTCGGCTGTTTCTGTGTAAGAGTTCACATTAGAAACACTCGGTGTATAAACTGAGTGTGCGTGCGGTGTATTGTGTCGTATGCGCGTGCTACACGGTTTCAAACCATGATTTTAAACCAAGTGACCTTGGTAGAAGCGAGCGGCTACACGGTTTCAAACAAACCCATTTGTTTTACATCTGCCAAGGGCGTTTAAGGTCATGTGAAATTTGGTTTGAAACAACTGTCTACACGGTTTTAAACCGCCTGTTTTAAACCGTTGTTTGAAACCGTGCAGCACGCGCTGTAGTGTAACCCAACCTTTAGAACGCAACGACAAAGTTCTTCTCTCGTGTGAACATAAAACCATTCGGCAAAGTTAGCGGACGCATATTATTGCCGTCAGCGGGCTAAACATGCTTGCACGAGATAAAATTTGACAGGTGCTAGGGCAATTAATACATCTATTCCATATTCTAACCTGAAACCTAACGCTTAAGGTTTAAAACAAAAGTGTCTCGTCCTGTTTTTAATTCCTTTTATTACTAAGCGATAGCGATTTTATCAAGACGGGACACTCTTATTTTAAGCCTTAAGTGTTCACTCTTACATTACAATATGGAACAGACAATTCCCCTGACACCTGTCAAATTTTATCTGCTGCATGCTGCTGCTTTGCAAATTGCCCCTTAGTTTTTACGCCGCCCCGTGCCTGCCCAACTTGTAAAATCATGAGTTTACGTTGTTGTTGCCGGATTAAATAAAGCAGTTTACGTTTACTGGCTGAATATCCTCCTGCGGCCCAACGTCCTATTATAGGACAATTGTCAAAATGACTTTTAACTTTTATTGACTGACATAAGATTCTGTTTCGAAGTAGCAAAATTTTGACGTGGACTCTAGGAGGTTAAGTAAGTGTTTAGCTATTTGAATGTAAGAGAACGGTGAGTTTTAAATTATTTGTTATTTTTTTCTACATTTACAGGATTGGTAGGTGTGCCTAAAGTGTATCCACCTTTTAGGGGTGTAATGTATAGCTCATTTGCTCAAAATTGTCATAAAGTGTCCGAATATAACCTAGTATTTTCTAAAAAAAGGTGATTAATTAAACTCTCCTAAAAGAAGGAATCGGATAACCAATAACCCTGTATAGATCTTGTTTCTATCGAGTTTTAGATCGATCCCGTTATTACCTCGCCTGATAATCAGTGGGATCTGACACCCATAAATATTGTCAATCTGATGACTGCCGTAGAAAGACTTACCGCAGTGGGGAATAGAATAATTCGTGAATATACCACATTTTCCAACATCGCCAATACGGAGATACATGACGTTATACTGGCATATGCAGACCCATTTACCCTAACCGTACATGTAGTTAATTCGTGAATGATAGCATGACATGAATAGCGCCATTGCGAGCCGTTCGGCTGGCACTAATATGTGCCACTTGCTCACCTCGCGGCGCCAGCATTAAACTAATAAAACGATTTTTTTTTCGTTTAGAACTGTTATATTAAGTGATTGAAATACATATTAAAAGTTAGGTGCAGTCCGCGATTGTGTGTAGGTTTAAATAACAACGGGCTTAACATGCATGCAGGAGATAAAATTTGACAGGTGCTAGTGAAATGAAATACATCTATTCCATATTCTAACGTAAGACTTAACGCTTTCGGTCTAAAATAAATCGGTATCATGCGTCCTTGTGTAATCTTTTGTAATTTTATTTAGATTCTGTTATTTTATGTTATGAGTTAGGCAAAAAAAAATTTTTTTAATTACCAGATGACAAGGGTTAATATATTACATGTGAATTTCAATAAAAGCTTCTGTAATAAGCAAAAATAAGCTACTTTGCGAGATGGTTCATAACTTTAGAAATAACGAAGAATATACGTTAAGAACTACTTACGTAGCATTCCAAATAAACACAACCATCCTACAATGCATAATAAATTCGACCTCAAATCATAAAACACATAAATCTTCATACAAAAAGCCCTCCGAGCCCCAATACGTCATACATATGTCGTTGCACATGCATATGCACGCCTGCATTGTGCATAAAAATAAAAAGGTTGCAGCCCACGCAGCGCAGTACTAGGTACGCTGAAAGGGGAAAGCTTAAAACAATACTGGTTCTAAATCACTTACGCCTTTCGTTTATTTACATGTGTGTAAGTGTGTACAAATATATGGCAATTCAATCTTACACGAGTACCGGACGTGTGTAAAAGTTCGGAATCGTTGTAGTGTTGGTCTTACCACTACAATCAAAGAGCGTATCCTTCTAGGGATTTCCTACTGTGGCTGTGTTGCTGTCAGGAATTTGGGGTTAGATTTATTCGAACGTATGCTATGGTATAAAGTAGGTATTAACTAGTATTAGAGCTTGCGAGAGTTTTATATTTTGGGTTTTAACATAGTTAAGTTAAAATACCCGACTTTTGAACTACTTATTTCCAAGGCAATTCGCTATGTTTTTATCTATCTTGGTTTGGAAACCATAAAGCTATGAGAAAAAGTAATTAGTATAACGAACTACTTTTTCTCATAGCTTTATAATATTACGAATTATTTTCATAATAGAAATAGCAAATTGTGATAGATCAATACTTCACTTTTTAATAAACTATTGATTGATTGATTGAGATACCAATGCTACCATAACTCTAACATATTTATGATAAAGATGCGGTGTATTACAAATCGGGATAGTGCCTCTAGCCTCTATCATAGAGATGCAAATCTAGGTATGTCTGAGATATCATTTTTGACGCAAATTGAAGCAATTTTCTTACGAATTTATGGAACGGTTAACTCGTGCGTAACGGTCGCCGTACGCGCCTTCTAAATCCACCTTAAGACAGTTCTTTCCGACGTTTCTCTTAAATAAACTTCACACTTCATGAATACGTTTTATACGTACTTAAAAAAACTTTTTAAAAGAAATCGCAACTTAAAACTTGGGATAAAGATGCCTCTCAACTTTTTAACTTACCTACTCAAAACAAAAAGTTTCTAAATGTGTTCCCTTATCATCGAAATTTTGAAACTCCAGCGAGAATTCAATGTTATTTAGTTTACGAGATTGCGATGTTTGTGTTTCTAAAAGGCCTCACAGACTAACAGTTTAGTTGCAGTTCCAAGTCTGTCAGGCGGCCTGCCGTATAAAATTTGTGAAGAAAACGTATGAAACCTTCCGACTTTTGTTCTTATACGAAAACTGACAGGCCAATGTCAGTCGACGGACTGTTAGTCTGTGAAGCCCTTAAATAATAAGTATTCGATTTTGATATTATTTTTATTTTGATTTTCCGGCAGTGCGTATAAAGTGCATTTTCGCTTGTCATGCTTTTGGTCGATCTTCGACGTAACTTAACGAATGTCATAGATACAAAACATAACACAGTATAATGCCTACGAGCTCCGGAATAAAAAAAAAAAAAAAATAATTCAGTCTACGTCCCACTGCTGGGCGCAGGCCTCCACTCACAATGAGAGGGGTTTGGGCTATAATTCCCACGCGGGCCCAGTGTGGATTGGGAACTTCGCACACACCGTCAAATTACTTTGCAGGTGTGTGCAGGTTTCCTCACGATGTTTTTCCTTCACCGAAAAGCTCATGGTAAATTTACAAATTGTATTTCGCACATCAATTCCGAAAAACTTAGAGGTGCGAAGCCCGGGTTCGAACCCACAAACCTCTGCTTAAGAGTCGGCAGGTCAAACCATTAGGCTACCAAAGCTTTTTTTTTATTTATCAGGAAACATCAGGGCCGAAGTAACAATGTTTTCAGGTGAATATCTACACAAGAACTTAGCTCAATTTTGTTTTTAACAATAACAGTCATGCTTGGCCAATTTTTACATAACTGATGCAGCACGTATTAAGATTAGGTCATCGTTTACATCACTGTTCTACATAGAAATATGTAGAGCCTTATCGGCTCTCATAATTTATTTTTGCTAATCATAAATATTACGCATAATCATGATTTAGCATAATTTGAGTATATCTAAAACTTTTTTAAATTCTTATCTAACCTAAGCTAGAAATGTAGTTCATTGGACATTTAAATTATTTTTATAATGTTTTATTGCTTAACTTCCAAACCAAAATTTTAATTATTATTGACAAATAAATAAATTACCTAGTGTGTGAAGGGATTGCACTCAATAAGTAGGTTAATTTTAACGCAATACATTGATGTGCTTGAATTAGTGGAGAAAATAGTCTTCAGTCTTGTGTTTTTTATTTGACATAATTTCAGATTTATTCATTCTGACCTTTGACTTTTGCAATACATTTGACCATTCATCATAAAACTGATGTAAAATATTATAAAAACCCACTTAAAAAGGCAACGACTTCCGTCATTGTATTGTCTCGGCTTATGTGACCTAAATAGTCCTATTGTATCACTTTATTACCATTAGAAAGCCGACAAATGTCAATCTACGAACACTATGTCACAATTCAATTACGACAACAATGAGCTGAATTAAATATTTGCATACTAATCCCCTACAAAATACAACTATTTACTTTTCATTTCAAAGGTCGGTACTTTGTAATCAGATTAAAACGAAAGCGTGAGCGTTGTAAAGGTTAGGACGACTTTTAACGATTCTTTTGTAGGCTTCTGCAGTTTTTAATTCTAATTCTAATTTTATTCTGGAGTCATGTTCAGGAATATTTTTAATAGGATCTTATCACCAAAGAGGATTGTAGGTATATGTCATGGACCAAGTGATTAATGCGGGTATTATTCATAATGCCCGGGCATTATGAATAATAGTAAGCTATACCGGGCCAATTTAGTCATTATCATCATCATCATCAGCCGCAAGACGTCCACTGCTGGACAAAGGCCTTCCCCAAGGTTTTCCACAACGATCGGTCCTCTGCTGCTGTCATCCAGCGGTTTCCCGCGATCTTTATCAGATCGTCGGTCCACCTTGTGGAAGGCCTGCCGACACTTCGTCTCCCGGTTCGCGGTCGCCACTCTAGAACCTTTCCGCTCCAACGGCCATGAGTCTACGAGGAATTTAGTAGTAATAATTAATTATTATTTAAACTTCATTATTTATCACATTGTCTGGTTAGATTAGGTTAGTATTTTTATTAAATTGCCATATCATATTTTAGTTATTATTATCAAATTGCCCGGGCATTATGAAAAATGCCCGCATTTATCACTTGGTCCATAACATATACATGTCTGTGAGAGACGGTTTTAGATTTTGAATTTTGAAAATCGAGGTTGTACATATAATTTCACATATTACGTGGTACCCCTCCCTATGATAGTGGTGCCGCCATACTGTCCTGTGTTGACAACGGCCTTTCACTTCTATGCGTTTTTTTTCTGCGGGCCTATTTTGGCCGTGTTTACAACATCTGTCACTTTCTGACCATTATGTAAGTGCTAGAGGGACGGATGCTTTATCCACACTTAACCGCGATAAAGGCGACCATGATACGGGTGCAGTAATCAAACAATTTACGAGTATCAAGTCTTAGGGCCGTATTATTAAACTGATCTCGGCTGAGATGTCCGTCACAAGATGCGTCAAAAATGACAGTTTTCTATGGATTGACGTTTACTTTGACATAATAATATCTTGAGACGGGGATCACAGCATGTACATACCCCATCCATTGTCCTTACTCATCTACTTCAGGGTTAGCTGGAAGAGATCCCATTTAGGGATAAGTTCGCATTTGTACTTTAAATGTACGATGTCAATGTATTATTTACTTATACTTTTTGTGCAATAAAGAGTTTACATACATACATACACAGTTGAGATGAATTTATTAATACGGCCCTTAATATACGGTCACCAGTGTTAAGGAGGTCAGATGGCAGTCGCCGCATTGTGACAACCGGACCTGCCGTTTCTGGGATTGTAGCCAAAACATACAAAATAAAATGGGAAAGTGAAGGAGAATGGTGATTTTTTACGACAAGATGGTTATTGGATGGCAAGTATTTCTTATATTTGGTAAAACAATTATATAGTTTTAGGATAGGACTTTTCAGAAATGAGGTTCGTTGAATGCATTTGTTTGTGTATATACGCAGTTATGTATGATCGTTTTTTTAATTAAAAAGAGTAAGTACACTTTCATGATGGTCCTAAGTATACTATTTGATTATGTTACGGTTTATTATTGTTATACGTAAGGCGTATTCAAAGATACAACTTACAACCAATCGATATCAAAAGTTTTCAGACATGATTTTTTTCATACCTAACTGCAATGCAGAAGCTTTTGATAGCGTTATTTTTTTACAATTACTCTTTCTATTTATATCTGTGTAATGAATGCGCCGCTTCATCAAAAGAGAAGTGAAACTGCGCACGCGCGGGTCACTCCAAGTGTCACTGGCTCGATTCGTCACCAGCGTTCCTTAAAAGTCAACAATGATTTCACTTTCTAGTGAGTTCATTGTCATTGCATTTTTATATAAAGCTAGAATAAGTAGTATCATTGTCATAAGTTTTATTTAAAAAAATGACTAACTGTTGAGTTTCTTGCGGCGCTTCCTACAAACTCTTTTATCTATGTACCGAAGTAAGTACATAGTTATAGTACTATATTATTTGTATCATTCTGAATATCTTTAACCAAACAAGAAAAAGTACGGACTCCAAAATAAATTAGCATCTTTCGATCTGACAAAAGGTTTCAGGTCGTAGCTTATATTTAAGCTAAAAGACAAATTATTTAAATAAATACGCCAACCCAACGAGGTATTTTGTTTCACGAATATGTTTGTTTTTAAATCTTATTCCAATTTACGAAGGTCGTTAGCTTGCCGCCATGCCAGTGTCACGCAAAGTTTGAAAATTAAATTTGCATTTTCTTAGATAATTTGTTTGCCTATTTTGCATAAACCATCAGTATAGGTCAATTCTTAAGTATGAAAACGTTTTCGTTGCGTAACTTGTACTCATTTAAAATGTAAAACCGAAAGGAAATGGCCTAATCTGTAATCTGTACATTGCACGCAATTCCAATTTTAATGAAGCGGTTTTAAGTACCTATTGTCTAGGTATAAGTCGAAAATATAGCTATTTTTAGAATAAAAGTGTTGGAGTTTTTAGAATAAAAATTAAAAACTACTTTTTCTATATCTTCTTATCAAAGTAAGATTATATAAATCCAGACGTATGAACCATATTTTAAAATAAAATAGATCTCTAGTTTTTTAGCACTTTCCAATTAATCTGCATTGCTATTCGACGTAAGATTAATATAACAAAGGGTATTTAATTTTACCAGACTGAAACTGCAATAAATGCTAGTTTTGACCTAATTATTTATCTACCGGACAGTTGTTATAAAATATATTATTTATAAATAAATAAATATCAGGGAAAAGTTTTACACAAATTGGCGTATTCCTAAACTAAGCTCTAGGCGTGTATTGTGGGTGCTAGACAAAGATAAACATACCTAATTATCAGTGGTGGGAATAGGTAGAGCTAATTAACCTAAACTTGATGTATGTTCATTCAATAATGTGTTCCCATCTCACTCACGCATGAATGAACATGCGTCAAGTTTAGGTAAATTAGCTCTTCCTATTCCGACCACTGTTAATTATGCTCAAGAACTGAAGTTTAAGTCTACCGACGCTTGCGATGTTGGCGTAGGACCCTCCCTAGTTACCCTACCTAGCTACCCTAGTTAAAACGAAGATTAAAATCACTTCAGCCCTGTCCATTTCTGGCTTATTTCATCACTACTAATGACTAAGGGAAATAGTCTACGGATATTACAAATATAATCCGTATTAACCAAGTAATAACCAACAGCATTGGGTAACTGCAGTACTGCGTTGAAACAACAATGGCCCGTGACACCGACATCCTCCTGTATCGTGAAGGAAATGTTGCTTAAGCCTTAAGTCTTTATTATCATAGCTTCGGCCATTATCGAAACGTAATTGATAGCTTAAGTCATATTTTAATTTAAAAAAGTAAACTGACAGTTCTAGAATGGTTAATTTTGGAGAAAATTTACAGAAAATGTTAGCAAAACTGCATGAAATTTCGCTGTTGTAATAACTTTTTTACAATTCTCTCTGATTATCATTACTATTATTAAACTTTACATTTTTGAAAAAAAATGACTACGAAGTTAGTGGAGTATTTATGGCGGATGTTTTCCGTGTACAATCCAGTCATATAGTAATTGAAGCCACAGAGTACAAAATTTATCATCTACATTATGACTCTAGGTTCGTGTGGCCCCAGATGTGGCTGTGGTTCACCGTATCTTCTAACTACTTATTCACATTCACAACTACATTTATATATAAGCTTGAATTAAAATCCTGAAACAGCAAGTCATAAACGCCTTTGGTATGTACTTGGGCGGTTTTCAAAAAAAGTGTACATTGTTAAGGACAAAAAATAAATTTTAACTTTTCCAGTGCGTCACGAAAATCAGTCATACATTTAGAAAAGTTACCGTTTCTTAATTTTTGTCTTTAACTATAATGTACACTTTTTTTGAAAAACGCCCACTAACGAAGGTAATTTTGGCAATTACAGTATTTTATTCTGTGCACGCAAGCATTGCAATAGGTACAACTATAAAATTTCCAGAATCCGAACAAACATAAGTTACATGTCGTGTGGTCGCGCCTTTCACCGCCGACACGCGGCACGCGTCTTGCGTCACCGTTGGGTTCTTTACAATCAACTCGTCACTACATTACTCACAGCCACGAAATTTACTTCACAGCATTGCTAAATCGCAGCAGTCACTTTAAAACACCTTGTTCCTTTTTCAAATCGTTAGGAGTTCGAAACTTTGTTTTTAAACTTTTAATGGTAGCTGGGGCAAACTGTATTTTGTAGGTACTCTCGTTTCAAAACTCATAGCAGCTCATCGCATAAACGAATTTGAATCATTAAGATTCCCGCTTAATGTTTTCCTTTTGTTCTCCGATTAAAAGGAAAGCATATTGAGCCCACGAGATAGGTATTTACTTCCTGTTTCCTGTTTGTTATACCAAAGATACTATGTAGAAACCGTTTTCTTCTCATCAAAGAGAGCTATTTTCACCGGCGGTTTTGGACCAAAATTAAATAGGCGGGAAATACCTGCGTAAATGTTACATGATTTATTTTCTTCCGTTTATGTTCCGCTGTTTTTCGTCTAGAGAAACGTAAGGCGTGGGAAGAAAATGCGGTATGGTATGAATGGATTACATGAGTAGGAAGACTTGTCTATGGAGAAGACTGAGTCATCACAATGCATCGTGTAATGTATGGGCGTGTTAATAATAATACGCGTGCCTTGTTATACGTGTATTTGTTAGGATTAGAAATTAGAAACCTGTTAATAATAGGCTATTATCACTTTCGACAGATTTTCTTCCGACCGGGTTATTTATGATTAACCTATTAACTTGTATAACAAAAAGGTTGTATTGATAACATGGTTATGAATAAGTACGTAACATCTAAAAATATACCAAATTAAGTTTGTCCCTTTTTAAACAATATTATAATTGTTTAAAAAGGGACTTACGTTACGATACCTACATAATATTTGATTGTAGCTTTTATTACTTACATGTTGTTCGGTTCTAAAAAAATACAAACATCTTTATAAATATCTACTACCACGATCCAAAACCCTAGCCTTGTACATCCCTGCATTACGTATTTTGCAAAATTAGCATTTGCTCGCATAAAAGAACCAATTATTTAACAGGTAAATGACAAAAGCGCGGCACAGTAGAAAAACGCGGCAACGCTGACAATAGGCAAAACAGAATAATTCCAAGTATAATTGTTTGTAGCTGGCCGGCGAGAGTTCATCGACCGCAGAGAAAGTGCTTTCAAATCGCCATTAGCTGCTTGCGTCACCCGAGGTTCAATGTCATGATTTTTATCGATTTTAAATATAATATTGTGATTTGTTACGTTCTGTTAGCATAATTGACACATATTGATAAATGTGATATAACCTGACAGACGCACACGATCAGGGCCTTTTTAGGGTTCCGTAGTCAAACTAGGAACCCCTATAGTTTAGCCATGTCCGTCCGTCTGTCCGTCTGTCCGATTGTCCGTCCGTCTGTCCGTCTGTCCGTCCGCAGTTTACAGTTTAGTCACGCCGACAAAGTGGTAAAATATTAACTTAAAAAAATTAGGGTGTGTACCTCCCCTACACGTAAACTGGGGATTTTTTTTTTGTCGTTGGATAGACCTTACAAAATATTGCGGGTTTGTGAAAACAATTTTTCGATTAAGGGATCCGTTTGTGAAATATGAATTAAATTATTTTGTGACTAGGTACCTAAACAATATTATGGTAATTGGTAATACTGACCTGACGTCTTAACTTTATTTTTAAATTCTAAACTATGTAAGTAAGCATGGTCAAAAATGCATTCAAAAGTTTAAACATTATTTAACTTGTGTTTTTCTTTGTTTAGTTTAGTGCATGCTATTCGGTTAATAATTCTGAACGCATCGCTTTGCCGGGAAAGCCCGGCAAATGGCGCGAGGACGCATGCGCTTGTACGTTCGGAATCATGATGACAGATACGTTCGGAAATCAGACGTGATCGTAATACTAACATGCTATTCTATATTGGGGTATGTTACTGCTGAAAATGGTTGCAATTGCTACAGTAGTTTTGTGTAAAAAGCTGCTTTGTAGTAGGGCAGCGAGTATCGCGTGATAATATTGATAGTGTAATATACCCCATTTGACATTGCTTAAGAGGCCAGAGGCCACATATCGACGGGTCTTTGACACAACCTCGTATTTTAATTTTACGAAATCCGAATATCCACTTTAGGTATACGTCGTAAAGTAGATATTCCAATTTCATAAATTTTCATATACGAGGTTGAGTCAGAGACCCTACCTATTGTATAAAAACATTGCTATTAAATACTTTACAAATACTTTTAATGACATCACTCACAATCAACAGGAAAAATTAAGCAGGCAACCCACAGCGTCGCCGACGTTATGTGCTCATCACAATGGCAATCAATGCTCAAGGTTGGGCCATATTTGGGGCAGGAGATTAATTCTGGCGAGTGCGGGCTGTAGACCAAGAGCCCGCCGCTTGGAACGGTCCATCATAAAGAATGAGATTCTTTACTGCCGCACTCAGAGACGTCAATTAATTTTTAAGTTTCATTAAAGTTGCTGCGTCTTATTCTATTGCAAAGAAAGTGACAGCAGCAACTTTAATGAAACTTAAAAGTTAAGTGACGTCTGAGTGCGGCTGTTAGAGGAATATTTCTGTCAGCTATTTTTAGATCCTACATAAGACCTACATATTACTAAGCTCTTATCTAGATATAAGAAACTTTCTACCTCTTTGGATCTGCACCAATTAATAATGGAGCCACTAAGTAGGTCTGCTTGGTCCTACTTGAAGGATTTCGCTAGCCGACCAAAGGATGAAGCAGTTTTTAAAACTGACTAAAATCAAATTAAATGATTGAACCGAACGGCGTTGCCATCGAGCAAGTTTCTAATGATAAAAAACACGCAGAGTTTACTGTCTAAACAGAAAAACTCATTTTAGGCCCAAGCGGTCTAATTTAAATAAAAATTGTCTCCATCCAATAATGTTACGAGGTAGAGTTCTGAACGGCCGGCTCTTGGACTATAAGGGATGGCGTGTGATTTACCGATTCGGGTAGCGATGCGATTAGTCGCATGTGTCGCAGTTAATGTTGCTCGGAACTAAGTACATATTATGTTACGACCCGGGGCCATATCTGCGCACTTTGGGAATTATTTTTGTTGGCGTCTCTTGTTTTCTTTATGCTAAAGCAAGAGACGCCAACACTAAATACTAATGTTTAGGATTAAACGTGCTACATTGCCCTCGGTCTTAAGATTTTAGTCTTTGTACGAGAACTTTATTTCGTGCTTGTGCGAAATAATTAGAAATAATAAAATAAGTGGTTTATTCTTAGGGATTTTCGGTGCTTATTATAATTTAAGGTCACTAAGTGATCATTATTGTATTTGTTGTGTTGTTTCAGAGGCGCGGTGTGTGATGCAGCGATGTCGGCGGCGGTGAGGGCGGCGCTGCTATGCGCGTGCGCCTTGCTTCTGCATCACAGTATGTGTTATATAAATACATTTAAAGAAGAGACGAGGCAGATTGATATATTGAACGTAATAATTTGTCACATACACTCATTTATAATGTATTGAACCAACCAAGCATGCCACACTACTCAATTTTAATATCATAGAACAATCTTAAACAGATTGACCTAGTCGCAAACTAAGGTACCGGCCCGGCTACGACTTTGCAATGTTTCGCCCGTCATATAAAGGACAAACGGTGGCGGAACGTCAGCGGTTTCGCTGCATCGATTTCGCGGCGAAGGTGTGCTACCGGCGTGTGCGGTGGCGGCGGCGAGCGAATTCTCTATTAATTGCACATTGCACGGTCGAAACGCTCACCGTACAGCGGTTATTGACATTACACGCAATGTATTAGGCAATCGTTTGCCGCGCCGCTGGTTGCGCAAAGACGTGGTCAGGCCCTAAGGACGACGCTACAGGACACTGATAGCTCGAGCGCGTTCGCCTCCTGCGTCCCGCAAACCATGGACAGTGCTGGATTAGCCCATAAGCAAATTAAGCAATTGCTTAGGGCATCACGTCTTGGGGGGCACCATAAACAGCACATACAATTTTTTTTTCTAGGTTCCTTGTGGACGGGGGCTCAGGCGTGGATCGCTTGGCATCAAGTAGTCTTAATCTGGCACTGACCATGGGAGGGATCACGTTATGATAGTCGAGCTATAAATAAATACCGTATTGTTTCCGCAGCGAGCGCGGAGCTGGTCGGGCGGTGTCCAGCACAGGCCTCTTGCCCGGCGCGCGCGGCGCCCTGCACCAGTGACGACGAGTGCGGCGAGCGAGCTTGCTGCGACACATCTTGCGGAAAGGCGTGTGTAGACCCACTCTTCACTGGTGAGAATGAGAAAAACTATTTAAACTAAGCACGTAAGTAATCCGATTTGTTTAACCATTGCCCATTACTCATATTTTTATAGCAATAACTCCTCACAAACTCCTTCCAGGCTGCGAGATCCTCAAGGTCAGCTAAATGGTATACCTCTCTCCTCAGGCTGTGAGAACCTCAAGCTCTCTTCCGAGAGGATATCTCGTGCGCTGGCAGCCGAGAATAGCCGCGGTGGACGAGGCCTCATCAAGCCTGTGAGGACTCCTCGCTGCAGGACCTCGGACGGGGAGTTCGAGGAGATCCAGTGTGATAATGAAATCGTCAGCTCGTGTTGGTGTGTCGACCAGACTGGCTTTGAGGTATGCACCGATCGCTCAAAATGGTTCAATATTCAATGCTCAAATATTTATTTTTTCTTTCTGTAGTCCTATAAAGACAGCTTGTCAAATTGGGTTAAAAAAAAGAGAAATTGGCAACATGAATTAATACTTATCCAACTCTGTCTTGCCAAACCAATTTAATATACAACTTGAAATTTTTTCAAAGGTCCCCGGCACCCGCGCACCCGCCGCCGCGCTCGTCAACTGCACGCGCAAGGCGCCCTGCGCAGCGCACACGTGCCGCATGCTCTGCCCGCTCGGCTTCGAGCTGGACGCGCATGGCTGCCCGCTGTGCAAGTGCCGCGACCCCTGCGCCGGCGTCACCTGCCCCGGGCAGCTGTCCTGTCAGCTGGAGGAGACGCCGTGTCTGCGGCCGCCGTGTCCACCTGTTCCTAACTGTTAGTGTCTAATGCACTTCTTCTAAGTTCTGCTAAGTTAACGTGTAAAAAGGGTAGGGTAGGGTAGGTAGCACAAAAGATTTTAGAAAATCGAAGTGAGTTTGAGAGTGGCTTTTACAGAAATAAGATATTGTTTACGCTCATACAAATTTTATTGGCTTTCTAGGAGAAGCGCAGAAACGTGACTATGGTAACAATTATTCCTACTCGTTATCCTAACGGTTAAGTTAAGAGTAACAGTATTCTGAATTTGATTTCACGATCTGACAGGGTTGACAGGCCGAAGTGTACCTGACAGGTTACCAACTACAAAAGATAGATAAATAGAGCAGTGAAGATATCAGAATTGTTTATTATATCAGATGTTGTAAACCTCCTTCACTTTCTTCCAGGCAAACGAGCAAGGAGCCTTCAGAACATCTGCCCAGCAGGCGAACCGCTGCTGATATCAGAAACTAGTCGGCCGTTCCTCTGCGGAACAGACCCTGGCAAACCCAACTGTCCTCCTCTCTACAAATGTCTGGTCGAGTCAGGCAAGTTACCCACTTTTTATTACCTATATACACTTCCTTTTAAGCAACCAGGGCGTCCAGCTCAAGTTGCCCGCGTTTGTCGCTCGGTAATCCCTCTCTATCTAGTCTGAAACGAAAGCGACGGACTGAGTAACAAGGGAGTAAATATAACTTGAGCTAGATGTACGGCAGCGTTTAATAGATAGGTTGTTACAGGTAACGATTACGGAGTATGCTGCCCAGCGTCTCTAGAGCTCAGGAAAGCTGGTACTTGCCCCGCCCCATCAATATCAGACCTTGACTGCGGCACTCCTTGCGCTCACGATCTAGAATGTCCTTCGATGCAGAAGTGCTGTGATGGTGGTGAATGCGGAAAACACTGCATCCTACCGCAGAATGTTACCATGTGCAACCAGCAGAAAATGCTGGCTGAACTCCTGGTGATTAGCGAGAAGGAAGGCCGAGGATATGTGCCGCAGTGTACTCAGGACGGGTCTTTCCAGTCCAGACAGTGCTCAAGGAATGGCCTGGTTTGTTGGTAAGTTTCATCTTTAATTAGCTCTCTACTCGTTTTTTGCATTACCAGCTTTGTGATATTGAGCCACTTGCTAACATTTTTTATTCAGTCGGGTTATCAAATCATACACGGTATATAACTATTTAAATTTTACGATTTGACAACCAGACCGAATTAAGAATGTTAGCAAGTAGCTCAACAATCCCGTGGTGAGATTGTACCTAAAAGCTGATCTGGTGAAGGAGTCGGATACTGACAACCGGATCTGCATTTTACTTAACATAAATCCCCCCTAGTTTATAGTCATTAGTTTGTTGTCGATATCAAGACAAGTGCAAAAAAACATTACTGTAAAGAAACGCTCGTCTCAAAAATAAAATAAACATCACAATAACATCTAACCTTCAGCAAAAACACAAACGGCAAAGTACAAACGGCCAGTTATTCAATTCCAACAATTCTACAGGTGCGTAGACACGGACGGCAACAAGCTCCGCGGCTCGATGGGCCCCGCCCCCTCCGTGCAGTGCTCGGAGACGCCCCGGCCCGCGCGCGTCGGCGGCCGCAGCTTCGACTCCTGCGCACGCGCCCTCTGCGCCGGCGTCTGCGAGTACGGCTACAAGAGCGCCAATGGCTGCCCCACGTGCGAATGCGACGATCCTTGCGAAGGCTTCCCCTGCCCTGATGGACAGGAGTGTATCAGAGTCCGAGATGCGGAGTGCACGGGCGAGCTGTGCACTGGTTATCCTGTATGTGAGTAAAACTGTATTACATGATTTTTAAAGTAAGGTTACGCTCCATTTACAAATTACAAAAATCGATTTAGCCGTATGTATACGACAATACAACCCGTTTTCCGTTAGTGTACTCCTGTGTACTCTAATGTAAACTGTCTCGACCTTGTAAATAAGACATCAGTTAAACCAAACGCCAACGCATTCGGTCACCGCACTTACCTGACCTAATGTGAATGCACCATTTCTTCGCTTTAAAGAAACAGAGTGGGATGTCCGTTTCAAGACACGTCAACGTTAAGTCCTGTAGCAACCTGACAGACGAGGAATTAAATTTAAAATGATGAAATAATTTAGCAATAAGTATTTACCTGGTGTTTCACCCAGGCCGCCCTCGCGTGTCATACGAGAACCCGTGTGAAGTGGGTGTGCCGGCGACGGACGACGACGACACCGTGATCGGCTGCGGCAGCGACGCCGACTGCCCGGCGCAGCACGTGTGCACGCGCGCGCGCCGCAGCGGCGCCGCGCTCTGCTGCCCGGACGCCAGGACCGACAACTCCACTGACACCGACAACGAGGTTAGTGTCGAGGTCCGCTTCGATTTAAACAAAAAGTATTTAAAATATCGGTTCAATAGTACTAGAAATATAAACTCAGTTACTTATAATATAAGTATAACGGCATAATTCTCTGTCTAATAAAGGTATTAGACAGATAATTTTACTATGCAAATCCAGAGATAAAGGCTTTGCTCACTCTGGAGTGGGACACAATAATAGGCTGATGAATATATACCTAATAATAATAATCTGTTTGGTCTGTTTCTCAATCGACCAGTAACTTTGTCTGCCAGTTAAAGTTATCTCTCCTTGTGTATTTTCAAGTGTAAGAAAAAAAGGCTATTAATGAATACGAATGTTTCAGCTGACACTAGAATCCTGCGGCGCCGAGGCAGAAGCCTTGTGCGACCATAACACCACGGTCAGCTGTGCGGACGGCGGCTGCGACGACGGACTGGTCTGCTGTTCCACCGCCAACTGCGGGCCGGTGTGCGTGGACGCAGCTAAGATGCGGCTGCAGACTGACCGCGTGGACGACACGCCGACTAGTAAGAAAATACACTGAATACATTCGTGTTCTTATCTATGCCTTCTAGGCATTTTAGTGGTCATAATTTAAACCAGTCTAAGCTCGGTGCCTGACACACTCGGTGAGAAATGTATGCTAATTCAACAATCAACGAAGAATGCCTCTCGCCCCACAGCCTCACTACATAATCGTACGTACATTTTCACAATCGTAAAATGTAATATGAAAGTGTAAGGGTCTGGCCACGCCTTTGCGCCACTGGCTGAGCAGCGAGCGAATTTTCTTATACTTACATTGAGTGTAACGTCACATGAACCGCTGTGCGGTGCCGCATCTCGATTCTCGATCGTGCAATGATGAGATAATTCGCCCGCCGTCGCTTACGCCGGTAGCACACCTCCGCCGCGGAACTGTAGTAGCGAAACTCTGGCAATGAAATAAAGTTCAATTTCGTATTAAATATCACGATTCCGCTACAGTTTCGCGGTTTCGCGGCGGAGGTGTGCTACCGGCATTAAAGTCGTGGCCGGGCCGTAACGCGTCTTTGAAGGTTAGTAAGTCTATAAACTCGTTATCAGGACATCTTGCAAGGTCAGTCCGGATCCCATCTTCCATCCGCTAACCTACCTAAATAATGGTATGTTACAGTGTTGGGGTTAGACAGTGAAATTACTTGCACTAAATAATGTTCCATTACGACACTTTCTGTCACTTTCTAATTCCCCAAAGAAGAAAGTGACAAAACGCGACTAATGCTGACGTAATTTTAAGCCTCAGCCTCAGAGTATATTGACCATCAGGCTTGTGAGCTTGTTTACTTTTTCCAAGCCATCTCTTGAACATCTCTAACAATAATAATAAATAATAATAATCCAGCCTATATACGTCGCACTGCTAGGCACAGGCCTCCACTCACAATGAGAGGGTTTGGACTATAGTTCCCACGCGGGCCCAGTGCGGATTGGGAACTTCGCACACACCGTCCAATTGCTTTACAGGTGTGTGCAGGTTTCCTCACGATGTTTTCCTTCACCGAAAAGCTCTTGGTAAATTTACAAATTATATTTCGCACATAAATTCCGAAAAACTTAGAGGTGCGAGCCCGGGTTCGAACCCACGACCCTCTGCTTAAGAGTCGGCAGGTCAAACCATTAGGCTACCAACCACGGCGTTTTTTCTCAACAATAAAGCTCGACAATTCTAAAACCTCATCTGCAGTGTGCGAATACCTTCGCGACTTCGACGAGAAAATGGAAGGCACGGTGGACGGCATGAAGCTGGCGCTGCCGGCTCCGAACTGCACCGCCGGGTCGTTCTCACCCCAGCAGTGCGCCCATGGCCGCTGCTGGTGCGTGGACTCCTTCGGCACGGAGATACCGGAGACCAGCACGAACAATGCTTCCAGTGTGGACTGTGAGAAGTAAGTGTTATTATATGGAAGATGTTGTAGAAGAGAGGATAATAGAGAGATCTCTATTCAGGCGGGTGTTGTGCCTGGAGACCGAAGTCCATTCGGATGAAGTTGGAGGTTCTATATATGCAACTTGACCGGGGAAACTTAGACAGCGCGTTGTAGAAGATTCAGTTACGCTGTTTTGTCGCTGGTGGCGTTACCCGTCACAGGCTCTGGCTCAGAATGACTGTAGAATGACTCAAAAGCGACCTCCCATTTGTTTTGGGTTTGTGTACTCGTATGTAACTATCAATTCCAAAACAACGCAATATTCTCCGACTTTTTTGCTGACTATTGCCTGCTTGCATGATCGGTGTTATTATGTCATTAACACTTTCATACCTAGACCCGGTTTTAAAACCTCAATTAACAATTTTAACAAACCTAAACTGGGCATAGGTACTGATAATTTTAAAAACTTTGCCATATTTCGCATTAAAAATTACAAGATCTCTTGTCAACGGTCCTTTGAACCGCATCGCTAATCACTCTTCCCACCAGGGTGCGCGAACAGCTGGCCTGCCTCGACCTGACCTGCCGCATGGGCTGCGACTACGGCTTCGAGCTGGGCAGTAACCGCTGCCCCACCTGCCGCTGCCGGGACCCCTGCGCCGGCGTCACTTGCGCTGAGGGCCGCGCCTGCGCTGTTGTGGATGTTGCGTGTGACGCAGATTACTGCCCTCCAGTACCTGCTTGTGAGTATCATCAGGAATATACGCTGTCGACTGAGCGCCGATGTGGTCTGCCCGAAGTGTGTTTCATCTATTTGCTGCCGGCTCACGTAGTATCACGTATACCTTAACAAAACACGCGAATCAACAAAACTATTTACGCCACTTAGGATAAATTGTCTTTGAAGGGAAGCACTAGAAGAGTTAGCCTTTGTCTTTTGTATATAATGTTTGTGTTTGTGATACTTGTGCTTGTTATTTGTGTGATGAGCGCGAGTAGGTATTTGTTCCTGAGTCTTGGATGTTTTATGATATATCTACTTCTCTATATATTAATATTTATCGTTGTCTACTAACTGCTCATAGCAAGCCTAGTGCTTAAGGGCTAGTTCGCACTGCGAAATTTCACAGCGCGATTTTTTTCCGCGAACTTATATGGAAATATGCCGCGGTTTTTTTTCACGTGTGCGTATAGCTTCATATAATTTCCATATGTCACAGAATTCTGCGGGAATAATCGCTTGGTGAAATTTCGCAGTGCGGGCTAGCCCTTAGGGGCCTAGCTCAATTTGTGTGAAAACCTCTGATATTTATTTTTAAATAAATTCAGGTCTACCCCGCAAGCCCGGCCAGTGTCCGTTCCTGGTGCCCCACACGGGCGCGTGCGAGTGGGCGTGTCGCGGGGACGCGGAGTGCGGCGCGGGCGAGCGCTGCTGCGCCACGGGCTGCGGCACCGCCTGCGCGCCCGCCGCGCACCACACGCCGTGCCAGCAGCGCAGGTCACCCCACTGGCACTACGCATCAACCTCTCGCTTTAGACTACAGCATGACACAATTAATATACTGCGCGCGTCGAAGCGCTTACACCGTTGACCGAGAGTCTATTTATTGCTTATTCTGATCGACGATATATTCTTTGAATGTCTTATGATTTTAACAAAATTAAGCAAATAATTAAATTCCTGAATCGTCACAGGCTCTAGGTTAGGATAACTGTAGAACAACTTAAAGGGGAGGGAAAAATTAGGGGACTGTATGTAGCGTTCATTTTAATTAATAAATACAAAATTTAAAAAAATAAATTATTTTGATATTTTCAGTATCTCTTATTCACTGTTGCCTAAGGCAATATCAGCCTTGGATACAATTTTGTTATATTCGGCATCGACCGACACCCATAGTCCTTGGAGTCCTAGTTTCTCAAAATAATTTAGATTAAAAACACTGACTAGGAGAACAACGCAATAAGATTACTAGGTACATCAGAACTATTCTCGTGTTATCATTGATTAACTGCTTGAAGAACAATACCTTGCATGCGACATAACACCTTTACCACATCAAACACGTAACTAACTTGAAAATCTTTTGTTTCAACAGAGCTCTCGCGCTACACACGGCTGCAGAGTCCGGCAAACCGCCGGCGTGGCAGGACGTGCCGGACTGCAAGCTGGACGGCAGCTACGAGCCCGTGCAGTGCCGCGGGGACAGCCACTGCTGGTGCGTCGACAACGTCGGCAATGAGGTGCGGCTGCTTTTTCTCTTCTAACACAAGATAACATAATTAGGCATCATCAACTTCTATTAATGATGAAGGGTTTTCTACAGAACTTAAAGTTTACCAGTATGGAACGGGAAAGCCGCTTTATGTTTGGGTTCGATACCGGCTATTCGTGATGCATCATGGAATGGATGTGACAATTAATTTGCTTGCAGAAGTTGAGTACCTTTCACTGTAAGTTCTATACTGTCTTACTAACTATACTAAAATTGAGACAGTATGATTGTTACTTAATTATACGTTATATTTATTTATGATTAGCATTACCATCAACCTGAGATTTACCTTATGGACTAGAGTACCCTATCCATTGATTTACTCTGTCCAGGTTCCCGGCACCAGAGTCTTCAACGCCACTCCCCCTTGTGACGCCCCAGCCACCTGCCCTGAGGTGGATTGTGACCCAGGAGTCTGCGTCTCTGGACAGGAACTGGACAGCAAGGGCTGCCCCACCTGCAAGTGCCGAGATCTCTGCGCCGAGGCCAAGTGTCGACCTGATGAGACATGCGAGTTCGTGCCGTTGGACTGCGAGGTGTGTTCTTTGCTACTATTGTTAATGAAGTGATCAGGAAGAAGTTGTGACTGGAAGACTACTAGAATGAGCAGATGGAGTGACCCCTCCATCTGCGAGTGCTGAGACCTGTGCGCCAAGACCATGTTCCCACCTGATGGTGCCTTACCGTTTTGGTACAATGTAATCTTTGTGGTGCCGCAGTTCTGATTTTCATTAATTAGTCCAGTGAACCCTCCTTCCCTACCTACCCCCAGGCTTACGACCTACACGTAAGATAGCCTTTAAAATCATAATGCCATCCGGCCCTTCATACCCAGGCCTGGATCCGTGAGCTATGAGTTCAAAGGGCCCTCTAAATTAAAATCCTGTGTCCACCCCTGCTACTCCTCTTCTCTATTAAAACCTCCCATGGTGTTCCACAGGCGGAGCGGTGCCCGCCGCTGGCGCGCTGCACGCCGGCCCCGCAGTGCCCGGAGGGCGAGCCCGTGCAGCTGCCCGGCGGCGGCGCGCTGCCGTGCGGGCCCCGCGCCGCCGCGTGCCCCTCCACGCACGCCTGCCGCTTCACGCCGCACGACACCCGCCCGCCGGTCTGCTGCATCAAACCACGTAAGATTTTGAAGAGGTACCATTGCTTTAACGCTATCACGCTCGCACTCGTATCTTACACAATATTTGTCAACCTGTTTCACAGAGAGAGACCATTAGTCCTGAAGGTATTAAGCATGAAATATACGTTCATCTTTAAGTTCGTTAATCTATCTATAAAGATATAAAACAAAGTCGGGTTAGTTACACTATTTATAACTCAAGAACCGCTCGATTGATTTTTATGAAATTTGGCACACAGATAGTTTATTACCTGGATTAACACATAGTATACTTTTTATCCCGGAAAATTTGATGGTCCCCGAGGGACAAGCGACAAATGGCTACTACGCGGACGGAGTCGCGAGGAAAAGCTAGTAACGTATATACAAAAAACTTTGGAGTTGTGACCAAGACTGGAACAAAGATCAACCGTCAAGCTGTCCCCCGAATGGCCTTTGGCATTTACTGAAAGGTGAAAGGGATTGGTACAGTCAGCTGCAGAGAAAAGTAACCCTCCCTGCTAAGTGAATTGTATGCAGAGGTGGTACTTTTCTCTGCAGCTGACTGTACATGATGTTTATCGATTCTGACCAGTATAGTCCGAGAGTGACGGATGCTTTATCCACTGCGGGGCTGATGTGAGAACATCTGTTGATTGACACCTTTTTAACAGGCACAGTATGCTTCGATGTCAAAAACGAAGGCAACTGCACCGAAGGTGGTCTGAACGCGACGCGCTGGCACTTCAACCACGAGCGGAACCGCTGCGAACGATTCAAGTACAACGGCTGCTCTGGGAATCACAACAACTTCAGGACCAAGGATGCGTGCGAAGCCGTGTGCCCTGGTGAGGCTGCACCCTTATTTTTCATTTATTTAAGATTTGACAAGGAAAGTTTAAACCAATACTTAGGACTGTGTCGTAATCGTGGCTGATATGCCCGTTTCAAGATTCGTCAAAGTAAACATTAAACCAAAGAAATTGGTAATTTTTGGCGTCTCTTGAGACGAATATCTCATCGAAGATCAGTTTAATACGAATCTTAGGTAATGATACTTACGAAAATAGATTACCTACCTAAACCTACGCCTACTTAGGTCGGAGTTCACCAACAGTTAAACAGGCGATTAGAGGTCTGACGGCTGTCAAAATGTATTGACTAACAGCCGATTAGGAACTCCGACCAATACGGGAACACCGCATGTGATTCTTGGAGCATAATCTTGATATTTTGAAGGAGTTTATGGTGTTGGCTAAATATTTATGACTCTTCTTTATGACTGCTATTCTTCATAATAAAACTGCCGGTTAGGTGAGAAAATGAACTTTGCACGTATATATAAAATCTAATTATTAATTATAATCCTAAAACAGCTGAAGGAGCTCGATTGACCAAGAAGAAAAAGCTGAGTCAAATTGATGATGGAGGCACGTAATTTGAATTCTTACGATTTGTGTCTTGCAATGTTGGTAACATTACGAAACAGGGAAGCACCCGAGTTATTAACAACACTGCACGTTTGAAACGAGGGTAGACTCACAATGCAAAGTTACTCTAAATCACTGCTGTTTAGTAGCTAGGGATTTTGTCTTATGCCTCATTTACATTCAGCCCCTGCCGCTGCCCCTCGCGCTGCCGGCGACAACTCCCTAAATAACTGCTGCAGCAGGATCGAGAGCACTCACTTCGCTTTCATTGTTTTGGCAATGGCAGACGGCAATGGCGAGTACTGAGCGACGGAGCAGAATGTAAACACGCATGCCGCTCGCGCTGCCGGTCCTTTGATTTCCGCACAAAAAACCGCCATTTTGGGGAGCGCCGGGCAGCGCGAGTGGCAATGGCAGTGGCATGAGAAGTATCGTGTTTACACACTCCCCAAGTAGCACACAAGCTGTATAAGAGCTTATACAGCCCTTAAAATGCCCAAACTAGAGTTATAATGGCTGTATAATCTCTTATACAGCTTTTGTGCTACTCGGGTCGTCCTGCCCAATTCCCTGCTCACTTCGGCTGAATGTAAATGAGGCATTAAAGAAACAGTAGAATATTAGGCTATCAAATTTCTTCTTCAGCAAGAGAGAATATGAGCCAGAAGTGTTGCATTGTGTATGTACCTTTATTGTGTATAACTAATCACTGCCCGTTCTCGTGCCAATGGAGAAGAAGTCGCATCAGATATGTGTTGTCAGTTGCATGTTTTTTTGAGATGTCTAATGTTCTATTTCTATAAATTACGAGATGATCGCATTTCAGGAACTGTATACATAGGGCTAGCGAAGTTACATTTTCAAAAACTATTTAACAGAGGCACAACAACTTACGTAACATTCTAAACAAATCATTTAACGTGCAATAATTACATTTGTCTGTCTAGGCCCAATATGGGCTGCCGCCATTGAGAAAAACGCATTCAGGAATTACTTACTTAATAATAATTAAGATAATTCTTAAGATTCAAGCTTTGATTAGGTTTTTCGGGTATAAATATTTTTCATAATTTCCTCTCTAAACTTCTCCATCCTATTTTTTTTAATCAAATTTTCACACTTTACTTTGCATTTAAGTATAAATGTTTTCAAACTCTTCCTATTTTCATAAATATCCACATCTGGCGCTTTTACGAGTAGGTACTATCAGAATCAAAAGTAGATACACACTTTTGTTCCTTGTCGCTATACAGCCACGTTAGCAATGTCAAACAAGATTGTCAAATATGTTAATGCGATAAAGTACAAAAGTGACTATCCAATTTAGACGTTGACTGTACATACCTAATATGTATGTGTTTTATTCATATTTAAATATTAAAAACGATACAAATACAATACCTTGAATAGTGATAATTTAATTCCAAATCCATAAATGATTAAGTACTAAAATTATTAGGACAGTCGGGATTTTAAAACATAATGCTTCCATTAGTTTTAGATGTGCAGAAATAAAGAAATGCTTTTCGCTCATTGGAACCCGAAGGTGCTCAAAGATATGTCAAATTTCGGTGTTGAGATATTTGAGCATCTTTGTTCATTGGGGTCAAAGAGATAGACCTGCAGGCTTATTATGGTCGAGTTGTGGATAAAACATGTGTCACTTTATGCAAGAGACGGATGCTTTATACACGTTTATCCATCGCGGTACGGGGCTGACAATTTGACTATGTATTGCAGTATTGAGTCCATGCGAGAGGCTACGAGAGAAGAACCAAGCGGCTGAAAAGAAGTACGGGAAAGGGACTTTTATCCCCAAGTGTGACTCAACTGGAGCTTGGGAGTCGGTGCAGTGCATGTCCCATATCGGTGAGAAAAATAACTACTATAGTCGTCTCTTTCTGGATATACAGCTTTGATAGAGACGATATGTACTGTATCATATTATTTTGTAAAACAAAATAACGATCAGGGTTCAATGGGGTTTAACTTTTACATCCTGAAGAGGCCCTTATCTTCCCTAGGCGATCGCCACTCGAGACCTTGTCTTATGACCAATGAGGCTAATTCAATATCTCTTTACCCATTTTCCCGTAATAAAACATGGCGGCCCTAATATTACTTTAATCCCCGACTTTAAGTAGGTATTAACTAACATGACCATGTGAACATTTGTGACGTTCTCAATATAACGGGACCTTATGGAGGAAGGCAGTTACGCTCTTCTTGTTCTTGTAACTATACGAATACTATGGTAACAGTTCTAAAAACGGCGTAACCGCCTGCCTCCACAAGGTCCCTTTATATTGAGAACGTCACATTTGATCTGCACACTGGCGCGTGCGGTGCGCTCTGCACACCCAGACAAAACGACAGTACGTCATAAAGACTCCATTTTGGTTGTTACTAGAAGTCTGTCTGTCATCGACCCGAAAGGTTGCACTTCAATGTTTTTTCCATTGAACGGATTGTATGTTCTTAAGCAACTTGTTATGAAGTTGGACCAATCACGACCTCAGAAACGAGTTTATGTCGGTGTTGTTCTAAATATTATTTCTTTAGATGTGTGTTGGTGCGTGAGCGGGCGAGGAGAGCCGCTGAAGGGGTCGCTGGTGCGCGGCGCCCGGCCCGCGTGCAACTTCCGGCAGGCGCGCAAGTGGGCGCCGCGGGACCCGCTCGACGAGAAGGCGCGCGCTGACGAAGGTACAGACTACCACCATCTGACTTAAGTCGAAAACAGCCGACATGGCGCGGCGCGACAGTAGCGTGGCGCGTTCTTTAGCGTGGAAATTAACAAGGAGTTGTATGCAGGCCGTCACACTTACTGCCGCACTCAGAGACGTCAATTAAGTTTTAAGTTTAATTAAAGTTGCTGCGTCTTATTCTATTGCTATAGCAAAGAAAGTGACAGCAGCTACTTTAATGAAACTTAAATCTTAATTGACGTCTCTGAGTGCCGCCGATAGTCACGTGATCGCGCCAAGCCGAGTAGCGCGGCGCGGCGTGATTTACAAATTTACTGTGTATTTGTGACCAAGTATGTAGAATAATTTATAGATTGTGTTAGAGAACGTCTAGTTTTATATGATTTGGGCCATAAAAGCTACAAAAATGTGTTAACTTGGATTGCGCCGCCGTCGCGCCGCGCCGCACTGGCTGGCCGCAAAACCAAAAGGCAGTAATGGCAGTATGACTTGTTACTCTTATTCTACCTTTTTCTTCAGACAAAGAGTGCTGATCGTGATATGTTTGATCGTGAGAGCGAATATTCAGTTCCCGTATCTTGGATTTTTCTACCTTCATATATATACTCGTATATGTGTATCTACATATGTATATCATCTAAAATCCTTAGCATAAACCTACAGCTTACTTTCGCATTAGGTCAATTTGTGTGACTGTCATTTAATACTACTCAATATTAATTACCTTCCAATAGTGCTGGAAGAACTCATCAGACAGATGACAGCGTACCGCGTGGAAGAGTTCGAGGAGTTCGACGAAGAGAACCAGAACGACCAGCCCCAGGAAGAGCTAGAGGTGGTGCGGGGGGAGCTGATAGAGCCCAGGATCGTGGAGGCGGTGCGGGTGGTGGGGCTGGAGGCGGACCGCGGCCTGCGCACCAAGTGTGAGCTGCTGCAAGAAGACGCGGAGAACGGTCAGTGACGGGATTATGGGAGTGATCGTTATAAACTTACAAGCGGCGATGAGTTCAAAGATGGATGCCTATCTAGAACAGTCGACGTGAAAGATATGTTTACACAATTGAACCTTATTTCAATGGAGTAAGGTGACTTTTTTGGCGTTGACAGTCCATTAGTAACACAGTTAACTGACTACTGTGAATCTTGTCACCTTAAAATAAGGCTTACTAGTGGTCAGTTAGTAGTGATATTGTTTGTACACATTAACGCCAAAGTTCCAGTACATAGTGCTAGCCAATTTAAATACGTCAATCCTTTACATATTATTTAATTTCTTCACGTAACAAATCACAGCAACTTATCTAATCCAACGACGTGTCATTATTAAACATATCTAACTAATTATATTAAACGTATCTAACCCATCTGTCGTGGCAAAAAGCCGTGGTAGCCTAATGGTTTGACCTGCCGACTCTTAAGCAGAGGGTCGTGGGTTCGAACCCGGGCTCGCACCTCTAAGCTTTTCGGAATTTATGTGCGAAATATAATTTGTAAATTTACCATGAGCTTTTCGGTGAAGGTAAACATCGTGAGGAAACCTGCACACACCTGCAAATCAATTTGACGGTGTGTGCGAAGTTCCCAATCCGCACGGGGCCTGCGTGAGAACTATAGCCCAAACCCTCTCATTGTGAGTGGAGGCCTGTGCCCAGCAGTGGGACGTATATGTATAGGCTGGATTATTCTTATTTTATTAACCCATCTGAGTGATTCCTGTCTGTTTCCAGGCGGCGACGGCCCGCGTCCCCGCTGCCTGGCGGACGGCGCGTTCTCCCCGCGGCAGTGCGCGCGCGGGCGCTGCTGGTGCGTGGACGCAGCCGGCCAGCGACGCTCGCCCACCACCGTTCCCGATCTGCCGTCGCCGGATCCTTGCCGTGAGTGCTATAACCTATACTACCCAGTGTTGCTAGTTCATAAAGTTTGAATGAAAATAACTTTTATCTAATTTGACTACGGGGTTAGTCTAGTTAGTTGCCTTGCCTACGAAGCTAGCGGCCCCGGGTTTTATCTCCGGTATGGATAAAATATTTGTGTAATGAGCGCGAGTATTTTTTTCCTAAGTCTTTGATGTAAATAATAATTAAATAAATAATAGTTTCTTGCGGCGCTTCTTCTCCGCAATGATGGTCTTGTCCGAAGCGCTGGTAGACTCACTCTAGGTATATTACTGACGTGTAAAAGAGCCCGTATGTGGCCAATTTACTGAATAAATATTTTGACTTTGACTTTGACTTTAACATTGCTTAGTACCCATACCCATAGTACCTACAAGCCTAGAGCTCAGTTTGAGGCTAAGTCAATTCGTGTGATTGTCCGATTACGCAAACTACGCAGATTCGAATGTATTACATACAACTTCTTTCAACCAACTTAGTAACGCATTTATAAAATCTTTGACAGTACCAACCCTGATCGAATCCGCTTCGCTGGAGTTAGAGCTCGTCGGCGCTGACGCGTCGACCGCGGAGCGTGCGCGCGCGGCGCTGTCCTCGCGCCTGGCCGCGCTCGGCGCGCGAGTGCCCGTCGTGGCGAGCAAGGACCGGGGCGCCATGAGGCTGAGGGCGACCCTCACGGGCCCGAGGGCCGTGGATGTCGTATATCATGTTGAGAACTTGGTAAGTTTTAAGTGTTATTAATATAAATAAAATAGTGGAACATGGGTCTGTGTGATTAATTTTATGTACATCTATTCTGCTCAAGGATAAGCGTCTGAACGCCCTTACAAACTAATCACGTACTAACATCTTAGACAACAGAATTGAGGTTAGGTATTTTTGAGCACACCTAGGTCTAGACTAGATGCATTTGATTTCAGAAAACCTTACCTACTCGTAATACGTTACAATAGAAAAATGTATGTAGTTGACATTTATTTTCGGCTGACGCGATAGACCACACTGGCAGTTTACGACAATCGTATAAATTTTGAATGTTTTCAAACGCCTTTATCGTTAGCGTTATGTATCTTGTCTAGGCCCGCTATATAGGAGGTTAAAAATATCAAAATAACCACACAATTTATATAAAATGTTAATAATATTGACATCACGACTTATATTGTTTCTCAGGTGAAACAAGAGAAGCTATCAGGCGTGAACAAGACGGCAGAGGGCGCCCTGGGCGCTGACGTCATCCGCAGCGAGTACCGCCTGGCTGCGCCCGCGCCGCCTGTGCAGCGGGAGATACTCAGCGAGTCCACTGTTCGTAATTGTATACTAGTTTATCGTCATGTTTACTTGGTAGAATATAGGTAGAAGACGACGCGGTTAGCCTCGCGGTAGTGACCCTCCCTACGAAGCTAGCGGTCCCGGGTTTGACTCCCGGTATGGGCAAATATTTGTGTGACGAGCACGAGTATTTATGTCTGAATCCTGGATGTTTTCTATGTACCTATTTAAGTACTAGCTTTTGCAACTGTCCATTTTTAGAGATAAAAATTTACCTATGTGCTATTCCAGACTATAAGTTATCTCTGCGCCAAATTTCATCCAGATTCGTTCAGCCGTTCTGGCGTGATTGAGTAACAAACATCCATCCATCCAAACTATCGCATGTGTACCTACCTAGTAAGATTCATTTCTCTTTTTTAGTATGATTACCGTTATCTAGCACCCATAACGCTCGGGCAAAAGATGGTATCTCAGACAAAACTCTTGTAGCAAGTGCAACCATATTACTAACGGGCGAGGGTTGAATCTGCTTCGGTTATTGGATTTGAGATAAATGTATGACTAATTTTCGTGACGTAGTGGAAACAATTACGGTTGTTAATTTTAGTCCTTTACTAACTATACGTACTTTTCTGGAAAACGCCCAACAATGTTTCGGACGGTCTACATACCAAATAACGAATATATTTTTTCCAGGTATCAGCATCAACATCCTACCACACCGCTCTAATAGTCCTAGCAGCGTCTTCCGCTTTCATTATCAGCGTACTCTGTGTCCTAGTGATGCTGTACAGAGGAAGGTTACAGAGGGAACCACATAAAGCGGAACGATTCCTGCCCCCAGCGCCACCAGTCTACGTCTTATCAGCCGATGAGAAGGCCGAACTAGCGAAGGCCCTACACGCGCCGCCTCCGCCCGTTCTCCCAGATCACACGAGGATCTAAAAAAAAGTCTGATTCGTTAATTTAGGTTGGGCTAAGTTTAAAAGTATAAAGTTGCCGTATTGCGGAACGCTGGGTGAACGGGCGGCTTTATAAATTGAAGCTCTGCTGATCGTGCAGTGAATTAAAGCTGCGCTCTATGAGTGTGACAATTCTTTACGACTCCTTTCATAAATAAAATAGTGCTTGTTTACAGCCAATGATTGACATACTTTGACAGCTCCTTACAGCGACATCTAGTGGCATAAAATAGTGTACCATTTGCGCTAAGTTACGGTACGGTGCTAATTTTAAGCTTGTTTTGGTTTCAAGAAACTAACTTTTATAAAACTAGCGATAACCTTTTAAATTAAGGATATTGTGTACTTTATGCATGTGCATTGATAATATTTCTAAACTTGAAAGTTATTCGAATAAGTCTTTTCTGGGTAATTCTGGGTAATTTTTAAAATACTCCTCATAAATATAGTCATGTAATCGGATGAATTGTCTACTAAATAATAATAAGATATTTCAAAATAGTAATATTTTCATAGAAATAGCACTTCAACTGCAAAATATTACCAAAACGTTTTCCTATTCGCTAGATGTCGCTTATAATTGCACCTAAAAAAACTGTCATTTGACGTTTTACGGTTGTATTTTTGTTTATAGAAACAGGTAAAGTCAATTGGGGTCCAAAAATATATGTCTAGGACGTAGATACGATTCAAGTCGTTCCCTTTCAGCCAAGTCGATAGAATCGAATTCCGGCCTTGAAATGAATAGTATTGTAATTTTAAGTTTTACTTTAAGGTGTACTTTAAGGCAGTGTATTGGCGTATGTCGACAAGTTCGACGCACGCCTATACGCACTTTAGTTCTTCTCGTCGAGTCTCGCTCTTACATTGCACGGTTTTATTTACACATAAATTATTTGTAAACTTTTCTAAACGTAGAAATTAAAACTGAATTGCGTTAAAGTTATTTTGCAATATTATTAGCCCACTGATAGAGGCGCCGGTGTTTCTAGCATTATTTTGAATGCTCACATTGAGGTGTATTCCCATTGTAGAACATTTGCTACCGCAAAAATCACTACTGATTTTGATTACTCATGATTCCGTCTTGACCAGACTTGCTACATTTTATTTGTCGAGAGAACATCACGTGTAATAGGTAATAAAAGAGCAGTAATTTTCTTTGTTACCATGTTTACAAATCCATATCACCTTAACTAATTGTGAAATTCAAAAAAGTGTACATAGTTAAGAACTGTTAAGGACTTAAGTGAAGAAACGGTAACTTTCTCAGTTTCGTAACGAAAATTAACAATACAAATGTATGACTAATTTTCGTTACGAAACAGGAAGTTACCGTTTCTTAGCGTCAGTCCCTATATTCCTTAACTTTTTCAGTTTCGTTAAGTCCTTAACAGTCCTTAGCTATGTCTGTGGCTATGTACACTTTTTTTTAATTTCACCCAGTATATGTTATAATAAGACGCGGCTCGACGTAGAACTAATCTAGTCTGTTTCTTTTTTTTCATCACTCGATCTACTGATTATATAACAAGATCCGAATGTCATGATATTTCCCTCGCGCCAATATTGTAAATAAATGCATCTTAAAACTAGACATTTTTAATCGAAATTTTCATATTATAAAGTTACTTAATTGGTTAATAAATTTACAATTCTACTGTTATTGAGAGCAATATAAGAGATTATATTTAAACCTTGAATTTATTTGTATGTATAATATTGTTTACTTAATAAATGAATAATTTTGTAACCGTTGTTATTTTTTCCGATGATATTATTTTATACTACTTACGGTACGTTCGTGCTACATTAATTTTTAGCGAGGACTTTGTCGTGGTTGACCTTGAAAAAGCAGGTACGTCTCATCAAAGTGATCATTAGAAATTTAAAACTTGGAATTATTGGATTTCACGATAGAACAGTTCTAACTATTAATATTATAGGGTAAGAAGTTATTTTTTGTTTATGTAAAACGATTTTTTAAATAGCCTATTTGAGTGTCCCACTGCTTAGCAAAGGCCTAATAAAACGAATAACTTTAGAAGTTTAGTAAATTAACGTCAGCAGTACCTAAGGGAATCGTCCTATCCTATTTCTAAAATAAAGGGGTTATTTTAGAAACTACAACAGATAAAAATAGCAGAAAATATTTTAATCTTGGACGGTGCCGCTTGAATCCCTCACTATGCTAAAAATTGAGTTAAACTTGAGAATTCCACCCTTCGCTTTCAATTCATATACCACTCTCGCCGGAAATATTATAATTTTGCTCCATTATCACACAATCTACTATTAGGTACAAGGTTTTACACGTCTTTGAATATGGGTCCGCCCTTGGACCCCTACACGAACGTACAGTACTACCAAATTAAAAAGTCGATACATGAATAGTTAATTTTGTGTCAGGGTGATTTTTAAATTTAGTAGCTTTATTAGTTTGAGAGTGTTGTGAATATATTAGGTATATCGATATTTTCAGATTTCCATGAGATGAGAACTTGATAGCAGAATGGATTCGGCGAGTAGGCAGGGAAAATTTGATACTGAAGAGACACAGCTATGATAAAGGAACTGACAGTCACGCGAGTGATCCTGTAACCCTTTTTTGGTTGGTTGCTATCTCCAGCCTCAAAATTCTAAATAAAACATTGTTGAATTATTGAACACTTTTAAAATATCCTTGACCTGCTTTGGACAAAAAACTTCAATTACCTATAACTTTAAGCTGCTAAAGTTTAGCATAACGTAATTATAATGTTTAAGGGCCGATTTTTTTAATCTCCAGATAACACTTTCTGTAAGATAAATTTGACAAAAAGCTGCTGTCAAAATTTTTATTTAGGGACAAGCTTTTTTTGACGTCTGTATTTTTTTTACACTGTCATTATCAAATTATCAAGACCAAACTAAAGAGTCCCATCCCCATCTCGGTGGGTCTACGTTAAGTACAGCTGAGGATCCTTTTGCCACCTTCCGGTACTATCATCAGATCTATTCATTGACACAATAATATTACATTGTCTTCGGGTTTACATAAGTATTCCGAACTTCAGTTCAATTAAACACCGGGATGTAGTTGAAAAATGGACTCCAATTTTGAAATGGACAAGTTACTTATTATTATGAACATTGGAACATTGCCAATTAAATTAAAGCATGTAAAAAAAGGAAAGTGATAACTTTTACTGATACATGCTTTTATTTGGCAATTACAAAAATCAACCCTTAAATCATTAAATCAAATTACAATTGCGAAATTGAATCGATGTCGATATTATTGTCGACTCAGCAACAACACTAGCGTTGATAGATCCTTGTGACAACACGAAGGAAAACGAATGAATACCTATTAGGACATCTCTTTCTAACTCGTTATGAGTGCCATAAATAGAACAAGGTAAAATATATGCCTTTTGCTGTTTCCTATAGTCCGGTTTCTATGCAGGGTACTTATTCTGTGGTCGAATTGCACCAAATGCAATGATTTAAATTAAAAAAACAACAAATGCAATGATTAGGTACTAGCTGCTTCTGATTGATCAAGTCTTAATGACTTAAATAGATAAATGTCAAATGTTGCTGTTTCTTCTTATAGTCCGGTTTCTATGAAAGTACTTATTCTGTGGTTCCATTCCTTTCTCTCGAATAAGTAAGTCACGAGTGACGCGTGAAAGGAATGTGGCACGTCTGCTGTTTCGAATTAGTGTAGTATCATCAAAATAGATATAGGTCTACCCAAGGTCTACCATCACATGACATAAAGGGAAATTTAAATTTATAGCTATTAGTAGCACTGGGGTAATAGGATTTAAAGGTCTTGATACTTGACTTAACAGGTGTATCCCAATTCGATAAAATATGTTTCGCCCGTGTAAAAATCTTTTATTGTTACTTTTTTGAGAACTACATTTTCCGTGATGAAATTCGTGTCCACGCCGTGATATTATAATATTGGTAACAAACATTTTTTAATATTGGTAAATATTAATACCTAAGGTAACTTTTATAACCAAGTTTGCATTTACATTTAGTTACCTATTATTAAATCGCCTGTATAACCGTCTCGACCAATCGTAAGTAGCGATATGATATCACTCGCGATTTGTAGTACGCTCGTATCACGTGCAATGTGCAATCCCATGCAATCCTCATTGTGATTCAATTCACTTCACCTTAACAAGCTAAATAATACAGATACATGGTTCAAATTGAAAAATGCCTTTGAAAATGACAGCTACAAGTGTCAACTAGAACTCACTGACAGTCAGAGACGGCCCTAGGAAGGACTTCGTTTTCGCTTTATCGCTTCAGAATGAATCGAGAAGGCGTACAGACTTGTTGCGCTGTATGCAGCCAAAAGACAGTTAGAAGGTGTTCGCGCTGCCTCGGTATTTATTATTGTAATACGGACCATCAGCTGCAGGATTGGAGAAGACACAAAACCGAGTGTGTGCCAAAAACTCCAAAACCGGGTCCGAGCAACGATAAAATTGGCCGTTCCACATCTTCTACAGAAGTGACGACACTAGGAAGAGGGAAAGGTGAAGTTGCCCACGGCGGGGCCAGCAGTGACCCGGAAACCGTTTCCAAGTCGGGGGGTAGTGCAACAAGTGACGCTAGACGTTTGAAAAAGTCAAAGAAAAAAACTGCAAATAAAAAAGGTAGTGTAGTGAGTGAGAGCACAGAGCCCGTTGCGAGCACATCGTCCAGCTCCGGGTGCAGCTCCGGCCCCAGCTCCGGCTCCAGCTCGACGGGAGCCGTGCCGAAAAACAAAAGCGTGATTTCTAGTGTTTTGTGTACTAACAAGGACAAGGTTAAGAACAGTGCAATAACTTACGAGGGGTCGTCTGAGCAGGACATTCTGAGTGAGACGGCGCAGCAACTCACCGCAGTGGACTTCTCTACAGGGGGGTTGATCCATGTTGTGAAACCACCCAAACCTGAGGCAAGCATGTTGGCAGTGCAACCTGGCTGCTCAGGAGACCAGATCCAGTCCCCAATGAGAGAATACCCTGAAGCCAGTTTGAGAGGCAGCTCCGCGCCCTTCAGTCAGGCCCCCAACACTGTTTTAATAGACCCAAGTGACAAGTTGTATGACATATGTCAACAAGTGATTAGAGATATGACCCAGTATGGTTTGTGTGTTTTGGACAATTTCCTAGGCAGAGAAAGAGGACATAGGGTGTTGAATGAAGTGCTCAACATGTATAAGTCAGGCATTTTTCAGGTAAGCAATGTTTCATGTTATTTTTGTAGTCACTAAGTAAGTACACTTTTTTTCAAAATATTAAAGACCAGTATAATGCGCTAGTTAGTAAATATGAACAATAATAAAGTCCACCTTAAAATAAACTTCTTTAAAATCTTTTGTAAAGTAGAGGCATGTTACAATGGAACCATGCAATAATGTTTTTTTAATTAAATAATAATAACAGTAAAATAAACTTAAAAACGAATTACATTAAAAGAAAATAATAAAAGTACTAAAAATAAACTATACCTATACGAGTATTAACCTAAAACTACACTAATCTAATGATCAGCTACCATTCGGCATTGTTCCCAAAATGCTGGCAGCATGCCTCGTTGAATGGCAATGCTTAATCTCTGGTCGAAGTAAAGGCCAGCATTTGGCGACAAGTAGCATCAACCAGGTGTCCCCACCAACATCCCAAAATACTCAAATATATAACTACTGTCAAGTAAATTGTATTTGCACCTTTTGAGGGTCTCCACTGATTCTGCCACAAAAACGGCCCTAATCTTGGCTCCAGGAAGATTATACGGCGTTGGGGTGTCCATGCAGGTGGTATCCCAATCCAAAGGCCGCTCCAACTTTCATGGATTGAGGGTCATCCTATCTGGTATTTTACCATTGCGACGCATGAGACCATTTGGTCCCAAATTGGTATAATAGGCTATTAAGGTGAAACAAATAAATCAACTGTGCATTCACATATGTTTGGCCGGACTGTAAGTGTTAATTGTACAAAGTAAATTAATTAGTAAATTAATAATAATAATAATAATAATAATAATCCAGCCTATATACGTCCCACTGCTGGGCACAGGCCTCCACTCACAACGAGAGGGGTTTGGGCTATAGTTCCCACGCGGGCCCAGTGCGGATTGGGAACTTCGCAAATAAATTAAATTAATAAAATAAAATAAAAAAATACTAATATAATGTTGCTGCTCCTGCCAAATCCTTTATGTGAACAGAAACATGACTAAACGAGGAATGTAATCACACGAAGCATGTAAAGCATATTAAATTGGGTTAAATATTAGAAACTTAACTAATAGTAGTTAAAACTGTTAAAAGCTTCAGTTAGAATTCCTTTTATTCAAATATAATTCTGGACCAGAAAATCCTCTGTCCTGAAGTTCTACTATAGAGCTATTTTAAAAACGCAATTACAAATAAATTTGAAATAATAAAATAGAATAAAAATGGCCTTTATTGTTGACATGTTACAACTATTTTCATGTTAATTAATAATAATAATAATAATCCAGCCTATATACGTCCCACTGCTGGGCACAGGCCTCCACTCACAATGAGAGGGTTTGTTAATTAAATTACATTATTGATTAATTTCCATCGCGTTAATATTTCTAAATTTACACCAAATTTATATTTTCTGAGCACATTCATTATCATTATTATTACTAAATTATTTTTTTACTAGCACATAAATTATTAATTAAACAAATGCAATTTTTTTAAAATGTTATATGGGTTTGTGTTATTTTACATCAAAATCATCAGATGGCTATGATGTTTTGCATAGTGACACCAATAATGTATTTATGTATTGACGGTTAGTCTAGTTGGTAGTGACCCTGCCTACGAAGCTAGCGGTCCCGGGTTTGAATCTTGGTATGGGCAAATATTTGTGTGATGAGCGCGAGTATTTGTTACTGATTCATGGATGTTTTCTATATAATTTAAGTATGTATTTCTCTATATAAGTATGTATATCGTTGCCTGGTACCCATAGTACAAGCCTAGAGTTTAGTTTGGGACTAGGTCAATTTGTGTGAGAGTGTCCCCTGATATTTATTTATTTTATTTTATCTTTATTACATGGTTAAAAATAGAAAATTATTGTAGGCCCTTCAATAATGTAATTTAATAAGGTGTGTATATTTTTGATAATTCCAATTAGAAATTATGAAACAAACCAATGATTTCTCTGTATCTGTGCAATATTTGGGAACTATTAAACAAAATTGTTTAAAATTGTGTAAAATTGTAAAGAGCATATATGCACCTAAACTTTAATTAATTGTACACTTAAACCTTCCTCATGAATCACTCCGTCTATTGAAAACCGTATGAAAACCCGTTCAATAGTTTTTCAGTTTATCGCGTTTAGACAGACAGACGCGGTGGGGGACTTTTTATAATATGTAGTGATAGGTATATCATTAAAAAGAGGCTGGGTATAAAGTTTTTGTAATTAGAAAAAGTGATTGAACAAAGTTAAATGAAAGACTAAAGTTAAACAATTTACTTTTCTGTTTAGGCTGACCCCACGCTGGCGTCTTTTGGGCGTCGGCGCCCTTGCCAGCGCCCGCGGTAGCGGGTAGCGGGGCGAGGGGATTGCGTTATGCACTACGCGCTGGCAGGACGCTAGTGTAGGGTCAGCCTTAGTGATATTATTTTTCTTTTGTAACTCAACAAGGAAAATTATTGTTTTTAAATTATAGACTAGTAAAAATTCTTTAGATATTTTGTCTTGATATAATTATTGTAGATAGATGATTAGCAAGGAATGCAAACATCAGATAAGTGCTATCAGAAATTGTCACCTATTTTACTTGGCTTTTGATACTGATTTTGCAAACTAAATAGTCAATAAATATAAAAAAAATTAACCCAGATTAGCTAGTAAAAGATATTTGTATAAAAATAAAAATAAAATCCCAACACCCTTCAATTTCGTTACGTTACAATTTCGTTACGAAAATGTAAGCGCTTGACATTAACTGACAGTTTCGTGACGGTCACTAACTATTCTTTACGTGTACATTTTTTTTTTTGAGATAATTTGCTAAGATGTACGATAGAACCCTGTCACACTGACAGCATCAAGTCACGAAAGTTATAATGTCTAAATTAATAAATGGCTTTCTGCGGCAGGGTTCCATAGTGGCCTGTCACAGTTGTTGACCGTACTAACATGTGCTGACGTCGGCAGGCCGGTCAGCTGGTGTCGAATCCAAGCAGCACGGAGGCGCAGACAGTGCGCAGTGACCGCATCACGTGGATCGACGGCAAGGAGCCCCACTGCGTCTACATAAACAAACTAATCAGTCAAGTAAGTCCTCTTTCATCTATTTTTGACAGAAGGGATCTTGTATAAACTTCTAAGCTAAGCTTGGACGAGGGGCCGTCTTAAGAGGATTGTGAGGTGACGGCTTTCCATACAAACGGCGATAACGTTTTTCCCTAAATGTTAACCGATTTTGACCAATTTTTGATATGTGGTCAGTAGGAACAAAAACTATGTCCGTACGTTTCGTTTTTTTTCAATATTATTAATAATTTTCGATTTATTCCCGTTTTATTGTTTTCATACAAAGTAATTTCGGCCATAATCTCTTTATAACCTAATCAATATTAAAAAAAACGAAACGTACGGACATAGTTTTTGTTCCTACTGACCACATATTAAAAATTGGTCGGATTCGGTTAACGTTTAGGGGGTGGAAAATGTTATCGCCGTTTGTATGAAAAGGTTAGATTTTGCAGTTGGCTCCCAGTCCTCTTAAGGAGACGCCAATTTATGTAAGACTTTTATTTCCAACGCTAAACTATTCGGCAAGAGTATGCTTGTTAATGGTTCCAATCCAATATTACCATAAGGCCGCCAATACATTTGCAAGAAATTGCTGCGAGCACTGTCCCTACAGTGATGTCCGACAGTAACTTGCAAGAAACTTGCAAGTGTAAACTACCACTAGGCTTGTCGGATTGCGCTGTCGGATATTTCTCTACAGCAATTTCTTGCAGGTGTATTTGCGGCGTAATAAGTAGTAAGTTTGCGTCGTAGTAAGTTCGATCTGACGTGAAATTAACATTTAAAATCGGACGGAGTCGCGGGGCATGCTAGTTAGATATAATTTCCTGTTGCTGGCAGACACTGACGTAGCTAACGAAGGGCTAGGCGGGCGGGGGCCCCCAAAACCTGATTAGCAAACCTCTTATTGAACTAGCAAAAATTCTCCCACCTTCGGTATGTAAATAAAAGGCCGCAGCTTTTTTTTTGCCCCAGGGCCCTTGGTCACGCTACGCCACTGCTGGCAGCAAAATGTGTCAAGATAATTAATATTGAGCGCGTTGTACTGTAAATCTGATTGCAATTCGAAATAAAGCGGCGAACAGCCACTTGGCACGTCCGTCCGTCCGTCTGTTGTCTGTATTTCCCGAGACACGTGTAAGGAAAATCGCGAGTCCACATAAACATTAGTGTCATTCAAATAATGGCGTCGTCTGCAGTTTAGTAGGTATACATATATTGCCTATTTTAGATTATTATTGAATACATTATAAAAGCAAGCTTTACAAAATGTGTGTATTTTCATATAATTCTACAATACGACATATTGTCTATGTAACGTTTTGGAAATGCAGTATGAAATATTTTTATTAATACGTTTCGACAGATTTGCAGTCGTTAGCTATCTTTAGGTTCTTTGCTATAAGTCTACAGGGGCCCTATAGCCAAGGTTCATTACGCTAACTTAGCAATACACGAACATCGACAGAATGTATGGTACTGACACAAGCGGCGCTGACGCGACTGATCGTTAGCTTACGTCAATCCTATACATTTTGACAGTTTTCTAAAAGCGCTAAAGTTAGCGTTATGCGGGCGGATTTCAGAATGATTGTCGCAGTTAAGAACCTGATTTAAAAAAAAAAACCCTAACTTTTTCCATTACGTCACGAAAATTAACTATATAAGTGTATGACTAAATTTCGTTACGTAATGGAAAAAGTTAGTGTTTTTTAATTAGGTTCTTAACTGCGACAATCTTTCTGAAATCCGCCCATGCACCTTGGCTAAGTCCACCAGTCGTTTTGTTTAGCGTTTTCTAATAGCACTCAAATGTAACGTCACGCCTTTTCGTAATATTTACCTTCGTATCGTCACGTATGTTTGCTTGTAAATAAACGAGCAAAGATAAATTACCATACAATAATGAGTAATACCTACGTGACATTAATGTAGGTACCTACAATCATTGTGTTATTAATAAGTATCAATTATTTGTAGTTATTTAGAAGTACTCCTTTGATTATCTGAACTAGCTCTTAATTATTATGATGGTAGTTTTTATTTGGAATATCGTGGTTTATTTTATTCAAGTCAAACTTACAAAAGTGAGTTTAACATCAACAATAATTATTTGACTACACCTGACTAAACCTAAGTTAACTTCCGAATTACCTGAGTCTACCAAGTTGTACCAGGACAATATACTTTTATAAGAGGGGGAGGCAAACGAGCATGCGTATGTTACCTGGTGGGAAGTAATCACCTAATCACCAACATCCATGAACCCCGGCAACTCAAGAAGAGTGGTTGATGTTCTTTGAGCCTATTTATGGCATAGAGACTGCAACCAAGCACTCAGATACCAAATAATACAAATTTTCAATATTGCAAATGCGTTGTCAACGCAAAGAAACAAAATGGAGCCTGCTGCGTTTGCTTGTTACTTCACCTCATGCCCCCGTATTATTGGATAAACGTAAAGCATCCGTCCCTCTCGCACTACATACTGGTTAGAAGTGACAGATGTTTTATCCCCGTTTATCCACATCGATAAACTCCACCAAAAAAGCGCACTGTCCTACTTAATTTCACAGTTCAACTCAACAGTGTAAAATTGCCTAGCGGCAGGTCAGCGGTATAAGATGGCGGTAGTGACCAAGACGAACCCTTCCCAAAGTCCTACCACCAATAAATTTGCTGTCACGTTTTAACCCCCGACGCAAAATGAGGGGTGTTTGTGTATCTGACTGTGGCACAGCTCCTTAACGATTGGACCGATTTTGATTAAGTTTTTTTTGTTAGAAAGGTGACTAAATCGAGAGAGACTAAATTGGCTAGGTTTGATGAAAACCCATTAAGCCATTTAGGAGTTGTGAGCTCTCAAAGTAGGGTATATTCCCATTTGCATCATTTGGGCCCTGATTTTGTCGTGGGATTTTTAACTCGGTTAAGTTAGGTCATAGGTTATGCTCTATGTAGCCGTAGTCAGTACTGTTTCTTGTACGAATGGGCCATCCTGTTACAGAACATCTTTGTGAATACTCACTATTTATCACTCAATATCCCAGCTTGTTCGCTCTATTCCGCTTTTCCGCCCAATTTAACTACTCTTCCTCAAAAGCTAGCAGACTCCTTGAATATTCTGTTTACGGGCAGCGCGATCGCTTGCTCGTTTCACTCTCGAGTCATCACTCAGATGCCAAAAGAGACGCAGCTAACGTAATTTCGAATGACAATTTAAAAAGACCGTGGTGTATTTCGGTGCGCGGTGTTTCCTTTCTTCTTTCTCCGCACAACAATGTGAGAGTATCGCACACGAAGTTGACACAGTTGTAAAAATACTAACTATTCATGATGAAATTTTCTAGAGAATTCGTGAAGTGATATGGGACAATACTAGTCTTTATCTTGCAGATAAGGGTTGTGGTATTTCTATGAAACGTTTATAATGGCGATAAAGTGATAACGACACTAGATGTGCGAAAACTGTAAACCTCTTACTCATGCTCTTTTATCTACTGAATATTTTATTTCTTGTGACGTAAGAACTAGACTACCCACATTTTAATATTGTCTGATATGTTGTGTCGTGATGCTCTCTGACGCGATGGCGGGCGTCACATTTTTGTGTCGTGTTGTGACGTCTTCCGTCAATATTTTGAACTAAGATCGCCAGAAAGCCTATGCGCTCTTCTGATTCGTTGTGACTCGGCCGCTCCGCCACCCTTCCACCTCACCCATTCTGACGCAGACCGGGATCCCTTGTGATGCAACACAACACAAGCCATCACAACACACTGCGTCAGACAAATGTGAACGTAACCTATTAAATGTATGAAACCGATACTGTTCTGACGCGTCACGACACAACACATCAGACAAATGTGAATGCGGATTTTGTCTTACTACCATTCGACCTTATCTTTTATTCTAGTCATCATATTACTATACATGTATATAGCCATTTGATGATTTATATACAATATGTCTATTGGTACGGCTTCGTCGCAATTTCTTTCATGCTGACTATATCAACGTTATCTTAGACAATTCTATGTCAAAGCATACAACGTCTTCTATTGTATTTATATATTTATATAAGTATTTCATTCCCTATTTCATCACCGACTATAGTTGCATTTTATAACTAGAACGCACACAGTTTTTAATCAACCGGGACGTGAATCACGTCTTTATTTAAATAGGAATTATATCAACCGATGAAGTGGCTGACTCTCTTATGAATCAGTTATTGTATCAGAATCATAAAGAAGTAATAACTGAAAAGACCCGCGACAAGAATTAGTTTAATAACGTTTAACTGGCCTAAACCGTTTTCTTGTAACTGAGCAGAGAATCCCTGTTAAAATAAAGCTTTCAATGTCCACCCGTTCGGGTACTAGGCGATGACGAACAGACGGGTACACATATAGACAGAAAAGCTATGAAGAAGCTGAACTTAGATCTTAAATTTGCTTACTTCTAGCTCTGTACGTCCCCATAAATAACCAATCGAGTCATTGGTAGATCACGTCATACGGAGAGTCACGTGATCTACCAGTAACGCGATTGGTTTAAAAACGAAACGAATAGAAACGCTAGTTATCGATGGGCATCTTGGCTAAGGGCTCAGGGACGCAGTAATCCTCATAAACAGAACAAATTGCAAAGAATATTTTTTTTTATCGGCATTGGGTGATACCCCTCATTCGACAGGTTCTTCTCTAATCATTCGCGATTCGAACCTGCAGTAAACTTAGGCTAAGTCGCTACAATGACGTTTCAAAAGAGTTTATTGTTATGTAAACCTACTTGAATAAAGATTATTCTGATTCTGATTCGTAGACCGAAGAGTGACAGGTGACAGTCGGTATACACTGAAAAGTCGATGAATTCAAAATTCAAACCATTATCACTGGGTTCTTAACATAGGGGCCCAGCTGATTTAATAGTAGTAACCCTCAAAAACATCACATAAGATTGACATGAATGCCGTTTCAGGTGGACCACATAATCATCAGGGCAAACAAGATGATGAACAACGGGAAGCTTGGAGACTTCACGATAAACGGCAGGACAAAGGTAAATGAATCTTAATTAACGTTAATCTTCCCCAAAGTTCACCACCACCACTTGATCGACCCTGGGCTAACGCGTCCAGCAAAAGCCGACTCCTTGTTGGTCGCTCGGATATCCATTTTAACTAGTATAGAACGGTAGATACGCTTAAGTGAGAAAATACAAGGTGTGCTAGGCGCTCAGCTGTTTCAGCTGAAATCACCGAGAGAATAACAATAAAATGTAACACATAAACACTCTAAAATGCTTGGTCCACATATATATGGCAACTGCCGGCACTCATGCCAGTTTTTTTCAGTATCAGGACGGTATAAAGATGACTTAAATTTTAACATAATGCCTTTTTGGTCGTGGTTATGGTTAGCCCTATGCGACGGTACCTCGTGCCAAGGTTTCGCGAGTGGTAAAAAGTGATATAGATGTAAAAAAAACACGTTTTGGGTCGAAGCAACTTGTGAACGTCATCGATTGTTGGTAAAAAGAAGATACTTGAGAGTAAAACTACAAAAAGTGTTAGTTTCTATGAAAAAAAATTGCTACCATTGCCACTGCGTCCCATAATTCGCTTCCTGGCAGCAGGAGCTATGGTAAAAGGACTAAAAAGGTTACATAAGATCTCCAAAGGGTCAAGTGTATCCGATAGGACTACATCTTGAAAAAATCATACAAGTTTGATTGATATACTTAGGAAATATTAATTTTCCTGACCGCTTTCTCGTCCTACAAAATCTTGAGAGACCACAGGATGTTCATTTAAATAAGATCCGTTTTCATCCGTAGCTTTATTATACATAGTTTACTAAGGAAAATAGACAAGATGAGGAAAATAGATGAAGCAGAACCCTTTTCAAACATCACGTCGTGACGTCATGGTATTGGGCAACTGTTGAGTCATCCTAGTAGAAACGTGCAGCATTTTACGTTTCTGTTATTGGGTTACAAATGTTACTGTTAAACGTATTTCAAATCTGATATTGCATATGTCCGTGGGCCACAGAGCTCTGCCTCTGTTCTTGTTTGGTTTCTCAATGTCATAAGAAAATATAGGCAAAATGTCCACAAATGTCGAGAGGTTCTCGTCTCATCTCATCAGCATCGGTTAGCGGAACTTCATCTGGACTTAGCTAAAAGTCTACATAATTTGCAATGGGTGAGTTTAGAAAAAACTTACATACACATTACTATAAGTAGGTAAACGTACAAATAAATAACTCAAAGAAAACTGACTCATTTGTTTTTTAAGGTCACCAGCAAAGGTTGCGACAAAAGTAATATAAGATGTAGGTACTGAAGTTTCCTTTAGTGTTTCTATGATGCTTTCATGCTTTCCTAGTCAAGTAGGGTAATATTCAGGACATGCCAATCAATTACGAGACTATTCTTGTGATAATGGAATGACGAATGGCTGTCTCGAGAACCTAAAAGCCTGGGGCTTGTTTTAATCCATCTTGCTTCTATATCGTAGTCGTATGGTTCAGGTTAGTAGCTCACGCTGTCAAGTGAATAAGAATTGTCACAACGGTATAATGAGAAGGACGATTTGCTAATAGATAAATTAGGCTAAAACACCCAATTATTGCCATCCGAAACGCCAGTTATTGGCACCGTAGGGTTATCGCCTCTAATATCTTGAAGTAAAGTTCATGGTGACAATAATTGGTAGGCGTAGGGTGCCAACAACAGGGCAGTTTCCCCAATTCTGCTTCTGAAACTGTGTTTCTATCGGAGTTTTACAACTTTAATGCTTTCTGTCATTGTGACATTTGAATTCGACAGATAAGGACAAAGCATGACTACTCCACATTAGAGTCTGAAAGTGGTTCAAAACACAAGTTTTAAGCATAGATTATCGATTTTTTTTATTAAAACTATTATTAATATATCCACTGCCAGCAATGCATATAAGTAATTCCCCATATGTATGTTTGGATGTTTGTATTTCAATTTAGGTTTACATGAAATTTGGCATTATTCTTATTTGACACAGGGCACTTTTTATCCCGGATTTGTTTAATAGTTCCTGGGAGAAAAGCGATAAAAGACTTAACGCGGACGGAGTCGCGGGCAAAAGGTACTGTTTTATACGTTTCTTCACCTTGACCCAGATGCCGTCTTCGAACAAAGCCCTATATTCTCAAGCGCTATGGCGCAAACCTTTTGGCATGTACCTGTGCAAGCGTAGGCATATCAAACGGGTCTGGAACTCGTTATACTAGTACGTATATTACTAGTCTTATCACAAGGTTTACCGACGACCTGGCCCCGTATCGTAATTGCTTTTATCGCGGCTGATACGTGTGGATAAAGCATCTATCTCTCTCGCACTTAAGTATATAACTAATGGTCAGAAAGTGACAGACGTTTTATACATTATCCGCATGATAAACGCGATGCTAATAGGCCCACTGGTGAAGGAAGCATCTGCAGGATGCGGGTGGTATCGTAGTGGCAGTCCTAGGGTGAAATCTGTGTCTAGCAGTCGTCGTCTTTCAGCTCTGATCAGGACCGGATTAATAGCCCTATTACACCACCCTTTTCCTAACCCTGACGAGAGGGACGCCGCAATACGTTAGATACGTATAGAGATATCTCCATCTCATTCCAACGTATTGCGCCGTCCCTCTCGTTAGGGTTAGGGAAAGGGTCGTGTGATCGCTGCTTAAATCATATGACCGAGCCGGATTGAGTCATCTATATAGATACTCCTAGGCAATGCGAGCCTAGACGCCCAATATTTTTATTTTCTCAAGGGCCGCGGGCGCAATGGACATGATGATAATGATGAATCATAGGGCTAATATCCCGCAGCTCCTGGCCACTTCGCAATTTAGAACCCCGCGCAAAGTCACAAGAGCCAAAAACCTTTTTGCTCTTCCTAAAACTAGGACCAATGCTGGAAAGCGTGCTCCTCTGTATAGGCTTTGTAACCACCACAACTTGCTAAATGATGTGGATATGTTCTGCTCCCGTACCCAGTTTGAAGCTGCTGTCACTGCACGGTTGTACCGCGCTCTAAGAAGAGCGGTCATACGGGTTTCGCGCAGTTAAAGGTTATTGAAATGCATTCTAATGCATGTAATTATACTATTTTATAATCAACCAAGCTAAATAATAATAGAACAACCAGATTCTATTAAAATAAAAAAAATTACAATAAAATATCAACTAAAATTAATAAATAATATTCAATAAAAATATCACTTTAATACTTCAATAAAAATAGCTTAATTACTACTAATTATGATTCTTAATTTACCATAAATAACTATATTCTTATAATAATAATTAACTAATCACTTCTTAACTAACTACAGATACAAAAGTACATAGAATAATTACTTTTACATTGTTGTATACATTTAAACCTCTAGGTAAATGCCGCACTCAGAGACGTCAATTAGTTTTTAGGTGTCATTAAAGTTGCTGCTTCTTATTTTATTGCTATAGCAAAGAAAGTGAGCAGCAACTTTAATGAAAATACCGTGAATCTAATAATTAACTAATGATTGCTATGTCACTAAACATAAAATATAACAGAGATTATTCTTAAATGGATAATAAATTTAACACCTCTCCCGATAGAGCAGACTTCTTCGTTCGTGGTAATTTCCTTAAACTAGAAATACATGGATCAGAATTAAGAAGAAATTTGTGCACAAGATCGGTGTTTGTGACAACTCGAGACATTTTTCTCGTGTTGTCACGCCTCAATTGCTTAATTCATTTGTTACGACGGTCATTCTCCGTGCGTTTCAACCGCCCGTCATAAGTCTAATTAACGCGTCACCTAATTATTGGCTATATGGACAACTACCGTCGATTTTAAAGCTTATACCCAGCACAGGCCTGTATTATCTATGGTTTAGCATTTGCTTATATATCAAGTTTTTAATATATTGAACGATTATAGGTGACGCGTTAATTAGACGGACGACGGGCGGTTGAAACGCTCAGAGAATGACCGACAAGATTCAGCTGCCTGTTCCGAAAGCTTACCAATATACAACAAAAAATGCTCAATTACTTCCTACCCATGAATCAATACTTCATAAAGTATTGATATCCCTGGTACCAGGGATATGTCGCAACAATCATTCTGGCGGTTTCTAAGGCATAATCTTTAAACGTGAGATGATTAATTTTGTAACCCGACGAAAGACTGCGACAGGTGATGGCATCTATTCATGGTATTCTCAAGATTTTATTTTACCACATTGTCGACATGACTAATATGTATATTCATACCAAATAACAGGTTTCTAGTACTAAGAGTCTCTGAGCTAAGCTACGGACGGACAAACAGACGGACGGACATGGCGAAACTATAAGGGTTCCTAGTTTGACTACGGAACCCTAAAAAACGATGCAAATTTAAAAATTGTTTTTGCTTTCTTTCCCTTTTTAATGTTTACAATATTTTTGTTTAGCCTCGCTAGTAAACAAAACCTTACACAGGTATGTCGCATGTTGCGGACTATATACATAATTAGTTTTTGATGTCCTTAGTGAGATATGTTTAAGGAAACAAAACGATTGTATCTAAACTACTATGTACATTAGTCACCGATCATCATATGTAATGTTTCCTTCTGTTTTTATCTCCAATAGAGTAGGATATAAATTAAATACCTTCTCGTAAGTCTCTTCTAGAACTAGAGGCCCTAATGTTGGCATTCTACCAATTATTGGCACCAAGGTAATAGAGGTGATAATTCTACAATCACTAGATGCCAGTAACTGCCATTTTGGATGCCAAATAATTTGTTGTTTTACTCTATTAGGTAAGTAGGTACGTGATTTAGCTACTTTTTTTTGGGACTAGGTATATACGTTGTAAACGATTGGCCAAGCTTTGCATTTTCCCGTGTATGGGTAATGATCAAAAAGTTGGACCCAATTAGCAATTAGGCGTAGTTAACCATATGCACATAGGTATATAAATTCTTTATTTTTATGCATAAATAAAGAATCTTTATTATTATATTATATACAAACAACGAAGGCGAAAAAAGTTCCGTTGTGCGTCGAAAAGTATCCTTACAAAATTATATGGCTAATGCTCGTCACACTTAAGAGGATTGTGAGGTGACGGCTTTCCATACAAACGGCGATATCGTCTTCCACCCCCTAAATGTTAACCGATTTCGACCAATTTTTGATACGGTGTCAGTCGAAACAAAAACTATGTCCGTACGTTTCGTTTTTTTTTCAATGTTATTAATAAATATCGATTTATTCCCGTTTTATTGTTTTCATACAAAAGTAATTTCGGCCATAATCCCTTTATAACTAATCAATATTTAAAAAAAACGTAACGTACGGACATAGATTTTGAAATTGGTCGAATTCGGTTAACGTTTAGGGGGTAGGGGGTGGAAAACGTTATCGCCGTTTGTATGAAAAGGCTAGATTTTGCAGTTGGTTCACAGTCCTCTTAACGGAAAGTTTCTTAAGAAAATTTAATTGCGTGAGTTAGCATGCCCAACTTTTTGGACTCCGGTGGAGTCTCAATGCATCACTTCTTTGTAGAGATGAATTACACATTATGAAAGTCACAGTTTAGTTTTAAGAGTCCTGATAATTATGCAAGTAGGTACTGTCCTGACTAGGGTTGCCAACTTTTTTTACAAGAAATAAGGTATATTTAGGTTTGAGAAGGAAAATAAACAGTATTTGAGAAAAATGAACAGTTTTTTTTTTTTTTTAATGTTTTAAAGACATATTTTTAGTGCTTATCGCAACGACTTATCAATTGCATGTCATTTTAAAAAGCTTCGTAAGCCTCAACGCAATAAAAATAAATGCGAAGCTCTCTGGAGGTGTGGAACCTGTGTGTGAATCCTGTGATGCTGAAAACAGTGTTTACTATATTTTTGTTCAACAGTAAAAAGTATAATGTAGTGAAAAACAGTACCTATAATACTGTTTTCAACAGTATAGTTGGGAACCCTAGTCCTGACAGATACATCGAAATGGTACCTAGTTCAGTTTCTTTTCTCCAGAAGTAAAGTCTAATATGCCCGAATAAACAAATTAAGAACGTTCAAAAGCATTGGCGCTTGTAACTTTTTAAATTGGGATACCTACGTTGCGGTGAATTTATCGCTAGTTAATATTTATAGGTTATGTTATTGTTAATGTTTCCAATGTTGATAACGTAGTGATATGATAACTAGGTGGTATAGAGCTCAGAAAATTTATAAATACACCCAAGCAACCGTGGAATCATTTTGTACCGTGATGTATTAAAACAAGTGTCAAATCACCTTGTAGGTATAATAAACACTGTGTCACTGACAGAAACCACACACGTTCCTCGCGTATAGACAGTCAACGCTCACACTAAACGCTGCGCTGCATTTAAACTACGAATTAACCTCGCTGTAATCGTTTGAGACGTTTCGTTATCTTTTTGCGAAAGCGTATCGTATTAGAATCGCATTGCGATAATAACCAAAATAAAGCCACGCATGCGCGGAGCGGGCGGGCCTACGTGACTCGCGGCATGGCCGCCGCGGGGCGCGGGCGCGGGGGGCACTGTAAACACCCAGCGAATCCCACGCGCCCACTGTTTACAAACTTAGCCTACGTTACGTTTTTACACGACCATTTTACATAGACATCCGCATGTCCTTCAATCAAACATGTGTGTGACATTTAATGGGGTCACAGCTTATTGGTTACTGAGTTATGATTATGACACATGCGAAATTTACAAGTTGGATTTGCAAACGAGTTAAATTTTTACTAAGATAGTTGGAGTTTGTTTGCTGAATAATTAACAGTCGTTTATTTCTCTTATCCCACATTCTTACGTTTAATTATTTAATCACCAGTAAATTCTTCTTTTATATACTCCAACAATACAATACTGGCTGATTCAGCATTGTGGCGCCACTTTTAAAAATAGAATAGAAATAAAATTGGCTCGTAGCGCGGTGTTCCATTTTCAAATTCAAATGTGTGCGAGCGTTGTCGTTGACCGGAAATGGCATTGGGTCGCATTGCCGGTGCATTGGATTATCGAGACGAGAGTTCACATGCAAACAGCCTATTATTAATAAAAAAGAGTAATTTTTTTGGGTTGCAGTTTTTCTATTTGATCAGCATCAAAAATCAGCAGTTAAATCAATTGATCAGCAAATAATGTTTTGGTCGGCAATAAATAAATAACCGGGCGCAACACTTGGTCTGCAACTAAATCAAATAATATCGGCAAATTAATCAATATTTGGTAAGCTTAAAATATTATGTGACCGCTAAATAAATTATCGCGATACTAAATAATTATTTGATCCACAAAATGATTATTTGGTCAGCAAGATTACACAACTGGTAAGCAGTAAAATTTAAGTGCTTAGCAGAAATATCAAATTAGCTATATTAGGTCAATTTCAACTTGTTAAGTTAGATTAGAGTTGTGTCAAAGCGCGAAGTGCCTTAACTACGCAGAATAGGAGCTCCACCACAGATTACCCTACTTCGTAACAGATACACCACTCCGCAAAGTACATCCGGTATTAGCCTACCGTTTTTTGACCTTTGGACACCTGTGGAACGGACTTATCGAAACGGGCTGCCAGCGATGTTGCCACGCAGCGCCGGCACGCATTCAAGTGTGACGGCGTTAGGTAGCGCTGGCGCCGCGCGGACCGCGCGGTCTATCGGTCTCTAGCAGCACGTGTTGTGATAATTGACGTACTAATTACTCAAAATTATTTAATATTGGTTTAATTTTATTCATGAAGTTGAAGTTGTATATTAGGTATTAGCGTTAGTGTAAGTATTTAAGTTCAAAATGGTGAATCATGCATACTGTGCGGTTAATGGATGTATGAATAATAAGAAAAATAATCAAAAACTATAATTTTTCACACTTCCAGCCAACGAAGAAAGTTGAGTTTAATACTATGTAATGATATATTGATTTGTAATACAAAGTGGAGTGGACTTAAGCCACGCGTTAGGCATATACCTATTAGATCAATTGGATTTAGGTTTTTATTTTTGCTTGTACAACATATTTACTTTGGGTTTCATGGTTATTTAGATAGTTTTCTATGTTTTTATTTTTTAGTTTTACATTCAACGACGTTTTACACACATTTTATTGTACCCACGTTGTTTTACTTACATGTGAATATGCATAGAAGATACCCCCCAAAAAAAACTTATTTTATTAGCCGCTTTGTGCGCACGAAAGTATTTTATTTTTATTTTTATCGTAATGTTGACAACCCTAATTTGATCGTGACGACGCAATTGATACACTTAGCGCGAGCGCGTAAGGTCCTTTCTAGCGCGCACGCTCGCAGTACACGTATTAACAAACGTAAGTATAAAAAGCTATATGCGCGTTCAAATTGTAGGTTTTGTCATTTTCTAGTGGTGGTAGCCTGGCTCCACGCGGAGCTCTGTCGACTTTGCCGTAACATTTCTTATATTTATTTAGCATTATGCTCTCCGTATTTATTAAGCATTATGCTAACCGAAATTTTATTAAATGTGTTTCACAAATTGCAGTAAATATATTTAAATGGCTTACTAATCGATTTTAGGGCAGCTCAATGTGACATTAATTGCTGATAAAATTTTGATATTTTAGCTGACCATAAGTTGCTGACCAAATGCATTTTTCTGCTGACCAAAACGTCTATTCTCCCATCCGTTTAAACCAAAAATAAAATATTGAAAATAAAATTATTATTTATCCGAGACGTTTTAATGATAATGCCCTCAGTTAAATGGTCTCGTTAGTGTAGGTCGGGTCTTATCTTAATTATGACTTTTGCCTTATAATAATTTGAGAATTACTGTTTTAATTACTTGTTCGATCAATTTCGCAAAATCATTATTTCATAGTAGCAGATATCCATTAGCATTTTTTCCAGAATTGAGTTTTTCACAGCACTTTATTTCACGGGCGCATTTTTTCCTGTCGTACTATTTCTCCATTTCAGGAATCAATTTCATAGTGTCGACCCCCCATAGTTTGCCGAACACCTATTTCTCGGTGCTTTGGTCTTTCCGGTCTGCTGCATAACTCAGATATCCTAAACCTACCTAGTCTAGCTACCTATTTCTTCGACCAAATGATAATACTGGGTAAAATTACGTAGGTACACTATGGGAGAAATCCGGATCAGAGAAAAAATCATTTAACAGAAGTTATCGTTTAAATACCTAAGCTCGAAATATACCGGATACGCGGGTAATATCTGTACGTTCGGTGATTCTCTATTAATTGATCAACGACATTTAATATAGATAATTAATTCATTAGCATACTAAACTGTTTTTTTACCCACCGCAGGGCAAAGGCCTCCCCTCTTTTTCGCCTCTAGTGGTTGCATACTCCCGCCAGTCGCTTTGAAACGCGTCCAAGTCGTCCCGCCACCTCCTTTTTGGTCTGTCTCTGCTCCGGTAGGTAGCCATCCTGCGGGGTCCATTCGTTGACAAGTCTGGCGCACCGTTCCGGATGCATACGACAGACATGTCCTGCCCAGTCCCACTTGAGCTTTGCGGTCTTGACTGACACCCACATCCGCGATACTGGTCTTACGGCCTGGCCACGACTTTGAGCGGCGGCGGTGAGCGAGTTCTCTCTACATTGCTCGGTTGAGACGCTCACCGCGCAACGGTTACTTGACTTTACACGCAATGTATTAGAAAATTCGCTCGCTGCTCAGCCGGTCGCGCAAAGTCGTGGCCAGGCCCTTAGAGCGCAGTTCAGCACTATACTGCTAATATACTTTTAAGTATTGTTAAAGTAGTCACTCCGGAAAAAGTCGCCCAAAATCCTGGATATTTAGGTTATATGTATACTTGTCATATTTCTCATGAAGCAGTGAAGCGCTTGAAAAAAAAGCGCGCTGTTTTCACACTAGCGAATTAAAAAAAAAAAAAAAATTAAAATTCGCTAGTGTAAGTATGTAATAGGGCATACACTTCAAAGCAACCGCATTCCCATCCGGTTGCCTCGTCAATTTTACATTTTACCACACCCCTCCCCGCTCCCCTTATATCTCCGCTCTCGTTCATTTGGGGTTCATTCCGCCGGTAGGGAGGTTCGCGGTATCACTTCAAGACCCAGATTACCACTCGCCATCCGGTTGCCTCTCCGATGAAATTTGGAGTGCCATTGCCTTGAACACTAGTGTTTCATGTGTAGTAACCATCCAGGACGGTACTAAATTAGTTATTTTGGGTACCTATCGCTTTCATTCGCTCGACTTTGCATGGAGACCAAAACAAAAGAAAGTTACTGTAACACCGCACACGATTTACTGGTTTCGTAAGTATCTAGAAAATAGGTTACAAATGTACTGAAATAAGAAAGATATGTTGTAAACCTAAAGGAGATTATCTATCATTAAAAACTTAGACCCCTGCTATGTGGAGTTCCACAAGGAAGTATATTGGGGCCTCTGCTATTTCTACTTTAAATATACGATCTGCCAATTCACGTAAAATATCCAATGATTCCATTTGCTGATGATTGTACAGTTCTGATTAGGTCTGAAAATTTAGATTCATATGAGACAGAAATAAATAATACACTTGCAAGTATAATTAGTTGGCTTACTCATAATAGTATTGAAATTAATATCGAAAAAACAAAAATAATGCAATTTCATCAATCTTAATCGAAATCAATTAATCTTGACATTAAATACAACGCTAAGTCTATAGAACATACAAAAGTAACTAAATTTTTAGGTATAGATATAGACAATAGCTTAAAGTGAAAGTCTCATACTGAATCATTATGCACACGAATTAGTGATTAATATTTTTTTTTAAATTAGATATAAGACTATGAACGGGACATAAAGCCATACGATAATAATAATAGTAATTTTGTGTTTCTCCTTAGAAGAAGATCGAAACTATCTGATCGTAAAACAGCATTACCAGCATATCATGCATACCTACGTGGGATCTATTCTCCGTAATGGCATTATTTTCTGGGGTAACTCAAGTACTACAATACAAAAACTTGGTAATCATGGCACAGAAGAAATGCATCAGAGCCATCTGTTGCCTTAACTAAATCACTAGTTGCAGACCCTATTCCAAGGAATTACGGGTCCTAACTCTAGCTAGTTGGTGCATCTACCAGATCGCCACCTTCGTTAAATCGAACCCTAATCTTTTCCCCTAAACACTTAATCCAAACTCCAGAAGCTCCCGTCACAAACATAAAATCCATGTTGTGCCAGGTCAAACAGCGTTGTTGCGGAATAGCATTCTAGGAATGGCATCTGGGATTTATAATTTCTTACCTGAAACAGTTAAAAGTGTTACAGACACATATTAAAAAAAAAACACCTAAGAGATGAATTTATAAATAGAACCAGTTTCGCAGGTGAAGGTACCTTGTGGTCACGGCCATAAGGTACCTTTACCAGTGAAACGTCACATATAATGTGTATAATGCATGGCATGACATAACTTTAGCTAGGTACTTACAGGAAGAGTTTGTATTTGAGTTTGATCACAAAGATCTCATAAAAAAATTAAGCACTGTATGTGCCTGTGTGTCACCAATAAATGCTTACTTACTACTTCGATTTTCAAAATAGTTCATCTGGCCTGCGATCTCTCGCGCTAGCTCTACACTCGTCGAGGTAAGGCAAGGTAGCGCGAGCACGAGAATATAGTCGAGTCGGGGCCCGCGCGTCATCTCGCCACGCCTCTCCTCGCCTCGTCTGAGCTCGCTCGGTTGTAGGTTTTTGGACGCGAGTCAAAGAGCGCAAGGTGGAAGGGGAGGCGAGCGAGACACAGCGACTACATTCGCGCAAGTGTGTAGTTGGCACGAACCTCGCGTCACCTCGCCTTGCATAACCTGGTCGGACCTCGCCTCGCCTTACCTCGACGAGAGTGTAGAGCTAGCATCACAGCCGAGCCCTTTGACGTGGGTACGTGATTCCGCACTCGTCAGACCATCAACAACTGCGGTCACCGACAATAGAGTAAATACGTTATGACTAAGTATACGTGTTTCCTCATAATGAGCGGCGTAATCATTATTCGATTATTGAATTGCGCCTTTGTGTTTTGTGGTTCGATAAAATGTCGCACTGCAATTTGCATGTACGGTATGGAGATTCTATTACTAATGCCTAGTTCCCACTTAACTTGTTAGGTTGTCAACTACTTATTTGTTTTATGGTAAGAAGAAGGCAATGACCACGTAGGTTACCTGATGATAAGATAAGTGGGCTCTTTCTCGAGACTGCAATGCGTTGCCAACTATAAGGGCTTCTGCACACAGGATGCGATCCGATTCATCCGACCCTCAGTACAAATTAAAACGCATGCAATCTCATTTTTAACCCCCACGCAAAACAGAGGGGTGTTATTAGTTTGACGTGTGTATCGGTCTGTGGCATCGTAGCTCCTAAACGGATGGACCGATTTTGATTTAGTTTTTTTTATTAGAAAGGTGGAAATCGAGAGTGTTCTTAGCTTGGTTTGATGAAAATCCGTTAAGCCATTTAAGAGTTGTGAGAAATTAATTATTATATTATTTTAATTTTTAATTAATTTTTGTACTGACTGAGGATCGGATGACCGTACCGCATTCAGTGGGCAGAGGCTCAAAGATGGAATGCCTCCATGCTAGTAGTTTTGTCGGCTAACTTTAAATAATGTGTACCTACTATAGGTACATACTTAGAGCGGGTCCGCACTGCGTCCGATCCGAACGAATCCGAGAGATGTCGGTCCATAGTAGAAGTACCTAATACTATTTGTATGAGAGTTTGCGCTCTAGATCCGAATTCCGTCACCCGATTTCTCATACAAATAGTACTACCGTTCTTAGTGAATACAACGATAAATTTGACGTTACACGATTGCGTCGTTATGTTTAAAGAAATTTCGTATTTACCTTCTGAAGGTCACATGTAAAAAGGGAAGAGAAGGTCTAGAACTCAAGTTGAGTCACGTTTAAAATTAGTAGCCTCATAAAACCGGCCCGATGCCCGTGACTCATACCTTACGGTGCCTCGTAGATCCATAGATATAACGGTGATGGGCTCTGGACGGAAGTAGACCTATGCGATGTTAATGAGACCCCAGACATTGTGCGGATTTAAAATGAGGGGTACAGGGAAAGGACATGTCCACGTCCATGTTATTCTAATGTACTTAAACACGTTTTTTCCCCGTACCCTACATACCTAGTACCTAGTGGTCGAGTCGTTTTTATATTGTATGGGTTTGCTCTTGGCCCTTGTCGAGACCAAAGCTGCCCTGGAGAATTTAAAACGCAGTAAGTGTAAATCGGCCATTTTAGATTGATCTCTAACTTTGAACAACTGGCAATATGTATGAGATCAAGATATGGTGGCCGTGGTGCACTTATTGCGTTTTGAATTCTACAGGGCAGAAAATGAGTCAGGTCAAGGTGAACGGTGGAACGAGCTTCGCCAAAATATTATTTGTACTCCTATTTAATCAGGCTGTACTTACTATACCGCTAAAGTATGTCTGTTTTATGAAACACAAAGAAAGCCGAAAACTGTCCAATTGGTTTTATGTTTAAGGAGAAAATGGGAAGCGGCCCTATTGGCACCCTACCATTGGCACCAAAAGAGGCGATAATTCTATAATCACTAGATGCCAATAACTGCTAATTTGAATGCCAATAATTGGGTGTTATCCCTACTAATATTTAAAATTACCATATTATAATACCTATTACCTAATTTCAATGCGGAAAATAGACCATTTTAAAAGCGTTACTCATTCTAAAATGGTTTATGTGAGAAATGACGACATTCAGTTAGATACTTAGCCAAAACGAACGGCGGGTGGCGACACATTTTTTATATTCAGTTTACAGAATACAGAATATAATAATTTATTGGTAAAATACAATAACATTTGACAAGTAATTCAATTAAAAATACAATTGGTCACTAACAATTTAAATTATTAAAATTAAGTTTGATAATAATAGTTCAATTATAATAATTAGGTATTCACAGTTGTTAATAGTTGTTGTTAATAGTTATTCACAGTAAAATTTTCTCAAAAACAAAAAAGTTCCATGAAAGTAATTTGCTTTGTGTAATTAAGCATCTCGACATGATTGTGTAGTTCTATAGGAGTTTTAGGATGCCCTTGACCATTGTGCCTAAAGACCCCAATCCAAAGATTCAATTCTACGAACACATTCGCAGGAAACCGTAAACGAGTCATTGCCTCTAGATACGGGTTTATCTGCGAGCTACGATTATGTGCGTACGAGCGGTGTATTACTAACGTGACAAAACAGGCGTTATTGTATGATAGATGACACGTGCCCGTCACAATAATTGTAAATATAGTAGAAATAAGAATATCTTTTTCTCAAACATGCTCAGAAAGGATGGCATTTCTTTTGAAAAACGAAGACGCGAAGGGCTTCATTTTCTTCCTAGGAGTAAAATAAACGTATGAAAACCCATTTTTGTCCGCTGAGATATTTTTTTTAAAGTGCTGTCAAATGCATACAGAATAGAAAGGGCCAAGAAATAAATCTCATACAGCCAAGGCAACTGCTCGTTTTCGTAGCACAGTGCGTGTGTTTTCTTCTTTTTAAATTTCTTCAAAATTGTCTATGGTTAGAAAAAAAAATTAAAAACAAAAACTTATTGAAATTTAAACGTAGAACTTACTGTTGTTGTGTAAAAGCTACAAACATGAAATCCTCGGCACTTCACGGTTTAAAAATTTGAATTCTATTGGTGTCAATATTATGTCAAATTCTACAAGTGTGAAATTGTTGAATTGGATAGGCAATAACGTACTATTACTTTTTCAACGCCATTTCAAATACCTACAAAAGTCGTCACTCACACGCGAATGATAGCAGAAAACCAGAGCTAATTTCAACCTTACGTCATAGACACTCGGTCTATTTTTTGCTTTCACCCGTGACGGATGTATCCGTCGTTGGCGTTGAACCAGTGGTGCGGATATATCCGTCAATGGCGTTATAAAGGTTAATGTTGTTTAAATTCTTTAAATGCCCGCGCCGCTGGTATCTCGCGCTGCCCGGCATTTCAGTGCGTAGGAGCAGCAAGTGGCTGCGGCAGTGGCTGCATGCAATCGCGCTATTTATCTGTATATGTCAGTAGTTGTGACCGCCTCATTATAGTCATTGTTACTTTCACATCGTGCATCAACTTGGGCTACACATATTCGGTTTATTATTAACTATATGAGTTACTAGCTTTCCGCCCGCGACTTTGTCTGGCGGTGAGTCAGTACTTTAGTAAGTTAAAATACAGGGTGTCCCGCGATTAAGTGTACAAAACTACAAACTAATACTAAGGGTGAAACTACATGTGATTTTTTTTTAAATTTTGCATAGAGTTTACAATACAATTATTATTAAAAAAATTGCGTGATAAAATCACATGTAGTTTCAACCTTATTCGTTTGTGCACTTTATCGCGGGACATCCTGTATAGCCTAAGTCCACCCTGAAAGTCCATTCTAAATATTGAAGGAATTTTTGAAATCGTTCCAGTAGTTTTTGAGTTTACTCCTTACAAACATACAAAAATACAAATCTTTCCTCTTTATAATATTAGTGCAGATTGTATTACGTTTCTTATAGTTTTCTGTCTACTTGTTGTTTTGTCCTGCTCTACTTTGCCAAGCAAGAAAAGGAAGAAAGAGGCAACAGATAATGAATAAAAAAAAACTGAAATACTTCCTGTTAACCTTCTACTAAAGCAAGCTGGAACGTTATATCGCAAAAGATATCAAAAAACAAACATTTACTTAACAGAAGTAATCGCACCGCACTACATATATTACAAGTCCACCGATCGTTCTTCAAATCAGTTGTACAACTAATCCATAAATTCCAATTACCAATCCATATTCCTAAATCGCTGTATTGAATTGTCAACCTACCGCGCTCTGAAATAAAGTATTGTATCGTTATTAGAACAGAATCACTGTCGTGAACTCGTGATAGACCACCCACTATCTGCTCACACACAGAAGTGACGCTTAGATAATTTTTTGTCCCGTTATAGTATCACACGTGCTTGTGGATAGAGATGCCAGATGAATAGGTAAACTGGAAAAAATCCCAAAATGAAAAAAAAAATTGTCTATTCCCCATCAAAAGAAAAAGGCGGTATAGGTGTATGAAGTCCCTATGCGTATACCTACTGCCTTTTTACTTAGGACGAGACAAGTCCACTGTTAAGGACATAGTAGTGGGAGAGCCAGGGCTGCAGAAATACCTACCTCATCGGGTACCCCAATAGGCTATCTTTAGATCGTTAACCGACACTTAAACACGTAAAAAAATCAGGTATACTTACCAGAGCCGATCCTGCCGGGTCATAGAAGTTATGCTGCCTACCAACTTCAAATGATTTGAACACTAAGTTCCGGCAAGTTTGACCTGGAAGACCTTTTGATCCATTATCAAGGGCATCTTGGTTATTATTTGGCTTAGGTTCCATCAGGCTACTCGAGGTTCAGGAGCCGGAATGCATATTTTAGGGGTCTGCCAAGTACCTACTTCCGGCAGGGTGCGCAATGACAGACCCACATAATTTACATAATTAATCAATGGTAAACTGTTGCCAGCACTTTACCTTATGACTTAATTGAAATACGTCAAAAAGTATCGATCTCCATGGCCCGGCTGGATCGGCTCTGGTCTCTGGTAGACCTGATTTTTTTTACGTGTTTAAGTGTCGGTTAAATATCTAAAGACAGACTAATGGGCCTCTTCCATTTCACGCCACCGAGCTCGATCTGCGACCATTCTTATCCAGCTCTTGTCAGAAGATCGTCGCTCCATCAAGTCTGTGGTGCCCCAAACTGCGCATTTAATACTTACATATGAAAATACTTACTCACTTGAGATCTTTAGATATACCCATACCTACCCAAAATGTTGAATATTTAGTTATTAAAATACTTTTTTTTGCTAAATTTCCAGAGGCTTAAACTTCTGCCCGCATTCCGATAAGACCCAAATATCCGGACATCGGAACATTCTCGACGTGTGGCAACCCTTCTAATAGATAATTCGTTATAATTATAATTTTATAGCTTTTTGATGATGTTGTGGACCGTGACATTCTCAACGTTCTCTAATTAGTATATAATGCATTTGATTTACTGTTTTGACGTTGCGTGGTAGCATCAATGTACCTAGAATTAGGTTAGGAGCGGAACTTCGTGCATTGAAAGCATAGCATAATAATTACTGACTGGGTAACACCCGTACTTGGTTGAAACAATAAAGAAAACTTGTTTTATGTACTGCAAATACCATGCAATATATGTATAACTCTTTCTATCTCATAGTATTATCTATTTAATAATGGAAGGACTTGAGAAACGTAAAGACTCGCTTTGCATGTTACGACCAGTGTTCAAAAATTAATTATTCCTTATGCTAAAATCCGTAGTCTTCCTCAGGCGATGGTGGCATGCTATCCTGGCTCGGGCACGCACTACGTGAAACACGTGGACAACCCGAACAAGGACGGTCGCTGCATCACCGCCATCTACTACCTGAATCTCAACTACGATCGGGAACGCTGCGGGGGCATGCTTAGGTGAGTTCCAACTCCACACTTTTGGAACTTATTACAAAGGAACAAGGTGAAAAAGTGTAAACATCTTTCTGTCCTCGATTGTACCTTTATATTTTATAACCATTAAAGACAGGAACTGACGGCCCACCGTCGCTCGTATGGTCAGCAATGCTAGTAGAAGCACAGCCAAAATCGTTTAAACGTGCCTTCGTATCACCGCGATTTCATGCTATAGTTCAAAAGTACCTACGAGAAAGAATTCTCTGAGAATGGGCAAGTCAGTTTGAAAGGTGCTAGGTTATATGGTTAAATTTTACAATAGTTTTGGTGGGAGGTGATGCGATGGCGAAGTGGTGCTGTGAGCATCTAAGCTGAACAATCCTCAGAGTACTATTAGTGAAAGGGCCTATAGAACATGCGAAGAAACCTAAACTCCCTTCGCGGCTTAATGACAACAATCTGTTATATTAATTATGGTTGTAGCGACCCTGTCGAACCCTGTAAATGGTTTTACCACCCACAAGGCTGTAAAGCCCCGCGCATACTGTAGACTATTTAATCGGCCGTTTGTGTTTTCGCAAACTTTGTAAAAACAATCGTATAATAGGCATAGAAAGTCGGCAGTGTGCGGCGGTAAAGGTTGCTGTATACTGTGTAGAAAAGTTAACGTTTGTTATGTTGTACAGGGTGTTCCCGGAAGGCACGGACAAAGTGGCGGACATCATGCCGTTCTTCGACCGCATGATCTTCTTCTGGTCGGACCGGCGGAACCCGCACGAAGTGCAGCCGGCCTACGAGACTAGGTACTTATTGTTGACGCACCTTAACGTTAAGACTGGACCTTAACTCTCTATGCACACATGCAATATATACGCATGTGTAACATACCAGTTCGCCGTACAAAATATCACGACATCGGGAACCAATCAGAGAAGATATCACGTCATCTACAGCCGCTGTGATTGGTCGAGGACTCTCCCTAGGAAAAATGCACGTCACCCTTACATTCGCCATACTCTAATTCACCGTAACACATTGTTTTTTAATTAATCATTGTAAATTTATTAAAAAAAAAAATCAGTTCATTAAATTGTCTCCTCTTTATACTGCTGATCCTGCCTTCCATACATCGCCGAGCCTGTCCAGATCTGCGCAAGAACACTTATTATCGCTCTTCCCACCTGTAAAGCTTGCAGTATTGTGTGAGACTAGACGAATTGATTGTCCCTAGATATTTATTTTATTTCGGTAATTAGATTTTTTTAGGGGAAGGACTCACACGAACTGTACGTATTTTCCAGATACGCAATCACGCTGTGGTATTTCGACGCCAAGGAAAGGGAAGAAGCGTTGAAGCGACACCGACGTAAGTTATTTTTAAACACTTCTTCTTTTCTTATATTCGCCGCTGCCCCTAAGAAGAAGAAGAAGAAGAAGAAGAAAGACATTTATTCACTACACAGAAGACACAAATATACAAAGATAAAATAAGAGTTTAGTAAAAAAATACCGGTCAAGTGAGAGTCCAACTCGCGCACCGAGGATTCCGTATTTAAGATAATATAGTTGGTAAATATAGATTGCGTTTTCTTAATTCGTATATGCAATAAGGTCTATTTTGAGTTGTCTAAATTTAACACAAATTTTCAAAGTTTTTTAGTTATTTCTCTTTTGAGAAATAACTCAAAGTTTAACTTTAACTTTTGTTGTAAATTTTGAACACTTTATTTTATTTTTCCCGTAAAATATAAATAATTTGCTATGCGTAAGGAATTGTTCAGATTTTTGGTTCGTAAACTTAGGACATTAGGGGGGGAACGGTCATTTTTTGTAAATTTTTGGCTATAAATAAAAAATACGTCACGGAAAACTATAAAAAAAATATTTTGAAATGTGCACATTAAACCCAACCAATCTCTTTTATTTTTCAACTCCCCATTCTAGACCCCTTTTCGATTATTTTCAAATTTTTTTTTACTAAAAACATGCGGGCAAGCATTTTATACAACTATGCCAAATTTCAAGTTGATAGCATCTGTAGTTGCTGAGAAAAACTGCTGTGACATACAGACAGACGGACGTACAGACAGACAATGAAGTCTCACCATTATGGTTCCTTTTTAACCATTTTGGTACGGACGTCAAATTTTATAAAGTATTAAGTCCTGATTCCCATACAAACGAAGGTATTGAATGGCTTAATAGAGATATGAATTTAAACCCAAAAAATGTGCTGTCATGTCATTAAATTTATATTAGATCATGACTATTTAAGTTACGATCGTATTCGTTAACAGTTATGTGCTATATTTGAAGCAATTAGTCATACAGTCGACTTCAAAGATATGTAAACACTTTTGCGTCTTATTCCATTGTAATAAGGTGCAAAAGTGTGTACCTACGTATTTTTGAACTCATACATACATCATCATAACATTGTGAAATATCTGAGGTGCTTCACGTTATAGATAATGTTACTATCATTAGCACTTGAACGTCCATCTGGAAAGGGCACTTTCGCTCATAATGTAATAGATGTCATGCAACCTGAGATATTTGGTTAGGTATTCGGCCGTATTCGCTGTTGACTGTTTCTTGATGCAGCGACAGTGCAGTGGTGATTGTGACATCCGGATAGCAAGAAAAATATCTGTATCTTAGAAACCATGTTCTGGATTTTAGAAAAGGAACAATTTCTTCCAAAGATCTTTACCCGATTGAGTGAAACCAAATGGAATATTAGCAGTCTATGTATGTATGTGACCAAAAATCGGGTGTTCCATAGCTCCTACGAAAGGACCAATTTTAATGAACTTTCTTTTTTCTTTTCTACTTTAATCTTCTTTCTTACATTAATCGTTGCATTAAAAATATATTTTTTTTTATTCCAGAACACCGCGGCCCCAACTCGAGTGACTGATATTCGGGCTTCCGCTCGCTCAACGCGGGCTCGACCATCCATCCCCCAATGGCTTCGCCGAACTTATTTTAAACGTATACTTTACACCATCACCATACTCACTCAAGTTTCTATATCTCTCTAATTTACACTCTTTGGACAAAATAAACTGTAAGTACATTTGTAGATGCGCCATTTATCTAAGAAAGTATATTTATTTATTTAAAATAAACGTGTACGTACAGTTTTTATTGTTCTATGAGTTTTTTTTTCAAAAGCTGGCTTTTTGAATTGAATAAGCGGAATGATAGTCATCTATAGTACTAGCCAATTAGCTTTCTACAACTGATGACTAGAAATCTGTTTAAATTGGTATAGAGGGCTCACGACAGCTTACGACAATCCTGCACATATTCTTTGATTTCTCCAGTTTGTAACGTTCGCAGAACTTGGGGGCTACTAATCGAAGTTCGAAGGTGCGTTAGCTCCTTCCCTTGCTCACTATTTAATCACAATTGACGAGTGAAAGGGATGGTGCATCCGAACGTTCGAAACGAGTGTTTCGTGGTAACCATCCTTGACTGCCGCCAACAGCTTCGGATGGAAAACCATTACGAGTAGATGTGCTTATATAGAGAATATTTCCAATTGTTGTTGTTGTTTGCAAAATTGGAAACATTCCAGAGAATATATCCGAATAAATTGAGAATATATTTAAATGGGAAAGTTTCTGCATACATCCTAGCAGGAAATAATGATAAATGTCACCAATTATTGTGATAATAATGATAAATGTAACCAGAACCTCTGGCTTGTTTTCTCGCTCAGTGCGTCTCTATCTAAGGGATATCCGAGTGACAAAAAAGTTTGCGGGCAAGTTATAAGTTTGTAAAAAAAGTTATATTTGAGTTTCTTTTTAAATTGCTTTAAGCAAAAACAAAATACTATCGTTTTACCCTTCTTGTTCTAACGTTAGTTTAAAGAAAGAGATGTAGATAGTTTGTACATGGCTGTCTATTGTATAACCACAATATTTACACCCAAAAACTGAGTATTATCGTAAAAGTAGAAATTGTCCTATTGTATAAATATAGCATAAGCTAAGGTCGAGTTCCCCGTGCTGTTTCACATGAAAAAGATTATCAGATTTAGTCTCCGTGCCATTTGAGGTGTATTTCAAATATATTTCTTAGAATTAATTATGTAGGTATAAATAAATGAGTGAAATATAATGATTGACAGTGAAATACGCCTCCGGGTAGAAAACAGATAACTGAGATAACTTATACTAGTGGTACTGTATCGTGAAACTTTAAGTACCAATTTCACCATACTATGTTAAATGTTAATCGACTGTTTAGTTCACATTTTGACAGCTGTTAACACTAATCGTCTGTTATGTGGTTGGTGAACTTCGAGATAAAGGTGGTAGCACACGTGACGCGACGTTTGCACCGGACGATTCTGAACACTGTCACAGATCAGTGTTCAGGGGCCGTATTGTGAATTCTTAAAACGCGGCAAGTGTAAGGGTCTGTAGAGGTCATATACAGGGGCGAACTTTTGGTGCGGATGACGTCAAAATGACGAATTTCGCACACTGAGTGCTCTCACTTAGCAATGTTCAGATATTAACTGAAGTTACCGCGGTAAAATTGTGAGAGTTAAAAACAGCTTAATCGCAATCAGAATATGAATCACAGCAACGGCACAAATTATGTTACTATTTATTAATAAAAATTTGCAAATTGAGTGAATGTTGGTACTGACCAACTCATTGTCAGTACCGATGAATTAAAAAAGTTAAGGATATGTAGAAACGGCACCGCGAAACTAATTCAATATTTTATTAGTTATTACCTTACATTTTTAATCACCCTATACGCAATTTGACGTCATCGGCACCAAGAGTTCGCCCCCTGGTCATATGTGACGTTCTCAATATAAAGAAACCTTATGGAGGAAGGCAGTTAAGCTCTTTTTATTCTTGTAACTATACGAATACTGTGGTAACAGTTCTAAAAACGGCGTAACCGCCTGCCTCTATAAGGTCCCTTTTTATTGAGAACGTCACATATATCATTGTCCTACACTGCCTGGAACTTGCCAGGCTTTGAGGTCTCATAGATACGGTCTCGGTGTTTATCCTGTGCATATAATGCACGCTCTTCTCCCGTCGCCGTCCCGCTCCCGTCTCTCTCCCGTTTGGTCCGATGCGCGACGCTTCATCACGTCACGTTTGCTGTATCCTTTATCTATCGATTTGTTTGTAATCGGTATGCCTAAAATCCTAAATGATTGTAGCGCTAAGAACTCCATGATACGTGAAAGTATATTTTTTTTTATTTTGATAATCTTAATAAATTATGGGAATTTTCAGATGAATAATTGGAATTATATTGTTTTTATATACATATTCGTGAATATGTAGAGATGTTGAGTAAATATCAAAGGATGTTTTTAAAAATGGCGGCATATCCTACTGAACTACGTTTGTGGTGCTGCTGCCGTGTCGCGTAGAAGTTCAACGAGGTTCCTAACTAATAGGTAAACTAAACGTACAGTCACCACACGGGATTGTTGAGCCACTATAGAACCCTCTCACAGAAAGTCGACGGTAAATTTTGACGTAATTTCTTTTGAGTGACTTGACGTTGTCATTATGACAGGGTTCTATGGTGGCTCAACAATCCCGTGTGGTGACTGTACATTTCGCCCTTTTATTAAATACGAGATTTTAAACTTGAAAATTCCCACACGTCTGTCATGTCCGTTGTGACATCACAAAAAATATATCAGTATATTTTGTTATATTATGTGTTATTATAAGCGGCTCTGTCAGAGGACAGAAAAGTCATGTTATAGCATAGATAGTAGATGTAAGTAGTACTTTTTGTTGTCAATTCGTCATAAATATAGGCCCTTAAAGTATTATAATGACGTAGAAAGTTCACTAATTCATTATATTATTGGCCGTTGGTATCTCCGCTGACTTCTTTCATTTTATTTCAGTGCAATATCCTTATACTTACTTACAATGCGGTTTTGTCTTGTGTATAGATGTGTTCAGAATTCTTTAAGATTTTAGAGAACAGCACTGCTCTATTATTGTGTGGCCACCGACTTTTGTGGAAACCAAAGGGAATCACTCATTGGTGTGATAATAAACCATGAAGTACCTCGTAAGTCAAAACGTCCTAAATTTAGGACATTTGTCAAAGTGACTTTTAACTTTAATTGAATGACACAAGATTCTTTTCAGTACTAACGAAATTGGACGTAGCCTTACGAGGTTAACTCGCGTAGGTTGGTGGCTATACTAAATACTTTATTTTTTTTTAGTTGAGCGGATCCATACCAGCCTAAGACTGAATTAAAATAAAAACATTGAAATGTGTAAGCGATTTCATCATTAAAATAGATGTATTTATTGTATATTACTCACAAAGTTGTACAGAAAGTATTTAATATTATTCCGTCATAAGTTTTTCATTTAAAATTTCGACACCTAGTAACGGTTCACTAAGCAATATGAATACTTTAGAAAAACCGGTCAAGTGCGAGTCGGACTCGCGCACTGAGGGTTCCGTACACATTTGGCCGATTTTTAGTATTTGTTATTTTTCTATAGGGTTTGTACTATAAACATACCAAATTTGACGCTTATAATGTATTACCGTTCTTACTATAGGACAAATACAAAAAAAAAGTTGAAAAAAAAAACGTTTCTTGTATGGGAACTCCCTTTATTATTTTACTTTTTGACATTTTTATTTTAGGACGGATGGACGGACAGTGTAGGCTTAGAATAGGGTCCCGTTAAGCACCATTCGGTACGGAACCCTAAAAAGGAAATCAAAATGATATGTTACCTCATTAAATTAATTAGTTAGACGCATGTCATATTTTTTAATGTATTTGTAAATATCACAAAATGAATGTAAACAATAAATGTTACTATAGAAAAATGTATTTTAATGACATCCATTCTGGACCTATATACAGGACTATCCATTCAGGTTATATAGTAATCGAATAGATGTTTATTTTCACTGAAACTTAAATGGCGCAGTGAGAAGTATACTGGGTAATTGATTTTTCAATTCATAGTGGGTCATAGTACAGCTCTTGTGCAGTAAAAAAGGCCCTATCTGAAAAGCTGATATAACGTGAATTACGATAACGAAACGACGGATTAAATCTAAGCAGAATAAAGGTCCATAAAAAAAGTTTTTAAAACTTCTCTTTTGTGTATACCTACTACCTAGATGAAATGTATCTATATCCCAAGTTACATAAATATGTAAACACTGCCTATTCTAACAATATAAATTTTGTTGGTTGCTAATATATTTTTGCCGCAGCCTGTATAAAAGTGACTACAACAAAACCTATCTCACCAACCAATTAGCAGACTTATTACCAATTTCACCAAACGATGTTAAATGTTAATCGACTGCTAGTTCATACATTTTGACAGCTGTTAACACTCTAATCGTCTGTTAAGTGGTTGGTGAAATCCGGCATAAGGGCCTGTTTCACAATCAACAAGTAAATTCATCTGTCAGTTAAAGATAGCCCTCCTTGTTTATTTTCAAGTGTAAGAAAGGGAAAGGGCTAATAGTTGGTGCACTCCGCACTTATAATCATAAAATTAATATACACTACCTACAATACAACCCGTGGGCACTTAGAATGGGTTAACTCGCCTAGACTCGCATAAGAGCGTATGATAGCGAGTGAGAAGTACTTACAAACCCGAATCTACGTAAGTACACGAAGTGCTCACGGGTTGTACCACAGATCATAGAAAAAAGTATTTACTTGGTCTGTGGGTTGTACTTAAGGGCCTATCAGACTACGCGATATTCAGACCGTCTAATAGACCCTGTATTAATTCCATGCTTTTAACGCCTATTTCACAATCGTCAAGTAAAGCATATCTGTCAAATAAATTAAGCCCTTTCCCTTTCTTAGACTTGAAAATAGACAAGGAGAGGGCTATCTTTATTTGACAGATGAATTTACTTGTCGATTGTGAAAAGGCCCTTAATATTTTTTTACCTATTCCCATTCCTTCATAGAGGTTACAATACTGTTCAAACTAAAATAAACTCGTGTCAAATACATGTGTCAAGAGCCATAACAAGGAAAAAAAGAAACGTATGTCAGAGAAAACGACAATTTATTGAACTGAATTTGTAAGCTTATCGCTTCTCTTGCATCTCGGCTAAGATCAATAAATGTAATTTATAAGTTACTTGATTATTTTTATTATAATGAGTTCTAAGTGTTCGTCGGCGGCAGCCATCCTGGGCCCGTGGGGCAGGGGAGTAGAGTTGGAGATCAGAAACGTAGTCATAGAGGTACATTATAATTTTTACGTATAGTATTAGTGCGCATGGCCACGAGTTCGTGCGACGGGCGGCGCGGCGAGCGATTTCCGAACAGCGTGTAATCCCAACTAACCGCTGTGGCGAGCGTCTTGAACGTACAGTCAGCATCATATTACCTTTGAGAAATTAAAGAAGGGAGTTGTACAGTCAGCATCAAATAGATAGGAGCAGCGAAAATTGTCAAATATACCGCAACACATCTTTTTTAGGGTTCCGCAGCCAAAATGGCTAAAACGAAATTCTTATAGTTTCGTCATGTCCGTCCGTCCGTGTGTCACAGGCATTTACTCAAAAACTACATAATGTATATTGATGAAATTTGGAGTATAGGTGTCCCGTATAAGCCGCTACTTAGTTTTGTAGTTAAATAATATAAATAAATATTTCTAGGGGGGGCACTCTATACATGTAACAGAAACTCATCGAAATATAATAAGTATGGAAGTCTAACTGACGCTGAAAATCGCCCCACCCCACTGACTTAGTGCCGGCGGGGGTGGAGCTAATACTTAGTGCCGAACCGTCTATCAGTTGACTTTCTGACGTAGTGTCAAACAGTTGTTTATAATTACAACAAAAATAATTCGGTTTTAATGATTATCGGATTTAAATAATGCTGCAAAAATGCCAAGTTGCATTGTGAATTGGTGCAGGACGATCGTGAAGAGAGGCCGTGACATGTCGCCGACACGTGTCGTGGGAAATTTGTCCCATAGTCCGTGGGTTTTCTGTTCGTGGTTGGCCGCACTCCTAAAGAGAATGAGGGATGCCACCAACCAAAACCAGAAATCACTACATAGTATGAAACAAAGTCGCTTCCCGCCGTCTGTCCCTCTGTATGTACGCTTAGATCTTTCAAACTACGCAACGGATTTTAATACGGTTTTCACCATCAGTTAGATAATTTTTCATGGAAGGTTTATGTATTAGTACCCGGAGCGAAGCGAGGGCGGGTCGCTAGTATAGTATTATACATTTTGTTCAAACGGATACGTGATACCTACCGCCTCTAATCCACTTCCTTATTAATATAATAAATGCAAAAGTCAGTTTGTTTGTTTGTTACGCTTTCACGGCTAAACCACAACCGATTTCGATGAAATTTTGTATGGAGGTAGTTTGAGTCTCTCGCGATGGACATGGAATACTATTTACTTCGGAAAATTGGACAGTTTCTAAGGGAGTAGCGATAGACGACTTCGTACGCGTAGAAGTCGTTTATCGCAGCTCTCTCGGGATTTGTCCAATTATATATTTAACTCTTTAAACAGGCCTATTATTTTTATAGTAGATTGTTCAACAAGGGATTAAAGTAAGCCATTATGACACGAGATATTTATACACCCGAGCAAAGCGAGGGTGGATGAAGTTCGAGTGTCATTATGGCTTTTTAGTCTCGAGTTAAACACTCTACTTTTTACTTCGAATGCGAGGAAAAATAACGACGTTCTATACAAAATTACAATAGCAAAAAAATTTGTTCCGCGGTTTTTAATTTTCTTTTTTTTTTGTAAAGTGACGCTTTAAATGCTTGCATATTTAGCCAACAGATTCAAACTTGAAAACCATTTTTTCAAAACTACTCAAAATTTATTATTTTTGGTCCATGCGTAATAAATTAAATTCATCCTTAATACTCGTATAAATAAATTGATTCATTTTCGTAATCATTAATCGTGTTTCACGAAATTAAATAGTATTTTTTTTATATTTTTGCGCTGTTGTCATTTTGAGTTTATTTCCACGCCCTTAAATTGTCTATACCACAGAATAAGTTACTTTCATAGAAACCGAACTATAAGAAACAGCAAAAGACGTATATGACCTTTTTCTATTTATGGCATGGCATTCATATCGAGTTAGAAAGAAATGTCCTTAAAGCTATTCTTTCGTTTTCCATCATGTTGTCACAAGGATCTGTCAACGCCAGTGTTGCTGCTGAGTCGACAATAATTCTAGTATCAAGTTTTCATGTTTTGAAAATCTGAAAATATCGATATATATTTACTTCACTGTCAAACTAATAAAGCTAATGATGGAAAACGAAAGAATTCCTATAAGGACATCTCTCTTTAACTCGTTATGAATGCCATAAATATAAAACGGTCAAACCTACGTCATTTGTTCTTTCTTATATTCCGGTTTTTATGCAAGTACTTATTCTGTAATAATTCTCCATTAACATACACCGTGATTAGCTGTTTAAGGGTTTCTAAAGTAAATAAAAAAAAAAAAAACTTTAATCCCTAGAGATTAAAAAGGAGCTTTAGTCCCGATATGCAGAGACTAAAGTAACATTTTAAGAGCATGAGAAGGGAAAATAAACTTAACTACTTACTTTGAGTTGATAACTAATAACTGATATTTTTAATTTTAGGCGAAAACGTTCAATCGGGCGTCTCTCCGTCCTGCTGAAGAAACACAAGAGGAGATCATTGTGGACCAAATTTATGTGTAAGGTTTACAGAAGTCTGAAATACTGTGATAATCGCACGGAGAAAAAAATATTTTACAATATTACCAGATTGTATTGTAGTTATGATTCTGGTGCAGGAAAACAGATTTCAGCTATGGTTAACAGATTTTTTTATGACAACAAGTCATATTTTTGTTAATACTAGAATGTTCTACTTAAAATATTCTAGTAAACGAAAACTTTGATATTGTGTTGGTTACCATCTAATAGTTACAGAGTAAAATATGCATTTAGCATACAACAGGTTTTGTATAGTACACAAAATTTGTTTCCTACGATACTAGGTAAATGGTAATAGGTACTAGAAATTATGTTGTACAGAAGTAGAATTTTCTTTTAATGTGTAAAAAACGTATAGTTGTCACATATAATACAATAAAATCAAGTAGAATTTACAATATTCTGTTAAAGGTAACTAGATTTTTTTCTCCGTGGGACTATTTTTTATTAATTGCAGTCAGTCTTACCAGCATTCACTTAGTAAACCGTAGGTTTTACCTCGGCTCGAAGGAGTTTTACCGACATTTTTATAGTAATAACGCCGAACTTTCCGATCGGTTTGATCAAATATTAGATTAAGGAGGGCCAGGCATATCGAATCATAGAAATTTTTGGCCCGGGAGATGCGGTGCCGCACTAGTCTCTCTCTAATAAATCTCTAGTTCTCTATAAGGGCCCCCGCAGACTGCAGACTATTTAGTCGGCCGATTGTGTTTTGTCTCAACAAGCTTTGTAAAAACGGAAAAGGACAACCGTATGATCGGCCAATTAAGAGATGACGCTGAAATCACCATTACTGTCAAAAACATTCCATACCAATTTTGCTCCTTTAGTTATTGAAAAACCATGTGTTCACGATTCTCTTTTTTTAATTGGGCGTATAAACCGCCTCATTACTGTTTTCAATATACCTATTTACGAAATCAATGACACCTACCAGCAACTTTTGATGTAAACAGAAGCAGAACCGGGGGCAGTTTCTATTAGCATCAGAAGTTGCTGGTAGGTGTCATTGATTTCGTCAATATACTCGTATTGAAAACGGTAATGAGGCGGTTGAAACGCCCGAATATTCACCTAAAAATCGAACTAGGTATAAGGAGAGAAACATTGCCGCAATTAATAAATTAATTGCCGGATAATGACTGTGTTTGTAACTAATTTGTTTCAATACATTTATTCTTATTCTTAATTTGTTTTTATATTTTTAGACTCATAACATAATCTTCTTAAAAGTCGGCAGTGTACGGTGAGGGTAGATAATACGCACACTGTCTGTTTATCACCAGGGCCGGATCAACCATGTCAGGGCCCCTAGGCAATGCATTCCTCGGGACCCTTTTCTAACTTCCTAAAATATATTCTTTCTCGGGGCGCGGGGCCCCTAGAAATGGTGGGCTACTAGCCGATGCGGAGCCCCTAGGCAACTGCCTAGGGGCTCTGCATGTAGGGTCCGCATGTAGGCAACTGCCTACATTGCCTAATGGAAAATTCAGCCCTGTTCATCATAATCTATTGTTTAAATCCTACTCACTATTTGCGTTGTTCCAGATTACCATATTTTCAAGCAAGAATATTTGCTTCAATTTTAAAGGATGCCATTACTGAAATCCGAATACTCGGTATGTGGGTCTTGCTCTTAAGCACATAGCTTGAAACTTCACCAAATCTATCACTGTCTACCACCTGCAAAGATTGCTGAATACCGCTGCCCCATATTAAAATAAATCTGATTATACCTTGCCAACCGGTTTTCCACCACAGTCTCTGTACCTATCGGAGTTCTCCAATGTTCTTTTATTGGGTCTTTGCCATTTATTAAGGCCCTACTTTACGATCGGCCATGATGGGCAAATACAGGCGAACACGAACGTGTAGAGGCCATATTCGTCTATATTCGCCCATGATTGCCAGTGATCGTGATCGATAACTGGCAATCATGAGCGAATAGAGACTTTTTAGGCTGCCTTTCCATAGAAGCGGAGAGGAGCTGTGTAGGAATCGACCAATCGCACATTGGTTGTAATCCACATCTCATCTCCGCTTGACTGTTTCCATTGAAGCGAAGCGGAGACGAAATGTGGATTACAATCAATGTGATTGATTGGTCGATTCCTACACAGCTCCTCTGCACCGCTCGTCGCCGTTTCTATGGAAAGGCAGCCTCGTGTCCGTTTGTATTTGCCCATCAGGGCCGATCGTGAAGGGGCCTTAACGCTTTGCAGTTGAGTGTAACAGCGCTTTACGTGTATGCAAGGTGTATTCGGATATGCCAATGCTGCTGGCAAAAAAATTCGGCGTCAGTCACCCGAATTACGAGGACGAGCTCGACGGCATCGATATTAAGGATATATACTCCATTGGGTATAAGTTTCGCAAGCTTGATGCCGACAGGTAACTCAAATAATCATAATACTTAGTTTATGAGTTTGGTTTTCCACCAGAGCTGCGTGAGGGCTGAGGATTAGTAACGGAGGCGGTGTTAACCTATAAGTATAAATAAGTGTCCCGTCTTGATAAAATCGCTATAAAAATGTGAAAATCGCAATAGTCGCTTAGTAATAAAAGATAATAAAAGTCAGGACAAGAAACTTTTATTTTAAACCTTACGCGTTAAGTCTTACGTTTGAATATGGAATAGATGTATTCAATAGTATTCATTTCCCTAGCACCTGCCAAATTGTATCTCGTGCATGCAAGTTGAGCCCGCAGGGGGCTAGCACAAGATTCCCGCGACTGCTTTGTCGCTCGGATATCGCTTTCTAACTAGGCTGTTACGATACTGTATTGTAAACAAAACCGATTTTGTTAATATTCCGAATAACCGATTTTGTTATTATATATATATATATTGTAAATATTAATATTTATTAATATTTGTTAATATCATTCAATTAATGGAATTACAAACATAATTATGCACATGTATTTCGAAGGTTTCAACTTGATATCTCATTACTTTTTCAGCAATATTCGTTTGATTAACATTTTTAAATTTGATTTTAAAAAATTAGCCAAGTTTAAAATTGATGTTATTTTGTTTGAAGAAATACATCATGTAATTCAATTTTGGCTCTCGGATTTGTTATCATTAATTAGTCGACGGGCGAGTTGATAACACTTTTGTTTACGTTATTAAGAAATTTGATTGACTCAGGCTATAATAAACTTGGTTTTTCCAGGAAATTCTTTGAAGATGTGTGTCTGGATACATTCAAGGACTTATCACAAAAGAACAGCTACCAGGGGCTGGCTCGGAGCGTGCAGGCTATGGTTGATTTAGATAATTATCGCGTCAACCTGGCGGAGACGGAAGCTAGGAATGCGCAGTGAGTTTACATGGTTGAATCTCGTTGATGATGCCATGAATAGTGTTGCCAATATGACAAAACGAACAAAGACACACACATCTCGATTATTTTTATATGATACCTGGGATGGTTCTAGTTTAAAACTAGTTTAAACTAGTTTAAATAATAATATAAAATAAATAAATATCAGGGGACAATCTCACACAAATTGACCTGGTCCCAAACTAAGCTCTAGGGTTGTACTATGGGTGCTAGACAACGATAAACATACTTATATAGAGAAATGACTCAGGAACAAATACTCGCGCTCATCACACAAATATTTGTCCATACCGGGATTCGAACCCGGGACCGCTAGCTTCGTAGGCAGGTTCACTACCAACTAGGCTAACCGCGTCGTCAAATTTTGTGCAGTTAGAGCGTGTGTTAGACGGTTTTAAACGAAGGTTTTGTTTGAAGCCGTCCCAATCCAAAGTAGCACACAAGCTAAGAGCTTATACAGCGCTTAAATGGCTTATGGCTGTATAAGCTCTTATACAGCTTTATGTGCTACATGGGGTGTAGCTTAGTTGGTAGTGACTCTGCCTGCTCTGACTCTGTATATGTGTGTTCGATTCCTGTAAGGTGAACATTTGTGTGATGAACGTGAGTATTTGTCCTTGAGCTGTTTTAGATTTTTTTTATGTATAGTATGTTACTCTATGTATGTTTATCCTTGTCTAGTACCCATAGTACAGTCGAGGACAGAAAGATGTTTACACTTTTTCACCTTATTCCATTGTAATAAGGTCCAAAAGTGTAAACATCTTTCTGTCCTCAACTGTACAAGCCTAGAGCTTAGTTTGGGACTTTGTGTAAAATTGTCCCCTGAAATTTTATATATTTATTTTCATTTAATTTTTTAGATCGCGAAGAGAGCTTCGCAAACAGCTAAGGCAACAGCGAAACCATATGAAGACGGTCACGTACGATGCGGATGCCACCATTGAAGATCTGAAATCACAGATAGAGGTATGGAACCATTTTACACGATCGCGGCAAAGCTAAAAGGATACGACTACCCCAAAATAAGCGTAGATTACTAGATTATGTTTTTCAAATATATGTACACTATGTATGTGGGTACCTACCAATTATATCGATTAGGCACGGAACCCTAAAAATAAATTTATTGCTACTAGAGCCAAGACCATATCCTCAGGCGGCTAGGACCTCTATTGTACGTACCTACTTTGTCGCTTATCACTCAGTGCGTCTAGTCTCTATTGTCACAGACTTCATAGAAAGAGATTTACCTATGGATTAAAAATGTACAACATAGTCAATGAACCAACTAGCAAAGAGGCATTCCGTATAAATGGGTGAAGTTAGGTTCAAAATTGTCCCTTCTGTTCCTAAAAGTTAACGACGTGGGAGTTGTTAACTCATATAATTTCGATACAGGCCAAAACTACACCAGACTCTCATTACGCGGATATATCCTAACCCGAAAAATTTGGTTTCAAAGTCCTTAACTTTCTGGAACAGGAGAGACAACTTTTGTTATATATTGCAACAATTTATTGTCCAAGAGCCTGCATAATTTAAAACGCAGTAAGCGGATCTTCAACTTTGAACGAATGGCAATCTGCATGAGATCAAGATATGGTGGCCGTGGTGCATGTCATCATCATTTCAGCCGAAAAACCTCCACTGCTGGACATAGGCCTCCTCCGAGGTTTGCCACAATGACCGGTCCAGCGCCGCTTGCGTCCATCGGTTTCCCGTCTTAATCCCGTCAGCGGTCCACCTTGTTGGAGGTTTGCCCAGGCTGCGTCTTCCGGTACGCGCACGCCAATTGAGACCTCTTCGGCCTCAACGGCCATCTGTTCTGCGAGCGATGTGCAACGCCCACTGCCACTTGAATCTATAGCAATTCTTAGGGCTATGTCGGTGATTTTGATTCTCTGGGTGCACTTACTGGTTTATAAATTCTGCAGTGCAGCACAGGCTATGGGTTTGCATTTTTAAGCTGACTGCCGAAGATTGCAACAATGTTATTGACCACGAGACACGAGCAGACGTTTGTCTTCTTCTATTAACATAACATAACCTAACCTCAAAACTAAAACCCGACTGCCGACTAGTATGAAGCACCCTTATAATTAGGGTTCCGTACCTCAAATGAAAAAAAACCGGAACCCTTATAGGATCACTTTGTTGTCCGTCTGTCTGTCTGTTTGTCTGTCTAGATCCTTTTTCTCAGGAACGCGTGAAGGTATCAAGTTGAAATTCATATCAAATACTTAGGAATGCAATCCCTTGAATCAGTGAAAAAATTAAACATCTAAGTCAACGCAATCAAAAGATACGGCCGTTTATGCCGCATATTGAAGGGAATCTCAAGAGAATCAAAACCTATAGGGTACTTCCTGTTGACTTAGAATCATGAAATTTGGCAAGAAGCAATGTCTTATAGCGCAAATAAAGGAAAAAATACGAAAACCTTTAATTTGTAGTTACATCACATAAAAAATAAGTCCAATATAAACTGACACTAAGTACGAAAGTGCATACTTATTGCGTGTCAGTATATACTGGACATGTTTATATTGTATTCCCGTGATTTACGAACTATTTACATGCCTAGAAGTTTGTGCGGTACCCTCGGTGCGCGAGTCCGACTCGCACTTGAGCGGCTTTTTTATATAGCCTATGCTATGACACTCACGTTACTGACGTATCACACGACACCCCATTTATTAAAATCGATCCATTAACATTCGATTTTTGGTCACTTAAATAGACTGACTTTAGTCTTAGTATAAATAAAAATACAAGTATCAATATTTTTAAGGATTGTTCGTTGATTGACTCAATTACAAGTCGCTACGTGGAGGGCTGGCAGCGGGCGCGGACGGAGCAGCACATCCTAACCATACGGCGAGCCGAGTCCGGGCCCAGCTCCAGCATCTACTACTACAAGCAGAGGTCCGACCACGAGCAGAGGGTCCACTCGGAAGTCGAAATACTCAACAACATTCTTATAAATGTACGTACAGCCATCTCTTAAAAAACCCCCAAAAGCGAAATTGCCAATCCGGGTGAAGTTATTTGTAGCGGTGGTAACACTTATGATTAATGATCCCACTTAACATGATTTCGACTGAAGGACTAGGATCCATGGTCACGAATAAATTTAAAAAAAAATCCAATAAAAAAAGGTGGTGAACTTCTCCACACTTACTATAGCTGGACAAAATAAAGTTAGATAAGTGACAGGAGAAACTACAATATTATCACTTGTCACATTACGTGAGCAGGAGTTTCTGGGTATACAGGGTGACCTCGAATTGGTAATACAAAATACTTGATTATGATTCAGTTAATCACTAATAGTGTATTGCATTAACTCAGTTGTTAAAGTTAGCTTTCCTTAATTATCGTTAATTTTCTAACAAAACAAAATAATAAAAATAATTTAAAATCCCAAGTGTGGTTAACCTACATGACGTCATGCATATCTGTCGTACAGACAAGGAAATTGATTCTCGCACCATTTTGTACTCTGTCACAACAACGACGGAGATAATGACAGTGGACATTCAACGTGACGCACTGCCACCCAAAGCGACAAGGAACAAAATGTGTCTCAATTTCCATTCCTGTATCTATCACTCGATGTTATTAATAAACTAGGTGCTGATATCCATCCAACCCTTTAGTTTTAAGTAGGTACCCTAATAAATTATCTGATAAAGTGAATAACTGAATAATGAGTGAATTATTAAAAATAATTTATTGTTGAATAACGTACAGTACAAAATACAAAATTGTAAAACTTAAACAACTTTTAAAATGTGCTCAAAATGACCCCCGCCTTCTTGGATACATAACTCTGCCCGTCGCCTATGATTGTCTTTCAATCTGTGGAGAACAAATTCATTGGTTTTTACATTATTAAATGCCTCAACTATCTTTTGGCGAAGTTCACCCACAGTATCTGTTTCCCGTGCGTACACTCTCCTTTTTATTTCGCCCCACAAAAAGAAGTCGAGAGGTGTGAGATCAGGGCTTCTAGGAGCCCAAGCGACTGGGCCACAGCGTCCAATCCATCTCCCAGGGAACTCTTGGTCCAAGTAGCTTCGCACACGCAGGGAAAAATGAGCTGGTGCCCCATCCTGCTGGTAATACAGAGCCTCCAAATTTTGCTGCGGCACCTCTCGTAGCAATACCGGTAACACATTTCTCAGGAATTCTTCATATTTCGGTCCATTTAAATTTCCGTCAATGAAATGAGGACCAATCAAACAGTCGTTCAGTATTCCTGCCCAAACATTTACCGAGAAACGTGTCTGGTAGGAGTCCCTGCGAGTTACGTGAGGATTTGCTTCACGATCAGACCACCAGTGTTCATTGTGAACGTTGAACATGCCTACTCTTGTAAATGTTGCCTCGTCGGTCCATAAAATGTTCAAGTGTAGATTTTGCAGCAGCCAACGACAAAATTGCACTCTTCTAGGATAATCGGCTAATATGATATCCTGCACCCTTTGGAATTTAAACGGATACTTTCCTTCAGCATTCAGTAATCGCCAAATAAACCATTGGCTCGTTCCGAATCTTGCGGCAGCGTCCCTTGAGCTCGCCTCTGGGTGGTAGCTAAAATAATCGAGAACTCGTCTCCGAAACGTCTGCGAGTACCGCGGCCGCCGGCCCGGAGCTTGAGCGTGCACTGGGACAGTAAACTGTCCAAAATCTCTTAAGTTTTGGACAATGGAGTTTATTAGAACACGAGTAGGAGTTGGGCAGTCAGGGTGTCGTTCATGAAACAATGCTTGAGTTCGTACGGTACTTCGTGACGTAAAATAAAAAGATAACATATCCATTCGCTGAATATTCGTATAAGGATAAGCTCGGGGCATTTTGTTTAATTACTATCTTAATTAAATACGAAAATTCTTACTTTCTTTGACAAGACAAGTGACAATTTACTAATCAAGATACGCTATTATCATAAATGATGTGTCAGATAACGAACCAAAGAGGAAAGTGTTCATTTGAAATACTTTAAACCTCTTTCATTTTAAAGGTAATGGTAGGGTAACCAATTTAAGCAAAAAAAAATGGGATAATTAGAAAACTTAAAAAAAAAGTACTTATGTTTTAAAATTAAGCGTGAGACCTCGTAGAAGCGATTGGTTTAGGGAAGCTCTCTGTAGTACTTTGAATTTGTATTACCAATTCGAGGTCACCCTGTATATACATTGGATCATATTACCGATTTCACATTTGTCCGACATTTGTCAAAGTGTCTTTAACTTTAGTTGACTGACCGAAGATTATTTTTAGAGCTCAAGATATTGAACGTGGCCGTTGCGAGGTAAGTACTATTATTTGCAAACTATTAAACATTTTCTCGCGCGTCATGTGAATGTGACAATGGTATAAATGCACTGGGTAAAGTTAAAATTTGGAAAACTATTATAATTATATGATTTTACTCAGTAGCCTGAAAATAAATTAATTTGAATTTGAATATGCGTTGCTGGCAATTAATGTGTTAAAATGAGTTGACATTGTTGCCGAGGGTAGTGTACACCTCAGTACTGCTGTCCAATGGGCTTTCTCTGTATTCTTAATGAAACAAATAGTAAGTCGCTAAGGTCTATATTCGTTAAAAAAAAATACTCATACAATCTAAGAGAGACAAACACTTGCGCGAGCTAATGTATATTAGAGCTAGATGTATATCTAGCTCTATCTATCGGCGTATTAGAAAAACATAGCATTCTATTATGACCACATAAATTTCAAGGCAAGCAAACGATTGCGGTAATTAAAATACAGGTGACGCCATCTATCGAGACGAAGTCACATTAACAACAAAACTAATATGATGAGAGACTGCTAGTCATTGAACAGGTAGAAAGTACGCGATTTTTGGACGAGTCATATCGAGGGCTGAAACGCGCGTACAGCTGTCTTTAAAAGTGATGGTTTCTGAGTCAGAAACAGTCAGAAATTCTGACCCACCAGACGAAAAATGTTCATATTTCCGAGCAGTGTTAAGAAAATATACTTTCTAAGTATCATATAACTAAAGGATTACTCGCGGTAGGTCCTTTGGATGTTTTAATAATAATTTCAAAAAAGAATCGCAATAGTTCCTGCCAGAGGAACTATTACTACGAGTAATACCTTATAAATAAAAAAATATATCAGGGAACAATGTGACACGAATTGACCTATATTGTCCCAAACTAAGCTTAAGCTTGTACTATGGGTACTTACTTAGGTAGGAAACGATAAACATAACGTACGAGTATAGAGAAATACATGCATAAATACTCGCACATAGTAAACATCCATTTTTTTTCATTTTTAGGGTTCCGTACCTCAAAGAAAAAAACGGAACCCTTATAGGATCACTTTGTTGTCCGTCTGTCTGTGTGTCTGTCAAGACCCTTTTTCTCAGAAACGCGTGGAGGTATCAGGTTGAAATTAATATCAAATACATAAGTCTGCAGTCCCTTGGATCAGTGAAAAAATCAAACATCTAAGTCAACGCAATCAAAAGATACGGCCCTTTATGCCGCATATTGAAGGGAATCTCAAGGGAATCAAAACCTATAGGGTACTTCCCGTTGACTTAGAATCATGAAATTTTGCAAGAAGCTATGTCTTATAGCACAAGTAAAGGAATAAATCCGAAAACCGTTAATTTGTAGTTACATAACATAAAAAATGAGCCCAGTATAAGCTGACACTCACTAAGTACTAAAGTGCATACTTATTGCGTGTCAGTTTATACTGGACTTCGTTTATATTGTATTCCCGTGATTTACGAACTATTTACATACCTACAAGTTTATGCGGAACCCTCGGTGCGCGAGTCCGACTCGCACTTGACCGGCTTTTTGTAATATTATCTTTCCCTGTTTTCTGTATAAAGTTTTAATTTAGCGAACAATGTTTTATCTTCTTTAACTTTAGGAAGGACAAGAAAAAATTGAATTTTGGATGGACAAGTACGACGCGGACATGGAAGCAATAGATTTGAAAATTCAGATGAAAAGGAACGATTACCAGGACATGCGCAATAGGCGAAGGGATTTGGAAGCGACGGTAACTAACCGCCGCACTCAGAGACGTCAATTAACTTTTATGTTTGATTAAAGTTGCTGCTGTCACTTTCTTTGCTATAGCAATAGAATAAGACGCAGCAACTTTAATCAAACTTAAACATTAATTGACGTCTCTGAGTGCGGCAGTAAGACTTCGTTTTTCGCCAAGACCAATCTAAATATTATTATTAAAGGGAGTATTTTGAACGATATAGGTAGTGTAATCTTTAGTAGGTATCTTAGAGCACGACTTATATCTGATTTACACCATGTTAATAACGAGACAGGATGAATAGCATAAAGTACTGGAAGGAAACAAAGCTTTTGTGCCTTTCGCTCTTCATTCGAAACTATGTCGAGAGAAAGGGATGGAGCTAATGTAACTTGATTATCAAAGTAGGGCAACCAGTCCAGCGCTGACTTGCCACGCACAGCTGCAGGGCTCGTGTTCTGTTTCGAGCCACATTTCGAGTTATGTACTTCCATAGAGAGAGACATACGAACGGACGGACTGCAGAATGACATCAATCAACCTTTGCTCTTTGTGTACGGAACCCTATATTTTTTTCCCGCACACAGATCGAGAAACACGATGTGATGGTAAAGGAGTGGAAGGACTTCAAAGAGGCACGAGCGAAGGCCCTTGCTTACAGGAATCTGATGACCAAGTCGGCGACTATCGTTCAGGTCAGAAGTGGTCATATCATCATTCGTTTCTGACTTCCAAACCCTAAATAACACTAGTTATTACAGGATTTACAGGTGCGTTAGACAGAGACGGTAGGTATACCAGTATGATGTTGGCACTGCATTTGGCTGTATTTCCAAAAAAATATTTTATAGTCCAATATCCCAGGGCCCCCAACGATACTTATTTTATAAGTAACAAAATGTGTGAGATTAGTGTTATTGTGTACTTTGAACGTATACATACCTGCTATTATATAGCTTGAGCTGACGGCCAATTCACAGGTACCAGGTGCCAAAAGTAAGTAAAGTCTTCTTTCTATTTAAAACAAACATGTTCTTAACGCATTACTTTTGGCAACCATAACTTCTTTACAGTAATATGTGGATAATGTTGTTGACCATGCAAAAAGTAACATCTGTTGTAACTCTTATTGTAACACATACTGTATTGATTGTTTGTTATACCTAAAAACTAAATAAATAAATAAACTGGATGTTCGGACAATGTAAAAACATTACTCACTTACTTTTCTTAAAGTTAACAATTAAAAATCAAAACTAAATAAATAAATAAACTGGATGTTCGGACAATGTAAAAACATTACTCACTTACTTTTCTTAAAGTTAACAATTAAAAATCAAAACTAAATAAATAAATAAACTGGATGTTCGGACAATGTAAAAACATTACTCACTTACTTTTCTTAAAGTTAACAATTAAAAATCAAAACTAAATTTATAAATAAATAATAAATTTTAAAAACTGCCAGATAGGTACTTTCCGTCGGCGGTAACTTCCACCGGCCCCTGTTAAACTATCGAAAAACTAACGTGATCTTACTTATAGTCTGAGACTTTTATATATGTATGACTCGGAGAAGTATTTAAATACTTTCTGTAAGCTGCAGCCAGACCAATCGTACAAGCCAAACGTCGTCCCTCAGACACAATTATAGTTTTGAGGTTAGAAAGATGTACCTATAACAAATATTATAATATTTGTTATAGGTTGTTTGACAAGTAAGATTGGAACACTTAAATTGGCAAAAAATAAAAAAAGCCGGCTGTTCAAACCTCTTTAGAATAAAAAAAGCATAAAAATTAGTCACGGAAAAAAAAAAAAAAAGTGAATGTTATGTTATGTCCACTATGATGGACGTTGCCAATTTAAGGGTTAATAACAGCATAAATTGCGTTTCATAAGTAAGTATAATGGTTTTGTTCTGCACAGGCGTGGTGGCGCGGCTTGCTCGTGCGCAAGCAGCTGGGACCTTACAAACCCAAGCCAAAGAAACCCCCACCGAAGAAGCCGAAATAGTTGATATATACTATAGACCAAGTGTATTTTGATAGTTTTAGACAAAGCGTTGATTATTGTTAGTATTGTAGACAATAAAGGTTAACTAATAAATAATTGTTTTATTTATGTATTAACTAGCATTTGCCCGCGACTCAGTCCGGGTAAAAGCAGTTTATCGCTGCTCCCTCGAGAAATGTCAATTTTTTCGGGATATAAGTAGCCTTTGTGCCTATTCCAGACTATAATCTATATCTGTGCCAAATTTGCTCGCGACTCCGCGTATAAGTCGTTTATCGCTGCTCCTTCGGGAACTGTCAATTTTTTCGGGATATAACGTGGCTTTTCTGGTATTCCAGACTATAATCTATATCTGTGCCAAATGTCATACAGATCTGTTCAGCCGTTTTGGGGTGATTGAGTAACCAACTTCCATCCATCCAACCAAACATTCACATTTATAATATTAGTAGGATGCTTTCTTTTAAAGGCGATCGTCGTCAAGCTCCATGGCTCCCTGGCACTTAAGCTTCTTTGGGTTTATCCTAGGACTTTCATATGGAACAATTAGGATACATGTCCTATGCCACCTGAGAAATGCCAAATAAATGCCCTATGCTATCTGAGAAATGCCAAATAAATGCCCTATGCCATCTGAGAAATGCCAAATAAATGCCCTATGCCATCTGAGAAATATGGTTTCTTTATCCGTTCAGTAGGTATATGTTCCATCTATCCCTCCTAAGACACTGCGGTAGGGACAAAAGAATGCGTGGAAGATATTCCATGTATCTACCGGTGGTAGACAGGAGGATACGTGGACAGATAATTTCTACATTACCCTGCCGATAGGGAAGAAAGAATATAAGATTAATATTTTTTTTATAAAGCCGGATACGGAGGATAGTTGGACGTAGCTTAAGGAAAAGGATACAACTCAACCATTTCACACTTGTAGAATTTAACATAATATTGACAGCAATAGAATTCAAATTTAAATACATTTACTTTGTGGGTTGGATCCTTTTCCATAAGCTATGTCCAATTATCACTATCATTACATTGTATAAAAGTTAATCTCAGAAAGTACTATACGAATTTTCGTACGGTTTTCACCAACAGAAAGCTCAGAGGGTCTACCTCGGGCGTTTTAAACTTTTTTTTTTTAAATCCAAATCTTATGTACAAACATTCGCAGAGTTTCAAATTAAATACTACAAAAGCCACAGTGACTTGATTAGTCAGCGAGTTCGGATTCATCAGGATTCTTAACTTACTATTGTGGTGTTTTTCTTGAAGCTTTGGTCTATTCCGACTACTTCCATTATTAGTTCCACTGATTGGCCTTTTTTTCCCAGTAGTTACAACAGTTCCATCAATAGCTAATAATGGAACTAGTAGGAATAAACCGAAGTTTTGAAATGTTATTGCGTTCTTTAAGTATAGCTAGTTTATTTACGCTTTGCACGGATACCACATTGCAGTATTGAGAGCTGGGAGTAGTCGTTTGTGGTTTTCTTTTGTAAAGTTATTAAAGTCTATTGTCTATAGGCACAATAGACTTTAATAACTTTATTTGCAAATGGTAGATTAGTGTGATTTATACGATCTACCATAGCTGCTTACCCCGTACCGAATTACAGAGTTATAGGCTATAATTTAGGCTTTGTAGCGGAGTACCTGGGGTTTTGATCTCGAATTTATCGTATAAAACCGATTTTGAAGAAACTAGGTAGGCCTAGTTTCATCAAAATCGGATTAGTGGTTTAACCACGTATATTAGTATGGTAGTATCGATACAACGAAGAGTCTATTGAAAAGAGCTAAAGGTCTATAACAACGCACACATGCGTTCGAGGCACTGAGTAAAAGTCAGGAAAACTCCTATAAGCGTCAGTTACCAAATTACTAAATAAAAAATAATAAAATCAATCGGTAATTAATTTTAATATCTACAACACTACCGCTACTATATAGGTCGATAGCCCTACTTCTTCTTCGGAGGAGGCTTTTTCTTTGGCTTGTAAGGCCCAAGTTGTCTGCGGACCAGTATACCACGCCACCAGGCCTGCACGATCACGGCGGACTTGTTCATCGTGTTCCTGTACTGGAGAGCTTTCTCGCGCTCATCCTTGAAGAAGACCCAGTCCTTCATCATCAGAGCGTGCTTCTCGATCTGTAATTATATGTACAACAACTTCAGGGACGCGATCTTCGGGTGTTGAGGATATAACAAATAACCTAACCGAGTTAAAAACCCCCGATATCAGCGCCTAAAAACCCTTTGAGCAACGAGCAAAACCTTTAACGGGCTCCAAGTACGTACATTTTCACTGGAGGGACTTCTTCACTAGAAGATTTCAAGAATTAAAAAATCACATCCCCTCGTCAACAAAAAAGAGCTGATGATCTTCAAACGGCTGAACAGATTTTCATGAAACATGGCTAAGAACACACGGGATAAAATTATCTATGACACGAAAAAAACTAAACGAAAATCGGTTCATCCGTTTGGGAGCTACAATACCACAAACAGATACACAGACAGACACGTTAAACTTATAACACCTCTCTCTTTTTGCGTCGGGGGTTAAAAATAATCAGAATCTAGAAGCGTGTAACGGAGATTGCATAGCTAGCAATCAGTTGAAGCTTGAAAAAATACTGCGCAAGAGCATGTCGGACCGCCCATGCGGTGGTGGGTATTTACCCAATCTACCCAACGAGTAGATAGGTATGTAGCTGAGTAGATACCCAATTTTCTGGTGAATACTTGGGTTTGGCATTTAACCTTTTGACCGCCGTAGTCTGATATATAAGACACCCAATGTCCAGCCACTATCGCCGTAGTCTTATATTTAAGACATTTTTTCTGTATGTTTTTTGCAAGGATTTTTTATTTATACCGATTTAACTCCACTGATTCGGATATGAAAGCCGCTCTAATTGTTAATTAAACAGCTACGAAATTACTCTGTTGCTTTATTTTAATTTTCTAGATGAAAATAAATTTGAAAATATGACATTAGATTATCTATAATTTTGCTGTAGTCCCGTCGCCAAAGTCTTATATAATAGACACCAGTGATGTGACGATGACTTGATTGTAACATTTAAGTATATCGACTCACTCAACGATGTTTGTAAGATATTTATTCATAATATGGACTTGCTCGGCTAGCCTATTTTATTTCCTTACCTATTTTCTCATAAAATAACGATATATTATGAACTGTGCCAGTTATGGCATGAATGGCATGTGTCATATATTAAATTCGACTCGGATGACAAAATACAATTTGTTTCACCAACAGGTAAGGTTTGTAAGTTATACCCATTGTGTTCAAATAATTCAAAAAAGTCCGATTTCTGGGATCCGCTTATCCCGTGCCTTTCACACAACCAACCCTTTTTGCAAGTGCGAAGTAGTCGGATTCGGGTCCGAGAATTCAGATGCTGTGGATAAAGGCACTTAGGTATACTTTCGTCATTCGTCATGCGTCATGCCCGTCTGCCCGTTGGTCTGTCCATCCATATAACACAACCATTTCTTCGCATAGATATGTGATACTTAATCGACTTTATTTATAACTAATTATTTTCGTTGCGACAGTGAGTCAGGATGAACTACGTAAATAAAAAGATTTTTTATTTGTTAGCCAGAAGGATGGACTTAATTATTTTTTTTTGGTTTTAACCTTTTAACCGCCGCTTGGTCTGTCATCGAACGGGCTCATGTCGCCGCCTATATAAAATAACAGGAAATGGTGTAGTGCTTGCCACATGCGTTACGATAGGATTTTTCTTGTAATGAATATTAAGTAATAATACCCTTTTTACCACTGTATCATTCAATAAAATACATTATTATAACTAAATTACGTTTACCAATTTCTTTATTAATGGTTTCGTCCCTTTATCAATGGTTTGGTTCCATGTGTTTTACCACTCATAAAAATCTATCGGTTGACATTGCTACATTACTATTATTTCTTATTTCATATATCTGACGTCATAAGCGGTCTTATATATCAGATATTGGCGTAGGCTTTATTGGATATTTGTTGATAAGTTGACATTATAAGAGAGAGGATTGACCATATTTAAAAAGTATCGAAACTGAACATTTCAAAGTTGTTGACATAAGTAATCATTCAATTTCACACAGTTACACAACTATTTTGGTAATTAAATATTGTAATCTCAAAATACGTATGGTATTCAAAATTTTGAGATAGCAAATCTGTACCATTTATAAATTTTTTAATTTGAACATTATTTTGAAATATCGAGTGAGCCATACCACTAAAATTTCCTATTTTATATCTCTGACGTCACATGCGGTCTCATATTTAAGACGACGGCGTAGTCTGTAATGATTGTTATTGAGAATACAATGACTTAATAGGGGTGGACGTTGTACCTCGATAAGCATCGCTATATCGATTTAAATATCTACTTAGTATAAAAACTCATTAACGTTTTAAGGTATTTATTTAAAACCAAAAAAAAAAAAAATTAAGTCCATCATTCTGGCTAACAAATAAAAAATCTTTTTATTTACGTAGTTCATCCTGACTCACTGTCGCAACGAAAATAATTAGTTATAAATAAAGTCGATTAAGTATCACATATCTATGCGAAGAAATGGTTGTGTTATATGGATGGACAGACCAACGGGCAGACGGGCATGACGCATGACGAATGACGAAAGTATACCTAAGTGCCTTTATCCACAGCATCTGAATTCTCGGACCCGAATCCGACTCCTTCGCACTTGCAAAAAGGGTTGGTTGTGTGAAAGGCACGGGATAAGCGGATCCCAGAAATCGGACTTTTTTGAATTATTTGAACACAATGGGTATAACTTACAAACCTTACCTGTTGGTGAAACAAATTGTATTTTGTCATCCGAGTCGAATTTAATATATGACACATGCCATTCATGCCATAACTGGCACAGTTCATAATATATCGTTATTTTATGAGAAAATAGGTAAGGAAATAAAATAGGCTAGCCGAGCAAGTCCATATTATGAATAAATATCTTACAAACATCGTTGAGTGAGTCGATATACTTAAATGTTACAATCAAGTCATCGTCACATCACTGGTGTCTATTATATAAGACTTTGGCGACGGGACTACAGCAAAATTATAGATAATGTAATGTCATATTTTCAAATTTATTTTCATCTAGAAAATTAAAATAAAGCAACAGAGTAATTTCGTAGCTGTTAATTAACAATTAGAGCGGCTTTCATATCCGAATCAGGTGGAGTTAAATCGGTATAAATAAAAAATCCTTGCAAAAAACATACAGAAAAAATGTCTTAAATATAAGACTACGGCGATAGTGGCTGGACATTGGGTGTCTTATATATCAGACTACGGCGGTCAAAAGGTTAAATAAATACCTTAAAACGTTAATGAGTTTTTATACTAAGTAGATATTTAAATCGATATAGCGATGCTTATCGAGGTACAACGTCCACCCCTATTAAGTCATTGTATTCTCAATAACAATCATTACAGACTACGCCGTCGTCTTAAATATGAGACCGCATGTGACGTCAGAGATATAAAATAGGAAATTTTAGTGGTATGGCTCACTCGATATTTCAAAATAATGTTCAAATTAAAAAATTTATAAATGGTACAGATTTGCTATCTCAAAATTTTGAATACCATACGTATTTTGAGATTACAATATTTAATTACCAAAATAGTTGTGTAACTGTGTGAAATTGAATGATTACTTATGTCAACAACTTTGAAATGTTCAGTTTCGATACTTTTTAAATATGGTCAATCCTCTCTCTTATAATGTCAACTTATCAACAAATATCCAATAAAGCCTACGCCAATATCTGATATATAAGACCGCTTATGACGTCAGATATATGAAATAAGAAATAATAGTAATGTAGCAATGTCAACCGATAGATTTTTATGAGTGGTAAAACACATGGAACCAAACCATTGATAAAGGGACGAAACCATTAATAAAGAAATTGGTAAACGTAATTTAGTTATAATAATGTATTTTATTGAATGATACAGTGGTAAAAAGGGTATTATTACTTAATATTCATTACAAGAAAAATCCTATCGTAACGCATGTGGCAAGCACTACACCATTTCCTGTTATTTTATATAGGCGGCGACATGAGCCCGTTCGATGACAGACCAAGCGGCGGTTAAAAGGTTAAAGGGAGTATACCCAGGTAACTACCTAAAAATTGCGTATTTACTCAAGGACATATCTATCTATTCGGCGGGTAGATTGGGTAAATACGCCGCCCATCTCTATGTCGGACCATGCTCAGTGTAGGGTTCCGTCGCCATTTTTTGATGTGGTTACTAATACCGTGGTATACCACGGTAATAGTTAGTGGGGATTTTTTTTATTATGCTTTATTTTTGGTATTTGGATCGGTTATACTTATACTTTCTTACAGTTATTCTAATCTTGATCTATTCACGCTATTAAAGAACTATTTCCGTGGTATGGAAAGTATTCAACAAACCCTTAATTTTTAACAAAAACTTCAGTACTGAATTTGTTATTTCTATAGAAACCTTTATTTTGTGAAGTTGTTTAAATATTGAGATAAAATCATATATTTACTTACCAGATATGTGATTGTGGTTTTATACCAAGGTCGTTATATATATTATTGATTAGTTATGACAATACAACTGTATCCATTTGTTTTTATGGGTCGGAATTAGGTTTTACAACACTCCAAATTAGGACTATTACCGATGGTACGATCAGATAACCCTCGGTCATAGAACGTATGGGAACCTATTACCGACCCATTCACTATTTGTTTGGGTCGGTGATAAGTTCTTAAAGAAGTATCCATTACCGAGGGACATTTTAGACTTATATTAAAATTAATCACATTTAGGGTACTGTAAGAACAGATTTCTTCCATAAAATTGACATTTATTAAGATTTTCAATAGTTGTAAATACTCGTATGAATATGTACAACTATTGAAAATTACTATTGAAAACTGAATCATATTATTTAAATATGTTTCTCATCTTCATACCATATATTAAAAAAAATCCTAAATATAATCATATTTTAACATTTTATTTATATAATATTTTATTTTTATTTATTTTATTTAGTTTTGTAAGTAAATATATTTACTTACAAAACTTGACGTACAAAAATAATATACAGAACCAAAGCGGTTATTGTTTTATTAACCCTCGGTATTAAGATCCGAATCGTGATTTGGATTTCTATTACCGATGGTAGAAAGTTGCTGCTTTTTATACCCTCGGTAATGGAAGCTGAATTCGCGGTAATAGAATCACAGCCTGTCCATTACCACGGTAATAGAAGACTTGGGTATTTTAGTTTCAATAATTATTTTATAAGATATAATAAAATAAAATGAGTCCAAAAAGTTACGATGCTGAGAGTTCAATAAACACTCTTAAATAAAAAAAATATTATCGGTCATTAAAGAGCTTTGATAACCTTAATTTCTTGGACTCATTTGAAAACTTCCTTAAGTACCACGGTAATAGGCGCACTTACCTTATCACCTGACACTATCTCGTGGCTCGGGACCTTGAATGTGGATCTATAGTTGTCTTTTTAGTTGTGTATTTTTAAAATGTTTATGTAAACGCGCCATACGATTAAATAAATATAGGTTGATATACACAAATGTTGTATGTCATTTTTACCGTGCTTTCCAGATCAAGCCTGCAAATCAACATGTCCTGATATTCGTTCTTCGTAAGTTGTATCTTCAAATCCATCTTTTCCATATCTTTGTCATATTTTTCCATCCATTCTTCAACTTTTTCCAATGTTTCCTAGAAATATATAGTTATTTAATATATATAATAAAATAATATACCTAAGTTATGTAAAGCAGATACACAGATATACAGATACGATACGATACGGCACGGCACGGCATGACACGACACCTTACGTTACGGCACGGCCGATAAATGTCCGTTGCATCTGAAATTCGTTGTTGAACTTTGGCAAAATATTGAGAATCATTGCTATTTCCGAATTTGCTATTTGCTGATAAAAAATACAGGTAGGACTGGAGGACCTAAGAGTTTTCTTCAAGTTTGAGATTTCGGCATGATAATACGAGTACAAACGTTATATACGTAAACCGTAAATATAACGAAAACTACAGCGAATATTTCAATTGCGTAATAGCCAATAATATTGGCTGCTGAATGCGACCTGTAAGCGACGGTGGTATGACGGATACTGAAGCTAATTGAGAGAGCACGATAATTACGAACTTTTCCGATTAAACACGATGGAAACTAATTATGCACTACATCTGTAATCAGTATAAATATAGTAGTAAAATGCTTTTAAATGAAAAAAATATAATTAAGGGCCAGAGCTATATCACGCCATACGGCGAAATGGCAACGTGCCATTATTTTGGCGGTGTCTGATAGACGTCACGTCAGTCACAGATGGTTAAACCTACGCCTCTTGAGCCCACCTGACCTTACATTTATAAGAATATTGGTGAGCAGTTCCACTTCCGTGTGGCACCGGTGCTCATGGTCCGTCCTCTGCTTAAAGTAGTCGATGGTGGTAATGGGCTCGTACTCTGCGTCGAATATGGTTTGGAGGTGCTGCTCGGTCCGAGCCTTCTGCCAGTTCTCCACGTAGCGGGTGCGAATAGCTTCGTTCAACGTGGAATCCTTAAAATTAAAATAGGCCGATAAAAAGCTGTCAAAACCTGGCAAATTCCAGGCAGTGAAAGGGACAATGCAATGCCGCAATGTTTTAAGTCGAAAGTCTTCGACCAGTGTGTTGCCAGTGATGACTTACGGTAATGACGAGGGCGCTGGCGATGGGCGTCATAAGAAAGCTCAAGGACACTCAAAGGGCAATGGACAGGGCTATGCTCGGAATATCTCTGCGTGATCGAAGCAGGAATGACGACCTCCGCACAAAAAACAAAGTCCCCTAAAGTAGCCCTAAGAATTGCTAGACTTAAGGGGCAGTGGGCGGGGCACATCGCTCGTAGAACAGATGGCCTTTGGAGCCGAAGGGTTCTCGAGTGGCGTCCACATACCGGAAGACCCAGCGTGGGCAGACCTCCAACAAAGTGGACCGACGACGTGGTTAAGATTGCGGGAAACCGATGGATGCAATACCGGTCCTTGTTACCAACCTTGGGGGAGGCCTATGTCCAGCAGTGAACGTCATTCGGCTGAAATGATGATGATGAAAGGGAAAGAGATAAATGTCTGTCTCTTACCCTTTTACTGACTGGAACTTGGCAGGTTATACAGCCTTCGATGTATTCAAACCTTGTCCCAAAGTTGAAAGCATTTTGATAACGCAATGCAATAGATAGGTCAGATCAAAAGCAGCGAGTTATAATACAAAGGAAACATATAAAACCGTATACATATATCAAACGTGAGTGCGAGCCTGTGCGGAAACCGCTCCGCTTCTGCCTGACCTGCCAACCTACAAACCTAATGAAACTATTTAAGTGTTCAAACCTCGACTTGGGACTTTAGATCTTCGATGACGGCGTCAGTATCGTACATGACAGATTTCACGTGATTACGCTGCTGCCGTAGCTGTCTGTTGAGTTCTCTCCGCGCTCTAGAAATAGACATTGAGGTATTTAATTCACAATCTCACATCACAAACAATACAGCATACATGCTATTCGAATTGTTTGTGGGATTGTGAATTTAATCGTGAGACCGGGAAAGAGCTACGTACCTTCGAACTTCGATTTTCAAAGTACCTAGCCGTGGCATGGCAATTTCATGCGATTTGCATTCCACCAACCGGGCCTAGCCTAGGCTAGCCTAGCTAAAGCAGTAAAGAAACTACGAACAAACGTTTGAAACGTCTCACTCACACAGACGCACGTCTCAACGAGATCCCTAAGCGACCATGGCAGTGCTGTCAGGTGGCGGGGTGGTGACGGGTATCGCGCTGAGACGAATAGTTGAGACGTGCGTCTATGTGAGTACGACGTTTCAAATGGTTGTTCGTAGTTTCTTTACTGCTTTTAAAGTTCGAAGTTACGTTAGCTCCTCCTTTTTTTCATGTTTTAATAACAATTAAAGTAAAAGGGATGGTGCATCCGAACGTAAATAAGTGTTTCGTGGTGGGTAGTAGTCTCTTCCACCGTGCGTTTCACCAGGCACTTTTTGCCTTGTACGGTGAAACTGACTCCTGCGGTGTTTCCGGTCAGTTATGACATGGGGGCCTTCAAGAAAAGAGCGTTAAGAGGGAGATTGCTTGAATTGCCGGTGTTCATGGGCGGTGGTGATTACTTCCCATAAGGTAACCCGCATGCTCGTTTGCCTCTCTTACCAGGTTGCAACTGTTGCAAGCTGTGTAAATTCTAAATCTAACTATCCTTAGGGTGACTGATGAGAATAAGAAATGAGTATAGCATTGAGTACCTACCTACAGTCAAGTTTATAATGATGTGTACATTTTAGTAGGTACCTTGTCTATTTAATGTCATGTATAAACTGCCATATATGAATATCACAGCGATTAAAGTGACAAGGTACTAAACGCGTAGGTACATATAAAATTTACATATTTAAATACCTATTACTTTTTAAATTTAGGTACCTATTTACATAATTACTTATATATAAACAAATAAAATATTATTATACAAAGGACGGTACGCGCAACGGTAGCGTGGCGCGGCAGTCACGCTGCAGAAAAACGTCGCGTCGCGCTAAGAATACGCTGCGCGCTGCTTGTTGCGCGTCTGCAGAGACGCGCTGCAAAAAGTCGCAATGTGTGCACTCTTACAGTCGGTTCTTGGCTTCTTCCTCCTCGACCTCGACGCGGTGCTGATCTCTGTCAACCACGCTCCTGACGTACTGCACCAGGACCCCAAAGCTCTTGCTCAACGACAAATCCATGTACGTATTAATGCACACATTGTACATGTATTTCCTAAAAAAAGCAAGCTGTGAATACAAACAAATTGTAAGACGATACCTACAAAAAGAGGTAATTAAATTAGTATTCAAATTACTAAATGCTGTTGCAAGGTATGTATCAACGTAGTATTTATGAAAAATCAAAGAAACAAGTGTTAAACACACTATCGGACAAACTATCGGACTGCGGCTGCGGACGGCGGCTGACGGACGCGGCTTATTCGTATCAGCGGGCCTAATATGGCCGTGTTTATCGCGTGACAAAGCGTGGATAAAGCATCCGTCACTTTCTGACACGTATATAAGCGCGATAGTGACGGATGCTTTATCCACGCTTTGTCACGCGATAAACACGGCCATATTAGGCCCGCTGGACAGTATGTACGATGCTAAGCTGTGCAAACTATCGGACGTCACGGACGTATCACGTCCGCGACTTACGTCCGATAGTTTGCACAGCTTACGGCCGCACTCAGAGACGTCAATTAACTTTTAAGTTTGATTAAAGTTGCTGCTGTCACTTTCTTTGCCATAGCAATTTTGTGTCTTATGTACCGTGCAGCGCTCGGCGAGGGAAGACAACGCGGGCTCTGCTGCACATGTAAGTAATTATATTCATTATCAACTACTCGATTTGTTTATATTGCATGTTTTTATGCAAGTAATTTTTAACTACCTACTTAGTAGGTAATTGTAGGTTTAGCTGGATCTACAGTACAGAATCAGAATAACAACAAATAATGAAAAAACCGGCTAAGTGCGAATCAGGCAGTACGGAAGCCCCGATGCGCGAGACCGACTCCCGCATGACCGGTATTTTTTTAATTTACCTGTCAGCATCAAGCTTGTCAAGTTTATACTTGTCGCAGTCCAGCTGCTTCTCGTTGTACTGGTCAAGCTCGTCATCAACTTTGGGCTGTTTAACGTCGTACTTGAGAGCTAAATACAGCCCCATGTCGAAGTCCAACTTGAGTAAACGTAATTCGGTGTTGCACTCATCTGCAAAGCGTTAAATAGTCATTTAAATGTGACGTTCTCAATATAAAGGGACCTTATGGAGGAAGGCAGTTAAGCTCTTCTTATTCTTGTAATTATACGAATACTATGGTAACAGTTCTAAAAACGGCGTAACCCACCTGCCTCCATAAGGTCCCTTTATATTGAGAACGTCACAAATGTATGATTCCGATGTTGGCGACCGCGACTGGGTCGCGCGACCCCCAGTTTAGCATAAATTTATACAGTGTATCCAGGGATAAAATGGGCTATTCCCAGTTGTCTGCACCCCTTTGTCCACACTGCGGACAACTGGGATTTTTTTTCCAGTTGTCCATACCTAATTTCTAGGGTGCGGACAACTGGGAATTTTTATTTCCACTCGTCCACAGTGTGGACAACTGGGAATAAAAATTCCTAATTGTCCGCAGTGTGGACAATGAAGGGGTGCGGACAACTGGGGATAGCCGGATAAAGTGCACAAACGAATAAGAGTGAAACTACATATTGTGATGTTATCACGGAAAAAAGTTAAAAAAAAAAACTTGGTAGGTAGTTTTTATGTTTCTTTTTATTTTTTTATAATTATTGTAAACCCTATACAAAATTTATTTAATTATTTTTTTTCAGTGATATAATCACTTCACCCTTATTCTTTTGTGCACTTTACCCTGGACGTCCTGTATAGACGTATGACATTTTGCGTAGTAGGTACTTTGTTCATTCTGCGTATTGGTCAATATGCGTAGAGAGGGTCGGAATCATGCCTAAGGCAAACAAATACCGAAACGCCATACGCACTATGAACAGCTGCCAGGTTCCCGAAACAATGAAAAATGATGGTATGGCCAAGGTACTCGTATGACATCCAGATTATTGCTCTATAACTACATTGGAAACCTTTTTCCGTGACCAGCTCTTAGATTATAAGTCCGTACCTACACAACTACATACATACCTTAAATATATAGAAACTGTACCAATAGTTCTGCAGTTTGCAGTTCCAGGACTTCAGTTGCTAGCAAACTATTGCCACAATTGCAAAAGAAACTCTGACTCTGGCGGCGCTCTTTGCTTCTAAGTTCTAACAAATGTGTACCTAATTTAAACTAATTAGTCGAGAAATACATAAAATAAAGTACATCGTTTGTCTATAAAAAAAAAAACTTCAATCGTAGGTAGGTAATGTTGAGAGAAGACAATTGGTATAAAGTAGAATCGGTAGGGGTCGACGTACCAAGTATACGGAGCTCAGTAACAGTGTCCTCAAATATAGAAGCAAAAAGAGATGCTTGAAAATATGACAACCTGAAACAATTTAATAGGTGCTCATTTTTAATGACCCCAAGAACCATAAAACTTTGGTCTGTTGATCGCAACGCACATACGCTGCGGTGCGCGGTATGCGGCGCCGGACACGTAATTACAAACGTCGAGAATGGTCTATCGTCCGTCGACGCATGCGTCAGCGGTTTCATACAAACACCGCGTACCGCAGCGTTGTGCGTTGCGATCAACAGACCAAAGCTTAACGCCCTGTTACAAGCAGCGTAACGCGTAAACTAACACGATGATAAAGATGCAATGCAAGGGTATTGCAATACCGGTGCTGCATACCCCTAGTACTTAAGCTATTTTATTATTTTAACGTGTATATACTCAGTCGACTTAGCTCAGAAGGTGGCCAAGTTTAAGGCTGCCTTTCCATAGAAGCGGAGATTTGCGGTGCGGAGAGGAGCTGTGTAGGAATCGACCAATCACATTGGTTGTTATCCACATCTCGTCTCCGCTTGACTGTTTCCATTGAAGCGGAGCGGAGACGAGATGTGGATTACAACCAATGTGATTGGCCGATTCCTACACAGCTCCTCTCCGCTCCGCTCGTCTCCGCTTCTATGGAAAGGCAGCCTAACACTGACTTTAACGAATATCGAAATCAAAGAAACTATAAAGGATTGACGTAAGCTAACGATCAGTAACTGCCGCACTGAGAGACGTCAATTAAATTTTAAGTTTCATTAAAGTAGCTGCTGTCACTGTCTTTGCTATAGCAATAGAATAAGACGCAGTAACTTTAATGAAACTTAAAACTTAATTGACGTCTCTGAGTGCGGCAGTAAGTCAGCCGCTCACGTGAATTCCATACTTTTTTGGTTTTCGAAAATCGACAGGTTAGCGAATGCATCTTAACTAGGGCCCTTTGAAAATCGAAGTTCGAAGTTACTTTAACTCCTTCCCTTTCTCACGATTTAATCACAATTGATGAGTGAAAGGGACGGTGCATCCGAACGTTCGAAATGAGTGTTCGAAACCAGTCACGTCTGCCGCATACCGAACGAGATACCCCGACGCAAAAAGAGGGGTGTTTTAAGTTCTACGTGTGTCTGTGTATCTGTCTGTGGCATGGTAGCTCCTAAACGGATGGACCGATTTTGTTCTTTTTTTTTTGTTAGAGAGGTGACTTAATCGGAGTGTTCTTAGCTTGGTTTGATAAAAATCTGATAAGCCGTTTAAAAGTTATGAGCTCTGAAAGCGATTTTGTCGGGAGTTTTTACCACACTTAACAATGCAGATAGTGGGTATTGTTGGTCAGGTAGAAAGCTAAGTGTATTCGCTCTCCAAAAAGAATTAAGCGTGTGCTAGACGGTTTCAAACCATGGTTTCAAACCAAGTGACCTCGGTAGTTTGAAACCACTGTCTACATGGTTTCAAACTACCGAGGTCACTTGGTTTCAAACCGTCTAGCACACGCTTTACTCTATACGAGTTCGTAAGTGCAAGTAGCTCTATAGCTTACTTACAGAATCAGTTAAATCCGTAAAGAAACCTTTGTGTAGCAGTTGGCTATGTATAGTTAGTTGGGAATGTAACATGAATAGGTACTCGTTGTACCATCAACCTTTACTCACTTATATTCATCCCGGCAATCGTCAGTGGACTCGTCTCCTAAGTTCTAAAACGATAAGTATAATTAATTATGTTAATTGCTTACACCCTACCTACATCTGATCTGGTGATGAAATCAGGTGGCAAAAGAATCTCCGCTGTATAGACCCTGCCAGTGATTTAGATGTATGTATAAGAGATAAAATTTGACAGGCGCCACGGAAATTATACATCTGTTGCATATTCTAACATAAGACTTAACGCATAAGATTTAAAATAAGTGTCCCGTCTTGATAAATCGCTATAAAAATGTGAAATTCGCTATAGTCGCTTAGTAATAAAAGTCAGGACGAGACACTTAATTTAAACCTTAAGCGTTAAGTATTACGTTACCTAGGTGCTCCTAAACAAATGCCTTAGGCTAAGACCTAAGAAGCTTAGGACGTCTCATGGGTCAGGGGGCACCAGACGGAAGCAGTAGATTTTACGCGTAAAGAATAAAAATCTTTTGTCTTCTTTACGAATTGAAAACGCCATCTGCGTTATATTTCATGTCACGAGCACAAATGAGCTGGGTTCTGTAAACAGCTAAAATGACTGTAGGTTTACACGCTTGTCGAGCCTTGGCAAACGTCCACAAGCACAAGCGTGTGAACGGGGTTTGGCTTGGCTTGCGTGAGCTTGCAAGCTTGTCGCCGATCCGGGCTAGTATCGGTTTTTGAACACAGATCAAAGGAAGCTTGCGACAAGCACTTGCGACGCATTTACACGTGGCGCTTGGAGCTCGTGGACGTAAAAACGTAACATACCAGTTTAACGGCGAGTGCGGCGTCGGCATCGGGAACTTCCACTGCACCTTCCATTTAGGTATCAAAAAACTATACGTATCTATAAAATATAATTCTACAAACTAAATTAACAACTATATCAACAATATAACTGCCATTTCAATAGGCTGCCAACAAAAAATTCGATAAAAATAATAACGGCTCCAAAGGTTCTTTTGAAAATATTTTTGACAAAAACTTGACGTTGAAAATATTCATCGTATGTTTTTTACTTCTTTTTTAGGTCCTAAGTTCTAATGCATTAACTTTCACATCTGTGGCACATCGGAATAGTTCTATGACCCATAGAGTACCTATAATATTGTTGCAGTTCTTGCCAAGGCTTGTCATTGATTTAGTATATACTTAAACAATCAGCAGGAAAAAGTGGCACGACAAAACAACTTGGCATAAGTTTTGTTCCGACCGTAGACAGTGTCAGTGTCAATAATGGTTAGATGTTCTATAGAAAAATGCGTAAATAACAGCAATAAAACAGAAAAAAGGGATGGAATGTCTTATTTTACGTTAGTTCTATTTATAATTAAACAGATTCTAGTTAAACTAATAATGATTTCATGATTTTTAGTAATTTATTTTGTACGTACAAATTATGACTTATCATGTCCGCTTTTGACATAAAGTATTGGTAAATATTACGACAATGACCTTAACTAAAAAGTTTTCAATGTTTTGAAACGTAAGTTTGCAAATTTGACACTTGACGTTTAGTACATTGAGTTCTATTTTGCATAAAAAATTGTTCGCATTAGAAGGTAAAAATTAGAGGTAAGTATGCATGGCATTATCTAACTGATGGTGAAAACCGCATTAAAATCCGTTGCATTAAAATAGTTTGAAAGATCTAAGCGTACCTACATACAAACGAAAAGATGGCGGGAAGCGACTTTGTAGTATACTATGAAGTGATAGGTTAAGTATAATGATGGCTCTGTAAAATCTACAAAATAATTAAGAGTGTTACTTTAAAAATTATGTACTACTGGGTCCTGTAACACAGGGCTTCCTAGCTCAGGATCTAGGACCAAGCTAAAAAGCTGTATGTTTTTTTTTTATTAATCCAGCCTATATACGTCCCACTGCTGGGCACAGGCCTCCACTCACAACGAGAGGGTTTAGGCTATAGTTCCCACGCGGGCCCAGTGCGGGTTGGGAACTTCGCACACACCGTCAAATTGCTTTGCAGGTGTGTGCAGGTTTCCTCACGATGTTTTCATTCACCGAAAAGCACATGGTAAATTTACAAATAATATTTCGCACATAAATTCCGAAAAACTTAGAGGTGCGAGCCCGGGTTCGAACCCACGACCCTCTGCTTAAGAGTCGGCAGGTCAAACCATTAGGCTACCACGGCTTTTTATGTTTTATGCCAATAAAATATTTTAATTTTTTTTTCATGTATCTGAATATACCTGACAATGTCATTTTCAGCCAGTTCACACCAGATTTTTGTTCGGGATTGTGTATCTAGTATATACTAAATCAATGGTAATAAAACGTTGATCTTTGGTTGTTCACACTGCCGGCAAGAACTTTCTCCACTAAAGGGCCTATTAGACTACGATATTCAGACAGTCTAACTAAATGGAGAGGGGAGTTAATGCCTCTCGCTTCAAAGAGTGAGAGGCTTTAACTCCCCTCTCCATTTAGACTGAATATCGCGTAGTCTAATAAGCCCTTAACTATACACTCGCTTCACGCTGCTCGTCAACTCGTAGTTTCTAGCTCTACTCGCTTCTAGCCCATCGTCGGCGGTGGAACAAGTGCCTTGGTTCCTTTCCTTTCTCATTCATTTCGTGAGTAAGTACCCAAGGAGGTACAATGAGACCATTGCAGCCCTAAATAATTACAATAAAACTTACAAAACGTCTATGTGACTACTTACTGAGTAACATTGACAAACTTGTGTCAAATACGTCAAAAATATTGAACGGTGAATTCATGAGTTAGAATTAAGTGTTATATTTTTTTATATTAACTATATTTTTTGATAAACAGCCGATCGAAACGACTGAGTTTATTCTTTTGATTTTTTTTTTTGCTTTGCACTGAACCTTTATATTTCTCAATAAATGGGCAAAGCTAATTTTATAGAAAAAGACTTTTGGAGTAATATCGTCGCTTCAAAATGTATCACTGTCGAAGATCAGATGAGTCTGTGTCTAAGACAGAATCGACTACGGTAACGGTTTTAACATAAATATGTTTTTATAAACGTACTTTCTCCTATTAGAAAGAAACTAAATTCGTGCGCAAGAGCGGATCGTCGTAACAAGTTTAATAATATCCTCTTAGAATAAAGAATATCCTTATTAATATTCCCCTTTTGATCAGAGCCGTACAAATGACATATTTTCGGCATTTAATGCGACCGGGCCCGCCCTTGGTACGACGACGTTACGACGTACCTAGTAACTGTAGTGTCATAATGTCAAAATAATCATGATTAAACAACCAAAAATCGTTTGATAATAGTTATTTCAGACGACCGATCGAGAACCGTCGTTGGAAAAAATCGAAGTGGACATTTTCGCGTAAGTACTGTAAGGGTGGTGACGCATATATCAATAGACTGTTATTTGTTTGAGTTTAATTTATTTGAAATAATCTACAAGAATAGGTGTTTGCACCATGAATGCCGCGAGGCGACTCTACACACCACTACTATTGTTTTTTTATTGTTCCATTCTTAATTTCTTTATTCGATTTCAAAAGAATTAAGAATAAAACTGACATACATAAAGCAACAAGTTCTACAATTCTACATACAAAACTACTTGTTGCTTTACATCCCTCGCCCCTCTTGAAAAAAGCAACGCCTAGCTAATAATTTATATCTACCTAAGGAGGAGTTGCAGGTCTTACAAAGCCACACTGTTCCCAGCTAGGGAATAATTTCCTGTACAGTTATGTCAATAATACTATAGAACGGAACTTTCTTACGCGAACAACACTTAACTGTACAGTGAAATTTCGACTTTCGGAAAAACCTCCGAAAAACGAAAATCACAGTGGATTCCCTATCTACCCATCTCGTACCTTTCACGCACCACAGATAACTAGTCATGCTATACTAAGAGTATATGACCTATGTAAAAATAATTACCCCTAACTAGGTTTCATGGTGGTGTGTAATAGGCTTACAAAGAGGCGAGATGGTATTTTTATGTCCATAGACATCTGACAATGAATTGACAAGTCATCGTCATTCCCTTAACATGTCACAGAAGTGACATATGGGTCCATGCCCCATAGGCATATGTTAAGGGTCCGACTTTGACCAAACAATCTATCATCCATAACCTCCTAAGACCCAATATATATCAAAAAAGGGACAAATTGTCAAAGTGTCAATTCTTATTGACTAATAAGTTATCTCGTTTTATATTAACGAAATGGGCCTCAGTAGGTTCTAAGGAAAAAAATACTCGTATGAAATAAATTACCTAAGCACTTTCACCCCCCCAATACGCAACATTATTATTCTAGCTATATTTCATATTTAATACTAAACTACTCATAACTTATACATTTCAATAAATTGCTATGCATGTGTCACATATCTCGGCCTGAGATATGGTCACAGCATCTTCGCAGAGTGATGGTGAACTGCATATCTTCTGATGGTGCAGCCAAGTGACTGCAGCACCAGACTTCGCAGCTCCATCCTCCTGCGCAGCTTGTTGCTCTCGTTCAGAAGTGTACATGAAACGATGCAAATGTTAAAGACACCTAGTAGCGAAACACAAGCAATAAGATACCTCATTATAAGAATAGCTTTATTTTTTTTATTAAATAACCACTAATGACCAATTTTCACTGCACCATGGCTTGTAAAATTCATCATGGTGATCAAAGGGAATATCTCATTATGATACTATATACAACGACATCAAGTCCAGGTAGCAGCCTCCTACTGCTTCCAGAATACATGTGGCAGGAATGCACGCCCATGTCTCACATCAGTCATCTCTGCTTATGGTCATCAGGGTTTCACAAGTTCTCAGCTCGGCATATATGAAAAATAAAACACAGCTAAATAAACACATTAAAACAATTATACACATATTTTATAAGTAGCAAGTATGAACAAGCTTTCATACGATATCGCTTCCCTTAACCCCACTATACGGCGAAATTCGTAACGCACGACTTGTCAACCACGAAGTACACATGCCATGCACTATGACGGCTGAGACCAACCAAGTCTCTTCCCACCTTATAGGCTTAAAGGGAATTACCATCACACTACAAAGACAAGCGCCATCATGGAAACATGCCTGCACCACAAATGTAGCCTGACCTATTCACCCTTCTTTCCATGGTTGTTCATGCTTGCTTCAACTGTACAAGTCTGTAAAATAAAATTTACAATTAAATAAATATATACAACTAAATCCTAATCTTAACCCTATATTTACACACTAAGTTATAATCCGACTATAAAAATTTTTCAATCTATTCCTGTGAACAATTACATATTTAGTAATACGACCCAATTTCTTTATTTTATAATTGTTATTAGGTAGAATATTAACAATTTGATAAGGTCCTACATATCTTTTCGACAACTTGAAGCTTAGCCCGGTTTTTCGTTTCGGCGAATCCATCATAACTAGATCGCCATTATTATATATTATATGTTTGGCTTTCCGGTCATAATATTGTTTTTGCCGCTGTTGAGCCAGATTAATACTCTCCGCAACTTTATTCACCAACAATGACATATTTGTCATTTTATTGGCAAGGCTCTCTGAAACAACCCTATTAACCCCCAACTCAACATCAGATCTATATTGCGGCTCTCGCCCAAATATGATCATATGAGGCGAAACCCCTGTGCTGCCTTGCTTTGCGGAATTGTATGTAAAACATACCAACGGCAAAAATACGCACCAGTTATGTTGTCGTTCTGACACGTATTTAGACAACATACTTAATAACGTCCTATTGAACCGCTCCACTAAGCCCATTGTTTGTGGATGGAAGGTCGTCGCATGCAATACTTCCACTCCGAAATACTGCGCCGTTTCCTTGATGATGTTCGAAGTAAATACTGAGCCTCTGTCAGTTATCAGCTGCTGTATGCCACCAAACCTGCACAAAATTTCATCTATAATAAATTTATTTATAACTTCAGCTGTTACCCTGGGTACAGCTTTACATATTGCATACTTGGACAAATACTCCAATGCCACTATAATATATCTATTTCCCACATCTGATGTTTGCATCGGACCTATCACATCTATACCCACCTTCTGGTACAAATCTGTAACTGGAATTGAGGTTAATGGCGCTATTATTTTATTAATATTTCTTTCTTGGCATCGATGACAGGACTTGACATATTCATTTATTCTCTTCTCTGCTTTATCCATAAAGTATCTCTCATTAAACTTGGCATAAGTTTTATATAGTCCAAAATGACCTCCTGTCAGCGGATCATCATGTATACTTAACATGCATTCCTGAAAACACGTCCTTGGTAACACCAATAACTCCTTTGATTGCTGACCAATACTCCTTGACTTATATAATAAATCATTCCGCACTAAATAATTTTGATAAACTTGGCTGCCACTCTGCCGCATTTGACTTAATATATTGTTGCAAAATGCATCAGATTGCTGCGCTGTTTTCATATCGATGCTATTCAGAGCATATAGAATAAATCCATCTTCTTGTTCAGGAATTTTCTCTATACTTTTCTGGTCCGGATTTTCGATCAAGGGATTCCTGCTTAGGAAATCAGCAACCACATTATCTTTTCCTTGACAATACACAATGTCAAAATCCCATGACTGTATTGACAATGCCCATCTCGCAAGTCTGCCGTTCATATCTCGTTTGCTTTTCAACCAGACCAGAGCCCTGTGATCTGTGACGACCTGAAACTTAAGTCCCCATAAAAAATGCTTAAAATACTGGATTGCCCAAATTAAACCGAGGCACTCCTTCTCAGTTACTGAATAGCGCTTCTCTGCATCACTTAACTTCCTTGAGGCGTAAGCAATTGGTTTCATTACTTCTTTTCCTTGAAACAAGCAACATCCCAATGCTTTTTCTGAACTGTCGACGTACACCCTGGTCACCACTTCTTCATCACTTGAAAAATAACCTAAAATTGGTGCCTCACATATTCTATTCTTCAACTCGTCAAAGGCTTTCTGTTCTTCATTTGTCCAAATAAATGCTCTGTTTTTTTTCGTCAGACTCGTTATTGGCAAGGCTATCTGTGCAAAATTATCAATAAATTTTCTGTAATACGAATACAAGCCCAACACGGATCTGACTTCCTTGACATTTCTTGGCGGTTGTATGCGCTTCATTGCTTCCACTTTCTTAATATCTGGTCCAATCCCACTCGCAGATACCTCATGCCCTAACACAGTCACCTTTTGATATCCAAATCTACATTTTGATGGTTTTAGGGTTAGGTTGGCAGATTTCAACCGCCGTAAAACATCCTCCAATGCTTCCATAAAATCCGCAAAATTTTCACCATAGACTAAAATATTATCCACATAGACAATAACTTTTTTGTATTTTATTCCTGCCAGGACTTTGTCCATTACTCGTTGGAACATTGCTTGGCTCGTTTTTAAACCAAAAGGTAAGACATTAAATTCGTACAGGCCAGAATGCGTCACAAAGGCCGTTTTCTCCTTTCCTTGGCCCAATGCAAGCTGCCAATACCCAGAATTCATATCCAGGTCGGCAAAATATTTTGCTCCTTGCAGACAGCCCAATAAATCATCCGTTCTTGGAATCGGATACGAATCCATTCGGATCTTCTTATTTAATGCCCTAAAATCAATACAAAATCTCGGCGGACCTTCAGGTTTATCAACTAACACGACTGGTGACGCATACGGACTTCTTGATTCCTGGATAATGCCATTCTCCAGCATTTCACATATCTGCTCATCTATAATTTGTCTTTGTTTCTCCGACACCCGATATGGCGCTTTATGGACTGCTTCTTCATCTACTGTCTTCACGGTAATCAAGGAATCTCTGTAGCATCCTAATTCATGCGTTGCGAACGAAAATGTTGTACGGAACCCTTTCAATAAATGCTCCAAATCTAACTTTTGATCGTCCGTCAAATCATTATTAATGTCGAAGACAACCGTTTTTTTTTCTGAGAAATTTAATAAATACTTTTTATTCTCTTGTGCTAGCTGCGTAAAATAAACATAATCGGATTTTTTAATACTCGAATCGCTAAATACAAACTCCTTTGTTTGTATCGAGAAATTTATTTTTTCCTCGTCACGATCTGACATTGTTTTAAACCGCAGCGCGATCTTGTCATTTACAAATAATGTCGCTTCTTTGAAATTAATAATTACGCCATTTTTGCGGCAAAAATCCTGCCCTAAAATTAATAATCGCGCGGGATCTGAAATTACAAGCATATTTTGCCGAAGATAAACCTGCGAGACCATTAATCCTAGCTCAACAGTGCCTACTACGTTAATCGCGTAGCCCCCGACGGCTCGTAACGGAACTTGTGCATTTTCCCGAAAACTAAGCTTCAAGCTTTTCATCAATGCTAAGGAAATACACGATATTGATGCGCCGGTATCTACAAGAGCTTCACAAAATAAATTATTAATTTGTACGGGAATAATGGGAACACAATTATCCAAATAACTATTATTCACAAGAATGTCTTGCTGTTGCATGACCGGATTTACACTTCTCCACATCGCCGATTCCCGGTCTACTGTCGACGTGGATTGTAGTTTGGGTGCTGCCTCGAAGACGAAGGTGTGGAATCTTGCTGACCCGGAGTACTTCGTAGATTCCAGGGACGCGGTCGCATATTATACTGTCGCTGTGGCGTTTGCTGTTCATATGGCGCTCTGCCTGGCGTCGCCATAGGATTTGGCGTTCGGAACGGAGTAACAAACTCAGGCTGTGGCGTAGGAGACGGAACAATATTCGACGAGCGATCTCCCAACCTCTTTATGTCTTCTAATCTCAAAACTGGATTGAAGATCGGAAGTTCTACAGTCTCTGTATACGTGTCCTCGTTATATATTTCTTCCAGTTGCATGAGAGTTTTTCTCAATTCTTCTTTAGATGCAAATAATTTTGAGGCAAGTAACCATTGATACCTTTGATTTACAGAGCTAATATAATGTTTTACAAATTTTGCGTCTTCTTTTATTTCCGCTTTAGATGCTAGATTATCTAATGCATAATAATATTCCAACAGCTTTTCATTCTGCTGTTGTTTCCTGTAATAGAATTTTTGTGCAAAATCCGTCTGATTAGGAAATTGTGCCTTCAATTTATTAATTAGCCCATCATAAGTAGTGAAATCCTCAAAGTTTGATTTATACCATGAGAGCGCTGGCCCTTCTAAATATGCTGCAATGGCATATTTTTTTTGTTCCTCCGTCCATGCCTTAATAATGGCAATAGCATTGTATTGCATAATAAAATCTCCAACGTCTGAGAGGCCGTTAAATTTCGTGGCGGCCATTTTGTATTATATCGCTATATATTACAGGGAAATACACAAAAAAAAGAAATCACACAAATTACGGTTACTCAGTGAAGCAATATATATTTTACAAACCACGACCTTTACGTCCTCTTCGGAAAATGCCCTAGGATAGGCTTAGTTTTTCATCTTCCGCTTCCTTGCGGTTGGCCATTCGCTCATTTACTTTGGCAGCGAGAAGGTGGGGTAAATCTTCTCCAGGCACCTCCACCATGTAAGGGTGGTGACGCATATATCAATAGACTGTTATTTGTTTGAGTTTAATTTATTTGAAATAATCTACAAGAATAGGTGTTTGCACCATGAATGCCGCGAGGCGACTCTACACACCACTACTATTGTTTTTTTATTGTTCCATTCTTAATTTCTTTATTCGATTTCAAAAGAATTAAGAATAAAACTGACATACATAAAGCAACAAGTTCTACAATTCTACATACAAAACTACTTGTTGCTTTACAGTACCTATTTCAACAAATAACTAAAATTGAATCAAGTTCCAAACGCCTAGAGGGTAAAGTCATCGAATTCCGTGACTCGCTTAATTCCGTGGTAGCAGTTCTATAATCCACCATAGAACCCTGCTAATAGAATCTACGACCTTTGACTTTTAAATAGGCTAAGGCAAATAAATAAAGGGTGTGGTTCAGTGGCGAAGCGTGGTCCCTCGCCACTAGGCAACTCGGAGCAAAAAAAACGGTCAAGTGCGAGTCGGACTCGCGCACTTGTATGTTTTACCGTTTTTACGATGACAACAAAAATGAAAATACGTTAAAAAAAATGTATGGAGGATTATTATTTAACTACATGTCTTTATTTTTTTTGTTTGTTAGGAAATTCGCCGTAATAACACATATTCTGAAAAAAAAATCAACCCGCTATGTATTACGGTTCAAAAGATACAGCTCTTTAAAGTTAGGACAGACGCACGCACGGACGGACGGACAGCGTAGTAATAGGGTCCCGTTCGAGTGTCACCTTTGGGTACGGAACCCTAAAAATCCGTACGGCGTAGGGTACCTTCGCCGGTTTACCGTCCACCTCCTGTTTTGTCCAGTAGGCCGAGTTGTTTTAACAAGCATAGAATAGTAAAACGAAGACCGCTTACCGCCGCGCATGTTTAGAGTCTTTTTCATATTTGACAAGTTCACTCTAATAAAAAATACGCTAGTTGGTTGGTAGTTTTTTCTCGTGCCGCGAAAGTGTCGTCGCGGGTCTTTGACAAAAAGATTTAATGCTCAGGTTTTTACTGTTTGCATACCTAGTTGTATTGGTTTTTTATGCCTGAGGCTTAGCATAAAGAATTTAATAGATATAATGTAGTAGGTAACCAATCATATATTATTTACAGAAGACTTATAAAATGTTAGTGGACTGACACTCAATTGTAACATTTGGAGTAACGTGAGAAATTATTAAATATAATGGATGAACGGCTAAAACTCACGATTATAAGCTGGAACGACCCAAATGTTTCGGACTCGTTAAGAAATCAAAACCCAGTAATATTTAGCAAAACATATAAACGAAAACTCTGCCCTTTGTTAAGAACAAAACCAAAATAAACCAAATTAATACATCCACTGCACACCAGTGGCGCAGGGCCCATATAACCCGATTCCCGCCGGGTTCCCTTGGAAATTCCTATGCATAATGTACTCAAACAAAACGCACAACAATAAGTAACCCGATATACTATAGCCTTACCCGCCCGTTAACATAACACGCGTAGTATACATACATTTTTCATAATAAGATGAATGAACAAAACGCAACGTCGCAATTTAAATTTACCACTAAGCGCGAAATCAAAAACTCCTTAATAAAGCCGATATCTACCGCATGACCGACCGCACGCACACATTCACTGTATTACTAGAAAGAAACGCATACAACAATATTCATTTACACATAAACACTCGGAGTTACATTTTTCTGGGCTATCTCCCTCAAAACTCCATACAAGCCGAGGTCTCAGCGCATGACTCAACACTAACACATTCAAACATTTAAACTCACGCACTAAAACAAAACGGCCTTGGACTTCATAACGTGATACTACAACATCGCATCTTGTCTCTCAACTCGCATTCGTAATTCCGCCAAAAGTGTCCGGCTTATTTCATTCAATTTTAAACTTTAAGTGCATATCGTAAGCTTTATTTTCACTAAATACACCCAAAAAAATGTCTCTGATCGTACTTTCCCGTCTCATTCGGCCGATTATACGGTTCTACGGTTGTCCTTATCTATTTTTGCAAAAGTTTATGGAGACAAAACATAATCTACCGACTCTTTGCGCGCCGCCGTTGCCCGCCAAATAATTTGCATTGCGTCATTTTTTCATTCATTACATTACCTACTTTACTTTCGCGTCCGCCAAAACACACGGTGTTTTTTTTTAAATATTGTTAGTTGGTGTTAATTTGTGTTTTATGATACTTTACTGGTGAAATTTAGCTTGCTACGCTTGCTAGTGTATATGTGATTATTATTGTGATTGTGATATTCTTAAGATTTCGGCATATTTATCGGCGGGCAACGGTTTGTTTTGTGTTTTCGTACCTACCTAACCTTAAACTTCTTATTTGGTTTGCGTGTATTTATTGAGGTTATTGACGTGTTTCGTTTTATATTTTTGTCTGTAGGTACTTAAAGTACAAATGGCCGCATTAGTTCAAATAGAGTGTTGTCTTACATATTACTTACCTTCTTAATGAACTAAAATGTTTTTCAAAGTTATCCTTTAAAAATAAGAAACATGTCATGTTTGGGGTTGGAACGTGCACGCTCGTAAATATAAATTGATTAAGGCGTAGGGAGAGATGGATTTTTCAATCACTTCCACTGTCCACAGCGCATTGTTATTAAATTATAAACATAAACTGGCTGATTAAAGTATCGGTTGTAAAGTTTTCTTCATTTCTTTGATTTTGTTAGGTAGGTACTTGTAGGTACCTACTATTTTTGATTCGTAAGACACGAGCAAATTTTGGCTTTGTTTTTATTGGTTTCTGTGTGCAGTGGATGTATTAATTTGGTTTATTTTGGTTTTGTTCTTAACAAAGGGCAGAGTTTTCGTTTATATGTTTTGCTAAATATTACTGGGTTTTGATTTCTTAACGAGTCCGAAACATTTGGGTCGTTCCAGCTTATAATCGTGAGTTTTAGCCGTTCATCCATTATATTTAATAATTTCTCACGTTACTCCAAATGTTACAATTGAGTGTCAGTCCACTAACATTTTATAAGTCTTCTGTAAATAATATATGATTGGTTACCTACTACATTATATCTATTAAATTCTTTATGCTAAGCCTCAGGCATAAAAAACCAATACAACTAGGTATGCAAACAGTAAAAACCTGAGCATTAAATCTTTTTGTCAAAGACCCGCGACGACACTTTCGCGGCACGAGAAAAAACTACCAACCAACTAGCGTATTTTTTATTAGAGTGAACTTGTCAAATATGAAAAAGACTCTAAACATGCGCGGCGGTAAGCGGTCTTCGTTTTACTATTCTATGCTTGTTAAAACAACTCGGCCTACTGGACAAAACAGGAGGTGGACGGTAAACCGGCGAAGGTACCCTACGCCGTACGGATTTTTAGGGTTCCGTACCCAAAGGTGACACTCGAACGGGACCCTATTACTACGCTGTCCGTCCGTCCGTGCGTGCGTCTGTCCTAACTTTAAAGAGCTGTATCTTTTGAACCGTAATACATAGCGGGTTGATTTTTTTTTCAGAATATGTGTTATTACGGCGAATTTCCTAACAAACAAAAAAAATAAAGACATGTAGTTAAATAATAATCCTCCATACATTTTTTTTAACGTATTTTCATTTTTGTTGTCATCGTAAAAACGGTAAAACATACAAGTGCGCGAGTCCGACTCGCACTTGACCGTTTTTTTTGCTCCGAGTTGCCTAGTGGCGAGGGACCACGCTTCGCCACTGCTGCACACAGAAACCAATAAAAACAAAGCCAAAATTTGCTCGTGTCTTACGAATCAAAAATAGTAGGTACCTACAAGTACCTACCTAACAAAATCAAAGAAATGAAGAAAACTTTACAACCGATACTTTAATCAGCCAGTTTATGTTTATAATTTAATAACAATGCGCTGTGGACAGTGGAAGTGATTGAAAAATCCATCTCTCCCTACGCCTTAATCAATTTATATTTACGAGCGTGCACGTTCCAACCCCAAACATGACATGTTTCTTATTTTTAAAGGATAACTTTGAAAAACATTTTAGTTCATTAAGAAGGTAAGTAATATGTAAGACAACACTCTATTTGAACTAATGCGGCCATTTGTACTTTAAGTACCTACAGACAAAAATATAAAACGAAACACGTCAATAACCTCAATAAATACACGCAAACCAAATAAGAAGTTTAAGGTTAGGTAGGTACGAAAACACAAAACAAACCGTTGCCCGCCGATAAATATGCCGAAATCTTAAGAATATCACAATCACAATAATAATCACATATACACTAGCAAGCGTAGCAAGCTAAATTTCACCAGTAAAGTATCATAAAACACAAATTAACACCAACTAACAATATTTAAAAAAAAACACCGTGTGTTTTGGCGGACGCGAAAGTAAAGTAGGTAATGTAATGAATGAAAAAATGACGCAATGCAAATTATTTGGCGGGCAACGGCGGCGCGCAAAGAGTCGGTAGATTATGTTTTGTCTCCATAAACTTTTGCAAAAATAGATAAGGACAACCGTAGAACCGTATAATCGGCCGAATGAGACGGGAAAGTACGATCAGAGACATTTTTTTGGGTGTATTTAGTGAAAATAAAGCTTACGATATGCACTTAAAGTTTAAAATTGAATGAAATAAGCCGGACACTTTTGGCGGAATTACGAATGCGAGTTGAGAGACAAGATGCGATGTTGTAGTATCACGTTATGAAGTCCAAGGCCGTTTTGTTTTAGTGCGTGAGTTTAAATGTTTGAATGTGTTAGTGTTGAGTCATGCGCTGAGACCTCGGCTTGTATGGAGTTTTGAGGGAGATAGCCCAGAAAAATGTAACTCCGAGTGTTTATGTGTAAATGAATATTGTTGTATGCGTTTCTTTCTAGTAATACAGTGAATGTGTGCGTGCGGTCGGTCATGCGGTAGATATCGGCTTTATTAAGGAGTTTTTGATTTCGCGCTTAGTGGTAAATTTAAATTGCGACGTTGCGTTTTGTTCATTCATCTTATTATGAAAAATGTATGTATACTACGCGTGTTATGTTAACGGGCGGGTAAGGCTATAGTATATCGGGTTACTTATTGTTGTGCGTTTTGTTTGAGTACATTATGCATAGGAATTTCCAAGGGAACCCGGCGGGAATCGGGTTATATGGGCCCTGCGCCACTGGTGTGGTTTAGGTCCCAGATTCGACCTGTAGGGTTCTATGGCGGATTATAGAACTGTTACCACGGAATTGAGCGAGTCACGGAATTCAATGAGTTTACTATACTATGGGTACAAGACGAAAATAGTACATACTTAATAGATTCATACATAGATACCTACATAGGCTGGAATTACACTTTTAGGCTTTACTCACGCAAGTAGGAATTCAAAGTCAAAGTCAAATATTTATTCAGTAAATTGGCCACATACGGGCTCTTTTACACGTCAGTAATATAGAGTGAATCTACCAGCGCTTCGGACAAGACCATCACTGCGGAGAAGAAGCGCCGCAAGAAACTCCAGCAGAAGGTCATTTTTTCAAATATAAAATACAATAATACTTAAAAGTAAGTTACATTACAAGGTAATAAAGTAACAAATATTAATTATTAGAACTAGCTCAAATGAAAACATTACAAATGTAAGGTCAAATACGTTACACTAAACACGACGAGGTCTCTTCGTCAAAAGCCATAACTGGAATAATTAACTGAACAAGTCCTTGCAGACGTGAACAGACCGGACCCCACAAACAGCACCCGTTCACGAGTATGACGCGTATCTCAGCCATCGCCTCCCTCAACCATATGTTCGGGAAGGTGGCGACCCTACCCTAGCCTACCTAAGTTACCTATGATAAATTTGCTAATGTAAACACTCTTTGTGAGTAACTAATTGTATTACTTACGTGAGTAAAACTTACAAGTGTAATTCCAGCCATAGAATAACTCGGGAACAGATACTCGGATACTCGTGCGTGGTAAGCACACACCCTAACCGGAGACCGAAGCTGGGAACGCAAGCTTGGTCAATACCATCTGTTTTTTGTTTGACCCGGGGCAAATGCCCATGCCTGCCCGTTTAATGTCATGCTATGTTTTATCGTTTTTACTATACAACAAAAATGAAAATACGTTATTAACTTTCTCAATTTGTTTTTTATTTGTTAGGAAATCCGCCGTAATAATAATAACAGATATTCTGAAAAAAAATCAATCCTCTACTGTATTACGGCTCAATATACAGCTCTTTATTGTTAGGACAGACGGACGGACAGCTTAGGCTTAGTAGTAGGGTACGGAACCCTGAAAATGTGGTACACCTGATTAATCCGGTTTTAATTGTTTCAGTTTGCCATACTTTGAAGCGTCTCTTTTCGCTACAGTCCTGGAAGACATTATTGCCGGTCTTCGTATCCTCGGTAAAGTTACCTTTCAGGACCGTATGGGGTTCCCTGATCCGAATGACCTTAGCTATCTATCACACACACACACACACACACATCAATCGATCTCCTTGCCAAATTACATTAAGATCCGTTCAGCCGTTTTGTCATGAAAAGTAACAAATAAACAAAGTTGTTTGATACCGTCTCTGTCCCTATATTTTTAAAGAAAATGGAGAACATGGGTGTGAGAGGCCTACCACTGCAATTGTTCCAAGACTACCTTACAAATCGTAAACAGGCAATAAGAGTAGGACACCAATACAGTCTCGAAGAGGTTATCAACTACGGAGTGCCTCAAGGTAGCGTCCTAGGGCCAACGCTTTTTCTCGTCTATATAGGTAGGCGAACTCTGTAGGCTAAATATCAGTGACACTCAAATAATATCGTTTGCCGATGACACTGTGCTGCTATTCTATGGAAATTCCTGGATAGACGTTAATAATACTGCGCAACTCGGTTTTAACATTGTCACAGGATGTTTGAATATCAACTTATCTAAAACTACTTTACTCATTCTCAACCTAAAACTAAGCTAATTGCATTTAATGTTAGAAATATAAATCGACCTACAGAAGGAACAATCTCTATTAAAGCGCACAAATGTTTAGAACTCTCAAGGTGCCACTGCGACGTCATCTCTGAAACTACAAGTATTAGATAGGTACTTGGGAGTTCTAGTCGATAAGAACCTTAACTGGCAAGTACATATAGATAGCCTTACGGGGAGAGTGAGAAAACTTATCTACATATTCAAAACCTTACGATATGTTTGTGACAACAAGCTACTCACCTCAATTTATCACGCATTATATCAATCTATCATAAGTTATTGTATTATGTAGAGGGTGAGCAGGGCGATGATGGAATAATGGGCTTCACTCTTGGGGTTCACGTTATTTTAATAGTTGCTAGTTATTACAGTCACAGGTTTACAATCAAAGTTTACAAATTGTCACAAAAGAAAGATAAAGCCTAGCTGACGCCGTGATAGCGTGCGGCGCGGCGTAGGACGGAAGTGAGAGAGAGAGAGAGAGATGTCAGGGTGACAAGGAGGACCGTCAACGGAAACGGGCCGGGACGTTACCCCTGGTCACCCTGAGAGGGAGCCTACTCTCAGCCTCACTCGCTATAATTACTATTTGGGGGGGTGCAACAAAAACGGTGATACTAAAACTAGAGAGAGCTCAGAGGGTCGTACTTAGGGCCGTATTAATAAACTCATCTCAACTCTGATCCCCGTCACAAGATGCGTCAAAAATGACAGTTTTCTATGGATTGACGTTTACTTTGACGTATCTTGAGACGGGGATCACAGTTGAGATGAGTTCATTAATACGGCCCTTAAAGTAATGACGTTGAAAACCTATCGCTACTCCACAGAGTCCTTATACAAGCAGATTTCGGTCTTAACATTAAGACAATTATTTATCAGGTATCTACAAATCGTACAACACAAAAAACAGCCTGATTGACACACACTCACACACACACATACGCAGCAACATGCGATCATACACACACGAAAATAAATGACATAAATTTATAATTATTCATAGTTAGTCATAGTCATATTATAGTTACCATAGTCATGTATAAAAGTAAAAAAAGTGTAGGTAACTATTACTTCAATTTGTAAAATAGCTAAATGATTGTTTAGTACCTAGATCCACAATCTGCACTATTCACATACTGTACAAACAAAATATATTGTATCCATCCACTGACTCATCTGGTCACTTTGCGTATACCACGTGCTCACTTGTTTACAACTTCGTTCGAGTACCGCGGCACTGCCGCTGGGATTATTGTTATCCACCCGCATTCTTTCTTCACTTATTGTTACTTCTTCAAAAATTATAGTTTAAAATTAATTAATTTTAGTTAAAAACAACTTTAAAACATTAAGACATTCCTGTTCCACCGTGATACAGTATAACTACTAGTACGGGGGACAGAGGCAGCTTACTCTGAGTTTTAATAAATTGTATAAGTACGTACATAAGTACCTATTCTAACAGCTACAACATGTTGGCCTCAAAAAACCCGACTGCAAAAAGGACGAAACAAGTTTGGACCTTTGTAATGTTACACATACCACCATATGGTATACGCTATCTGATTTACAATAGAACCACTCCTAGTCCTCGTATGATAATAATACAATAATAATCCAGCCTATATACGTCCCACTGCTGGGCGCAGGCCTCCACTCACAACGAGAGGGTTTGAGCTATAGTTCCCACGCGGGCCCAGTGCGGATTGGGAACTTCGCACACACCGTCAAATTGCTTTGCAGGTGTGTGCAGGTTTCCTCACGATGTTATCCTTCACCGAAAAGCACATGGTAAATTTACAAATTATATTTCGCACATATACATTCCGAAAAACTTAGAGGTGCGAGCCCGGGTTCGAACCCACGCACGACCCTCTGTTTAAGAGTCGGCAGGTCAAACCATTAGGCTACCACGGCTTTTTTCTTCAGTGGTAGAATGCTCGCCTGCCTAGTCCTCGTATTATGACGTAAAGTCCAAATTTAGGAAAATTCTAGACATTGACAGCAGGCATCACCTGTGAGTGGAACTCCATCCATTGCGATCGTCATCCTGCCTGCTAGAAAGCTTTCAAAATATTGTTCGTAGTCAAAGGCCAAACTGCGATGCACGTTGCTATAATGTTCCTGGCCTTCGAGTACGAACAATATTTTGAATAGCTTTCTAGCAGGCAGGATGACGATCGCAATGGATGGAGTTCCATTCACATTGTTTTAATCACTCATTAAAAATAATGTACGTATATACAACAACAAAAACTGGGCACGACCGGGATTTGAACCCGGGACCTCTCACACCCAAAGCGAGAATCATACCGCTAGACCATCATGCCGCTTGGTGGTATCTTCATAATTATTCGATCACTCCAGTCAGCCTCGTCATACTAATAAATTCTACGAAACACTTGAACAAATAATCAACCTTATCGTCAATATACACTTTTGTGTAATTAAAACACTCGTGACGTTTTCTTTTACTGCACTGTACCTAATGCACGATCAGTGTCATAAATCTACACTTATAGAAAAGCGAGCCAATAAAGAAAGGTTTTCTGTTAGTTGGCATACAATGAACTAACTATAATATCCTACTTTTTAAACGAGAAACATTTGTATATATGTTTGTACTCACGTTCCCGAATACGGCGCTCTAACGATTCGGCTCTCGGGGGCGAAAAATCGATCTAGCTAGATCTCATATCTAGGAAAATTCGTTTTCCCCGTATTTTCACACAAAAAGATTTCTCGCGCAATATGGTTCGTAATTTAGATGCGATCGTCGCCGTCTGAATAGACTGAGGTTAGAGCGTTAGACTACTACGCAAAGACTGCGGGTTCGATGCTCGGTCAAGTTCTCATCAAGTTCTTTTGTGATTCAACTATATCTTAGTTTACGTATCTGACGTTTTGATAGGCTCGTCTTATTATAGCAACGTGCAACGCAGTTTGGCCTTCGACTACGAACAATATTTTGAAAGCTTTCTAGCAGGCAGGATGACGATCGCAATGGATGGAGTTCCATTCACAGGTGATGCCTGCTATCAATGTCTAGAATTTTCCTAAATTTGGACTTTACGTCATAATACGAGGACTAGGAGTGGTTCTATTGTAAATCAGATAGCGTATACCTTATGGTGGTATGAGTAAAACATTTCAAAAGTCCCAAACTTGTTTCGTCCTTTTTGCAGTCGGGTTTTAGTTTTTAAACTTATTTTTTATTTAATAATTTTTTGTAGTCGGGTTTTAGTTTTTTAAACTTATTTTTTATTTAATACTTTTTTGTAGTCGGGTTTTAGTTTTTTAAACTTATTTTTTATTTAATACTTTTTTGTAGTCGGGTTATAGTTTTTAAACTTATTTTTTATTTAAATTATTTTGGGGTTTTAACTTTGCGATGAAGAAACTTCAAATCCGCTTTACATTTTTTCGTTTAAGTTTTATTAATTATACCAAGTGCATAGGTAGTTAATATACTAAAGATACAAAAAAGAGGTCTATATTGTCTTCCATAAAGTTTTAGTTCCGTTTTTAAGAGTCCATAACGTTTTTAGTCATACATAAATATTGTTAGTCATAATATTGAGTTACTCGTCGTAAGTTAATTATAGACTCCTACCTAGAAAACGCCGGCTGGAGTCAAGTTCAGGTCGCCAAACCTTTAACTATACCCATATCCACAGGTAAGGTTTTGCGGACTTACAGACAGAGGTTGACTGTTGAAAGAAAAGCAGGCTCCGGTCGGAGAAAAGGGTTTCAGGACAAAAAAACTAGCAAATAAGATCAAAGCTGCATACAGGACCAACCCTAACTTGTCCGAACGAAAGCTCGCCGATAAGTTGGGTTCCACCAAGTCTACGGTCCATCGGATTAAAGAGAGTGCTGGACTGAAGTCATGCAAGGTTCAAAAAGCACCAGACAGAACCCCAGAAAAACAAAAAACAACTGTTGTACTTTCATTAATATACCAATATGACGTGCTACTTTTTTCTGGACCATTTCTTACATACCCGAATGAAACATACCATACCCGGTTCTGATTGGTCTCATTTCTATAGGAATGATACTCTGATGATGGAAATCCATGAGGAATCGACGTAAATCCTCAAAAATCGTAGTTACAGTCAAAGGCACTAATATATATACACCCATCGCGTCATAATTATGTATCTGATTGCTAACAAGATTTGCAAAAAAAATATGTAGGTTAGGTACCGACTATCAGTGTTTTACCAAAAATACATTGTTTATTGACTCCACACTAGGCAAAGCCCGTCTTATGGTAACCTGGTGTTTACATAAGGATAACGATGAACTGTTCACAGTTGAATGCAACACGCCGCTGCGCCTCCGCAAACTGGAGTCGGACATGGGGCGGCACCTCGCGCTGAAGTACGGCGTGGAGCAGCCGCTGGCGCGCGACGACCTCGACGGCGTCGACGCCGGCAACCTCGACTCCGACGTGTACAAGCTTAACAAGCTGGACGCTGACAGGTAACTTATTGCTGTTTGGACTGTTTGTGGGGTCCGGTCTGTTCACGTCTGCAAGGACTTGTTCAGTTAATTATTCCAGTTATGGCTTTTGACGAAGAGACCTCGTCGTGTTGTTCTCCTAGTCATTACATTTAGTGTAATGTATTTGACCTTACATTTGTAATGTTTTTATTTGTGCTAGTTCTAATAATTAATATTACCTTATTACCTTGTAATGTAACTTACTTTTAAGTATTATTGTATTTTATATTTGTAAAAATGACCTTCTGCTGGAGTTTCTTGCGGCGCTTCTTCTCCGCAATGATGGTCTTGTCCGAAGCGCTGGTAGATTCACTCTATATTACTGACGTGTAAAAGAGCCCGTATGTGGCCAATTTACTGAATAAATATTTTGACTTATGCTTTATGGTTTGGAGGAGGGCACAGGCTAGCGGAGCCAGCCACCCAAAATCACAGTTAAGCCGAAACAGGAGGGAATATAAAGGGACCTTATGGAAGAAGGCAGTTACGCTCTTTTTATTCTTGTAACTATACGAATACTGTGGTAACAGTTCTAAAAACGGCGTAACCGCCTGCCACCTATAATGTCCCTTTATATTGAGACCGTCACATATCCTTACTGTTTATATTCTAGGAGATACTTGGGCGACGTTCTGAAGTCCACATACACGGATCTGTCGCTAAGCAGAAGCTTCAGGGTTTTAGCCGAGCATGTTTTTGACATCGTTGACAGAGATAAGCACCGCGCCGATTTGCAGGACACTGAAGCAAAGAACCGATTGTACGTATATTTGTCCAGTAGTTTATGTAAGTACCCACTCTTCAAAGCAGGCCCGACTTTGCAATTGGGAACATGCATGAAATTTTTTATCGCATTTCGTAACAAAATATGAAAATACCGTAAATAGATGGCAAAAAGTGAAATTAAAATTAAAATCCGCCAAAATAATATAAGCATTTAAAACTACTAATTAGACAGAGAGATCCGACATGTACCTACTGTGACGTCAGCGGGCACTACGGCCATATAAACTCCAGCCCCCTTATTGCCTAACGCGTTTGACGCTCGGAATCAGAATCAAGTGTCATGTTTTTGTATGGGCTATGACAGTTGATTCGGATACCAATTGTCAAAATTTCGTTAGGCAATAACCCGGCAGGTTAAATTCTGTTTTGCTAGAAAAAGATAGAAACACATCTTTAATGGCTTGTATCTCGGTTGTTTTTATAGTTATTCGAAAAATGATTTTACTCTACTCTTTTTTACATGAATGACTTTTTAATAAAGCAAAAAAAATCATGCTCATTCCCTATTGGCCACTGGGCAAGTGACCGGCTCCGCGATTGATAGGCCTTCCTGCCAAATGACCAATCAATAACAAATGAAAATTAAAACACAACTCGGTGAGTCTACGTTAAGGGCGGCCGCACATTGGGCCATTAGTGGCCGCCACTAAAACGCGACCACTAGTGTTTCGGCTAAGCCACTAAACGCAGCCACCAATCGCGGCCACCAGTGGCTGCCACTATTGGCTATTGTTTATTGGAGAAGCCGGCGATTGTGGCCGAGGGTGCGCGCGAGACGAGCGACAAAACGCGGCCACTAGTAGCGAGGGCGGGCGACTACCACAGCTTGTGGCTCAGACGCGACCTCTCGAAGGCTCGGTGTGCGCCGTTGCTATACAAAATGTATGAAAAAACTCGTCCGCAGCTTGTGGCGGCCAGAAGTGGGTACGCTGTGGCCGCGACTAGCGGCCTAATGTGCGGCAGCTCAAATCAAGACAAAATTCTTGTACGTTGTTACCTACTTTGTATAGGCGGCGACACGGGTACGTTCGATGACTAAGCGGCGCGTAAAGGTTAATTATCACTATTACACAATAAGTAGGTAGGTACATATGTCAATAATAAATATTAATATTAGTGTTAAATTCTAGAACGAGAAGAGAACTAAACAGACAGTTTCGGCAACAGCGTAATCACATCAAATCTGTCACGTACGAAACCGACGCTACCATCGAAGAGCTTAGATCACGAGTCGAGGTATGAACACTTGACATGTGTCCCGCGATATCTTCAAGCGTCGTTGGCGAGGCGACACGTGTCGTGAGACCGTTATTTTCTAGTTAATACGAGGCTTTCAACTCGACTGCCGACTAAAAAGCACCCTTGTAATTTTTGTACTGATTCCCGCAAGCGAAGAATTCTCATTGAACCACGGTGTAGGTTAGTTGCCTCTAGTTAGAGGCTGGAATAGCGCGAACGGTGCCCTAAGCCTTTTCGCTTGTAGGGCCCTGTCTGTTTGTCAATTTGCTGTGACAATTTTGACCTGTTATTTTAGTGCCCTCCGAGCCTAACATGCATCACAAGTATAAAGTGACAGCACGAATAAAAAGTTGCTAGAGTAATTAAATATCATGCTTAGCTTAGAGCCTGTGCACAATAGCGTTTTTAACCCTTAGAACCCGGTCAAAAACGCTAGATGTGCACAGGCTCTTGATAGATTTGAGCGATTTATTTCATTACTCTAGCCTAGCATACCGGATAAAACCGCTTAGTAATAAAAGGTAATAAAAGTCTGCACGGGACACTTTTATTTTAAACCTTAAACGTTAAGTCTTACGTTAGAATATGGAATAGATTTATTAATTTCCCTAGCACTGTCAAATTTTATCTCGTGCATGCATGCTAAGCTCGCTGTGGTGCCCCCTGGCCCGTGATGCCCTAAGCAGCTGCTTACTTTGTCCAATGTATTCGGCGCTGGCGCGAATACGAAAACAGGTGGTGAGATCGATCATCTAGCACCTAGTCCTTTCCTCGCTACAGTGATGACGTGAAAAATTGTTTTACACGGCAACAAAGTTATTTGCGTCACGTACCTTTTAGTCCCTCGCTACGCTCTCCTTTTTTAAATTTCAATTTTAGAATCCGCTTGCTCTGGATTCAATTCCAGCACTTGCGTCACATAACTACGCAGCCTTGCATAACATCTGTACTACGTATAATATTATAAATGCGAAAGTGAGTTTGTTTGTTTGTTACGCTTTCACGGCAAAACAGCTGAACCGATTTCGATGAAATTTGGTATGGAGGTAGTTTGAGTCCCGGGGAAGGAGATAGGGTACTTTTTATCCCGGAAAATTGGACAGTTCCGAGGGAGCGTCATAAACGACTTCTACGCGGAAGTCGCGGGCAAAAGCTAGTAATCAATGAATAAATTAAGTATTGTCACTTTTGACGACGCAGTTAGCTTAGTTGGTAGTGACCCTGCCTACGAAGCTAGCGGTCCCGGGTTCGAATGCCGGTATGGGCAAATATTTGTGTGATGAGCCCGAGTATTTGTTCCTGAGTCATGGATGTTTTCTATACAGGGTGACCTCGAATTGGTAATACAAAATACTTGATTATGATTCAGTTAATCACTAATAGTGTATTGCATTAACTCAGTTGTTAAAGTTAGCTTTCCTTAATTATCGTTAATTTTCTAACAAAACAAAATAATAAAAATAATTTAAAATCCCAAGTGTGGTTAACCTACATGACGTCATGCATATCTGTCGTACAGACAAGGAAATTGATTCTCGCACCATTTTGTACTCTGTCACAACAACGACGGAGATAATGACAGTGGACATTCAACGTGACGCACTGCCACCCAAAGCGACAAGGAACAAAATGTGTCTCAATTTCCATTCCTGTATCTATCACTCGATGTTATTAATAAACTAGGTGCTGATATCCATCCAACCCTTTAGTTTTAAGTAGGTACCCTAATAAATTATCTGATAAAGTGAATAACTGAATAATGAGTGAATTATTAAAAATAATTTATTGTTGAATAACGTACAGTACAAAATACAAAATTGTAAAACTTAAACAACTTTTAAAATGTGCTCAAAATGACCCCCGCCTTCTTGGATACATATCTCTGCCCGTCGCCTATGATTGTCTTTCAATCTGTGGAGAACAAATTCATTGGTTTTTACATTATTAAATGCCTCAACTATCTTTTGGCGAAGTTCACCCACAGTATCTGTTTCCCGTGCGTACACTCTCCTTTTTATTTCGCCCCACAAAAAGAAGTCGAGAGGTGTGAGATCAGGGCTTCTAGGAGCCCAAGCGACTGGGCCACAGCGTCCAATCCATCTCCCAGGGAACTCTTGGTCCAAGTAGCTTCGCACACGCAGGGAAAAATGAGCTGGTGCCCCATCCTGCTGGTAATACAGAGCCTCCAAATTTTGCTGCGGCACCTCTCGTAGCAATACCGGTAACACATTTCTCAGGAATTCTTCATATTTCGGTCCATTTAAATTTCCGTCAATGAAATGAGGACCAATCAAACAGTCGTTCAGTATTCCTGCCCAAACATTTACCGAGAAACGTGTCTGGTAGGAGTCCCTGCGAGTTACGTGAGGATTTGCTTCACGATCAGACCACCAGTGTTCATTGTGAACGTTGAACATGCCTACTCTTGTAAATGTTGCCTCGTCGGTCCATAAAATGTTCAAGTGTAGATTTTGCAGCAGCCAACGACAAAATTGCACTCTTCTAGGATAATCGGCTAATATGATATCCTGCACCCTTTGGAATTTAAACGGATACTTTCCTTCAGCATTCAGTAATCGCCAAATAAACCATTGGCTCGTTCCGAATCTTGCGGCAGCGTCCCTTGAGCTCGCCTCTGGGTGGTGGCTAAAATAATCGAGAACTCGTCTCCGAAACGTCTGCGAGTACCGCGGCCGCCGGCCCGGAGCTTGAGCGTGCACTGGGACAGTAAACTGTCCAAAATCTCTTAAGTTTTGGACAATGGAGTTTATTAGAACACGAGTAGGAGTTGGGCAGTCAGGGTGTCGTTCATGAAACAATGCTTGAGTTCGTACGGTACTTCGTGACGTAAAATAAAAAGATAACATATCCATTCGCTGAATATTCGTATAAGGATAAGCTCGGGGCATTTTGTTTAATTACTATCTTAATTAAATACGAAAATTCTTACTTTCTTTGACAAGACAAGTGACAATTTGATTTACTAATCAAGATACGCTATTATCATAAATGATGTGTCAGATAACGAACCAAAGAGGAAAGTGTTCATTTGAAATACTTTAACACTTTGGCGTGCACTACCGTGATTAGTGATCAATTAGCCATACAACTTGACGTCTATAGACGTCACCGCCGCTCAATGTGTTAAACCTCTTTAATTTTAAAGGTAATGGTAGGGTAACCAATTTAAGCAAAAAAAAATGGGATAATTAGAAAACTTAAAAAAAAAGTACTTATGTTTTAAAATTAAGCGTGAGACCTCGTAGAAGCGATTGGTTTAGGGAAGCTCTCTGTAGTACTTTGAATTTGTATTACCAATTCGAGGTCACCCTGTATATTTAAGTATGTATTTCTCTATATAAGTATGTTTATCGTTGTCTGGTACAGTCAAGGAATTTAATTTCCTACCCGTTTCGTTGAAATGTTGTTAAGCATTCACGATGCATTAAGGTCGAAATTTTCATTTTAGTATTGATATGTCAATACCTATTATTTGTCACTGCACATCACAGATAACCTCTTTGCGAAGTCATTTACTTATCTAACAATTATTTAATAAATAATTAAACACATGTCAGTTGGTGTCAGTGTCAATCGAGAAAATTGTGAAATAATTTTCAAATACGAAATTAATTTGAAAAATAATAAAATGCTTGCCGCAAACCGTGAAGTATTGCGAGCTCAAATAGTGGAATTACACCAGGAAGGAGTAGGGATTCATGAAATAACACGTCGGTTAAATGTGAGTAGGGACACTGCTCGCCGTTGGGTACGGCGATACAATTCTGAAGGAAACCTTATTGATCGGAGGCAAAATAACCATCGCCCGCTAGCGTTAACCGAAGACCAACGCCGATTAATGCAACGTCAATATATTTTGGATGGCTTTACAGCAACAGGACGGTTTGCAGAAATGTTTGACGTTCACCCTAGAACAATAAGGAATTGCCTACATGCTATGGATTTATATCACAGGCGGCCTGCGAAAAAAATTGCATTGACCGAGGCTCATAAAGCAGCCCGACGTCACTTCGCCCGTCAGTACTTAAATTTTGACTGGACGTCTACAGCATTTATTGACGAAAAGACATTTTCCAGTTCTCAAACCGGAAGATTACATTTGTGGCGGCTTAATCGAACCAGGTACACAGAAGACCACGTCGTGGCTAATCATACTTCTGGACGAATTACTGCAAACATCTCGGGTTGGATTTGTTCGGCGGGTGTGGGAGAACTCGTCAATTTGCCACCTAGAGCAACCGCTCAGGACTATGTAGACCTGTTAGACGAAAGTGTGCTTCCGACATTACGAATCTATTATCCGCAACAGGAAATTGATTTTGTGCAAGACAACGCAACCATTCACACCGCGAGAATAGTGCGTGACTGGTTCCGTCGTAACCAAGCACAAATAAAACCTATTCCCTGGCCTGCAAAAAGTGCTGATTTGAACCCTATAGAGAATTTTTGGGCCATAATGGTCCAAAGATGGGATAACCAGAACGAAAGAAGACGCGAAGCACTTGTCCGACACTGTCATAGAGTGTGGGAAGATTTTCGAGGCACTAATATATGTGAACAATTAATTGCATCGATGCCAGAACGCCTTCTGGATGTCATTCGCAACTTTGGTGGATACACGCGTTTTTAATTGTATTTTTTTGTGAATATTTTGTTTATTCGTTGCGTTGAAAAGATAGTTTTTTTATAAACACCCTGCTTATAAAATTAAAAGATGATTAAGATTAAAAATAGTGTTTTTGTTTTATTGTTTTTGTTATGAATAATATAAATAAAGAACCATCCATTATGCTTTTATTGAATTATCACTTTAATCGATTCTGTTAGATTTTCAACAGAAACATTTTGCTTTCAACCTATATCGGCACCAGTGTCTGGATTCGTCGACAATCAACAATTCAAACGTCGATTCCGAAAGTTCGTTATCTGCGTTCCTTTCATTCAAATATTGCAAGAATGAAAGCGATAGACATATATTTTGTTAGATTTTCGATTACTGTCATCCATTGTCATGCAGTGCCTTGACGTTTTACAGTTCACCATGTCAACGTAATTAATCATATCAGTTGCCTAGTAACACAAACAAATGCGTCTGATATGTCAAGTAACGTTGTGCTTAGATAGCTCTTATGATGACTGTTTGCTATACGATATTGAACCTTAGGTGGGTAGGAATTTAAATTCCGTGACTGTACCCATAGTATAAGCCTAGAGCTTAGTTTGGGACTAGGTCAATCTGTGTGAGATTGTCCCCTGATATTTATTTATATATTTAAGGACTCCGCATTGAATGTTGAGATTCGATGCCGCTACGTGGACGCGTGGCAGCGAGCGCGCAACGAGCAGCACGCGCAGGTGATCGACGACACCGATTACGAGCCCGCCGCTGCGACGGAGTACTACAAGCACAAGATCGACCACGAGCACCGGGTCCACACGGAAGTGGAGATGTTTACCAACATCGTTATAAATGTACAAACGCATAAATATATACCTACCTACCTAGTGTTTTCAATCCACGAAATCCACACCAAGTGCGAAGCCTCCGCCCTGAGCATTGTTTACAGGTTTTATAGTTAATATTCTTATCAATATCATACATTTGAAGTGCCATAAAAATGACGTATTTTTGGTACTTTGGGACCCGTTGACCTTAAATTAATTTCATTTTAGGAAACTTTACAAAAAGTAGAAGATTGGATGGCTAAATACGAGAAGGACATAGAGGCGATCGATTTGAAAATACAAATAAAAAAGAATGCTTATATCGATATGCGCGAGAAAAGACAAGGGTTGGAAGAGACGGTGAGTCCGGTTTTATTTATATTGGTCAGGAATTCTGGATAGTACTCCTTGAGTCCAATTATGCCCGGTTCCTATATTCAAACCGCGGATAGATAAGGTTACTTCAAATTCAAATTTGACACATGTTGTACGTGGCAAATGTCAAATTTTCCTTTCGGAACGTTCTGTCCGTTTCCCAAAACACCCGTTCCCAAAACATCCGTTCCCGTCACCACCTTTTCCCAAATAATCCGTTTCCCGATATAAGTGTTTCCCAAAATGTGCTTCTCTCAAAAGATAGGTTTGGCTTGATATCCGTTTCCCAAAATGACCAAATCCCAAAACATCCGTTCCCGTCACTACCGTTTCCTAAATAATCCGTTTCCCAAAATGTGATTCTCCCAAAAGATACAGTTTGCTTGATATCCATTTCCCAAAACACCCGTTCCCAAAACATCCGTTCCCGTCACCACCTTTTCCTAAATAATCCGTTTCCCGATAAATATTTTACCCAAAAGTCAAGCTGATGCCGTCCGCTCATTTTAACAATATAGTTAAAATGAACTGGAATAAAATTCAAAGGTCGTAGGTATGTGTATGAGACACCTCTTTACAATACCACTTATATACTTAGATAAAACTTGATACTGGCCAATTGTTATCCGATGACATGAGTTTTCTGATAGCCAATGTCATGTCTATTGCAATTTTTAATTGGTGTGTAGCAAAATGGAAGTTAAATTCATAAAAACCCAAAAAGGAAAATTATCTTTGCTGATCGGTATTTACCGCTATAACTTACACACAAAAAATAAAAAGAATGGTTCTTCTTACTGGCGGTGTGTAAGTGAGGATTGCACTACTTCGGTTACTTTGGATAAAGACAATAACGTATTACGAGAGCCTAAACCACACGCATGTAGCCCGTATCCTGAAGATAATGAGGTCAGCCTAATAATCGATAAATGCAAGACGGATGTGTGCGAAAACTTAATGCCAATAGAACAAATTTTTGATAATAATTTTGAAAACTTTCAAAGTACAGTGCCTTTATTTGATTCACACAGAAGCTCTCTATATAGAGCAAGGAAGAATTATTTAGAGTGTGATAAATTGCAAGTAAATACTCTCGAAGATGCTCGTGTTCCACGAATTTTGGCTGATAACTTTCTACTCAGTGAAGACGGCGAAACAGAAAAGATGTTCATTTTTGCTACTCATCACGCCAGAAAAATGGTCAGTAATAAAAGTTACTCTTATATGGGCGACGGTACTTTTAAGTCAGTACCAAGACCGTTCTACCAGTTGTATACCCTTCATATTGATGTAAATTCAAACAAAACAACTACGAATGTCAAACCAGTGATTTACGGACTGTTACCCAACAAAACTGAGTCAACTTATATGCGTTTCTTTTCCATATTAAAGGATAAACTAAATATAAATATGGTTAACTTCAAAGCCGATTTCGAAAGAGCCCCGATGAATGCAGTAAGGGTTGTTTTCCCGAACGCTCGGATAAGTGGTTGTTTTCATCACTACAATGGTGCGGTATGGAAACACGCCAAAAAACTGAAGCTTAACGAAATACCTTCCGGGAGAGATATAGCAAATCTTAGTGCCAATTTACCTCTACTACCAGAAGTTTATATTCCTGAAGCTTGGCAATCAATTACGCAATTGTATCCAGAAAACGAAGTCATTACATTATTCAAAACTTACATGGAGAATCAATGGTTTCCAAGGATGCCTCCAAATATATTGAGTGTCGCATTTGAACAACACCGGACTACAAATTCCGTTGAGGGGTGGCATAGACGCTTAAATAGCAGAATTCCCCCCCATCCTAATTTTTTCCTGTTTATTAACAGATTGAGAAAAGAGGCGAAATGTATAGATACGAAATTAATAAACAGCCTTTTCATAGCTTCAAAAAAAAACAGGAGGAAGAATGATATCTTGTTTGATGAAGAGTACAGCAAACTGTTACGCAGATTACAGTTCGGAGAAATTGAGTGTATGACATTTTTATATGAAGTAAAACACTTACGAAGTAGTATTCGTAATTAAGTTACATTCTTATCTAAAACCACTACCAGAGGTTTCCTTTTTATGTTAAGTTCTAAGAGTAGTAGGACTGTAATGTAATAAATAAAATAGAACGTTTAATAAGTCGTATTTACGATTAAGTTATGTTTGAAGTTCTCATCGAGAACTAGTGGTTTTATTTTTTTGTTTATACCGAGCGTTAGGGCGGTTTCAAACTGGCGTTTTTCTACGCGCGTCAACGCGCGTTTAGAAAAGGATGGAGCTATAATCTCGCTTTAACTTATAGCTCCGTGCTCTTCTAAACGCGCGTTGACGCGCGTAGAAAAACGCCAATCTGAAACCGCCCTTATGTTCTAAGCACTGCACTGCATACATACATATTGTACTGAATATAAGTAAAGTTCTTGATTACTATACGAATGGTTTTTAATTTATGTAGAAAATGATTCCTCTGCCTTAGGTATTCTGTGTTAAATATAGCAGAACATGCGTTTCTAGGGTGTTTTGACATACTGATGCGATGAGAAACGGGTCTTTTGGGAATACGGGTGTTATGAGAGACGGATCTTATGGCATACGGATGCGATGAAAAACGGGTCTTTTGGGAATACGGGTGTTATGAGAGACAGATCTTTTGGCATACGGATGCTATGAGAACCTGATGCGATGAGAAACGGGTCTTTTGGGAATACGGGTGTAATGGGAGACGGATCTTTTGGCATACGGATGCTATGCGAACCTGATACGATGAGAAACGGGTCTTTTGGGAATACGGGTGTAATGGGAGACGGATCTTTTGGCATACGGATGCTATGCGAACCGGGTGTTTTGACATACTGATGCGATGAGAAACGGGTCTTTTGGCCTACGTTCATTTAAAGAAACTGATATTTTGGGACGGGTGTTTTGGGAAAGGGTGTTTTGGGAAACGGACAGAACGTTCCGAAAGGCAAATTTTAACTCGAGGTATCCGCGGTTTGGATATAAGAACCGGGCATTATATGTATAATCAGCAAAGTACGGACTCTATCAGTCATAGCCTAGCGGTAGCCATCCAGCTTATTGACACGTTTCTTGCAGCTCGAGAAGCATGACAAGCAGATGAAGGACTGGATATACTTCAAAGAAGAGCGCGAGAAGGCTCGCAAGTACAGGCTGATGATGACCGCATCGGCAATCATCGTGCAGGCATGGTGGCGTGGTATTATGGTGCGACAGCAGCTGGGGCCGTTCAAAGTCAAGAAGAAGGCGAAGGCGAAGGCGAAGAAGGAGTAGCCCTAGGCGAAGGTTTAGAGTTATTCTTGATAATAAAGTTGACACAGTTGCTATTCCTCTGTTTTGATCCCTTGTGACAATTTTACCAAGCTCCAATCCAATATACCCGTATATATGACCATTGAGTACATACAGGGCTTATTGCCTAACGCACTCGCGATCGCGATCGCTTTCATATTTGACAGTTGAAGTCAAATCTACCTACAAAATGAAAGTGGAACAATTACTGTCATTTGGCTGTGCACGAAATAATAAAACACTTAAAATTAATCAAAATTCATAAAATTATAAAATGTATAATGTTACGCCATCTTTCTTCGAATTTGATGCATTATGTTATGATTATTGCTGCACGCTAACATAGCACAACAAGGTATTTTCATGGAGCTTCTTACTCTCCGAAGACGATTTTGATCATGCGCAATAATCGACTAAATGGGTAGTTTTTATAAATGTGCAAGATCATTTGATGTTATACCTACCTCGGCAGAGGGGAAAGTCTGGGTAAGGCCCGTCCAGGTGTAAATGGTCTAAGGTCCCGTGGTACAACTACTGCTGCTATGTCAAACTAAATACCAATTACCAAACTTACCTTACACGTTTAACACGTTACGGCAGCTGTACATACTCGGCGAACCGCCCCGAGACAGACTGAATGTGAGTGTGTATAGCTAGCAGAAATATTGGCAGGTTATAATATTCTCCAGTGGCATCTACCACATTAGGCATCAGATGTTTGGATTCAGAAGCAGAAAATTGGATCATATTGTCAATTTCATATTGAACAACGCCTTAATTTTTTCTAAAATCTTAATCACCAACCTGCACAAGGTGCGCTCGCATTGTTTCGATGCCTCTCAGCCTGGAAAAGCCTCTCGCCAAGACGAGGGGACGCGTCTTGCGAGTGTGCAAATTCACAATAATGACATGTAGCGATTAACTTTATGCAAACCTATTTACCCAGAGTTATCGATTAAGTTTATGTCTTTATGATAAAACAAGAAGTTACAGATTTTTTATATACACCATTGTGGGTAAATTAGCTCAGTTTCTCTTTGGACATAAAAATTGTCACAATATTCATTTACGTATAAATGCACGTGGACGTGTCGTTCAAACTTAATCACTGATTGTAGCATTTATAGCCTGGCAAAAAAGTCTAGCCAAAACATGAGGGCACTGTTCGGAATAATAATTGGCAACATGATCCAAGGTTTACTCTAACCTGTTGCCATTTGAAAATATTGTAGTTCCAGCTGTCACCACTGGCCCGACTTTTTTGCTAGACTGTATAGCCCACAGAATAAGTACTTGCATAGAAACCGGACTATAAGAAACAACATAAGACGTATGTTGGACCTTTTTCTATTCATGGCATTCATTTAACGAGTTAGAAAGAGATGTCCTTATAGGTATTCCTTATAGGTCTTTCGTGATCCTTCATGTTGTCACAAGATTTTTAGACTTCAAATGGCCCGCGATAAATGACACGTAACACGAACCTCCAGACCAGTTTGTATCTTATAGCCCGGTTACTATGCAAGTACTTATTCTGTGGGCAATACATTATTTTTGCTTTACAGATTAAAAAAAGTCGATTAGAAGAATCGATTAACTTGTCATTCAACTCGGTTATCCACATCACTACATTCCAGCACTGCAAACGTCAATGGAGTCACGTGACCGTTACAACCAATCACAACACGCGTTTTGCAAAACTGTCTTCCAATACATGTCTGTTTATGAAAAAGTTGAATTTTCAGCTTTATTTACTAATAAAACATGCCCAAAAAAGAAAAGGTGAGTTAAAGAACTGCTTAGAAGATTCTCAGAAAAATTCGCCTTCTTGAAGTTTGAGCTAGACGCCTTGAATATATAAAGTTTTGTGTTATCGGCATTTTGCTTCACCGAACGTAATATGTACATGCCATGTCAGTCAGTCAGTTCGCTGGTGGTTTGCAAATCTGCATAACATAAGTTTTTACAATCGTTTTGTGGCCAAAATATAGGTGTTTAGTGTGAGTTTGAGTGAGGACTGTTGTTCGCAGGAGGAGATGAAGACGAAAACGGATAAAAATAAAAGCGGAGACAGTGACTCTGAGGTGAGTTGTTTATAATGTGATAATCGCTGCGAAGAGCTTGCAAACGTTTAAATATTTATGGCATGCCTTACAACCATTCGGAGATAGTTTACGTTTTCGGTTTCCTTAGGTATTTTCTGTTTTCTTATTGTCACAGCGGATATGTTTATGCAAGTCTTCAGATCATTTAAAAACGATTATTAATTAATTTCAATTATCGATGTTATTCTTCCTGGTCTACGATAGTTCCGTTGCGATAGAAATATCAATGTTTTAATGTTTTTATTTTATGTTGTCACTACCTAAAAGTGCTGTTTCTGTTTAGATTGCAGAAAATCCTTATTTACTATTGACCACTTGAACAGTGGTCACTTGAGCAATAATCTTGAAAAATAAAATAAAAACCTTACCATTTTTATTGATCTAACATTAGGCCTAGGTATAAACAGTATATTTTGATTCATAATAAACTTAACACTATAGATTACCTCAAGCATTTCTAGTGTAATTATAGTTGACAAAGTATGACCAACTGTATTTACAATATTCAAAGGTGAGCCTTACCTACATCCTCAATTATTATATATATGATTTTACTAGAACCTTATTTCACGCAAGCTTTACTCATTATCATTACCTAAACATCATGTTTGTATCATGTTTTTGGTCACTAGAATTTATCTTAAATCAACCTCAAGTTGCAGGAACCAGGCATTTGTTGTGAAATAAGTTTAACCTGTAAATCAATTGACATAAGTTCATGTCAATTCTGCGTCATGATAATAAGTGTCACGATAGTAAGTGTTTGGATCATATGACCTAGTCATTCCGCAAGTTAAAGTGAATATTTGCCTTAGTGCCTGTTCATCTTTAGTGTCCAAAGTAGTACACAAATTAGACAGACGCTGCGGTATTGATTGCTTGAGCTTAGAAATATTATATACATTATTGCCTGTCTGTCTGTGAACTTGTTCGTGAACTCCTTAAAAATGACTTGACAGAATTGGATGAAATTTGGTATGGCACCTAATAGTTTATATCCCGGAGTAACATAGGGTAATTTTTATCCTGAAAATTTGAAATTTCCCAAGGGAAAAGTGATAAACGAATGGCAAAAGCTAGTTATAAATAAAATAAAAATAACCTTTGTTTTCCTGAAGCTTATTACTTTAGTACAGTAGTTTTGTTTCCTTATTATGATATGTCTAATTGCTTTGGATCGCTGCTGGCTACTCTTCTCCAGTATGACCTGACTGGCTGTTCATCTGATTAGTAATATTAATAAATATTATTAATATTAAGTAAGTGAACTGGCTATGGTGTTACCCAATAGGTCTTACCTTTTTTCTGTTCAGTGTTTTAAAAAAAGATATTTTGTGTACCATCATCGTGAGATAAGTATTGTTTATAATTTTTTAGGCACATAATATGCATCATCTCATGTTTGTGTATATCTCTACCTGTCTATAGGTACATCTCTAAAAAAAAAAAAGGCTCTGGTTTTGTAGTCCCCAACTGATAGACCAATTCAGATGTGTTTGTGTAATGTTTAAGTAGTTTAACTGGATTAATTCTCAGCTACATATTTTGCTTACATATTCTGTAAATTTTTACCAAAATAATGTTATTGTCATCTGTTTATTTAATCTCATAAAGATTAAGAATTTAGGTACACATTCAATTGCATCACAGATAGCGGTACTTAATTATACTCATCATCACCTATGTTCTATTCAACATTCACTATAGTCATCCTACTTCAAACCCTCTGCGAATCACATAGCATCTATATTAGTTTAGCCTATTAGCAGTTTACCCAAGTATTATTGTTTATAGCATGTAAACACTGAGATTTGGCACCATCAATGATTTCTCCGTAGTCTCTGACGCGGGTTTATGAAACGCACGCGTTTGCGTTGGCCGAAACGTTTTCGAAAAAATCTGTTGCCGTTCTATATTTAAATTTAAAACGTGACATCTGTTTGGGTGCGATGTGATTGTTTTAGTGCAGTTGGCGGGATCGAGACGCCCCTTGCCGGTTTTTTTTATCAACTATTTTTGATATAATGGGCCGGGTGGCCAAGCCCCCGCGGATTTTATTCGATAAATGCGTTTGCATACGTATCGCGATGCAAATCTCCTTGCTAATTACTGATATTCATTGTTCCAACACTCGTCGACAAGGAAAACAAATTTTCGCATTTGTATACCGAGTGCGCAGCGCTCACCTACATGCATCTTCAATTAACAATCGATTCAGATATAGCGTTTTATTGTTTGATCTCATGGACTCTTGAAAATGCAGTTAATCGTTAAACGTCGTCGCGATAACTTCATATTGGAATGCCTACTAGGGTTGCCACTCGTACTACATTATAAAGTATTGTACTGTATTTTGGCTGTTCGTACTTTATAATTTACACAGCACATACAGTACGCTAAAGTACTTTATTTTCGACATCAATGAAAAAAATTAACTTATAAGTTGGAACTTACAAATAAAGTAAAATACTTTATTTCTGCTATGAGTACTGTATTTTTTTAGTAATTTAAACCAACAAATACATTAATTTAAGAAAAAAAGGTGGCAACCCTAATGCCTACCCACTCACAATAAATTACCAGCGGCCCTAGACAAAATACATAACGATGACGATGTTCGAAAACTGTCAAAATTAGGATTGACGTAAGCTGTCAATAAATCGCGTCGGCCGCTAATGTCAATTCCATTTTTCTAACGTAATGTGAACGTTCGCCGAAAACAACTCGTCTAGCTACTGAACTAGTCAATTTTACTGCAGTTATTTAAATATCTATGAAGCGACCCGCCCTCGCTTCGCCTCGGTTACATAAGTTAAAATACAGCCTATAGCTGTCGCGATGATTAGTGAAAAAGGGGGTATTTATCGTAATTTAGCGACATAACTTCAGATAACAATACACGACTAGATAGTGACCTCGAGCTTTCAATTCTATCCTTGTCTCACTTTAGATACTTTACATTATATATTCGTACAGAAACTTCTAGTAGGACCAAAGAGTAATGTCCTCTGTGGTAATTCACCTCTGACCGCCCATCTCATCTGGGCTCACTGATACATGAGGGCCCCAGTCACCCTCGACAACTGTAGGTGAGGACACGGAAACTATGGACATCGTGTCCCTCGGAGAGACACATGTAAACACTCTCCCTCGAACACCAGGGCGGGAAACCGAGTTCCCTTAAAGAGCCTCCCAACACCCCTACAGCTCAACCATCAATCCACCAGGTATAACCTCAGTGTTCAAGACCCACAGCTTGCCATCACTTATGCCTCATGCCTTATGCCTTATGCCCTTATGCCTTGATCTGTACTACATTACTCAAGAACTTAGATAAGAGTTTGCAATCTCGAGGTCACTATCATTGTAATAGTTTACAGCACATTATAGTAACAGACAAATAACACATCAGGAATCATAGTGTACTCACAGTTTCACTAGATCTCCTCCTCCTTATCCACTTCTACCACAATGTGCTCACCTCTGTTCTATACCTGTTCACTCGTCCGTGCCTCAGCCGCCATTCCACCCTTTCGCGCCCCTCGAACTGTCAACTTGCCTTCTCACAATGTTACCATACTACAAATAATGACAGTTACCTGATAACTATCGATCCGTATCGCGCTTCGCCGCGACAATAGCGACCCGCCCTCGCTTCGCTCCGGGTTCTATTATATACATAAACGTTCAGTGAAGAATTATCTAACTGATGGTGGAAACCGCATCAAAATCCGTTGCGTGGTTTTAAAGATTTAAGCATACATAGGGACAGACAGACGCGGAGGGCGACTTAATTTTATACTATGTATTGATAATACCTTTATTAAACAACGTAACACAACTCAAACAACTGTGCATCATTTTAAGAATGTGAATGCAATAAATTATTTTGAATTTTAACAAGGTGTCAACGCACCGATACTTCATTAGGTATCTTATTACGGGTTATTTCTGATTACGCTTTCACTATCAAATTAACTACGCTTAGATGAAAAGAAAAAGAGGAAGATACGTGACCGGCGCGCGGGCTTGAGCAGCTAAATATAGGCGCTGAGCGCCTATGTTGAGTCAGTTGTCCGGCCGTTACCGATCTGTCAACACGTGCGACGTCGTCATTATTGTGAAACATATGGCTGTCTCACGTCTCTTCTCCAGCTCCAGCGTTTCAGACAAGTTTGAACATTGCATTTATGAATTTGGCGCCCCCTAAAATTTCCGCCAGTAGTAGGTACACCTGTTGGTAACGACAGGGTTCAAGTGTTTTCCGCAATATGGCAAGGTGTTTTATAGAGCCAATTGTAGGCATAGCATAGGTAAAATAGTTTGAAAAAAAAAAATAGTACCATGAGAATGAAATTGGCAACATGATCCAATTTTTGCCCTAAATCTGGTGCTTAGTGCAGTGGTTGGCACTTGAGAATGTTGTAGGTGCACCGTGCACCAGACCTGTCACTACGTCAAACGCTTTTGTTTTTCAAGGTAGCCTATACATGCTGGCCCAGTGCTTTGGCATAGTATGTGTACAGAGCTTTAGTTAGTACCAAATTGGAACGAAATAATTAGATTCCTCTTATATATGCTTAGCATTATTATGCTTGGAATAAGGTAACATGAGTTGTACACTTGGATTAGTGTAATCTGAGTGATGACCTGGAAAGGATGTGCATGCCTCGCCAACGAGTGTCAACACGTGATTATAATGAAATTTGATAGGTTTCATATGAATACCTATATAGGTATTATAGTCAGGGAGCTAGTGGGAGAAAACAATATGTTATTTTTTATGCGGGTCAAGTATAAAAATTATTACGCACTAGTAGTAGACAAAAATAGTCAAACAAATTCATTATCAATACTTATATCAATTCATCATATTACACTCCTTATGATTAGTAGGTATTTTATTAGACTAGAATAATTAATGGGCATTTAACACAAGCCTGAAATTTAGAAATTATTAACGACAGAAATAAGTATGGTTAGACAAAATATTTACAAGTGCTGGCCTAGTTCTGATAGAAAACGTAGAAAAGTGACTTGTTGATCTTCTCAAAGAAAGGGAAACTAAGTTAGTAAGTTATCGTATCATTAACTAAAATTGCTACTAGCTCCCCGTTAATGAAATTATGGCGTCATAACTGTGGAACTTTCCATTAGTTTCCGATCGATAGACTATAAGACTTGAAGATTCTTTGTCTTACTTTGTACATAAAAACTGCGTAATATTTCTGCATAGCACTGCACTGCACATTGGTAGCGCAGTCTGCATGTATTTTCGGCTTTCTGTAAAGTGCCGTCAAGAGAACTGCTTGCACTTCAAGTTCATGCTTCGGAGCTGTGTTGGATTTGTCATATACCGTCCGTATAGTCCTAGAGGTAACGGATTTCAGAGGGGGATCATTATTAAGATAGGCAGGAAGAAGAAAACACCGGCACAATAAATTAAACGCTTCGAAATACTAAAATATTAAACGTCTCTGCACTAAAACACCGCGGTTCAGCTGAAAACCAGCGCTGCGGCTCCGGCTGCAGCTCATGCTGAGCCGAGTCCTATGTGACCTCACACAACATCGCAACGTTTTCTGTTATAAAGTTGACCTATGTCTGTGTTAATAAGTAAATATCAGGGACAATCTCACACAAATTGACCTAGTCCCAAACTAAGCTCTAGGCTTGTACTATGGGTACTAGACAACGATAAACATACTTGTATAAGAGAAATACTTACTTAAATACATAGAAAACATCCATGTCTCAGGAACAAATATTCGCGGTCATCACACAAATATTTGCCCATACCGGGATTCGAACCCGGGACCCGGGACCGGGATCTTCGTAGGCAGGGCCACACCAACTAGGCCAACCGCGTCGCCAAATAATCAGTAATTGAAAGTGTTCAGAAGACAGAATCATCACGTCTCACCATTCATATCAATTGACGCGTGTCAATAACAGCACAATTAATTAATTAACAGACGCGGCGCGTGCTGTCTTCTGACCTTCACCGAAGTGAGACATCCATCCCTTTTTAACTGGTCATGTGCGATAAAGAAGCTACATGCGTGAGATATCTAACACATGCGGGGTGTAATTGCACGCCTTTCTAACGGTTATTCTCAATGGCACACGTTCGAAAATGCAATAGTCGCCGATGCCGGTACACCATTCTGCTTTGACCCCCTATGGCTTCCCTTAATCTACAAGTATAAGCTACCACAATTTCGCCATTGGACATAATATTACTCTGCAGTTCTACCATTAGTCTAACGGATCCTATAACTATTTATAATCCAATAATAATATAAAGTATAAACAATCATTTCCTATTGGAAATAATTAAATTAACTTGTAAACCCAACCCAGACTTGTAACGATGTTATTTAAATTTCATTTTAATTTCAATCTAGCTACACGAGTATTTTGTCACAGCGACTTTGTCTGTTATAATAGCTATATTACTCTGATTTCTTGTGATAGAGCGAGACGCCCATAGATTGCATAGAAGTTGCATAACTGCATCTGTAAAGAATAACACCCACACTACTCGATCACAAACTAATTCATCTATTCTGGGAGACTCGTGGAGGCGATCGATTTATCAAATAAGGTTTTCAATTAACACGTTGTGTTTTCCGATGGCTGCCTTTTTAGGGTTCCGTACCAAAATGGTAAAAAAGGAACCCTGAGACTCCGTTGCCTGTCTCTCTGTATGTCACAGCAGTTTTTCTCAGCAACTACAGACACATTGCTTGTCCGCCTCTGTTTTTAGTAAAAAAAAATTACAAATGAATTCAAAAGGGGGCTAGAATGGGGGGTTGAAAAATGAAAGTTATTTGATAAGCAAATGGGATGTCATAAGAAACGGCTTAATCTGCACACTTCAAAACATTTTTTTTATAATTTTACATGACGTACTTTTTGATTTATAGTCAAAAATGTACAAAAAATTACCGTTCCCCCCTTATCTCCGAAGTTTATGAACTGAAAAATTCCTTACATACAGGAAATTCTTCATATTTTACGGGAAAAATAAAATAGTGTTCAAAATTTACAGTTTTCGAGAAATAGCTAAAAAACTTTGAAATTTTCTGTTAAATTTAGGCAACTCAAAATAGACCTTATTGCATACAAATTAAAGTTCATAAAAAGTAGTTTTAAAGTACGGTTTGAAATACGGAACCCTCAGTGCGTGAGTCCGACTTGCACTTTACCGGTTTTTTTCTTCACAGATGCGTCCATTTGTGGCGTTGGCGTCGCGCGGTATTATTTGTTTTTATCGTAAAATTCAAGATCGTGTCTAATTGAGTATGTTCGGTTGAGTTCGACACTTCGATACGGGGTTTTTGAGTCACTGATTGTATTATTTGATCAAGTATGGAAATATCCGTACTGCTTTTTTGTCAATACTCTATACCCATTAATATTATTTCCAAATCGCAACTTGAAATAAGACTTGATCGTATAGGTGTCGGCAAGAGAGTTTATATTATACCCTCGTACTCAGCATCGGACATATGTAGGTTATAATTACAATTTCCAAGTTGGAATGCCGGCCATCTTTTTTCCAAACTGATTTTATCTGGTTTTTTACGCTATGGTGTTGATTTTACACTGTTATTTATTTATTTGCACTTATGGGAACTTAATCTCGTCGCCAATTATGATATCCTTGAATAAAACCTTGGTAATTAAACTAATTAATTAATACGAGTTTTAATTGTTAAGTTTACGTTCGCGCAAAAGGGATACATGATAACGCAAAGCGTTCCGTTTCTCACAAGGTGAATGATTACACCCACAGCTACACGAGTACAAATGGCTAAAGGTATAGTGAATGAACGAAGGAGTGAATGGTGAACGAAATCCCGCTGTCAATACAAGTCATGATGTTATGTGCGTCAGTGGCGAAGCGTGGTCCCTCGCCACTAGGCAACTCGGAGCAAAAAAAACGGTCAAGTGCGAGTCGGACTCGCGCACTTGTATGTTTTACCGTTTTTACGATGACAACAAAAATGAAAATACGGTAAAAAAAATGTATGGAGGATTATTATTTAACTACATGTCTTTATTTTTTTTGTTTGTTAGGAAATTCGCCGTAATAACACATATTCTGAAAAAAAAATCAACAACAATCAAATCAAATACAATCAAATCAATGTATTACGGTTCAAAAGATACAGCTCTTTAAAGTTAGGACAGACGCACGCACGGACGGACGGACAGCGTAGTAATAGGGTCCCGTTCGAGTGTCACCTTTGGGTACGGAACCCTAAAAATCCGTACGGCGTAGGGTACCTTCGCCGGTTTACCGTCCACCTCCTGTTTTGTCCAGTAGGCCGAGTTGTTTTAACAAGCATAGAATAGTAAAACGAAGACCGCTTACCGCCGCGCATGTTTAGAGTCTTTTTCATATTTGACAAGTTCACTCTAATAAAAAATACGCTAGTTGGTTGGTAGTTTTTTCTCGTGCCGCGAAAGTGTCGTCGCGGGTCTTTGACAAAAAGATTTAATGCTCAGGTTTTTACTGTTTGCATACCTAGTTGTATTGGTTTTTTATGCCTGAGGCTTAGCATAAAGAATTTAATAGATATAATGTAGTAGGTAACCAATCATATATTATTTACAGAAGACTTATAAAATGTTAGTGGACTGACACTCAATTGTAACATTTGGAGTAACGTGAGAAATTATTAAATATAATGGATGAACGGCTAAAACTCACGATTATAAGCTGGAACGACCCAAATGTTTCGGACTCGTTAAGAAATCAAAACCCAGTAATATTTAGCAAAACATATAAACGAAAACTCTGCCCTTTGTTAAGAACAAAACCAAAATAAACCAAATTAATACATCCACTGCACACAGAAACCAATAAAAACAAAGCCAAAATTTGCTCGTGTCTTACGAATCAAAAATAGTAGGTACCTACAAGTACCTACCTAACAAAATCAAAGAAATGAAGAAAACTTTACAACCGATACTTTAATCAGCCAGTTTATGTTTATAATTTAATAACAATGCGCTGTGGACAGTGGAAGTGATTGAAAAATCCATCTCTCCCTACGCCTTAATCAATTTATATTTACGAGCGTGCACGTTCCAACCCCAAACATGACATGTTTCTTATTTTTAAAGGATAACTTTGAAAAACATTTTAGTTCATTAAGAAGGTAAGTAATATGTAAGACAACACTCTATTTGAACTAATGCGGCCATTTGTACTTTAAGTACCTACAGACAAAAATATAAAACGAAACACGTCAATAACCTCAATAAATACACGCAAACCAAATAAGAAGTTTAAGGTTAGGTAGGTACGAAAACACAAAACAAACCGTTGCCCGCCGATAAATATGCCGAAATCTTAAGAATATCACAATCACAATAATAATCACATATACACTAGCAAGCGTAGCAAGCTAAATTTCACCAGTAAAGTATCATAAAACACAAATTAACACCAACTAACAATATTTAAAAAAAAACACCGTGTGTTTTGGCGGACGCGAAAGTAAAGTAGGTAATGTAATGAATGAAAAAATGACGCAATGCAAATTATTTGGCGGGCAACGGCGGCGCGCAAAGAGTCGGTAGGTAGATTATGTTTTGTCTCCATAAACTTTTGCAAAAATAGATAAGGACAACCGTAGAACCGTATAATCGGCCGAATGAGACGGGAAAGTACGATCAGAGACATTTTTTTGGGTGTATTTAGTGAAAATAAAGCTTACGTTATGCACTTAAAGTTTAAAATTGAATGAAATAAGCCGGACACTTTTGGCGGAATTACGAATGCGAGTTGAGAGACAAGATGCGATGTTGTAGTATCACGTTATGAAGTCCAAGGCCGTTTTGTTTTAGTGCGTGAGTTTAAATGTTTGAATGTGTTAGTGTTGAGTCATGCGCTGAGACCTCGGCTTGTATGGAGTTTTGAGGGAGATAGCCCAGAAAAATGTAACTCCGAGTGTTTATGTGTAAATGAATATTGTTGTATGCGTTTCTTTCTAGTAATACAGTGAATGTGTGCGTGCGGTCGGTCATGCGGTAGATATCGGCTTTATTAAGGAGTTTTTGATTTCGCGCTTAGTGGTAAATTTAAATTGCGACGTTGCGTTTTGTTCATTCATCTTATTATGAAAAATGTATGTATACTACGCGTGTTATGTTAACGGGCGGGTAAGGCTATAGTATATCGGGTTACTTATTGTTGTGCGTTTTGTTTGAGTACATTATGCATAGGAATTTCCAAGGGAACCCGGCGGGAATCGGGTTATATGGGCCCTGCGCCACTGATGTGCGTGACCTCAACTCTGGTGCCGATATCTATACCTACACTACTATCAGTCGCATCAATCAATACATAGTACAAAATGAAGTCGCCCTCCGCGTCTGTCTGCCCCTATGTATGCTTAGATCTTTAAAACTACGCAATGGATTTTGATGCGGTTTTCACCATCAGTTAGATAATTCTTCACGAAAGGTTTATGTATATAATAGTACCCGGAGCGAAGCTAGGGCGGATCGCTAGTAATTCATAATTCTCAATATTCTCATTCCTTCGCACGTAACCCAGTCCATACACGTCACCCCAGTGACGCAAGCCGATACTTGTAGCTTCGCGCCTAAAGTGCAAAGTGCGACGAGCGTGGTTTTAATTATTAATGAAACCCTGGCAATGTGTGCTACAAGCTCCGAATCTCCTGTTGTTCGAAGACTCACAATACTCCCAATTCTATATAATTTGTCGAAACTGTCGCATGGCATGCCGTAGCCTTATACTGTTAGCCAGTAAAAAGTTAGCTGGAAGAGATCCCTTACAAAGTCAGCAAAATTTAAAATATTTATTAAAATGCGGGCTCTTTTATACGTCAGTAATGTGGAGTGAATCTACTAGCGCTTCGGACAATACCATCATTACACAGAAGAAGCGCCGCAACAAACTCCAGCAGAAGGTTATTTAAAAAAAAGTTACAATAATACTTCAAAATAAATAACATCACAAGGTAATAAAGTAATAAATAAGAATTATTAACACTAACACAAAATTAAAACATGACAAAGGTCTGCTAAAGTATCCAAAGCCAAATGGGGTGGTCTTTCAAATTAAACTTTAGCTTAAGTCGTCCCCTTCAACTTGACTAAGGGCTGATCTATCATGTCTAGCTAACCGTATCTGACGGATAAATTTTAGCTCTCTCCATTTATTTTGTACGACAGAAAAGTGATAAGGTGATAACCTTAACTGAGAGTTATTTTTATCTGTGGTTTGGATGAATCAGCCCTGAAGCATATAATCGACCTAATTGTTGACGTGCAAATATAAGTATACTGGCTGTATAATAAAGGCTGGCGGAGCACTTATTTGGCTGACTGTAAATCTTTTTTTTGACTAAATTGTATTTTGTTTCGGGCTTTAGTACAGTTGAGTACAAAGATATGTATGTACATCCTGGTTTTCAGACCAGGATCATCCGTCGCCCGGACTGGTGAGTGTCTTGACACACTTATTGAAGGCCGAGATATCTTTAGGATAACATTAGTTTACTCGGAGTGTATCCGACTTTTATTTAAATTCTGAGTAAACTTGAAGATCCCGTTTATGAAACGGACTTTTTAGAAATGCTGGAAAATCGTTTTTATAAAATGTCTTTTGAAATGTTGCGGGGAAAAATGTTTAATTCTGTCTAAAATAATATGGCAAAGATTACTGATTACCCACTGATTATGTGACGTTCTCAATATAAAGGGACCTTATGGAGGCAGGCGGTTACGCCGTTTGTAGAACTGTTACCATAGTATTCGTATAGTAACAAGAATAAGAAGAGCGTAACTGCCTTCCTCCATAAGGTCCCTTTATATTGAGAACGTCACATATGCGGTGGTAAACCATTACTTTTTAAATAAAACATTCCTATAAATATCTGGCTTTGTTTGGATCCCATTTCAAGTGGGCGCGTACTGACGTTTGCCTCGCACGGTCATCTGGACGGCTAGCACGAGTGGTCCGCGACTTCTTTGTCGCTCGGATCTCCCTATGTAACTTGTCTGTAATGATCAGTGATCGGAATAGGTAGAGTATATTTACCTAAACTTGACGCTTGTTCATTCATGCGTGAGTGAGATGGGAACACATTATTGAATGAACATGCATCAAGTTTAGGTAAATATACTCTACCTATTCCGATCACTGGTAATGATAGAGACGCACTGAGCGACAAGCGAGAAAATACATCTTGTGCTACCCGTGCTGGTCTATTTAAGTCTGGAAAATTTGGGAGATTGCACGCTTGCAATTATATAGTTGCGTATAATGTAAGCGCGAGATGAAACCATTAACTAAGGTCCTAGTGAAAACAATGTCGTCATAGCTTGCAATAAAATCCAAGTGCGAGTCGGACTCGCGCACCGAGGGTTCTGTACAAACTTAGGTATGTAAATAGTTCGTCGTTCGTAAATCAAGCGAATCGAGTTTCGAAGATTTTTCCCGCTTATTCAGAGGACTTCCATTAATTAATTATATGTGGCGTTCCAAAGCAGAAGGGACCTTTTGCCAGGTATTGAGTTAAGCACAGATCCGCAATCTACAATAGGCTACCTAATAAAAAAAAGTGGGCTAAGTCCATAGTTTTTTTTATCATAAAACCTACGCATGAATGAAGATGCGTCAAGTTTATATATAGTTTATATTATTAGCACTACCTATTCCGATCTCTGGGGCCCTAGCCAAGATGCATTACGGTAACTTTTTTTTTATAAGAGAGGGAGGCAAACGAAAATTGTCAAAATGTAGGGACTTGACATAAGCGGGTGACGCGACTGATCGTAAGCTAACGTTAACGTTAAAATGCCAGAGTAATGCGTGTTTTAAATAGAGATTAGGTTCGCCGCACTGAGATATTTCAGTTTTTTTTTATAATTGTATTATTTTCATAGTCAAAATTCAAGCTAGTGTTTTTCTAAGATCTTTACCTTCACAGTATCGTAATGACGCGATTAGCCAAGTCGGTAGAGACGAAGCCAAAGAATCTGGTTCCGGAGTGTTTAATTATTGTATTTAATTATCTATACTATAAGAGTACTAGAGAGAGTTTAATATTTATTATATTATGATCACGCTTGTAATTTCTTAAGCCTTTGACAGATTTATATCGATAGTGAAGTCATTTTACGTACAAAAACTGGCAATAAACTGAATACTATTTCAGGTCATGTTAAGTGCGACTTTGAAGACTGAAACATTATATACAAATCTTACGATGCACATACCAGAGGGTTATGTTATGACTTATGAAAGGGCCATAGAGTCGTCTCCGTCCCTAGGGGTAGTCAGAAATCTCTGGCAAACAAACAAACATACTATATTAACGGCCGCACTCGAGTCGTCAATTAACTTTTAATTTTGATTAAAGTTGCTGCTGTCACTTTCTTTGCTATGGCAATAGAATAAGACAACATGTCACTTTAACAAGCATTAAAATTGACGCCTCTGAGTGCGGCCATAAGTTGAGATATCTTCTCAAATGAATGACGTTATACAGCCTCGAACATAGCACTACATGGGCTATTTTGAAAATCGAAGTTTGAAGTTACGTTAGCTACTTCCCTTTCTCTCGTATTCACGAGAAACCGGGTTACGGAGTTAATTAGTGCAAATAATGCCCCGGGGATCAAGTTCATTAAGTTTACGGAAATGAGATACGAGAGTTTCAGGAAATACGTCAGTTATTAAGTTACAAAACTCGCTGTGCCGAGCTTGTGAGAAGATAATATATTTAGAATGAAACCTTTAGAATTAAAGTGACCTAATTCTAAAATGTTTAGATTTTGTATTAGATCTCTATAATAATAATTTTATGACTCGAATTAGAAAACTTAACATTTTGTATTAGGTCACTTTAATTCTAAAGGTGCGAATTATGGTGAATATCAAGGTTTATTCAATTGCCGTTGTTTGGAATCTTAAAGGGAATCTTTGATTTTTTGAAAGCGTTTGGTCCGAAGTCGAACGCTCAATTTATTCATATATGACTCATTGGATCGAATGTTTATCTTGTGGAGAAAGTTCTTACGTTTTACCCAAACAAGGAAAGTGATAGGTCTCGCCAACTAGGCACTGCAAGCAAGTTTTACACAAAACCTTTTAGTGTTAACTCCATGGGTTGCAGACAAAACTTATCGATTTTCGAATGTTCTGGATACAGCGCAGTCTATTTGTGTCGTGAGCTGAATTTTTCAAGAGAATGTTGATGTCTGCGTCTTCGGCGGCGAATTATAGCGGTCGTACACTGTCTATCATCTTCAGAAAAGTTCAGGTGAGTGTGATAAACAGACTATAAATCTCTACACGTGTTCTGGAGCGAAACATTTGGAGCTATTTAAAAGCTAGTTGGTGAGTCAGCGCCGGGGAACTATTTGCGATAGATTTTATTAGCGTCCTGTCCGACCCTACGTCTGCGGAGCGCTTGAAACGGGAATGTAATCTAAACCCCCACTTTTCATCAAGTTCACTGAAGCGTTCATGCATTGGACGTTTAAATCCCAAAGGTTTTTACTGCCCTTTACTCTGTGCAAACTAAGAGGTATTTTAAGAAAAGCCTGAACCAAAAATTAGGGTACATTTTTGTTCAAATTGCAGTAGTAGGTACTTGTAACTTCCCAAGTATGAGCGTTTCTTCATTGACCGATATCGCGTCGGCGCGACGGGACGCAGTTATGGGTTGGAGCGAGCTCGATGTACTTCTATCTTAACCCATAACTGCATCCCGGCGCATCGACACAATATCAGTCAATGAAGAAACGCTCTATAGTGTTTTCAATCCACGAACCCCATTTCTGAAATTGACGTTGCACCATGACGTCAATTTACGTAAAATTAGTACTGTTTACGATCTAACTTTGACATTGGCAGAATTATCAAAACTGCACTTTATTGAGCCGAGTATCCCCGAAATTACTATAACCAAATAGTGGCGCACGTGTTTGGTTTGGATTCGGCCAGTATAATTTTATTGACACTGGATGAATTCTACAAAAGTTAAAATAAAATGTAGAATTCCGTTTTTAAATTTGAAATCTTACACAAACGTCTATCCAGCCAGCATGGTGCTTGGATCGTTATAATTTATAATGGTTACTAACGGTGCTCGGTTGGCGTCAGAGCGCTCTGCCGTCAGCAATTTACATATGCAACGGCACATGTATCAGATCTGCATAGTTCAGGGTTTTTGATTCCGGTGTGAAATTAAAAAGTTGAGCGTCCGTGTTGATACTGCACTTAGCCAGTTTCTGTAGTTGACAAGTTTAATATAGGACAGGATTCCGTACCTCGGAAAAAACGGAACCCTTAATGGGATCACTCGTGTGTCTGTCCGTCTGTCACAGCCAATTTGCTCTGAACCTACTGGACCGATCGAGTTGAAATTTAGTACACATATGTATGTCTGTGATCCAAAGAAGGACGTGTAACGTAAATAAATAAATTTTAAATATGGCCGACACTTTCGGGGATAAATTAGAAAAAAAAAGTTTTTCAAACTGTATCATGTGACATCAAATGAAAGGGCTTATTGTGAGGGTCTCAAATATAATTATAAAGTAAATAGTTTTAAAGTTATTTAAGAAAATAGATCAAAATTGACCCTCCCCGATAAGAATCTCCGAAACTATAGCGCCTAAAATTTTGAAAAAAATAAAAACAGAAAAATGTTCGCGGCGTCGTCAGATGTCACTTCTTCAAATTGTCTCTATTCTAGATGAGCTCTTAATATATGTATACAGTAATATAATACAGTAATTGTTAGATTATAATATTTAAAGTAAAGCGTTAATATTTATTTTACTCTTAAGAATTGGTAACGTCCATTAGTAAAATTACAAAACAAAACAATTTTCTTACACAAACAAATTCGCTCATATTGTACATTATTAAGACATTGAAGATCCTTGACAGACCACCGAGCTATTGTAAATGCTAATTTACTTAGAGGCTTTGTAAGAAGCCGTTACGTAATACCTCGGCTTGTTTTACAAAGTAAGTAGCTATAAAGGAATCGTATAAGTCAATAGAATAAACGCGTATCGATCACGATACAACCGACCACAGTTCTGTAACTCATACAGTTTCACCCTCAAGTTGAACTCTGGTCACGTCTCTACTTGGCCTTGACATTGGCTTGGTTATGAATTTTAGATAACGTTTGATTGATTCGTTTTTGTTTGACTATCGTTATTTGTTTGTCAATTTATTTTAGTTAGGGCCCGTTTCAAAATCGACAAGTAAATTCATCTGTCAAATAAAGTCTTCTCGTCTATTTTCAACTGTAAGAAAGGGAAAGGGCTAAATTTATTTGACAGATATGCTTTATTTGACGATTGTGAAACAGGCGGTTAGACTTGTGAGAAAAAATTAAACCAGTTCCCGTTATTGATATGAACTGAAATCTGGAATATGTAAACCCAGGGGCAATGCACTATTATGGTTTTTAAGAGCTGATCTGATGATGGAGTCGGAAGGTGGTAACGGATTCGACACTATTTGACGCAGAACCACCTAGTTTGGATTCGTTAGATTTGTCAATAAGCAGATGAGCCAGTCTGCGCAAAAAATTGCCTTAGAAATTAAAATTTTGTCATAAATATATTATTGTGTTTATCGATACAGGCTCGGTTTTAGAATCAAGATTATCTGGGGTATTTTTCGTTTTAACCTTTTCAACGCAATGTCAAATAAAAACTAGAGCTAATGTCAACCTTAATTCATACATACTCAGGTTTATTTTCGACGTGGTCAATCACGTTGTTAACTCTTTCTCTGCAAGAACTCTAGGTATCGAGCGCCATATGTCAATTTTGTATGCAAACAAGGAGCCGGACACTTAACAAAAATCCATATTATTGTATTTTGCGCGCGACTTCGTCTGCTTACAACTCTTTAATCCAGAACATGAACTATCAGTTTGCCTAATTTCATCCAAATATTTTTGTAGTTCATGTACAATTGATAACTAATCGTATTTAAATTCTCAAGTCGATAACTAAGAACCGCCGTTCTGCTAACCCGTTTAGAAAGAAAATTTATCAACAAATTAAAGGTGAGGCATCTTGTCACCACTTCCGCCAGGCCTCTTTAATCGCTCCGATGAGGTAACGACCTAAACGTATGGGGAACGTAATCTCTGAGCCTATTAATATATGAATAGACCTCAATTCTGATCAATCTCTTAGCTAATTTTCCTACTAACCCTTCTTCTTTGTCGTCACACTCTTGGCAGAGTGGTCGTGTTCGTCACACCAGGGGTGGTGGCAAGCTTCACAATTCGTCGCCGTTCCTCCCGTACTGTAGCTCTTGCGCATTCGTGGAGTGGACCATTGAGTGCAGTTTTGACTTGGTCGGTTCAACGCATCGTTGATCTGCCGCGCGCTCTTGTGTCTTCAATTTTACCCTGCAGTACAAGTCGTTCCACAGATGTGTCTTCTCGACGTGTGATATTTCTAAAGAAAGTGAGAATACGACATTGGACGACGGAAGAAAGACGCTGTTTGATGCAGAGTTCTTGGAGGACTAGGTACCTACAAACCCTACCTCCTTTTAAAGTGAAAGTTTCAGAGGAGGCCTTGCTGTTGTTATTACCAGCTTTAGTATACTAACCCTTCCCCGTTTCCACCAACGCTAAGCTAAGCTATGCTATGTAAATAAACGATCCTAATTGGTGATATCGACACATCCATAGCGACACAGCACATCTCTGATGAAAAGGCACCTTCGGTACCAATTTCACCATTCGATGTTAAATAATTGACTGTTAGGTTATACATTTTGACAGCTGTTAACACTCTAATCGTCTGTTAAGTGGTTGGTGAAATCCGCCATTAAGCTCGTGTGGAATAAAGTCGCTTGATTGCAGTAATCACAATCTTGTTAAAATATTCAATTTTAGGTAGGATCGTGGCCAAAAATAAGACAATTTCCTATATATAATTTACCCTTTATATTTTCTGACATATTGCTTTCGGAATATTCTCGATTGTGAATAGGTAATATTCTTCCACATAAAAACAAAATTTATATTCTGCCCGATTCGATATGCCGTTTGGTGCTAAACGCTCGTATTTGTAAATTCCGCTCCGCATCTTGTCGGTGTACAAATCAATAAATGTCGCAGACGGTCGCTGGGACATGTCGGAGGAAATATGTCGCGTATAAATACTTGTGTTTATTGAGGCTGGTTTTAGCGGTGTTATTGTAGATACCAACACGTTAGTTACGAAAGCGACGATGGAAGATCATGTAGGTATTCGTTGTAGCTATGATCACCTTTTTTTCTTTGGAATGGACACCGTTACAGGGTCACGCCAATCACGCCAGGGACCGAAAAAGCCGTTCCTCGGCTTAAGCCTTTGAACGACGTTCCTCGTACATTGCGTACCCAGTGGATTTGCTTACCGATTCAACTGGTTGGGGCTATGAACAGGGTCCACAAAGTGTTAATTCCATATAAATTTTTGGGTGATTCTACAGGGTGATCTCAGTGGATGTATAATATCTGTTTCCGGTTGGCACATCCCCCATTGTTCTCCTCGAGAAGATGCCGGCGCTAACCAAAAACAAAAATACTATACTCAAATGACTTCAGCAGCGTTGCCTTTGCATAATGTGTTGCGCCGTATTTTACTAATCTGAGTGAGATCTAGAGAAAAGAGTGAGATCTCCGTTTAAGGGCTGTATTAAGGAACTGAACTTTGCTGAAATGACTTATCTCAAGGTGCGCCAAAGTAAACGTCAAGTCATGGAAAACTGTCGTTTTTGACGTGTGACGTGACGTGACGTGACGGGCGCCTCAGCCAAGATCAGTTTATTAATGCGGCCTTAAGACGCGTCAGAGATGACAGTTTTCCAAGACTTGACATTTACTTTGATTTATCTGGAAACGGGCATCTCAAGATCAGGTCATTAAATACCGCCCTGAAAATATTTTAATGGATGAAAATCGCAATTCATATTTCATCATAACACTAGCCCGTGACGGTTTTAGCCAGAAAAAACTCAAGTTTCGTGAAAAAGAATTGCTTGCAATCTGACTCTATAGTATAGTGCACATACAAAATAATTATATTCTCCTCGGTTTCGTCCATGATTTCCACATAGGGTTTGCAATTCGAATATTCGAATATTCATATTATTCTAATATCCGCCAAAAATAAAATCCGAATTCGGCAATATTACTTATTCGAATAAATCGGATATTTTGAATAGTACAAAAATAGGATATAAATAGTTACATGCCTTTAGTAAAACGCTAGAATAGCTTTTCTTCATACCTACTGACATGACATGAGGCTTTAAAACAAATTTCCTCTTTATTATACTCCCTGGCCAAAAAAACCAAGTTTAGATCCCTAAAACTTATAATCGAGCAAGCCTGTGACAAAACGGGGTCGCTCGATACCTGCTGCCTGCTACAAACCTAATTATAGTTGATTAAAATAAATTGTGTTTTTTATATTATATTTAGGGTAATATCTGCATTTTTAAACATAATATCTTAAATTATACAACTTGAAATAATTATCTCATTTTATTTCATAAAATATTCAAATTATCCGAAAAATCCGAATATTCGAATACAAGAAATAGAAATATTCATTTTATTCGAATGTAAAAACTGAACGGATATTGCAAACCCTATTTCCACACGTTCGCCTTATTTTTAATGCCGCACTGACAACTGATTAGCATTCCCAATGTTTTTCTCTTTAGATAAGCTTTTTCAAGTAGTTAAAAATGAACTAAATACCTTTTCGCAGTAGGATAGGCAGAAACTTCTGTTTCGTTTGTTATATTTTGGTAGCTAGTATTTATTTTATTTTATTTTATTTAAATAGGCTGGCCAACAATACACATGCGATATACATTTAAAATAACAATAACATAAAAACAAGTACACATGCATACAATTTAAAGGCTAGCACGTCACTCAACGTAAAAAAAAAACAAGAATAAATTTGTGAGTATGTGCTAGATAATAGTAAATCGAAAATATACGGGCAATCATATCAATCACAGATATCGATTGGCGTTTGTTTGTATCTAGACTGTCTAGGTAATATAATCTTTGTTATGATCGTAGTGTGAGCTATTATTTAGTCTGGTTGACTCCACATGGCGGCAAGGGCGGAGGATTCAGTCCATGGCGGGTCGCAGGCACCCAACAACAAACGACATTTTTATGGTATCCATCGAAAGGGTAATTGATAAGAATGCTAGCAAACGTATCAGGGGGGTCATGATCCACTGGATCCGCGCTTGCATGGTGGACGTGATTACGAAGCCGAAGCGACAGCGAAATGACAAAAACATGTGAGGTTCTCAATATAAAGGGACCTTACGGAGGAAGGCAGTTACGCTCTTCTTATTCTTGTAATTATACGAATACTATGGTAACGGTTCTAAAAACGGCGTAACCGCCTGCCTCCATAAGGTCCCTTTATATTGAGAACGTCACATATTTATTTCATAACTTAAATCGCAGGACTTTTAGTCACTATAGTCTCGATTTGTGCTGGTTTTAGATATTGCGGAGGATATATATTTGATAAAAGGTAAACCATAAATTAGTAAAATAGTAGTTAATTCCATAATTTAATCACCTGGTTAAATAAATAAAAATACTCATAAAACTATTTCTTGACTTGACTTCCAATGAAGGTAAGTTTCCACTATATTTGCATATTCAATTATTCACATTTCTAAACACGTTATCCAAGATACTGAGGGACGCTCGCCTGTTTCAATATCGTCAAATAAAGCATATCTAACAGATACATTTAGCCCTTTCTTTCACTTGAAAATAAATAATAATAATAAAGCTTTATCCGATTCCATACAAAATTATTTTCACAATTTAAGGGCCTGTTTCACAATCGATAAATACATTTGTCAGTTAAAGTTAGTCCTCTCCTTGTCTATTTCCTAGTGTAGAAAGGGAAAGGTCTAAATTGATTTGACAGATATGCTTTACTTGACGATTGTGAAACAGGCAGTTAGTATCATAACTATACCTAGATTAAACTTAATGTATAGACCCCCTTTCGTGGTTATCATGTGGATAAACGTGGATAAAACATCTGTCACTTTCTGGCCAGAATGACGGATGCCGTGGAGAAAAGAGTGCAGGAGCGTAATTAGACATTCTTTAACTTTGAACCTAATGGTTACTGTCAATAAAACACTTGTTACTTTACCAACCGCATTACTTTGGAAGGTGCTATGGTATCCGAAAGCTGTCAAATGGTTAACATATAAGCTCTGTCACAGTATATTCGGTCCCGCTACGGCATTGACATTGAGTCCAACTCCAACCGACCTACATCAATATGTATGTATACTACGCATTCCAATGAATGCGTAGTATACATAGAGTTGCCTTACGTCGTAACAGGATGGCTACCACAAAACACCCATTTCGAACGAGATGGATGCACCATCCATTTCACTCGTCAATTGCGTTTAAATCTTGTGAAAGGGAAGAAGCTAATGTAGCTTTAAACTTCAATTTTCAAAGTAGTCCCCCAGGGCCATTTCTTTAAAGCTAATAGTTATTATACCTACATTGTAAATCAATCAATCTTTATTTTTTTTTTTTGGAGCCGCCATTGCTCTCAATTCGTTAATTAATTAAATAAGCTGATCTCGAGAGAAATGCTCAAATCATGACGCGACGGAAATCACGTGTTTTTATGACTTGAATTCGCGTTCGGAAGCATTCATCATATCAGCCGAAAGACGTACACTGCTGCTGCTGCTGCTTCCCCAAGGATCTCCACGACGGCCGGTTTTGTGCTATTCGCATCCATCGGCTTTCCGCGATCTTCACCAGACCGTCGGTCCACCTTGTGGAAGGCCTGCCAACACTTCGCGCATTAGGCGATGTTAAATACCTACGACCATGACGGAACTGCGTCTATGTTCAACCAAAATCAAAGCACGCAATAACACGCAATTTATATGTGAAGACGGGTCAAGTTAGTCGTCTGTAAAATGAGCGACGAAGTTTCCTAATGTCCAGTCCCTATTCAAACCGCGGATAGATAAGGATACCTCGACTTAAAATCGGACATTTGCTTCATACAAAATTAATTTGAAGTAATCTTATCCGGTGGATATATGAGAACCCCTATCTACTTCGGACAACCCTGTACGTTCTCTTTATAGCATCGCATATCGTAAACTACCACTTTATTGATACTCAGAAGTTTGCGGCGTTTGCCTTTGTTCCTCCATAACTGCCGATCGATATGTTTGTGGGAAAAGTATGTCAATTGTCAGTCCCAATTTAACCAGACAGAAAATATCTTCAGTTCTTAGCATGGGTCTATATCACTTGGCATAATCATTGTTTGTTCTAACGTATTGTTTGGCAGAAAACAGTATTTCCAATTGAAAGGGTTTTTTCAGTATTATTATTTAACTAACCTAACTTAACTAATCTACACAATATTTTTTTATTAAATCCTGTAATTTCTGCCTAAAAGGGTGTTAGGTGAAAAGATTTTAAACCAAACTATCATTAGACTATAATTTTATGCGTTTCTTAGCATATTATGGGTGAATTTCAGGGCGTTTCAACCGCCGTCGTTAGTGTCACCAAATAGTGTTGACGAAATCAATGACACTACAGCCATTTCTGATGCTGATAGAAACTAAATCCTTGGTTCTGCTTCTGTTTACATCAGGAGTTGCTGGTAGGTGTCATTGATTTCGTCAATATATTTGGTGACACTAATGACGGCGGTTGAAACGCCCTGAAATTCACCCTTATGCACCTATATTGTGGTACTGTAAATGCGGTACATATAGTAAACTCTTTTACATAAAATTGCTGGACATCAATTAAAATAAAATAAATAAGGAAATAAAACCAGCCAAGCACGAGTCGAACTCGCGTACCAAGGATTCTGTACTTAATATAATATGCTTCAGTCAAAATAGCTCTTATTTTTAGGATTCCTTTAAAAAAAGGAACCTTCCCCCACGTGCGTCAACACTTAACCTGTTCCTTTCCTCAGGGTCGTCCAGAGAAGCCGTCGTCCCTGGCCAGCGCGCCGCCCCCCGCGGCCATCGTGCCCCGTTCTGCCGACGGCCCGCGCCCTCCCGGTTGGAATGGCCAGCCCAGGAGACACGGCTCCAGCAGGTTCAACGTGCACAACCACAATCAGGAGCTGGTCAAGCTACCACCGATAAAAGGTAAGTTTTTCGAGGGGTGATATTGTTTAACGCAGAAAAGACTTGTTGGGAATTGAGGTCTACATTATCAGCTTTACTTTAGGGAATAATATGGCATTTCTCACAGAAATACCTCATTACCTCACTGTTAAAATTGGGCGCCTTATTTGTGGCAATCCTACAAAGAATATATAGTTAAATACAGTACGTTTCTACATTATAAAAGGTTCAATTACGTGCGTTTCGTCGTCTTCCGTCGTCGTCGCTTCAATGTTACCAATACGGAAGACCTTAAGTAACGTAGCACTGTCCCTTTTACAGGCGATTGAGAGAGATGCAATGTTTGCGATTTTGCTCTTCTTTATCTACCTGGCAATGTAACGAGTTTATACACGACATCAAAAGGCCCCCTATATCCTTACGTAGTATAAAATAAAGTCGCTTTCCGCGTCTGTCTGTATGGCCGCTAGCTACTCCAAAACCACGCAACGGATTTTGATGCGGTTTTCACCATCAGTTAGATAATTTTTCACGGAAGGTTTATGTGTATAATAGTACCGGAGCGAAGCGAGGGCGGGTCGCTAGTTACCAATATAAACTTTCGCGCTTGCCATTTTCTGCGACGGAAGTCTGCGGCGCATGGGAAATGGAACTCGTCGACAACTCCGGGTAGCTGTAGCGCTATCTCGGTAGAATTCCATTTGAAAGCTTGATGATATTTTTAAGTGATGTTAGATAAATGCTCAAATAAATGTGTCTTTTTGCGCCATATTAATAAAGGCGACAGTTTTCTATGACTTGAAATGTTCTTAAATGAAAAAATACGGGTATTTCACTCAAAAACAGTTCCCACACGAACCCAGTTCTACTCAACTTAACTTTCTCGTTTGTAAAGTCCTTATAGCATCACCGTATCGCTGAAAATTATCAATTAATTATATTTCGTTAAAAAAGTTCCCGTTGCGAAATATCATCTACTTGCTCACGAAGTTATTAAAAACCTGAATTCACACTATACTTAACAAAATGCATGTTTCTCTGACGTGCACACTAATTGCAGCGCTGACACTTGTCTTTTCTTTTGCAAAAAGTAAACTTGTCACGCATGTCGCGTCACGCGGTCACGCGACCCTCCGCTCGATGGATATATGTGTTTTGCATTCTCAAAAGAAACAAAGGAGAGTTTTTAAACAAGATTTACGTAGTAAGTCGAACCCGAAAGCGTAGCTGGCCTGGCCACGACTTTGCGCGACTAGCGGCGCGGCGAGCGATTTCGTAATATATTGCGCGTATAATGATAGTTAACCGTTGTGTGGAGAGCGTCTCGACCGTGCAATGAAGATAGAATTCGCTCGCCGCAGTCGCCGCCACTCAAAGCCGTGTCGGGCCGTTAGTGTGCTCTTGTATCTGCATTCCTACGGGTCCAAAGATTTGGCGAATGTCTCGGGAAGTCGCAGGCTATGAGCAACAGGCTTATGTCCAGTGGACATCTCGATAAGATAATATGTTTCTGTCATTTTCATTTAAGTAATAGGTCGGGGCAAAAGTATTTTCGTATTTGGACCGTATAAGTTGTAATCAAACCTCTTCGTCTATACTAAATGTACCTGGCTGGTTTTAATACCATTAAAAGTCAACATTCCGAAATACAATAAAATTAAAAAAAAAACTGGTTCCCGGCAATTTTCAATTGTTTTTGAGCTATCAAAATGGACGTGTGTGACGAAGAAATTCGGTACATTTTAAAGTATTATTACAAAAAAGGCAAAAATGCGACTAATGCCGCGAATAAAATGTGTGCAGTTTATGGACTTAATGCGGTATCAATAAGAGTAGCACAATTGTGGTTTAAGCGTTTTAAGTCTGGAATTTTTAGTGTGAAAGATGAGGTTCGCTCTGGATGCCCTGTTACTGATAAAATCAATGCCATCTATGAAAAAGTGGAGCAAGATCGACATATTAGTAGTTACGACATTGCTGAAGAACTGGATATTGATCACAAAACAGTGTTACGTCATTTACAAAAGTCTGGGTACAAGAAAAAGCTCGATATTAGGGTGCCACACGATCTCACTGAAAGAAACCTAATGCACGTGTTTCAATTTGCGATTTATTGTTAAAACGAAATAAATCCGAACCATTTCTAAAACGGTTGATTACGGGTGATGAAAAATGGATTACTTACGATAAGAACGTCCGAAAAAGATCGTGGTCGAAGCATGGACAAGCTCCACAGACAGTGGCAAAGCCCGGCTTAACTCGGAACAAATTGATGCTGTGTGTATAGTGGGATTGGAAAGGAATTGTCCACTATGAGCTTTTGCCGCCGGGTAAAACTATCGATTCTGACCTCTACTGCCAGAAACTCATGAGATTAAAAGAAGCCGTTGAGAAAAACCGGCCGGAGTTAATAAACAGAAAGGGCGTAGTCTTTCATCATGATAACGCCAGACCGCACTCATCTATAGCCACCCAGCAAAAATTGAGAGAGCTTGGCTGGGATGTGTTGATGCATCCACCGTATAGCCCCGACCTTGCTCCATCGGATTTCCACCTGTTTCAGTCACTTCCGAATTCTTTAGGAAGCATAAAGTTAATATCAAGAGAACACTGTCAAAACTACCTGTCAGATTTTTTTTATCAAAAATCTCAGAATTTCTACAGCAATGGAATCATGGCACTACCCACAAGATGGCAACAAGTCATCGATCAAAACGACATGTACATATTATAAATAAATAAAAAAATATAACTTAAAAAATTGTTTTTCCTTTGTACGAAAAATACGGAAAATACTTTTGCCCCGACCTAATATAATTAAGATATTGTTACAGACTGTTAATTTTTTGCTTATCAAGACCAAGCTAACGAATCCAAATGTAAGGTACAGCAGCGATCCCGTTGCTACCTTCCGACTTCCGACTCCATCAGATCAGTCATTTAATTAGACACCATAATCAACATTGTCATCGGGTTTACGTATGTATTCCAAATTTTAACCCATTCCAAGAACCGGAATCGGTTTAAAATGAACTTGCAACACACTGGCAATGTGAATTATAAATAAACAAACATCTGAAGTTAATTAAAAGTTTGTAATAAGTATAAAAATAAGTATTGCCGTCAAGCAATAACAAAATGTCAACATTCCCTACTGTTGAGACGCGGGAGGCAATAAATATTTAATTTAGTCTACGAACATTTAGCAATTTCTGCTATTGTATTACCACAAATGAAACTACAAACCAAACGTTCTAGGGGTTCCTTGAAATCGTAAACACGTCAGTTAGTTCTCTCTTTGATCACTGAAACCGGAAAAATCTATGCTGATATTTATTGTTCTATTTTTTTTTTTCTTTCGATACAGTCGGAGAAAATACGGGGAAGGTTATAGAAGAATTGGTTACATATTCTTAAGATTCTTCTCGTGCACAAGAACAAAATGTGGGGTGTGAGCAGATTTTGATTTATATGAGAGACTACGGGCTGATTTATCCATTTCCCGATAACAGTATCTGACAGATGCATTGTAGCTCTATCCGTTTTATTAAAATTAGAGAGGAAAGGAGAGTGATAACTTTAACTGACATATTTTTATCTGGTGATTGGATGAATTAGGCCTAAAATGTGTAACGCCTATATTAACGTGTCCGTATAATAGCATATGTAGTAGTCACAAAAATACAAAATTGTTTTAGTAGATGTTGGTCATGGTAATAGTTAAGGTGTCAGTTGGTACAGTTGGACTGCACGCAGCAGCAGCAGACGACGTGTCGTCGCGACACTACTGGTTTCTACGTATTTATATGGAATTCCTTCCGTAGCTAGCCACACGTCCCTTTCATACAAGGGCGTTTTTTCAAAAAAAGTGTACATGGTTAAGGAAAACTTAAGAAATGTTTACTTTTTCCGGTTCGTCACGAAAATTAACGATACTAAATGTATGACTAATTTTCGTGACGCACTGGAAAAAGTAAAAATTTCTTAATTTTTCCTTAACGATGTACACTTCTTTTGAAAAACGCCCACAAACACATACCTTTGCCCTTGAACTCCTGAAACATCTGGGAATCTGCAAGTGTTATCCAATTCTCAGGAATGATTTGGGAAGTCGAAGGAAAAGTAGTACCTATAGTGGAATACAGCGGAACTCTTGTTTTTGTCTCCAGCACGTTATATCCACGAAAAGTTATGCGAAGGCCATTAAATATTTTGATTTTGAATTAAACTTTGAAAATTCTACTAAATATTTATAAATGTGAAGTTTGTATGGATGTTTATGTTTTAATCACGCCTAAACGGCTGAACGGATTTGGATGAAATTTGTCACACAAATAGACCTTATACTAGTCATAGAAAATGGAAAATTTAATAGTAACCAAAGGAAAAGTGATAACGACTTCTACGCGGACGGAGTCACCGGTAAATGCTCACCTAATATAAAAAATCAAATGTACATCGAAACACTAACAATTTGCTTCAATATACCCATCCTTTTTGTCGCATATTGCGCTAATGGTGCCGTGGTCTTGACATTGGTCTGACTCGGCGAACAGCAAAATAATGGTGCTGCTTATTATGTGCACGGTCACCTCACGGCCGCCTTGAGAAAATATATGTAGGGACCTAGAGACTAGCCTTTACTCGCGACTTCTTATGGGTAGAACCTATTTATCTTCGTTAACTATATAACATTTTCCGGTAAAAATATTATCCCATGTGTTAATGCAGGACTTGGACTGCCCAACTAAATCTTTTGAGCTTTGTATGATATTGAAAGAACTACACATCCTTACGTTTGTTATGTATAACAAACGCTCCCGCATGCAGACTTGTATACAAGTCTGCATGCGGGAGCGTCGGTGGCCTGGTGGCTTTGAGTGTCGACTCGCGATCGAAGATACCGAGTTCAAACCCCAGTGGTTGCCATGTACCAATATTTTTTCTAACTTAAGAACATAAGGTATCTTCCCGACGCTCTTATGGTGAAGGAAAGCATCGTGAGTAAACCTGCACATTTGAACAGATGAGTGTGAAAGGGGAGTACGTAATGGCACAAAAGATCCCACCTGCACAAAGGGACCATCTGTACATGATAAGATAAGATAAGCCTTTGCCCGCGACTTTATCCGCGTAGAACTCGTTAATCAATTCGAAAATTGGCAATTCGCGCAGCTCATAAAAAAGGTTCTATTAAACAAAAAAAAATGGTCTCCAATTCGTTTTCTAAATAAATAACATTTCTTGTAACTTTTAAAAGTATAACAGCGTATCTCTTTACTCATTTACAATTAAAGCCAACTAGAGCAAAGCTAAGTGGCTTCTCTCAGCTTTTTGCCCAACATCCCTTTCTTTGTGCTTGTTCCGTTTCCGCCGCTTTGCGACGGCCCTGTTTGTACATAGGTAGGTATATATCTACTACATGTAGTTATATGCGTAGTTGTATAGAAGTGCGGGGTCTGTGGTGGTATTCTATAACAGGATATACAGATCGACAATCCATTGTGGCCAAAAATATAACCAAACTGCCACTACCTATTTGACGCACCCTCAATGTGTTACTTACCTGATGTATTTTGAAAATAATAGTCTAGTTAGTGTATAAATTGATGAGAGTGAGATGTTCGATCTCGAGTGTAGGTGATTACGGATACTGGGTAATAATGATAAGTGGTTTGTTCACATGTTTATTTCTCTTGATTTACATTTTTTGACTACGCGTTTAGCCTAGTTGGTAGTGACCCTGCCTACGAAGCTAGCGGTCCCGGGTTCGTATCCCGGTATGGGCAAATATTTGTGTGATGAGCGCGAGTATTTGTTCCTGAGTCATGGATGTTTTTAACCGACTTCAAAAAAGGAGGAGGTTCTTACTTCGACTGTATGTTGCTTTTTTGCTATATATAAGTATGTATTTCTCTATATAAGTATGTATATCGTTGCCTGGTACCCATAGTACAAGGCTAGAGCTTAGTTTGGGACTAGGTCAATTTGTGTGAGAATGTCCATGATTAAAAAAAAGGGCTATCAGTAGATATGTTGCATTCTACGAACGCTATATTCAAGGCTGCAGAAATTAAAGCACATTTGCATAGGATTTATTGATTTAAGCTGGATTTTGCTGGATTTTCCGGCCAGGGGTTAAGGCTGCGTCTCCACCAGATAGCTGCCCGTGCGAGGCTAAGAAAATTAAGTTAATCCTACTGGTGGATTTTTCCTCATGCACTGCTCAGCTCGCTCAGCTCTGATGGAAACGCAGCCTAAGTTATGTCAGTCGCGCTACAAAGAATAGCATAGGCGGGGGTTGTAACGTGGGCCGAGGCTGTTGTGCGTGATAAAATAGTTTATTAGTGTGGGCCGGTTTTTGTTCTGATGTTCAGTGACGTGTAGCTGATATGACGTCCTGATGGCTTTGTTGCACCTTTTAAATACAATTTCAATGAAAATAGCTGGCGTCTACGGAGAGTCAGTACTTTCGTAAGTTAAAATATAGCTCATGTCCACATTGTCCACCCTGAAAGTCCATTCTAAATGTTGGTTAAGGAATTTTTGAACTCGGATGTGTAGTTCCGGAGATTACTCCTTAGTCCTTACATACAATAAAAAACAAATTTACATTACCTCTTTATAATTTAGTATTCATATGTGACGTTCTCAATATAAAGGGACCTTATGGAGGCAGGCGGGTACGCCGTTTTAAGAACTGTTACCATAGTATTCGTATAGTTAAAAGAATAAGAAGAGCTTAACTGCCTTCCTCCATACGGTCCCTTTATATTGAGAACGTCACATATGAGTTATGTGGATAGGACTTCATGCAGGGTGCCTTGGTTATCTCATACAAAGTGAACCCGATTTTCAGATCATGACGACCTCAGCAAACTTTCCAGTCTAGGCTGCCTTCTAATCTTTCTTATCAGCATGAGGGCCATAAAAACCTCGGTGTCGACATGTCTAGGTCGTCCAAATAGTCCTATTTACCCCCTGTCGGCCGTAAACCTACCTATGGCCTCGATAAAGGCCTAAACGCGGTATAAATCAAGCTGTAATACTAAGATATCTACTGGCTCAGCCTTAACCTAGGAATTATGATACCGTTGGAAATGCGCTCCTAGAAAATCTAAGTTAGTCAACCTCAATCGATTGTATATTATTTAAGTTAAACATTGTAGTTTTATCATCATCTTAACCTATAAAGTTGTATAATATAACAGGAAAAAGGTGGTTGTTATTTGTTCCTTGATTGCAACAGCAACGGATTGGTGTTCCACAAAAATATTTTTGAGCCAAAGAGTGATCATTCTTCTTTTCCCGGTAATTTGTTGAAAAGAACCCTTTTTATGAAGACCCTAGCACTATTCGCACTAGCTATTTCAACTTGCTTAGTGCAGTAAAAGGCAAACTTACTTCTTATTACACGTCAAATCGTATAAACGGAATATCGTGTTACATTGTCGCAATGGGAGAGTAACATTGAATTCTGGAAAATTACAACCACTAATTACAAATACAAATAGTTTATTTCCAAAAATATCCCATCCCATCTGCCGAGCTGCAGGAAAGAATCATGTAATTATCATGTTAGCTTATCATTTTTCAACGCGTGAAAGCAACCATTATTGCAAAAAATATACTACCACTGAAAGCGCACAAAATAAATGTACACCAATAATTAATCTCGGGACCCAAGCAATGCGCACTGGCATTCCAATCTGTCCCGTAACAAGCTATAAATGCCAAATACTTCAGGGAACTCCCACTGGGAATTGGGGCGATAATGTCCGCGTACGAGGCCTGACCTATATATAAACCGCTCACCTTGTAGAGAATATAACTGAATGCAGTATGACGCCGTGCCATGCAAACTGAACAAGGTGGCACATCAGCAGAAATCCTGACATGCTAACCACGAAACGCAAGATTTTGAAAATTTCTTGATACGCTTTTGTGTACGGCAATATCAATCATGGCATACTGTTTGTTGTGATGTGGACTTGATTCACATGCATATTATGACGTCTATGTAAGGTTTCCCAGTAACATTTTGTAGTTTCGAACGTTTTATATTGAACAACAGTGAACATTCCGGTTTACAATGGTCTTATTGTTACGATGTCCGAATAATGACGAATCTTTATCCATTCTAGAACACAACAACGCGACCTCTGCTATATATGCACTATAGCGATCCAGACGTACCTTTAAACCGATTAAACGGTAATTCTATTTCGGGAAGCACTTAATAATTCATTAATTTAGGCGTGTTTTGTTTTGATATACTTCTATGTTTTTATTTATGAAATGTTTGTCGATTTGATGAGTCATTTTAGTACATTATGTCACTGTTTTGCTGTACATGTTGTAATGGGCCAATTAAGATAATGAACCGGAATAATTTTGAGACCTCTATTTGGTCATAGAACTTGATTTTTTCACCGAATCCGGTGTTAACTATAACTTTCTTAAACAACTTTCACTCGCGCAGCAGTTAAAGTACGCATTAACCGCTCAAAACTTAAAGAACTGGGATACACATTGTCGAGTATTAAAAGGACTCTCGGGTTCGGGTGATTACACCCGAACTAGCTATCGAATACGATAGCAATAGATACAACGCTGAAAGCAAGAGCGTGTGAGAAAGCACTAGGTATACGCCTGAGGCCTTTTATGTCTCGACAGTGTGGTCTTGTCAAATTCAAATTCAAATTCAAATTCAAATATTTATTCAGTAAATTGGCCACATACGGGCTCTTTTACACGTCAGTAATATAGAGTGAATCTACCAGCGCTTCGGACAAGACCATCATTGCGGAGAAGAAGCGCCGCAAGAAACTCCAGCAGAAGGTCATTTTTTCCAATATAAAATACAATAATACTTAAAAGTAAGTTACATTACAAGGTAATAAAGTAACAAATATTAATTATTAGAACTAGCACAAATGAAAACATTACAAATGTAAGGTCAAATACGTTACACTAAATGTAATGACTAGGAGAACAACACGACGAGGTCTCTTCGTCAAAAGCCATAACTAGAATAATTAACTGAACAAGTCCTTGCAGACGTGAACAGACCGGACCCCACAAACAGCACCCGTTCACGAGTATGACGCGTATCTCAGCCATCTACATACATACCTTATAGTGTGGAATAAAATAAAAAATGTAATGTAATACGTCGCATGCCTTTCGTTGAAAAGCAACATCTCTTTTTAGGGTTCCGTACCCGTAGGGTGCCTAACGGGGCCCTATTACTAGGCCTCCGCTGCTGTCCGTCCGTCCCTGTCCTAAATTAAAAGTGTCGTATCTTTTGAACCGTAAAAGATAGCCCGTTGATTTTTTTGCAGAATATGTGATATGACGGCGGATTTCCTAACAAACAATAAAAAAGTAAAAAAATAAGGGGAGTCCCCCATACAAGAAACGTTTTTTTTTTTCAAATGTTTTCTTGTATTTGTCATATCGTAAAAACGTTAATACATATAAGCGTCAAATTTGGTATGATTATAGAACAAATCCTATAGAAAAACAAATACTAAAAACCAACCAAATGTGTACGGACCCCTCAGGTCCCAGCAAGTTTAGGGACTATGTGGTAGACCTATAGCTTTGGTTTTCTCTCCGTGTGCCTATATGCTTTTAGTGAGACATTCTGATTATGTCATTACTTACGCAATTTTTAGTGTTAACACGTGTTCTAAACCGCATCCTCACTGGTCAACGTACCTTGTCATTCTTATCTTATCTTTACAATTGACTTGCAACCTTGCTGGCACTGTTTAAAGATGCATTAGCCCCTTAAGTGCCCGGCTGCCTGATTCCCATGTAAACTGGCCTCGATAACAAGCTCATCGTACTGAATGTAGTCATTTTGTTTAGCAGGGATTCGCTACAAGGCTGTACGCAAGTGTGCTAATACGGTGCTCGTCTGTTCTGATTTCGTTAGTATTTTAAACGATCATCAATAAGAGCTGCCGCACATTGGGCCACTAGTCGCGGCCACAGCGTAGCCACTAGTGGCTGCCACAAGCTGCGGACGAGTTTTTTCATACATTTTGTATAGCATCGGCGCACACCGAGCGTTCGAGTGGCCGCGTCTGAGCCACAAGCTGCGGTAGTCGCCCGCGCTCGCTACTAGCGGCCGCTTTTTGTCGCTCGCTTCGCGCGCGCACTCGGCCACAGTCGCCGGCTTCTCCAATAAACAATAGCCACTAGTGGCCGCCACTCAGTCACCGGTGGCCGCGATTAGTGGCTGCGTCTAGTGGCTTAGCCGAACCACTAGTGGTCGCGCTTAGTGGCGGCCACTAGTGGCTCAATGTGCGGCCTCCCTAAAGCACCACTAGTATCCTTAAATATGAAAGTCTGTGAGGATGTTTTCATGTTTGTATTTTAATCCTGCATGAACGGTTGAACAAATTTGCTTCTGAATAACGCAAAAATAGCCAAAATGAGCACATGAGATATTTATTATCCCAGAAAATTGTATAAACCCATGGGAACAGCGATAAACGAGTTCTACGCAGACGAGGAAACTTGAATACGGGTGTTTATTTATTTGATTTAACTTCACACACGAAGTAGGTAAGATGTCATATGTAATATCTAGCAGTCTTCGAAAAGAAGTTATTGCAAATAAAATGATCAAACTTATGATTTTCTTGTCGGTTACAATACAATTAAAATTCAACCTAAGTTCTTTCGCAACAGTTAAAGTTTTGCTTTAACCACTTAAGCCTTGCATATCCTGAAAACATCAACGTTTTGGTGTAAAGTTAAGCTTTCGGTTTAATTAAAACCAACAAAGTGAATTAATTATACTAAGAAATGTATCACAAAAGGATTCCAGCTAAAGTAATTTGCGACTGCCGCATTCAGAATAGCTTATTGTCGATTTAAACTGAGATCTGAAACCTGTCAGGACCAGGTCCTGAGGACAATTCGACATTACAATTATCTATATAACGACAAAATTATTAATTTGCTCCACATTGTAACGGTTTTAGCGTTCCGTCAAATCTTTCGCGGGCATAATAAATTAACGACCCGAGGAGTCTTGAGAATGTAACTTTATTTCGAATAGCATTCTGTTGCAATTCTAAGCCCACGATCAGATCTGCGGAAATCTTCTTACTTACATTAACGTCTTAAGAGGACTGTGAGCCAACTGCAAAATCTAGCCTTTTCATACAAACGGCGATAACGTTTTCCACCCACTAAACGTTAACCGAATTCGACCAATTTTTGATATGTGGTCAGTCGGAACAAAAACTATGTCCGTACGTTTCGTTTTTTTTTAATATTCACTCTCAGGCTTCGTTCTCGATATTAGCAGATAGTCACACATGTAGTTTTACAGTAGACTCGCCATTTCGCACTTAGGTAATTCAGAGATAAAAACTAACAACACAAATTTGTAGGGTAGATCTATACCATTCGAGCTGCTCCGTTCGAGCAGCCACCGTCATTCACAGTTACCACATAATTGCATTACCTGTCACCAACCCCCAGACAATTTGTACACAATTAAACGGATCAATAATCTTATGGGACCGACGTCTGGCATCGCGTACCGCACTTCCCCAACTCAATAACAAAACGACATAACACCTTATAAACACTCAAGCACATGCGACGTTTTGCCCCAACGATGCAGCACCCCACCCGAACAAACTTTGCCCCCGTTATTGTTCCCGTTTCTCGGAAACCCGGGGGTGAGTCTAGTATCCATATTTTTACGATAGCGTAGGCGTATAATTTCGGAGAAGTTCCTGGAATGGATGTCTGTAGTCTAAAGAGAACCGATTTAATCAGAAATGTTATGGCTCCGACAGGAGATCCGTTTAGAAGTTACTCTTATTGCACAGTCAATGTAGAAATAGAAAGGGTATGTCAGTATAATATTGATTTATGTTAGATTTTTCGTTCAACTTTAAAGTTAATCGCTTTATATTTATATATCAGTGGATAATGTCACACAAACTAAGCTTTAGTATTGTACTATGGATATGGTTTCTAGACATCGATAAACATTGTTATGTAGGGAAATACATGCATTAACGAACGAAAACATTCCAGACTCGGGAAAAAATACTATGCTAGACGTTTCACCGGCTACCACTAAACCAGATCACAATAATGCAAATTAACACAGCTGAAAGGTGACAGATAAGCGGGGAGGGCACACCCTCCTATAACTATTAAATAGATAACAACCCCCGACAAAACTGGCACCCCTACTAATACCCCTATTAATTGGCCCAAAGGATTTTCACCAAACGATTAAGTCACCTTTCAAACAAAAAAATCGGTTCCATCAGTTTAGGAGCTACGGTGCTACAGACAGATACACAATTACACATACACGTTAAACTTATAACACCCCTGTTTTGTGTCGGGGTTAACATATAGCCTTCTGCGACGGAATTTTATGGTGTATCGACAATGAAACGATCGTACTTAAAACAAAAACAAAGCGCCACGAGGCTCGACGCAACCAACTGCAACGTCTAAGGCCCAAAACAGACGGCGCAACTGTTTAGTGACGAAACTGCAACTCGAGTTACTTTTGAGTTTCATGCCTATATTGTCTTACGACACTACACACGTCGCAACTAGTTCGAAACGTGCAAACGCAAACGCGTTTCAAACTAGTTGTGACGTTGCAATTTCGTCACTAAAGAGTTGCGCCGTCTGTTTTGGGCCTAAATCGCAAGTTAGCACATTGTTTTCACTAGTAGCGCATCTGATTCTGCCGTCTCAGATTTCTGCCCGACAGCGACAAGCAAGTCTATCGTAAACAAGAAATTTACATAGTGTTTATTGAAAGGTAAAGTTTCAAACGGGGGCTGTTTGATCCCTGGCGGAGGGATGCGGCACAGGTAGGATAGGGCTGGCAGATAACAGATATTACGCTGAATTCCAGAATATTTGCGATGTCAGGGAAAGGGGACTTAGGGTCATTCAAGAGACTAGAATACTCCTTCCTTGAAAACCGGCAGCGCATCTGCGAGTCCTAGTGGGTGAATTTCCGGGCGTTTCAACCGCCGTCATCAATGATACTACAGCAACTTCTGATGCTAATAGAAACTGCACCCTCGGTTCTGTTTCTGTTCACATCAGAAGTTGCTGGTGTCATTGATTTCGTCAATATATACTCGTATTTAAACCGTCCTTAATTATATATTCGGCAGGTAAAAATAAAATCGTCAAATCTTAACTAATTAGATCCTCTTACTGCAAATAAAACATTGACACAAAATATCAGGAATTTACTGAAATGTCATGGATTTTGTAAGGAAATGTAACGTTCTGATTTGAAAGCCCTAAGCACAGGTGACTATTATAGCGGGGTGCGTCCCCCTGACCCGCGGCGAATAGGATCCACGAGTGAGGGTTGCCGATGCGTAATTAAAAGTAAATCAGTGCAAATGAACGTTACGTTTGTGTGAGTAGGTACATACTCAGTGTTTGGTTTGCGTGATCTAATTTATTTAATTTGAATTTTTGTAATGTAAAAGGTGGTTCTTTCAAACTTCTCTAGTCAGAGAATGAGTGAATCTGTTATGTTGTAAATCTTGGAGATACAAAAATTATTTGACTTTTATAATGTTTGCTAATAGTGTTTATATATAATAAAGTGTGTGTATCTATAAACATAAATGAGTGTCGTTAGCGCCAGTGTTTTCAAACGACCACACTCTCACGTCTCCGCATCGTAGTTAGAAATGCACCTCCGGTCCATCTTCCGAGAAGCGATTATGTTAATAGCGTGCGACACGAGCCGACAACCCTACGGAGGTTGTATAGAGCTGTTGCGTGCGGGCGAGCGTGCGCGCGCAGCCCCGGCGCGGCGCACGGCAACGGCAGTCCGGTTCCGCCGCTCGCTCCGGTACGGCGCCGGCTCGAGCCTCGGACGCCGATGCCGGCCGCCGCCTGCGATGGTCCACGCCGGGCCGGCCGCGCGCGCGCCCCGTCGCGCTATGTTCACCGCCGCTGAAGCGAAGCCGCGTCGCGCCGTCTCGCCGCTCGGGATACCCAAGTCCCCGTCGTTCCACTCGGGACTCGATCTCGTCGCGAGCCAAACGACCAAGCGCTCCGAGAGCGTCTCCGACGTCGCCCGTGCGTTCCGCTTCGCCCTGTTCTCGGGAAACGGCGCTATGGACGGCCAGCCGCCGCAGAAGGCGCCCTCGCCGCCGGACGCGCGCAGCCCGCCCCAGGCTACCGTCACGCCTGAACGGCCTACCATTCCAGCTGATAGAGAAAGCCTCATGGTCCAATTACCCCTACTCAAAGGTTCGTCACCTTCCTAACAGCAACACCCTGATATTTTACAGTTGTATTGTTTACAATGGATTACGTTGCTTAGATATTCTTCAACTATAACGATAGTTGAAGAATATCTAAATTTCTGAGAAATTCTAACAAAAACGTTGTCAAAATAATGATGAACAGATTCAGCTGCCAGCGACTGCACTTCACCCGCGAACCATGAACAGAACACCGTCACCTTATGGTCGAGCTGTCCAAATCTACAGCTACAATAACTACTTATATGGCAAATGGCGAAACTGCCGCAGAAATATATCGACCCGGCTGGCCTGCGGCCGGCCCCGTCATTAACTATGCCATGGGAAATGGAATGCGTCCTTGCGCCCTGCATTCGATATCCCATCTACACTGTATACCTACAGTCGAAGCCAGGCTAAAAATAGCATAAGTTATGGCTCTTGTCATGCGGCTCACTGTTAATGAGAGTGATTAGTTTGCGGAGGTCACGTGGCCGCTAAGCGAGGGAGCATATCTATAGACCAAATAGTTTCTGTTTACCTCCCGCGCCTACGGTTTAGGTGTGACGTGAAAACTGGCATTTGATAATCGCTTAGGCGTGTATTTGAACATCCGTGTAACGTATGCTTGTTTACTGTAATGTTATGTTATGTGTTTGTTCGGACTAATGTCAGAAACTACTACACGGAGAAAAAAAAAATACAATATTACCAGATTGTATAGTACGAGTAGTTATGATTCTGATGTAGGAAAACAGATTTCAGCTAGGGTTAACAGTTTTTTTTTTTATGACAACAAGTCATATTTTTGTTAATACTAGAATATTCTAGTTAAAATATTCTAGTAGGTACACGAAAACTCTGACATCGTTTTGGTTACCATCTAATAGTTACAGAGTAAAATATGCATTTAGCATACAATAGGTTTTGTATACTACACAAATTTTGTTTCCTACGATACTAGGTAAGTGGGTAATGGGTACTAGAAATGATGTTGTACAGAAGTAGAATTTTCTATTAATGTGTAAATAAAGTATAGTTGTCACATATAATACAATAAAATCAAGTCGAATTTAGGTACAATATTCTGTTAAAGGAAACTAGATTTTTTTCTCCGTGTACGGTTTTCACCAATAGAAAGAGGGATTATTTGGAAATGGGTTATAATGTCATAATTTAGTGTTACCCGCGCGTAGCCGGGGCGGGTCGCTAGTGCTGTATAGAGAAAAACAAATGTAAAACGTTACCTTAACCTCATACAATCACGATAAGGTTTATCCGCATTTACTATGATGACTACGGCCATTATTTTGATGACAATAAACTGCCATTTTATTCCCATTATCCATAATGTTTATACCTTCATGACTACCTACAACATTTTGTTTCTGGTTTCCTTGGCTTCTAATCTTAACCTTGTTGTAGATTTTCTGACCTATAATCGATATTCGCCATTCTTATTTACAGTTACAATAGCAACGCGTAGCATGCTGGCTCGCTCAATTTTGGTTTTTTGATTACTAAAGTGAAATCGATTGCAATTCTCAAATCTCTTACTGTACATCAAGTATAAACAAATTAACCACGATTAAAAAAGAAAGATATTAAGAGCCATCATAATGGCTCTTAATATCTTTTCGAACGGACGGCAAACTATAATTGGGCATTGCGGCCTTCTAAACCTTTAGGGACTCGTTGAGTGGGCAGTGGGAGAGCTCAACTGTAAATGCCGCGAGGAAAGCCGTGGCAATACTGCTAGCTTAACTAGTCTCTTCGTTAATTTGATTTTGTTAATTACCACAAGTAGTACTGAAACAAAAATAATTTAGTTTACGTCGTTACAGGGTGAAAATGAAATTACATTTCCATTCTGCTACACATCCGTCCGTTATCGGGCGGAACAATTTATTTGTTCACGGGTAACAATAATCTGGAGAAGTAATTTTACTACGCGTGAAAAATTAGATTTCATTAGCCGACGTTTCCTTGAACCGTGACTGATAATGTAATATATATTACCGGTGCAGAGTTATTAAATTAAAACTATAATATTGTGTTGTATTTGGTTCAAAGGCAAAATTTTGCATAGCGAACGTTCGAATTCACCCTCTAGTTAGTGTGCTGCTACTCAAACAAATAATGTCTATTCCCGATCATCATCATATACCTAATCATAACAGCAATCCACTGCCAAACATAAACCTCTCTTAAGGTCACAAAACCCTCCTCCTGTATGGTATGGGTTATCTCGAAGTCATAGCCACACCACATTTACCAAACCGGTAAGGTCTCATCTGCTGAGTTCCTCTTTAAGCAAGTATACCTGTGGACACATGTATTGTCAACTGGGCTCTCTCTTAGACTATAGAGTGGCTGCTTTAATCTCTTGAATGCCACAGTCGTGTCTCGTCAACAGATTTAAATGGCGCGATTAACCAACTTCATATGACATATGCCTACCTGGGTTCTAGTCCACATAATAATACAGTTCAAAAAGTTAACAGCAAATTTAAATGACCTCTTCATTTCAGATGCACCAGCCTCCGAGCGCGAACAGTTGTTCGTGCAGAAGCTCCGGCAATGCTGCCTGCTGTTCGACTTCGCCGACGAGCCGCTCTCGGACCTCAAGTGGAAGGAGGTCAAACGGGCAGCGTTGCTGGAGATGGTGGAGTATGTGACGTCACAGCGCGGCGTCGTCACTGAGCCGATATACCCGGAGGCGGTCAGCATGGTGAGTGAGAGGGCTTCTTAAGCGTATATTATATACAGGATGTCTCATTTAAATCGGTCAGTAAGGGAAAGTCTGAAACTATAAGACATACGAAGATCTGTTCTTAGGAACCATGTCATCGATTTTAATAAGAAGAAAAACTGCATTCATAAAAAAAACCTGTTCTCAGCTCGGGAATCGAACCCGGTTGTTTTGAAAAAAATAAACTTACACTATTTCTATTTAGATATCGATTGTGTAGGTCTTAAGCAGTAAATGGCTCTATGAAACATGATGTCTAAAATGAATAAAATGCATTGTTTCCTACACATTGGTTCCTAAGAACAGTGTCTTATAGTTTCAGACTTTCCCTTACTGACCGATTTAAATGGGTACTCAAGCTAATTATGTTTCCGGTTTATTGATTCGCTACTCGATAAAGTGTGACACTTTGGACCGTTTTTAATGCATTGATCTTGAATGAGTTACTCGTTTAAAACACGTCAATGTGAATGTCAAGACACTGTCATCTCTGTTTCCCCTCAGACAAGCATTTCACCAAAGATCAGTTGATTCATACGGCCTTTACGGCTTGGTCCCGGCCGAAAGTTAACCGTGGTTGTTAATTTGCTATGTCACTTACCACGCAGCTAGGTACGACCCATACCCGCTCAATTCTTTTAACAATACCTAAAAGGTCAAAAGCTATGTCTACGTCAGTCAATGCAGGTAACATTGCCACTTCTGACATTTTTATAATCATGCGTGAAGTCGAAAAGCTTAAGTGCAATACTTCTATTTTAATTCGAAATAAACCACAAAAAAGGCTTTGAACGTTTTTTGTCGTCATCAACAAAAGCCTCCTCCAAGAACCACCATAATAACCGGATTTCCTAGGTCCTTTTTTCCCTTAGCTTGATCCTGTTTCGATCCTGTCGTTCTTGGTTACGGTAGCAGAGTTTTCGCAGTCATCATAATTTTTGACTTTGTTTATCGTGTACCCGTTTGACCACTGCACTCTGACACGCTTTTATGCTTCTAGTAAAAGAGACGTGTCAGATATTTTCAAGCCTAATGTTGGATAATATATTATTGCTAATTACTGTATTCTTCCTTATGGCCACTGTACACATTGGGCCAATGTGAAGATATCTACTTGGCGTATGTTGGTAGTTGGCGACCAACACTGGGCGGCCAACCGAATAATGTCGGTGTCTCATCAAAGGATATTAAATGTGAGAATGATCTTTACGTCAATGTGTAAACAGCGACTCTTGGGATCCGATATTTTGGCCCAACTATGGCTGAATGAATGGCTATTAGTTGGCTATTAGTCTTTAGAGTTGGCAATGCATTTACAGTCTTACCAGCCGACTTACCATCAGTTGGCCTGCGTGCTCGTTTGCCTCCATGCTATAAAAAGAACTACTATCCGGTTCAAGTACCTAACCTTTCTCATCCCCCAGTTCGCGATAAACCTGTTCCGGACCTTACCGCCGTCGTCGAACCCCAACGGCGCCGAGTTCGACCCTGAAGAAGACGAGCCCACGCTGGAGGCGGCCTGGCCGCATCTCCAGCTGGTCTACGAGCTGTTCCTGCGGCTCCTGGAGTCGCCTGATTTCCAGCCCAACGTCGCCAAGAAGTACATTGACCAGAAGTTCGTTTTGCAGGTAATATAATACATTAATAAATAATAAATTGTTTATTGTGATTTGTGATGTGGCGCATCACTAGAAGCTGCGCACTTCACTACTCGGCTAGCGGTGACAACGTCAACCACACAGTTTTCGGCTCGCTATTATTTTCTTCAAAATATATTGTTATTTTTATGTGGAGTTTGAGTTTTACTACAGAACCGATCAGATAGCTCCACAGTGACTAGTAATAGTTGATAGATGTAATATTAGGTCAACGCTAAACTAGGCTACACCTGGGACACTTGGATTCGATGTACATGAGAATAATGTGAAGAATAAGTACACAATCCCTAAGATAAGGATGTTTACTTTACCGCATGCAAATCCGAATGAATAATCCATAGTTTATATACTTATACCATTTCAAAAGTATCAGAATTATACATTTTAATAATTTGCAAAAGCACTCACGACAACTAGTTCGCTGTGTCTACACGGTTCGGTTATGATGCGCGAAAACTTCTTTCCTTATTGGTTCCTGCTACGAGTAGCTTTCTTTCGTTTTCTTCACACGCACGATCGATAGTGCGCTCGCGTTCACTAATAATTCATGGGCGTCTGTTTGTCCGCCACAGCCGCCCTTGACCGACCGTGAATAAATGATGCATGTGGCATTTTGGAACTTGAGGTCACTTTGAACTTGTACGGTGTGAAGGCCGCTTTCCTCTACGGGAATGCCGGAGTGAGGTTACGAGAAGATTGACTGGCGGGCGTTCTATTTTGATATGAACACAAACCAATGCATGGTTGAGTGAATTGAAATGTTCCATATAATAGCGGTAGTTACTGAGATATTCATAAAGAACGTCGTGGTATTTCGGGTTGTTTATTCAGTTTTGGTATCTAAGATACCTGGTGGCTAGTAAAGAAATAAATAATGTGTCGGTCAACCCACAACGATGGACGTTGAGGGTTCACATTTTGTTGCTTAATTATGGGCTAGGTGAATAACAGATCAAATCGGTTACTTACCCAACTGAGCGAAGACAAAAGAAGGATAAATAATTAATGATTGTAACAGTCTATGTATGTATGTGACTTAAAATCGGATATTCCACTATAGCTCCTAAACTATTAGATCGATTTTAATAAATGGGGTGTCATATGATTCGTCAAAAACGTGCGAGTGTCATAGGCTGTATAAACGTTGTTTTAGTTTGGAACTTTTTACGAAGTGAAAAAACTATAGGTAGTATGGACAAGCCGTGACGTGACGCTACTGTTGAATTACTTACTTAAGGAGCGACCACACCGCTGCGTAAAATACGGTGATGGTACGGAATCGCAGTGTAAGAGAGAGAGAGAGAGAGAGAGATCAGTTATATGCGTAGGTTAGTATGCGTTAGAAACGTGGCGCATACGTCACGTCACTGCGTCACCGTATTTTGAGCAGCGGTGTGGTCGCTCCATAACTCTATACACATAGTTTTCGTTAATTTAGAAATCGTAACGATTGCTACAATGCGCCCGGTTCTTGGGATTTAAGTCTATTTCGTAGTATGTGCAAGATAATTTATGCCTTGGCGTACATAATGTGGCTTTACTTTTTAAATAAAACCCGAAATTTATTAAAAATCTTTACTGCACGACAAACGTGCACAACAGTTAGAATGAAGTTTGGACTTTCGTATTTTTTCGTAATTTATTTTACTTTCTTTATATGGTTCCTCTCATGGACGATCAATTTATTCCCTATTGTGGGCAGTACACATAACTGCGTAACAACATTCAGTTAAATTGTAATGAATTATACTCAAATTACTTTAAAGCCGTGGTAGCCTAATGGTTTGACCTGCCGACTCTTAAGCAGAAGGTCGTGGGTTCGAACCCGGGCTCGCACCTCTAAGTTTTTCGGAATTTATGTGCGAAATATAATTTGTAAATTTACCATTTGTGAAGGAAAACATCGTGAGGAAACCTGCACACACCTGCAAAGCAATTTGACGGTGTGTGCGAAGTTCCCAATCCGCACTGCGCCCGCGTAGGAACAATAGCCCAAAGCCTCTCAATGTGAGTGCAGGCCTGTGCTCAGCAGTGGGACGTATATAGGCTGGATTATTTTTATACTCTAAATTTAATACTAGTATCTACATTTTAAGGTAGGTCAGGTTAGGTTAGATTAGTACTGCATTTTCCCAGCAGTAAAAAAGGTGACCCCTAACTGACATTGACTGTAATTTTTTCGCAAATAGTAAAAAGAAACGTCTTCGTATCACTATCCTGGAGCAGTTCAATGGATACAAGTTTTGTTGCAGTTGCTCGACCTGTTCGACTCGGAGGACCCGCGCGAGCGCGACTTCCTCAAGACGACGCTGCACCGGATCTACGGCAAGTTCCTCGTGCTGCGCGCCTACATCCGGAAACAGATCAACAACGTCTTCTACAGGTGAGCTCCCTCGTTAACCCACGACGCAATAAGCAATGTTTGGTCGTCTGTTACGGCACGACGAGTACATTAACCCCCTTATTCATAAACGCACAACAAACCTATTTTAGTAATAGTATGCTTTGTCGCTTTCTGTCAGATTCAAATATCACAATGAAAGATAAGGACAAACCATACTTCAAGCACACTTTGGTTGTTGTGCGATTATGAATAAGACGGTAAAATTATAAAATTGAAGGGAAAATAGAAGGTAAAACCCGGGCAAGAGCGTGTCGGGCCATGTTCAGTGGAGGGTTCCGTCGCCATACTACAAATACAAATAAAGTGCACCAACAAAAGGGCGTATCTTCATAGCGCTTACGTCCTTTTGTTGAGAAGCGTAGTTGTTCGTAACTCAAAAACGGTATATCCGATCGTCACGATCACGTGATACGAAGAGTCACGTGATCTACCAGTGACGCGATTGGTTTAAAAACGAAACGAATAAAAACGCTAGTTAGCGTAATGCATCTTGGCTAAGGAAGGGCCCCGGCCGGCAAACACACGTCGACTACATGACCAGTCCGACACTGTAAATACATCCTCCTGACGACCAGACGTCAAATAGGTTTAGTTATAATTACAACCCTAAATAAATTCTAATTAAGGGGTTATATTGATTGATTTTTATGTACTTTGTAAAGTACAGGGGTCGTCACGAGGCTATGCTGCTTGGCGCAAAATTAGAGGGTGAAGGAGCGACCACACCGCTGCTCAAAATACGGTGACGGTACAGAATCGCAGTGAGAGAGAGAGAGAGATCCGGTGAGGACGGTATGCGTTAGAAACGTGGCGTATACGTCACGTCACTGCGTCACGGTATTTTGAGCAGCCGTGTGGTCGCTCCATAACGTTGGTATCTATCCAACATATCTACACCATAACTATGCTACCACCGCTTGCCTTATTCGGCTTGTAAGGTTGATAGGAAAGTGTTAACATTCTAAACGCCTGTCATGTGCCTCACACGCTGTGACGTCATACGCCGACGCCAAATGTTTGGAGCGTTGATCAATACGCTGACATTTGCTGTTGCAGTGTTATTATTTGACTGGAGAAGAAGAAAGATAAACAAAACGATTAAGTAGCATATAAGGTGCTCATAAATATCTGATACGCTTATGCCTTAGACAATAGAGTAGAGTTCAGATATGTTCGTTGGCGACTGTACAAATATTATTAATTATTCCGAAATATATGAATAGAATAGAATATAATAGAATAATTTATTCGGCTATTAAATAATACACATATCTACACTTGAGATAAAAAATACAAAAGTTACCTATTTAAATAATTAAATCTAATGAGTATAACACGAAACAGCCGAAACGGTGCACCAGCTTGGCGTGATGCTGTGGCACGGAGCCGCAGCGCTGATTGTCAGCTGGACCCGTATATCTTATGCTGGAGCTAATTTGTATTGAATACAAAATTGGTTAGGTTAGAAGACTGATCATTAAAAAATAAAGCTTTTAATTGATAAATTACGTGTGGAATCAAGAAAATTCGGATTTAGATCAATTCGGCATTTTGTAGTGTGCGCACTAATAACAATAAGAAAATCCATTATTATATGAAACTAGCGGCGTGCCCTGGCTTCGCACGGGTGCAATAAAAAAACAATTACATAGGTACCTACAAACCTTGTCCTGATAATTACAAACAACAATAAAAGAATTAGCCAAATCGATCGAGCCGTTCTCGAGTTAAGTTATACGCGTATACATACATTCGGCAATTGATTTTTATTTATTTATATTATAGACAAATTGCGGCGTCTCCTCGTGTATTTATCAACGAACACAATGTGTAAAGGCAAAATGTAAAGTTACAAAGAAAACAACAACAATAGACCCACAATTACAGGACGCAAATAGACGAAATGTCGCAAAAACATTTCTCATGCCGGTGACAATGGACCGACGCCGGCCGCCAATTAAACGTAATCATAGGTCTGGGTGTCGCGAACGCCAATAGTTCGGTTTGCACTTTTCTTATACATACATAGCTTTATAGGTTAAAAACTTAAGATGTTTGTGAGGTGACGGCTCCATACAAACGGCGATAACGTTTTCCACCCCCTAAATGTTAACCGATGTCGACCAATTTTTGATACGGTGTCAGTCGAAATAAAAACTATGTCCGTACGTTTCGTTTTTTTTTCAAAATTATTAATAAATTTCGATTTATTCCCGTTTTATTGTTTTCATACAAAAGTAATTTCGGCCATATTCTCTTTATAACTAATCAATATTTTACAAAACGAAACGTACGGACATAGTTTTTGTTCCGACTGACCACATATCAAAAATTGGTCGAATTCGGTTAACGTTATTTTTCGAATTTGGAACATCAAGGTGTCTATACAGACGTGTTACTACTACATATAAATAGAAATAGAAACATTTATTCGACAATCACAAGAAAAAAAACAAAACAGATATTACAGTTAAAATAATGGCAACACACACAGATACCAAAGTTAAACAGTAACGGTGCAGTTACACGTGCAACCCTTCGAGCAATATTGCCGAGAAGAGTTGCTCGTGCAATTGCACCTTAACGAAGGAAAGATATTATATAAAATAAAATAGAAACAATAAACAATTGTAGCGTAGTGTTGCCATGGGTGATTCTGTGACGTCGAAATTGGCGCCACTCAGCACTATGTCACGGCATATTATACCGCGACACTGGTTTATAATCTGACATACAAGAGGTCCTTTATTTAAGTTTTTTTACCTATACTACATATTATAAACTAGCTTTTGCCCGCGACTCCGTCCGCGTAGAAGTCGTTTATCGTGTATCCCTTGGGAACTATAAAATTTTCCGGGATAAAAAGTATCCTATATGATCATCCAAGTATAAACTATCTGTATGCCAAATTTCATCGAAATCGGTTAAGCCGTTTCTAAGATTAGCGCGCACAAACGCACATCCCTAATTAGGGAATGAAAATGAAAATAAAAATGAAAAAATGTTTATTACATATAAAAAACACACATGGCAAAGCATCGGCTCTGGGGACCGAGCTAGAATACCCTGTGTTACAGGCCCCAGTTAAATAACAAAACAGAAGAATTAGAAACAGAACAAAGGTTACAAACAGAACAGAAGTTAAATAACAAAACAGAACAAAGGAATAGATGTTTTTCTCCTTCTTCTTCTTAAAAAGCTTCATCAAAAACGAATTAACTAATTTTATCTATCGTACGGCCGCACTCAGAGACGTCAATTAACTTTTAAGTTTGATTAAAGTTGCTGCTGTCACTTTCTTTGCTATAGCAATAGAATAAGACGCATTGACGTCTCTGAGTGCGGCAATTCATTGATAATTTCTTCGAGTATCATTATATCTGTGGTATGCATGCCATCCATCCCAACGGTCTCATTTAAGAAGCCCGTGAAATTAATTAATCCCCTAACTAGCTTAAATATTAGACACGTGTAATAATTGTCCTAAGTCAAAGGTCAACGAATCCCAGTGACTAACTCAAGCTCAAGGTTGTTTACGTACCATCTAACAGATGTAATCGCCGTTAGGTGCTTTTAGTAAATTCGCTTTAGAGCTGTTTGTTTCGAAGTTACGGTTAGAGCCTTACATGTTAACGGGTACTGTGAGAAGTAAAACTTTATACCCCGCTACCCCGCGATGTTCTGGGTGATAAAAAGGTGGTCAGGAGTTGGGTACGCTATTTATAGGGATGTAACATACGACGCGACAAATTGTTAAGATTGATACCTCATTAAGGGTGAATCAACTTTTAAGGTACTCCCTATTTTCCGAAATGTTTCACAAATTATATTATTTTAGAAAAACAATTTATTTGCTAACGTCGTGGCATACACGTTTATAAAATCAGACAAATAGGCTATCATTTAAAAAAAAATGTTCCATAATATTACAATTTTAAATATTAATATAGTTGGTAACGCAAGAGATGATGTTGTCCCCAGGTTTTGTATGAAAAATGTGCATTTTCCCCTGAGTTACCAGGGTTTTTCGAAAATTAAGTAATATTTGAGGTGCCTAACATGTGGGATCTGTAAATTTGATGGTCTGATTTTAATATTCATAAATTATTATTAATCATAAATCACCAGGAAAGTTTTAGTGCCGCAAAAGAAAAGGAGTACCTTAAAAGTTGATTCACCCAACACGATGTTACCCGTGTAAAAAAATCGTAGTTACATGTGTGGCGTGCAAAGATTTAAAAAAGTTCATTATTTCACTTTGAAAATTTGTATAGCGATTCGCAAAGCACCTGTCAAATTGACACACCGCCAGACATACATACTCACATAGCATAAGCGGTCCGCGACTTGTTTGTCGCTCGGATGTCCCTCTCTAAATTTGTATGTAATAATAAATAAGGACGGAGCGCCCAGCGAGACAATACAAGATGTGCTAACCGCCCAGGAGCCCATTTAACAAAAGCTTGTATAGTCTTTATTTTTTGAACTGAGCTTATCCGCTTAAAGAAGACAATACCATTGAGTGGTTAACTGCAAATTATGATAACGAGTATGTAGTAAAAGCAGATTATAACTACCTTGTAAAGTTAATAGATTATCGACTCTACTTCCTCGGACAGTAGATTACAAATACACTAAAAGAACAGCATTCATAACTCGTCCATTTCGCTACCGCCCGACTCTCAACAGGAACGCACTTCGTAGAAAAAGGACTGAGGAATACTTTTTTTCAATAGGATTATAGGCTCTATGGCCTTATCATAAGATAATAATGCTTTAAAAGAATAAAATCGCTTCACGCGTAAGTACTTGGGTTGCCGTTACCAGAACAAAGCAGATAATAGTATTGTATAGATACAATGCTTTGTCTATTTCGTTAAGTGGATAAGCTCAGTTCAAAAAATAAAGACTATAACTTATATTACAAGTGAAAGTCTCTTTTTAATGCATATTGTTGGAAAGAGACTTCCACTTGTATTACAAGTTACAAGCTTTTGATACATGGGCCCGTCGTTCAGCAGAGCGAGTGCTTCGTGGTTGGATTGAAACAACAATGGCGTTGTTCCAGGTTCATCTACGAGACGGAGCACCACAACGGCATCGCGGAGCTGCTGGAGATCCTCGGGTCCATCATCAACGGGTTCGCGCTGCCGCTCAAGGACGAGCACAAGATGTTCCTGCTGCGGGCGAGTATTGTAACAACTAGCTTTTCACTGCGATGCTGTATTTATTAATAGGCCAAATCCGGAAAGAATCGTGACCTCTATGAAGGAACAATGTGACGTTCTCAATATAAAGGGACCTTATAGAGGCAGGCGGTTTTTGGACCGTTTTTAGAACTGTTACCACAGTATTCGTATAGTTACAAGAATAAAAAGAGCGTAACTGCCTTCCTCCATAAGGTCCCTTTATATTGAGAACGTCACCAATACATGTGTGTATGTTAGTCGGGTTCTATTGTATTTATTTCGTTAGTCATCTAATAAGTAAGCGCTAGTAGAGCGGTTACGCACTGCGTCCGATCCGAATCCGAGAAATGTCGGTCCGTAGTAGCAGTAGAACTATTTGTATCGGGCATTGGATGACGGAATTCGGATCTAGTGCGCAACCTCTCATACAAAGTCAAAGTCAAATCATTTATTGTTCGATTGCAGACGTACAATAAGTTGTTATAAATACATTGGGCGCATCACTATCGACCGTTTCCGGTGTACAATAATTAGAAGAAGCAGGCTTCTAGATAAGGTTTAAAAGTCACTTATATAATGAATGGCATATACAAATACTCGTACTGTTACTTCGGACCGAAATTTTCCGCTCTTAGGTAAATCTACCTTTTACGCGTAAGATTTCGCTTAGAGGATAAATCCGAAGCCACACGTTCGAACTTAATTAAATTATCCATCACACTGGTAGTTGGTAGTCACACCATAATAACGTAATTGTTCCTGTTAACAGGTACTGCTCCCGCTGCATAAAGCGAAGTCGCTCTCCGTGTACCACCCTCAACTGGCGTACTGCGTCGTGCAGTTCCTTGAGAAGGACCCTTCGCTCACGCAACCAGTAGTTAGGTGAGTCAGTCTTGGGACACCTGACGTTTACTTTTAAATGCATAGACAAGGCAAACGAGCTCACTGATCCTCCGAGCCTATAGCCAAGCGGTATACGTTTCTACAAACGTTAAGGCTACGGCACCATCCATCTCGCGCTCGCTTGCTTGTTAAGAAAGTGGGTCGAGTTCAAATATATGTACACACTTTTGTACCTTACTTCAATGGGATTGCTATCGGCTATACCCCCTGGTGGTTAATGGATTCTGAGGCACATGGATATTTGCAATGCCGAGACAGCAAATCTGTTGGCAACCCTGAGGACTAGCATAGACTCTATGCCATAGAGAAATTCCATTCTAGTCCAATACCTAATAAAATATTGGGAACATTGCTGCTTAGTTAGGTTAGTGTGTCACTTTAGTGATATTCGTAGAAGGATATGATAGGAAACCTATTGTTGTTAACCCCCGTAAAGTTTGTATTCTTCCGTGATTGCATGTTTTTTTTTTGCTTTAATAAAAATTAATTCATGTAACAAACAGTACAGTACAAATATTTTTCGAGTAACTATAAAAATAACCAAGATTTGTTTCTAATTCTTTCTAGCAAAACAATGTCATGGAGTTTATATGGCCGTAGTGGACGCTGACGTCACATTCCATGTCGGATCTCTCTGACTAATTAGTAGTTTGCTTATATCATCCGTGTTTTTGGCCGATTTTAATTTTAATTCCACTTTCTATAATCTCTTTTACGGTATTCTTATATTTTGTTAAGAAATGCTATAAAAAAAGTTTGTGTCAAACTTTGAACGGGTACCAAATCTGTCCAGTGACAATGCAAACTCAACTCTTTTTTGTTCCAGAGCGTTACTAAAATACTGGCCGAAGACGCACTCGCCGAAGGAGGTGATGTTCCTGAACGAGATGGAGGAGATCCTCGACGTGATCGAGCCCGCCGAGTTCCAGAGGGTCATGGACCCGCTGTTCCGCCAGCTCGCCAAGTGCGTCTCCAGCCCGCACTTCCAGGTCTGTGCCATATTTTGTTTACCTAGTGTAGTACTCGATTAGGGAACTATTTGTTTAAACTTGAACTTTATTAAACAATATACAAAGTAATAACAAAATGACAAACACTAATTAACAACTATTACATTTTCTGAGATTAAAAGTCTTACTTACTCTAGGACCAGGGGGGCGATTTAAGACTTTCGGGTGCTCGAATTCAAAGTCGAATGAACCCATTATCCTTATTTTTTAAAGCCGTCACTTGAAAGTTAGTGATTGACTTAATATATTCACGAGTTTCATTGTCAGAAAGTCTATGATTACCGGTGTTTTTAATCATATTTTAAATATAAATAAACATACGATAATCGATCAGTTCCTGAGGGAACAGCGTTAGACAACATGTGGACGACGTCGCAGGCAGATGCTACTTATCTTAGCTAGCGGTTCCGGGTTCGAATCTTGGTATGAACAAATATTTGTGTGATGAGCGCGAGTATTTGTATGTATGTATTTCTCTATATAAGTATGTTTATCGTTGTACAACCTCGGAGCTTTAGTTTGGGGGCTAAGTCGATTTGTGTGAAATCGTCCCGCCTGATGTTTATTTTATAAATTTGTTTTAACTCCAGGTGGCAGAGCGGGCGCTGTACTACTGGAACAACGAGTACATAATGTCGCTGATCTCAGACAACGCGACGCACATCCTGCCGGTGATGTTCCCCGCGCTGTACCGCAACACGAAGAGCCACTGGAACAAGACCATCCACGGGCTGGTCTACAACGCGCTCAAGCTCTTCATGGAGATGAACCAGAAGCTCTTCGACGAGTGCACGCAGCAGTACAAGCAGGAGAAACAGAGGTCAGTACATTTACGTTTTGTTACTGTCCTGCTAAGGTAAAGGGCAGTATTTTACACAAAATTACTGTAATAATTGCAACCTCATTACTGGGTAATTAGGTTGCAATTGCTACAATAGTTTTGTGTAAAACACTGTCTTTTACCTTAGCAGGGCAGTGTACTGGATTGTATCGACTTACATGAAAGTCCGTGAAAGAGTTATTGTTTATACGTGATGGTATGCTGAGGTCGCAAATTCGGAACGGCTGTAATATTATTCTGAACTTAAACTTCGTCGTTCCGTGCTTCTTATTATGAAATCAGATAAATTAATAAATGATTGGTGCGACGACGGATGTAGCGAGAATGCTGCTGAATAGGAATAGTGAGAATTATCAATTATATTCTTTGCCGGTGACACCCTAGCCCCTTATCCATATAAATAAAAATCAATTGCCGAATGAATGTACGCGTATAACTTGAGAACGGCTCGACCGATTTGGCTAATTCTTTTTTTGTTGTGTTTGTAATTGTCAGGACAAGGTTTGTAGATAAGTTTTTTTTTTTATTGCACCCGGGCGAAGACGGCGGGCTGCTAGTTGCATATAAATCAAAGTGCAAGTCTTGTAATAAATAAATGTTGATGAATGATGAATTTTTAAGCAGATAGTAATGTAGATGACGCACCACGTCAGGGTCACCCATGTAGAAGGGAGGACAATAGAGAGATTCTAGAGAGATCCCTCTCCAGGCGGGTGTTGTACCTGGGGACCGAAGCCCATTCGGATGAAGTTGAAAGATCTATATATGCAACTTGAACTGGGAAACTTCGATATCGCGATGTAGAACATTAGTTACGCTGCTTGTCGCTGGTGGCGCTGCCCGTACTTAGTTGTCTTCTACGTGCTGCGTGTTGCAACTAGATGTCGCTAGTCGCTTCAGTAACAAAGCCAGTCTGTCCAGGGAGCGCGAGCGCCTACAGCAGCGCGAGGAGTTATGGCAGCGGCTGGAGGCGCGCGCCGCCACCGCGCCCGCGCCGCGCCGCGCGCCCGCCCGCGACGAGCCCGACCTGTCCTACTCGCGCATCGAGCGCGAGGCGATGCAGGTACCCGCCACACACGACTATACACACGCGCCGCCACCGCGCCCGCGCCGCGCCGCGCGCCCGCCCGCGACGAGCCCGACCTGTCCTACTCGCGCATCGAGCGCGAGGCGATGCAGGTACCCGCCACACACGACTATACACACGCGCCGCCACCGCGCCCGCGCCGCGCCGCGCGCCCGCCCGCGACGAGCCCGACCTGTCCTACTCGCGCATCGAGCGCGAGGCGATGCAGGTACCCGCCACACACGACTATACACACGCGCCGCCACCGCGCCCGCGCCGCGCCGCGCGCCCGCCCGCGACGAGCCCGACCTGTCCTACTCGCGCATCGAGCGCGAGGCGATGCAGGTACCCGCCACACACGACTATACACACGCGCCGCCACCGCGCCCGCGCCGCGCCGCGCGCCCGCCCGCGACGAGCCCGACCTGTCCTACTCGCGCATCGAGCGCGAGGCGATGCAGGTACCCGCCACACACGACTATACACACGCGCCGCCACCGCGCCCGCGCCGCGCCGCGCGCCCGCCCGCGACGAGCCCGACCTGTCCTACTCGCGCATCGAGCGCGAGGCGATGCAGGTACCCGCCACACACGACTATACACACGCGCCGCCACCGCGCCCGCGCCGCGCCGCGCGCCCGCCCGCGACGAGCCCGACCTGTCCTACTCGCGCATCGAGCGCGAGGCGATGCAGGTACCCGCCACACACGACTATACACACGCGCCGCCACCGCGCCCGCGCCGCGCCGCGCGCCCGCCCGCGACGAGCCCGACCTGTCCTACTCGCGCATCGAGCGCGAGGCGATGCAGGTACCCGCCACACACGACTATACACACGCGCCGCCACCGCGCCCGCGCCGCGCCGCGCGCCCGCCCGCGACGAGCCCGACCTGTCCTACTCGCGCATCGAGCGCGAGGCGATGCAGGTACCCGCCACACACGACTATACACACGCGCCGCCACCGCGCCCGCGCCGCGCCGCGCGCCCGCCCGCGACGAGCCCGACCTGTCCTACTCGCGCATCGAGCGCGAGGCGATGCAGGTACCCGCCACACACGACTATACACACGCGCCGCCACCGCGCCCGCGCCGCGCCGCGCGCCCGCCCGCGACGAGCCCGACCTGTCCTACTCGCGCATCGAGCGCGAGGCGATGCAGGTACCCGCCACACACGACTATACACACGCGCCGCCACCGCGCCCGCGCCGCGCCGCGCGCCCGCCCGCGACGAGCCCGACCTGTCCTACTCGCGCATCGAGCGCGAGGCGATGCAGGTACCCGCCACACACGACTATACACACGCGCCGCCACCGCGCCCGCGCCGCGCCGCGCGCCCGCCCGCGACGAGCCCGACCTGTCCTACTCGCGCATCGAGCGCGAGGCGATGCAGGTACCCGCCACACACGACTATACACACGCGCCGCCACCGCGCCCGCGCCGCGCCGCGCGCCCGCCCGCGACGAGCCCGACCTGTCCTACTCGCGCATCGAGCGCGAGGCGATGCAGGTACCCGCCACACACGACTATACACACGCGCCGCCACCGCGCCCGCGCCGCGCCGCGCGCCCGCCCGCGACGAGCCCGACCTGTCCTACTCGCGCATCGAGCGCGAGGCGATGCAGGTACCCGCCACACACGACTATACACACGCGCCGCCACCGCGCCCGCGCCGCGCCGCGCGCCCGCCCGCGACGAGCCCGACCTGTCCTACTCGCGCATCGAGCGCGAGGCGATGCAGGTACCCGCCACACACGACTATACACACGCGCCGCCACCGCGCCCGCGCCGCGCCGCGCGCCCGCCCGCGACGAGCCCGACCTGTCCTACTCGCGCATCGAGCGCGAGGCGATGCAGGTACCCGCCACACACGACTATACATACACACGCGCCGCCACCGCGCCCGCGCCGCGCCGCGCGCCCGCCCGCGACGAGCCCGACCTGTCCTACTCGCGCATCGAGCGCGAGGCGATGCAGGTACCCGCCACACACGACTATACACACGCGCCGCCACCGCGCCCGCGCCGCGCCGCGCGCCCGCCCGCGACGAGCCCGACCTGTCCTACTCGCGCATCGAGCGCGAGGCGATGCAGGTACCCGCCACACACGACTATACATACACACGCGCCGCCACCGCGCCCGCGCCGCGCCGCGCGCCCGCCCGCGACGAGCCCGACCTGTCCTACTCGCGCATCGAGCGCGAGGCGATGCAGGTACCCGCCACACACGACTATACACACGCGCCGCCACCGCGCCCGCGCCGCGCCGCGCGCCCGCCCGCGACGAGCCCGACCTGTCCTACTCGCGCATCGAGCGCGAGGCGATGCAGGTACCCGCCACACACGACTATACATACACACGCGCCGCCACCGCGCCCGCGCCGCGCCGCGCGCCCGCCCGCGACGAGCCCGACCTGTCCTACTCGCGCATCGAGCGCGAGGCGATGCAGGTACCCGCCACACACGACTATACACACGCGCCGCCACCGCGCCCGCGCCGCGCCGCGCGCCCGCCCGCGACGAGCCCGACCTGTCCTACTCGCGCATCGAGCGCGAGGCGATGCAGGTACCCGCCACACACGACTATACACACGCGCCGCCACCGCGCCGCGCGCCCGCCCGCGACGAGCCCGACCTGTCCTACTCGCGCATCGAGCGCGAGGCGATGCAGGTACCCGCCACACACGACTATACACACGCGCCGCCACCGCGCCCGCGCCGCGCCGCGCGCCCGCCCGCGACGAGCCCGACCTGTCCTACGCCACACACCACACACGCGCCCGCACCACACCACTATACACAAGCGTCTTCACCGAGAGCGCTCGTAACGGCGGTCGACGCCGTTAGCCTAGTAGGAAGTGACCCTGCCTACGAAGGTAGCGGTCCCAGGTACCGGTATCGGCAAATATTTGTGTGGTAAGCGTGAGTGTTTTTCCTGAGTCATAGATTATCATCATCATCATATCGGCCGACAGACGTCCACTGCTGGACACAGGCCTTCCCCAAGGATCTCCACGACGGCCGGTTTTGTGCTACTCGCGTCCATCGGCTTCCCGCGATCTTCACCAGATCGTCGGTCCACCTTGTGGGAGGCCTGCCAACACTTCACTTTCCAATCCGCGGCCGCCACTCTAGAACCTTTCCACCCCAACGGCAATCAGTTCTACGAGCAATGTGCCCCGCCCACTGCCATTTAAGGTTCGCAATTCGCTGGCCTATGTCGGTGAACCTCGCAAAAATGCCGAGCATTGCCCTTTCAATTGCCCTTTGCTTTGGGTGACCTTGAGCTTTCTTATAAGGCCCATTGTAAAGGACCGCGTCTCTGTTCCATAAGTCATCACATCACTGGCAAAACACACTGGTGAAAGACTTTTGACCTTAGACACTGCGGTTACTGGGACGAGAATATGCTCGGTAGCTTACCGAACGCTGCCCAGCCGAGTTGGATTCGGCGATTGACCTCTTTCTCGAAGTTGGACCTATCTAGCTGGATTACTTGTCCTAGGTAAACATAATGATCAACAACTTCGAGCGTAGAGTATCCAACTTTTAAAGGAGTGGGTGCAACATGAATGGATATGGACATAACTTTTGTCTTCTCCATATTAATTTTGAGACCCACTTGTTGAGAAACTCTACTGAGGTCATCGAGCAATGTGCCCAGTTCCTCCAGGGTCTCAGCCATGACTACAATATCGTCGGCAAATCGAAGGTGAGTGAGGACGTTGACGTTGATGCCAAGTCCTTTCCAGTCCAGAAGCTTGAAAACGCAGCAGTGAGTCATAGATGTTTCCTATGTATTTGAGTATGTATTTCTCTATATAAGAATGTGTATCGTAGTGTTGTGTTTATGGTCCAGGGCATAATTAGTTTGATATTAGGTCAATTTGTGTGAGAATGTCCCCTGATATTTATTTATTTATCTTATACAAGCAAAAAACGTTCATATATGCACCGAATATACAGTCAAAGGCATAAATATCTATACAGTCATCGCGTTCAAATATATGTATACACGACCTTATTGTTAATAACATAGAAGTGTATAGTTATTTATGGCATCTTGGAAATTACATAGTATAAAACAAAGTCGCTTCCCATGGTACCTGAGGAATTATTTTTTTTCAACATTTTCTCTGTACACCGCTCTCTGTAGTCCACTATACTGATTGAAGCTGGTTTCGCCAGGCCCGCAAGCAAGGACTAACGAGCCCGAAGCCGCCGCCGCTGCTGCGCAAGAAGTCGGAGCTGCCCGCCGACTCGGGCACCGTGGCGGCGCTCATCCAGCACCAGCGCGCCGACCAGTTCCTGCCGCCGCCGCCCGAGCCCGACGCCTGCTAGCTAAGGTACACACGCGAGGGGGCTCGGTTATACATTGAACAAAGGCTGAAGCCTCGGAATCGCCTCGTCTCGTAAGTTCAGTACTCATATCATACGTGACGTTACAGGAAAGGGCTTTTAACTGGCTAAATTTTTCTCCGATTTTTAGCCGGCAACAATAGCTGTCTTTTTCTAATTGCGTATGCCAGAACAAGATGCCCTTATATTGGCGGCTATAAATTGCAGAAAAATGTGGCCTGTTTAGCCCCTTGAGCTTTACTGTGCAAACTTGAGAAAACTTTAATTATTATGTCAAATCCAAAGAAAGTTATCCGTACAACGTATTAACCATATTCCACATTGTATTTTGCCCATGTTGCTTCGGTATCGCAATGATATCGAGGACGTAGCTCGATCTGCCAAGTAAATAGGAGCTGTCACAGCATCAACAATGTGATTTAGATATCGAAGCAAGGGCTCTGAAATTGACTACTATTATTATAGTTTTTGAAGTTGCTTATCGAACTCTTTTGAAAAAACTTTAAGTCTCGAAAATGGTAAACTTTTGCATAATGCATTATAGGGACCGAACCCGACACTTTTTTTTTTTTGCTTTTTATTTTTAGTTTTGGGACTTTAGATTTTTTTATTTTTTTTAACGGAGTGGAAATGCGTTACGCTTTGTCCCCACACCGAACCAGCCTAACATGATCTTAGTAAAAATCGCATGGTTTTCAAGATTTGCCAGTTTAAAGTTCTTTTCCAGTACAAACTTTAATCTGGCATATCTCGAAAACCATGCGACTTTTACTGAGGTCATGTTAGGATGGTTATGTCCGTCTTAGGCTGGTCTACCTCCGGTGTCAATGTGGGTTACTGATATTGGGACACCCTGTATATTAATAAACTAGGTTGCAATAGGTGCTCTCGTTTCCTACAGTAAGTGTTTATATAGATATATATTCCCCCACAGGCGGGCGACAGCAGGTCGGGTAACGAACGTGTAGATCTGTGATGAACAACTGACGGAAGTGCGCGGACGCTCAGTTATGGTGACGCCTTGTGGTCTATATTGCAGCTCGGACAACACGAACAGTTTCCAACAACACAGGGGTCTATCATAAAAACGCTGGTTGTAAACGCATAGAAGGTACCAAATAACATCTTTTTCGAAATATTTATAACCGTTTACTGACTTTTATCAAGCGGGAGTGTGGAATAGATTGTAAATAAAAATGTGGAAAGTTGTAGTCGAAACAGCAAAAGGAAGAAATTAGTAAATCAATTATGAAATAAAAGATTTTTGTATTACTGGTGTTAATAAATGGAGGCTCATGTATAAGCAAGCTCCCGAGCGAAATGGAGATTAGTTAATACGTATATTATTACACGAAATGTAGTTCTGTTGGTGTGTTTATGTAAAACTTGGGAGCGGCGGTTAGACGTTTGTAGTGTTAGAGGACACTGTCGTGCGGACATTATTCTACTTTTTATATTTATCTTGATGCAGTTTATAAGGAAAAATCTAGGAAATGGTGTCGTACTATGACAATAACATGTCAATTCAAGATGGCAGTTTCATCTGTTATATATAATTTGTGCTAAATACAACACCAGCACGTTTTCGAGTCAAGGGCAGTAAGTTCAGTGCTGTGGTTGGACTTGAAATAGATGGAACTAAGAGCCTATGCACACGGCGTTTATACACACTAGCGAATTTTGTAAAAAAAAAGAAATCGCTAGTGCGTGAACGGCCCGGGATATCACTTCAAGACCACTTCACACACACACGCACACACTTCAATATATGACGTAATGTTCAATACAAGATTGGTAGTTCCATGGGACAAATGGGAATTCTCTCATTTAATTGTACATCTATTTATATTTAAAAGTTTTATAGTTTTATTATTTTATTCGCCAGTAGTAATTTAAGATCACGTTATCCATGTTATTGAGAAGTTTCTGTCCTGTGTGAATGAAATTGCGGTCATAGTGCATGTAGTAAACACGTCTACAATCGATACTGTCATTTACACACATACGTATACGTACATTCAGCCGCAAAACAGCTTAGCGAAGGTGTTAAATGTATTCTATTTATATTGACAGTGACAGTACATAATTAGATACATGGTGTTTTTGGTGGCACTTGTATGACGCCCAGCCGCCGCCCCATTCGTTTAAATGATGAGAGAACGGTATCAATATCAATATGTATCACAGAGCGTCGGCAAGCTTGTGTTTACTTAAATTATTTTTATATGAAATATAAATTAATGTAATCCACCATTCCACTGCAGATCCTAAAGATGCTAAGGTAAAGGCAGTCCGTGTAGTGTTGTGGACAACAGAGAAACAAACAATCTTTTAAATCCATCATTACATAACCTATGAATAAAGTCCACTGGGGTCCGTAGCTCGGCGTTGCATTGACAAAAATATTTGTTCAATGCATACTTGAAGTTGTATGAGAGATGTATTAAACCGAGTTAAACGACGTCACGATTAAATATTTTTGCACATTAAATATGCGTACCTAGCCAATCTCGGCTGTCTTTATTGTAGCGTCTCATTACTGACCGTATGCAATGCCATCCTTAGGGTCAGTTTACACCGAGACGTGACGCGACGCGACGAGGCGCGTACTTTTTAAGATAGTTACAATATATAACTTTATTTATTACTCAAAAAGGTACACATTTCATTGAGAGAATCCTAAAATGGCCCACGGCGTCGCGCTGCGCCTTCATTCGCCTCGCAAATGGCCTCTTGAGCATACCGTCGCATCGCGTCTCTGTGTGAACTGACTCTTACTGTCTCATGTAATTTCACATAACTGTTAAATAAGTACCGTGAACTCTGTCAATTTCGGCTAATATTTGTGACATCGAATGTTACCAATACTATCCAAAGTTGTCATAGTTCACGGTTGTCTAAAAACTAATTAAAGTGTACCTAAAATAAATGAACACGCAACTTTATCATTAAATCATAAACTTTAATGCCTTAATTTAAAGTCTATCTATATTGACAAAGTTGCGGGTGCGTCGTTTGACCGACTCGTAATTTATATAGTTAGTAATCATGTTTATACGGAGCCATTTATAATGTAGATCTATAATTTATTGTTTATAAACCAAATATGCATTAACTTTTATTTTTTAACTAAACAACAAGCCATTTATGCGGGCTAGGTGAGATATTTTATATTGTAACTAAAGAGCCGTGATCAAAAAATCATGTTATAAATAAATAAAAAAAAATTGAAAACGCAATTTCAGTGCAAGCAACCTATATTTTGGCCTCAAAGTACCAGACATTGATTTACACCTACTTATGGCAGGATCGTCACTACGCCTTCAATTAAGATTAATTGGACAATTGGACATGTACCGACGATAGGGTGCTTTACGCTGCTAGGGTTAAGTTCCACCACCACCATCACCACCAACTTTATTTCAAGTTATTAGAGGTGGTAATTCTACAATCGCTGTGACGATCGTATTTTTGATGGTAATAACCGGGACATTTACCCTTTTCGTGTTTTTATTTATTTTATTTTGATTTAGATTTAGTTTATAACGGTCAGTGCGCATGAGTGGCTCGTTGCAGTTATAGAGGAATGTTAAGCGGTGAGTTAGCCATTGTTTATGCCTTAACTATAGATATAAATAGGATAATCAGCAGGTAGGCACTCACGGCGTTTCTCTTAGTTCGCTCCTGCGCCGGGGCAATGTTTGCTGCTACGTTTCGTATGATTTTGTTACGAAACATGTACATTTTTAGGCATGATTAGCCTTGCAATAAAAGTTGCAGAAGTTTGATTGCTGTCTTGCGGCCGCACTCAGAATTATCTTTGCTATAGCAATAGAATAAGACGCAGCAACTTAAATCAAACTTAAAAATTAACTGACATATCTGAGTGCAGCAGTTCCTCTTACTTCTGTGCAAGAACGAGAAGCCTCATTTTGCTGTTTCTTTTTAGATTAAAAGTTAGAGTAAGACAGCTATCAACTTCTGCATTTTTATTGCTACTCTAATCCTCGCTATACGTACTTCATCATAGATATTGCTTTTTTAACCTTTTTTTAATTATACATTTCAATCATGTCTCAGTCAATAGGTAGATTTTGCGCTGTCGACAGTGACGAATTTATCCGACGATAGCTTTGTACCAGTGCGGATATATTCGTTAATGGCGTTTAAAAGTTTAAACCATTTTTAACCCAATGGTATAATGGTTTTTAACTTTCGCGATATCTAAACGTACTTCACGTGGCATGACACTGTACCAGCGGAGGTCGCGCACAGCAGCTCCGCGTCGCAGTGATTCAACGTGGACTCGGTGCTGCGGTCGGTGCAACAAGTTTTAAAAGGCTATTCGGGTTCGGGTATGATCGGTTACTCTCGCATAAATTCGTATGAGAGCGAGAGAGAATTACCCAACGGCCGTTTAGAACTTTTGCACTGTAGTGTATCTATGTTGTGCCATTAACACGCGGCCCGCTCGCGCCGTCACTTATTATTATGGAATATTTGATTTTAAGTCTATATTTGAAAATTTGAGGCGTTGTGATCAGGTCTTTAGACCTCAGTCGCGTGCCGGACGTGCCAAAGGCCTGCGAAAAACGCCCATTCACTTGACAAAGGGTACATCAACGCGACACTAAAGTGACCACTTGTGATCTATAGGCGGTAATAGGTACTTGGAATAAGCAGCACTTAAACTTGCATCAATAAGTATTTGACCGCAACTCGAGGAGGATTGCCGGTCCTGTTTTTTATATAATATAATATTTAGTGGTTGATTTATAAGTTTAGGAGGTACAGGAAACTGCTTATCTCTTCAAGCCTGTAAGGTTCATAATTGCCACCAATTGGTTGCTTTTTAGTGTGGCGTTGGCATGTGTGCGATGTTTAACGTATTTGACGTATTTGTACGCTTCGAACACGCTTTTGTATGAAAGTGAATCATAAATTATGGAATTATTTTTTAGATTAATGAATTAGAGTATGAGTGATCACCTTAATATAATTTTGAATGTTTTATTGTTAACGCTTTAACAAACCGTGCGTATGGTCAAATATAATAGGTATGTTACTGTACACTGTTTTGCATTGCTTTTATGGGATGACTGTTTTTGTCTGTGTTTTGTGGTAAGTGACTGTTTAAGAAATGTACATATACCAATATCACATACAAATTAAAATCTTTTTGGTATTTAAGTGCTATTACTAAGCAGTTAAGGTTACAAATCTTAATTCGCATTGCTAGTACAAATTGATTGATAGATTTTTTACAAATCTAGGATAGGGTGGACTAGTTAACGGAAAAGTAATTTGGGATCACACAATAAAATGTAATTTAATTAGCATAAATAACTGTTGGACTTAACTACCTTTATATTGGACTTATAAATAAAATGTATCTAGTATAGCTCTAATGCAATTGTAGTTAGGTACAGACAGCAACTTATTAAATGATCAGCCCCGAATCAACAATTTTTCCGAACCGGAGCTGATACTTGATAGTGGCGCCCCCTCCAGCGTTGTGAAACAATCTTAAAACATTGGCGCCCTTTCATTTTGCCGCCCGGGACAGGCGCCCCGGATTTCCACTCTGGGTCCGGGGCTTACCTTGATGCTGTCATTGTGACTAGTTTCTATAGTGGCTCTACAATTAGAGGTAATGACTGTAGTCGGATAATCTTTTAATAATTACTGTTTATTTTAGCTTCTGGTTTATGATCGTATAAGCTAGTTAGCATATATACTCCTAGTTCGTGAGAACATTATCGTAAATATAAATACAAAATACATGAAACAAACCTACATATCCAATCCATATAATTAATATTATTATTCATAAGTATAATTTTTTCCTTTTAATGGTTTGATAAACGGTCCTGTTTAACATTAACAAAATCATGAATAATATCGATTTAACTGTTATAATAACGGCCGCACTCAGAGACGTCAATTAAGTGTTAAGTTTCATTAAAGTAGCTGCTGTCACTTTCTTTGCTATAGCAATAGAATAAGACGCGGCAACTTTAATGAAACTTGAAAATTAATTGACGTCTCTGAGTGCGGCCGTATGAAACTTAAATTTAATTTAATCTTTTAATACAAACCCACCCCTCCCCTCTTCAAACCATTCAAAGTTTAAAAGTAAACATTCCAAACATGTTTACGAGCGATAAGTATACTAACAGTCTGTATCACAATCGTCACGTTAAGCATATCTGACAAATAAATGTATCCCTTTCCCTTTCTTACACTCGAAATATAAGAAGATGTCGATTGTGCAACAGGCCCTAAATGTAGTTTTTAAACAGTCACTTACATCGACTGAGTGGTCGCGAGTGGACGGATGACCTCACCTAGCGAAGCGTCACGCTGTTCAACAAATTGATAAATTTTGTATAAATATTTATGACGATAGTGTAAATGTTGAATAAATTGTAACAGATGATATAAGGTGCTTATGATTATCGTTATAATACAAAGTTGTGCATATAGCCATGTGTTTTATTTTAATCATTTGAAAATTGGTTTGTACAGTGGTGGTACCAACAGATTTTTATTCATCACCAGTGGTCCAGTGGGACTAAAATTTCCCAGCTGTTACCACTAAACTAGCAACGGATGGGAAAAAATCCTAGTTGTTACTAGTGGTAACAAATTGGTGGTACTCATAACAGGAGGGAATAGCACGGATAAAGGGAAGAAATATATCCTAATTCTATGAGAAACTACACAAATTCTTCAAAACTATTTAATCGTTATTTCATTATCCTTACAATTTAACATAAATAAAGTACAGTGTAAACAGTATAATATCCTTCATACCGGTGCCTGCTGTTCTGGCGAAATATGTTAGGTCGAATGTATCACTTCCCAAAAAGCTATTTGTTTTATTTCCAGGATACTAAAGCAGCTATATAGATCGGTTAGATTAGGTTAGAGTTGTGAGCACCATACAATAATAGTGGAAATACCTTTTTGGCAAATGAAAATTTGGTATTAGATACATTTGATCATATTTCGTCCAAACGGCAGAGGGCTCTATACACATTATAATAAATAATTACAATAATTTCGATTTGATCACATATAATATTTATTTGAGAACCGAATATTTTCGCTAACTATATTGTCTTAGACCTAGTTCGTATTCAATTCAAATTTTTTTAATAATTGCATCTGTCCATATTTGCAGACAATTTTGCCAATGTCAGTGTTTGAGATAGTGTTCGGTTCTTGTAATATTGTTCGGTAATGACTTGTCTTTATAAACGGGAGATCTGTGGCGAGTGACCCTCGCCTCACGCTCCGACCACTCCCCCGTGCTCCACTCTCGCGCAGAAGCCCAAGATGGCGTCCGGCTCAGCAAACCGATCGACACGTGCAGCAACCAACACTTCCGCCACAGAACTCCCTAGTTCGTATTGAATATTGTTATTGGTTTACATCAGAACCGTAAGGCTCTATACGCCAGTCAAATGCTGCCAGAATTTATACCTTTCGTAACTTAGATGAAAGCAAAAGGGGGAAGACATGGTACCAGGCGCGCGCGGTTGAAAACCTAAATATAGGTTCCGAACAGTTATCCCATAGAATAAGTACGAGTACATATAGCAAAGAAGCCGGACTATAAAATGAACTTTGCACCAGTTATCTTTCTCTACTTTTTATATTACGTATTTCATAAGAGGAAATGAGACAATAAGTAGGCTGTTTTTTCTTCTTATAATGTCATTGTCGAAAGTTTTTAAAACGTTAAATTTGAATGGACCTCTAAAAGCCCGCGAAGGGACCTCTACGAACCTCCAGCACTACAATTATCCAGTATTAATTTTGTGTCGGGGTGACTTCTTCATTAAGTAGCTTTATTAGTTTGACAGTGATGTGAAAATATATCGATATTTTAAGATTTCCAAAAGATGAAAACTTGATAGCAGAATTGATTCGGCGAGTAGGCAGGGAAAATTGGATACCGATGAGATACAGCAAACTATGGCAAAGGAACAGACAGTCACGCGAGTGATCCTGTATCTCTTTTTTGGTTGGTTGTTATCCCCAATATTGTAATACTTATCGTTTCTTTACTTGAAATATCCTTGACCTGCTGTGAACAAAAAAACTTCGAAGAGGGACCTATAACTTAAGCTGCTAAATTTTAGCATAATATAATATAATGTTTTAGGGCCAATTTTGTAATCTCCAGATAAAACTTTCTGTCAGATAATTAGGTCTCCTTTTCTTTCATATGACAAAAAGCTTGTCAAAAATAAATAAATTAGAACAAGCTTTTATTGTCTGTGTACTTTTTTTGCACTGTCATCATCAACTTATCAAGACCAAATTTACGAGTCCCATCTCGGTGGGTCTACGTGAGGTATAGCTGAGGATCCTGTTGCCACCTTCAGCCTCCATCATCAGAGCTGCTCAATGACACCATAATATTACATTGTTTTGTACGGCGACACCGCGTCTTCCCCTTTTGCTTTACTTAACTTCCACACGATCGGGCGGTTGGGCCAACCGACAGGGACGCTGCTATCTGTCAGAATGAGATAGTATTATATATGTCTCGTTCTTACAGATAGCTGCGTCCCTCTCGGTTGGCCCAACCGCCCGATCGTGTAGAAGGGGTATTAGTCTAAGGGCCTATTTAACAATCGATTTCATCTGCCAAATAAAGATAGCCCTCTCCTTGTCTATTTTCAAGTGTAAGAAAGGGAAAGGGGTAAATTTATTTGACAGATATGCTTTACTTGACGATTGTGAAACAGGCAGTATGTTTCGTAATTAACCTTTTCAAAGCGCGTTGCAAAATCTATGTAAATTCGATTTAATCCACACGAAAGAAAGTGATTACATTTGGCGTCGGTGACTTTTGGCGTTTTTGGCATTCAAAAGGTTAATTATAGAGCTGTTTATTTCAGATTGTTGGAGGAGATGATTAAGCTATATTAGTACAATAGCCATAAAATGGTTCTCCAATAGCAATAAGCAGTTAATTATAAGCAATTTTATGGCCATCGCAAACGAACACAGAGCGCGTCTTCATGGAATGATAACGGTATACAAATCAAGTTCATTTTATTTGTTTGCCTTGCGTCGAAGTAACTTACAGGGAGTCATAGTAGTTGTTATGGCAGTGTCACAAGAGCTGACTTCAATGGAAAACAGTGAGTACATCCAGATATCCACTGAGATCACCTGACAGGACCCGCAAAGTATATACATTTCATTATTTATGGAAAAAGGAAGTTCTCAATTCTTCGGAATCTTTTTGTTTGATGAATTTACAATTAATCTGATTTCACCCATTTGTGACAGCTCTTGTGAAACTACCTACAGTGACACAAAAAATAAACACTGTTTTAACTAATGTAAAACACTAAAAATTAAAAATAGTAAAAATGTGGATTGCATTTTTTATGACAACATGTAAATAGGTATGCCTAAATGAATGAATTTTAAGCATCACTTGATACTTATCAAAATACATTTTATATGTAATACAAAACAGCGTACACGTCGCGAGTAAAGTCATGAACAAAGCGCTAGCCGACTGACAGTTTAGACCTAGAGTTATAATTATACGCCAGAATTAACTCGAGCCTACTGTTAGTGGGTAGAGGCAAATAGATCCCCAGAAAGAGAAACGTAAGTATTATTGCGTACGTACGTAGTCGGTAACCTAACCTAACTCATGATATCACAAATATCGAAATATTTTTGTTGCCACACATTTCTTTATTTATTTTTCTATCTTCTACTACACCGCACTGCAATACATTTGTTGGTAAAATATTTAATCCGCAAACCGGGTTTAAACGAAATCATTTTTGTCTTCAAATTATATCATTTACTTAGTTTTACAACAATAATATTTATTTAGTTATAACAGTTTTTTACATTTATACAAGACCTATGTGTATACTTTTGCTAATAGAACGCGTAATAATCTAATAATATACGATCGTTAAAAAAGTTTTGGACGCTTAGGGTTTAGAACAAACCCTGAATTTTTAACTATTTTCGTTGAGTAAAATCCAAATTAGCCTGAACACCTCACTGACACTAAAAACCATCTTTATTATTGTATTCATGTAATTTATTTTAACAATTTCGACTTTTGGCCCTTAGTTCAAGCTACATAGTGTTCAATAAGGGAGGGGCCTTAAGCCGTCTCGTTTGCAGGGCACAGATCCTGTCCTTACGCTGCAATCCATTTCCATGGTTCCTTGAACGACCACAGTAGACTATCTACAACAGTAATGCCCTTACTAATAAACGTTGAGTAACCGCTGAGTAGTTATACCATGCTTTGTCCTTATCTGTCATTGTGACATTTAAATTCGACAGATAAGGACAAAGCATGGTATAACTACTCAGCGGTTACTCAACGTTTATTAGTAAGGGCATTAATATGGGCAGTATATTTGGTCTTAAATATGTACCTGATTGAGTCACCATAAAGTTGCCTAATGCGGCGTTGAAATTGATTCAACTCAACAAGACGTATGGAACTACTATCCAAAAAATAAAAATAATTTAAAATAACTACATACACGATTTTGCTTCAGGTATATCAATAATAAAAATATATAGGCAGACCAGCTGCCCGACGATAAGAAAGGCTCATTACAGGGAAAATGGTATTAATGTAGTATTTGATTAGCTGGACAGGCATGTACCCAAGATAGGACTTTCAAATACCGTTGAAGAGGCAGAAGACCTTTCGGTGAGCTTGAGCTTGCCAATAAAGCACAGCAACGTAAAACACGTGTTTGAAAAATTCCGTCTTTCAAATATTATGTACACGACAACGTCCGTACTTTGAGAAAAAACGTGGATATTGTAAACGCTGTTTTCACGACCTTTAAAAATTTCAATGACGAAGTAATATTTAAACTGTTTAACAAATACTTCGTGAAAGCTTAAGCAAAGTGAATACACATACAATTTAGCGATAATTTAAAAAGAAACAATTTGAAAAGGACAAATAGTACGATTCGTATTTTCTTGAAATAACAACGGTGATCCGGCTTAAGATAATTTAACCTTTCTTTATCAGTGCCTTATTAGTAAAATCAGTGTTTTCTAAGGTAAATTAATATAGGAAATTGGACTATCTTTTTGCATTACTAAATGCATCTTGTGTAGACCTAAAACATACCAGGGCAACACTCAAGGCGAAGAGACTAGGTTAAGTATCCCAAAGCGTATTTACCTCCATGTATCGCATGTATTAGTTCACATTTCTACCAGGGTGCTAGCATAATTTTCCTCTAATTCCATCACTCCAATCCACAAGGAAAGACGTCTCAGTGCGTCCATAAAATCAAGTTGGTAATGTGCTAGAGGTACCAGGAGAACATGACACGCCAAGGGGTTAGGTTTGGTGACTTATCTACTTTCTCCGCGTGCTGAGCTGGTGGTTGAGGTGTTCTATCTCGTCGTGCTGCCTCGTAATCTGCTCGTTTAGCCCCGCCACGTGCTCCGTGAGGACAGACATCTGCTCCTCATAGTTGTGGGACGTCGAATGGAGCTCTTCTTCCTATTAAAAGTTTGTCAGTATCAGAGAGATAATGAAGCAATGACAACTCAACCTTGAACGTGACATTATGTTGTATAGCAAAACTAATGAATTAACTGACATTGTATTTGTTTATTGTTTATAAAACTCTATGTTCTACAGTGAAATGTAAAATATGATGTTTCAGCTTACCAATCTGCTGATGGTTTTATGTTTCTCGTCTATCGTGTGCATGTCCGTGTCTCTATCCCTCTCCATCTCCTCAAACCTTATCCTCAGCATCTCACACTGCAAAAAAAAACGAATCCTCAATAAACAATGCTTCTTTAAAGCTATGTATCATAAGGTAAAGAAAAATAATTAAAACTTTATATCATGCATTATGGTGCTAGACCAGAGTGTAAACTGCCTTAATATAACAAAACATTAAAATATGTGAACCTTACCTCTTTCACATAATGTTCAGTCTTACTCTTCAAATGTTCCCTCTCCACTTTCAGCTCGCTTATTTTATTCCTAAAGTACACATTTATCCGGTCCTCTCTCGTCTGAATCTCATGTCCTAGGAGGAAAGGCACTTCCATGCTGCCCAGCAGCCCGGTGACTCTTCCCTCTCCATCCACAGAGGTGTCCGAGTAGAAGTTGAATTCCCCAGAGTCATGGCCATCCCCTCTCCTCTTTTGGGAGGCAGATATATGCTTAGCTATCTCCAGTTTCAGACTCTCGTTCTCCATTTGGAGAAGCTCGTATTCCATCCGGAGTTTTTGGTTTTCCTGCAATATAAATAATGGTGTAAATATATTTTTATATTAGTGAAATGTGAGATTGACTATGAAAAAGCCCTTAAAACCATTTAAGGATAAACACCTGTTCTACAGTGTGTGCCTTTGCTGTCATCTGTTCTACAGCATTCAGGTCATCCACAGAGCTCAGCGCGTCCTCACTGCCGACCTGCAAACACCAGTTCTCCATTCATGTATGGATTGTGCAACACTTAATAAACAATATTTTGATAAGTTATGTATGTGCTCTTTATTATTATGTGATACTCTAATAATGTTAGTAACTTGAATTATAAGTATGAATAATTATAGTGTGATTTAATGTTATTGGTCATCTTTTTGGTAAAGTTTATGTGTACAGGTTACACCTGTACCCTAGTTTAGAATAAATATACAAATTTTTAACTCAAAGTAATATTATGTACCTAATACAAAACTTTAGCATCGCCTGTCCATAGAATTGATTAATAAATAAATAAAATACATAAACAAAAATTATGCGCCGAAGACGCAAACTCTGCGTCCAAAGAGTTACTCTAAAATGTACGGTGGCGCGTCGGGTATTGTTCATGCGCAGGGCACTGTAGGCGAAACCGCTTTTTTTTCCGAAACTGTAAATATTTCAGGATTTTAATAAAACTAACCTAACCTACAGAGTTCCACACGAGAGTCCTGAAATATTTACAGCTTCGAAAAAAAGTGGTTTGCCAAATGATATGTTTGTGAAATTAATCAGTTTGTGAAAGGTTTTTTGGTAAAATGACAGGATACCGAGTCAAGTGTGTTAAGAAAATTAAATAGTTCAAAGTGTTAAACAACTCCTGTGTCATGGACAAAAGCTAGAGCGAGTAACAAGTAATTTAACAGTATTAGCAGTATTACCAAACTTCCTGCTTCCGACATGAAGTCCCCATTACAGCTGGCGAGGCTCCCCGAGGGTGCCTGCTTGTTCGGGGTCCCGCCCAGACGGTCCTTCTGCGCCTCTTCTAAAGCGAACTGAAGCTCGCGATTCTTGTTCTTCAGCTTTGCTACTTCACACTTGAACTTGCTGTCACTTTCACACATGTGCTTCTGGTAGTCATCTAAGGCGGCTGTAACCTGGGACAGCTCAAATACTTTGTCTGTAAGCTGAAGGATTGGTATGGTAAAGATTAATCAGTATTATTTAAAGTGTAAAAAATAAGTGTGAGTTTAGTAAAAATTGGGCCACTATTTGGAGTAAAATTGGCAACATGATCCATTTTAAGCAAAAATAATTTTAACCCAAAAAATGTGAAAAAAATAGTGATTTTTCTTAACCAGACATAGTCATAGATTTGGCTCTTTCCTTCAAATTAGCAGTTTCATCTTAATCTGAGAAGGCATTTGAAAATTTAAATATTTACTCTTATAATAGTTATAGTAGTTGCTAAATATGAGAACCTGTAATTGGCTATTTGTGGTTAGCTAAGTTTTCTAAATTTATATTAAGCTGTTGGTTTTCCATGTATTAATAAATAAATAAATATAAATGTTTAGTTACTTTGAGGTATAAGTAGTTGTACCTGTGAAGCATACTGCGCATTCTCAATGATCTTCTTTTGGAGCTCTTCCTGTAACAGCCCTGGGTCCAGAGTCGGTGCCATACTGGTTGTTGCCAGCTTATCATCTTTATTTTTACTCTTCTTTGTGGATTTCAACTAGAATAATAGTGTAAAAGATTTTATACAACATGTTACAAAATAACCTGTAAAAAATCAAAGCCAAAAATAATGCAACCCTAGTAAACTGTAATCTCATAAAGTCCTGCTAAGGTTTTCATACATTGTCAATGGACTCTTTACAAGGGACCTTTTAACAATTTTTCTGCTTTATGGGTATTTTTGTAACACCCTGTATACTGCAAAACTAAAGTCCATGCTATTTGTATAATAATATGTTCATTTAATAATATTATATATGTATTTGAAATACATCATGAATCTAGACACATGTGTATGCATACTTAACACGTTAAACGCCATGGAGGTCACCATTAGCCGGCACTGCTATTATCGTTAGGGCTGTACGAAAATTTATATTTTTATTATTTTTACACTTACTGTTTTCATTCTACGCAGAAAAATAATATATTACAATTTAGTTTTTAATGTTTTTATACAATTTTTACGCCTAAATCACAACGCCGGTCACACGAGTCCTCCACAGCCTACGCGGAAAGAAATTCGAATACGAGAGGCCGCGCGGGCACCCCGCCGGCGCCCCCCGACACCTGTTCCCGTGCATCGATTGATTCCGGAATGTTACGATTTACGATTTTTTTTACACTTAAGGATAATTAATATTTTTAGTAATGGATGTTTGATTTACTAGTAATTCGTAAATTAATTAACACATATGTTTTCTGGGGACAGTCTAGTGAAAATCGTCTAAGTCTTGTTTACAAAAAAACAAAAAGTTTCATTTGAATACAAGATCACGAATTTTTTACAGAAATTTATTAAAAAACAAAAAACACAAAGCACAGTTCTTTGGTTTAGGTGCATAGTAAGAAAACAAATTGGCTTGGTTAATAAACTGACCGCTATTGACTAGTCAAGTGTGTAAAACCAAACCTTATAATTTTTCTCCTTGTCTTTGGACTCACCTGCAAGGCCTCGAGCTCGTCCTGCAGCACGGACACGCGCCGCGTCAGCTGCTGGTTTCTGAACGAGAGCGAGTCTATCTCCAACTCTCCTTTCCTTAACGCCTTCTCTTTCTCTTTCAAACTGTCCCTCAGCTCATTAGACTTGGCTTGTTCATCGAGAACACCCTTCTTTAAAACTTTAACGTGAACTCGTAACTGCAACGGAAACAATAAATTTACAAATTGCCGACTACAGTGCCTGACAATAAGAAACACTTTATACCTTTGAATATTCCGACGCCAATTTTTGGTATTTAGCCTGAATGTCACCCGTTGGTAACCCGTCCATGGTTGGGTTTCACGTAGATGCAGACATTACTGTTTGACGAAGGATTTCAGTCTATTAGCCTAACTAAATGTTGATAAAACACCCACTTTTCTGTCGTGAAAGAAGTGACATGACACAACATACATACGCAAATTTGACATTTACGGCAAAACAACGAGTTCTAATCATCGGTAAATGACTACTCGATTATTCGGTTATGACAGAAAGGACTTTAAAATCCTTAAAGTTTGTCAAAAAATAATTTTGTCTACAGTTTTATAAGTAATAGTATATGGCCTCAACAAGGGCTGATGATATCTTCTAGCTTTATCATCATTCATCAGTGAGGCAGTTTTTTTTTCAAATGAGTAATCGATTAAATGACAAGTCAAACTAATCTGAACATCACTATGCCAACGGTAAAGAGACGTATTTCGCTACTCTTAACCCTTCTTCTGTGTTTGTTTAGGATCCTAATATTTTGAATATCCTTATTTTTTTGCTTATTTTTTTGGACTGAATCCTAATCGAACGGTATTTTTTTCACCTCCCACATACGAGGGGTTAAAATACAAGCGTGTACCTATATCACAAGCTCGTCCCTACTTATTGAAATTTTAAATCAAAGTAGGTACCTACTTATTTTTTGTCACATTAATTACTTCATTATACTTCATTTAATTAGTTATTTTAGCAACCTACTTTACAAAATCAAACTTTAAAGTAGTAACCTAAAAGTTTGATTTTGTAGTACTGGACACCTTGTGGGGGGCCCCACACGTGGTGGGGGGTACCTTCGTTGACATTGTCATATCTATCACAGACCATTTGACGTCTTAAAACCTCATGACAACATGAAGGATAACGAAAGAATACCTATAATGACATGTCTTTCTAACTCGTTATGAATGTCAAAATAGAAAAAGGTCAAACATACGTCTTTTGTTGTTTCATAGTCCAATTTCCTAATAAACTCCAGATTGGGGCATATTACATTATCAATATCATCACGATAATACTGATGCCATAATAAAATACTGCGCTTTTGCCCGCGACTCCTTCCACGTGGTAGTCATTTTTCGTTTATCCCTCGAGAACTTTCAAACTTTCCGGGATAAATAGTAAATTTTTTGTTAATCCAGGTAATAAACTACCTGTGTGCAAATTTTATAAAAATCGGTCGAGCCGTTCTTGAGTTATAAATGGTGTAACTAACCCGACTTTGTTTTATATATTTAGACTATCTGCGAACAGTCCAAAACATCCTGGAACATTCTGGAAAATTCTTGATGAAGATTTATTCATTTTAACCTAAGGAGCGTACTTTTGGAGATATAATTATAAAGGTTGAAAGTTTGGCTCTTTAAAAATTTCTACATCAGTCGAGAGCATTCATAAATATTTGAGAGCATTCTACACTTTGTAAACGTATTCTTACAAATAAAGATTATTATTATGATTCTTGATTGTGATACCCGAGTATCGCGTGATAATATTGATAATATAATATGTATTAAAATGTTCTGAAATCTAACATAATCCATTACATTGCTGCAGTGCGTTATGGTAGAAATTCGTACTGCAATTACTATAATTAAGTTTTATGTTTATTTTTTGGAAAAAAATGTGTACGAGAAATAACTAAATAAATAATAAAAATAAAAATCTAAAACATGTAACTGATATTGAACTTCTGAACGTTCCATCAGAAAACCGAGGGAAATCGTGAATTACCTTACGTTTTTTTTTTATAATGGCAACACCGCGTCTGTTGATGTGTCGTGACTGTCTCATTGGAAATATCAATATTTAGTATTTTATGAAAGAAAAATAATAATTTCGTAACAATTTTCAACATTTATATACTTCCAAAAATACCGCATCTTTCAATGCTAAAGTCATGGATGACAGGTTAGTTGTTGACGAATGAACTACATTGCAACAGGTACCGCAAGTCAGGAACAATGCAAATTTTGTCTAAACTATTTGTCATTCCACAGAATCATGGATTGTAGCAGTTCTAGCATCGTTGAGAATGAGAACGAACACCCACGGAGCATATTACACATCGACATCGACTGTTTTTACGCTCAAGTGGAGATGCTGCGGAGCCCGGAACTGCGCGGGCTGCCCCTCGGCGTGCAGCAGAAGAACGTCGTAATCACGAGCAGCTACGAGGCGCGCCGCTGCGGCGTGCACAAATGCATGCTCGTCAACGAGGCGCTCAAAGCATGCCCCAACCTCAAGCTGGTCAATGGAGAGGACCTACAAAACTACAGGGCGGCTTCTAACAAAATCTTCGAACTCCTTTTGAGTTGGAAATGTCCAGTGGAAAAGTTGGGCATGGATGAAAACTTTATAGATGTCACAAAGGTAGTACAAGAGAAATTAAAAAGTTCAGATGTGAGTAACATTACAGTGCCTGGTCATGTATACGAAGAGCCAAGCGTGGAGTGCGCGTGCGGTTGTACTATGAGACTGAAACTAGCATCTCAAGTAGCCAGCGAAATGCGACAAAGGATATTCAGTGAATTAGGTTTTACAACTTGTGCAGGTGTAGCACACAATAAACTGTTGGCTAAACTAATCTGTCCACTTCACAAGCCCAATGACCAGACCATCATATTCCCTGAGCATGCTGAGGGATTCATGTCGTCACTGCCGAGTGTGCGGTCCATTCCAAGTATTGGTTCAAGGACTTCTGAAGCACTCATTACTCAGAAAATAATGACTGTAAGTGACTTACAAGAAGCACCATTAGATCTTTTAAAGAAGCATTTTAACAGTGACATGGCTGTCAGACTGAAAGGCCTTAGTTTAGGAAATGACAATACTCCAGTAAAACAGTCCGGAAAGCCTCAAAGCATAGGGCTTGAGGACAGTTTTAAGACTGTTAGTGTTAAGAGTGAGGTCGAGGAGAAGTTCTCTGCGCTGCTACAGAGGCTGCTGGTACTGGTTAGAGAGGATGGACGCATTCCTGTGTCACTGAGAGTCACTTTACGGAAGAAGGATGCCAAACGACTCAGTAGTCATCGGGAATCCCGGCAGTGTCAGATATCACCCTCCATATTCACAATATCTAATGGCACACTTGCAGTCACCCAAGCTGGCCAGCAAAAACTCCTCAGCACCATCATGAGATTATTTACCAAGCTCATTGACTTGTCGAAACCATTCCATTTGACATTAGTGGGGCTAGCATTTACCAAGTTCCAGGAGCGAATGACAGGGAGAAGTTCCATAGTCAACTATCTCATGAATGACATATCCGTCCAGTCTGTACTAAACTTGCAGAGTGACTGTGACACATCTGCCACAAATATGGACTATTCTGCTGCATCACCCAGCAGTAGCACCACAACTGACTTGTCTGATGCAGAAGTGGAGCCTTCACCCAAGAAGCCTAAAAAAGTTAACTGGATAGCAAAGAAACGGTGTCTGTCTAAAGGCGAAGTTGCATCACCAAGCAAACTGAAGGTAGGAGAATTACGACTAAACTCAAAAGAGTTAGAGAAAGTTTCAGAGCTAAGGTTAAATTCGCGAGACAGGTCTTTGACCCCCAGAGCCAGTCCTGCTAAAGACATGGCTGATAATTCAGATACTATGAAAGATGTTGCAGAGGGTGGGAACTGTGATAACTGTCCGAGTGATATAGACAAAGAGGTGTTCAGCGCGCTCCCTTATGAGATGCAGCAAGAGCTCAAGGCTATGTGGAAGAATCCTTCCAGCTCTGGCATGGCCCGGAGTAGCCCCAGGACCATGAACAAAACAACCCCAAACACACTCTTAAAATATTTTGTTCCACACAAATAGTATTAGTAAGATTTTATCTTGTTAATTATTTTAAGTGATAAGCAAATGGTTTCTATTTTTTCAAATCATACATTTTTATTCTGATCAAATAATACATGTTTATGTTAAAAAAACATCTTTCCTTTCCTACCCGATGACACAACCAAAATGAAAGGCAATAGTTAGGGTATAAATGTGCATATCATTTAATATCTATACTTTTTACAGCTTCTGTGACCATAGAGTTCAGTTCGTTATACTTGTGCACAGCGCGAATGTCGACGCGCACGGCCTGCGCGAGCGCCGCGTACGAGACGACGTCCACGTTCAGTTGCAGCCGGATCTTCTCCCCGTCGGTCGTCCCCGCGCTGTCGCTGTTCTGTTGCGATGTCTTTTCGCGAATTTGCTTCAGTCTTCTCAACGACTCCTCAGTTCTCTGAACCGAGGTCAGCACATCCTCCACGTATTTATAATATCTGAAAAAAAAAATACACTTTAAATAACGAATAGTAGTTTCTATTTCTTCAGAGGCAAAATGCAATTATTGTTTAGCGATTACTTCCGGAAATTTGCGACTTACGACCATTCTGTTCCTCAACTGACTCAACTTTACTGTTGTCGGGACTTCCGTCAGTCGCTAATTTCGTTACAGTTACTCATGCAATGACTCATTTCTCTCGGTTATCACGACGTTACAAATTAACATTGTTTGTTCTGAGAAATGTTTAAACGAGGAAAATGTACCAATAAACTTTTGAATACTTACGACACTGTCATAACATTGAACAGCGCTTCAAATACGTCTTGTACAAATTCGTTGTCTAATTTTTTTCTTGCATCTTCATCGAACCGATGTATTTCTTTAGCGACGACGTTTATATACGAGCACGGGCGCGTCGGGACGCTGCGATTAGTCTTTCTGTACAGCCTAGGGATGTCGCTGACTTGTTTTAATTGGACGTTGAAATAGCCAAATAGTTCGTTAACCACACATTCTCGTATCTTGTGCTTGGTCGCTCGCATCATCTCCTGAGTAGGCCTGAGACTCAGCTCCAACAACTGGGTATTCTGGCAAGGTATTTTTGTTTCTACTAACTGGAGGAATTGCGGCAGCCTTTGCAGCAGAGTTTGCGTATCTACGTAAATGCTAATACTGCTATCTATTAGAGTTTTGTTGGTGCTGGTCGATTCCGAGCTTGGAGAGGCCGCCTGTAAATTAAATATTATTGAAATTCCTTTTCATACTTAAGGTCGCCGCGTCGCACACCATATGACCATACTTATATGGGTGATTCCACGAGCGTTTAAACCGCCGTCAGTCCCTTGATCGCATTAAAGTCGAAATTTCTGTAGCTTTGGATGCCATTTTCGGTTATTTTACAGAGTGTTCTGACTTCTACAAAATAACCGAAAATGGCATCCAAAGCTAGCTGAAACACTTGTGGAATCACCCATATCCAATAAATGCCACATCGACGACGATTTAAATCCAATTTTCTGTTCACCGTCTGCGCCAACGCATTCGCTAGTCAACCGCTTATCGTTAAAATCAGGTTTACAAAAGTTGTACTGGCATATTTTCGTTTGCTTAATTAATTTAATTACTTATTAATGTAAAATTGCGTAAAAATATCGAATGTAATCTATAAACTTTGTGCATAGCTATCTATTGAAATGTGTATATTGTCGTGATTGGAGTTCTTTACGAGAACTTTCAAACTTTAACATATTTTTATATTGTGTACATGTCAACAAGCCACATCGTGATCAAACGTAAAAAATGCCACGCTATCAGCTCACCTGTGTCCTAACCTAAGCAGCATCCTAACAAATGTAACTACCCTGTCGCAAGAAGGTAAAATCACAAGAATGAGTGGCCACCTTACGTGACAGGGTTCTACATTCATTTCCCGTGGCACTGAGCCGATTGTCAAAAAACAACTTGTCCGTGTTCGTCGACGAATTACTAACCAGTGAGCATAGTTCCGTCAGTGTTGAATAATAAATAATAATAATTAAATTACCTCGCACCTCTTAAGTTTTTCGGAATTTATGTGAGAAATATAATTTGTAAATTTACCATGAGCTTTTCGGTGAAGGAAAACATCGTGAGGAAACCTGCCCACACCTGCAAAGCAATTTGACGGTGTGTGCGAAGTTCCCAATCCCCACTGGGCCCGCGTGGGAACTATAGCCCGAACCCTCTCATTGTGAGTGGAGGCCTGTGCCCAGCAGTGGGACATATATAGGCTGGATTATTATTATTATAATTAAATTACCATCAGTGGCGTAGCTATCCGTGAGCTAGGCGATGCCGTGCACCGGGGCCCTCAAGCTCAGGGGGCCCTCGGGCCCTGACCAGCAAACCTCACCGTCAAACTGAACTCGATAAAACCTAGATAGGGCCCCAATTTTTTAGCACCAGAGCCTTTGGTTACCCAGCTACACCATTGATTACCATGGGTGACTTGTGCCTTTAGTTGCAGGTTTTGTCGTGCTCAAATGCTCGGTTAGTAAATCATCGACGAGCTCATCAACAAGTTGCAGTGTATAACCCTGCTTGACTACTCCATCAACACTATGTTCTTTATTAACGTAACAGAACCCAAAACAATGATTTTTAGAATGTTTGTCGGTTTGTCTGTGCCTTTGTTAATCTCAGAAACGGCTTAACTGATTTGGATGTTATTAGGCACACAGATAGTTTAATACCTGGATTAACACAGGATACTTTTTATCCCGTAGAATTTGATGGTTCCCGAGGGATACACGATAAATGCCTTCTATGCAGACTAGTCATTGATAAGTGCTGCTGCACCAAACCAACCAACGAAACAACGAGAATTACACATACCTGACTACAGAATGCGCAGGCCCAAGTGCAGTATCGGGAGAGCAGCTGCAGGGAGAGTTTCCAGAACTTGTGCGCGAGTGCCTCGATGTAGACCTCGTCAGACCAGCACTGCTGCACCGCGTGCCAGCAGTTGTAGGTCTCCTTTAGCACCAGACCGTCGTGGTCTCCCTTCGTTGGGTTACTCTGTAAGGTGGCTTCGAAGTTTCCTGGAAATAAAGTACTAGTCAATATGGTTATTCCCAGTTGCCACTCATACTGACCTCTTAAATATCTAGACACACTAGTTTAAAGAACAAGCCGGTCAACCCTGCAGTGGGTATATTACACGAACTCATTCAGGCTACTGGCTGACTCACTCATCAAAACCTAAAGGGCATTCCCCGAGGCAGGTCTTACAGCACAAGTTTTTTCTTTTTTTTTCTTTTTTTTAATAAATATCAGGGACAATCTCACACAAATTGACCTAGTCCCAAACTAAGCTCTAGGCTTGTACTATGGGTACCAGGCAACGATATACTTACTTATATAAAGAATTACATACTTAAATATATAGAAAACATCCATGACTCAGGAACAAATACTCGCGCTCATCACACAAATATTTGCCCATACCGGGATTCGAACCCGGGACCGCTAGCTTCGTAGGCAGGGTCACTACCAACTAGGCTAACCGCGTCGTCGAAACAAGTAAAGTAAAAAATCCGAAAAGTGCAAATAATATACTTCTACCCTTCATCGGAAAATAGTAAAATTATGATCTCCATATTAAAATGTATGGCATCCATTACACGGTAGGTTTTGCTGTTAGTTTTGCCACAGTCACTCCAGTGACTGACAGATAACCTACCGCCTAATGCGATGACTGATGCTTGAATGACCATTATCCAGATATTTTGATTTTTGCATCATGCACCATAAGTCATGACTGATTGAATTGACTGACCCCAAACCTATCGTCTAATGGACGCCTATGAAACATTATATATGTATACAGGTGAAATTAAATTCAGAGTCCAAATTTTGGAGATTAAATCAGTAAGTTATACTGACCAACTTTCACTATGAGACCAAACCCGAAATCGAGAAAAAAAAATATCTACCCTCCCATCAATTTTGGCTAGTCAGCTGACGATGTTGAGTATGGGAGGGTAGATTTTTTTTTCGCGATTTCTGGGTTGGGGGCACCACATGAGAACTTTGCCTTTTTTTTCATTTATGTTTTTGATGGGATTTCAGCATGTATTGGCAGGTAGTCAACATACATATACAGGATGAAATTAAATTCAACGTCCAAATTTTGGAGATTAAATCAGTACGTCATACTGACCAACTTTCACTATGGGACCAACCCCGAAATCGCGAAAAAAAAATCGACCCTCCCATACATTTTGGCTAGTCAGCTGACGATGGGATGGCTTTGTATGGGAGGGTAGGTCCTATAGTGAAAGTTGGTCAGTATGACTTACTGATTTAACCCCCAAAATTTGGATGCTGAATTTAATTTCACCTTGTATATCGACGGGTCTCTGACTCAACCTCGTATATGAACATTTATGAAATTGGAATATCTACTTTAGGACGCGTACCTAAAGTGGATATTCGGATTTCGTAAAATTTCTTATACGAGGTTGAGTCAGAGACCCGTCGATATGTATGTATGTTGACACCTGCCAATACATACTGATTTCCTATCAAAAACATAAATGTAAAAAAGGGCAAAGTTCTCATGTGGTGCCATCACAAATGATAGATATCATCCTTTTAGATATCATCAAAAATAATGATATCTAAAAGGGTACCAAGTTTGGCACTAGATTGTTGACAGTCAAAGTAATTCGACTAAAAGTGTTTTGAGCCCTAACTTGGCAGTTTTCTATAGAGTATGTTATAATATCAGGCATTTGAAAAAACTGCCATCCTGCCTGCCGGAAAAAAATTAAAAAAAAAATTTTTTGTTTAATTTTTTTTTTCCATGATAAAATCACATGTAGTTTCATCCTTATTCATTTGTGCACTTTATTGCGGGACACCCTGTATAAGAAATTAATGTAATAATCTAAACTTATTGTTCAAATAAACATAATTATACTGACACACATTGCCTAATCTGGAATTAAAAGATACTGTCTAATATTTTTTTTATATTTACCTGCAATCTCCTGAAACCGTATTTGGAAGTACACTGGTAAATTCCACCTCCGCTGGAAGCTCCTGTACTCCGCTGTGCCTCGGAGTAGCTTGACAGTGCCCTTGTCGCCATACTCCTCCAGTTTCCTCAGAAACTGGACACTTTCATTATACCTTTGGTAAAATATTTTAGGGTTCCCAGGGGCAAAAATAGATGCCAAGTTCACTTCCAACCTGCTTTCTACCTCACACCAAAAACAATTGACTAAGAACCTATATGGTTTAACAAGGAAGGACAGTTTGGAATGTTCCATAACAGCATGAAGTAACTTCAGTTTTGTATCTAATAGATTTAAGACTCTTTCATAAATGCCTTGAAGTCCATCTTTGCCCTTCTGGAGTGCTGGCTCCTTGATGATATTGTTTAGTAATGGAGCTATAGCTTGCTTTCTCACAAGCATTTCTGTTTCTGCAACTCTGTCCAAAGAGGAAAGGGTTAGTAATGCTTTAAGCAAATTTGCTTCATCATTGTCATTCCAAAATTGAAATAGGAGATCATTTAAGTGTTGGACAAGCTTGCCTCCGATGTCAGTGAACTGTGTTTTTTGATTCGGCTTCATCAGACTGTCACACTTGGTTATAGAGAATTTCAATTGATTGTATTGCATAGCAGCCCTGTCAGCAAGACCTATTTGCTCCTGTTTCTTCTTATTGGATATATCCTGAAGTACAGTCTCGAGGGTATGCAAGCTGTTTGTTGTTTGACTGTAGTATCTAAGGAGCTGCTTTTTCTTCAGCAGGCCATGTCTCTGATTAAGCCACATGGACAGTTCTTTCATGGAATCTTCTAAGCATTGTTTTACACTCTGAAAATTTTGTCATGAATATTCATATAATTATTGTAAGTGGATAAGGTTCAAAAAGTTGGACTCAAATAGCAAATAGTTAAGCATAGCTAACCATACAAACAATAAAGGCAAAAAAAGTTATTTTGTACAATGAAAAGTATCATAGAAAATTTAATTATGTGAGCTAGCATGCCTGACTTTTTGAACTCCATCCAAGTACTTTGTAACCATATATAATTAATGATGCAGTTAGTCTATGAATTTATTGATCTTTAGAAATCATCATCATCATTTCAGCCGAAAGATGTCCACTGCTGATCTTTAGAAATAGAAAACTTTTATTTCAAGCTTCAAGAGCTTAGTCTGTATGTCAATTTGTGCAAGATTGTCCCCATATTGTGTAGTAAATATAAATTTTATCTTACCAAAACCTCTTCATTGAGCTGTATCAAAGGCGTCTGAATTTTAGTAATCGCCTTATCAAATCCAATAAGCGTAGCTGACAAATTGACGAAATTAGCGTAGTCCTTGTTTATTAGCTCTATCATTGCCAGCCTCAGGACCTTAAGGTAGGCTCCCAAGTCATCTCGCATGCTCTCGAGAGACGACACATTCTGGTGCTCCGCGAGGAAGTTATCCACGGAAAAATTCGTCTAAAACAATTATGATATCAATACAAAATCCATTCACACCCTATAACAGTTTATTATTGATAAAACAAGTTTTTTACCTTGACGAAGTCATTCCGATCGAAGCATAAGCCGCCCGGTGCCGGGGGAAGGGTAAACCCTGCAGTATCGTTTTCCATATTAATAAATTATTGGCATTATGTTTAAAAAGGCACCACCGTTGAGAGGAATCATCGAAATTAGCTTTTAAATTATCTATTTAGATCACTTTCATCGGCGATCATTTTGACACCACTGACGTAAGCCTGACAGATTACACGTCAATAGATAAAGCTGTTCGAGCTTTGTTTTTTGTTGCTATAAAGTAAAAACACAAGCCCACTAGCTCTTTGGACTTTTATCCAGTACCTTGAATTGAATGTGCGTTTTTAGCGAGGTTTGTATACTTAATGAAATAATGAAAAACAAAAAATGCGGCTCCTCGGGAAACCCTGGCCAATGGGACGGCAGCAAATTCACAACTACCACAGAACCCTATTATAATGAATGAGACAATGAAGAATCATGAGAACAAAATTACACTATAATTGCTACGACAAGGTTCCATCGTGAGAAGTCCTGACCTGCCTACTGACTCGCCTAGCTGATAAAGCCTTGTGCATCTAGATATTTACCATCAAAATACAATTACCAGAATTCAAAGAAATATATTATTGTACACATTATATAATGTATATTATGCTGATCCCTAAGCCCTAAACGACAAGTAGACCGCTTCTGACTCAGACGCTGAAATAGGGCTGCCGTCACTTAAGGAGGCCGGACAAAGTGATTCACAACCCCGATGCCACTATGTTTTGATTAGGATAATAATAGGACGAATCCGCAGAATGAGAGTGGCAGCCCTACGCTGACACAATTATTACAAAATAGGTTTCTGTAAACACTTAAGTAAATAATTCCAGTAATCTTATCCAACGTACAATCATCGTATCAAACATTGTACAATCATCTCCAATAGGTTTACTTAACCACTGGCTTTATTTTAACCACAATTCATTTCAATATTAGGTTGAAGACAGATTTGAAAGATGGACCTCGTCATAGCTAAACTCAAAACCAAACTTAACCTTGGTAACCTATACCTTCATAGGGCAAAAATTATCATGTCCGTAATGGGGGTTTGGGTGCCTACAAAAAACGAGTCAGCTTTGTACAAACTGCACAGATATTTCATGGTGACTTTGCAGTACTTGTTTCTTGTATTCCAAGTGGTGTACATGGCAGGGGTTTTGGGGGATTTGGAGGAGGTGTCTCAGTCCTCGTTCCTCCTCTTCACTCAAGCTTGCTTGTGCTTCAAGGTCACGGTTTTTCTTCTTAACATGGATTCTTTCAAAGAGCTGCTGGGACAGATGGATTCTGAGGTGTTCAAGCCGCAGACTAGGGAACACGAGGAGTAGGTTGGAGTAAAATCTGGTAGCAATTATAATTATTAGAGTAAATTATTTTAGGTGACGTGTATATATACCATATACCTACCTAATATGAGGCAGTGTTAACATCTAGTAAACTGTAGTGACATCGGGCCACATCTGAAAACTTCTAACAAGACTAAAACATCGTGCTACGTACCTCTGGTAACTGCGGTAAAAAATGAATAAGTACTAAATTAAATCTAAAGAGGATTTTCAAGGCATCATCATGTCAAAGATACTGGCACCATTTCCTTGCTGGACAGCAAACCTCACAAACCGATCTTCGATACTAAAAGCATCAAAATGGTACCCGGTGCTAAAATATTGTTTTTTTTTTCTGCTCACAATCGCCTGTGCTACTGTGCCAACACTTTTTGTGGGTCCAAAGGACGATATAAAGGTTAAACGTTAAATGGTCGATGGTCTGCTTCATCAGTGCTTGCAGAGTGTAAAGCCGCGTTTAGACAAACGTAGTGTAAGGCTGCCTTTCCATTAAAGCGGAGACGAGCGGAGCGGTGTGAAAAGGACCAATCACCTTATACAGTACCCACACTAACGCATAGCACACAGAAAACTAGAGGAATCTGATTGGTCCTTTTCACTCCGCTCGTCTCCACCTCAATGGAAAGGCAGCCTAAGTCCGCTCTGCTGCCCGGTGGATTGACAAGTTGTAGACTAAAAATAAGTGGCGTGCAGTAGATGGATGCGGACTGCCCACCCGGGATGGTTGTGCCGCTCACTTGAAGAAGGATTGAAGGTACGTTCTGTCCAGGATCCTGAAGCAGCATGCGGCTCGGATCAAAAGGCTGCTGATGGGGTTCATGGTCAGCTCACAGACCACTTGCAGCCTGTTCGCCCTGCGACCGCTCTTCGACGACGCCAACCGGAACTTTCCTTTCAAAATGTGGTGATTCGATTTTGTATTTTGTTTTACTGATAAGTAGGTATACAAGAACAAAACCGTTCTTAAGGTAACGAGGCACATTTACAAATACGTTAATTATGTAACATTCAGACTAATATAAAAGTTGAAGAACAGATCGAGGTTGCAACAGCGTGGTCCTGTTTTGTGAGAGCTGACATTGTGTACGCTGCTGGTAACTTAAAACCGTTTATATCCGTAGGCAAGATGCCATCCTCCTGACTCTATCTAGCCGTTGCAGGATGCCCGTGAGCCCCGAGTCCTCCCCGCAGTACGAGCTGGGCTTCCTCTTCCAGCTGCTCACGATCTCCATGAGCGCGTTCATGTATTTCGGGGTGGACAGCGTCTGCCTGTCCATGGTCATCTTCGGCTGCGCTCAGATGGACATCATCAAGGACAAGCTTATGAGCGTAAGTGGCCTTTTGTCTTTTGAGTGGATGTTGAAGAGGGTCCATACGGATCGCTACCACCCTTGTACTCGCTACTGCCACTTCACTTGTACCAGCATTCGCACTGTTGTGTTCTTTCTGGATGTGGAGAGGGGTAAGTCATTGAAATAGGTCGCTTGCATTCCATCTTGGTCCTCAGGTTGGCAAAGCATATGCAATGTGCAATTTGAGTATGCCGTTATTGAAGTTTGTGGGCTTGAGAGCCCATTGCCATGAAGTAGCGTTCCATAATATGTGCTTTTGCCGAGTATTTTTTGGAGTCGATAGCGACTTTGCCCAAGATCTTTAAAGTTTTATGGTGGATTCAGTAGGTAGGTATACTTTTGTAATGAAGTAATCAATGGTTGGCCGTGCCGCCGGAGCACGGCCGGGCCCCGACACGGTGTAACGTGAATCCAGCTTTATTTAGCACCATTCAAGACCGACTAGCACCACTTAATTGTTCGTGCTTGTCGCTCAGTCGTCTCTTTCGCTGTGAACCATATATAGCTCGAGAAAAACGCACCTAGGTACTAGTTTCAAGTAAATACTGTCAATTTAAACAAGTTTTAGTCGACATAAAAAAATACTTACAGCCGCACTCAGAGACGTCAATTAACTTTTAAGTTCCATTAAAGTTGGTGCTGTCACTTTTTGCTATAGCAATATAATAAGACGCAGCAACTTTAATCAAACTTAAATATTAATTGACGACTCGAGTGCGGCAGTTACGGTAATTAATCTCGCTAGCCCACAGGCCCCCCTAGCATGCATGCAAGAGATATTTACAGGTGCTAGGGAAATGAATACATATATTCCATATTCTAACGTAAGTCTTAACGTTAGTCTTAGGTTTAAAATAAAAGTATCACGTCTTGATAACATCGGTATAAAAATATGAAAATCGCTATAGCGCTTAGTAGTATCTCAATATAATAACTTGTAATTTGACATGAAGTGCAATTTATACTGTAATTTATATTGAGTAATAAAATCTGAATCTGAATCTGTAATAAAAGTCAGGACGGGACACTTTTATTTTAAACCTTAAGCGTTTAAGTCTTACGTTGGAATATGAAATAGATGTAGTCATTTCCCTAGCACCTGTCAAATTTTATCACGTCTATGCATGTTAAGTCTGCAGTGTACTACATACATACTTAACTGTTTTTTCCGCTATCAGACAACAATTTTCAGATCACTCCTGCCGAGAAACGACACGGAGATTCGCTGGATACGAAGAGCTTAACAGCGGAGCATTACAGAACCCTGATAGAGTGTGTCGTTCAGCATCAGTGTATTGTCCGGTAAATTAAAAAAAAAAGTTAGAAAATAGTGTTATCGAATTACTGCGAAATGATTACACAAACGTGTTCCTTTTCTGATATCCTTACGATATTTTCTTCTACTCTACAGCATATTATTTCAAAGCCCAGGATATATATTGCCTGTGTAAGCTTCTTCCAATTTGCCCTATTTGCAGTAGATCCATAAGGGGCCAGCATTCGATCTCTCTGATAGTGTCAGAATTTTGTCGATTGGATGTAGGTAATTTTGACTTATTTCTTTATCGCGACATGGTTCTACGGTCTCAAAAATTAAAGTTGTTGACAACTTCTAAATATTCATAACTCGATTGATTGATTGATGGATTTATTTTAAATGCTGCTTTACGATTTTCGAAATCAAAGAAAAATAATAAGAATTGACCAAAGGATTGACGTAAGCTAACGATGAGTCACGTCAGCCGCTTATGTACATTTTGTCGATTTTCTAAAATCTTGCTAGTGCATCTAATGCATCTCTAGGACCCCAGTTTGTGCCGTTATGTTGTGTGCACACATACATGTACTTCAGAATTAAGTTCTTTCAGATTCATCAAGCTCCTGGAGAACACGTACCATTCGCATCTGTTCTTCCAGCTCAGTGGTAGCGTCGGGCTGATATGCATGACGGCATTGAGGATTTTAGTGGTAAATACTTACTCAAAGCAAAGAACACGGCACATCAGTCAGCGTCAGAAATCTACGCATTCGATGTTGCCAAAAATATCTAAACACAATCTAATGGCATCCTTACTAATATTATAAAACCGGTCAAGTGCGAGTCGTGCCCTGAGGGTTGCGTACACATTTGGCCGGTTTTTAGTATTTGTTGTTTTTCTATAGAGTTTGTTCTATCATACCAAATATCATATACGATATCATATCAGCGAATTATTGCGCAGGTGGAGTGGAAGAGTGTGCAGTTCGTGTCCATGGTGATGTACCTGTCGGTGATGAGCTCGCAGCTGTTCCTGTGCTGCTGGAGCGGCCACGAGCTAACCGCCACTGTGCGTACATTATTATAAAACAAATCGTATACTTTAAGTTCGTTAAACTTGTATAGGTAAAGAAATTATTTGTCAAGGTGTGTTTTCTCTGGTTTCTACCCTTGGTTTCTTGGTCTCCCAGTCACTACATAAATAATTATCAGAGGAAAATATCACACAAATTATCTCAAACAAAGCTCTAGGCTTTAATTGTGCTTTGTGTACTTAGACAAAAAGATACTTTTAAATATTTAGAAAACATCCAAGACATAGGAACAAATACTCGCGCTCATCATGCAAATACTTATTTGCCCTAACCGGGAATCAAACCCGAGATCGCTAGCTCTATAGGCAAGGCCACAACCTATCTACCAACTAGGATCAAGGCCTTAGTCGTCTTTAGCCGTTATGAGCAGTTGAGCGAAAAATTAGGTAAAGTAACGTTTTAAAACACGTGTTTACACGTGTATGTAAATGTTAGATGTGATAGTGGATCAAGGAGGTATGTCACTTTTTTCGATCTACATTTTTGTGACTTAAACGAAGGTGTTAAGTCGCAATTTACCTCGCAACTTCTTCCAGTACATACCCGCTTCATCCACTCACGTCTTCGTTTATCTTTCAATCACACTTCAAGCCCAAGTAGCACAAAAGCTGTATAAGAGCTTATACAGCCATTATAACTAGTTTAAGCATTCTAAGGGCTGTATAAGCTCTTATACAGCTTGTGTGCTACTTGGGAGGGATTTGGATGAAATTCGGGGGTGTGTGCGGACGAAGTTGCAGGCAAAAGCCAGTATTATAAGGCCACGAGGCTACTTTCTTGCCTTTCAATCGGAATCTCGGACGTATAATATGGGTCCAGTTCGTAATGACAACCCAAAATAGCAAATGACTAGATCGCACAAAGTCTAGATTGCCAAATGACCAGGGGGCCTAGCCAAGATGCATAACACTAACTTAACGATTTCCGGTCTCAAAAAAAAATGTATAGAATCGACGGGGACCCGGGGATAGATTCCATACATTTTGTCAGTTTTCTAAAATCGTTTAGTTATACCCCTTCTACACGATCGGGCGGTTGGGCCAACTGAGAGGGACGCAGCTATCTGTAAGAACGAGACGTATATGTTACTATCTCATTCTGACAGATAGCTGCGTCCCTCTCGGTTGGCCCAACGACCGTGTAGACGGGGTATTAGCGTAACGCAGCTTGGCTAGGCCCCAAGGTCGGAAATACTTTTGTAGAGTTGTGAGCTGCACACAGCGCTATACGAGTGCTGCTGGTACGAGCAGCCCGCGGTGTTCCGGCGCGCGCTGCTGTTCGCCATGATGCGCGTGAGTCGCCCCATGGAGTTCCGCGCCGGCCGCTACGTCACGCTCTCGCGGCAGACCTTCGTCTCGGTGAGCGACCTCACCTAGAACCTATAGATTACTTAGTAGCTCTTATTTAATCTGTGCTATAGAGGACGCCCGCGACTTCGTACACGTAGAGTTAGTTTCCCACTACTCCCCCTATTCTGCCCGTTGGGGGTTAATTTTCAAATTATTAGGTAATAGAGCCAATTATTCTCCAATCACTAGGTGCCAATATAGCCTGGCAAAAAAATTGAGCCAGTAGTGACAGCTGGAACTACAATATTTTCAAATGGCAACAGCACCAGGTTAAGCATTGGATCATGTTGCCAATTTCATTCCGGACAGCGCCCTCTGTTTTTGGCAGGCTACAACTAGTATTTTGAATGGCAATGCGGGTTTTCTTTGGTTTTAGAGTGTTCCATTCATTCCCCACCTTTTAAACTAAATAAAGTTTTTTTTTGCAGATACTACGCATGTCGTATACTTACTTCGCTGTACTAAAGCAAACTAACAGCCGGATCGAAATCACGGAGAACTAACCAATTTAGTTATTTATTATTAACACTAGCCTTTGCCCGCGACGTAGTCGTTTATCGCGTTTCCCGCGGGAACTATCACATTTCCCGGGATGAAAAGTAGCCCGTGTTAATCCAGGGTATAAGCTCCATTCCAAATTTCATCTAAAGCCGTCCGCCCGTTGCTGCGTGAAGGAGTAACAAACTAACACACACACACACACACAAACTTTCGCATTTTTAATATTAGTGGGATTTATTGCACAAAAACGAGTACTTACTTAATGCCTAATGGCATTCTAACAGTCGACCAATACAGACGCATTATCTGCCGTCCCTTTGCCGAGATCTTTCCCCAAGTGCCGCATCTTTTGGTTTATACGAAGCTCGCATACTGGTAATGCCGCGTTTACACTATGCCCACGCCGCGTGTCGCCACGCAAATCGGTTTCATACATTTAATTAGTATAGGACATTATATTGCTCCCGCCCCGCGTGACGGCATGTATGAAACCATCGCGTGGCGACACGCGGCGCGGGCATAGTGTAGGTAGCCCTGGCGTAAAACGCACAAACGCGTTCATGACACGGTAAAACGCTTGTATGCGTTACCGGCTGTAGATATAACGTGTTAAGTTAGTAGTAATAATAATAACAATCCAGCCTAACAGGCCTCCACTCACAATGAGAGGGTTTTGGGCTATAGTTCCCACGCGGGCCCAGTGCAGATTGGGACCTTCGCACACACCGTCAAATTGCTTTACAGATGTGTGCAGGTTCCCTCACGATGTTTTCTTTCACCGAAAAGCTCATGGTAAATTTACAAATTATATTTCGTACATAAATTCCGAAAAACTTAGAGGTGCGAGCCCGGGTTCAAACCCACGACCCTCTGCTTAAGAGTCGGCAGGCTAAACCTACCACGGCTTTTTTTTTGTAGTAATAGGCAGACATTAAAATTACCGGCACTAATTTAGAGTCCCAAATACTTAAACTCAAGATAATTACGTAGGTTTAATAGTCAATTAGGGGCATTAAGGGAATTTATTTAAATTACTATCCACTCCCTAAAATTACTTGCGTTTCTTGTTGTTTATGTCTAAACAGTTATACAGCTAATAGGGCTTTATAATTATTGTATAAATATTTGACAAGGAGAAAAACGATCATCCACAAATTAGTTGTTTATTATAAACCGCGTATCACATATGCGTAGTGTACAATTACGACATTTTAGGCAAAAGTGTGCTTAGTTTACGAGAATTATGAAAAAATACACTTTCTTCACTCAACGACACTTAACTTATTTTGTCGAGTAGATAAATTCGTGCGCTTAAATTAAATAACAATAGCGAAGATTAACGCGAAACAATTACAACCACGGTTTAGAATTTAGAATAGCGTGCCCCCTTTCATACAACCCACAGAGAACTGTATCATTCGTCACTTTTTCTTATACATTATATTGTTATAATATAAACAAACAAAATCACTTAAAACTGGAGAATATTTGTTCACAATTTTTCATATTTTATGGTAAACGTATTTAGAAATGTTACAGTAGGAGTATTGGATATATTATGTGTACTGTGTTTAGGAACGTCATCTGCACACAAGTGGTTAATATTAGACATTGCGAAACTAATTTAAACAAAGTATTTTTTTAATTGAACGTAGCGCATATCGCCTTCCTTCTAAGCCTTCAGTTTTAATTAATTTCGCAAAGTACCTAAAAACAAAAAGAAGCACAATAAAGCAATATTCACAGTCAAGGCTTTAATTTTACTTATTACTTAAAAATCCACAAGGAAATTAAATATTAAAACGCACGAGGAATACTCGGTAAAGATAACAATCAGTCGATTATTCTTATTCGATAAAAATAAATTTAAATTAACATACAAGGCCTGCTGAAATAAAAATAAAAGCATTTCATTTTATTAAAATTATAAGTAACTTATCAACAAACAGTCTACCATACCAATACCATACCAATCACTCTGAAGGACTGAATTTTAGCTCTGTCTTTTTCTATCATATGATATGATATAATGTGATCAATTTGACTGTCAGTAACCTTGGAATATTTGGCGCAAATCAAATGACAGGTAGAGGGTAGTATATCGACAGCAGAAGCGGAAAGCCCTATACACGGAGAAAAAAATATTTTACAATATTACCAGATTGTATTGTAGTTATGATTCTGGTGTAGGAAAACAGATTTCAGCTATGGTTAACAGATTTTTTTTTAATGACAACAAGTAATATTTTTGTTAATACTAGAATATTCTAGTACACGAAAACTTTGATATCGTTGTGGTTACCATCTAATAGTTACAGAGTAAAATATGCATTTAGCATACAACAGGTTTTGTATACTACACAAAATTTGTTTCCTACGATACTAGGTAAATGGTAATAGGTACTAGAAATTATGTTGTACAGAAGTAGAATTTTATATTAATGTGTAAAAAACGTATAGTTGTCACATATAATACAATAAAATCAAGTAGAATTTACAATATTCTGTTACACGAAACTAGATTTTTTTTCTCCGTGTAGTACTCTGCTCTAACATACTGCGTGTAACGACCGAACCATCCATGACATGCTTTAAATAAAATAATGAACAGTGAAATTGACATAAATTCATAAAATAACGCGCGGAAATATGAAAATAGTCTGCTCTTAAAATAATAAAGCGTTTGACACTATGTGTGGTTTTAATTTCCGAATCGAATCCACAAGATTTCTAATCGGAATCGTGGTGGTTATTAGGAACACTTGCTTTGCGAATATTTTTTGATACAATAAAAGGTTACTTAGCAATTTTGAGAGCAGACCAATAATACAAACAGGCGATATCCAAGTGATACGTTTTAAGATATGAATATTAGTATGATATTCCATCGCGATAAATTCATCCAGCCCTGTAAGGAAGCCTATTAAAAGATATTTCCAATTTGGAGTAACGTAACTATGATTGTGAAGATCATTTGATAGAAAGTCCATTAAATTCCCGCCTTTATTGGTAATTTCGCCTTCCTCTTCCTCTTCCTTATGTGTACCAACACATATTAAATATTAGGTAACATAATAAAAAAAAATCAAATAATTGTAGTTATAAAATAGTTTTATATGTCGTTTAGAGTATTTCAAACGGGTCTTCTTTCCCGTACACTATTATTAGGTAGCACTTGAAGTGATGTTATATTTATGTATTTTGTTTCTCTCTCAATAAAAAAAAGAAATAGCGAAATGAACCTTAAAATTCCCGTACAAGATAAATTAAGTAACAAGCCAAGTTGCCACAGTTAATGGCAATTTTAACACTCAAACATGATGTCAGAGTGAGAACTGTATATGTTGCGTTATCTCGCTTTAGCATGTAGCCTCCTTTTCCCGGAGGGGCAGTATATGTTTGAACAGTGATATAACGTTTGCGCATTGTCTTGTTTTAACATTTTTGTGACAAATGTTAAGTTTAAGCACCTCGTTACTGGCAGAGAATAAGCACACCTTGTATATAAAACTATATAAACGCAATTAATTTCTTGATAAAAAATAATTTTATTTAAACTTTTTTTTTCAACTAAGAAAATCCGTGATACGTCACATACTAATAGACAACTAATAAATATAATAATAACGAATAAATACAATGAAATTAATGGCAGTCTTAATCACAAACAATCAACATATTCAAACACTAATTCAAATTTTACGTTTAACTAAAACAAAAACACAACCTATTTTTAAAACGACTTAAAACATATTGTAGGGCTCCTCATTGTTCCTTGCACACTCGCCCTAAAATTATTTCGAAACCATTTCGTGGGGCAGTGCGTTTTTTGTTATGTTTTATAAATAAAATTACGTCGATTCCAAACAATACTTCCACGGTCCACTGATAGCCAATGTTATTTCTTATTCCTATAAGCATTGGTCGCAACACTTATATTTATTATATTTTTATGATAAAACATAATTTATCTAGTTGGGATACGATAATAAATAACAGGAAATTAAAACACTTATAGGTTAAAATATTAATTATTTATTTTATATTTCACTTAAAAATGATAACAACAAAAATAAGTTCACCGCTTACTTGTCAGGTGATACTGAAGAGTTTTACCTTGTTTTAGATTATTAAAATTTTGATATAAAGTGCTGTTACGCAGAGTATACACTTACATGATCCCGTTCCCTCGCCATCGGCTCGTGCTACGTGCGCCGTTACTAGCAACTATGTACTGAACGCGACAATATTTAAAGTTCAAAATTAAATGTCTTATCAGTGGACCGTACAATTCTCAACGCCCCGCTTAATAAGGTATAAACTATAATTATTCTATCTACGGAGCATCGATTGCTATGTCACACTACGTATAGACCTAGGAATGGTAGGAGTTAGCGTATCTAAGTTTACGTTTCGTTTCAGATGTCAAAGGAGTTTCTGTTCATTATCAACGATACCGGCACTATAGTAAATTTGCTTTAGTGGAGGTGTCGTTGAAACTGACCCTAAGTTCTATATTCCATCAAATCCGAAACCATATGAAAACCAAGGATCACTCTTTCTTGTAGAGGCTATAAACTTAATAATGTTCTAGAGTAGGCAATAAGCAGAGCAGGATTTTAATGACATTGGTGCGTAAGTAGTACATGTGAAATATAAAGTAAAACGGTCAGATGTAGTGAATAATTCGTACTGTGTTTGAGTATAACTGATAAAGGAAGTATACGCTTCCTTCTAAATGTTATTTAACCTCGTCCCTCATTATTTTTAAAGCAATAAGTGTGTTCTTCACGAGGGAAGTAAATAGGTTTTTAAAGGGTCGGCAACGCGCATGTGATACTTCTGGTGTTGCAGGCGTCCATAGGCTACGGTAACCGCTTACCATCAGTGGTATAAAAACAATAATAATGAAGTTTATAGCTTCATTGAAAGAGTTAATTGTTTCAAAGTTTATAATCTCTACATGAATAAATCCGATCCTTAAGGAAATCTATGTATTAATAATGTAAATATAATACACTACAACAGTAAAAATATAACTACATACTTTAAACAGCACTAAATGCCTACGTCGCTGTCTTTTTAGGAAATCTGTTAATACCTATAGATAATAAAATATTACATTATTTTGGGCTTAACGTTGGGTAGCGCGGGGAGAAAGGGTCCTACTTCGGAGTGGCATCTCTTTTATGAAAATAAAAGAAATTAAAATTTAAACCCTTTAAGGTTCCACTGCTCTTGAACAAATTGGAGTACCTACATTTGTTTTATCCAATTTTACAGAAAGCAAAAAGCACTTTTGAAATTAAATTCCGTTCTCTTTTCGGAAAAGTCACACATTTCTCTAAGCAGAAAAATACACTTACTTATTGAGCTGACTTGTCGCGGTTTAACTGGTCGACAAATATTACTGTGAACATTTATAAAAAAAAATAAGAAAATAGCCATATTCCATAAAAGAGTCACACCCGCTACTCTAACAATTACAAGATGAAATTATTATCCTAAAATGAGAATGCATCTACAGCTGTGTAATGAACTTTTGAACCATCCAAAATCTATGTACCTACTCGTACTATCAACATGTAGCAGTCGAAGTAAATCCAACCCTTTTCTATTTTGAATAAGGTCGTATGCAGAATAGGAATTAAATAGTACACGAGTCGTCTGTTCTTAAGATGTATTTCCTATTTAGTGGTAAGTGGAGTTTGGATGGTTAAGAAGACTATTATTACTACGTGTGTAGAACTCCCAAACTATGGCACTACGATATCTAAGCGTGGTCCTGTTGACAACTGGTATTACGGTCAGAGTTCTATGGGACTGTCCTGCGTGGAAGTTCAGCGAAAAACCCTAAATAAAGTAAATTTGTTATGCGTGGCTAAACCTGACGCTACACTGTGTTGTTCAAACAAGGCTGACATGTTGTACAATCATAGCGGCAATAGATAGACACAGTTACGTGCGCCGTGCGGTATAAGCAAATAATTACCACTCGCAAGCTCGCAACTGAGATATTTGCAAGGAAATACCAAAATTTATAACAACGCCCTCTAGCGTGTTCCCGACGCACTACGTTACTTAGTTTACAACAATGCCATCTAGCGTAACTCCCACGCACGACGTCCCCGAACACCGACATATTTGAGCAAACTAATCGCAAGGCTATGAGGCTACCCGAAAGTTAAATAATCACTACTCATAAGATTTGCAGCGTTACGCCTACCTACTTATAGTGGTTGTTATATTATTATCAGATAGGTAGGTAGGTCACTGGAACTGGCACGACGATGACCGAAAACGGCATCTACTATCATTGTGTTTCATTATCATAGGTACTGACATATCATTTATATAGGTACTTTTTAGTCGTAGGTTAAACAGTATGTGTGTATTCATTATGTGCCAGCTCTAGTGCTATGAGATATGACGGCACTGTATGCGAATAGTGATGCTCCTTGGTCGTACTCTACATGTAAATGCCGCTGTCACGAAGAGATATCATTAAAATGTGTGCAAAAGCATATTTCATCGTTACAATTTAAGAGCTACGGTCTTATTTGTCGAGTCATCGCCCTTTCCTCGACCCGCACATTGTACATATCATCATCGGCATATCAGCTGATAGATTATGTCTACTATAGACTTTCCTAAGGATCTACACGACGGTCGGTTTCGTGTTTTTCGTATCCATTGATATCTCGCTTCACCAGATCGTTGGTCCAGCTTGCGGGAGGCCTGCCAAGACTACTGCCTATTTTTTTATTTATTTAAAAAAGAAAACACTTTTAACAATATAAAAACTTCGCCAAACTGCTTAGCAGTTTCCCCTTCCATCCTTTGATTTTTTTTGAATTACAGTTCATAGAGCAAATGTAAGGTACTACAGAGGTTGTTGCCAAATATTTTTTTCTAACAAAACACGACAGCTTGCCTCCAGCGTTGCTGGTTAAAATCGTACGGATCAAAAGGTCGATTGACCTATTAGACGGTTTGTTGACATCTTGACGCATGACATGTGTGCACATTTTTATGATTTTATTTTTATCGACGAGAACAAAATATTTTATCTAACCTACAGAATTTCAATGCCTTAGAAGGTGCCCGAATATAACTTACGTCTTTAAATTCATTCAATACACACAAACAGTGCCTACATCTTTTCTAACTACGGCAAGAATTAAATAAACTTCACAGAAATAACTAAAAAAAAACCCCTGATCGCAAATTTTATCATTATATTATGTAAAAAAGACCTTGTATTTTTTTAAGGGTTACCATTTGCTTGAAAACACGATCAAAAGTTTTGAATATGGAAAAATATAATAACAAATTAATTCGTAAGTACATCTCCGAATATTTTTTTTATACGGACAAGTATTAACCTACTTTCTGACTAGGCAAACAGTTAGTGTCGGCACCTAGTAATTTTGTGAATATCAGCTATAAATATACATATTAATTGAATTTCATTAACAGCTACGTAATACAATTTGCAACATATACATACCTAAATATAAATAGGTTCAACACATAAAATGGTTAACACATTTTGTATAATGATTCGGTATTTATTTATCGGTATACTAAGCGAAGCTTCGACAAATGAGGCTTAAAATTCTTTAAAAATGAGGAAATACTTCGTGATTTTACACAGCCGTTGTCTATCATAATATTTTGTCTGTTGATAAGCCGCAAAGTCCTAAAAGCCAATCAGATATATTCAAAAATATACCTACTCTCCAATTAGACAAATTTCGCTCTCCTTTGGCTCTGGACGGGCTTGAGGCTAATATAGCCAGCGACACTGAAGCTTTAAACATCGAATAACATTGAAAGCCGTTCGATTCTACGAAATACAAACTGGTTTGTGCCATCTTTACTGAATTCAGGTCTCTTTTTAGACAATAGCGCCACAGTCGCCGATTCAGATAAGTTTGCATTATTATAAGTTAATGAAAAATGTAGTTATTTTAGAGGTCTATTCCGACTCGTTCCATTGATGGAACTACTGGAAAAAAAAGTCCAACTGGTTCCATCAATGGAACTAATAATGGAACTTGTCGGAATAGACCATTTTGGAAATGCCAGTTCGATAGTTTGGAATAAAAAGGTTTATTCATACTGAATTTCAAATACGGTAGCTTTTTTAATTCCAAAGTATCGAGTAGAAAATAGGAGACATTTTAAAAATACAGCTTATCGTAACTTGCATCACAATATACTTAATACTAAAGTTCTGTAGAAGTAGCTTGTAATAGTACTAAAATAAAACTTAGCACAATAGCTTAAGAGCAATTTTCCGTTGTTTCACTGATGTAGATATGACAAGCTGCCTCCACAGTAGAAATGCTTGTATTGTTCGTCAAAAATGATAATGGCAAGTTCGTACGCAAGTTTTAAACAGTTGTTATAACTGTAAATTAACTGTTGCCAATATTTAATTTACAGTTTAAGATGCTTCCCGATTATCAATAACTAACCACAGATAGGATTGCCTTACGTCTGTATTATCAAACCGCGTTTAGAAAGGGATTGAGCTTATATGTCATTCTTGGACTAATGTACGATATGACATTGTCAGTGGTAGAGTGTGCAAATAAATGAAATTCTTATTTTAGTACAATTAAGTTATAAAGCATGGAAAAAACTTCAAATTATATTAAATAAAATACAAATGTTGTAAATAAGTAATTACTTTTAAAAAGACCATAAAAATTAATTATACCGACCGTTTAATACTTTACCGCGATTCATATGTTATACATACGTACTATTTTTTAACAGCTACGGCAATTTTACAACGCGAAAATGATGTGAATTAGTGACAGATTTGACAGATATGATATTAATATTTTTTATAAAACAAATGACAACATTTACCGAGAATAGAGTCCAAATATGAAAAGCATACTCTGTAAATATATTAATTCTATTATCAATAAGTGTCTGTACTTATGAAGATATCAAAGATTGACTTATGATTATATTTAATAATTTATAAGTACTGTTGTGCTAACGGTACTCTCGAATCCCTTTCTAATCGCGGTTTGATAATAAGTTTATACAGACGGCAAAGGTAAGATAGATTTCTCTATCTTCAAAATCTTAAATGAGAGACAAATTGAATATTGGGAACAGCTGTAAGTTAGGCACTTAACCCCTTTATCCCAATCAGTATGACTGTATTAAGATCATAGATTTGCTTAACCCTTTCAACGCCATGTCAAATAAAAACTAGAGCTCAATGTCAACCTTAATTCATACATACTCAGGTTTATTTTGCTTTGTCAACCATGACGGATATTTCCGTCAATGGCGTTGAATAGGTTAAGTTGAACACATTCGACGTCAGTGAATTTACATACAAACCGTTTGGTGGCACGAGTATAATATTTATTAACAATTTTGGGTCAACTTTGTATCGAAATTGGGAAGCCTGGCAAATAATACACTTTCAAATTTCGAAGTTGGTGATTCCATTCTGTTACGGACTATAGTAGCGACATCTTTTGAAGAATGAATACAAATTACAATGTAAAGGCACTTTGCAGACATACGTGTATACGGATTTTGTTTGTGTGCGTGCGTTAAATAGTTGATAGATGTGCATGGATACTGTCTACTGTATTTAACACCGTTAAAAACTTTAAGGAAATCAAAAGGGCTATAGTGACTACTATTATTAACACATTTTCAAGATTTCTGACTAGATGATATCCAGAATAAACATTAAAAACAATCTACTATTTAAAATTTAAATGAACATGTCAATAGAACACTATTCGAGGATTAATTCATAGTGGAAATCGGAGATTCATAAATATTTGAGCGAAACGCGTACATACACTTTCTCTCTTTCTTGTATGGCCTTCTTACAATTAATGACTTACCCTTATTTTATTGCCAATATCTGTGGGAAAAGAAAGATTATAAGTATTACTGTCCCGTTTACACTTACGACTAGAGGAGAAATAACAACTCTAGTTGTCCATGACAGGTCCATGCCAGGTCAATGGCAGGTCCATGGCAGTTCCATGTCAGGTCCATGCGAGGTCCATGGCAGGTCCCTGCCAGGTCCATGCGAGATCCATGGCAGGTCCATGCGAGTCCATGACAGGTCCATGCCAGGTCAATGGCAGGTCCATGGCAGTTCCATGCCAGGTCCATGGCAGGTCCATGCGAGGTCCATGGCAGGTCCATGACAGGTCAATGGCAGGTCCATGCCAGATCCATGCGAGGTCCATGACAGGTCCATGCCACATCCATCCATGGTAGCCATGACACTGACAGGACTGTGAAACAGGAGAGTCCTGTAACGAACCTGTTCATAGCCCAAGGTCCCCGTACTGCACGGACCACTTCTCGTAGTTGACGAGGCTGAGCGGCGACACGGACGGCCGGATCCGCTTCAGCGCGTCTACGAAGTCCTGGTACGTGATGGGCCGCACCAGGGACAGGTCCAAGCACTTCACCTCCTCGGGGTCCAGTTCTGGAAAATAATATTGGTTAAAACCGGTCAAGTGCGAGTCGGACTCGCGCACTAATGGTTTCGTACACATCTGTCCGGTTTTTAGTATTTAAAAAGTGCGAGTTAAACTCGCGTGGTGAGGGTTCCGTACATGATTATCTAAGTTCCGTAAGTTTTTTTAATTTGACGCAAATTTGTTTGTGATAACTAAATACCATAGACTTTTTATAGGTTTTCCTGTAATCTTGGCCAAGTATTCAAGGCTATGGCACTTGAAATTTCATCGGAGAAACAACGAGGTACGGAACCGTAAAGAACAGCAGAGCACACACTGACCCCGGATGGGCTGCAGCGCGGCGTCGCGGCACAGCGCCGTGAGGTCGCTGCCCGAGTAGCCGTCGGCGAGCGCCGCCAGCCGCGCCAGCTCGGCGGGCGCCAGCGCGCACGCCGCCGCCCCGCGCGCCAGCACGCGCCGCAGCAGCGCGCCGCGCGTGCGCTCGTCCGGCAGCGACACGTACACGCGCTTCGGGAAGCGTCTGCAACTCACACATTTCAATAAGGTTTTCATTTCGGTTAACCCTTTATTTGGCAAAAATAAAACCTCTTTAGATTTTAAAACAGCACAAAAAAAAGTGAATGTTATAGTATGTATATTGTGATATACATTGCCAAATAAAAGGTAAATAAAAAATATATTTAATTAGACGCTTAAATTAAATCCCCCAAAATGAAATTCTAGAGCCGCTGCTGGTGGGTCACGTAAACTATCTCGAGAGCGTAAGATTTGACCTGGATGACCATTTCGAACGTTCGGATGTACCATCCCTTTCACTCGTCAATTGTGATTCGATCGTAAGAAAGGGAAGAAGGTAACTTCGAACTTCGATTTTAAAAGTAGCTCCCCTGATCGCGACTTCATCCAGCTGATGCGGCCGGATGGTACTTAAGAATTCTCTTCTTTTTCTCATGATGCCTCTCCGACTAGCGAAGCTCATACTCATACTTAAGAATCATCATCAGCCTATATTAGCCCACTGCTGGACATAGGCCTCCCCCAATGAGCGCCATAGCGCCCTGTCTTCAGCTTGCCGCATCCAGCATCTGCCTGCAGTCTTTCGCAGATCGTCATCCCACCTGGCCTGAGGGCGTCCTACTACGTTTGCCGAGTCGCGGTATCCACTCAAGAACACGTTTACCCCAGCGGTTGTCGGTTCTATACTTAAGAATAACCTCATCCAATTCAAGGAGCCAGTTGGTAGCGGCCATCACGATGAGCGGATTGATAACTTGTCGAACTCGATGAAACCTGTCTTCCGGAACTCTCACCTTAGCGCAGCCTCGTCCAGCTCGTGCGGGCGGTTGGTGGCGGCCATCACGATCAGCCGGTCAGCGCCCGCGGCCGGCAGCCCGTCGAACTCGACGAGAAACTCCGTCTTGAGGCGGCGGGACGCCTCGTGCTCGCTCGACGACCGCTCGCAGAGCAGCGAGTCCACTTCGTCCACGAATATTATTGACGGCTGGGGAGATGTAGCGCCGTATACAGTTGCAGTTAGCTCCTTGTTTATTTTTACCCGACTACGGCGGAGCAAAAAGGAGGGTTATGATTTTAGCAGTCTTAACTTTGTATTGTTCATCGTGCCCTCGTAGTTCCTATTCTATAATACTATATCGCTAAATAGCGATCTCTTCCAGACAACATTACAAAGATGAGAAGATTAAAAATAAACATTAAAAATTATCAGGCGGTGCAAACTAAAAGTATTAAGTAGATTTATAGCTTTCAAGTGTCATAAAGGGAAAGGTCTCATATTATCTGTAAAGAAATCGTATGATTCACCTGCAGCTCCCTGGCGACCTGAAAGAGCGCGCGCACCATCTTCTCGCCGTCGCCGACGTACTTGCTGGTGAGTGTCGCGGCCGAGATCGAGAAGAAGGTCGCGGAGCACTCCGCGGCCACGCACCGCGCGAGCAGCGTCTTGCCTGGAACGCACAATTTACCCGCTAGCGTCAGATATTACACTTTTATATGACTCCACAATTACATTTATTTACGTATCTTGAGACGGGGATCTCAGCCAAGAGCCCTTAGAATCGTGAACAGTAAGCGCGGGTTGCAGGGTTCTTCTTCCCTCCTACTTAACGTTGCAGCCCTAGTACATCTTTGGGGCTACCTCCCAGATTCTATCTCAGGATTTAAAGCTTTGAATTTGAATTTCCAGGTCAACGATGTCATGCTAGTTGTGCCGACTGCGGAACGCGGGGGGAAAACGGACTATTCTTAATAATATGACAGTTAATTTAGGAATTTTAGTTTCTTACCGTTTCCCGGTGGTCCAAACAGTAATAGACCCTTGGCTGGGGATCTGAGTCCGGTGAAGAGTTCCGGTCTCAGAGATGGAAGGACCACCATCTCTTGCAAAGCTTGTTTAGCTGCCTGCAAACATATATAGCAGTTACATTATCTCCATCCCGTGCACTGCCTTTAATTTGGAAGGTTTTGACATTATTTAATAAGGCTTCTGATCAGTGATGTCATCCTGGTACTTGCGAGCGTTATCATTTTAATTGCTAGGTAGCGACTTAAGAATAAGAATAGTTTACCTCCTGTCCAGCGATGTCATCCCAGTGCACCTTCGGCCCTCCTTCCACAATCTCGTCCAGTATAAGCTGGACCAGCTTGGGGTCCACGCCGCGAACCGTGAGCGCCGGCTGCGGGGTTCTGCTGCGAGTGGGCGTGCCTCGCTGGGAGCCGCCGCTGACGGCGCCGGCGCGCCGGACCGGAGAACCGTTGACCGGGACCTGGTATGCGCTCTGGCATGAATAGGGTGAGAATAATGAGGTGAGATGAGGTGTGCATGTTATATGATCCTAATATGGATTATTAAAGCATTCATAAATTAATTTTCTGTAAACTGGTAGTAGTGTTTTTAATCCACGAAGTCCCGCCCCACTACATTATTTTACGTACACTGACGCAATTTGAGTGGCGGCGGGGCGAGCCGTTCAGGATTGGTTTGCAGGATTTTAATGGCAGCGCCACCGGCGCGACAGCGGTCATTGATCCCGTATCCAAACACCGAGTAACCGGTTAGGGGGGCACTTCGAAATAACGTTCCCAAATCAATTCGTTCGAACTTAACCTAAATAATTAACCGGTTTAACCTAAATAAATACCGGTTTATTTGTAACCGGTTACAAGCCCTACTTCAAATACGTATTAATGCCAAGAAACACGCACGTTAAATTTTGTAGTGTTCTAATTATGCTCGTTATTTGGGATAGGTGATGCAAAATGAATTAACTCGATGATAGTGACATTGATGACTGATGTTTCAATTTAAAATAACGAAAATATGAAATTATGAATGAATTACTTTACGCTCATAGTAAATAATTTGCACCCTACTTTTATGTTACAAGTTATTGACCTCTGCCACCCTGGCTTTAGTATATGATAGTCGGTTCATACAATTTTGAACCGTAATCATCAGGTAATAGGAGTGCTCGTTTGCCAAACCCATGAAAAAAATATACTGTTGTAAACTCACCGAGAGCTGTCGCTTGACGGCCGGCGGGGTAGAAGCAGGTTTGACGGGGTAGCGCGTATAGGACCCGTTGGAGGTGTTAGGCTGCGACGAGGAGCGGCCCATGGACCGCGGCAGGGTCTGAGACTTCATGAGAGGACCCGAGCCGCCGGGCAGCCGCCGACCCGCCGTCGTCAGCTTGCGCCCGGCCACTGGGGGGTAGCGCGGTGTTGTACATGACCATTGAAGAGATTATACAGTGTAGGGTGAAATTAAATTCAATGTCAAAATTTTAAACGTGAAAAAAACCACCTTCCCATACGTCGTCAGCCAAAATGGGAGGGTCGATTTTTTTTTCGCGTTTTCGGGGTCGGTCCCACAGTGAAACAGTGTGACTTACTGATTTAACACACACAAATTTGGACACTGAATTTAATTTCACCCTGTATGTAATTAGGAAGGCTCTACAATATCAACCTCTTAAAAAATCTACCTACTTGTTAATATCGTATTTACTAACTAATCCTAAGCTATTAATAGTCTAGACAAAATGTTTACTAATATTTGTTACGTCTATGTACAAAATGTATGTACAAAATATTCAAATTCATATCAGTGAATTGGACTCATCAGGGTAGCTAGCTAGCACAAGTTGCCCTCGACTCGTTTGTCGTAACCCTTTCTACCTACTCTGTAACTATAGAGACGCACTGAGCGTTTGCCTAAGTATGGACCCGGAGGTTGACACTAATGAAAATTCGGCATGTAACGCTATCTCCACAAACATATCTCTTGTTCCGAAGTTTATATATACAGATGTGCATAAGCCTTCTCTCTCTTTCTTATAACGTTATACACCGGACACTTACCGTGTCGTACTCGCATAGCTACCAAGCACCCAGAAACGCAGTGGACGTATCGAATTACATTTCAAAATGAAATCAATAGGCCATTTTTACGGAAACCTTTTGTACCGTGGCGCTAGGGCGCGCCGCCGGCGCACTGTGACCCAGCTCCTAGTCACGGAAATACCAATACGCTCCATTGCACCCCCTATATCGACAATAGTCTGATCAAAATAATCTATATATACCTATATATACTATATATACCTATTACAAAGAGGAAATATTTATGTTTGTTCGTAATCGATAAACTTGGAAACTACTACAGCGATTTTAATAACTCTTTCACCATTAGAAAGCTACATTATCGAGAAGTAACATACTCGTACGTTATATTTTATTTCATAGGCTATATTTTATTTCATAGGCTATATTTTAACTTATTTTAGCGGTATAACTTAATTAGGAATAGCGATAAACAACTTCTGCGCGAGACTAGCGCGACGAGCGAATTTTCTAATACATTGCGTGTAACGCCAACTAACCGCTGCGCGGTGAGCGTCTCGACCGAGCAATGAAGAGAGAATTCGCTCGCCGCCGCCGCTCAAAGTCTTGGCCAGGCCGTAAGGGCCTGCGCAAACCGGCTGAGCGCAGCGCAGATCACTTTAAATCATGTATATTCTTTCCTATTTTAATTACAATCTAACCCCCTTACTAATAAACGTTGAGTAACGGCTGAGTAGTTATACAATGCTTTGTCCTTATCTGTCGAATTCAAATGTCACAATGACAGATAAGGACAAAGCATTGTATAACTACTCAGCCGTTACTCAACGTTTATTAGTAAGGGGGTAAATATATAAAAGAAGAAACTGACTGACTGACATATCAACACACAGCCCAAACCGCTGGGTCTAGAGATTCCAAATTTGGCACGTAGGTTCCTTATGAGGTCTAGGGGTGCACTAAGAAAGGATTTTTCAAAATTCATCCCCTAAGGGGGTAAAAATAGGGTTGGAAGTTTGTATGAAAGTCATCCATTTTTGAAGATAGAAACGTGGAAATTGGTATAAAGGAAAGAAAGAAAGAAAGAAAGAAAGAAAAACATTTATTCGTGACCAATATCAGCAAAGGACAAAAAAATACACACAGTAAGAATGTAGTCACGAAATGGTCCCAACTCAGCGTAATGCCGGCATTAAAGGCTACTAATTATAAATGAAAAATACTACCTTCAGCGATTTTGGCTAAACTACCCCTAAAGGGTTACAATGGGGGGTTAAATTTTGTATAGGGGTTTGGATATTTTTGAAGTTAGGAACGTGAAAATTGGTTTATGGGCTACAAATAAAAAAAGTACTACTGGCAATTTTGGAAAAACTACCCGTATGGGGATGAAAAGGGGAGATGAAAGTGTGTATAGGAGTTTGGTCAATTTTGAAGTCTTAAAACAACAAGGAAATTAAATGGGGGGTGGTACTTTGCATGGCAGTTTGGTCATTTTTGAAGTTAGAAACGTGGAAATATGTATATAGGCTGTTAATAAATAAAAATACTATTTTCGGTGATTTTGAATAACTACCTCTAAGAAGATGAAATGGGGGGTTAAAGTTTGTATGGGAAGGAGGTTGGTCCTTTTTGAAGTTAGAAACATGGAAATTTGTGTATAGGCTAAATGAACAAATAAAAAATACCACTTTAGGTGATTTTGGAAAAACTACACCTAAGGGGGAGAAACGGGAAGGGTGAAAGTTTGTATGGGCGTTTGGTCATTTTTGAATTTAGAAACGTGGAAATAGGTATATAGGCTACTTACTGTTAATAAATAAAAAACACTATTTTCGTTTTGAAGTTAGAAACGTGGAAATAAGTATATAGGCTACTGTTAACAAATAAAGTAATACAACTTTCGGTGATTTTGGATAACTACAGGGGATGAAATGGGGGTAATATTTGGTCAATTTTGAAGTTAGGAATGTGGAAATTTATTTTGGCTACTGCTTACAAACTAAAAGTATTACGTTCGATGATGTTGGAAATACTACCGTAAGGGGGTAAAATTGAGGGTGTAGATTTGTTAGAGTTTGGTTATTTTGGAAATACGTTTCTAGACTACTTATTATATAAAATATGAGTTTTCGTGTTTTTTATCCCAGACAATTTGATAGTGTCCAGGGTAAAAACGATAAACGACTTACTTAAGAAGAGGAGGAAGAGGTACTTAATAAGTTTGGATGTAGGGAGTAATCTCCGAAACTACCCATCCGATTTTTAAAATTCTTTCAGTGATATTCAGAATGAGGTTTCAGGGTGGACATAGACTATATTTTAACTTATAACCGAAGCTGATCGAGGGCGGGTTGCTATACTTGATATTATATAAACACGAAAGTAGACATACTTTTGCGTCTGTCTGTCTGTAAAGCTTTCCCTGCTAATTCGCTGAACCGATTTCGATGAAATTTGGTATGGAAATAGCCTGAGTTTCGAGGAAGGACATAAGCTACTTTTTATTTCAGAAAATTGAACAGTTCCCGAGAGAGCAGTGATAAACGACTTCTACGCGGACGAAGTCGCGGGCAAAAGCTAGTAAGGTATAAATTTGAATGCTCTGAGACCGACCTCGGAGCATCACGGGGGATTTCTACTCTGCGGCTGCGGCTCTAAATTTATACCTTATTGTAATTAAAATAGAAAAGAATATACATTGATAAATTTAAATTGATCTGCGCTGCGCTCCGCCGGTTTGCGCAGGCCCTAAGAGTGTAACGAGCAAGGTATGTTTACCTTAGATGGGAGCGCGCGTGTGCGTCCGCGCCGCTCGTTCGAAAACGGAAAGGAATTTTTAAACAGATGCCCATTTGAAATCTTGTTGCTATTCTAAATATTTACAAATACACCTACAGGCCGATTGAATTAGACAAACAAATTTATTTAACAAACATTATTATTTCATTATTCAACGTCGCGTTCGATTTTATATCTTGTTTAGCAGAAGTTCTAGAAAATGGCCTTTCAAAGAGTTTCGACTGAGTTACAACAGCCGTGGCCACGAGAAGTCAGAATGTGTGAAAATCGTTTTGGGAAATGAACATTTGGCAAATGGTACATTCGACCAAACATATTTTGGCGAAACAAGAGGCCCCCGTGCCGCATGCTAGCAGATCTTATATGTATAACACTAGCTTCTGCCCGCGACTTCGCGTAGATCGCGTTTATCGCGTTTCCCTGGGGAACTATGCAATTTTCTATCATAAAAAGTATCATGTGTCAATGAATTTTAAAATTAAGAAGTTTTGATTATAAATCTTAATCGAATTATTCAAGAGTTGCAAACTTAAACCCGATTGGCGACAGTGTGACACACCCTTACAATTTTTTATTTAGTCTAGTCTATACGTGACACTTGCACATTTTTGACGAGTTATATTATGTTATGTTATGACACCCTATTTATTTATTAAAATCAGTCAGGTAAAAAAAACCGCAAAGAAGATTAGGCACGTTAGTCAAGTTAAAAATTTGTTGTCTTTTTCGTTTGAGCCATTAGCAGAAATAAATTTGTGACTATAGACAATGATGTGGGTGAAAATATGTAAAATGACGACTCAAAGAATCATTAAAGAGACAAGAGTACTAAATTGCACGTCATTGAATTTCGGAACGAACAGTAATGACTCACATTAACGTCAAGGGTCAGCCTTGTGGCGTTTAACCGGCACACCAACCACCAACCGCACAGGCGTTGTTTCACGAAACCATAGGATTAAAAAAAAGTGTAAAAGTTATTGCACGTCATTGAATTTCGGAGCAAACAGTAATGACTCACATTAACGTCAAGGGTCAGCCATGTGGCGTTTAACCGGCATACCAACCGCACAGGCGTTGTTCACGAAACCATAGTATTAAAAAAAAGTATAAAAGTTACATATTTTTATACTATGACGAAACCGACATAAAAAAAATTATATAAGTATTTGCTCTATTTTCATGTTAAGGAATATTCATTTTTATCTTATGCAGCCATATTAAGCTAAATTGAATGCGTTCTTGATCTAATAGTTGTACTAAATGTTACTTTATCACATACCTATTCTAAATAAGTACCTGTTAAATCGACAGAAATCGTACGTACAGCTTACAAATAGAGTGCTTTAGAAAATAATATTTTTCAAAATTCTATAAATGCAAAGTACAAACCATAAGAAACCAAAGAAAGATTTTTTTGAAATTTAACCGCTAAGGGAAAAATTTAGAATACTCAGGAGAAATTTAAATGATTGAATTTGACACAAACGACACCGCGAGCAAGCGCGCGGTTCGGTTTATTGACTTGCATTTGGAAAACTGCGGTCAGCGCGGCAAGCGGTTAGTGAGAACGTTTAAAACCGTGGGCGACATTTTTAAAAACGGTTAGCAAATAAGTGATCTTCGAAACTATGTCAAGGCGCTCCTACACGACGTACAAGCATTATGTAACGACGCCTTAAAACTCCACACTAAGTTGTAGCAAATTATATGAATAAACTCTAGTCACGAGGAAGAAATTTGATGACGCGTATAGATTAGTTGGGTTCGAACCCCGGTATGGGCAAATATTTGTGATGAGATCGAGTTTAATTGAACGTAGCTTAGGGAAAAGGATCCAACCCACAAAGTAAATGTATTTAAATTTGAACTTTATTGCTGTCAATATTATGTCAAATTCTACAAGTGTTAAATGGTTGAATTGGATCCTTTTCCCTAAGCTACGTCCAATTGTTCCTGCAGTCATGGATGTTTCCGATGCATTTAAGTATGTGTTTATCTATATAAATATGTTTATCGTTGTCTAGCTAGTATCTATAGTACAGTCGAGTTCATAAATATGTTTACACTTTAGTACCTTGTCACTTTAATCGCTGTGACAATTTCATATGGCAGATTAAACATTACGTTAAATGGACAAGGTAATAAAGTGTACATATATTTATGAACTCGACTGTACGAGCCTAGAGCTTAGTTTGGGACTAGGTCAATTTGTGTGAAATGGTTGCCTAAAAAAAATGCGTTTATGCGACAGGGTTCCATAGTGGCTCAATAAGTCCGCGTCCGTACTGTAAACTAAGCCACATGGGATGAACTAGCTGTGAAACATAAATGGTATTGGATGGACGTAATCTATTACGACTTGCAAGTCCGCAACAATATGGTATCAATAAATTTAATAAGTACAATGTTTTGTATAAAGCCGCATTCACATTTGTCTGACGTGTTGTGTCGTGACGCGTCACAACGGTACGCCGTAATTCTTCGAGCGTTTCAACCGCCTTCAAAATTACCTAATATTTTGTGTCACCATCTCCCGGTCCATTTATCACGGTGTGGAAAAAGCTTCCGTCACTCTCGCACTTACATACTGGTCAGAAGGTGACAGATGTTTTATCCACCATCCGCTCTATTATGCATAATAGGCCACTGAATAAGTTAACACAATATATCGCGTGTTACAAAAAGCAAGCGAACCCACGTGCAAACAAACATAGGTAAAAATATGTGCCAATTGTGTAAGGTGGTATAGGTAGAGTTAGATTTGCATATCGCCATTGGAATCCGAATAAAGGTAGGCGAAAGCTTTGAGATTGATAACCTGATAAACGTGAAATAATTTATGACAATGTTTTCTAAAAAAGCTGCTATTTTCATTCATAAAATTAATTATAAATAATAAAACTTATTTCTGCAGGTTGTTTTTAAATGGGATTAAAAAAATATATTTACGTACACCCATGAATGTATATATAATGTATTTAAAACAACTATAAAAGCAATTTTTCATTGAAAGATGACACCCAATGATGTAGTATGGTGATGATCACCAAAAAATAAACGTAAATGACAGTAAATAATGTTTAAAAAATATCAGTAATATTTTAAATCGCTTTCGCAAAACTAAATCAATTCCAATGTAAATATTATAAGGAAATACAGTTTTAAAGGGTTATTACGTAACGTATAGCGGCGTCCCTTGATCGGGCGCTATCGATAGCGTAATGTAATAACGGCCGCACTCAGAGACGTCAATTAAATTTTAAGTTTGATTAAAGTTTCTGCTGTCACTTTCTTCGCTATAGCAATAGAATAAGATGCAGCAACTTTAATCAAACTTAAATATTAATTAACGCCTCTGAGTGCGGCTGTAAGCCCATTAGGTTCATTTAGTGACTGAAATTTTGATCCATTTTGCAGTAGGTTAAGTCAAACGAAGCTAAGCATTATTATGTTTTATCGCCGAGAACGTAGCTCAGTCTCTATCATACCGATGGTGAATGAGTAAGACGGCAAGACAGATGAAATCTAAGGGCGACATTATGGCAAAATGACTATGTTAAGTCGCTACAAGCCACATTATCCCTCGACTATAGCATGGCAATGGCAACTATTTATTATTAAATCATGAAAACCAGTGGCAAACTAAATGAAGCAGTTCTTTCTTTGACAATTTGATAGGGCCGGGTGAATCACACACGCGTATTCAGTTTAAAACTTCGAATAATCCTATAGGAATTTATGACAAAATTTAGTAAGAGTCAGAGTTGAAAATTCGATGTTGATATTCTTAAAATTTAAGTCAACTCTTAGCAGTTATTTCCTTTGGTAGAATGGAAAATATATCCTAAGATACATGATATCACGTTAGAAATGTCATAGAACAAGTATGGTATTTAGAAATTCGTGTGCTGCTCCATTTAGTGTGCTACCTCGAGTGCGACATGAACTAAATTCTCGGTGGCGATGCAGCGTGTATCCAGGTGGTCTACCTTCAGTCGTTGCCTTCGTTTGACCACTGTTACTTTCTGTATGCGCGAGTAACGTCGTCTTCGACTTCTCTAAGGGCCTGCGGACCTTAAGAGGGGACTCCGTAGGCTTTTTCTCGCTCCTCTCTGGTTCAACCCCCAACTTACTGAGGGCGACTAGGTTGGCTATTCGGGAAGAAGTTGTCATCTAAATTTAACCTTATATTTATAGGGATAAAGTTGTGGGTTGTGTTCAAGTAAAATAAGCTTAGCATGCAACATACAGCCGATCACGGAACGTAAACAGCGTCCAAAGATAGCCAAATTATAATTGTGGGTTTTGAGCGGTCTTGGGAGTTAATTTTGCTGTAGTATTTGTCATTGTTATTAAATATATAAACAGATGTTGACCCATATTGAAAACAATTGGTGAAAATTCTTTTGGAATGGATACAATGGTTTTAGTCGCAGTACAGGTATGTACAGTAAGTCAACTGCCTGCGAAGTTTCACGTTTTAGTGACATTTTACGTGGTCACCAGTAGTCACGTGTCTAGTGCGGTAAGATGGTGATTTTAACCGCGCGTTTAATTATAGGCATTTGGACAAGTCAAACAAACCAGATTCGTTTATAAATTGAAATCGTAAAATTTGTTGATTTTTCTCTGTAAATACGTAATGCTAAAATTTCAAAAAATTGGATCAAGTTTTTTTTCTTCACTGGCAAGGAAAATGTTTTGTTTAACTGAAATCCTATTTTTTTCTTTTTTAATTTTTATACCTTGTATGGGTATGTTTTGACGTTGAAGCAGCAATTGAAAATTCAACACATTTTCACCTGTCGTTTCGGACGACTGGGGGATGTCGAGTAACTAATTTGAGAAAAATCCGTGTTGAAATACTGTACATAAACTGTACAGTGACCTTATGATGCGATAAAAGTATACTTTAAACTAAAACATAACTAAATGACAATTTTTTCATAATTTCATGTGTCTGACTGTTTCCACATGGGTCACATAATACAACAGAACCAACTTCCCACAAAAATCTATAAGCTCATGTTCATCATACCAAGGAAGTGCAGTCGGTCCTTGGCCATGCCGAGGTTGGTCTTCATCTTGTCGTGGAGCCGCTGAGCGCGCTGCCAGGCGTCCCCGCGGCCACCCCAGCAGTCCACAGCGATCCCCCGCTCTAGCTCGTAGATCCCCTTCTTGTATAGCTCTATTGCCAGCTCTTTTTGACCTAGCCAAAACATTTTTTTTATTGAGAAGTAACGGTAACATGGTACAGATTGTAAGTGAGTGGGGCCCTGAGGCATTTTGACAGTTGTAATCTGAAAAACTGACTCAAGACTGCAAATGCTTTGCCTAGGACGAAGATGCTATACCTGTGTGTGCAAGTCATTTCATTAATTGAATTCTTTTCTAACAAGAGATTGAATAATTGGTTATATACCTAAAATACCATATTGCTTTCTGTTAATGGTTTTGGAAGAGGACTTATCAATTTTTTTTTTTTTTTAATTTATTGTAAATTGATTTGGTTTACATAGTACCTTATTCTAAATGTCGCCAAACTGTGTGCCAGTTTGTTGGCGACCGATGCGCTCAATAATTTAATACTTCTTGGTTTGTACAGTCAAGGTCACAAATATGCATACATATGCATATGCATATGCATACCCTGTTTATTTAATGTTATGTTTAAACTGCCATATATAAATGTCACAGCGATTGAAGTGACAAGGTACCAAAGCGCATACTCATTTACGACCTTGACCGTACATAGACATACATATACTAGTGCTTACTAACTTAATGACGAACTAACTGCGTAAACATAATGTATTTACCCACTGAAGGTAGTATAATTAATTAAACATGCTTGCTCTCAATATTAACAACATTTTACATTTACTTTTTTTTCTAATAGTTTTATGTGTTTAGTTCATTGCTTCCATAATAAAGAATTTTATTTTTTTACAACATTCTCAGCTTAATTTTTTTTTTGCCATGCAATTTTTTTGGATTTATTTAATTTTAATTTCATACAGTTTAGTGGAGTATATTTTGTATAGTGAAAAAAAAAGTTAACTTATATGTTTAAATTTAGTGTCAGACTCTTAGTATTACATTGAAACATTAAAAAATATGACATTAATATAAAATTAGTTTGTTTGTTTAGTATTTGATTTGGTTACTGTTTTAAGCTTAAATCATTTAATAATCCAACATAGCAACACATCAAATAGCAACATATCTTCACTTTTTTTTTAAATTAAGTAAATATAAACAATAAACACATTTTAATTCAACTATGTAATAAATTTAAAACTTTTTTAAAATTATAGTACACTAACTGAAATATGTTGATCCCAGAATAGTTACATGAAAGAGGATGCCTCTATTTTAGACTAATTAATTAAAAGTCCAACTATACAATATACAAACTATGAGATTCTTGAGGATTTCTTAAACTAGAAAAGATGTTGCAAACAAAAACCCATCTGGTGACTAGTATGACACACCCTTACAATTTTAATATAGCCTATGACACTTGCACTTTTTAGACAAATCATACGGCACACCATTTATTAAAATTGGTCCAATAGAGTAGGAGCTAGAGCGGCACATCCAATTATTGGTCACATACATACACAGACTTTTAAAATAATTACCCTTCTTTTGGCCTTACTCAGTTGGTTAAAAAGTAAAAAACTTACCTTCATTTTCCTCATCAATCTTCAAAGCTTTTGATATGTACTCAAAAGCTTTTCGATGGTGATGCTTCTGCTTGGCCAGGAGTGGGTCCCCGGGGCCCACATTGTGGGAGTAAGACATCTCACCAGCTACTTCAGTCGACACGGCTCCGTCTTTCACTACCACTTCTAGGTTATACTCCCCATTCTTATTAGACTTGTGCATCACACGGTGCGACGCAGAGTACAAATACTTAAACACTACAAACAACTGATACAACAGTGATCTTAGAATATTAAAAAGAATTATGATAGGAAAAGAAACAACGTAAAGGTTCCGTTTGTGGACAGAAGGCGGCGAATCATTTCGCAACGCTGCAACCTTCGCTAGGTCCGCATCAGCCTTCTTCGATTTGCGGTTCGGGGACCTCGTTGTTTTTCGCGATAAACGACCATTTGAATCGTCACCCGAAACCATCAAGAACACTAGTCGCGCCTCAATCAATCAACAACTGGTCTCCATACAACGGAAACAAAGAAACGCACGTAATTATACTACACCACTATTCTAAAAACAGCAACAAAAATTTCTGACTGAAATGTGTATTGACAATTTTTGACGTTTATGTGTGACGTGTGGTAAAAATATGGGGTGGACTCGGGGAATGAGTGAAAGGCTTTTGTGAAAGTTTAACACGTGACGAAATTTATTATTGCTTTAATGTTGACAGAAATGTATTATTGAAGTTCAAGAAACTGATAAGCGTTTTAAAGTTTGAGTCATGTAAGCTATAAATATGAAAACCACATAGTCAATAAATATTTTTACTAGCGTTAAATCAGATGCAGACAGTGAGGGGCTAAGAGTTTATACGCCTGGCAACATTCTGCAAGCGTTTTGTTCACTTTGAAAAAAAACCTTTTGTATGTAAATTAAATATTTTCATTTCAATAGCAAAATATGATGAAATAGTTCGATTTTATTGATCAAGAATGAATTGTCAGTAAGAACATTGGAAACTTTATATGATATTTTAGTTATTCGAACAAAGACTCAAGGTGTCCGTGGTGATTTTATTTTAGCTGCAAATTCAGAACGTTTTGACAGGTAGGGAAAGGCACTGCCGGTCTGCCGCGGCGGCAGCTGTTTGTCATCTATTAGCTGTGATTCGGATCGATGTAGCCTCTTTCAGGAAATTGCATCATATTTCCAGCAGTGCACAATAACAGTAGTCGATACTCAGCAACTTAACCTAACCTATTAACGTATTAGGTTAGTGTGTGTGTTTATAAGATCTCAGCTAACCTGTCGAAATAAAGTTTTCTGACTCACGATTCGTTTTTTTTTATCTTAGAAGTCTTTGGTTTTATTTGCAAATGATAAATTACGTTATGGTTTCAGTAAAACCAGGTTTGGTTTCTAGTTGTAGACTAAATCATGGCAGAAGTGAAGGTTCCGGAGGAGCAGCTGAATAATTTGGCTGTGGCTGATGGAGATGATGATGTGGTTGATCCGTGGACTGTGACGGGGAAGTCGGAGACGGGGATTGATTATGACAAGCTAATCAGTAAGTGCTGAGCCTATAGTCACTAGAGGTACATTACTATAGGCTACATTACCTTTAAATAAAATTAAATTCAAGGGTCATTTACTTTTTTTTTTACTATACCATCCATTTAGATTCCTATCCATTGTAAACTGGTAGAGTAATAAGCTATTTTTTAGCATACTGTTAAGGAGTAAATAATTAGACAAATAACGAAAGGAATAATTCTACTTTTAACTTTCAAGGTTATAATGATAATAATGATAAAATTTAACACTGCCCTTGTTATGTTATGTCATTAAAACTTTTTGGTACTATTTTTCAGAAAGATTTGGCAGTTCAAAGATAGATGATGAGGTCATACAGAGATTTGAAAAAGTCACAGGGAAAAAAGGTGGGTAAATATGTGGAATTTGGGTTTAATAAAAGTATTGTGGTCCATAATTGAAATCAACTGCAAATCCAGTTTATAATTGTAAATTATATGTGACAAAGTAATTTGTTTAACCACTATTGTTGACACTAGAAATAAAATTTCATTTCTAGTTTAAACCCATAACCCACTACATTTAAATTCCAGCCCACCATCTACTCAAAAGAGGCATATTCTTCTCTCACCGAGATATCCACAGTATCCTGAACCTCGTGGAGGCGGGCAAGAAGTTCTACCTGTACACGGGGAGGGGGCCGTCTTCAGACAGCATGCATCTTGGCCATTTGATTCCTTTCATGTTCACTAAGTAAGGTCATCTTAATATTGTCATATTCGTAAATGTTTGCATACTGTTTTGACCATATAGACTTTGTTTATCATTATTTGCTTAATGACTGTGAAATTTTCAGAGATAAGTGTTTGGTATCCTTTTGTAATGCTCAAGCTATTTTCATATCAAATCTCATCAAGCTGTGTTCACCAGTCTTGCCATAAAAGTGTAAACTCACTTTCATATTTATAATAGCACCCCACCCTCACTTCGCTTCAGTTACATAAGTTAAAATATAGCCTATAGCGACCCTCCCTCGCTTCGCTTCGCGTTCTATTATATACATTAACCTTCCGTGTAGAATTATCTAACTGATGGTGAAAACCGCATCAAAATCCGTTGCGTAGTTTTAAAGATCTAAGCATACATAGGGACAGAAAGACGCGGAGGGCGACTTCATTTTATACTCGTACTATGTATTGATAATAGGAGGGATTAGAAGTTTTAAGGTGAGTAAAAATGTCCTCTTCAAGTAGTCAAACAGAAATTCATGGGAAACAGTTATGTTATATTAAAACAAAATCTATGATTTGTTTCAACATAATTATGGCTTAATTACTTGGGGCTATAATGTACAGCTAAAGAAAAAAAAACCTATAGCTTTAGCGACCAGTGTTCTCAAAATCCAAAATCAATTTGTTCTAGACTTTTAACAACTCCGGTATAAACCCTTATTTTACAATGATGACTGATGATTACAAACAGTCTATGTTAATCTCAAAATTCTATCACCAGATGGCTACAAGACGTATTCGACGTTCCCCTAATCATCCAGCTCACGGACGACGAGAAAGTCCTGTGGCGCGACATCAAAGTCGAGGAGGCCCGGAAAATGGCCCACAACAACGCCAAGGACATCATCGCTGTCGGGTTCAGTCCCGAGAACACTTTCATATTCAATGACTTGGACTTTATTGGGTAAGCACTTGAACTTTTTAACCTTTTTAATGCTATTGACGGATATATTCGCACCACAGGTTCAACGCCAACGACACAGATAAATCCGTCATGGCTGACTGTGCAAAATCGACCTAGAACTATCTGGTTTTAAGGTGACATTCTGTGATGAGATTACTTTTGCGTTTGAGATGGTGTTGAAATAGTTAATTTTTTTATTGTGCAGCATTCTTCTTATTTGTCGTAATGCTTACTATTAAGAACTTACTATTTGTTGTAGATACTTCTTAACCAACAATAGGCAGACATTCCGAATCTTTAATTTAGCTATTTGATGAGCAGAGCCCGGAATTTTCGCGGCAAAACAAAAGACTATCGCAATTTAGCTAGTGTTAGAAATATTTTTTATCGATATATCGATGTAAATATATCGGCATGATTTTTTTTATACTCGATATCGATAAAAAAGTGTTTCTAACACTAGCTAGATGGCGACAGTCTTTTGTTTTGCTGCAAAAATTCCGGGCTCTGTTGACGAGACACCGACCAGCGATTGTCCCTGTGTTTAAACTATAGGAATATGGTTCCACAAACAACGCCCGATTAGTGTAGAACTTTTTATAATAATAAGACTTGTATCAATGCATCATTCCAGCCAATGTCCAGCGTTCTACCAGAACATGCTTAGGATACAGAAATGCGTGACGTTCAACCAGGTGAAGGGCATATTCGGCTTTGGCGACTCTGACGTCATCGGCAAGATCACCTTCCCGTCGATCGAAGCTGCGCCCGCGTTCTCCACTAGCTTCCCTTTCATATTTGATAATAAAGTGGTGAGTATTTGTGGAGTTATACAAAAAAAAATAAAAAAATCCAGCCTATATACGTCCCACTGCTGGGCACAGGCCTCTACTCACAATGAGAGGGTGGAGGGTGGTGCTAATATAAAGTAACCACTTCAAGCTGCGACAGTATAATTAACATAGTCTTAATCACTACGTGATATCTCCTATAATTTCCTTAATTAATATGCAAAGACAACAATAGATCTTGGTCAACGTTGGACAAAGATATCTAACTAAAGTTGCAAACACTTACGGCTTACTTGGCCACGCGGGCCTGGCGGCAGCGACCGCGTTCTCTCTTCATTGCATGGTCGACACGCTCACCGCACAGAGGTTGATTGGCAAAATCCGCAATGTATGCCGCGCCGCCAGTAGCGCAAAGTTGCCAGGCCGTTGGAGGCGGTAGCGGCGCAGCGCGGAGCTAACATGTTAAGGTGTCGGTTGGTAGCCGACTGCACGCGGCAGCAGCAGACAGCACGTGCCGCGCGGCACTACTAGTTTCTATGTATTTCTATGAAATTCCCTCCGTAGCTAGCGGCACGTAGCTAGCGACGCGTCGCCGAGCGGCAGACGACACTGACGCCCGACTGCAGATCAGTAGTGCCGCTGACGCCGGAGCAACGACACGTCTTTGGCTCGATTTCTTTTCGGATTAAACTTAATATAACACAAGAGACAATGCTCTCTGAATTCTTTCATATCGCTTTTCAAATGTTTATTGATCAGTACTGAATAAGTTCATTCACTTGCTCTGCATTTCAGCATAGGACGTGTGGCTTTTCGTCTTCTTCTGTATAATAAAAACAAGTCTTCCTCTTCTAATAAAATATATAAAAAATTGCGATCACATCATCGTCAGACATCTTGTTTCACGGAACACTCGGAACCAACTGAATGCCGTCTGCAGTTGCTGTCTGCAGTCGGGTTCGAATTCATGACAGCACGCGGCAGCAGCAGACAGCACGTGCCGGGCGGCACGTGCTGTCGGCTGCTGCCGCGTGCAGTCAGCTACCAACCGACACCTTAAGACGTCACTGGGCAAGGAGGTTTACGTGGAGGAGCGCGCGCGCCGGCTGTGCTGTGCGTTTGCGCATTTGCCTCTAGTTACAGAGCCTTTAGATATGCTTGAGCCCAATGTTGGCTTAAGTACCTTTTGGTGGCTGTACAAATAGAATAGAATAGAAAATATTTATTCAGCACTCGCACATTATAAATATAACAAAAAAAAGAAAAATGCGGCTGAGGGACCCTGCATTAAAAACTGAAAACAAAAAGAGGCAACGTCACAAACATCAGCGACAATTAAAAAATAATAAAAGAAAAAAAAAACAAAGCTTATTTAATTAATAAAACACAACAATGACAACAATTCGGACAGACAATAAACTCTTTGTCTGGCAACACTAGAACAACCTTTTCCTGTTGGACCGTTACGATACATGAAATCTCGTGTCGTTAGGTGCCGTGCCTGGTGCCGTGCGCCATCGACCAGGACCCGTACTTCCGCATGACGCGCGACGTGGCCGCGCGGCTGAAGCTGCCCAAGCCGGCGTTGCTGCACGCCGCCTTCCTGCCAGCGCTGCAGGGCGCGCAGCACAAGATGTCGGCCAGCGACCCCAACGCCTCAATATTCCTGAACGACACGGCTAAGCAGATCAAAAATAAGGTAAAAACAACCTTTACTTCATTAAGACAAATATCAAATTGGACACTACACACACTTAGTTACACTACTACACTTAGTTAGCTTGAAGTAGTTCTGTAAGATGTCTAGACTGCAACCGAAAGATGGCATTCTGGACCCAACCAGTTCCTAAAGATATCCGATAAAGAAATACGAGTAATTTATATAATTACACTTTTTTTTCCAAATTTTAAAAGGGATTTATTTAATTAATATTATTTCATTGTCATCTCTTAGCTGTTTAATTTAAAGTTTCAAATCTAAGTAATTGAGAAGTAATTTCAAAATCGATTGCAAAAAATGTACCTAACAGACAAACAGACGAACAAGAAAGCGAGCTAATAAAAACGTGGTGCAGTGCTGTAAAGGTTTCACGTCCGCTTTGGTAAAGAGCAACCTAAAAAAAACTGAATTATAATGGTCTACAATTATATCCGGGAACAGGGTTAAATCTCATTTTCATCTCACCAGCTCGAAAAAGCCTTCTTTGGCGCATACAATCTCCGTGCAAAAGTCCACTTTAACCGCTAGCGTGGAAAGTAATGGTGGTGCTGCGCGCAGAGGGCGCTGGGCGAGCACGGCCACTACTGATGTGACGCCCATGTAATTGGTTTTAAAATACCAAGTGTTTTCCTCGCTACGATGAGTTGAAAATTGTGTTTCGCACGATAGCAACGTTATTTGAGTCTCGAGGCCTTAAATCCCGCGTTACGCTCAGGTTTCTATTTTTGAATCACTCGCTACGCTCGTGGTTCAATTTTAGAATCCTTCGCTGACTCGGTTATCCATAATGGCTCCCGCGCCAAATAACAACAAATTCAAACGTTTATATTCCAGATCAACAAATACGCGTTCTCTGGGGGCCGGGCGACCGTGGAGGAGCACCGAGAGAAGGGCGGCGACACCGACGTCGACATCTCCTACAAATACCTCGCGTTCTTCCTGGAGGATGACGAGAAGCTCGCGCAGGTAACCATACACTCATGTTAGCCGGTATGACGTTGAACCCTCGAGGGTTCATTGTTTAACCCGTTCAACGCCGTCGACGGTTAAATCCGTCACTGTTGACAGCGCGCCCGTTGCCTTAAGGTGGAAATTCGCGCTGATTTTCAGCTATCATTGGCGTGTTAATGATTTTTCGTCGAGGATAGTTCAATAATAACAAATTCAACAAGGTGCACAAATCCCTTTCTAAGTTACGCGTTATTTCACCTTATTTTATTTTTAGTTACGCGGTATCGCTATATATTCGAAAAGGTGGCATTAAAAAGGTTAAAATTATCACTACCACCATAAGAATAAGAAATTTACCATTATAAGGGCCTGTTTAACAATCGACAGATAAATTTGCCTTCCAGTTAAAGTTATCTCCGTGTCTATTTTAAAGTGTAAGGGAAGGAAAGGTAAATTTATCAGTCAGGTATGATTCAATTGATGATTGTGAAATAGGTGAAATAAGTCAATAATTTCTTAGCCACCCTGGTTCCTTTATCCATGCCAGTTATTGCTTTGTCCGCAGATAAAGAAATCCTACGAGTCCGGGGAGCTTCTGACGGGCGAGCTCAAGAAAATCGCCATCGACACCGTCACCCCGGTCATAGCAGACTACCAAGCGCGGCGCGCGCTCGTCACCGACCAAATCATGCAGAGCTTCTTCGACATTAGGAAGATACGCGTATAAATAAATAAGTGCAATAAATATTTATTGTTATGTTTTTTTTTACTGTTTGATTATACTTGGCTTTTGCATTTATTTAGGTGTTAATTTATCACAGATTATCCCTGCTTCATCAGTGATGTCTGAACGCAGTTTTATCCTTTCTTTAACATTGATTTAAATTAGTTAAGGTGACGTCACCAGAAATGGGCAAGGGTCAATGTTGGAGATTGATTCTTATTCTAATTTTAAATTCTAATTTTAAATTTTTTCAACGACGCCATGTCAAATACAAAACTAGCAAATCACTCGCCAATGACAGCTCAAAAGTAGAGCTAACTTCAACCTTATGTCATAGACACTCAGGTCTATTTTTCACTGTCAACCGTGACGGATATATCCGTCATTGGCGTTGAACCGGTGGTGCGGATATATCCGTCAATGGCGTTGAAAAGGTTAAAGAAAATTATTAATTTATTTTGTAATAGTCAGTTTATAACAGTATTATTTTTTTATTATTATAATTGTCAACAAAAGGGCGACACAGACTCACAATCTGCCGGCCCATCTTGGCCTGTCCGTTCATCGTATAACAGACTATAGTTTCTCGTTCAATTACATACATTATCGTTATAGATTTTTGCCGGCAGATAGTCCGACAGACTTGGGGCTGCCGGCGGACTTATTCTGTGGTGCCCATAAGTGTCCAACACTGGAGTCATTAATTCACTTATATGCGATCAAATCATGAAAAAATGATGCCGCGAAATTCAAAATAAAATCAACTGTGATAGTCGTGTAGTGCATAAAAATTCGATTCGCATTTACAATACCTACTATTAGTTACGAAGGTAAAATTTACGATTATCCAATAATACCTGTCAGCACAATTTGTATGCAGAATTACAATGTAAGTATTAGGTCCTTACATATGAAATTGGGGTTTCGTCGTACTGGCCACTTTGATTCCAAATATCCGGCGTTTGGTTAGGAATTCCAAATTCAAATTTATTTCAAATTGAAGTTCATATATTCGTGTTTCAAACTGAGTGATTCAATTGTTTCCGTGTCATTTGTTTTTTCTTTGATATCCGTTCTGTTCACGACATGGAAAGCTTAAAATATGGAGGAGTGTTCGGTGGACAAGTGCTGGTGTCATCCATTACAGTGTCATCCATTACAGCTTCCTAAGGTCTGGCCACACAATTACAGCAGATGTGTATTGTAAACAATCGCAAACTATGATGGAAAAGCTAGCCGTTAAACAACCGAAGTTGGTCAATTGCTCTAGCCCACTCCTGCTTCAGGACAACGCCAGACCACACTGCACGCGAGACGGTCGATAAATTAGAGGAACTGGGACTGGAATGTCTCCGACACCCACCGTACTCCCGGGACATTGCTCCAACTGATTACCACTTTTTTCGGAAGTTGGACAACTTCTTGCAAAGAAAAAAAGTCAATTCTGATGAGGCCGTCCAAAACGCCTTCAAAGATTTTATTGATTCTCGCTCCCACAATTTTTTGAACAAAGGGATCAATGAACTACCTATAAGATGGCAATAGTGCATAGAAGGTAATGGATTTACCATTTGATTAAATAAATATATCGTTCCACTTTTAGTATTTTTTAGTATTGATTTTTTTCCATATAAAACGCTAATTTCATATGTAAGGACCTAATAATTATCTTAATTAAAGTTATAATTGGCGGTGCTTAAATTACAATATTTGATGTAAGTCGCAAATAATAATATAGATATATACCTATGTTTTTCAAGAAATTCAGTGTTTCATTGATCTCTAACGCAACGTTGTATAGAAACAAAGGTGAAAACGACGACGTATTATGGTCGCCTATGTGTGTGTTCACTTTTCTCATTGTTTAGTAGTTTCTTTTGGTTTGTTCTGGCAACATTAAAAGTGTTATTCCTATGTGGCTGGCAACAATTTGTTTCCCCCCACCAAAAGGGCCGTTACTGGCCGTTCCGTTTTGAATATCGTAGCGTGAACACCTCTCGCTCCATAAAAAAATTCAACCTTTTCACTAATTTCATAGACTCATAGTTTTAGTTAAATAAAGTGTATTGGAGGCTCCCGGCGTGAACCCTGGACATAAATCGAAGGCTAAGTGCGTGTGCTGAAGGTAATGTTAACAGTCAACCTAGGGAAGCTGAAGACTACCACCAACGGTGCAACGCAGCGGACGCCAACGATTCTGTACCCAACAGATCCGGAGTCACCAGGTCAGACCACCACTCACTTTAATTTCGTCTAATTATTTGTTACATAAAGGATACACAATATTTCTGATTATCCTTCCTAACTCTATCGCATCCCTTTGTCGTTTTTCGCAATTTTATACAGTCCACTCTTTTCGTTTATCGCACATTTTTTGGTTCTTCGATCCGTATATTTTGATAAGTGACCTTTGTACTGTCGTTTTCGTAAAGTCACTTCTTAAAATTCGTTTCGCCGTTAATTTTTAGTTTCTTAAATATTTTCGGGTAAGCAGAAATATTGTTGTAAAAAAAAGTTATTGGAAAGGTTGAATCATTCAAATTCATTCGTTCTTCGATATTAAGTCGGTCATTTTAGACTGGCAACACTGACGGTTGTGTCAATCGGTTTTTTATTTTAAGTTAATTTCTACCGCCAAGTGAAGGTAGTTAGTAGTTATCATTTTGTTTGATTAACTTGTTTTGTGGTAAAGTTCTCGACAAGTTTAACGTTTAAGTCTAACGTTTGTGATACTGTTTGTGTTGTGTTGCGTTTGTTTGCCATGCCCAAAGGTGTAAAAGATACGAGCATGACTGAGGGAGCGGATCCTCTGCTCGTCGTAAGGGACTACGCAATGATGAGGTTAGAGCATCTTTTTATGCAGGACGATACTGAGTTGGCATTGTGTACTGAGGCAGACCTTTTGTCATTGGCTGATGATTTTCACGAGGCACAGATGAAAATTCTGATTTCAATTCCGCGCAGCGAGCATCGGGAAGAGTTTAATGTCACAGCGACATTCGACACTAAGATGAGGGCTGTTAAGGCGCGTATTAATGTACTCGCAAAACCTTCTGCCGCTACCTCGTTGCCACGTTCTAATCTACCTAAGCTGCCAAAAATTAGTATAAAACAGTTTGATGGCAAGATCGATAATTGGATAACATTTATTCAGCTTTTTAATTCGTTGGTTCATGAGCGTACAGACTTAGCAGATGTAGAAAAGTTGCATTATTTGTTGTCGAGTGTGCAAAACGAGGCTTATGATTTAGTAAAAAATTACCCTGTTACTAACCAGAACTATATAGTTGCTTACAATGCATTATACAAGCATTATAATAAAGCTAGGTTAATAGCGTCCACATATTATGAGCGGCTTATTAATTGCGAGCCAGTGAAAACTTCCCGGGCGGGTGACTTAGAACGGGTAAAGCGGACATTTACTGAAAATTTAGCTATTTTAAAAAGTTTTAATTTACCTGACAAAAATTTTATGTTGGTTCAGTTATTGTGGTCTAAATTAGATAAAACAACTAAGGAACAATTTGAGTTGGAGCATAATTCAGATGAAGTCCCGGAATTTAATAATGTACAAAGGTTTATTGAAAAACGGTTCCGAGCATTAGATGCAGCAGGATTTAACGCACCATCATTGGGTAATACTCAACCAGCTGGTAGTAAACCGGTTAGTAGGGCTAAAACTGCACTTGTTGTTTCGTCTTCATTATGCACTTTGTGCAAAGAGCCACATAGTCTTTCAACTTGTCCATCATTCTTAAAAATTGACCCGAATGACCGCTTCAAATTTGTTAAGGAAAATAGATTATGCATTTTATGCTTGTCGGGTTTACACTCAGTGAAATTATGTAAGTCAAAGCAACGATGTGAACAATGTCGATTTTCACACAACACATTGCTGCATTTTAATAAACCTGTGCCTTCGGACAATAATGCGGAGGTATTGAAACCGTTACCATGCACTTCAAAGCCAACGGCTATGGTAGCTAACAATGTTGTCGCTTCTACGTTATTTTCGACTGCCAAGGTACTCATAAGGGATATTCATGGTAATTTGGTTTCGGTTAGAGTGCTACTCGATTGTGCTAGCGCTTGTAATTTCATAACTGAAGCATGTGCCAAAAAACTTGGTCTTAAAATTAAATGTGGGAGGTATGCCGTAAGTGGCATAGGCCAGGCGGTCGCTGAACCTGCGGGCACGTTGTCGTGTATAATTTCACCCAGTACCGGTGAAATGAAAAATACCTTTTCGTTTGAGGCGTACGTACTGCCTACGATATGTTCGGATATGCCAGCTGAGCATATTGACATTTCATCGTGGCATCACACTAAGAACCTCGATTTAGCGGACCCTTGTCTACATTTACCAGGGCCGATCGACATGCTACTTAGTGTAGACATTTTCGCTTCTTCGTTGCGTCCAGGGTTGCTCCATGGTGGCCCAGGCGAACCTGTTGCCATCAACACCATTTTCGGATGGATTTTGATGGGTGGTTGTGCCACGGACGACTGTCGCTCTCGTTCTCGTCGTGACCAATGCCACGTGATTACGAACTACTTTTCGTTGGACGACTCGATCAAGAGATTTTGGGAGGTGGAACAAGTCATTTCTCAGAATACCGTCACTTTGTCGAAGGAAGATCAGCTGTGCGAGCAATATTTTATCGCAAATTTTAGTCGCACTGAAGATGGTAGATTTGTCGTTCCTCTACCTTTCACTGATCCTTCCAACAAGCCTTCTTTCTCTGGGTCTCGTGGTATCGCCTTAAAGAGATTTTCGTCGTTGGAGAGAAAGTTACAGCAAAATGCTGAATTTCACAGGAACTACGTAGCCTTTATGGAAGACTATGAGAAGTGTTGTCATCTCGAGAGATGTGATCCTCCAATGATGGACAATGGATCCTTCTTCTACATTACCCATCATGGAGTCCTGAGGCCTTTATCGACAAGCACTCCTCTTCGTGTGGTGTTCGACGCTAGTGCCAAGGACGCACAAGGTACGTCGCTTAATGATACCCTACTGTCGGGTCAGAAGTTGCAAAAGAACATATTGCATCTTCTTCTTCGCTTTCGTTGGCATGTTGTTGTCTTTACTGCAGACGTCAAGCAAATGTATCGTCAAATCTTGGTAACTCCAGAAGATGCAGAATATCAGCGTATTCTTTGGCGACCATCTGTCAACGAGCCTATTAGAGACTACCGTTTACTCACGGTTACATATGGTGTTTCGTCAGCCCCTTACCAGGCTTTACGTACTGTGGCTCAGCTGGCTCAGGAGTCAGCGGTCAATTACCCTGGTGGATCAACAGTGCTAGGCCGTGATATCTACGTTGATGACATCGTCTCTGGTGCAGAGTCCGTGGAGCAGGCGCGTGATATTAGATCGGAGCTTTCTGCCATTTTATCGTCGGGCGGCATGCACTTACGGAAGTGGACATCGAACCACAAAGGGTTCTTCGACGGATTGCCTTCCGAAGATCTTTACACTGAAGATTTCCGTGAGTTTGACGCCATCGGCGACGTCTCCCTCAAGATACTTGGTCTTTTGTGGTTGCCACACACTGACAACTTTACATTTAAGGTTTCTATCGAGGATCGTCGGTGCACTAAACGCACCATTCTCTCGGAGATAGCCAGGATATTTGACCCTTTAGGTCTTCTTTCTCCTGTAACCTTTTTTGCAAAATATTTAATGCAGCTGCTCTGGGTGTCCGGTGTCGCCTGGGATAACGACGCTCCACACAACATTGGCCTTGAATGGCAAGCGCTAAAGGCTCAACTGTCGTCGCTCAGCTCTGTGGCTGTACCTCGCCGTATGTTAAAGGAATTTGTCGTATTACAGCTTCACGGGTTCTGCGACGCATCGGAGCGTGGGTTCTGTGCGGTCGTTTATTGCCGGACAGTCGACAAAAATGGACTTGTTACTGTCCAATTAGTTTGTGCCAAATCTAAAGTGGCACCTCTTCGGAGGTTGTCAATACCGCGCCTCGAGTTATTGGCGGCGGTTCTTCTCTCGGACTTAATGGCGTCTGTCGTAGAGGCGCTAAAACCTTTCCACTCAGGTAGTGAAATTTTCGCATGGTCTGACTCAAGCGTGGCATTGACTTGGATTAAGTCGTGTCCATCCAAATGGAAGACTTTCGTGGCCAATCGTGTAAGCCACATACAAGACATCGTTCCTCCCAATTGCTGGCGTCATGTTAGGACATCAGACAATCCAGCTGATTGTGGGTCTCGAGGTCTGCTGCCTCACGATTTGGTCAACCATACTTGCTGGTGGAATGGCCCTTACTGGCTCGCGCAACCTAGTGAAGATTGGCCTAAGTCCATGCTGTCGGTAGATGTAGATGTTCTCCACGAAGAGCAGAAAATTACAGTTCTTGTGACATCTCTCAGCGAGAATTTATTGGAAAATCTTTTAGCAAGGTTCTCGTCGTTGAGAAGCCTTAAACATGTTTTGGCATATTGCTTCCGTTTCGTGCACAATATCAAAAATCGAAAACTACCAGACAAGTTACTTCTGGGTCCCTTGGCACCTTTCGAGATAAGACAGGGCTTGATGTTTCTCGTGCGTTTCGTCCAGGAGAGTAGCTTCTCGTCAGAGGTAGAAAAGCTTAAAAACCAATTGCCGAATACCCTCCCTAAGAGGTTTAGGAAACTGTCTCCGTTTTTGGATGACGCGGGGCTTTTGAGGGTGGGCGGACGCTTGTCACGAGCTTCTCTCGACTTCGATGTGAAACACCCGTTGCTCCTACCTCGTGACCATCGCCTTACATCTTTGCTTATCGAGGAGTATCATCAAAGGTTTATGCATCCTGGGCCGCAAACGCTCCAGAACTTGCTGGCTCAACATTTCTGGATATTGTCTGCGAAGCGCGCTTTCCAGGCTGTAACAGCCAAATGTTTAAAGTGTTTCCGTGTTCGTCCGTTAGGTGCTCCTGCGCCTTTTATGGGTGACTTGCCATCTTATCGGATTAGCCAAATTAAGCCATTTTCGAGCGCTGCCGTCGATTTCGGCGGACCTTTCGACGTATCTCTCGGTCGTGGCCGCGGAAATAAAACTTATAAGGGCTATATCTGTGTGTTTGTCTGTACCTCAACCAAGGCCTTCCATGTCGAACTTGCCACCGAACTCTCTGCGGAAGCTTTTTTAGCCGCGCTCAGGCGTTTCGTAGCGCGTCGTGGTCGTTGTTGTCGTTTAGTGTCAGACCAGGGCAAAAATTTTGTCGGCGCTAGCAACATCCTACAGCGCCTTATTAAAGACGCAGCGCACGCGGACGAAATCCGGTTCGAATTCAACCCGCCGGGAAGTCCACATTTTTCGGGTTTGGCTGAAGCTGGAATTAAGGCTGTGAAAACTCATTTGTCGCGTGTCGTTGGACAGCAGAGACTGACCTATGAAGAGTTTTCGACAGTCTTAAGTCAAGTCGAAGCACTCTTAAATTCAAGGCCACTTACCCCACTTAGCACCGATCCCAACGATCTAACGGTCTTAACTCCTGGTCACTTCCTGACCACGGAACCTTTGTCGGTTGTGCCGGACGAGGACTTGACTGATGTCAAGGTTAGCATCACTCAACGTTGGAAAATGTTGCAAAAAATGCACCAAGATTTTTGGAAAAAGTGGTCCCAGGAGTATATGCATACTCTTCAGCAGCGTATGAAGTGGCATGATAGGCAACCTAGCTTAGGAAAGGGTGTCTTAGTGCTCATAGTAAACGAGCAAACCAGTCCCATGAAGTGGCCTCTAGGTCGTATAGTAGACACACATCCTGGGTCTGACGGTGTTTGCCGTGTTGTCACGGTGCGCACTGCCTCTGGCTTGTATAAACGACCTGTCGTCAAGCTATGTCCCTTACCTGTTTAAATACATTTCTTGTACTTTTGTTTCGTTATTTCATGTATGTCTTTTTTTTCCGTTTGTTTTCGTATATTAGTCAAAATACTAATGTATTTTGGTGGGCGGAATGTTCACTTTTCTCATTGTTTAGTAGTTTCTTTTGGTTTGTTCTGGCAACATTAAAAGTGTTATTCCTATGTGGCTGGCAACAATTTGTTTCCCCCCACCAAAAGGGCCGTTACTGGCCGTTCCGTTTTGAATATCGTAGCGTGAACACCTCTCGCTCCATAAAAAAATTCAACCTTTTCACTAATTTCATAGACTCATAGTTTTAGTTAAATAAAGTGTATTGGAGGCTCCCGGCGTGAACCCTGGACATAAATCGAAGGCTAAGTGCGTGTGCTGAAGGTAATGTTAACAGTCAACCTAGGGAAGCTGAAGACTACCACCAACGGTGCAACGCAGCGGACGCCAACGATTCTGTACCCAACAGATCCGGAGTCACCAGGTCAGACCACCACTCACTTTAATTTCGTCTAATTATTTGTTACATAAAGGATACACAATATTTCTGATTATCCTTCCTAACTCTATCGCATCCCTTTGTCGTTTTTCGCAATTTTATACAGTCCACTCTTTTCGTTTATCGCACAGTGTGGATAAAGCATCCGTCACTCTCGCACTTGCGCAATGGTCAGAAAGTGACAGATGTTTTATCCACACGATAAACACGACCATAATCAGATCAGGCAAACATAATTCGACTTCGCCTGAACATTCCGCGGGCTACGAATGTTAATATTTAAATTCGACACCCAACTCGCGCGCTCTTAACTAAGCTGTAGCCACCAGAGAAGTGAAACACGTATAAAATATAAAACGAAAACAAACATTTTCCAACAATAGACGGCCCTCTTAGTCAAAAGACAATTCTCTACACTTGTGTCCACACTACGCAACTTTGATCGAATATGCATGACAAAAGAACAGAAAAGCGGATGACACAGTATCGTCTTGTTACAGGTAGCTAGTGGACGGTTTATAACTTTAAAATACTTAAAAACAATTTAAAACATACCGAAAAGTTGCATTCGTACCTGATTACCAATTAGCTCGCTCTAAATTAGCTAGCTAGTCAAAAAAAACTGCTAGCTAGCTAGCTTTAAAAAATTAAAGTAGTACTAGTACTAGGGTACCATATCTTCAATGTGAGACTAATTAACCTTAAAACGGATTGATATAAAATTCTACAAAACAGCTGCTTTAGGCACGTAGATACTATGGTTAACTTCTGATGCCCTGATTCTACATATCACAAAATGTATAACCAAACATACGAAGACGAAGCACCTTTACCCCTAATAGCCAACTACACAGTAGTAAAAGAAGACGAGGATGCCAAAGGGGAAGAAGAGAGAGTTATTCTAGAAATAGGAAGAGCAGATGAGAGGCCTAAAGAAGAACACACGTTCAGCCACAAGAAGTATGACAAGAGGACGTCGCACCACAGGTCTTACGTGTTGGAGGATTATTCTGAGCCCAGAAAGATAACCTACTTCAGGCCTCATGAATTGGAGACCAATGAAGGTAGGTGTTTTATGTTATTCGTTAATAAAACAAGTGGTGACTTTAGGAATTCAAAGCAAAAATGAACACAGTTTATAATTTTACTTTCAGCCACAAGTTAAGTAGTAGTAGTAATCCAGCCTATATACACGTCCCACTGCTGGGCACAGGCCTTCACTCATAATGAGAGGGTTTGGGCGATAGTTCCCACGCGGGCCCAGTGCGGATTGGGAACTTCGCACACACCGTCAAATTGCTTTGCAGGTGTGTGCAGGTTTCCTAACGATGTTTTCCTTCACCGAAAAGCTCATAGTAAGCAAGCAGCAGCAAGTAGTAGCAAGTAGTAGTAGTAGTTTCTATTAAATCACTGGCTGAGAGTTCATCGACAAATTACTAACCAAGAGCTTAAGTTAACCGCGTGCTTGCAGACATACAAGTGGACATAACGAAGGCAGAGTTAGGCAACACAAGAGTTATTAATCACCGCGGTTCCATAGTGGCCCAACAAACATTACAGTCCTTTACCAAAACCCACATTTTGCTACATCATACTCGGGTTGCTGTTCACCATTGCTGATCTCCTAGTCATCCACAGCCCCTACGTACTACAACGAGTACAAAGAGCCCTCCCTCCCTGAGACTGCGCCCTCCGAGTCCTCGCTAGACTTCTCGCACGAATCCCAGGACAACAGCAAGTATGTGGAGGAACACGACTCGCTCAACTGGAAGGAGCGCGCTTTGCAGCTGGAGAAAGGTAGGAAAGACCTTCCACTAGCAATATTAAGTAAGTGTGGGGTTGTGAGTGAGGTATGCGTGGAAGAGACGAGTGAGAGAGAGATAAAAAATCCGTGTTACAGCCGAGGTACGCTTACATTCTTGCACCATTCAGCTTTCTTACTCTGGTGGAGAACTGGAGCTTGCGTATGTTTATGCGATAGAATGCGAAGCACAGAGTAGGCACGCTCGACCTACCTAAAGCCGTTTAGTTAGGAAGAAAGTGCGCCTCCTGGTATGTTATTCTGTTAACGCATCGTCCTTCACTTCTACTGAGTCGAAGAATAACCGCCCGTTTTAAGCGACTAAATGGAAATGCAGGCAGCCAAATGTCATTTACACATCTTGACGGACGACGTAAATTCGCCGGTTTTCTTCATCTCAGTCGATGTGAAGGTGAGACGATTAACAGAATCACATCCCTCTGTACTTGTGGGTAGGTACTATTATTATGTCCTAACTTTGTGTAGAGTACAAGAAGACTGCGTGCGACCGCGAGCGCACGCGCATGCGCGACATGAACCGCGCCTTCGACTTGCTACGCTCCAAGCTGCCCATCACCAAGCCCAGCAAGAAGAAGTACTCCAAGATCGAGTGCCTCAGGTAACTTGAGGCCTAACAGGCAAACCCACCTGCCCCGGGCGGCAATTTCAGGGGGCGCCAAATTCATATGTTTTAAGGAAAAAACACATGTTTAACAGATTATAATATATAATATATAAATGTATCTCACACGACGGAGCTGGAGGAGAGAAGGAGCCATTATCCAGTTTCTGCCCCGGTTCGGAAAAATCGTAGATCCGGTACTGTCCAAAGCCGTAAACTTTATTTATATCGACAAGAACACTGCCCTGCTAAGCTAAAATGCGATATCTCAGACAAAACTGCTGTAGCAATTTGCTACCTCTTTAATAACAGGAGAGGACTGAATCTGCTTTGGCTATTGAATTTGAGATATCGCCTTTTTGCTTAGGACGGCAGAACAGCACCGCGTACCCGTACTCAAGCAACATTTGTGCATATTGAGCTGTCAAACATGCCTGCACAAGCCTGCCAGCCTCGTATCAGTTTCTGTAGCTACCAAAGTGTCTTAAAGATTCTACAAGCTTTGCACCCATCCACCATTGTATATCCCCTAAAATGTATTTATTTCTTTCCAGGATAGCGATCTGTTACATAAGACACCTGGAGTTCATGCTGGCTGGCGGCGCCCCTGACGAGAATCCTGCCTTCTTCGAGCTCAGCTCCTCGGATCTGAGGCGGCGGGAGCAGAGCTTCTGAAGTCCAGTGACCAGACTAATAGCCCAAGTAAAGCAACAAGATTGAACTGAAATAATATTAAGGGGCAGGTGCTCTTCGATCTTCTGTATCTTACTTCTTTTGTCTGATGTGATGTTGAAAACGTATGAATCGTAGACGCGAGATAAAGTTTACAAGGCGCTATGTAGGTAGTATATAGGTTTGGGTAAATTTACCTAGGTATTTGACAGTATGTAGGCTTGGGTTTATCCATGTAGGCTTGGGCAATTTATGGCCGTAGGTATTAATAATAAACTCACTTCATGTGTGATCCCCGTCTCAAGATACGTCAAAGTATATAAATATAAATATAAACGTCAATCCATAGAAAACTGTCATTTTTGACGCATCTTGTGACGGGGATCACAGTTGAGTTTACGGGCCTTAATCAGGTGTTTGATAGTGACTAGTGCAGTAACTTAGTTAAGAAATGAACAATATCTACGCGAGATTAGAATGTTGTTCAGAAAAGTTATCAAAACCCTGTCAAATTAAAATAGCACAATGATAGATAAGGCCAAAGCACATTTTACCTGTTTTTTGTGCGTTTTTTTTTTTTGTTTTGGTATGCATTGCAAATGAATATTTTTTTTCGAAATTAAATAAAACTTTTTACAATTGCCCGTTTTAATATTTTATTGTTACTTAAGAACTTTCACACACACAGTCTTAATTACAAAATAAATCTTCTACAAAATTATATAAAACAGTGGCATAAAAACTTGTGCAAAACGAAAGAAAAGCAGTGTATCGGGGTACCTGGTCATTTCGAAAAAATTTCGTCGCAAACAAGAACAGGAGGCGTAAAACAGAAAATCACGTAATTCTTGAAATCGAAAGATCGTGTTTATCGAGTTGGATTAAACATCCGTCTCTGTCTGGCTAGTTGGTACCTAAGTGACGGATGCTCTATCCACATTTATCTACTCGATTAAGCGGTCCATAAGGCCGCCTTTCCATAGAAGCCGAGACGAGCGGTGCGGAGAGGAGTTGTGTAAAGGAGCTGTCTAAACACCGAATGTAATAGATAATAAAATTTCGAATTTGTACAGCTGCCCTCGTATTAGGTTGTCTTTCCATAGAAGCGGAGACGAGCGGTGCGGAGAGGAGCTGTATAGGAGTCGACCAATCACATTGGTTGTAATCCACATCTCGTCTCCGCTTGACTGTTTCCATTGAAGCGGAGCGCAGACGACATACGCAAATATTTAGAAACAAAAGCGCCTGACAACTTCATACGGGAAATATATTTCTCGAACGCGATATTTTCCCGCAAACACTCCGTGTGAACAATTTTCGACGTTTTCATATTTATTCTGTTGTCTACTGTAGGTATTCGATAAAATCTCGTATACGTATACGGGAAAAATGTCGCCGTGTGAACGTAGCGGGGTTCGTCATACTGTGTCAATTGCCCGAAGGGCCACCTGATCAAGAATTGGATCCCCATCAGCAGAGCTTCATCGAGCTTATGAATTCTTACTATTAAATAAAATGAATATCGGTGGACAGTCTTACACAAAACCACAGTCCCCAACTAGCTTGTCGTTAGGTACTATTGGGTAATTAACAACGCAAATGGAATAGGTAATCGATTAAAATCGGATAATTTTTGGAAAAATATGAGGTGAAAACGAAAATTATTTGGTGGCACGATAGGCAACATATATTGTGTCTATATGAAACTAAATCTTCTAAACCGATAAGGTAGGTAAAATAAAATAAAAAATGAAATTGTTATGGAAAATCCAATGAGCTTTAGTTTTGTATGTACAAACAGCATCACTGTTAACTGACCACTGGTGAGCCTTATTGTAAGGTGACAAGGTTCACAAATGGTCAGATTATTGTGTTGCTGATGGTATTTGTGTATTTATCCATTTTTCTAAAGGTCTCTAAAAAACTTTCGAATTGAGCATTGAATCAACAGTGTAATTCATGTTTAATTATTGAAATATATTTGGCAAGTTTTAAACTGCTTCTGTTTGACCCTGGAGCGCTAGAGCAACAGCCCCGAGCCCCGAAGACAGCGTCGCCCCCAACACTTTCCAAGGCGTGGACCAAAGCCGGTTCACCTGACATCTGATCATATGTGACGTTCTCAATATAAAGGGACCTTATATAGGAAGGCAGTTACGCTCTTCTTGTTCTTGTAACTATACGAATACCATGGTAACAGTTCTAAATACGGCGTAACCGCCTGCCTCCATAAGGTCCCTTCATCTTGAGAACGTCACATATTACATACATACATTTTCATGTTGCAAAATGTTGCTCAACAATAAACTTCGGTGTGGATGTGGTATGGAGTTGCCAATAACAATATTGGCTACATTATAATATATGTACATAAAGTAAGCTTTTTATTTCAACACTAATTAGATGATGGGATGGTACCTGGGTATCAGTCACAGAGGCCTTACGTTGGTGATACTGCAATACCGCGAAACTAACAAATTGAATAGGTTTTAAAATGCACCTTACTAACTTATTGTGTAAGGTCCATTTTGCCCTTTCTTGAAATTGTTAGATACGCGGTTTTGAAGTACTTAAAGAGAAGAAAGAAGGGATAGTACGTTCGCAGGGTCGCACGGCATGCAACAACCATAAAGTTTGGTAGTACGGTCAGGCGTCAAAATGTCATAAACTTATTTTTTTTGTCCATTTATAATTTTAGGTTATTTTTATTGGTTTAGACTTTAGACAGGCGTGAATATTATTTTTTACACGTTTTATAATTTCTACAATAATAACTTAAATAAAGAAGTAATAAGGTTTTAATCTTAAGGGTCGAAAATCACCCCACACAATCACTAAGACAAGTCTAAATACTCCATATTTAGACTGTAGATTCGTCAAAAAAGTATAGTATCTAAATTACTGCGCACTCCCAAGAGTTTTAACCCGAATGCACTACGTTCTCCATTTTTTTGCTTAACCGACTTCAAAATCCGGTTCTCAATCGCCGGCGCTCGACGCTGTTGCGTGAAGAATGACCGACAGAGATCTGTTTAATCTTCCTACTTTTTCCTATGGAGGGCCCTTTCTATTTCGTCCGCTTCTTGTTTCTTCTTTAACTCCTTCAGGTAGTTAAAGTATGCGCACTTGACGACCACGGGGAGCTTCACCACGCCTGCAAAATGTTACTTTAATAAGATACCCTTGGTTGTGATTCACTTAAACAACTCACCACTCAATTAGTCAATGGATTATTATTATTAACAAACGAGCTGAAGCGCTCCAATAATTTTTAATTTTGAAGTTGACCCTTTTTCCCCTGTTTCCTCCTCCAAACCTCATTTACAGCCACTGCTGCTGGGGCATTACTCTGTACATCGAAATTCGAACTTCGGATCGCCCCGTCACTTTCTTGCAAATTAGCTACGCGTCGTGAGCAAAAGGAATAGCAATAAACGAAGTTCGAATTTCGAAGTTCAGAGTAGTGCCTCTGTTACTCGCGCTGCCGGCAATAATTCTTTCGAGGGCGGTTGAAGGATGTTAAGAGGATTGTGAGTTGACGGCTTTCCATACAAACGGCGATAACGTTTTCCACCCCCTAAATGTTAACCGATTTCGACCAATTTTTGATACGGTGTCAGTCGGAACAAAAACCATGTCCGTACGATTCGTTTTTTTCAATATTATTAATAAATTTCGATTTATTCCAGTTTTATTGTTTTCATACAGAAGTAATTTCCACCATAATCTCTTTATACGTACGGACATAGTTTTTGTTCCGACTGACTACATATCAAAAATTGGTCGAATTCGGTTAACGTTTCTAGGGGTGGAAAACGTTATCGCCATTGGTATGAAAAGGCTAGATTTCGCAGTTGGTTCACAGTCCTCTTAACATGCTGCTCCTACCCCGCTGGAGCCGGGCAGCGTCAGCAGCAGCGGCAGAAGCAGGAGAAGTGACCCGTTTACATACTCGCGCTGCTGCCCGCTTCCCTGCTCACTGCGGCTGCGCGACGCGGAATATGTAAGATCACGTGGGCCCAGCGTTTTGTGGGATTTGTAACCCCCAAAATCTTATGAAATAAGTATTACACCGCCATAACAACTTCCTGCTTTGCCCAAAAGTCAGCCAGCAGAGAACGCCAGTAGGCATTTAGTTCTTTTGCACTCGATTTTTTTATTTTTGTGTAATAAATATTAAATAAATAACGTCCCCGTTGCCCAGCTGTGTTTATTGTAGGTTGTGCCAAGTCCCAAAATATTTGTATGGTAAATTCCTGTTTTGTTACCAAAAACGTATGAATTTCGGTAACAAAAAATGAATTTCCCATACAAATATTTTGGGACTCACCGTGGCCAAATTTTCGAGAAATGCTCAGTTATGCAGAAAACGACCAGAGGCAATGTTCCTCTGCAATAATTTTTATACTATATTGTGAACTCCATAGAGTATCTAATCTATCATAAAACAAATTGGCTTTGGTCGTTTTCTGAAAGCGCTAACTGGCTTACAGGCCACTTTGGGTGGTAAAAGTGGCGCTCTATGGCGTATTTTAGTATGGCGTATTAGTACTTTAAGTACTATTTCACCAGCTGTTGTCTTCCCCTCCCACCCTCCCTCCACACCGAAACACAACGGCACGAAAACTGCTAGTAGGTAGGCAGGGATAATGAGATGGTGGTAGCAAAAGTTGCAGTTAGTGACATGATACAAAAAAAGTTACTTCTGTGGAAAGATGAGTTTAAATCTATCGGAAACGGAGTAAAGTTCAATTTCTATGTCCAAGTCTACTAACATAAACTACTAACAAAAAAAACAGTTTATAATAATACATTTTTATGATTGGCTTCCTGTAATAAGGTTCTACATACTAGAGGGTCGATAATAAGTCTGTAACGTCTGTTTAAAGGCTTCATCAAACAGCCAGCACGGCGCGGCGCGGCCCGACGACAGCGCGGCGTGGCAGCCACACACACTGCAGGAAAACGTCGCGTCGCGCGCGGCGTGTTCTCTCGCAATCTCGATCCAAGTTAACACATTTTTGTAGCTTTTATGGCTCAAATCATATAGAACTGGACGTTCTCTAACACAATATATAAATTTTTCTACATACGTGGTCACAAATACACGTAAATTTGTAAACAAATACAACGTGATAATCACGCCGGCGCGATCGCCCCAGGCGCGATGTGACTATGTGTGACGGCCGGCATACAACTCCATGTTAATTTCCACGCTAAGAACGCGCCGCTCAGTGGGAGCTCGGAGGAAAAAAAATCTCATTTTGCTAGGTTCTTAAAATACATTGCGACCTTAAATTATGTGAAATAGGCCCCTTAACTAAGTTAATTCCAAAGTATTTATCCAACAGGTTACTTATAAGAACGTTAATCAGCTATCTAACTGTACTTGACTGCGTACTTTGCATTTTATACGAAATTTTATGGTTATTTTACAATGTGGAATCACTGCTAGTAAGGCAATATTTACAAAAAAAAATCCAATAATATATTATGCCAAGCTTTGTACTATTGAAAAAGTAAATTTGGTTTCGTGAAAGGCCACTTGATTTTTTATATAATTTTTTGAAAAAGAATCGTTTGTAACTGTCTTGCCATCCATTGCCTAAAAAAGTGCGGTTGTAAAAGATATCATAATTACAACTAATTAGCCTAAATAACTCTTGTGAAAATGCAGGTTTGCGTAAACTTGTTTAATGACAGAAAATCATTAAAATAGAGTGGAATAATATGTGTATATTCATTTTCTGTTGTCACATCAAGAAAGTAACATCGAATTTAACCATGTCTATTTTCAGCATAATAATACATAATCCTATCATAATAATTATCATAAAACTAATTATATACAGTAATAAACAGCCGTAAGGACTTATTTGCGCGCGCCCATACTACGTCTCCCACTGTGCGCCGCCGAACTACTGTCGCGCCGCTCCAAGCCTGTTTGACGAAGCCTTAAAGTCCATTTTATTCGCTAGCAGCGTAGCAAAGTGATGTTATAGAACAATCCCACGAGCGCCACATCAGCTGTCGTGAAATTGTTTTTCTAGCACCTAGTGTTTTCCTCGCTATCAGGTGAAAAAATATGTTTCGCACGGCAGCAAAGTTATTTGGGTCTCGAGGCCTTGAATCTCGCTACGCTCGTGGTTCAATTTTAGAATCCTTCACTAACTCAAGATTCAATACTCTCGCGCCAAATAACAACTTTGCAGCCTTGCATAACAAATAACTATTTGTGATTGGCTTCCTGTAATAAGGTTCTATCTATAGATGCTCGAGAATAAGTCGTTTGTTCCTTTGTAGGCCACAAATAATAATATCACAAATAATGTTAGTTTCAATCGAATATTTACCTGAGAAGCAAGTGGTGATAAAGTTCTTGTAAATAAAGTATGCAGGTGCCACTATGCTTTCAGGATTCTCTGTTCTCTGGAAAGCAATTAAAATAAAACTCAATTAACATTATTTCTTACTCGCGCAGCACCGTCAGTGATATGACCCAATTATACCAGGGCGTTATCACTGCAGAGGATATTGCGTCCCTTCCGCAATACAAAATAGGGCCTATTGTTTAAATCGATTTTATAACTACGACACACCCTGCCCCTCTCTTGCGGTAAAAATTATGGCCACAGCGGGGGGAACGGTGTAGACAAAACGTTTGCAAAAAATAGTTGTACTCTCGTTATCAGAGAGCCATAATCAGTGGCATCCGCGAGTTCTGACTTTGGCCTTCTGGATTACTCGATTAGAGAATATGCGAGCTAAAAATACGAGTACGTGTCAGTTATATAACCAATAATGGAAATAATCGTTTATAACACGTCACGCGATCATAGTACAGAGATTTAAATTTAAATTTTGATTTCCAGGTTACATACTCGTAAATACAATCTAATTTTCATATGGGATGGATATTTGTGATTGGTCAGACAGATTACGCAACTTCCGTTTCTGTTACAAAATGTTGTTCAGTTAAAAGATAGTTGTAAACTTAGGTTGTACAGAAAATAAAATAAAACTTTTTTCGTTTTTCAGCTAAAACGTTACTAAAAAACCTGAGCGCCGAAGGGTGCTGAAGCTGAAGTAACTTTTTTGACGATTTATGGCGAATATTAAGCTTTAATCGAAATTTTTTTTTCACCTCACCAGCTCAGAAAGGCTTTCTTTGTCGGTCAAAATCTGCGCGCAAAAGTCCACTTTAACCGCTAGCGTGGAAAGTAATCTTGCTGCTGTTTGCGGAGCGGGCGCTGCGCGAGGACGGCCACAACTGTTGTGGCGCTCGTGTAATTGTTTTTCCAACACCAAGTGTTTCCTCACTACGAGACGGTGAGGTGAAAAATTGTGTGTTTCGCACGGCAGCAAAGTTATTTGGGTCTCGCTCGAGGCTTTGAATCCCCGTTACGCTCAGGATTCTATTTTTGAACACTCGCTAGGCTCGTGGTTCTATTTTAGAATCCTTTGCTAACTCGGGATTCAATACTGGCTCTCGCGCCAAATAACAACTTTGCAGTCTTGCATAGCTAATAACTGTTGTGATTTACGAACAAACCAAGAAATAATGTTTTTGTACCCGACCCGGTTGTGTTTGTATATACGGTTCATTTTTTTAAAACGGCGTTTAAGGGCCTATTAGACTGTCTGAATATCGCGTAGTCTAATAAGCCTTTTAGAGAGGACCGAAAATCGAATTTGTTCCACCTAAACAACTAACTCTACACTACACACAAACAAACACGCACACACATAACCCGCAACTTACTCACCGTTATAATCATGTGTGTGTATCATTGCTTTGTACGTACAGTACGTACACACCTACCTGTATTGCTGGGACGTAACACCAGCACCCGTCTCTATTCTATACGACGTGAGAATACAGACAGACAGCGTGCAGACGGGGTTCCTCATTATGTAGTCGGCGTACAGAGACCAGGGTAACATAAACTTAAAAGATGTGCGAGGAACAAAATGTGGTGTCAAGACAGAGTTTTCAATTTGTAAAGGGTTCCTTCTTTATAAATTAACAGTAAATTTATTTAAAAAATACTAATTTCCTCGTGGTTTTTAATTATGTATATAATAATTATGTTGTTGACCACATACTGACTGACAGCTATATTATAAGCTACAGTTTCTAAACGCGTCATAGAGGTTTTACGATATGGGTGTAGATAAAATGGTAGCTAATGGCTTCAATTTGATTTATTAAACCTTGATATGCCGTACACTAAAAGAAAATTACAGGGGCGTGGTGTAATACCCGTAACAGACGATAGGATTTGGTCCGGGCCGGACCAAGTTCGAGCTTCTGTTACGGGTATAACAGAACCGTGTTTTGGCAGTTGCACTCATACCAAAACAAAGTACTAGGGAGGCAGCATCCTTCCTCTAGGATACCATCTTCGTCTATAATGGCCATCCTGAAATCTATTTCATTTTTAGGACTATTTTATATGAGGAATTGATGAGGAATGTCGGAGAAGACACCATAGGTAATTCACAAAGATATGGAACCCATTGTACTCAAAACAACTTAGCAGCAACTGGGATGCACCTAAAAATACCCAAAATTTTGTTAAAAAATATGTACTTAAAAAAATTATCTTATTAATTATTATTCGTGTTTTTCATGATGAAAACGAACCTCATAAGATATGTAATTTTTCTTAAATAAACAATTTACTTTTGGGTAGGTTATTACTCGTATTATTAATTAGACTCAACTATTTTAATAATTAAGCCAAAAAGAAAACAATGCAAACGTGTGCGAGCGAGGCCGGTAAAAGCAATGTAGATGAAAGTGAAAGAATCGATATATTTACTGAACCTGCCATGTTTTTCAGAAATATCTGCCAAGAGAAGCGAGTAATACTAATATTGTCAACACAAACCAAAATTATATGACTGCAATGTTGGATTATTTGTTTTGCAGGGATATAAGCTGAGTTTTCTTAGATACTCAAAATTGAACCCGATTGAACCCTGACGCGACTGAGCCCATTCCTTTTTATTTACATAATGTAAGCTATCGACTATGGTGTGGTTTTAATTTAGTCGTAGTAAATTGTGTTGTAATTAATAAATCATTATACTTAAGTGCGGGGGGTACCTAAAATAGGGCTTTATTGATTCATTTAGTTCAATGAAATAAAAAGTAACTCTATGCCGAACCGGTAACCTTAGCGACCGACTAACTGATGACGTAACTGCAACCACCAGGAACCCATGAGTACAGTGCAGGTTATAAATAGCAAGCGAGGAGCGTTGCTAGGGGATAAACCATTACTCGGTTAAACTATTGCTAACTTTAACATTAGGTTCTTAGGGACTGTTTTTGGGTAAAATTTTGACGCTTAAAAGATAATCGTGAGGCGGTCAGAAAATAGTAGAGGGTACATTTATGATACGAGTGTGCTAAGTTGGTCATTAAAGTAGAGGCAGGATTGCAAACCCGAGCTGTAAGCGAGGGCTTAATGGAGCTGAAAGTGTAATAACCAACGCTTACGCGTTTCATACGACGTTTTTCAACACAATTGCGAGGAAAAAATTATAATCTCATATGTTTATATGAGACTTATCCATCTGTGAAACATGGCGGCATTGGCGGCGGACATTTTTTTTTCGCGTGCCTTAGTTTTGGCAAGGACCATATATAATAGGACTGACAATCACATACAAAAAAACGTAACTCTGAAATAGCTCAAAATTCGGTATTAAAACTAGATGGCGCTGCTTTGTAGCCTGGAAGTGGCAAAAATGTTATTTTCACCATTATTTTCTCGTGATTTTTTTATTTTTTAAGAACAAACGTCTAAGTTCTTTATTTTAACACCATAATATCACTTCTATACACAACTTTTAAATATTATATTTTTTACTCGTCAACAGCGTGAAACAGGTCGTATTTAATAGATGGCACTACCTCTGGAATCATTGATTGCTCAAGGTTGCTCGCTGGTTTGCCAATTTTTGCTACATAAAATAACTAGATGGCGTTGGTGCACTGGTAAAATGTGGATAAAATTACGCATATATTGACAAATTCGAGATTTTCCACGAACTAAACAGTCACTAACGTAATTTGGTGCTGTTAGAAAAGTTTTATACGTAAGAAGTTTGTTTTTCGTAAAATATGGATGTAATAATCAAGGATGTAGGTAATAGTATACCTAATAAATGAAAACGGATTAGAATAATTATGTACCTACTACCGTTTCCCGCTGCCGCAAATATGGGTCAGATTAAAATGTTTTTATTTTTAGGGTTCCGTAGTCCTACAAGAAACCCTTATACTTACCTAGTTTCGCCATGTCCGTCCGTCCGCTGCCTAGCTTAGAGGCTGTTAGTACTAGAAAGCTGTAATTTTACGTAGGTCAGTAGGTACGTAAACCTACCAGGACCAAATACATATTTTAACCAGGGCTCGAGCCAGGACCAAATATATCGAAGTCGGTGGCAAGAATCATTGTGTCATATATATTTCATGTACCTATCAAACACTAAATAGGCAATTCCTAGAACTCCTAGGAGGCCGGTCTTTATTTCACCCTTTTTAGTGGGTTTTTGAAGACGGTTTTATTTTTTTGTTAATTATAAAGCGTTATTTAAAAATTATCTTCTGTGAAAATTATCTAATAAATCAGCCGCCATCTTGAACTTTTTAGTTATTCGACCGATTGCTTCCAAAATCGATATCTAGGGATTTGTGTGGTCTCCAACAACGAATCCGTTGACAGAGTGAGAAAAAGTAGCCGCCATCTTGAACTGTTTAGTTATTCAATCGATTGTTTTCAAAATTGATATCTGGGGATTTGAGTGGTCTCCAACAACGAATCCGTTGACAGAATAAGAAAAAGAATCCGCCATCTTGAACATTTTAGTTATTCGACCGATTGCTTCCAAAATTTATATCAGGGGATTTGAGTGGTCTCCGACAACGAATCCGTTGACAGTATGAGAAAAAGAATCCGCCATCTTTAACTTTTTAGTTTTTTGTTCGATTGCTTCTAAAACCAATATCTGGGGATCTGTGTGGTCTCCAACAACGAATCCGGTAACAGAATGAGAAAAAGTAGCTGCCATCTTGAACTTTTTAGTTATTTGACAGATTTCTTCCAAAATCGATATCTGGGGATTTGTATGGTCTCCAACAACGAATCCGTTGACAGAATGAGAAAAAGTACCCGCCATCTTGAACTTATTAGTTATTCGACCGATTGCGTAAGTATGCGTACTAACTTAAGCCCCCATTTCATCCCCTTAGGGGTAGTTTTTCCAAATTCGCCGAAATATTTTTTTTATTTGTTAACAGTAGCCTATATACCAATTCCCACATTTCGAACTTCAAAAATGACCAAACTCCAATACAAATTTTTAACCTCCATTTCAACCCCTTAGGGGTAGTATATCTTAAATCACTGAAAGCATTTTTTATTTATTGACAGTACCCTAAATACACATTTTATACGTTTCTAACTTTAAAACTGACCAGTTTGGTCCCCCGTACAAATTACCACCCTCATTTCATCCCTTAGCCTTTAACAGTAGCCTATATACCAATTTTCACGTTTCTGACTTCAAAATTGACCGAGATCTGATACAAATTTCCACCCCTCATTTCATCAACTTACGGGTAGTTTTTCCAAAATTGCCAAAAATTTTATGATTTTATTTGTTAACATTAGCCTGTATATACCAATTTCCACGTTTCTAACTTTAAAATTGAACAAACTCCCATACAGATTACCGCCCCCCATTTCATCCCCTTAGGGGTAGTTTATCCAAAATCGCCGAAAGTAGGATTTTTTATTTGTTAACGGTAGCCTTATACCAATTTCCACGTTTATAACTTGAAAAACCACCAACTTCCCATACTAACTTTAACCCCCCATTTCCACCTCTTAGGGGTATTTTATCCAAAATCACCGAAAGTAGTTTTTTTTTATTTGTTATGAGTAGCCTATATTCAAATTTCCACGTTTCTAACTTGAAAACCGACCAAACTCCCATACAAATTTTAACCCCCCATTTCCACCCCTTAGAGGTAGTTTATCCAAAATCGCCGAAAGTACTATTTTTTATTTGTAAATAAAAGCCTATGTACCAATTTACAGGTCTTTGACTTCAAAAATGAATGACTTCCATACAAACTTCCACCTCCAATTTTTACCACTTGGGGGTTGAATTTCGAAAAATCCCTTCTTAAACGACGCCTACAATGCAAACTCAACCCCCCCTCAAAATTTCAAAGTTCTATCTTTAGCGGTTTGGGCTGGGCGTTGATGAGTCAGTCAGTCAACCGGACATTGCCTTTTATATAATATATAGAATTATAAATAAAATTCATATTATAATGCTAAAATAATATTGATTTTTCTTCTCTCCATTCAACGGCAACTCTCAATAACGCCATAAAATGCGCAGTCCCTTCAGTGTCGCTATTATGTATATATAGAGTTTACACGTATATCGTTCGTTCAAATAGTGTGCAGTACACCCACACACTGCTATGGAAACCATATAATATTATCTGAATAGCAATACCCATTATTGAATAATTTAATATTAAATCCATATTTCACTTTTAGAACATCCTGTACATGTTGAAATCGTGCGCTCGCTAGGATAGCGACGAGTCAAATGAATATATTTTGGTATCTTTGTCGTGTGTGGTGCTTAGCTATAATATAATATATATTTTGGTATATTAATATATATTATAGCTCCGTGTGTGACGCGCCTTAAAAGCAATGCAGCAGTGTTGCCAGGTCTATTTTTCACTTTACCCTAGCCTTTGTCAAATTTTATCCCACTTTTGTAGCGTTATTGAAAAATAAACCCAAATTTCAACTATGGTTTAAAATAAACGTTTTGCACAATGACCCTGTTTTTCCACTTTCGTTAAGGAACACTAAAACAGGTGTACATATCAGTTTACTCAGTATTTATCGACAATTTCGACATAGTTCCACCAGTTTTATTTAAATGGATAGAGATTGAGATAGTGAATATCTTAAGTACGTGGGTACGTCTAAGCTACTAATAATAAATTATAATTTTATAAGCCTTTAATATTATTACCACTGATGACATCAAAATGCATATTGCCATTAGGGAGGAGTATATTGTCTTAGGTACCAACCTAAGTGTTATGTTAAGTAAATAAATAAATGTTATGACGATAAAACAAAATACGATTCAACGAAAAAATTACCTTACATTGAGTTCTGTTTTTAGTGTTTTTACCCTAAATCTTGAGAAAATATCCTAAAGTGACATCACTGCTTCTCTTTTATAACTTTTTAAGGTTTGGCGTTTCAATTTTCATTTCAATTCGCGCAGAATCTAAACTTTCTTTTAATCTTTTTAAACTAAAATATAATTGCGGACATTATTTGGGTTCCGAAATTAAATTATAAATAATAAGGTAAACAAACTTTGAAATATATTTCATTTGTAAGTAATAATTATGTAAGTACAAATAATAGTTTAAAAATAGTGAAGTCAGCCGGAACGGACGGAATGTAGTAATGAATCATCCTCGCACCTAACGCCATCTATTCACTTTTTACTGTATCAATTGGAATGTCGTTGAACGCTCGATGGCTGTTACTTCACGCTTGCGCGTCACATAGAAATTGTAAAATTACGACTTTTGAATGAATTGGTACTCTTAGCGGCATCTAGCCACGTAGAAAGATACTAACTAACGGAGTACGGTGCGTAGTATGAAGATTGTCAGTCCTATTATATATGGTCCTTGGTTTTGGTATTTAGAATGTTTATGTGAGCGCTGTTGGTGGAAGTAGAAGCACTGACGAATCCGCCAAACAGCCAACTATTAAAAATATGATAAACTTAATGTTTAGGTATTTAACAAAAACTTACTTACTTTTTCACTTTGTTGATAAAATAAATAAATTCATGGAAAAAAATATTATAGATATTTTAACTAAAATAGTTCATTCGCAAAAAGGTTTTACTATTTTTTAAGACGTCACATCCCTTTGCTTAAAAAACCGTAATGTAAACTAATGCCGTAATGTTAAGTAAAAACCACGCGTGTTTAATATGCTGATTATGCTGTATTATGAGTTGAAAAATATTATTTAACCTAATTATTCGTAAGCGTCAGAACCCCAGGACCAATGGAGATATTTGATGTTTAGAAAATTCCAAAATACACTACCTTTTTGGTACTATTTGATACCTAACTAAAAATAATAAGTACCTCGATGGACACCGAAAAAACGAGTAAAGAAAGTGGCCAGACATTCTGACGTCAGGATGTCTGGACCATTTTTTTTTACATAAATCGAGACAATAAAACTAATCTATCTCTTTGTAAATATTTACTACCTTTTTAGTACCCCAATATATAATTCTTTCAAATTTTTTTGGCGTACCAGGATAATGTTACGTATAAAAAAAAATTTTTGATTGTAAAATTTTCCTATAGCATATATTTTAGGGTATATAATATTTGCATTGTGGGTTAAAAATCATACACTCTAATATAAGTAGAGAATCATTTTAATAACTAGAATTGTAGGTAGGTACATGATGTTATTAATGACTGATAATAAATATCCACTATCAAAAAAAAAATTCATGCGTAACATTTTCCTGGTACGCCAAAAAAAAAAAAGAAAAAATTATATATTGGGGGTACTAAAAAGGTAGTAAATATTTACAAAGATATAAATTAGTGTTATGGTGTCGATCTATGTAAAAAAAATGGTCCAGACATTCTGACGTCAGAATGTCTGGCCACTTTGCTCGTTTTTTCGCTGTCTATCGAGGTACTTATTATTTGAAGTTAGGTATCAAATAGTACCAAAAAGTTAGTGTATTTTGGTATTTTCTAAACATTAATGCCCTTACTAATAAACGTTGAGTAACCGCTGAGTAGTTATACCATCCTTTGTCCTTATCTGTCATTGTGACATTTGAATTCGACAGATAAGGACAAAGCATGGTATAACTACTCAGCGGTTACTCAACGTTTATTAGTAAGGGCACAAATATCTCCATCGGTCCAGGGGTTCTGACGCTTACTAATTATTCTATTGTAACATGGTTTTCCCAATTATTTTTCTTTTAAAGCGCGTAAATAAGATATACATAGCATGAAGGCCAATCAAAAAATCACCAACCCTTAAAATTACGATTTTTTTTTTAATTTGCCTAACTCCGTTTGTTTTATTTATGATTTTTTTTAAAAGAGGTTAAAAAAAGCTAGAGTAATTTTCTATGGCTGTATGTATAAGATTTTTCCATAGTCTAGTAGCGAGTGAAAAATGGCCGAGTGTAGAACAAATTATTTTTTGTAATTACTTTTCATACCTAGGTATAGTTCTGCCATATTTCCCACGCAATTTAGTTACTTGTCTATAATTTTTTTTTTTAACAGAACTAGTGTACCTGTAAATATTTACTTTTTCATTTATATATAGTAAGCTGCCAGTAAGCACTTAAATTTTTGAACTTATTTTTCATCTCCGATACATACAGCCATTATTTTTAAAGGGTGAGTGGCTGACCTTTTGATCGGTCTCCGCTGCCCGTCTGGCTTGATAGGTTATGTTATTGTTTTTGTTCCTTTACTTGCTTACTTGCTAGTTTACTTGCTTTTTTTCTTTTCCACCTGTATTAAAAAATGACATTTTACAGGCAAATACGGTCCAAAATGAAGCTACTAAAAATATTGATTGACCTTTTGTCTACTATATACTTAGGTGGGTCTGAGGGCCTAGTGTAAGTTTTGCAACGTTTTTTGCGTCTCGATCGCGTTTGCGTAAATTGTATTTGTCACTTTGTATGGAACTGTCAAATGTTTCAAATACGCGCCGCAAGGGGCGCTGTCACACTTCCATACTAATTGACACTAAACGCAAACGCGATCGAGACGTAAAAAACGTTGCAAAACTTACACTAGGCCCTCTGAAACTGAACACTTACAATCACTTTTCCACACTGATCGTAGGCAGGAGGGCGTCTAGTGTACAGGCTCCTTATATACTCGGACCATCTAGCAACGGCTTCGGAAACATCTTTCTGATCGCCCCACACTCCTTGCGTGTAGGTGAAGTAAACGGCGCCGACTAGGAGTCCAGTCTGTGCCAAGAGCTCTATTTAATTTATGCATTATGAAGTCATATAATACCCTTAACAGACGCTACTCGCGTTGCGACTCGTTTCATAAACCACACCACACCCAACCATACCTGACATTATGCAGCCGTCATGTAAACGTGACTATAACATATAACCCCCGACAAAAACAGGGGCATCGTAGACCTCCCAAACGAATGGACCGATTCGAGCGCAGGTTTTTTAATAGAAGGTACTTTAGCTAGGTTTGATGAAAATCGATTGAACCGTTGAAACGGCTGTAACGATTTCGATGAAATTTTCAATTCTTATTTTTTGGGTAAATCTTTTGTTCTTTTTCGTATAGAAATCGATGAAAATTCGGTTTCGACCCGAGCGACGACGCTCCGTCTCCCAAGTTATTTAAATAAGCGATTTTGTTCCGAGTCATAGTTTGTTGGTGTTTCTATTAGCATAGCACGTAACCTTTAAAAAGCTTAGTTAAACCTACTTACTTTGATTGCATACAGGCATTTGCCATGTGCGTAAGGCAGGCCGTACACAGGTTTCGGTGGTTTCTTCCCCCCGCGCCTGTGCAGCTCATATTCCTCCTTGGTGCAAACTTTAATACACGTAGGGTTCAAGGGAAGCTCTGTATACCAAAAAAAGGGTTTTGACAGACACACAGACAGACAGAAAGACAGATAGACGGACAACAAAGTGATCCTATAAGGGTTCCGTTTTTTTCTTTAAGGTACGGAACCCTAAAAATAATGAAAATACAGCTTTAGGATTATCTTTAATGTAGCATAAATAAAAGGTTCCCGTGACTAACTTACGGACAGCCTTAACCGCCGGTTAGACTTGAGTTTTGGAGAGAATTAATTATATTCTTCTCAACGAATGTAACTGTTTTAAGCTACCTTTATTTAGGCTTCGCACAATAATCGAGTAAAAATTATTATTGTAAACCTTTTGGCGTTACATAAATCTGTAATATATACTAGGGCGAAAGGAAACACGAAGAGCTAAAGCTAAAGCTCCGGAGTCACCACGTCACAGCACAGCAGTACAGGGATCCCGGCATCAGAGCGAGCGAGTGAAGGCCACACTCAGAAAAAACCCCGCGTCTCTTTCTTACGCGCGAATTCGTTTATCATACTTTTGTTTTTGTAACTTTATAGTGGTAAATGCCTATTGTAATATTAAAAGACAATTTTGTTATAACGTAGTTTAGTAACTAACTATATTACTGTACTATAAACTATATTACTGTAGAGAACGGGTAGCAACCGCCCTTCACGGTCGAAGGCTTTTATACCTAGTGCGATCTAACGATTTTTTTTAATTCTCGTAAACAATATATTGTAACACCCTTATGAAACCGCCTTAAGGTATCTCCCTGGTGTATGTACTCAATGGGGAACAGTAATATTTTCGATTTTTGTTACCTATATAGAAAGAAGAGTGATTTTCAGGACATGCAAAATTTTCCTTGTAGCAATGTGTGATGACCGTGTGGTGGAAATTCATATTGTATGAGGAAACGATGGTAAGGTGTAAGGAGGTACCTGTAACACGGCCACAATCAATTTTTTCTGTGGGGCTGCACTTTTCGTACGGTTGCATGTCTGGCTTCGGCTCATTTCCGTGCTTTGCCAGGTTGATAGTGCGGCACGCCTCGCATCTTATGCGGGTCGGGTCCACATTATCACACATTATGCCGAAAATTTACTTTCACGGTAGATTTAGAAAAAAATATTTAAAAGAACATAGTATGACAACGAAATGATTTGACGGAAGATTTGACTTTAGCACATGTTTTGAAATTTACTGCCAGGAAGCTTTTAGTTTTTCTGAGTTAGGTAAAGGTAACATGCTTATGTCATATAAGTCTTTATGGAGTGGGTTCATCAGTAGTTCAACAAAAACTTGAAAAAACGAAGGAGCCGAAAATATTTTTCTATAAATTTGGATAGCTTAAGATTCAATGTTCTATATGTTAATGCCACAAGCCAGTCAAGCCACAACCGTTTTAATTAAGGACTCTACGTATCTAATAACTTGTTTTAGGACGTTTAGGTGTCTCTTACCCGGACAGCAGGTATATAGTTATGTTATGTCTAAGCTATTATTTCACGGTCGACTTTAAATAAATACGAATATCAAATATTGCTATTTTCAATTAGTTAGTGATAGCGACATATAGCCCGATCTTACCGATCTATTAGTAACTATGTTACTGTAGGTTTGTAGGCAACTTACGTTGCATAGTCAGTAAAAACCTCATAAAAATACTAAGTCGGCTGGTTTTCTAATCGACTTAAAAAAATGAGGTTCTGTGTTTGACCCGTATGTACGTTTGTATCTTGGCGAACCGATTTTCAAAATTATTTCGGGGATATAATCTTCGTAATTTTGAGATGGTTATGGTTCTTAGATGTCTCACTATTTTTGGTATTCGGTTCATTGTTTTTTGAAACATAATTTTTTGTACTGTGTGTAAAACGCTGTACTCTTTAAACAGCTGGACGAATTTGGATAATTTTTTGAATGAATAAAGCTTATACCTAATGCCTGAATAAGAAAAGGGACGACCTCAAGACCCGCCCACCAGTAGCCATACCCTATGCGTACAGCAATGGAGTCCTAACGTGCGCTCGTGTGGGCGTACGTTCGCAGCAAAGATTGGCTACGCAAGCCACTGGAGGGCACATCAGAGAGCTGTACAATCTGGCTCTGCACCTTTTGGGAATTCAAGAAGCGTCGCTGTTGCCGAAATCAGCATGATGGCATCATCATACATACCTAATATCCGGATACGGGACCCCTAGCTTCGTAGCGTCACTACCAACTACAGTTTCCGCGACGCCGTTTTAATTTATTTTTTCTTATTAACTAACTTTTCAACGGTGGTCAGTGTTCGGGAGGGCCCCTTTGCTTGCTCATGCGCGGATGCGATAGCGATAGGCCCACGCTTCCGCCGCGGCGCTAGGCTAGATAAAGCTTGCGAAACTTTGCCAAAATTGTCGGAAGCAGGATGTGGTAAGCGGGCCTATACTGCCCTGCTAAGGTAAAAGGCAGTTATGTACACAAAACTACTGTAGCAATTGCAACCTTATTACCCAGTATTGAGGTTGCAATTGTTAGAGTAGTTTTGTGTAAAAAACTGCCTTTTAACTTAGCAGGGCAGTATAATGGTCGTCTATCTATGTGGATAATTGTGGATTAAACATCGCTTTCTGACTTGGACGTAGCTTAGGGAAAAGAATCCAATTCAACCATTTCACACTTATAGAATTTGACATAATAGTAATAGCAATAGAGTTCAAATTTAAATACATTTACTTTGTGGGTTAGATCCTTTTCCCTAAGCTACGTCCACTTGTAAGTGCGAAATTTACCAACGCCTGAAACCACCTAGCAAGCAACTTGTCTAATAGCCCTATCTATTACACCACCCTTTCCCTAACCCTAACGAGAGGGACGCTGCAATACGTTAGATACGTATAGAGATATCTCCATCTCATTCCAATGTATTGCGGCGTCCCTCTCGTTAGGGTTAAGGAAAGGGTGGTGTGATCGCTGCATAACTCTGTCATTATTTTTGCGCGAAGCTAAAAGAAGTGTACTTAATGATTTTAAATCTATGTATGTGTGCATGTATGTGTAAAAAATCGGATGTTCCACTTCTAAACTATTGGACCGATTTTAATAAATATGGTGTCATTATGATTCGTCAAAAACGCGCGAGTGTCATATGGGCCTACCACACGCACAAGCTTCACCACAATTTTGTCTGCGCAGGCCGGTTTGTACACGGAACACGGAGCGTGTATTACCAACTACACGCTCCGTGTTCCGTGTACAAACCGGCTTGCGCAGGCAAAACTGTGGTGAAGCTTGTGCGTGTGGTAGGCCCACCCAATAGCCGTCATAGGTTAGGTACAGTCAAGGTCATAAATATGTGTACACGTTTAGTATGTCACTTTACTCATTGTGACATTCATATATGGCAGTTGAAACATGACATGAAATAGACAAGGTACTAAAATTTACGACCTTGACTGTACATAAAAATTAAGGGTTCGTCATACTAGTCGCTTGTCGGGGTTTATGAGCAACTTTTTAATTATTCTCAATATTATTGGACATAGGTAGGAATGACGCGCCGGTAAAAAGCTGAATATTCGCCCTCCATACGTCAAAGCTCCATTGAGTGGCGGTTTTCATGAATGGGTCGGGGTGGGGATGCGACAGCGCCCGGAGGCTGCGCGCGCGCTGGCCAGTCTGTCTATAGCGCGCCGGCGCAAACGCGCGTAACCGAAGCCGCGAAAAATTCGAATTTGGAATAATTCAAATTCGGAACTATAACTTTTTAAAGTGAAGTGTGGTGTGGTTTAGCGGATTTAGGTCGAATGCTGCAGACATGGGGTTGAACTTAAGGTGAGTTTTATTTTTAATTATATAGGGTGTCTTTATAAAGTGCACATATTAAAATGAGGGGCATCAAAATAAAATTTATCGATGAAAAAAATTTTATTTTTATTATTTTTATTTTTTGTGTTTACCTACATGTGGTACACAGTTGCGAAGTATTTTTTTCAATAGTCATAAAAAATGAAACTAATAAAAAAAACAATTTTTTCGTCGAAAAAATTTAATTAAATGTCCCTCATTTTAATAGTTGCACTTTATAAAGACTAACCCTGTATTTTACAGGATTAAACTATTAAATATTTTTATTTGAGTTATATTATAATTATAACTGAACTATTAATTAGCAGAAGCAAATATTATAATGAATTAATCACACGAGCAAACAACTAGGTTTGTGACTACAAACTTATAATGGAGTGGTTTCACATATTTCCTTTTTCCAGGATAATTTAAACGGCCTTAAATAAAAGGTTTTACCCCCCACTGACGCTTTTATCTAATACTAGGTAGCTTTCCGCCCGCGACTTTGTCTTCGGTGAGTCGGTACTTTCGTATGTTAAAATATAGCCTATGTCCATCCTGAAAGTCAATTCTAAATGTTGGTGAAATATTTTTTGAAATCAAGCCAGAAGTTTTTGTGTTTATTCGGTCCAAAAAATACAAATATTTCCTATTTATAATATTAGAGTAGAAAGATTTAAAAAAGTAAAGCTTTATAAGCAATGTTTAATTAAAGCAGGTAATGTAATTTTTTTTTAATAGAAAGAATAGTGTGTTAACAGGAAAGTAAGGTGTAACTAATTACATTTTTTTTTAATGAACTTTATAGTGGCTCCTGATCGATTTAACAAAGCAAGCGCATTTACAAGCGAAGTTCAATCGTAAATAGCAAAGGCGTCTTTTTTATTCAAAAGAAAATTTCTCAAATAATAATAAAAGAGGTATGGACTAGTGGAAATGAATGCGTGGGTGTATCTAATTTAAACGAAATGGTAGCTTAATGATTCACAGAACAAATACTTTGAACTTTATTTACCTCTGCACATTAATGTTATTCTTGTCAGTTAACTAACGAAAAGGCATTGAACCCGTTAATGACATAAACGAAAAACAATTTCGCAAATTACGCGCTGCAAAGCCGGCATGGCACGGTCTTCAAAGTTTAATAGCACCCTGTCGTAATAACATGACGTATGTGCCGCCAAACGAAAACGTAATTTATCTTAAAACGAGGAGGTTCTAAAAAGTGAACCAAACAGTACGCAGATCAAAATCTTACGTAAATTGACGCGCCTGTCATGTCTGCCGCCGGTAAAATGGAACATGGAGTTTTATTTCAAAATTCGGAACCTCTTTCTAACTTTCCTTTCCTTCTCACACTTCTATCGTGGACGCATTGAGCGACAGAAACAGACTAAAATTTCGGGGTAATGTCCCTTGATACTGGCCGCTAAAAATCAAAAAAGGCCAGATTAAAACTAAGACTATTGTTCCTTTCGCCCGCAAGAGAAATCCCTGCCGCTTCATGCATTAATTCATTGCCGGTTTTGTGGCAAGCACTTCGTATAATTAAATGCTTAGAAGATTTAGATAACTCTACTGTCCTTTGCGCCGAACAATGTATAAGATGATTTATAATAAAGAGCTTAGAGTTTAGTTTCAATATGTTTTTGTTAACTTTGTTAGTTTTTGCGAGCAGTAGCTTTGCGCGGGTTCGTTGAGATTTCGCTTTCGTTTTCGGGTTGTTGTTTGTTTTTGTGACGCGATCCCGTTCGGTAATTTCTTCCAGTCTGGCGTCAGGAGCTGGTTTCTTGTGGCGCGCACATTTTGCAATAAAAGTTGTCTTTAGTTGAGCTCGCAGTTCGAGTTAAGTTTTTAGCAGACTTAAAAATCGCACGATACCGCATGTTGAGAAAAAATTATAAAACTTTTTCAATTTACCACTGTCATGGGTCATACACAGTAATAGAAACAAAAGTTGTTTCTCCTGTTCCAGATAGTTAAGGACTTTGAAACCAAATTTTTCGGGTTAGGATATATCCGCGTAATGGGATGGGAGTCTGGTGTAGTTTTGGCCTGTATCGAAATTATATGAGTTAAAAATTCCTACGTCGTTAACTTTTAGGAACAGAAGGGACAATTTTGAACCTAACTCTGTGTATGACCCTCATAGACAAATTCCACCATTTAAATTTTTCTGTTTAGCACTGGCCTAAATACATACGAACGCATGCAGCGAGTTACATTTCGAAAGTTAAGAAATATGAACCTAGCAAACACATTCAAATAGGTCATTTCGCTAAATGAAATGCCCCGAATACTAATTGCTTGGCTTCAAAATGAATACTGCGAGGTTCTAAGACAATAGAACAGTGGTTTTGCTAATTAAAAAGACTTGTGTCACTTAATGACTGATATGGTTTATGGCTCGTTTGGACTCGCAAAACGAATGACCCGAGAAAGACTGGGTGGACTAATGTGATCCTGTGCGTGTGTGTGATCAGTACCTACTTGTATTCGGGATCTAGTGCTTATGGGACCTCTTTATTGATTCTGCTGGCCTGGTAGCGTAGGTACGAACAAGTTGGCTTAGAGGCTAGTCTGGCTAGAACTTTGGAACACGAAAAATAGAACCTCTCGTCGAAAACAACCGTCAAAAATAGTCGTCAGTTAAAACCTTTTTATCCTTCAAATTGTAATGGCAGAATGGGAAAACCATTCGACGAAAAGACGTTCTCCGGTAACTCTTTTCATATCGCTGTTTGAGAGTAGACTCCTAATGACAGTAGTAAATCTCATCTCATAACGAAGATACTGGCAACACGTTGCAACTTGCAACCATAAATCTGCCCCATGACAAATTGCTCTCGATCAGCACGGTAGGCCTTTGATAAATTGCTAAAAATAACATCCTTCCTTTCATGGTATCCTGGTAAAAGTGTTATTATTTCATAGAAAACAGATAAAATATGAAAAGCCGCGATATATATGGGAGTAGAAGTAGAACGAAACCTACCATCGCCGTGGAGATACATAGAAAGGCTATATACAATATGTAATGTATATGCCCATATAATCACCTTGAAACACCGTGAAACAAATGAATAAATAGGGATAAAACTAGACATCTCGTATCCTTCCTTTCTTATAATTTATTATAATTATTATGTACCTTACACTACTACGATTGTTTTTAATTGTGTCTAGCTTAGTTGAAATTTTACAGCATACTCTCCCAAAAAAGCTGTCACGTGAGTATCTCAAAATTTACCTTATCGTTAGAGAAACCCCGAACCATTTCTGGGAACAGTTAAATCGTGTGTGTAACAAGTTCCTATACGAGTTTACGTCAGTGCCAATAACTCCAAATTGGGTCAATTTTGAACGGGAGTCAGGAGTCTTGGATTTAATGTGCTTTGAAGTGGAAATGAATGTGGGAATCGGTAGTATCGGTACTAAAATCTCATGTAATATAGGCAGCTAGGTAAACGGACGTGGGTGGGTTGTACTTTTACGGAAAAAAATTACCTAATATTTTTTGATGAAACAGAGACAGACAGTTTTTAGATGCTTTTGTCGAAGTTTTTCAGTGAGTATGTGGTAAGTGACATTTTAATAAGTGACGCACCTACCCACTTCTTTATTCAATACCTACATACTTACATAAGAAGCCAAAGTGTAAAATATTTGATTTGGTCTTCCATGTGTAAAAAAAGCGAAATGAAATACATATACTTAATAAAAAAATTAAAAAAATTGTACTTCGTTTTTAAACGATTTAAATTTTCTACTTATCACCGCAACAGTACAGGTAAGATTCCCGTCCGCCCATTCCAAATCGGTCAAGGTTACGTTTATTCTTCTTAATATCGGGGTGTTTAGGGAAAGTACGTGCAGGTGTGTTACGACTTTACGAGTTACGTTCTCTCGAAGGGCAAGCCGCCACGTGGTTATCATCTCCTAGTAGTTTAAATTACTAAATAGCTTTAAATTCCTCAAATTTTAAAGTCGGTTTACATTCAACATATTTTGTGCAAATGTTTTTTATACAAATAGATTTTATAAATCGTCTTTTTTTAGGTTTGCTAGTCCAACACTGAGTGTGGCCCAACATTTTCTTGCTCAGTTTCTTAACTAATAGGAATGGAACGAACCTTCGATTCATAAACGAAATGTCGAAAAATTAGCGCTCTTAGCAACGAGTAATTTCCGCCTTAACTGAACGTTAACCAAATTTCGGGAATTATCATTTGTTTACACAATGTTGCAATGCTGAAATATTTCGTCGAAACGGGTTTCCCTAAACTGAACGCGGCGTTAGTTTTCCGACAGGCGTAAAGCCGCGCGCACAGTTAACGACGGCCATTCACGATGTTTAGCAGTCATATCCGCGTGCCAGCGGTATAGCACACGTGTTACGTGCAGTATGTATGTAACGAGAGGAAGTTCGTGGCAAAGTGGCAAATGTCAACTTTGTGCTCAGGATGGTTACCTAATACGAACAGCTCATTTTGAAACTTTGTATTCTCATCTCTTTCACTCTTCATTCGTGAAGGAATGGAACTAACGTAACTTCTTACTTCAATTTTTAGATAAGAATTACAATTTTTTTGCTAGCTTTTACTGAGTTCTTCCATTTCATTATAAAACGTTGCGAAACGCAATTTAATTTCCTGTGTGTAATACTGCTTATCAACGAGCACTGCGGACGCATTGTGCGGATACCCGTTATTGGTCTGTTGATATTTTCACGTGTGCCGGGCAAACAAGACGGTAATTATTGTTCATGTGTACGTCCGTACAATCTACAATAGGGCACAATCAGGGCGAAGTAACAGCACTTTGTGAGGTTATGTTACACTCAAAGGCAATGAAAATAAGGCGACATACAAGTTTACGTACAGTCACCACACGGGATTGTTGAGCCACCATAGAACCCTGTCATAATGACAACGTCAAGTCACTCAAAAGAAATTACGTCAAAATTTTCCGTCGACTTTCTGTGAGAGGGTTCTATAGTGGCTCAACAATCCCGTGTGGTGACTGTACATTGCGACCCGATATCATTGCGCTGGAATGTTCGTTTATGTACTTAGCAATTCTTATCCTTTCATAGTATAAAATAAAACGCTTTCCGTGTCTGTCTGTCTGTCTGTTTGTTTATCCGCTAACTGCTCCTAAACCATGCAACGGATTTTGATGCGGTTTTCACCATCAGTTAGATAAATTTTCATGGAAAGTTTATGTGTATAATAGTACCGGAGCGAAGCGAGGGCGGGTCGCTAGTATAAAATAAAGTCGCTTTCTGCATCTGTCTGTCTGTCTGTTTATCCGCTAATTTCTGATTTTGATGCGGTTTTCACCATCAGTTAGGTAATTTTTCCCGGAAGGTTTATTTATGCAATAATAGTAGCCGGAGCGAAGCGAGGGTCGCTAGTATATTACAACGCCTTTGAATTGCGCTTTTCATCTTTAAGGATAACAACACTTTATTAAGTACCTATATTACATTATACTAGAAAACTTATTACAAGAGCGCTAATTGTGAAATTGAGCTTCATACACATCATTGAAGTCCCGTCTGTATGATTTTAGTGTTGTGTAATGTATGCCGGTTAAAATAAAGCACCTATGGGAGACCGGGCGTCACTCGGGTGGAACGAATTTTCATAGATTTCGATAAAAAAAAAAAACAAAAGATTTACTCAAAAAAAGAACAAAACGAAAACAAAACATACCTGACCATAGCTGGGGTTCGAACCCGCAGTCTTGGCGTAGTAGGCCAACGCTTTAACCATCAGGCTATTCAGACGGCGGCGGCTGCAGCAAAATTATAACCATATCGCGCGGGCAAATCTTTTTGCGTAAAAATACGGTGAAAGCGAATTTTCCCAAATGTGAGACCTAGCTAAATCGAATTTTTGCCCCCGTAAACCCCCGTGTCGCAATTTTCATCGAAATCGTTAGATCAGTTTTCGAGAACGTCAGTACAAATGTATGTATGTATGTAAACTCTTTATTGCACAAAAAGTATAAGTAAATAATACATTGACATCGTAAATTTAAAGTACAAAGGCGAACTTATCCCTAAATGGGATCTCTTCCAGCTAACCCTGAAGTAGATGAGTAAGGACAATGCATGGGGTTAGACACATACAAGTTTTGCACAAAAAGTAGCAAAAAGTATTCAAAATATTAAACTATCAGTTAGAAATATTGATAATACATGTAACTACATAAATATTAAACATATAAATAAATACATATACTAACGTAAACTTACATATACCTACACCTATATATATATATATATATATATATATATATATATATATATATATATATATATATATATATATATACATACATACATATATATATACTTATACTTAAATAAGAACTAACTAAGAGCACAAACAGCTAATAGATAACCTATAAATAAGCACTACGGAGTTTGGTTTCACGATTCATCAAGCCACAACGCTTTTAAATTTCTTTTAAGAGAGTTAACAGAAGGTGATTCTCTTAAGCACAACGGAAGCTCGTTCCATAGTTGGACAGCACGGACAGTGAAGGATCTAGAATAGACACGTGTTTTATTAGGCGGAACAGCAAGAGAAAGATTGGCGCTGGAACGCAGACGATGACCGCTGCCGCAGGCCAGAAAGCTAAATCTTTCGGAAAGATAGGGAGGGGAAGAAGGAAGGAAGAGGACATTGAAGAGGAGTGAAAGTACATGTACATCCCTACGACGACGGATAGGAAGCCATTTTAGCTGCGCACGGAACATCGACACGCGATCGTACTTTCTTAGGCCAAAAATATACCGAATGCAAACATTCTGCAGACGCTCTAGCCTGTCAAGCAGTTCCTCTTTGAGATCCAAAAACGCAATGTCGCCGTAATCAATAAGAGGAAGTAATAGGGAACGGGCAAGTGTAACCTTTGTTGGGAAAGGGAGAAAATTCTGCAAGCGTCTCAGGGAGTGGAGCGATGCAAAGAGTTTGAAATTCGATGCAAAGAAATATATATACATATATATTTATACAAATGTTTCTCGTTTAATAGTAGGTACCTATAAGATTCTAACACCCCAAAATCCATAAAACAACATCATCAGCATTTAATTACTAAAACAATTAATATAACGTTACAAAGCCACTAATAAGTGTTTTCTGGTTCTCATGGTGCATCGACAGCTAGCCCATGGGACTATTCGTCTAGCGCAGCCGGGCCGCACGTGGGGCGCATGTGCACGCAGGGCTGCCACATTCAGACAAGCGGCCCTAGACAAGATTCGAAACGCTTCAACGCGTAAAAATTTTAAAATTGACGTAAGCTGCCAACCTATTGCGTCGTATAATGATGACCGTCGGAATAGGTAGGGCTAATTTACCTAAACTTGACGCATGCTCATTCATGCGTGAGTGAGATGGGAACACATTATTGAATGAACATGCATCTAGTTTAGGTAAATTAACTCTACCATTCCGACCACTGATAATGATGGACAAAAATTACTCGATTCGGGCTTCCCCAAAGGCTCAGATAGCACTTATCTGGATTTCTGCATCCTATGTATTGTAACACAATAACAATTACGAGTAGGTAGGTAAGTATAACCACTATTAGCGCAGTTTTGAATGTTGCGAGCGTCATTGTCACATGATTTGAAGATCGCTCCTATTCACAAATTTAAATTAATTTGCACGTAAAGCGTTAAACATGCTTCCTAAAATATTGGCATCCACAATAAAATGAAAAATTATCTAATTAAATTAGGCTTATGGCAACCCTATTCGTAGTCAAGGAACAATAAGCGCCAAATCACCCGCGGAGCGCATCGCGCATGCGTTTACGACAACTCTTCCATCTCTCTCCCGTAAATAACATGTACATATCACCAAAGTCAAGACTGACTTCCGTGTGTAAAAATATATCGACTTACAAGTCCAATAAAACAAAGTCGATTACAATTTACTTTGTTTTATTTTTGCCGCCATCTCGTTTTATTTTCGCACACACTTGACATGAAGTTCACGATCCCTAATGAATTAGGTAGCTCTATTGTTATTATTATTTATTTATTAATTTCAATAAGAAAATATAATCACGGTAAAAAGTAACTGCTTAAAAATATGATTATAATTTAATATTAAGTCATGGTGCTCCCACACTGACGTTATGTTTAAAGTTGACGTTATATAACATTTTGGAACATGATAATATTGGCAATAATAAATAAAATTAAATAAAAATAAAAAAAATGAGATGTAAAATATGCCGAACCATTTTTAAGACATGTTTTCCTTTTCAGAGGATTGCCGAATTAGCGATTGCCAAGTCAATATTATAGAAATAAAGATGTCTAATATTAATACATCCATTAAATTTAGGCTTGGCTTTACATGAGATCTCACAAGTTTTTACGGTGAAAGCATTGCGAGAGTTGACATTTTTGTACATTTCATGTTTTTGATGGGATCTCATTTACTTTTGTAGGTAGTCCACCTTTATGACAGATTGTTTACATCTATCTGTGGCTGACTGTACCTACTTATATCCACTACCTAGTCTTACATTTACGATTACAAGGTTACTTGTGCAGTTCGTAAAATTATTTGCCATAGACTTTATATGGAGACGTGACTTTACCAACCGCAAAGAAAACGGGACTGAAATTTCAGGATGTTTCAGTTTTTCCTTTCTATGTGGGCTAAACCCTAACTGAATGCAAAATTAAAGTTAGTGTGTCTGCTAGAAGTACCTTAGAATTCTGATGGTCGGTGAGTGAGTCAGTGACAAAATTAAGGAACTTTGACTTGCAATAATTCTTAAAGTACTGGTTCTAATTATGTAATTTGGAAATATTTAAAATATAGGCTTCTAGTTTTTTCCACAACGAAGTTACAGGGGGGTCGAACATGGCCCGAATGGCTTCGGGAAAAGGATGGTACGGCCGTGCCTTTTTTGCTAGAGTGGGGGCACTGTTCCTAAATAGACATTAAGTGTCTTGTTGCAGTGCCCTTGCAGGGTTTATGTTGAAACTACCTATTGTATTTTTAAGACTTCATGTACAACATAAAGCAATAAATAAATATGACTATGACTAGTACACCATTCTTCATCGCTATTAACTTCTTCCTCAATGTAAAAGCTACCTCCTTCAGTTCCTGCAAACAGGGTACATTTATATAATACGAAAATAAATTCTTGGATCGTGGAAAATTGGTGTTGTTAATTATAATATATATTCAAATTTAAGTTCAACTTACAACTTAAATTGACCTTTCACGCGATCGCGAATGCTTTAAGTGCAATGTACTTTTATTTTAAATCGATAGCTTAAGTTAAACGCTTAAAACCAATGCGGAGTAGTTAATCCCGCCGCATCGGTTATAAATTTATAAAAATAATACAAAACAGCAGACGCAAAGGGCGCCTGCGGCCAATTATTTTTATCGCACGTAAAGCGAGAGATCATCCCGAGATCCCGATCACCCTCTTTACAAATTTAATAACCTCGTGTCTTCTGCTCGCCTAGTACTTTTTACACGGTATTTACAAGGTCCCGCGGGAATCGCGTGGTCCGTTGCTATGGCAACTTACAAGGTTGCCGTTTAGTCTTGCCGTTCCCTTCTCCCGTTTACATTGTCGTGTTGCACGATGTTGGTTTTTGTACACAACTTGTATATTATATTGTTTAAACTTTAAAATAAGCTTTTTTTTCCAAATAAATAATTTGTAATATTCGCATTTTTTTTGCATTGTCTTCGGGTTTGTCATACATGTATCCTTTCAAACTTGACTTGCAAGATTTGAACTTCAACGACAAACCAATAAGTAGTAGTTGGTAAGTATGACAAACTTTTCCTAAGGGCGGCGGGTTTTTTATCCCTCGGACTTGACTAATTGTTAAAAATCGCAACCAATAAGTAAAAATCTGAGCAAAACTTGTTATGATTTTTATTTAAGCCCTTTTTCCTCGCTTGATACTGCCCTCAACCGATACGGTATTATATTTAAAAAAATCATCGGTCACATACTCATATTTTACGGAAATAATGCTCCGTAAACAGGGTTTACGGTTTTACGGTTACATGCAGACAGATGAGCTACCCAGGTATTTCTCCATGCATGCGTAAAAGCACTCTTCGCTACGGGAATGGAATCGACCCAGTCACGTGCCCAAATCGGAATGAGACTAGGGGATGATGAACTGGTGAATCCCTTTCAACAGAGATATCTTCTATCTGCTTGTGTCACTGCAGTATGAGCGAGACGATGCTAGAGCCCCAACTTATTATTGACTTTTTTCGTTTTGGCTCTGAACCTGATCTAGTCTGCTGCTTACAGTAAAGAAATTGTAATGAGTTTGCTTGTTTTGATTTTAATTTATTTTATAATTAGGAGTATTAATGAGGACCGAGGAGTTAGGAGGAGTCTTTAGTTATGCCAGGAGGCATTAAGTCCGCCATTTGTACTTGTTTTTGTTTAAAAGTGTTTGTTTTAAAGATTAAATAAATCAATAAAATACTATCCAATAAAGTAACTAGCTTTAAAGGTTATAATTTCCTGTATTTTCACAAACGATTTATAACCTTGCTCTTTAATTTGAATAAAAATAATGTTAGGTATAATGTAAATAAATAATGTCGCCTTAAATCTTTAATAAGTACCTACTTAATTTATAGTAATGTTTAGAACGTGTCTTATAGAATGGTCGGATCTGTGATGATGTTATAATAAATCTATAGTAAAATTACTGCAATAATAACTTAGTCGGTGAGATTTTATGTCTATGTAAGTTTTACTTTCCAGTAAAACTTTTCAACTTTCCCGGCTACTCCGCTTCTCCAACTTTTTCCCCACGTTTCCCACACGTCTCTTAGTTGTCTTCTGTCACCCTCGCACCTTCCCGACTTAGTTTCTGATAGCTCCTTAATGAATCTGATCGCCTGGTAGTTGCCGGGCGCTGGAGCACCGCACGCCCGCACCGCGCACACATGCGCAATGCAACTTCGTGCGTACACCAATCCTATGCGACCCAACACTGTCATGTCATCTACTAATAATAACTTGGCCAGGCAAAAATTCGTAGTCATCATCTTTTAATTATTTTATGCTTGTGTGGTTCCATTCAAAGTGTGTGCGTTGGCTTGTGTTAATTTAATAAGTCTGATGAAATAACCATTCCCGTCGTCACTAGTTCAACTTGTCATAACATTAAGGAGTATCGCGATCTTCGGTATAATTAATTAAATTAGAAGAGTGACATGATTGCATGATATTCAGATATGATAAAATGTGTCAGGTAGGAAAAAATAAACAAATTGGCATTCAGTAAGGTAGCAAAAACGCTCCCGTTTCTTTACCCTTGTGGTTTCCTTGACGTTGAGCTAACCGCGACGTAAATTATGTTAGGTAACTGTATAAGAACCGCATGAGTTAATGCGCCTGAATTACCCGCTGATATGACTCTTATCGATTAGCCTTTGATGCTTATTTTATTAATTTATTTGATTTTATTACACAATAAATCCACAGCACAAATTAGAGTGTAGGTAGTATAGTATGACAAATTATAGTATTTTATTATTTCGATTGAACAAAACATTGGCCAATTACGGATTTTCCGCTAATCGGACTTTTACAAAACACCAACGAATTACGCTAACACAATATCAAATGTTTATAACCAGAGAAACAAGAAATTAAATTAAATAAACATGAGTAAAGGTTTGATAAGAAGAGTGGTTTGGTAAGAAGTTTCCATTTTTTCCTGCAAATGATTGAATTAATTTAGGAGATTTAGGGACCTCACTTACATTTTCAGACGGTCCAAAATCTAAAACAAACACTGCATTGCCGAAGCCTACGTCTACGGCATCCTACGGGGCGCGCGCAAGCCACGCCTAATGCACCTATTGCTCTAACCTATTGTCACCACACGGCTAACTCCATTCGCTTTATGCTCACCTGGTACTGTTGGTGACAGTTTTTGTGAGGCAGTTAACACAAACTCCATGCAAACAAATCACACAAATTATCGTAAAGAAATGTCGCCACTCGTCACCCCGTTGACTCATATCCCGGGACAAGCCGACAACAAGCGGACTGGGCAGACAACGACCGGTCATTATAATTTTTTTGACGAATGATCGACCAAAACAGGCAGCCATTGTTCTAACCTTATTTGTATTTCCGCCGGCGCACAAAAAATGACACAGTTCTTATAGTATACCCTTACTCTGAATCATAATTAAATTCAAATGTATGCAAATTCACGATTACATAAGACGCCCTAATTCTTTTTTTTATGGAACAATAAAGGTGTTCAAAATTTAGATTTACATCCATCTGTTCTAACAGACAGCCATAACAGGTTCATATTACGCAAACTAATAAAAGGGCGCTCACCCAAATTCTTTTAGTAAACGTTCTAAAAAGACGTAATTGTTTCTGGAAACAGCAGTGCGTACATCTACGGGAATTAGCACAGTTAGTGTTGCATGCAATTGTTTATAATTAGAAAGGGAAATATTCTCCAGAACGCAATGTAGCTGACATCTGGACATATTGAGGTTGCTCTAAATTGAATTTGGATTTTGTGCATGGACTATTTCTACAACTACTCCTCTTCATTGATATAAAGGAAAAAGTATCAGCTATCTTCTTGCTGAGCGCTTAAGGAATCCGGAACTAGAAAAGCATAAAACAAATTACTTACATTTCCATTTTAAAATCAAATTCTGAGCGGAAATCTGCGAGCTTTGAAGTTATTTCCGAAGCCCATTTAGTTGTGATAACAAAATAAAGCTAATAAATTCTATGTACGCGCAGTATCTATTAAAAATTCTGGCGCAGTGCATTGCTCTTCCGTCCTGCTGCATATCGTACGCGGAAGAAACGTTTTATTTCTGGAGCGATATGAAGGCTAGTACCATATCGCCGAAAATAGTTTTGCCATTATTCTAGTCTGTGAAAACGCTAAATGTCATAATAACTAAATGTGCTAAAATGCAGTAAAGCGAAAACATGGTTGCCATAAATTATTAGTACTGTGTTTCTAATTGAGTAAACCAATAAGATTAAACTAATTTTAAGCACTTCTTGACATATAGGTACGTAATGTCGAGAAGTTTGGTAACAATAAATTACATAAATTTACTTGATTTCGGCGTTTTCTTGAGTATTACGGAATCTATTATATAGCCAGTAACCCAATCTTCTTTATTTTTTCTTCTCCCTGCCAGCTTCTTCAATTCTGTACACTGTACATTTACGTACCGACATGACATGTATCCTTCCCTAATTCTGATCTAAATAAATTATCTTCTCCTTTACTGCATATTGTCCGATGTTTCACATATTTACGACCAACTTGGCGATGATATTGTGTTTACTACAAAAATATCTTAGACACATGTTTTTAATATAAAGCCACATCAAAGATGTCACTGAAAGCGCCACTTCACACTTATTACCTTTAGCAGCTGTTTCGAATTCTAAACACTTCCCGGAACTCTTCTGTTCAAGGCGCATAAATCTGTGGCTCTAGTTTAAAAGGGCATAAGTCTTCTTAGGTTCAAGTGGAAAAGGATATAAGTCTAGTATACTCTACATACCTTTTATGCCCTTTTGTTTTACGAGCTGAGTCGACATATCGCATATCCTCTTTTACACAGCCACATAAATAATGAGGGAATGATCTCTTTACTGCCTCCGAAGTGGGTCGGAGCGGTCCAACGGTAGAAATCTTATCAAAGTGGTGCTCCAGACTACTTTCCCTAAATAATTCGAATATTTTGATTACCGGGAATTCATTTCGGACTCGGCCAAACACGTTTTAGTTGGGAGTGCTTTTGAGAAAAAACGGTGTAAAGGGAGCTGACATATTGTTAAATATATACTTTAGTGGCATGCTGAGGTGTTGCTGCAATTTGACAAGACCAGGGACCGGAACCGCTTACCGTTAAAGGGGTTTTTCGATAGGGTATTTGATAGGCTTGTTTCTACAAACCCCACGGATGCGCTAAGCCTATCGTCGACTTAGTCCAATGAAAGGCCAACCAAACGATACAGTTAATTCGACTAAGCGCTAACCCAATCCCAATACCCTATCTAACGATTTCAAGCTGTTTTAATATCTGCGCAAATGTTTCGACTTATTATTGCTCTACCTAACAAATTGAATGGGTAGCGGCTAGACAGAGATCACCCAAATGTGCAAAATTGAGAGGCGATCAATAGTGTAATACCTAGCTAATGCTTAGTGCTTAAATATTAAACTACCGAAACCCTAATGAACTTGGTAAGCTCTATGGAAGCGTTAAACTAGTTCAAAGGGGTTCCCCTAACGTTAAGGTAACACAGTCATAGGGTAACCACATCGATTGGGTAACCAAATGATAGGGGTTTTCCGGTCCCTGGACAAGACAAAAGTAAATTTATCTGCCACTTAAAGTTAGCCCTCTCCTTGTCTATGTTCATGTGTACGAAAGGGAAAGGGCATAATTTTTGTGACAGATAGGCTTTACTTGACGATTATGTGAAGCGGTTAATCTGCCGAAGTGCCTGCGTGTCGCTTGAGTCTCTTCGCGTCACTTTGAAATAATTATGATTTTAATTGAGAAAATCCCTTCCGTGTTGATAAATTGATTAATGTCAACGACTTCTATGTATACTGCTAGACGGGCTGCGCGGTGTCAAGAAATTGCGCACTAAGTTATAACCGACCGGCTCTAATAATGTCGCTTCTGCGTGAGCACCCCGGACTAATCATCGGCCAGCTGCCACATCATTGTCACGCGCGGTAGCGACACAATTTTTATTCTGTATTGACAGTCTAGTAGTATACATTAGTCTTTGATTAGTCTCTGGTATTAAAACCGCGTATAATAAGGTTACTCCAAATTTAAATATGACGCATTTTGTACGTGGCTAATGTCAAATTTTAATGCTAAATAACCTTATCTATCCGCGGTTTGAATTTAAGGACCGGACATTACTCGAGTGAGGGCTGTAGATAAATAACTTTCGAGGGATAGTTGTAATTTACGCTGTTTTGTACAGTCAAGGTCATAAATATGTATACACTTAAGTACCTTGTCTGTTTAATGTCATGTTTAAACTGTCATTATATGCATGTCACAGCGATTAAAGTGACAAGGTACTAAAGTGTATACATATTTATGATCTTGACTGTACACATTTCATTTGGACTTTGGAGAATGCATACCTACAGATACAAGCGAAGCCGAAGACAGTACTTACTTTTATAAAATATGATCTATCAACTGCGACAGAAACCGAAATACGAAATTCCTTGAAATTGTTTTTGATAAATTACACATGACACAAACTTAGATCAGAGATAGGTTAGCGAAAATATGTCTAAATAATTGAAGATTTTGTATTTTGGCTGTCGGGGTAGCATAGATGAAAGTGCATTTGACGAACTCAGACAATCAATACTGACTTGTAGTCCATAAACAAAAGCGCGTTCCATTTTCAAATTCAAAACAAACGGCTTTCGGTCGGCTAATAAAGCCACGCTTTCCATAAAGCCGCCGCCACACAATCCCTTAATCTGTTAAGTTGGTACACGTTCACCGACATGTGTTCCATTCGTATCGTATCTATGCAAGTTATTAGACGTCTTCCCTCCAGAGATTAATGGTAGGGAACACTCAAAGGTCATACTTTCACTGGCGACCTACAGTCTATTTCTTGTTCTATAAGTTACAAGACCCGTCTGAATGCGGCTTGGGTTAATTAAATATTCTATGTGGAAGGTGCGATGGGTTTATGGGACACTTAAAGTTTGTTATGCACGTTCTAGAGCTAGGGATGATGAAACCTAACTATTAATGAGGGTTTATGTTTTGCAGTAAGTAAATGTTTTCAGCCCTTTTTACAATAGGGATGATGACTAGGTAAAGAAAACGAAATTCTATTTAGTCCGGCAGTTAGATTATGAAAAATATTGGATACGTATTTTGTCTTTTGTCAATCAAACAAAAATTGACAAAGATAAAGCACGTCAAAGTTCGGTGACGTCACTTCTGTGTAAAAATTGTATTGAGAAGTGACGTTATGCGACATTTCCACTCAATATGTCTCCGTAATTGTTATCATCCTTATTGTTTACAAAAGCTTATTTTACTCTGAATGTTATTTTAAAAATACTAATAACGTTCATTCCACTGAGGTTTAGCCGATCTTACATACCGTAATCACACTGTTGACGTCACGTCAGTTCTTAAGGGCAGCTCAGACAGTTAACAGTCGCCGGCCGATCTCGGCCTGCCACTTCATCGTATATAGCACATACTATCAGTTCCTCGTACATTTTCCTCATAGATTTTGGCCGGCAGAGTTGAAACTGCCGGCGGACTTGGTCTGTGTGCCCTTCTTTTTCTGTGTAGTGAAACAGTGAATAAGAGTTGTCATAACGTTAACAATATGATTATATAATAACGAAGATGGCTTAATTATAATGTGGAATAGAGACGAATAGATTGATGTTATAAATGTAATTGAATTGGCGGTACAAGTGATGACAGTGGTTAGATAAATGAATGTGTGAATATCGTATGTTACTCTATAAAATGAAACCGTTTTGCATTGCGAGCTTTAAACGAATCAAAAAGAGGCGATTACAATTTAACTAAATGTAGTTGGTCTAAATAATTTTAATTCTAGCAAACAGAAATAACAGTATAGAACAACGACAGCTGGGAATTAAAATAGTTATTGACTATTACTTTAAATGTTGAGCCACCATAGAACCCTGCCACAATGACAGCATCAAGTCCCGAGAAATACATTAGGTCAGCATTTCAGCAGGCAGGGTTATTAAAGTTGTTGATCGTACAAGTGTTTCATTATTTATTGTATAAGATGTATATTGTCTAGTCATGCAGGAATTTTACGATACAACAAAATGCTTAGTTCTATTGGTTAATTCCGAATAATTGTTACCCTTTAGCTACAGAGGATTACCGCAGCCATAAGAATCAGAATCAGTCTAGCCTAGTCTTGTTAGCTCAAAACCTACTCCTATTTTATGGTTCCTTGGTATTTAGTTTCCTCAAACAAATGACCATTATATGCCATAGTTCCCATTGTTTATCATGTATGATGTAAAGGACTATTTCGGGATAGATCCCGTTGCGTCATCTGGCCTGTTTTACGCCTGCAGTGTGTCTAACAAATGTGTTAGGCTAGACCGATTATTCAGTGTTAATCTAGCCGTTATGTAGGTAAACAATGTGTTAAGTGTTGTACAGTCGGAAAGAAAGATGCTTAGACATAATAAATTATAACTGTATAATAAAATAAAATAAAAATAGTTTCGACCTAATCCGAACACGTAAACTTATTTCTGGTCTAATAACTTAATCTTATCCTAAATGATTTTCATAAAACATAGCTAAAAACTGCCACTAGAATTTTAGATTTCAAATAAATAAATAAATGAAAAAAAAACAATCGATTCACCCTAGGCGTCTAGCCAATGACAGACTTACAGACAGACATAATATGAATAACATACATTATCTTGCGACTTATTGATACATATAGATGTGGGTGTTGCTGCTTCAAGCCAAGTGGTAACACTTTAGATAGGAAAGGCGGAAGCTAAGCTTTTAATTTTTTAAAGCCGCTGCTTCAAGCAAAGAGCAACTTGAGTGCCTTTGATGTGTGATATTTTTCAACCTCGTACGTGTTAACTTTTTTTACCGATCGATACCCTTTTGTTTTAAATGCCCGCAATTTAAGTTTTTGCTTCTTATTCATACACTAAGTAATACATGGTATTTCATCATTTTATCGAATTTCACTTCATCGAACGTATCATTTCATCGAAAGCTTCTGCTGAAACCTTATTGTGTTCAAGTTATCTTAAGCATGGGTTACGTAGGTTAGGTTAGGGTAGACCTGTGATCACCAAAAAATTATAATCCCTGCACGTGGAAAAGCCTTTAGATGAAATGAAAATTCTGCGAAATGATACGTTCGATGAAAGGTATTTCGATAAAGTAATAGCTATCCAGTATACATATTATATGTGAGAGCTGAATACAATAACGACGTCAACTCCCTACTCGCTATTACATGTACTAAGTAGATGTCTTACCTTTTTGTCGATAGCTCTTAAGTTGCCTGTTTTGCCTGTAGTTTGAATTTGACAGCGATGTTTTTGATTGAAGCATTTTATTAAATCTCATTAAATCATGCTACAACTACCTAATGTTGCCCTTGCAACCCTTTTCTCCAAGATCTTATCAACTCCAAATGTCAAGTTGTAAAAAAAGTTGACGTCTTATTTTTTCTCATAAGCGTTTAGTCCCGGACTGTACCCATGTGGCGGCATCTGCTGGCGTGACTGATTTGTTTATTTTGATAAGTTTTTATTAAAACGGCCCACTCTGGAGCAACGCTATTGACTGCGTTTATGGAGTTTGTGGAGAAGGCGCCAGTTTAACGATGGATTATAATAATATTAATTTTATCCGTTTCCTTATAGGCACTTACGATAAATTTAACGGTTGATTTAAAACTGATGGGAATAAGAATCACTTTTGTCTGGTAAGAATAAAATATTTTAGGGAAACTGATGTGATATGGTCGACAGTGTCGCATGGTTTATACTTACCTCCGATTCACCAAACGTCGGCTATAACTCCTCTCGTGTCCTAAGCTCCTGGTACTCCTAGGAAGCTACGTTAGCCTGGTTGTGCGACGGGACGGAAACAAACCCGGACCGGGCGCTAACGGTCCGTAACGTGACACCAGTGACACCAGTGACACCTCCGTCCAAAGGGCAGCACAGACTAAACAGTCTGCCAGCAGTCCCAAACCTGACAGGCAGCCTGCCGGCCAACTTAGAAGAAAATGTATGGTATTGTACGAGAAACTGATAGTGGGTACGTAAATAATCCCAAAAGTTCCTAATATCACTTAAAATATCGACGATTAACACATCGAAAATCAAAATACCGAAAGTACAAAATGCCAAAATCCGATATACCGAAACTTGAAATATCTATTTTCAAATGACTGAATACTTAAAATCCTGAAAGTTCTTTGGACCGAAGATATACCTACATCTGAAATACCTATAAGTTGCAGTACAACCAATACTGCTCTGTGTTACAGTCTGATGACGCACGACAAAACGATGGAGCTCCGCTGCGCGGAGCACCTATTCCGCGTAGTTAGGCGCTTCGCGCCTTGACACAACTCTAACCTAACCTATCAAGTTGAAATTGACCTAATTTATCAAATTAGGTTAGATCTACCGATAGTACCGATCTGCCATGCAGTGGCGTTCGTTTAATTAATGTAAGGTGTACGCTTCAGTGACTATTTGCTAAATTAGGTCAATTTCAACTTATATATGTAGGGAATGCCCTACAAATCTCAAGTCGCACGTTAATCGTAGTCTTGGGTGGGAGACCCTGAGGCATGCCAGACGCTAAGTGACACGCGCTTCTGACAGGAGTGACAGCTCGCACTGTGTGACCGAGGGTTAATTAATGTTGCCCGCTGCACGTGGTAGTTATTTGACCAAACCACTTTTAGTTATAATTATTAATCCTAATATTTAGCGGTCATTGATGTGATTGTGCTTTTAAATGATACTAATATTCATAGGGTACAATAAATAATTTAACAGCTATATTCGTTTGAAACTAATTTTAGATGTGCGTTTTTTTTGACGTCGACTGTATTTTACATTGTAAAGCCTTGTAATATTTTGCAAAGTTTGGCCGTTGATGTCTTTTGGTTACAAAACCTTAAAAGTCAAACAAAATATTAAACAAAAACAATAAACACGAATAACTTGAATTCGGTCAGGAAGCATAGTTCTCGTTTCTGAATGACCGTTATGTGGTATAAATATAGTGTATTCCACAATTAAAACGTAATTATTCACTTTACGGTTTACTAAAACCACAAAAAAATAGTAGCAAATTCTTCGTAGCATATATCGAAACGTCTACGAAATTCGTAGCACTTAACTTATCCGCTACGGAATGTTAACTCACTTTACGCAATAATAGTAACGAATATAGCTTTTAAATTAAAGATAACTTTTAAATTAAATCTCATCCCATTTCACTTCATCTCTGCCAGCTGGCGTCCAGGCCAGGGAAAGCATGGACGGGGAATTTTGAATCTTATAAGATTTAGAATAAGGTTCTAAGAAATTGAGTTTACGCTGATTGCGCTGATGTTCTTTTAAATGCGTACGCGCAGGTCCCACGGTCGAGTGACGAGCTTATTTGTATCACCTTTTTATTTATCACGACTATCATATTGACGGAAGCAATGTAACTTGATTCAATATTTCTGTAATAAAATGGTTATGTTATTATATTATGGAACTATTACTAGAGGTGATATGGACTTTGTTGAGCCAATATTATTATTATCTAATGAGAATAGAGGTATCATATCATCAACATAGGTTGCTTAACATTTATTGTGGTATTAAAAGTATGTAAGGTCACTTCTTTAATCTTGCAGATTGCTTACTGAGGTCAGTTTGGATTTTCACAAAGCCTTTTTAAAGGCCCTTTATTTAAAACTAAAAAGGTACTAGGACTACTAGGATAGCATAAATTTCAAGAACGTGTCTTTCAGCTAGACTTAATCAGCCGTGTCAATCAAACGGCTCGAATACTTCGGAATACTGACATGAATTAAACATTCAATCACTTCACGAGTTGTTAGTTAGCCGTAGTTAAAAGATAAAAGTAGAAACAAGCCATTACAAAATAAGGAAAAAACAATAAAATCCCAATTCACTATTAATAAAAGTGACTTTCATGATATCTATATATATATATATATATATGAAAATAAATCCCCATTTCCCTTGGTCCCGACATCACGCGTGAACGGCTGGACCGATTTCGCTAATTATTTTTTTGTCGTGTTTGTTATTGTCAGAAGGTTCTTATGAAGATAAAATTGGATATTTCAACTTTAAGGGGGGGAAATGGGAGGGGGAACTTTAACCGAACCGAAACGGGTCGTTAGTTAATTATAAAAGTTTAAGGGCTGATTTTAATATCTATGATATTTTATAAATAAATAAATGATAAAAATTAACCTATTTCAACGGCAAAAATTTTAAAATAGAGAATCGAAGACTGCAATGCAGCCTGCATGTTTGGTTTTTGGTACCATCAATCAAAATACTGAAAAACTTCCTTTTTCTGCATACGCGTACCTTTTTACTTTATCTCACTAGTCTAAAACTTTCTGGCCCGACTAGGAATACATAGGCTATTAGGAGTCGCACCTCTTAAAATACACTTATCTCCAATAAATTGCAGCTTGTTATCCCTGGTTTAGGGCTCGTCGTCCCTTTGAATCTCTCGCCGACCCTAAAGCCATTATTGCAGTCGTAAACTTTACGATACAAGCTCAGGCGAAAGGTTTTTTTTAGTTCTTTTTACGTGTTGGTACATACTTTTGTTTTTGCAATTAAATTTAAATTGAGTTTCTAAAGCATTGTCAAGTCGCGAGATTCCGTTCTCTTTAAATTCTCGTCTGCTTGTTACTAAATTTCTCGCTTCTATATTAGTTCTACAAAATTCACCTGCTATTTCATTGTTAAGATCTTATTGTCTAAGGGCCGTATTAATAGACTCGTCTTGGGTGATACATCCTTTACAAGATGTGTCACAAGACTGAGCTTTGATTAATAAACCAATCGCAACCCCATAATCCTGATCCTCGTTTCACTTGATACGAGAATCTCATCTCAATTGATTATGGTTATTTGGTGACTTGAGTCCGACTCACCTTTTACAAAATAATGTCACTTATTGATAACCAATAAATGGCTAATCAATTAATAATGTATGAATTAATAAATTATGGAAATTCATATCATTTTGCGCTTCAGTACACACGTTGTCTTTTAATTTCTAGACGGCATGTCAGATTTCAATGAAATGCATGTTTTAATGGAATATATATAATATATACTATAATATTCCATTAAAACTGTAAAATTTCATTGAAATCTTTTTATATTGCCCACGTATCTCATAAAACTAATCTCAAAAGTTAATTTCTAGCGTTTTTAAATGTTTTAATAAAGACGTTACAAATTTAATCAAAATTCCTAAAATTGCTGGCTAATAAAATTAGAAAGTTAAACACATATTCAAAGGCGTGCTTCTGAAATTAGTTTAATTAGTGACGTACTAAATAGAAAAAAACTTAGGTCTTAAATCTACCTTAAAAATTTTTTCCATTGTGCAACCAAAATACGAGTAGTAATATTTTTCGACAATCAATGAAACTTTGTCGACTTTGTCGTGTGTATGCTTAATACTAATTATGTTATGTTAACGACAATTCGAGTAAAATTGAATGTTTATACGTCTTTATTCCCAAAGAAACCGTTACAGACCAATTCATCGACAACTTTTGTAAAAAAAAGTATGAAGTAACATCCCTAAAAGCCCTTCCGACCATTTTTTTGCACTTCTTATCTCACCTGTTTTACGGTATATTTTTCACTAACTCTAATTGGGATCGCTTTTTTATTACTCCAATGATATGATTAGCATTGTTGAATTAGGATGAACTAGTTCCGAAAACCACATTTATCAAAATAAACAATGTGATAATAATAATCATTAGCGAGTCTTTTGGAAATGCCGGGTTCTCGTTTATCGATCTAGTGGAATTTATTGACCAATTATCGAGGTATCGATATTTCACGGGCAATGATCGTAGCAGCACTATGCTATGTTCGGCGTTGAGTCGGACGCCTTGCGTTGCGCTTTGCACTCTTGCGCAAGGGACTGTGGGAATTTTTTTATTCATTTATAAAGTATAATTCCAGCTGGCTTTGGTACAGTATTATTTTGTAACATTTTTAAAATTAGACGTTAACCACTCTCGTTTCTGAGCGGATAAAAAAAACAAGTGTCGTATTCGGTATCGCTCAACAGATTTATTAGGACACTAGACAGTGACAGATAGACGGACAGACAGACAAAGGGTTCAAACTCATTACCTTTCTTTATTGTTCAGACAAAGTTTTCAACCAAGGTTGAAAAAACTTCACTAGTTCACTCGTCTCAATGCAATGAAATAAAAGGCGTTCAATTCAAACATATTACGAATACTGATTGGATGTTAATCCTTTATTACAAAGTTTTATCCTCGTACTTTTATACTCGTAAGTTTAATCATAAAAGTTTTACCCTGGTTTCTTACCAGATTCGTAATTGATCTTACTTAAAGCGGCACCTAATTAACATATTTTTGTCATGGTCGTTGTTCCGCCAAACCGCCACCTAACTCCTCGTTTAGCCTGCAAAAATAACTATTGAATTTTGCACCTAGACTCAACTGTTTAGTTTATGCTTCGCATACTAGTTTTATGTATACAAATATATTGACGCAGGCCCCGTGCTGTCTGCCTAAACTAGGTCACTGGGGTGACCGGAGCTTCCTAGTCTACTAGGGTTGGATGAAATCCAGGCGTTGTATGGTTTACCTAGTTCTAGTGTTCATCAGTACCTATGTATGCTGTGTTTCATAGGAAAAACAGAGACTGCAGGCAAGATGCATCGAAATCAAAGATTATAGGGTTGACGTAAGCCAACGATCAGTTGCGTCAGCTGCTTATGTAATTACAAACATTTTGTAGATTTTCGAAAATCTTTAAGTCAGTTGGCTAACTGCCGCACTCAGAGACGTCAATTAATTTTTAAGTTTGATTAAAGTTGCTGCGTCTTATTCTATTGTTACAGCAAAGAAAGTGACAGTAGCAACTTTAATCAAACTTAAAAGTAAATTGACGTCTCAGTGCGTCCGTAAGCCACCTGATTATAATAATTGCAGGAGTTAGTTTGAATTCAATTAATTTACCGGGATAGTTTATTTGGTCAACCATTATAAAAACAATACGTATAGGCTGATTGAATGTTTGTGTTCATGTTGTAACACTCAGTACAATGATAACTCGGATATTTTGTTAGATTATGGTTAGACTATTAAGTACCAATTTCACCATACAATGTTAAATGTTAATCGACTGTTAGTTCATACTTTTTGACAGCTCTTAACGCTCTAATCGTCCGTTAAGTGGTTGGTGAAATCCTACATAAGTCTAGTTTTGGATGGTTATCAGAGTGAAGTTCGAATTCACCGGACAAAATCTGATTACTTAACACGTGCGCTTCTTAATTCAAACTTAGAAATTAAATAAGCTTTATCCGTTTATGTTTTCGTGCTAAATCTTTAATTGGGCTATTTTTCGTGCAACAATACGTAGCGGAACATCCGGTCAAGCAGTGTAACTTTTCAAGCAATTTATGCCTTTATGCATTTTAGGCCTCTATACCACTTTGTTTCCACCCGTCTTGCTTCTAGTAGTAGTAACCATATTGTTGACGCTACGTTAGCTCTTACTCACTTGACATTAAAAGCTACTATGATGTCAATAATTAGATGAAGATGTAAAAGCAAGATGTGTTAGACTCGAGCAAGACAAATAGGAACAGAGCCGCTGTTTTCTTGACTCCCACTAAAAACCTTGAGCCACTAAGTATTTATGAAAATAATCTAGATTAACCGCTTTACGCGATTTAAAAGAAACTAAACAACTACTCAATAACGACCATTGGCACGCAGTACCTGCATTCTACAGACGCCATCTGCTTCCACTTGCAATACGCCATGAATCTCCGCTGTTATGCTTACCTAATTCGCAAGTTTATTTTTCGAAGAGCTATTTGAATGAAGTCCGCTTAGGATACCTGGATGGTTTGTATCTAGTCGGGTCAGTTACGTTTACAGATAAAATTAGAACATCTATCGTAAGTGCATATACATATATTATAACGTATACATACTTACTTGCTCTTAGACATGACTCTTGGAAAGCGCTGCTCTCTAGGCTTTGTTATATGAATTTCGCGAACGCATTGGCGAATTTAAGAGTCGCATTTTTTTAGCGAATCAATATTTCAGTATTTTGCGAACGCCTTATTTAGTTGCAGCGTATTTCAGTGTCACATTTTTCAAGCATAATACATAAATAAAGCTTTCGCTAAAAAATGCGACCTTGAAATCCGCTGCAACTGAATAATGCGTTCGCGAAATTCACATAATAAATCCTCTCTGGTAGGCTTGTCCGTTTCCATATTCAAACCGCGTAACGGTTATTATTTGAGATTGGCCACGTACAAAATGTGTCGAATTTGAACCTGAAGTATCAAATGAGCTAGAATTGAGTAACTGAACATTTATTAACATGTTATTAATTATTATTGCATTGCGAGGCTGGCGAGACATGTAAAAGTGCCTATACAAGTTTTCACGCGGCTATGCCACACGGAGTGAAAGTACTTAAAATTTTGTGGATAGGAAAATTTGTTTGATGGAGACTTCATTAATTGGCTATTGACTGACTGGTCAAATCAGCAACTACTGAAACGTCAAAACGATCAGTTAGTATGAAATTAGTATGAAAATTGTAAAATGTGACGTCACAATTTTCAGTGTTCCTTTATAAAGTTTTTGTTGAATTAAAAATCGTTTAAATTCCAAAAATAAACGATAGCTAGGGTTTTCAGTGTTATTTTCGAAAGCTCGATTTAGTGGTAGTGTAAAAATAATTTATTTTGACATTAGTCAAATAACCAATTAATTATATACGAGTATTAAGTATATTGCATTCAAAGTTTTTTTTTAAAGTTGCCTGCCTCTTCTGGGAATCGAAACAGCCAAATGTGAAACAAAACATTCTGTATTTTTGTGACGCCGATCGAAAGGGTTGTGAGGATTAAACTCCTTTTTTGTGGTAAAACGATAAAACTGTTGTTTTATTACCACCATACCTTACGACGTAAACTCAATTTCATGACATAATTTCGGTAATAATAAATGATAAAGTTTCGGTAAAGTAACAGTGACGTAACATTCGTGCTGTAGTACTAGGCGAACAGAACTTCCGAGGAGATAAAACCACGAGGCATTAGAGGGGACACGGCCGGGGTTCGGTACGGTAGCCTAGCAACGGACGCCGCCATATATAAACAAAACAAGTTATATGTGACAGTCGACGACAACTTTACCGTGTCGTCTCTAAAAATGTTAATTAAATTAATATTCAACCCTGGGATAGCTAATAAAAAAATAGGAAAGTCATTAATCAAAAGCTAACCAGTTTGGCCGCACGAGTTAGAAAGAGACGGTGATTCCAGAAAGGGACAGTGCCACATTCCTACGGGAATCGGCCGGCATTCCTGTCGAAAGGGAAATTATTTGTTTCTTTTACATCTCAACCCTCTTATTAATACCGCTTTGTGCCTTAATCCTTATTTAAAAGTTTCGTATAATTAATGGGTAGAAAAAACGTAGAAAAGGGAAGGTGGCTGGGTTTTTTATTGGAGTCTTATTGGTTTTAAAAACATGCCTATTCAAATGCGGAGATAGTATCGACACGTTTTTATTAATTCCCGAATAAATTACGTGATCACACCCTGTGGTTACATAATAATAAAATGAATCTAATAGGGTAGATAAAAGCGATCTTTTATAACAAGTATAGTATTTTAATTACCAAAGTTATATACAGTTTTTAAGTTTCAAATTAAAGAGACCACCATTTCTTGGTGCATCCCCTAAAACACGTTTTTGTAATTTAATGAAGCATAGAACATACCCACAACGTGCCCGTACCCGGACACTTCTTCAAATGCAATGATTGATATTATAAATGAGAAAATGGCACAATGGTAATAAATTTAAATTAAGACAAAAGAAGATGTTTGTTTGACGACCCGGTCCTAATTGGATATTGCAACATGCACATGTCAACGCATACGACAGTTAACTAAACATGGCCGAGACCCGCGCCCCACCCGAGTCGTGATGCGTCGGTAGCCAAAGTTTCACAAACTTATCTGATCCGGCGTCCAAAATTGCTACGTACTAGCTTTACGGTTCAGTCTGATGGTAACGCCACTGTTAGAAGGCCAGAAAAATTTGTGGTGGCAAGCAAACATAACAAGTATTTCATGCATACGAGTTAACTAATGGGTACGGAAGCGCAAGAATAAGTGTTAATTTCGCGCCGACGAGCGACTGTCTGTTTGCTATATGCGTTTGATATTAACAATCCGTGCATTTTATTGATAGCCCGCGCCGGCGGCGGTATAATGGAACTATATAGGTCGTTTACACACACCGAGATTTTAGGAATTCTTTGTTTTGAGACGCACTTCAACGAACTGTTACCCGACCCGGCCGTCCGAGTCACAACAGCTCTTTAATATTGTATGAGTGTCAATCAAAATGCAGCTGTTTAGCATTGTCATGCAAGCCAAATAAAGCTATTTGAGAATTTACGATCGGATGGGCTTACTTAATGGGCGCATTTCGCGGTCGAGTGGCTAGCGAGTTCAGTACCTCTACCATGAGTTGCTATCGAAAACTCGTGTTACGTTCTACAGTCGATAGCGAGTAAACGTCCTTCGAATAGTTTTTGATTAAACTCGTACCATGAGTCACATAAACGTTTACTATTCTCGCTAACGTTAACTCGATAGTTCGTGTAGTTATCGTTACGTGTGCCTAATTTCACACCAAACGAAGTTGTCTCTTTCTAACTACAATAAAAAGACAGAGTAAGGATGATATTGGGCTAAAAGATAAGTATCCATGTCATCCATTTAAAAATATAGAAATAACCCTGCTAATTTAAAAAAGTGCCCTAGAGCAGTGTCACTATGTAAGTGTAAGTGATTCTTGAATTTGTTTTGATTTTTTTGTCAATGTGACAGTTCATTCATACGTCTGTGTATAGTCAAATTAGACAAAAACTTATTTATTTATGTGCCGAAAGTTATAATATACTTACATACTACTCTGTCAAGAAAGTACCGGGAAAAGATCAATAATACACAAACTGTTTGTTAATCATCCAAATTTATTTTATCACCTTCAAAGTATGCTCCTTCAGAAACGATACACTTACGCCAACGAATAATCCAATCATCAAAACATTTTTTAAACGCTGTTTCCGGAATTGAATTCAGTTCTCGGCGCGAATTCTCCTTTATGTCTTCTACCGATTGAAAACGGGTGCCACGAAGCGCCACTCCGAAGCTTGTTGACTAGTTTGCATGTCAAACTCGTAAACCCACGTCTCGTCACCAGTAACAATGCGTTTCATGAATGTTGGGTCGGAATTGACTCGTTCTAGCATGTCCTCAGCGACTCTCATGCGATTGAGTTTTTGGAGAAAATTCAGGTCTTTTGGGACTAGCCGAGCGGTAACATGTTTCATACCCAAATGATTAGTTAAAATAGTACGGATCGACTCGTGAGATACAGAAAGTTCGGCGGCTATCTCTCTCAAAGTTGAATGAGGATTTTCAGTCACTATTTCCTTCACTTTTGCGATGTTAACTTCAGTTGCAGACGTTGATGGCCTACCAGAGCGAGGCAAATCTTCCATCACATCTCGACCGCTTTTGAACGCTTTGTACCACTCATAAACACGTGTTTTTGATAAAGTCGAATCACCGTAAGCCTTCTGTAACATTTTCAGTGACTCCGAGCACGAAATTCCATTGGCGATGCAAAATTTAAGACAAACTCTTTGTTCAATGTTTTTGTCCATTATGAAATTCGCAATACACACTAGATATGATATAACTAAAAACAGCACTGTATTTAATATAAATAACAGATGCAACTCAAACTCCGCGCCAAAATAGAAAACAGTTGTGCCAATCTAACAACAACAAAAAAAACAAAAATTTGAATTTGGAACCATAAACAAATCATCCATTCCCGATACTTTGTTGACTGAATGTATAAGTCATTAATTTCATATCTCATGGCATTCTTTTAAAAAAATGCTTTACAGGAAGAAGTTACTGAAGTGGCACTAGAAACAAATGACAGCCTATCAATTTTCCTGCTAAATGAATAACTTGCTCAACAAACTTGTTCCAGTAAGTTTCCCTATCATTGTTACTATTGAAATAAAATAAACAATTTATTATATATATTTAAGATAAAAATTCATTTAATTCATGTCCTAGGAAAGATTATTTCAATGTGTTTTTTTTCACTGCAGGCGTTGGAGACTGGAATCTACTTGTACCACTTGTACCAGGGACATCAGCTCAGCCCTCCTTTTTTCCACCATTGCTTGTGGCTAACAGCACTTGCAGTGAACAAGACTTGGTGGACAGAGAGTATCCCGAAACAGTTAACAGCCCAGGTATAGTGACTGCAATGACAGTCAATTTCCATCAGCTCTTCAAGAAATAGGTTCCAATAAATTTTGCTGTTATTATCACATTTTAGAGTAAAATGTACCTACCTATCTAGTTTCATTAGTTAATTAAGAATTCAAAATAGTACTGTAAACATTTTTTTATCCATTACAGCCCTGCCCGAGGTGGACGGGAGTGAGACCGGAGTAACGCACGGTGGTGAGCCTGCGGTCACAAGAACAGCATTAACAGCTGCTAATGCCAGGTGGCAGAGCCCCAAGCTCTTACAGCCCACACCGCGTCAGTGGCGAAGATGTCAGGTGCAAAACCACTAATCTCCTGTCTACAGAAGGACTCGCACCCAGACAGTCAGATTTGGCAAGGCAAGCCTTTGTCAGAGCTGACAGTGAATGGCGAGCTTTTAAACAGGAAGTGGAGCGGGAGAGGAATAGGTTAAGGGAATCAGAGTTTAGAATGCAAGAACGGTGGTTAGATTTATTTGGTAAATTTTTAGCATTAGGAAATATAATTGTAGATACTTTAGCAAATAAATAAAGATTTTGTGTAATAAATAAAGATTATGTGTGATGTATGGGTACTTTTTATTTTTATATTAAACAAAAAACAGAAAACATGGTACAAGTATTTGGAAATAATGCATTGATGCAAGTCTTCTAACTAATTGATCCCGCGGTGCTCTCTCCATTAATAAATCACTGGTGCCTTCATTTTCCAACACTAACTCCTGGCCCTCAAATAGTTCTGATAATAATAGGTACCTACAACAAACATAATAAAGATAAGGACATATTTAGTATTAAAGTTAATATATAATTATTATCTTTCACTATAAATACCTTGACTTTCTTCAGACATATCCTTGTCATCAGGATCGGGAACATTATATTTGTGAGTGGATTTCAAATCCGTGTAGTACGTTAACGAATCGCACAAATTCTCAAAAGCTTCCTTACTGAGCCTATATCCTTTAATAAAATTTATTCTCAGTTAAATTTTGAAGTGGATTTCTTAACGTAATATTTCTCATATCAGCTTGAAATCCTCCTTGTTTTCGTCGTTCGTCTTCATAAGCCTACATATTCCACGCTAAATAATGTCTTGCCGATATTATTTGGATAGATAAATAATTGGAGTAACGTATTAAACAATAATTCTAAGTTTTCACGCACCAATTTGCTAGTGAAATAGTTAACTACAGTCGATACGGTATTTTTCGATGACATCTGTCAAATTTACGACTCATGGTACCGATGTTCTACGGCAACGGTTACAAAACGTTAGTCGCTAACGAATAGATTTCGATAGGTTATTTACCGTTGTACTCATACTAGCGATCTTTAGTTCTTTAAGTGACCGCTAGAGGAGCTGTACAATTCTCCATACAAATCGTTTACGCCGTCGCTAGCGAGTGCGGTCACTGTAAACTCATGGTAATGGTACTGTTGCTCGTTACCTGTAATAGTCATACAGATGCGCGCAATGACCCGTGCGTTACCTACTTATCGAGATGCTTCATTATAATAAGCTTTAAATCTAATTACTGGAGTAGTTACTGCAAAGGTTGTTTTAGATTTCTTCGAACAATCGGTCACAATGCGAATCTCTTGCCAACCAGTCAGTGAGTAGCCGTCTCATGTCACGCACACAAACGCAATGCGTCTATACGTTTTTACCCTTACATTGTACAGCTAAGCCTGCCCAGCCTTCTCCCCACACACGCAAGTTTCGACCCCTAAAGGTCTGATTAGCTAAAATCCCCTCGTTTCCCGTTAACCCTACTCAAAGCGCCCTTTTTTATCAAGTTTTGTCCTAAAATGGAAAACAACTACCAGGTCATCATATTATGGGAGAAGTCTAATAACTTTCACCCTTAGAGGTTCAAGATGCGCAAACTCCGAGGTCGTCTTGATTCGCCGCAACCCCTAGCAGATATCTAACTTTGTCTAACGCTTGAGGAGTGTCGCAATGGGCATCTCTGTCGCTCTTCCTTGGTGAGGGTTGAGTTGTGGGCAAGCCGATGTGGGTGTGTGTGTGAATTTAGGTTAAGGGCGACGAACGCCCGTGGCCCGTGGCAACCCCTTCGTCACGCGATGCGTGTATGGCTATGGCGTGTGTTATGTCTCACACGAAGGCATACGTGTGCGAACATCCTAGCTACTCCTGGGATCCTGGTACACGAGTATGTGTAGAGATTAGAATTTGCTAAGCAAACGCTGGTTTTTTCTAACACACATTCACGTGTAAGCTAACGTGGTATCTAATTATTGGAGAAATGTCATGCAAGTTTCCGTTAGCCACACATGAAATTTCTAAGCTCGCGTGGAGCATTTTCACACGGGTGCTTAGAAAGAGCGCGACGCGAGATCGTTCTTCTCTGTCACACAAGGGAGCCGGGAACCCACACACGTAGTTGGTTCTGATGTTGTTTACGTGCGTATTTCATGGATCGGGACTAATAAAAAAAAACGATTTTATCTACAATACGCGCAGCTACTTTCTTTCCAGTGACAGAATCAATATAAAAAGAAAAGCTAATTAATGCTAATACAATTTTGGGCTTCATCTGAATTATAGCCGACATGATTAATTTGATTACATAAATAAAATAATTTAATTAATAATTAGTGTGGTATTAATATTAATTTGAGAGGTCTAGAAATGTATGTTAAATTAATAAATCTCTTTAATTAAATTATTACACTCATCGAGGTTGCCGCGCGTATTATGGAAGAGGCTTTTTTAACAGATATAATTTTACTGAATCTTTTTATTTCACTTACGTTTACCACTTTTGTGCTTGATTAAATTAACAATGAGGGATCCGTAGCATAATTTCTAAAATCAAAATTTCTAATTATGAAATTCCTAAAGACAAAACTCGTAAAATCTAAATTTCTAAAATTATTTACCAACATGACGGTGTTGTTCTGCCGTAAGTATAGTTAACACTCTCCATGCCAGCCATATATAAAGCAGTTCTACTTCAGCAGGCCAAGGGGTCCGCTGGCGTATTCCAAGTTTTCTGTAACTACACGCCTAGGTTAAAAGTACCGGGCATGCCAAAAGAAAAGTTTGGGGCTTCTGGGCGGACCCAATAGCGTCCTGATAGAAAACGTTGAACATTGGCCTAGCGTGCTGGGCAAAATGGAACGTGTTAATTGATAAATAGTTTTTTATTCCTATTTCCATATAATGCGAACCAGTTTAAAACAATTCAAAGTACACACAAACAATTTTCAGATGTAGCTATGACTTTTTATAGTCATTGTAATTATCTAAGCTAAAATACATTTATAGTGGAGAGTTGGTTTCCTTACTACTCAAGCACAAGTTCGAGACGCTTCTTTGGAATTCTTCGTTTACTAATCTATGCTTGGTATTTGGAGTTTCGAAGTTTCAATAAGAATTCCATTTCAGACCTAAATATTATAGTCGATATAGTCATAACAGTTTTTACCGTTTATTTAGATGATATAGGATTATAGGAACCTATTATTGCTTATATACGTAAACATATGTCACACTTATAATTTGTGTATATTTTTGTCCTTTGCTGATATTGGTCACGAATAAATGTTTTTCTTTCTTTCTTTCTTTCTTTCTTTCTAAAACAGCCTATGACAATCGCACGTTCTTGACGAATCATAATATGTCACCCAATGAAACTCCATTAAATGAAATCAATCTAGTTCAGGAGCTAGAGCGGAACATATGATTTTTGAACACAGACTTTTAAACTCATCCAATACCTTTTTATTGGCTTGGCTTGGGTGGGTTAAATAGCGTAACCAAAAGCGGAAATGAAAATGAAAACCTGTGGTGCCACTCGAGTGCCCCAGTTTGCCCAGTTAGCCACCTGTGCAATGTCCACAGCAAAGACCCAGGCGTCGGTGTTTGCCCAAGGCCGATGGCTTGACGTCCGGTCCACGCGGTCACGAGTAAGTACCGTTCGGTTGCACAATTGCACATGCATCTATGCGTGCGTAATGGAGCCATTAGTTATTTGACAATTGTGATGTGTACACAAAAAACAATCGAGCAAGTGCGAGTCAGACTCGCGCACTGAGGGTTCCTTACACATATAGGGTTTGTTCTATAATCATACCAAATTTGACGCTTGTATGTTATACCGTTTTTACGATACAACAAAAATAAAAATACGTTGAAAAATAAACGTTTCTTGTATGGGGACCCCTCTTTATTATTTCACTTTTTTTTTGTATTTGTTAGTAAATCCGTTGTAAGTAGTAACACATACTCTGAAAAAGAAAATCCAGCTTATGAAAAAACCTTATGATCAAATAAATGTCAAAAGCCATAAGTTATTGGATAAACTAGGCTCATGATATTTAAAAAATGTAACTTTTGAATGTGGGGTCAGTAAGCTTAATCCTTGAAATGGTTTTTGTATGCAAAGTGTCAAAGTTGTCCTGTCATATCCTTTTGACTTGTAACCACATTAATAGTAGATTGTTAATCAAATAAATATTCCGATGAATTGGGAACTCTCCTATTTTCACGCGCAATAACGCACCGCCCGCATGTTGTCGTGTTACGTGATCTTCCGAAGGCTCAGAAGATCAGGTAACAGACGTTGAAGAAAACTTTAGAGCAAAAGAAAGTAAGCAAAATAATAGGAAAAGGAAATTTATTTAACACTTAGTACGTATGTCTATGTTTCACAGAATTACCGGTAAAATATAAACTAAAATAACCTAACACGAGAAAAACACCAGGGTAAAAGATTAGACGGAAGTAAGAAGGAGAAAGGAGTAGGTAGGTAGGATAAGGTAGTGTCACGTAGGTGGGCGAGTGTCCGTAGGGGTGCCCAGGATGAACACCAATGAAGCAGCACGAAGATAGGAGCCCGCGACTTGGAGCTCAGGCACAGGAGTAGGCAGGAGTGGAGTCTTCTAGAGATGCCAACCGAAGTGCGAGTACACGTAGAATGACTAGGAGTAGGTATGGAGCGTAGAGTTACTTTTTTGAAGAGCAGGACGTAGAGACTTCTTCAAGTAGGGCTTCTTAGGGTGCGGGGCCTTACTTGGCCCCGCACAAGGCCGATTTCAAACTTCCTTTTCAGGAACCGAAGAGAGAACTGATCGCTCTAGTTAGAACCAGCGTTTATATACCCTGGTGATCTAGCTTTTTTTAATTACTAATTCTAAATTCATAAAATTACAAAATTACAGTTGCCAGGTAGCATTTCTATAGCAAAACAATGATATTTACTCCATGGTACAGCATGAAAACTAATATATTGTCTCTGCCCGCTGTCTTGACAACGAAAATAACAATATTGTCAAATGTATGAAAATAAACAAAAAGTGCAAAATATCAGACGTAAACGAGGAAATAATATTATAATAACAAGAATCCAAGAGGAAAAAGTACGTAAGTAATCTAGAAGCCTGCTTCATCGCGCAATTTTATTTCTTAAGAGAAATAGAAGCTCCCGAAGTCGGTCGGTTTTATTTAGTATGTTATATTTACCAAACGGTTTAATGTAAACACCCAATTTTAGGAATAAATTGACTACGAAATGAATCCAAATAACCGTTAGTAAGAAAAATCATGGGCGGCGGCTGCAGATCGCGCCCGCAAGATGATCAGGAAATGCGTAAAAAGTTGAAAATAAGCTACAAATCGAAAGAAACGGAACACGGAACCAAGTATCGGAGGTATATTACAATGTGTCCCCGCCTTTTGTTTCGTAAAGTTTTAAATTTCGAATTCTAGTCATTAACATTTTAAAAGGAAATTTTTGAAAAAAGAAGGTAAGATTTTAGCATGGCTCAGTACAAGCTTCGTTTTTTTTTAATAATCTTACTACAGAGAGGCTGTATAGGTTTCTGCTACTGCACAGGAGTCCATAGACATAGTTCTTTTTCCAAATACTTTTCTTCCCTTGGATTGACATACATCACTTTCAACCCGCTTCTAATATAAACAATGGCCTACTTTCATAGTCGATATGAGACATGAAAATGTCTTTACTTCATACGTTATACAGCATAATACAGCTACTTAGCTGAAATTCAGTATTTTTTATGATTGTCTAAGTACCACATACTAACGCTTTGTTCCTTCTTCCAGGTAATTATGCCGGCGGGATAACTATCGGATCCGGGATTACGGGAGTAAATCACGCTAAGCCGCGCGCGCAGCGTGTGCGGTCGATCTACGGCTTGTACTTATGATGTCAGGAATTTACTAAAAAAATGTGCTACGGGATACCAGGATACTATGATGTCGTGATACGTGGGATAACGCTTGTTGCATCGACAAAAATTTCCTACAATGTCTCAATTTCTACATTTTTCCCTTTATTGACAGGATTTCTCACTGTGGGAGTTCCAATTTAGTAGTGGTAGCCTTTTCGTTAGAAATTTTTGTTTTGTATTTTCTATTTGCTAAGTTTAATATTTATTTTAGTGTTGACTTTCACACGGCTAAACTAAGAGTATATTTCTCTTTTCATTTCACTTTCTCTCATTCATGTCCCCTAAGTTACTTCACAATTTACCTAGGTACGTAACAATACATGAATAGAACGAGGTTTCCGTCTCTCTTCCTACCTTAGGCTGCCTTTCCATTGAGGCGGAGACGAGCGGAGCGGTGCAAAAATGACCAATCACCTTGTACAGTACCCACACTAACGCATAGCACACAGAAACTAGAGGAATCTGATTGGTCCTTTTCGCTCCGTTCCGCTCGTCTCCACCTCAATGGAAAGGCAGCCTTAGGTTGTGTATGATTGCATAAATAGCGTCGAAAACCAACCGCAAGCAAATTACCTTTAGGTCGTAAACGTGTCTATGTCCGACTTCGTCTATGCTATATTATAAGATAACCGGCTGGTTTCTAGACACTGTAAGATCCTCAGTTTATTTAGTTACTGAAGAACACTGCCGTCCGAACCGAAAAGGCGTATACGCATAGGCCTATGCCTTCATCATCTTTTACTGCCATTTTCTTTTGGAGGGCAGAACAAGTTGTTGTAAAAACGGTCAAATGCGAGTCGGACTCGGCACCGAGGGTTCCGTATTTAAATATGGCTCTAACTAAATAACTATTTCCCAATTTTGAGTGTTTAGTAATTATACATATAAGTATTAATATCTGACGCAACGTGTCGGGGCCATTAATAAAATAAATAGAAAAAATAAGTTTAATATACTATGCGTTAAGGTCCATTTTAGGTTGCCTAAATTTTAAGAGCCATTTTCAAATAATTTTGATAATATCTCAAAAACTATTGATTTTCATACCTCCTTTTTTATAAAATATAGATAAAAGTCAAAGTCATCTTATAAGGCTTCCGTTTTTCAGTATTTGGTACGGAACCCTAAAAACTTAAGTTACATACGATCCGGTGTTTTTATTGTTGAGCCACCATAGAACCCTGTCACAATGACAAGCCATCAAATCACAACAGACAAAAGACGTCCATTGCTGGACGGACATACTCCATCCCCAAGGATCACCACAGTGCACAGTTTTGTGCCTACACGTTCTGCAACAATGTTCACTTCACTGTGATTCGAAATGGCACCTCTTTCTAAATTGGCAGCCATGAAAAAACAGCAAGTAGCCTTAACGTCGCGATATGGAGCGGACTTCCAGCGATGCGCAAGCGCCGATAGCTCTTCCGCCGCCCACACTGTCCGCCGCGGTCAGGGACACGTTACACAACTCTAACCTATTGTTATTATTAATAGTATTAATACTAGCCTTATCTACCCAAACCTATTGTTCCAGATATCTATTTATAAAACTAAACGGAAAAGAAAAAAAAACAATGAAGAAGACGTGGATTTTTTTTTAGTGGTGACACGAAGAAAGAACGTAAAACAGCGTAAATTTTTCTTTGATAATTTGATGAATGATGTTTATACTCGAATGCAGGAATTAAAGCCTCGTGTATAGTAAACGAGATGACTGATTTTCATGAACCCCATTAAAAACGGATAAAACAACTGTTTTCTTCTTTCGATGTCTTTTTTTTCAAATACTTTTTGTCTATGCTCTTCCTCCTTACGTCTAATAGCGCATGTATTTTATCGCTTGTCGTTCAGTGCATCTCTTTCGTTATTGATTGAGTAGAGAGAGATTACCGAGCGACAAACAAGTCGCGGGCATGTTGTGCTAATCGCCCTAGTGAGGTTTTAGGCTACCTATCTTTTCCTCCAAGGTGTATTTTGACCTGTACTCGAGTCCTGTTTAATTTTGGCAAAGTAGCAGCCCAATGGGCAATGTTGTTTGCGAAGTATTCGCTCAATGGCAACACGAGAGCTTCATGGCGGCTAGCACATCTTGTATTTTCTTTCTTGTATCGTTACAGTCAAGTTAGAAAGGGAGTTCCAAGCGATAAACAAGTCAAAGGTCACTTGTGCTAGCCAGCTGATATCTCTTATTCTACAGTTGAGGGACTGTACTAAAGTTCAAACCTCGTTATAGGAGCAGAGCGTTAGGGCATATGACATGTGTGCCCTCAGCTTAAAATTATTTTATTATATCGACGATGGGTTGTGCAAAGTATTTATTAAGTTATATAGCATTTTCTGACTCATCGTCACTTCCCATCAGATAAAAAGGGTAATTTGCTAGACAGTCACAAAAAAAATCTAGCAAAATTGCATTTCAACTCCCTGGTTAGGTTTACACCCTAACCTATAACACATGAAAGCCATTTTCGCTTAATAATAATCTATTATTAACGTCACACTTTTATTGCTCCCTGAGCCGTAGTAATCTGCTCTTCTAAGTCCAAAGGACACAACCGCTATTCGAAAGCCATATCAAATTCAACCGTCCCCAGCTGTGAGCAAGGTCTTAAATGCACCGAGAGTTTTACAGCACATGTGGTATTTTCTAGTAAAGATGTTAGTAATAGCGGCCCGCACTGTTATTAATGTTATTATGCTGCAGTATGGAAAAGTATGTGTTGTAATTTGTAAATTGACCGGTAAATTGTATTGGGAGAGGTGAAAGGGCGTGGATGGGAAGTAACAGTGGTGTTTGATGGACCGGTTGTCAAGTGTAACTGCGATTTGTGTACTTTTTTGTTCAGAAAATAGACTAAAGCCGTCTGTAATGTTGCGAGGTCAGTGAAGAAAAAAGTAAGACAGATATTTTTTCTCAATAAAACTTAAATGTGTTGCTCTCTTTGAAACGCCTTCACGGCTAAACTACTGAACAAATGATGATAAAATTTACTATAGAGATAGCTTAAGTCCTGGGAAAAACTATAAATTTTAATTTTGAACAATTTCATTGCTCTCGAGTAAATAATAAACTCAAAGTCGTGGGCAGAATCTTCATGCATCAAAATAAAAACATATTCATAACTAAGGCCACGAACATAACAAAAGGTCCGGCCAAGAGCGGCCCAAACGATAGTTCCCGTATCTCCAAGGAGGATCTCCGCCGGTAAATCATGGGCTGTCAGGAACTGGACTAACAAGACGAGGTTTAAGTTCAAGAGACGGGTTTATAGTTCACGTCGGAACTAGGGCCAATAATACTTGTAGGAATCTCAGTGGTATCTTTAATCGTTCTCCATTACACGTCCTAATTACCCGACTATGGCGAAGCAAAAAAGCAGGATTATGATTTTAGCAGTCTGAGTTTGTTAGTTAGTATTTTTATGTACAGTCAAAGTCATAAATGACATAAATATCTACACATCCCTATGCCACTGATAATAAGGTCTATCTATATATTCTATATATATAAAAATCAATCCCTATTCCCCTTGGTCACGCTTTACTTGAGAACGGCTTGGCCAATTCAGCTATTTTTTTTTTTCAAATATTCCTTGAAGTTCGAGGAAGGAAGGAAGTTCATATGTACGCTTATAGGATCACTTTGTTGTCCGTCTGATTGTCTGTCTGTCTGTCTGTGTGTCTGTCAAGACTCTTTTTCTCAGGAACGCATGAAGGTATCAAGTTGAAATTCATATCAAATACTTAAGTCTGTTATCCCTTGGATCAGTGAAAAAATCAACATCTAAGTCAACGCAATCAAAAGATACGGCCGTTTATGCCGCATATTGAAGGGAATCAAAACCTAATGGGGTACTTCCCGTTGACTTAGAATCATGAAATTTGGCAAGAAGCAATGTCTTATAGCACAAGTAAAGGGAAAAATCCGAAAACCGTTAATTTGTAGTTACATCACATAAAAAAAATCCAGTATAAACTGACACTCACTAAGTACGAAAGTGCATACTTATTGCGTGTCAGTTTATACTGGAATTGTTTATACATATTGTATTCCCGTGATTTACGAACTATTTACTTGCCTACACGTTTGTGCGGTGCGTGAGTCCGACTCGCACTTGACCGGCTTTTTTATTTTTTTAAACTTTAACAAAACTTAAAGAAATTCTGTAAACGTTTTAGGTACATTTTCAAAATGTAAGAGAATCAGCTCCATCACGCCTACGCGACTGCTTCCCGGTATCCTGTCACATAATCGTCCCTATATATCCTTGTCTACGGGACTGCTAAACGTTCGCTGCCACCAACTAGCCGACGTATGTGAATTAAGTACGGCAGGTGCGTCGCCGGCACGGACGATCCTAAGTGCCACTCGTACTAGGAAAAGTATCAAATTCTAAAACAAGAGAGTTATTTCTATCAACCCTACAAGTCACCCCTCGGCCTAGAATACAGTTTTATTTCAGTTTTAAGATGTCGTATGTCTTCTAGTGGGATTCCGGCCTATTTTTAGGTTTGTGAGGTGAACATAGTAAGAAGAAAAAAATAGAGCCAAGTTTGGTGTTCAGTAGAGGTAAAATATTTGAGGTTATAGTCGTTACTTTATGGGTAAATTTAGTAAGATCGCTATATTTTTTTAAAATATGTTACAATGTTTTTTTATTATATACTTTTGTTAATACTTTGCCACGACGCCCAGAAAATTATTTCTTATTAGATAAAGCTGTGTTTAAAATTACGAATTACGGCTGTCACGGGGATGGAAGAAACGCTCGTTTTTTTGTACAGTTGAGGACAGAAAGTTGTTTACACTTTTTCACCTTATTCCACATCTTTCTGTCTTCGCCTGTACAACCCTTTCGTATAATTTTATAAGAAGGTTAATTTCTGATTTACCATGTTCACATACTAATATTATACGAAATAAGACTGTAATATTAAGACAAAAACGATGTATAAAAAGTATGTGAGCAAATAAACTAAGCAATTACTTGGTAATTAGGAAAACAGCGTCGAACAATTAGATGTAGGTTTGTGAAGCAAATATTGTTACTGCGGAGGCGTTTGAAGTTTTAGCTTAACCAATTTTAGAACGAAACTTACTTGTCATGCATGCCTTATACTCTAGTAGATCTTAATATTTTTCATGTTAAAAAAAGCAAGTAAAGGTTTGGTTCCCAGTATGGGCAAATATTTGTGTGACATTTGGGACTTGGTCAATAGGGAATATGCATGAAAAGTATGAAAATACCGTAAAAAAGATGGCAAAAAGTGAAATTAAAATTAAAATCGGCCAAAAAATACGGATAATATAAGTATTTAAAACTACTAAGTAGGCAGAGAGATCTGACATGTCATGTGACGTCAGCGGGCACTACGGCCATAAAAAATCCATGTTAAATTCTGTTTTGCAAGAAAGAGATAGAAACAAATCTTTAATGGCTTATACGAGTATCTTGATTATTATTATAGTTATTCGAGAAATATTTTTTTTCTCTACTGTTTGTTACGTTAACGACTTACGGCCGCACTCAGAGACGTCAATTAAGATTTAAGTTTCATTAAAGTAGCTGCTGTCACTTTCTTTGTTATAGCAATAGAATAAGACGCAGCAACTTTAATGAAACTTAAAACTTAATTGACGTCTCTGAGTGCGGCAGTCAGAGCAAAAAAAAATGCATATTCCCTATTTGTGTAAAATTGTCCTCCGATGTCTATTATTTGTTAAATTAATTAATAATTCAATGATTCCATTTCAGAACATTAAAACTCATCCACTATCTAGTGTCAAACACATGGTTCAAATAAGTATGGAATAATTTTATTCTCTTTAGCCACAACGCATGCGCTCCAAAAAGTTAACTCTTACAATTACCTATATCCAATACAAATAAGAATTTCACACCAAATTTCAACTTAAGCATAAGTAATTTCCATAACACATTTAAACAGCTTAAAAGACAGGGTCGAAAAACCTTTTTTATTACGTTAAAAATCCTTTTCTTCATCCAACAATTAAGCTTTGTAAGTATGGAAAGGGCTTCGTTTCCTTCTCAGAAGCCCTCCAGCGGAAGGGATATAAAAAGATCTAAAAGGTTTTTTGTCCTTCTTACACCTGATTGCGGTGAGATGAATTAATGCATCCGTTCCAGAATAGACAATGTTAATAAGAACTGTGTTGTCGCGTCATATCTGTCAGTTTTTTATTAAGTGTAACATGATTTATGTTTTGAAGACTACATAACTAAGTAAGGTGCAGTCAGCACAGTCTTAATAAGATATCGACATATAATTTTCAGGGTATGATTTAAACGGTTAGCAGAATCTTGACGTTTTGATCAGCAGAAAAATGCATTTGGTCAGCAACTTATGGTCAGCTAAAATATCAAAATTTAGCAATTAATGTTATATTGAGCTGCTCTAAAATCAATTGGTAAGCCATTTAAATATATTTACTGCATTTTGTGAGACACATTTAATATGAATGAATGCGTTTATTTGATAAAAGTGGATGTACAACATACAATTTCGGTTAGCTAAAGCACGTAGCACAATGCTTAATAAATATAAAAAATGTACGAAAAAGTCGACCGAGCTCCGCTGTCTAGCCTATCAAGTTGAAATTGACCTAATTTAGCAAATTTTTATTTTTCTGCTAACCACTTAAATTTTACTGCTTACCTACTTACTGTAAGTATGTAGTTACTGTATAATCTTGCTGACCGATTAGTCATTTTGCGGATCAAATAATTATTTTGTATCGCGATTATTTATTTAGCGGACATAAAAGGTATAGTAATATTTTAAGCTTACCAAATATTGATTAAATTGCCGATAATATTTGTTTTGGTTGCGGACCAAGTATTGCCGACCAACACATTATTATGCTGATCAATTGATTTAACTGCTGATTTTTGATGCTTATCAAATTCTTAATCAAATGAAATTTTAGGTGAGTGTGGTAAAAGCTAATTTGCAGCTAAAAAGTCATATCCTACTGAAATATTGACCTTATTGAACAGCAATAAAATTAGTACTAATTGTATTGTAATATTTGTAATGTAATTAAGAGGACTAGTTCACGTACTCGTAACGTATGTATTTAAGCCACGACTATTCGGCACGTAATATAACACAGATTATCTAATAATTTGATCTCAGGATTACCTCTATAGAGAACCTTTATACTTATTCTTTAAATAACCGCAAGGGTATTTTTAAAATTTCACTCTGATCAAGGCTCGCCCGCGCATGTCAGTCCCTCGCAAATTATCAACTCTTGCGCAGTCATTATCGTTACCGGCGCATCATTATGATAATGACTGGAGTCAGTACAATCATCGGGTAACAATGTTGGGAATCATTTTATCATGAAAATAATCCTTGGGGTTTCAGAGCCGGCATAATGTCAATTCTACAGGTGAGCCAAATAAACCCTAATCCAACAAAAATCAATTAAATTCTACCGAATACCATGTCGAATCTGGATCGAATGCCATACAATATTTTTCGTTTCAGAAAATTGGATAGTTCCTAAGGTAACGACCACATAACCTGATATCGTTGACATTGGCCTCATTAATTTTTTTTTTTGACAGTGCCCGACTTTTTTTTCTTCGTTTTTTATTATATAATAATAAAAAACACGACAAAAAATGTTATCCGTTTCTGAATTCCCTTTTTAACCCACCACAATAACACTTTTGTACTTTTAGAAAAAACTAGTACCTAAGTTGTCATTAAAACAATGGCTAGATAATATAACCTGTACTATAAGTTTCATCACGTCCGAAACAATAAGTGTAAATCCTTCAACGAGTAAAATAATAAAAGCAAACGTTTCCAACTGTCCGTTCACAGGCCACAGTCGCGTGCCGAATGAAATATTAAAATGAATAACATCAGGAGGTCGACGAATAGCGCGCATGTCGGTTACACCCCTACCAACAAGCTTAGACCTCTCCTGCCTCCCCTTGAAACGACACCTGCATTGACTAAATCAATCTACCCGGGTCTCGGTAAACTGGTCCTCCGTTGCATGAGACAGGTAGCTCAGGTGGACGCATGCGTCAGGTGAGTTCGCTCTAACTCCTTATAGCCTCTATGATCCTGGTACTGGGCTGGCATCTTGCCACAGGTAAGCTCCCGAATCGCAGGTGATAGGGCCAGCTAACGATCCCTCATTAATTAGTACTGTTTGGAATCATTCTACATTTTGTATTACGCGGTTTTTGTATTGGTTACTAACACTTCTTAGTTCTTTTTGTGTGGTTTGTTATCGATAATTGCACGGTTCCGACGATAATCATGGTTGACCGATTTGTTTCAGTTCTAATTTCCAGGTAGCACAATTTGTGTTTTACTACTTCACATCGGATTGGTTACGTCTGTCTGCTTCGTATCGTGTGCTTGTGTGATAGCGATTTTAGATTGATTTACAATGACACGGTTAAAACTAAGTTAAATGGTTAATTGAGTGAATTTTTATTCATAACCATTTTGAATTCGATATTTCGATAAATTCTCAATGTTTTTCTAGCACTTGCCGCATTACTAAAACACACCCTGTTCTTTTTTACAATGGTTAAAAATATCAATCTCGCCATCCATAACATGCACATTTCCGATATAAGTATTTCATTCCCACGAATATTTAGTGAACCAGTAACACGCACAAACGATAGAACGATACTAAAGCCGCTTCCTCACTGGGCGTTGCGGTATGGGTGCAAGGCCCTTAGCCAAGATGCATACGCTACTAGCGTTTATATTCGTTTCGTTTTTAAACCAATCGCGTCACTAGTAGATCACGTGACTCTTCGTACGACGTGATCTACCAGTCACGCGATTGGTTTAAAAACGAAACGAATAGAAACGCTAGTTAGCGTAATGTATCTTGGCTAAGAGCCAGGAAACATTCTGTATGGAAATACTATTTCAATATAGAATGTTTCCCGCACCGATACCGCACCGCCAAGTGAGGAAGCGGCCTAAGTTTCTCGCAGTTAGCGCATTGTTAAGTATTCGTCGTAATGACCACTTTAAGGCAATTTTCGCAAGAAAGATACAAGCTATCGAAACGTTCCTCTTGTTTAGTCGGCAATATTCGGAAATCCCCTAAACAATTTCTGGAGAAAAAATATGCAATTTTCAAACGAATATTTTCACGAACGTGAAACCTAAAACAAATAGGTAAATCTCAACGCCATCGAGAGAACTGACGCGGGTGAGAGTGTGTGGTCAAAATCTTTTTCTTTGCACTGAAATTCTCCACTCTGTCACGATCGTATTTTATTTCTTTATATGCCTATATGAAAAAATATCTAAATATGTTTATTTTATTTGAATCAGTAAAGTATTTTCATACATTGTCAAACAAAATAAAATATTACTTCCTACAAAAACAACCACTCTGTCACATCCTGGGGACAAATTTCAATGCAACGAAAAAGATTTTAACCGAATGTATATGCATATTTATGTAGGTCTAGACCATAAAAACAAACTTCTAGCGCCAAATATGCATTCATGGATTACAAACACAAAGGACAAACCAGAACCCTGATTTTTTTATAACTAAAGGTAAACAAATTACGAAAACATCCCATCTTCGCGATCGGAAAACTAAATTCATCAAATTAACCGAAAAAGGATTCAATCAAACCGGAGCCTACGTCTGTGTGGCCGCCTCGCCTCCGGCCAACCGGCCCAATGTTCAGGGACCCCCCAAATCGAGTAGAAGAGAGGACCAGATATCAATTTCCATATCATATAGTTTTATTTCGTAGTTGAGAAAAGTTGGAGGTACGAGGAAATAAAAATATTTTTTTTGACATTTGGTTCCAATATTGATCCCGTTAATAATAATTCAAGCAAGTTTGACATAACGAAACGGTCTCCTGACACCACGTTATTATATGACAATGAATAAATATGGACATTACCAACACCAAGAGGGCACCACTTATATATGGCAACGGTTTTAAAGAAAAGAAGAGCCTGAGCCTTTTGCCACCTCAATGTTTTGTGCCTCTGTATTATATTGTGCTTCTGTATTGTTCTGTTCAGACAACTTTAGTTTGTTTTTGTTTGTGTTTGAAACTGTAAATTACCTATGTGTTTATTTATGTGGCAATAAATTATTTTAGAACGTTGTCAATGCTACCTATTGTTATTTTATAAAATAATTATGTAGTACGCAAAGATGCGATTAGCACAAAACCAGCCGCCCGTAGAAATCCTTGTGGAAGGCCTGTGTCCAGCAGTAAAAGTATTTAGACTGGTATATAATGTAGAAATCTTTATTATAGCTTACGTTTGAGAAGACAAGATCGGTTCCACTTAAATTCCGAAAATATCTTAACACCCAATAAATAGAACAAGCGTGAAGGCGCCAAAACATATTAACCGTTAATCCCCAAAAAACAAAACTAATTAAAGTCTAGATTCGCCGGCTCCAGACAAAGTAGCCAATCAATTAGGGCCGCACCCGGCCGGGCATCGAACCCGCACCAAAAACGTTTCGGTGTCACGGGCTATTAACGAACTTAACTAGATCCAGCCGCCATTAATTTCGGGACGATTACGCGTCTTGGGTGTTCAGTTTTCGGAAGTGATTTGGGTTCGTTTCATATGAGCATCGTTCGGCGCGTCGTCTGGCGATGAACACACGGGAGCGGTGCGGCACGAGTGGCACGAAAGCGGCGGCAAATGCCCGCACCACTGTTGTGACGTAGTAGACTTACCAATGTAACATAACATCGGACGTTTGAAAGTAAAACGCAATAACTTCAATTATCAGACCATTCGACATTGAAAGCTAAAGTAAAATGAATTCAAAGTTCGAAATGTTACCTTCAAATTACACTTGTTTCCTTTTTCCTTTAAACATGCGACATAACACTCATTATGAATAACATAATCCACCACAAAAAAAGACCGCGACTGAGGCAGGTAGGCTACTTCGAAACACTAAATTCGAGTTAAGGTATGTCCTAACCTTTTACTTCCATATTTAATACGTACCTAATACAGAGAATGGGATAGGATTAAGATAACTTATACGGCCGCACTCAGAGACGACAATACATTTTTAAGTTTAATTAAATTCGCTGCTGTCACTTTCTTTGCTATATCAACAGAATAAGTCATGTCACTTTGACAAGCTTTAATTTAATTGACGTCTCTGAGTGCGGCCCATAGTTTCATAAGGTGCTTAAATAAATCTAAAAGAACTGAACCACATGACTCTGTTAAACAGCCAATGGAAACTGTTGAACTTTGACGGTTAGCGGTCCACTTCTATTGGCTGATTTACGACGTCACGTGGTTATGTTTCATCATCATCATCATTTCAGCCGAAAGACGTCCACTGCTGGACATAGGCTCCCCCAAGGTTTGCCACAAGGACCGGTCCTGCGCCGCGTGCATCCATCGATTTCCCGTTGGTTATGTTTACATTTTGTTAAATACTTAAAGAAATAAACTATAGTGAAGTACAAAAGTAATTTTAGTATTAAGATTTTAACACGAAAAACTGTCGCGCTACTTAGTCGCCTTACGTTAGTATTGTTTCTAGAAACAATTAATATTGGACAGATAGAAATATGCCGTACTGCCGTCACTCACGCTATACCTACTAACAACTCAACTCTGACAAGCGGTGAATCCATAAAAGTATACCACGCCATTGTTTAGCCAGCCCGCTCGTAAATCTTCCAGTTACTGCAGATATGTGGGACAATCTAACGCTTAATTTCTAATCTAGAACTGTTACTCATCGGGACATGTGTATAACATGGCCGAAGAAAAGGAATTAAATAAGACAGGGCATATATGTATGTAGATACAACATTACGTATAGAACTTTTTCGAAAACGTTAACTTAAAAAAAATCTAGTAAGTTCGTTCAGTATAACAGGTAAAGGACACAATAGTGATATTATAGTGATATTTTAGATTAGATCTTTTTAAACTAACTAACTAATACAACATTATTTCTGCTTTAACCAAGAAGTGTTTTATATTTATGATTTTATGAACCGCAGGACCTCCGCAGACAAAAATGTAACTAATCTCTTAATGCGATCGACATATAAGCGTCGCTTGGTTTCGGATATCGTCTTTGACTTGCAATCTGACACTGGCTTCATTCCGAATAGCCCGTGACAGAACTTTTTATAGTGTTTTTAATGTTAATAAAATATTATAATCAAATGAGTAAGTATTCAAATTAATTTTTTTCCAACCAGTAGGTACTTTTTTACTGTGAAAACGCATCATTCATTACAAACGTACACGACGCGATTGGCTTAGAGCCTTATATCATGACGATTTGCTGGCAAGTTGAAAGCGAGGCGTGCGCGCAGCGAGTTGTGATAAGACTCTTAGGCTGCCTTTCCATAGAAGCGGAGACGACCGGTGCGGAGAGGAGCTGTGTAGAAATCGACCAATCATATTGGTTGTAATCCAAATCTCGTCTCCGCTTGACTGCTTCTATTGAAGCGGAGCGGAGACGAGATGTGGATTACAACCAATGTGATTGGTCGATTCCTACACAGCTCCTCTTCGCACCGCTCGTCTCCGCTTCTATGGAAAGCAGCCTTAGTTAGTAGTGCCCTGCCTACGAAGCTTATATACACCGTATCGTCTTCGATCTCCGGTAAAGGCAATGTGAAGAGCACAAGCGTTTGTTTCTGAGACTTGGATGTTTTCTATGTATCTACCTAAGGTTTATTTGTCTTTATAAACAGACAAATTCTTTCCTTTGACAAACCTACAGCCAAGTTTGGGATTATTAAGTAGATTAAATTGTGTGACATTGTCCTCTGATTTATTTACTTATACCTGATCTTCAATTACGGCTTGGTCTTGTATCGGAGCCCTAGGTCTCCATTTAAGTATTTTTTGACTTTGGCCACTATTAAGCAAAATTTTATCTAAACTTTTTGCAAGATTTGGTACAATTTTATTTTTGAAATCATACAAACTTTTTTTTCCAGCAATAAACTAAATCACACAAACAAAGCTTGTTCATGAGCGCAATAAAAGCTATGTTTTCATGTTTTCCTAATAATTTAACGTAGCGAGTAACGAGGAGCAATGAACTGCACGAACTGCCATTTGGCTCGTTCACTCATCCGAGCGTTACGTAGGCGATTAATTGCTTGCCGTTTATGTCACCCTGGTACTTTGTATAATGCAAATATTCGATTATTATTTATTTAATAATTATTATCTGCTGATATAAAACTATCTATTAATTGCAGTTATTGGAAAATATAAAAAATGAAAAATATAAAAAAAAATATATAAAAAAATTGCATATATTGCAAAGAAAAGGGAAATCGTAACTTCAATTGTCAGTATCTGGGAATTAAGAAAAAACTGGCCTATGTAAAAAACGTTTACAAAGTGACAACGTTATACATGGATTTACTGTTAAACACGATGGGCCCAAATTAGTCGCTAGACTGGATCTAGCATAATTATACGAGTATCACTGACAAAAGAACGGATTACCAAATTTGAAAAGCCGTGGGTGTAAATCTAATCCATACATGAGAGCTTATTCTAGACGTATCTCATTTACATAAACTTATGAAAGTGTGGACTTACGTAGGCAGGTATATAAGAGAAAGTTTCATTGTTACGTGTTTCATGTAGGTAAACCACCTAAGTTCACCATGAAATATTTAGTACCAATTTCACCAAACGATGTTAAATGTTAATCGACTGTTAGTTCATACATTTTGACAGCTGTTAACACTCTAATCGTCTGTTAAGTTGTCGCTGAAATTCGACATTAAGAATACCTAGACAACCGAAAGCTTTTCATAGTTTTATTTAATGAAGAGGGTGGGTTATAGTAATCAGATCAACGGCTGTGGATTATACCTAACTAGCCGCCCCGGCTTCGCACGGTATCCTGTCATTTTACCAAACAACGTTTCACAAACTAATTCATTTCACAAAGAAATTATTTGGCAAACCGCTTTTTTCCTAACTGTAAATGTTTCGGGATTTATTTCAGGACCATCGTGTAGAAACCCTATAGGTTAGATTAGTTTTATAAAAATCCTGGAATATTAACAGTTTCGGAAAAAAGCGGTTTACCAAATGATATGTTTGTGAAACGAATCAGTTTGTAAAACGTTTTTTTTGTAAAACATTAGTGAACCGCTTCGCACGGGTAGAGGAACATACATATACGCACCTAAAACTTAATGAATTATACACTTAAACCTTCTCCTCATGAATAACTCCGTCCATTGGTGAAAATCGTATGAAAATCCGTTCAGTACCTAGTTTTTGAGTTCATCGCGAACAGACAGACAGACGCGGCGGAGGGACTTTGTTTTATAATATCAGTAATTTACCGTAATAACTAATAAGTATAATACATATGTAAAACTTGTAATGTGAGTTTTAACAGCGACATATAAACGTAAAATTAATGAACTGTGAATACATAACATTAAACGTTTGCACAAACTACTACCTATTATTTACGTTATACCAATTTTTTTAGTAAATTCAGCTGATTACACGCGATTTCAACGAATAGGCATTCATAAACACTGTATCATACGGCGTAGTTAAAAGAAACCGTTTACGTTAGTTTAAAAATAGCGAGATGGCAAATCGCTTTGTACTTTTAATACGTAAGTGTTGAGTCAGTGAGAGCTTTGAAGATGGAGGCGCGAAATTGTGCGTTTAGTTTACGACCGTTTCGCTAGTTCGCGAGGCGAGGGGCAATGGGTACCTACTCTGGTGTTATTCCCGTATGTAACCAAGGAGCGTAGCGAGCGTAGGTAGTTCTACTTCGATCCAGCCTGAGTTTCTATGGCATAATCCTATTCATTCGATGGCAACCCTGCCCATACAAAAGTCACCCTCAGTAACGCGAGTCGATGTAGCTTTGCGCTTAAATAGCGGAGTGCGTCGGGCCTGCTTTGGTTTGGATGAGTTGGATATGGTAAGGTTAGATTATGATCATCGATGATCGATCATCTCTTCTTCAATTGAACCTCGATCGTTTCATCGTTCAGTAACAAATCGAGCAGATCGATGTGGTGGAATAGAAATTGTCGACAGAGGCTGACTCATCTGATTCTACCATCGACCGACTCTATATACTGATGTGGTAATTCGATTAGGCCAATTATATAGAGATATTCGAGAGAGTCCGCCTTTCTATCGTTAGAAAGAAACATAGCTGTACGCGTTGACAGCGTGTGGGGATTTTTCCTCCTGGCCACCATCATAATCAGATTAACCATCATACATTTGTATTGATAAGAAGAAATACCATATGCTCCTAAAAGTGCGATAACATTCACAACCTTCTTAATAAAAGCAGAGGGTCAAATCTCGTTTGGCCAATAAGCTGCAGTTAGCATATTATTATGCTTTATTAGTTTACAGGGTTGGAGAAGTAGACCTCATCGACGAATTTTCTTGTCAAATAATAACACCGCTAAAAGGGAGACATTTATAAATTTACTGTATATGTAATTACTCATTAGAACTTCCTGCGGATGCTGCAGTAATTATAAGTTTTCTCCTAATTTATGGCCTTTTAGACAATCTGTTCACTGAGATTCTTGTTTAAATAATACTATTAAATAATCAAAACGGATGGAAATAATACAACCTGATGAAAAGGATATAAATACTATAAAAGATATTTCTATTTCTAATAATGTCAAAGAGTTACGTCGTAGATTCACTATAAAATTTATCGAAAGTTTTGTTTTATGAACGCCGGCCTTGTTACGAAATAAAATTGAGTTGACGCGCCAAATGTAACTAGGTACATGCAAAAAAGACAGACATTGCGGGTCCTAATAAATAACTGAATAATTATATTGCACGCCCAAAAAATCAAGTCCGTTTACATCCATATAAAACATGTACGAACATAGATGGTAAATCCAATCGCATCGCAACCAATGATATCGCTGAAAATCTTTTTATACTTAGCAATACATCACCTTTTCTCCCGTTTTTTCGGATGATCACTGATTGGGAAGATCCGTTATCAACATGGCGACTGCCAGTGACCTCCGTTAGACGGAACCTGACCACAGATCACAGAGCAATCATACTTCCTATCCTGGAAGTTGTACTATATGTACTTATATGACAATACCAGGACTGTCTGCGGGCTTGACATGCATGGACGAGATAAAATTTGAAAGATGCTAAGGAAATAAATACATCTATTCCACATTCTAAAGTAAGAGTTAACGCTTAAGGTTTAAAATAAAAGTGTCTCGTCCTAACTTTTATTACCTTTTATTACTAAACAACAATAGCGATTTTATCGAGACAGGGCACTTTAGTTTTAAGCCTTAAGTGTTCAGTCTTCCATTACAATATGAAATACCTGTCGAATTTTATCTGCTGCATAATAAGCCCGCAGTGTGCCCGATTTCATCAAAATCCGTTCGCGCTTTAAGCAATGACAAATATTTAAACGTCTGTCATCCACGCAAACTTTCAAAATCATTGTATTAAGTAGAATTCTTAAAATAAAAATTGAATTTTTGCCTCTCTGGTTTTTGCATATCCGTTAGCATGCGTGGGCGCTCGCGTGATCGCTAAAAATCTGGATCATCAATCACCGACTATTCGGTCCATTCACACTGTTGATGCAAGTGCTGGCGGGCGGGCAGAGATGGTAGAGCTCTAGCATTACTATAGTTGGGTCAATTTAGAACGATCTCGGTGACAGCTCATGTAAACACGGATTATACTTGTTTCTTTGAATTTTCATGAATAATATTCAATAATATAAAAAAGCTGGTTTGACCTGCCGACTCTTAAGCAGAGCGTCGTGGGTTCGAACCCGGGCTCGCACCTCTAAGTTTTTCGGAATTTATGTGCGAAATATAATTTGTAACTTTACCATGAGCTTTTCAGTGAAGGAAAACATCAGGAAACCTGTACACACCTGCAAAGCAATTTGACGGTGTGTGCGAAGTTCCCAATTTGCACTGGGCCCGCGTGGGAACTATTATATAGCCCAAACCCTCTCATTGAGAGTGGAGGCCTGTGCCCAGCAGTGGGACGTATATAGTCTGGATTATTATTATTTATTTATATAAAATATTGATGCAAACTTATATAGCGACGACGCTTAATCAGATTAATCACCTCCTGTTTTTTATATTTGCGTGCGAGTACCTAGTTATAGTAAGTGAAAATTATATATAATAATTAATTATTATGATAGTTAAATTGTAACAAATATTATTGTGTGTAAATGCACTAAGCTAATTTATAATTTAAAGCTCCTATGTGGCGCTTAACGTGTTATTTTCATTACTTATTTATTATACTTTAGAAAACATAAAAACGCTCTAAGTTCTTTTATATAAGTCAAACTAGTGACCCGGCCTCGCTTCGCTTCGGTTAAAGTTCTCCCTCCCATTTCCCCCCTATATATATATATATTGCAAAAGTTTGGATTAACATCTAACTTTGTTGTTTACTTACTTAACAATTTGTCGCCGAGTACGATTATGCCAGACAATCATGAGATTAATTTTTTAACTGTCTGGTTTTCGGCCAATCCGCGCCGCCGTGATTTCATCGCTCCTTAAGCGATTTCGCGTGAAGCACCGATGACGGTGACGCGCATGCGTGGATTAAGCTGATAATACTTACTATTAACGACTTGACGACGCGGTTAACCTTGTTGGTAGTGACTAGTGACCCTGCCTACGAAGGAAGCCGGGTTCGAGTCCCGGTCCTGAGTCATGTTTAAATACTTAAAAATATATACTTAAATACTTAAAATAATTAAAATAAAAGTACCGTGCATATTTAATTCTGACAGCGATCAATTAACTAACACTAGGTACCTAAATATCGGTTTGATGACCACCCGATTCGGTATTTCAATTCAACAAATTCATTTCAAGGTTGAATTGCATCAACAAGACGTAGGTATTATCTCTTTTATCTTCAGAGAGATTAATGTTGGGCCACATGTAAAATGGCCAGTACTTAACACTGTCACTGCTTAACTAAGACAAGTGGTGCTAATAAACTATCTTCTTGGATTCCGCTGTTAACCTTTGTTTTGCTGCGTGGTTGACTTACTAACCACGCATTCTTAACACGTTCTGTCAACCAAAACAATAATTTTAACAGGGTTAACAAATCGTTGTAAAGGATATTTTTAAACTCGAGACGTCACGGATGGCTTCAGGTACCAACATACCTAATATATTTAATTAGAATTCCGGATCTAAGTCTAGTCTCGGGAGTTAAATCCGTTCTACACCGCATTCTATTTGGATTCGAGAAAATATAGTCCAAAACTTTTGAATGGTGATAACGGTCCGAAATTAAGATCCTGTGCGCAAGCGTTAGTTTATATAGTAATACGGCGTCTTCGGATATTGCTACACAATAAAATTTCTCGGACAAAATTTTTAGTATTACCTATTTACAAAATCTACTTGTACAATTCTCACAATTTAAATCAACTTCGAATGTGCTAAGGTTATTTCTGGAGGTGAGCGCAGACGCAGCGGCGTCGGAAGCGGCGCGCGCGCAGCGCATGCGAGTCGCTGCTTTGCATAATTTACACGCACCTAACGCCTAGCATTGGTAACATTTTGGGGTTAGGTTCCATCAAAAAATCATCTTAATCCCGTAATGGCCCAAATACGCCAAGTACGTGTCGTGTCCTTATCTGCAGGTCGATTTTCAAAAATCGAGCGCTCGAGAGAAACGATAAAGCGTTATTTTTTTAAATTGGAGGTCTTTGTGAGTTGTGATTTAAAGTCTCCTGCGATATATTTTTTATTAATTTTATTAAAGGTCTAGACCTCGATTCTCAAAAATCGGCCCGCGCCCGCGGAACTCCATTGATACCGTCAAGTTTTTAAAGATCACCTATTTGTATGACACAATACAACATTGCAATCGGCATACACATCCTATTAAATTAACGAATTCATGTATTGTAATGGAGGGACAATGCTTCTGCATAATTCTCGCTATATTAGTATTCCTACAGTAAGACCTCGGTCGTCCGATGAAATTATGATAAGAAATAATGTCACTATTAATAGTGGTAGTCGTGTCCGTCTGTACTCGGCGGGGTACGCTTGCTCGTTATTGTTTGATTGTTCGCTGACGCGTCATTATTCAACTAGAATTACATATTATTATTTAATAATTAAGTGTTTAAACAATCATGAACCGGCTCCAACCAAATTATAAAGGAGTTTCGTTGATTTTCCACGGATCCCATGATCAGATCTAAAGATAAAGTTCGTAAACGTTTAAATGAGATCACCCTTGAGATATAACCTATCTAACAATAAAACAGTCGAATTGTGAACCTCCTCCTATTCTGAAGTCGGTTCGCGAGGTCGGAAGGCGGGCGCATGCGCTCAATAGGGACGAATTGCGGAAAAGATTGCCCAGCAGTGGGATACTAAACCAGACTAAAAAAAAAATAAAAAAATAGTGTCTCATACTCGTACTTATAGCGTTTTCCTGACCTTCACCAAGTGCCGCGTTTATGCGATTTACAGTTTCTGGACGGCTATTAACAAAGGTTGACCTAAGTATATTAGTATAGATTGTGACTTTTTTATCACTCAGATATCCCTTTTTTACTAATCGGGAACGATAGAGACGACCAGCGAGAAAGTACAAGATGTGCTTCGAGAGACCGGGGCAAAGGGGCATCAACGATTGCGTCAATAAAATTCAATACTTCTCCACAAAATCCGTGCATGATTTCACTCATGAAATATGTGGATACAATGATGACGATTCCAAGAAAGCCAATAAATTATACAAGTACATCCATAAAACCCGTGCCCATAAACCCCAAGAAAATGAATACAGAAGCCTGTATTCGCTGTAGTGATAATGTATCCGATCGGTTACTGCTCTGACTGAGGTACGCTTTATTCATACTTTATCAAGAAATGCAAGGTGATATATCTAAATAGCTTCAGCATGTATACGACGCAATTGGCCTTGTTGACCCTGTCTGCGAATCTAGCGGTCCCGGGTTCGAATCCCGGTATGATATATTTGTTATTTGTTCCTGAGTCATGGATGGTTCCTATGTATTTAATCATATATTTCTCTGTATGTTTATCGTTGCCTAGTACCCAAACTTCAAGCCTAGAGCTTTATTTGGGACTAGGTCGATTTGCGTGAGATTGTTTGTCTCCTGATATTTATTTATATACTTATATGTACATAGATGACTATACAACATACCATATCATACGCACATCGTTACGTTTCTACCACAACACATAGAGACCGCAACTCTCAAGTGATTTACCTATAGCAACCTATAAACCATATGCTTTAGTCAAATGGTAATAGAGACAGAATAAATAGAGTAGGTAAAGTAAAATAATAGCCTCGATAAAAGGATGCTTCCCAGTTTCCTATATATTGAAGCGACGATATACTGGCTGTCCTCTCGTGTCTTGTTCTATTTACATACATTTACTGGGCCTGCTCGGAATGCCACCCGAACAAGCAGGTGAGGCCTTAAATGGCCACTAAAGTAAAAGATTTAAGATATTTAAGGGCACTTACATTACAGGCGATAACGACGCCGCACAAACCTGCAACAAGCTGCTACTTAGTAAATCCCAAGGGAATAGTATAGTAAAGCAAATTAAAATTAATAGGTACACACATATTTACCATAAATTACTTAACCATCATATTTTAACACAACTAATAAGTCTACTTGTCACATTTTAAGTTTTTGACGACATGACGACGCGGTTAGCCTAGTTGGTAGTGACCCTGCCTACGAGGCTAGCGGTGCCGGGTTCGAATCCCGGTATGGGCAAATATTTGTGTGATGAGCGCGAGTATTTGTTCCTGAGTCATGGATGTTTTCTATATATTTAAGTACACTGGCCCGCAAAACTAAGTATCACACTTTTAAAATTGCAATAACTAAAAATGGCTATTTTATTGTTTTATCTTTTTTTTAAGTTGAAAATGTTACTGTTTATTTTAGTTATAGTTGGCAAGAAAGCTGATAAAATTTGCTATAAAACGTTTTTTATTTTACATCTCTAACTTCTATAGTTTATAAAAAAATGAAATTTTAAAAGTGTGATACTTAGTTTTGCGGCCCAGTGTATGTATTTCTCTATATGTATAAGTATGTATATCGTTGCCTGGTACCCATAGTACAGGCCTAAAGTTTAGTTTGGGACTAGGTCAATTTGTGTGAGATTATCTCTGATATTTATATTTATTTATTTATTTTAACCGTTCCCAATTTGAATGTATACTGCGTAGAAAGTACAAAAAAGCTCATCCTCATCAATCGAGAACTCGAATCGAGAACCGACTAGCCTCCCGTTGCATATAGGTATATAATTGGATCCCCAGTTCTCCGTATTTAGCTTCCAGGTACGGTACGTTGAACAAGGTGAAACTCAAGACGGACGTTGCAAAGGGCATAAAGACGACGAAGTTACTTAATAAGTTACCCAGTGACTTAGAATTCATTACTGTTCAAACTTTCACAATAAATGTAAGTTCACAGCAAGTGGAAAACATAAGTCAAATGCAAAAATATTACAGCTTTGCTTACTAACAAGTAGACACATTGTCTCGGGAAGACTTTCATAAGTCGTGGCGTAACACCAGAACGTTATTCCTTAACGCGATTGTTGAATTTGTCATCGTAGACCATTTGACAAGATACCAGCCTTGCTAGACTCGTGGCCGCGCTACCAACGCAAAGAAACTCGTGTCACAAAAGCCGGGCTTCCGGGGTTCAAGGGCGAACCGGGTATTCGATCGAGTCGCTGCCAGTTGCTTGCGAGTTGCGAGTTAGGCTGCCTTTCCATAGAAGCGGAGACGGGCGGTGCGGAGAGGAGCTGTGTAGGAATCGACCAATCACATTGACCGCTTGACTGTTTCCATTGAAGCGGAGCGGAGACGAGATGTGGATTACAACCAATGTAATTGGTCGATTCCTACACAGCTCCTCTCCGCACCGCTCGTCTCCGCTTCTATGGAAAGGGAGCCTATAGGGCAACACAGAGGCGCGTCACAGACGGAGCTATAATATATACGGACGGTATATTACGATATATTTTCCGCACTAGTTGACAGAGTCCGCGCACGCAGCTATAACTTATATTAATATAGATTATGATAACTGAGATATGAGACTTAAGGAACTGGAGGATTTCATTCAGTAAGTTACTCGTATAGTTTCAACCTCAGTCTGGATAATCCTATATATATTTTGAAGATGTTTCCTCAGCCAGGAAGATGAAAACACTGTTACACTGTTAGTGATACTGAAAACATACATACATTTAAATGGAGCAATAAATCCAATGCCAATAGCGCAGGTCACGCGCAGCTTCCTACGGAAGGTAACGCGAGCGGCGCGTACGCACGCTGTCAATTAGCGGGAATTAAACGCCATTGACGGCTTCCTTGGTTTGTATGTGGGAGAGCGGGTTGGTTGTTATAATAGACGATGCGTATTTTAAGCTTACTGCCGCACTCAGAGGCGTCAATTATGTTTTAAGTTTGATTAAAGTTGCTGCATCTTATTCTATTGCTATAGCAAAGAAAGTGACAGCAGCAACTTTAATCAAACTTGAAAGTTAATTGACGACTCTGAGTGCGGTCATTAAAGCCTTATAGTTTTAGAGGTCGGCGATGTGGACATTTTAAACACAAGAAGTATAGTCGGGGTAAAAATGTTCGTCACTGTTCAACTCTATTTCGATACTGTTAAGGTCCAAAGGTGACTATACATTATTTATCCTGTACCCCTACCATAAGGACCTAGTTAAAGTCACACTTTATTGGTTATGCCATCATGCCGGCTACTCACTTGGCTGTTATTTGTCAAATATTGTTGTTGTGTAGACGTAAGACCACTATTTGGCAAATATTACTAAGGTTTTTTATATAGTAAACTAGCGACCCGCCCTCGCTTCGCAACGGGTACTATTAAATGAAAAATATTATGTGAAAACCGCATCAAAATCCGTTTCGTGGTTTAGGAGAAGTTAACGGACATACAGACAGACGCGGAAGTAGACGTAGTTTTACAAGGCCCTTACACTCTTATGGACCTATAGCCTGAAATAAACTATATTGAATTGAATTGAATAAATATTTATTTGCGATTGCTATGCACTATAGATAGATACCAATACCGTTTGAGGTGCATACAAATTAACATAATTTTAGCATTAATAAAATCTTCGGTCCATCATCACGTCATACATAATCAAAAACATTAATGATTTAATCCTCATTACAATATTATAATTCATTATTACCGCCTAGTTCGGGCTACAGGGCGCTGCGATGCATTTTTGGCATGAATTAACGCAATATTGTTATTCTATTGTGTCCAGTCATTCTAAATTCGCAGCAGCACTGCCATTATAATGTTAATTATGCGACCTACATCAGAGTTTAGGCTGTGAGCTTCTTTGTGATCTCACTGCATGCATTTTGATGATGGATGCTTCAACGACCACATGCGTACATGCTATCTTCGGGCACATATATTCAGGTGACATATCCATTAGTTTAGTTTATCGCTTTGTTTCGTCCTTATCTTTCCTTAAAAAGAAAGAAAGGATCAACATATACCTAGTGATATGCAGTAACCGACCGTTTAGGTTATCTCATTTGTCTCTTATGGACAATATCTGATTTGGATCTTGATAACCTGTTAAAATGTTGAATTTCTTGCGGGAGTTCCTCTCAACAGTAGCTTTCGGGAAGCGCTGGGCTCATTCAAGTGTCCGTGCACTTGCAAAATAAATGATTAAATGTCGGCGTATATATAAAGACTTAATAAGGTCTGTTGTTCGAAGTTCATCTCCAGTAATTAACGCCTGGTAATGAAAGCATATCCGCCCTTTTGTAAATGCGCTGGACCGTGGGACTGCTCCGGACCGCTCCGGCCCGAGTTTAGAGAGATACGATGCCTAATTAATCTAGCTAATAGACAGATGGATATGAAAGAGCTTTTTAATTGGAAGGACTGTTATGATTTAAAATTTACATAGTTTGTTAAGTTAACAGTTAATATATATAGTTTAGTGGGAACCTTGCCCGTCGATATCTCTGAGAATATAAAGCAACTCCTCGTAAACATTCGTAAATTGTATACATTAAATTGTCGTCACAATCGTGGTTTATCTACACCTGTAACAACCAGATTTCGGAGATGTTTCTGAGCATATGATGGTTCTAAACATTTACGTTCACTAAAACATTCAAGGGATGCGTTGTGCCGATCTTTGTCTGTAGTGGTAAAGCTAGCTACGCGTGGTCCGAAGAAGAGGTGAGAATTAGATCCAACCAGAATCTGACGTATCGATAATGCTTTTGCCCGCGACTCCGTCCACGTAGTAGTCGTTTATTGCTTATCCCTCGTCAACTGTAAAAATTTCTGGGATAAAAAGTACCCATTGCGTCAATTCAGGATAAGAACTATCCATGTGCCTTCATCCGAATCGCTGGCGTGATTCAAACACAGACATTTAAACATCCATACAAACTTTCACATCACTACATATTATAAAACAAAGTCCCCCGGCGCGTTCAGAGAGACAAACAGGCGTTTGTCTGTCTGAACGCGATAAACCCAAACCACGGTGTTCACCAATGGACGGAGTGATTCATGGGGAAGGTTTAGGTGTACAATTCATTAAAGTTTATGTGCGTATATGCTCTACCCGTGACAAGCCAGAGCGGGCCACTAATGTGTAAAATAGTAGCATAAAATATTACTTGCTTAAGAGCCTGATTAGTCTAAGAGTAAAATCAAGATAATATCACATCATAAACCGTTCCCTCTCCCCACTTAACACCCTCCATGTAGATGTTATCACCAGTACAGTTAGACACGAGTCCTTTATCAACAGCCTGTATCGCCCGTCAGACAAACCGAACCGAACCGAACTTCGGTTCAAACGACTAAATACCATTACGCTTTATGCCTCTGCGTGTTACATTGAGATAAACTACGTTTGACGTTCATGTCGGTAAGGAATCATTTGTATTTGAAGATGTCTTAATTAGTTAGAAAGTTTCTTCGATAGGTACCGTGTCTGTAGAAGTTTTAGTTTTTTTTAATGGAGTCGTTCGTTTGGAGAAAATTTTAATAACCCTAATGGGTTCCGTACCAAATATTGTAAAACGGAACCCTTAACTGTTTAAGATAAGGAAGATTTTAAAGTTCATTCGTGCTTATGAATGAACCTGGTTGTTAGACGTTTTTAAGTTTGGTAATACATATGAATAGTTTTCTTTTATTTTTATATGATTAATTTTGAAGACTTGTTTTAGTCATTTACAAATAATGTATAACTTAAGGGTATGGGAGGATTGTTAAACCACCTCGTGATAAGATTAGAACATTTATTGAATTTCATATATATAAAATGAATTGCTGTTCGTTAGTCTCGCTAAAACTCAAAAACGGCTTGACCGATTTGAATAATTATTTTTTAGTTTTGTTCGCTTTGATACAGGGGTGGTTTATATTTACAGTTGGACCCGCTAGGTGGCTCTGCGATCGGGCAGGACGACGTCTGCCGGATCCACTAATATATGTATTGTATATATACATGTTGGGTTGCGCTGAGACAATCAATATGCGTTTATGTAGCAGTAAACTATTACGTTACTGCTAAAAACTTAAAGTGGCCAATCGTCATACTACACCGGGATTCCTCGGACTATTACTGCTCTGTTCAACAACTCTAATTTATTTGCTAATTACTAAAGTTTATTTTTAACAGCGTGTCCATCTGTTTCAGATCGCTGCTGCTAGCAGCCTTCGTTATAAGCAATAGTATCACATGGACGGCGTCTAGGCACCACTTCACACACAATGTAAGCATGCACATCTTATGATTAACATATACAACGGCGAACTTATCCCTTTCAGAAATCTGTTCCAGCAAACCTTATATATGTATACACGCTGCAGTGTCGCTCGGCTTTTTCTTTGATGAAGTATGAAGACGAGATTGCCAGGAACAATAATGGGCTCTAGACAATGCCGGACTAACTAAGCAGCTGCTTAGGGCATAGCGGGTCAGCGGGCTTAACCTGCATGCACGGCACGAGATAAAATTTGTTGTGAAGAGAAATGAATATACATCTATTCCATATTCTAACGCTTAAGGTTTAAAATAAAAGTGTCTCGTCCTGACTTTTATTACCTTTTATTACTAAGCGACAATTGCGATTTTCACATGTTTATAGCGATTTTATCAAGACGGGACCCTTTTATTTTAAACCTTAAGCGTTAATACGTTAGAATATATATTTTCCTAGCACCTGTCAAATTTTATCGCGTGCTTGCATGCTAGGGGGCCAGGGGGCAACGAAATCACAGATCAAAATTGTGAAAACAGACACGGGGGCCCACAAGCGGAAATGATGGCACCATGGAGGCTAATCGAAGTTATGTAGATAAATACATTTATAAATATCCAAGACTCAGGAACAAATAACTATATATTCGTGCTCGTTACATACATTAGCATTACCCTTATAAACTTGGTTCTTTAGGCCTTAATCGATTTTCGACTCGATCGACCAGCAATGTACTGCTTGTATACAAATCCAATTACTGCCAGCACCAGCCTACACGCATGTTTATAAACGCTTATGACAGCCGGGTATCGGCCGGCCGTGACTGTCATCCTTGACCGTGGCCGGCGCAGGCGCCGCCGCGCCGCCATCTTCTTAATCGATTTATTCGACGCTGATTTACTGCGTTTTAATATTGATTGACTGACTCGTTGATTTTAAACAGTTTCAGGACATTTAGAATAACAATATCGAAAAAAAGCCGGTCAAGTGCGAGTTGGACTCGCGCACCGAGGGTTCCGCACAAACTTGTTAGGCATACAAATAGTTCGTAAATCACGGGAATACAATATAAACGAAGTCCAGTATAAAGTGACACGCAATAAGTATGCACTTTCGTACTTAGTGAGTGTCAGTTTATACTGGTCAATATTTTTATCGGATGTAACTACAAATTAGCGGTTTTCGGATTTTTTCCTTTAATTGTGCTATAAGACATTGCTTTTTACCAAATTTCATGATTCTAAGTCAACGGGAAGTACCCTATAGGTTTTGATTCCCTTAAGATTTCAATAGGTATGCGGCATAAACGGCCGTATCTTTTGATTGCGTTGACTTAGATGTTTGATTTTTTTCACTGATCCAATGGATTGCAGACCTAAGTATTTGATATGAATTTCAACTTGATACCTTCACGCGTTCTTGAGAAAAAGGGTCTTGACAGACACACGGACAGACATACAGACAGACAGACAGACAGACGGACAACAAAGTGATCCTATAAGGGTTCCGTTTTTTTTTCATTTGAGTTACGGAACCCTAATAACGATGCACTGCTCGAAGTTCATACAACTGACAATAAAATGCTTAGCATACTGAGAACCCTGTCATTGTGATGTCATTGTCGTAGCTGTCATGATATTTTATGATCAGTTTGAAGTTTATAATGGCAATACACTTATTATTATTAAGAGCTCTACATATTCGTTGGCTTACTTAAACTTAACATTGCCGTTGGAAAACTGTTATCCCCATACATCGACATAGGTCGCGGTCAGTTTGCCAACACCGCAAATAAGTTTGTAATCGCAAATACCCCCAATACCCGTTATTTAAAAAAAAAACCGAAAAACTTAATCGACAAAAAATTCCATAGTATAGTTATCGAAGCTGCTCACAAAAATTCACGAGAATCGGTTGAGAACAGCGACATGTAGAGGAGAACAGCCGGACATACACGCATTTTTGCTCAAGCTGAAGCGGAGACGCTTCGCTCGCTCGGTCAACCGCCTGAATTCACCTTTAATTTCAAAACCAATAATAAAATCAACATTTTATCCAAACGGTAATAGGTATGATAACGGCTTTCGGTTTCAACATCGATGAACATTTGAACATTTGGATGAGTCAGCGTGAGACCATGTGAACATTTGATTACCTCTCTAGGGTTGCCAGTTGGAAAGCTGAACGGAAATAGATTTTGTACAATAATAAAAATATGACTGAAGCGTAAAGTTCGTTTAAGACAGTAATGGTACTACTTTTTCACTTTAATAATTCTCAGCACACTTAAGAGGATTGTGAGTTGACGGCTTTCCATACAAACGGCGATAACGATTTCCACCCCCTAAATGTTAACGATTTCGACCAATTTTTGATATGTGGTCAGTTTGAACAAAAACTATGTTCGTATGTTTTTTTTCCAATATTATCAATATATATCAATTTAATCCCGTTTTATTGTTTAAAACCAAAGTAATTTTGGCCATAATCTCTTTATAGTTAATAAATACAAAAAATGAAACGTACGGACATAGTATTTTGTTCCGACTGACCACATATCAAAAATTGGTCTAAATCGATTAACATTTAGGGGATGGAAAACGTTATCGCCTTTTGTATGGAAATCCGTCAACTCATCCTCTTAAATTTTACTACTCATCATTTACATGTACAAGAAATGATCTTTATATATTACTTCGACTTATACGTCCTTTAATCCAATCTTAAAGTTGTTTCGACTGAAAAACATCGACGCATCTAAACTTTGCGAAATATTTTATAAGCTGATAGTTTCATTAAGATATTATTTAACTTGTATCCGAGCTGTCACCCCTACTCTGAAGACATAGTAACAAGATCTGGCGCCAAAATTGACGAGCTCTCCTCCGCGGGTCATCCCGTTTAATGGGCTATTTCGGGAGACGTGACCAGCCCCGTACTCCTGGACCCAACAGTCGGGTCAGATGTACAGTCATCACTTAGAATTAATAGCAAACTATTGTACAGTCAAGGTTATAAATATAGATACGTTTAGAGTGTCAAAAATATGTAACCACGACCTTATTACGGCGACATAAGATAGGGTTTACATATTTTTGAGGCTTTGGACGTATCTATGTTTATTACCTTGACTGTACAGTCTAGATGACCTACTATTCCGCCAGCCTTTTTAACCCCCGACGCATAACAGAGGGGTGTTGGTTTAACGTGCGTGTCTGTCTGTGGCGTAGTAGGTCCCAAACGGGTGAACTGATTTTGTTTTTTTTGAATGTTCTTATCTTAAGTTTGGTGAAAATACGTTATGAGCTCTGTAACTCTGTAAGTAGCGGTCCCAATTTAGTCGGGGTTTTTATTTAAAAAAACCTTTTATCTTTAATAGTTATTAATTTGTTTAAATTTCTTAATTAATTGTGAAATCAATGTGTTTCTTTTGACATAATAAAGTACATGGAGCTTGTTTTCATTTATCTGTTTCTGTCATATTAATCTGTTTTTTATGTTATTTTGGCAGTCTAGTTCATATCTTGAACCAGTTCCTTTTATACAAATAAGCTGAAATGAAGAATAAAATAATGTCAATGTGTCTTTAAGATGATGAAGCTGATCTGATGATGGAATCAAAATATTGAAAGGTGGAAACGGGCTTTTCTACTACACTTCACTCACCTCACTCAAAAAAATTTTTTGGCAACTTACCTATGTAAATTTTATTTTTTTGCTAATAACTAAAATAGCTAATAGCTACGTATCGAATAACCCCGCTTATCCGCCGCCGCACCTGAAAGTACGCCGTCAAGTCTTTATAGAGTGCAATTATGCTGTCTCAAGTACGGTACCGTTTTGAAAATGTCCGAAGCATCATTAAATATCGCGGCACTACACCACAATAACCCTAGACCGTAATTCTCAAGTCAAAGCACATAAATTCACATAATACTTATAGGTATAAATAAAGGTAACTAACTATTTCAAAACTTTTTGATGTTAAAATTAATTAATATTCTTTAACGTGTCATTAATTAATTATTAACTTATAACGTTAAAATCAGTCTTTTTCAATATCAATATTTCGCTAATTCGAAACAGAATCTTATGTCAGTCAACAAAAGTTAAAAGTCATACCCTCCGGACACTACCGGGAGGAAAAAAAAAGTTAAATAATTTTGACCGTTGTCCTAAATATAGGACGTTGGACCTCAGGAGGATATCGACGGTCCCTATGAAAATAGTCGGATCTGCAAAGCAACTGTTTAGCAGATCCGACTATGTTCATAGGGACCGTCGATATGGGACCAAGTTAATTTGGGCTCGATTTTCCCGTGATTATATTTATTTATTAAAACACTACAGCTGCAGCAACAGCTGCACCCGTTTTATACTTAGTCGCCTTTATCGCGGTGGATATAAGTGTGGATAAAGCATCCGTCACTCACGCACTGCGGGCCTAATATGGTCGCGTTTGTCGCGTGACAAAACGTGGATAAAGCATCCGTCACTTTCTGACACGTATATAAGCGCGAGAGTGACGGATGCTTTATCCACGCTTTGTCACGCGATAAACACGGCCATATTAGGCCCGCTGGTCAGAAAGTGACATATGTTTTATCCACATGATAAACACGACCATAATAGGCCCGCAGACTGTTTTGCAGACACTCATTTAATCGAATGGGTCGTTTCACCGAATTTCATTTAATCGAAAGCTAATTTCTGCTGAAGCCTTATTGTTTTCAGGGTATCGCATGAGTTACGTAGGTTAGGTTAGACCTGGGACCACCATGAAATTATAACTCCTGCACGTGGCGATACCTGTCGATGAAATGAAAATTCCGCAAAGTAAAACATTCTATGAAATGAGTGTGTCGGTGGAAGGGTAAACCCCCGCATAATTAATTCAGCATTAAGATCCGCGTGCTGTTTCTCGCAGCAACTTCTTGCAGGTGGAAACGCGGCCTAATACTCAAGCAGGAAACTCCCCTCACAAGCTAGCCTAGTTATCTGTGTTTGTCCAGGTCCAAAGCAAACAATGTCGCCTGCAATCAGCCTCTCAAGAGCCCTTGCCTTGTACTTAAACAGATTTACAACTTGCTGATGAAATATTATCATTTCCGTGATAGACCGTTATTTAAAACATAATTTCTCGTCCTCTTGTATAGTATTTGATTGAGCTGATTTTCCTATTTATACTCGTATATGCTGATACACTATCTGCCGCACTCAGAGACGTCAATTATGTTTTAAGTTTCATTAAAGTAGCTGCGTCTTATTCTATAGCTATAGCAAAGAAAGTGACAGCAGCTACTTTAATGTATCTTAAAACTTAATTGACGTCTCTGAGTGCGGCAGTATGTATACAACCAAAACAATACACTTTTATTGATATATGGAATTTGGTTGGTTAAGGATTGTTTAAATATAACGATACAAAAAATTATTTATAATAGAGTGCGAAATGTCTACTCCCGGAGTTTCCCTTCAAAGTTAAGGACGACAGTGAGCAATAATAGAGCTATGTAAGAAGCGAAAATACTTGTTCTTTCTCAATAGGTTGATGTTTGAATGATTATGTTTTGCCTGGACCTTCACGCACAGTGAGCATTAAATATAAATATATTCAGGAACACGCACGGCGACCCTTAATTTAGTCATGTTTACTTTTTTTGCACCGCCCATATTTTTATCGCTGTCAAACATTCCAATTCCAAGGAATCTCCCATCACACCTGACAGGTTATTTCAAATCACTTGATTCAAAACTTTGTATCTTCTTTCCCAGTCACTCTTCATTCTTGACAGACTTAAGAGAAGGGGACAGGGTAAATGCGAACGTCGATCTTAGATGGTCCCTTCGTGTGCGCTTGCGCTTGCAACACCGTTGGTAACGAGTTGTTTATCATCATAACATCTTATTTGAACTGCGGCGCTCGACGTTTTTTTTAATATTAACTCATGAGTGCCACTGTTACTGTTGCCATACAAAATTGACTCTATAAGGGGCCTTACACACTTAAATGTATTCAGCTACGCTCGCTTGGTGGTCTCAGCAATGTGTTACTTTATTTTTTGTACAAAGAGTACAAAATTATGTTTTCGATGGCGATACTGCCCTTAAATTGGCAAAAATAAAAAAAGTCGGGTGTTCAAACCTCTTTAGAATAAAAAACAGCATAAAAAATTAGTCACAAAAAAAAAGTGAATGTTATGTTATGTCCACTATGATGGACGTTGCCAATTTAAGGGTAGTATTAATAATTATAATTATTGTTAGGTATCAAGTAAACCCATACGACTATGTGCCTAGCTTGCAACAAGAGTCCGAAGTTCCTCATATATTCATTGAAAAAATAGCATTAGCCTTTACTTTTCTATTACATTATATAAAACTATTAATTACACGTATCAATAAAATGTCAGTAATTATCATATTTTTCAGATAACATATGCAAGCTAAGAACAAAGTTTTATGAGTTTACGTACCTACTTACTTCTTTAAATGCCTCTTCATTCGTTCTAATGCTACGAACGATTTGTTCAATTAGATAAATATGCGATTCCAGCTCGAATAAATATGCGAATGGGTGGTCCTTGGAATCAGTACCTAAACGCATTTAACAATGATAAAGCCGTTGATTGGTCAGCACTTAGCGAATGTTGCCTTTCGCTTGTTAAAACGTTAAGCGTTAACAATGACAGAAGCTTCCATAGATTTGAATTGACGCGTTTTCAAAAATGTAGAAACTACGGATTTAAGTATAGGAAATATGGATAGGTATGTGTTAAAAACAAAACTAACCCTTTAACATGACAATAGTTATCTATCTGTTATGCAAGGCTGCAAAGTCGTTGTTTTATAAGGATTCTAAAATTGAACCACGAACGCAGCAAGTGGTTCAAAAATAGAATCCTAAGCTAAGGATTCAAGGTATCGAGACCCAAATAACTTCGCTGCCGTGCGAAACACACAATTTTTCACCTCACTGTAGCGAGGAAAACATTTGGTGTTGGAAAACTAATTACACGAAAGCCACATCAGTTATGGCCATGCTCGCGTAGCGCCTCCTCCGCGCACAGCACCACCATTACTTTCCACGCTAGCGGTTAAAGTGAACTTTTGCACGCAGATTTTGTGCGCCAAACAAGGCTTTTTTGAGCTGAAAAATATCTTATTACCAATTAGTTATTAGTTATTATAGTTATAGGCGTTATAGCGTTCATTACAAAAAACATATAGGTTAAGGATTCCCCAAAATCCATGGTTGCCCCAGGGCCTCCAGACCTCTAAATCCAGCCTTGGCTCTGGTATACGTTAAGCATTCATAGGCTTCTGGCTCTACAGTCCTTACACTGAACATGACAATTGTTCCAGGCACTCGGTCATCGCAGCAGGCATCGGAGGCAGGGCGCGGGTCTGTACCTGCCGGCGTCGTTCGTGATCCCCGGGGGGGCGGGCAGCGGGCCCTGGGGGGACTGGGGGGAGGTCTCGCCCTGCTCGCGCACCTGCGGTGGGGGGGTGGCCAGCCAGAAGAGGATCTGCCTGGAGATCGGGTGAGTTTTTTTTAATACTCATAATAGTGACAGAATTTTCGGGCCATAGATGGTAAGTTCTAATGCCGTTTGTAATCTCAAGGCGGAAAAATATTCTAAATGTCTCGCTAACTCTGAAGACTAAGCTATAACGACAATTAGGAAGCAATAAATAAATAAATAAAATTAAAATCTTGCAAATAACACAGTGGAATAGAGACCCTGTCGTTAAAAAATAGCAACGTCATTTCCAGAACAAAATTGTACGAGAAATTCTAAGAGCCTGATGGATTAAAATAGCAAATCAGTTTTAACCTCGATCTTTTGTGATTTCACGTTTAAAAAAAGCTCATTATTTGGTCTTGGATACTTAAAAAAAAAAAAAAAAAAGTGTCCCTAAGGCCGTACAAAAATACCCAAAAATTCATAGAAATCTAACCAAAGATATTTTTACTTTAGGTACGTTGCTACGGCTTATTTCTTACTAACCGCCCCTTATAATTTGGCCACAAACTGCTATAGTTTCTTTAATTGGATTTTGTAAGCAATGTGATTGTTCTGTTGGTGGCAGACCGGACGGGCGCGCAACGTGCACGGGCGGCGACACCAAGTACTTCACGTGCGAGACGGCGGACTGTCCCGCCGGCGCCGGCGACTTCCGCGCCGAGCAGTGCGCCGCGTACGACGACGTGCCCTTCCGCGGGATCCAGCACAAGTGAGGATTCACCGAGTCTATGATTACTTATTTTCCAGGAGTATGACAGGCCCAATTTAGAATCCTGCCGTAGAAAGTCAATGAGTGACTTGACGCTGTCATGTGACAGGGTCCTACCGTAGCAATTACAAAATTTAAATTATGGTGCCTGTTTATGTCCCATCACATCTCTTGGGACTACAAAGTTCTTATAACAGCAAAGAAATTGATAGAACCTACACGTACAATAAGTAGTTGACCGTGTCTCGGCCCGCAGCGGTACGGTTAAGCGTGAATTACTGTATACAAAAGTATGATTAGATTATTTTACATAAATCGACCTAAAGGTTACACATATTTTGAAAGAGACAATATTTGACTGTACCAGTTTCTTTTGTTTATGTTTCACTTGGGTTTAAAACATCTATTAATATTAGTCAGGGTGAGGAGGCATCGTTCAGATATAATCCACTCCGCGCTCTCGCAGCTTGTAACCTGTCCGTTGATCCGCAAGCATAAAGTCGCGTAAACTAATCCTCGCCCTAATTGTATTCTTCTCAGATGGATACCGTACACGAATGGGCCCAAGCCCTGCGAGCTGAACTGCATGCCGAAGGGCGAGCGGTTCTACTACCGGCACAAGGCCAAGGTCGTCGACGGGACGCGCTGCCACGCCGAGTCGTACGACGTCTGCGTCGACGGCTCGTGCCAGGTACGTCATGGGTAGCCATGTTTGAAACGGAAAGGCAAGAGTATTTAATAAGGGCCGTATTAAACTCATCTCGACTGTGATCCCCGTCTCAAGACACGTCAAAGTAAACGTCAACCCATAGAAAACTGTCATTTTTGACGCATCTTGTGACGGGCGTCTTAGCCGAGATCAGTTTATACGGCCTTTGTGTGACGTGGTTAGATTTTGTCAATTATGAAGTCAATATTTCAACACAAAAAATAAATAAAATATCAGCCTAGGACCTAGGACAGGACCTATGTAGTTCCCAACCAAGGTCTAGGCTTGTACTATGGGTACAAGACAACGATAAACATAACTATATAAATAAATAGTAAAATACAGAATACAACCCAACCAACTTACTTTGAGGAAGTGAATTAGAAAGTTTAAAAGGTTATGTCGTATTGATATTTTAAGAACCTAGCGAAGAAAATAGAAAGATACCGATCTCTCCACTGACTATAGTTCATGCAAAACTGTCCTGCGGAATGACATACGTCGGGGGTGGCGAGGCTTTACGCGGCGCTTCCCTTCCCCGCTCCAGAGCCCGCCCCCGCTAACGCCTAGATGCCTTGTCCCCGCTGACGTCGCGGGAAGGTCGCGCGCGAACTTGTCGCACTAACTAACTTATTTTTACTGACTATCATAGTGCTCAGAACTTGTTCCTCGTCATGTACTGTGATCCCTAATAAGAGTGTGTGTAGCCGGTCGGCTGCGACATGATGCTGGGGTCGAACGCGCGCGAGGACAAGTGTCGCGAGTGCCGCGGGAACGGCACCAACTGCCGCACCATCAGCGGCCGCGACACCCAGGTGTTCATCACAGGTACCACCATCCTTAGCACTAAAATTTAATTTTACATTGTAAACTGTAAATAAAGAATGAAAGGACATGCACAGGATGATGATGAAAGAATGGGAGAGAATCTAAAAATCAGAAGCATACCTACTTGGGTCGATCGATTGAACAACGTCCTTCGGCCGCCTCAAGAAGACTCGCTGGAAGAATGCTGTTGAGACAGACTTGCGCCAACTTCATTAAGGTGACAATTCTGGTGTGAATTGGCGCAGGATAAAGTAAAATGCCGTGCTCTTGAGTCGGGGGCCCAAGACTTATTTTTGGTCGCTGAGTCAGCATAGTTATTAGGGTTCCGTACCAATTACTTAAAAACGGAACTCTTATAAAATTACTTTGCCGTCCGTCTGTTCGTCGGTCTGTCAAGCAAGACCCTTTTTCTCGGGAATAGCTGAAGAAATCAGGCTGAAATTTGGCATTGTTGTATAACTACCTGCCTGCATCTATTTATAAATAAAAAACATGAAAAAAGTTTTATAGTAATTGGAAATAGGGTCTAAAGGGTGGCGGTTTAAAAATGAAAGTAAGCGATTATAGCAAATAGGATATCATATGAAAGGGCTTGATTTGCACATTTTTAATAAATTTGACCTTAAGTCGTATTAATTAAAACTTAGTTTTACTTGTAATTTTTTTTAATACGGACTTAAGCACGGAGCCCTCGGTGCGTGAGTCCGACTCGCACTTAACTGTTTTTTTATATATTTTAAACTGGCCTAAACCTAAGTAACTTAAGTTTAACGTATTAAACAATTTTTCCGTATTTTTTCAAGGCCTATATACGTTACCTATATACTTATTTGACTTAAGGATAGTACTTAGGTACTAAGATAATATTATATTATGGAAGACACGACATCTGCTTTATTTGCAGGATACAACGACGTACTCCGTATTCCTCAAGGCGCAACAAACATTTACATAGCAGAGGTCCGGGAATCCAACAATTATCTCGGTAAGTTCATACAAGTACTAACTGGGAACTGGGGACACTGATGATATTTAATATTAAAGTTTAGGATATGGTTACAAAAACTCTTCCAAATATAAAGTCCTGCCGTTTGTTCCCAGCGTTGCACTCGCCGCCCGATGCCGCGAACCGCGGCAGGTATTTCCTGAACGGCGACTACCACATCGACTTCCCACGCTCGCTGGTGATCGCGGGCGCCGCCTGGTACTACGAGCGCAGCCAGCAGGGCTTCGCGGCGCCCGACCGGCTGCGCTGCCTGGGGCCCACCACTGAGCCGCTCATCCTCTCGGTAACTAACGCTGAGAGCTGGCTGCGGATACAGTTTTTTAAGACTTACTTAATGAAGCAAGACCACGTTACTGACGGAGTCTAGATTCAGATTGGGTGTAACCAATCTAAGGCTTAGGTCGATATACTGATTGTCAAGAGACTGACGCGGCACGACTGCAAAACCTATTTGTTGCAATGTGTGTTGCCAAAGATCGACGATCCACGGAAAAAAAAAATCCAAATTATCTCAGACATTAACTGAATCACAGTTTATCTAAGCGTTTAAAGTGAGTATATAGTGACTTTGTAAAAAAAATCGTAAAAACCTTCAGCTGCTAGTGCAAGACGAGAACGTGGGCATCGACTACGAGTACAGCGTGCCGACAGCGCTGGCGCCGCCGCCCGGCGCTCGCTACGGCTGGGTCTTCAGCCAGTTCACGCCCTGCAGCGCCTCCTGCGGCGGAGGTAAATCCACCTCCATACAGGCTACACCAATTGGACAGCTTATAGGCTCCATATCCACCCAGGATGTCAGGGTGGTATTGCATCAGTCCATCCAAAAAACGCTAAGAAATTTGGGTACTACTGTTACAAGCGCCTTCGGCTTCATCGGCCATCGCTTTTCGAGCTTAGCCCTCCAAAAGTCCTTATAAAAAAAACAGATGAAAAATTGCGCGCACATGCCACCTAGCTCATGGACGCGTTACCAACCATTACGATCAAAAATGGAATGTCTCTATATTATTAATTTCACTGAAACCTGAAACACAACAGTCCAAACATAGCTACTTCGCCCGGGTAAGCTCATATGATGCTGATCACCAAGTGTTAGTATTTTTAAGTACCTTGACTATTCAATTCGCACTTACCTGACGAAAAATTGTCCATGATTCAGGGTTCCAAACCAGGAACGTCACATGCCGCTCGCTGACCGGTGACGAGCCGCTGGAAGGAGAAGTGTCGGAGAACCTGTGCGACGAGGGGCTCAGGCCGGCCAGCAACGCCACCTGCAACCTGCGGGACTGCGCCGCGGCCTGGGTGCCCGGTCCCTGGAGCCCCTGCACCAAGCCCTGCGGCGAGGGCGGTTCCCGCAGCCGACAGGTCCACTGCGAAAAAATCATCACCAACGGGTAAATTTGTTTTTTTTTTTCAGTTCCACAACAATTGTTTGTTCTTGTCTGTTTCAAGTTAAAGCAAACTATAATGTTGCCATTAAGTCTGTTATCGCTGCTGGCTTTACTCCTCCCCAAAAATCAACCCAACCGGAACACAAAAGGAATGTAAACAATCACGGGACCTATACTGGTTGTAACTCGAGGGGCGGATTTTAACCGAAGCTTTGATTTTTACTAGGGCTTGAGAATCCAATTAAAGTTTTTGTCAAACAGATTACCAGTTTCTAGTAAAAGAAGGAATTAATGAACTATCTTCGTGTATTTGGTGTAAACTCCAACTTTCGAGCCAATAAAGTTTACATAGCATTTTTTTCTACAAATCGATAGGTTTTGACGTCCACCATCGACCTGCTTGTTTGTTCCATCCCTCGAGTTAGACCTTTGTTTGCCGATTTGGACCTACAGTGACCTTTGCTCCCGAGTGTATTCAAATTGTATTTGTCTTGGAATTTTACTAGCTAATCTTTAGCAGCAACAACTGGCGCGAAACGGCAACTCTACAGTTCCAAATTTGAATTAAATCAAAAACATCAAAGGGGACAAACAAAATAAAAAAAGTACATTGCTAGAGTGAATCACGAGCGAGATGTAATGTTTCAGAGTGACTTTCAGCTTTCGGTCGACCGTATCCGACGAGGAATGCTTCGAGTTGCTGGGGCCCAAGCCGGCGCTGCATGAGGAATGCAACACGGACTCGAACTGCCCGACCTGGTTCGTTGGTCCTTGGAAACCGGTTAGTTCTTTACCTGGCCCTCTGTTGTACAAGACTTGGCAATAATTTATTCAAATTTAATACTTTGGCTCTTTTAGTGCTCTCTGACATTAAATGACACACTCCTTAATGTATCAGAGGATACTTTTTCACAATGCTTCTTTTCCAGTGCGACATGCTGTGCGACGAAGGCAAGCAGACCCGACAGGTGGTGTGCCACCAGAAGAAGAACGGGCGGGTGGAGGTGCTCCCCGAGCGAGACTGCACGGACGAGAAGCCAGCCGCACAGCAGCCTTGCATGCTGCACCCCTGCGAGGGCGTGGACTGGGTGCTCTCCGAATGGACTGGGGTAACTCATATATCCAAGATTAAGCTAATGCAAGACTTAGTTTAGTATTCCAACAACGCCGTTCGAAGATGGAGATCAAGATTGATGAAGGTTGTTTATTTACTACGTTGGTCCTGACGGCATCTCTCTATTTCAGTGTGACAACTGCCTTTCGTTGGTGAAATCGCGCGAGGTGCAGTGCGCAACCAAGCACCGGGAAGTGGTGGACGCCAAGTTCTGCGCCAACCATCCCATGCCGGAGACCGAGAAACCCTGCAACCGTAGCGAACTGCCGCCTTGCCAGACGCAGTGGTACGCCACCCAGTGGAGCAACGTGAGTATGCAGCAACACACCATTAATAGCAATAGCAGTATCATTTTCATTGTGATCATCTCTATCATCATAATCATCGTTTTCGTTACCATAAAAAAAAAAAAATACATTATTTCGTTTTATTCCCATACCAGTGGAAAACGGTACCATAGTAACCATCACGGGCAATCTTTGTAACCATCACGGATGACATCATACATAATAACCATTTGTTGCTACCATTATCATGAAGTTCACGTTTCACGAGCACCACAGGACGTACGCCGAGGATCGTTCGTAACTCTCCGCGGTACCCGAATACAACTGAGCTGCTGCTGATTGTGCTGATGCTTCAGCACAAGCCTTGTCCTTTCAGAACTAAGTTTTTTGTGATCCTTCATTTTTACTTCCCTCAAATAATAAGATCCCAATTTCCAGTGTTCTGTGGAATGCGGCAAAGGTGTGAAGACTCGGCGCGTATTCTGTGGTCAGTTTGACGGTGTCTCTGTCGTGAAAGTAGATGACAGCAAATGCGAGAACGAGACAAAATACAACGACACGACGCCCTGCGAGGTAACACCGGAGAAATGCCCCGCTAAATGGTTCGCCGGTCCTTGGTCTGAGGTGAGTTTACCTATCTATTTCTTTTGCCTTTTGAGGGTTCCGTAGTCAACAAGGAACCTTATAATTTCGCCGTGTCCGTCCCAGGTTTAACTCATAGACTCTTGGTACTACTACAAAGCTGTAATTTGCTTCAGCCAAACTTCAGTACAAGTAAGTTATTAAAATCTGAAAATCATTTTAAATTAAAGCACATATAACGAATTTAAAAGGAAAACTATCACGACTAAGTAGACTTTATTGGTTCTTGAGTTAAAGACGATTGAAATGTTTATACCTAACGAAAATCAGCTAAGATAACATTAACTAGAAAATTTGCTAAAATTTGTGTTTTTTTGGAGATTGTTGTTTGTGTTTGTAAGAATGGCGACGGAACCCTACATTAAGCATGGTCCGACATGCTCTTGCTCGGTTTTTTAATGATCTACTTACTCGTACGATTCGTGGATCTAGGCATTATGATTTAATTAATATTACATTCCAATCGCGCCATTACCTCTCTCCCTTTACACCAGCGTAAAGTAATTCACACCGTCAATGACTGTCGATGGCCAAAAAAATATTTTCCATCATGCTACTTCCTTTCTAGCTTTCCCAATATCTTCCAGTCCACTTTTTTTTACCAGTTAATTTATTCCTTTTTTAACCTACAGGAGTTGCACTGCTTGCAAACTCCGCGTGAGACATTTTTCTCAAGACTTCAATCATCTATGCCTTGACGTGACTTAAGACGGTCATCTTATTCAAGATCATAGTACTCGTATTGATACGGCCCTTGATCTGTATATCGTTTTTAGTGCACGAAGCGCTGCGGCGGCGGCGAGCAGTTCCGCAAGACCATGTGTTTGAGAGGAGGGGAGGAGGTCTCCACCTGCGCTAACGACACCGTGCTGGACTCCACGCAGAGCTGCAACATCGGGCCCTGTGACCCTGGTAATACTTCCCCCTTTTTTCGAAAGATAACGCAATTGTAAGATACCAATTTCGTTGCGCTACGAATGGTGTTCACAGCAGTAAGTGCTGTGTGTGGACGTTGATGCAGACCGTAGCACCGTAATTCTAAGGGCCCTATTTCACCGGGACACCATGGTGGTGCCAAGTGGACACCAGGTGAGATACCGTCCATAGACCTGTATACATTTTGTTGGTGGCGGCGACCGGGTGGCGCGACCATGGTGTCCCGGTGAAATAGGGCCCTAAACGCAGCACCCATTGCTGTGTGCTATGCACCATTCACGACGCCGGCTTATAAATACCGGCGTACCTATGCGGCTTTAATAGTTCGATGTGTTTTTTATAGTTGACCGCATGTTGACCGCACCATATAAGTTTTATTGAAAAATAGTCAAAATGGCGGCAGCGGCAACTAAGCATAAGATCACCGTTCTGCCATTTCGCGACTTTATACTTGGGAATATGTGTTATAACAGCGAATTTCCTAACAATAGAATAAAAAAATCTAAAATTATATATATAAACAAACATACAAGAAATAAGTATATTTGTGTCTTCTGTGTAGTGAATAAATGTCTTTCTTTCTTTCTTTCTTCTTTCTTTCTTTCTATACTCGTAAATACAAGAAACGTTATTTTTTAACTTCTTTGTAGTAGCTCTATCGTAAAAACGATATTACATACAATCATCGGTGTGATTATATTCAGTGCAAGCACTAAAGAAAAAAAGAAAACACTGCCAAATGTGAGTCGGGTGGTACGAAGTCGGTGCGCGCTTGGCAGTTTTTTACAAAGATTGTTATGACAAAACACAATCGGCTGACGCTCTAGTCTTCAGTCTACTTAACTTTTGAAACTGTTTGTGCAGACGAGATGCTGCCCGTGAACGCCATGTCGACGCCGGTGATGGGCGAGGAGGAGGAGGAGCTCTGTGACGAGGAGGACGGCGAGGAGGTCGGCGCCGAGCTGGGCGAAGACGGCCCGCCCTTCGATCCCCACGACCTCAGTGTACCGGTAAATTTCATAGGGAGTTGCTAACTGCTCGAAGCCAAAAGAAGGGAGCTTAACTGTAACTGTAGGTATTAATTTTGTTTTACTCCTGTTCCTGAGCTATAACAGATTTTATTAAATGAAGTGTCATGATTCGTCATTAACACATGAGATAAATAATACATAATAAGGAAGTTTTTAAACTAAATATATACTTTTCAATATATTCAACGTAACACATAAGCTTATTTGTTTAATGATCGTTTAGACGAATTTTCAATTGTAACTACACCGTGATTTTCTTTCGGTTGTGGAGTGTGAGACATTAAAATCCTTTTGCATTAATTATAGGAAATTACACAATAACATATTTATTTTTTCAGGAAGGATACTTCAGTGATGCCCCAGGTACGTTATTTTTTATCAATTATGTCCTTTATTAATCCTAATCATTAATTAATTTTTGTGGCAGATACATTACAGATATATCTGTAATATATCTGCCAAATAGCAAAAGAATATCTTTACAGACGATCATGATCCAACGAAGTCTGAATACACTGAAACAGAAACCGAATTCACAACTGAAACCGGATCCGGAGGTATTATTAACTACATTTTGTGTTTATTTTGCACAAAAAAGACCATTTCAAAGAGTTTTATTTTTAGATACCACGTTCACCACCTTCGAAGGTTCTGGTGAAATCTTTTCCACGGATGTGACCGCGGAAAGTACCACCGATGTCACGGAGACCTTCGAAACTGACTCGACTGGGTCGACGGAATCGGGAGCGACCGATGCAACCGACAGCACCGATGAATCGACTGGTTCCGAAGCAGTAACCGAGTCAGGAGCCACGGACCTCACTGGCAGCACTAATACGGCAACGGGTTCTGACTTGACAGAAATAACAGAAACAGAAACAACCGATAACAGCACTGATTCGACAGCTGGTTCTGAAACCACTGAAGTAACAGAATCAGAACTAACTGATTCCACTGACAGCACAAATGCGACGCTGGCTGGTTCTGATTCCACTGAAGTAACAGAATCAGAAGGAACTGGTTCCACTGGAAGCACCGAATCAGAAGGAACTGGTTCCACTGGAAGCACCGAATCGACTGACACAACCGGAAGTGAAGCGTCTACCGGTAGTTCTGGGAGCAGTGCAAGTGACATCACAGAGACCGGTAAGTTCTTCAGTACATAATTTTCCGAATCAAGTACAACAAATGAATATCACTTTCATTACTCAAGAAAGTACGTTGGTTTATTGCTTCGAAGATTGTTGGCCAAGATATGCAGGTAAATGATCCGTTGCAACCTGGGTGTTATGGCGTTTATGATGAGGGTGGAATGATCAGTATTTAAGTGGAACGCTACTTTTCGCTAGAGTTGCGAGGGATGATCTACTTATTGTGATATACTTCATCATCATCATCATTATCAGCCGCAAGACGTCCACTGCTGGACAAAGGCCTTCCCCAAGGTTTTCCACAACGATCGGTCCTCTGCTGCTGTCATCCAGCGGTTTCCCGCGATCTTTATCAGATCGTCGGTCCACCTTGTGGAAGGCCTACCGAAACTTCGTCTTCCGGTTCACGGTCGCCACTCTAGTACCTTTCCGCTCCAACGGCCATCGGTTCTACGAGCAATGTACCCCACCCACTGCCACTTTAGGTTTGCTATTCGGTGAGCTATATCAGTTACTTTAGTTCGCCTGCGGATCTCCTCATTTCTGATTCGATCTCGCAAGGAGACACCTAGCATAGCTCTTTCCATCGCCTACTCACTCACCTATATATTTTAAGTCAAATTATCACCCACGTGTTAAATACTGTTATGTAGTTACTCTTGTGTCAAAATTTGTGTCTCGTTGTCACCCACACTGACATTGAATTCTATTCCATGCAGGGTCAACTGAGAGCACCGTTTCAACTGAAGATACCAGCACCACAGTAACAGAAAATACAGCTTCAACATTAACAGATGAAACAGGTTCCACAGTAACCGACGGAATAACTGAAACTGAATCTGAAATCACCACTCCGACTTCTGAGGCTACTGAAGAATCATCAACGACTGAAACTGGCACGACTTCCGGAACTAGTGACACGTCCAGTTCAGGATCTGAATCTAGTTTATCAACTACAGAGGAAATAACTGGCTCAAGCTCAGATACATCTGACTTATCGACTACAGAGGCAACGACAGATTCGACCACTGACGAGACAGGCTCAACGAAAGAAGATACAACGGGTAGTTCAGTATCTGAAAGTGACACAACCGATACCTCAGGAACCACTGAGTCTGGAATAACGGAAACCTCTGAAGGATCTACGGAGTCTGTTATAACGGAAAGCACTGACGAAACGGGATCTACAGAGGTCACTGAAACTGGTAGCACTGATGTAAGCACAACAGAAGTCACATCTGAATCTGGACCTACAGAAACATCTGAAAGCGAAGGTAACTAAGTTGTGTTCACCATTTATGAATAATTCTATTCAGATATTCTGTTTAATGAAGGAAAATGCAGAAAAATCTATCCAACAGTCCAATCCATAAAATCATCCTTAAATTGCAGGTACTGAAGGAACGGGAAGCACTACTGAAAGCAGCTCTACTGATAGCAGCTCAACTACCGAATACACTGGAAGCGAGGACACTTCTGAAACTGGAGAAACTAGTAAGCGCAGCGGACATATTTTAGTTTCTATACTTACAATAAAAATAACACTTGGAGCTGTGTGAACACCACGCTCATCTATACGAGTATGAGCGTTTACGTAATCTTTGTCAATCAAAACACTATTGTTTGATTGACAAAGATTACGTAAACTTCCACAAGTTTGCCTAGGACATGACCTATCTTCAGCCTGTTGAGTAGGTACTAAAAATTGGCATTTCGTTATGGATGGTGACGGATGTTCTCAATAGGTGGTGGTTTCCTCATTGCCTCAGACACTTAAAAAATCCTCGTTATTTTATCTGAGTAACTCCAAGCAAAGATAGAGCTCGTGGGCAATGTTGCAAATGAATACACTGACTCCTACTTGTTTGTTTGTGAAATGATTGTGTCGCTATTGTCGTAGCGCTATGGGACTGGGCCTCGACGCTGGGCACGACCACCAAGAAGCACTGCCGGCCGCGCCACGCCAAGTGTGTGCGCAGCAAGTTCGGCTGCTGCCCCGACAACAAGACCGCTGCCGCGGGACCCTTCGACGAAGGTATAAAAATATCATTAAATATTACCATACCCGCGGCATAACTAAAACGTAAATATTAGGAAATAATTATGTGTCAACCAGGGGGAAATGACTTAGAAGTGATGATTTTCCGTGAGTGTCAAAAAGTTTATTCTTAGTAACTTTGCTCACCCGTGAAAACTCGTTAAAATTTACACAAGAAATAGGTAAATGCTCCAGTCGCGAAGAGTGAGCAAAGTTACCTCCATAGGCCAAAGTAGCTGACTTACGGTATTGACATCATTTAAAGGTTGCCCCACGCCCAAGACCTGCAGCGAGACGCGATATGGGTGCTGCCCCGACGGCGTGTCCCCAGCCAGCGGCGCGCGCGGCAAGGGCTGCCCGTCCGCGCACTGCGACCTGACCCTGTTCGGCTGCTGCCGCTCCGACAACAGCACCCCGGCCGAGGGCAACGACCAGGAGGGCTGCCCGCCGCCGCCGCCCGCCTGCCGGGCTGCCAAGTGAGTCACACGGCTTAGTGTCAATACAATAAGATGAGTTGGAATGTCTGTTCTAGGATACCTTGACTTTGTAAACAACTAGACCATCTTTAAAAAGTTAAGACTTCCAATAAATACGATTTTAAATTAGAATAGAATATACCGACTTAAAACACTAAACTCACTTCTCTTTTTTAGTCTTTATAACACTGCTTTACTCCAAAAGAAATTTGATATGGGTGTCGATCAACAGCTAAAATCCGATTACTTATAGATACGGCTGCTGCAAGGACGGACAGACGGGAGCCACCGGCCCCCGCAAGCAAGGATGTCCTGAGACGACCACAACAACAGGTAACCGAATTGTTTTTATCACTAGTTACGTATAACGAACCTTAAATGGAGATGGGCGGGACACTTGACGAGGCAGAATGATAGCAGATGGAAAGTTGGTTACTGAATGGTGGTCAAAGAATTCAATACGATCCGTGGGCAGAACGTGCCCAGTGGGTGGATGACATCCGTGAAACGGTGGGGAGGCAATGGATGCGATTAGCGCAGGAATGAGGATAAGGAAGAGGCCTATACCCAACAGTGGGTGGACACAGGTGATGGATGGATAGAATAGATAAAAATATATGAATGAACTATTTTACATGTAGGTCAAGCCTAGGGGTAGAGGGGTACGGTAGAGGGGCCGCGCAGGCTAGGACCCGGCTGGCAAACGCCACCTCGACTATATGACAAGTCCGACACTGGATGGACTAGTTGCTTACTTAGTCCCCGTTTTGATATACGAGTATATCAATATGTATACCTCTCCATATTATGCATTCATTTACTGGGTAACTTGCGTGATGTTACAGAAGCGCCTGCGCCGGGAGAAGTAAAGGGCTGTGCGGCGTCCAAGTTCGGGTGCTGCCACGACAACGAGACGGAATCTGCCGGACCCGACGGTCAGGGCTGCCCATGCAACGCCACCGAATTTGGTTGCTGTCCTGATAATGTTACACCAGGTAAAATTTGTAGATTGAATTTGAACTGATCGATCACGCAAAAGTAAATATGTTGGACCTACATATTCGTAAGATCACTATAAAATGTTGTTATATGGTTAAAATTTGTAAATAAATAAGTATGTCTTTCTGGTAACCATTTGCAATTGTTGCCGATCTGGCTCAGTTTTTCTAACAATATGGATATTAAGAACTGAACTATCTCCACAGTGAAATCTATTATTCCGCAGCTAATGGCACCAATATGGAAGGCTGCATGAAGTCCTGCAATACGTCCGCGCACGGCTGCTGCAGCGACGGCGAGACGCCGGCGCACGGCCCGGGCGGCCAGGGCTGCTGCCTGCTCCACGCGTACGGCTGCTGCCCGGACAACTACAGGCCGGCTGCCGGCCCACATCTGGAAGGTATGTCGCAGTCGGTTGAGTCTCTGTTATGGTGAACAGGCCAGGCGAGCAAGGCGTCTGAAGAGTATGTGTGCTTACACTAATACAGGATGATGATACAATCCGCCAACAAAATAATTTAAGATTGTACACTATTTTTTTTTTATATTCATAGGATGCGAATGCCAGGGCACACAATTCGGATGCTGTCCTGATAACGTGACCATCGCGCGCGGCGCTGACAAGGAAGGCTGTGGCTGCGAGTACTCGGAGCACGGGTGCTGCGAGGACAGGTAACTTTGCGCTAGTCTCAGGAGTTCTGCTTAGATTAACCTGTTTAATAACTGGTATTTTTAACCACTTGTTTTGTTTTCCATGTACCAGGCACACAGAAGCCACCGGTCCTAATTACGAAGGCTGCAGTTGCCACACGTACCAGTTCGGCTGCTGCCCCGACGGCGTCACGGTCGTCAAAGGTCCGCGGCTCCAGGGCTGCGACTGCCGGGACTCGGCGCACGGGTGCTGCGGTGACGGCGTCACGCCGGCCGGCGGCCCGGACCGCGCCGGCTGCGATTGCGCCTCCAGCCAGTACGGCTGCTGCCCAGACGGACAGACCGAGGCTCAGGGCAAGAAGTTTGAGGGATGCTCTGATATACCTGAAAACAAACAAGGTATATAATGTGACTTTACAGCGTCTCTTCTTCTTAAGGTTGACCGGAAGAGACCAGTGACAATTATTAGATTTTAGGGGGAATATGGCCTACTGGGCCCCCCTCTGGAGCCGCAACTGAGAAGGGATCGCTATGTTTTCTTTGTTCTATACTTTATGTGGAATTCAATAAAATTTATGTGTTTGTAAGTAATGTACAAGAATATTGTACTTTAATACTAACTAACTTTAACATGAATTGTGTCCCACAGCGGCTTGCACAATGACGTACGACCAGGGCACCTGCCACAACTACACCGCGCACTGGTACTACGACATGCAGTACGGCGGCTGCTCCCGGTTCTGGTACGGCGGCTGCGACGGCAACGGCAACCGGTTCCTCTCCAAGGAGGACTGCGAGGACGTCTGCGTGCACCCACCTGCTAAAGGTCACTAGAGACTTAAAATGCTTATTGCGACACTCATAACCACTTATTTGTAACACCTCATTTACCTATGTTTACAAATAAATCATTTGAATCCTTGAATCTTATGAGTTTCAGCTGCTGGCAGTGTAATGTCAGTGTAGGTGTCTGGAATCTTACGCTTGCGAAAGTTCAATCTGATTCACACTGGGATGGTGATTATTTCACAAAACGCTCCATGACGCCCACAACTAGCAGTGGCACTTCATCATCATTTTATCGAATATCATATCGAATTAGAGTACATTTTAAAACCGATGGAAGTTAGAGTGTTAATTTCGCGTTCCAGATAAGTGCCGGCTGCCGAAGGTGCCTGGCAGTTGCCCAGACTCGCACCCGCGCTGGTACTACGACGCGCAGTACGAGCAGTGCGGCCAGTTCATGTTCAGCGGCTGCCTGGGCAACGACAACAACTTCGAAACCAAGGAGCTCTGCCAAGCCGAGTGCCAGCCTGACCGGGGCCAAGGTACGGACGAGCCACACGCTCTTCCGTACTACCAATTCCAGGATAAATATTCAAATTCATTTTATTCATTACAGCGACAATCAGTTTTTATTTTTTAATATGCAACTGTACCATAGTAATTATTTACTACAGCAAACTGCTAATTAAAAAGGCCTGAGGATAACTTGGCTGAATTAAAGCTCACCCGTGGTCAGCGATGGAAAGATTACATTATATTAGATTAAACTACCAAGTCAGCAGATAGCCCAGCTAGGATTTTTTCCATCATGTAATTTTATCGAAACCGAATAATCTTAATTCTTTGACTTCGTGTAAAATTCCAACTGGCCCTAAAACAGTTTGAAGACCTTTTTGTGTAACTTACTAATCTTGCTATACTTGTGCCGTATGCAGAGCAATGCGCGCAGAAGATGGAGCGCGGGCCGTGCAACGGCAACTTCGCGCGCTGGGGCTTCGACGCCGCCGCCGGCCGCTGCCAGCAGTTCTCGTGGGGCGGCTGCGGCGGCAACAACAATAGGTTCAGCTCGGAGGCTGCCTGTATGCTACGCTGCCGGCCGCTCGGCGAGCTGCAGCGTAAGTCGTGCTCAACAAACCCTTGACATTTTCCACTTTTGTTTTGCAGGCCCCCTAGCATATGGAATAGATTTATCCATTTCCCTGGCACCTGTTAAATTTTATCTCGTGCATGCATGTTAAGCCCGCTGCTGGGGAAAATATCGTATCGAGTTGAAGCAGCTGGGTGGAAGACGCGATATAACGTGTGTAAGATAAGATAGACGTTCTGTTGAGTGATGATTTGGGTGTAGGAATGGACACAAGGAGAATCTTTTTTTGTCCATCCGGCCTACACTAATAATTACGATGATGTTGATAAATTGAAGGTGATGAGAACGATATTGTCCTGTAGATATAACAATTGCACGACTACTGTGTGAATCTAGCGGGAAACACATTTATTTATTTACCACAATCCCTGAAAATATTTATACTTATTCTATTAACTCAACTATAATTTTGATTTGGGACTATGTTGACATTTGCACATAAAACCTCAGAATATTTTTTCCTTTTCCTTTAACTAATTTGCACGTTGGTTTTGGGAATAACTTACAACGTAGAATAGTGGTGATGGTTTTCCGTAGTTACTTAAACTTGTAGAAATTCTTCTTTTGCTAACACTTTCTAAAATACCTTGTATGCTCGAGCTTTTTTCAAAAACAAGGAACTATCTCCATTATATTATTTCAACAAGCAAACTATCTAAATCGCGAGAGCATACTAGGTGTCCAGAAGTCACCAGGGGTATGCACCCTGAAGTCTTCTGACTAACAACTGTCTATGCACGGTCAGCCGAGTGCACGCAGCCACAAGAGCCAGGCAACTGCACCGAGAAGCTGCCCGCCTGGTCCTTCAGCGTGCCAGAGAACAGATGCCTGCCGTTCTACTACACTGGCTGCGGAGGCAATGCCAACCAGTTCAACGACGAACAGAGCTGCGCCGAGGCTTGTCCTAGTGCCTTCGGTAAGTTCAATGGTCGTGTGACTCGTGTCTATAAACAATGATTGCGTGACGCTCGGATTGTAAGTATTATAGTCGATAGACTCAGAAGAGCCAGGATGTGTCCGGTGTGTATTTCAAATTACTGGTTAGAATTACTACTCATTGGTAATGTTCATGCATCAAGTCAACAAATAGTCGACTATTATATCACGGTGTGTGGGAGATATAAGTATTTCAAGGTATGTTGAAAATTTTTATGGTGCTTGGTTGTGAGGGTCGATATAACCCGTTTGGATATTATTTAGCTTAAACTCTCAATAGGTAGGTACTATTTCCCGCATGCTTCTTCTGTTTGCCTCCTTATTTTCTCTGTACTGTACTTTTACCTTGTATTAGTTTGTGCTATTAATAAAATCGTTTTCTGCAGTGCTCCATGTCATATGTTTTAGGGTTCCGCACCTCAAAAAGAAAAAAAGAACCCTCATAGGATCATTTCGTCATCCGTCTGTCTCTCTGTCAAGACCCTTTTCTTAGGAACGCGTGGAGGTATCAAATTGAAATTAATATCAAATAGTCAAGTTTGCAATCCCGTGGAGCTGTGAAAAAATCTAACTTCTAACCCAACGCAATCAAAATATACGGTCGTATATGCCGCATGTTTTGATACTCGCAGGGTACTTGGTAACAATTAAAGGGAATAATCCGAAAACCGTAAATTTGTAGTTCACGCAGCTAGTTGTAGTGACGGAACCCTACACTGAGCGTGGTCCGACATGCTCTTGCCTGGTTTTTATCAAAGAGTTTTGTATTAAAAACTAACAATACAAACTTATGTACAGAAAAACAAGTGTGCGAGCTGCCAGCGGTGACGGGCGAATGCTCCAACTACCGACTGAACTGGTTCTACGATCTCAGTAGCGAGAGGTAAGTTGACAGATTCTTGCATTTTTTCATTCCTCGTGGAAGAAATCTATGTCAAAGTAAACGAATCACATATTTTTAGTGTAATTGCTACAATAAAATAATGTGTATCAATATTTCTTGACTCTCTCAGGCAATAGTAGGGTGGTTTATAGGGTGATGTCGCTGGAGACGACGTTCCACATCAATTTTTGAATCGCAGTATTTGTTACTTTTTTGGTGCAACAATATGTAAATTAAATAACAAAACTGTTTTTTAAACCTAAGTTCATATTTGAATTTGTGGCGCGATTATATAGAGATGATAAAACACAAAGGTTCGATTAAATGAGTCTAAGGGCCGTATTAATAAACTCATCTCAAGTGTGATCCCCGTCACAAGATGCGTCAAAAATTACAGTTTTCTATGGACTGACGTTTAATTTGACGTATCTTGAGACGGGGATCAGAGTTGAGATGAGTTTATTAATACGGCCCTAAATGTTACACCCGCGATAGCTGAATCGCCCTAATCACAGTATATTTAGTTGAAGAACCTGAATCGTATACCGTAAAATAAGCTACAACATTTAAATGATGTTGTGTTGCATCGTCACTAGATGTCGCCAGTTCTACTACGGCGGCTGCGGCGGCAACGGCAACAACTTCCCCTCGGAGCAGGCGTGCCAGAGCAGCTGCGCCGGCATGCGCACTACCACCACCACGCAGCGCCCGACGCCACCAGCCGTCGACGCCGTATTTAGACAAGGTAACTCTTCACGCCACTACTACTATAGTTCTAATTGTATACTATAGCGGTAGTAGCTAAATAGAGCTAGAACCACAAACGTAGTCACTGATTGCACGAGTGTATTGGCTCATTCGGGCTAGTACAGACATAAAGTAGACAATCGGCAGGAAGTAAGTACTCTTGCATTTAGTACAACCAGCAAGTGCCGGTACGAGTAGTTTAAGGGTGAAGTCACATCTATCAGCATCGAATCGCATTTTGTAATACAAAAACGTAATTTTGTATTAAGATGCGTCCGCATCAATTCGCCCTTCCGCATCGATTCAGCTTCAGCATTAAATGCGTATAAGTGTAGCTATCCATTTTACATACTGAAGAATGCACATTCATGATAAAGCAAGGAGACAAAAGCATGCGAATGCACCCTTAAGCAGCTTGCGATGCGTATAGTGTGTCCAAAATTATCCAGCTAAATGCGATTCGATGCTGATAGATGTGATTTCACCCTAACTCTGTGCCCCTTCTACTACACGCTTTCATTCTCCTTCCAAAGAATCCTATTATTTTCTAAACGGCATTCTCTTCCCTGCTTACCGTCGCTAACGCCTTACTCCGTTCCATCTAACTCCAAGAATGTTGCTCACAAATGGAAAGACTAATTCTTTCCAAGTTTAAACTCTTTTTCTGTCTTAAATCGCAAGTGGGGCCACAAATAATTAAGAATTAGTAATACTTAGCTAAGTACGTTATCGTACAGGAATGACAGCAAATCTTTAAAACACCTAATTACACCATATTTTAAGGCAAATAAATGAATAAGACCGTCGGTGAATCGTGACCGTCGGAGCGTCGTGGTCAAGCGTACCCCGACGAAGAACGGGGAAAAGTGCTGATGGATGATGATGAAATGAATTTGACCCTGAATCTTTTGCAGAGTACTGTTTCCTGGAGAAGGACCCAGGCCCGTGTTCCGGCAACGAGACGCGCTGGGCGTACTCCGCCGAGCGCGGGGACTGCGAGACCTTCAGCTTCGGGGGCTGCGCCGGCAACCGGAACAGCTTCCCGTCCAGGGAGTACTGCCGCTACTACTGCCAGCCTGCGCAAGGTGAGCCCAGAGCTCAACTGAATTGACTTGAATTGTTTTTAGTACCTCGTGAATATTACAGCTGTCTACCTTCATCTCAGGCTCCAGCTGAAAACCAGCGCTGAGGCTCTGCCCAGCAACAAGTTGAGCTGGTCAGCCTTTTTGGCTGTAGTATTTCTTATTGTTTTTTGTATGTTTTTAGTTGTTTAGTCCATAGTTTCAATTAATTTTAGAAGTTACTTATTTGATTTATTATATTAATTGTATAATTGTATGTGTTTATAGCCGAATAAAATGTTTCTTTCTCTCTCTCTCTCTCAACTAGACATGCACGGCAATGGACACTTAAAGCCCATGGATGTAGAGACGGACTTGTTTATGACAAGGTTCTTTCGAAAAAATAGCAAAAACGTTTCATGGCATTAAAGTTTTCTTAGGCCCGTAGAACATTTGATATTGATAATATTATTTTTTTATAAGTATTGGTATTACTTGGTACCATCAGTGATTATTGTTGGTGTCCTTAGGCCGTATTATGAAGTGTCAAACAAACAAGTCAATTCCCACCCAGCGAAAGGGACAGCGCAGCGCTATAGCGCTATATCTTTCGCTAACTGGAACTTGGTAGCTTTTTACACCTCTTAATAAGGCTGATCTGATCCTGAGTAAGGAGTGAGTGACGTGGTGTCCGCAGACCTGTGCCAGCTGCCGATGAAGACCGGCGGCTGCGATGCCTCGATTCCGCGCTGGTTCTACGACGCCGCCTCCGACCGCTGCAGCCAGTTCGCCTTCAGCGGCTGTGACGGCAACGACAACAAGTAAAACTCTCCCTCTCTATATATATATATATATATATACACACACACATAAACATATCCAATAGATTTTATGTTACAATGGTGATCAATGTCTACACCAACATTTAAAAAACTTTAGTAATGCTTCTAAATAGGTTTTAACTGGTTGTTGTGTGTACAGCTTTGGAAGTGCCGAGGAGTGCGAGCGGCGTTGCCGCACCGGCCCGGCGCCCGAGCCGGCACCCGAGCCGGCGCCCGAGCCGGCGCCCGCAGAGCTCACCACCACCACCGTCGTACCGGTGAGCTATCATGCAACACCAACAGGGTCAATAGACTAGGCTGATTCATGGTATCGACCATCCACTTTAAAACAGCGAAAAGTGGGATTAATCGGTACGAGTACTTTATTGGTAAGCTCGCTTCATCGTCGACCTTATCCTGACTCTTTGGTCTCCACTAGGATCAAGAGCAAACCCATATAATTAATATAAAAAAATATGGGGCTGTTCCCAATCCCGCACATCACGCGTGAATGCACACTGCGGGCAAGAACTCGTACTATATCGCGAGATTCCTAGATTATTACTTATTTTGATACTATCACGAATGTACTTAGAAATTACGTCTTGGCGCAAGTTCTGGGCCTCTACAATAATGGAAATAATTCTTACTTACTTTATTTAAAAAATGACTAACTGTTGAGTTTCTTGCGGCGCTTCTTCTCAGCAGTGGTCTCCTCTTGGGAAGCGCTGGAAGATTTTGACGTGTAAAAGTGCCCGTGCGGCCTACTTACTGAATAAATATCTTTTATCTTTTTTTACTAACTAGGTACAGATATCTCAAGAATGCAAAGTTACTGGCTTGGAGCTATGCAGAGGGGTAGGACGCGTGTGGTACCTGGACCCAGCAACCGGCGCGTGCGCTGCTTACGACCCGCCCGCCGGGGAGGGGTGCGACGCGCGGGGGCTGTTCCCCTCGCCCGAGGCCTGCGAAAGGTCCTGCGGCGCCTTCAGGGGACTCGGTAAGTACCCACCATATTCAGACATTGTAGAATTTGAAATCAGTTCAGGATCGTACTTAATCAGGAACGTGCACGTACAAGTGTTACATTTTTCCTCGCGTGTGGTATGGTAAGTAGTTCTCCTCAAAGTTCTGGTGGGAATGCAGCCAAATATTGAATAACTAAAGAGCATATTATAGTTTAAATAGTCAGTGGGTACTTCTTCTTCCTCAACCTGTCGCCACCCAATGCTGTGTAGGTGTCTTCTAATGCACGCCATCTCTAGTGGGCACTACGAGTAGTTTATCCCGATCGTTGCAGACGTGTGTCGCTACCCGCTGGAACCGGGCCCGTGCTCGGAAAATCAGCCCAAGTTCTACTTCGACGCTGCAACGGGCGCCTGCGCACAGTTCACCTACGGCGGCTGTCACGGCGGCCCCAACCGCTTCTCCACTATCGACGAGTGCGAGAGCATCTGCAAGCCTGAGACAGGTGCCTTTCAATTTCTTATCTTATACGTATACATTTACGCTACGTTTTCGCGGCGAAATTTTTCCCGCATACCGTATACTACGAGAATTTTGTCTAATGTAGTAGTGACAATAGAATTTGCAACAAAAAATCGTTCACACGGCGTCCAAACGGGAACATCTCGTGTTCGAGAAATATTTTTTACCGTATACCGTACGGTTTTGTCACTGAGGATACGGGCGTCTTGAAACGATTTAATCGAATGCGATGCTCAGTGGCGCTTGTGTTTACGTTGTTTCATTCACACGAACAGGCTGGTTTCTCGTATACGAGTCGCGCGCGTGCAGTTGTCTTTGTGACGTAAGACCGCATAAGTAAAAAAATCGAATGAAATAAGCGCCGTGTGAACGGCCGTCTCGTATACGATGAAACCGCATACGAGAAAATATAGAATCGAATGGCCGCCGTGTGAACGTAGCGTTATTGCTTTGGATGAACAAGGATAAAGCATCCGCCACTCTCGGACTACGTATTTGTCAGAGAGTGACGAATGCACATTTATCCATAGCGATTATCCCGACACATAAAAAGCCCACAGATGATCACGGATACTTTTAGATCCTGTAGCTTCTTTCGTGCAATTAGCCTTTGCATGTTGTTTTTCCCTTCACCAAAAGAGCGCTGGTTATCACAGAGGGCATAGGCAGTGTATTTAAGTTAGCACACGGCCACCTCTTAGAATCGAACTAGAGACCTTGCAGTTCACGAGTCGACACGATACTTCAAACCACTATGCCACTGACGCTCACTTTTATGTCACTTAAATCTTTCGGTCGGCCAATTTTTTTTTTGTTAATTATGTCATCACGAACGCCGTATTCTTAAAGTAAATGACAGTGCGGTAGCTCTTAAAACAATCTTCTGCTTTGTATCTCTCAATCGCTCTCATGCGAGTCTAACCCAGAACCTGAAAGTATTTTTAAAACCTATTGCACTGTACTTATACCACAAACCCTGCCTTGACCGCAAGCCCTCGGAGCCTAACCACCCCGTTCCCCAGACCCGTGCCAGCAGCCGCCCGAGCGCGGCAACTGCATCGAGTACCACTTGCTGTGGTACTACGACGCGGCGCGCGACGACTGCAACCAGTTCGCTTACACCGGCTGCGGCGGCAACCAGAACCGGTGAGACTTGACCTCTATATTATACTAGCAAAAGCCTGCGGCTTCGTCTTCATAGAAATCGTTTATCTTGTTTCCCGCGGAACTCTACAATTTTCTCGGATTTTTTTATTATTATTTTTAATTATTAAAGCCTTTTTATTTCCCTTTACATATGTAGTTACATTGTTCACTTATTTATATCTATTGTTAGTGATATCTTAATTATTACAATTAATTATATATATTATATTTTATAATTTTCTCGGATAAAAATTGTCAATCCAAGATATGGGGGTGTGCCAAATTACATCTAAATCCGTTCAGCCGTCGTGATTGAAACAAACTAAGTCTAAGTCTAAAAGGAAAATGTATGACATCGTAAACACTGAATAGTGTCCTAATACTTACGAAGAACGACAAGACATTAACAGAATGTAAGACATTTACATTCATAATTCATAATTCATAAATCTTTATTGCTTGAAATAATGTTTTACAATAAGGTCTTAATTTAAAAATCAATAGTTCATTATTTCACCAAAGAGGTATACAATTAATAAATAGCTTAGAATATAATTATTTTATACAATTAATTATCATTATTTTATTTAAATTCACATGTCATACATAATATCACTTATTGCCTACCATTATTTTATTAAAATTCATATGTCAAAATATTATAACCAGATATAACGTAAAATACATTAAGCATCAATAAAAAAAAGAATAATAATATACATAAATCCAATCCAATAAAAAAAAACCATTAATTCATTGCACATTTTATAAAATAATCGTCCAAAGAATAAAAACACTCATCTAATAAAAACTTACTTAACAATCGATAAAATTTATTATTTGGAAGATTTGTCCATGTCATTGGTAAAGCGTTATAGATTCTGATAGCCATTTGAAAGCAGTTTTTTTTATTAAGCTGTAATTTACATTTAGGTACTACTAAAGCCTTATGAGTGACAGTACGTTTTCCTTTGTTATTTTTTGTTTCGAAGTACTCCATGTTGCTTCTTACAAACTTGCACACCTCCAAAATGTACAGACTTGGAACTGTAAGTAGCTTGTGCTTCTTAAACAATGGCTTACAAGAATCTGTCCACCTTAGGCACCAAATTGCTCTAATACACTTTTTCTGAGACAGTAATACTCGTTGAATATTATTAGTAACTAATTAATTAATAGGTAATAACGTAGTAAAGGTAAAGGTAGTAACTAATTAATTAGTATACATTATTAGTAACTAATTAATTAATAGGTAATTATACATTATAACGAAAATAGCATGGTTATTGCATAGTCTGTTTGTCGCAGGTTCGAGTCTCGCGACGAGTGCGAAGGACAGTGCAAGAGATCGCCGGCGCCTGCGCCGCCCACGACCACGCCCCGCGCTGAGGTCGCGACGCCCGCGCCGCGGCCCGCTCAGGTGACTTTTACTCTGTTTTACTTAGTAAACTTCTGTAGTACTTAATAAAGTAAATTTTAGTAAACGAAATTCGTGACATTCATCAGCTAACAGAAACAAAACACGGTGCCAACAAGTTTTATTGCATACGTGTATAAACTTGTATCTACAAACTGATGAGAATTACTCTGGCTATTAGTTTCATTCTGCGAAAGTTAACTGTAGAAATCAAGTAGGTAGCTGTTCCAATACAATCGCAAGCCTATTTCTGTTTTAATTAGTATTGCCAAAACTACCATATTTAATTTTGAGAAACAGCGGAAAACTAAAGGGAAATTCCTAGTCTGGCAATCCTTAGGGATGCTTACTCGTGTGTCTAGTGGATATATTCCAGAACGCTTATACCTGTCCCCCCTCCCTCCGCCTCTTGCATAATCCAACTGTTACCTCCCAGCCCACGGACGAGTGCCGTACGCCGGAGTCGCTGGAGCCGTGCGGCGCGCCAGTGCCGGCGTTCTACTTCGACGCGGCGCGCGGCGCGTGCGCGGAGGCGCCCAACGGCGCCTGCCGCTACGCTGGCAGCTGGCGCTCCGAGGAGGAGTGCGAGCGCAGCTGCGGCGCCTTCAAGGGCATTGGTGAGTTATTTTTACCCGGCTGTCTAAAGGAGAGTAATGTTTTAGCTAAATGTATGTGTGAGACGGTGGATTAAGGTGTAATTTTCAGTGCTTTTGAAGCGTTTTCAGCAGGCTTAAATATAATTTCAGCCCGATTTAAAGATAGCTCCACTACACACCAAATTATCAAGATTGCGACCAAGTTGCCGTTAATGTTAGGCAGCTGCTGTGTGCAACAAGTTTTCAGTCTGTTTCTGACTTTCACATTACGCTATAACCTGAAAACCCGTTTTCAGGCGATTGAGAATTGAGTACATTTCAATATATGGCGAATTTTCTGTAGTAAGAGTAAAAGAGATGAGAGCATGATTTAGAAAGACAGCAATATTTAAAATCTTCCTTAAGCGTGCGAAAAAGATATCGCGATTGTGAAGATGGTAGCAAATATAGCAATGCGTAAAACCTACCAGCACCATGAATGTTGCAGACGTGTGCCGCATGCCGCTGGATCCGGGCCCGTGCCGCGAGCGCCCCGCCACCAAGGTGTACTGGGACATGCAGGAGCGGCGCTGCAAGGACTTCACGTACGGCGGCTGCCGCGGCGGCCCCAACCGCTTCTCCTCCTACCAGGAGTGCGAGGAGGCCTGCGCGCACTACGCCCTGGGTAACATCTGTTCTAAGCACGTAGTAATCTATATCAGTACGATTGTGATTAACATCTTTATTTAAGTTACCTTTAGGCGTGAGAAGTTAAAATAGGCTTTTTAACAGTGGGCCTAACAACTAAAGTAACAAATATTTCCCTAAGGGCCTGTTTCACAATCGATAAGTAAATTCATCTGTCAGTTAAAGATAGCTCTCTCCTTGTCAAAATAGACAAGTGTAAGAAAGGGAAAGGGTTAAATTTATTTGACAGATATGCTTTACTTGACGATTGTGAAATAGGCGGTAAATATAAATTTACTTGCGTTTATCTAACATATTTTCGAATCTATTGGCACCTTTATTTTAGTCCTAATGCGAAACTTCCATTCTGAATCACGATTTTAAATTCTCACAGCCTATATAAAAACTTACAATATTTAGAATACCAATAAAACGCTAATTTTCAACTCTTTCTCAACTAATAACTTCTTCAACACCAAGTTGTGTAACTCGCTTGATGGCTTGGGCCCGTGTATGGCATGTGGGTCAGTAACCGTGTCGCCCAGACCCGGCGTGCCGGCTGCCGGCGGCGGCGGGCGCGGCCTGCGGCGCGGGCGCGCGGCGCTGGTTCCACAGCGCGCAGCTCGGCGAGTGCCGCCCGTTCGTCTACCTGGGCTGCGGCGGCAACGACAACAACTTCCTTACCTTCCAGCAGTGCGCCACCCGCTGCAGCCCGCCGCCCGGTACACCTTCGCTTTCCATCTAGACGTGCCATAATTAACTCATTCACCGCTACAGACGACGCCGGCGCTTTCACTTTGGATGTTGTCACGTCGGCAACATTTGATACAACATTTAATCTTGCTTGTGGTTTTTAAAGTTTAAATAGGATGCGGCGGTGGCATTTTAATAGTATCTTTTTTGGTTTTGGACAGCCTCTTCGCAGCTACACCGCACCGGCAAAGCAATGTGCATTACTGATTTGGCCCTAGCGTCGAACACTACTCACGCTTTTTGCATTCACGCTTTGTGTACGCTTGTTTTTGTTGTTTAGTTTCATGTACGCCCGAGCTTATAAAGTTACACGGGTGAAATACAAATAAGTACCTAAGAAACTAATAACTTACTTTTGTGAAACTTAACAATATCCGTTATCTCCCTTAGTTAGGAGTAGAAATATGACTATATAATGTCTGTTGTCCGTCATAGCGACACTAATTAATTGTAAGATAGCATGGGAATAAATTAACAAAGAATAAAATGTCTAAAAAAACATTTCCTAAAATAAAATCTATTCCTCCCAGATGATATAGACAACGAGATCTTCCCCGGTAACTGCCGTGCGGCGCAGGATGCGTGCGCGGCGCTGCACTGCGAGTACGGCGTGCAGCGCATGCGCGGCGCTGATAACTGCGAGACCTGCACGTGCATCGTACGCGAGGCGAACTGCACCAAGCTCGAGGAGGAGTGCGCCAACATCATGTGTCACTACGGCTCCAACATTACCAGGGACGCAGATGGCTGCAGAAGGTAAGAATCAAATTAAGTACCTAAGTATGACTAAGGATAGGACATAGGACTAAGGACTAAGGTGGTCGACATTGCTCGGAACGCTAGCAAGCTGAAATGGCAGTGGGCTGGTCACATATGTCGAAGAACTGATGATCGATGGACCAGATCGCTTTTGAGTGGAGATCACGCACGGGCAAACGCAGTGTAGGTAGGCCGCCAGCTAGATGGACGGACGACGTGAGGAAGTTTGCTGGGAGGGTTGGATGAGGGAGGCCCAGGATCGAGCCAGTTCGCGAGCCATGTTAGAGGCCTATGTCCAGCAGTGGACTGCTATAGGCTGATGATGATGATGATGACCTAAGTAGGTATGGTACAGGTGTAAAGCATACCTACTACTTCGTATTCGGTCGTGAAAGGTCATACTTATCTTCGTTTCTCAGTCAGCTTTAGCATTGCATAACCGACGTGTGTCGCAGATGCGGCTGCCTGCAGCACCCGTGCACCGAGCGCACCTGCCCCGCGGGCCAGCGCTGCGTGCCCACCGCCGAGCGCGACCCCGTCACGCAGGACGTGCGGTACAACGCCGACTGCAGGGTCGGTGAGTACACGACGCTATGTAATTTATCCTGGATTAAACGCAAAATTGTAACGGTGAGATCGAATTAATAGCTCGATCGTCATATTAAGTTGGGTCCGACAACGCATACTTACTGACGTGACACTGACAAGTTCGAACGCGATTCCCTCCCGCTTCGCTCCCAGTCGAGCTTCTTGTGATGATGAAAATGTGTCGTCAGAAAACAAGCCGGGAGCGTGTCCGGCGGAGGCGGCGCCGCCGGGCGGCTGCCGGCGCGAGTGCGGCGACGACGCCGACTGCCGCGGTGACGCCAAGTGCTGCGCCGCCGGCTGCAGCCACCTGTGCCGCGCGCCTGTCGCGCCCGCGCCTGAACTCGATGAGCGAATGGCTGGTAAGCACTATCCTCATTTTATTTAAGAGCTTGCCAATTTTCTCTAGGCATTCTTCATTTCATAATTGGCCTTTTCTCTTATTAAGCAAAACTAAATCAACCTAGGTCTTTCTTTCACTCTCTTTCCTTCGAATTTGCCCTTCAGAATGTTCATTAAGAAACCGTCGTGCTGTGACAATTCAGGTGACTTCATCATCTTTTAAATTTACCAAAGATCTGATTAGAAATCGGATTCTGTTGCGGAGCATAGGTTCAGATCCTACCGACTGCGCCATATAAATATTTAGATGTTCGGGACACAGCCAATTAAAGATGAGCTTTGGCTGATGTTTATTTTTACAAGGTATTGTGAGTTAACCTTCATATTTCAATCATCATTATCATAACCTCTATAGCAGACGAATACCTATATTTGAGGTGTTAAAACTCTTCATTCGGTGACTGTACAAACCGTTACAAAATAAGAAATATTTATTGTTCCGGAACGGTAAGTTCGTCCACGTACGAGTCAATGTGAATCTGTTTGGTTTAAAACTAACCGCACTATGCAGAAGCGCCCGCGGCGCCCCAGCCGGACCCGCAGACGGAGCGCGAGGTGGCGGCCCAGGAGGGTGGGCTGGCCACGCTGCGCTGCCTGTTCCACAGCAACCCGCCGCCCAAGATCACCTGGAAGAGGGGCGAGATCACGGTACCGCTGCCTTTCACTACTTTTTAAATATTTTTTAATATAAATTTTCGTTAATTTCACCAGTTCGCTTACATCCAAAGGATCTTGTTCATAGATTTTTCCAGTTTTCTGCAATCGTTAACGTTCACAATATGCAACTTATGGTCTTCAGCAGATAGTGAATCTCTCAACCTTTGCAATTAAAACTTGATCCAGATCGACGGAGACAAGGACCGCTACCGGTTGACGTCGGACGGCGCGCTGGAGATCGTGTCGCTCTACCGCAACGACTCCGGCGTCTACATCTGCATCGCTGAGAACGAACTCGGCACCTCGCAGCAAGAAGTCGAGCTCAAGGTCCAAGGTAAGTGCCAACTGCCCTCCCACCAGAAGGCGTGTAATGATTTGTTAAAACCCGCCAAATTAGAGTCTTGGGGATAGAGCTATAAGGGTTATATCTCTGTACCTTTCTCTGGAAATTGTCAGGTTTGGACAGTTCATACTTATTTCACAATCATCAAGTTGACGGGACAATCCGGTTACATTGTAAAGTCAACGGGTGTCTTTGCTGGGGTTTGTATAAGCTTCGCAATGTATACCTATTCCAGATTGTTTCATGTAATGTCAACGTCTGATTTGTGAAGCAGAAATCTGATAGAGATTCCTGAAATGAGCTACCGTAAAAAGACCTGCAAAAAAGATCAGACTTGTATAAGCAGGTTTATATTGGTAGAAAATGTAACCGTGAGAGAACCATCAGTGGGCTAGCATCGGCATTCAAAGCAGACCAGCTAGTTAAGTGCGTGTGGTTTCTTATGCATCACAAAATGTCTCTACAAACACGTTTAGTGATAACCGAGAAACTGCGTGCTGTGGTTCCTCCAAAATATTTTTATCTATTGCTTACATTGAACTTGAACCATATATTTCAATATCCTGGTCGCTGACTGTGTCGGAGCTCGCGTAGATATGACCTAGGAGCACAGGTGATGGTTGCAACATTGACAACACACATGAATGATTTACTTCCAATAGCATGATCTTTTAGCCTCTCGACTTCACTAAACTTGTAGTTAGAACTGTCTTTTTTGTCTCTTTCTGTCTTTCTTTTGCATAAATAACTATCTCTTTTGAATAATACCTATAGATAGGGGTGAATTTCAAAAATATTGTAGGTAGGGTACCTAATTAAAAAAGTAAACAGACTTCTTCCCATATTTTGAAATTCACCCTTACTTGATCGATACAAAATGCCAAGAAGTAGTTTGCAATCTGCGCATAATCGACACTGATGTCACCAGTTATATTTCTGCTACTAAACAAAGAGTAAAAACCACACAAAAAGATATTCTCCTGTCGGTCTTGTAATAGAGATGAGTCTCGCTGGACACCATTTATATAAGTTTTAAGTACCTAATAAATAAATTATTTTATGATTGTATTATCGTGCCCAAGTACTTCGCATTATTTACTTATATGGGTAACATGCAAAGGTTATCAGTAACGCCACATAGATTAAACAGATCGTTGTCTAAGTTGTAAACAAATTAGCCAAGTCGCCACCGCTGATAGCCAACTTCCATGAAGTGGAGCTCATTTCTACAGCAGTCGTCCGCAAATACATTTTCGTTTCACTTAGATTAAAACGCTTGGTACCTAGATAGTAACAATTGAAGTACCTACCTAGCTTACTTCATTATTTCTAAGTTCGTACAGTAAGATCCTTAAAAATTCTGTCTCGACAAAGATCGGGAAATATGACAAGAATAATAAAAACATCGCATTTGTAGTTCGGACCAGTGACCGCGCAATGTTCCGCGTCAACAGTCGCTTATCTTAATACGATTAGTGCGGGTTACGTGCGTTCTCCGGGCGTCTTCTGCTGACTCTACCGCCTTGTGATAAGGTCGAAAGGTCGGCGGGTGGCAGATTAGGGAGAACTCGCGCTCAGAAGTCCGAGAGCCATGGGAGCGCGCGCGTGTGTCTGTGTGCTGGCGCTGCTCGCGAGCGCCGTGGCGCAAGGTTGCAAAACACTTTACACCGGCATTTTTTATCGTCTTCCACGTTTATTTTGAACCTTCCTGGGTTATTCCTGAGTCATTACGTCGTTAAAGTACCATTAAAATAACAAGGGAATCTTCATCCTCAGTTTACTGTTTGTTTCTGCTACATTACAGTTTTTTTAATTATCCATTATAAATAGAAGTAAATGACAAAATATTTAAAAAATTATCCAGGAATGTACAAAATAAAATTCACTACATTTGTACTTGTCTTACATTTTCCGTAGTTTAGTTTAATAATCTAACACTGAACTTGTGAATGCACTCGCCCTAACCACTTTTAATAATAATAATGGCCGGTCGGTACTACAGTACGGTACGACAGTACATACCAGGGGATCATGACGATCGAAGAGCATTCACAAATTCTAGTAGAAGGTAGTCGCTAACACGCGGGGGTGATCAGATCCGTCGCCGCAAGCGGCGGGCATCGCAGGCCCGCCGGAGGCGGTCGTCTCCGGCGAGGTGGGCCGGCCGCTGAGCATCCGGTGCCTCGTGTTCGGGTTCCCGACGCCGTCCGTCGCCTGGTACCGTGGGCCCTCGGGCCCCATGGTGCCGTACTACAGCGAGCAGTACGAGGCGCGCGGCAACGTGCTGCTCATCCGCGCGCTGGACGTGGACGCGCTAGGGCTGTACACGTGCCAGGCCTACAACGGCATCGACAAGCCGGCGCTGTGGACCGTGGAGGTGCGCGCGCCGCGCCGCGACGCCGCCTGGCCCGCCAGCCGCTACCTGCAGCCGCTCGCGCAGCGCCCCGCGCGCCCCGCGCCCGCGCCCGCCTCCACCACCGCGCAGGCCATCGTCGAGTACCCCTATGTGCCCGTCTTCACCGGTAAGATTAGAACAGCACGCTAAACAACAGATGTTACCGTTCGTGTAAATTAATAATATCGGAACGAATACTTGTGCTATGAAAATATGCTTTCTAACTTCACTGTAGAAACTTAGTGCACGCTGCATGCTTTGTGTTTTGCATGACCCTTCCGAACTAAAAGTGACAGAACATTACACATCACATTTCGCGTCAGAATTCTCGATAACCTAATGATGTTTCCGGGTGCGAGGGGGGTAATGCCTGATACGCAATCGTATAATAGGTGTTGTGCGTATGCACTTTGATAACGATGTTATACCTTAAGACCTTCTGTAGCCGAAACTTATGTTCTGAAGAAACTTTTCTGGCCATTGAAGGTCAGGCGGTTACAGCGTTCGAAGATGATATATTATGAACTTTTCAGACCGAGTGCAGTATTATTTTTATTAGTCAATTATCTTTGTAAAATCGGTATTCTGCATTGTCTGCGTCTGCGCACCCGGGTGTCGCTGCGCATTCGGTCTACCAACCATTATGTCCCTCTAAAACCGTCGCTGTTTAGTGCCGGTCCACACGGCGCTGCAGCCGACGACGACGACGCTGGCGGCGGGCGCGGAGCTCAGCCTGCCCTGCGAGGTGGACGGCCATCCCGAACCGGACGTCTACTGGACCAAGGACGGCGCGCGCCTGCAGCCCAGCGAACGGCTGCAGCTCACAGGTACCCACCGCACTTCTTGCATATACTGACAACAACACAGTTAACAGTCCACTAATGGAGTAATGAGGCTTATTGTAAGGTGACAAGATTTATATCAGTCTTCACGGCTTAATGCCTCAACCGATCGATGTGAAATTTGGTACAAAGACAGTTTATATCCCGGCGAGAGACAAATGATGGTTTTTATTCCGCGTTACACGACTTCTGTGGACGGTTTGACAGGCGAAATCTAGCTAGTAGGTACATGGAGCTTATATGTTGTTAGTATAAATCAGTAATACACAATTCTTATTTCTAATAAAAAAAAGTAACCTTCCTTCGTGGATCACCATAATATGTTTTATTATTTTAGTATAATATATCTACGATTAGATGTACCTATTTGTTTCGCCATTATTCTCTGAGCTATTTCTTTTTACAGGTACCTAAAACGCTTACTAGGTATAGGTATACTCATAATTGTGACTGCAAAAAAATGTTAACCGCTGCAATTAGAAAGAGTATCAAGTTGTATGGTAACTGGGTTGTGTTACAGCGGCGCGGCTGACGCTGCGCGGCGTGACGCTGGCCGACGGCGGCGAGTACGGCTGCCACGCCCAGAACGAGTTCAGCTCGCACAGCTCCTCTGTGGCCATCACCGTGCAAGGTACAGCTTCCCTTGCAGCGCCAAGCTGCTGTGCTGACGGCACCAACAATCCAACGGGCAGTCTTTAGGACTCGCTTTGAGATTCAAATATTATGGCTCCTTTCAATAAACCGCATACCTATTTGTATGTAAAACGGCGGTTGAAAGAGCGATTTACCTAACACATAATCAATTTCTACATTTCTGCTATCTCCGTAGACCATTGAAGGTCATGAGTGAAAGCATATTTGACGCTATTTTGTCCGAAAAGTGTAACTGAATTTTTAGGTGTTTTTTTACAAGATGACCCACCCAGTTGGCACTCGTTAGTTTGACAAGCAGATTACTAATCTCTACTTGTCTCTGTTTTAGACTGGTAGAGAATGCCTTAAATGGCCGAAATCCGCCATTTTTAATTACTTTGTGTAAATATAAATTAATAAATGATTGCGTAAAAAAGTACAGTTGGCAACAAAAGCTTGTCTCAAAAATATGTATATTTAATATTTGCAATGTATTTGTGCGTGTGTTGCAGAGCTGTACATCCCGGCGCAGTGTACGGATAACCAGTTCTTCGCCAACTGCCAGCTCATCGTGCGCAGCAAGTTCTGCAACCACAAATACTACTCCTCGTGAGTACACCTTCTCATTTCCCTTCAACCAGAACATTGGCAATAAGTGCCACTAAAATTCCCAAACGATCAGAAGAGAAGATTGGAATTTCGGGATATTACATATCAGTTTTATGAAATCCTTAACATTAGTAACTTACCCAGTATTTATCATCAATATATCAGCAGTGGTTGATCCACGGGGTGGTCAGGTAAGTCATGTTCAGAAAGTAATTAATCGTGTTGCGATCAAAAAATAAAAACAACCTAATTTCGGCGTTCGGTCGTTAGGTGACCACCCCCTAAACTGAAGGCTGCGTCCGCGCCTGCATATCAGCCGGCATACGTCCATTTCTGGATCTGGCCTTTCTCAAGGATCTCCAGAATTAAGAAACTTGAATCAACAGAATCAAATACGAGTACAAATACATACCTATTCAGTATTCACGAAATGTACTTGGGTTGTAGTCACCACACGGGATTGTTGAGCCACTATAGAACCCTCTCACAGAAAGTCGACGGAAAATTTTGACGTAATTTCTTTTGAGTGACTTGACGTTGTCATTATGACAGGGTTCTATGGTGGCTCAACAATCCCGTGTGGTGACTGTATATGGCTGGAGCCTGTTCTCAACCTGAAAATGATTCTGGTTTTATTACACGTATAAACCCTTACCCGTTTGTCTGTTATATTCAGATTCTGCTGCAAGTCGTGCGTGGAGGCAGGCCTGCTCAACCCGCAGGACCTGCAGCTGCAAGCCGACCAGTCCTGGATGAAGAAGTAGCCGCGACTCGAGCCCCCCAGACATAGCCGTGTACGCTAGACCATCCGGTGACGTCGACGACTCGGTGTGCCTTGTAGTTTTACTAAATTGTAGTTTGTTAGCATTTTGTTACATATGTTTACGCTAAGTCATGTCACCGCGTGGCCTGCAGTAGGTACATTAGAGTTTTTAGTAAATATTGACCGTGAAGTCGGGTCAGTCGCGCACCGAAACGGGATTCTGTTAACAAATTAACCGTCACAAGTGCCATATACATTCTTACTCATGCATTTCATTACGAGTTTACTTAGTTATTTATTGGTAAAATTGCAATCGGAATTACTAAAATATTTTTAAGTCGATACTACTGAGCAGAACATACCAATAGATTTACTGTAGATAGGTGAGTATTACTTTAATTGTGTATGTAAATAAATAGTTAAATAAACAATGTCACAAGAAGCTCCATCTGTGATGGATTGAATGTAGTTAGAGGCTAGTTTTGTAATCTACTTAGATATTGTATAGTTTAATTTGTAATACGGAATATGCATGATTATTTTTTGCTTTAATAAAAAATTCATTCATGTAACAAACAGTAGAGAAAAAATATTTTTCGAATAACTATAAAAATAACCAAGATATAAGCCATTAAAGATCTGTTTATATATATTTCTAGCTAAACAGAATTTTACATGGAGTATATTATGGTCGTAGTGCACGCTGACGTCATAGTACATGTCGGATCCTCTCTGTGTAATTAGTAGTATTTAAATGCTTATATTATCTGTATTTTTTGGCCGATTTTTATTTCACTTTTTGCATCTCTTTTACGGTATATTTTGTTAAGAAATGCGATAAAAAATATCATGCATATTCCCTATTGGTCTCTGGAATTATTTCCATCCTTATAGAATCGTAAGTCTAAGTGTCAGTTCAGGATGTAACCAGAATTAGGTAATTTCTTGGAGGAGCATTTACATATAAACAGAAAAATAGTACACGTTAAATCATCATCGTTAGGTTAAGAGCAAAATTAGGTGCTGTTACTATCATATTTTAAAGGGTATCCAAGCACTAACGCAGCAAAACCCGAGGCCAAATGTCCGCCTAGTTGGAACTCGAGCGAAGATAGGACACTATCTATCTAAGTAGGTTATCAATGGCCATATTTCAAGTCATAGTGGGAGGAAATAAATTATTTATTTCTAAGTATCTAGTAGATGGACTAGCGTTAGTTAATGCAATAAGCTAGAGCTAGGGAGTCATAATAATTTGTTAACTAGGTAAGGGAATTTTATTTTGTGACAACATTGTAAATAGAAGAAATTAAAGCTTATTAGTGAAACTTTTGTTTTCTTTAAAACTGTCACCGTTATCTTATTTCATCTTATCAGGCTTTTACACGTAAACAGGAAAACTAATATTCCGGGGACATTGTTTACCAGAGCGGCTAGCACATCCTTTTCCTCGCTTGTCGCTCAGTACCTCTCTATCGTTATAGTCTAGTTAGAAAGGGAGATTTGAGTGACAAACAAGTCACGGACTAGTTGTAACAGTTGTGTCAAGATACATATACTAATTAATACATACAGAAAACTAAGTACGAGGGGCGTTCAATAAGTGTTCATAATCGGTGGGAGATATGTAAATGGTTATATTTTAATGGGAATAAGGACACATTCTATATTTGCAAACGTTCATTAACGTCATTTAATTGTTTTATTTTAACCCTATGAAAATAATTTTACTTTTGGAGGTGCAATTTTGTACTTTCACGTGCCTTCACTGAGTCATCATCAGCTCGTGATGTCTATGTAGTTGGTTTTGAACATTAGTGTATGAGAAGTAGTAGTCAAAAGTTAGGACTAAATAACATTGGGATCGGTTATCAGTTCAGAACTTTGGTCGGAGAGCAACACCCTGCTGAATTGGAATTTCATTTCCAGCTTTTTTTTATATTTTTCCATAACTATGACAGAATAATATTATATAACTCTCATAGATTAACTTGAACTTACTTATAGATTATTTACTCATAGATTATTTGAGCTCAATTGCTAAAAGCTAATGTCACAGTATTTATTTGTAGGCCTCAATAATCTTGGAAATGGCCGAAAAAACCACCTTGAATTTTGGTGACAGAGCTGGAGATAAAAAAATCCACTGCAAAGATAACTTGCCTAGGCGCGGAAAGTAAGGGATTTCCTGACGAGGTGGTTAGCAGGCCGAGCAACAGCGAGGCCTGCTAAAATACGAGTCAGGCAATCCCCCCTTTTCGCCGAGGCATATAGGTATAATGCTTTTCTCAAACATGTGAGGAAATGATACAAATATATTTGTAAAAAGTAAAATTAATATTTAAAGTGATGTTAGTCATATTAGGACAATTTGTAAACGAAATTGTTATGGGTTTTCCAGGAACATTTATAAAACAACAAGGGAGAGAGTAATCTAGTACTTAATTTAATATGAATCAGCAAGACAATTTACAATAAAGCGACCCTTCAGTTGCCATCAAAAAACAAAAGCCCAAGCATCTTTCTTTTTTACTACAAGCGTGGAGGTTGCAGTTCGAATCCCTTTCAACTCGGCGCCGGTAGAGGGCGCTTCGTGTTGCTAACACGGCCATGCTGCATCTTGCCTGCCCTCAGGCACGTTAGACTGTAACATACATAAAATAAAATATTTTAATGTTTACAACTGTAGTTTTATTTAACACACTCATTCTCCATAAACCGACTCGGTCATCATGCCATGAAGTATTTATCAGCTTTAGTTTTGCTCGCACTCATCACTGTCCCTTTAGACTTAGGTTCGTGTGAATATGTGAGGAAAACCTTTGCATACGAGTCATTTCAGGTCAAGGTTCACCTTTAGGCTTAGGATAAACCACCAACTTAATCAGTATTGTCCCTTTAGACTTAGGCAACGTCTGAATTAGTTTGTATTTGACCAAAAATGCCAAGAAAGAGATACTTCAATATGATGCCAGCCTTTTTTTTAAATAAGTATCAACAACCAATTGGTTCTTACTTTATGGATTACACAACAAAAACAAAAACCATGTATGAATAATTGATGTAAATAACTAGGCAACTAATTACTCATATATGTATAATAATTATACCTTTATACCTTGCTAACACGGTCCGTCGTCTTGTTCCAATTCGTTAATATATTATTTATCCATGGCTTCATGTTTTCAGCCGCTGCGTTCCCTATATATAACTTAGTACTCCTTGGAGTCTAGGAACGAAATACGTTTTGTTTCTTGTTTATCCCCTTTTGCATTCAGGGTTGAGTTCGCATTCTTTTTAAAACAAATCGATTCGGAATGACCTAGCTTCCCACAAAACTCACACTTGACACTACACTGAATTCTTTTATGATTACCCCAACAGTTAAAACACTCGAGAGGCTTGCGATAAATGGGCGACCCTGCACTCTGTTGACTTGAGTTGGCAGGTAGCGAAACCGGGTTGGTTAAAACAGTAATCGTCTGACTTGACGATTGATCTACGGAGGATAGTTTAACAACATTATCACGACTCGCAACATGTTGGGATACTACCGTTTTTGCAGTTTTTGATTTAAAGGTGCGACTGTGTAAAAATCCCGCTAAACTGTCACAAGATTGAAAATGACGCGCTGATGTTACTATCTCCAATACTCATACTCATACTCATTTATTTATAATATCAAAATATTACATATCAATTTATTATGATTATTATTATTATTTGTTATAATTATTATTTATATCATTTTTATTACTTTTACTTATTGTTCTTTTTTATATTCCCGATTATAATCGAAATAATATCGCAATCCGAGAAATTAAGGCGTAAATTATCTATTTTAGCCTTTTGCTCGAAGAAAAACGCGTATAGGGATTCGTTCTCTGATGGTTTCCGTTCAACAACTTCTTTAAGAAGTTCGTAGATATTACGTTTTACTTGAAACGTTGACCTAATTTTAATTTTCCAATGTCTCCATGTCCAAGTAGTCCAACTATGATCGTTACGTAACAGTGAATCGTACCATGTTTTCGACGAACCCTTTAGCTTATTTAAAGCTTGATAACGGATCATACTATCAGTCCAAGAGAATGTATTTGCGTAAGATTCTATCACATTTAGCCAGGCAGTAACGTTATCTTTTAAAGGGTCAAATTCCGGTATCATGTTATGAAGTGTAGCAGCATTCGTACTCACAGTTTCAATTCTTGTTTTCCGTGGTACCTTTTTCGACCTCTTTTTCTGTCTTTTCGGGGGCGATGGCGTGCGTTTGCCTCTGCTCGCGCTGGAGCTGGAGCGGGAACTCGAGCTAGAACTCGAGCTCGACCGCGCCCGTCTTCTCTTACCCATTATCAGTGAGCGTACTTTATCAAAAGTTCTTTTATCCCACTTCTGATATAAAACAACAAGGGAGAGAGTAATCTAGTACTTAATTTAATATGAATCAGCAAGACAATTTACAATAAAGCGACCCTTCAGTTGCCATCAAAAAACAAAAGCCCAGAGGCCCTATCTTTCTTTTTTACTACAAGCGTGGAGGTTGCAGTTCGAATCCCTTTCAACTCGGCGCCGGTAGAGGGCGCTTCGTGTTGCTAACACTTGCGCTTTCAACTTGGAATTCGTCTCGCGTCAAGCTCATGCAATACGAGGGTGACACTGAATCTTCAATAAAATCCAATGTTTTGACTTTATCTTCCGCCATTTTATTGGCAAAATGTTGCACGTCAACCCAACGGTGACGGATCAGCGTGCGCTACGGGTATGCGCTTATATCAAACCAGTTTGAGCGCATGCGCTATTCCATGCGCTGTGGTTGCAGAGGCTTGCGTCACAGGAAAGCGCCTTTCCGCTCATTTCCTCTGACGCATGCCTCTGCAACCACAACGCATACAATAACGAATGCGCTCAAACTGGTTTGATATCCGTCACCGTTGGGTCGACGTGCAACATTTTGCAAATAAAATGGCGGAAGATAAAGTCAAAACATTGGATTTTATTGAAGATTCAGTGTCACCCTCGTATTGCATGCGCTTGACGCAAGGCGAATTGAAATCTTGAAAGCGCAAGTTGAACATGAATGCGCACAGGTGTGGACATAGCTTATTACTGTCCAGTTTACTAACTAGGAATGTTGTTGTTATTATCCTTTCCTTGAAACGTGTAGTCATAGAGTACATTGAATATTAGTTATTATTTGCCAGATGCAGGGGAAATTTTTGGTGAAGTTATTGTAATGAGTTATGAATGATTATTGTCTCATTTGTGAGTGCAACCGGCGTTGACTCGTGTTCCCCGTCTCCCCGAAGCCGCTCAATGATACATGAACCTCTTTTGTATTGCTTTATAAGTATGTATGCTCTATTGATTATTGTCAAGTGACATCTATCATGTGTATGTCGAATTTAAGCCAAATTCTTTATTGGTTATTAGTTTCACTATGCAACACTCAATGTCGTCGCCGGCGACCGTGCGCGTGAAGGAGGAGCCGGAGTGGGCCGGCGCGGGCGACGCGGACGACGCGGCGGGCTTGTGCTCCGAGCACGAGGTCAAGGACGAGCTCGAGCTGGGCGAGGAGCGGCTGCAGCCGCAGCACATCGCCTTCGCGCTGCACGGTTAGTGCTGGTGAACGAAAAACTGGAGTGAGCTGCAGTTGAGTTTACTGATGTCCATTCTTACTTTCAAAACCGGCGGAAAGAGTTCTACGGATTAATTCAGAATTCATGTTAAATTTAGTTCACCACAACATATTTATGCTCATACTCATTACTCTTATTATGTTGAAGACGGGAGATAGGTAGACTATGTCACACAATTCAATACTCAGTTTAGACTGAGAAACTAAGTAATGTTTTTGGTGAGTTTGAGAATGTTTATCCATTCCTGTTTGCCGGAGCTCCCTTCACATGTGATGGTTTAATGAAAGTTTGTGAACTCCATGTGAAACTGTCTCACGGGATGACAGCTGCTGCCAGAGAAGCAGTGTACAGTGGATGGCAGGAATAAGGGAAATAATTATTCTTCCATAAACCTAACTTGTTTTATAGGTTGATTAAGTTCTCTCTAAAACTATGAATCTTTTCTCAACAATTATTATATCTAATATCAATTGTTGATATTTATGTAAAGAGCTGCTGTGCTAATGTTCAATATTCCTGCCTACAAGGTTCCTGTTGTGTTGCAGTGTGTTTGTCATATAAATGTTGTGAGTTTCAATTTGAATAACTAAATATTTTCCATAATTTCATAAACATGAACTTCTAAATTCTGGTTCTGAAAACTCAGAATCATTGTTGTAGGATGTACCTATACATGTAATTCAAACATACTTGAAATAATGCAAACTTTATAAGTATAGAGTTGTACCAACATCATTATTATTTTATTTAATTTCCTACTTTTGTGAACGGTGGCAAGAATCATGGCGTCATTGCTACTGTGTGTGTATACCTACTTGACCCCGGCTTGGATATATTCTGTCCCTATTAGGCACTAAATAGGCAATTCCTAGGACTCCTAGGAGGCTGGTTCTAATTTAACGCTTTTTAGTGGGTTTTTGAAGACGGCTTTATTTTTTGTAAAAAATTTTTTTTAGTACAATAATTAGTTTTATCTCGCCTGTCAAGTGGAGCTTACAGCGCTACAATGTGGCTAATTAAATTACAAATCTAATTTTACTGCTCCTCCTTATATTTTCCTTTAAAAAGAAATACATAAGGATCTTGACATTTCATAGGGTACTACTACTTAACTACTACTTCAATAATAAAAAAACAAATGTTAGTGCATTTATAAGTGATACTTTTATTTTTTAATGTAAAAAATACATGCCTGCATCTTATTCCGAATTTGAGCGAAGCATCACAGTCATGATGTGCCCGGCCTATTAAAATCCCGATAAAGCTATCCCGAGTATCATAACTCCGACAACACGGAACAGCTTATTTTTAAAGGCTGCGCCAGGATAAGCTAAGCGACTGTGCCCCAGCGAGTATTGGCTTGTAATATTTTTATGGAGGGTGTGGCCCCACATTAGTAACAAATGTACAAAATTTTAACTACCAAAGGTTTAGGTGAAAAAAGATAATTTCTTTAGTATTTTTTTTTCTAGATTACCATTTCTGTAAATAAAAGTCATCACACATCACCATACATTTTTTACACCAACTAGGTAGTTAAAACGAATTGATTGAAACCTCTTTAAAGAAACGTGCATGTGCATAACAAATACTGGCCATTTATATTTTATGAAGGTTAAAAAAAACACTTAGCTTATCCGAATAATTATACCTATTATAAACTGAATCCCGAATTCGAACGCTGAATTGTTTTTGGTCACACACCTGGTTGATTAATCTAGTTTCAACATACTGAAATAGTTTAGTTCTGGCTGTTGTTGCAACTAAATCTAACGCCTCTGCGCTACGCTCGTCGTCACACCTAACGAGGCGCAAGCCAGGTTGGAAGAGTATCGTACAATATGATGTCTGCTTAAATCAGCTTACCATCAAACGTTTCTTTTTTCATATTGCTGATTCGGAATTTGAAATTTGGAATTATAATTGGACTAATGTAAAATCGGCCATATTGCAGGTTTCTTCGGTGGTATATAAATTTGGGATTTTTAAATTCGGAATTAAATGATTCGAGAATTTAGGCTGTTCAAACTCGTAACTGGGTAGGGCTGCGGAGCGTTCGAACCGCCCCGCTTTTATGTTACGAAAAAAATTACATGTAACATTACAAACAGCTTTTACTTTCGAGGTATTATGTTAGAACCTAAGCACGATTACCTATTTTCATTGAAAGTAAACGCCGTTTATTATAATACACGTAATTTTTCTCGTGACATAAAAGCGGGCGGTTTGGACGCTCCGCGGCCTTACCCAACTAATCTAATTATTAAAAAAGCCGGTCAAGCGCGAGTCGGACTCGCGCACCGAGGGTCCTGCACAAACTTGTAGGCATGTAAATAGTTCGTAAATCATGGGAATACAATATAAACAAAGTCCAGTATAAACTGACACGCAATAAGTATGCACTTTCGAACATAGTGAGTGTCAGTTTATACTGGACTTATTTTTTATGTGATGTACTTAACTACAAATTAACGGTTTTCGGATTTTTTCCTTTACTTGTGCTATAAGACATTGCTTCTTGCCAAATTCCATGATTCTAAGTCAACGGAAAGTACCCTATAGCTTTTGATTCCCTTGAGATTCCCTTCAATATGTGGCATAAACGGCCGTATCTTTTGATTTTTTTCTATGATATGAAGGGATCGCAGACCTAAGTATTTGATATGAATTTCAACTTGATACCTTCATGCGTTCCTGAGAAAAAGGGTCTTGACAGACACAAAGACAGACAGACACAAAGACAGACAGACACAAAGACAGACAGACAGACGGACAGCAAAGTGATCATACAAGAGTTTCCTTTTTTTTTTAAGTTGAGGTACGGAACCCTAACAAATTAAATAAATGGACCCAGTCGAGTCCGCGCCGTAGGATTTTACGAGAATACTAAATATAATACGAAGTTCTGCTTGACCGATGACGAGCCCTTCCTCTGTTGGCCCTGCCGTTCGCTTCTGATGGTATTTTCGTCTCTATAGGCCGAAATTAAAAAATATATTTCACGATTGCAGAGTTTTTTTTTTTCATTATTGTCTTTAAAGCCAATATCGTTTGAGATCTTATTAGAACTAGGTACTTAAAGCTTTCGGCACACCAAACGCGTGTCAGGCGCGTCGCGTCGCGTCGCGTGGCGTGAGCGTCGCAGCACCGGCACACCGCAGGCAGGCGGCAGCTTCAACGCGTTTCGAACGCGTGCCAGCGCTGCGCACGCCTCGTGGCTGCGTTCGGTGTGACTTGCTGCGCGGCGCGCGCGTACCCCCATCACGCGTTTGTAAAAAATACAACGACTAGTACCTGCGCCGACGCCGCGCTGACGGGACGCATGCCAGCGCGCGCGACGCGCCTGCTTCACGCACGCCACGCGACGCGCTGCCCGAGTTGTCTGCGACGACTGCGGCCCGTCGCGTGCGCGAAGCAGCTCGAACGCGTGCCCTGCGCAGGCACGCGTTACTTTTTGGTGTGCCGGGTTAAATTTGATTTGTTGTTTTACAACAAGCGCGACGCGCCTGACACGCGTTTGGTGTGCCGAAAGCTTTAGGGCTTGTGGCGATATTATCACTTTCTGCTTCTCTAATATGTAGCTCACCACATATAAATGTAACAGATAGTTACCCCGGCAACATATGACTATAAGGTACAACCCCATACATATATGGTATAACATCTGCATCATGGGCCATGGCCTCCAACACTCCAGGGGTAGAACTGTATTTGAGGGCCCCCTCGTCACAAACCCTCTGCAATTACGAGTGAACCCGCGGATGCTTATACATCCCGTTTAGGTCCCATAGAGGCGAACTACTACACTCTCTCCTAAGCACTTAGGCGGGACCAGTGTCCCTTTAGTGGACCTCCAACCATCCCCATAGTCCAGCCCAATCCACCGGCTTTCAACAAGTGCTTAAACTCATAAACTTGCCAACTCATCTGCAGCGTACAACACTTCTGTACGCTGCCATCACTTTTACAGCGTACAACACTTCTGTACGCTGCCGATGCCTTCCTTTCATGTCGTCAGTTTATAGTCATTGTTTTAGGATCCCCATCCGACACATAGTTAAGACGAAGATATCTAAGATATTTACAGGATAGTATCGTCACAGCATAATAACATTAAGGAGGTTATAATAGACTCACCGGGGGGCTGAAACACTGATCTGTACTCACATGTTCTTGTACCTTTTCACGTCCACCTTCCTCACGGTCGCCATTCCCGCTCTAAAAACTTTTCCATTCCCATCTGTCAAACTTTATTTTTTCTCTATTGGGGTTGCCACTTAAAAGTAGGCAAATTTTATTAGGAGTGCGGTAGACTTCGCGGCTACGGCCTTTAGATCTTAACAAACAAAAATAAGCTTGATAGAAGCCAGTACAGCAGACTTTACTTACATATATTTCGGTTTCAGAGTCGTTGAGCGAAGTGAAAGCTGGCGCGGTGTCTCGGGCGCCGCCCGCGGCCGCCGGCGCCGAGGCGGCTCGCGCGCAGGGGGCGCTCGCCGCGCTCAGGCCCTGCTCCGTCAAACTCGAGAGCGTTCCCGTTGACCAGCTCCTGCATGCGTGCACTACTTGCCACAAGACATTCCTCCAAGAAGCCAGTCTGCTCACTCACGCGTGTGCTCGTGGTAGCCGTCAAACTCTTGCGAAAAGCGCTGTCAGCGATAAAACGAGGAAATACTTCTGTGATAATTGCGGGAGAAAGTTTCATTTGAAGACTTCATTAATTCGGCATCTTCAACTTCACCAAGAGGAATCTTACGTTTGTAACATTTGCGAGAAATTGTTTACTAATATCTCTGCCTTACGTAATCACAAGCGAGCTCACTACAAGTGTAGTATTTGCCAAAGAGAGTTTAAACAATTGGGATTTTTAAATGTACACAAGATAACTCACTCGAAGGAAAAACCGTACCCTTGTGAGATTTGCAACAAAACGTTTAAGCGACGGTCGCACTTGAACACGCACAAGCTGATTCACTCCGGAATAAAAAGCCACGCTTGTGATGTCTGTAAGAGAGCGTTTAGCCAGCGTGCTCATTTGACCCGGCACATGCGGGTTCACACTGCAGAGAAACCACACTCCTGCGACATCTGTAAGAAAACGTTTACACAGAGCTACTCGCTAACTTCGCACAAGCTTATTCACACGGCGGCCAGCGCCGAATCGGTGTCTTGCGAAATCTGTAATAAACAGTTTAAGCGTCGCCGATGTGTATCGCTACATATTAAGAGGATACACTCGGGGATCAAACCGCACTCGTGCGATATTTGTAAGAAAGCGTATTCGACTCGCCGCGAAATAGCTATTCACATGTTCGTTCATACAGGGGTCAAACCGTACTCTTGCGAAATCTGTAAAAAGGGGTTCAGGTTTCTCCAGGGTTTAAACGATCATAAGCCGGTTCACTCTCAGCCCTACGCTAAACCCTTCCCTTGCGACATTTGCAGCAAAAGGTATACAACACGCAAAGGTTTGTGGTCGCATAAACAGATTCACGAAGCGAAGAAACACGCTTGTGATGTGTGTAAGAAAAAGTTTACGTGGCGTTTTACCTTATTATCCCACATGTTTGTTCACTCGGGGCTCAAATCGTACTCGTGCGATATTTGTAAGAAAGCGTTTCCGACTCGCGCTAAAATAGCTGCACACATGGTCGTCCATACAGAGGTCAAAGCGCACTCTTGCGAAATCTGTAAGAAACGGTTCAAGTTTCGCTGGAGTTTAACTAACCACCAGCGGTTGAGTCACTCCCGGCCCGACCACAGACCCCACGCCTGCGACGTTTGCAACAAAGCGTTTAAGACACGCGGAAATTTGTCGAGGCATAAGAAGACACACTCCGAAGCAAAACGCGCCTTTCGGTGACGCGGCACATGCGCATTCACTACGGAAAAACGATATTTTTTTTTAGCATAAATGGGTTTGCGTTTGAGTCAGTTTCACTTGATGTTAAGTGACGACGAGGTCGAAGATGGAACACGCTTATCCAGAAAATGCCTATTCACTCTTGCCTTTAAAATACCAATGTTATAGGATTCCCAGAATATAGACGCAGGGAGAGCATTCCACTACTTGGAAGTGCGAATAAGAAATGACGCAGCAAACAGCTTCGTCCGAACTGATGGATATTCGACTACATGAGGATGGAAGTCCTCCCTGCTTCTGGAAGAGCGATTGGAGAAAGTGGAGGGTGGGATGAGGTCGTGTAGTTTCTGGGCACACTATCCATAATACACCTTGTAAAATACCGAAAGACAAGCGACTTTACGCCGATATCCCTGTGACGTGTGTAAGAAAGCGTTTTTGCGTCGCAAATGTCTGACTGTACACTGGCGTATCCACTTGGGGCGCAAGCCGCACCCTTGCGGAATCTGTAAAGGGCAGCGTCCGGCGTCGCTCGCATGTGCTCGACGAGCGACCCGCCCCCGCCGGCCCGAGCGCTACAGACCCGACGCGCTACAGAGCGCTCGCGGGCTTTAGCCGCCGCCCCGGCCGGGCTATCTCAGGAGTCGGGTCCCTCAGGTCCCTCACCTGGAAACTTCCAGGCTGACCGGCTGGCCGCCTTAATCTTACTAGCGACCCGCCCTGGCTTCGCACGGCTAGCAGAGCATTTACACATCTCAACTTTAATGACTTATATACACTTAAACCTTCCTCATGAATCGTATGAAAATCCGTTTAGTCGTTTTTGAGTTTATCGCGTTTAGACAGAGAGACAGACGCGGCGGCGCGAGGACTTTGTTCTGTAATAAAACAATATAGATAATCCCTGTGACGGCTCATATTAACACGAATGACACTTGTTTATTTGACTTTTCATTAATGCTACAATCATCCTATGTCGACTCCACTAAGATGTAAGATTTAAGCTCTTCGCGCGAGTTCCCAGCCAGCCAGCAAAAACAAGATTATTAATTATTTTATAGCAACATTTTTAGAACTTTTTTATTTGCATTGTTAATGTATGCGCGTGTTCAATATGAATGAAACGTAGTTATTAAAATATCTGATTGAAAACAATGTTTTACTTTTATTTGTTAGGGCCCTAAAATCAGGGACCCTTTCTTTTATTACACCATACCGATTTAGGGAAAAGAACCCTGAATAACGCGTAGTGTAATAGCCCTTTAACAGTCAGCCGCTCAATGTTCGCCTGATGTGATCACAGCCCGTACGGGCGACTGTCGGCCGTGTACCCAGCCGTTGACGGAGTAAACGGTGCGACGGCACTCCTCTCGCTCGCGCTCGACGGCCTCGGGCGCCCGTGCCGTGCCGCGTGGCGTGAGTCGCTGTGACACGCCTCCCGCCTCAGTTACTCGGAATCTAGTGACTTTAGGGACTAACGACCGACTTTGTACTATTTTTTGTTTTCCGTACTTGTGTTATCTTTTGTTTGACGAATCTATAGACTCATTTACCTACCAGTTTCGATTTCAATTCATTCAACATCCCCGGGACGGGTGTTTCCTCGTGATCCTACTGATTTATCCGACTAGTGGGACCCGAGGACGCCTAGTTCCTCGTAGTCGTACTAGTAGGACAAATGATTAAATAATAAAATTTTAATGTTACCTTGTGTCAATTTCTTATATAAAATACTTATAATTAAAACGGCCGTCTTTGCCATCATGGCGGCCATTTCGTCCTCTTAGCTTAGTACCTACGAAATCACAGACTACCTAGTCTGTGATTTCGTCCATTCTCTTAGCTAACGGTCCGTTTATGCCATTTAATATTTAGGGATAATTGCTAATTTAACATTTAAATCAAAGAAATTAAAAATTGGAGCGCTTAAATAGTTTATAATACAGTTATTTAAAAAATCTCACTAATTTGCTATTAACCACGATTTTCAATTAATTGTGTTTTTGTTTATTCTTTAAATATGTGCGTGGAATGAAAAGTGTGTATAGCCACTTTATGAGGTTACCAGAATACAAAAGATTTAGTGATGCCACTGTTAAAGATGTCAAAGTATTAATAATATAAATATGGTTCACTAGATAGCGCTGTTACGTCTGGGTGAAATCCTAGATCGCGCCAACGGAATGTTCCCCCAGAATGTATAAGACCGGCTAGTTATTTTGTTGTCTTCGTCTTTCAAATTAGAATAAAGTATTTTGTGAGTATTGAGAATAACTTTATTTGGATGACCCCCAAGATATCAGTCTTGTTCAGCCACTGACAAAACTAATTAATACCTTACATTAACATCTACCGAAAATTCACGACAGGTAACATAATCAAGCATCTGGGTTTGAGTAGTTCCTTCTAACTGAAGACACCGTGATAAATAGTAACAGAGTAACACTGCGTAAAAGCCAAACCAGGACTACATTCTTATCTATGGTAGAAGCAGAGGCAAAAAGTCACATGGCGGTATTTAGAGAAAACATTCTTGTTACGCACAAGTATCAATCAATTATAAACTAGATGGCGGTATTATCAATATGCCATTCCCATTAGCTTAGTTCTAAGACATCTTGGTCTTCTTCTAGGCATAGATTTTAAGGTCAACTGTCAAAAATACCTCAGTTCGGAAAGCGCGATTTGAACATGAAAGCGCACAGGTGTAGACATAGCTATAGGCGCGAGTGAGAAATAGCCCACATTGCTATCCTACTTCTAGTTTTGGGAGCTAGCTACGCGTTCCGCGCGGCTCTGACAGTCGTACGATATTTTTTCATCTGGTACGATAATTTTCGAATATTGATACGATAATTCTCTATCACTCGTCTGGCAACCCTGTTATGTATGCATTGGACAGCACTTTAAAAAAAATATCGCAGCGGACAAAAATGGGTTTTCATACGTTTATTTTACTCCTAGGAAGAAAATGAGGCCCTTCGCGTCTTCGTTTTTCAAAAGAAATGCCATCCTTTCTGAGCATGTTTGAGAAAAATCCTTTACATCATAATGATAAAACAAGGTTTCATTTTCAATTACAATATTTTTTATTAGTGCATCAGTACTTTCTCCACAACACTCCAAATAATTAATAACTAACTCTTATTTTTGCCGTCTTGTAAAATTGTCATACAGATGTTTTTTGTTTAGCTATCACAGAAAAAACACATTAAAATAATTGAAATTGAAATAATTTATTTGTTAACAATTTACAATAAATATCTTACAAAAACAGTATACAAAAACTAATGGTACAAGTTTATCCGTACACTGTTGAAGTTTATCCGTACACTGTTGATTCGAAAATATTCGAAAACTGACAAAATGTGTAGGATTGACATAAACTGCCGATCTATCGCGTCGGCCGCTTGTCATATTCCGGCCGCTTATGTCCGGGAACCGGATTGATGCCACTCGAAGAGGTATATTTCGTCAGTTTTCGAAAATCGTTATTGTTGGCGTTATGTATTTTGTCTAGGGCCACAATTGTATGGAAGTGATAAGAAAATGTCGATGTTTTAGTAACGACTCGACGTGCATACTCATACAGACAACTCATAACGAGTTTAGGCGTCGTTGGCGTTCAAGATGTCGTTTCATGGTTGCGCCAATGTACGTAAAATTAGTTCAGGAGTGGTGGACTTTAGCCTATGTTCACATACCGCGCGGCATTGAGGGGCTACTTTGAAAATCGAAGTTCGAAGTTTACGTTAGCACCTTCCCTTTCTCACGATTTAATTAAAATTGACGAGTGAAAGGGATAGTGGATCCGAAGGTTCGAAATGAGCGTTTCATGGTAACCATCCAGCGCGAACGATTCGGCGTGCGGTACGAGATCCAAACTAACATTATTACGCATGCGCCAGACCGTGGGAACGCCTTCGCCGCACGGTCAATGTGAACATAGGCTAACCCTGCGGATAAGGTTGCAGTGTTAAAATGAAACAAGGCTAGGCTGCGATAACATAAATTTTTATTTACATTCCGAAATTCACAGTCAAATTCAACAAGAAACCCTACGTGGGTGTGGCCGGCAGAGAGCAGCGGGGACGCCGGACCGCGTGGCTATGTACATACACGTCGCAATTTCGGCCGCGGCGCGTCGGCGGGCTGCGCGGCGCACGACTCGACCATTCACTAAACTGTGCCGTTCATATAATTTTCTAAATGAGCTCGTTTTTGTTCCACGCCTCCACTCTTTGAGAGCCAAATTGCGATACTTTTACAATAATAGTATATTCTTAAATACAAAAGTTAAAACGTAAAAAGATTTATATATACATCAAATTATAATTTAATGTACATTATCGGACGAATATCGCCGCCTACGAAACGAAATCATGAAATAGTAAAGCGCTAAGAGACCGCGATGAGGCCTACCGGCGCCGCGCGACCGCTTACAGCAGGACTCGGGTGCGGACCTCTCACTCGCTCCCATACGCTCTTGAGCGAGTCTAGCCGACTGTCCGAACCCGAATCCTATTCTAAGTGCTCACGGGCTGTGCGCAGGGGCAAATCACTTTTGAATTCACAAATGAACGACAAGCATTCTGACGATTGTGCTATCCGATCATACGGACCCCCAACTAGGAGCCCTACGCTTTGGCGTCTGCTTTCATATCCCGAAGTAGCCAGAAAGTATACTTGGTCGACCTCATTTCGGTCTGGCACTGCTAACCACTCGACCGTTAGCAATAAATGGTCCGTCATCAGCTAGTTCTATTCAAGAAGCTTATTTATTTATTTCCTTGTTTAAAATACATAGACATTGAACCTTTTTATTCCGAACCGCCTGTGCGGCCTTGACAGGCGAGTCAAATCGCTAACATCGTGGGCTTTCAGAAGTGAAAGCGATTAGATACACGACGAGTCATCAACTGACGTCGCAGTACATACAGCAAGTGTGCGGAAGTCAAATAAAGACTTAATAAAAATGGGAGTCATTAGAGACAGCCACGTACGTGAGGATTTGTACACAATATACAATACTATAATATAACACACAACTACACCGCGCTACCTTACGGTCGCGGAAGCCGAGCGCGACTTCGACTTCCGTCACAAACACATCTTAAAGTTTCTGTTGTAAAATATGTATAACTTTAGGAATCATAAAATTATCATTGTCCTTCGAAAACGAACTTTTTTTTTAAATAAAACAAATTGATAATTATTTTTACAGTTGTGCTTTTAGAAACTGACAACCTCTAACCTATTTAAGACGGAGTAAAAACTGTATCTCAGGAATTGTGTGGTTGTTAAATATTGACAAAAGAGATATACGGACCAAATGTAAGATCTCACTGCACAACACTTAAGCACTTCTTTGCAGAAGAAGCACGAATACTTTCTAGATAGGTACCCGACTGCTCGGGTAAGCGTACAGTACACGGTCGAAGCAAATATACATAAATTATTGTGAACAATATTTTAGGTTAGAGCGTCACGGATGCCTCTGTCAAATTTCCTGGAGTCTAAAATCATACGTTTATATTTTATGATAAGCATATTGAATAATACTAAAAACCTAAAGCGGCATCCGGCGACGCTCCTCCGCAAGCGAGCATTAGCGAAGTTAGTACTGGTTTAATCTCAAACGTTTCTTAGCAGCGTTTCCACCAATAACGGATAAAATTCATCGCATTTTATTACTTAATAGGTAGTTTCGGTGGAAACGGCCCTTTACACAAAAGATTAGCGACGTACGTAGAAGACTAGAGCGCGCAGCGGCCGGCGACCCGAACGCGACCGTCGAGTCGCGGCGACAGGTGCGGAAACAAACTCAACATGGAGCTCCTTCCGAGCGGTGCGAAGCGGGCGAGTCTCGTCGCGCGGCGCCGTCCCCTACACACCTCCTTAAATAGCTTACCGGGCGCGCGGGCCCATTTTAGTATCACAATAAGTGTTAAACTAAACAGAGGTCCCACTACAGCTTAAGAAATAAAGAAACTATAAAAACGAAACCGTCACTACAAATATAAATACGAACAATATAAACGCGCTAATAATATAGTCGTCGGTTCGGTCGGGGCGGCTGGCGGCGCCGGGCGCGGGCGGCTCAGTCGAGGACCTGCGAGACGATCTTCTCCATGTCGTGGTCGATCTCCTCGTTGGTGGGCGCGGGCGGCGCGGCGGGCGCGGCGGGCAGCGTGAACGGCTCGTCCAGCTCGCCCAGCCCCGCCGGGCACGGCAGCTTGCCCAGCTCCTCCTGCAGCTTCACGTAGTGCCGCTGCAACCAACGCCAACGCCCACGTCACACTCTACACCCTACGTTAACTGTTATCCTGACGTTCACCCCGAGCGTTGAAAATTAATGTGCCTTTTACCCAATTGTGTACCCAAATGTTTTGGACCTTTACAGGTATTTAAGTATGTGGTCATGTATGTATGGATGGTTTCTTGTTCCGTTGTAGAAAATGAATGGATAGTCAGATGTTGACAAAAAGTTGTTAGACGTTACATTTACATTCGTCTTTGCGTCGCGAGACGATAATATTGTGAAAAGTGACGACAAACAAATATGTCATTGCAATATGTCAGAATAACCTCAACTGCAAAATAATTTCAAACTTTTACTGAAATATCGAATTTTAAGTAATATTATATTGTTCAATGAGGATTAGAATAACAAGTGGTGAAATAGCATATGGATTTAGTAGTGATGGAGAGCTAGTGTGAAAATTTACGAAGAAATGTTGCCTGAAAGGTTTGTTTACATGGTTTACAAGTTCAACTGATGGCGACTTTAATAGCGAGTACTGTCCTGGCGCGTACCTTGAGCGCCATGAGGTTGAGCTGGATGCTGCGCTGCGTGCGCTCGTCGCCGCCCTGGCCCTCCAGCTCGTTGATCCAGCCCGCCACCGTCGCCATTATCTCGTTCCGTTTCATCCAGAAGTGCGTTTGGATCACCTGCACAACACACCAAGTCTTTACTACTAGTTCCATTGCTAGGAGACTGCGACTCCAATACGCCCTAATAACGGGTCCCCGAAACGGTCATTTAAGATTGTCAATGTTTACGCGATTGTTACATGATTGGAGGTTTCAATTATATGGAGGATGTTTGGCAGCCATTTGGATGTTTAGGGATGGCAGAAGAGGTCATTTTAAATATTTCTGGCATAATCTTATGGTTGTTAAATATTGACAGGTTTGTTTTGAACTTTTTCGTATGTGTTTAGTGTGAATATCATAATTAGAAAGTTTTTTAATAGTAGCTTTTGTATAACAGTAAATACTATAAAAGAAAATCAATCAACTGTTCTCGACTACCAAACCAGTCTGGCTGTCGTAATAAAGACATATCAGATATTGGTAAAAACGTTGGGTAATATTATGTATAATGTTTGGTGGTGGGGATGGTGGTACCTCCTTGAAGCAGGGCTCGGGGTTGCGCAGGTGGTCGAGCATGGCCCAGCGCGCGCAGGCCTGGTAGATGTTGGAGTTGTACTCGAGCGAGGCGCACGAGCCCACGCGCGTGCCGCGGCTGCGCTCGTACCCCGGCTCGTTGAAGTACGGCTCCGGCACCAGGATCAGCGACTGGATCGATACCAGCACCTGACAACAAGGACTGACTTTAAACAAGGGAACACAAGCGGCAAGCTTATGTCCGATCCCTATATTGACCGCGCGGTAAGTATGGTTACTTCAAATTGCAATTTGACTTATATATTGAACCATACAAAATACAACTTGTATGTGGCAAATGCCAAATTTTGACTCTAGGTATCCTAATCTATCCGCGATTTGAATAGACCGGACTATTGATGTGCAAATTGCGAAAACGCTGAGAATGTTCCAGGAAAGTTTCTACTAGGAATATTCCGGAACACTGAAATGTTTCCATAGGCACATATGTAGACCAGACACTGGGCGGTAGCGGGTGCGCTAAAGCTATAATCTGCCAAGTCCGCGCGTGTCTCACAGTAACGTAAGGCACGTCAAAGATAACGTTCATGTCATAGAAAAATTGGCTTATTTGCTTACTGAAGCGGTAACTCGAATTAAATATCAAAATCAAACTCAATCCCACCATTTGGCTTAGCAGCAGGGCAATGTTCCTCATACGTCTTGAGACGGGCATCTCGTTCAAGATCAATTTACTAGGTCAAGCAAACTCTAAATTTTCCGAGATGAAACGTATCCTATGTCCTTTCCCAGAATACAAGCCATCTTTTTGTCAAATTTCATTAAGATCCGTACATCAGTTTTGTTGTGACAAGGTAAAAAAACGAACCGATACTTTAGCATTAATACTATTATGGAGTTGGTATACCTGTAGGAAGCTAGAGGTGTGTGCGTTCCACTTCTCCTCGGGGCGGCCGTGCCAGGTGTTGAGCACGGAGAGGCAGACCTTGCCGTCGTTGTAGAGGTTCGGGTTGAAGCGCACGGAGTGCCGGCCCGTGGTCTCCAGGTTGATCAGCATGGGCACGGCCGGGTACTCCGCCGGGAAGTACACGTCCAGCACGAAGCAGCCGTTCGCGTACGGGGTGTCCGATGGTCCGGTGATCAGCACCTGCACATACACGTTATACCATGGTATCATTATGATACGCTCAATTAAATTGTACGACCACCGCGTATTGTACGCGATAGCAACCACCTAAGGCGCGTTGCGAACGGTGCGCTCAATAAAACTATATGGCCACCGTGTATTAAACGCTTATGCGCCCGAAACGCTCTTATGCAAATTTGAACGCTGTAATGTTTGCTGACAGTTGAAAGTAGTGAAGAATACGATATAGACATTTAACCTTTTAAAATGATATAAAATTACATAGCATTCGTATAATGTCAACACCGCGCAGAAACTAGGCGCGACGCTGGTCAGCGTGAGTGGGGTGCGGAATTTCGGGCTGTGCTGGGGTCATGCCATGCGAATGTCCAGCCCGCTGTGTGACAAAACCTCTAGGATAAGGCGCTCTATCCACGTTGGCAATCGTACGATAGAGGCAGGCTGGTGGCTAGGCTTACTCCTAGCTGTGTGTGCGTGTGTGTGCATGTGTGTGCGTGTGCGTGCGTGTGTGCACCTTCATGACGTCGAGCCGGTCGGTGTCGGTGCGCACGAACACGGAGGAGGAGTAGGAGAGCGGCAGGCTGGTGGCGAGCGTGGCGGCCTCCTGCGCCAGGCGCTTCATGCGCGCCGGGTGCGCGCGCTCGCCGGCCGCCCGCACCGTGCCCTCGAAGTGGTACGGCACCGAAAACCGGAACCCGCTTTCCACGCATTCCGTTATCATCTCGAACGTTTCTGCACACATAAAAAGCAATATTAGAAAACTTCCTCAAAATAGTATGTATTTTTTTTCGTATCAAGCTCATATAAATAATTAGCTATACTTAAGTATTTTTCGGAACCGAAAAAGTTCGGAGATAATTTGTACATTTTTTTGCTATAAATCAAAAAGTACGTGATGGAAAATTATATAAAAAAAATGTTTTGATATGTGCATAATCAAATCACTTTAATTTTTCAACCCCCCATTCTATTATTTATAAAATTAATTTAATTTTTTTACTAAAAACAGATGCGGGCAAGCAAGTTATACAACTATGTCAAATTTTAAGTTGATAGCATCTGAAGTTGCTGAGACATACAGACAACGAAGTCTCATCATAAGGGTTCCTTTTTACCATTTTAGTACGGAACCCTAATCAAATAAAGCCAGTCACTTACCGAACTGCATGGTGCGCATGAGTTGGATGTAGCGCGCCTCGCGCGTGGCGCCGCACACGGGCCGCGGCACGCCGCCCGCGCCCTCGTCCTCGCCCTCGCCCGCCCACATCAGCGCCGACGTCGCCTGCCCACACACAACACTCAATAACATCGCCATTGAGAGATGCCATCACTAGATTAACGAGCAAGCTATATATGGACGTGTACCTCTTCATCTATTGCTTACTTTCCAGCCTCTACAATGAAACACGTTGATTTGAACAAGCGTAGTAAACGGCTCGAGCTAAGCAGTAACTTAGCTTCGAGACGAAACCAAATAATTTAATATACACGTTTTAACCCACGCAATAATTATGTATATATCATATATCCAACAATACTTATGTTGAAACAAACATATTCATATACAAAGATAGCCCACCTGTATGTCCGCTATGAGCGCCGCGAGTCCCTCGTCCTCTTCCGAGAGCTCTGAATTACTCGATGTGCTAAATCTTTGGCTGTACGTCATTTTACCGAATATGTTCTTTTTACTCATTCTGAAACGTATAATATAATATATAAATTAAATCAAAAATATATTACATAGCTATTACATTGGCGACATTAATTAGGGTTAACCCACAGGTGTAAGTAAATAAAAGCTTGTCCTGTACTCACCGGAGCTTGGTGGCGTAGCTGTTGGTGGTGCGCGACATGAGCGCGAGCAGGCGCGGCAGCGGGCGCAGCGCGGGCGCCAGGCGGCGCGCGCGCAGCCCGTGCAGCGCGCGCGCGCCGCGCAGCACGCACACGTACAGCGGGATGTGCCGCGACATGTCCAGCACTGCGCCCACACACCGACTCTTATTTGCATTATCATATCACCGCGCACTCAATCAGGTTTACTTACATTATGCTTTTTTACTTTCTAACTAATTTAAATGTACAATGAAAGAACAAAAAAAGACCCTCAAAGAGCGTCATAAGGACTATGCACGGAGCCCATTTTTCCTACGACCCATAAATTTATTTGAGTAGCGTGATGACCTAATGCATAAAAATACGCTAGTCTTACCGGAATCATTCCTAAGGTATGAGCAGATGGCAGGCACAAGCGAGCTGTTGGCGATGAGGTCGATGAACTCCGCGGGCAACTCTTGCGTCTCGTTCTCATTTCGCTCGCTCTCGCTCACGAACTCGACCTCAGCCGAACTCTCTTCCGGCGGCCATTTCTCGCCGGGATTCATATATGAAGCTAATACCTGGAATTAAAATATTCGAATGATACTTTGAAATATATAATTACAGCAGTATTTGCAGCTTTGACTGTATTATAAAAATATAGCTCTCGTCACTCCAGGGCCCTCACCTGCAGCAGCACGGTCACGTGCTCCTCCTCGGTGCGCTGGCGCACGAGCGCCTGCTCCACGTTCCACGACTGCTGCGTCGAGCCGGTGCCGAAGCCCGTGCCCTTCGCCCAGTACAGCTGGCTCTTGTCCTCGCCCTTGCCCAGCGACGAGCCGTTCGAGGTCTGGCTGTTCTGGAAACGGTAAAACTTCGTATTAACACTTATAGAAGTGACACGTATAATTAAGAAGTGAAATTTCTCTTCATGGACACTATTACGCGCTGTAAGTTTTCCTAAAACTAACATAGCTAAATCTATAAATCCAACACATTTTGGAGTAAATGACCGGCGTAACCTTAAAAAAAACAGTTGCATTTTACTTTTGCACGTTCGTGCCATCAGACGCTGTAATAATGGTACCACATCTGCGGGATTCATTAAATATTCGTGGTGGCTGTTTCTTAACCCGATCTGCCGACACCACGCGGGACGTGTCCCGTCTCACACATCACTCACATCGTTGGAGGCGGGGCGGTGGTGCGTGAACACGGACAGGCAGGCCAGCACGAGCCGCACGGCGCCCAGCGCCAGCAGCGCGCGCCGCAGCGAGCGCCCGTCGTCCGTGCCCAGCGGGGCCGCCTCCAGCAGCCGCGAGACCACGCGGAACGGCAGCGTGCCCAGCGAGAAACCCTGAGCGCCGTTGCCACCGATCACTATGCTTCCTGCAAACAATTTTACCTTAACATACGGAAATATTGACAGTTGGTTTGAGAACTAGGGAAGTAGAGCAAAATTAAGATAAAAATGTTGCTACAAGTAATTGACGTTATTACGTGACGTTTACAGGGTGTAGCTAAGTGTTACGCCCTGGCCACGAAGCGACGGCAGCGGCGGCGAGCGAATACTTTCTTCACTGCACACCCGAGACGCTCACAGCGCAGCGGTTAATTGACGTTACACGCAATGTATTAGAAAATTATCTCGCCGCTCAGCCGGTAGCGCAAAATCGTGGCCAAGCCGGAGGTTTAAAACATATCAGTTGTATGTCAGCGTCACACGTGTGTTCACCAGGAAATATTAGACATTAAATACTGAATTTTTCTATAAACATTTGTAAGGGTCTTATCCACGCTGGTGTGTACTCACGGCCGTCCTCGTCGTGCGTGACGCCGAGCAGCAGGCGCAGCAGCTGCACGGCGCGCGCGCCCTCGTCCAGCAGCGCGGCGGCGTACCCGGGCAGCTTGAGCAGCAGACCCAGCGCTACCAGCGCGTGCGCCGGTACGCCGCCACATCCGCTCTCCTCCATGCTATTGTGGCCCGAGCTCACGCCCAATTCCACCACCTCCTGCATAAAAACAGATACCTTAATTGCATTCACTAAATACAGAGGATTTTTTTGTAGTCTACGGAAGTACTAATCTGATTCATGCTAGTTTCATATTTTGCGGTGAAGCGTTAAATTTCAAACTGAAAATTTGGCAAAAACTCATTGGCCCAGTCCAAAAATAATAGGGTGAATTTCTACTGTCCACCAAGATGTTTTTTTTTTTTTGTAGTTTATCGGGTGATTTCTCTTTCCTTGTCCTGTGCTATTGCACCACGGTTTTGGCGGCGAGTGAGCCTTATCCCTGTGCGTACCTCGTAGGGGTCGTCGACCTTGACCCAGTCGAGGTCGTGGTGCAGCTTGGGCGCGGGCGGCGGCGGCGGCGCGGGGCGCGGGCGCGGCAGGCGCGCGGCCACGAGCGCCAGCCCGCCGCACGCGCCGAACTCGCGCAGCACGCGCAGCAGCCCCGCGCCCGCGCACGCGCCCTCCCACGTGCCCGTGCCGCTACACCCGCCTTCTGCAACACCACGCCACCCGTCATACCGTAACCACTAAATAAACAACGCCAACGGTATTATACGTCGATGCAGAGCGGTCATCCTTAATATTCATTCAATTATATACTAATCATTATTTTCAAACATTTAAGGCGGTACTCCATTAGGCAAATGGCAAGTACAAGTTGCATACAAATATGACTGTCACTTGAATAAAAAATGTATGCGTGTTCAAACTCACAGACGTACATTTTTTATCCAAGTATGTTGCAACTTGCGCTTGCCACTTGCCTAATGGAATACCGCCTTTAACCATCTCGGAACAATGACAGACAGTTGTCGCGTCGGGCTGCGTTGCCCACTAACGTAATAACTTGTTATTGTCATGTATGTTATGCAGTAGTGCGTGAGTACTGCCAGCGTGGTATGCGTGTGTGGGTACTGACCCGCGTGGTCAGCGCCAGTGTTGAGATGCAGCGTGAGCGTGAGGTGCGGGCCCGACTCGTGCGGCGCGGCGGCGGACAACTGCGCCAGCGTCGTGTGTGGCGGCACCCAGCCCTCCACGCCCGCCGCCTGCACGCGGATCGTCGTCTCGATCAGGTCTGCGATAATAAATATAATCATAAAAATAATTGGACAGTCTTACCCAGATAAACCTAGTCCCGAACTAAACTATTAAGATTTTACACAATAACCACCATGTGCACATCACATAGTGGTCAACAATTTAGATCTTTTGATAATCACAATATGAATTGTTTCGAATCGGCATGCGTGTAAAATAATTATATTTTAGTTCATCCGCGTAGAAATCGGGAGGATCTGGAGCTACTCCCTCGGGAATTGCCCCTTTTTTCGGGATAAAAAGTAACCTATGTGCTATTCCACACTATAATCTATCTCTGTGTCAAATTTCATCCAGATCCGTTCAGCCGTTCTGGCGTGATCGAGTAACAAACATCCATCCATCCAAACTTTCACATTTATAATATTACTAGGATTATGTAATAAATTAATATAATGTAAATCATAAATACTGGAGACTCACCATCAGTAACAGATAGCATATTCGCGTCAACAGTCTTGCTAGACTGTCGCTTCTTACTATTCTGCTGCTTTAGCGAGGTATTCTTGACGTCCTTGACGCGCTTGTCCTTGGAGGCGCTAGCGGCGGCCAGGCTGAGCTCCCAGGCCTCCGCGACCGTCATGATGGCCGTGTCTGAAGCGCTGCGCAGGACCGAGTTGGAGCCCGAGGAGGTTGGGTTGCTGACGCACACTTTTGTCGTGTCGTCTATTAGGGGCACTGCGGGGAAATGACGAGAGTTAGGCCCGAGCGTCAGAGAGTTTTTTATCACTTGACACATGTTGAGACGGGCATCTCACTCAAGATCAATTTATTAATACGGTCCTCAGTTGACAAAAAAAAGAATTTTCAAAATCGGTCCACAATTGACGGAGTAATCGCGTAACAAACATACAAAAAAAAAGCAACATACAGTCGAATTGACAACCTCCTCCTTTTTTGAAGTCGGTTAAAAATAATTAACGCGCACTTATCGGCGCCGATTAGAATTTTTATGCTCGCATGTGTGTAAATTTTTACTTGTGTCATAAATTTTTTTGCTCTGGTGGATAAAAACGCACGTATTTTTAATAATAAACATATTCTTGACTGACTACGCCTTGGACGCGTATTCTTAGGCAGCTCAGACATCGCAGGATGTGTAATGGCGACACTGCATATACTGTTCTCAAACCCTCAAATTAGCCATGAGATGAAACGAAAACATCATACAACCACCAAGTGAAGTACAGTAATAAAGTGTGTAGTTACTGGGCGGGCGGTGGTCGACGAGCAGGTCGCGCACGGTGGTGTGCAGCGGCAGGTCGAGCAGCGCGTGCGCCTGCGCGGCGGGGTGGCGGGGCGCGGGCGGCGCGGGCGGCGCGGCGCCGGCGCCGGCCCAGCGCAGCGCGACTGTGGCGCGCTCCGAAGACAGCAGCAGCCGCAGGATCAGTGCGCGCGTGAACCCGCTGATGCCCTCCGGACCTGCACAACATACGACCAATAACTATAACGGTTCAAAAAATGAACCGACTCCAAATTACTAATGGGTCCACCGCTGAGATATAATCGACAGACGTGGTGAGACCGTGACTCGCGCCTCCCTCGACGGCGACTCACCGGTGCAGTGCAGCGACTCCAGTATGGAGTGCAGCGTGGCCGCGAACAGCTTCTGGTTGGCGGCGTGGCACACGGTCAGCTCGGCGAACAGCCGGATCGTGTTCTCTTCTAGCGCCGCGTACTCCGCGCCCTCCTGCCACGTGCTGCAAAAACAACATACACATAATATATTTACTAATACATAATATATACAGCTTTGGACGGCGACAGGTTCGAGAAGAGAGATATTGGCGAGCTATCCTAAACAACGGATCAACAGAGAATAAGTAGCACAGGAATAGCCATTAATTTACTAAGAATATAGCGTTGTCGATCTACGAAGATGTGCCCCACTACTTCATTTTACGTAGACCTGAACAACCATATATTGAAAACACTAACATCTCTACTTCGCTGAGTTTAGTTTACCATATTGTCTCCATTGGTTCATTGATTCGTTTCTGATTTGACACATTTGAAGAGTTAACTCGGCACTGCCATTTTATAACATTTTCAACACCATGTCAAATACAAAAATCATCATGCGACAATGACAGCTAAAAATAACCAGAGCTAATTAAATTTCATCCTAGAAATTCTACATCTATTTTGCTCTGTCAACAGTGACGGATATATCCGTCGTTGGCGTTGAACCAGTAGCGCGGATATATCCGTCAGGGGCGTTAAAAAGTATAATGTGTGATGATATTTGTCTAGCCAGTCGTTTTGCCTGTTGAATGCGTACGTCTGCTCGGGGCGCGGGTAGCACAGCAGCAGTAGCAGCGGGCGCCAGAAGGCGGCGCCGGGCCCGCCCAGCCAGTCCTTCAGCCGGCGCTCGGCGCACAGCAGGCGCGCCCACTCCACCAGCTGGCAGATACTCTTCATTGATGTCAATTCTGCGACACAAATAAAACATTACATCCACTCACTAGAAAGTATAATGAAGTTTCATCACCATTAACGTCGTAGGACAAAACCCTAACCTGTTCAATCCCATATCAAATACAAGTAATCACTCACACGCCAGTGACAGCTTAACACCAGAGCTAATGTCAACATTACCTCATAGACGCTCGGGTCTATTTTGCGCTGTCGGATCGGATGACGGATATATCCGTCGTTGGCGTCAAACCAGTAATGCGGATATATCCGTCAATGGCGTTGAAAAGGTTAAAGTTCATTTTTAAACTGTAAGCAAACTTGCAAGACACCTGCAGGCAGCATTGGGTATGCCAAACCAGCGAAACGTGGGTTCGACCCAGAGTTGGATCTTTCGAAACTTAGATGCAAAATAACAAGTATACTGCGTCACACTTGCGATGCACATATCTGCGAAGTTATCTAATAAGATGCAGTCGCGAGTCCGCGTTTAGACCTTGAGCGATACCCTCGTATTTATTTTTATATAGCACTAGCTGGTACCCGGCGGAATGCCGCCTATAACCTTCGCGCAAGCACAAGCAATAAGTTGACAAAGTTTTATCGCAATCGAATGACCGATATGGCAGCATACAAACAAACAAACATTGATTTTTTCTGTTAGAAGATAAGATGGGGAAGGCAAGGCATAAATGGATGTCAACAGAGCGTCATGGGTTAGTAGCGGACCTACAGACTGATTATCAGTGATTATGTTGCTAGGGGCGACTGACCTTCCTTGGGCGGCGCGGGCGCCTCCTTCTCCGAGTCGCACATGTGCACGTCCTCCTGCGAGCTCGCGCGCGCCTGCGCCTTGATCTGCGCCAGCTTCGCCTCGCTGAACTCTGCCAAGACAAACAACTCTCTTTATACCAATAGGCTTGGCAATCAGCTCCTAATTGTTAAAAAGGCGTTCTCTCACGAGGCTACTTTGGTCGATCAGCTTACCGCATACAATACAAATACACTTTACAAATAAATAACAAAGAAAAAGAACGGAAAATGGTTACAGCGTAGACAGTCAACAATTGTAACATGCTTATATTAAAAGTAATTTCTTAATTTATTGGATGATAAAAGGTTAATTCCGTGGAAATTATTGGCATACCGAGCAACTAATTATTACTATGACGTCACTGACCAACTCAATTTTCAAGTCGAAAACCATTAAATTACAATTTTTGTTTGACGCCATTTTATATCGACTGTCCGCGTTGGGTTCGATTATCGGTACGAGCATTCGAACGCAATTAATTTCCGTTTTTACTTGATCAACTAAAAGAACGTCGCTAGGATAAAGGGCTAATTTAATGTGTTTTGCGTCTACAAGGACGCTTAGGGTTGTTATAGAGACGCGGCTGGTTGCGTTACTAAGTGTGCGTGTGTGTGCGCGCGGGTACCTGCGAGCGCGCGCACGGCGCGCGGCGGCAAGCGCGAGTGCAGCAGCTGCAGCGTGGCGGCGGGCGACATGGCGGCGGCGGCGGCGGTGCGCAGCTGCCAGCCGCGCAGCGCCCACGCGCCCGCCGGCGCCGGCGCCGCGCCGTGCACCTTGCCGTCGTCCGTGAGACCCTCCATGCTGCGACACAATTGTTGTTTCTAATACATGACAACTAACACGAAAATACCAATGAAACAGATCTACAACACACTTACCTCTCATCGTTGTCTACTGGTATATCCATCTGTTCCAGTAACATCCTAAACAACTCTGGCCTGATGTAGCACATAGAGCATAACACTGAAACAATATAAACGTAGATATATTTCACCATTACTGATACGTTATTGACGTAAACATTGACAATCGCAAATGATCGTTAGTGGTTACGCACTGCGTCCGATCCAAATCCGAGAAATGTCGGTCCGAAGTAGCATTAGCACTATTTGTATGAGAAATCGGATGACGAAAATCGGACAAATCTCGTACAAATAGTACTACTGCTTATACCTGCTATTTAGGACAGACATTCCTCGAATCGGATTCGGACGCAGTGTGTAACCGCTCAGACTGGCAGTTTAACGTCATGTTTGAATCGCCACGACAATATATTAAACGTGTCAAAGTGACAAAAGACTAACGTGTATAAACTATGAATGATACTGACTGTACCTACAACCAAGTTAAAAGATCAAGTAAAATATCGTAACTAAATACTGGCCGCCCGCCGCGGGATTTACCTGCGTCTAACGCTTTCTTGAGCAGACTGATCTCCGGCACGTCCTTCACCCACGTGTAGATGAGCTCAAACAAGTCGTCCGTGATCAGTTCTTCCAAGTTCTCCATGATTCGTTCTTCTTTCAGCGTCCACAACACCTGCAATATAAACGTTTTGTTAGCTTTGCGAGTTAATAAATAATTGAATTTAATATAAATAGTCTGCAATCGTATATTGAGCGTAAAAGTAATTTAAAGTTCTAGAATAGCAACCGTATGCCGGAAAACTATAATTATGTTGTTAGGTCTCCCAATATAAAACAGCTGGTAAAGATCGCGTAATACAGATGGATGTGATGGGTAAAAACCATCGTGGAGATATTGGGGAAGGCTTATGTCCATCAGTAGACATGTTTTGTCTGAAATGATAACGGTGATGTTGATGTACGCACGCTAGCGGCCGTGTGCACGAGCGCGGCGGGCGGCGCGCGGCGCTCGCGCAGCCACAGCTCGGCGGCGGCGGCCAGCCAGCGCACGTAGGCCTGCACGCAGCCCGGCGCGCACCAGCGACACAGCTGCCGCGCCAGCGCGCACACCGCCACCATGCTGCTGTTGCTGCGCCCGCCCACGCACGGCTGGAACGCTGCGCACACTCGCTGTTCAATACCATCTCACGCAATTCATCTACTCACAAACTAAGGGAACTACTACAGGTACTAGACAAATATAAACGTATATGAAGAAAAACATACAACACTCAAGATCAAGTATTCGCGCGCATCACATAAAATGTTTCTCATCCCGGGAAAACAATACAGGGTGTCCCAAAAATGGTACGTCACATTGACACCCGAGGTAGACCAACTTCTTAGGCTAACGGTAGGACCGAACAAGCCATATTATTTTTATTATTTTTTATATTTGATAAACCACATGACCCACTTGTCGAATACTTTCTAAAATTGTACATACCCTGCGCATGTGCAAGCGAATCCATGTTAAGCAGCGCGGTAAGCAGCGGCGCGCGAAGCGCGGGGCAAGCGCGCGCGGCAGCGAGCAGTGCCTGATGCGCGTGCGCCGCAGCGCTGCCGCCGCCCGCCAGCGCGCTGGTCAGCGCCGCCACGGCGCCCGCGCCGGTGACGGCCGCCCAGCGCGACGCCGGCAGGCGCGAGCGCGTGCAGGTTGCCACCACGCACGCCCAGTTGTTGCTGCATGTAACAAAGGGTAATTGGTAATGTGAGACATGTGATTTTAGCCGGATACTGTATCACATATTTGCAATAACAACATGAATATAAATTGTTACACAGATTTATATATTACTTCGTTATGTATAAAATATTTGACTTTTTCCGTATCAGTGATTGCTCTAGGTTCAAGGGCCTACTTAATGGAAACTGGCGCAATCGGTAGGATGCATGGAGCATCGTAATATAGTTGAAGTGACGTGTTGTGTGAGAGATGGGGTGAAGCGGTACTCACGTGGCGGGCTCGCCGGCGGGCGCGGCGAAGGCGGGCGCGGCCAGCAGGCGCAGCTGCAGCAGGCCCATGTTGGAGCTGTCGCGCGGCTTGTAGAGGCGCAGCTGCACCGTGGTGCACACGACGGGCCGCGCCAGCACGAGCCGGATGAAGGTCATGCCGGCCGTGCTCTGCGGCGGGCCCAGCGGTGCCAGCGTGCCGCCGCACCCGGCCTCCACGCCCACCGCGCCGGGGCACGCTGCACCGAACACACATACAAAACATTACAACATCATGTTGGATCCCATCAGTGACATCAAATCTTATAATTTTTTTCTAGAAGTACCGGCAGTAACCTACCATTTGTTTTTGTATTTGTGCATTAAATAATAAATAAACAAACAGCTACAACAATAGCCGACTAGTTAACGTCCGCGACCCCGTCCGCGAATTCGTTTATCACTTACTCTTCCGGAAATGTCAAATTACAAAGATATAAGAAATATCCCAATGTGTCAATCCAGAATAAGGACTACGTGTCAAATTTCATCAAAATCCATTCAGCCTTAAAGGTGTTATTGAAACAACATATAAACTTTCACATTTATAATATTAATGGGATATTGTAGGACAGGATGATTATGATCATAATTATATAGTTAGCTTATTTGAAATTACGAAATACGGGTGTCAAATGGATCATTTTAGATTGAACCAAGTATAGTAAGAGTTATGGTGGACATGATCCACCCAACAATGAACAATAAACAACTGAATGAAGCAGCACGTGTGTGTTGTATACTGACTGGCGAGGCTCGTGAGGTGCGGGTGCAGCTGCAGCTCGTGCAGCATGGCGGCGTGCGGCAGCGTGAGCGTGAGCGCCAGCGACGCGTCGTCGGCGCTGAAGAAGTGGTAGGACCAGGCCGCCGCGCGCACGCGCCGCGCCGCGCACGCGCCGCCGCCGTGCGCGCCGCCGCCGCCGTGGAGCAGCACGTCCGCCGCCTGCGCCGTCGGGTTGCCGCACGACACCGTGCCTGCGCGAACACGACATCGGTAAATAACGCTGCCCTGCTGAACCTGACGGTATCTTTCACAAAACTCTCTAATTATAACTGCTCATCGAGACCAAATCGAGCTAGTGTTCTAGGGATCAAAAATCATTACGAACTTTGAAAATACTTACGATCAAAGCCCTAGCTTGGCTAAAAAAAAGCTTGTAAATAGATAGTATCCGCGAGCGTCACAATGAATCACAGTGAGTTTGTAACCATTATACTGTTATCCCTGTTACTCACAGAGCGGCGCGATGTTGACGAGCCCGTTGGTGGTCTCCAGCGTGGGCAGCTGGCTCTTCTTGTTCCCGTTGGAGGCGGAGGTGGACATGTTGATGAGCTGCGGCGGCAGCTTCAGGTAGTTCATCAGGGACGACACCAGGCCCTGGTTGCTGCTGGGGCCCGCCTGGAATATATCACCCTGTTATCACATCTACTTTGTTACAGCATCGTGGGCCGTGGCGAACCACGCTACGGCTTTATGCTGGACTAGACTCGCACGGCGAGATAGTAGAACTAGGATCAGAAGCGGTATTATGATGTCACAACCTGTCAAGTTCCAGGCAGTGAAAGAGACAAAAAGATATAACCGTATAGCCCTTTTACTTTTTTTTATAATGGCAGGTTTTGACAGTTTGTTCGAGCACTTGTTGTGTCAAACCTGTTATGCATTAAGGCGAATTCGACTGGTATTTGTACTTAACTTTCCTTTTCCGTTTCGCGCCGACTCGCGTCGCCCTCGCGTCCTATTTGCAACCCGACGTCGTTACTCGCTGTGTTACAAATACTCACGTCTTCGAGTTACTACTCTATGCGGTCACGCGGTCAATCAATAGCTTTGATAAATAATGGTATGATTAGTGGAGGCAGTAAAGAGGGCGTAGAGGACCTGGTGGCAGCGCGCCAGCTTGTCGACGGCCAGCTCGAGCCCGCCGAGCTCGACGAAGGCGGCCAGCACCTCGGGCCGCTCCAGCAGCCGCGCCAGCAGCTGCTGCAGCGCCTGCGACAGCGCAACCACCTGCTCCGACCCTACAACACAACAATATCATCAATATTCTATAATACTTCTACATACGCCCAAAAATGTCGCCCAAAAACGACTGGAAATAATGATAACCATACTCCTGTTTTTGTTATCAATATGGCGACTAAGGATGTACTAAAGTAGATGAAGTACAAACTAAGGGCTTGTTTACGGAGACGCGGGGCGTGCGGCGGGGCGTCGTTGTTTGCGTGCACACTGGTCGCTGACCTAGTGGAAGTATAGAAGTCTTTCATAGTCAGCGACCAGTGTGCACGCAAACAACGACGCCCCGCCGCACGCCCCGCGTCTCCGTAAACAAGCCCTAATGGTGTAGATGCGACAGCATGATGACATGAAACTGACTGATTGGTCGAACGTGTTCACCTCCCGCGTGTCGCAGACTACGGAGGCCTCCTTCCTCACGGCAGTCAAGCTATAGTATGATTCAATGGAACTCATTTAATGAATGACTCTCCCTTGTAGTAGTACTCACGCAGGAAATCCATGAGGCTGGGCAGCATGGCGGCGGGCTGCGCGGCGGCGGTGGCCATGTGCGCCACCAGCCAGAACACCTCCTCCTTCAGCGACGCGCCCTCGGCGCCGCTCTCCGAGTTCATTCCTGCACAACAATCGTTTCAGCTCAAGCATTCCAGAAAGAATATTCTCGAACTACTTGACACTCTGTGGATATAGTATTCAAAGTAATGCCGTTGGTAAAATATTAGTGTTTTAATGACAGTATGACAAAGTTAAATAATTTATAATTAAAGGTCGTTACACATGAGCTGGCCGATTGTGTGAGTGCCACCCTTCGAGTCCAAGTTAGAATTTTAAAGTGAAATCCTGTATTTGTTTTAAAAATGTATATATTAGATTCATTAGTGACAGCTCTTGTGAAACATCCTCACTGCTAAACTCCTTTGCGAGCTCGACCTCCAAGTGTATTCACTTGGAGGTCGAGCTCTCAGAATCTCATGAGTAAGCTAGCTAAAATTCCAGTACCTGAATTGAGTACCATTGTGTTCATTCCATCGCAGATCGACAGCGTCCGGTAGAACTTCGTCATTATGGCGTGGTTGGCCAGCACTGTGGGGAAGAGAAAAATAAGAACATTAGAATACGATCGTTTATTAGCCCTATGTCGGAATGTGATCTATGTAACATAGAAGGCTGTATAGTATAAAAAAAATATTAGGGGACAATCTAACACAAATTGACCTAGTCCCAAACTAAGCCAGGCTTGTACTATGGGTACTAGGCAACGATAAATATATTTATATGTATAGAGAAATAAATACTTAAATACATAGAAAACATCCATAATTCAGGAACAAATATTCGCGCTCATCACACAAATATTTGCCCATGCCGGGATTCGAACCCGGGACCGCTAGCTTCGTAGGCAGGGTCCCTACCAATTAGGCCAACCGTGTCGGCGGGCGTATAGTGACTAAGATTTGTGTGAGATTGTACATTGACATTTATTATACAAGTATTTATAAAGGTGATTGTTACCAGTGTCGGCGACGCAGGGCGCCTTGGCCGCCTGCTGCTTGCGCTCGTCCTCGAGGTTGACGGCGTCCTGGGCCTGCTGCTTGCTCTCGTCGGTCTGCGACTGCGCGCTGTCGGCGCCGCCGCTGCCGCCGGCGCTCGGGCTGCCCGCCGACTGCTAAATAATACATCACGTTAAACACCTGTACAACAACAACAACAACAACTACTACACAACAACTACAGCAACAACAACACACAACTACAACAACTACTACTACTACAACAACAACAACAACAACTACAACTTTTTGTATTTAGTTTAACTTTCCAATAGAGTTGAGTTAGAGCTCTTTCTACAGGATGTTTAGTAGTAGAATATAACGACTTTCAAGGATGACAGATAGATAATTATAAACGTTATAACCGTTTTTACAAAATACCATCAACAATATTTAATATGAACAGGATTTTTTAGCTAACTAGTTTTAGTAATTATAAATAAAAGAGTGTGCGATAGTTACCGCGGTGCTAGGCCCGGCAGGCGAGGCGGCGGGCGCGTGCAGCAGCTTGCGGCAGTAGTGCAGCAGCTGCGCCAGCACGGAGCGGCGCAGCGGCGCGCGCCGGCACGCGCCCGCGCCGCCGCCGCCCAGCACGTCGGCCAGCAGCCCCGACAGCCGCGCCTCCGAGCCCGCGTCCGTGCGCGCGCCGCCCGCCTCGCGCACCCAGCTCAGAGATTGATGCGCTGCACAACAACGCTTTCATGTCAGCTTTGGTGCCGCTAATTGCAGACAGTATCATGTCACACCGAAAAAACAGCGGCGCGCCGTGACCGAAGGGGTTTCCTACTGTTGGAAACTGTTGAAGCGTGGAGGTAAGGCATGCGCGTGGTTTTATTCTTGAGTAGATAAAAATCCAAATTCCGCCGCCACTCTTTCAGTGTGACTTGACTACTTCAGTTCTGGCACTAATACATAGAATAAAAAATCTATAGGTGTCTAGTGAAGAAAAAAATAGTTTGGATGGACTCACCGACAGAATCAAACAGGTCCCTCGCGTGGTGCGCGTGGCGCGGCTGCAGCACCTGCAGCATGGGGTGCGCCACGCGCAGCAGCGTGGCCTGCAGGTCGTACGCGGCGCCGGCGGCGCGCGGCGCGTCGCGGCGCCACACGGCGCACACGCAGCGCAGCGCCGCCAGCGCGCCCGCCGCGCCGCGCGCGCACACCACGCGCGACAGCACCGCGTGCAGCGCCGCCGCCGCGCCCGCGCCCGCGCCGATGTGCGCGCCGCTCTAAACACATACATTATTCATGCCATCTGATATCGCTAATTGTAACGTGGCCTCGCTTGCGATGAGCCTTGCAAACAATCTGGTGTAGCAGCCATGCACTTGTGTACGCGGCCGTTTACCGCCGTTGCAATCGTTGCCGGAAAAAGTCGTGGCTAGGACAATTACTTCGTATCAATTACATGTTATCCAATGGAGATTTATAAGTGAAACTTCTTAAGCGGCGATTCGATAATCGATAAGTGGACGAGAACTAAGAGAAAAAGGACGCGTCACGCTTAGGCACAATTCGTTACATGAGAGAGAAGAAAGATATGACGTAGGGAGAAAGAGAACGAGATGCTACAGAAGTGTTAAAGAAGTTTCACTTCTATCACGTGTATGGTGCAGCAGGCGCATTTCTTTTCTATTGTGAAACAATTGACGCGGCAGGTCGCCTAACTCCGCGGGTGCTCGCCTGCAGCCGACATCCCTCGCTGAACACTCACCAGGTAGGGCTCCGAGGCGGCGACGGCGCCGTCGGTGGCCACGTTGGTGGTGATGAAGCGCACCACGGCCGGCACGAAGTGCTCGCACTCGTGGATCACGCGGCCCATCGTCTGCGTGCTGCCTTCCGTCTGCGACAGACGTCACTCGTTAGACAATACCAGTGTAAGCAGGTGTTAAATTTGCAGCTTAATAGCGGAAAATAGTACCAACTTAATGTTGTTGTTCATCTTGGGCCAAAAAAGTGGTAACAACTTCATTAAACAGATGTTTTCGGCACAAAAATTTGTCAATGTAGCCAATTTCACTCCAAACAGTGTCCTAATTTATTCCAAACCTCCATGTCAAGCCACACAACTCTGACGGACAATTCAATTTACATTATAAAACTAAATTATAATATTAGCATTAACTTACTTGTAAAGGTAAGCTTGCGATCCACGCCAAAGCCTGCATGGATAGTACCCAACATCTGAGAGAAACGTTTTCCAATCTGAAAAAGAATAGTTTCACGTTAAAACGTACATCGTTCACTTCGTCACCGGGATGCCACCTCAACTGCTTTATTATGTGTGTGTGTGTATCATGACTAAGCCCCTAACGAGATCATGAATGAGTATTTAGCGTGTGTTGTCGGGCCCCGGTGTGAATACCTACTGCGTGAGCGCGAGCAGCAGCGCGTTGACGGTGTCGGAGGCGAGGCGGATGCGCGGCGCGTCGGCCGGCACGCCGGGCGCCGCCGCCGGCCACGCGCCGCCGCCCCACGCCGACCCGTTCAGCGTCAGCCATAGCGACACCACGTTCTCCAGGAACGAGCACTCCACCTGGCGGCAATGTTTAAACTATGCTAATAACACAGCGTACACGGTGGTCAACTGGTGAGCGAGCGCTCTTTTGCGATTTTCGATCAGTAAGTACATACGTTAATGGATGCTCAATGAGAATTTTTAACTTTCTCTAACGGCACATTTATCACCTAAGCGCCACCGCAACTAGTTAGTGCGTTATCGGTTTATATCAATGTCCAACAGCTTCGCTCAGATTATCTGTGAGGCACTTCTCAATTTAGTTCTATAAGGACTAGGGTAAAACACCCAATTATTGATAAACAAAATACCAGTTATTGGCATTCAGTGATTGTAGAATTATCGCTTCTATTAACATCAAGTAAAGATCATCGTGCCAACCAATCCTCCTGCATAACTCTTTTTTGAGTTTCAAGTTGAAGAAATACAAATACGGTGCTAAAGAAAGATAGACGTCTCGTCTGAATGTGTTGATTACTAATGTTAAAATTGTGGTTATAATGTAAACAAGTGAATAGAATCGAGTGTCAAGTAGCATACCTGCGCCGGGAACTCCAGGGCTAGATGGCGGAAGACGTCGTAGAGCGTGTGCGCGAGCGGCGGCTGGGGGCGGGGCGGGGCGGCGCCGGGCGGCGGCGGCGCGGGCGGCGCGCGGGGCGGGGGCGCGCGCACGGCGGCCGCCAGCGCGCCGCCGCCCGCCAGCAGCACGCGGCGCGACGCCGCCTCGCCCGCGTGCGCGGGGCCGTTCTCCAGCCGCGCGTCCATGCAGCTCGAGATGTTGCTGCCAAAGTATAATCATCATAAACTATACTGGACAACCTCGACTCAACGAACTCACGACTGTTGCTTCTTTGTTAGAGCTAAAGGAAAATCAGAAAACTCCGAACTAAATAGCATGAAACAGAGCGTAAGTGGGAATAAGACCTTATCCTGAATTCGTCCGAATGGCTACCACTATATTACACTATTCTGAATCAGCGTGGGGAATTCTGTGGTGGGGGTCAGACAACTGGTGAAATAAACACAAAAAAGTTATTCCATCTTAAATTTCAGGGTTGCCAACGTATCTGCACTTGTTTGATTACAAATGTATGTATATGTACCTTAAAGCCCACTTACCATCACAAAAGATGGCTTCGTTTGCTTTCTCTACGCTATAAACACTTGTACTGACCTGGTGTTGTGGTCGATAGCGGGTTTGACGCGCGTGTCCTTGCGCACGGCGTCCCGGAACTCTTGCTCCATTTGGCTCTCTGACTCCGAGTCATCAGACTCCGCCACTTGCGGCAGCGGGTCGACGTCAGAGCTCTTTATCACCACATCTATAAACACTTATCTTATTATTAAACTTGTCGAAGATTATGTGGAAAGTATATTACACAAAATTACCGTACGTCATATAAAGGATAATATTTTTGTAATACTTACTTGGCGTCTTCGCGCCCATTTTCGGTTTGACGTAGTTAGAGCTCTTCGACAGGCCAAAGCTGTCTGCCAACACATCTAAAACAAATACAATTCCGATTCATAAACTAAATTTTAATTATTGAATTATCCAAAATTTGCAAATTTTCCTAACTTTTACATACTGCCCTTTATTCATATTTGCGGACAGCTTTGACCGTCCTCTTATGTGGAAACATACCGTAAATTATATGTGTATTGGATGGACGTCTCTAAACTAATAATTTTTCATTTATATTATAGTTCGGCGAGTATTTGCGTTCGGTTCCCATTGTCGGGCCCCGCCTGTAACGGAGGCGTCCTAAGCCCTCATTTTGTGTTGCCGGAGACTGTCGGAAAGGCCGCAGAAGTTTTAGTATTACCTGCGACGGTGACGCCGTGGTTGTACTTGCGTGGCTGCTTGCCCGGGCAGTCCACGGCGAACCAGGCCTCCTCGCCCGTGGGGCTCGAGCACGCAGACCCGCTCTCGTACTCCACCAGGTCCTGAAATCACAACACACTATGAACACGCGTCGCTAGGTTAAAGTCTACTTTACTTTTACGAGGTTTGTGTGATAGATGTTTGAAAGCTAGTGTTGAAACCTTTTAGAACCATTTTCTTGACGCACACATAAAATAAAACTATGCTCTTTTGTTTTGAAATTGTTTTAAAGCTAAAATGATTTTTACACACGGATGAAGAAACCCCCAGTAAGTCTTGTGTAACGTTTACAAAAGGCAATTTAACTGGAAAAGCTATTTTTTTTATTTTTTATTTTGCCTTTATTAATTCAATTTATTTTTATAACACGCAAAAAATGAAACATTTTTGAACAGTTTTGATCGTTGAGCGTGTGTATTACCTGCAGCAGCGTCGTGAGCGCGTGGCGCTGCCAGGGCGGCAGCGTGACGGCGAGCCGCGCCAGCCCGAGGATGCAGGACGGCTCCAGCAGGCCGGCGCCGCCGCACAGCGCGCACAGCCGGCCCACCACCTGCGGGACAAGGGCGCTCGTTACACGTGCAAAGGGATTATAGGAGCCGACTTGCTCCTTTTTAAATGACTTCACAATGTTGTGAATATTTTTCATACTATTTTATTCGATTCTATTTTTAAAACCCGCCTCAGGAACTATTTGCTGAAGAAATGCTTCTATGATATAGACGAATTTGTTGATTAGAATAAATAAGCAATTAAATTATAATTAAGTATATGCATGTTATAATTTTTTTTTATTTAGTTTTAGTTGTAAAATTTCCGACACAAAATGTATTTGTTAATGGAATAAATGAAATAAAATGAAATGAAATGAATGAAATTTAAATGGCGTATTGCTGTCTACATGGCCCGAAATTGCGTAGCTAATTTCCAGGCTTCATTCATAGAACAACTTGGCGGCTAGCTCAACCTGCGACTTCATTGTCGCTTCTACCTCTATAACGAAAGAGACGCAAGCGAAAAGCAGCAAAACTTAAATGATTATATAGAGGTAAACTTATCTAAGAACTACAGTCTTGTAGAGGTATATACTATGTGAAGAAAATGTATCGCGCGGGTAAAATGCCGCTTAGCTAACAATAACAAATATAAGTGAATACAACCTTTGCTTTGCTATGCGAGATTGTCCAACCACTAACAATATAATGATAGCCAAAGGCCTATTCCGTACCTTGGCACAGAGCAGCAGCGTGTCGCCAGAGCCGGCGCTGTCCATGGCGAGCACGTGCGCGACGAGCGCCTGCGCGAGCGCGGCGCCGAGCGCGGGCGGCACGGGCGAGCGCGCGCGCGCCTCGCTCGCGCCCTCGGGGCTGCGCTTGCCGACCATCGCCATTCGCGCCTTCAGGTTGAAGCGCACGCGCTGCAACGCATCATGAAATTACTAATACTCGCAGGTATTTCACGAGTCATGAGTCGTAGATTAGGTTTGTGAAGTGGTATGCTAATGTTATGCTACTACTACTATTACCATAGTTGTACCGATAGCAAGCCTAGAGCGTTGTTTGGCAAAAGTCATTTTAAATAAATATCAGGGGCCATCTTACACAAATTGACCTAGTCCCAAAATAAGCTAGGCTTGTACTATGGGTACTAGGCAACGATAAACATGCTTATAGAGAGAAATACATACTTAAATACATAGAATGACTCCATCCATGACTCAGGAACGAATACTCGCGCTCATCACACAAATATTTGCCCATACCGGGATTCGAACTCGGGACCGCTAGCTTCGTAGGCAGGGTCACTACCAACTAGGCTAACCGCGTCGTTTATTTTGTAAAATAATTATTTTTGAATAAGTAATTATTATTTTTGAGTAATTATTTTAGTCGGTCGCCGCCGCACTGACCTGCTGCTCCTCGAGCGCCACCTGTATGCCGCGGCGCGCGGCCTCGAACTCCTGCATCTGGTGCAGCAGCTTCTTGTGCAGCTTGCGCCGGTGCAGCTTGCACTCGGCGGCGCGCGGCGACGGCGCGCCCTCCGCGCCGCCCGCGCCCGCGCGCCCGCCCGTCACCCACTCCCATCTGGATGTTACAACTCACATTATACATTACTATCAGAAGTAGCATATTTATTACGTTTGCACGAATTTCAAGTTTAGTGGCGGACTAGCATAAGCTAATCGTTATCGTCTGGCGGCGCTAAGCACTAGAGGTGAGACGTACTTGACAAATCGCGTACTGAGTACGCGTCAATAAAGATACTAGATCCAAAGACTAGTTCCACGAGTATTTAGAAGTACGGGACTTGTTGAGTAAATGGTTCGATTCAGAGTATTTTCGAGTTTTCTTATGAATTGACATTTACTAAACAAGGTGTTCACCGGTTGTTTAAGTTTCTGTAATAACACTGTAAGTTTTGTCTCGGTACCGAATTCAATCGAACGATTCCGAAGGCACTCGTCGCATCGCTGGACTCGTGGACTAGACGTATACGCCTAAAAACTCGACACGCGTCCAAGCAAAAACATTCCAGTAAATAAGTACGTCTCACTTCTTCTAAGCCCTCCTAAATGATTTGAAAAGACCGTTTGCACAGTATGCTCGAATACTCATTTAATTAACGTTTGAAAACTTTGTTTAGCAAAAATCAACGAACCACTCAATCGGGATGTTTAAAGAATTTCTTCGACCTTGTCCTGACTCTTCGGTCTCGGCTAGGGTCCGGAGCAAACACATACAATCTAAACAACCGTATAGGTAGAGCTGTTCAAGAATTAGTAGCTCTAAAAACACTGATCGAAATGTCCTATTGTTGATTAAGAAAAATACCTAGCGTGTTTGGTGGGCGGGGCGGCGACGCTGTCCAGCGTGGCGGCGAGCGCCGTGAGCACGGCGGCCGTGACGGCGGGCTGCGGCCGCGGCGCGCGGAGCAGCGCCAGCGCGCGCGCCGCCAGCGCCTGCGCCACGCCGCCCTCGGGGTCCGAGTGCGCGAACAGCGATTTACGCGCCATGTACATCACCAGGACTAGGCATCTGGAGATCAATTATTATGTTATACTGAAATTATACTTTCAGTCTATGACGTTAATCATGTTTATCGTACGTCGAATTTTGATTTTCGTTTACAATGTATCGTTAAATATAACGGAATCAGACGAAGCGCTCAAAATATCTGACCTCAGTTTGTTTAAATTCAAATTCAAAGGATTTATTTCGGAGATGTCCATATCGTGTTAGTAACAATTTATCTTAAATCTATGTTAGTTATACAATTATTAAATTAAATATTAATAATTAATAATTATTAAATATTTCATATATTTACTGACGACGGTACAACGGAGGTACGACACCAATCCCCGGATATGCAATGCTGTGAAATTGGCAGGGACGCAGTGGACGTGACTAGCACAAGACTAGAATACTGCCGGTACTTTTCTGATTCGCATCTGCAACCTGGCGTGTGGTCCACACCAAGTTATGCCCAGAAAGTTATTAGGCAGAGCGTAGGCGTGTTCAGGTGCCGATTCTATGGAGCCGATGACACAGAGGTTTTAGTAAGAAAAAACCCATATTCTTGCCAAGCCACTAGGTATCACGAACATCCCCCCACAACACATCTTTCTGTAGAAAAAAACGTATGTATACCTGTCAAGTGGGAGCGGCGGCGCGTCGTTAGCGGCAAAAGCCGCGACGAGCTCGTCGGCGAGGTGCGCGCCCCACCAGGCGTGCGCGCCGCACAGCCGCGCCAGCAGCGTGGCCAGCGCCGCCGCGCCGCGCCCGCCCCAGCCGCGCAGCAGCGCGCCCACTCCCGCGCACCACGCCGCCGACACCGCGCCGTGCTGCTGCACACACACACACACACACAACATTCAATATTCACAGTATTTTGGTAAAGAAAAAACACCGTAACGAAATCTGCATATAGATATTTGCGAAGCTAATTTTATCCGCATGGTAATGCCAATCACACAATTCACAATGAGAAGTTTGTCCAACATTACAAATTACACAAAACTACATGTCAAATGGAGTAAAATAAAAACTTACAACATTATCAACTTGGAAGAAGAAATACAGCAGCATGTCCACAATATTTTCACTTATCACTCTCAGTTTGTCGGTTGAGGCTTTCTCTAGCAACGCTTCAGGCGTGACTTGTCCTTTGTTGATCTGTTCCAATAGCTGATCATTCCGTTCCGAGTTGCTCTGGAGTTTCTTTATGATGTTAGTGCATGTGTGCAGTTGTTGCTGGAGCTCTATGCACTCCTGGTAGGCGGTGAGCACTTTGGGGTCGGATTCGTTAGGGAGGTTGAGGTACGCCATCATGTGCGCCGCGTTGCCGTTGTATAGCTCTAGATATGGATTCAGGAGGTCCATTAGTTTGCCGGTCGCTAGCCTGTGGAGAGACATTCTGAATAGTATACCAGGCTTTTACAGGTACAGAATATTGTAAAAAGCATCAGTCTTAGCTTTGAAACTGAATGGGAAACAATGGCAATTAGCAAAAGTCAGGTATTTCAACACATGAATACTATATTTTTTTGCTGCCTAGTCTGTTTACGTATATGAACTAAAGTCGGATGCGTCACTCTAGCTCCAGAATTATTGGAATGTTTTATGAACAAATTTAATAGGTTGTAGAATGCACCTTAACGACTTACTTTGTAAGGTGGATTTTACCCTTTCTTGAATTTGTTAGTTACGCGGTATTGCAGTTTCACCAACGTTATGTCCCTATATTCAAACCGCTGATAGATGTGTTAATAATTAGTAGTATTTGTTAACATACCTAAACCTGCAGGTGAGGTCCTGATGCAGCGCGTTGAGCGCGGTGACGGAGGCCTGCACGTTGGCTGTCTCCGCCACCTCGCCGTAGAACCAGCCGAGCGGTATCTTGCACTTCATCGCCGACATGCCGTACCGACCTATTGTGGTGATCTAGACAAAACAAATCACGTGACAAGAATGGCATACCGTCGCTATTATTGCTACGCGTAATCGGCGTGACTAACAAATTCAAGGAGCAAAATGCACCTTACACAGTAAGTCAGTAAGGTCCTTTTTACAAGCTATTGAATTTGTTAGTTACGCGGTATTGCACTATCAACGATGATATCGTTATTTTTAATGCTAGAGGAGGCAAACGAGCCAGCGAGCAGCAGTCACCGCTGCCCATTAACATCCAACACCACAGATGCTGTGGTGTGTGTAGTGAATAATCAAGTCATCGTGTTTAGTGGAATATTTTCATATTTATATTGCTTTCTCAGTTAGTTTATCGATGGGTGCTAAAGCTCAATGAAAAAGCAAGACGAACAAGATTTTTTTCCAACAAAATATTACATCGTCACTACATCCATAATTAGTAAATGTGAGTACTGAGTGGACCAATTTTAAGCTTCAGTGTGTCTTTGTAAGTGTGTGTGTGTGCACACCTTGACGTATCGGCAGAGCGGCGGCGGCTGTATGTCGGTGAGCACGAGGTGCTTGGTGGCGATGTCGGCGGCGAACGCGAGCTTCACGCCGTCCGCCTCCTCGCTCGTCACCCACGTGTCGATGCACAGCGTCACCAGGTCCGAGCACATCGGGATTATCTGACACAAACAACGTCATTAGATTACATCATCATCATATCAACCGAGAGGAGTCCTCTGCTGGACACGGGCCTTCCCCAAGGATCTCTACGACAGTCAGTTTCGTTCTACTCGCATCCATCGACTTCCTGTACCTCCCCCACTTTGACGTGTTATCCCAGTCCACATCAATGTATATTTTATACGGTCCTTTGTATCCTTGAAGGCCCATATCTAAGGGAGGTTACACGGCGACTTTTGTAGCGTTTCGCGAACGCGCGACTGCATCTCGACATGTGGCTGCTTGTACCATTTGCAACGTGCGACAGAAGCGTTATAGTTTTTGGTACTGAGTCGCTGCAAAAAGTCGCCCTGTACGAACTCCCAGCCACCGTAGACCATCAATCTCGATCTTGATTTCAACAGTTCTAGATATTTTGTGATCAGAAGAACTAAAACACAATTCACAATTAATTTGTATTTGTGTTCATCGATTTCGATCACGGATCGCGGTTCAGATTGAGTCACTCACCACGTCCGTGAGCCGCACGGCGTGCCCCAGGTCCAGCACGATGTAGCGGCGCGCGCCGGAGTGCATGCGCTCCACGACCAGCGTGTGCTGCGGCACGCGCGTCACTAGTTGCGCCCACGGAATACCACATTGCTCTTGCTCCTGCAAATACAAATAAATATAATATATATAAATAAGGCGACATTTGAAATTCTACTGTATACTTATCCAAAGAACGTACTTGAAAGAATTTCTCCTCGGTAAAGTCGAGTTTTTCCTGGGGATCGCATTCCATTAGTGAGCTTTCTACATCTTCTAGCGAGTCCGGGTCTTGAGAGGTTTGCTTCATCTGGCCTTCTTTTACCACGCTCCAAAGCTAAACACATTCATGTAGGTTACATACATTAATATAAACCTATAAATGACAATCTAGATCGCCATCACGTTATTGTCAATGTCATAAACCTTGTCATAATGTTGTATCATTTTCAAAGCAACACGAATTCTTTGAAAATGATACAACGCTATAACAAGGTTTATGACATTAACTATTTAGTGTCACACTCACCTGGTTGGGGTCGCCCGGCAGCGAGCTCACAACAGCAGGATGGTGCCGGCCGCCCGTGGACTCCAGCTTGGTCCCATCTGAGGCCATGTGGCAGGTCACGTGCAGCGGCATCGCCTCGCTGAGCCCCGCGCCGAACACCGCCACGCCGTTGTTCTGCGCCCACCACGCTTGCGGCGAGGGAGTTGACTTGCTTTCTATAAAGCGTAGGACGTTGATTGGTCGAGACTAGTGTACAGCTAGTTTATGTGAAGTGAAGGAAGCGTGTGACACGATGTTGAAAATGATTCGTTGCGTATTAAGGAAGAGTCTCCACCAAGAGATTGTTCGTTTACGAACACTCGCGGTCGAGCTACGAATGCTCGCTAGTGAGCCTTGCATTTGGCATGTCGTAGCTTTTACACGATGACATATTATTCAATGATGATAAAAATTGGTAGAAATTTCGATAACAATGCACTTAACACACGAATGCTCTTCATGGAGAAACTCCTTCACGCAACCTACATCATGCATTCGATGCATGCATCCCTTGATATCAAATAAATTAGTTGTTACTCGTATGAAGCACGCAAGTCTATGTTCCGTTTGATTAGGTGCTTAGAAATATATAATAAAACAACATATAATTTCGAGAGAAATGCTAAAAAATTTACTCTTTAATAGATAAGTGTTGTGGCTTCATTTATATTTTGTTAAATACCAAAGTACATATTATACTTAGTAGTAGTGCCTTGCTAATTGAGTTTATAAACACTAGACTCCAGGGAGTTCATACGTCGGATAATTCTCTCACTCTACCCCTTGATAATTTTGTTCAGCAATAACAACTAACTAAGGAACTTCCATTGGAAGAACCTTGACCTTTTAAATAATATAAATAGACTTTGTTGTCAGCGGTGCGTAAATATTATAATTTTTTACTAACAAATTCAATAGCTTGTAAAAAGCACCTTACTGACTTACTTTGAAAGGTGCATTTTGCTCCTTGAATTTGTTAGTTACGCCGGTTACGCGTTATTGCTCTATCCCCGACGGTATCCCATAGAGGCATTCCATCTTATATTTATGTCCGTTTAGTGAAAACGTGCAAACTAGTTTCAAACTAGTTTCGACGTGTGTGGTTTCAGACAATATAGGCATGAAACTAAAAAGTAACTCAAGTTGCAGTTTCGTCACTAAAGAGTTGCGCCGTCTGTTTTGGGCCTTAGTCCTCGGAGTCGAGTCGGCAACGCATTGGCAGTCGTAGGATTGCAGTCTTGATATTGATCTCAGATCCCACTTACACCGCGCGGCCTGCGTGCTCGTTTGCCTTATCCATGCCACAAAAAAAAATCGCGACATCAACTAACGACATAACTCAAAAATATTTTTTTTAATTTATTCAAAGCGTCTCTAAGTTAAGTGCTTATACCCCTTTCAAACTCAGCTTAGTATCAAGTGACAGATAATATTGAATTTTAGTCATCTATAGGATTCATATTCATTTGTTTTTATGGTAAACCACGATTGTTGGCCGGGTCTGAAAGGGATACTGTAGTTTTAGAAACTCGGTCTACAATCGCTAGATGTGACAAAGTAGCCTGAAGGAGTATTACGAGCTATCAGAACCTCTTAGGTACCCTGCCGTGAAGCGGACAGAGATATATGACTCCTATAGCTCTGTCCGCTTCACTAACTGGAACTAGGCAAGTTTTATAGCTCATAATACGGCCTGTAGTCACGACTTTGCGTGGCAACTGCGAGCGGCAACAAAGAAATGCAAAGAGATGTATAAAGCATGCCCGCCGCCCACCGCTGCCGCGAAAAGTCATGGCCAAACTGTGACAACCGAGATAATAGAAAAAAAATATTACTAGCAAACCATATGTTTCTAACATTACCTAAAGCGACATCTAATGTTTTGAGTTCTGAAACATTAACTGTCCCAGATAACATTAACAGAACCATAATACGCCCTGATGACACAGAGTGACCAGAAGTGTTGCATATAAGCAAGGAATGAGAAAGTGTGATGATCGATGGTGACTAACAAAAGTAAATGGACAGAAGCGGAATGACATAAGCCCGACAAATGGTCAACTGTTCTTGCACAATGCGGGTGAAATAATTATATTTGTAGCTTTCGATAATACATAGAACAGTCAACGACATTATTAAATGATTACTTATGTAGGTACTGTCGCTATCGAATATATTGGAACATACAATGTTTAAAAATATAAGAACGCGCGCCTTGTCAAGTCATTTTTAAATTCGTTATATGTTCCGAAATATTTAATGGCGAAACCTTGTCGCTTTAACGTCCGGTTATAACTGTCATAAGAAATCGAGTGAAACCGCCAATGCACCAAAGTGTCCATGTACAGTCACCACACGGGATTGTTGAGCCACTTGCCACTGTTCGTAATTTGGCCGTGGAATGCAAATCGGGTTTAGTCGGTTATACTCGTATATCCAGACAAGAAAAGTCACACGACTTCGAATAATAGAAGAAAATTAAATTTCTATCTTTGTCATTGTGTGTTTGACAAGCGTGAAGTGTCATTTAGGTTAGAATCACTTGATTGTTATATTTTCATGCAATTGGCTAACATGAGAGCCAGAACTAGCAACCTGACAGCAGAGTACACCCAAAGTCAACCAATTGCAGGTCTAGCAACGGTAACCTAGCGACAATTATTTTAGCGTAGCGATAAATTATGATTGGTCATTTCGACTTCGTAAAAACTCGGAACCCTCGATTTTATCCGAACGCTGTTTGTTACGTGTCTATAGTCATCGTAACGAATCGCAGATTTTCCGCCATATTGTATTGATGTGTGATAAACGAGATGAACCGCATTCGGATGAAGTCGGGAATGACGAGAAATTTCTAGACCCAAAACCTCTACTATATTTATATATTTTCAAGGTCTACTTGAATTGATTATTCGACTATTAAGCATGTTCATAAAAACAAAAATATATCATGACTATTTATTTATTTCATTTTGAAATAAAACAGTGTAAAAAGAACATTTATTTTGGAAAACTTAACTCGTGTGGGTAAAGCTAGTAGCTGGTATATGCCCCATGGTTGTCTATTACATATTGGAGACGCGAAGGCATAGACTCGACCAACTGAGCACAATAACCACTTCCTCGCAAGTCTTCCCATACTTCTTGACAATGACTTTCAACGGCCTCTCTCGTTCGCTCATTCCGGTTTTCCCATCTCTGAACCATTAAACCCCATAGGTTCTCTATGGGGTTAAGGTCCGCGGATTTAGCAGGCCACGGTATAACTGTTATTTCGTTTCGATGTTGATGGAACCAGTAATTCACAATTCTGGCCCTATGTATCGTGCAGTTGTCGTGTACGAAGTTAAAATTTGGTACTTCTTCCTCTGTATAAACTGTCCTTACCGTGGGCAGCATGCTTTCGTCTAATACACTGACGTAAAATTGAGCATTAGTTCTGGGAGGTAATGGGACTAGCTCGCCTACAACAGCAGAGCTCATCCAGCCCCATAAATTTGCACTGATACGACCTGACTCCCGGTTTAGTTTCACATGGTCTTCCGTATATCGTGTATTGTCATACCGCCAGAGATGCAAACGGCCGTGGTCACTAGATTTAAACGATTTCTCATCACAAAATATTGTATGACTCCAATCAAAATTTCGGTATTGACGAGCAAAATTTAATCGTGCGGTTTTGTGAGCTTCTGTCAAAGCAATCTTATATGCGGGACGTCTATGGTGCAGATTCATAGAATGTAGATGTTTTCGGATGGTATTGGGGTGACAATTGAAACGGTCTGCGAAATAATTGGTAGATATAAAGCCATTATCTTCGTAGTTCTGTCGCATCTCATCGCGTTGCTCAGCCGAGAGTATCGAAAGACCATGATTGCCTTCACGGTGATCATTTATTGCTCCTTCTTCAGCATACCTATTCACCCACAAACTGACAGTATTTCGCTGCACATTTAAAGCGGTTGCTATCGCACGTATGCTTAAGCCTCGCTGATGCAAAATTACTATTTGATGTCTGGTTTCGTTGCTAATCGAAGGTGGCATCGCGGAAGGCTTGTTCAAATTGGCAATTTACATTGAAAATCCCATTGTCAATTTGACACATTTTTTAAAGTTAGATTTTCAGTACGGAAGTATGAAGTATTTAATTAACTTTTCCTTGTAGGTAAGACAGATCGTAGTATTATCTGATGTAAATACTACTTGACATCAAAGGTTATCTATGGTATACAAAAAGGTTACACCTTGAACTCATATAGTAATAGTCGCATTTCTCTTTATCTTATATTTCTTTCTTTATCATTCCGAGTTTGACTGGAGTGAATTATCATTTATGTATCACACTTGATTTTAAAATTATATTTTCATGCAATATTTAACTGTTGGCTAACCCGAAGACCAAGCCTGCCAACCTGACAATAGAGTGATTACACCCAAAGCCAACCAATTACAGGTCTAGAAACAGTAACCTAGCGACGATTGTTATAACGTAACGATATCAGTACAAAAATCATGATTGGTCATACGACATCGGGAACACTCGGAGTCCACGACTTTATCCGAACGTTGTTTACGAGTCTACCGATGATGTTCTGTCAGATTATTTTTGACAGCTGATTTGATGGAAATACCGAATGACAAAGATAGAAATACATATTTTTCTCTTTCTGTTACACGAATATAGACACGTCATCATTCGTTATCAGTCGTTCACGACGATGTCACACGAGTATGCCCGATTGGCATTACACGGCTAAATTATGAACAGTGGCAAGTGGCTCAACAATCCCGTGTGGCGACTGTACGTAGGTATTTATGACGTCAACTATACAAAAGATGTCGCGATTGTTATTCTGACTCATAACCATTTTGGAAACCATTTCGGGTAAGGATTTAGAAGCTTTTGCTATTATTATTTGCATATAATGAGGCAGATTTATAAGTATACATATATAGGGTAGCTCTATTACTCACAGAAGCTCAAAATCGGATATTCATTTCAGTTAAGTAACCGTTTTTACTTTAATAACCTAGTACAGTCGAATACAATGATATCAATATTCCACTTGTTTACTAAACCTTTAACGCCAATACCGCGACATTTATATATTTTACTCAATAAATAATGGCGAATATACCCTACCTCTCCAATTTAACTCAATATTTTTGACAATCAATACAAGATAAACACTTTTAATGATATTGAACTAATATCGCCCATTTTATTTCACTTATTTAATGAAAAAAATAATTGCAAATCACTATCACCATCATCAGTGAAATATTTAAAATTGCAGTATACACAATAACAAATGATTATTGAGCAAGAACAGCTGACCGTGACAAAAGCCGACCACAAACATAGACCGCGGTGACAGACGTACCCGGAATCTGAGGGATGTTGAGCAGATCCTTTAGCTGAGAGTCGGCTTTGGCGGCGAGCGGGCTCGGCCAGTCGCCTGCGGGGGCGGGGGGTCAGTCACGAGCACGGGGTGGCGGTAGCTCGGATCATGAGCGAGCGAGTCAACAGATATCAAACAGTAGAAAAAAACAAAACATGGTTGCATTGCAATTAGAGTTAAAAAAAAAGAGGAATGTAGAATTAAGTAGATTTACGCTCATGATTCGTACTAGCGAGTATAATATGCTTATCGACTATTCCATGCCTGGCAGTGTAATATAATAACGTTTTCTAAACATCAGTCTTAGTTTTTTTGCGCATTTTTTTTATACGTGGGTATAGTATATAGTCCAAGATCCCAGGGCCGACAGACGTCACTTATTTTCTGATGAACAAAATGACTGAGACTGAATATAGTATACCGTCACAATGTGCACGGATAATGCCCTCTCGCTCATACTAACAGCGGCATTAAAATTAAGTTTAGGGGATGTTTGGCCCCTTGAATCGGTCTGTCTGGTTGTAAAACATGGAGCTTCAGACTGTAAGTGAGATTAAGTAATATTATTGAGAGCTTTGAAGCGTATGTAAGGTAATACTGCCGACGGGACGTGTCTGGGAGTATTGATGACTGATTTTTAACGATATGTACGTAAAAACCAGCTGTCATAATTTAAGTGAGGTGAGTAGCGTTTTTACTGTACCTTGATTACCTGATACATGGAAAATGGCCGTCTGGACAAGCTAGCAGTTAGGCATACGATTATAGTACATACGATAGTATTTTGTTTTAACTGAGCTTATCCACTTAAGGGAATAGACAAAGCCATTTATTATTATTATTATCTGCTTTGTTCTGGTAACCGCAAGCCAAGTACTTACGCGTAAAGCGATTTTATTATTTTAAAACACTTATAATTTTATGAAAATGCCATAGAGCCCATAATCGATTGAAAAAAAGTATTCCGTAGTCCTTTTTCTACGAAGTGCGTTCCTGTTGAATATCGGGCGGTATTGAAATAGAAAGCGAGTTTTGAATGCTATTATTCTTTTAGTGTATTTGTAATCTACTGTCCGAGGAAGTAGAGTCGATAATCTATTAACCTTTCCAGGTAGTTATAATCTGCTTTTACTACATACTCGTTATCTTATTTTGCGGTTAACCACTCAATGGTATTGTTTTCTTTAAGTGGATAAGCTCAGTTCAAAAAATAAAGACTATAACGCCACTCAATCTTACACATTTTGTTCATCAGGAAATAGGTGAAGTCTGGCGGCCCTGGGATCTTGCTCTAATACGTGAATATTCAATAAAGGGATATTACGTGGTCACGCGTTATGCTGCTTTAATGAAAGAAGAATATAAAGCAATTATTATGACACAGACACGGACTGCATAATTATTTTCGCCCGGTCATATAGGCATTCATACACACGGCGCCGCTATTACGACGAACCCTACATTTTCTGAAGTCACAGAGTCGTTTTTATATGCAAACCGTGTGTATACAATGATCTTCAAAAACCTGAAAGCTAGGTCTTTGGACAGTACGAGGATTTTATCATCAGTTTTTGAACTAGATCACTACATGCGGCTCCTTTCCAATTTGTTTTAGCCAATTTGCTCCTTTACTGTGATCATATTGTTGACTTTACAGCACCTCTTACTGACAAGTGAATACGAGCTACCATAACCAAACCATAGCAAGATGGGTTCTCTAATACTAATTTCACTTGCCATAACGTTTGAGGTAATAATAATCGTTTGTCCCACTGATTACTTGACATATATATTATATATATTATCCAGCCTATATACGTCCCACTGCTGGGCACAGGCCTCCACTCACAATGAGAGGGTTTGGGCTATAGTTCCCACGCGGGCCCAGTGCGGATTGGGAACTTCGCAGACACCGTCAAATTGCTTTGCAGGTGTGTGCAGGTTTCCTCACGATGTTTTCCTTCACCGAAAAGCTCATGGTAAATTTACAAATTATATTACTTGACATAATGTTTATTATTTGCTCTACACATTTTTTTTTGTTCCTAATAATCATTTGTCCTAATAATAACTTGATATAATGCTGGCAATTCCATAAAACCAAGTTGCTCCCAAAATCCTATTACAATGCTAGCAAGTCGGTAAATTGTCGCACCTGTCACTGTACCTCGCTACGCTCGTTGTCGTAACTAACCCTTAGGATTTTAAAAATTATGACAATCTAAATGATGTGTATAATGTGTTAGGACAATATCAATACATTATGGGAATTAAATTTATGGGCACTAAACATAATGGCTAACATCCACTATGATAAAAGTTTTATGGCAAATTACTTTAGGACAAACGATGTTATAGCAAAAAAAACCGGTCAAGTGCGAGTCGGACTCGGGCACCGAGGGTTCCGTATTTAAGTCCTTACTTCAAAAATATACTATTTTATTAGTTTACTCTTATGCAATAAGGTCTATTTTGAGTTACCTAAATTTAACACGAATTTGTTTATCGAAACACGAAATTTTATTTATCTCGTAAAATATAAATAATAAGCTATACGTCAGGAATTTTTCAGATTTTTGGGTTCATAAACTTCGGAGATAAGATATAATAAAATTTTTGGCTATAAAACAAAAATTATTAATTATTTCATATTATTATGACAACTTTTAACCCTTTTACTAAAAACAGAACAGGGCAAGCAAGTAACTAAGTATGCCATGTTTCAAGTTGATAGCATCTGTAGTTGCTGAGAAAAACTGCTGTGACATACAGACGGACGGACAGACAACGAAGTCTCACCATAGGATTCCTTTTTTTACCATTTTGGTACGGAACCCTAAAAAGGAACCCCGGCAAGTTAAAACAGAGTAGAATAAAGGCCTCTTCAGTGTACAACCACCGTGGCTGACTTACCCATGTCCTGTGGCAGGTTGAGCAGGTCCTTGAGCTGGTAGTCCGGCTTGACGGTGGGCGGCGCCGAGGCGTCCCCGGAGAGCACGCTGGCGTAGGTGACCGGGGTCGACGAGCCGCGTCCAAGCTCGGGGATCTCCGCCGCGAATACAGAGCGCTCTAGGGGGAGCCCGTACAGACCGAATCTGGGGACGAGGTGAAGCTTGTAATATTTGCAAAGAGATAGCTTCGCTAGAGATACCAGCCATCACCATCGAGACGGCCGAAATCCGTCCACTGGCAGACAGGACTTTCCTAAGCCTCGCTCGGTCCTGAGGTACCATCGGTTTCCCGGATAGTCTGTCCACCTTGTCCTGCCAACATTGTGCCTTGTAGTAGGTGGACTTCACCGAAAACATTGTTCAGTGGCTAACTAAACGAAGGATGCCGAGTACTTCATTTTCTACTATCAGCAACTAGTTGAATTCCATTGCAGATACATATTTTAGTCGTAGTAAAGCGATACAGTAAAATGGGGTACCGTTAGACCAGGTAATAAGGTGTCACTTCTAAATCTAACATCATTTGCCCAAATTTAATATACAGCCCTGTTGGTTTGTGGATCAGAGTTCAAAAACAAATGTCAATGCAAGCTGAAATGTTCGCTTATCAATCGAGTTTATATCATTTAACCGTCCTGCGCTGCTATCACAAGTTGTATTTTCTCGCTTGTTCGCTCCCTGTACAGTATTGATAGAGAGGGATTACCAAACGACAAACAAGACGGGGGCAACTTGTGCTAGCCACCCGGTCGTAACTAGTATCTGCTCACCTGGCCCTCAGCAGGTGGTGGTACTCGTCGGCGCGGTCGGCGAGGCAGCGCGCGGCCTGCTCGAGCAGCGCCAGGCTGCGCGCCACCAGCTCGGCGGCGGCGCCACGCGCGGTGGCGTGCTGCGCCAGCGCCACCAGCCAGCGCAGCGCGCCCGGCGACTCGCACGCGCCCACGAACGGGATGCACTCGCTCAGTGTCGACGTTAACGTTTGATCGAACGTTGACTTCCATGGTTTTGGGAGTTGCTTGACGCCCCTGACAAGACATTAAGCCAGTGAGTACTTTGTAAGTAAAGGTAATAGTAGATTGTGCAACAAGCTACTAAAATAAGAAATGATGACTCGACAGAGTTGTCCGTTAATTGCTAGACAATTCACTCAAAAAAATACAATCGTTAGATTTAAAGATTCACTTTTAGAGCATGAGAAGTGAACAGTTTACTTTAATTTACTAATCAACAAGTTTTTTAAATGTGAAGTTAAATTGTATACTCACTCGCTGGTTATAAGAATAATCTTCACGCATTTCTTGGCGAAGCTTCGATTCGCACACAAGATACAATTTTTGATCAACGCATCTGTATGCTTCTCAATAACTTTGACGCACTCCAACTGTTGAATCTCGACAGGGTTTTGAGCGTCCTTGTCTTTCCCTTTCTCGGTCTTCGCTAATCTAAGCCTCTGCAGTCTTATTGAGATCACCCAAATAAGTAAATCGAGGGCTAGTTTGCGCTTATCGCTATCATCTTTGCCTATGGCTATCTCGCACAAGGTGTCCAGGAAACCATTAGATTCGAGCATAGCTATACGCTGTTGCCGCTCTAAAGGCACGTCGGTGTGCGGGCTCGAACGAACCGTCAACGAGATCTGGTGCAACCAATCGCAACCGATAAAGCTCGACTTCTTGGAGCTGCTCTCTCCCGACTTGATAGAACCCTTGCTCATGTCCTTTGCTGGATCGAACAAGGTTTTTATGTGAATCAAAAATGTTCTACCCCGAGCCCTGTACAGTCTCGGGCTGGTCAGTATTAAAGTGCCAGATTGCTGTGTCAAATCTAAACCGGAGGAAAGTAACAGCGGGCCAGCGAGGATCTCCGCGTTATGTGCCTGCAAATACTCTTCGCTGTTGACAGGGTTCTCGAGGTTCGAAGACATGTCCGCATCTATAACAGGAAAGTGCACAGGCGAATCCGACCTATGACCGAACGTCGCGTCTTTCATGTATCCGATACCGTGCAGATTCTGTTTGAGTAAAGTCACTTGTATAATCGGGAGGTTCGCCGAGCAGGAGGAATGCAGCGTGAACCCGAATTCGATGTGGGCTAAGGACACGCTGTAAGGCAGGGTGAGCTCCAAGACGTGCTCGTCCCAGGTGGAAGAGGTGTTCTGCAGGCGCCACGTGCGGTTGTTCTGGTGGTCGGCGCGCGAGCGCTGCGCGGGCGACAGCTCGCACCAGAACCCCGGCACCACGGCGCTGTACGGCACTGTGGTGTTTGTACCGTAGGACCCTATCAAAGTCATCATCGTGTCCAAATCGCTGGTGTCCAGCTCCGTCTTGTTAGCGAGCATCACGGGCGCGGGCGCCGCCCCGGCGACCTCCTCTTTAGGAGTCCTATGAAGCATTTCGAAATCTAAATTCGCGAATTCATCCTCGTCGATATCGCCACTGGAGTCCTTCTCTCCGTTGTTTAGAGCGTAGAAGTATATCATGCCGTGTTTAGTCGACACGCTGAGCCGCTCCACCGAGGCGCAATACGCGACCGCAGTGAACTGTCCTTTGGGTGCGCGTTTTTCAGAGAGCATTTTAAAGTCAGGCAGTGAATAGAGCCTCAGGCTGCCGTCGTAGCCTACGGCTGCGAACGAAAACTGCTCATGTTTGTCCACAGGCAACAGGCACAAGTCTACCGGGCTCTCGTCGTAAGGTAGCTCTACCAACGTCACAGGATTATCTTCCAACGTAAAAATGGAAGTGTTACTGTTAATTTTAAAGAGTATGAAGTACGCTTTAGTGTCAGATTTTTCAGTCTTGTCGGGTTGGTCCGCGACGTCGTCAACGTCCATTTTGGTGTCGCCATCGTTGTCGGTTTCCTCTTCACCCCTGACTTTCTCCGGGTCGATGCTGGATATGACCACAAGTAAGTGTTCCTTGTCTTCGGTAGGCAGCAAGTGAGTGACTTTGGAGTCTTCTCTGAGGTTGAGCTTGGCTGGAAGACTTAAGCACTGCACGGCTATGCCTTGAGACACGGCTTCTTCCTGCGGCGGGTCGCTGTCAAACCCATCGTTATTGCTATTGCTGACGGCAGTTTGCGTGCCGACTTTGCTGCCGCCAAACGTCGTCACTTTGACTTTCTCAGTGCCATCACCTCCTTCATACCACTTCAAGTCTGAGATCTCTAAAGGCCCGTTCATATTGAGGTAGTGCGTGATGGGATCGGCCTGCTGCAGCACAGCGTCCGTCTGATCCGCCAGCTTGGTGCCAACGGAGTCCAAATTGCCGCTTTTCCAACTCTTTAACTGTGATATTTTTCCTACGAAGTCCAGCATGCTTCCCTGTCCAGATTCAGGCAGCTCTGGGAGTAATACCGTCGGCGGTGGAGGAGGCAGCATTTTGAAGTGCTTTGCCAGTATAATCTTCTTTGGCTCCCACATCTTGGAATCCTCTTTACTAGAGGAGGCATTCAGATTGATTACGTTACTGATCTGTTCGTCCAAGAGACTCGTACACTGGGGGAGCTCAGTGTCCTCGTCAGAATACTGGAAGTATATCTCGTCGTAGATGTTCGCGTCGTCTGTCCTCGCAACTGTGCACACTTTCTTGCTTACTCCTGGTTTGGAATTCCCGCTGCTGTTTGATGTATGGACCACAGTTGTTATGGAGCCGGCTAAGGAACTATGTATATCGTAAGTTAGTAGGAACAGCATTTTGTTTATAGGTGCCAGGTTGCTTTTTGCTTCGTTCTGGTCGTTCATAGCCTGAACGCTTTCCTTGGACTTGTCTGGGGCGCCTGAATCGAACAAGGCTTTGCTCGAGTCCTCTTCCTTTATCGGCTGATCTGAGGAGATGCTGTTGGTCCTGGTGATCGTGACGGCGCAGATGAGAGAAGGCTTGGTTTTGTTGCTGCTCGTCTCCTTTTCAACAGTCTCTGTGCTTTGTGCTTGTGGGTATGTTTCTTGTTTAGACGTCATGCCGACGAATGCCATTGCTGTGAGTTCGAGGCTGTATGTGGCTAAAACAAAATTAATTTCATAAAATCACACTTTCCCTCTTATTTAATGTAATGTTGAACGGAAAATATAAGTTGTTATAATTACAGGAAACCATTTTAAATGGCAATTGATTGATTGATTTTTGTTATCTATTCATCTCAACTATTTGTAAATTAAACCCAATACACTTACAAGTATCTTTTTCTAAACTAGATGCCCACACTTTGTTGCAATCCGTAGACAAGATCCCACTGAAGATGGAGTCGTACGGGGAGAGGTGAATGAACTTGACGAGTTTGAGGCCGCAGTCGAACTTCCAGATGTTAACCTTGCCCTCCGTGGAGCCGGTGGCAATCAGCTCGCCCGTGTTGCCCTTGGACACGACTGTGACGCTGGGGCTGGGCACCGCGCATGCTGTTGCGTTCGTTACCTGAAAATAACACTCTCGTTAAAGTCTCCGACTGTGCGAAGCTGGAAAACTCATCTTGAATGAGATGCCTGTTGATGAGACACGTCAAAGTAAACGTCAACTCGTGCAAAATGTTTAGTCTCTTCAAGATCAAGGTGCGTATATACGTACGCAAAATTTGATGTTCTACTTATCATCATTGGATCGATTTAAATAATTGAGGTGTGATATGATTTGTGGATGTATGATTGTCATTGTAATTAAACTGTTAAATTGTTAGTGCGCGTGTGCCTGTGTGGAATGTTAATTTGTTTTTATTTTAATACTATTGTATCGGTAAGAATCTCTAATTGGCTTTCATGATATGTTATTATGCTTCTAACATGTTATATGAATTGTTTGGTCTCAAATAAGTCATATATAAACAAATAAGTAAGATATTTTTGAAGCATATAGTATCTCAACCTTAAATCTGAGTTTGACACATACTCTATACTCTTTCCACACAATTCGTCCTTGCTGGATTATTATCCAATAAAGGTGTCAAGTCAACAGCGGTAGCGGTACTCACGGATATCGGCACGTTGTGCGTGTACTCGCCGCGCACGAACGGGCAGTTGGGCGAGTGGCGCTCGTGCTCCACCCACGGCTCGTCGGACTTCTCCCAGCAGACCAGGCACACCATGCACGTGAAGCACATGGCGCGGTCGTCGCCGCTCGGCGACGGCTGGTGGTAGAACCCCGCCTGGGCCATGCGCGCCGGCAGCGCCCATCTGGTACACGATCACGATATGATCAAGTATGATCAAAGTCTTCTTTTTTTTTCTTAGTGTAAATAAATAATAAAAATTAACCAGAGCTACATGTCTACCTTACGTCATACATATCAGGGCTATTTTTTTCGCTGTCAACCGTAGTTGACTCATTCGTCATGGTATTGAAAAAGGTTCATTTTTATTTTTATATTTTTTGACATATTTTATAAGATTTAAACGAGCCCAAACTCGGCAGACCTTATCCACCTGACCTTCGGCCATTGAGGAGTTCCTATGGCCACCTTTCATCTCCATCATCTTTCATCATACAAGTTCGATGGTAACTACTATAATATTGTCATTACCTAAGTACCTACACAATTTCAATTCATTCCAAGTTTGGCAAAAAAGAGTTTGATGTGGTGACTGGTGAAACTACAATATTCTCAAGTGGCAAATATTTAATATTATCATTACATCCATATGTATAGGTTGGGTAGTTCAGTAACATTTAACGTCAGTAATAATGTCATATCACCAATAACGCGTTAAAGTGTCGGTCACATCTGCACAATGTCCATCATAATCATCGTGTCATTAACGCGTAACGGCACAGGTATAGTAGAGGCATAAAACTCGGTGAAATTCCAGCATTTCCTAGTAATATTACATTATATATCGAACGTTTCTTATCGCGCAGGTAAATGACAGATTCACAAATATTTACGCGCCACGTATTAAAAACAGTTTTCACAGGCACACTTTTAACACGAAAACAAAAGAATTATCACATTTTACCGGTTCAATAGAATTTGCACAAACTAGCCACCCCACCACGGCATCGCACGGGTAAAATATCAATACATAAATCTAGGCAGACTTGGATTTTTTTTACATAATTTTGTAAATTAAAGAAACAAAAAAAGATGTAGTGATGGATGTAGTTATTTCTTTCTTTCATTCTAATCTAGGCATCTACGTGACTATCTCACTCCCTAACTTAAATTTACTAAACATTTTGCAGGTGATAACGCGTTGTAGTCCGTCTGGGTCAATTACCATCTTACCCTTGAGCCTGCCGCCAAGAAGCATAGACGCTTCCAGTCTTAGTATTCAGAGTTCTAGCAATGCATTTGCAATGTACAATTGAAGGTGTCCAGAGCCTCGAGCGTAATAACCCTCAGTTGGTTTGCGTGGCCTTAGGCCTCGCGCAGACTACAACCAATTTAGTCGGCAGATTGTGTTTTGTCTCCAAAAACTCAGCCGTATAATCAGCCGACACAAAGTCGGCAATGTGGAATGTGGGTTAAACTTACTTATAGTCCATATGAGGCCATCTCTTAAACGTCTCCTTCCTTTCCGCCTCGGAGTACATCAGGGCCCGGGACTCCTCGTCCCTGGAGCACGGCATCAGCTCGTTGGCGCGCTGCCCGACTGCTGATGCGATGGCCAGGGCGGGGATCCGCCGGTTCTGGCCTTTGAGCTCTTGGACTACTCCGGTGGTCACCAGGCGCAGGGTCGACTGCGGGAGGCAGATGGTGACGGTGCTCCACTGGAAGAGAATACATTTTGTAAACTTATATTGTAATTTAAGAGAAATGAGAAAAAATTATACAAAGAACGGATTATAGCTGATTATAGTCTGGCAAAAAAGAGTTTGATGTGGTGACAGATGGAAATCCATATTCTCAAGTGGCAACCACACCATTAAACAGTAGTTTTTGGGAAAAAAAGACAATTTCACTCCAATCAGTGAGCTAATTTTTTACAAACTCTTTTCTGTCAATTGCAAAACAGAAAGGATGCAGACGGGCAACAAAGTGTTCGTTAGATCAATATGTGCAAAATTACTACTGACACTTCAACATTATTCACGTGAATAAACATTAAAATGCACAAATGTTTTTTTTTTTCCTGGAACCCTTGGAGCTTACCTTTTGCGCCTTGACGCCTTTCCTGGCCGGTTCCGCATCGATGGAGTTCTTGAGCTCGTTGACAAAGTCAGTCAGACCCTCGATGGAGTGCACGTCCAAACCCTGCAGGCACTGGTACAGGAGAATAGCCTGGGAAAACAAATATTCTACATTAGGCTATGTTGTCACGTTTCTGACGCCGACATGTCGAACGAGTTGGAGAGATAGCTGCACAGTTCCCTCTTGACCAAAACCGGCTATAATTTAAGTCTAAGTTGTATTTTTTTTTTGTTAGAGCAATTTTATTTGGGGTGACTTCATGGTCAAAAAAAAAAACAATAAAAACTTCAAGCGATGACCAAAGTCAAACAAAGGATAAACTAACTTTTTTCCAATAATCCGTATTAGTTATTTTTATAATGCTATAATATAGTACAATTTTAGAATCCCTCGATTTGTAGTAATATGATCAATCTGAATTCCAGTGCTTTTATTTTGTATAAGACTTAACTTGTCAAGCTGATAACTAAGTAAATGCAGTAATTAAGTTCTAATATTGCTTAGGCTGCAATCTAAAGTACAGTAACGTCACAATTTAGTTCGTACCCGACGCCACTTAAGTGATGGCAGCATTCTAGAAAGGAATAGTCTAAGCTAAGTAACAATCATATCAATAATACATGGACTTTTGACGAAATTTATCTACTAGAGCTGTAGAAAAATAATCCGGATACCTATGCTATGTAAGAATGCCTCACAGTATTTCTTTATCGGCTTTTTGTGGCCATTTTACGATGTCGTACGGTCCTAACGACTAATTTAATTCCACTGCTTTTAGAGTCGCGTAGGCATCACCCCACACTTATACATTAATGCATTCATACTAGAACTCAGGTGTGTAAGGTTACAACATGCGGCAATGTATTAAACAGTGTTGTTAATATTTCTAGTTCGAACATGTAGTCAACATTAATGTATGTACCTACACATGTAAAATAAAACTGTAAAACACCATATTGACAAAACTGTTAAAACCACTTCCACACGATCGAGCGGTTGGGCAAACCGAGAGGGACACAGCTATCTGTCAGAATGAGATAGTAATTAGTAATATATACGTCTCGTTCTTACAAATAGCTACGTCCCTCTCGGTTGGCCCAACCGCCCGATCGTGTAGAAGGGGTATAACAGAGGTTAGAACGTAATAAACTTTTATAACATGTCAGTTTATAAAGAACCTAATTATTTTTTGAAGTCATAAAAAGACACAGGATGATTGTATTACTCACAACAGATACATTATCATTTTGATTTGTATAGAGCACGAAAGTTCAGCCATAAGTGTAGATCACATATTTTTAATTGGAAATACCCGCTTTTGGTTAAGGGACAAAGAAACTAAAGAGTCCAAACACTATTGCCCTTATTAATAAACGTGGAGTAACATTACAGTGGAATAGTTAAGCTATACTTTGTCTTAATCTGTCGAATTCAAATTTCACAATGACAGATAAGGACGAAGCACGGATTAACTACTCCACGATTACTTAAATTCACGGTTTATTAAAACAGCTGAATGGTCCTTCGTTAAGTTTAGCGCACCTGCACGGGCACTTTTACATTTTTTATTCTACCAGTTCATCTCAAGAAGGGACTACTTACTGTGAAGACTAAGCGTATAGCATGGCACAATTAATATGGCGCGAGGGTTAAGCAATAATATGGCAATATATACATGTATATAGCCTGGCAAAAAACTCTAGCAAAATAATGAGGATGCTGTGCGGAATGAAATTGGCAACATGATCCAAGGTTTACTCTAACCTGTGCTGGTTGCCGTTTCAAAATATTGTAGTTCCAGCTGTCACCACACGCTCGACTTTTTTGCCAGGCTATAAGCAACTCAAACGATTTAACGACACGGTAAGCCTAGTTCGTAGTGATCCTGCCTACGAAGCTAGCGGTCACGGGTTGAAATTCCGGTATGGGAAAATATTTGTGATGGACGAGCTTGTTTTTGAGTCATGACGGTTTTCTATGTATTTCTTTATATTAGTATGTTTATCGTTGTCTAGTATCCATAGCATAGTACAAGCCAAGAGCTTAGTTTGGGACTAGGTCGATTTGAGTAAGATTGTCCCCTGATATTTAATGAGCGATTCCGACCCGTTACCACCCAGCGTACTTTTGTTGCCACTTTAAACCTTATTCCTCAGTAATAAACGGGATAAGTAACAGACGGAAATGGCGCATATTTATTTACATACATTTATTTCTAACTTTTAAGAGATTATCTATATATCAGTAGCTTAGATGCCGTCATCTCCCTATGCTACGTAGGTATGTGCATTTCAATTAACATTATGAATCATAGTTCAAGTTCTACTACGAAACACTACTAATATGAACTATCAATATACAGGAGCTTATATCCATTAATAATACGCGAGACAAAGTTTAATCACTTCATTGTAATTCGGACAAGTTTATTTTTCAAATCCGCAGCTAATAAGGTTAGCTTAAAGCGGCCCATACATGGGGCGATTTTATTATCGAACGACGGATCGTTACGATAATTGCCCCATGTATGGGCCCCTTAATACCGAAGTTATTAATTCAGTGAATTAAATTTAATATATCGGCAAGAACTTTTAAAACGGTTTTTTCTATAATAGGTAAATGGTATATTTTGCGTTCGCAAATACTTATCTGAATTCCAAATGTATAGTTCTTTTATGAGATATAGATTTCGGTTGCTGACTTTTTAAAACATCGAACTTGTATTTGTTAGAATAGAATTCGTGTTATTGAGAACAAACTCGCAAAGATTATTTGACAAGCACAACACAACAAACATGGTTAATATTTTTTAACAGAACCCCTTTTTAAACTAAATATAATAAATAAATAAACTAGAAAGGGCTATTTATTAACATAACAATTGAGTCCCAAGTGTCAATACTTATTACCAATAAAGAAATCTTATGGTACCTTATAAGCTATTGCCACTTTTATGGTCCGCATAGTAATCGTAAATGATTGCTATCATCCAATAAAATCCATACAAATTACAAATTAGAAAGCTAAAAGGGCTTCTATATTCGTAATTCGATTATATACAAATGATGTCCATTTTTAGACCGTTACAGATATTATGAACACCGTCTTCGAAGTGGGGGTTAGACTAACAATAGTAACAAATGTAACAATACAACTTGCAAAAGTAACAAGTTGTCTAAGTTAACTTTTACGTTAGCACTAAACTCCCAAGCTTTGTATTTCTCTGACTTACAAGTTAGAGTAAGAAAACTAGTAAACTAACTTCTGCAAGTTTCATTGCTCGTGTTATTCACGTATTACATGAGTTGATCAATAATAATGTGGCAACAGAGCCGCGATGTAATCGAGATGTACACGGATTGATCGCGCTGTTGAGCCTTCTGATTACATCGATACCAATGCCAGTCTGTATCACGTTTCCAGGTAGCAGGGAAGCAAATGGTAAAAATTCTCTCGTATTTTTACTAAGGTCCGACCGAGATCTCGAGACCAAACTCGGCCGTTTTGGGCCGAGACTCCGCGGCACTCTATTCAAATTTTGGCGCGCGGTTTACCGCAGTAGCGAAATGGCGATAAATTGCTTTTTTATTCGTACAATATTGCTCTTTTCAATTTTGACTAAGTTCGTTTGTACACAGTAGAACATTTAAACCATAAAAAAACCTTTTTTTTATTCATATCGGATATTATTTTTTAGTTAAAGAAACGCAAATATATATAAAAAAAAAACTATTTTTCCGTGTCTCTGACTGAGATCCGTCTCGGTCGAGAATTTATTTTATTCTCGGGGTCGGTCTCGGTCTCGGCCGAGATTAAAAAAGCAGTCTCGGTCGGACCTTAATTTTTACGGGTTGGAATAAACCGGTCAAGTGCGAGTCGGACTCGCTCATCAGTACCTAAGTCTAGTGAAAAGGTTACTCTACCATTGATTCTCATCTAGGGTCTGGAATATGCTATTTAGCAATAACACTGCCTGTTGTCTACCTGTATAATTTTAAAATGTTTATTTCTTGTCATGTTTTTGTGGTGTTTTGTTTTGTATTGAAATATGTAGTTCTTATTTCCTATCCTATGTATTTTGAGGTGTATACCTACTGAACTGGAACATAATATTTTAATTAGTCTAATAAAAAATGTACTATAAACAAATGGACTGTTTTTGGTTTATTTTTTTAATTATATAATTTACAATAAGGTTGCATAAGCAATATCTAAAACTATCCAAGTTTCAAAACTATACCATTGGTAGTTGCTGAAATTTGCCACTGTGTGTTTCTTCATTACCTATTTAAGGTGTACAAAATCTAACTTAGTTTCTGCTAATAACCCAAAACAAACTTTCAATCTGACTAACTTAGGCTGTAATATTACTCAGAATGTCAGACTCCCTTAAATTATTTTAGCTTTATTCTTACATGCATTTTACTCATTCATAAAGGAAAGGCTTTTAAGATATTTCTGTAAATATCAATTTTAAAATTAGGTATTTTTATTATTACTTACGCAATTAATGAAAGTTAAGAAAATATTTGGTCATTACAATGTCTAATGTACCTATTTACAATACAACTATTAAAAACTCATTATTCTAAATCATCTTTATATTAATCAACATTGTATTAACAATGTTTAAACTAATTAAATCACTACATATTATAAAATGTCCCACAACCACATCCGTCTGTCTGTAAACTCAAAAACTACAGAACGGATTTTCATACGGTTTTCACCCATGTACAAACTGATTTAGGAGGACGGTTTAGTTGTACGTATAATTCATTAAGGTTTAGGTGCATATATGCTCTGCCACCCATGCGAAGCCAGGGCGGGGCACTAGTATAATATGAATCAGTGATGTTACAGGGTTCATGTTAGACATGTAATATTTCGTTATGACCATTTGTTAACCCATAAATCCCATAATTCAATAAATGATATTACTTTAATATGGCTATGACCAATTACATAAATATTTTTTGCTCAAAAGGGTTTGACCTTTAACCTAAACTGACTTATGAATCATATGAACTAATAATAAATAACTATTCAATTCTCTTTCCTAATCTAATAACAACAGGTTCATTCAGTCATTAATCATACACTGTGTTTGCTTAACAGTGGATGGTTGTATGAAGACCACAAATTATCTGCAATATGTTAAGGCCGGCTTCACACCTACCGATTCTGTTCTGTTCTAACTAGATCGGAACAGAAAAGAGTTGAAATAGGAAGCCTAGAATGCAATAAAAAATTTATCACTCGAAAGCCTAACTGACCATTACTTTTTTTAGGGTTCCGTACCCGAAGGGCGCCCAACGGGACCCTATTAATAATCCTACACTGTCTGTCCGTCCGTCTGTCCTAACTATAAAGAGCTGTATCTTTTGAACCGTAATAGATAGTGGCTTGATTTTTTTTTCAGAATATGTGTTATTACGGCGCATTTACTGACAAATAATAAAATAATAATAGAGTGAAATAATAAACCCCCATACAAGAAACGTTTTTTTTTAATGTATTTTTATTTTTGCTGTATCGTAAAAACGGTAAAACATGCAAGCGTCAAATTTGGTATGATTATAGAACAAACCAGCCAAATGTGTACGGAACCCTCAGTGCGCGAGTCCGATTTGCACTTGCTACTTGGTTGGTTTTGTTACTTATTTTTAACACATTCAGTGCCAGCAACCCGATAGGTTCTCTGTTCGTAGGCAGTTTTCTCTACAAAGCGGAAAAACGCTGGAATCGGCTACGAGCGTAGCGCGTAGCATTGCGTGGCAGTGAATGTGTTAATGTGGTTTTATTTGTATATGAAACAATACTTAAAATCCTTGCTTCTGCAAGATTTTTAACCTGAGCACACTTCAGTCTTGTGTTAGCTTTTGCGGCATGTTTGTTTTTAACTTGTTTTTTCTCTTCCTAAATGTATTTTGTGAAGGAAAAGGAAAAAACCCTAAATATCAATCAATACCTGTTTAGACCCATAGCAGTCAAATCTGTATACATTTCCTCAAAGAATAAGGAAATAATGGCAAATATTTAATGAATTACAAGGATTTTCTGTTCTTAAAAATTAGAATCAAACACCACTTCAAATTATGACTATATTCATAACTGGCCAATTTCAATCTGGATAAAGCAAGTCTACTTAATCTAAAATTTATATTGGCATTTCCATCAGTTGTGGCTGTTCTAAATGTATTATCGATTGTATAAATAAAATAAAGTTTATTTGTTTCCACAGTAGGGGTGCATATCACAATAAGGTTGGGATGTCCTATTAAGTATAGCAATACTTGCATCAGGAGAACCCGCTCTTCCAAAAACAATAGGTTTAACAAATGTCCTAGCAATGTTAGCTCAGATATTTAAAATATCCTATAATTTATAGTAAGACGTATTTTACAGACTCAGAAGAAATCTTTTCAAAATTTGTTTTGTCCAATAAAAAGATAACTTACAAGATTTCTAATCCTTTCAAATGTTCAGTAAAAATCAATAAAAATACCAAACTCTAAGAGTAAACATAATTAAAACAATTAAATTTTAATTGAGCATATTTACCCATAATATTTCATTACTCAGGCCAACTATACCAAACACAATGTAAGACAAAGTTATCTATCAGTTTCAGAATACCTACCAATATAATAATGATCACTGTGTAAGAAACATCCAGAATAATACATACCTCAGATAGTACAAGTTCTATTCTGATAACTTTATCCGGCTGCGAGGAAGGCAGCGGCCGCTGGAGCGCCGTGTGCAGCAGCAGGACTCCATTGTAATCCGTGCGGGCGCCCACGCCGCTGCTGTCCCACACGAACACGCGATCCGCCCCCGGCGTATACTCCACCCCCAGCGTGCCCCCATCATCTGCAATCACCGCAACAACTCAACTAAACCCAACCACTAATTATTGTTTATAACGAACTGTCAATCGAAACAATGTAGGGCAACTCCGAACATCGCACAAATGAATGCAAAGAACCAAAATGCCTTCTAAGATTTTATAACACGTATAGACGGTAGGAAAAATAGAATGGAATCCTAAATACGCACATAACAAGCATTGTAAATCGTGACTTACCCGCTGATAGACAAGACGACTGAAGAATCACACCAGAATTGACATCCAAAACGTGTACACCACCAACATCAGTCTTCACCAAAATTATATTCAAGTTACTGTGATACGTTAAAGAAGTAACAGGAAAGTTCATACGTATATAACCATCTTCTCGTAATATCAAAGAATCATCGCCCATCGTGGCCGTGAACACATCTGTCTATTCTACGTAAACGCCATTTGTAAATTATACTTTTTTTGTGTCAAATATTTTCGTATGAAATGGCCAGATACAAAATTAGCCTTTATGTTATAAATTATTTATAGCACATTTTAGATACCCCTAAATATTGTTATAATTTGAGTTTTATTCTTTTGTTAGCAGCAAAAATAGTATTAGTAACGAATACTATTTATATCGAATAATAATCAAGAGAAGGTGGATCAAAGGGTTGCCATGCGTACACGACAGGACACGAGCGCTGGTTTTTAAATCCACAGATATTTTCTGCGCGTCGTTTGCCGCGTCCGACGAAAGAAATTTGACCATTCTGCCAATTTGTTGAGCTTGGCAAAAAAGCGTCTGACATATAATGAAAAAATCATTAATTAATTTTTATTTTGTGAATTACAATAGAACTAAAATATTCGCAAATGACAACTACAAAGCTATTAGGTGCAGTTTTTCGATAAAAATTGGACAATATTGACAATATCATTCAATTTGTTTCCGCTTAGCTTACATATACAGGCTGTGTGGTTATACTTCCGCTGGGATCTTTTCCAGCTAACCTTTGAGCGATTGGGGGTATTAATAAATAGGCCGTATCCCAGTATTCTGTATGGCGATACAAGGATCATGATAATTCAACATCCTTGTAAGACCTCTGTCAATACCATGGATGCAATAAATGAATATGAATATAATATCGTGCATATATTAATAACGTAATATGACTCATTACGTATTTGGCTGACTTTTTTTGGGGATGGTAATGATTAGCCGATACAGAATGAAATGGCAGTACACAGTACCCGACCACAGAATGTCGACATAGCAGTACCTATCACGAATGCGCTCCGATTCTTTAGTGCTAGAGGCCCAAATTGTGGTGCAAAACTACAGCTAATCAGCAGTTTTCGCAATTTGGTAGATACCGATGTGTATGGTATGGTGATAGGACATCCTGTAAAATCTTAGAGGCACAGCATAGGCATTCAGTCCTCAGGGTCAGAGTTGGCTGCGCATTTGCAGCCTTAAGATTGCAATCTTGAGATTGTAGTCTTGAGTTTGCAAATGTCTTCGGGTCACTGAGTTCAACTTGGTATATGAAGAAAAGGTAAATGAAACATTAAAATGTTGTAATTGTATATTTCAGTAATAAATAAAATTGGACGGATCGAGTACCTTAAATCTAAATTAAAATTAAAGTCATAAATAAATACGTATTTCTTAAATACTAAATAATAATAATAATATTATTAATATTCGTACAACATTGTGTAAAAACAATAAATAATTGAGTATTAAAGCAATCTTTACTAATCTTGTACTATCCTTAACTTTGCTTATAAAATAGGTGTTATAATATTATGGTGGCCTTCAGTTGGCTATTTTTTGACAAACATTTTCGTTGCATCTCTTTCAAGAAGTGTGTCAAATGAATGAGAGAGAAGTAAGATCAATATTAGCAAATACCGCCAAAGTATTATAAATACGAAAGTGTTTTTGTTTTTTGTTCCACCTTCACAGTTTGACGTGCCTCAGCCCATTTATGGAAAACAAGCTTGTGCCCGCGATTCCGTCCGCGTAGTCGTTTATCGCTTTTCCGTCGGAAATCATCAAGTTTTCTGCGATAAAAAGTATTCTATTTGTCAATCCAGGAAAAGGACTATATGTGTGCCAAATTTCATTCAAATTCGTTCAGCCGTTTAGGCGTGATTCAAACACAAACATCCATACAAACTTACATTTATAATATTAGTAGAATTTCTTATGGCACAGGGATAGTTTATAGCCCAGCGACGAATATTTCTCAAGGTAATAGCGACTGGATGTTTTCGATGAGTTTTAATAAATAGCGACCCGCCCTCGCTTCGCTCCGGGTACTATTATATACATAAACCTTCCGTAAAAAATTAGCTAACCGATGGTGAAAACCGCATTAAAATCCGTTGCGTAGTTTGAAAGATCTAAGCGTACATACAAAGGGACAAACATGGCGGGAAGCGACTTTGTTTTTACTCGACTACGGCGAAGCAAAAAGGAGAGTTTTATACTATGTAATGTAGTGATGTAACTCTGCCTAAATATGTTTATCGTTGTAGCCGCGATAGTACAAGCCTAGAGCTTAGTTTGGCACTAGGTCAATTTGGAGATTATTTTCCACCTAGAACTCCCAGGACTCGAGCCACCTGAGGCCGGCCATGCTCGAGCCGGGCTCGTGCGCCAGCGGGCCGCGCATGCCGTACGCGAGCGGCGCGAACAGGTAGAAGCTGTACGCCGTCGACGACACCACCAGGCCTATGGCACCCTGGTACACCGCCGCTCCCAGCTCCCGGCTTAAATAGCTTCTCACGCTTTTGAGAAGGTATTCAGTTAAAATACCTGCGACGAATAGATTTAGCTTGTGTAAATATGCCTAAAACATTATGTGAGCAGTTAATGTAATGGGCTCTCTTCACGATCGGCCATGATGGGCGAGCGTGAGGGACGAAGTTATGCGTTAGAGTGAAAAACAAGACAATCTTGCTCGCTTCGTCTCTCATCATGGCCGATCATGAAGAGGGGCCATAAGATTAAGTGAACCAGTTACAGTGCAAGAGGTTTAAGTACGGCACGGCAACGGATTTTACAATCTTTAAACGAAATTAAACTGTCTACACAGTAATTAAAGTCTATATTACAAAGTCACGCACAGCCTCTTGACAGCGGGCAGATTCCGCGTCACGCTGTCAAGCGGGCATGGTAATATAGACTTTAAATACTGTATAGACAGTTTAATTTCGTATAAAGATTGTAAAATCCATTGTCGTTCCGTTCGGTCGGTGGAGATAGTACTTTAAAAAAGTATTTCGGGTTCGGGTGACATCGGTTAGCGTGAGACAGAACTACAAACCCGAAGGGCGTTTTAACTCAAGCAATTCAATTCCGGCCATTTAGATGATCCAGTTAGGTACCTACGCACACACGCAGGCGGTGCAGCGTCGGCCAAATGCATGGTTATCATTTTAACCACATGCATGGCGGCACAAACCGCAAGATTTACCTTTGTTCGAACAATTTCTACGAGTCTGATTATGAATGAAACACCAAGACTCACCGGTGAGCATGGAACTGAACACCAGCGCCGGGAAGTAGTGGTGGAAGTACAGCACGCGCCCCATCGCCCAGAAGGGCACGTAGTGCAGCGCCCAGCCCAGGAAACTCCACCCGGCGGCGTTTAACAGCTTAGCACTCTCGCCTCCTAAGCATCACATATTTAATAGGGAATATGCATGGAAAGTTTTTAGCACATTTCTTAACCAAATATGAAAATTCCGTAAAAGAGATGGTAAAAAGTGAAATTAAACTTAAATACGGCCAAGAAATACGGATAATATAAGCATTTAAAACTATACTAATAAGACTGAGAGATCCATATAAAGTCCATGTTCAATTCTGTTTTGCTAGAAAGAGATAGAAACACATCATTAACGGCTTATATCTTGGTTATTTTTATAAATCGAAAAATATTTTTTGTCTACTGTCTGTTAGGTACATTAATGACTTTTTAATAGAGCAAAAAAAATCATGCATATTCCCAATTGTATGTACTACGCTAAAGCTGCAAATAGACGAGTTAGACGAGTTGCATTCTGTAAACGTTACCGTTCACGTTACGTTAGAAAAATGTATGGAAATTAACCTCCTTAGGTCCACCATACAACGAAATTCGCCAATGGAATATGAACCTATTCTGAATAAAACCGTCTATTTTCTAATTTAATTGTCAGTCATAAAAACAAAATAAATTACACTCTATCTCCTTTGCAATGGATCTTTATTCCAATGGCCGTATTATGTAGATTCTATTGTACAAGGGGCCTATTTCACCGGGACACCATGGTCGCGCCACCCGGTCGCCGCCACCAATAACATGTATACAGGCCTATGGGGGGTATCTCACCTGGTGTCCACTTGGTCAAGTCAAAGTCAAAGTCAAATATTTATTCAGTAAATTGGCCACATACGGGCTCTTTTACACGTCAGTAATATAGAGTGAATCTACCAGCGCTTCGGACAAGACCATCATTGTGGAGAAGAAGCGCCGCAAGAAACTCCAGCAGAAGGTCATTTTTTCAAATATAAAATACAATAATACTTAAAAGTAAGTTACATTACAAGGTAATAAAGTAACAAATATTAATTATTAGAACTAGCACAAATAAAAACATTACAAATGTAAGGTCAAATACATTACACTAAATGTAATGACTAGGAGAACAACACGACGAGGTCTCTTCGTCAAAATTCATAACTGGAATAATTAACTGAACAAGTCCTTGCAGAAGTGAACAGACCGGACCCCACAAACAGCACCCGTTCACGAGTATGACGCGTATCTCAGCCATCGCCTCCCTCAACCATATGTTCGGGAAGGTGGCGACCCGATCAACGACGCCGCCGTAAGCAAAGACCTTTGAGCGAGCATGACGTGCTCAAGCTGCCGGACAACATAAAAGTAATATTGTGTGAAATAGCTGTCCGGCGAGAAACATCACAGTGTGCTCTCATTTAAAAGCGTCTTGTTGTGCAACCAAGTGGACACCCTCCATAGGCCTGTATACATGTTGTTAGTGGCGGCGACCGGGTGGCGCGACCATGGTGTCCCGGTGAAATAGGGCCCTTAGGGTGTTAACATTAGCGACCGACATGATAGACTGGCAGGGCAGCTCACGTCAACCCTATACATTTTGTCAATTTTCGAACATCGTTAGGGTTATGTATCTTGTCTAGGGCCACAGAAGCGGCGCGGCAGGCCCCAGTACCGAGACCGCATCCGCCAGGTGTGAAGTGCGACACCTTATGCCGGCAACTCAATTGGCCGTTATTTGTGAAATATCTTCTTCTTCTCTTTAAAAAAAAATGGCCTCTGTCCACTTATGTAGACAATTTTGCCAATGTCAATGTACGGTTAAAATATATTTATAAAATTGGTATTGTTCGGTAATTTGGAGAACTGTGGCGAAAGTGTCAATCGCCTCACGCTCCGACCACTCCGCCGCGCACAACACCGCCACGCTTCACTTCTCCAAAGAGAAGCCCAAGATGGCGACCGGCTCAGCAGAAGCGATCGACACGTGCAGCAGCCAACACTCCCACCACAGGACTCCTTGTGAAATATCGTACGTCTTATATTCGGTATGTCAAATGTAAGATCATTATTTGGAAACTATCATTTAATTTGTAAAAGAGCGCAGCCCTTGTGCGTTTGCGCACAGAATAACTAATACTCGTAGTACTTGGTTTGCGGCTTAATTGAATGTTTACACGTGTCAAATTACAAACTACAAAAGATAGATAAGCGGTTTAATTTTAACTCGCTACTATTGTTAGTTAATAGTTATTTAATTAGTTAAATAAAAATTAGCCTAACCTTATTTACCGTTTAGATACTTTAAAATCCTGAAACAATAACAATTTGTAACTGAGAATGCATTGATCTTTGGCTATACGTCTATAGATACCTTGTAGCGTGACCCCGCGCGCCTCGGCCCGCTTGGCGCGCACGCTGTTGACGACGTAAATGACGAAGAACACGAGGAGGAAGGCCAGGTTGGTCCACCACACCACCGGGTTACCCAGCAAGTACACGCGGTGCGCGCTGCCAGAGAAGAACTGACCCTGAGGAGTAAGCGATACCTATGCAATGTTTGACGTGGGGACAAATAGAACAACAATACTCTTAACTGGCACCATATTTTAGCTGCAGTTTTTGGGCAACAATTGGATCATGTTGCGCTATCATTTTCTTTACACCCTTTTTTGCTAAGCTGTATAATCTTATTCGTGTATTTTTTTTAAAACACGAATACACTTACAGACACACTTACACTTTAAATACACTTACAGACTAATAGGTGGCTCTACAATTAAGGACAAACATTTCATCGTAGCTGATCCGATTTGATAACAGGGTAAGGAAACATATAAATATTATTTTCTTACAGATACTAACCTACTTGGTTTAGTACGAGGAACAGGGGCATCAGTGTAATGGTGCTTGGTGGTGGTAAGTCTATGGTGGCAATTATTACCCGGTAGTTGATGGGCCACTGCCAGGGCTGCGAGGTGACCTCGCCCTCCTTGGGCTTGAGCCCCGCGTTCCCCTGGAACATGACGGCGTGGGACTCCACGAACCGTTCCAGGAAGCCCGACGCGTACGCCTCGAAACTCACTTTCGGCACTAAAAAATAAATAGATAAATAGCACACTTCATAAATGCGAGTTTGCGTGTGTGAGTTAAATAGTATGTGTGTTACTCCTTCACGCTTAGTGTGGAGTTCACCAACAGTTAACAGGTTCCCTGTCCCGAAGCAATGTGCAGCGTTCTTTCGACACGTCCCCATAGTAATAATGACATTAAATGCTCATAAAGTTTCGTATAAGATACGTTATTTCCCTCAAGTATTTCATGATACTTTTTGTCATAGTGATTGATAGTTGGGTATTGATTATATCGGTAACTTTTAAAGTAAGGAAATGAAACATTTACATCAGGGACAGGGAACCTGTTAATCAGGCGATTAGATGTTTGACGGCTGTCAAAATGTATTGACTAACAGCCGATTAAGATTTAACAGTCCGTTAAATTGGTTGGTGAACAACTCCTCCACCCTTGAAATACGCGCATAATATAAAATAAACCCTGAAAATGGTTACCTAGACCTAACAAGTAGCAAGCAACATACGCACCGAGAGAGCGGAGGCGACGCGCTAATTGAAAAAAATGAAAAATATTTATTTCAACGAACCACACAATCACACAAAAAATTTTACCATACACAAGTTAAGCTTAATCTCTAACCCCCTTACTAATAAACGTTGAGTAACGGCTGAGTAGTTATACAATGCTTTGTCCTTATCTGTCATTGTGACATTTGAATTCGACAGATAAGGACAAAGCATTGTATAAGTACTCAGCCGTTACTCAACGTTTATTAGTAAGGGGGTAATTGTACAGTTCTCAAAAGTAGTGTATACTTAAGTATTGTATATCCATTGGTCCCCACACTAGGCAAGCCTGTATCGTGGGAGGCCAACATTATGAATCCCAATTAGATCCTCGGTTAACAGATGATAATGATCATAATTCACGAAACGTAGTTAGGTAAGGCCGTATTGATAAGCCACCACAACGATAAGATTTACATTGAATAATGTGGGCCGATCCCGGCGGCACTGCAATGCCGGGCCGACCCGTGACGGGAGTGGAGCGAGCCCCGAACATCCCGTCGAATTACAAAAATCAGTTTAATATACTGGTCCCTCAGTGAGGGAACTTTCAGATATTAAGCTGAAAAGAACAGATACTACACTTTGATCTTAGCCAAAAGGCCGAGAAGCGATACTTGCACTAAGTGAAACGACGGGTGTCATTAATTCTGGGGAAATCTTAACATCGCGATCTAGAAATATGGCCGACCCTAACAGCGACATCTACCGGAGTACATTACTACTAAATTGACGTTTCATACAAGATGGCGGATTAGAAATGACAGCTGACAAAACATGGTGCAATAATAAACCAAACTAATAATCAGTACTTTATTAACTGAGCATTAGAACTGAAATTACTGTGGAAGATAAGAACCACGCCAAAAGACTGTCTTGGTCAAAACTACGCATAGATGGCGTTAGGAAACGAACCCGGTTCTGTTTTCTTTACAATGAAGTAGTGAACTATGATTTTACTTACATTTGCAGAATACTTAAAATAAGAACAAATAGTAATTTTGACCCACAATTTGTTTTATGGTACCTATTATCACAAAGGGGCCTAGTGAATATTATTAAATTGAGTGCTAATTGGACGTACGACAACTCTAGAAATGACTATCGTAGATGAATTCCATCTTGGTACACAGGGTCGGCTGTGGCTCAATTGCATCCTTGAAGTGGTGCACAAAATTTAAGAAAAATATAAAATCCCCAATTGAAAAATATTATCTTTGTGATTTTGAGCACAAATGAATACATACATACATGCGGTGTCTGAGTAGGCGCCCGAGCGGTAGATCTAGAGTAGAAATGTTTCTTTGTTGCGTCGCATGCGCATTACCACTCGTGTTGTTGACGCGGCATTACTTTACTCGTTAATATTTAAGTAGCTTACGGCCGCACTCAGACACGTCAAACTTTTAAGTTTGATTAAAGTTGCTGCTGTCACTTTCTTTGCTATAGCAGTAGAATAAGACGCAGCAACTTTAATCAAACTTGAAAGTTAATTGACGTCTGTGAATGCGGCAGTTAGTGTATGTAAATTAATAATTCAATTATGTATTCGGCGTGCCAGGTGTTTAGAAAATCCCTGCATGGTTTATGTTACGTCTGTTGTTTAGGATTTCTAAATGTGTATGTCAAATAAATAATATTCACCGCTATAACGTGAACCATGATATGGTGCTGGTGATCAGTCTTATCTGCTATAAAAAAGCTTAAAAAATGTAGTTACGGTCATCGTAGACGTTTTCCTCGACGTTCCACAGCGCGTTCTTGTCCCGCAGATTGGGGTTGCACGCGACCTCCTGCTGCTCGAACCCCCACTTGGGCAGCTGCTTGCCCGTCGTGGTGAGCGCGCAGGCCTGCCAACAACATGGTCAACATGTAACACAATACTGGGGCTGTGTTATGTGGTGATTAATTTGCCAAATTCCACGCAGAATATAGCGTTATACCAGTTACATATCTCTGTCCCTCACACTTTTTTTACTAAACGGACATCATACGAAATATTTGTTAAGAAACGTACAAAATAAGTACAGATCATTTTGCATTTATAAATGGATTTTAAGCAATTCTATAGCAGTCGGCCAATCTATACTAATATTATAAAGAGGTAAAGTTTGTACATTTGTTTTTTGTTTGTAAGGGGTAATCTCCGGAACTACTCATCCGATTTAAAAAATTCTTTCACCAACATTTAAAATGGACTTTCAGGGTGGACATAAGCTATTTAACTTACAAAAGTACTGACTCTCCGCAGACGTCGCGGGCGGAAAGCTAGTACAATATAAAACAATGTCATTCGAATTAAATTGTATAATTGTTACATTGTTATTGGTATGTGCGAAGTTCCCAATCCGCACTGGGCCCGCGTGGGAACTATAGCCCAAACCCCTCTCGTTGTGAGTGGAGGCCTGTGCCCAGCATTGGGACGTATATAGGCTGGATTATTATTATTATTATTATTATATGTATATGGTCTTTATAATTTAAGTAACTACCTACTGTATACATTATTGCAAATAAAGCATTTTCATTCTGATTCTATACAAAAAAAATTGCATATGTATGACATAGTTGCATTTTGTGTCGGCATACGACGACGTAGTCGGGTACAGGTAAAATCAACGTTTAAAAGGTGAATATGTGCATGCTCCCACTTACTTGTAAGTAATGCACCAGCATGAGCTTGCTCTTGACTGTTTGTATCTCGTCCCCGTCCTTGCCGCCCGCAATCACGACCTTCCACACGTCGTTCGCGTCGCCCACGCCGTCCTGAACAATAGTAGATTGTACAACAAGTGCATAAAACGCACCATTTTACGCGAGCGAGGGTGGATATAAAGTCGAGTGTTAAATGGGTTTTATGGACGAGTTGTACACTCTACTTTTCACTTCGTTTGCGAGGAAATGAAACAGTAACATGATAATAATAATAATAAATGCGACGAAATAAAAATTATAAGTTTTAGTTAGAAATTATAAGTTTATTTCATGAAGCTTTATTGTGTACTTTGGCTGTTGGTATCCTTGCCTTGGTCTTAGAATACTAACAAAACATAATAAAATAAAGAGGTTATTCTATGAAGTTAAAGTTGTTCGTGTGGCTGCTGGACCGATTGCCTAGGTCTTCGACGAAGATTTTACTTTATGCGCTAGAGCATAAGAAGCAACTTTATGTCGCCTACGCACGACATAAAGACGAACTTTTAGAGCATGAGAAGTGAAAAGTAAGTATTTCCACTTAAAACATACTGCTGGTTCGATAAACGGCTTGTACCGTCAATGCGTATCCTACTTCACTACATAGTATAAAACAAAGCTTCCCGCCGACTGTCCCTTTGTATGTACGCTGATCTTTCAAACTACGAAAGGATTTTAATGCGGTTTTCACCGTCGGTTAGATTTTTTCACGGAAGGTTTATGTATATAATAGAACCCGGAGCGAAGCGAGGGCGGGCCGCTAGTAATATTATAAATGTGAAAGTATGTATGGATGTTTGTTTTGATCACGCCTACACGGCTGAATGGATTTGGATGAAATTTAGCACACGGATAGCCCGCATCCTAGATTAATACGTGGGATACTTTTTATACCGAGAAATTTGATAGTTACCCATGTAAACGATAAACAGCTTTTACGCGGACGAAGTCGCGGTTAAAAGCTAGTTGATAATATTTTTCAGTTTTTTTTTCAGTCTGATCGCAGGTTTCGTTGATGATGCAGCTCGGCCGAAGTGTTTGTTCTTTCTTTGTTTGTGGCATGTAGACAATTTTCTTTCTATATTTTGTAGAAGATTTGTTTATAAATTTTGCTTTTCATAATAATAGAAATAATTTTATCACTCACGTATCTTAAATAAATTCGTCGTTTGATATCTAAAGCATTCTACACAGAACCACGTATATACACTTAAATGTATTTTAGAGTTGTTGTCAACGCTCTTTTTGCACTTGTGTGCGCCTCACCTCCCCGTAGCCGGTGACCTGCATGCACTTGTGCGTGAGCGGCGCGCGCTCGCGGTGCGCGTGCAGGTTGCGCGCGGTCTGCGCGTGCGTCAGCCGCACCAGGTCGCCGCTGCGCACCAGCGAGCCGCGCGGCGCCTGCGCACTGGCGTACGGCCGCACGATCCAGCGGTTGTTCTCGTCTTTGTGCGTGTACGTTGTTATCTGATATAGTTTTAATAATAAAAAATATGTTACGATTTATACTTAAAAATTATTAACAGAACGGGACAGTGTGAACACAATACTAACCGATCGATCGAATCGGCATTCGTCGATTAGTCAAAGCTACTATCCACAGAAATCAATCGACATCGATTGAGCTATCGATTATCAACACACCTTTATTCTTCCTTCAAATGCCGCAAGACACGTTAAAATGATTGCCAAGTCATAGAGTCAAGTCAAGGATTTAGAATTAAGTTAAAAAAATATATATATGAGCATCAACAAAAACAAGAAAATTTAAGCCACGACACAAACTGTATATAATTTGTTCTGTACTTATGTCCTTTTTTTATTAATTAATCCTCATAATTGTCTTTTATTACTTGCTTTCATACGTACCTACATTAAATTTGTCATATTATTTTTATTTTTCTCATCTCTTGCTACAATACGTTGCCTTAACACTTGTTATGTAAACTGCCCAAAGTGTAACCTGCTCTTGCCTAAACACTTATATGTAACCTGCCCAAAATGTAACCTGCTCTAGCTTCACTCGATGGTCCCAGTGGAAGACCAGCGCTGGCTTCTATGCCAGCGTTATGCTGAACTGGAACCATTTCGTGACATAAGAGCTTTACTACTTTTTGTTTCATGTCTTCTTTTTGTATTCTTATATGTCACGAATAAATGGTTTTCTTCTTCTTTCTTCTTCTATAGGAAACTGTGAATTGATACATCGTGAAACGAGCATCTCATTCAAGGCAAGTTTATTGACACGGCTCCTAGTAAATTATCATATATGACGTGCGTTGAGATTGGCATCTCAGCCAAGCTTATATTTATTAATGTGGCCCTAAGCCTCCCCGCAGACTGCGGACTATTTAGTCGGCCGATTGTGTTTTGTCTCCACAAACTTTGTAAAAATGGATAGAGACAGCCGTATAATCGGCAGAAAGTCGGCAGGGTGCGGTGTGAGTATGAGAAACAACCTTATTAATAACTAGCTTTTGCCCGCGACTTGGTCCGCGTAGAAGTCGTTTATCGCCGCTCCCTCGGGAACTGTCAATTTTTCCGGGATAAAAAGTATATTATGTCCTTCCCCGGAGCTCAAAATGTCTCCATACCAAATGTCACCTAAAACGGTTCAGCATTTTAAGCGTGAAGAGGTAACAGACAGACAGACAGAGTTACTTTCGCATTTGTAATATTTTAGTAGGGATTTAGATATTTTAAATATTAATGGCCTGAGCTATAAGTATCAACTACTTTCCATCTGACTAATACATTTGTGATACAAAAATAGAGTAACAGAGATATGAGCATTTATTAAGTAAATTATTGACAAATCAATGAAGCAGAAGTGTATATACTGTCAAGACCCGGGAACAAACTCTAAACACGCCCTATTTACTGTGACACTAATTACGGTCAGTAAGTACTTACTGCCGCACTCAGAGACGTCCATTAATTTTTAAGTTTCATTAAAGTTGCTGCGTCTTATTCTATTGCTATAGCAAAGAAAGTGACAGTAGCTACTTTAATGAAACTTAAAACCTAATTGACGTCTCTGAGTGCAGCAGTTAATATAATAAGTATAAGTATAATACTAATCCCTACTAATATTATAAATGCGAAAGTAACTCTGTCTGTCTGTTTTTCACGGTTAAACCGCTGAACCGATTTAGATGAAATTTGGTATGGAGATAGTTTAGGAGAGGATAGTTTAGGAGTTTAGGATAGGTGGAGATAAGTTAGGAAGGAAATATTAATAAGGAAGGAAATAAGTTAATAATAATAATTTAATTTGACACCGCTGCGAGCGAAACGCTTGAGCGTGAGTTTAAGCGATTTTCTCCGACCCTAAATAGTGTCATTGGGATCTAGGCAAAATCAAAATATAACAAAAATACAGTCAAAGCATGTAACATACGCTGGGTAGTGGGACCTTTATGAAATAATTTACGCAAGTGTGTATTTGAATTAACCTTTCGACAGCCGTAGTCTGATATATAAAACACCACACCATAGCTAATGTCAACCTTCCTCAAATACACTTAGGCTTATTTTACGCTGTCAACCATGACGTCTATAGCCGTCAATGTGGTCCAAAAGGTTAAGGGCCATGCCTGCTGCTGGCGGGCGCCGACGCCGGCGGGGTAGAGGTGGTGGTGCGAGTGCAGGTAGCCGCCGCCGGTGCGGTGGTTCTTGAGCGACAGCACGGCGCCGTAGGCCAGCGCGGCCGGCGCGCGCGCCGCGTGCAGGCTGTTGCCCAGCAGCCGCGCCTGGAACCCCGACGAGTAGAAGCCGTCGCCGTTGCCGCTGGAATTGTTATTCTCACCAGCTCGGAAAGGCTTTCTTTGTCAGTCAAAATCTGAGCGCAAAAGTCCATTTGAACCGCTAGCGTGGAAAGTTATAATGTTGTGCACGGGGCCGCTGTCGTGCGCGCAGTGCCGCGACAGCTACATTACTTTGCCATGCTAGCGAATAAAATGGACTTTTGCGCGCAGATTTTGACCGACAAAACTGGTGAAGAGTAAAATAATATGACATGCTTTGCCCTTTAAAAAAGCAAATTTGTAATAGAAATTGTCTTGCTTAAAGTTTTTACATGATTCTGGGAATAAATGGCTTTTCTTATTAGGTGGGACATCTAACTAAAATGTGAAGGTGCGGTGCGCTATAATCAAATATCACAGTAGCTATAAAATCAAAAAAATGTGTAAGCTCTCCAGACAAAATAATCACGTAGGCCGTCTTAATTTTTAATTAAAAGTACTCACCTCTTGGATAATACCGTGAGATGTATCCAGAAGAAGAAGACGTAGAGAGCAGCTGGCCACAGGATCAGGGTGACGGTTCTGCCCACTAGATGCTTCACCGTCAGACTCTACGAGAGATATACATTGATCAATCGAAATGGACCAGTATGGAAACGTTTCGACTCGTAAACTGTCAGTTCACTGTAGTCTATCATCTGGCTTACCACAGGCTGCGCCAGGTCTCCCAGCACGTCCCACAGGTCGGCCACGGTCCGCAGCCCCACGAACAGCACCACGAACAGCCCCACGAACTTGACGGACAGGGTGCACGCCAGCGCCGCGCCCAGGAACAGCTGCCAGCGCAGCAGGGCCGAGGAGAACGGCGCGTGCCCTTCTGTGGTCAAGGAGCTCACCTAGAAGTAAAATAACATAACCTCAAAAACTAAAACCCGACTGATAACTAGTAACACCTTTGTAAGGCTGGGCGTATGCTGAGACGCAGGCGACGCAGCGTAGGCCAGAGCAGATTTTGTAATGCATGAACTTCCTTGAAGCTGCGTACGCTGCGGCGCAGGCACGTGCAATGCAGACGTCTGTCTGTCCTGCTCTGCGCCTCGTTGTAGAAAAGGGACAGATTTCTGCTCTGCCCGGCGCTGCGTATAACTGGTCTGCTTCTCAGCATACGCCCAGCCTAATTTTTATATAGCCTATGAGACTCGCACTTTGACGAATATGACACCCCATTTATTAAAATCGGTCCAATAGTTTAGGAGCTAGAGTGGAACATCCGATTTTTGGTCACATAAATACGATTTTTGGTCACATACATACGATTTTTGGTCACATACATACGATTTTTGGTCACATAAATACGATTTTTGGTCACATACATACGATTTTTGGTCACATAAATACGATTTTTGGTCACATACATACGATTTTTGGTCACATACATACGATTTTTGGTCACATAAATACGATTTTTGGTCACATAAATACGATTTTTGGTCACATACATACGATTTTTGGTCACATAAATACGATTTTTGGTCACATACATACGATTTTTGGTCACATAAATACGATTTTTGGTTACATACATACGATTTTTGGTCACATACATACGATTTTAGTCACATACATACGATTTTTGGATACATAGACTTCAATCATTACCTTCTTTGGGCTTCCTTAGTCGGGTCAGTCTCTGTCAAAAAGTTATTTCAACGACAATCTTTTGTTGCCTATTGTTTTTTTTTTGCAGACACCATCTGCTTATCAAGACCAAACTAACGAGTCCCACTCTGTGGGTGTACGTTATGTACAGCAGAGATTCTGTTGCATAAGTATGCAAAATATAGTCAATCTGACAATCAGACGTAGAGAGGGATTGAGTTCAAGATATGATCTTACGTCCTTAGTTGTACACAACCTGAAGCTAATATGTGACGTTCTCAATATAAAGGGACCTTATGGACGCAGGCGGTTACGCCGTTTTTAGAACGGTTACCATAGTATTCGTAAAGTTACAAGAATAAGAAAAGCGTAACTGCCTTCCTCCATAAGGTCCCTTTATATTGAGAACGTCACATAAGTATAAGCGTGTTTAAAGATGCACCAAAGAGACAGCATTTATTTTATCTAATCCTGCACATTATGGCAGCAAGCAAAAGAGTATTAATTCTTTTACTAATTACCTTGACAGCTCCATACATGGAACAGCTCATGAAGAATAGCAAGATGGGATCCAATAGTATGTATCTGTTAAGAGTAAGAAATCCCACATCTGAAAAAGTAATTAAATATTACAAGCAGAAGACTTTGGTAAACAAACAAAAGATTTTTTTTAATAACCTTTTTTTTTATATTGTCATTAATCATACATAAGGTTTGACGGGGTTTTTTCAGACACATTTTTTTTTATAAAGTGCCATGAGACTAGCCACATTAAAACTAGGCTCATTAAAATCGGGTCATCCATTTAGGCTCTATGAGTAAGCAAGGAACCATACCTCTGGCAATTAAGGGCGGGTAAGCTATTTAAAAAACAATCTTACCACAAAGCAACAGCGTAGTTCCAATACACGTAGAGTCCAGCGACTTTGTCATTTCCCACAGCGTCAGAAACGTCAGCGGAATCACTAGGGCACCTAAGGTGGTGCAAAACTGAAAACAAAATTATCATAATTGTATTCAAATACCCAACAACCAATCTAATGCTCAATAGATGGCGCTAGTAGTACTGGTTTCTGTATTGACAAACTTTAGTACCGCTACTCTTTACTAGATGGCGTTAGTAGTATCAGTTTTGCATAGAAATATATTCAATTTGATGTTATTATCTTATTATCAATTAAATACCTATTTAATTACATTCTATATGAACCTTTTGTGAAAATAAATTTACTATTTGTCTATGGTAAATATAAATAAAACTGATGGTACTGTATTTAATACACAAATAATATTCAAATTAGGTAAATCCAGGCAAGTGAAGGAATAACTTACAATTCTCATGCCTTCGTACTTAGCTTCTTCATATTTATCTCCTGGTTTGTCAAAAGGAAAAGTGCCATCATATCCCGTCAGCTTACCCGACAAAGCTATTAGCATCTGAAATGTTACGTAACACAAGACTGTTAACTTTTTTCATTCATGTCATCGAGTAAAAATTCTGTCCTCAAAGTGAAATAAACCTAAATCTACCTAAATGCTGTATGTTTGCCTTTTGATAAAAATGTCCGATTTTGTTACGAAAATGCTTTCTGAAAAACCCTTACCACGACTTTGTACAACCGTGACTGCAGCTGCAGTGAGCAGTGGGTAATGGTAACACATGTAAAGAAATCACCTCATCACCATTGCGACAACTCATGTATTGTTACATCTCTATAAATTTCTTTGTTCATTTGTTTTCATTTTTACTGTTGGTCGCTCTCCAACACCTATGACCATTGCACAAAGTCTTGACCAGGCAGTTAAAAATCACACAAAAAACATTAAGTCTTTGTACATACCTTGCCAAGAGGGGGGTGGACATCGAAGAAGAATGTTCTGTTTATATACCAGCTCGCCATTTTACCAAAATGAGTCTCATCCCAACTAGAAAGAAATTATACATATTTTTTTATTAAATTAAATTTTCCAACTCTGAGCCCATACCATCAGCAGAAGGTAGTGCTAATTTATCAAAACAAGATGCATCTTTATTTTTGCAGGATTAACCTTGTAAGTCCCCGCGTACTTGCACAAGTACAAATCAATGATAGTAGTTCAGACCTGACATTTTAGCTACATAGCACAAATAACTGCCGAATGTACTTCCCCTTTAGGTTCACTTTTATTAGTGTATGTACTTGGTACAGTACATTTGGTAGTTAGGACTACTGTTTTAAAAAAACACAGGGTTTACGAGGTTAAGATGCGAGTATTAAATACAATTTGTATAAAAGATATATATAGGAAATATGTCACATACCAAACATGATCAGGTTCTAAAACTTTATAGAATCTCGTTACAAATGTAACCCCACAGATCAGTCCAAATGTTATCCACCATCTAAAAGATATAACGAACATTAAAAACAAATTGGTAAGTTAGTAATAATTTGCTATATATAAGAAATAAAATAACAAATGTTGCAGTTTGTGTTTGCTGCAAATGCTACATGTTACTTGCATGTTTCTCTTTCTTTCTAATATTTGTTTATATTGCTACTACTTTTGTAATAAGATAAACCCATGCTGTTAATAATAACAAACAAAGCGGGACTTTTTATCCAGGTCTTACGAGTAATGATTGAAATCAAAACAAAAGTTCATAAAAGTTTTAAACTACTTCCAAATCATAGCAAGAAAACACGTACACTTTTGTGGATGATGTGCTAGGCTCCTTATTTGATTTTGCAGACATTATATATATAATATATTAATTATTACTTTCACAAAATAATATTTGGAAATGTTTCGAAATCTCTTCAAAATAAACTTAACGGTACTTTCAGGGCTCACGATATATGCAAACGTCACACCATGTATTTTTTTACATTCGCTCAATACGCAGTAGGCTAAGGTTCTATAGATTCTACTGCCTATTTTTTAAATTTTCTGTTCTTTTCACGTTATTAATTTCGCAACTTACACTTACAGAAAAGGAAGCAATAGCTCTTAAAACGACCTTCAGGTTTGAATAGCTTGATAAAAAAGAATTTGACGTGGACAGGTGGAACAACAATATTCTTAAGTGGTAATCATCATCAGAATTTGGGTAAAATCGGATCATGCTGCCAATTTTATTCCAAACAGCGCTCTTATAAGCTATGTCCACACCTGTGCGCTTTCATGTTCAACTTGCGCTTTCAAGATATCAATTCGTCTTGCGTCAAGCGCATGCAATACGAGGGTGACACTGAATCTTCAATAAAATCCAATGTTTTGACTTTATCTTCCGCCATTTTATTTGCAAAATGTTGCACGTCGACCCAACGGTGACGGATCAGCGTGCGCTACGGGTATGCGCTGATATCAAACCAGTTTGAGCGCATGCGCTATTGCATGCGCTGTGGTTGCAGAGGCATGCGTCATAAGAAAGCGCAAGTTGAACATGAAAGCGCACAGGTGTAGACATAGCTATAGCCTGGCCAAAGCCTGGCAAAAAAGTCGAGCTTGTAGTAACAACTGGTTCTAATATATTTTCAAATGACAAGCAGCACATTTTAGAGTACACAGTGGATCATGTTGCCAATTTCATTCCGAACAGCGCCCTCATTTTTTTGCTCGACTTTTTTGCCAGGCCATAATATTGCCAAACTCTTTTTTAAATATTATATTACTAAATGAAAGGAATTTTAATTTCTCAAATAAACAAGATTTCAAAATGGCTAAGGTCTGAAAAATATTACACATAACCCTTGGAAGAATCCCCAATGAAACCGGCTTTTCATAGCGTGTTTTACAAGGAAGGAAATCAGAAATGGCTAAGTAAAGTTTTTGGAAGATGTAAATTATATTTTTTTTCGATAGTCATCATCCTAAAGACCAAGGAACGGCGGCTCTTTTATTTTTATTTCTTCTAATATTTTAGAAATATGTTTTTAAGTATTAAGTTGACATTTGTAAACTTTAATGACCGACAAGCTTGTTGCCTTCGTGCTTAATAAAAAAGAAGAAAACTGTCACTTCACTTATAGATCTGTCATTGTCAAGTCAAGGAGTGTTTTTTTTACACCTCTAAAGGTCAAACCGCACTACAGCGGCGCGGCGCGGCGCGGCGCTGCGCGGCCTAATATTATTTCTACTAATTACTATGAAACCAACCGCACTACAGCGGCGCGGCGCTGCGCGGCGCGACAGAGTTGGGTCCGAATACCCCTTCTATACAGTCGGGTGGTTGGGCCAACCGAGAAGGATGCAGCTATTTGTAGGAACGAGATGTAAATATTACTATCTCATTCTGATAGATAGCTGCGTCCTTCTCGGTTTGCCCAACCACCCGACCGTCTAGAAGGGGTTTAACGAGAGGGATGCCGCAATACGTTGGAAGGAGGTGGAGATCAACCTACCCTTATAATCTGTGTGTCAGATCATATGTCATGTCATTGTCATGTTTATTTGTGTGGTCACTCACTCACTGGTCAAGTCAGTGATGTCAGTCAACAACAAAATAAAACTTGTTCAGTTGTTGTGAATCAAATGTGAATCACGCACTTCGCATTCGACTCTCTTTCGTGTCGACCGTAATGGTTGCAAATTAAACTGCATCATGCGTCGCACTTATTGTGCAGTTTTTTTTATTCAGTGCATTTTTATAAATATTTGCCTAGGAGATTTAACTGATGAGAAAAAGCAAAGGTTCTTAAACGGCTTCATAGATTCTTTGAATAATTTACCAGATCAGCCGTATGCTTATGAAGAAGGTGTGATTTTAAGCGCGCAAAAGACCGTGAGTATACAATATTTAAGTTTACAATCAATCCAATCATTAGTTTTACATTTGAGATTTCTATGAGAGCTGGGGGTTATCGGAAGACCTTTTATCAATGAGTTGTACAATATCCTTGAAAGCAAGAATAAATTAAGTGAGCAATTAATTTAATCAGTGATTATCATATTAACAATGTTTAAACGAAATCTTTATTATTTTGATTCTACTGTGTCATATAACAATCAAATCTTTAATTGGCTAGGTAAAGTTTTTGGAAGAGATGTAAATTATATTATTTTTCGATAGTCGTCATCCTAAAGATCCAGGAACTGCGGCACTTTTATTATTATTTCCTCTAATATTTTAGAAATATTTTTTTTAGTTATTAAGTTGACATTTGTATACTTTAATGACCGACGAGCTTGTTGCCTTCGTACTTAATGAAATAGAAAAAAAAAAACTGTCACTTCTATATCTGTTATTGTCATGTCAAATCACAAAATGAGCGAATTCGTGCGAGCAGATTCTAGAAACCTGCCAAACATGGATATTATCACTATTCTAGAATATTTTCACGCTAGCGACAAGCACAATGTTGCTGAAATTAGAGGTGTGTGTTTGACTTGACAATGACAGATATTGAAGTGACAGTTTTTTTTTCTTTTACAAAACTTTTGCCTACAACTTTGACCTTGTAGAATTTTTATTATTTTTTTACTATAATATTTTCACACTTGCATTGCAGGCTGAATACACTGTATACATTATTTTGTAACACTTATTACTGTGTCCAAGCAAATAAATTTATTTGATTGATATAACATTTACTGTAAAATTTTCCTGTTTTTAAAAATAGGTACCAAATGAAATTCTCATTTATTATTTTTGTTTGATTTAATGAATTAAGGCTGGCAACGCCTTTCCATAATTATGTTGTCCATTTTATTTATGGCATGTATGAAATATATTTTTTTTTGCATCTGCAAAAATAAAAAAAATAAAAAAAATATCTATTTTTTTTTTCCTTCAATTAATCAGCTTGATTTTATTGTATTTTTTTTTAAGAAAAAAAATTTTCAATACAATATTACAATACAGAAATTAAGTAAAAACATGATTAATTAAATACAAAACTAAGGTGAAAATAAATAGACCTGTAAAAAAATATTGATTTTTCGCACAAAGATAAAATGGCAAGGTGTATTGGTACCCTTAATAACTGACCTTAATCATCCTCTTCATTGTTTTAGAACGAAGCAAACTGCTATGCAATCACAGCGCATATTAAAGTATCTGACATCCACAATGTAGACATTGTTAAATACTTAAAATGCAATGGCTCCGTGGTGGATCTTGAGGAGAATGGAGTGACCGTACAAACCGGTCATCAATGTGAGGAAGACCCCGAAGGTTCAATTGGCATTGAACAAGTTTTAGAGTCTACTACGACTGAGCTGCCAGAAGATGAAAACGTGGGGCCTGTGCGGCTTTTTAATGAAGTGCAGTCTGATGCTGAGGTAAGTATTTTGATAAATAGTTATTATTATTTAAGAATAAACCTCTATATTTTATTGTTTCGGCATTTCTCAAAATGTTGGCCACTGGTAGTAAGATCTCAAGATTTCCATAAAATTGACACGGAGGTAGAGTACATGTAACTATGCAATATTTAAACAAAGTCCAAAATATTTGTATGGAAACTTCCTCTTTTCTTACCAATTTTTGGCAATTATTTCGGTATTCAGCATTAAATGCGTCCTCAAAGCAATTTATTTGCTCCATATCAAATAACTTTCTGATTCATCACATACAATAAGTACCTACATATTGCTTGAAATGCACTGTACCTAGATTCCTCACACAATAACATGATTTATGCAGACAAGCATTAGAAATTATATTTTTTTAGTCAATTGAAATTGTACAGATACTGCATTTATATGTAGGTATAGGTATAGGTTATAGCGGGCTAGTTTTCCGCAACTAGACGACTACGCATTTATATTTATAGTTTACTTGTTTTTACGCGCGACTTTGTCCGCGTAGAATTCGTTGGTCGCTGCTCCGTCGGGATCTGTCCAATTTTCAGGAATAAAAAGTACATATCCTATACCAACTTTCATCTAAATCGGTTCAGCCGCTCAGCCGTGAAAGCGTAACAAACAAACAAATTAACAAACTCACTTTTGCAAGGATTATTTAGTAAGGATAATTTTATGTCTAAATAACTAACCACCAAAACAGGCCTATAAAAAATACAGAGTTTTTTATAGCCTCCTGCATTTAAGTCCTCTTTGTAGGGTTTTATACCTAAAGGGTGCCCAGGATTCTATTACTAAGGCTTATTTATATATTTCGAACCATAAAAGGTGACCGGTTTAATTTTTAGGGTTCCTTACCCAAAGGGTATTGTTAAGCCCCCACCGTCTGTCCGTCCGTCTGTTCAGCGGGCCGTATCTCATAAACCGTAATAGGTAGACAGTCAAAATGTTCACAGTGTGTATTTTTCTATTGCTGCTATAACAATAAATAATAAAAATTAAATAAAAATGAAAATAGTTTTAAATCTTGTACGGAACCCTTGTGCGAGTCTGACTCGCACTCGGCCAGTTTTTTACATACTTGTTGTTTTAGCGAAAATGGAATGGAAAATTAAGGGAGGTCCCATAAAATAAAAGAAACAACATTTTTCAAAGCATTTTTGTACAGGCTGTGTTTTAAAAATTAAATGCGGTCGTCCAAATCGAAAGGGCCCTTACGGCGGCGGGCGCTTACGCTGCTAAGTTTTCATTGCCTTGTCATTAGTATAACATCTGTGTGAAAAAAGGCGTAACCGCCTGCTGCGATAACATCCCTTTCGATTTGGACGAACACAAATAATAGATTAAATCACCTTAAGTTTTGTGTCTGCTCTTGTGGTTGCTTAACTTTAATGGTTAGACAATATTTAATTTCAACGAGTTCGTAATGCTATGGCATTGGTAAGTATATATCGTATTTTTAACGCCCGACGCAATACATCTATGTGTGTATCTGTGTGTTCGTGTGTCTGTGTGTCGGTCTGTGGCATCGTAGCTCCCAAACGGATGAACCGATTTTGATTAAGTTTTTATTTTATTTGAAAGGTGACTTGATCGAGTGTTCTTAGCTAAGTTTGGTGAAAATCCGTCGGGCCATTTAAGGGCCGTATTAATAAACTCATCTCGACTGTGATCCCCGTCTCAAGACACGTCAAAGTCAACGTCAATCCATACAAAACTGACATTTGTGACGCATCTTGAGACGGGCATCTCAGCCGAGATCAGTTTTTAATACGGCCCTAAACAGTTATGAGCTCTGAAAGTGGGGTCCCAATTTTGTAGGGGGGTTTAATCTATTCAATCTGGTAACCTATCGCGACCACTAAAAACTTTTATCCGAATTTCACTTGTCCGAAAACTTTTCGAATTGTTTGCTTTTATCCGATGTGAGCTTTCGTCAATTTTTCACTTTACCATTTGACGTTATCCCAACATGTCGTTTGTCCGAAAAATTGACCATTTTTTGCTTAAATAAATAAATAAATAAAATACTTTATTTCGTGTAACCATTTTGACACATATTTTGTTAGTGAGAAAACTTAATCTAATCTTAATCTTAGGCTTACCCTACGATACATTTGATACGCTACAATAATTTTTCATTTTACCGTTTGACGATATACGAACTTATAATTTGTCCGAAAATCCTTTCCCGGCACAGTTTCTTGCCATATGGGGTGTTGAGTAAACCAATTTGCTTAATTAGGTCATTGCAATCTTGCCTTGTAGGTTACCTTAGGTTAGAGACGCGTCAAGGCGCGAAGCGCCATAACTACGCGGAATAGGAGCTCCGCGCAGCGGGGCTCCGTCGACTTGTTCGTACACTTCTTTATTTTTAATTTATAAACCGAATTTTTGCCAAACCGTTAAAATATGCAGTAATAAAATGTGCAACACAAAAATGACAAATCATAATAGGCAAATAGCCAATAAAACAAATCATTACAACAGACAAATGATCTTATAGGCAAATCAAACAATCATTGATTAATGGCAAACGAACAAAAGAGGCAAATAAGAAATGACCAGGTGTAAAAATTCGAAGTGATCTTTCGGACAAATGAAACAAAAGGCAAACAAAATTTGTGAAAACGTTTTCGTCCAAATGAAATCGGGCAAACGTTTTTCGGACTTAAAATAGGTAACCATTTAATCTAGGTACTCTTTAATTTTTTTTTTCAATATTGCACTTGCGTTCGGTCGCCAGACCATGAGCGAATATGTTGGTATAATGGCAATGTGGCAAGGAGCGGCCAGTGCCGCCCCTGGCGATCAGAATACGTGGTTCCTTTTCAATCTTCTGACCACCGTTGATGGGTCTAATAGTGCGGTGAATACGGTGAGTAGTGGGTTCTTATGATGAGTAAGGCGTTCTTTGTGTTGAATTTTATATACTCTTTAATAAAATTAGCGCTCATATTTTGTGAAGGTAGGGAACCCTCGGTGCGCGAGCACTTGCCTGATTTTTATTTTAATGCAATAACTAGGTACTATCTGTTAAATCACAACGCAATTCCAGTTTACATCGAAAATAATAGATAACAGTATCAAAGCGTCTACGTGCAAATTATTTAAAGCTAGGGTGAATAGGCATCTTCTGGGTGAGCTCGCTACATCGTAGACTGAATCTTCGTCCGCCAAGGGCGGGAGTTGGTCAAGAGCAAACCCATTATCAATAAAAAAAAAAATAGATTTTATTAGTCGTAAACTCCCATGAAGAATGCATGAATAATTATTTTTATCGTTTTACTATGACAACAAACAACAAACGTAATAATACTTTTACCATGACATGACTCTAACTACCTACCTCGTTAATTACTTGGTTTTTTTACGCAGTGTCATTTAAAGGCTATAGCCACATGTATGGGTTTTTTATACCTATGAATGTAGTAATAAATCGGCTCAAGTCAAATCGAAATGCATTTTTATCATTAATAATAATAATAATAAAAATAACTTTGTATACAAAAAAAGACATACGACTACTTACACTTTTTCATACCTTTTATCAGTTATTTTCAGGTAGGTATTAGTTGCTTCAAAATAAATGCATCTTCTAATGAAATTCCTTTTTTGAAGCCACATGTTGTAGCTGTTACAATACGTATGTAAATATAATTCATTATAACACTCAGAGTACGTTGTCTCTGTCCCCCGTACTAGTAGTTGTACTGTATCACGACGGAACAGGATTCACCATTCTCGTTGTCTTTATGTTTTAATGTTGTTTTTAACTAAAATTAATTAAAATCAAACTATAAATTTGTGAGGGTCGTGGGTTCGAACCCGGGCTCGCACCTCTAAGTTTTTCGGAATTTATGTGCGAAATGTCATTTGTAAATTTACCATGAGCTTTTCGGTGAAGGAAAACATTTGTGAGGAAACCTGCACACACCTGAAAAGCAATTTGACGGTGTGTGCGAAGTTCCCAATCCGCACTGAGCCCGCGTGGGAACTATAGCCCGAACCCTCTCATTGTGAGTGGAGGCCTGTGCCCAGCAGTGGGACGTAATAGGCTGGATTATTATTATTATTATATAAATTTGTAAATCAGTAACAATAAATGAAGAAAATTGGATAGTTCCTGGACTTGAACTTTTTTGGTGGTAACCCATGCTTAAGATAACCTGAAAACATTAACTGCCGCACTCAGAGACGTCAATTAAGTTTAAAACTTAGCAATAGAATAAGACGCAGCCACTTTAATGAAACTTAAAGTTTCATTAAAGTGGCTGCGTCTTATTCTATTGCTATAGCAAAGAAAGTGACAGCAGCTACTTTAATGAAACTTAAAACTTAATTGACGTCTCTGAGTGCGGCAGTAAGCTTTCAGCAGAAATTAGCTTTCGATGAAATGAAATTCGGTTAAACGACACATTCGATGAAATGAGTGCCTGCAAAACAAGGGGACACGGTATACACGACATCGTTAGTAGCATAGAGGTGTGTAGTTATTTATGGCATCTTGGGAATGTATATATATTTATGACCAGTGGTCGGAATAGGTAGAGCTAATTTACCTAAACTTGATGCATGTTCATTCAACAATGTGTTCCCATCTCACTCACGCATGAATGAACATAGCATAGATAGCTCAAAGTTTTTCGGGTTCCTGTAATGTTTCGTAAGCACCTACCTAAGGTTTTGACAACTGTGATGAATGAGTCTGTAATCAGGCGCACTGTTTATATTGTTATTTTAGTTTCCTTTGTGTGACGTGAGGATCTTCGGACGGCACGTGGATCGCGATTCATTATCGATTGACCTTTGGAATCAGAATTATCTATTCTCACGAAGTTTTGCTATTGATTATTGCTTGTCCTATTCAGTCGTACTTAAATCCTTATATTATTAAGGTATAGTTTATTCGACGAGTTTGTTAACGCGTTCTTGGAAACGACTTCATTACAGTTGAGGAGATTCCGTTTAAGGTTTCAAGCGGTCATGAGCTACTTAAGGGAAATTTTTCTCTAAATACTAAGTTAAGTTGTTCTTTTTTAGATCTGGTGGATCTGATTTTACTGTGGGTTCACGACCTTTCTATATCGTAAGTGATCCGCTGCGGCTTCGCACGGGTGCGATTAAAAAAAAAATATATTTTATACAAACCTTTTCCTGACAATTACGAACATAAAAAAACCGGGCAATTGCGAGTCGGACTCGCGCACTGAGGGTTCTGTACACATTTGACTGGTTTTTTGTATTTGTTGTTATTCTTGGTTGTGTATGGGTTTGTTCTATAAGCATACCAAATTTGACGCTTGCATGTTTTACCGTTTTTACGATACGACAAAAATAAAAATACTTACGATGAAAACAAACGTTTCTTGTATGGGAACCCCCTTTATTATTTCACTTTATTTTATTTTTGTATTTGTTAGTAAATCCGCCGTAATAACACATATTCTGAAAACAAAAATCAACCCGCTATCTATTACGGTTCAAAAGATACAGCTCTTTATAGTTAGATCAGACAGGCAGAGACAGAAGGACGGACGGACAGCGTAGGCATATTAATAGGGTCCCATTGGGCGCCATTGGGGTACGGAACCCTAAAAATCGGCCACATCGATCGAGCCGTTCTCAAGTAATATCATACATGTGGCAATTGATTTTTATTTATATAGATGGTACGTTTTATAGATTCGATCCGAATTATATGTACATAATACGCCGCGAGTTCTGCCTACGTCTGTATAAATATTAAAATTAAAGTGAATGTTTTGTTTGAATACAAAGTTAATGACGTCTGGCATAAGGTTCCTAACAATGCGCTTGAACAATTTCTTCATTACATAACGATACAGTATTTACAAAGCGAAGAAATTGTTTTCGTGGCTTTCGGTGACCACTTAATTAATTTTCACGATTCATGTTTTCTTTCTTATTTGTGTGACTGCTGCCATAAATGTAAATGCATATGTAACTTTTGGTAGAGAATGGGAGAGAGAAGAATTAAGTTCACCTTTTGTACTCAAATTTGTTGTTTGTGCAATAAAGATTGAATAAATAAATATCGAAATAACTTCTAGTGAGCGTAAAATAATTTGTTACTTACCTTAAAGTTGCAAGATTATTTTGGTTTGTATTAATGTGAGTTCTGTATAGACAAGCCATATGCAAACAATATCTATCAATATTATACTATATTACGGAGGTGGGTTTGTGTTACTGTGCCATAATCCGTAAATGTGTGTAAAATTATTTTCATTTAGTGCCATCTTATAAAATAAACCAAGCCAATGCTCCGTGCGATCGATAAACATGTTTATTTAAATTGATATTTCATTCTAAAATTATTTAACTGATGTGTTAAACCCGCCTAACGTCAAGGTTCGTGGGTTGCAGTAGATACCGTCAGGCGCAAACTTTGTGTGAGGATGATTAATCATAATCAGAAGCCATTATAAAGTGTCCAAGCCTGCCAAATTCCACTCGGTGAACTGGACGGAGATATATGACTGCTATAACATGGCAATGTGATTTTGTTCATACATAACTACATAAACACATGCATCGACTATCATTAGGCCGTCATCACTACGATCATCTCTGCGACGAGCTCGCGTGCTCTCACTCTACATATTTTATGGTCACAGGTCACGTCCGGCGAGCAGTTTGTGGCCATTCCAAGAGTCAGCCCCACCATGCCCTGTATAGGGTGCGCGTCCCATGTGGACCCCCAAGCCGCCGGGGTCCCCGAGCTGGCCCACCTCGGGATCAGGCACTTAGACCTGCACGAGCCTAGCGTCAGACACGCCCTTAAATCCGTCGTCGGTGTGGAAAGGCAAGTCCAGGTAAGTGAGTGTGGTACCCTGCCCCAAAGATGTTGTTGAGCGCTTTAATGCCTTGCCATAAACATTTCAAACTGAATTCGTGTGTATTCCTGATTTGAACTTGAACTTTCAATTTCCAGGTATCGAAAGCGAAAAATATTAATGAGAATAATTCTTGCAGGTCGTTAATGGTGTCCGGTACATCCTTACACTCCTGGTTGATTACAACAATTGCACAGCACCAGAGGCCGCACCGTGTGTTGTAACAACCCCGTGCAAGATTTCTATTCTTGAAAAACCGTGGAAAAAATTACCAGATGGCTCAAAATATCGTGCAATAATTGCTAATAACTGTACTGCTAAATGGCAATTTGGAGATGAAGGGGAAGTTCTGCCGGCTGAAGAAAATAACGAGTTGTATCCTGATGCCTCTGGTGATGATAACCTGAAAGTTGTTCACAATTTTGATACACAATCTCAACCTAATCCGGAAAAGCCCATTACTGACGAAACGCTCAACAATATACAACAACAAATAATTCCGCATAACGAATTTGCAACGACTGCAAATCATATAACAGTACCAGAAACAAAAAAAATAGCGCAAGGTTTAGAAAATACTAGACCGACCCATACAGATGAAACGTCGAAACAATATAACCAGGATGCTGCCCCGGCGCAACATAATAATGAGCCAAACCCTTTAAGCGACGACAAAAAAAAAGCAATTGATGATATCTTGAATTTTTTTAACTTCGCTGGGTTCCATAAACCTGAACTAGACTCTAATGTACACGAAAGAAGCAAAAGAAGCTATAATTATGAATTAAAAGTCTTAGCTCTTGCAAAGAAATTCCAAAAAGTTAAAAGATTTATAGATAATGCTAACTACGTACACAACTTGGCCCAGACAATGGTCGATTACTTAAACGAGCTTGATACGATCGTCAAAAATAGAATATTAAAAGATGTATTAGAAGCAGAGGAAGAAATAGAAAATAACCAGCATTACTTTTATTTACAAGCGCTAATTATGATTCCGTGCAAAGGTCAGTGCAGTTCGAAAGGTAATATTTATAAAATTTGCAATGGTGTTGTGGATAGTACAGATGAAAAACTTCCTAAAATATTAAATAGTTTTTGCTACGATGATCAAAAGGAGCCCATTTCGAATAAAGCTGAAGAAGTTTCTTTTGACGATCCTGTGCTCGTTAAACTAGCGAAACAGGCTTTAAAGAAAATTGAATCGGAGTCTGCAAAAGATAATGCAATGAAAATAATAAGAATTCTAGATGCCACCACCCAAAAATCTTCAGGGATCCTTACAAGAATCTCCATGTCACTTGGTTATACTGATTGCAAAAAATCACTCGATTTCTATAAGCGATTGAACTGCCGATTAGTTCAAGACATGGGAGCAACAGTTTGCGATGTAACTATTCACGAAAAGAAAATGAACAAAAATATAAAGATTTCTTATACATGCACTGAAAGGGCCATCTACGAAAGTTTCTCGGATAATGGTCTCTTTAAAAATGAAAAAATAGTTAATATTACTGATCCAGAAATTAAAAAGATGGCACATGAGGCTCTTCAGTTTCTTGAAATCCAATCAAATAGAAATAACAAACAAAAATTAGTCAACATTAAATCAGTATCAACTAAACTAGTGGGAGGGTTATTGACAGATATTGCATTTACAGTTGGATATACTGATTGCCAAACTGAAAAAAACGTAGACTTAAATACTTGTCGATTGCTACGGAACGAATCATTCCGTGAGTGCAAAGCACAAGTATGGGATAGACCATGGTTAGAAGATGGTAGACAGGTCAATGTTAAATGCGATGGTAATGAACAAAACGTTGTAAACAGTGACCTATCAAAATTCAAAAACGAGACGTCAGCAAAAAAATATCATAGATATAAAAGGGGAGCACCTGGTGGCGAAGCTCCTCAAAATCCTAACGACCCCAAATATAAGGCTTTGGCTGAAGAATCTCTACAGAAATACCTTCAGAGTTCAGGCAACACGGTAAATAACAAAGCTATTAAAGTCACAAAAGTCACTTTGCAAGTGGTTTCAGGAAATTTGACAAAAATTGATTTCGAGGGTGAGGAGTTCAAATGCCATTCTGAAGTATGGGAACAGCCATGGCTCAACAAAAAAGAAATCACTGTAGCCGCCTGCACATTAAACAATTACCAGCAGAGCCGAGCTAAGCGAGAAGTAAGAGTTGGCGGTCAGGTCGAAAAAGATCCTAACGACCCCAAATATAAGGCTTTGGCTGAAGAATCTCTACAGAAATACCTTCAGAGTTCAGGCAACACGGTAAATAACAAAGCTATTAAAGTCACAAAAGTCACTTCGCAAGTGGTTTCGGGATCTATGACAAGAATTGATTTCGAGGGCGAGGAGTTCAAATGCCATTCTAAAGTTTGGGATCGGCCATGGCTCAACAGCAAAGAAATCGATGTAGACTGCACATTAAACAATGACCAGCAGAGCCGAGCTAAGCGAGAAGTAGTAGTTGGCGGTCAGGTTGAAAAAGATCCTAACGACCCCAAATACAAGGCTTTGGCTGAAGAATCTCTACAGAAATACCTTCAGAGTTCAGGCAACACGGTAAATAACAAAGCTATTAAAGTCACAAAAGTCACTTCGCAAGTGGTTTCGGGATCTATGACAAGAATTGATTTCGAGGGCGAGGAGTTCAAATGCCATTCTAAAGTTTGGGATCGGCCATGGCTCAACAGCAAAGAAATCGATGTAGACTGCACATTAAACAATGACCAGCAGAGCCGAGCTAAGCGAGAAGTAGTAGTTGGCGGTCAGGCTGAAAAAGATCCTAACGACCCCAAATATAAGGCTTTGGCTGAAGAATCTCTACAGAAATACCTTCAGAGTTCAGGCAACACGGTAAATAACAAAGCTATTAAAGTCACAAAAGTCACTTCGCAAGTGGTTTCGGGATCTATGACAAGAATTGATTTCGAGGGCGAGGAGTTCAAATGCCATTCTAAAGTTTGGGATCGGCCATGGCTCAACAGCAAAGAAATCGATGTAGACTGCACATTAAACAATGACCAGCAGAGCCGAGCTAAGCGAGAAGTAGTAGTTGGCGGTCAGGCTGAAAAAGATCCTAACGACCCCAAATATAAGGCTTTGGCTGAAGAATCTCTACAGAAATACCTTCAGAGTTCAGGCAACACGGTAAATAACAAAGCTATTAAAGTCACAAAAGTCACTTCGCAAGTGGTTTCGGGATCTATGACAAGAATTGATTTCGAGGGCGAGGAGTTCAAATGCCATTCTAAAGTTTGGGATCGGCCATGGCTCAACAGCAAAGAAATCGATGTAGACTGCACATTAAACAATGACCAGCAGAGCCGAGCTAAGCGAGAAGTAGTAGTTGGCGGTCAGGCTGAAAAAGATCCTAACGACCCCAAATATAAGGCTTTGGCTGAAGAATCTCTACAGAAATACCTTCAGAGTTCAGGCAACACGGTAAATAACAAAGCTATTAAAGTCACAAAAGTCACTTCGCAAGTGGTTTCGGGATCTATGACAAGAATTGATTTCGAGGGCGAGGAGTTCAAATGCCATTCTGAAGTTTGGGAACGGCCATGGCTCAACAGTAAAAAAATCGATGTGTACTGCGATATGATTGGTCGGCAAATAGAGAAGAAACGAGAAATCCCTAAAACAGTGCAAACTGTTCGATATGGAGCTCATCTACAAGAAGTACCCAGCGAACCTGAGCTCAAATCATTAGCAGATGAATCTTTACGAAAGTACATGAAGTTACATAATAGCAAAGTACTACACAAAGTTGTTAAAGTAAATAATGTACGCACTCAGGTAAATAATTAAGTTTACACACATCCGCATGACTTGCACGCATCCACGAATACACGCATAAATATATTAAGCCACATTAGCATTAGCACGCACTTGCTAATATACTAAACCATATTAAAGCTGAGTTTATTTTTGTTTATCTTAGCCGCATGTGTTTTTATTGTAAGAAATATTATAGCACGCTCTAGGCAAATAAAACTCGACGACATTAATTATATGCACGTTTTAATATAATAAATAAAATTATTATTAGGTTGTAGAAGGGAAGAAGTACCAGATAGATTTTACTGCAGCCCGAACCTCTTGTTCTGTAGATGAAGTCAATCATTTTAATTGTGCAATAAACAATGACACACTTCTCTTTTGCCACTCCGAAATTTGGAGCCGACCTTGGTTGAACCTCAGTCAAATTGACGTGATCTGTAATAATGACTTAAAAAATGATTGGAACAGCGAGGATAAAGAAAGAGAAAGACTTAAACCAACAGAAAGTCAAACTAAACACCACACTGACGAAATACGTTTAAAAGTTAATGATTCGAAGAACAGTGAATTAGTGGAAGCCAGCAAAAAGACGTGGGATAGTATAAATCTTGCGAAAGAAGTGGTACTTAAGTTTGAACATCTAAATAATGTGAAATATATGCATAAAATTACGAACATCCATCACACTTCGAAATTTCAAGTCAACGATGGTCAAAAGACCGCGATTCAATTTTCAGTCGCTCCCACAAAGTGCGTTATTGGTGACGGGTCGGAAATAGATGACTGCGAGTTAAAAGAACCTAAAGTTGAATTAAACTGTGTGTCGACTGTATGGGAACGGACATGGATCTATTTAAAAGAAATCAAAGTGTCATGTGTAGATTCCAAATCCAAGCGTGTAGAACCACTCGGATGGGATGAAGAAATATCAGGAGTGCCCGAAATTGATGTAGGGAGAGAAAAGCGTCAAATTCGAAGTGAAGACGATGACTACGTAGATGAAGATCTTAAGTTTTACTACGCTGAACAAGCTATAAAAAATATCAATGACAAATCGACTAGTCACAACCTATATAAACTGATTACAATCCATGCTATTGATGATATAATTCAAATGGGTGCTCGTATGATTAGAATGTATTTTGATGCAGCACTTACTTACTGTGTAAGACATGAAAGAGTAATGCAGCCGACCGATTGTGACGAGGTAGAAGGTATAAGCCGTAAGTTATGTCACGCCAGATTGTGGCCGCTTGCCGACGATGATATGATTATTGAACAAGTGGTTGTAGTGTGCGACAGTGACGAAGATTTTTCCTCTGTCACCGGTATGTCGATACCGAAATTAATAACTGCTACAATAAAGGAAATTGAAAAAAACCCAAATATAAAGTTCAAGTTATTTCATCAAGGAGAACCAAGCGTAATTCCTACCCTGAGTTCAAAACATCCTATCAAGCTAAGTTTGGTCTTAATAAGTCTCAATTGCTCAAAATATGTGGATCCGTCGAAAACTCAGGAATTGTGTTTTTTGGATACCTCCGAGCAAGCAACGACGTGCACTTCTGTAATCTACTTAGCCCCCAACAGCATGGAGATAAGAGATATCAAAGCTAAATGCAATGCTTTCAATAGACAAAAAAGATCAGTAAGATTTAATTCTGCTAATATGAGTAACGACGACATAACTATAACTAAGCTAGTTGATGAATCGTTGGAAAAATTAGAGACATCCTCAGTGCACAATTATAAACAAAGAGTGATGCAAATAAATAGTTATACTACAAAAATAAAAAAAGGACGAGTGACTTTTATAGATTTTGATGTAGGATATACGTCTTGTTTGAAATACGAGTACGTTAAAGATATATCAAGTTGTGAATTTATCGAGCATCTTCCAAGGCGTCATTGCAGATCCCGGGTTTTGGAGCGGTTGTGGGTAGAAAACGGTAGAGACATAGAAGTTATCTGCGAAGACGATGAGACCCGTTTGGAACCACATATCGAGTATGAAAGCTCTGAAATGGCAATTCAATTGGCGAACGAAGCCTTGAAACACATCGAAGCCAAATATCCGCATTCGAATAGACTTAAAGTGGTTAGAATATTCTCTCTCGAGAAGCATGCTCTCGCTGGCATTCACTATAGAATGAAATTAGAAGTCGGTATTACTGATTGTGTCGCGTTAAGCATCAAGTCCGACTGCAATCTGACTAAGCCCTACGATCATAACAAGTTTTGCCGTGTGAACGTGTGGATAAGGCCATGGACGGATCACGCTCCTAATTTCCGAGTTTCCTGTGATTACCAAGAAAGCGCAACAGCGGAACTGTTCCACATAACGCAAGCCGAGAATCTCTTTTATAACTTCATAACTACGTACAACCCTACATACGTGGACGATTACGCGGAAATGGCGAAGAGATTCGAGATATTCAGAGCTAACGTGAGGAAGGTGCACGAGCTGAATATACACGAGAGGGGCACGGCTAGGTACGCGATGACGCGCTTCTCTGATTTGACTTATGAAGAGTTTAGCAGCAAGTACCTGGGCCTAAAGCCTGGTTTGAGGAACGCGAACAACATCCCGATGATCGCGGCGGACATCCCTGAGCTGCAGCTGCCGGAGACGTTCGACTGGCGCAACCACGGTGCCGTCACTGAGGTCAAGGACCAGGGCTCCTGCGGCAGCTGCTGGGCGTTCAGCGTTACCGGTGAATATACCTAACTTATATATTTATAGCTTGGCAAAAAAGATTACGGAAAAAATACAGCGCTTTCTCGACTGTAACGGCAATATAAACCAATCTCTGTAGCTTAATATGGCGGTTGCCACTTGAAAATATTGTAGTTCCACTGGTCAGCACGTTAAACCGTTTTCGACACTATTTTAATGTTACCTCGAATTTTATTTATGGACCTTCTTCTTCTTATTTAAGAGCTATGCTCTTGTCGGTGTAGCTCAAAGCAAGCCCTCCATTTTGTTCGATCCCAGGCCCCCTCTTTGATGTTTTCATACGGTCCAAAAATAAAATTCGAGGTTCTCTTATCTCTTTCCTTATATTTATGTTAACCATACTATTTATCCTTGGTTGTTGTGGTCTGACTAAAGTCGTGATGCAGGTAACGTGGAAGGACAGTGGAAGCTGCAGACAGGCAACCTGCTATCGTTATCGGAGCAGGAGCTGGTCGACTGCGATAAGCTGGATGAAGGCTGCAACGGAGGGTTGCCGGACAATGCTTACAGGTGCGTTTACTCGTCATTAGGCCGGCAAATTATCTACTTGATGCTTCGTCCGTCGGGGTCGCCCTGCGGGGCAGTCGTGGACGAACTTGCCGGACTAAAGATAAAGCACTGGCTTTTTGCGTATGCATACGTATGTGTACATGACAATCGCAACTCACGCCGGCTCACCCAAGCACCGTCAGTTTTGTACGGTGGTCGTTATAAGGGGTCAAAACCTGCCTATAAGTTAGTTATATTTCCAGACAGCGAAAGGGACAGAGTTAAAGCAGTTATATAGCTCTCTCCCTTTCGCTCCCTGGAACTTCGCAGGATGTTAAAGCTAAATAAATACGGCCCCGTGACGACAACACGCTGATTTTTTCACTACACCCAAAAACCGCCAGGTGATTTACATATTTCTACTGCTCTACTCTGTCTAAATAAATGTTTATTACACAGAAGTAGAATATTCATAGGAGGATTGCACACTTGAAAAGTATATCTGTAGCATACATTTTGAACCGGATCGATAATGAGTTAGACAGAGACGTATATAGCAGCGCGTGTCGGCTTAAATCGGCATGTCACATCGAGTTCAAAACGGGCCAGAGCCCTTAGCCAAGATGCCCATCGCTAACTAGGGTTTCTATTCGTTTAGTTTTTAAACCAATCGCGGCATTGGTAGATCACGTGACTAGTCACGTGATTTACCAGTGACGCGATTGGTTTAAAAACGAAACGGATAGAAACGCTAGTTAGCGATGGGAATCTTGGCTAAGGGTTCATCTCGGCCCCAAAACCCTACTTATTTAAAATGTTAGTTTGGCTGTGTTATAGACTTTAAATGGCCGTTTTGATAATAGGGAATATGCATGATTTTTTGCTTTGCATAAAAATATTTTTCGAATAACCAACATATAGGCCATTACAGATTTGTTGCTAAATATTTACTGTAGTACTGTACAACATTTGTTGAGAAATGCGATAACAACATTCCATGTTATATTTCCTATTGGAAAAGCCCATATTTACAGTATCAATAAATTCTTGTAAGTGTTTGAGCGTTCTTGTAATCCAAACGTAAATTAATTTCCTGTTACTACCGTGTTCACGCTTGTGATGATTTTGATTTCCAAGAATAATATGGCATTATTGTTTACCTACTGTTTTTATGTAGTACTTGACACTTCAAATGTCTTATTGAAATATCCAAACTTAGTATCAGTCCTTGCCAATCCGATTTACTTAGGCCGTATTAATAAACTCATCTAAACTCTGATCCCCGTCTCAAGATACGTCAAAGTAAACGTTAGTCCATAGAAAACTGTCATTCTTGACGCATCTTGTGACGGGGATCACAGTTGAGATGAGTTTATTAATACGGCCCTTAGATGTATTACTCAACCCCATGACTCAATCAATAATCAATTTTGCATATTAGTGTTCCTACAATGTAATGTAAAGTTTATTTATATTATAGTGGTCATCAGTAGAGTTCGCATATTCGAGCGCTTAAATAATTAATAAAATTTGCCGCTGCTGTCTCGCGGACTTCAAAAAAAAATTGTAAATCGATCGACGGATTATCCGTATTAAAATACAGTCATATTTACTTACTTATGGTTCTTATTATAATTACATACTTGGTATACTATGTTTATGAGATTCCGCATTTACTTTCACAATAACTTAGTAGGTACGTACGGATCGGAAAAACCGTGCTAAAAATGATGAAGGGTTAATCGGCCAAGTGGAACATATATTAAATATTAGATAAATCCAGATATTACGTATAGGTATAAAATAATTTATTTTAAGGAGCCGCTTCTACATTAACTTAGCTTTTATTGAGACTAAGCTTTAGGTTAATAAGCGCAATCCACATCTCGTCTCCTTGACTGTTTCCATTGAAGCGGAGCGGAGACAAGATGTGGATTACAACCGATGTGATTGGTCGATTCCTACACAGCTCCTCTCCGCACCGCTCGTCTCCGCTTCTATGGAAAGGCAGCCTAAGAGTTTGATGACAGCGTATGGGTGCTGTTTCTAAGGGCCAGTGCTACATTCCGATTTACCTTATTGATTTTTATGAGATCCTGTTGCTTTGACTATAAATAAACTTACTATATTTTTCACTTTAAGTATTCATGGCGGGCTAGAAGGGAGGCTTTTTGAACTGAGAGTCTTAGGCTAAAATTATCTTTAGAACTTAGTGTAGAGGTCCATCCTGGGTCATTGTGTGAGGGTTTTTAGATGACTACAAAAAAACATACCTATTCCCAGCCATGGCGGCAGTAAAATAACTAAATGGCATGATTTGACTTAAATTAAAATTGACGTCATTTAAGTTTAAAAGTGCATAATATTGTATTAGTTACTGCTGTAGTGTTATTTGATTACATAGTTAATGCAAAATATTTACATATAGATTACGAGTATGCTATCAATAGCAATAAAATTCATTTAAACGATCATGCATAGTCGATTGGATAATTTTCCCGTAGATACAGGTAAATTACTTTCGAGACGTTTTTGCATTTTTAGTAGTATTTGTATATTTACAGGGATTCTAAAATTTAAATTTAAATTTCATTCTACAGTCAGAAAAAAAGGTTCGTCACATTTTGAAGAAGAAAATATATTGACAGTCAAAAGTCAGTGAATGTCAAATAATAATTATATTTATTCTTATGGTTTGTAATATTTCTTGTTCAGTGTTATTATTGTAACGTTGTTAATTAAAAATGGTTCCGATGTTGAAACATGGTCGAGGTAAGCCTTTGACTTCCCAAACTAAAGAAGTTTTGTATAATTTGTACAAATATTTCCGAAATGTATGCAATAGCAATCCGAGCAGTATTGTGACTTCCGCTGAATTAGTTGCTATATCAAGCGGAATATCATTGACTTAGAAGAATATTAGAATTAAATGTTATGTTTAATATTAATATTATTAATTTTTTAATATTGTTTAATATTATTGATTCCATTGATGTACCTGATTATAAACATTATAAAAAATATATAAAGGTATTGGTTTATTTCTTTATGTGCTGACCGTACACAACTACAAATGCAAAAACGTCTCTAAAGTAATTTACCTGTACGTCCGTTTAATATTTTGAGTAATCACTTTGACACAACAATCCCTACGTAAGGACGCCGTTAAATTGACAATACAATAATAACTATCTTAGGTACCTACTGGAAAACGCAACAATTATCTTCGTTGTTTACTGTTTGACTCAAGGCCGTACGTCCGCTGCTGAAAACTGTAAACTATGTCAATAAATTTGTAAACAAAATATTTTAGATACTTTTGATTTGTTTGTTTTCAATTATGTTTTAGCATTGCCATGTTCCCATTTCACGACGGTATTAACCAAATATTATTGTTTGGATTTTTCTGTATGCCAAGAAAATGTGAGAGAGGAAAACATGTTAAGTATTGTTATAATATTATCCTTTTGTTTTGGAATTTACGACGAGTTCAGTCTTATGAGTGATGACCAGTTACGAGAATCTATTTAAACACATTTTATTATTAGTTTCTGTTTATCTATATAATAGTATTGGCAGGATGTTTGTTTGAAATTGAAAATGAAATAATTTATTGGTAAAAATGTATTACAGGTCATTATAAACTTACTTAATTGTTACAATATATTTGTAACAATATCGTGTGTTTAGCTAAAGTTTTTAATAAATTATTTGTTAGGAAAGACGCCGTTTATAACACATTCTGAAAAATTATCAACCCGTTATCTACTACGGTTCAAAAGATACAGCTCTTTAAAGTAAGGATAGACGAACGGACGGATGGACAGTGTAGGCTTAGTAATAGGATTCCGTTTGGCACCCTTCGGGTACGGAACCAATAATAACCTAACCGAGTTAAAAACCCCCGATATCAGCGCCTAAAAACCCTCTGAGCAATGAGCAAAACCTTTAACGGGCTCCAAGCACGTACATTTTCACTGGAGGGACTTCGTCACTAGAAGATTTCAAGAATTAAAAAATCAGATCCCCTCATCTACTAGAAAAGACCTGATGATCTTCAAACGGCTGAACAGATTTTCATGAAACACGGCTAAGAAAACTCGAGATAAAATTATCTATGACACAAAAAAACTAAACGAAAATCGGTTCATCCGTTTGGGAGCTACGATACCACAGACAGATACACAGATACACAGACAGACACGTTAAACTTATAACACCCCTCTCTTTTTGCGTCGGGGGTTAAAAAAGGAAATTTCGACAAAAAGTTCATTTCATAACCTAAACCGTCGTGATTATTCCGTTTGTTTTTGTAGTTCTATGTTTGTAACCAGACTCCACGTGAATGAAGACATCGGTAGGTCGAGGTCGTTGGATTGTATTGCGATAATTTCAAGTACATCTGCTTGATCTGGAAAGGCATATAGGACAAGACGATATGATTGTGATGAAACTGTACACGGCCTTTGAATGGGGGGCTGGGGGCTTACTTCAAAGTTTAGAACAAACAGGGGTCAAGGATGTTGTGGACGGTTACGACACAGCTTTTTCAGACCATCTTTGGATTAAATAGGGGAATTTTTCACGGGAAAATTACATTTTACTAATTTTGTTTTGTTAGTTTATTGTTTATATTGTTTTGTTTTCGATCGAAAGGAACTTAATATTTAAGTACTATAGTTATACTGATTACATTCCACTAATTATCAGTTGAGTGGAATTGTCTAAAATTAGCGTTTCTGCTTTAGGTGCGCCATTGTATAGTACCGAATTATTTATCAATATATTAATTAAAATGCGTACTTATATCGGGGATCGATCGATACCCGCGCCCTATTTTTATCCGACTGTACAGATTTAAAAAGCAAGATGGAACACGTGGACTTGTTAATACCCATTATTACGTTTTAAAACCGGCTGTTACAATAATTTAGGTTAAATTATGGAGTTTAAATATTATTACAGTTTCAAGATAATAACGTGATATGTTCAGCAATCAGAAATTAAATAAAAACTTGAAAAAAAAATGCTTTTGTCTGTAATTCCGACATTTAACTCGGCCATAATTGCCAAATATTGATCTTGTATCTCTTACATTATATGTTCATCTTATCTTACAATTTTGTGCGTTACGTTACGTGCAATGTTGCCTATCCTCGTGTTTTGTCCTCACTCATTCTCTAGGTTAGCTGGAAGAGATCCCTTTAGAGATAAGCTCGCCTTTGTACATTTTATTTGATTAGAACTCATTGTAAATCTATTATCTGTGCAATAAAGAGTTTACATACATACATGTTTCATATCACATGCTTACATTTGACATATCACACCCCCAGTACAGCACTGTATTATGTCGAAACATTACAAAATTGTTTTTTTTTTAATTGCAATAACTTTGATATAAAATGAGATAACGGTTTTTCGTCGGTTCTGAAAAATGAAATATTTTGACTTAGCGCAGTGGGGTGCGATATATTTGACAAATATCAGCCAAGTGAAGTGCCAAAATACAAAAACGACGCAAAGGCCACGAATACATTACAATAATGCTGTTCGAGTTTATTGCTTCAATGTCTTAACAGATGGCAGCACCAGTATATTAAGCATCGCAATCGTTTGTCTCCCTGAGATTGTTAAATGTAAAAAATGTCGATTATATTGTGTCCTTTTCCAACTCTCATAAGGTATTAATAAATAGTAGTGAGAAATATATTGTTTTCTCTTACCATCCCGTTCGGGGCCGAACAAAACAAATGCAATTAAATTAATTACAATAATACAGTATTAAACTTAATTTTGCGGAAAATTACTTAGTTATCGTGCAAAACTAATAGCGTGTAATAAGGTAAATGCAACAACGTGTCTGCGAAATGTATTAATTAATTCGTTTGTTCCCACTACAGCGAGTGAGACTAATTATTGTTATTGCTTTTTAAACTCGTTAACCGTGGTGTATTAGATTGGCAGTTCATTCGCCACGCGTCCGATTGAAATTAAATCGATAGGCGTTACTCTAAATCAACATCACTTATGCTACATTAACTATTATGAATAGCGTTTGCCCGCGACTTCGGTGGCGAAGAAATCGTTTATAGCCTTTTCTTGGGAACTATCAAATTTCCCGGGACAAAAAGTAACTAATACTATTGTACATATATTATATGTCACGACATATGGCGCCAACTAAGCCACGCAGATACTCTGCCGGCGCGGCAACGTGACACGGTTAACCTGTTGACCGCCGTAGTCTGATATATAAGACACCACACCATAGCTAATGTCAACCTTCCTCGAATACACTTAGGTCTATATTACGCTGTTAGGTTTTTTTACGAGATTATTATTACGATAGGGAATATGCATTTTTTTTGCTTTGTTAAAAATACATTTAAGTGACAAACAGTAGAGAAATAATATTTTTCGAACAACTATAAAAATAACCAAATAAAAAGCCATTAAATATTTGTTTCTATCTCTTTCTAGCAAAACAGAATTTAACATGGACTTTATGTGGCAGTAGTGCCCGCTGACGTCACAGTACATGTCGGATCTCTGTCTAATTAGTAGTTTTAAATGCTTATATTATCCGTATTTTTTGGCCGATTTTAATTTTAATTTAATTTTAATATTTTGTTAAGAAATGCGATAAAACATTTTCATGCATATTCCCGATTGGGGCATGACGTAAATGTAGTCATGGTTTTTTGGTCATTCCAGGGCGATAGAAGAGCTAGGAGGGCTGGAGACTGAGACGGACTATCCGTACGAGGGCGAAGATGACAAGTGCCTGTTCAACAAGACACTGTCCAAGGTTCAGATCAGCGGCGCCGTCAACATATCCTCCAACGAGACCGAGATGGCCCAGTGGCTCGTCAAAAACGGACCTATATCTATTGGTGAGATTTCAAAATTAGACATACGTACAAACCGTCAAAACAACTTTGTGCTATGATATTGAAAAGGCAAACCAGCGCACAGGCCACTGTGCCATTTGGCTCGGGGGCTAATAGACATTCGGAATCTCAATCCGATTGGATGCAGTCCGGGCCGCTTCGGGATCCCGTCCGGTAAATATTGCCGGATCCGCTAGGTAACCAAAATACGCCGAGATGATTCGGATTGCAATTCATAGTGACAAAAAAAACCGGTCATCACTTTCATTTTCAACCCCCCATTCTAGACCCCTTTTCAATTATTTATAAAATTAAATTCATATTTTTTTTTACTAAAACAGATGCGGGCAAGTTATACAACTATGCCAAATTTCAAGTTGATAGCTTGTGTAGTTGCTGAGAAAAACTGCTGTGACATACAGACAGACAGACAGACAACGAAGTCCCAGTGAGACAGAAATGGTAAAAAAGGAACCCTTATGGTGAGAAGTAGATTGTCTCACCATAATGGTTCCTTTTTTACCATTTTGGTACGGAACCCTAATAAAGCAACCAAACGAACCACAAGTAAATAAAATAATATTCAACTTAAACATTATTAAGTTTGCGAATGATTTGATTTGCTTTCGTTCGTGTTTAAGGTATAAACGCGAACGCGATGCAGTTTTATGTGGGCGGCATCTCGCATCCTTGGAAGGTGCTCTGCAGCCCGTCGAACCTGGACCACGGCGTGCTCGTAGTGGGCTACGGAACAAAAGGTATTACTACTGCAACTTCGTTTAAAACTTAGAAAGAGCCAGTAAAATTAAAAACAATTTTCTATTCAATGTCGATACCAGTAGGTTGATATCTATATTTGTGAAACAATTTACATAGTAATAATAGCTAGGTGTTACGTATCTAATGTTTAATACATTTTAATACGGAGATCATATTTATCATCATCATCGGGAAATACCCTATAGGTTACTCAGTATCCAAATGAGGCGTTTTTGGAAATTAATAAATTTTTACGTGATAATTATAGGACCTTGATATTTTAATGGGCTTAGCTGCACTGAGAAAAAAGTTATGAGGGTGGGAAATATGGTCTGGGTTCGAGTGTACACACTGTAGTGTTGCTCATCTTTTTCTTTGAACGGGTCCGGACACTGCCGTGTGTCTAGATATCAGGGTGAATCAACTTTTAAGGTACTCCCTATTTTTCGAAATGTTTCACAAATTATATTATTTTAGAAATACTATTTATTTGCTAACGTCGTGGCTTACGTTTATAAAATCAGACAAATAGGCTAACATTTAAAAAAAAAATGTTGTAAAATATTACAATTTTAAATAATAATATAGTTGGTAAAGCAGGGGATGATGTTGTCCCCAGGTTTTGTATGAAAAATGTGCATTTTCCCCTGAGTTACTAGGGTTTTTTGAAAATTAAGAAATATTTGAGGTGCCTAACATGTGGGATCTGTAAATTTGATGGTCTGATGTTAATATTCATAAATTATTATTAATCATAAGTCACCAGGAAAGTTTTAGTGCCGCAAAAGAAAAGGAGTACCTTAAAAGTTGATTCACCCATCTGTGGCTTGGTTGCTTGGTTCTAACCGGGATGTATAAACTGATGAGGATTGCCGCCGTAAAGAGTTCGTATAATCGAGTTATAGGTAAATAAATATTACAAATTTCAGACTACCCGCTGTTCCACAAGAAGCTGCCGTACTGGGTGATCAAGAACTCATGGGGCAAGCAGTGGGGCGAGCAGGGTTACTACCGCGTGTACCGCGGGGACGGGACATGCGGCGTGAACCAGATGGCTAGCAGCGCAGTCGTGTAACACTCTAGTTTTGTGTCAGTCAGGTTGTCAAATCTAGACAAAAATTTCCTAACCTAAAAATTTAAAACTGCTATTGTTTCGTTGAATTAACGCTCGAATTAATATGCGCGAAGGCAATGAGTGTAAGTCAAGAAAACGCCTATATGCGTTAGAGCCGGTTCACACTTGTACGATTCGATTCAGTTTTCTTATTCGGTTTACCGTACACGTTAAAAAAAACGTATGTGCGTGTACGTTTACGTTTTGTGAGTCAGTTCACCGACACGGTAGAATCATTTCGGTGCAGTGGTCTGCATTCAGCTGCAACGCTCATAATACTGCAGTTTTGGTAAGATGGGCGATAACGTTGCAGCGGCGGTTACTTGTTGGTACGAGTATAAGGCTCATTTTCCACTGAGGCGGACATGAGCGGAGCGGTGCAAAAACGACCAATCAGATTCCTCTAGTTTCTGTGTGCTATGCGTTAGTGTGGGTAATGTACAAGGTGATTGGTCGTTTTCGCACCGCTCCGCTCGTCTCCGCCTCAGCGGAAAGGCAGCCTAACAGGTGTAGAGAAAATAAAAGGAAGTGGCGTGACGGTTTCCAGTGACAAGATACGGCAGCGAAAATAAAGGTTTTACCGTATAGTGTGTATTCAACCATTCGCCACTATGAGGACGGGCTCTTACTGGCAGAGAATGCGTTAAATAAGCAATTGAGGTGATTCCCATTTTCCAACCTGCCCACCCAAGATTGTAGTTACCAATACTCAACCCTATATTGTACCAATATAGGTAGTTTAGATACGAGTAAGTTGGAAGATAGGAATCACCCAGCAATTGCAGTGTTGTCAGACGAGAAAATTCCCTAATTTTCTCTCGAGCTTCATTTAAAATATGCGGTTTTATTTTTAAAATCTGAATTTTTAGGTTGGAAATTTGTGCGGATTTTCAGATTAGAGTTAGGCCTGAAGTGCTTTAGAATGTACTTAGAGCTACGAAAATATCTTAAGCAACTCTGTCTATTTCACTTAGGGTTTATTTTTCGTTAACCTGGCCTGATTCTCGGCAAAGCAAGATTTAGATATAGAAACGTACCTGTTACAATATCCTTGAGATAATAACAAATATGTTCCCTGATAGAGATGCTATTTGCTTTCGCCCTTCATAAGTGTTGAAGTCGGTATTGTACTTGCCTCTCGCTCACATAAATATACTAACAAGTGGTAAATATGTTTTTGGTTGTAACATTTCTGTAGATTTCTTATTGTATTTTAATCGTAGGTTTTTTGAAGTCTTATTGTGGCGTCTTCCGTTTTTGGTTCGTCTATAGTTCTAATTCCACTTAAAGATTAAAAAGTTAACACTAAGCCGCTTCACTACCACAGTATATTTTTAACTAAAGCAATAAAGAAAGTAAGTAAGTGTTGACAGGCCTTCCACAAGGTGGACCGACGATCTGATGAGGATCGCGGGAAGCCGATGGATGCGAGTAGCACAAAACCGGTCTCCGTGGAGATCCTTGGGGAACTCCTACGTCCAGCAGTGGACGTCTTTCGGCTGATATGATGATGATGATTATGAATAAAGAAACTACGAACAAACGTTCGAAACGTCGCACTCACACAGACGCACGTCTCAACCATTCGTCTCGACGCGACACCCGCCACTGACAGCACTGCCATGTCCGCTTAGGGGTCTTGTTAAGACGTGCATCTGCGAGTGCGACGTTTCGAACGTTTGTTCATAGTTTTTTTTTACTGCTTTAGCTATATTTATACTGTGTCACTCATTAGCCAGCATCTGTGTTACGGTCGCCTTTATCCCGGTGGATAAGTGTGGATAAAGCATCCGTCACACTCGCACTTATACACAGGGCCCTTAGCCAAGATGCCCATCGCTAACTAGCGTTTCTATTCGTTTAGTTTTTAAACCAATCGCGTCACTGGTAGATCACGTGACTCTCCGTATGACGTGATCTACCAATGACGCAATTGGCTTAAAAACTAAACGAATAGAAACGCTAGTTAGCGATGGGCATCTTGGTGAAGGGCCTTGGTCAGAAAGTGACAGATGTTTTATCCTCATTTATCCACACGATAAACACGATCATAACAGGCCCGCTGTTGGTTTTGAGGTCGTATTATGAGCCCCTAAAACCTCTTAGATCCACTCAGTGAAAGAGATAGAGCTATACGAGTCGCATATGTTTGTCCCTCTCATTATTCCCATTTATGGACTCGTAATACGGTCTCTGGTGTTATAAGTTATACTCCCATAATGTAAGTCATGTTTTCTTATGCTTTTTTTATATCCTTGCTAGTCTAAAAAGTATAGTATACTTGTGCGTGAGTTTGTGGATGCGATTTTATTTAGTCATGGAGATTATAATTATTTATTATTTCTGTGTCCAATTTCAATGTGACTGCGGACTGGTTGTTGAGGCACCATGAAACGCTGTCATATTGACGTGACACTAAATCACACTAAAGGAACTATCTGGAAATTAATCATTTATATTTTTCGGCAAGGTTCTATCCCGGGTCACCCATTAAAGTCCGTGCTTATAAAGGATGTTTCCAATATAGATTTCGTAAGCGTTGTTCATTTATTTCATAACTAGCGACCCGCCCTCGCTTCGTTAAAGTTGAAATACCCAATTTTTCTCTCTTCATAAGAACTTTCCTAGGACTTAAGGAATATTAAAAAAATATGCCGAATTGGCTAAGCCGTTCTCAAGTTATGGCGTGACCAAAGGAAATAAGGATACATTTTTATATATATAGATAACGTAGTGTCTTAAGATATTCTTTTGATAGCCTTTTGGGCTTATTGTTATACTGTGAATCTCCAAATATATGTATTTTACATAACAACTGACTTTTTATTTTACACCTTTATTAGCCATGCCATTTTTAACACACATTTAATAGTCAATGGACCAAACTAGATTACCCTTTACCCGACTACACAATCATTACCCTTCTTTTGCTGCGCCGTAGTCGGGAAAGAAGGGTCATGTTTTTTGAGTTCGTTAACACAAATTGTGACAGTTTCGACAGTTATCAAAACGTGATTCTAACACCCGGTTAACATTAACAGTATTAAATTATCCGGCGTTAACGTTTTCAGCGCCTTGTTAAATACAAAAGACGTTACTCACACGCCAATATCTATGTCCACACCAGTGCCCTTTCATGTTCATCTTGCGTCTTCCTCAGACGGATGCCTCTGCAACCATAGCGCATGCACGCATGCGCTCAAACTGATTAGCTATGTCTACACCTGTGCGCTTTCAAGTTCAACATGCGCTTTCCTGTGACGCATGCCTCTGCAACCACAGCGCAAGCAATAACGCATGTGCTCAAACTGGTTTGATATCAGCGCATACCCGTAGCGAACGCTGATCCGTCACCGTTGCGTCGACGTGCAAAATTTTGCAAATAAAATGGCGGAAGCTAAAGTCAAAACATTGGATTTTATTGAAGATTCAGTGTCACCCTCGTATTGCATGCGCTTGACGCAAGTCGAATTGAAATCTTGAAAGCGCAAGTTGAACATGAAAGCGCACAGGTGTGGACATAGCTATTATTTGACACCAGCGCATGCCCGTAGCGCACGCTGATCCGTCACCGTTGGGTTGGCGCGCAACAATTTGTGCCTTTTAGTAAATAAAATGGCGAAAAATAAAGTTAAAACATTGGATTGTATTGAAGATTATCGAACATATCAAGTTTTGCGGGACCACTAGCCCAAAGATTACACAAATAAAGTTAAACGAAACGACGCGTGGATTTCTCTGAGCCAAAAACATAATTATGTTGTAAAAACGGCCCAAATTCTCCTTTTTTTCGTTTTTTCCTTGCACTTAACACTAAATATTCCGCACTGATAGCTACTAGTTCTGCGTCCACCTTGGCGGCTAAAGCGTGTGCTAAACGGTTTCCAACCACGGTTCAAACCAAGTGACCTCGGTAGTTTGAAACCAGTGGTTTCAAACCGTCTAGCACACGCTTAATCGAGGCGCGTGTGTACGCTGCATTCAACAGGCGCACAGGTGTAGACGATACACTGCGTGCGTCTTAAGGCAATCAATATTGCACGCGCTTGACGCGGGACGAATTGAAAGCTGAAGTCGCAAGATGAACATGAAAGCGCACTGGTGTGGACATAGCTAATGACAGCTAAAAACTAGAGCTAATGTCAACCTTAACTCATAGATACTCAGGTCTATTTTACACTGTCAACCATGACGGAAATAATCTAAGGCTGTTTGGTATGTGTGTTTCTGACCAGTGATCGAACTGAGACATCTGGATTTGTGATTAAAACCAATTAATGGTACAACTCTAAAGATTTATTTTAAAACAGGTTATGGGCCCAATTAATAAACTGCACCGGTATTATGGTCGCCTGTACTGCGGTGGATAAGTGTGGATAAAGTCACTCGCACTTACGTTCAATATATTTTGATAATGTAAATGACGGACTAAATATAATTTTTCAGGACACTAGCCTATTACATTTTATTACAAAATCTACTACTGCGCAAAAAAACTTGGGGCATTCCCTTACGTTGTTTACCTGAACCACAGCGTGAACTATTCTACGAGTAAGGGCCATTTCAGAGTGAACGCGTTTTCCGCGCGTTTTTAAATAAATAAATATCAGAGGACAAACTCACTCACATTGACGTAGTCCCAAACTAAGCTCTAGGCTTGTACTATGGGTACCAGACAACGATAACGATACTAGACATTATTACATTACATAAAACAACGTGACTCAAAAACAAATATTTGTCCATACTGGGATTCAACCCCGGGACCACTAGCTTCGTAGGCGGGGTCACTGCCAACTAGACTAACCGCGTCCTCGCGTTTTTGACAAATAGCCATAAAACTATTAACCTGATCTTGACAGAGATGCCCGTCACAAGATGCGTCAAAAATGACAGTTTTCTATGGATTGACGTTTACTTTGACGTGTCTTGAGACGGGGATCACAGTCGAAATGAGTTGATTACGGCGGCCCTTAGATACGAATTCGTGCTCAAGATTTGAACATCTTTTCTTTTTTTTTTTGCTAATTTTTGTGATTCGTATCATAATCTAAGGAGGCTAGAACTGGGTATTTTATCTTTGTGATTTACGAGTATATCATAATCTAATGAGGCTAGAACTGGGTATTTTTTTCACCTCCCGCATACGAGGCAGCAATATTTTTTTCAGAACCAATAAAGTAATTAAGGTGTTTATGATAAGGTTTAAAATTAAATGAGAAATAGTTTTATTAATATTTGTTCTTAGCTCGCTGTGGATACTAAAGTTAAATACCTATTAATTGAAATTTGTACGTGATAAAACTGATAAAATAGCAGCTCTTGCAATTCACGAACGTGAGTGGGCTTTACTTGTGGTAAACACGTATCTGTATACAGCGTGTATGTACACACACACACGGAAACAATATGCACAGCAGAAGTGACTTGAGCGACGGTGCGCTCGCTGTGCGATCGCTCCGTCAGATCCGCACCTTAACTACCAACACCGCTATGTGCTGTACACCTTCAACACTATTAAACCCCATTCGCTTCGCCTCAGCAACTCACACAAAAGAATCCCAGATTTACAATCAAGATAAGAAAAAAATAAATTATCAAAAAGTATTGCACTCGTATTTTTTCTTTTTTCACAAAATCATAATATTGAGTTGAAATGTTGCATGACGTCATATTTTTTGATAATCTAACTGACTGACTAAAATTTCGTTTTCTTTACCCAGTTATCATCCCTATTTAAGTTAGACGTAAACTTACGCTCGGAAAATGTGCCCAATCTGCAACGGCCTTATGTCTACATAGCGTAACCTACACGGGCATACATAGACGTTGTGCCAGCCTGGAACTAGGCCATCGACTGCTGGGAATCGGGTTAGTCATAAACACCTACATGTCTGTAATAATTACTTAGGTCTTCATCTTAAATTGAAGGAATCTTTAAGTATTTTGACACCTGTACCTACCTACAAATTGCGCTTGTTGAAGCATTTTTATACATTTACAGATAATATTATATTTTTCATTAAAACATAAACAATAATGGGTTTCGTACCCATAGGGTGCTAACGAAACTCTGAGACTATAATTACTTATCTTTTGAACAATAATTACTTAAATGGTTGAAATTTTAACAAAGTTAAGATATAAGATATAAGTTGTTCTATTATTACAAGTGTATCGCGATTATCACTATGTATAAATGTGAATTAAACATCTGCCACTTTCTGATAAATACCTGAGAGCGAGAGGGATGATGCTTTATGAACATTTATTTTATTCCCGCAGGATAAATTAGTCGGTGTCACCTCACTACGAAGTCTCTTGATGTAATCTTCTATAAATAAGCTTTTCTATTTAAGGTTTAGAAAAAAAATAGTACATGGAATTACAAAAAAGGTTTAAGTTCAAATCATTAAGTCTGTCAAATAATTCTTGTTGAATGTCACTAAATTGTGGTACAAACATTCCAAACAAAATTGAATTGAATTGAATTTCAATATATTTTTGAGATGTTTTTATGAAATATATACATTGTGTTAAGTAATTAGATTTTTTTAGTAATTTGTAAGGATGACCCATAATTTGAAACCGAAGATGTCGGTTTCAGAAGATATTTATTCGTCCTCGAACACGCAGAAGGACAAAGTGCAATCGCTGGACCCGGGGACTTCTTACGAAGTATTCAGAAACAACGACACCGCTATTGAAGTGATAGTTAAAGATACATCGAACAAAAACATGAAAAACTTGCCAATCAACACTTTTATGACGCGCGCTGCCACGATCAAAAAACTTCAGACCGACTTGGAAAAGTTGAGGGACGAATTAGAGAAATCCAATGATGAGTTGGAGTCATCGAAGAAAGGATTCAAAGCGGTCTCGGCGGAATTAAAAAAACAATTGGATATAGCGAACCAACGGGAATACGAGACGCATTCGAAGAATTTGGCTCTACAACTTGAGAACGAGAAATTGCAGGCGTTACTGGAATCCAAGACGAACTTGGTCGACAAACTTAAGAAAGAGTTGCTGAGCATGAAACGCGTGCTTAAGTTCGCGATTAAAGGTAACCAAACTTAAGCATTTCGACTTTATATATTTTAGGCATTAATGACGACGCGGTTAGCCTAGTTGGTAGTGACCCTGCCTACGAAACTAGCGGTCCCGGGTTCGAATCCCGGTATGGGCAAATATTTGCGTGATGAGCGCGAGTAATTGTTCCTGAGTCATGGATGTTTTCTATGTATTTAAGTATTTATTTCTCTATATAAGTATGCATATCGTTGCCTAGTACCCATAGTACAAGCCTAGAGCTTAGTTTGGGACTAGGTCAATTTGTGTGAAATTGTCCCTAATATTTATTATTATTTATTATTATTATTATTATAATGATATCGTCCTAAACATCGTCCGCTTTATCTTCTATGAGTTGCCGGTGTTCATGGGCGGTGGTGATTACTTCCCATCAGGTAACCCGCATTCTCGTTCGCCTCCCTCTTATATAAAAAAATATCAATTCGCCTTGAATAAATAAAAAAAACCCTGTAATTTTACAGGCATTTGCACCGCGCCTCAGATACCAGAGGACACCAGCTCGTCTGACGTCGACTACGAGGAGTTTGAGAACAGCCTGAAGAAGGAGTGCCGCGTCCGGTTCGCCGAAGACACCCTGGACAGCTCCGCGATCAAGAGCTCGTGCGCCAACTCCTACGACAAACGGTATTGACGACGTATCGTTTGTTAATGCCCGTTAACAATGTTTAAACCGCTGACAGATTTGATTGCCTTAGTAAAAAAATTATACTTTTTGAATATTCAGTTTTAACCCGAAGTAATCGAATGTATCTCCGCGGTTTCAATAACGGGAGCGAGCATTAGGGGAGACCGGGGATGGTTGACTAAACATCAAAAACTCGTCCGACGCAAAGGCCTTGAGCCAACCAATGAGCCCCCGGTGAGCGGGGGGAGGTGGCGGAATCTGGTGCCTTATTGGTTAGCTCAAGGCCTTTGCGTCGGACGAGTTTTTGATAGTTAGTCAACCTGCCCCTATAGTCAACCATCCCCGGTCTCCCCTAAACTGCACAAGCTGCAAACGCCGACCGTCTAGTAACGCCCTAGTATTATTGTGTTTTTGAATAAACTATAGTAGATTGTACAACAAGTGCATAAAACGCACCATTTTACGAGAGACGTTTATCCATCCAAGCGAGCTTGCGAGCGAGGATGGATATAAAGTCGAGTGTTAAATGGGTTTTATGGACGAGTTGTACACTCTACTTTTCACTTCGATTGCGAGGAAATGAAACAGCAACATGATAATAATAATAATAATAAATGCGACGAAATAAAAATTAAAAGTTCATTTCATGAAGCTTTATTGAGTACTTTGGCTGTTGGTATCCTTGCCTTGGTCTCAGAATACTAACGAAACGAAATAAAATAAAGAGGTTATTCTATGAAGTTAAAGTTGTTCGCGTGGCTGTTGGACCGATTGCCTAGGTCTTCGACGAAGATTTTACTTTATGCACTAGAGCATAAGAAGCGACTTTATGTCGCCTACGCACGACATAAAAACGAAATTTTAGAGCATGAGAAGTGAAAAAGTTTTTAATCGAATAGGAGGATATAAGTTACACAACTGAGTACACAATGTCTCCTATTTGCCGTTTTGTTGTTGTTTGTAGAACAGGTCGTATTATGGGCTTTTAAAATGTGCCTAATCCCAGGCAGGGAAAGGGATAGAGCTTTAAGAGTCATATATCTTTGTCCCTTTCACTGGCAGAAATTCGCCACAACTCACAATACAAACTCAGATCGTTCTTTGACTAATGAAAATGCTTGTTTTATAAGAAAACAAAATAATGGTAATGAGGGCGCCACTCTTATGCGGCGTATCCCATTCAGCGCCACGAGTGCTACGCCGCTACGCTCGTAGCGCGTAGCCGTGTAATCCTCGTATGTAGCGAAAACTCTACGAATAGAGAACGAAAACGTGTCGTGAGTGGCGCTGAATGGGGTATGGTTGGAGCTGTAAATGTGTTTTAGTGTATTTTTATCTAACTTTGATGTCAAATTTGTTGAATATTGTGTTTTCGATGCGACTCTGTAGCTATTTGGATTTAAGTTTTGTTTAAAAAATTTCATTGTCAAGTTGATGTCATTTTATTTCTATATAAAAGTAGGTTGGCAAGTTGGCTATTAGGTGATTCTCTTGACCAACTCACATTTCAAATCGTTTACGGATTACCAAAGTCGGAGTTCTATGAGAAAGCAGCTCGGCAGAAGCTTAGGTACCTAACTCTGCCGCGTACGAGCGCATGGGGAAGTTTATATTTTTACAGTTAATACTTCGTCAAAGATTTGTAAAGCGATTTGTTTTAGAGAATAACAAAAATATATCTGGCTTTAAGATTATGGATATTGTAACAAATTCTATAGAAAACTGCCAAGTTGGATCTCGAAAAAATACATTAGTTGCAATAAATCACTTTTAGATATCACTAATTTCGGTGGCACACGAGAACTTGGCTTTTATTTTTTATTTACATTTTTGGTAGGGTCGAAAACTTGCAAGAATTGAACTAAAAGTACTGACACGTGAGGATAACCTTTTAAATAGAGGCGTGTAAAATACGAATTCACTGCCAAGGTAAAACGTGTAACGAGATCACTTAGCAACCGGGTTGCAGGCTGCAGCCCGGCCCTGCACCGGGTTGATGACCGGGTCATGCCGCGACCCGGTCACCCGGCCCGGTCGCAGCCAGACCTACTTCTTGCCGATTGGCAATCGGTGAGTTTTGCGATTGTGAAATGAGGTGCGGTGACACGGTCGCGGATCGGGTTGCACTAACCATACCTTTTGTTTCAATACATTAACTTCTACTAGGGCTAATATACTGGGTGAGATGCCCGAATTAAGATAGGTACGTGAAAGTAATCGTCAAGATTCTGTATGAGGGTTATGAGGAAAACTGACTAATGTACACTTTAAAAGTATAGCATATTGTTCACTTCTTAAATAGCATAATTTAAATCTTTAAGTTTCACCACCACAGTCACCCAGTCATGACAGGCAATGATATAATAAGACTCGCACACCAATGTCATCTATCGTGACCAACATTAAACTCGAAATTAATCCTTCTACGATGGAATTCAAGTCCCATTTATCTACTAGACGGTTTGTTCCGTGGCGGTCAAGAGGTTAAGAAGTAAATAAAATGTCAATTAAGAAAAGTGTACTTAGTGAGTTTTCCTTCAAGCCACGATTATTATTCTTGAAAGAAACGGCTTTCTCAAGGCACATCAAAGGAAATGTCAAGTCATGGAAACTTGTCATGGAAGGTACCTCACCCAAGATTTATTTATTAATACGTATTCATATATCGAGGGTTGCGTGGTAAAACCCGATAAGTTGAGATAATGAACCATGCAAAATTGAAGCTTCTTAAAACGCCTTCGAAATTAAATATTCTAAAACAAATTATGTTTACTTATCGGGTTTTACCTCGCAACCCTCGATATGGCCATTTTCACGGTAGTATGTCCCATTATCTTGTCTTCTCACAATTGGGAAATTTTCGGTGATATCTGCTTAGAACTGCTTGTAAATAGTATTATTACAATCGAAATACTAAAATGAAATTGGCAGTTTTGTGAAGGTCGGGATCAAGACTGCCCGGATCTCCAGGCGTGTTGCCCAAAACACCGATGCGCCGATTTGGCACCGCGCCCACAAACCTTAATCCTTTTATTTTCGCGTGTGTGGAATGACGGCCATGTTTGTTTTATCTAAACGAGGGTAAGCGCTTGAAAAAGCAATGTATTATTATTATTATTATTTATCAAGCAGCTGCAGCTTTTATAAGGAGTGAAGGGGTTGGTAAAGAAATATGAAGTTAATTGGTGTCGGTTGTGCTTATAAACTCTTAACAAATCTACTTAGTTCAGTTTAATAAATTGAAATTTACTTAAGAACTGATAAGGGTAGTCTTTACCATAATTTTCCGGCCTATCCTCTAAATTTGAACCTGTGATTGAAATGACAGAGGAAACAACGTTGTTTGATACAATTGTCATTGTCACACCAAACGCCACCGACAGTGGTGTGATTCACATAATGAAACAATTAACCTTGTCAACGCCATTGACGGATATATCCGCACCACTGCTGGTTCAACACCAATGACGGATATATCCGTCAAGGTTGACAGCGCAAAATAGACCAGAGTGTCTATAGCTATGTTTACACCAGTGCGCTTTCACGTTCATCTTGCGTTTTCCTCTGACACATGCCTCTGCAACCATAGCGCATGCAATAACGCAGGCGCACAAACTGGGTTGACAGCAGCGCAAGCCCGTAGCGCACGCTGATTCGTCACCGTTGGATTGAAGTGCAACATTTTGCAAATAAAATGGCGGAAGATAAAGTCAAAACATTGGATTTTATTGAAGGTTCAGTGTCACCCTCGTATTGGATGCGCTTGACGCTAGACGAATTGAAAGTTGAAGCGCAATATGAACATGAAAGCACACTTGTGTGAAAGCACACATAGCTTATGAACTGCTGCCTTTTGTATTTTTCTGTGATAAATTGTTGGGATAATGATCATCATATTTGACGTGTTTTGAAGTTTCAAGTCTTACAAAACATTTTGACATTTCAAGTCTTACTATGAGTTAAAGTTGACATTAGCTCTAGTTTTTAGCTGTCATTGGTGTGTGAGTAACAGAGTTGGGCGTTATTTAGATAATTTCTTATCTAGATAATTATATCAAATAAATTTATTCGAAGATAAATTCAATCACAAATAGTGCGTTGACAACTTTTTTATTTAGATAAATTATCTAGATGAAGATAACCGACCTCGTTTGTTATTGAAGTAAGCTTATAATAATAAATGTATACAGAATGTCACGTCGGGTCAAACCGTCACACTGACATTGCTCATATAATCAGAAAATAATTGTTGCAACACAAACGCTTAATTTGTTCTTCTTTTTCCAACATGCAATAAAATAGTCACAAGCCAAAACAGGCTGTATACTAATTACATCTCAGTATCGACACGATCAGTCAACAGTGTACGTTTCTTTCCATAAGTGTGTTGAATAGCTATTCAACACACTTATGGAATGAATATAGTAGCTACTACAGGAGAAAAATGTCCCAAATATTTAATGTAAAACATTGATTATTTTTGTTGTAGGTTATTTTCATTTCATCTTGCCCGACCACTTCTAGTTCTACATGACTGTACTACTGACATTCATCTTTTATTTAAAATCCCAACTAATTTTTCTAGATAAAAATTCAACTGATCTAGATAAATTCAAAATAACAAATGAGGGATTATTTAGTTACTTAAAATAAAAGATGATTTAGTAATCTTTCCGGTTTTTCGTAAATATATAGTTTTTGCCCAACTGGTGAGTAACGTCTTTTGTATTTGACATGGCGTTGAAAACGGTTATATAAACAAAACCTACTTCAGTGAGTTCAGTGTTATCGCTAGAGTGGTGAGTGGATAATAAATAAGACTACGTACGACTACAAAATATAATTTATACAATTTTAATATAGGTTTATAGTATAACTTTTATAATATAGCAGCGAAGCCGCCGCGAGAGAGGTCTCAAGCGATTTGCCGCTCTCTGAGCAAGACTTGGTGCATATAATTCGGGGAGCGTAATTCAAATTAAGCGCTCTTTAAACGCAACGATGTAGCAAAAGCTTTCGGGTTGACATTTGAGCAAAAACTGGCCTAGTTCCCGTTTGCACATAGCTAAGCCTAGCCACTAGTAGAGGTATTTAGCACGCACGGCAAAATTTTCAGGGTGGAAGAAATGACAATGTGAATGAAACGTTCAAAACAACACAATTACGTTTCCTTTTTTTTTAAGATACAGACACGGATTGAAAAGGGGAGAATCGTACCAATTAAAATAAAATAACTGTACTTATAAATAAAAAAATGTGGCATGGTAACGCATATGGAAAAGCAGTGTTTCTTATTATCATAAGTACCATGTGTATCTACTTAAAAAGAGCCGTTGTTTTTGTTGATATAATGTTTAGTACATGAATAAAAACTATTTTTTATTTTTTAATGTATATATCAATTTATAATATTTAACTAAAGCTGTACATGCGGTTGAATAAGGAAGTAAGTACCGACATACATACGTAAATCGACCCTAACTTAGAACATCACTTATTTTTGCCTAGCTTTAAAGTTCTAGATACACAAACGCTAAATTTCATATATTGATTAAAGCATCAAATGGGGCAAATATTTACTAGATTGCGGGATGGAAATATTGTAAACCCGCGTAATCCGTTGCCACATTCAATAGGCACGGAGCTTATCCCTTCGATTCGCAAACACATTAAAAACAGTCTGAATTCTAATTAAAACAACGCTAACACTAGACCTTCGCTAGTAAGCCGATGTTTCACACAAAATTATGCATTGCTATCGGGGCGCACCAATCCAAACATACAGACAGACAGACACCGGTCTCACCATAAGGGTTTCTTTTTTACCATACTGCTACGGAGCTCTAAAACAGTTAAGTTTCACCTTCATTTTATTTTCTAAAACACATCTTTGCTAAGTCATTATTTATTTCGAAAGTGAAGTGTGAAACCGCGGATAGTTGACGATAATACCCCGAGTTAACATTTGACATTTAATTTTGCCACAAACATGTATCCAATATTTATTTGAAGTAGCCTTATCTATCCGTGGTTTGAATACCTATAGGGGACCTGACTTAACCTTTTCAACGCCATTGACGGATATATCCGCATCACTGGTTCAACGCCAACGACGGATATATCCGTCACAGTTGACAGCGATAAATAGACCTGAGTATTTATGACGTAAGGTTGAAATTAGCTCTGGTTTTCGGCTGTCATTGGCGTGTGAGTGACGACTTTTGTATTTGACATGGCGTTGAAAAGGTTAAGTATCTAATTAGCGACTTTGACGTAAAACTGAGAGACAAGAATGACGTCGAGTTCAACAAACGTTACATTAAACGGGGCCTAAATAAGAAAGATACAAACACCAAAATGCAACCAAAGATAACAGTGACTACCAATAATGAAAATGACGAATGAAGAACGAGTGACGAACACAGAATGAGACGAAATTGAGAACTTGACAAAAATTGATGAGACGAGCCAAGATACCGTTAAACGATACTACGGAAGTTAAAGTGAGCGAGTTAAGCATACTGCCGCACTCTTATTCTATTCGCGCGTCTTATTCTATTGCTATAGCAAAGAAAGTGACAGCAGCAACTTTAATGAAACTTAAAAATTAATTGACGTCTCTGAGTGCGGCAGGTCTCGTTGTGCGGGCATATTATGGTCGTGGGTATCAATGTTGATAAACCTAGATAAAGCATGTAACAAAAAGCGACCATAAGGCTGCTTTTCCACTAGAGATGTGCTCAGCTGCTAAGGATATGATATCCACCAAGGATCGTTTATTTTCATAGCTTAGCTCAGCAATGGTGGAAACGGGAAGCTTTGACCTCGCTCACCATTTAGCCTAATACGAGGGCTGATGTACCCCGTTAATTATAGGACCCTATGGTGGGTAAACTATGATGCAGCGTTACTGATGACTAGCACCAGTTGTCGATTATAACTCGTAACGACGCCGTACATTCAGCTGTCCAGCGAATCTGACCCCTGCTCTCTAACATTTACGCTGCGAACCTCCAACTTAAAATAGAGTGAAAACGCAATCGTACAATTTCTATAGCAGCCGTCATCGGGTTATATTAAATTCTCGTACAATAGGTACTGGCGTTCATTCGTGATGTTTAACCGGATTAGTACGGCGAGAGCAAATATGCGACCGGACAGGCGCCGGTTTGAGCCTGGGCCGCGCCGAAATTCTGCGCCATACCTACTTGCGCTGGAAATGAAAAGAAATACAAACAAACAACCGGAACATGTAGTCTCAGCACTGAATGTCAATCAGTTTAAAAACCGACTAGATCAACACATTAGAAGTACAAAGAATAGACGGATACAGTCGTCTATCAGTTGTCACAACTGCCTGCCTGTTGAATAAATAATAATAATAAATAGTAAGTAATAGATTAATACAATTTATTTAAAAAGCCGAAGACAGGGCGCTATGGCGCTCATTGGGGGAGGCCTATGTCCAACAGTGGACTACTATAGGCTGATGATGATGATGATTTAAAAAGCCCACTTTGTTGCTGACTGTACTTGTAACCTGATGATAAACTCGCTATAAAAAGTCTAGTCAAACGAGTCCAAACTCGACGGATCTAGCCGCTGAGGAGTTCCTATGACCACCTTTCGTCTCCCACATCATACCAGCTCGATGGTGCCATACTATTGTATCGTCATCAGAACTACATACATAAGTATGAACATTTCATTTAGTTACTTAGCTAGTTAGTTACAAGTGGATAGGATTGTATTTAATGCTAAGGTGGAAAAATCGCCTTTACCGCTTAGATGAAAACAAAAAGAGGAAGATACGTGACAGGCGAGTGGGCTTGAGCACCTAAATATAGGCGCTGAGCGCCTATGTTTGAGTCCGTTGTCCGCCCGTCACCGATCTGTCAACACGTGCGACGTCGTCATTATTGTGAGACATATGGCTGTCTCACTTACGCGCACGACGTTACTCCATCAATTTATCTCTATTGCTCCTTAGTGCATGTTTACAGCTGTGTGTGTGGAATTTGCGAATGTAGGTGTCACGGCACGCATTATACCCCTTCTAGACGGTCGGGTGGTTGGGCCAACCGAGAGGGATGCAGCTATTTGTAGGAACGAGATGTAAATATTACTATCTCATTCTGACAGATAGCTGCGTCCTTCTCGGTTGGCCCAACCACCCGACCGTCTAGAAGGGGTTTTATGTCAGTGTCTTGTACGGCGATAACGTGTCTTCCCCTTTTGCTTTAGTCTAAGCTTTACCGTATACTCACGACTGAGCCAGAATGGTTTTGGAAGCCGGAAATAAATAAAAGCGGCGAGCAACAGTTATTTATTTTAAAAAAATCTATAGAAATATACTGAATACGGCCGTTTCCAGAGTCCACAGATCTTCGATGACCTTCGATGGCAGCCATCGCTCATGACCGTCAAAGCTGTGCAAACGAAACTTACTATTCGAACTCGTGCGTCGGCAGATGGCGTGACCATCATATTCCAATGAGCTACTTTATATTATACCCAGTGTACGAGTATGATCTCGATTTTATGCCGTCTTTGTCTACTGAAGTATTTTTATATGCATACAATAAATTCATAAAGATACAAAAAATTGTCTCCTTTTTCAAGTTAAGAAGTAACGTAAGTACAAATGAACTATGTACTTATTTAACTCTTAGACCCAGAAAAGTAACTTTTCACGAAATATATATTTTTTAATGATACATTTTGCCAAATGATAATATTTTTCGTGAATAGCCTAAATAATGTAAGTCAAGTAATATAACAGGTTTGCGAAAACGTTCGTTTGAGTGTTCCGTTTTCAAATAGCTTAACAGATTTTCATAAATAAAGGCACGTATGCAGTCTGTTATGTGGAGGAATATACAGGGTGTTTTTTTATTCGTCTTAAACATTTTGGGGGTTAAATCAGTAAGTCATACTGATCAACTTTCACTATGGAACCAACCCCGAAATCGCGAAAAAAAAATTGACCATCCCATACATTTTGGCTAGTCAGCTGACGATGTTTTGTATGGTAGGGTCAATTTTTTTTTCGCGATTTCGGGGTTGTTCCCATAGTGAAAGTTGGTCAGTATGACTTACTGATTTAACTCCCAAAATGTTCAAGACGAATAAAAAAACACCCTGTATATGATATAGGAAAATATTAAAATTACATCTTTGGCACCTAGATCAGTTATAGGCACGCCTAATATGTTATTAGAGGGCGAACGAGACAGACATTTAAAACTCCTTTTTCTCATAGAAACAGGCAATGATCTACAGTTCCCTACCAATCCACTATGCCCCACACTCACAAGGTTTTCTAGAAATCTGATACTTCATATATGAGAAATGCATCATGCATCAACAGATGGCGCTTTCTTTTACTCTATTATTCGTTAGATGTCACTGTAGTGCTAGAGTTTTTCCACGTTTTTCTTTTGCAGATTGTAAAAAATTAACCTTGACTTAACCATGCGAGCGAAGCCGGGAGTAAAAGCTAGTATTAAATAAATAATACCAAGGCATCATAAATACCAGGGTATCCGACGCCGGCCACCCGAGTTTCTATTGTTATCAAAACAATAAAATTCAATTCGTTTAAGTAGGCTTATATCAATTTGGGCGGAATCGCGGGCACAACGGAGACTATTTGACTGGCTCAGGTTCGGGCTTCGCTCGCGAAATTAATTATCAAATCGGTCATTTGCGTTGACATTGATTGCTACTTGTAAAGTCAACGTATATAGTAAGCGATCGCTTTTGTACAGTCAAGGTTATAAATATAGATGCGTTTAGAGTATCAAAAATATGTAACCACGACCTCATTACGGCGACATAATATAATCCAACTAATATTAATCTTATTTGTTTAACGTCCGGTACCTATATTCTTTTTTTTAATGCTTTTTTTAATTTTAAAGGCTTCCATGTCCTTATATTCAAACCGCGTGTAGATAATATAAGCTTATTCCAAATTTAAATATGACACATTTTGTACGTGGCTAATGTCAAATAGGGGGACTGGACATAAATCGTGTGATAATTTTTCATTAAAAATAAAACTATAGGTTCTTGTATTAAAATTAATACACACGCCAAAAGCACACATTAGAATAAGGATAAGAATAACTTTATTGATAAAAACTTAATGATAACAATATCATAGGGCTTATGTATTACACGAAATCCACATTAATTATTATATTTGCCTGAACTAGGATGATCCTGTATCTCAGACATTGAGAGGTATATACTATAAATTTCATAAATATACATTTCATCATAAAATCGTTCACAATTTTTTTTATTATTATTAAGGGATTTATTTTACTTAGGAGCAATTAAAGATTAAATTATACTATTGACTATTTTAGAATCTATATAAGTATATAAGGCTTGGTTGCTGTACACTGCAGTGTCTGCGTCAGTGCAATTGTAAACTAAAGTAAAAACCACAATTCGAGAGACAACTTTGACAACTCATTCCTCACTTCACGTTAGTAAATTACTAGTTAATTGCTGTGAAGTTAACCCTATGGTAGGTAATCCTTTGTCTTATCTGTCAAAGTTGTCTCTCGAATTATGGTTTCGACTTTAGGTCATATTCTATGTCACATAATACGGTATTTGACTGATATCAAATCAGCAAATTTTATTGAAACGTCAAAAACGATCCGCTAGTATGAAGTTTGTACAGAGATACTTGCTTGTGACGTCACTACTTTCAGTGATCAAACTACTTCCTTTTTTTAGTTTTTGTATAATTAAAAATCGTCGACATTCCAAAAATAAGTGAATGATTTGATTTTCCGTGTATTTTCGGAAGCTTGATTTAGTGTATGATAGTGTAAAATATTTTGTTTTGACATATAGTCAAATACCGTATTGGAACATGGGTATAGTTTATTTAAAAGTTGTGATTATACACGCTGATTAAAACATGGTACTGACAATGCCAGACGCACAATATCTTGGCAACCTGCTCGCTTCGTACAGTCGAGGACAGAAATGTTTACACTTTTTCCACCTTGTTCCATAGTAATAAGGTCCAAAAGTGTATACATCTTTCTGTCCTCGACTGTACAACCTACCTACTTTGCTGCGATATCGTAAAGACTGCTGCATAAAATGATCACATTATCATCAGAGTTTAATCTTAAATTAATTTATTGGAACCAATCCAGCCTTCACAGCTGAGATGCACCCGTATTATAGCGTGAATAAGTAAATAAGTCCAGATTTTAACTTAAGGAGATTTGTATTTAGAACAGATTGCATAAGGTTTAAATTACTTCGTGCTTTTTTGACGACTTATTCACGCCATCCACGGTTATAGTCGCCTTTTTGGATAAGTGTAGATAAAGCATCCGTCACTGTCGCACTCACATACTAGTCAGAAGCGTTTATAAACTTTTCGGCTCGGCTCGATCGATCGGCTTTTCATGTTAATCTTAGTTATAAAGTAAGTATATCTATTTAAATAGGCGCGGCGTGTATTGGCAATATACACAACTTCTACGAAGTGCCCGATGACTTCGTAGAAGTTCCAGGGTTCAATTCCCGGTAATGGATTTTTTTTGTGTGAACAGCACAGCACGACTATTTGGTCACGAGTTTTGAATGATTTAGGTATGTGTATTTTTATAATTTAATTATCTGTCTAAGGGCCTGTTTCACAATCGACAAGTAAATTCATCCGTCAGTTAAAGATAGCCCTTTCCTGTCTATTAAAGTGTAAGAAAGGGAAAGGGCTAAATTTATTTGACAGATATACTTTACTCGGTGATTGTGAAACAGACGGTATGTTTATCATTGCCTGCTACCTACCCTTAGTGCAAGCCTAGAGGTTAGTTTAGAAGTAGGTAGGTCCAATTGTGTGAGATTGTCTGACAAAAAAAACTCTTACCTAACTGCCCAATTTACTTTAGGTTAGGTTTAGGTAAAGCAAATAATAAATAATAATAAAATCAGTGATCCAGAATAGTTATTTATTATGCAAGGCTGCAAAGTTGTTATTTGGTGCGAGAGCCAGTATTGAATCCCGAGTTAGCGACGATTCTAAACTTCAACCACGAGCTATTCTAAATTTGAACAGTTTTCTGTCACTCGAAAATCACCCTACAACGAAACGAGTGTCTAACGAGTCAGCTATCTATTCGAGTTGCCTCGCACGAAGCGCAGCGCGGTCCTAATGCATTTTTATCAGATCATAACTAAATTGAGCATCAAAATTGACTAAAAACCATTACTCACTCCGCTGATGGAGTCCCCCGTTCCCGTAAAGGGCTATGCCGAGCACCTCCCGAGTTCAGCCGAGCCCGTACGACGTCGCCCGAGCCCACCCGCCCGACATTCAGTCGCTATACAACCTTCGCTGACCGCACTTTGCTTTTCAACCTTCTTGCTCACACTTCACACATGTGATAAACTTTTTTTCTAATAGTGCAGTGACCGTACGCAGTTCGAAAATCAAATTCTAAATTAGTTTTTTTTTTATTGGTTTTAAGTTGATCGAGTAATGGGTATCGTGGAGACAGCCAGACGGAGACTGTAGGACATCTAGCTAAGGTTCGTGTACATGTTGATCTAGGTCTAGTTTAAAGATTTATAAGTAGGTTATGTCAATTAAAAAAAAAAGTATTTTTATTTATAACGATAACGAAATACGAAAATAAATGAAAGAAAATATAAAAAAATAGTATTTAGTAATGTTGAGATATGAGATTTAGGTCTAATACAAACAGGGTCTTTAGGTCGTTAATATTAAGATGAAAAAGTTTTGAAAAAGATAATTTGATTATAATTTAACAGGTAACTCAACACACTCCATTTCTTAATTGTTTTTATTGATTTGGTGACCTTTCGGATTTTGCAGAATTTCTTAAAACACTTTAATTTAAATTTACTATAGTAAATAGTTAACTAGTTTAGATTGTATCTGAAATACATTGTGTATTTTATAATTATTACTAGGAACCCGCCCTGGCTTCGCACGGGTGAAATTATCAAAAAAAAATCTTTCATTTAAACCTTGTCTTAACAATTACTAACACAACAAAAAAAAAACAGTCAAATCGATCGAACCGTTTTCAAGGGATGCGCTTTAATACATTCGGCAACAGATTTATTTATTTAAAATTTATTAATTTAACATTATGTTCAGTGCACTAATAACAGCATTTTTCTCTACATTGTCAATTCATTACATGTCTACTAGAAGATAATTTAATGCAAGTTATTCTGTGCAAGTGTTTGTTTTAATCACCCAAAGGTTATCCGTTAGCTGGACGAGATCCCTTAAGGGATAAGTTCACCTTTGCGCATACTTATATGATGTAAAGCGTGTCCGCTTTAAACTAAGCATCTAAAATTCCATAAAAAAGATTAATTCGAAGGGAAAAGCATTTTTGGGACCGACACTTTAAATATATATTATGGTTAATTTTATTAAATTTAATTCCAAAAGAATATTAAATGCAATTCACTTTCAACTTTAATCAGGAGCTAAATCTAAAATCACGGTTAATATTTCATTGAAAATAGTCCAAAATAAAATACAACTTAACACGTTGCCTGCCATTACGAATATATTTATTTATTATTTATCTATTTAAACTTTATTGCACAATACACAAAGTAAGTACATTTGGCGGACTGATTTATTATTATATTATAATGTCTTAAGGCATTCTCGACCAGTCAACCAATGGGCTAAACAGAGACAATTTAAGGTTGGTGCTAACATAGATATGATAAAAAACAGACATACATTTATTTTTTACTAGTGACCCGCCCTCGCTTCGCTTCGGTTAAAGTTCCACCTCCCATTTCACCTCCTTAAAATTGAAATAGCCAATTTTCCTCTTCATAAAAACCTTCCTCGGACTTCAAGGAATATTTGAAAAAAAATTACCTGAATTGGCCAAGCCGTTCTAAAGTTATGGCGTGACCGAGGGAAATAGGGCTTGCTGTGTTAAATAGGGAATGCTAACGGATATATTCGCGTATATTTTCACACATGTTTTCTGCTACTTCTTTTTATTGCTAAAATTACGTACTGATAGATCACCATATGTATGCGAAACCCTAAGAAAAAGGCGCAAGAGCAACTTTGAGTCAACCAAAGCTTCGGATTGAATTCCTGTTGACTCAAAAAAAAATGCATTACGCATGTGGGAATGAGCAAAGAAAATGTATGTATGGGGAGTTTAAAAAAAATAGCACACCTTTGTCTAAATGTATGGAATTGTTCGTTTTGTTACATAAATTCAATACATTTCTTGGTAACAAAACGGACAATTCGATACATCGTTTTGGGGACATATCAGGAATTTCTATTTTTCTTGTTCAGTATAGTGGTCCCAACCAACGTGCAATTTTTTTTCCCAAATCTGAAGAATTAGTGAAAGGTGTGCTATTTTTTTGGAACTCCCCGTATACATCTACAAAGCAAAGGCGTATCAACTATGCACAAACTCATTCCGACTCAATTATCCGATCAGATGCTCTCTTATATGCTCTCTACAGAATAGCTGTTATGATACGAAAAGTTGGCAATACTTTCAAGACGTAAATTAATTATTTACAACAGTCAAGTTTCCCTCATTAGACACAAAAACTCGACGCGTTGGATTCCAAAGTCGAAGTTATCTTATCAAGCATCTGAATCATGTGAATGTGTTCTGAAGGGTCATTTCATTACTTATTTTACTTATCAGCGACCTATATAACTTATGATTGGAATGTAATAATATTAAAAACTGAAATGTATATGTAACGTTCTTAATATAAAGGGACCTTATGGATGCAGGCGGTTACGCCGTTTTTAGAACTGTTACCATAGTATTCGTGTAGTTACAAGAACAAGAAAAGCGTACCTAATTGCCTTCCTCAAGGTCCCTTTATACTGAGAACGTCACATATGCATATGTAATTTTGGTCTTGAAAACTGTCTAACTTAATGTTACTCACTTCCGTTGCCTTTCACGAAATCATTCCCAGAAAGCGATAGGAAAGATGTTAAACATAAAAAATTAGGGGATAATCTCACAACAATTAGAAAAATAAGCTCTATGGGTATCAGGCAACGTGAAACATACTTATAAACAGAAATCAACACTTGTATATAGAAAACATCCAAGACCCAAAAACAAATATTCGCGCTCATCACAATATGACCGAGAATCTAGCCCAACAGACGCTACGCTATACTTTTCATTCATATTTATGATATTTTAGCTGTGTGTGCAAAGTTGCAAAATAAATTTGTTTTAATTTAGCAAAGTGTTCGTAACACCCGCTATAGCCGCCACGTGTTGCCCATTCGAAGCGATTACATTAAAGAATTATTTGAGAACAAAACAAGGTCACGCTTGCAGATTGTGATAGCACAGTATACCTAAATATAGCTAAAGCAGTAAAGAAACTACGAACAAACGTTCGAAACGTCGCACTCACACAGACGCACGCCTCGGTGAGACCCCTAAGCGGACATGACAGTGCTGTCAGCGCGTGGAGACGAATGGTTGCACTTTGTATTTTATTCATCTCCACGAAACTATTCGTCTACGAAACTAGTCGTCGAAACGCGACACCCGCCACTGACAGCACTACCATGTCCGCTTAGGGGTCTCACCGAGGCGTGCGTCTGTGTGAGTGCGACGTTTCGAACGTTCGTTCGTAGTTTCTTTACTGCTTTCGCTATATTTATACTGTTGTAATAGCATTAAAATTATTACTTGACAAAGTTATTTGACCTAGTTTTTCAAGTTAGTCGATACGTTTTCATGCTCCTTTTAAATTATTTCGTGAACCTTAAACTGAATAAAATGACATGAATATATTTTTTTAAATAAATTGAAACTATTATATTATAAAATTACTCAAAAACTTTTTCATTTCATTAAGGATATGATTATAAATGAAGCGGTTAATAAAACAATTTATTATAACTTTTTTGCACATCAATATGACCTCTATTACTAAGTATTATCTATTTACAGCGCGCCAACTTTTAACTCGCTGTTATCCCTCGAGGTTACTTAAATTATGGAGATTCCTTTTACTTAATGGTTATTATTACGTTATTTCTTTCAAGAGTGTAATATAAACAAGATCTTCCTAGTATGAATGCATCTGTACGGGTTATGAAACCGGTCAGGGGACAATCTCACACAAATGGACCTAGTCCTAAACACATACAATATATCCATGACTCAGGATCAAATTATTCACGCCCATCACACGAATATTTGCCCATACCGGGATTCAAACCCGGGACCGCTAGCATCGTAGGCAGAGTCACTACCATTACCATTGCTGATTGATTTATTGTCAGCTAGAGGCTTGTAAAGCTCGCATTACCTTATATCGTTGCTGCTCCTGCATCGCTATGTGTTGTTTTACATAAGGACCATTTTAAACCTTACGGCCGCACTCAGAGACGTCAATTAAGTAAAGTAGCTGTTGTCACTTTCTTTGCTATAGCAATAGAATAAGACGCAGCAACTTTAATAAAACTTAAAAATTAATTGACGTCTCTGAGTGCGGCAGTCAGACAGTTGAATCATTGGTTGAAATCCTTTATGTGAAAAGAAACACAGCGAAATGGGCAGGCGCAGCAACGGTATTAATTACTCGATCGAGTTATACGAGCCGTTGTCAACCCGCCCTAAGGCTGGTATCAACTGTGATGGTGCATGCGACAGGAGAAAGCGTTTTATCAAATAGGCAGAGCATGTGCTTAAGTTCTATAATACTGAAATGTGATGGCCCACTACCAATAAGATCATAAGACTACTAAATGGTAATTAGTATTGAATTTTATTTACTTATAAGATTTTTTTTTTTTTAATATTTTTAATTAATGGAAATGGAAATGGGCATCAATACTGAAAGTAGCTCTAATACACATCAAAACGTTTAGAAAAATAAAGGTGTTGTTCGGAATTAAATGAATCCAACTTTTACCCAAAAACTGCTGCCTTTTGTATTTTTCTGTGATAAATTGTTGGGATAATCATCATCATATTTGATAAATTGATGATGAATTTTTTTTTTGTTTTGTGTCATTTTTGATCGAAACAAAAGTATACTAACTATTTTGAAACATTTTTATTTATTTAATGAAAAATCTGATTTTGTTTCCTGCTGGTTTCAAAACACGTCAAACTACATTTAATTTGACGTGTTTTGAAGTTTCAAGTCTTAGAAAACATTTTGACATTTCAAGTCGTAGAAAACAGTTATTTCTGACGTGTCTTAAGACGGGCATCCCGACCAAAATCAGTTTATTAATACGGCCCTTAGATCCGCTTTATCTCATCGCTTGTACCGACTGGGTGTAGCGTAGTTATGTGTAACAACTGCAACAGACAGCTCCGAAACAACGCCGCCAGCAATACAGTCAAAGCTGCGGCTACAGTGTCGCGTTCACATACTTCAGCGTTTGATTGTGTGGCGCAAGTCTAACACAGCGATAGGAAGTGGTAAGACAGTGGTAGATATCCCGCACAGCAATACAATAGTCGGTGTAGTTGTAACATGTGATCGCCATAAATATATGTATATGAATGAATAAGTAGTAGTAACACTCAAAGCTGATCTAAATTTAATATTTATAAAGCACTAAAATCCTAGTACAATAGACTACTAGAATACTAAGTTCTACATTAAGCAACACCGTATCTACCCTCCAAAAGAAAAAAGCAGTGTAAGAAGATGAAGCCCCTATGCGTATACTACGTTTTTTGCTTTGGACGGCAGTTATTCAGTCTAATGACACCGAGCTTCTCTTCCATACACCCTACGGGTGTACATGCTACACTCGCCTACGGCGTAGCGATAGCGTAGAGCGTCTACGAATTTTCGCAGCAGCTGTTGCGTCACAGGATGGTAAATTAAAATACCCACCTTATTGTATTGTACATATGTACACTATACTATACTAAAACCAGGTACCTAATTAAAAAAACTTTTCAGTCGTCGCGAAGTAAACTGAAAACCCTGAATAAATCAAAACGCAAATATTTTTATTTCACTCCGACTCCGACCTTTTTTCGATAACAGTTAACACTTAATTTCTAATTTTTCATACGATCTCAGTTACAAAATCATGTTACACTTACCACATAATAAAAAACCGGTCAAGTACGAGTAGTACTCGCGCATCGAGGGTTCCGTATTTAAGATAATATGGTTGGTAAATATAAATTTGCGTTTTCTTAATTCGTATGCAATAAGGTCTATTTTGAGTTGTCTAAATCTAACAAAAATGTTCAAAGCTTTTTAGTTATTTCTCAAAAACTGTAAAATTTGAACGCTTTATTTTATGTTTCCCGTAAAATATAAATAATTAGCTGTACGTCAGGGATTTATCAGATTTTTTGGTTTCGGTGATAAGGGGGGAACGGTCATTTTTTGTACATTTTTGGCTATAAATCAAAAAGCACATCACGGAAAAATAGTTTTGAAATGTACAGAATAAGCCCTTTCATCTGACATCCCATTTGCTATAATCAAATCACTTTCATATCAACTCCCTAATTAAACCTCTTTTCAATTATTTACAAAATTACTTGAATTTTTATTAAAAACAGATGCGTGCAAGCTAGTTATACAACAATGCCAAATTTCAAGTTGATAGCATCTGTAGTTGCTGAGAAAAACCGCTGTGACATACAGACGGACGGACAGACAGACAGACAACGAAGTCTCACCATAAGGGTTCCTTTTCACCATTATGGTTCGGAACCCTGAAACTGACTTTAAAAAGTCTGAAAGTTGCAAATACAGCTCCATTCCTAACAATACGCTAATTGAACTTCGTACATACAACATAAGTTAATTGATTTTTTAAATAAATTGTATAATAGCACACCGCCTGCACTCGCCCCGCTTGTCACGTTTGTGTCACGCGTCTCGACCTCACGCCACGGGTATTACTGAGTTATACTCGTGGCGTATCGAACAGCGGTATCGATATACATACATACAGACGCCGATAGTCAGCTAGGTAGCTATTACTTTATCGAAACACGTTTCATCGAACGTATCATTTCGCAGAATTTTAATTTCATCGAAAGGCATTTCCACGTGCAGGAGTTATAATTTTTTGTTGGTCACAGGTGTAACCTTTTTTTTTTTTGTCGCTGGGAAAATGCATCACGCATACCACCCAGATTCGGGGGGACCAGGGTGGTTATGTGGGACTCAGCGACCGAGAGCGGCCAGCATACCCACTAAAAACCCAGCGGTAAACCTCAGCGTCTTTCAGGGAGGTGCCACAGGACTACGAGCAAGCGCATTCTGCCGTGACACCTCAACGTCACAGGTCTAACCTAACCTACGTAACCTATGCTCAAAATAACCTGAAAACAATAAGGTTTCAGCAGAAATTAGCTTTTGATGAAATTAAATTCGATGAAATTATGAAATAAAATAGGGTATATGCATGAAATATTTTATCGCATTTCTTAACAAAATATGAAAATACCGTAAAAGAGATGGCAAAAAGTGAAATTAAAATTAAAATCGGCCAAAAATACGGATAATATAAGCATTTAAAAACTACTAATTAGACAGAGAGATCCGACGTGAACTGTGACGTCAGCGGGCAACACGGCCATATACACTCCATGTTAAATTCTGTTTTGATAGAAAGCGATAGAAACAAATCTTTAAAAGCTTATATCTTGGTTATTTTTTTAGTTATTCGAAAAATACTTTTTCTCTGCTGTTTGTCACATGACAAATTAAGACATACTCCCTATTGTGCATAAGAAGGTTGTCCTCACGCTGTAAAATGAAGTTAGAAGAAAATTAAAAGAAATCTTCATAAAGCAAAATTTCCTATCCAAAATAATTAAAGTATAACCTACGTCACTTTTTTGCCAATTAACAGCGTAAGTTCAGTCTGAACAGAATATAAAAGCTTGTCCTACTCCGCGACTTTGTCCGTGTATTCATTTGTTTTTTTATTTAAGAATCCCTACTAATATTTTCAAAACTTTCACTTTGTCTTTCGTTTGATCCACGATTCCACGGAGAAAAACTAAAGGCTAGTTTTTAAATTCTCCGTGACAAAACCTATGTCAAAATCATTTGAAATCTGTTCATTGGGTATGATTATTATTAAGTTGACATTGTCTAACAGCTAGTTGCATTCATCTACATATCTATACAGGTTATACTAAAAACTGAAGCGTAGTTTCAGACGAATCTGCTTAACTAGAATTTTTTTAGCCTCACTCTCTTCCCGTTTCCTCGTCCCAATTTCTATAGATAGTTAAGTGTTAGAGCTTCCAATTCAGTGTTTAATGAATGTTCTACAGGTCCCCGCCCAGCGGCAGCATGTTTTCTCTCTGCCGCCGCTACAAGGACGAACACGGTACGTTGCCGATTAATCATTATTAATTATTATTAGCGTAATGAATGGGCTTGGAATCGCGCGAGTATCTTTGCGGAGCGAAGCGTCGTTACTCCGGAAAATGTTCAAATGTGGAACATTATTTTTGGTCAACTTTTGCACTATCGAGTTGGAGGAGTTAAAATAATTAAATCGGGTATTCATAAGAATAATTGGGATACACTATACAGCGTGTTTAGCACATGGATAAACGAAAACAACGAAGAGGCGGGGCCATATGCTACATGATTAATAAATGATATAATTAATTAACTGGTAATTTTATTATTCCCTTTGTTTATTGCTCTTTTCAATTTGACTATACCGTCTTTGTACTTTGTTAATTTTATTTTATTCTATATCGTGGGGCCTAGGCCCGATTTATAGGGCTAAGTAAGTAGCATATGGCTCCACCTCTTCGCTGTTTTCGTTTGTCCAACCATGTGTCAAACACCCTGTATTTTTATAATGCAAGGTAACTAAATAGCTATTTTGAGAAATAGGCTTACTGACCCACATATGAGATATTTAGAATATCTTTGACAAATTATTCGTATTTTCGATTTTGGTTTATAGGTATATTAGAAAAGATACGCATCCGAATCCTGCGTAATATTTAATAGGAAAATGAATAAATGATTATAACGCGACGTGAACAAAATTAATTCTTTAATATTAGATTTTGGTTTTTATGACTCGAAGTAGAAAACTTAACATTTTGTATTAGATCACTTTAATTATAAAGGTGCGACATATTGTTCGTTTTTGAAAATCGTTAAGTTAGCGTAATGCATATTGGCTAGGGCCCGGCATACTCATTTATTTACTCGTAAAAGAGGAATTTATTATTAATGACAATAACTCAGTATTAGCTCGCTACAAATACATCATCAATATTATTGTCTAATTTATTGCCTTAATCACGTACTTTCTGTCCTCTGCATTTTTCTTCTTCAAATACAGGCTTTACTTGCATTCAAAACAAAGTAATTTCGCCTCTACATTTAGCTACAACATGTTTCTCTATAATTTCCATCGCAAACAAAAACATTTGTTCGGGGCTGTGGCTCGCTTAAGCAGATTAAAAAACTCCTAAGCCGCGCCAGCTGGCGAGTGGCTCGGCGAGGCGTTTAATACTTGACGAGTGTAAAAGCATGGGCGCTCGCAGACACCCGCCCTTGAAGAGGGTTGCGTGTATAATTCAGCACTGAAAACACCTACGAGTCTGTACAGGTTTTTACTGTAATACACCGTTTTGATCTTTGATTATACTAGAAGGTATTTTTCTGGAATTGGAAAGCGAATTACTTTTGAATAGGTTTGAGTCATTTTGAGAAAAGTGAGTCCGTTTTTATTCTGAGATATTAGGATTGCTTAAGGTGCATCCGCACTAAAGTTAGTTTTTGTGGAGCGACATCTTGCAAAATTAATTCTGAAACAAGATTCTGTCAAAAATGTAATTTTAGGTACAAGCTTTTGTTGCCGACTGTACTTCTCTTCTATTTTGCACAGTCATCATCTGCTTATCAAGACAAATCCAACGAACTCATACACGGCGGGGTTATCTGGTTTCGTTGCGGACCCAAGTAGCACAAAAGCTGAATAAGAGCTTATGCAGCCATTATATCTCTAGTTTCAGGGTTTTAAAGGCTGTACAAGCTGTTATACAGGCTTGTGTGCTACTTGGGGAGTTACTATAGCCACCTTCCGATTGCATCATCAGACCAGCGTCATGGTACCATATTATTGCATTGTCACCGAAGTTACGTAGGTATACCAAATTGCAGCTCAATCGGACACCGGGAAGTGGTTGGAAAACGGTTTGCAAATTTTAAAACGGACAACTTACATACATACGAACATTGCAAGTTAAATAAAAGCTTGTAATTATAACAAAATGTCATATGAGAAGGAACATTTGCCACACCATTATTGGAAAGGCGTTACTTTCCTTCTCAAATATCTTTATTCATGTTGCAAAATGTTGCTCCACAGAAAGTAACTTCGGTGTAACACCTTTAGACGGTTCATAATAATAATAATATCAGGGGACAATCTCACACAAATTGACCTAGCCCCAAACTAAGCTCTAGGCTTGTACTATGGGATATTCAAACCACAGATAGATTTGGTTAACTACGGTTAAAACTGGAAACGTTAGATCGAGTGCCAAATTTTAACCTGAAGTAGCCACATGTATCCACGAATTAAACTCGAATTATCATGTAGAGAGAATCCTGCGTTGTTTTGATTGTTTGTATTGTGTAATTAAATATCAGTATAACCATACTATACATAATCCGAACCGGCTGCGTTCAGGTGGTTCCCGTGAATGAACAGATAGGCAATTTTGTGGGGCTAGCCTGTGCCCCACAAAATTGCCTATCTGCTTACGAGAGAAGGGGTAAAATGTTTAATCTCTCAGAAAACGGCCGAGATAAAATTGAGTGGCACTTGCGGCGGTTTAAGGCCCGTTGACGCTTACAACGGGCTTTTCTGGAGCTTAAAATTGAAGCTTTGAAAGGAGCTTTCCGTAAAAAACTTAAGCATTTTTAAGGCGATTTCCGATTCCTGCCCATTGTCTTGTACAAATAACATTTTTATATGGATAAATCGGGCAGAACCTACTAAATTACATGTCTTCTTGTGGATATTGGGCGGAACGAGGTTAAGTATAGATTAAAGCTTTTTCCCGTGACTACTCCCTTGGGAACTGTCGGTTTTTCTGGAATAAAAAGCACCTCTTGTCTGTCTCTGACTTATAAACTAGGTATCACTTCATACATCGATATGGTATATCCAGGCAATTAACCTAAGTATGAGGCAGGGAGGAAATACCAATTGCAATTGTTGCACTGTTGTTGTTTATTAGTTGAAATCAAAGAAATTATGGAGACGGGCATTTAGCCAAGATCAGTTAATTAAACGGCCCTAAGCAATAGTAGTCCGAATCACGCTTGGCGTGTTCAGTGTTCAAACTATATAAGATTTTTCCGCCAAACAATTTTGTAGACGCACTAACTTTATTCCCACACTTCAGCGGCTATATTTAGGCATCATATGTAATCCCATCAGGTACCCCGGGCCGCCGGGACACGTCCCGCGTGCGGGGGGAGAGGAACCATTCATAAAACTGAGCCCGATCGATAAACTTCTCACCTAACTACCAAGAAAAGGCAATTGTAATCACACCCGTGAGCTGGTGACAGCCTCCGCACCTAATACTCCTTCGAATCAAACGGACAAAATTGATTGCCTAAGAAAAACGGCATTGTATGACGCAGGTGTTCGAAACTCTAATTATTGTTAAATTATTGTTAACTTAACTCCAGTTATAAGGTCTCATTGCGTGAAATTGAAATTCTTTCTCGAATTTAAAAAGTGGAGGATATTAGTTGGCGCCTTGACTTTGATTTAAGTTTTATTCGGCGCAAATTTATTTGTTTTTAAAGAAGACAAATTGAAAAGGTAAATAAGATTGATCATAAAAATATACGACAAGCGTTATTTGCATTTTTTATGATCATTATAACGGGCTAGGTATTGTTTATCAGCGTAACACATGTATGTTTGTCAGCGTTTATAGCTAACTCGCCAATTTGCCTTTGTGCCGAATTTTTATTAACGCATTGATTTATGTATAGTCACCACACGGGATTGTTGAGCCACTATAGAACCCTCTCACAGAAAGTCGACGGAAAATTTTGACGTAATTTCTTTTGAGTGACTTGACGTTGTCATTATGATAGGGTTCTATGGTGGCTCAACAATCCCGTGTGGTGACTGTACTAAAGCCACAAGGTACATTAGTATTTAGTTAAATACCTATGTAGGCGACAACCCTTCGACAGAAGCAAACCTAATTAAGGGAGAAAACCTGACGTTAATAAAAGACCTTGAAGGGCTTTACTTTTACTTGGTGGTAGTTTTGGTCGGCAGTGGTTCTATTCACGTTTCCGTGCACGTGGGCATTTGTCATCGGTCTTCCAATGGGTTTGGTCCAGTTTTCCATGCAAAAAATAAAGAAATAGTTTAGTTACAATATTGCAACAATCTAATTACGATAGTAAAATTTTAATATATATTCATTCATAGTTAGATTACTCTCAGAAGGGCGGTAACGCATGTTAATATATAAGTAAAATGCTACTAGAATGTCTTACTTAACTGTAATTGTTAGAAAACTTCTAAAGCACGTGTATCTGTAAATAAATCGTTTTAATACGAGGCTGCAGGGCATGAATGCAATAAAATAGTCCCCTTTGAAGTTTCCCGATAAGTGGAAAAAAAGGAAAATTTATTTGTTCTCGGGAATATAAAAACGTTTTGTAAAGGTAGTTTTTATGCACTTTAACAATATATACTTTGCATAGAGATAGATAGAGTTGTTAGTTGTAGTGTTGTATGTTTTTTTTTTTGTCGCTCGCCACTGGTCTCCACCGCTTCGCAGCCAGGCCGAAAGGCATTTGTTAATCTCGAGCTGATCTTTGAACTACTAGTTTAAGATAACATCAGTGTAACACGATAGATTTGAGAATAAATGTATATCTTCAAGTCCTGCGGGCGCAATCTTGGAATAAACAAGACATAGCCTGCGCGCGGCCGATAAGCTACTCGCCTCACGCTGCCTTTTGTCATGGAAATCTGACGACCTGGACGTTTTCAGGGTTCCACGAAGGAAAACCTGAGCCTATATTCGAGAATACCTAACCAATATTGCTTTTGTAATACTTTTGTTATGGTCAAAATTATTTCTCTCCTCCGATTTATGACTCCGATCAATGAGCAAAGGGCGCGGAAATTTTTAGAAAAAAAAATGCAGAACCCCGAAAACTTTTCGCATGGCGGAAGGTCTAATTTTTCCCTCAAAGCAAGACCCCCCGTCTAATCTGATTATAAATACGCTTCCAGAAAGTTTCCTGGGCCATTTGTGGATAATGTAAACAGGATAACGCCGGAATCGAACGTGTGACCGATCCGAATAAATCTAAGTAGGGCGAGATTTATAGCCCGAAGTTTTCGCTAAGTCGACCTTCGATCGACATTTTCGGTTTGTCTCTGGATCCGTTTTACGGGTGAACAACGGGAATGCTGCCGATGCCGATTTTGAGCAGTTACAAACTTGCAATGGAGTTAGTATACTTTTAAGACGGTATTTGTACTTTACCCATTTATGGCACGACGCTCGTAATATAGTTGGACTAACGTTAACTTGCCGATCTAAGGCTAGTTGTTAAATATCCGTGAATCACACAGACAGTCAGACTTATATAAGTAAGGCATGCATTTAAATGATGATTTAATAAAATTTAAACGGTCATCTTTTTTAATGATTGATTATTTTTCTCAGAGATATAAATAAATCAAATCAATCGATATTTTAGTCTGTTTTGAGCTACGCAAAAAAGTCAAACTCAACATTTATAAATATTTACATTCATAATAAAATAATTTATGTTAAATAATCTTTACGTATTGAACAATAATCATACGACCAATGTAATTATTGATTAAAAGCCTATTGACCTTTTGAAAACTGGAGTTCACGCTAGCGTCCGCCAATATTTAATTTCAATATGGATGTAACATTTGTAGAGTGTTAATTGATTGGAAAATGCTCGTGGTTCAATTGCGCTTTTGTTCGTAAAAGCTTTAGTTGGACATTTTGCAGCGGTTGTGGCCGCAACTCTTCGTTAAAACGTTCGGCGCCCGTTGGCGACATTTGTATGGATTATTGACATACCGAGTGTGTCGTGGGCGTGGGTGTAGCGATGGATAATTAATTAACTTTCAAAGCGGTGATAATATGTAGTATTAGTAAGGAAGTAAGGTTTAAAGTACATAAACGTCTGCGGGCTGAACATGCATGGACGAGATAAAACTTTACAGGTGCTAGGGAAATGAATACATCTATTCCATATTCTAACGTAAGACTTAACGGTTAAAGTTTAAAATAAAAGTGCCTCGTCCTGACTTTTATTACCTTTTATTACTAAGCGACTATAACGATTTTCACTTTTTTATAGCGATTTTATCAAGACGGGACACTTATTTTTTAAGTCTTACGTTAGAATATGGAACATATGTTTTCATTTCCCTAGCACCTGTAAAATTTTATCTCGTGTAATGCATACTAAGCCCGCTGGTATAATGTTTCAGTTTCTAAAAATAAACCTGCATAATTTCTTAATTACATAACTCATTAACTACTTCCTTACATAGTATAAAATAAAGTCGGTTTCCGCGTCTGTCTGTTTATCCGCTAACTCCTCCTAAACCACGCAACGGATTTTGATGCGGTTTTCACCATCAGTTGGATCATTTTTCACGTAAGGTTTATGTGTATAATAGTACCCGGAACAAAGCGAGGGCGGGCCGCTAGTATACGATAATTGCAAAGCGAAGAAACCGTATTGCAATTATGGTTCCAACGTGACTTGCCGTGTAATTCATCAATTTTAAATTCTTCTCGATGCCCTAGTTCCCAGGTACTTTCACCATTAAATAAGAAGTAAAAGTTTAATGTAACAGTCTGTTCCTAATTCCCGTCGTTCCCGTCAAACTCGGAAGATCCCTTAACATAATTGTTGTTCTAAAGTACAAGTACAAGTTGATTGTTGGTTATTAATGGGGAAACTTTGGCAGCCCGTGCAGGGAGGCGTTTTTTGACTATCGAGAGCTCGAAATCTAAGTCGAATTTTAAGTTGATAGAAAATAATAGCATACGAAAATATGTCACGATTATTTTCGCATGAACCCATTATCCGTATTTTTAAAAGTTCTCACTCGAAAACTAGTGATTGACTTAAAAACCGATTAACGGATTTTTTCTTAAATATATTCACGTGTTCCGTGGTAAGCAGAAATTCGATGGTTACCGGTTTTTTTTAATCATATTTTAAATATAAATAAACATACGACATAATTAGACGCTGTAATTGTGGCGAGAATATTATAATGTCATGTCCCTTGACGTACATTTATGACTTTAAATCGAAAAGTACGTCATGGAAAATAGTAAAAAATAATATTTTGATATTTGCAGATTAAGCCCTCTGCCCTTTCATATGACACCCCATGTGCTATAATCAAATCACTTTAATTTTTCAAACCCCCCATTCTAGACCCTTTTTCAACTACATATTTATAAAATTAATTTCATATTTTTTTACTAAGAACAGATGCGGGCAAGCAAGTTATACAACTAGTTATGCCAAATTTCAAGTTGATAGCTTGTGTAGTTGCTGAGGAAAACTGCTGTGACATACAGACAGACAGACAACGAAGTCTCACCACAAGGGTTCCTTTTTTCCATTTTGGTACGTAACCCTAAAAACGCAAACTTTTTTTCTTTACGTACCAAAATTTAGTCATACACTTATATGGTTAATTTTTGTGACGTAGGTAATGGAAAAAGTTAACGTTTTTAGGGTTCCGTAGTCAACATTTTTAATAAACGCCCGGAGCCATTTAACGTTATGTTAAACACAGCGGGCACCTGTTCCGATATCGAAAATCGATATAAAACGGTAAAGAGCCACTTTATCGTCAATCTCTGAAGGCAAGCGTCCGTTCGGGCCGATGTATCCGTCATCCTCTACCAATATGCGGCTAGAAAGAGAGGTCAGTAGTCGTTTAATGTTTCGATTGTGTAACCATGTCTTTGTACGGGGTGAGACAACCACATTCTTTTTTAAGTAAATGTTGTTTTTTTAGCGAAACTTGGACACGATTGCGTAAATTAAATAGGTAATGTCTATGGAGTCTCCATTGTCAGAACCACTTGATGAAAAAGCCTAGATATTTAACCTCCTAACAACGTTTGCCAATGGAATATGAACCTATTCTGGATAAAATAGAGTCTATTTTCTAATTTAATTGTCAGTCATAAAAACAAAAGAAATTCCACTCTATCTCCTTTGCAATGGATCTTTATTCCAATAGCCGTATTATGTGCATTCTATTGTATTATCGGCTTTAGGAGGATAACGTGTATGTACGCTGGGGGTATATTTTTTAGATATTGCCTAAGCTAGGTATATTCTAAACGATATAGCTGTTTTGTCCCTTTTTTACTTGATCTTATTGGAAAATTTACCGAGTCATAACATAACAACATAGAAGCTGACAAGGCCAAGTTAATCTTTTCCTACATACAAACAAACCAATTTAAATCTATAAAATATATTGCCGGAAAAATAATTTCCGGGACCAAATAATCAATAAAATAAATAGTCTAATTAATATTAGACTAGAACTCTGGTCACCCGAACTCGGGCCAGTGCTACCCACCGAGTCTGTGGTATTACTGTGGTATTACCATAAAACCAATATCGGCCGCACCTGGCCTTATAAAATCATGGGGCTTGATAAAAAAACAGGTGGAGATAGGCACGCCACAGGATAGGAGAAGAGTTTAGCTGAAATAAATATTTTCAATGCCTTTTATTGACAAAACATTTACACAACGTTTTGGGACAATGTCTGAAAATATTGTATATACGTTTCTTTCTTAGACTAAAGCAAAAGGGGAAGACACGTTATCGCCGTACGTCGTGCGCTTAAGTGAGACAGCCATATGTCTCACAATAATGACGCAAAGATGGCGTGTTGACAGATCGGTGACAGCCGGACAACTGACTCAAACACAGGCGCTCAGCGCCTATATTTCGGTGCTCAAGACCCTCTTTTTGATTTCATCTAAGGTTTCTATGCAGTTTCTTCATGTTTGACAAGTAATAACAAAATTGAAAAGGAACTACCAGAAGTAGAAGGTTTTTGGGTTATGTCATGTCTACCGCTTGTATACTATTTGTTTTTGAATTAACTCAAGGTAAACAGAAATTAACATCAGGCAGACCAGTTATTTAGTCTGCGTGACGCACTAAATGCCATGCGCTATATGTTTTCATTTATCTGTAGGTAAGTAGTGTTAGTTATCATTATCACGGTACGGTTGTGAAATGATAGGGCAGTTTAGGCTGCCATCTACCCGGGGAAGGACATAAGATAATTATAGTTTTTTTTTTTTATTATTTCACGGCATTTACTCCTGGTGCCCAAGATACAAGCTGAGCCTAGTTTGGGACCGGTGGAGAGCTTCATTATTGCAATGCCATATTCCTTTTATTTTAAAGCATAAACTCTGTTCAGAAACAATGTAAGTAATTTATTTCGTGGAACGTGTTTTGTGTAATAATAATAAATAAAAAAAATATGTTCAATCATAATCAGCTAAAAGACGCCTACTGAAAAAAATAATCGCGGCAATTATCGGTCCTGCGCCAACCATTATACTAAAATAAATAATGAAGTAAATAATGGGAACAGGATACTTTTTGTCCCGGAAGATTGGACAGTCTCCGAGGAAGCAGCGATAAAAGACTACGCGGACGAAGTCGCGGGCAAAAGCTAACTGAACATAAAACACGGAATAATACACTAATTGATTGTTTCAGATCATGGCGGAACACAAATCAAGGGAGGTTACATGCTGCGGTACAAAAGTAAGTTCGTATTTCGTTTACTTATTACCTTTATAATGTCCATAATAGTTATTAATTATTAAACACTTTGATTGAACCCAGGCTAGCTTCGTAGACGGGTCACTACTTAACAACTAAGTTAATCGCGTCGTCTAATCACACTATTATTATAAATGCGAAAGTTTGTGTGAATCCTGGACGGATTTGGATGAATGGAGCTTAACCCTAGATTAACACATAGGCGTATTTTATCCGAAAAATATCACTATTCCCCCGGGAAGGCCAAATTACTAATTCTACGCGGAAAAAATCACAGGCAGAAATTAGTAGGTACATAATAAGGTCTATATTCAGTCAAGTTATTATACGTGCTCGTATTTGTGTCTTAAATAATAAATAAATAGCGACCCGCCCTCGCTTCGCTTCGGTTAAAGATCCCCCTCCCATTTCCCCCCTTTAAATTTGATATATCCAATTTTTCTTCTCATAAAATCCTTCCTCAAATTTCGGAAGGAATATTTATAAAAAAAATACCCGAATTGGCCAAGCCGTTCTCAAGTTATGGCGTGACCAAGAGATCATTTTTATACAGGGTGTCCCCACCCTGTATATATACATTAACCTCTTGCAATATAGTCGCTTTGGAAGTTCTTGGGACATCAAAGCGCCAAATCGTGCGCAGAATCGCGCGTGTCACGGGTCATTTGTCCCCTAGTGAATTTGTGGCTTTATTATATTTAATTTTACCCGGGACTACGTTCGCGTAAAAATAGTTTATTCGCTTGGCAACTGCAAATTCTAGGGTTAAAATGTTGCCTTCGGCTACGTATCCCTGTGAAACTTATACATAGAGTACAGACAACTCTCAAAACAACCTTCGGGCTTATACTCTGTCTCACTCGCTCACACCCGCTCGCTACTCTAGCCGAGTTTGTCCGAAACTATTCCCGAACCCGAAATACTTTTTAAGTGTACTGTTGGCAGTGTTGGTATGTCGTTATAAATAAATAAAGGATGTGTGTTGTCTGCAGGGAAATACCTGTGGAGCTCGTGGACCGAGGAGTGGGTGGTGCTCTACGACGACTCCACGATGGCGTGGTTCAAGGTGGGAGACAATCACACATGTACAGTCGAGGACAGAAAGATGTTTACATTTTTGGACCTTATTACAATGGAATAAGGTGAAAAAGTGTAAACATCTTTCTGTCCTCGACTGTACACTCCGTCCGATTTATTAACCTTTTTAACGCCATTAACGGATATATCCGCACCACTGATTCAACGCCAACGACGGATATATCCGTCACGGTTGACAGCGCAATATACAGGCTGTCCCAATATCAGTAACCCACATTGACACCGGTGGTAGACCAGCCTAAGACGGGCCGAACCAGACACTTTTTTTTTCTTTGCGTTTTTTTTTTACTTTTGATTTTTTTTTAAACGGAGTGGAAATGCGTTACGCATTGTCCCCACACCAAACCAACCTAACATGATCGTAGTAAAAATCGCATGGTTTTCAAGATTTGCCAGTTTAAAGTTCTTTTCCAGTACAAACTTTAAACTGGCATATCTCGAAAACCATGCGACTTTTATTGAGGTCATGTTAGGCTGGTTCGGTCCGTCTTAGGCTGGTCTACCTCCGGTGTCAATGTGGGTTACTCATATTGGGACACCCTGTAGACTTGAGTATCTATTCGATAAGGTTGACATGAGCTCTGGTTTTTGGCTCTCATAAGCGTGTGAGTAACGTCCTTTGTATTTGACATGCATGGCGTTGAAAATGTCAGTCGGAGATATACTGTACGAGTGGCAAGTGTATAGAGCCACGCAAATTATAGATACATCAAAAAACCCATTATATTTTCTGTACAAACCTAATCGATAATAATATGTGTGTTATTACACTAAATCGATCGTACATCGAACTAAGGCCACGATCGAGTCGACTAATTTAATTTGCTATCCATGTGAAAATATTGAGGTTTATCCGATTTTTGTTTTCTGTTAAATCTACATGTGCTGCAATTTGGAATATTGCGAACAAAATGGTGACAGGTTAGATGAGAGCGTATGAAGCGTTACCTGCCTGCCTGTCACGCTGACACGTGATGTTGGATAATGTAGGTAACGATTCCCGCGCAGGTAATCATGGCCGACATGCGGATGTAATAACAGGACGAAAGTGCCTGGTTTCAGTTGCTACGTAAGATACTTTAGGGTAGCAGGGTATATATAATATTCGACGTTGATCTAGCTAAGAAAATATTACTTACTGCCGCACTCAGAGACGTCAATTAAGTTTTAAGTTTCAGTAAAGTTGCTGCGTCTTATTCTATTGCTATAGCAAAGAAAGTGACAGCAGCTACTTTAATGAAACTTAAAACTTAATTGACGTCTCTGAGTGCGGCAGTTAGAATACTGGATTTCGTGGTAAAATATAACATGACATCTTTCTTGAATTCGGTCTTCAGTGTCAACTATTGTTTTTCCCACATGACATGGGTAGACGTACCCACCAATATCTCATAAACGCAAGGCTTAATTTTGCTTAATTAAAATAAGATCCCATTTTTAAGTGAGGTCTTATTCGCTCGGCCGTTTTGTTGTTCTGTTGTCTAGTTGAGTATTGTTGATCAAAGACAAGAGCTAATGTAAAACCATTTACGAGGTTTTAGCAAGATGGTGATGCGGAGGGTGTAGAAAAATTATAAGTTTTAAAATTGTTAATTTTTATATCATCATGAACACACGAGTCAACTGATAGTGGTCTCTCAAGCCCACAGACATAGATGGACATTTGCAACCTCAAGACAGCAAACCTAAGGGCCTTACTAATAAACTGATATTGACTGAGATACCATTGGAGATACCCGTCTCACCGAGCGGTCTCAACGGAAGACCAGCGTTGGCTTTACAGCGATGATCTAACAAGATCATTCTCCCGAACTCATTATTTCTTCGTAGTAAGTTTTCCGTTCGCATATTTCCCCGAAAGTTCTTTTTACACTCTTTTATTTTACGGGTTCTTTATCTTCACTCTTGATTTTTTTTCCAAAAGCATTTTTTTTATTGCCCTTTTTCAATGCAGCATATTTACACACTCGGGATTGTATCTAAACGATTGTTTTCAATGCAGCATATTTACACACTCGGGATTGTATCTAAACGATTGTTTTCAATGCAGCATATTTACACACTCGGGATTGTATCTAAACGATTGTTTTCAATAATGGTTTCATATTAATATTGGAAAAATGCATGAGTTTACAATGCATATGTTTAGAATGTATACGTTCAAAATACATAAAATTAGAAAATATAATAGTTAGATATATGAGTTCCCAGTAAGTATGTCCGTTCCCGATTATGTCTCAGATCGCAAATTTTCCCAATACGTTAGGTTAGGTTCGTTTTTATATCAGGCCCGGAGGGCCAAAACAACCCAGAAATAAGAGCTCCGCACGGCGGAGCTCCGTCGACTCGGTCAAGTTAGATTTTTGGAAGCCAAAATACAACAGAACCGAGTCGACGGAGCTCCGCCGTGCGGAGCTCCTATTTCTATGTTGTTTTGGCCCTCCGGGCCTGATATAAAAACGAACCTAACCTAACCTACCTACGTATTAGGAAAATTTGCGATCTGAGACATAATCGGGAACGGACATACTTACTGGGAACTCATATATCAAGCAGTGTGTGTGTAAGCCGTATGTGGCCAATTTACTGAATAAATATTTGACTTTGACTTTGACTTAGTGGTCATATCGGGAGGTGGTCATATCAGGAAGTAGTCATCACCAACCGAAAGCATCCGACCCTCTCTCTCGAAAATATAAATTGTGAACATAGGCATTTTGATTTTATGTACTTTGACCATTATGTAAAACGTAACATTATGGAAATAAAGTAACGTAAAAACTATACGAAAAGTCTAAATTACGTTCAAGAAAAAATGCGATCAAAAAAAACGACGAAAAAAAAATTATGGTAAATGTGGACTTTACTGATCGGGGAAAGATGCGAACGGAAAATGTGCTACTGACTAAAACAACGAAAAATAAATTATGGTAAATGTGGACTTTACTGATCGGGGAAAGATGCGAACGGAAAATGTGCTACTGACTAAAACAACGAAAAATAAATTATGGTAAATGTGGACTTTACTGATCGGGGAAAGATGCGAACGGAAAATTTACTACGAAGAAATAATGAGTTCGGGAGCATGATCTAACAAATCCTTTATGTTATTGTAATTTCTTACTGTATTCGTTGTTGTGAATAAATGTTTTCTTCTTCTTCTTCTCAAGAAGCGTCAAAGATGTCAGTTATCTACAGCTTAACGTTGTTTTACGTATCTTGAGACTGCAAATGTTTTAAATCAGACAAAACATATACTGCGTTTAATATCGTCGGGTGATAGCTCATTACCGCGTAACGACCAAAGCAAATAAGGTGCATTACCGTGTGATATCGGTTAGAAAAGTTAAATTTTTGCACCTTATTGAATATGCTATTTACGCGAACTATCACCGACGTTATCATTATTATATCCCCCGGACCGGATTTTGTTACAACAACAATAACAACGTGATACGAGTATAAGCCGCGTATCCCGAAACGTATCTCTGGTACATTGCTCAGAACGATTAAAGTTTTCGACAGCGAGTTAATGGGAATAGTTGGAATCGCTCATCGATTCTGGGAGTAGTCCTCGGTGCTAGTGACGACACGTTTTTGTGTTGGCCCCTTTTTAACCGACTTCAAAAAAGGAGGCGGTTCTATGTTCCATTGCTCATATTTTTTTTAATGCATGTTTACCGATTTCTCTGTCAATTGTGGACCGATGTTAAAAATTATTTTTTTATTCGAAATATTACACTCCTGAGGTGGTCCCATTGTCACCTAGTCAGGATCTGATGATGGGCTCCACGAGGAATCGATGGAACTCCTCAATAACTATAGGCAAGTATATAGCTCATTTAGTATTTTATGTAAGATGTTTAGATAATAATAATAATTGTTATGGGAAAATATCTGATTCTCGTTTTCTATTTTAAAAACGGAAACTTCGGTGGGTAAGTCTGACTCGGACAAGATACGATCTAGTTCGTTTACTCAATACATCTATATAAGTAGGTATGCGACTGTAGTCGAACCTAATTAAAAATAAATAAGTATAAATAGGTAGTTAAATTAAAAAAAAAAACAATGAACCGACTCCAAATTACTGAGGAGTTCCGTTGATTTTTCACGGATCCTATGACGGGATGTTGACGAAATTTGAATGGAACCAGCCTTGAGATATCATAAGGTTATTATTTATAACCCATCCAATAAAAAAGTAATCATCCAAATCGGTCCACAATTGACGAAAATATTGCATGACATATACAAAACAATACATTCAAATTGAGAACCTCCTCCTTTTCTGAAGTCGGTTGTTAAAAGATTTGTATTTCATGTAATACTGAGCAATTTAATTAATGTCTTTGAGAATTACGTTCCCCTAATGTCTTACGGCCGCACTCAGAGACGTCAATTAACTTTTAAATTTGATTAAAGTTGCTGCTGTCACTTTCTTTGCTATAGCAATAGAGACGCAGCAACTTTAATCAAACTTAAAAATTAATTGACGTCTCTGCAGTTATTTACATCGAAGTTGAAAAGAAAATCAGGCTTCATATGACTTTTGGCCGTTCGGCTTGCCCTAGAAAGACAGCAATGAAATTAGGAGTAGTGCCATCATTCATCCTGCCAATCCGGCCGCCATCAGCGACCCCTTTCAATCGCACGATGACCAAGTCTGGACCGAAGTGACGTCACGACACATGACTTTAGGTTTTAGATTATGAGCCTATTTTTTATATTAGATGGGTTTGGGTAGCTATAGATTGATTATTTCTTTTGTTTTAAAACAATATTATAAAAAGTTTAAATTGACAAAAGTGGTGTACGTTTATGTGATAACGCATGTACGTTTTTTGAAAAAAAAAAAGACAGTTCGTCGGGGATTTATTACCATTTATTTACCACTATCACCTTGTCCGTGTTAATCTTGCTAGCCATAGGCTATAAAGGTCAAAACAAAAACAACAACAAAAAGTTTATTCGAAATCCAATCAAATCAAATTCTTTGACTATCAGGCTACTAGGCAGGTCAGGTCAGGCATACTCGTTAATCCTTATCCCATCAAAAACATAAATGTGAAAATGGAAGCCAAGTTCAATATAATATGCCTGGTTGTCGACTTCGGTGACAAAGTAATTGAGATCTAAATGGATGCCAAGATATGTAGTAATCCTGAATTTATTTATAAGAACATTTAAATTCTAAAATAAATTTAAAACACAATTTCTTGTTTTTTTCTGCTACAATGTTTGCTATTTAAAACTTCTTAAATTTGAACAGTCTAATTATTTACACAAAGCAGATAACTTAGGATAAATTGAAGCTCAAGATTTGACTTGGCTAGTTTTCATATACAAGTTATCTTATATTTCGCTAATCAACTTATCTTCTTTTACACACAATTACTCAGCTGGATGCCAAATCTCAACTTTCTAGGTCATCTGGAAGTGGGTTAGGTTTTTGATCTATAATGTCAGTCAGTAATAAAACTGAAGATTTTTAGACGTTAATATCTCAATAACCGTTTGAGCTGTATTAATAAAATTTAGGGTTCTAGTTAATCTAAGCGGTTCTAATAAATAAACCAGATTTTGAGTTATTAAGGGGTCAAAAGTGGCTCCAAATGTTTCGTGTAATATAAAGCATCCTTTTTCTTGACTAGAACGTGGCTTGACACGCTGCCGCGTGTCTAGATAAATTAACATACCTACTTATAAAACAAAACCAACTAATAACTACATCTTAGCAAAATGTGTCACACTTGCTATTCGATTTTCACATTTTAACATCTTCAATTTATAAAGAATCAGTATCCGGCCTTAACAATCTCGCGGCATGGTAATGCCATCCAGAAGCGGCAGTGGTAAACAGAAGGCAAGGAATAGCCAGGAGGCAGAAAATAAACCCTTTCTGCCGGGAATTATTTACGGATACACTGTATGTTTGACAGTCTCACTAATGCCGGCTGTACACACTCGTCTCTCAACTCGCCGAGTCTCGCAAAAAACCGACCGCGATCGGAGACAGCGAAACGAGACGAAAAAGAGCGAGACGAGACAAAAGCAGTAGATACTGCTTTTGTCTGGCCGGGCCGGTGTCTCGACGAGTGTGTACAGCCGGCATAAGGTATTTGTATTCGGGCGCGGCCGACTGTTAGCGATATTTACCTCCTGTTATCGTCAAGTATTTAAAGCAAATTTGATAGATACATATAGTCCTTCCCTTTTTTACACTTGGAAATAGACTAGGAGAGGGCTAACTTTAACTGGCAGATAAATATACTTGATTGTAAAACAGGACCGTAGCATATAGTATCCTAAAAAAAAAAACCCGACTGCTTTAAAAAATATCAACTGAAAAGCTAAGAACAGGCCATAACTTTGGAAAAAGTATTGTTGGCGGGACATCATTTTCATATTTTGAAAATGTTTGGTTTTAAATCAATAAGTATGTCACGGAAAATTATAAAAAAATTGTTTTGAAATGTGCAAATTAAGCCCTTTCATATGACTGCTGATTTGCTATAATCAAATCAGTTTTATTTCTCAACCCCACATTCTAGACCCCTTTTCAATTATTTATGAAATTAATTTCACATTTTTTTTACTAGAAACAAGCGGGCAAGCAAGTTATACAACTATGCCAAATTTCAAGTTGATAGCTTGTGTAGTTGCTGAGAAAAACTGCTGTGACCTACAGACAGACAACGAAGTCTCACCATAAGGGTTCCTTTTTTACAATTTTGGTACGGAACCCTAAAAAGACCTGAGTTGTAAGTGGCACCACCGAGTCACGTGTTGAGTTAGGTAAGGAAGGGAACAGCCTTCAGTCGCGATAGCGTTCCGAATGTGTATCGACCCTGCTCCGATAGGCGCACTTCTGTTTGCGATACGCAGAGGACAGGAAATTGATGACGCGCCAGAAAAGGAGTGTTTACTGGCCTAGGGCGATAATGCTGTCTATTTTAAGTCTGCGTAGTTAGTAAAGTTGATTACTGTATTAGGTATTTTTAATTGTTAATGTTAGTTGTTTCGTTGTTTGTCACTCAATCATGAATAGGCTGAACAAATTTGGATGTAATTTGGTGTATGGCTCAATTTTGCCTTAGATTAACATCATTATTCTTAACGAAATCGACTTTCCTGTGAAAATCGGTGACACATTTAGATTTCAATGAGTGCTGGCAAACATAAGTAATGTGATTTTAAAACATTTTCGACTTTTATTTCCCTTACATCACTTAGTCATTAATATAGTAAAAGATAAAGTTTACCATTGCTATTATACATTTTTTAAACTAATCTCAACAGCAAGTTCCTCCTCCTCCAATTTTTCACACACTATGTCAAAAGCAACACTATACACATTAAAGTTTAGTTTAGTTTAAAAAGTTAAACACACAAGGCGTAGGCCCCAAGAGCCAGACTATTCCGCGCTAGTACACTTATGGCCGCTGTAAACATTGGGCCAATGTGTAAAGATCTACTTGGCGTATGTTGGCAGTTGGCGACCAATAATGGCCGACGAACTGAATAATGTGAAACATGCTGGCCTAGCACCTTGGCCCAATGTGTACAGCGGCCGACATTAATGGGCGCATTGAGATGCCGTAGCTGAGTGCTACGCTGCTACGCTCGTAGCATGTACGTAGCAATCTCTATTAATGCAATAAGGTTGACTTACGCTAAAGGTAATAGCACCAGTGCCTCGAGCTTAAACTTTTAACATCTATCGATTAAGTAGAGTAACGTATGTTCATCGAGAAAAATAGGATGTTGACTGGGTAACGAAAACTAAATTCTATTTAATATCTAATATTGGACACGTATTTTTTCTTTTGTCAATCACACAAAATTTACAAAGATAAAGCGCGTCAAAGTTCGGGAGTGGGGGCTCATGACGTCACTTCTATGAAAAATTGTACCAAGACGTGACGTCATGCGACATTTCAATTCAATATATATCCGTAATTTTTTGATTATGTGAAAATAGAAATTTACGTGTCCAATACTTTTTTATCTACCTGATCGACAATGAAAAAAATTTAATCATTATCCCTATTTGTATGGCTGTCGGTAATGAACTAAATATTTTCGAATTCAAAGAAAATGTATAGGATTGAAGTAACATCAGTCGCGTCAGCCAGACGCGCATGACAATTCGTCGTAAAGTTAGCATAATGCATCTTGTCTAGGTTCCTTGGTCCCTCGATGAATGTATACGGTTTTTAGTGCGACTAATGGGCAACACAAAGTAGCCAGCCAGCTAGTCCGCCGGCCGCTCTCGGGCTGTCATTTCATCGTATTAGAACACAGACTATCAGGGGTGTGATTCTGTTAATCGTCTCACCTACACATCGACTGAGTCGAAGAAAACCGGCGAATTTACGTCGTCCGACAAGATGTGTAAATGACATTTGGCTGCCTGCATTTTCATTTAGTCGCTTAAAACCGGCGACTAAATGAAAGTGCAGGCAGTTAAATGTCATTTACGCATAAATGACGGACGACGGGATCCGCCGGTTATTCTTCGACTCAGTAGAAGTGAAGGATGCGTTAACAGAATAACATACCAGTTTCTCGTACGATTTTATACATTTTCTAATAAATGTTGGCCGGCAAGCCGCCAGACTTGAGACTGCCGGTGGACGTAACCACTTCCACACGGTCGGGCGGTTGGGCCAACCGAGAGGGACGCAGCTAGCTGTCGGAATGAGATAGTAATATATACGTCTCGTTCTTACAGATGCGTCCCTCTCGGTTGGCCCAACCGCCCGATCGTGTGGAAGGGGTAGTCGTGTTGCCCTTAACCAACGAGCCAAGTCGACGCGACGAGTTCCGAACTAGTTATAACTTGTAATCTTCCGCAGCAGAATCACGGCACTGCGATATTTGATATCAACAACTGCCGTGGGAAAATCACCGTGAAATTCCCAACTTTTCTAACTTCTGGAATGTCCGGGAACACGATATATTGTTTTGGAAATGTGATATGAACGTGTACTGAACTACATATACATATAAAGTAGGAGATAAGGTATTTTCATTAGTTGGGCCGTTTGTTTGCCATGTAAACAAGGTGGTGGCACTTTACTTGGCTATTATAGTCTTACCGGCAGCGTAAGAGTAAAGAACCATAAAACTTTTAACAATAGCATTTTGTTTAGAATGGTCATAAACTTATAAGTTGTATAAGACGTTATTTGACATTGAACCGTAGTGCAAACTATTACGTTAGCTTTTACAATAGATTAACTAATTAGCGTAGTTTATGGCTTTTACGCTGCTGGTTAGATTATAAACATAAACATTTTTGTCGTATCTCTAACGTGTTGTGTCATAGGGCGGGCGTTTTTGATCAGTAGTTAACTCAAGTACTAGTATAGTATATTATCTATGACTCAAGTAATCGCTTAAAGTCAATAGTTCAATCTGAGCTACACTCTAGGACTAATTTTAATAACAAAATAAATTTAATTCGCGTAGGGACATGTGGATTTCGAATCTTGATTTGCCTCTTTCATATTTTCCGTTTCTTAGCAAGAATAGAACAAAAAACCCGCATGTTTTGAAATTTACTTTTTAGTATAATGTCAATAATCATATTAATCATGTGTATATTTTTAATGCTTTTAATCACAGTACCCAGGGCCCCTAGCATGCATACATGAGATAAAATTTGACAGGTGCTCGTCTTGATCAAATCGCTATAAAAATGTGAAAATCGCTTAGTAATAAAAGGTAATAAAAGTCAGGACGAGACACTTTTATTTTAAACCTTAATGGTTAAATCTTACGTTAGAATATGGAATAGATGTATTAATTTCCCTAGCACCTGTTAAATTTTATCTCGTGCTTGCATGTTAAGCCCGCAGTGACACTTGCGACGCTAACACAAATCTAAGTTTATCGAAATCGGGCCAACCGTTTAGCCTCTACTGGAAACACACAGCCATACATACACACCCACCATACCCACATACAATATACATGGAAGAGATCCCTTATAGGGATAAGCTCGCCTTTGTACATTTTATTTTATGAGACTTCATTGTAAATCTGTTATCTGTGCAATAAAGTTTACAAAAATACATACATACATATGTACATTTTCATTCTTCAGCAGTCGATAAAAATATAAATCGAATATAGGCGTAGGGCATATACAGGCTGATGTCATGTTTTAAAAGTGCTCCTCATAAACTAAAGTAGCTCATTTGCCTCGAAACGCGTAAATTGAGCTGTTCGCGCTGTGTGCGATAATTCCGAGCGAGGCGATCGAGGAACACGAGGCTGATGGACTCCTCGAGGACCGGGAGGTATTTGTCATGTTAACGCAAAGTATTTCTCTTAGTTTTAAGGGGAGCTTTCAGTTCAGAAATGAAGCGTTTGAGTTTTGTTAACTTCATTGCTGAATCCAATTGTATGAGATGGTACTTTTTATAAGTTATTTCTTCAATTGCTTTTTTATTATTGTTTGTTTGACATTCGCCCATGGTCCTACGGGTATGAATTTAAAATGGAAATAATGTATTAAATGGATACAGGGTGCCCAAAAATATCAAGTTCAAGATAACTTTCATATTTGTAGTAGAATATGGCACACAATTTATAATTTTATCCAATTTTGAACCTACCAAGCATTTCGCAAACGATAACGACTGCAGAAATCAAACAATTTGATTACTGACGTACGCTAGCGAGCGTTTGTCTGTCATACATTTCGACAGGTATTTCAGTAGCTTTTAAAGAATGTAGCTTATATTTTTAAGTGTGCAAATATAGCTGTTACATGGAGGTTTTTTTGAAAACCTTTTTTTATAAATCTTGTTTGTTCGCGAGGCACCAACCCCGCCTTAAGAGACGCAGTTAAGGCGCGACGAGGGCGCTCGCTCCACTTTATTACTTTAAGAACATTTCCCCCCTCTTTTTACACGATTGACGTCACTTGTATATGTCACAATAAAGACGTTGGGACTGGCAGCTATATTTTTCTATACCATCATATTAAAGTTGTTTTTTTATTGGTCTGCAATTTGTGTCAGAGTGGGGGTTTTTATATAGTTTTAGCACATTGACCCCACGCCCGACATCGGACCGACTCTCCTCGTCTTCTTAGAGATGGACCTATGGGCACAGAAACATTCTGTAAATACTCATAGACTAGTTTGGTGCAACGAACGTATTCTGGTCTTTCTCCTTTTTTACCCAACTGCGGCGAAGCCCAAAAGGAAAGGAGGAAGGATTTATTTCAGGACCATCGTGTAGAACCCTATAGGTTAGATTAGGTTAGTTTTATAAAAATCCTGAAATATTTACAGTTTCAGAAAAAGAAAGCGTTTGGTCAAATAAAATGGTTGCGACGCACAAATTGAAGGACACCTAATATTTAAGATTTCCTGAAATCAATATGGTTTCAGCAGAAATGCTTTCGATGAATGTAAATCATTAGTATGCGATGCGAATTATTAATAAACCTAAATATTAATTACGCTACTTTAAGTTAGGTTCGACTTTATAATAATATTATAATGTGCGTAGGTTGACCATGATCCGAATTGAAAGGATTTTTTAATTATTTTTATTTAAAACAGTAATTGCCTAAACGCTTTCAAATAATATTAGGTTGTGTTTCTAATGGAGTAGTACTTAAGTCTTAGTTTACATTGTAGCTATATAACCCGGGAGTCACTCAGCACTCTGTATACTATATTATGATATGGACATATTTTTATTGGTAAGAATTTTTTTCCAACTGGTTTTTAGCTAGGTTCAATATAAAATGGTAAAACCCTTAATTAGCTACACCAGTAACGCACGTTATTTATTTTTATTTGCAATTCATCTTGATCTTTTGCGTCTAAAGTACCAGGATTGTAGGAGATTCTAGGAGCAGTAAATCATTGGTGTACGCGGAGCACTCCCGAGGCATGCACTTGTCTCTTCCGAGGCGTCGTTAGGTCACGCTGAGGGCCCTCCGGCGCGATCATTGTCGCGCGAATCTGGCGAGTTTGGGGATGGAGGGCCCTCTCGTTACTTATGAGGGCCTGGTATCTTATTTTTGTTAAGATTATTTTAGAAAAATTACTGGTGGCGATATATAAAATGTAACCAAATGGTTTATTTATAAAATGGATTATCTACCTAGCACACAGCAATAACTGCTTTCATGATGTATCTTGTCAGTGCAGTAAAGAGATTATATGATAAGACATCTTATTAAATAACATTTATAAATAAAGCACAACCGTAAAATAATCGGTGCCTGCATTTTGGGCGAATTATCTTTGGTCAAATAATTTCCCGAATATTAATTTTCCAAAAAGCTATTCGTATTATTGTTGTTTCATTTTTAGGATAGTAATACCGTTATTTACATTGGTAAGGTTATTTCAGACCTATCACTACAATAAAATGAAAACTGTTGCGGTGGGAAATATGAGTACCTTTTTAGTAGATAAAAATGTGGGAAATGATACATTCGATACAAAAAAAAATATTTCGCCCATACGGTAGAAATCCTAAAAAATACTAACATTTCACATTTCACACACCGATTCTAGGTCCTAGAATCTAGGTAATTTCCTCGATACTAGATACTATATTGATGGCTCCAACCGCTCTCACGTAGCCTGTAATCTAACGCCAGGATGACCGTAATTCAAGGGTTAACAGCCTACATAATGGAACAGGTTTGACATTGTACCATAGACTGACAGGGCACTTTAAAAAAATCAGACGCACTTTAAATAGCAAACCCGGTTACCATTCCTTGTCTAACCGTAGGTCAATAAAGAAAAACCCGAAAAACACCCAAGTGATATTGGTGTCAATAAAACAATTCAAAATTTAACGACCGCAAAGTTTGAAAATTACAGTTTTCTCGTAAAATCCTGTGGCTCGGACTCGACTAAGCCTATTAATTTTTTTTGTTCTATTTTGTTTTAATCTAAATTGTTACCTCAGTTCTTTTTTATTAAATTATTACTTTGTCAATTAAATTGTTTTCTTTTATAAAATTTTAACATAATTAATTATCATTTTAAACACTTTTCTTTACAAACCAAGTGTGGCGTGGTGAGGCTGTCCCAGTTTATCCACTTTGGGCTTGTGTCAAAATCCTGTAAATAAGGAATGAGCCTATTTCAGTTTGTCTGGCGGAAATAACTCGGCGGTGTTTGTACCCGATATAAAATGCTAATGGATGGAACAAACAGGACCGTTGGATAAAAACTTTTGAATTATGTCGGTGTTTGGTAAAAACAAGAAATATATAAATATAGCTTGTGTTTGAGACTGTTCGGAATTTGTTAAACAAGTGTTCCGAGTAATAGGACTTCAAGACAAAGTAATAGGTCGGGGCAAAAGTATTTTCGTATTTGGACCGTATAAGTTGTAATCAAACCTCTTCGTCTATACTAAATGTACCTGGCTGGTTTTAATACCATTAAAAGTCAACATTCTGAAATACAATAAAATTAAAAAAAAAAACTGGTTCCCGGCATTTTTAATTGTTTTTGAGCTATCAAAATGGACGTGTGTGACGAAGAAATTCGGTACATTTTAAAGTTTTATTACAAAAAAAGGCAAAAATGCGACTAATGCCGCGAATAAAATTTGTGCGGTTTATGGACCTAATGCGGTATCAATAAGAGTAGCACAATTGTGGTTTAAGCGTTTTAAGTCTGGAAATTTTAGTGTGAAAGATGAGGTTCGCTCTGGACGCCCTGTTACTGATAAAATCAATGCCATCTATGAAAAAGTGGAGCAAGATCGACATATTAGTAGTTACGACATTGCTGAAAAACTGGATATTGATCACAAAACAGTGTTACGTCATTTACAAAAGTCTAGGTACAAGAAAAAGCTCGATATTTGGGTGCCACACGATCTCACTGAAAGAAACCTAATGCAACGTGTTTCAATTTGCGATTTATTGTTAAAACGAAATAAATCCGAACCATTTCTAAAACGGTTGATTACGGGTGATGAAAATTGGATTTCTTACGATAAGAACGTCCGAAAAAGATCGTGGTCGAAGCATGGACAAGCTCCACAGACAGTGGCAAAGCCGGGCTTAACTCGGAACAAAGTGATGCTGTGTGTATGGTGGGATTGGAAAGGAATTGTCCACTATGAGCTTTTGCCGCCGGGTAAAACTATCGATTCTGACCTCTACTGCCAGCAACTCATGAGATTAAAAGAAGCCGTTGAGAAAAACCGGCCGGAGTTAATAAACAGAAAGGGCGTAGTCTTTCATCATGATAACGCCAGACCGCACTCATCTATAGCCACCCAGCAAAAATTGAGAGAGCTTGGCTGGGATGTGTTGATGCATCCACCGTATAGCCCCGACCTTGCTCCATCGGATTTCCACCTGTTCCGGTCACTTCAGAATTCTTTAGGTAGCATAAAGTTAATATCAAGAGAACACTGTCAAAACTACCCGTCAGATTTCTTTAATCAAAAATCTCAGAATTTCTACAGCAATGGAATCATGGCACTACCCACAAGATGGCAACAAGTCATCGATCAAAACGGCATGTACATATTATAAATAAATAAAAAAATATAACTTCAAAAATTGTTTTTCCTTTGTACGAAAAATACGAAAATACTTTTGCCCCGACCTATATTATTGCCTCTCTGAGCCAAATTACACCCAAATATGTTTATTTTCCCCACACTTCCACATTCATTTCTTATTTTAAAGGAACTAATCAGGATAAATACTATTGTAGTGAGGTACCATTGTAACAGCTGATAGTTATACAGCTGATACTTATGAAACATATGTTGAATAATGCTCATTTTCCACTTATCTACAGGCCATTATTTTAACGATGCTATAAACTTAGATTTATGTTACATAAGTTCCACACCATTAACCCTAAGCCTAGATAATGGATCAAAACTCTAGTATATAAGCATAACATTTTTCTAATAAATATGACGGTTTATTCTCGACTCATGAGTTGTCATTTCAACGCAGCACCCTACACTTCAACTATTACGAGTTCTATGTAGGTACACTAAATGGTTAATTTTGCTACAAGTGTGGAAAAAAGTACACTCTAATCAAGATTTTTGTTTATTTATTAAGTAAAGTAAAAAGAAATAGTCCCACGAAACTGTATCAGCGACACGAGAGCCATATGTTTTATTTACTGCATTTTTAATGAAAATTACGATGTACAAGTTTGTAAAAAACTTTTTGTAACTTTGGGCGGGCTATTTAATCAATCCCTAGTTAACTGAACTTAGTAAAAAATTCAAAAATAGACCCGTAAATGTCACACGTTTTATTCATATTTAACCATTGGTTATGATATGATTCTTACTGCCGCACTCAGGGACGTCAATTAATTTTAAAGTTTCATTAATGTGGCTGCGTCTTATTCTATTGCTATAGCAAAGAAAGTGACAGCAGCTATTTTAATGAAACTTAAAACTTAATTGACGTCTCTGAGTGCGGCAGTTAACAGTTAGTAAAGTTGATCTAAGGATCAAAAAACTCCAAAAAACAAAGGAATACATCTGTGAACCTATTATTACGAGCCAGGTTTAGCGCCCGACATAATACAGGGTGTTTGGCACCTGGTTGGAAAAACGAAAACAGCGAAGAGGTGGAGCCATATGCTACTTACTTAGCCCTATAAATCTGGCCTAGGCCCCAAGGTTTAAATCTTCTTTCTGTGCCTCTCCAACTAGTGAAGGTTGGCAGTCAGCTCCGCATACTTTTCCCGGTCTTTGGCGAGGTTGAATAGCTCCGCGGCGCTTGTGATCGGATCGCCCCGTCACTTTCTTGCAAACTAGCTACGCGTCGAGAGCAAAAGGGATTGCAATAGACGAAGTTCGAATTTCGAAGTTCAGAGTAATGCCCCAGGTCCATTCCCGGATATTACACAGCCACGACTTCTTCCTACGGCCATCAGCCCTTTTCCCAGCCACTTTACCCATCATTATTAGTTGCAATAGTTCGTATCTAGAGTGCCTAAGCACATGACCAAGATAGGCAACTTTCCTTATTTGGTTTTCATGAGTTCGCGTTTCTTCCCAGCTCGACGTAGCACTTCCACATTAGTCACACGACTTGTCCAGCTGATGGCCAACATGCGCTATATACCCACACTTCAAACGCTTTCCACACGTTTTCTACAGGTTTAAATTATAATAAAATTAACAAAGTGCAAAGGTGGTAGTAAAATTGAAAAGAGCAATTGACAAAGGGAATAAAAAAGATACCAGGTTAATTAATTTTATCATTTTATTAATCATGTAGCATATGGCCTCACCTCTTAGCTGTTTCCATTTGTCCAACCATGAACACCCTGTATAAAAGCATCGCATTTATAACTAGAAAATGAACGCCACAGCCAGGTGCTGCCTATAGCCAAGTTTATTAACTATTTTATCGCTTTAATTAAAAAGAAATTATTTTTCGCGGAGGATTCCGCGTATAAATTACTACATTTACGTGCCTGTTACGAGCCGTTTCATAGCCTTACTCAGCTCCGGCTTTCGAAACGATCATAAAAGGGCAGTAATGAAATTGGACTCTTATTGATTTTGACAGATGTAAACAAAAACAATATCAGATTTCCGGTCAGGGCCCTTAGCCAAGATGCCCATCGCTAACTAGCGTTTGTATTCGTTTAGTTTTTAAACCAATCGCGTCACTGGTAGATCACGTGACTCTCCGTATGACGTGATCTACCAATGACGCGATTGGTTTAAAAACTAAACGAATAGAAACGCTAGTTAGCGATGGGCGTCTTGGCTAAGGGCCCAGTCAGTTTAGATAAATGTTCATTAAGAGTAGGCATGTATATTTTTTTTACTTGTAGTAGGTATAGTATTTGAAAGGGTAGTTTTTAACTCTTGGATATTATTATATTATTATACTTTTTGGTGTAAAGTTATTCTTTTTAAATGGCTGGCCGACCTGCTTTTAACTAAAAATTTAACTGCGCTAAATAGTATTGGTGGTTGGTTATTTAATTGTCTCCATTTATATTTTTTCATAATTTTCTTGTGTAAAAAAATGACGTTTTTTGTGAATTACTTTATAAACCTTTGAACATCTAAATAACTAAAAGTAAAAACCCGAATACAACTTCTGAAACATGGCAAAACCATAGCCGTTGCTTTATTTTAATAAGAAACCCTACAAAATGTCAGATCCTTCATTGTCGACTATTTCCCGCTTCATAATTATTCATCAGACGAGATTGGTTACGTCTCAGCACTAATTAACCCTGGTATCCATCATCGCGGCCATTTGTTTTGATCATCAGTTGGATCAGACTGTCGGCGGGCGGGGGGTTAGGCTTAGGCCTTATGTATAGCTTGGCTTAACTAAATGGACTTTACGTAGCCCTGTTCAGGACAGGCTTTAGGAAAGCGTCCTACTGAAAGGGAAGCGACGAGGATAGATTTTCGTACAAAATACTGTAGTTTAAAAAAAAAAAACCAATGAAAAGTTGCAAACTAAAAACCCGACTGCAATGGCGACTAGTATGACGCCCTCTTGCAGTTTTTATTGCGACAATTTTATTTAACGCGCGGGCGTCATAGGCTATATGACACTCGCACATTTTGATGAATTTCAGCGTAGTCAGTGGTTTATAATGTAATGTTGCTCTACCTCAAGCAAGATACTACTATATTTTAGCATAAAAGCACATAATATCTTAGATAATAAATTCGTGATATTCCTAAAATGTTATAAAAACGGTCACAGGCAACCTGCCTACTTTTTGACAATGGAGTTAAGAATTTGGAAAATATTCCTATTAAAAAATAATAGTCTTTGCTCTCCCCCTGTTATTACAGCAGAAAATGTAACTCCGTGTAATGTTTGCTTAGCGGTTATGAGTTTCAATATAAACCTATCAAAAGTTATTTATTACCAAACCGTGACTAAAAATATATTTAAACAGACAGCCAATATACTTACACACAATACCATATATGTACCTATATATATATATGTACCTAACTTAGGTTAAATTTTAAATCTACGCTCATTCTTATTTCACGCGGGCTCTCATGGGTCTCGCTACGCTCGGGCGCCGACATCTGACAGCCCTACATCACTTACCCTTTTAAACAGTTCTTGGGTTCCTTGGCGACGGAATCTACGCCGGCGGCTCACCTGCCTGCCAAATGGCTTTATTTAAGTTTATTTATTACAAACTCACTTGTCATAATTAATATTTGTTACTTTATTACCTTGTAATGTAACTTACTTTTAAGTATTATTGTATTCTATATTTGAAAAAATGACCTTCTGCTGGAGTTTCTTGCGGCGCTTCTTCTCCGCAATGATGGTCTTGTGCGAAGCGCTGGTAGATTCACTCTATATTACTGACGTGTAAAAGAGCCCGTATGTGGCCAATTTACTGAATAAATATTTTGACTTTGACTTTGACTTTGACTTTGACTTTGACTCTGGAAACTGTATGAGGAAATACGTTAACCAAATACAGAGCCTATATGTTTCACTGTCACTACCACACGAACTAGCCGTGTTGCCACACAGCAGGGTTTAGTGTGACTACCTACATTATTTTCATGGTCGTACATGCGTAGACAACTACGAGAACTAGATGCCATCACTGACATGGGCCAAGCGTTTGGTATCTTTAGACTGCAGATGTCCAAGGGTCTATGAGTCCACTTGTCCCCCGGGGGTCTGTGCTCGTTTGAATATATGTTGTCATTAAAAAAATATATAAGATATTTGAGTTTATCATCAAATTTAGTCTAATTATATGTGTAGTGTTTGTTACTACAGTAAAACAATAATTTGTATAAAAAAGATATTTATTCAGTAAGTAGGCCGCACGGGCACTTTTAACACGTCAAAGTCTACCAGTGCTTCCCAAGAGGAGACCACTGCTGAGAAGAAGCGCCGCAAGATACTCAAAAGTTATTATAAGTGCAAAATATTAACTATGTATTATAAAAAAGCCGGTCAAGTGCGAGTCGGACTCGCGCACCGAGGGTTCCGCACAAACTTGTAGGCATGTAAATAGTTCGTAAAACATGGGAATACAATATAAACAATGTCCAGTATAAACTGACACGCAATAAGTATGCACTTTAGTACTTAGTGAGTGTCAGCTTATACTGGGCACTTTTTTTTATGTGATGTAACTACAAATTAACGGGTTTCGGATTTTTTCCTTTACTTGTGCTATAAGACATAGCTTCTTGCAAAATTTCATGATTCTAAATCAACGGGAAGTACCCTATAGGTTGTGATTCCCTTGAGATTCCCTTCAATATGCGGCATAAACGGCCGTATCTTTTAGTTGCTTAGATGTTTGATTTTTTCACAGATCCAAGGGATTGCAGACTTAAGTATTTGATATGAATTTCAACTTGATACCTTCACGTGTTCCTGAGAAAAAGGGTCTTGACAGACACACAGACAGACAGACGGACAACAAAGTGATCCTATAAAGGTTCCGTTTTTTTTTTGAGGTACGGAACCCTAGAAATAACTGTACAACACCGTGAGTGCTAACTTTGGCTCGCACTTGACCGGTTCTCTTCGTTCACGCTCTTCGCGCTAAAAGGCGATGTGTTTACTCTTAATGCCGAGGTGTAATTACCAGGTACAGTCGACCGTGTAAATTTGTGTTAAACGGAAGCGAGCTGGGACGTGTGGCGCCGGCGTTGCGAGGGCGGGCTGTCAACATTTACAGAGCCTAAAACTTGATATCGCACCAGTTTTGCTGGAAATTTACAAAAGTTGGAACAGTGTGTCAATAAATGCATGTTTTCAGCGGTTACGATCGCAAACGGAGTTTCGTAGCCACACGGGCTTAGACTGCACGAGAAAATATTGAAGGGAATTTAATTATCTGCTCTTTCTCATTTAGAACTTATGTTGGTACACCTTGTTCAAACCTTTCATTCGGTAAAATGATTTTGTCTACTTCAAAAAAACCATACTGTGAAACATGTTGTTTTATGAGGGTTTTTTTTTTTATCATATATGGGTTTGCGTTTGACCTCAGTCTCATCTGATGTTAAGTGAAGACGAGGTCGAAGATGGTACACGCTTACCCAGAAAATGCCTATTCACTCTTGCCTTGAAAACACCAAGGTTATAGGGTTCTCAAAGGTGTCACAATTAATTCTTGCTCGTGCGTACCTATACATATAGGTACACTATCTCTGATTCTTGTCTATCACTGCCTACAATAACGCAATAGGGATCAATTTAATAAGTAATCTTACAAACAAACAACAAAACCACGCCGTGGCAACCTCTTTACCTAGTCTAAAGTAAAACTCTCTTTCCAACAGGATGCATCAGGCAAATGCATGGCGACGCAGAAGCACCTCGTGAAGGAGTGCCCCGAGATGCTGGCCATCGCGACCTGGACGGGGCAGGTGCCGCGGCGGCCGGCGCTGCCACCCGGCGCGCGGCTCTCGCAGCTCATGGCTCTGGGCTCGAGGCAGAGCCCGGGCCACGTGGTCTGGATGCTGGCCAAGTCCGACGAGGAGATGAAGTGAGTCACGTGACTGTCACCCGGCGGCAGGCTCGCAGCTCATGGCTCTGGGCTCGAGGCAGAGCCCGGGCCACGTGGTCTGGATGCTGGCCAAGTCCGACGAGGAGATGAAGTGAGTCACGTAGCTGTCACCCGGCGGCAGGCTCGCAGCTCATGGCTCTGGGCTCGAGGCAGAGCCCGGGCCACGTGGTCTGGATGCGGGCCAAGTCCGACGAGGAGATGAAGTGAGTCACGTAACTGTCACCCGGCGGCAGGCTCGCAGCTCATGGCTCTGGGCTCGAGGCAGAGCCCGGGCCACGTGGTCTGGATGCTGGCCAAGTCCGACGAGGAGATGAAGTGAGTCACGTGACTGTCACCCGGCGGCAGGCTCGCAGCTCATGGCTCTGGGCTCGAGGCAGAGCCCGGGCCACGTGGTCTGGATGCGGGCCAAGTCCGACGAGGAGATGAAGTGAGTCACGTAACTGTCACCCGGCGGCAGGCTCGCAGCTCATGGCTCTGGGCTCGAGGCAGAGCCCGGGCCACGTGGTCTGGATGCTGGCCAAGTCCGACGAGGAGATGAAGTGAGTCACGTAACTGTCACCCGGCGGCAGGCTCGCAGCTCATGGCTCTGGGCTCGAGGCAGAGCCCGGGCCACGTGGTCTGGATGCTGGCCAAATCCGACGAGGAGATGAAGTGAGTCACGTAACTGTCACCCGGCGGCAGGCTCGCAGCTCATGGCTCTGGGCTCGAGGCAGAGCCCGGGCCACGTGGTCTGGATGCTGGCCAAGTCCGACGAGGAGATGAAGTGAGTCATGTAGCTGTCACCCGGCGGCAGTCTTCAATCTCGGCATAGTCTGTCTAACACCCATGATACAAGTTAGCATCTTAATAAACGCCTATACACTGTAGCACCCTCAAGGCTTGTAACAATGTTTGTGGCAGTTAAAACATGACGTTAAAGCAACAAAGTACTTAAGTATATAGCTATTTATAATACTGACTGTTCAAGCTTAGACCTTAGTTTGGGGCTAGGTCAACTTTGTCCCCAGATTATCTCCCTCCCCTCATGTTTACAGGTCACACATCATTCTATATTGGAACGAACAGTCTTACTGCCGCACTCAGAGACGTCAATTAGTTTTTAAGTTCCATTAAAGCTGCTGCGTGTTATTTTATTGCTATAGTAAAGAAAGTGACAGCAGCAACTTTAATGAAACTTTAAAGTTAATTGACGTCTCTGAGTGCGGCCGTTATCCTCTACAACAGCCCCGGGGACCCTGGCTCCCGTGCCCAATAAAAGTGCCCAAGGGCCCGCCAGTGCCGCTCGCCGCGGCTTTTCCACAGTAATTTATTTCAATCTCTCACCAAGGCCATCTCGGATAGACGAGCGTTATACTATCCTATTGTTGCGTTTAAAATTTCGTGGAGGCTTCAAATTGGCGTTATTTCCCCGCTGAAACGCGATGCTGTCTCATTATTTATAATAATTGGTTGTAAGCGGATAAGAGTGGAATACGAAACGAGTGCGTCGCTGGCGTGGAAGGGAAAAAATTGGACGTAGGTTCTTTTGTTTTGAAGGATCTGTATGATCGGGGTGAAATTGAATTTACTCGTAATTTTAATGGTTTTCCGAGCCCGAGATTTTACACACGTTGGGTCTGTTCAACGATGTCCCGCTTTCCCTCTTTAATTTCTGTTTTTGAGTTAAATTAAATCCATACTATATTATAAATGCGAAAGTAATTCTGTCTATCTGTCTGTAACGCTTTCACGGCTAAACAACAGAACCGATTACGATTTTTGGTATGGAGATAGCCGAAGTTTCGAGAAAGGATATAGTCTACCCCGGGAAATTGGTCAGTTCCCGAGGGAGCAGTGATACTGCGTGGACGGAGTCACGGGTAAATGCTAGTTAAATTGTTAAAGTTCCTCTCCAAATTTAACTACTTATGGGTTCTTTGGGCATAAAGTTACAAAGTCGTAAGGTAAAGTAGTAACCGTACATTTTCACGTATTATTACTTTGATATCTTGCATGGTTCAGGAGATATAAATATAAACCGAAGCGAAATGAGCGATCGCTACTTTGTTCTAGAGTAAAATTGACTCGTAAATATACTATAGAAAAGAAAGAAAAAAAAAAGAAAAATATGTTTTTTTCGGTGCTAATTAAAATAACACAATGGAAAATAAAACACTAACATTTGAAAAAAAGAGGAGTAAACTTAATTTAATTAAAATTATACTAGCCTTGACGGTTTTCAGGGCCACCGGATTATTACTCGTATGTTATTATGTATTTTATACACCGTAGGTATAAAAGTTGCTCTTAACTACCTGCGTTCTTGTAATAAATATTTCAAGAAGCCTGTAACTGAATGTTTTAACCAGTGGCGATGCCAGCTTGTGTGCACTACACCATGTTACACCATGCCCACGGCGCCTGTCGCCACGCGATGGTTTCATACATTTAAGCCTGGACCACACCGGACGCATTGCGTAGACGTGCACGTGCGCTTTCGCGTTCCACTGCGTTGTATAGCTGCGTCCTCATGTGAGGATTCATACTATACAACGCAGTGGAACGCGAACGCGCACGTGCACGTCTACGAAACGCATCCGGTGTGGCCCAGGCATTAGCCGTCACGCGAGCGGGAGCATAATAATCAATCCTATACTAAATGTATGAAACCGATTTGCGTGGCGACACGCGGCGTGGGGCTAGTAAACGCGGCATTAACGTTTCACAACATGGCACAGTGTGCACGTGCCGTTGTAAAAATACCGGCGGCGCACGCGGCCGTCCATGGGGCGTCTGTTGCTTTTTTTTTTGCCTCAAAACAAGCGCGTATTAAGCGCGTCACACACGGAGCTATAATATAATTAATATAAATACTAAAATATATAGTATAGCAAGGCATCTTACGATGTATTCGTAGGTATATTTTCCGTACTAGTTGACAGAGTGTGTGGACGCAGTTATAATATATGCGTATAAATATATAATACTCGTATATGCTATAATATAGCTGCGTTTGAGGACTCTGTCGACTAGTACGGAAAATATATCGTAATATATCGTGCTATAATATATATTATAGATCCGTCTGTGACGCGCCTTACAAGCCCGTTTTAGAATCTGTGAGAGGCTAAACCGGACTTTCATTTTATGAAGTGTCAACAAAAAAAGTCAGTTGTTAGGATAGAAGGCAGTCTTGAGGGCCTTAAAGCCTCCCGTTGTTGGTAATAACGGTTTAATTAAAATATGCCAGCGGACAACCCGAGGTGCTAAAAACACTGGGAAAACAAAATTCGGCATAATGAGAACTCCCAAAACATTCATTAAGCGGGAAACAGGAATGTTTAATTAAAATATTACTTATTTTGTAATCATTTTATTTTTGTTACTGCTGCGAAGGGATTGGATGAACGCCATATCAAAAACGGTAAGTGATTATGATAATATTGTGATTTGTTAAAGTGTATCCCCCTTACTAATAAACGTTGAGTAACGGCTGAGTAGTTATACAATGCTTTGTCCTTATCTGTCAAATTTAAATGTCACAATGACAGATAAGGACAAAGCATTGTATAACTACTCAGCCGTTACTCAACGTTTATTAGTAAGGGGGTAAGTGTGTAAGTTTTATATAATGCTAGAATAAGTAGTGACATTGTTATATTTTTATTTAAAAAATGACTAACTGTTGAGTTTCTTGCGGCGCTTCTTCTCAGCAGTGGTCTCCTCTTGGGAAGCGCTGGTAGATTTTGACGTGTACGTGCCCGTGCGGCCTACTTACTGAATAAATATCTTTTATCTTTTTTATCTTTTGTGTAAAATGTAAAGTGTGTTTTAACAGTTCAATTTAGAGCTGAGTTTGGGACGGTCAATTTGTGTGAGTTTTATAAAAAAAAAAAAATATACGGAGAGATTTAAAATTGTGCCCTCTTGTTGTAACCTTTCTACAATCAATTGAAAACATCTGAAATCGAAACAGATACTTTATAACAACAGATGCTTTCTTCGGAAAGTTATACTTTAAAAAAAGTTTAAAAGTTTATTAAATATATATTTTGACGCCTCTGTTGAAAAATACGCCTTTTCGTAATAACGCGTAGATCAGAAAAAATATTGCGTGTTCGATACGCGCTTGGTCGTTTTTTCATATTTAATTATTTTTTACTAAATAATATCCGACACAGGTTTCGCTCGTTTATTATTGGTCAAGTTTAATCTTTAAATAATATAAAAGATAAAATATATTTATTCAGTAAGAAGGTCGCACGGGCACTTTTACACGTCAAAATCTACCAGCGCTTCCCAAGAGGAGACCACTGCTGAGAAGAAGCGCCGCAAGAAACTCAACAGTTAGTCATTTTTTAAATAAATCTTAAGACATTAATACTACTTATTCTATTTATTTCATGAAGCCCTTGAAATTAAAACGAGAGTACTCGAGCGTTCTAGCGCCTCTTAAGTCTTTTAGTAATCAGCAAACCGTGGCTCGAGTGTAAAAGGGGATAACCCGACTTAGCTGGTAATAACACAGGGATAAATCATTATACAGCGTATAATACTTATACCCTCTTTCACTTGAACCTCAGAATACTTGTGACCTTTTAGACTGGAACCAGTTTTAGTGCTTCAACCTTGAGTCTAGGGTAGACTCTTTAACACGTGTTCTATTCTAAAGCGTTACCTGCATAGCATCTTTATCACTACCCTGACCCCTGGCCCCCTAGCATGCATGCACGAGATAAAATTTGACAGGTGCTAGGGAAATCAATACATCTATTCCATATTCTAACGTTAGACGTAACGCTTAAGTTTTAAAACAAAAGTTCGATAAAATCGCTATAAAATTGAAAATCGCTATAGTCGCTTAGTAATAAAAAGTAATAAGTCAGTACGAGACACATTTATTTTTAAACTTGAGCGTTAAGTCTTACGTTAGAATATGGAAAAGATGTAAATCCCTAGCACCTGTCTAATTTTATCTCGTTCATGCATGTTAAGCCCGCTCGGTTAACGCCTCGATGGTTTTACTTCAACTCCAGTCAGTCGCGTTAAATGAACATGCATTTAAGTCTAGATATTGCAGTTTTGAGATCCCAAAAGAGTACCCGTCAGACCACTATTCTATTTACCATTAAGTAGTACCTATGTGTGCTCGTTCGCCTTCTATGTCATATAATAATAATAATAATAATATACGTCCCACTGCTGGGCACAGCACACACTCACAATGAGAGGGTTGGGGCTATAGTTCCCACGCGGACCCAGTGCGGATTGGGAGCTTCGCATTCGCACACATCGTCTAATTGCTTTGCAGGTGTGTGCAGGTAACCTCACGATGTTTTCCTTTACCGAAAAGCTCATGGTTTTACAAATTATATTTCGCACATAAATTCCGAGAAACGTAGTAAAAAAAAACGAAACGTTTGAACCCTGATTCCAGCTGCCGCCGCCGCCGCACATCGAGCTGGTGATGTCGATGCCGTACCTCCGCACCGCCTTCAAGAAACCCACGGTTAGGGTCAGACGTGAGTACAAATTTAATATGTTATTAAATGTAATTTTTAAACCCCAACCTAGAAAGGGGGGGATATATGTGGGTTATTTGTCGCAATTTAACTTTGTACTCCTCGCTTTGCTTGTCGTTTTACGTAACATGTCGTTTATAATGTATTTTCTGGATTTCAGTATTTTCTGTTCCGGTTCAAATCCATTTTTTTATTTCAATGTATTTTACTGGTGTTTTTATGAAAATTGGTTGGTGGTCAGTCAAGGGTTAGCTATGAAACCGAGCGTCTATTTTTTATTATTTTTTGTTTCGTACTATTTTATATGCGTTTTTATTTTAATCCTCATTAAAATAAAATATTAACAGTTTCGAAAAAAAAGCGGTTTTCCAAATGATATGTATGTGAAATGAATCAGTTGGTAAACATTAGTGCACCGTTTTCATTACTCTAAAGCGTAGAGATATCGACCCACATCACGTAATGATTAAGGTGCTTATCGTATAACGGATCGCGACAAATCCATGCGCAGAAAAAATAAACGAAATAATAAATTACCTTTTTGAAATCGGTGATCCGTGACGTCGATAATTCAGTTTTCGGCTCAAACAGGACCGATCCGAGCTCCACATTAATCAGCCGGCGAAGGACTAGAAATCACAAAAATACAGACAAGCAAATTTAAGTTTAATTTCCTGTAGGTAAGGGTGCGAATTGAGTTATGAAGACATGGGGCCGGGTCCGACCGCTCCGTCTAGGTACATTTGATTTTGATCACGTTGGGACTTTGATATTAGTAAAACTGACAATAATTTAAACGCAAACCACTTAAGCTACGTAAGTTTTTAGTACATGTTTGGTACATATATTTTTCATTACCTTTAATGCAGATACCTACCTAGAAAATATTAGTCTGACAAGTTTGTGAAAAGTTTACGCGGTGATCCGACGATATGTTGTGTAACAATAGAATCCGGTGTCGCGGCAGACACCACCGGCAGATACCCATCGATCAAGGCTGGTGGGGAACTGCTCAAATTGGAGATGGCTCCCACTGCAGGGGGACAATTCAGGCTGTTATTATATATTACTCGAGGATCATTGTCCCGACAGTTGTTTCGGCGAACGGTCTCATAGCGAAGTCTCGACCAACATCTCTAGACTCTCGCTAGATGGCTGGATCAAGGGTCAGATGCAGAAAGCAGTACTTCTTGTCAGGAGGTTCTCTCTGCAGCCCTAACCACCGGTAGCTTGAGCCCTGCCCCGCTGCCGGCAGCACCCATAGATTATTTATATATTTATTTTCGTATTTGTACTATTTTATTACTTTTCTATGAATATTGTAAGAGATATAAGCTAATGAAATAAAATAAATATCGAAAACAATACTTAGAGCGGTTTCGCACTACGTCTGATCCGAATCCGAGAATGTCGGTCCGAAGTACAAGTATAATTTGTATGAGAAATCGGATGACGGAATTCGGATCTAGGACGCAATCTCTCATACAAATAGTAATACTGCTACTTCGGACCGAACATTTCTCGGATACGGATTGGAGGCAGTGCGCAAATGCTCTTACACGTTTAGGTATTTTAGCCATCAGTTAATTTGACTTCACCTAAAGAGTCAGTACAAGCAAAACGCCTGAAAAGTTTAGCAAAATAAAAAACGTCTAAGGTTATAGATTTTTGTTCCCAATAAAGGGATTCGTATAAAAATCGCGTCGCGCCGAGAGCAGCCTCCATTTGTCCGCCGTCTCATTTGTTTCCATATTCCTCCAGTATTTTCCGTATTATCTTTCAACCTGCCATTTAAAAAGGCCTCGACTGTTTATACTTAATTTTACTTGCATAATCATAATGTAGAAAATGGTTTCTTTATTTTCGGTAGTTATTCTTCCTTTCCTCTACATTCTTTATTTTCCTTTTGTTGCGTCTTTGTTTTTTTAAATATATTTGATCTTTATGGACAGCGTCAGGCAAAGTAACCTGCATTTTAATCTTAAAAATGTATCTTAAAGTCCGTTTGGTCTTTATTCTCCGGGATAAAATATACTTACTCTATATTGGTTTCTGAGGTATAAACTATCTCCGTACCAAATTTTGCGAAGTAAATTGAAGGCTCATGAGTCGTTATTATGGTGTAAATTACCAGAATATGGCGATTACACTGGCGAGCTGAAAAAACGGGACTGTTTATAAAAAAAAACAGTACAACATGATCTATTTTTCCTTCACTTTAAAAAACTTAATACCATAAGCTTAAACGACTTCCCTTTTTAATACACGTAAACACCTACATTTTTCCGCAGCTTGGTATAAAATAATGAGAAAAGTATTCGGGCTTTTAAATAATGCAGGAGGGTTAGATTAGACAGGGAAGATGTGTTTAATGAATTCTTAATTAGACGCGATACAGCGGGAATCTTCCATGAGCCCGGATGGGGCGAGATTTTTGACCCAAAAAACACCCTGTAGATTTTTTAGATTGTTGATTTTAAGGGCCTGTTTCACAAACGACAGTTAAATTTAACTGTCCGTTAAAGATAGCCCTCTTCCATTATATTTTCAAGTGTAAGAAAGGAAAAGGGCTTATTTGACAGGTATGCTTGTGAAACAGGCGGCAAGAATTTTGAGCTGTGTCAATTTCAGTGATTTGGTGATAATAGTAAATTGTATAACAAGTACATAAAACGCACCATTTTACGCGAGACGTTTACCCATCCAAGCGAGCTTGCGGGATATAAAGTCGAGTGTTAAATGGGTTTTATGGACGAGTTGTACACTCTACTTTTCACTTCGATTGCGAGGAAATGAAACAGCAACATGATAAAAATAATAATAATAATAATAAATGCGACGAAATAAAAATTATAAGTTTATTTCATGAAGCTTTATTGTGTACTTTGGCTGTTGGTATCCTTGCCTTGGTCTTAGAATACTAACGAAACGAAATAAAATAAAGAGGTGAAGTTAAAGTCGTTCGTGTGGCTGTTGGACCGATTGCCTAGGTCTTCGACGAAGATTTTACTTTATGCACTAGAGCATAAGAAGCGACTTTATGTCGCCTAAGACGAACTTTTAGAGCATGAGAAGTGAAAAATATTAAAGTGGTTTTGTTTTTCGGTAATTTTAAAGCTTTTTCTGTGTTCATTTCAAGCAGTTTAATATAGGCAGGGACGTGAAAGGACCGGCTGTTATGCACACACTGGTTTATTAAAGATCAAGCGACAGGGATGGGCGCTCTTACGCACACATACATAACAATGACCAGCCCTTACCAACAGATTACGTGGCTATCAATTAAACCACAGTACGTTCGTGCGATTCCCTTCCTATAAATTATTCAAAACAAAACGCTGTTCCTAAAATCCAAAATTACGCGTATTACAACAGCTCCAATAATCCAATAACAAACTTAATTAACTTACTGGCAGCCCTAACTAACTAGGGTTGCCACAACCACGGAGTATCAGGAATATATGCAAACGAGTTGTAACGCTTATCGAGCCTCGGCTAAATTAATCCTGCATAAATTAGTTAAGTTTCACGTGCCTTATTGTGGGATTAAGGTTGTCGGCGCTGGAGGTAAACTGTTTGAGGAGATAAACTGATGCTGCTTAGGAAAAAGGGAACATGTACAATTTAATAACCGAAGCATATTAAACGCTCTGTGGTTGTGTACAAAGTCGTATATACAATACAGTTATTAATGTAAATGTGGCCTTATCATTATGAGTGGAACTGGAGACGAAGGTTCTGTGATTGCATATTCATCAGTGCAGGACTGCGAGCGACGGCGTGACAAATTGTTTGTGTTTATGGCTCTTGCTTTTGCATAATAAAGTTAGAATGGTAAGGGCTTGTTGCGTCGAAAATGTACGGGAAAATCTGAAATAGGATAGATTTGTAGGTGGTAGGAGGTCGCAGCGTGCGGCCGCTATAGCTCGACCGCCATATGGGTGGTTCTCCCATGATAAGAGGGTCGCGGGGCGGGCGGGTGTGCAGCGCACGCGTACTCACTGCATTATACTGTTTTCAATCCATGACGCCCCGCCCTACTACTACAACTTGACTGGCGGCGTATGCCGTCATGCTCTGAAATTGATCAAGGTATCGGCACGAAAGTTGAATTTATATTTAGCGTTAGAGTGACGCTGCGTCATGTCATTTGCTAACAATGGAATTAAAAAAAAATACATTATTCACAACATCACGCTGAAAAAACAACGCAAATAAGGAAAGGGGACGACGGGTTTAGTAGCAATTGTTGCGAAACGGTCCCAACTCAGCATGTGCTGGCTGTGAAGCCAACATTGGTCTGTAAAAACTGAAAATACGGCAGGTGACACAAACATTATGGTACTCGTACATACGGTATTTTTTCGGTAGTAGTACAAAAATACACAAAACAGTAATTATCCCGTTGTTTCTTACTGCCATCACTACCTAAATGGATATCCATTAATCAGGAAATCCGAGACGATTAACAATGTCCTTAATGTACCTGAGTTCAACTAGTGGGCCGACCGCGGGGGTATTACTCCGGCCGCCGCCAACTGCGGCCACAATGCTGAACCTGACACAGCGTAATGATAGTTTTGCAATCGATTAGAACTAAGTTAACATTTGCAAGAGTTAATTTACATCTCCCTTATTAAATAGATAACAACCCCCGACAAAGTTGGGACCCTTCTTTCATATTTTCACCAAAGAAGCTAAGAATACTCGATCAAGTCATCTTTCAAACAAAAAAAACTAAATCATAATTGGTATATCCGTTTCGGAGCTACGTTGTCATAGAGAGATACACAGAAACATAGATACAAAAACACATAGATACACCGACACACAGATACACAGACACACAGACACACAGATACACAGATACACAGACACACAGATACATATACACACAGACACACTGACACACCGACACACAGATACACAGACACACAGACACACAGATACATATACACACAGACATACAGATACACAGACACACAGATACACAGACACACAGATACACAGACACACAGATACACAGACATACAGATACACTGACATACAGATACACTGACATACAGATACACTGACAAACAGATACACTGACACACAGATACACTGACACACAGATACCCAGACACACAGATACATATACACACAGACACACAGATACACAGACGCACAGACACACAGATACATATACACACAGACATACAGATACACAGACACACAGACACACAGATACACAGACACACAGATACACAGACACACAGATACACAGACACACAGATACACAGACACACAGATACACAGACATACATATACACTGACATACAGTTACACTGACATACAGATACACTGACATACAGATACACTGATACACTGACACACAGATACACTGACACACAGATACACAGATACACAGATAGATAATGTGCCTAAAATATTTTGATGTATTTGAGAAGTTCTATAAAAAGTGGTACTTTCTTAAATAACTTATAGAAATGCACAGTACGACGACACATACAAAGTGTAGGATTTGTCGTCCATATCAGGTATAACTAACCTTTAAAACGAACAAAACAATGAATACCTAGAGCTAAAAACGTCAAATTCATTGACGTTTGATTAATAATCTAGATTCCCTAAGTATCGACGGGCGAGCGACGTCGGGCGACTTACACAATGCGGCTCGCCCGAGTTCGCCAACTTGTAATGCGTCAGCTATGTCGTCCCGAACAATGCTTCATGGATATAACTACAAAATTACAGTACATTAGTAGGTATATGGGATGTGCATGTATGGGATAAGCATGTGATCAACTGCAGAGGTGGTTTTCGTGTAACGGGTTGCTTCTGAATACTACGAAATCCAACATTATGTTTTTCTCTGGACATAGTATTGCTGTTCCTCCGTGCGTTGCGAACGGTCCGATGCCTGTATGCGATGAATGTAGGTTTCTCGGCTTCACCCTGGACTCGAATCTTAATTGGAAGTGCCATGTTGACAATTTGTGTGCTAGATTGAGTAGTGCAGTCTTTGCGCTGCGAAAGCTGAAACTGCTTATATCTGATGATGCCCTAAAACAAGTATATTTTGCATACTTTCACTCACTGATGTCGTACGGCGTACTCTTATGGGGAAACTCTACGGATGCCAACAGGGTAATGCTTATGCAAAAACGTGCCGTACGCACATTAGTTGGGGCGAAACCTAGGGACTCTTGCCGGGGCATTTTCCGAACGCATCGCATAATGACGCACTACTCACTCTATTTATTTGAAATAATAATGTTTGTCCGAACAAATATTTCTTCCTTCACGACGGTGAATGTTGTGGCAAACAACTCCGCCATACTGCGCGTTTGAGAACGGTTCCTCGTCGCAGGCACTTGCAGGTAAGAACCCGCGCGTCATCGGTCCCACCTACTACGAGCATCTACCCGCCGATCTCAAACGCGAACCATCTGACGAAACGTTTAGGCGCCGGCTGAGAAATCTTTTGTTGGATAATCCACTTTATTCTGTTAATGAGTATACAGAACTTGACATATAAATAATATTGACATTTAATGTATTTTGTGTTGACTTTCATTGTTGTTATATGTTGTTATTCCTGATTTCTTTACTGACCACGTATTTATATCATGATGTTATGACGATCCTTAATGGAGATATACTTATAAGATGACATTAACATGGAGGTTAAATAATTCAAATTTTATATTTTTGTATTTTCATAATTAATGTGTAATTTCTACTTCTGACGATCTCAATATAATAACTTGTAATTTGACATGAAGTGCAATTTATACTGTAATTTATATTGAGTAATAAAATCTGAAACTGAAACTGAATGTATGCGAACTTGGAACAGGAACCATCAAAATTGGACAGTTTCTCAGAAACTATTAATTTTAACCCAACCGCGGGTTTAACATGCTTGGACGAGATAAAATTGACAGGTGCCAGGGAAATGAATACATCTATTCCATATTCTGACGTAAGATACTTTTATTTTAAACCTTAAGCGTTAAAGGTTTAAAATAAAAGTGTCTCGTTCTGACTTTTATTACCATTTATTACTATATCAATTTTCACTTATTTATAGCGATTTTATCAAGTCGGGACACTTTTATTTTAAACCTTAAGCGTTAAGTCTTACTTTAGTATATGGAATAGATTCATCCCTAGCACCTGTCAAATTTTATCTCGTGTATGCATGCTAGCCCGCAGCGTTGTATAAACAAACAAACTCGTAAAAACGTCACAGTGACACCGGACATTGTGATGGTCCGCCTCCTTCTCCACCAGAGCGCCTCGTCTCGTGATCGCTTGTCTAGTATATTTTTATTCAATAATGCAATATAAAATTATATTTTGGTAGTGAATGCTCAGTTAAATTCTGAGTTATATGAGGAATCAATAGTCCATCCGGTAATTTTTATGATTTAGTTCGATTAATGTGCATCTAGCCTTTTCAGAATCTGACTACAGCTGAACGACTTTCCTGAAGTGTGTCTCTCTGACCTTAGCATCCTGTAGACTCGGTCGTGAGGGTTCGATCTATCCTGTAAGACTCAATCGAACGAGCTGTCTTTGAATATATATATGCTCGAGCTTTGTTATTTTTTTGTATAGTTTATTTGCGCTTATATTATTCTTTTAGTTGTCTGGATGGCCATCCAGATCTCAAAGATTCAGCTCGGAAAGACAACAGTAGAAAGGTTCTGTTAGGATTTGATGTGTATTGACAAAGGCGGTCAATGATAAGAGATGTCTCTTATAATCTTTTATAATAAATGGTTTGAAGAGCCGGATGAACTTAAAGAAACCTTGTATATGTATCAATCAACAATACCTTTGTTGTTGACTCGAAGGACACTGAGTGCGTTCTCTCGAAATGATTATAATATGCAACTGAGACAATTTAGTTTATAATTATTGTAATGTCTGAATGCAAATAATTATGATTTCGTTAGAATTGGTTATCGAGTGGGATAATTAATTTATTAGGGTGATAATTGAAAAATGCACGTAAAGGAATTAGTATTTATTGATTTAATTCCTTATTTGTTTAGTTTTGATTTTTAATTGAAACTCTGTATAGATTTAATCAATAAAGTCGGCTTAATGACTTTATTGACCCTTGATTTTGTTCCTAGGCCCAAAACAATTATGAATGAAAGGGAAAACTCGAATCAAGGAAAATATAAAAAACCCTTCCTGGCCAATTTCTTAGAATTAATGTAATAATTCTTAAAGTATAACTTTACGTACTATTAATTAATAACAAGTGGGATTTTCTCCAATACAATATCTTGCTTACACAATTCGAGAAGAAATCAATTAATTAGTCAAATAATAATGAACCCTGCTTTACGCAAATATTCCTGTACAATTTAATCTGAGGTGCCAATTATGTAAGATTATAATTATGGGCACATTTTAAATAATCTTTATTTAAAATTGCGTAATTCAGTCTCAATCATACACAATTAAATCAATTGCGGAACGTGATTAAACTCTGATATATTTAAAACTTTACTTGAACTTTTGTGCCAAAGCACTTAGAGTATTTGCTTATCACTTTTAATTGCAAACTATATTTTATTCACGTTCCCCAGAATAAAAGGTTAACTTAACTTTGAACTCTCCTTTCCCGTCACACCTCATGGATCTTAAATCGGCAATCGCTCCACACCTCGCTCTTGCTTACAAAATTCGCTTAACTCTCTTATGCACTTTTATTAGTTATATCAAGATAATCTTATTTATGGACCGTCGTCTCATAGCAGTGTTAAAATCGAAGTGAATTCCCGTGCAAACTTATGGTCTAACTTTCATCCAGAGGCCTCTGAATATATCTTAACCTAATTAGACTTCTTATTTTAGACCTTATCATTAGCATCAGAATACATATTTCTGACTGTCGTCTCCTTCCTTTCGTTTGTTTTGCGCGAACGTGATTGGCCCTGATGGGTCTAAGACACCATCCCTTTCTCGTCCAAAGCTCACCCGCGCACTCTCCCCGCCGTCGTCTGTGCGTGACGCTGTGGATGGAAAATTCCCAAAGCGTAACTGTTTGTCAAAGCAAAGCTCGCTGTTATGGTCTAGGTTTACAGTATAGTTCAGCTTGTAGAACTAACAAGCAATTAAGACCTTATTTAGATTGGTCAATTTATATTCTCTGGCTGCTGCACTTTAAACATCTGTTAGTAATAGAGTTTTGTGGCTTTTATCTAAAGAAGACAAATGGCCCTCTTCGACTTATTTTAGCAAGGCAAAAAACCCTGTTATTTGCTTTCGAAACCAGGAATGTTTTCCAAGTGTTTTGGTATTTAAAATATCTTTCATATATTTGTGATCAAATGAATTTGGCTAAATGTCATCCCATTACAACATAGGTACCCCAGCCTAACATGACCTCAATAAAAGTCGCGTGGTTTTCAAGCTATACCAGTTTAAAGTTTGTTCTGGCAAATAACTTTAAACTGGCAAATGTTGAAAACCATGCGATTTTTACTGAGGTCATGTTAGGCTGGTTCTGTGTGGGGATGATGCGTAACGCATTTCCACTCCGTTAAAAAAAGGCTGGTCTTAAGCTCATCGTCATCTCATTATTTACTGCCTTGTTTATCATATCACTCTTCACACAATCCATCCATCTCTTTTTTGGACACTATAGCTCTCCACATTCATATCTACTTAAAACCCTCCTCATATGACTCTCATCCCTCCTCATATGACTCTCATCCCTCCTCATATGACTCTCATCCCTCCTCATATGACTCTCATCCCTCCTCATATGACTCTCATCCCTCCTCATATGACTCTCAACCCTCCTCATGACATAACATGACCTTTCATTTTTTCTCTGAGCATCGCCACGTTCTAACTTCCTCTTACATACTCGTTCCATCCTACCTTGCATTCATTCATACAAAAATGAACTTATACGCTCCTAAAATACGCCTAATCTAAAATGAGCTTGAATTTAAGTGAGTCAAATTTCCATTTTTCATTTCACTTCGCTCCAAGACAAGTCCTACTTAAGTCATTCTAAAAGATTGACGATGAAGTCCCCTTGTTTGTACTAAGACGAATGAGACGAAGTTGTTTGTATACGCGTATATGGTAGAATTACGGCGAATTCAAGGTCCTTCGGGAACTCGTAAATATATTAAGCGGCCATGTTGTTTTAGGAAGCGCATCGCGGTAATCCCGGACCACACTGACGCGTGGAATCCGGACCCTCATCCCGACATAACTGTCGCTAACTGTTAGTGGTTAATGTTGACTTTGTTCCTTAAGTATTGCAGGGTACGGAGAAGTAAATCATAGAGGAAGGGTGGGTAATGATAGTAATGGGCTCATTACATTATTAAATTTTTAGGATCCTACGTAGGATCCTATTAAATCAGTTGTTAACTGTTCTAACTATAAAAAATCGAATCTTAAATAGGTGGAGTTCAAAAAGTTGCGCATGCTAACGCTAACTCACTTAATAAAATTTTCTTTGAACTTTTTTTTCTTGGAACTTTATTCGCCTTCTTTATTTGTATTGTTAACTACGTTAAACTATTCGCTAATTGGGTCCAACTTTTTGAAACTTACCCAATTACAGATTTCCAAGTAGGTATGTACCTACCTACATAGTGAAGTAGAGCTAATAAATAAAGCACTTGCTTCGGAGCAGGTTTAAAAATACATTTTACGATTATAAGGACTTTTTCAAACTCAAATTCTTAAAAGTAATATGCTACAAAGAAAAAACACAACAAATGTCTAAAATATATCGCAAACGGCTCATTGAAAGGGTCCTCATTGAAGGCAGACTTAAGTAACAGGTTTAACAGGTTAACCCTCTCCTCTATTAGGGAAAATCGATTGACAGGAAAGGGACAAAAAGGAGGTTTTATGTTGTTTACGCTCGTCTCACTAAGCCGGCGAACCGTTGAGACTGCGGACGGTCTTATATTCTTAAGGTTTTTTTCGAGACTATCTATAAAAGGTCACAGTCGGGACTCGTTATTCCTGATTTTTATTTCAGATGAGAAAATTAATATTATGAGGTCATTTAGGGATCTAAAACTGTGTCGTCAATTTTTATTTATTTCAGTAATCGTTATTATAATCTAGAATTGGCTGACAACACAACGACATAATTATTAATTATTATTAGTTTTTAAACCAATCGCGTCATTGGTAAATCACGTGAGTCACGTGATCTACCACTGACGCGATTGGTTTAAAAACGAAACGAATAGAAACGCTAGTTAGCGATGGGCATCTTGGCTAAGGGCTCTGGGCTCTTATGTTTGTTGTCCAGTGAGAACACACTTGCCTGTGATTTCTTGGTCGAAGAGAGAAAATAGGTAGTTGTGCTAGCCATATTACTACATCTATAGGTATAGTATATATAAAAATGAATCCCCATTTCCCTTGGTCACGGCATCACGCGTGAGCGGCTGGACTGATTTCGCTAATTCTTTTTTTGTTGTGTTTTTTATTGTCAGGAGAAGGTTCTTATAAAGAGAAAAATTGGATATTTAAACTTAAAGGGGGGGAAATGGAGGGGGAATTTTAACCGAAGCGAAGCGAGGGTGGATCGCTAGTTCACACTATAAACAGACTGTAAAAAATCTTCGAATAATAATAAAATATTTCGTGTGGTTTATATATGTAATAATATTTATGTGTGTGGCGCGAGCTAACACTACGCAGCTCTAAAATTAAAGTGACCTAATACAAAATGTTAAGTTTTCTACATCGACTCATAAAATTATTATTATAGAGACCTAATTCAAAATCTAAAAATAATTTGGAATCAGATCACTTTAATTCTAAAGGTGCGACTAATCATGAATTAAGTCGACGTCGCACCCCCTGCGTGTTTGTAGGTACCGAACTCGATCTCCTAAAGAGCCGGAGCTGCACTAGTCGTCTGTATATACTATACGGCACAGTATAATACAGCTCGTCTGAACGCGTGACGTTGCCTGTGACGTCATTAGGCTAGGTGAAGCAACTCTACGCGTCTCAGCGCACTGTTCAATTCAAGAGTTCATTCAGACTGCACTACATGACGGCTAACACAAGTCGTCACCGCGACCTCCATGTCCCACGGATATCCCTTTCTAGCTAGTCTGTAACGATTTATCGCGATAGAGATACACTATAAGCGAGAAAATACAACATATGCTGCTCAGGACCTATATTATTATGAGAACTCGTACGCGCAATAAAAGCCAAGTGTCGTATGTTTTTTATAACTTTCGCATAATTTAATGTTGAGCGTGCCGCAGCGAGAATGGGGTTGAAAGCTCTGAAACAAAGCATCCTAAGTATAGTTTTGCGTATTTTATTGGGATGTTTAAGTAATCGTCATGAACGATGGTACATTGCGGTACAATGTACGACCCATCATAGAACTGGGTCACAATGACTTATAAAACAATTTGTTTGACACTTCTCACGATTCGATTGACACGACGATGTGACACAGTGGATCATTTTGCAGATAGTACAAAAAAGCCGGTCAAGTGCGAGTCGGACTCGCGCACCGAGGGTTCCGCACAAACTTGTAGGCATGTAAACAGTTCGTAAATCACGGGAATACAATATAAACGAGTCCAGTATAAACTGACATGCAATAAGTATGCACTTTCGTACTTGTGATGTGATGTGATATTTCGGGTTCCGTTTTTTTCATTTGAGGTACGGAACCCTAAAAATAGTAGGATTCAACGAGCAACGAATACTAAACAAATAACGTTAAAAATTACCTATCGGTATTTAAGCTCGTCTCATTACGTAGCCATTCAAGACCTTAGAAAATGAATTCCTTTCTGACTCTATCCTTCCGGCTTCCAGCAGCAACATCATCGGAGATGTACAATCGGAACGGGCGCGGCGCGTCCGGCGCGCTGGACAGCCGCGGGCTGGTGGCCGTGATCAAGAGACAGGTGCCGTTGGCGGGGCAGCTGGGCCACGAGCTGGCTTGGGGCCAGGGCTGGGGCTGGGTCACGCTGCCCAACGGCGTGTGGAGCGGACGTGAGTATAACAAGCACTACATGTGGACAGCCGAGGGTCGGTGGCCGTTATCAAGCGACAGGTGCCACTGGCGGGGCAGCTGGGCCACGAGCTGCCTCTCAATTGCGTGTGTTCTCTCTCTAACTCCTGAGCTTCGAGTATTATTCTTTTTACACAGCGATACTGTCAGTTTTCCTTATGTTACTTATCTACTGTGTGCTCTACGCTATACCAAGTTCTTCAGGACTACACTCACCACCAGGGATGAAAAGTTATTCCTATCCCTTTGTCTTCGGGTGACCTTCTCTTTATCCTCATCAGTCAGCATTTACATTCCAAAAAGCAAATTAGCTACTGCTAGTAAATGAGAACAGTATCCTTACCACCGGTCCTGTCTCGGTTTCAGGGCTTACATGGTCGCAGGATGGAGACGACTTCGCCCTCCACGCGATGCCCATCATGCACCACACCAACGTGTCCCAGGCCTGCTCCATGCTGGACGGAGTTACAGCATACGAGGCCTCCGCCTACGACCAGGCGCTCTCCGAGTACGACGACTCTGGCACCAGCGACGATTGGGACATGGGCGTCGACTGTGGGGACTTCATGATGTAAATTGATGTCGTGGCCACGTTATTACTCTCCAATTTAATAGACCTTCGGGTTTATATGTGATGCTGATGTATTGACCACACATGGAGTGCAGCATAGCTAGTATGACTGTAGCCAATCAGTGAAAAGCGTTTTTGAAAAGCGAAGGTTACATTTTTGTATCACGCATAATATTGACGCATTTGTGAGTGCGGCCTTGGATTTGGATCCAGTTTCATTGACGTACTGACGTGGCCAGGACATAAATTGATAATATAAAAAAAAAATTAGGAACCTTTTTTTATGTGCCAAATGATTTGTCCAAGTTGTTCCAAGGATATACATATTATTTCTAGATATAGAAATGACTGCCAATGATACCAAGTAAGTGCGATAATGTCTGAATAGGTCAAGCGTTATTTCTGCTTTAGAAGGATAACTGATTACTTTCAAACGGAACAGGGCGAATGTCTGATACAGACTATATGGTAACACACACAAAGTGAATTTTAGTGTAATTATTTGGCATTGTAACCCCCCACAAGTATCTTATAGTACATACCATAAACGTTAAGTAATAAATTGATATTTGTCGTGACCCCTTTTGGATAGAACTCCTCTCGACATGTAGGTTATGTTATTTTACTGATGGAGACTCGGTGGTAGTACGTAATAAAGTTCCACAAAATTACCAATTATATTAAATTAAAAATGTTTTCTTACTGCAAACTTTGAAGCATTGTCGTTGAACACAATATTTTTGCAAGTGAATTTGGATCGTTTTTGTATTTCTTGCACACGTATTTTATACAATTTACATGGATACTTTACTGCTCAAAATTGGATGAGTGTTGTGCTGGTCACACGAGTAAATGTTAATGTGCCAATTATGATCAAACTGTGTGTTCTTATGAACGTTTCGATGCGAAACGATGAGTCACTCGTACCTTCTCATACTGATTATCGATGTATAGGTGTACTGTTCTATATCGGTGTAAGATTCAATATTTACTAAGGACTCATTCTTTGAGAAGCTGAGCGTGTATATCATTTAAAGCCGCGACTAGCACAACTTATACGTAAACGTTGGTGACGCATGTAGCGACAAATGAAAAATCTACTAAAATAACAATAATAATATCATAAACGCGTTGAATATAATGCGTTTAGCTCAACTGTTAAATATATTGGCAGATTATGCAGGTAGAAATAGGTTATTTAAAAGCGTTCAGAATTAATTTTCTGTAACACCGAGCTCATACGCCAACTTATACGTAATATAGTACCTACTTATTTAATTTTTAACTAAACACGCTTCGCTTTTCAATCAATGTATTAGTAAGGGGATTTAATTTAATGAACATCGGATAGTATTTAAAACACATGAATACATACAGCTATGGAGATGTGAAAAAGACAATATTTAATATTGTATGCGTAAGTAAAAATGCTACTGTTTTTTTGTAAATTAAAGGACAGTTTCGAATACAGTCATAAACATGATAGAGGTACGTTTAAGTACTGTTCATCATTTGCTAATAGGGGCCTGCTTTGCTTGGGATTAACGAAAGCTAGCGACTGTTGAAATATTCACGAGTATGAAATTACATAGTCGAACGCACGACAGCTTACGTGAATTCTGATTATACGAGTACAAATGCTTTGATTTCTGCAATTGTCAACGTTCGCGAAATGCCATTGCCTTGCTTGGCCCACAGATCCCCGCGCTCGAAACTTTTCGATGCCCGCTTCACGTCTTCATGGCTGTGGCCTTAGTTGCATGCCCCGTAGTTATACCTAACTGTGTGTTCGACATATAAAGATGTGTGTAGCCAAAAAGTAATTATATTTACTAAGTAACGGCCTACGGAACCAACTGGCTTGCAGGTGGAGCTCCCTAGAGGTACCGCGTTTTGTTCAAAAATATAAAATTATTTTTATATTAACTCAAGCTTTAGGTCCTGGAATTTTTCTAGTAAACAGGATGTTTCTAAACTCTACAGTTGTATTTCAGAAATGTTGTCAACAAACACTTTGGATATTGTAATTCAGAAATTTAAAGACAATTTCATTTTGAAATGTATACGATTGAATACCGAAGTTGCAATAACCGCCCAGCTGCGTTTTGATAAGGTTTACCTTTGAGCAACTGCGTGATAAGAGAGCTTGCTAAGTTAAACAATTGATTTACTAACCAACCTCAGTTTAGATTTAGATACGTGTTAACGTATAACAAAAAACTTTTCGAATATTTTACGTGACTCGATCCAGGGTACCAACTTTTGTTCTTGATTCTCAACACGTAACGTTGATAGAATAATTTCGCACAAAATATATGGATGGGATTTCAAGGATATATGGCCTTTGTGAAAAGGAGCCTAATGGCTGACGGTTACTTTGTTGTAATAACTGCGAATGATAAAGATGCAACTGAAGCACTCAAAAAGGTATTTTACGGTATAGAGATGTCAAAAGAGTTTAGGCAAGCGAGCTCCGTGCCCCATACACACGCATTATAAACCCTGAGGGTCAACAAATTATGACATGATTCTAAACTATACTGCTCACATACTTTTTATCCAAGTTTAAAAGTAACAGGCTGTTTAAATAATACCACAATACGAGTAGGTAGTCGACGTAAGTATCCTTGACAGCCGTAAGGATTCTTTTCTTTCACGCCTCGGCCGTCGTTTTTTTCTTGGCATTAAGGCCTACCGATCCCCAAGACACCAATTACGGAGAAGTTAATAAATTATATTAGACGTAAGTTAGTGTTGATGTTAGTCAAGTAGAAATCGTGGTCGGTAGAAAATAAGATTGTAACATCATTGATTTAAGTCTATGAAAAGTAAATATGGAAAAGGCAATTATTTCATATCCTATTTTAAAATTAATTACTATGAAACGATAAACGCTACAAGGATCAGTTTTTTCCGTCAATACCTAAAATGTTATTCAGAGTTACGTTTTATTTGTGATATTTTTTTAAAGTTTCATGAATCATGTGGAGTTAAACTACGCTAATGGAAGTCAAACAGGGAAGAACAATAAACACTGTTCGTAGTTAAATCATTTTGTGCCATCGATAAAGCCATATTGTTACTAATACAAACTCTTACCATCTCTTTTTGTCTAATTTGTCAGTAATTTTTTTACACTGGATGTCCAGCCTAACCGACATATTACTTTTCATAGGCTCTAACCGTGTCGGCGTAGAGCCGTAGTTAGATGGTGTAACTAGTAAAATGTCGAGTATTTAGGCGCCAATCTTCCGACCTACCCAAAGACTGCCTAAAGTTATGCCTGCGCCTGCCATGCGCATACGCAGGCGGCGTCCCCGCCCCGCGACGCGGCTTCATTGCAAGATTGCAGAGAAACAGTAATCAGGCGCTGGTAACTACAGGGTGTGCCAGAAGCTTTTAAGTTGTAATGATTACACTGAGTTTAGAGTTACCCAGTTTAGCCCAGCCAACTTTTTATAATAACTATAAATTAAAAAATAATATTTTCAAATCTAAAGTACCCAATATTCTGTTAAGTGAAAGAAGTAGTCTTTAAATAGGAACTGTACGAAATTTATTATACCTCCGTCAAACGGGGGAAAATTAGACGAGCTTCGAATTCAAGGACAAAAAAAAACATAAAATGAATAGCGTCAGCAATCTAAAATGCTGTTTTTGAGTTTGGTTACATTTTCCATTTTACGTATAATATCAGCAGTTATGTGAATAGTTTTTTTTTATATATTTTTTACCTGCGAAAACCTGTTGTACTGCGGGCGCGTTGACAGCAAATATCTTTGAGGGTGTTGCCATAACAAGTTAACACATTTTGCACTTCGTTTTGTCCCATGATATACCCCCGTCTGATTTTCACTCGTTTGAGACCTCGTTGTTTATCTCAAAACAATCAGTATTTTATTGATATTTCGATAATAATCTTGCAATGAAGCTTGGTATAAATGTTGTAGAGCAATTTGGTAGAAAGGGCTTCACAGTCTAATTTTTGTAAAAGAACCTCCAACGTGTCCGGGCGTCAAACCGTGTCTAACGACTTCGCAATGCATGAAACCACTAACTACCTACATAAATAGACAGTACTTTTACAAAATTCAGACTGTATAAGTATATTGTAACAAATATAAGCCCAGTACCAGTATTTAGATTAAGTCTAGACGTTGTAAGACTAGAGCGCGTTACCCCATGAATGTGCCATAATTTAATTTGTAACTATGTAATAGTTTGTGCTGTTGAAAACATCAGGTTTTAAACTGAAATGTAAAATAGTTTTGTTAATTTTACATATTTTACGCTGTTTTTTAACAGTATCACAATATTTTCTGTTAAAATTGTCAGGGATAAAGTAAACATATGGGTGTCGGCGCGAGAGTTGAGGTGAACGATTACGCACACAGCTACATGCAACGAAGGTAGTGTATGATGTTGTGTGCGTGAGCTCAACTCTCAAGAACGTTACGAAAAAAATGATGTAATTCAACTGAGCCAATTGACAACTTTTACAAACAAAAACAAACAAATACAAATCGTTTATTAAATAAAACAGGTTACATTTTGTGAGACGTCCATCAGACTCCAAACTAGGCTGAATATATATCTTGGATTTAATTAAGTAATTTGAAATTTAATTTTTTTTACGCTTACAACTAAGAATTACATTAATTTATAGGTAAACAATAAGTGCGCTGGCGCTGTCAAAGTATTCGTGTTGAATGCTTACTAGAATGTGTTGGTGTACGACCTTATTTGTGTGCGTTTACATGCATAGTTAGGACGTGGATATAGCTGTTGGGCTTGGTTATGAACACTGGTGTTACTTCTTTACCTGTCCAGAGTTTATCAAGCATATTAATACTAGTAAAAGGGCGATATGAGACGAAATAACTCATGAGGAAACCATCACTTTCATAATTTTATGCTACTTACCCTGGGGCCACACTAACGGGGAAACGCCGTTAATTATGACGATGATAGTCCTTATGCGTAGCAGCATAAGGCGATAGATGTTGATTTTTACCGGCGTTTCCCGTTAGTGTGGCCCCAGCATCAGGTGCCAAAATATAAAAGTCAACGGGGGGCGCTACACAAAACGGTATCAGATTTGCAACGCGGGAGCGGTTATCGAACATGGTATTTTGAGACCCCTGCACCGCTGCCGCGCTGTGTGGCGGGTAAGGAAGAAACTCCAGTGTTTCTATCGAAGCCAGGCGTGTAAGTAGGTATAGTTTAACGCGCAGTTTCGACGAATAAGATACGTATCTAGTCGTGCGTAGTTAGGTTCGACGTTGTGTCACGTTTCAGTGTTTAGGTACATTCTGTCGGTCTGAGCACTCGTGAAAATACCCATAAAACTCTTCAAAGATAACAAACGTTACCATAAATGTACGTACAGTCAAGGGCATAAATATGTATACACTTCAGTGCCTTGTCACTTTACTCGCTGTGACATTCATATATGGCACTTTAAACATGACATTAAATAGACAAGGTACTAAAGTGTATACATATTTATGACCACACAAGTTACCAAAAAATGTTTAGGTACATTGAGACATTCGAGCAACTTTCTCAAATTTTACTTTTAATGTAACATTCGAACGGGACGTTTTGACCTATGTCAACTGTATCAACTCAAAAGATTAACCGCCTGTTTCACAATCGTCAAGTAAAGCATATCTGTCAAATAAATTAAGCCCTTTCCCTTTCTTACACTTGAAAATAGACAAGGAGAGGACTATCTTTATTTGACAGATGAATTTACATGTTTGTGAAACAGGCCCTTACTTAAATAACATAAGTATTCTACTACAACCACGATTGTAAGTTGTTACATTTCAACTTGTTTGCATCCCGTTATTTTAACAACTCAAAATATTGACAGAGTGTTTGGCACATGGTTGGACAAACGAAACGAAAAATAAATTTTAGAAGACTTAAATACCTTTTTTCACTAAGACCCCAGACTAACACTGTGCTTTTATCCAGATCCGTTCAGCCGTTCTGGCGTGATTGAGTAACAAACATCCACCCATCCATCCAAACTTTCGCAATTAAGTATAACAGTAGTAAGATGGTATTTTCGTGAGTGCTGAGAATTTTCACACGAGAATTTGACTGGGTTGAAAAAGTTTAGCTTTAAAAAAAGGAAAAATATTGTGTACTTGTATTTTCCAACCCGGTCAATGTTCACGCATATCCGGTTATTCCGCGATAGACATTGTACTTAAGTCAAATAATATTCTACAACTCATTCGACATTGCAATGTCTAGAGCGTGAAAATAGCCTCCCATCTGTACCTGAGATGCACTCATTTATCTCCTAAGTCATTATACACTACCTACTGGTTTATTTACACCAAGGGCCGTATTAATAAACTCATCTCAACTGTGATCCCCGTCACAAGATGCGTCAAAAATTACAGTTTTCTATTGACGTTTACTTTGCCGTATCTTGAGATGGGGATCAGAGTTGAGATGAGTTTATTAATACGGCCCTAAATGTTAATAAAAATAATACAATTCCCTAGGCCCTTTATTAAGATTGCCTTCGTCTGTGAACTCATTAACCTTTTTTAAAGCCATGTCAAATAAAAACTGGAGCTAATGTCAACGTTAACTCATACATACTCAGGTTTATTTTGCCTTTTCTGTTACTGACGGATATTTCCGTCAATGACGTTGAAAATGTTAAGACAGCAAGATGAAAGAAAAATGTATTGTTATACAGGTTGTATTTTTATTCGTCTTAAACATTTTGGGTGTTAAATCAGTAAGTCATACTGACCAACTTTCACTATGGGACCAACCCCGAAATCGGGAAAAAAAATTTGACCCTTCAATCAATCAAGTCAATTTTTTTTCGCGATTTCGGGGTTGGTCCCATAGTAAAAGTTGATCAGTATGACTTACTGATTTAACCCCCAAAATGTTTACGACGAATAAAAAAACACCCTGTATAGGCGATTATTGTACAAAGCCAAACCAAGTCATCTTCGTTGGTTGGGCCAACGATGAGGGGGAGTCAGGAGAGCATACTTACCTACTATTGATGTGCAGTGTAGAGTAAAACAAGCGAGGAGGACCTAAGTTTGTGATTTGTCCCCCCCCCCCCCCCCCCCCACTCCTCCCCTCACCCCGGTCCAAAAGCTGGGTACGCCCCTGGGTGTAAAGGTGAAGTACAGTCACACCACCAGATTGTTGGACCACCATAGAACCCTGTCATAATGACAGCGTCAAGTCACGCAAAAGATATTACGTCAAATTTTACCTTCGACTTTCTGTGAAAGGGTTCTATAGTGGCTCAACAATCCCGTGTTGTGACTGTACCTAACGCAGGAAGATAAAATGAAATGGCGTCTTGTGTCAGAGGCCAAGACTTCGGATTAGCATAGTTAGTTAAGGCAAAACAAGATATACGTAGATTGAATTATTGGGTCAATTGACGGAAATTGGTATATTATTGCTGTACCATTTTTTTTATGTAATTGAGTTACTGGGTGCTCTCAGTAGACAGCTCCTGACACCGCAGATACACAGCGATGTTCACAACACAGTTTATGAATGTTTGTATGTAACTTTTGTAAAATAAATGCCTTCGCGGCTATCGAACGTGCTTTATTAACCCTCACCCAAAAAGGAGTGTTATAAATGATTAGCTTTTCACTCAGTCCGCTTTGAAGTCGTTTATCGCTGCTCCCTCGGGAACCGTCAAATTTTCCGGGATAATAGTATCTTATGTCCTCCCCGGGACTCAAACTGTCTCCATACCAAATTTCATCGAAATCGGCTCCGCGGTTTAGGCCTAGGGTTCTCTGATCCAACCGCCATTGCATTGCGTGTTCTGTGAGAAGGCCTATCGGAGAATGCGTGTACTTACGAACAATGTAACGGCAACGTCCGCCGCCCGTAGCACGCGGCGGATGGGTCAGAGAACCCTGGGCCTTAGCCGTGAAAGCGTGTCAAACAAACAAACTCACTTTTGCGTATACAGGGTGTCCCAATATCAGTAACCCACACTGACACCGGAGGTAGACCAGCCTAAGACGGACAAAACCAGCCTAACATGACCTCAGTAAAAGTCGCATGGTTGTCGAGATATGCCAGTTTAAAGTTTGTACTGGAAAAGAACTTTAAACTGACAAATCTTGGAAACCATGCGATTTTTACTACGATCATGTTAGGCTGGTTCGGTGTAGGGCCAATGCGTAACGCATTTCCACTCCGTTAAAAAATTAAAAAAATCAAAAGTAAAAAAAAAGCAATGAAAAAGAAGTGGCTGGTTGGGTCCGTCTTAGGCTGGTCTACCTCCGGTGTCAATGTGGGTTACTGATTGGGACATCCTGTATAATATTAATACGGACTAGCTATCGTCCGTGACTCCATCGGGAACTGCCCGATTTTCCGGGATAAAAAATAAGTACTGTCATCTCCGTGTTATACTTAAATTATAAGTGCTAAATTTTCATATCAATCAGAGGAGCCGTTAACACGTTTGGACTCCAAACTTTGGAGCCGGTGACACACAGTTATGTCAAAATGACATACATTTGGAGGTTAGACGGCATCCAATGTGTACCGCGAAGACAGTTATAAGTACTTCCACATTAATGCCCTTACTAATAAACGTTGAGTAACCGCTGAGTAGTTATACCATGCTTTGTCCTTATCTGTCATTGTGACATTTGAATTCGATAGATAAGGACAAAGCATGGTATAACTACTCAGCGGTTACTTAACGTTTATTAGTAAGGGCATTATAATATTAAAGTAAAGGTAAGGATAAAGGTTACGCTCTGTGCTGTACCACTATAAATATAACTATTCTGATAAACCTTTTCTTTTATTATTTAAATACAAATGGTGCGATTAAACTTAAAATGGTCATTCTCACGTCCGCGACTAATATCTAATTTACTTGCCCAATATTTCTAATGAATACGAAGTATTTGAAAGCCGATATCGTATATATGACTTAAACATTTGTTAAAAATATTTTATATTGTTAAAAAACTTTTTATAATATATAGGGCAAGTAGATATTAAATCGCGGACGTGAGAATGACCTAAAAATAAAACACTTCGAATAAACATTAACCAATAAAGTTGGTTAATTACTCAATTATCACCCTTCTAGCCTACTAGCAGGCTAGACATAGGTACTGGAACCTGATTATTTTATCTTTTTCAATTTCAAATACTTAACGCTTTCACCGAATATATGCGGGTGAGAATTTTCTTTTCAACCATCGTTCAACAACACAACTAAATAAACTCCAAGTATCGTTTAGGGATCACAAAAAACAAATTTGTTAGAGCCGACTCTCAGGATTTGTTCTGTTTTTAATCAAAATCGAATTTGGGATAAGTAACCCATATTTTTACAATGTAGGTATGTTTTGAAGTTATAGGGAAAAATATTAGTATTTTTGATAGTAATATTAATTGTGTCCTTTTGGTTTTAATATAGAAAAGACATCAACGCGTTCGAGATTCGCGAAATATTAACTACGAAAGGAAAAAATTAAATAATTTCCCTAAATTGTTATATTATTTTTATAATAAATAACGAGGTTAATTTTACAAGTATCCCTTTATTAAGGATTAAGTGAAATTTACATTTAACGTCATAAATTGTATGAACGTAGAAAACACAAAGTCTGATTAGGAGGTTTATAGGGCATATGTAGGTGCAGTCGATTACTCACCAGAGTCATGCAGGCTCGCGCGCTCGCAGAGCCTCGCCGAGTCGCTTGGCGACCGCCTGTTTGATCGCTACGCGCATAAACAAACCTTTATTTTTAATTTACAAGTTCTGCTCGACTCCCGAACGCAGATTCGAAATTCAAAATTTCCTCGGCGCGTTGATCACGCCTGTCAAAGGCAGTCCAGTGTCAAATTGTGTCAACCTAATGATTAATAATTCATTTATTTAGTTTACAAAAATCGCGCGTATTTATTTACATATTTTTTAAGTCTTTACAATTGTTAGTGACTTTTGTGTTGTGTAGAATTTGTATATTCAGTGTTGGTTCGCGAGCAAGATGGAGAGAAGTGACTCAAAGTTGATGCAGATGCAGGTAAATAACAACCGCTACTTAAATATTAGTCATTTATTATTTAAATAAATAAGACCGGAATGCGCGTGCTAAGGAAAATAGGTACTTAATTGTTGTAGGTATTAGCGATACTCAGAAGTAGATCCAATAACGTCTAATGCATTATTAATATACATTTGTAAAATGAACGCTTAAGAATACATACTTATTATTCTCTTACTTTCACCATTTAGAAGGAAAAAAGTGCATAGGTTACGTTTCATGGTCAGTATAAAATAATTAATCTGTACTACTAATAAGCTGTGACTAAGCTACCGGTCCGTCCGCTGGTACCTTATTTCAAATAATGCCGGTGGAATCGCGTTTGGAATTAATACTTTTAACACATAAGTTGTATGTATGTAAACACTTAACAAAATAAACACAAAATCGTTGTTCTCAAGTTTTGGATGTATTTTTATGTTTATGTATGTATTTTTCTACGAATATAAGTTTGTTTATATAGTCGTCAGTACCAATGCCATTGTATGTACCTACAAGCTTAGTTTGTAATTAAGACAAATTGAACTAAACTACGGAAATGGCCAAAGATATAAAAAAGTAGGTACTACTACATGACATTGTTGAAAACACTGATAATTGTTATTAAAGCGACTTGCCGACTTTTCAGTTTATTTGTTTCTCCTTCCTTACTTACTCTACCAAAATCTTGCACGACTTGCACGTACTATGAATTCATCGTTTTGTATATCTAGCTATCACATCGAATACTTATTCAGTGCACTTGCTGTTACTTGACTCTAATAACAAAAACTTAATCGTTATTTTTCCGGTCGTGCGGCGGCTCTGACGCACCGTGATCCGCCCATTCTCTGATGGTTAGACCTTAGCTCTACTAGTTAAGAGCTAATCTTGTGTGTTACGTTTAACGCGAAGCTGTGTCTAATGCGAGGCTTGGAATTCCTGCGACGTCCCATGTCAACGTCTGGGATGACGTCACGAGGATGAGGGTCCAGTTAAGGTTGTCACAAGTGGCTATAGATTTTCAATGACCATATTATAAAGATCTGTGAAATAGGGGTATTATATCGATGCCGATAGGCAAAAATCTTCAACTAACAAAAAATTTGTTAAGACCTTATTGCCAAATAATGTAAGGAAGATAAGGATATCTTCTCACATCGCCGTCGATCTATTTGGCTCGCTCCTTATAGGTATGTAAAATTATATAGACACTAGCCGCTATTTAAATATTTACCATTTTCACTGGGTCCGTTACCAACTTATCAGCCCTTGTAGTCTCAGATAAAATCAGTCGACTAATGGTGTTATATTTGACAGCCCTGCCTGGGTATCATATCAGAGTTCAAGGGTGGTTCGTTCGTCCGTTACGACTCCAACACGGCTGCGAAATCGGTACCGGCTTTAGAAGTTCATTGAGGGAAGGGCTTTAGAGAGCACCACACTAGCGTCTATTGAGCGTCGGCGTCCTGCCAGGCAGGTCGAGGTCGAGGTCTTACGAACATGCGGGCGCTGACAGGACGCCGATGCTCATTAGACGCTAGTGTGGAGGCTCTCTAACTGTACGACTTTTTTACATAGCCCTTTCGGCCCCTGTTTAGTATCAAGTGAGTGTGATAGTGAAGTTAGTTAATAGGACTCGTATTCATATTATTTTTTATTGTTCACTTTCGTTTGTACTCTATACAAAAAAGATAACAATACCATGGATGACAATTTTACCTCGTAAGTCCCCGCGTACTTACACATGTACAAATCAAAGAATAACTGCCGAATGTACTTCACCTTTAGGTTCACTTTTATTTGTAGGTATGTACTTGGTATAGTACATTTGGCTTTTAAAAAAACACAGGACTTAGGCGAGGTTATTTATAAGCACTATCGTCAGTGCCTAAACATACGAGAGGTTATGTAATGTCACTAAATTTAGTTAAATACCAATAGGCACACTGTTCACACATCACACATGTGCAAAAAATATGTCAATAGTACCAAAAGACCGGTATGTTGACTCACAATGTTATATTTACTCCTTAGCCATGGTGATGACGTCACATAACCGTTTTTTTCGAATCTATTAACGCGCGTCGGGAAGCGAACCTTGACCTCTGCGGTATTATCACAGGCGGCCACTGGAACCGTTGAAACTTGTCTGCATTACTTTTGAATTGTATTTACCACAAATAATAATAAAATATATTTGTTTAAAATCCATGCAATCTTCGATTTTCATAAGCTTACCGCGATGTGCATAGATTCTGATAGACATTTTGCTTGGCACTATTAATAATAAACGGAAAGTGACGATGGCAACATCATCAAACATCGGGAACTCACAAATTAATTCAATCCGCGCTAATAACCCCTTTATTATTATTACGGCCGCACTCAGACACGTCAATTAAGATTTAAGTTTCATTAAAGTAGCTGCTGTCACTTTCTTTGCTATAGCAATAGAATAAGACGCAGCAACTTTAATGAAACTTAAAACTTAGTTGACGTCTTTGAGTGCGGCAGTTAGTGTCATAAATAATAACGGCGATAGCGTAAAAATAATATTTTTTGTTAGTATATTTATGTACCAATGTTACTACATTTTACGCTGTGACGTTACTGTACTTCGTGTCAAGTTAACTTAACTTATACAGTATCGGACGCTATCTCTATACAAAGCACAAACACCAGCATCCGCGACACAAAAACTACCGTAAAAACGTTTTTCAACACAAAACTTGTCCTAGTTTTCGAATACGATTACTTCAATTGATTAGTGCTGGTAAATTGGGGTCAGATGGCGCTAACAACCGTCCCCATGCCCTATATCGCGCTAGTTGTCTTGTTGGCCTACAAGCTTTTAAACTGTTTGAAACGGCGGCCGTATTGATTGGACGGTGATATGGTTTGACGATAAACGACCGCTGTTATACAAGAGAATGCATTGTTGGCTTACTTACATCATATTTATTGATGTATTCATATGTTTGAAGAAGTAGATTATATACGTTTGTTACTTCTCTCTAAGTACCTATATTACAGGTTGACTCGACAAAGACGGATGAACTTCATGAATATATTCTAGACGCGAATAAATATGAACACGAAGCACTTGACATACACTTGACAAGTGCTTTGGAGCGTATTTAGTTCGGTAAGTACTTAACATACGCATTTACCTTAATAATTTAAATTACTCTATAAATAACACCCCTCTTTTTTTGCATCGGGGGTTAAAAAAGTAACTAGCCCTAGCCAAGCAGCATGCATTACGGTAACTTAACGCTTTTCAAAATTGAAGAAAATGTATAGAATTGACGTAACGTTTGACGTTTTGTCGATTTTCTGGCGTGCATCTTGACTAGGACCCTAGACGTATGATGTGACGTACTAGCACTTGTTTATGTGCACAACAAAGATAGCAGAGCATATACGCACCTAATGGTGCTCCCACACTAGTTGTTATAAATGTTATTAAACATTTTGTAACATGACAATAAATGAAATAAAATAAAAACAAAATGTACTCGTACTATGAGAAGAAAAATTTGTCTTAAAAATGGTTCGGCATATTTTCCTTCTCATATGACATTTTTTTTAATTTATTATCATGTCACAAAATGTTATATAACATTTATAACAGCTGTGGGAGTACCATTAACCTTAAACCTTCCTCATAAAGCACTCCGTCCATTGGCAAAAACCGTATAAAAATTCGTTCAGTAGTTTTTGAGTTGATCGCGTTCAGACAGACGCTGCGGGAGGACTTAGCTTTATAATACGTAGTGATAGTGATAACAACAAAGGCGACATCGAGCGATAGTGCTGAATAATTTAGCCGGCAGCCAGCGGCCGTGACGGCATTTGGTTTAGGAAAATGGGTAGAAATCCTTGATGAAAATTGACCATTGCCCTGACCGGGCGGGAAATTAAACAACAAAAAATAGTTCAATTGCTGCTGTTGCTAGCTGACGGCATCATGACCATAACATCGCAGACAACTATCGTTTTATAAAACCCGTATAATTTATTTATTTAAACTTTATTGCACAATACACAAAGTAAGTACAGGAGTTAATGCCTTAAGGCATACTCTATCAGTCAACCAATGGGTCAAACAGACACAATTTAAGGTTGGTGCTAAGAAAGATATGATAAAAAATAGAAATTCAACACATATTAATCAGCAGATACTGTAAGTAATACTATATTTTAAATAAACATATATACATATAGGTACATAAATAATTATGAACATAATACATACATAAATAAGTAAGTAATACAAAAATATATATATAACTATATTATATGTATTATGTTCGCCTTTATCGCCGTGGATAAACGCGGATACAGCATCCGTCTCCCTCGCACTTACCTACTGGTCAGAAAGTGACGGATGTATTATCCATCCTTATCCGCATCAATGAACACGTCCATAATAGGCCCGAATGCTACGAATAGACTCACTTACTTATTGTTACTGTGGCCGTTGCACGAACGTTTAATGTCGCCTTAAGTCACTTTCTACCTTAGCTAAGCTAACTTACATTTTAATGGGACATTAGTGCAAATGAACGTGTAACATTTAGGTACCTCTATGAAAACATGCCGTAATCTGGTGTTAAAACTTTTTTTAGAATCGTTTTAGCTGTTCAGTTTCGTTGTGAAACTAAATAGTTGTATCTTTTTCTTGCAAGTGGCCCTTTGTTAATCTGTTTTAAAATCCAAGGCAAGGCAATCATTCCAGAACATTCCCTGTGCTGTCTATGTTTTATTCATCTTCGGATTCCACAGCCAGCCAGCACGACTTGCACCTCGCTTTACACGCTTGTAAAGATACTTAATTTGTTTTTTAAATGTTCGGTAACCCCTCTAACCTGGCACGGTTACACGTATTTGTAAAAAAGCATGTTTAAAAGGTTTAGTGTCACTCAATATCTCTGAAATACGAGTAGGAACTAGTGACTTGGTATGTGTTGAAATTCGTTTCTCGCTATGTAAAATTGTTGTGAGTGACAATAAAACATTTTCTGATTCTATTTACTTCAATTTTTCCCGTTAGTTAGGGGTAGAATTTCGAAAAACCCAATTATAGAATTTGTTTATATTTTTAGGCAAGTAACTCGTTATTGTTTTTAACATTTAGCCTTTTACAAAAGACACCAACGCGTCCGAACTTTGCAAAATATTAATTAAAAAGCGGAAAAAATAAAGTCATTTGATAATAATATGCAAAATAATTATATCAGTTCAGTTTCAGTCAGAAAAAATACATTCAAACGGGGTTAGTATTAAAGCCCACTCACTATCTGGTAGCATGCGTTAACGTAGCTATAGCGTTGATTTAAAAAAATAGTTTTGTATAATAATATACCAAGAATCTCTGAGTTAAGCCGCAGACAGACGGACAGACGGACAGACGGACATGGCGAAACTATAAGGGTTCCTTGTTGACTACGGAACACGAAAAATAGCAGGCAACTTGTTAGGTCGAGTGGTTGACTCTCATTGTATCACTATTAACCTATTATAGTAAACAGGCTAATCAAAATCAAGGCCATTCGCGAACTTACCCACAACACTGGCGAACCAGTCATTACATGCGTAGGCGCCGCTGCAGCGCAAACGCCGAATCTGCATAACATTAACTCCCACGCATCGCGCTTGAGTAAGAGATCCTTTTTAGAGCTTGAGCCTGCCTTCGTCGTAAATGACGTTCCCATAATACAGCCTAATGATGAGTTATGGCGGGACCGTTTGGGCATATCTTTGTGTCTTTTTTTTTAGATTTATATCTACGCCGATGCCGAAAATGTTTTATATTGGTTTAGTTGGGGATACATTAATCCGATTTTACAATATAAAGTTAGTTTAGTTCGCGTAAAACAATATCCCATCGCGTTCGATTCGGGCCCGAAAACTTTCTTGCCTACTTTGGTTCCCTGAATATAGCGATGATATCCGTATCTATCTAACGCACATATTCTTAGTACGATTTGTATTGTGTTTATAATCTTTTGACTGTAGTCATCGCCAATATCGATATAAGAATAAATTTCTCAGAGACGATTCACCTCACAAATTTTAATACCAAATTGAACTGATTATCAGTTCGTAGCACAGACTCTCATACAATATCATCATCGTCATAAAGAAAGCCGAAAGACTTCCACTGCTGGACAAATACCCGCAATCGGTGCATTTCCGTCTCCCGGGGTTAACACACCAATCGATCGATCGATGCCATCGATCGCTATCGATCAATTGGTGTGATAGGTTTGGCTGATCGATTAGTGTAGTGTAGTAGAAACTATAGTATTAGTTAGATATATCGATCGACGTCGACCAATCCATTCTACCATCGATCGACGATCAATCGATTAGTGTGGTAACACCCTCATTGAATCGTCAGTTCAACTTTTAAGGGACCTTCGCAACATCTTCCCGTACGCGCTCCACAACCGAGAACTTATTTCGCCCCATCGGCCATCCGTTCTCAGTATACGTAAGCTATCTAAATAAGTACATCCTCACGTTACATTGGCAGACACATGGTCTCCAATATAGTCTATTTCCCCGATAACCATCAGCTATGTCCAGCGGCATCCCTGTGTGACTAACCCAGTTCGCACGAACCATCGCGTGATACGAGATAGGTTGATAGGTCCTTTGTTGTAGGACAGTAAAAATTGAACATGTACATAGACGTGTAATGGTGTGCGTGTACAATATACGGATTTAAATCGATCCAGGGCGACGCCCGCTAACGCTTTGGGACAAATGATGTCCTGACTGACTTAGGGCTGTCAAAGTTTTATAGGATCAATGGGACTGAACTGAAGTGCTTTTTAAGGACAGGCATTTGCTAGTATTATTTTAAATGATAATCTAAATCCGAACGTATGTTATTTTGTTCGCGATTTAACGAAAGCGAAACTAACAACTAGTTCTAAAATGTTTGCTTGTAAGTAGATAGTCAGTGACGCTTTGTGCAACGAACGTAACAAAAACACTGTAACCATTTCCATTACCAGCTATAATATTTTTTTTAATTAAGTACATGTCATTGCAACAAATTATTTTCTCCACTACTTTAAAAAAGGAAATAACGAAATACTTACCTACATGTAACCTTTATAGTAATAAATAACAGTGATAACAATATATAGAAAAGTCAAGCTAGGCAACCCTACCGCTTGAATCGATGTTACAAATGCAATTGATCGACGAATTCACCTAATTTCGGGAAGCTCTGTTATGTAACGATAACAAAACAAAATACCGTTCACAGCGTTTACACATCTTCACGCCTTTAGCGAACCCCTAATAAATGCGAAAGTAACTGTCTGTCTGTCTGCTACCTCTTCACGCTTAAAGCGCTAAACCGATTTGGATTAAATCTGGTATGAAGATAGTTTGAGTTCCGGGGAAGGACATAAGATAGTTTGTATTCCGGGAAAATGTATAGTTCCGGTGGATACACGATAAACGACTTCTACGCGAACGAAGTCGCGGGCAAAAGCCAGTCTTTTCTTTTCTATATTGCTATTTTTAATGTCTATCTTAAATAGGGATTATGTTTTTTTTTTCTTTATCGATCAGGTAGATCGTCCGTCAGTTAGATTATCAAATAGTATTGGACACGTATTTTATCTTCTTACACATAATCAAAAAATTACTGAGATATATTGGGTTGAAATTTCGCATGATGTCACGTCTTGGTACAATTTTTACACAGAAGTGACATCACGAGCCCCGACTCCCGAACTTTGACGCGCGTAATCTTTGAAATTTTTTGTTAGATTGACAAAATAAAAAATACGTGTCCAATATTTTTTGATAATCTAACTGACGTACTAAATATTATTTCGTTTTCATTACCCAGTCATTATGACTATTGTAATTGGAGAGACCATCAAGTTATTCAAGATTTTTGGTCAACTGGGAGAGAATGCGAGAATGCCATGTGATGTAAGAATGAAGTCTTACTTTTGTACTTGGGTTTGTGTAATAAAAATAGATCAAAAACAAACTTTTTTTTAAGAACTTAATTCAACTTTATTACTCTGCAACCTTGTAAACTTCAAGCGGAAAGCTCTATAAGTTCCGCTACATGTCGGGTTGGACCGATAAGGAGAGCTTACCTCGCAAACAAGTCATAAAAAAGTCTGTTATAGCGCTTTATCATGTTTGGCAGCGTAAGAGCTGATAAGCCGGATTTAGGTCGTGTTGCACACTTCATTTTTAATGGTGCATCTACACGATAACCGTATATTATTGCATTGACTAGGGCGGTGATTTACTTGTGAATCGAGGTATTATTACGGTGAGGTACTTAGTGCGTGTATTTTTAATTTGGTGTCGGACTTCGTCAACAAAGCAGGTCTTTCAAAGTTAGTACCTAACTGTGCCTTACGTGCCAGTAAGCGCGCGAGACAACTTTATTTTGCCAGTTAAGGCTCCTTTCATATCTAAGTACAGACAACGAGCGTGTCAGACACGTGCCGTGTCAGACAAAAATAATATTCTCCTACACAATGTGTATGAACGTATTCACATCTAGCATCTGCACAGTCGTATCACGGTAGATGTGATGGTAGTGTCACGGTGGACATTCATATTACTTTTGTCTGACACGGTACGAGCCTCACACGCTCGTTGTTTGTTGATATGAAAGGACCCTAAAATTTAATCGATGAATAAAAAGTGAGTTATTTTAGCGAACCACCTAACATAGCGGAGTGAAACATAATTATAGTCTATGACAATTTTAGGATATAGACTAGTCCAATGATAACCCGTCCTTCAATGTTCTTCAAGGTCTCAAACAAACAGACATACGAGTAGTATTATCATCATATTAGCCGATATTACAAAATCATTATTCCCATACCAAACTCATTTCTCTGTAATATTGGCTCAAGTGGTTGGCAAGATTCTTTAATTAGTGGCAATCTACCCATAGAGGGCCCTGGAAATAGCCCGAGTTGCGCAAACGCTGCTTATGGGCTGATTTATATTTACACTCGGGGATTAAAGTGTATAATTGTAGCCGGTTTGAACAGCCCTAATATGTTTAGTGGAGAATCGAACCAGTAGCTTTGCGTAACGTAAATGAAAATATATTTTATTAAACGACATTGAACCATTAAAAATACAAAGTTTACATTATTGATTATGACTTATTTTAGGTAGATTAGGTACACATCTCGTAAGGACTACAGGTACAAGGACCGAAGGAATATCTTCTCGTCCCCACACTAGGCAAGCCTGTATCGTGGGGGCCAGCTCAACGATTTGACAGGAACGTTCCTTGCAGGCGGAAAGTCCTATTCCTATAATATCTAACCATAAACTAACTATAAACTATAATTATAAGTTTAAGCAACTTTAACAGACTCCAATTGGTCATGCCATGCATGAATTGCCAGATTAAATAAATAATAGCAAAAGAAATAAAGTGTGGTAGGTACCTATTCTATTGTAAAAAAAGAATACGTAGCACAGAATTTACAGTTCTGTATAAAATTGACAACATAATAATATCATACTTTTTGAAAAACATTTTGAGATAGCGTCCACCAAAACAAATATTTTTGATATTTCTGCCCATATAAAAAAATACTGAGACGGCTACACCGCATTTTGACGTTGATATTTAATAGTCCTAAACCTGCTCGAAAAGCAGTTAGTCTTATTAATAAAAATTACGCGAGGACAAATTCCGGGCGTTATATACAAATAAAACTCGCTGAGCGTGCAAAACCACCATTATATTAAATTAATTTACCTTATTATAAGTAGGTTAAGTAATATAACGACCGAGACAATAATTCATTAGGCCCATCCTAGTTCGCCTGTCCTCGGCCTCTATTATTTGCTTTATTGTTTTCCTCACATCGAATGTGGAATTAAGTTAATAAAAATGTCTGTGTAAACTTGTAAATATCAGGACATACAATTATTAACGTTTGACGCGTTCTCAAGTCTAATAAGTATGAGATCAAACGTCACATTATTTTTAAAAATTGTCTTTTTATAGCTTTAAGTGTTGCTGGTCTCTCCCGTGGATTCTATCTGCCTATAGCAGTTCCTGACCTACCTTTTCAAAACCTAACTATCAAAGTCGTTCCACATTTGCTTCGGCCTACCACGACATCGCTAACCGTCCTGTGGCACATACTCATATATAAAAATACGGAAATAAAATCACATCCTTGTATAGGTAAGGTAACCTGATAATGTTTATTATAAGAATCCTCAGGGATATCTTATCACAATATTCTGTAGCGGCACCCAGTAACAATATCCACACATAATCACAACCGCAAGTTAAATTGATACATCACAGCTTGCAGCGTTCCTCGAATACCGGCATACAGGTTTATATTGCCTATAGACGTTTAGCTCTCTATACGGGTCGTTACATAGTTCCTAGAATACCTGGTGTATTTACAAACGATAGTACATTTCATTAATGAACAAGCCATACGTTGAAGAAAATAAAATGTATTTTGGAATCGTTTCAGACACATTTGCCTGCAACCCATTAGGGTTAATAGACAACAGTACAACATCGACATAATTGCCAAAATAAATCTGACGCCCATCCGAGATTAAATATAGATTAATTAGAATCTAACTCTACTTATTTATAGCATCTGAACCTCTTTGTCCAACCTGAACTTGCACACTTTATAAATACAACACAATAACAGCAACAGCAATAGCCTAAACACCGTGTGCTTAGGCCAGTCGATTGGTCCAGAGATCTCTACTCAAAGTTGTGGAATACAGAGTAACACAATTTAATTACAGCATAACACAATCGTGTCGCGACTACAGTCGAAAAAGGAAATGTAGTAAAAATGGTGTCCTTCCATTTGGGCGAAAAATGTTTGGCAAACTGTTTAATTTCGCAATCGTTTCATTTGGTCAAACGCTTTTTTTTCCGAAACCGTAAATATTTCAGAATTTATTTCAAGACCATCGTGTAGAACCCTATAGGTTAGGTGAAGTTATTTTTATAAAAATGCTGAAATATTTACAGTTTCAGAAAAAAAAACATTTGGCCAAATGAAATGGTTGCGAAATGAAACAGTTTGCGAAACGTGCGGTTGCGAATCATTAGTAAACCATAAAAATTCTTTATTCTTATATTTTGCCTTCAACCGGCTGGCCAGTTAAGTCATGTTCAAGTGCATAGCTCGATGCAGCGCGCAGTGGGTGCGCTGCGTCGGCGGGCAATAGCGGCGGTGACAAATGGCGTCGACATTTTGACAGTTAAGGACGAATCACAGAACCACAAAGTCAGTAAGTCCGTATGTGTACAGTCGAGGACAGAAAGATGTATACACTTTTTCACCTTATTCCATTGCAATAAGGTCCAAAAGTACCCTCGACTGTACCGTGGTCTTTCAGCGACCGGGTTGACCTTCCTCCTGCAATAGTGAGTCACAGATTGTGTCGCTTCGATAGTGTTAAATATTCATACTTCCTAACTAATATAATAAATGCGAAAGTGTGTTTGTTTGTTAGTTCCGTCTTAGCGCTTCAACGCATCAATCGATGTGAAATGTATCTAGTAGGTACAGAGATAGTCAATAAGACATCCCTGAAAACTGGACATTTCTTGAGGGAGTAACGATATACCACTTCTACGCGAACGGAGTTAATCTTTTCTAATTCTTAGTATTGGTGTCACAAGTTTAACATTTACGTGCCGTAGCTTCCAAACGATTTCAATGTCCTTTTTTAGAATTTAAATCCAGGATAGATTTTATAGCTAGCTTCAGTTAAAGAGTTATCAGCTCTAAATGTAGCGGTCGCAGGTTTTTTCTTTTAAAATAGTTATTGAAGTGTTTTAGACTATTTTTAACGCTCTGATCACCACAGGATTGACCAAGAGCTAATACTCACCCATATATTGTGATGTAAGCGATAGGTGGATATCGATGCTAAACGATAGTTACAGACGACTGGCTGTAGATAACACTAAATCAAAGTAAACTCATAACTAAATGCTGCAAGATAAAGTTACCGTGTGAAGTGGCAATAGCAATCGACAATATTATAAGAGGTTATAATTATATGTACTAATTTAAATACACGTAGGTATTAGAAAATGTTATACAAGGAGTTTAGTAGCAGTGAGATTGGAGTCCTTTGCCATGCCCTGTAATTCTTTGCCCACCAAACACGTCTAAAATCACAAACGCCGTAGCAAGTTCTTAGGTTAGGTTGTATACTAGGGTCGATCAACTTTTTGTTGTTATTCTGTCCCGTAAGTTTATAATATGTACTACTAACATGCTTAGAAGAAAGCCCACAATAGAATGGGCTTGTAGGTAATTGTCACAAAAAATCATGTAATGTAGATTTATATCCTTTAAATCTATAGTTTTAAAGAGTGACCCAAGAGACCATAGCAACGAGGTACCTACATCAAAAAGTTGATTGATCCACTAAAAAGATATGACTTTCTTTCTTACAATGGTTTTGAATGTACCTGGATATATAATGACTACGCTTATGTACTAGCTTTTGTCTGCGACTTTGTCCTCGTTGTTCGTCCCGCGGGGACAGCGATGTTTTCCGGAATAACAGGTAAGTACGAGTATGTGTTAATTCGTGGTAAACAAGTAAAGTTGTAACAAAAACTAACTCACACACTCACAAACTTTTGCATTTAGTGTGATTGGTGTTGGTGTTACGTGATGTTATGATTTATATTATGTAAACAAAGTACGGAGTAATTTTCAAGGAGATTGTAGCATTGGCACGTTCTGAATTATACATTTAACGACCACTCCGGTATTGCAAGCCGCCGCCAGCGCCAATAAATTAATAAACAGCAGTGACCGTAATGATCGCAAGCAGTTCAGAATTAATATATAACCCACTCCGAAAATTATTGTTTATGGAATTGATTTATCACCAGTCTGATTTTAGTACCGGTGCTTTAGTTTACTCCATGAATATGATATTAAAATACATAATATTCGACTGTTAAAATGCATCACTTCATCGTAGGTAGATATATGTTGATTAATAGGTTTTTCGGCCGACTATTCTAAAATGACGGTAACGTGTATGGTACTTTGTATCCTAGTAGGAGCTAAACAGAAAAAAAATGGCGTATTTAAAACCTATAATAGGTAGTTATTTAACGTATGCAAATAAAGGGCTTTAAGGAAAAATATTGATTAAGTTGAATAGAAACCCATAATAAATAAACATAATGCAATAAGGATCATCAGTTCATCACATTACAGAGAGCAACAAACATTACCATCCGAAAGTGGTGACGTCACTAAGCAAACGACCCCTGCCTTAGAAGGCTGCGTGTGAGTCACCGCAGCAGCCTTAGACGCGACATTTAAGGCTACATGGGCGATCTCACGCACGCCAACTCAATTTACACGTTATTACAAGTGTATAGAGTTTAAAGCTACAACAAAATAAAGGTAGTTAATTCTCGCCATTAAGATGAATGTTATAAATGAAACTTTGGAAGTAAACTTGTGACATTAAAGCCCGGGGTTCTCTGACCCACCCGCCGCGGGCGACGGGCGACGGACGAGGGCGGATTGCCGTTACATTGCGCGCTCTGTGAGAAGGCCACAGATCATATAAAGAAGGAGATACGCCATGAGCGCAAATTCAATCGAGAACCGGTGTCGCCACTTTTTAAAATGTGTGCGTCTGTACGCTTACGCTCTATGAACTACTACAAAAACAACTTTCTCATAATTGGTTACAGCTTACGAACTAAAAACGCCATTACAAAATTTTGTTAGTAACACAAAATTAAGCTTTCTGTTCATTTAGCAAGGTCGAAAAATGCTGAAAGGTCGTTTTTTGTCCATCGCGGTTCAGTTACTCGACGTTAGATAGCGTTTACCAATTCGCAGCTGCCATCTAGCGACGAGTAATAGCCTTGCTATTCAGCGGTAGATGGCGCTAAGATAGTAGTTCTTATGTATAGCGCTTTAAGGACTACGAAATAATAGCCGCTGGCCGGCCGCACTGGCGCGAACCGGTGAAGTGTCACCCGGACAATAAAGACTTAGCGCGTAACGAGCGTAACTAAAGCCGCGCAATACATTGCGCAATACGCGCGTTGTTCCAAGAACGTCAGCAATGGTTAGCTAGCAATGTAAGCAGTTACTTTCGTACTAACGCATTATACGTAAATACCATAATAGATTACTGGGTTTTCTCGAAATATTAATAAATACAGTAAATTAGTGCTTACAGGTAAAATGAAATCACTCCTGGGGTACCTTTAAGATCTTAGCCCCTTATTTGACACGATAAATCTGCACAACACGGCATTTTACTATTTTTAAAGTCACTTAATTCGTCGACCACATCTGTACTACAACTGAGCTGCGTTTGACAATAACCTGAGCGTCTGATCATAAGCGCGGTAACACGCGCCACGCCCCTTACCGCGTCTATAGTATTTCCTTGGTCTGTGGAGAAGGCCTATAGCAATGTCTACACCAGTGCGCTTTCACGTTCATCATGCGTTATCCTCTGACGCATGCCTCTACGCTTCAATAACGCAAGCGCTCAAACTGGTTTGACAGCAGCGCATGCCCGTAGCGCACGTTGATCCGTCACCGTTGGGATGACGGGCAACATTTTGTGCCTTTTAGCAAAACGATCCAGATTCTCCTTTTTTCGTTTTTTCCTTGCACTTAACACTAAATATGCCACACTGATAGCTACTTGTTCCACGTCCATCTTGACGGCTAATCGAGGCTCGTGTGTTTGCTGCATGCGTCAAGCGCACAGGTGTAGACAATAAGCTGCATTCGTCTTAATGCATTCAATATTGCATGCGCTTGACGAAAGACGAAAGTTGTCAGCGCAAGATGAACATGTAAACGCACTGGTGTGGACATAGCTTATCGGAGAATGGGCGTGCAATACGCCCGCATCCGTCGCCGGCGCACGCGACGGGTGGGTCAGAGGTCCCGGGCCTAAAACAATTGTTTTAGGACGACGCATAGTGAACTATCATTTGCTAATGTTCATCTGGTAGCTTGTTATCGTCATCATCATCATCATCACCATCGTCACCTCCACCACCTTAGGAGTCAAAGTTAGATGTCTACACTGATAGTGTATTAAAAAATGTAGATGTGCCACTAGCGTCCAGAAAGTGATGCCCTCAAATCCTGTCAATTGGTATGATTTCACGATTTCATTTAGTCGTATAATATCAGCGGTCGGTCATTTGGTCGCATAATATTATCCAGAACAATCGAAAACAAAGGATAGAGAATACGTTCGCAGCTGTAGTGCGATAGGGACAGATAGCACTCGCGTCATAGATCAATCATGCACAGAAGGGAAATCGTAGACAGATAAATGGAAGTAAGTAGTGGGCTACTTTTCATTATATTTATTTTGCTTTATTTTCGCAATTGTAGCAATGTGTTGACGTGAACCTAATCTAATAATACTTTTTAATTATAGTAGTAGTCCGGACGATAGGTTAATGACGTAGATAACTAGCTGACTGAATTGTTTGTTTCCTTGTGTACCTAGTTCTCGGGGTTCCGGGGTTGACGAATATCGGCTGATGATGATGATGATGATGTTGATTTGTTTGTTTTCCAGATTTCCGAGTGATGAGTTCACGAACATTAGTGGGTTAGAATATTAATTATTTTTAACGCTCGTAATATGTTATCTTAAGGGAGTACATAATTGACAGAGAACATATTTTTGAAGTCCCCCGACTGCACTTTTTTATAACTGCAGTCCACAATTTCACAATTTTTATTTTTAATTATTTATTACACGCCTTTTTTGTAATTTTTACATACCCTATGTTACTAAAGGAATAAAGAAACAAACAACAGATATAGAAACATACACACTTAGGTACATACAAACATACAGGCCTTTAAACCATAATAATTGATGAAAGGCAGTTTTGTTCGTTATAAAATAAACGAATTTTGAATTTTAAACGTTAGTAATTGCATCGCACTGTTTATAATAATAACATTCTTGTAATTAATAAAAAAAAATATTATTATTCGCATAATAGAACTTAGTGAAAGGAGAGAGTTAATTATTTTACCTTTAACGAAATGTCTCTTCTGTTCAGTAACTCATAATCTATGTCGCCTAATCTACGCCGCATCTGATCCGATGCCAAGACCTTTATCGCTGTTGAAATAAGAATCAAAATCCTATAATAAGGACAATAGCTATCTCTTTCGTTCATTCATTTCTACGTTTAGAAGTAAGAATGTATGCGACGAATGTATGTGTGTGTGTGGCGGAACGAATTCTAATCGCCGCGCAGTAGGAAGGAACATGCCATATCTACGTTTTTTAATACACTATCAGTGGATGTCTAGTCTTATTTATAGATTAAGAATAAGTGATTACGGACATTAGAAAGTTTCGCAGAAAGTGGAACACGTGTCAGCAAATTTGCAAATATGGTTTTGTAATGAGTCGTCACCTATTTACTTATGTACCTACCTACCTTTTTGAACGCTTATATATTTATATGCAGGCATGTATTGTATGTTTGTCAGTCGAAAGTTTAAATTCTTGTCGATTATTGTCAATCCGAAGTTAAAGTACAGCCACGAACATTAATTTAGGACCCATTTCAAAAAAATATTGCTTGAAGTTGTCAATGTCATTAGAGATGCCAAGTCAATTGTAACTTACAGGAAACTCCGCGTTATTGCTGTAGAATGTCAGATTGACTTTGGACCTAAAGTGGGTCCCAAATTAAAGTTCGTGACTGTACCTAGGGTCAGAAAATAGATGTATTACATACTTTGGAGAAGAATGTCATTTAACAGAAATTGGAGTTTTCTGTATTCTAAAACTGTGTTCTTTTAAAACAATGCATTACATTGTAGGTATTTGTACTTTGTTACAACTCAAATGCCTTATGATGAGAAAACACTGTTTTTCAATAAAACTCCTTTTCAGACGTGGGTTTTAAATCGTTGCGTAATTTTTTTTTACCTTTTCAAGCTATCACGATAAAAAACAGTTTGTCTGATGTACGATGTACGATGCACGTGCTTCCAGCACGGAATTATGCACCTGCATGTAAAAAATAGCACCTTAATCATAATCATGATTTTTGATGTAACATAGCTCGCCTTATAATCTGAATCTAGTAAGCCGCAAGCATCCTGAGAATTCTAAATATTGTCTTTCCTCATCACACAAGCACAGTATTCCCACAAACCCCACCTGCTCTTCACTTCACCACAGATTATACAAAATTACGTAAACTATTCCTTATTACCGCTACGAAACACACATTCCTGAATGAAGGGTTACAAAATACCAAGAAACATTCGCTGTTATGAAAGCCATTGTCAACCTTATTTGGTACTTCAAGTCCCGAACATACGGTTCTGGTTTCAGTGAAGCAGTTAATTGCGTATGTTGGCCGACGAGGTCAAGTTATGGTTAAGGACTGAGGTCAAGGTCTCCGACAGCGTGGTATGTTAACCACGTGTGCTTTGCTAGGCAACCATCGGCAAGCAAACAACCCCCGAGGAGGCATTCAACACTTGATTTCGGGGAAGAAAGGACGTTCATTATGGGAGGGCTGAATTTATAATTGAAAGTGTCAAGACATTAAAATTTTATTAATTGATAGCATTGAATGTTATACTAATGTGAAAGTAACGTACAATACTCGTACAAGCAATTACTTAAATGTAAAGTGATTTTTATAAGTACAGACGGTGTAGAGAATATCTAATGACTTAGTCCGCAATTAAGTAACTTGGGCAAGGCCTAGAAGCTGAGCATTACAGCGAGATCTATGGAAACGAGGAATATATCCCGGTCCCTGGACCACGTGCACTGGTGGGAGCCGCAGCACTGGAAGGCCAGGGGGCTCCGATCCACGTCCTCGGTCTCGCTGGAAGGGGCTGATCCAGCAGACATCAGAAACGGGTGGCTCACGTTGCCGGACCCTAAGGTACACTGACCCTAGTTGAAGCGAGATAAACGCCAGATGTAAGTAGCACAGAGCCTATAGTGGAAATCTTTGGGATAGGCCTATATCCAGCAGTGGACGTGTTACGGCTTACTATGATGATGACGATATGTATAGTGGCGTTCAGTAGATAGCTTTCGACTGGCATTATGATAGTGTAAAAGTAAATATTATATATAATGCTGATTATGTACTTAGGTATAAAGGCAAGCCAAGTTGTCGATCTGCATATGAACTTATGCTTCAATTCTTTTATCTTGAGAAGTCTGTGTCAAACAGTGGAATTGTTAAAACCAAAAACGTGTGCAGTCTTATTACACGACTGCCCCAAAAGAGGAGTGTAATGTTTTTTTAAACTTATTATTTTCTTTCTTACTCGAATTACAGTCCTCCAGATCTTTGGCCTGCGTGTGCAAGCGCACTTTGGTGTGCACCCCTGGCTTGCTTGAGAGAGGTGATAATTGCAAAACACATTGTTCAAACAACATGTATGTATTTTGTTCTCACATCATGTCCTTTTGAATCGTGGTTATGTCGTTAATGTTTGCATACATTGGTCCCAATTAAAGCAATTGCAAGATAGGTAAGTATATTTCACGGACTTTAAATTTATACCAAACACCAAAGTAACTGCGTCAGAATTATTGATTTCTAAATTGAATACTTTACAACCGTAAAATGTCTCTTTCCGCCCTTGACACTTGGCATTGCGTCAACATGTAGCCTCTTTCAATATTAAACAACCAACTAGTTAGAGTAACTACGAATTTATTTAAAAGACTATTTTTAGGCCAGTTTCAATTAGTAGGTATAAATCAACGTACTTGTTTGAAGGACTCCTCCTCGAGAATGATATACTATCTAATTACAGTGACATGATACAACTTTATTTCAAAGAAAGAGCCTTGATTACATTTAATTACAGTTATTTTGTACCTGCTTAGATTTGGTAATGCTTTTAAACTATCGTTTTCCTTCTACATGCCGTAAAAATATGTTTTTCCAAAGAAGTCCCAGATTGAATGACTGTACAACACTTCAAGTACTTACCAGATTGTTTACAAAGGCTCAATTTGACTTTATATTAACTCTCACTTTGCATCACTTTATTATACAAAAGGCCAAAGAACCAAAATATACAATACCCATAAATTTTGGACGTGATATCTCGATATTGTTGGGCCTTGTACGATTTATGAATATTCATGATGATACCCAACTAAAGCCATATTCCTGATCAGTCAAAGTAAACAGACAATTTAATATTAACTTGTTCAAACAACCCTATTGCATCAAACTTGTTGTAATTTAGAAGTCAACATATTTTTTTTACAATTCGAATGTAGCGTAGTATGAGTTGATGGATTATGGACAGTTAGTTGCTTTGTTTGAAAATTAATATGTTTAAGCCAACGATTTAAACCAAAGTAGGTATCTTTACCTTTTTAATAAAATATTCCTCATTTTTCTTATGGCTAGCAATCATTTATAAAACTTTAACACAAAAAGAAGTAAAGTCTTTTATATATAACCAACATCTCAAGAATGGTAAAGCCTATTAAATAAAACATGTCCAAAGCATGTTTTAATGTGTTATAATAAAATATCAATATTCAATGTTCACATCTATACCCACGTAGAGTATCTTCAATAATTCGCGGACAAAGATCAGTCACTCATTCACATCATTCAATAGACTTTATTAGGAAAAACAGTATCCTGAACTCCAGCTAAATCATGACTCCAGCAGATTAATTTACATCCGTTTAATTTATCCGTGTGTTATTTCTCTTCTTACCCTGCTAAGTAACTGAATCACACGCGCGGTTAGCCTAGTTGCTCGTGTCCTAGCCTACGAAGCTAGCGGACGCAAATATTTATAAATAAATAAATTAATGTCACTGGATAATCTGACACAAATTGACCTAGTCTCAAACTCAGGAGCACAAGGCTTGTACTATGAGTAGTAGGCAACGGTAAACATACTTAAATAGAAACATATATACTACATATTTTACATAATTATTATTTCACTGTTCTTTACAGGATTATTTTTTAGTCAAATAGACCCTCCCATACAAAACATCTTCAGCTGACTAGCCAAAATATGGGAGGGTCGATTTTTTTTCGTGATTTCGGGGTTGGTCCCATAGTGAAAGTTTGTCAATATAACTTACTGATTTAACCCCCAAAATTTGCGCACTGACTAAAAAACAATCCTGTATAAGAACTACTTACCTAATCTAGTATTAACATATTTATTATATTAATTTTTAAAATATTCGACTCTATAATTTCCAGTTTATTGACATTCATATTTCTACGTATAATGTGAATCCAATAGGCTCATTCAGTCTTCGTTCTCAGAATTTGACCCTGCATACAATTTTGGGTTTCTTGTCTTGAGATAGCAAATGTTGATGAGCTTCAGAGGACCCCTTACCATAAATTGACCTCTGTGTTCGTTTGGACATTTCATCATTTTATAGAATTTCACTGCATCGAACGTATCATTTCATCGAATTTAATTTCATCAAAAGCTAATTTCTGCTGAAACCTTATTGTTTTCAGGTTATCTTAAGCATGGGTTACGTAGGTTAGGTTAGGTTAGACCTGAAAGACGCTGAGGTTTACCGCTGGGTTTTTAGTGGGTACACTGGCCGCTCTCGGTCGGAGAGTCCCACATAACCACCCTGGTCCCCCCCGGACCTGGGCGGTATGCGTGATGCATTTTCTCAGCGACAAAAAAAAAGAAAAGGTTAGACCTGTGACCACCAAAAAATTATAACTCCTGCACGTGGAAATGCCTTACGGTGAAATAAAAATTTCATGTTCGATAAAGTAACAGCTACCCGTTCGTTTGCCTTATTTATGCGATAAACCTTGAAATCTTGAATCTGGTTTTAGTAATCTAAACAGTCTCGAAATTCCTAAATGGATAAAACGAAAATCTAAACCCTGTACAACGATTGTGGAGATTATTAATATTTGAATAATATATATTTAAAATATTATAATTATTTACCGATTGTTGCAATGCCCGCGCTAATTGCAACCTTGGCGCATTTGCATACGACACTTCCGATCGATTCACCGGCTCCCACGCAAACTTTTAACCCGCCATTATGTTACCATTCATAATGTCCTTTCACTGTGTTTTGACAGTAGAGTTACGTCATGCTAATGTGGAGGCGAATGCTTTTATATAGTTAGGTAATACTAATATTTGCCCGCGACTTCGGCGTAGAACAAATTTTTCGTTTCTTTCTCTTTAGCCTGTATTGAGTCTAATGTCCATCAAGGAAATAAACCTACCTTTTTCTGTTTTGTGTTCTCTTGAATTCGACCCTCACCCAATTAGAGCCCAAGATGTCTGGCCATACCCTGAAGAGTCTAGCCGTTTTTCCGACAAAAATATTGTAATAACAACCTCTAAATTAAATAATTGATAACTTTAATCATCGGCCAATCCTGATATTGATAATCGTTAGTCCTAAAGTGCCACCCTAACACTCTATTTGGTTCGGCCCCGTATACTCTGATGGTGTTATTGATTGTGTGTTCAAATCAACAGTGCAGGTCATTGACCAGCGTTATCTACAACGGACAACATACTAATGAATACATTATTGTATTACATGTTTACATAAAATAAAATAAACCGGCCAAGTGCGAGTCGGACTCGCGCACCGAGCGTTCCGTACAAACTTGTAGGTAGGAATGTAAACAGTTTGGCCATCACATATTTTTTATCCAACTACAAATTAACGGTTTTCTAATTTTTCCCTTTACTTGTGCTATAAGACATTGCTTTTCCCATGATTCTAGGTTAACGGGAAGTAGGTAACCCTATAGGTTTTCATTCCCTTGCGAGTGTCAAAGAATGCGGCATAAACGGCCGTGTCTTTTGATTACGTTGGCTTTTGAATTATTCACAGCTCCGATGGATTGCAGACTTGACTTGCCTGTGCATATGAATTTCAACTTGATACGTTCACGCAATCCTGAGAAAAAGGATCTTGACAGACAGACATACAGACAGACAGACAGACGTACAGCAAAGTCATCCTATAAGGGTTCCTTTCCTTCTTAGGTACGGAACGCTAAAAACGAATCTAACGCATTTTTAGAAGGTTTCAATCAGTTTCATGTGCAGCCACTCGGAGCATTTAATGCAATGTTTTGCTTACTGAAACGAAACCCACACTAAACTTGTAAGTAGTCAATTTACGATGAAGTAAGCACTGAGAGCCCACGTAAGACTCGAACACTGTGCCTGAGATATTCAGAGCGTATCCTGTCGCATTTGCACAAACCGACGCACTCTATTTGGAAACTTAATTCGATTACTGCAAGGTCGCTAATTACTGAAGAATTAGTCCGCGATTAGCATACCCTGAGAACTGCTTAGTAATAATGCCAGGAATTCTCTATGACGCAGAACATTAACTATTCATTAAAACGTAGGGTGTTACTGCCGCACTCAGAGATGCCAATTAAGATTTAAGTTTCATTAAAGTAGCTGCTGTCACTTTCTTTGCTATAGCAATAGAATAAGACGCAGCAACTTTAATGAAACTTAAAACTTAATTGACGTCTCTGAGTGCGGCAGTTAGTCTACAAGACCATTAATTAAGTGTATTTGAAGGTACATAACATAGCACACCAGCACTTGTATTATGCCTTTATCGGTAAACGTGGGTATAGCATCCTTCCCTCTCGCACTTACATGCTGGTGAGAAAGTGACAGATATTTTATCCACGTTAAACACGACCATAATATATAGGCCCGCAGGAATATTATTATTTTCGAAACGGTAATATTATGGTTGGGTGGTGGGACACTGAGGGGTAAATACCACCCATTTTAAGTATCAAAACTAAAATGTATTCTTTTTTTTAAATTAGTGTAAATACATTTTAAAATTATGTACTTATGTTGAGACTGCTGCCCGCCTAACCCAAGTATGTTTTAAAAAATTGGTACACAGTTGATGAAGACATCGTTGAACATACAAAAAAAAGGGAAAAAAAACATGCAGGACATAAGTAGAGCGCCTCCTCTTTTTTGAAATCGTTTAAAAAAACCTAAATCGTTGGAAAACGTCTTCGGTGGATCAGGAAGTAACTACATAATTCTAAGTTGGTAAAAACGATTTGTCCCCGATGTAGCCGTGACCTTCTGCCCAGCGGAAGCGTAGAACAATACAGCATTGACAGGTTGCGCGCGGGCAGCTGCGTGGGCGCCGAGGACCGCTTTGTGCGCAGCCGCCGCAAACGGCTCTAGCTCTAGACCTGTCTAGCTGAATAAGGCACTGTCTTGTAGCCACTAAGAGATAATAAGTCATCATCATGAGATTAAAGGGTTCCTTGTTGTGAGAGCTGTGTTTATAATTATTAAGCAATTTGTTATTATATTAATGATAAATTACGAAACAACGAGGCTTAGGTAGGTACATTTTGTAACTAGTAATCAATTTATTGTGACATTATCCTCGTAATAAAAGCCAAATATATTTCATTTTACAACAAAAACATGCACCCGTTTGACGTTTAAATCGTTCTCTCGTTGATAATGTGTGATATTTCATAAAGTTGAAATCAAGCCCCGCCAGGCGGAGCAGAATCCAAATGTACAATTATTAGCGCATTACTTATTATTAGTCGATAGCATACTAGTACGTACTTTTATACATCGCTTCGCTGCGATAGCTTCCTATCCAACTCGGCAACGTGCAAAAACGCCATCTATTGATATATAATGCAAATCAATAGCCCAATCATGTAATGTAAACAAACCAATTTACCATCATTACTCTGTAATGACGTTCTTTAATGATCGAGTATTTTTCTGTTAGTTATATTTACCTACATTTAACCGCTATTTTCATTTGAAGTTTAAATAAATAATAAGGTATTAATTATCCGTTTTTCAATAAAAATACTTGCGGTCAAATATAAGCGTCTAGTATTTTCATGCCACGAAGGCCCGCCCGGACACTCAGAATGACCGTACGTGTTGCGTACACGTCAAATTAAGTAGTTCTATAGATTTAGATCGCACCGACCAGCATGCGAGTTATCGACCATCGGAAATACGCTTTAAACATGTTCTTTATTGTCGCAGGCGCGGTACCAGCAGAAGCAGATGCAGGAGCGCGAGATGAAGATCGCGTCGCTGTACGAAGCGCAACAGGCGCGTGCGCTGGAGCGCGTGCGCCACTCGCCCGCCGAGAGCCTGGCCAGCCCGCCCTCCGCGCCCCACGTCCCTGGCAAGGTACTAAAAGTCACCGACCAGCCGAAACTGATGTACCTATAAATTACAAGCTCGTGCGGAGTCTTGACCTTAGTTGTTCTTCGACGCAGCTATCGTTAATTTATAATTTTTTCAGGTCCGTCAGATGTTTGAAGAGCGCCGTACAAAAGGCATCGACAAGAGTTACCCTCTTCAGCCGATCCACAACACGGATCGCACTCGCAAACCCCTCCCCAATGGCTTCACCAAGGTGACCAGCACAAAGGTGGTAGAAAACGGAACAAAATCCAGCACCAGAGTAGTAGAAAATGGCACGAAAATGAGCACGAGAGTGATGGAGAGCGGAACAAAAGTGTCCAGCAACAGGATAGCAGAGAACGGCAGAATGACCAACACGAGGATAGCTGAAAACGGGAAAATTTCGACACATGTGACCGTTGAGAAGAAAACTAATAAAAAATCGCATGTCATCAACTCGCACAGTGTTAAGAAGCATGAAATTGTAAGTCATATTGGTATTGCTTTATTTATTTATCTCTTAGGCATTGTCACAAGCGCAATGCGTAAGAAGATTTAGGAGTACATTACCCCTTTTTGGTACTTTCAGAAAAGTGAAAGAGAAGTGAACGGGTCCGGGGATCTCAACCACAACCACCAACCGGATCTAAACGCTGCCAAACAAACGGTGGGTAAATAATGCATTACAACTATACTACATTAAAAAAACTGTTACCTTACTGATTGACGCAAAGCTAACGTAAAACGTGATTGTAGACGTCTTTGGAGAGACAAGTTACCCAACAAAGTCCTTAATAAATATGGTTTACCATCCTCCTGTACCCAACAATCTCGAGTAAACAGCTTTTGAGATTACGTTCCTTCCCTACGTATGCCATAGTAGCAGTGTTGTTCGCAGATGCGGCACAGCGACGGTGAGGTGGTACCCAGCTTGGACGCGCTGGACGCAGAGCACAACTACCTGCTGGAAAATGAAACCTTCCCCGAGGCCCTGGCGCCAGCCACCACGCCGCGCTCGCCCGAGCGCCCGCCCAGGAGGTAAACTTCTAGGCCTCCTAGTATCGATTTAGAGGTAGGACTTTGTGCAAGGTCCGTTCAGATCGCTGCTACAATCTGCCGCCGAGCAACAGTGTGACAACGACCGATGATTTCATCGTTGCTTGTTAGGTTAGCATACACGTATTCTATCTAAGTCTTTAAAATATAGCGGTGTTGAGTCTACAAGTGGACCCCAGAGCTCACTTCCATTTGGTGACCTGTGTTTGGCTTTTCCGTGCCATATACGCCCTTTATACTCCCACAGAACTATCAAAATCATACCCAACATGCTGTGAGAATCATGTCGCTGTCGCCAATTCGATGACGCATCACGTACAAGTCTTCAACAAACGAGAGTAACGGGTTATGGTTTTATACTTCTTAAGTATACCTATACGCCTATGGCATTTCAAACACTTAGTTGTGTGATATTTATGAACTAAGAAGCCCTACTAATATTATAAATGCGAAAGTGTTTGCTAGTTCGTCCTCCTATTACGCAGCAATAGATTCTACGCGGATGAAGTCGCGGGCGAAATGTTATAAAGTGCCTATTTTGTTCCTAGGAGCCCCGCGACCAAAGTGAGCCCCGCGACCAGAGCGAGCCCCACCAAGGCGAAACCGGCGGCCCCGCCTCGGAGGGCCCGCAGCGACAATGCGGTACGTCTTCTAAGCTAACGTAGACATTGCATCGTAGACATATGACAAGCAATGATCTCATATTTGGGTTTTTAACCTCTTTGGCTGCTTATTAGTACGAGGAACCACATTTATCGCATCACACATCAATCGAGCGATAGCTAACAATTTTCTAATCTTAAATTAAAAACTCCTTTGCCAGCCGACTTAAAACCCTTGTCAGTTGTCAGACATGACTGACATCCATAATCGAATTTCAAAAAACATGTGACCGCATGTCACACGTCTGTCATGTAACTGCACCGAGATTTAAAATGTTCAAAACTCCAATGTAAAAAAGTAGTTTGGTATTTCTGCTAAATTGAAAAGTGTTGTGAAGAAAGATTTGTTGCATGCCGACCAGGTGGCGGAGCCGAGGGCCCCGGGGGTCATGCAGCGCGGTGCGAACCCGGCGCCGGTGAATGTAAGACCAACACACAACATACTACCGTGCCGTGCACATACAGTCAAGGGCATTTATATCTATACAGCCATCGCGTCAAATATATGTATACATGGACCTTATTGCCAGTGGCATAAAGGTGTAAAGATATTTTTGAGATCTTGGGAACGTATATATATTTATGCCCTTGACTATACATATTGACAATACCGCGTTTATAAAAGTCCCGCCCCAATACTTAATATTACGCACATCGACGTAACCGCGCAATCCAGTCTGAGTGGTGGAGCGCGCTTTGATTAATTAAAAATAAGAGAAGATATTTATTTATCTTATACTTATAATTATCCTATACTTATGAGCGCTTGAAAGCAGAAGTGTAATAATATGTTCAACTTAACCTATTGTCAATAATATAGTATGTGTGTGGCTAGCCTTAGTTTTATGCAAAATATTGTCATGAAGTTAAGATTACGAAAAAGTTACAAAGGAAACCTCGTATTTGCTTGTTTGTGTTTTTATATTGCTGTTTGTTTACTCATACAACTCTTCTTTTAACATAACTACTGCCGAGTTTTCTTCTGTTTAATATACCTATAGCAAAAAGTTAATCGATAGTAAAGACGAAAAATAATATGGTTTTAATCAAAGTGGAATAGACGCGCAGGTGTTTTACTTCTTTTGTGTGTGTTGTGTGAATGTGTTTTTTTTTATTCTGTTTTGTTCGATTTACTTATTACTTTTTACAATTATTATTATTGGTGGTGTTGCGGATACGATCCGTTAGTTTGACACCTAAGTTGCTGCGCTCCATAGCTCGTTGGTAAACTCCTAGCCTGGACCTTTGTGAATACGTCAAAGACCAAGTCTGGGCACCGTAGGTGACAACCGGAAGTATGCACATGCCCATGAGCTTTCTCTTCAAAGATAGAGGAAGATTTCCCTTCATCAAATGTTTCATGGACCAATTGCTCCTCCAGGCATTTTCAGTTCGTCTTTCGACTGCTTTGTCTTGCCATGGCCCAAATAAAGGTACTCATTGACATAAACAATATGTTCTCCATTTACCTCCAACCTACGTTATGTGCTGTTAGTCATGAGTTTGGTCTTTGACATGTTCATCTTAAGTCCAACCTCAAGCTCGCCTTACTCAGGTCTTCGAGCATAAGTCGTAACTCAGCGTCTGGTGTGGAGAGGAGGATTTTATAATTAATATTAATTTTCTTTTGCATGTGCAGTTGGCAAAGAAATTACCATCGGTAGGTGTTATTTTTACCTTTATTTGTTTTCATTTTTAGAGTTTCGTACCCTATTACTAAGCTGTCCATCCGTCCGTCCGTCTGTCTGTCCTAACTTAAAAGAGCTGTATCTTTGAAACCGTAAAAGATCGGCATTGATTTTTTATGCAGAATACGTGATATAACGGCGGATTTTCTAACAAATAATAAAAAAGTCAAAAAGTAAAATAATGAGGGGAGTCCCGCTGCGCGGTCCGATACTGCCTTGTGGTTCGACGGCTCTGCCGCTGCCGTCTGCGGTCTGTCCCCTGAGGGACGGCACCTTAACGCTGAAACTCGACTGTGACTTATGACCTGCCTGCATAACGGTTAAATTGTTGTGTATGTACAGGGAAGTCTGACTAAGAGCCGCACGGCGGGGTCGGCGTCGAGCACGGGCGGCGCGAGCGCGGGCGCCACCTGCGCCGTGTGCGGGCGCCACTTCGCGCCCGACCGGCTCGCCAAGCACCAGGACATCTGCCGCAAGGCGCATGCCAAGAAAAGGAAGCCGTTTGACGCGCTCAAGCACCGGCTCGCGGTGAGTCCTCCATCTTATCTGAATATATTGTTGGTTACTTGAGAGATCTTTTGTGTAACTGCCCAACCCCAACGCCTGTCTACCCGCGGGCCAGTCAAGCACATATTTGTTGTTGTGGTTTTTGATATCATAAAAAACGTAGAGCCACATGCAACAGTTGTGGGTAGATACGGTAAATCATATTGTAATAAAGTGATTGTCTTTGATTTGAACAAGGGCACGGGCGCGGAGGGGTATAAGGCAAGCGATTTACTTTTAAGCATGGCTGTTCTTTTATGTGTATGTTACTAGATCGAGCACATTTTTTAGGAAGCGTTCCGGTCATCCGATCCGATTTAACTTTACATTTTGTACTGAAGGATCATCTGGGCGATTTGCGAAAATATTGTACATATTTAAGCGAGCTCGCTTAAGGAACAAACGAATTTAATTTTTGTATAACGAAAATTAGTCTAGTCATACTTTCATATGGTTAATTTTCGTTACACAAAAATGAAATTCGTTTCTTTCCTTAATTGAGCTCGTAACGTCGCTTAACTATGTACAATATTTTTGCAAATTACCCATATCGGATGACCGGAACGCTTCCTGTGTGCAGAAGCTCTTCATAAACTAAGGCACATATAATAATTAGTAACTGGGGTAAAAATTGATATTGGTTACTTATTACACCAATTCACTATTCACAGTTTTCACGTGATCTGCATGACTCGGTAATTTAAACCCCCTGATGCAAAACAGGGGGGTGCTATAAGTTTAACGTGTGTGTCATAGCTCCCAAACCTGCCTGCTGTTTGTATGCCGCAAGGTAAAACATAGTGATACAAATTAAAAAACTACACCTGTTCACACCTATGTTTCACAGAATAAATTATCTGTAGTACCTAATTGTATTTTTTAATTTAGTTTTTTTTGGTTGAAATTGACTTGATCGAACGTGTTCTTAGCTGAGTTTGGTGAGTCTCTGTCTGTCTCTGAAAGTGGAGTTCGCAATTTTGTCGAGGGTTTTATTTATTCAAAACTTGTTATGATACCTACCTGTTCACGGCTGGGCCATTGTTTGTATCGCGATACGTACAGTCAAGGGCATAAATATATGTACGTTCCCAAGATCTCAAAAATATCTATACACCTTTATGCCACTGGCAATAAGGTCCATGTATACATATATTTGACGCGTTGACTGTATAGATATTAATGCCCTTGACTGTACCTAGATAATATACTCGACATGCGAACTATGTAAGCCCCAGTATTTTTTCTTTGTAACCCAGTTTTTTCACCTACACCAAAAACTTTAAAAATCCTTGCATTCTTTTATAACAATTTAGTACCACTCTAGACAATAAATCAAATCCAAAAATACCTTACTTATTTATAAAAAAATGGGCCAGTAGTTTGATCTCTACGATGGATCCATACATAATATAGACTCTGCTTAGTTAGGTCTACATGTCACCTACCTAGTCTATTAAACAATATTTTCTCCACTGACTGATTGACAGACAACCAACAAAATGTTGTAACATAACTTTTTATTTCATGCCTTGTAAAAAAAACATTCGTAATTTAAAATTATTTTAAAATTGGAACGAACTCTTTAATTTTATTTTCATGTTTGATTTCATTCTGTATAATTTTACATAAATAACTGCATTTTTCTATTGAATATGTCTTATTTTAAATACCAAGAAGAGTTTGATTTGCTTGAAGCCTATTTTTTAAATCACCAAAGTATAAGATCAGCTTTGCAGTGGTATGCAGGAATGTATAGCAACAGGCGATTGCCGTCTGAAATTGATTTTGCCAAGATGGTGCATAGTTTGAAGAGTGAAGGGAGATTCGAGGAGCACGTTTCGGAACGGGCGAAGCGGGACATAATGGATATTGAAAGTGACATTCGCTCTCGCAGGAAGTCAGTCGCTAGAATCGTTAGAACCGTAGGGACCCGTGATTCTCGGGTATAAGTACTTACAATAATATAGTATAACTTATATGTATTAGTCTCAAACATTTAGGTGCTTTATCGACGCTGATCCGTATCATAATATTATAGGCTAGTGTCCTGAAAAATTATATTTAGTCCGTCATTTACATTATCAAAAAATATTGAACATGTATTTTTTTCTTTTGTCAATTTTATTAAACAAAAAATGACGAAGATATAGTGCGTTGAAGTTCCTCGTGACGCCGCGGCACACTTTTTACCACGTTGGGACGTCACGAGACTCCCGAACTTTGATGCGCGTTATCTTTGTCAATTTTGATTGATTTGATACATCAAAAAATACGTGTTCAATATTTTTTGATAATCTAACTGACGGATTAAATAAAATAATTATTTTTTACCCAGGAACGCATCCTTATTATATCCATGATTAGGAACAGCATGTTTTTTAATAATTTCCAATTCCAAATTAGTTAAGTAAGAAATTGGGTTAACATGAAGGTACGTTTAATGAGAGTGACCTTTAATCAACGGTAAATAATACAACCGATCATTTGTCATCTTCAATATTTGTCCTGCACTTTATATTCTTATACGTACACTCTCGTGCGTTCACGTACACTGCACTGCACTACCTTTATCTACCTACTCTTCAGTCGGTTGCACGGAGTAAGTTCTTAAAAGATGTCATTCAGTTGAGCATCAATTTGGACGAAGACACCTTAGTAAAAATACTTTAAAGAGAAAACCAAGAAAGTAAAAGTTCTGCAATTAAGACATATATTAATTTTATTAGGTACATGAACATTAATTTCTTTTTACAAATTGGCTTCTCTTTCTTTCCTTTTTACATCTTATTGCTTAACACGTTTGCAGTTCCTATACAAAACATTTCATTAACATTTAATTTCAGTAACAAAGTTTTTCAATTCTATCTCTGTTCTGATTCCACAGAAATAAAGACGATCCGAAAGTGTGGTGGCACTGTTATACCCGTAACAGACGCTCGAACTTGGTCCGGGCCGGACAACGGATTTAGTTCGCTCCGAACCAGATCTGGCCGTCTGTAGAGGAGTCATCGGACCATGTCAGCCGATATGGTCCGAAGACTGCTCTACAGACGGCCGGATCTGGTTTCCAAATCCGTTCTCCGGCCCGGACCAAATCCTATCGTCTGTTATGGGCTATTATGTATCACACATTATGGACATTAGTGGACTGCAAATTTGTTAAAATCCTTGAGTAGACCACTCATTGGCATTAAAACCTTCAGGGCACGGACGCGGAGCCGTTCCTATCGAAGCTGCGCAAAGCGCCGCCATCCAGCAAGGTCAAGCCTCTGAACAGCAGCTGGCGCCAGAAGCACGAGGAGTTCGTCCAGGCCATCCGCGCCGCGAAACAGGTGCAGCAGCACCTCGCCGCCGGAGGTAGGCCCAACGGATCTATTTAACATTTAAGGTTGTAGAACCAAAATACATCAACGTGCACAACATCGCAAAATAATTACTATGAATGGAAAAAGATTGACGATATTGTTACGCAAAACAGACGAAAGTAGGTAGTCTCTTAAAATGGTTATTATTCAATTTAAAAAAGTTTGATTCCAAACGTAGAAATCTTAGAATGGAGTCTACCACATATATTCATATCATTTTGATGAGCAGATTACTAATACAAAAATCGTTCAAGTGCGAGTTGGACTCGCGCACCGAAGGTTCCGTATTTAAGTCCGTACTTCATAAATATACTTTATTTGTATGCAATAAGGTCCATTTTGACTTGCCTAAATGTTAGTACAGGTCTTTTAATTTTTTTTGTCATTATGAAATCAAAAAGCATGTCACGGAAAATTATAAAGAACTAGTTTTAACATGTGGATATTAAGCCCTTTCATATGACACCCCACTGGCTATAATCAAATCACTTTCATTTTCAACCCCTCATTCTAGACCCCCTTTCAATTACTTATTTATAAAATCAATTTCATATTTTTTACTTAAAACAAATGCGAGCAAGCAAGTTATACAGCTATGCCAAATTTCAAGTTGATAGCTTGTGTAGTTGCTGAGGAAAACTGCTGTGACCTACAGACAGTCAGACAAAGAAGTCTCACTATAAGGGTTCCTTTTTTACCATTTTGGTACGGAACCCTAAAAACCGACGAAACTGCGTCTGCGACAAAAATGGCACGCGCTGGTTCAAATCAATAGCCCAGCCGGGCACGAGTAGGGAGTAGATCAGTGTTGAGGTGCGCCTGTTTGGTCGCAGGCAAGCTGAGCGACCTGCCGCCGCCGCCGCCCTCGGAGAACCCCGACTACGTGGCGTGCCCCACCTGCGGCCGCCGCTTCAACCAGGCCGCCGCCGAGCGCCACATCCCCAAGTGCGCCAGCTTCCAGTTCAACAAGCCCCGGCCCGCCGCCTCCCGCCGTCGGTAGCACACCGACACCGGACCGGCTGTCTGCCGTACACCTGAAACATCTCACTCACGAAGGAACGAACCTGTATATTTTATAAAGAAATGGCAACGAAATCTATTAATAATACGAAACACTAAAATATTTCTGATAAACTAACACGATAACCTGGATACGATATTTTTATGATGTTCCGATGTTTAGCAAACCCGACACTAATATGGAGAACAATAAAGAAAACTTGCCCCCTTGCAATTGGTTCACCGACTCCTTGGTTCAGGTACTGATTACGTACGCGCTGTTCTATTTAGTTAAAGTGCTTTACAACGTTATAAGTCCTAATAGACCTTAGAATCGAGATGGAAGCGGCGAAGTGTGCCAGTCGCTGGGTTTTAAAGTGCTGCGCCAAGGGGCAACCGAAGCCCTGTGACAAGGCGCAGCCGAAGCCCTGCTGCAAAGAGAAGACAAAGCCCAGCTGCAAAGAGAAAACAAAGCCCAGCAGCAAAGAGAAGCCGAAGCCTCCCTGCAAGAACAAGCCGAAGCCTCCCTGCTACACAAAACGCGTTACAAAGAAGGATTACTTTAAGATGTGTTTCACCGACTTCTTGGTGCGCGTCGGTTTGGCTTCGTTCATTTACGGCGCCATTTGGGCGGGCATCTCGCTTGCACACGACATTTTGTGCTGCCAGTGCCGCCGCGAGCACCAAAACAGGTCGTAACATGTCTAAACTACTGGGACGACCTCCTGCTGCGAGTCCATTTCCATAAATATACGCCGATAGTCGCGACTTCGTACGCAAGACCCGTTCGTCTCATTGTTACCAACATTTTGTGGACAAGATGACAATCTTTTATTGAAGGCAAATTTTTCAATCTCCACATAGGTAACGTTATTTGTCAGATAAAATTAAGCTCTCTTTTATATGACAAAGAAAATGAAACTGATAACTTTGTCACGTGCTTTTATCTTGGTGGTTGGAAAAATCGACCCTAATAAGAATTTAGAGGTTAGTTTTAAATTGGATTCCGCATAATTTAGTGCAATATTGTCAGGCTACACATTGTTTTTTGGTAATATAGAGAATGGGTGGTCGAAATACGATTACGGTGAAAACGTTGGATCAACTTTTCACTTGTTTCACGTAGGTTTCCCGTAAACGTTGTGACCAAACTGCAAATAATGTAATTTTTTGAATCGTCGTCGCGTCGTCCAGTCGGCCGCCTGTCGGCGTTGGCGATGGCCGCACAAAGGTAATGTCCGATTTCTGTTGGAATCTGTTGGAATTGGCAATTGGCAAAGGCCAATTGCCAATGTTGGGACCTAACTTTAAGAGGAATTTATAATATTTCAAAAAAAAGCAAAGCTAGTAAAAAGTGAGATTTATATTGTAATCCTATATCAATGTTAAACAGTCAACATCGGGATACTTGTAGTACAGTATGACTTTAAAATAATATTAATTTATTAATAGCTGTGTTTGTGAGAAACGGGGGTGATAGTGCACACCCCACACACACACACACACGGGTACAGCCGATACCTTAAAAAAATAAACGAACATACTGTACTTAAAAAAAACAGTAACATTTTAAAAGTATGCGATGCCGACTGTAAGAAGCTTTTAAAATGTTAACATGCTGAAGAAAATGTACTTTATTACGTCTGGTGGTTTTATTTGTTCGTTTTTTATCGGTTTAGTTACATTAAGGTTTTCATTTTTACCACAAAAGATCTTCTCGGAGGTTAGAGTATAAGAGCATTTTTTTTAAAGTTTGTACATCGATAAACATTTTTTACCAGGACGTAAATTTTTCTTACCTTTTTATTACCGTTGTGGCGTGAATTTCACGTTGGATTTGTTTACGAATTTACACCTATTTATGACCATGGATGAAGAAAAATTTATAGATTGTGTTAGACATCGTCCAGTTCTATGATTAGGTACTAGGGCCATAAAAGCTATCAAAGTCCGCTTGAATTTTGAGTCCATATAATGTAAAAAAAAGACAAATTTAGAGGTAATTGGACAATATTTAGAGGTTGCACAAAATGACCACTTCGGCGATAGCAAATTTTCAATGTTGATTGTTTTTTTAAAACAACAATAACTAACTTTTCTGTCGACTTATGTTAAACACTAATGCTTTCGACCATCACGACTGGTTTTTCGGTGTGTTAAGGTTTCGGTGAATTGCATAAATATGAAAACGGATTAACACTTTGGCGTGCACTACCGTGATTAGTGATCAATTAGCCATACTACTTGACGTCTATAGACGTCACCGCCGCTCAATGTGTTAAAAAAGTTGTCAAAATGTGCTACCTCTAAGTACTAACAGATTTGACAGAAATTTTGAACAATGGTCTTTTAGATAAGTTGGACCAACGATTCGAGCGAAGTCATTAGAAAATACAAAGTTTGGAAAATGTAACGCCCTAGCGTACAGTCAGCATCACATAACATAAATCGTATCAGCCAAATAGTTCGTCACACCATACAAAATATATGGTGTTACGAATTATTTGGTCACTTTGGCTGTTACAATATATTTTATGCTGAGTGTACATGGACAAGTACCGAGCCAAGGCCCTTGGCCAAGATGCGTTACGCTAACTAGCGTTTCTATTAGTTTCGTTTTTAAACCAATCGTGTCACTGGTAGATCACGTGACTCTTCGTATGACGTGATCTACCAGTGATGCGATTGGTTTAAAAACGAAACGGATAGAAACGCTAGTTAGCGTAATGTATCTTGGCTAAGGGCCCTGGGCATCATTGGAAGCGAGGGACGGGGAAGTATCAACAACTGAATCAATGCTCATATTATATTTCAACATCACGGTACAAAATTAAAATGCAAATGAAAGCCGCGTACAGTGCGGCGCAAGCGAGCGGCGGCGCGAGGCGGCGCGACGCGGCGCGACGCGGCGCCTACTGCTCGGCGCTGGTGTCGGGCACGAACGAGAGCACCACGCTGGACGCCGCCGGCACCAGCACGTCGTCGCTCTGCACCGCGTAGTTGCTCGTGTAGCTGGAAATTATACGCTGTTACAAACTCTGAGGCAGGTTTATTGCTAGTGTTCTATTATTACATTTTATTGCGATGTTTATGACTAAATAAAATACAATAATTTAACGATGGAATTAGTTGAACGAACGTGATCTCAATCTTTGAAGACGCGCCCGACTACTTAGTTTTACATTACATCACTTTTACATACCCTAATTAATAGTATTATGTAATACATGATGAAGTCTCTAGAGCTAATACATTCAGTCAACAAAGTATCGGGAATGGATGATTTGTTTATGGTTCCAAATTCAAATTTTTGTTTTTTTTGTTGTTGTTAGATTGGCACAACTGTTTTCTATTTTGGCGCGGAGTTTGAGTTGCATCTGTTATTTATATTAAATACAGTGCTGTTTTTAGTTATATCACATCTAGTGTGTATTGCGAATTTCATAATGGACAAAAACATTGAACAAAGAGTTTGTCTTAAATTTTGCATCGCCAATGGAATTTCGTGTTCGGAGTCACTGAAAATGTTACAGAAGGCTTACGGTGATTCGACTTTATCAAAAACACGTGTTTATGAGTGGTACAAAGCGTTCAAAAGCGGTCGAGATGTGATGGAAGATTTGCCTCGCTCTGGTAGGCCATTAACGTCTGCAACTGAAGTTAACATCGCAAAAGTGAAGGAAATAGTGACTGAAAATCCTCATTCAACTTTGAGAGAGATAGCCGCCGAACTTTCTGTATCTCACGAGTCGATCCGTACTATTTTAACTAATCATTTGGGTATGAAACATGTTACCGCTCGGCTAGTCCCAAAAGACCTGAATTTTCTCCGAAAACTCAATCGCATGAGAGACATGCTAGAACGAGTCAATTCCGACCCAACATTCATGAAACGCATTGTTACTGGTGACGAGACGTGGGTTTACGAGTTTGACATGCAAACTAGTCAACAAGCTTCGGAGTGGCGCCTTCCAACTGAACCGAAACCGAAGAAACCACGCCAAAGTCGATCAAAAGTCAAAGTCATGTTGACTGTTTTCTTTGACTATCGCGGTGTTGTGCACTCGGAATTCTTGCCGGAAGGTCAAACGGTAAATAAAGAATATTATTTGAGCGTTATGCGGCATTTAAGAGAGCAAATTCGACGAAAAAGGCCAGATTTGTGGAATGAAAATTCTTGGATTTTGCACCACGATAATGCGCCTTCGCACAAGGCCATCATTGTGAAAGAATTTTTGACCAAACACTCAACAAATACCATCGAGCAACCACCATATTCACCAGATATGGCTCCTGCCGACTTCTTTCTTTTTCCTAAACTCAAATTACCACTTCGTGGCACCCGTTTTCAATCGGTAGAAGACATAAAGGAGAATTCGCGCCGAGAACTGAATTCAATTCTGGAAACAGCGTTTAAAAAATGTTTTGATGATTGGATTATTCGTTGGCGTAAGTGTATCGTTTCTGAAGGAGCATACTTTGAAGGTGATAAAATAAATTTGGATGATTAACAAACAGTTTGTGTATTATTGATCTTTTCCCGGTACTTTCTTGACAGAGTAGTATATCATAAAAAAATGGAATGCAAAACGAAACGCCATATTGTTGATATCTATATTAAGCGTAAGCGTAACCATGGTAACCAATAACAAGTCAATGAATTTAACCATCTTTTCTTAGTGATTTTAAAGACATTATTAATCTCGAAATTATTTTTTGTCACTACGAAATTTCAATTGATTGTTATTAAAACATTTCAAAAGATTTAATATAGGTACAAATTAGGAAGTCAAGTGTTCACTAAACGCCAAGACTGATATCCGGAATGACCGTAACCATAGTAATAATTTAATGCTATAATGGTTATAAAATAACAGTTATTACTAAGGCAACGCTCATTATAGAACAGTTTTCTATGGGTGGCATTCTGATACTGTTAACGATGTATATATTAGCGGTTTATAGTGCGCGAGTAGAAAAGCAACGGCCTGGCCACGACTTTGAGCGGCGGCGAGCGAATTCTCTCTTCATTGCTTGGTCAATACGCTCACCGCGCGGCGGCTAGTTGACGTTACACGCAATGTATTAGAAAATTCGCTCGCCGCTCAGCCGGTCGCGCAAGGTCGTGGCCAGGCCCTAATAGTAGTACTTGGTGGCGCGGCGCGTGGCGGCGGAGACGCGCAGCACGCTGAGCGCGGCGGGCAGCGGCGGCGCGCCGGACAGGTCCGCGCGCAGCGCCTCGCCGTGCGGGTTCCACACAGCCACGTACCCCGTGTGCCCCGCCTTCCATCTGCAACACAATACAATTTTTTTTTTCAGGCTACTAGGCCCATAGATAAATTGGACAAATGGCACCTTACTGACTAAAATACATATATTTATAACAATATCTTGAACTATTTTGGCGACAAAACAGCGTGGCTCTATTGAATCGCAGCGTTCGAAGTCATGCTCGCTGGCAAGCCGCCTCGGAACCGCCGGAACACGACATCTTTCGGCAATGTTGAACGTGGCTTGAAGCGGCGTTCTCACGAGCCGATTTTAGTTGATCAACTTAAATCGGTTTACAAATTGAATAAAAATCGATTATGAGAACGTGTTTAAATTAATGTTGATTCCCCTAACTTTTTAAGTTGAACGACAATAAAATTAAAATATTTAAGTGTTTAAAATAATCTATTTATTTTTAGACCTCCCAACTGATGAGTCGGCATCTGCTTTTGGAAAAACATTTTCACTGGTCACGAGTATCTTCCAACCTTGACCCTGGCAGAATTGTCCCAATACAAAAGAATTGAATTGAACGACAAAAAGCGCCTCGTGAGAACGCCACTTAATTATATACCTGTCTTAGTCAATTACATTGCACAATATTTTCTACCAGTCCTGCTTTTTAGTCTTTAAAAAAGGCACACTTTGCTGCCGACTGTACTTCTAAGCTGTCATTGATAGATAACAAACTCACTTATAACAAGTTCGAACTTCGAACCCCAGTAAGCTAATAAATTATTCTTACGTAAGCGCCAAAGCGCTTTCATTGTAGAAGAACTATATATAGTGAGGAAATCTTCACATCTAAACAGCTGAGTATTAAAACGTACAGGGTCGAAGTGTATCTGAACAAAAATAAGATAAGGTTAGAATAATGACCTGGCGACAGCGAGCAGCTGTTCGGTGGAGTTGTGCGCAGGCACGGCGCGCACCGTCCAGTTGCCGTGCTGGATGCTGGCGTCCGCGCGCAGCGCCGCCACATGCGCTAACTTCTCGCTCTGTGCCACAAAACACAAACAAATCAACATCTGGCCCATACTTCACTAACCTGATTACGATAGGTGACAATTCGATATACATTTCAAAGTCTACGAGTTCCTAGGTCACGGGCTTCGAATAAACTATGCTATGAACTCTTAAGTGGATTTATAAGATTAGATTAAATCGGCAAGTTTTAAGTCTCAAGCACACAAAAGCGAGAAATAAAAAAATAGATCCAGAACGGGAATTGTCTAATACGTTAAAAATATTTACACGCCTCTGTGTCAAGGACAAAAGTCACTATATATTTAACGCAAGGGTTGTATAGATATTAGTTACTGATCGTACATACCCAAATCCTATCAGTATAAAATATGGTATAACTGAACTAAGAGCGGACTTACGGCAGTAGTGTTGAGGTCCTCCTCCAGCTGGTCGAGAGAGAAGACCGGGGTGGCCGGCAGCAGCAGGGCGAACGCGGCGAGCTCAGCGCCGCCTTCGGATGATGTTAGCTAGAACACAATCATAATTTGGTATTTCTAGTTAATTATTACGATATTTCTGAGTTTCGACTTCACGAGTGTTTTTTTTTTTTCGCAATTGTAGAGAGAAAAATAATAATATAATTGTAACTGACAATCTAGTTGACTTCTCTAAAAATACCTAACTACTGTTGTTCCATACCAGTGGTCTCCTGTTGCGGAGAATTTCATGCGTTTAATTAATCTGTTTTGTTTTTTAGTTGGTTCGATTCCCGAACATTTAGCTTTAAAAAAAAGAGTGAATGCAGTTATTATTGCTTGGAAAAATAAAATAATATTTTATTTGAGTAAAATTATTTATGTTAAATATTGAAGTTCCCATTTATTCCATCTCGCCATTCGTATTAGTACCTGTATAGTTAGGGCCCTATTTCAACGGGACACCATGGTCGCGCCGCCCGGTCGCCGCCACCAACAAAATGTATACAGGCCTATGGGGGGTATCTCACCTGGTGTCCACTTGGTTGCGCAACCAAGCAGTCGCCAGGTGAGATACCCCCCATAGGCCTGTATACATGTTGTTGGTGGCGGCGACCGGGCGGCGCGACCGTGGTGTCCCGGTGAGATCGGGCCCTTATAAGTACCTGCAGCAGCGGCCAGACGCGCAGGCGCGCGGCGAGCGCGGCGGCGAGCGGCGCGGGCGCGGCGGCGGCGGCGGCCAGCGACGGCGGCCGCAGCGCCACGCCGCGCGCCAGCAGGTGCAGCTCGGCCCGCGCGCCCGCCTCCGCCAGCGTGAACAGCGACTCGCCTGGAACACACCACGCCTTAGAGCGGACCAACTCACACCCCCTACCCGACTGCACCGAGCGTAGCCTCGTCCCGCCCAAAGGCCATTTGAAAGCCTTCTGTATTCATTACATTGCAGAATTGTAACTAACACTCGCCGGCGACCCGCCTGACATGTCCAAATAGCATACAATCGCTGGTTGCTTACAGCAAATATTATTTTTTTAATTTTGTCACGTGTGGCTGTAAAGCTAAACCTATAATCCTGACCTGATGTTAAAAAAAAACGAAATTCCACTCGCATCCAATCCCACTTTGCCCGCTCTACCAATCACTAAGTATCTCCAATACACATACAATACGCTCAGTCGTGTATAGACGAAGAGGGATTCCCTATCGACAAACCAGTCGTGGGTGGTACTGATACCCACCTTGGTGCCGGTAGACCGCGTGACCGTCTGTATGTATGTATATATGTATGTATGTATTTATTTATTTAATCTTTATTGCACAATAAAAATAAAGTACAAATAGCGGACTTAATGCCTTGAGGCATTCTTTACCAGTCAACCGACACAGGCCAAACATCATTTTTTAAAGAAACCAGTTCTTAAACTATAAATAAAATGTAAATGTCTATGTATACTATAATAAAGTACATGTGTGTGTGTGTACGTATGCGAGTGTACTCACGGGCGCCCGGCTGCGCGGCGCTGTCGTCGACGAGCGCGGCCCAGCGCGCCAGCAGCGGCGCCAGGCCGGGCTGGTCGGCGGTCTCCTGGTGCCGGTAGAACGCGTAGTCCGTGTGCACCGCGCCTAAACTACTGTCGTCACTCGCTAACGACTCGTTGCGGAGAGACTTGCTCACGAGCAACTGTCGCGCGTGCTGAAGCCTAAAACAATATCACAAATATGGTTTAGAAAAAAACTCAATTTTCTTACAAACTGGACTTGAGATATGACAATTAGACAATGGCAAACGAGTGGTGAGCAACTTGTTCTAGACACCCCGTAGGTTTATTTCACCTCATACAACCATAGAAATGAGAACAACGGCCCGGCCAAGACTGCGCGGCCGGCGGAGCGATTTCCTAATACATTGCATGTAATGCCAGTTAGCTGCTGTGCATTAAACGTCTCGACCGTGCAATGAATCGCTCGCGCCGCCGCCGCCGCTCAAAGTAGTATCTGTGTATAACCTACCTGACGCCGCCCGCGCCGGCCTGCATCCAGGTCTTGAGAACGTTCTCGAACTGCGCAGCCACGGCCGGGTTGGACATGTTGAGGTCCGCCTTGCCCGCGCCGTACTGGTGCAGGTAGAACTGCTTGCGCGCGTCGCTGTACGACCAGGCGGGCTCGTTCGTCACCGCCACCTGACACGACATCAGCATTTACAGCGCACTTTTGACAGCATGGAGAAGGCAAACAAACACAAAGGCTTCAGAGCTCAGGCTCCATATACATAAAAAAAAAAAAAAAAAAAAACAAAAATGTCAAGATTGAAATCTTAACGATGAGTATAACGGAATGCCCATATGCTAGTAATTTCACCTTGTCTTATCCCCACCACGAAACAATGATAGCGATCGGTTGAACCTACGAGGTTTAATCACCACTCAGTCCTTGGATACGGTATCTAATGGTGCATCCAACCACCAAAGCTACTTTTTGTGGATTAACCAAATGTCATATGAGAAGGAAAATATGCCTTAATAGGCTTATTACACTACCCTTGCGCTTACCGAGGGACGAGATATCTCCATCTCATTCCAACGTATTACGGCGTCCCTATCGTAAGGGTAACGACAAGGATAGTAATAATAAGCCCGTAAAATTGGTTTGGAGTATTTACCATTTCTTTTGATTTTATTTTATTTTATTCAGAATGTAGCCCCACAAAAAGTAACTTTGGTGTGGATGTGAACCCATTATTAATTTTAAAAAAAAGCACCATCATTAAATACGGTTAGTGAAATAACAGTGATTCATTGACCGTACATAAGGTTTAAATTAAACATATCGACGAGTCTCGTGACTCAATATGAAATTTTACGAAATCCGAATATCCACTTTAGGTACACGTTCTAAAGTAGATATTCCAATTTCATAAATTTTCATATACGAGGTTAAGTCAGAGACCCATCGATATTCTAACTACACTCCTGCGATCGAGTCAAGCTAAAATATACATTTTTTAGGATATGATGGACTAAATCAATATAAAAATTAAAAACTTGTAGAATCCTTTCCTTGCTTCACATCAGATATATTTAAAAAACAAATTCCGTTTTGATAATTTGTAAAGAAATCAAAGGTTCTTCCTTACCCAGTTGTTAGGAGGAAGCGGCTCGTTGGTGCTCGCGTCGAACCCTGTGCCGTCGGCCCAGATGAAGTAGTCGTCGAACCCGCCGGTGCGGTTCTCGCTCTGCTTGAACCACGCGTGCGTCACCGGCACGAAGTTGGCCACCAGGTCCACGACGATCCTGAAGTTAGAAGGGTGTAACTAAAAGGTACAGAGTCGCGGGAAACCGCTTGATGCATGTCCAGCAGTGGAGTGTTTTGGCTGACACGATGGTGATGAAGCTGCCCATCTTACTTTCATATCAACTAACAAATTTAATATATAGTAAAATGCACCTTATTGACTTACTTTGTAAGGTTCATTTTGCCCTTTCTTGAATTTGTTAGTTACGCGGTATTGAAGTATCTTCGACGATATCGTAACTAGCGACCCACCTCGCTTCGCACGGGTAGCAGAGCATATATGTGCCTTAACCTTAATGAATGATACACAGAAACCTTCCTCATAAATCACTCTGTCCAATGGTGAAAATCGTATGAAAATCCGTTCAGTAGTTTTGAGTTTATCGCGTTCAGACTGACAGACAGACGCGGCGGGGGGACCTTGTTTTATAATATGCAGTGATATTTTTGACATTGCAGTAGCTCTTACTATCATGTGAATAAGAGCTATTATAACTTCAATATTATTTCGATATGGAAGCAAGTTGGGCTAAAACAGAGTGGAATAGAAACCCTAGCGTCTGGGTCACCTAAAATAAACAAACAAATAAAAACTCTAGTCGACGGTGGCGTTCAAAATTTAAATAGTAAAATAGTCTGGACTGTATGCTTATTTGTCATTGTGGTTTTTGTTATGGTGAAACTTCAGTAGCGAATTGAATTATAATATAATGAATATTTGTCAAATATTTTCATTGCATCTCTTTCATTCGTTATGTCAAATAAGAGATATATAGATTGCGTTAATCCTTATGACCGGTTCGAATACGAGGCGAGTGCAGTTTTGGTCAATGTTTGGCAACTGCTAAAGTGATAGTGTAGTCCCACTATTAGAAACATAAAGAAAACAAATGACTATGTGCGTTGGCAGGCCTTCCACAAGGTGGACCGACCTGGTGAACATCGCGGGAAGCCGACGGATGCGAGTAGCACAAAACCGGCCGTGTCGTGGAGATCCTTGGGGAAGGCCTATGTCCAGCAGTGGACGTCTTTTGGCTGATATGATGATGATTTGAATTGGACGGGCTTTAAAGGTTAACTCACTTGACGCCGTACTCCTGGGCCTGCGCGGCCGCCGCCTTGAACCGCTGCACGCACTCGGGCGCCTGCAGCACGTGGTACGCGTCGGCGCCGCACGCCGCGCGCGCGAACACGCCGCCGGCGCCGCCGTGGCGCAGCGCAGCCAGCTTCGGCTGCAGCTCCTCCACGCTCAGCCCGTTCGTGTCTACCATCGGGTCGCGCTCGTACCTACAAGCGAGTCAATTATGAGTATGCGGTAACCCTGGTAGTGATAGACGGATTCGATTCCTATTAAGGGCAAATATGTACATGATGAGCGCGAGTATCTATTCCTATACATATATACCAGGTGGCCCATTTCGATGGGACAGTATGGCGATCTCAGAATCTATAAGACGTAGAAAAATATGTTCTAAGGAACTACGTATTCGATTTTATTGACAAGTAAATTTGCATTCATAGATTTAAAAAAAACGCATGCTCGTTTCGGGAATCGAACTCGAAATAAATTAAAGGATATGAAATACAATGCATTCTGTACATTTAAGATACCATGTCATGTTTCATAGTAACGTTTTAGCTTACGACCTACACAATCGTAATCGAAATAAAAACATGCAAGTGTATATGTCAATATGACCGGGTTCGATTCTCGAACCGTATGAGTTTTTTTTATCTATGAATGCAATTTGTATTTTCACTAAAATCGACGAAATGGTCTATGGAGAACAATTTTTTTGTCTTATACTCCGCCGTACTGATCCATCTATATACGTATACCACCCTGTATAAGTATCTAATAGTAATATAACTAATATAAGTCACAGTCAAATATATCTGGAGATAAATAGCGTTTAAAAATATGTGAAATCGACTCTATTGTGCTCTACGTTCAGATATTTCTGATCACCTTTTATGCCCCGATATTATATTAATAGCGATGACGGCGCAAAATTTAAATCTTGCCGCGGCAGTGGAGACAGATTCATGAACATACTGAAAATAGCTTCAAAGACTTACTTTTCAAGCCCCTAATTTACAAATGCATGGGGCATAAATCAAAAGGAACCTTATTATTTGGTCATTATACAATTACTCTATTATATTTATTACTGTCTATTAAATGACTATTTTATAAATGACAACTATAATGAGAACTGTGTTTTTACCAGACGTTGTACGGTATAATTTTAATTTACCTACATACCACAAAATACGAGTAAGGAAAACTAGAGTTATTTACACGAATAATAAATACTTGCAAGTTGAATGAATGAGTTTCTTATATCTTGGCAACACTTTATCTGTCAAACTAGTTCAGCTAAATAAAAATTCTACTATAGATGGGAACGAATTACACACCGTGTTACTACAAAAATTTAAACACCCATTCAACGCTTGTTTTATAGAAAATTTACATTTTAGGTATGTATGACGCCTGATTCTCAAAGATTATGTCAATATTTTGACGTAACTTTATGGAATTTGCTGATGCATCTGTCGATGCCAAGAGCAGGCATGATACATGTTTAATTTTTTTGTAGTAAGACGAAGTATGTTTTACTTAAAACAAACCATTGTAAGGTGACGACGTGATAGCAATATTAGTGTTACACAAGAATTTCTTCAATATCTTGCAGCTTGGTTAAAACTTTCGCGTCGATTCGCAAGTTCTGTGTATCAAACCAAATGATTATACTTATGGCTGTATTAATCGAACTGATCTTGGATGAGACGCCCGCCTCAAGACGCAGACGAAGAAATGACAGTGTTCTATGAGTTGACGTTTACTTTGACGTGTATTGAGACGGGCATCTCGGTCATAATGGGTACGTTCCGCTAAACGCCCGCAACGATCGTAACACCCTCTGTATCGTTCCACCTAAGGCCCGTGGTCGTCGCGAGCGATCGCTCGACGTCATAGATGACGTCACTGTTCGCGACCACATCGCGCCCACTTCGCCCACAAAATATTGGTGGGTCAGAGTAGGCTCACAGCACTCAACATGTGCGTTCCACCTATAACATTCGCCTACAACGCCCGCGGCGTTTTTACGATAGTGGAACGCAATTTCAGCGGTCGTGGTCGATGGCGTTGCGGGCTTTTAGTGGAACGTACCCGATAAGTTTATAGCTGCGTAGCTAAGGATGTGTTGATATCAACCAATTAGGGTTGTTTGTTTTCATAGCTTAGCTTAGCGCTGGTGGGAACGGGAAGCTTACACGTCGCTTAACGTTTAGCTCGCACATCTCTGGTGGAAAGACACCTTTAGGACCGTATTAATAAGGGGCCATCTATAAATTAAGTCACACGTTAAGGGGGGGTGTCGACGAAGTGTGACATGGTGTATGTTAATGCGATAAAGTACAAAAGTGAGTAGGTATCTATTGTTGACGTAGACTAAACAAGGGGTGGGTGGAGTCATATCATAAGCTTCGTGACGTCACGTGCCAAAATCTACAGCACCTATTAAAACGCGATTAAGTTAAATCATTCCTAGATGTGAACATGCAAAATATGTGATGTTACACCATAGTGGGGGGCTGAAAAATGTGACCACCTGTGACAAGGACGGGAGGGGGGGAATCAAAAACTGATCTTGCATGAAATGCAAGCAAGTTACGTCGAAGTAAACGTCAAGTCATAGAAAATTGTAATTGCTGACGTAACTTCAGACGGTATCTCAGCCAAGATGAATTAACACGTGCCTTAGTATAAATAAGTTGTTTAGTTTATTAATTTACTTAAGGCTGCCTTCACACTGTTGTAAGGAACAATCGCTACTTCTCGCGCGGAGCGTAATCATTTGCCATGAAATTTTTCAATTATGGATACAAAAAGAAAGAAGTTAAAGATCGTAATACGGCATTCACGTGTAAGCACCAGTCTTGAAACGTTAACCACCAACATAAACATTTAAAACCAGAGTGTTTGTACTTAGAGGCCGTTAATACGCCGTAATCATCTTTGTACCTTATCGCTAAGCGAGCAATCGAACTGCTAATAGCCAATTATGATAAGTAACAAAAGGGACTAACTAACATAATGACTAAAACCCCTTCGAGAATTTATAGATCATTATTACTCCAAGGGGTACTTCTACATATATGATAATTAGACTAAGTATCACTCTAAGTGATCAAGGTACCTACATATAATGAGACTTATAACATAATACCTATATCGTTATTAAATTACTTTGGGCGTTCTTGTTTGTTCCGTGTTACTAGTACTACACTGAATATTATCTAGTCATCGAAGTACATCGTACATCGTCATACAATTGTCATTATAAATGTTCTTTTGTCACACTCGACTTCCTGTGCTTACCTACTATTAAATACCTTTCGAAACTGCTCGTAGACTCGAGACATGGGAAGAAGTCGAAGCTACTAGCAAAATATGGAGTTTATTTTACCATTAATGTACTCGTTCTAAAACGTTTCTACAGTTTTAAATGATGGTGAAAACCGCAATATCAACAATTAGTAGTTTCTGAACTTAGCGTGAACATCCTTACTATGTAACGATTCAACGCTCTTCCCCGCCGACTTCGTTCTCGTTCCTATCAACATTTTAAAAAGTATTTATATGTATTTACATGACAGGACTGAATCCAAAATCCTTTCACAAACATCCCCACATCTTCAGCCACATGTATTTGTACGTACCAGACGCGCGGCGTGGGCGGCGCGCACTTGGGCGCCTGCACGATGATGGCGATGGCCCCGGCCAGCATGCACAGCCACAGCGCCCAGAACAGCGCGAACAGCACCCAGCGCAGCCGCACCCAGAACGGGTCGTCCGCGTACCGCATTAGCTCCTCCTTCGTCAGCCCCGAGAATTGCTGGAGACCGTCATGTGATCAAAATAACAAAGCGAAGAAAAGTTCAACTAATGCAGACAACCAGAATTGCCATTAGTTCTAGTCAAAGGCGGGTATCACGTGTTAATTGCAATGAGAAGTTTTAAGTCGTATGTATGTATGTATGTAATCTCTTTATTGCACAGATAATAGATTTACAATTAATTAGTCGATTTAATTAGTCGTGTCGTTGCGAGTGTAAATTTCTCGAGAAAAGTAGTTCAAATGGCTCAGAAATCGGTATTTATCATCTAGTTTGACAACGCGGTTAGCCTAGTTGAGTGACCCTGCCTACGAAGCTAGCGGTCCCGGATTCGAATCCAGGTAAGGGCAAATATATGTGATGAGCGCGAATATTTGTTCCTGAGTCATGAATGTTTTCTATGTATTTAAGTATGTATTTCTCTATATAAGTATGTTAATCGTTGAACCCATACAGTCCCATGATATTTATTTATTTAGTAAGACAGTCGTTGATACCGTGTCATCATCAGATGATGACATTTCATATTTCAGGTCCCAAGTCGATTCTTTTAGCTTAAGCTGCTACGAAATGTTTTTTTTTCTTAATGCTGATAAAACGATACTTAAGATAATATTTCAGACGAAACACAATGTTTATTTTGTATAATTGTAATCCTCAACACTTGTCAACCCGTGTCAAAGTGCCGTCAAGTTGTCACAAAAATCTAAGCAGTTTGTGCATAACAAGTTTGGATGAACTTAAGTTAAGCTTTGGCAAGAAAAGGAAGGAAATAATCACCATATCGCTTAGGTCATGACGGTGTGGTGCGGTAAAACAAGAGTTTGTATTAATAGTGACAATTATCTCTCAGTAGAAATAGTCCCAACGTGTATGAACTCACCCTCTTGTTCGCGTCAAGCTCGATCTTGGCGTCCCCGTTGCGGTGGTCTCCGACGACATACTTGGCGTCGGCCATGTCGACTCGCGTCACAATCTTGGCCTCTTCCTCCTTGTCTAGGAGTTTCTCCTCTGCTTCGTCGACCTTTTCCTTGGACTTGTGGAGACTCGCCTTCGATGAGCGTAAATCCCCTGCAAATACATATAAATTAACATCTTGATTACAGCAGGCTTGTGCATAAAACTGGAAACCTGTTGAGGTGCATCCCGCTTATGCCCCTTCCCAATATTCCCTTTGCTTACTTAAAATTATTGTTTGACACATTTTGTAAGTGGCTTTCAACTTTAACTCGAAGTTATCTGTTCGCGGTTTGAATAGGTATTGGTAACGGAAATTAGTTGATACCGCGATGTCCACTGAGATCACTAGATCACCTAACTAGATTAATTTACCTCAATACCCGAAGTATTATGTACATTATTTACTTTACCTGTATGGATCACACATCCTACCAGACAACCTCAGTCGAAGCACAGTGCGACAGATTTTAAAACGTCCTTCGGTTTTTACTTATGTCAATCTAACCGATTTTACCCGATCCTGAATTACCTTTTGAGATCTTGCACCATACCTTTTTATAACACTGAAAGAAAGACGCTAATTAAAGATCAATCCAACATTAATTACAGTACGTCCAGCTTCTTGAACTTTTGAACGCTATTGACGGTTATAGCCTCATGGTTGACAGCGTAAAATAGACCTAAGTGTATTTGAGGAAGGTTGATATTAGATATGGTGTGGTGTCTTATATATCAGACTACGGCGGTCAAAAGGTTAATAACGTTCGGGTGGCTATCGTTATCGCGCTTGCACTCGCAACTGACATTATATCTTGTCTCTCGTGTGTCATATAAAAACTATTTGATTATATATATTTAGCTAGGGTCCAACTCTCGCGCCGCATACCTACGTATCACCTTATGAACAGACGTTATAGGTATATTAAAATAACATTACTTAAAATTCAAATTATTTTATTCACGGTTGTCAGAAAAATTAAACGGATGAATAGTTTTAAATTGAAATGTGTTCTTGATGACGTGCAAATGTAATATTAGTCAAGTCAACAATAATTGAATAACAAAAAAACGAATTTGGAGTAGAATTTAGAATGGATTTGGAAGTAAGGTACAATCACCAGCAATAATATTCAAAGTCAACATAAGCTTCAAAAATATCTGGAACGATGTAATACCATTAGTAATAGATACGTGTCAAATATGTTTGAGCCCAATACTGGCCTAGATATAATTGCTGATGGATGACTATACCTACTAAATATCGGATGTTAGTTCATTTCTCAAATAGTAAAGGCAATTTTTTTTGTTAGCTGTGTGATGTAGACATAATATACCTACATATCAACACAGATTTATCGCGAGCGACCGCAAAAAAATTGCACACGCTATTCATTCAGACATTTGAAAAAAATCTGTTTATTTCTATAAGAATTACAGTGTTTCTTTTTTTCAAGTCTTAATCTCTAATCTTAATTGCTGACTTGAGTTATTGACTGTAGAAAACCATACCTTACAATGACTTTGAATTATCCTGACCTTCCAACGAACTCCACTGTCCAGCTCAACGTGAATTAGGGTTCCGGTTTCCGAGAACCATTTAAACCTCGTTGAAGTTTTCGCAACCAAAACTCATGAAAGAATTTACTGGAGTAAAAGCATTTTCGCACTGTTGTTTTGAAGTTATGATTAAATGTTATGTTAAGTGAAGTATAAGTAGGTAATAGAAAATAGGGAATGACGAACAAGATAGTCTATACTTTCGCATTTATATAGGTACCTACTAGCTGCCCGCGACTGGTCCGCGTACAAGTCCTTTATTTTATTCCCTGAGGAACTGTAACATTTTTTGGGATACCTACATACGTACAGTCGAGGACAGAAAGGTGTTTACATTTTTTCACCTTATTCCATTGTAATAAGGTCCAAAAGTGTATACATCTTTCTGTCTTCGACTGTACATAAATTTCATATCGATCGGTTGAAAAGTTCCATTGTGAAACCGAAGAAAAAACAAACAATCAAACAGATTTTCGCATTTATAATAGTATTAGTATCTAATTTATTTAGTAAAGAAGTAATGGTAAAGGATGTTCGCAATTTCCCAAAAGACTAAATAACTAAAAGGTGCTTATGAAAATGAAATTAAAATGTTTTATCGGAGAACGATCTCTGAACAACAAAGTAGGTATAAGGTACTTTAGGTTCTGTGGGCATTTCTAGGTTACCAAGACGAAGAGGGTCACACGTGTCATGGAGTTAGGTTAGCTTAGGTTAGGGTTAAACTCACCGAATTCCGTGACTCACTCAATTCCGTGGTAGCAGTTCTACGTATAATCCGCCATAGAACCCTGCAGGTCGAATCTGGGACCTAAAACACACCCTTTATTTATTTGCCTTTACCTATTTAAAAGTCATAGGTCGTATTTCACTTCCTAGACTCTATTAGCAGGGATCTACGGAGGATTATAGAACTGCTACCACGGAATTAAGTGAGTCACGGAATTCGAAGAGTTTACCCTAAGCATGACGGAGCTTTTTCATTGGTGTAGACTAGTTAACTGACAGAAATTTATTCCGATAAAAAAACTTCCGCCATGCTTACTCTATGAACCCATAACACGTGTGACTCTCTTCGTCTAGGCTCTCAGTTAAGTTGTACGCCTATAGAGATAATAAAGGCTGACACGCAGATACTTACGTATAAACTATGTCATCAAACTACTGTTAGTTAATCACTTAGCTACCAGGTAGCACGAATGTCACTATCATAGAAATGTCTCGGGTAATTGTTACACCTAATTAATTCACGATACGTACAGAACAGATGCGTCTGCGCGCGGCGGGTCCCAAACTAATCTGAATGGGCTTTATACCTTCACCCGCACCGCCGCCGCAGCCGTCTTCCAAGCTGACGCAGCACATAGCGCTGCTTGCGTTCTGCTAATCTTGTGTTGCGTGTTTTATATAAAATGTCCGACATATTCTATAAGTAGGCCCTGTAGGCACGTTCACAAGTCTAGTCCGACTCTGATCTACCAGCGCTTCCCAAGAGGAGACCACTGCTGAGATGCGCCGTTATGTGACACCTAACTTTTATATAGGTTCCCGCTTGTCCACGGCTTAAGTTTATTTTTAAAACCGTCGATCGTAAATCCATATCCAACACAACAAAAGTACCTGGTGTTCCTTAGTTCCCACTCCCAGTAATGCGGTCCTCGCGCGCGGACGGTAAGCGAGCCAGTGGTGCGCAATCCGTTACAGTGCGGCTTTCAATTACTAGCAAACAATAGCGGGAATGGTAAACGTATGCCTCAAGTGGAATAAATTGGAAAACTGTCATGGTCCACTGTCTCAGATAAGTTAGGAGCTGTTCGCGAATTGATATTAATGAAGCAGTCGTGTGTCGTGTCGGAAAACACGAAGTTAACAACGTCGTTAATAACATTTTTTCATAATGTGTCGTTTTCTCAATTGGTTGACGGTTGTCAATAAAGTTGATTTTTATTTGTACCTCTATACCACTAGCCAGGTATTAGACTCTTATTGACAACCGACAAAGTGTTACCTTTTGCGTGAAAACGACACAAATTAAGCGATAACACAACCGTATTTAAAGGAGTAAAGTCATAACTTGAGCAAAAGTAATTGGGTCATTGTACTATTTTAGGGCCTATAAAACGTCCTTTACAGCGAACGTCTATTTAAAGTCATAATTTTCAACAAAACTGGATAATCTTAGAAATGCACACAATTTTCAAATACTGATCGACATTCCTAAATAACGTTTTATGGCAGATGATGTTGGGCTGGGTGAAATAAAGGCTACTATGGTAACGCGGTGGTCGTTATTTGCAAGGGGACGTGGGGACTGGTAACGTAGGGGTAATTTGAGCAGTAAATTCGTGTTTTATATACAAAAACATCAAAAATAGTGGGTAAATTTAAAATAAAAAGTGAGATCTGGTTGAGAATTAACGTGGCGCTGCTTCAAAATGTTTGCAACATATCTGTGAATTTTTAAAATGAATCTTGAACTTAATTTCTATTTTAGGCACTGAAATAAAATTATGGCCCAATTACTCAATTAACGATTTTCGATAACGAAAACGTTACTGAGTAATTATTTTTACTCAAGTAATGACTAATAAATACGGGTGTTTCACGGCCCGGGTGTATTTATAGTCATTACTTTTACTCAATAACGTTTTAGTTTCGTTTTCGTTATCGAATATCGTTAATTGAGTATACCTAGTTACCAACCACGCTCGTGACTTGCTATTTCACACCTCCTAAAGCGAGGCAAGGCGAGGTGAAGTGCCGGCAACTAAAAGTAAACTTAAGCACAATGTTGGATTATTATTACCGATGACTGTACTTACCTGCCTAACAACACTGCGGTTACAATACATCTGATAGAAAATTAAAGGGTTCATAACTTAGTACCAAAATAAAAACACTTTATTGCACACTATTTTATTTAAGTACCATCTTTTAAAGATCAACTGCATGAATTCTAAAATATAAATTTATTGCCAAAAGGCATCTTTAGTCCATTTTTCATTTTCAATATCATTAAAATAAAAGTGTCGAGGTAAAACAAGATAATAAAATATGTTACAATATTTCGATCAGTTCCTTACGATTTATTACTTATTCACTGTTTTTATTGTATTATAGTAATTCGTGGATTAATTACATAAATATTTCACAGTAAAATAATTATATTTTGCAAGTCTCATGAAATCACATCTACTAAAATATTATGTAGAATAAATTGTTTGGATTATACCTGTGTTAGTTAAATAAAAAATAAATAGACTAGCTTTGTTTAACTTCAAGTACTGACAGTTAGGTGAAAACCCGATTCGATTTAATATTAGCACCTTAGTAGAATGTTAATAAATTAATGTCAATCAAAGGTATTTTTACATCCTTAATAGAGAATAGTACTCCTTGAAATTTGCTTCAAAACTGCCTAGCGAATGATCTACTTGTCATTTATAGTTTATTAGTAATCTTAAACCAAAAACTGTAAAATTTTACTTTATTTATTTGTATAATAATTTTAGTTTTCTCTATGGCAACCCCAAATAAGGAAACTATTTAAAATCGAGAATTTCATCCTCTTTATAATGAGGTATCAACTGCTTGAATCAGGGTCGTAGTTTTGTAGTTACTGCAGAATTTTAGTCCACTGCAATAGTGAACTAATAACCAGTTTGTTCGGCTATTTGCCTCGGTGCAAAAGTGAACCCATGCCACAGATTACCTTACTTCATAACAGATACACCACTCCGCAAAGTACATCCGGTATTAGCCTACAGTTTTCTGACCTTTGGACACCTGTGGAACGGACTTATCGAAACGGGCTGCCAGCGATGTTGCCACGCCGCGCCGGCACGCATTCAAGTGTGAGCGCGCTAGGTGGCGCTAGCGCCGCGCGGTCCGCGCGGTCATTCGGTCGCTAGCACTTGTTGTGATCATTGACGTACTACTTACTCAAAGTTATTTAATATTGGTTTAATTTTATTCATGAAGTTGAAGTTGTATATTAGGTATTAGCGTTTGTGTAGTAGTTAAGTTCAAAATGGTGAATCATGCATACTGTGCGGTTAATGGATGTATGAATAATAAGAAAAATAATACAAAACTATCATTTTTCACACTTCCAGCTAACGAAGAAAGGTGAGTTTAATACTATGTAATGATATATTGATTTGTAATACAAAGTGGAGTGGACTTAAGCCACGCGTTAGGCATATACCTATTAGATCAATTGGATTTAGGTTTTTCTTTTTGCTTGTACAACATATTTACTTTGGGTTTCATGGTTATTTAGATAGTTTTCTATGTTTTCATTCTATAGTTTTACATTCAACGACGTTTTACACACATTTTATCGTACCCACGTTGTTTTACTTACATGTGAATATGCATAGAAGATACCCCCCAAAAAAAACTTATTTTATTAGCCGCTTTGTGCGCACAAAAGTATTTTATTTTTATCGTAATGTTGACAACCCTAATTTGATCGTGACGACGCAATTGATACACTTAGCGCGAGCGCGTAAGGTCCTTTCTAGCGCGCACGCTCGCAGTACACGTATTAACAAACGTAAGTATAAAAAGCTATATGCGCGTTCAAATTGTAGGTTTTATCATTTTCTATGAGAGTGGTGGTAGCCTGCATATGCGCCGAACAATGTCGCCAATTACTACCTCCAAAAATAAGGCTGATTTAAATAAATAATAAATATCAGGGACAATCTCACACAAATAATTTCGTAGTCATTTTAAACAGGCTGGATTTCCTTAGTTTTGTCAAATCCTTATTTGGAGATGCCATAGAGAGTATTCAAATTAATAGAAAAATAAAAAAAAGTTAAATTCAACAGTTTTAGCGTGAAAATTACGGAAAAACTGTAAATTACAGGTAAATTATTTGATAGGTGGATTTGTAGCAAATTTCACGGAGTACTATTCTGTATTAAGCATTTAAAAATACCTTTGATTGTCATCAACTTATTCGCGTTCTACTAAGCTGCTATTATTGACACACTTTTGCACCTAACTGTAGGTAGCTGATGGATTTACAATTTTGAATTATTCAAAATATAAATGTAATAAAAATATTTTAAGATTAACAAAAGTACCAAAATAGTACCTAATAAAAAATGCCCGGATTTACTGTTTAAAAACATAATAATGTGTGTCTGACAAATAGGAAACATCAAACCCCATGTGAGCTGTCAAAATAATAATTTGCTTGCTTTTTGTTACATAATCAGAAGTCGGCCTATTTCTAATATAATAGTTTAAAAAAACAAGTACAGCCCGTGAGCACTTAGAATAGGATTCGGGTTTGTAATTCTCTCTCACTCACTCTCATACACTCTCGTGCGAGTCTAGCCGACTTTACCCAAACCTGAATCATATTCTAAGTGCTCACAGGCTGTAAGTGTCTAGTTGAACCTATCTAAAAACTGTTCAAACAGTTTATTCCTTTCTTTCTGTATGCTATTAGACTCTTCAACTATATTTATTAACCTATCAAGTTTCTCTTCTACCACCCTTTGCCGTTCATTCATTTCCAATGCAACTTTGCGAAACTCTGCATGTCTTTTTCTAGTCAATTTTTTCTTTATTTCTTCACTCTGGCGGCTAGAGCTTTTATCATTATCATGGATCTCAAACTCATAGTTATTTGATGAATTCATAGTCAACAATGCCTTTGCAACAGTGTCTGTTGTAGTATCCTGCAGTTTCTGCTGTATGTCAGGCTGATATTCTCCATTTTCACTGTATATTTCTTCAAAGATATCAAAGTAGGGCCACTTAACAGTTGCCAATCCATTTCTATTCTTTTTCATAAGCAATCTAACATAAGTTTGTTTTAAATTCCTAAATTTCTTATCACAAATATCAGGCCCCTTGCCTACTGCATTGGATATGTCAATCCAAAGGTTCTTTTTTCTTGTTTTTGGATTCCTAAATTTTTCAACATTTTGAAGATACTTGTTTAGTAATATTTGGACACTGTTGTGTTCCCAGTGGTCATCGCTGTCATCTATCTCTGTGTCCAGCTCGTGACCTGACATATTTGACTGAACATATTCAATTGTAACATCCCCATGTTGATGGCTGGAGCTTTCACCAATTTCGTGGATATCAGGTAACTTATTTGATGAATTCATTGTTAACAATGCCTTTGCAACAGTATCAATTGTACTTTGTTGAATTTTCTGTTGCATGTCAGACTGATATTCTCCGGGACTGTATATTTCTTCAAAGATTTCAAAGTAAGGCCATTTAACAGTGGCCATTCCACTCTTTGCTTTTTTTACAATTTTTACATAAGTCTGTTTTAGATTGCGGAATTTCTTATCACAGCTTTCAGGCGTTTTACCTACAGCATTAGATATTTCAATCCATACACTCTTTTTTTTAATTTTTGGATCTCTAAATTTGTCAATATTCTGAAGATACATGTTTAACAGTATTTCAATGCTGTTGTGCTCCCAGTGGTCATCAATGTCGTCTATCCCATTGTCAATCTCCGGATTCAGCATGTTTGCTGGTAAACGTTCAATTATAACACGTTCATGTGTTGTCATTATTCTAATGTTATATGACCTTTTACCGTGGCAGATTGTATCAGCTCAGACTTAATTTCAGTTACACACTAGTATCATATGTCCAGGATGTTGGCTATTTTGGTCACAATTGTATCAATTGGTCGTAACTGTCCTTAGGCACGTTAGAGGACTTGGGCCCGGCAGAACTGCTAATGTTGACAACGCGCGTGAAACTTTGTTATCGCGTTTCTTCAGGTTAGGTCACCATTATTTCCATTCAAGCCACAAACTTATTAATCACTTCTCGGAAATTGTGTCACTTTGCCCGTACAGGTCAGAAGTTTATAAGAAAAATATAATTTGAATTTACAAGTGCGGTAATCCGAGCGATGCATTGCATCAATCAGCGGACGAACATCACAAAATGGCGCTGCTTGAGGCGGAAAAAGCGCTTTAAAACCCGGCTAAATTTTAACGTCACACAATTATTTAATTACAAAATAGATCGTTTGCTGAGATTATTTTCATCTCTCTGTTTTTTCTAAATAAAATCTAATTATTATAAACAACAGAAATACACGAACATATATATATTTTAAATGCAGTTGATAATTGATAAATTTCCTACAAGTAGTACGAAGCGACCACCGCAATTTGGCAGTGTTATATCCAGCTGTGTGTGACGTTTTATCATCGACCTTTTGTGACAGGCATGAGATAACGAACGAACGATTAGAATTTAAATAAGAGAATCATAGATTAGACGTAGCTATAACAGGTGCCAATGAGTATTATTCTTAGATATAATAATAAATAATAATATTTATTTATTTATCGTTTGGCAGTACAAGATGGTTTTTCAAGTACAGTAGGTAATTAGTAATTAACTTAGATAAATAGTAATATAAAGGTTAAATAAACTAGAAGTTTATATAGGTCAGGCCTGTATAGGGGTCTAGAAATAGTATGAGGTCTAAAATTACCTGCGTCAGAGTCTGGTATAGGCTTATAAGAAGCGACGTGTTCGTCCTCTTTCACTTGCCCTCCATCTATGGAGAGATGATTCTTGCGCGGCTCAGACATGATGAATTTGGTACTTGCAAACCGGTTCCACAAATTCCAAGAGAGAAAGCTTTCTCTTTCACCTCAATAAGTACAAGTACTTGGCACAAAATTATTTTTTGCTAACGCCATGCACTTATCGACCATCTGTTCAACTGAATGAGTGAATGGTTCAACGGTGAATGAATGAATGGGGTAAATGGAAATGAAATGAGTAATACTGAACGGAGAAATAATGGTCCAAATCGATAGAATTTTTTCTCACTCCAAACCTGAGCATGCTCCAAAGTGCGAGCACGTCAAATACAGTAATTAATTATTCATGGCTTAGGCTTAAAGCTCTACTCCAAATATTGAAATGAGTATCTAACGCTTCAAATAAGGCGAACAAGGTTTTAATTTGACTATGCTTTGCTTCGGACCGGTCTTGATTCCATACGTGCGATTTGGAACACAACAGGTGTTACTAAAATGACAGTGGGTAATGTCATGTGTGTGTCAGTTCGGTTACACTGAGTATATTACGTTACCTTGTTCATTGTTCACAGGGTTCGTTTATTGGTTGGTGTCAAATACGTAATTCACTTTTGTATTGCACTATTTATTACCAAATAGAATTTAATCACTACTACGTTTATTACCTTATTACATGTTAGCATCATTTCCTCTTCTATCCTGGTTAAAATACCTATCTGTGATATTTAGGTTTCCCAATGTTTTAATTTTATTGTGAATTTGTAAAAACCAAGTAAATATGTGTTCCATTCCTCCACCACCACCTCCACCACCTCCTCAGACCCCGGAACTTAAGCATATAAATTCCCCGGAGCTGCCGTGCCACGCTGACAGCAACCCTACCCCCAAATTTCCAGACATCTGCGAATGGGCGTCAGGGAGCCTTGATTTGTGGGAGGCTTGTGCTAAAAATAGTATTTGCCCTCAAAATGCACCATTTAAGTATGCTTACACGAGTTTTGAATCTATATTGCAAATTGGGCCTACTTGTGGCTTGGCTGCCCTTTCTATGTTAGTCAAGAACAAGGTGACTGCTAGTGAAATGTTAGAAATAACCAAGATGGAAGGGTACAGTCACAATGGGGAGATGTTGAGTTGCAAGGACATGGTTAAACTAGTTGAGAAAGTATTGAGCTTGGCAGAGATTGAAAATGTAGATTTTAGTTTAGTAGATGGAGGACTTTATAGCCATGTTATTATAGAAAAACTTTTAGAAGGTGCAGTGTTGTTAGTTCCGTATCCTTTTTAAATATAATTATCATTTTTCCACCCCTCATTTGACTTGTATTTTAATTTAACACTTCGATTGCCAGGAACCCGCTAGGCGGGTTCTGTGTTCATAGGCAGTTTTCACTACAAAGAGGAAAACGCTGGAATCGGCTACAAGCGTAGCGCTACGTGCCAGTAAAAGTGTTAAGTACCTGGGATCTCATTTTTAAACCCAGCAATGCTTTGGGGTTGATAATGAATTTTCTTGAAATAACAACATGAAAGATCGATTTCTGGGTCTGAACAGTTCCATTATTTTCATTAGTCATTAGACCTGTATCTGCGAAATATATAGAGTGGAAAGTTGAAATTGCAGCAAGGGTTTCAGTAACTGCCATTATCGATCCATCTTAACTTTCCACCCTGTATAGATATAGATATTGTTTTGTAAGTAATTTTTTGGATAAACTGTACTTTTTTTTTCATTTACAAATAATTTCAACTTAACGTAAAATCAGTTATGATGCAGATGCCAATCACTCTCCATGCCTCAGGCAGGGTCATAAGGCCCACTGGTGCTTAGTTAGCGGGGTGATCATCATCAATGACCCTGGGGCCGCCTTGGATTCAATCCCTGGTAATGTGTACGTGTTATGCAAGCATGGCAAGTCTCGGTATCTGGCCGCTTGGACTCTGGACGAGCTGCACAACAGTAACAAGAACCTACAGGAATTCATTCCACCAAAAGGCAAGGACAACCTGATGTATGTTTTACCTGAAGGAGGACTGGGAGGGGCCAATGGACTCAGGGATCAGTTTGTAATATTCAAGGGACTGTAGTATCAATTGTTGTTAACTAAGTGAAATAATTATACTAAATATTGTTGTACTGTTAAAAACTAGTCATTTTTGTATACAGTTTTTAAGTTTTATTTATTGGTAGTTGAATAAATGAAAATCATGTTTCAATGCAAAATTTTATTTGTACAATAAATACAAAAACATACTTGCAAACTATGATAAAATAATATATCTCATCACTTCACTTAAAAATATTTAATGAAATCATAAAGATGTAAGTTAACTAGTGTAATAGACTGCCCTGGGGGAGTATCCGATACAAGTTATTGCACTGACAATCAGTTTCTTTTTACTTGAGAAAATAATAAACACATTTTGTGATTAACCAACATAAATATTTTTGTACTAATTTATTAAACTTAAAAGAACTTGACATACACTTTTAGAAGTACATAATGTTAAATTGGCCATTTCTAATGGATAAATCAATTTAACTACAGTGAATAGTCAGATACAAATTATATTATGATAACCAAATTCCTTTATAAATTGAAATAATATACGCCAATACGCTGGTAGCTATGAGATCAAATTATAATAATTACATTTATCAATTAATCGTAAATTATAAGAATAACTACATGGTTACATGATTATGGAACTTGTAACGTAGGGTGACATAGACACTATCAGTAATATTGTCAATACTTTTCATGCTCTATCATGCAGAACCAGTACAATAATACAGTCAATATGATTGATAGTGTTCGCCACCTTAAACATATCGGCTAGGCCTCTAGATATGATGAAACTAAATAAACTTGAGCTTCTTTTTGTTTTAATTGCCAACACTAATGGCACCGTATAAGTCCGATTACTTAGCTATAATATTTCAGTACCTGTAATGTGGAAGCAGATATAAATAGATTGCGAAACGCTCTGACGCGGAACTAACCTAAGATTATCGAATACAACGAGTATATTGAACATGGATGGTTTGCGTTATATCTGATAAACAAACAATCTTGTATAACCAGTGGAGAAGTAGCCATTTAAACCAGGTTTATAGCAGTTCTCTACACTGATGGCTGTTTGTTCGAAAGCCGTTTGTTACATCCACTTATCTACTTTGTTGTAGTTCAATTTGCAAAGTATTCTTAAGCTCAAAGTCTGCATTGACAGAGATGACTACTTTGTCAAAGCAGATAAGCGTGTCAACCCAGCTGTTAAACAAATACAACTTCAAACCACCCAGTGTAATGACAGAATTGTCTACTGATTTTACATAATCTAAGAACAGTTTTACGCATGTGGCTTTAATTTAGCTATACTCCACTATACTCCAGTCGCATTTAATACAAAAAGAAGTCTTACAAACACATCGCACGAGACTAGACCGCGTACCGATTAAATATTAAAATGTTTGATTAGTTGTATTGAATTATTGATTATTGCATTACATTTATATGGATTACAGTTATTTACTGCGATATGGGTTATAAAGATTCAATAAGACTCTGATATTTCTGAACGCAGTTTTTTTACAAGTACTTACATATTGCTTATGCGCAGTTCAGAGCAATATGGCAGCGGGTAGTTCACGATAATATGCACCCGGGGTTGTTTCCTATGACTGTACATAACCAATTAGGTAAAACGGCGCAAAAATATTAGCCCCTGGATTTAGGTAATTTCATAAACACGAACCGTTTGCCTTCCGTTCTAACTGAACTTAGACATTAGTTGAAGATAATTATAATGAACGAATCTATTATTGCTTATTCAAGTGAATATTAAAGCTTATTCTCTCTTCACTATTGGAACGTAAGGACTTATTGAACGGATCGAAAAAGAACTTCATACGTAATTGAACATAACGTCATAGCTCAATACAAAATAATTAGTTCTATTAAACAAACGAAACACACCCGAAAAAGTCAGTGGCATATAGGAGATAAGTCGTAAGCTAGCTGCTAATATGGAGAAGATTAAAGATGGATGGGATCATTTACAGGACATACACACACCACGCGATCTGTTCAAGACCTGGTGTGGCGAGTGTGGGGAAAAGGCGAAAGGGCCTGATACAAATGACTAGACCCTAAAAACAACATAAATGGCTGCACGCTTTAGTATTCTGTCGCTCTAACGTCTCATACAACTTCATGTGGCGGCGGTTCGAACATGGTGTTAAAGTGACAAAGTACTAAAGTGTACAGCTATTTATGGGACGTAACAATCTATTGATATATTTTCGCCGATTTTATTCGACGTATACTATAGAACACCTGCGAAAGATCTGAAAGTAAGTTTAAGATCAGTAGAGCTATAAAAGTTGCTATCAGCTCAAGTGTATGCAATAAACATACCTAAGCTCTTCGTAAGCTTACACAAAGATAAGCTTATAGAATAAAAGTAATAAGAGCTCAAGTATTACAGTAAGAGCATAAAAACTATAGCATGGAATAAGTGTCTAATATTTCCTAGTACGAGAGATAAATAATTTTATGGATAGGAAAATAACTGCGCTTGCGATTAAAAAACAGCTTTTTTTCAAGACATAATATGGAAAGAACAACCAGATTCAAATAAACAACGGTAATTTAACCTCGGGTCCGCCGCAATCACGGCGCAGGGATTAGCACACACCTTACACTAACGGACTATAACATTTATGTATTTATTAAGAGAAAGCGTAATACTACACACGCAACACTATTGTCGTATTATTATGTGATATTTATCGAAATGTCTCCCAAATATTTCATTAAAGCCTCTTAACGTACATTTTTATACGAATCTAACATTTACTACATTATTATCAACCATAAAAAGCTACAACGCACTCAAGCATCTATTAATTCGTATTATTTTATTGCAATCACATTTATTTCATCAGAAGTACACGTGACAGTCGATTCTTTTTATTTATTAGTAGAATTTCAAATATGTTTCGTAGAGACCTACAGAACCCACGTTCAATAAATGAAGCAATAAATAAATAATACAATGAAAATTGATTACAATCCGAATACATTAACGGCCTTCACCGTTCGACGTTTATGACGACCCTACCATAAATATGGCAACAAATCGATTAAGTCTTAGAAAAAAATAGTAGGTACCTCCTAAATTATGTACAGACAGCATCATGCACTTAAGTGCCTGGTCGTTTGGATGCCATTGACAAATTCGCTGTAGTACAAAGGTGTCGTTAAAATGTTAAAGTACTATTTATTATGCTGACTGTACGTGATAACTAAAAACGTATCTCTCATTCCAATCTACATGCATGACCGCTAACCACAACAGGGCAGTTAAAAAAAACCGGCCGACTTATTGGTATTTGTTCGTAAAATATAACAACGTAATAAATAATGAACTTTATCACCAAATTTCAAGTTCATATGTCAATGTGAAGTTAAAAAGTTCTTCTCATTCCTTTGTTTTCCAATATTTTTTAAAACAAAAAATACAGTTATCTACTCAACGAGTTCTAAACAACGTTACCCCACTCGATGGGGTAGGTCAACTTTTTTTTTTCACGCCCCACTTTATCTGTTTGGGAGCCCCCTCATAAACATTTAAAAATATTTTTTGACAATTTGTATGTCTTTTGGTCAACAAGATGCTTATACTGTGAAAATTTGAAGACTGTAGCTCAAACCGTTTGGCTGTAAAACCTGTGTGACAGACGACGGACAGACGAACACGTGAGTGACAGCAATGGGTTCCGTTGGGACCCTTCGGGTACGGAACCCTAAAAATCGAGTATTAAGGTCGTCTTAAAATTCTTTTTAATTTGGCACGTCATTCGCTTCTCTTACATACAAAATGGTTAATGTTACTATCGTTTATGTCACACCATTCAAACATTCGGTAATAGCGCGTTGCACACATAATACAGCGAAAATAAAATATTTGGATGACATAGGTACTCTGAGCAATCTGAGGTGAAATACAAAGTACGCGATACGTTATGTTTTTTCATCTGTACACAATTTACACGAATTTAGCACTGCGAAGACACTATGAATTCAGATAACATTTAACCCATTCAGCGCCACTCACGACACGTTGTCGTTCTCTGTTCGTAGAGAGTTTTCGCTACATACGAGGAATACACGGCTACGTGCTACGAGCGTAGCGGCGTAGCACTGCTGGCGCTGAATGGGTTTGTATGTGAGTGAATATTAAGTCAGCTTTATAATACCAACGCGAAATAGCCACGAATTGCTTAAATATTAGTTATACTTGTTAATTACAGAACGGCGGTTTGGCAAAGTCTCTATTCTAGGTGCTCAACTGCTCATATTCCTTGGTTAATGTTCGAGAGCAGTTCTTCATATTTCACCTTAGATGCGACCCAGTAACTACAACTGACAACACAGTTGTTAAGCACGGTTCACACTAGCAATAAAGAACGCAGTTAACATGCTGTCTTGCCAACAGTAAAATTGAGCTTCTTGCTCTAACACTGAAGTAGGAGTGAGACAGTAATCAACTACTGCAATTTTATTGCTAGTGTACTCGGCGCTTCACAAATGAGTACTACCTACTTCCCTAAGCTACACGAAAGTACGGACTAACCTATGATACCATCCGACAGTCGTCGCCACGTCACCCGTCCCCTAGGGGTTTCTCACCTATTACTAGAAATATCAACTGTAAGTTCAAATTGGCTCGGTTAATTTTTATCGAAAGAAGCTACAAAAGAGGCTTTAATAAAAACTAAAGCGCATAATCAACGGGTATAAACGGAAGATATTGGTGTTATATTTATATATTTCATTAAAAAATCTACGCGCAACGTCGGTACAAAAGTATATAAAGCATCCGCAATTTCAGATGCACTTACAAAAACGATACAAAATAATGACTGACTCACCGTCGCTTACTAAAAAAAAACTGCATCAACGCATCACAGATAATAAAACAATGCACGCAGCACGAACCTACTCTGATATGTGCCGACAGAATACTCCGAAATTCGGTATTTTCATCTACACTCGATACATAACCTAACTTACATACTTGGAAATGTCACGAACCGTTATTAACTCGATAAATATTGAGTACACGCATATCTAATTATTATAACATTAAATATACTACAGCTAACTATGAATGACTATGGGTGAATAGTAAAACGTGTTTTTGAGCGTTTATTATGTAACTTGAATACACCGTCCGTATACGATAAACATTGAATTCGAAGCATACATTGCTACAGCGGATCTACAAATCTAATTAACAATTAATTTTAACTTTTAAATTGACATCTATTCAAGCTACACAACAAAAGCTGTCTACGCGCTAATAAAATCATGGCAGCTCGATAGCGTTATATTACTGACTGCAAAATAGCCGACGATCAACATAAATAATTATTACATTTATAATACTAGAAATCGACACGTCGCGACCTTAAAACGACATCTTTCAGAGCCTCATTAGAAAGTCGGCAACCCTGGCGGGTTTTCTTTTTCAAAATGGCCGTTCTAAATTTGAAAGCTGCGCACCGGCAAGCCGCTCGGCTAGGGCTTGGCGGGCGAGCGCGGCCATAGGAAGGAAGATAGATTCTGGATGATACCGAATTTCGATCGGAGCCAATTCTAGGTTTCCGGCGGCGCGAGCGGCGCGCCGCACGTCGCCACGGGGAACGTCTTGACGTGCGTCTGCCACTGCGTCGACAGCTGGAAGAACTTCACGCCGTTCCACTCCGTGCCGTCGATGTACACTGCGGAGATAACAAAGGTAATGTTTGAACATAAGACCGTGCGCTATCGGGTATAATTAGGAACGTCTTTTACGATTCATTTCATTTATATGAAAGCGAAATATAGTCAAATTTAAAATCTTGAACAGGACACACTTGATTTTTATTAAAAAAAAAGGTCAGGTTACCCTTGAGCGGCAGGTTGTGCGAGCTCTTGGCGGAGCAGATGAGCCGCGCGACGCCGTCGATGGTCTGCGCGCGGCCCGGCTCCGCCTCGCCCGTCTTCTCCTTCTTCTTGCCCAGGCGCATTACTGGAAAACATCATTTATTTTAATTTGAAAGCCACATAGCAAGCGCGACTCGAGCCACGCTACGCTAAAGGAAAGTTCACTTGCATAGGCACTCAATTTTGCGTCAAATCACATTATGAGCTGAAAAAATATGGGGCGTTTGACGTCGACTCGAAACACTACCGGGGTGATGCAAGCGCCGGCTTAACTTAATTTTAAACTGGTTTTCAAAATAGAGAAGTTATAATTTTTGACGTAGTTAACAGTCGGAGAAGCCCTTCGGCACTCGACAGCCAAGCAAAGCGCGTCGCTGTCTGTCTGAGTAACCGCCTGACCATCTGTACCCTCGCTTCTCGAGCTTTAAAATGTAAGAGTTTACTTTTTGATAAATAATAAAAAACAGTGTGGTATAAAAACTGACTCTTTTGTTTCTTCTCCTTGGTGAGATAGGTGATGCAAAGATGTGCGTTTTGCCGCGTGACGTGCAGCGCTCTGAACGACGCCTTCACCGTCACCTTGCCATCGGCTCCCTCGGTCTGCCGTCCTGGTACCTTTAAAAATATATATTATTATTTTTATTATAATTTTATTCACTGTGGTATTCCATAGGATGGAGATGTGAAAGTAAAGTATTATCTTCCTGCACGTAGACACGAGGAAAGTCTCGCTCATGCACAAGTCAGCAATCAAAAGTACAGTAACACACACCAGTCCGCGAGAAACTTGCAAGGTTAGCGAAAAGGGAGACCAAACTCTACTCTCAAAAAAATAGTGAGGATACATTCCTTCGACCTGTGCATGGTTCTTCGGGCAGGAAGAGGCATCTTGACATACAAACCGAGTCGTTAATCGAGTTGCGCACAGAACTTGCTCGGGGATCTTTCGCGCACCCAATATCCTCCAGCTCCGGAGCTATCAGCAGCGAGGGCCGCGCGGGGGGCGAGCCCCCCCCTCCAGCTCCGGCCACGACACTCACCAGCCAGTAGTCCAGCTGCAGCTCGAGCGGCTCGCGCGCCAGCAGCGGCGGCGGCTGCAGGTCGTGCGGCGCGGGCGTGGCGGGCGGCGAGGGCCGCGCGGGGGGCGAGCCCCCCCCTCCAGCTCCGGCCACGACACTCACCAGCCAGTAGTCCAGCTGCAGCTCGAGCGGCTCGCGCGCCAGCAGCGGCGGCGGCTGCAGGTCGTGCGGCGCGGGCGTGGCGGGCGGCGAGGGCCGCGCGGGGGGCGAGCCCCCCCCTCCAGCTCCGGCCACGACACTCACCAGCCAGTAGTCCAGCTGCAGCTCGAGCGGCTCGCGCGCCAGCAGCGGCGGCGGCTGCAGGTCGTGCGGCGCGGGCGTGGCGGGCGGCGAGGGCCGCGCGGGGGGCGAGCCCCCCCCTCCAGCTCCGGCCACGACACTCACCAGCCAGTAGTCCAGCTGCAGCTCGAGCGGCTCGCGCGCCAGCAGCGGCGGCGGCTGCAGGTCGTGCGGCGCGGGCGTGGCGGGCGGCGAGGGCCGCGCGGGGGGCGAGCCCCCCCCTCCAGCTCCGGCCACGACACTCACCAGCCAGTAGTCCAGCTGCAGCTCGAGCGGCTCGCGCGCCAGCAGCGGCGGCGGCTGCAGGTCGTGCGGCGCGGGCGTGGCGGGCGGCGAGGGCCGCGCGGGGGGCGAGCCCCCCCCTCCAGCTCCGGCCACGACACTCACCAGCCAGTAGTCCAGCTGCAGCTCGAGCGGCTCGCGCGCCAGCAGCGGCGGCGGCTGCAGGTCGTGCGGCGCGGGCGTGGCGGGCGGCGAGGGCCGCGCGGGGGGCGAGCCCCCCTCATCCAGCTCCAGCGACGACACGCCGCCCTCGCTGCAGCCCAACCGGACCTCCTGTCAACGCCATACATAGCACATCAATGTCTAGCGCCCGAAGTTTGGATTGCTAGCATCCCAGTATTGACCTACGTCACGTTCTGTCATTTAGTTAATCAAAAGATATCATAAAGAGCAAAGCGCCTCGAGAAGGAGAAATACAGTCTATAATTCGAACTGATCTTTAGTTTCCTTTCGCTGGACGATACAAAACTTTTTAGAACCCTTAACCTAGAAAAGTTTGAAATCTGTCTGTGGTCCATCTATCTGAACAGCTGAACCGATTTCATTGTGTTTTATATGTGAAATTATGAAATACAAGATTCCGACTGTTATTTAATCTGGAACAAGTTCATATACACTCATCAGGCGCGTTGTTTAAATATTTAATTTCCATTATTTATCTCCTAGGAAACGAAGTAATGCTCACCGCGATGAATGGCACGAAGGTCTGACTGGCGTCCTCGTCGCCGGAGCGCTCGCGGTACGCCACCATGGCCTCGCCGATCGGCACGTTGTTCACCGCACCCACGCTGTTCAGGTACCTGTGGGAACACGCTCGCGTCAGCTGCAGAGCTTAGCACATCGCTGGATTTACAGTATATAGGGGCACTAGGGGCTAGCGCTCAGGAGTCTCAGGACAGTACATTATCAGGGGCGGCAAAATACGGGGCGTAGATAATATTGGCGCAAAAATATTAGTATGGATCCGGTGGTGCGATCGGCAAGAACAATCCATGATAGTGGTCTGTTGGGACGTTGGCAACCAAGCTGTGGTAGAAGAACACCAGGTTGGTAAACCATAACCCATAGATATGTTAGGTTAGTTAGTTCATTTAGAACAGTGAATGTACTGACCGGGCGATCCGCGAAGACATCTCGGCCAGGTCGTTGACGCTGTTCTCGGCGGCGCGCTCGCAGGCCGCGGTCCACGCCTCGCCGAACAGCGCTGCGTAGCCCGCGTCCGACGCCGCCAGGTGCCGCGCTACTGTGGCCCCGCCTGCCAAATATCATCATCACCATCATATTAGCCGAAAGATGTCACCAAAGCATAACAATCGGTCCCGTGCCGGGAATGTATAATATCACCATCTCGTGAGGAAAAAGAGATTTTGTCCGTTACTGCGAGGCTGGTAAAGAAATTATTGGTGGGATGATTTATCGCTATCTTGACTCCAGAATTTTAATTTACTCGCGTATACCGCCGCGCATTGAGATCCAAGAAATCTCCAGCGTGTTTCCATCTTACGGCGGTAGGTAGGTAGTATTCAAAACAACAGCATTTATTTACAGCACACCACATTGTCAATTTCTCATCTTCCGCATCCTTACCTATTGAAATGTGCTGAAAATGTACTGACCTATTGGCACGATATAGAACCGTATGGGCGGCGCGTCGTGCGGGCGGCGCGCGGCCAGCTCGGCGTGCGCCCGCAGCGCCGCCGCCGCCGCGCCGTCGCCGCCGCACACCGCCACGCGCACGCAGCCGCGCCGCGCGCTCCTGTGACAAATCACATTTGAAACATACCGAACACAGAACGTCTATAGCGCTGGTTGTTTGACAACTTTGACGTTAGCAGGCTAATCAGAACACTTGATGGGAAGGCACTAAATATTATTAAATCTTAACTGACTACCGTGGTACAAAGCCAACGAAATATCTGTTGTCTTCAATATAACAGATAGTTGCTAAAAGTCAAAGTCAAAGTCAAATATTTATTCAGTAAATTGGCCACATACGGGCTCTTTTACACGTCAGTAATATAGAGTGAATCTACCGAGATCTAAAAGACCGAGACCGATGGTCGAGCCGAGATCTAGTCGCGACCACTTGTTTTTGGCTCTAGCGACTAGTGTATTTGGGAAGAAGCGGTGACCCTTTAGACATATCAGTTAACAACGTCAACATCCCTAACTTCGATGGTCACGTGTGTGTAGTAGAGGCTACTCACTGCTTGCCGGCGCGCGAGTAGAGCGCCTGCAGCAGCGGGCGCGCGTCGGGCGCGTGCGGCGCGGGCACGACGACGGTGGGCACGCCCAGCGCGTGCAGCGCCGCCGCGCCCGCCGGCGCCGCCACCGCCACGCACTCGGGCAGCGGCCCGTCGTCGCCCAGCAGCCGGCTGATCTGCTCCAGCATGGTGCGCCGGGGCTGTTGGGAACGCACAGTTCAGCTGTGTCATATTTAGTTGATTGATTTTGCATTGGCTATCATTAATTTTAATCATCCGCTGCGTATAGAGTCCAGCGATTTCAGTTTCAATAATGCAATAAGTTGAGTGTTGTAAGCGGTGTGTTATTCATCAGCGGCACACCGTGAAAAATCCTTTACAACGATAACGTTACGCGGAGTGCGACCGACGACACTCACTTCCGTCTGCGGCGGGTGAATCTCTGTTGCGCTCGGAATAATTCCTACGCTTTCCTAAATTCACCAAGCCAACCTTAACACAATCAACAATCCCTTATGTCACTGGTAAATCACTACCTCGAGCGCAGTGGGGCTCTGCACGGGCAGCTCGTGCGCCGACAGAGGGCGCTCGGGTGCCGAGAGCGAGTTCTTCTTGCGCACCGCGCCGCCAGGCGTCAAGTTGCCGCCGCTAGTGGCGCTGCGGAACAGCCTGGAGCGCTTGTCCTCCTAGAACAGCAACGCATATTTGTTAAACAAATAAAATATGGATCATTCGAATAGAACGGAGCAACCTGCTGTCGTGTTGTAAAAGAAGGTAAAGGCAATGGATAGAGCTTACATGTTATGCCCAAAAGAATGAGTTTTTGAATGTTTTACGCGCAGTGATTTCTAGTTCAAGGAGTGTACCAGATTCATTTACTAGCGAATCGAAAAATCCATGGCGAATTTTCCAGATGAGCTGATGATGTTGATGTAGCAATGAAGACATCAACGGTTGCAAAAAGCAAGCTCACCCAGAGCAATTTATTGCAGTCTCGAGTAAAATTTACAGTGGCACTTAGTAAACAATAAAAAGTGATAAGAACTTCTAACAGGAGGTCAGAGCCCAAAAAGGAGGTCTTCGCACTTCGAGTCTTTCAATTTAAAGGTAAATAGCTTCTCAGTAAGTCCCCGTCATACCTTCGCATCATTCGGCGGCGAGCTAGAGACAGATGCGCCTGAGACGGGCGCTTCGGCCGTGACGTCACCGTCGCTGTTTCCCTCGCTCCCGCGCTCGTCGCCCGCCGAGCTGCGCACTGCCTCCGACTCTACACGCCGAACAAAACCGAAGTGAGAACGGGTTTCCGACAGCTGGCAGAGTCAAGAGAAATTACTGCAACAAAGTGTCATTTTTGACGAAGCGGTTTGCCGGCGAAGCTAGCGGTCCCGGGTTCAACCCCAAGGTATTTATTATAAGGTATTTATGTGATGAGCATTTGTTCCTGAGTTTTGGATGTGTTTTATATACCGCATCTAAGCATTCATTCTTCTTTTATACAAGTATGTATATAGTTGTATAGTACTAATAGTACAAGCCATAGGTACACACATTGTGGATATAGGCAATAAATAATTGAGTATGAGTATTGAGTCATATTTTGGGACTAGTTAGATTCAATTTGTGTTCATATGTCGCCTGATATTTGTACAAAAGTAATTTTGAACTTATGTGTCTAATTTACTTGTGCGACGTATACCTGTTATTAAAGACATATGTTTAGAGTTTCTTGGATTTATATTACGTAGTTTAGGTATAATCGCTGAAGACAAAACAGCGTATAAATTGTGGAGTACTTATTGATAATTAGGTGTAAGTTAGTCATATCAGCTTATTACCTATAATATCAAAGGGGCTTGAAGAGTGCCACCGTTACGGGTATCCACATGTTATATATTTTACATCCATTCGCTTTACAAGAAACGCTTGAAAAAAAACACAAGGGTAGTAAAGTACAGGTATAGGTTTTATACAAACCAAAAATACAAAACAAATTTGCATGCTCGTGCTATAAATGTCCACCACATTGGAATCGCAACAAATTTCGTGAATATACCTAAAAGCAGAATGAGTGTAGTGAGAAAAAAGACATAAGACAAAAGCTTGCTAATACCTACTTTATCTTAAAAAACAAATACGTAGGTAGGTTATCTTCGTTTTTCACAGATGACTTTTGATTTTGAAGAGACTTGAAAGTAAGGGACTTGCCACGCGTATCGAGGCGGAAGTTTAAAGCAGCCTGTCCCTCTCTGTAGCTCATAAACATTACACGCTAGAGTTTGCCTTTTCACTCTATTGTATGATATTTGTCAGCTACGGAAAAGAACAGAACAACATCAGAACATAAATAAAATATACATTTTTTATCGATAAGCGTAGTAAGACCGTTTTCAAAGCTGCTTTAAATTTATCCCAATTTAGGCCCCACCACCGATTACCGTGGTCTAATTTACCTGTGAGCGGGATAGAGGCAGCGAACCGCTCGCGCGCCGTGCTCAGCTGCGTAGTGGACGCGAGGCTGGCGTGTCGGCTCACTGCGCATGCGAGACGTGCGCGTGAGATGGATGTGATATGTTAGGGCTTTTAGTGGCAGTGGAGGTCTTTTTAGCTTGGTTTGAAAACTTTTGATAATTGAATTACTTTAGGAGTCTTTATTATAGTTGAAGAATATGGTAAATTGTTAAAAAGGATTTAATAAAAATTGGAATTTATAAAGGTAGAGTCGATTTACGACAAATTTTACAGATCTCAATCACGGCTTAAAGGAATGGGGATGTTATCCCTTGGTCTATTCTTAAAGAGGTTTTAATAATCTGCGATATATACAGTCACCTTGGACTAATGCAGATATATTATCCATGTTCTTTGTATTTACCGTGTTTTGTTTCAAAATAAAACGTATTTATTTATTTATGGCTAATCGTCAGTCAATTATAATAGTTGAATACCTTTCTTAATTGTTTATTTCAAATAAATTCTAAGTTTTTATTTGCTTGGTATGTATTATGAAACATTAGGTTTTTGATGTACATATCTGTTAGTCCATCTCACACACACATGCTAAAACACTATGCACACAGCGTTACGTAACAAAACATGTACATTAAAAATAGATTATGTATATCATGTGTATGATTGCTCTATGTTTTAAAATGGAAATGCAAATCATAAAGTAAGCGTTCAAACGTTGCACTGTCGCGTGTGCCATTCAATGCTCAGGCGAAGTAAATTTGCTTATTTACTTTTTAATTAGGTACATATTACTTGTAGCAACATTCTTGAACGACGCTCCTGGTCTAATATATGTTAATTTATTTACTACTTTTTTTTCTGCAAATTACATTCAATTACAGTATACAAATTCTTATCAATGCATGATGATCTTAAACAATTCATAAACATCTTAATTTTTTAGATTCTTTCTAAAACCACATTTTTAATTGGTAATTTGTCATTATTAGACCAGGAGCCAAAACCGATAAAATAAATTTGAATCATATAAGTCGCTAACCATTGGAATGCCTGTGATGCTCCTGGTTGGCGAGACTCCGCGAGCTGCTAAAAAAGGGACGAATAGAGGGTTTGGGGGTCGAGCCGATGCTAATGGTGTCCATTTGGTCAGGGCCGGAGTCCTCGCCTTCACCGCACGACAATGATTCCAGCTCCTGGACAACAAGTCATCAGTGATAAACTAAAACACATCACGCACGATGACGTGACACTGCCTGGATGGTTATCACGAAACGCTCAACTCGAAACTTCGGCCACTCAATCCCTTCCACTCGTCATTTTAGACAAAGAAATCGAGAGCAAGGGGTGAACCTTAATGTAACTTAAACTTTCCTTTCAGTGCCTAGAATGTGTCCTGTAGACTTTAGGGTTGTTCCAAGCTCTTGGGTCTTACCTGGAACAGTTCATCGATGTCCCTCTGCGCGTGATGCGTGTCCCGCGCCGCCCCCCGCTCGCCCATCTCCTCGGGCACGCGGAACCGCCGCAACAGCGCCGCGAACTTCTGTTTCAGGTTGCGTTGCTGCAACATGGTAACACAGGTTGCAACATGAAGCAAGGGAAAAGTTCTGCCCTTTTTCCAAACATTTAAACGTCTGTCTACAGTTATCAGAATAATTAAATTTAAATGGTCTATATGACGGTCAGAGCCACATCAAAATCCATTCAAGAATTTTTGAGATTAGCGCGAATATACATAAAGACAGACACAGACGACGGGGAACTTTAATTTTGTATATGTAGGTAGCGATTTAGCTTGATAAGAATGTTTACATAAGTTGCATATACTATAAAACTATTTATATGAAACACAAAAGACAAAGGGATATTAATAACAGGGCTTCACATCATGCTTGAAAAAAGTCACTTTCACCAACACTCAAAATTAATAAAATAAAAAATCTCCATAAAAATATGTTTACCTCCATGAGTGGTCCTGCAACAACTAATCGATATTCTGAACCGGTGCCTGTACTAATCTAATTAATCTCTTAGATAAGCTACTCATGTATAAACACAGCTGGGTACCAAAATTTTGTGACGTATATACTGCATTGCCTTGACATTCAAATGTTGATAAGAACAACCTACAAGATAACGTGCGGGAGAGGAAACTTTCATTTAATAAAATTGAGCTAATTTTATTAAAAGCGAAAACTTATGATTCTGAATATATTGCCGATCGTAGAGTAGCCACCGACGCCACTACTCGTTCTCTGTTTAAACGGTTTTTACCATTTCACTACTAAAGGCCGATTTTTCAATCTCCAGATACTTTCATATGGTAAAGAAAAAGAGAGTAATAAGTTTACTTGACGTTTACTTTGGCGTATCTTGAGACGGGGCCTCTCAGCCAAGATCGTTTTTGAATACGGGCCCAAGTGATCAGATTACTGACGCCAAAGTACACGGCTGGTAACAACAAAAAACCGGTATATTGATAGAACCAGGACGGCAATTTACCGATTTCAATATTTAAATGCAGTAGTCAGCGGTCGTTTTCAAAGTCATATAAATATTATAATAACACAATATTTCTCAGTTTTACAAAATCAGCTCAATATTATTATCTATAACTAAGTAGTTCTATCAACGTACAATACAACTAGGGTTAGAGCTACTGCCGACTATTACTACCATGGATTTATTTTATTACCAATTCTAGTTATAGTTATAGTCTTATTTTCCTATCAAACGAATTAGTGACAGTGACAGTTCACGAGTTGTTATGTTGGTAAAAACTAACAGGTATTGTAAAACTTCATAAAATAATTATGCTTTAATAGGTACATTCGTTTATCAACATATATCTATATAAATCAAAATCAATCGCCGCGTGTATAAAGGATCATCACTTGTGAACGGCTCGAATCATTTGGCTGTTATTTTTCTATGTTCGTAATTGTCAGGACAACGTTTGTATGAAAGATGTTGGATAATTCTGTCCTGCTAAGGTAAAAGGCAGTATTTTACACAAAACTACAGTAATAATTGCAACCTCATTACTGGGGAATAAGATTGCAATTGCATTTGTGTAAAATACTGCCTTTTACTTTAGCAGCGCAGAATTGCACTCGTGCGAAGCCGAGGCGGGTTGCTATCCTACAATAAACACGACTATTATAGAAATATATTCACCTATGAACTGTCCATTTACTACGTCTGATAAAAATTAAGGCTCTACACAAAAACAAGTCTACATGCAATTTTATTATACAATTGGATCTCGAATCAAAATAGACGCAATAGAATTTTTGATCTACTTATCAATTTTCATAGACATGCAGATAAGGAACACATTCCGACAGAAAGAGACAGCCCCATGCTGCAAGTAGGGAATGGAAAATTGTCTCTATTCTCATGGAGTCAAGGCACAATCTCGCGCTCACCGCGAGCTTGCCGCGGCTGCCTTTGCGCTTGGCGGACGCGTTTTCCAGTTCACTGTCGCTGTCTCTGTCGTTCACCTTGGAGCGCATATAGCTCTGTCTCTCTCGCTCGCGGTCCATGTAGCTCAAGTCTCGCGAGCGTGACAGCTGCGTGCAAGCAACGTCTATGTTACTGCTAAGCAAAGCGATAAGTAGGCTTAAATATATGAACATAGAGTCCATTTTGGTAAAAGTTTTATTGCCATATTCAAAATATGTGTATGTATATACAGAAAAATAAATAAGTACCATATTGTGAGCGTTCAAAGTGACAGACAGCCATGCATTTGTTATTTTTACATAGGTTTACATTTTTATGCGTACTGCGATGCTTTACCTAAAAGTTCAGCTAAGCAAGCTTTTTTCCAAGCTTGTCATTATTAAATCATGCACTGCATCTATTAAAGTACGTAGGAATTAATATTACATCTGAATTGTTAATAACAAGTAAATAATCTTATTAATTAACAATAGTTGAAATATAATAGCTAAGTAATTCATAAAAGTCCTAATTGCTAAAACTTATGAGATCAGCCAGGCTTTTATTATTTTCAATTAATCTGTGTTTGCGCAATAGAATAAACATTAAAAAGAGAAAGCAATATAACACAAAAATTACCCGGCTATAAATTACCAAATTGTTGATCAAAAAATAAATTTACCCTGAGGAACGTCTAATATCTTAGCGTATATTGTAGCGGTTACCAAGACTTCCTGCCGCACTCAGAGACGTCAATTATTTTTCAAGTTTCATTAACGTTGCTGCATCTTATTCTATTCCTATAGCAAAGAGAGTGACAGCAGCAACATTAATGAAACTTAAAAGTTAATTGACGTCTCTGAGTGCGGCCGTTCATGGCATTTCAAAAGACAAGCCTACCTTATAAGATTTAACAACTAATTTCACCTACCCACCCGGCTGTGAAATTTAAATAGTTAACGTTTAGTTGTACAACGTTTTTTTGTATAGACAACATAATAAATAATAAAATAGCCCATATTTTAAGTTCTGCAGATTTTGCAGTGCATAAATTATAGCGCTGTTTCCATAAGCGAGTACCAGGAGTTCATAGCGATCGAGGAGGGTGTGCCCTACCTTGGTATAGGAGAGGTCCGCCTTGTTGAACGTCAGTTGCCGGTGCGTGCGCCGCGGCGCCGGTGCCCCGTAAGTCATGTCGTCGGCTTCTTCTACGGAGCTGAACTCTCCCTCTTCCTCTTCGTCCGAATATCCTCGTTCTGGAATCAGAGAAAATACATAAAACACATGCAGGCAATTTGGATCAATTGGCCCAGGGATCGGGCTGATGACGATAAGCCCATGTTATGTTCGTGACAAGAAGAGAGAAACCATCAAGGTACTGATCAGGGTGATATCGAATAGTGTTCGCGCCACACTGCGTGACCAAAAACGCAACGAGTGATGCTAAAGCTAAAGGGATGCCACCGAGCAATGCTAAAGGGATGCCACCATCATAACGAGAATTGTAGTTGGACTGAGCCCACATTGCGCGGATGGACACGTGTCGTTGGAACGGTCGGAACGTCATTGAGGCTCAAATTGAATGTCACGAGCACAAGACCGTTTAGGGTCTCCCCACATATTCGACTCAGCTAACTGACCCGAACTCCATCTTTTTTGCTCTTTTTGCATGAAGGTTTTTCTGGTCGTCGGCTCAAATAGATTCCGGTGGAACAGATGGAGGTAAATTTACCTCTAGGAATGGACTGTATGGGTCCTTGATGGCGTACCAGTGATAAGCAGCGTATTGTTGTTCTTGGTGTCATGGTCGACGGGCGTGGATGCCAACCCGGTGATCGCCAGCCGCGCGACCGGCTGCCCGGCTGCGACGCCTCCCTTGCAGCCCACTCCTGTCAGTTCCAGCTCCATGTCCATGGAACGCTGGAGCACCTGGAAACAAAGGAGCAATTTTTATTTCTTTGTTCTATTATTATTTCGATTGAATTGGACCCTGCCTACGAAACAAGCGGTCCCGGGAGTTAGTGTGATGCTGATGAAGACAAAAAGTTATTATTGCTTTGTTTTGTCTTTCCTTTGCCAAGAAATTAAGGGAACATAGTAACGAAACACAAGGATAAATCTATCGGTTTAAACAATATTGACAATGTAGCATTTGGTAACCAGAGATGGAATTGAGGAACCACAGATATATAGGACCATGTATTGAAAGTATGCCATTTAATAATAATAAATATTAATGGCGTCGTGACTTTTTTATGAATATAGTACAAACCACACCCGCTTCAAAACATGACCCCATTTTATTTAAAACTCAACTAATTATACGTGAGTCATTTATGTAAATATAGAGTGAATAACCGTCCCTGACAATGTTAATATAGGAAAATTAAATTGCATCTCAAATAAAACTGTATTAATTGCCTTGTAACCTACATACTCGTAATTTATAAAAACGTTCAGTGCTCGTAACCGCCGTTTGTATGGATTTTTGACGCACCGTCATGGTACTCGGTAGTGAAAGCGTGGAGGCAAACCTTACGTATGAATGATTACATTTAATTTATGCTAATTACGTGACGTTTAACAGTACAAGAACATAATGCTTATCAGGGTTCGCCGATATGTATCCGCCGATTATATATATATATATATAAATTGATATTAACGTTGATATATATCAATGGATGTTTATTTTTTTAAATATTTTTTTTCTATCAGATAGTTACCCCACTAGATAGGCATCACTAGAGTAAAATGTTTCACTTTAATTACTGTTACCGAACTCAAGGTATTATTGAATTTCCTTAACCTTATCACCACGGAATAAGATATTTATCTGATACTATATATCGGATAATATCGTGTCACCTTGCAGACACTCATTTTCATCGAATGCGTCGTTTCATCGAAAGCTAATTTCTGCTGAAACCTTATTGTTTTCAGGTTATCTTAAGCATGGGTTACGTAGGCTAGGTTAGGTTAGACCTGTGACGACCAAAAAATTACAACTCCTGCACGTGGAAATGCCTGTCGATGAAAAGAAAATTCGGCGAAGTAAAACATTCTATGAAAGGAGTGTCGGTGATTCAAGGGTAAACCATCGGATATATATCAAATATCGGATATTTCGATATTTATAGTAAAAATCGGATTTTTTCGAACCCCGATGCTCATTGAATAATAATAAGTATTACGAGATTGTTATTGAATAATTGTGATTTATTTTTTATTACACACACCACGCCTATTGCTGTTCTATCTTGATGAAATCTCAATAAAATATCGAACACACACCTTTATATAATATTAGTTTTTGCTCGCGACTCCATCCGTGTAAAAGTCTATTTATCGCCATTCCCTCGAGAACTGTTCAGTCTTCTTTAATAAAAAATACCCTATGGCCGTCTCCGGTTTCTTGTGTTGGCTTGATCTTTACATCTTAGTTAACGTTAAATATGTAAATCGGTTCAAGCTCCCTGACGTAGTTACTACCCCCACTTTCACAGCTGACAACTCTCGAACGGCACAACCAATTAGGTTCATTGTTAACTAAGAACCATCCTCATTAAACTAGCTTTAGACATAAACTTTACATTCGATCCGTCCTTTTGGGACATACGAAGTCCAGACAAAGGCACGAAACTTATAACACTTCTCCTTTTTGGTTGAAGTTAATAAAAAAACAATGACTGTTGCGTTTCTTGCGGCTTTCCTGCTCGACAGTGGTCTGCGGAAGCAATGAATAGTAGATTCAGACTTGTAGAGCGCCTGTACGGCCTACTTACGAGGGTGGTTTAGTTTCCGTTTAGTCTGTCCGTCTATTAAATGTATAGAACAAGAGTGGCAATAATACGATTCTGACCTTTTCAGTGTTGGTCTTTCATTATGTTCTAAAGGATTAATAAAGTCCTTTACAAACCTGGTCCATTCTGATAACTCCCTCGGCAAGAGTCTTGTATCCCAGAATAGTACGATTCTTGTACTTCTTACGCCTCTGCAGCATAATTTGCAATCTGTAACAAAACAATCTTTAATTAATTCCACCGAGAACAATTTCATTTTGGAGAGTTAGTAATTAATATACCATCAGTGTACCCCGACTATAGTAATTCAATTTGTATGTATGTATGTAAACTCTTTATTGCACAAAAAGTATAAGTAAATAATACATTGACATTTGTCGTCGGTATTCCAAATTCCAAATTAATTGAAATATAATTACGAATCGCTCTCCGCTATTTATACTATACTTTGAATTTGGGGAACACAGTAATACACGAAGCGGACCAAAGGATGCGAAAATTTTGTAAAGAGTGCGACACGTTTAACTTACACAGAATAACCAAATAGGTAACTATAATTTATTTCACTAGGTCAGCAACTAATTGCTAATATTCCGAATAATTAGAGTTTAAAAGGATTAGACAATAGATCCTACAAACGCCATCTCATAGCGGTCTTTGAGCGACCTCTCATGTTTTATTTCGGTTAAAAAACGGTTGTTTCATTAGAGCACACATGATGGACGTTATTATCGTGCGCGGTCGATTAGAGGATTGGAACGGCTTCCGTAGGTTCATTAAATACTCGTTTAATGCGTGATTTATGACTCGCAACGTGTCATTAGAGATAAGTGCGAGCGGTTAAGAGCAATGCTTGTGTTCGTTGAGTTAGCCGACGTAATAAATATAGGTAGGTAGTACAGGACAGTGATACAGATTGATTATTTTATACTGACTGACCAACAAATGCAACCCCACCAAACACGAGGAAACACTTTAGATAAATCTGATAAGTGTCAAAATGACAGCTTACATAAAGCTACCGTTTTGATTTAATAAGAAGTAGCTGATGTAGAGTTAGTCAGGTTCCCTATTGTGATCCCGATGGTCAAAGTGAAACAGGTCGTTTCTAATCTAATTATGATAATTTTTAACTAAGATTGTTCGGGGCCGCGAAAATATCGAAAATAACAATTTTCGTTAAAATAAATTGACTTTTTATAGACAATCTAATAAATATACAATATACTCGTACCTATACTACCAAAATTGGACACTGATTGAAAACTACAGAACCAAGAACAATAACCAACTAGTACTTCGATGGGATAGCGAAGGTAACATACTCCTACCAAAAAGAGTTCCCACAATTCCGCTAAAATATTTCGATGTGCAGGAAATACCGACACAGAACTCCCGGCAAGCGGCAAAAGCACCACTTAACCCGGATTGCGGCGTAATAGTACATTTTTGCGTTGATTTTAGAGCTAAGAATTCGCAACGTTCGCTTTCTATTTTTTGATTTATAGCTTCTTTAAATTAATGAACCAACTAAGAAAGATTAGACGTTGTTTGGAGAACACCCGAAATTTATAAAGTACCTACTTGGCAGAGGAAAATAGGGAGAGAGGATGAAAAAGGAAGTTATTGGATCTTAGCTGGTAGATCTCATTGACACTATTACTCGTAGGTACAACCTCTTTAATAGTTGAGACCCATAATGATGGCGTCAAGTCACAAGAAAACAAAAATTACGTCAAAATTAATCATAAGTTTTCTTCGACATGGTTCTACAGTGGCTCAACAATTAAAGTTGTTGACCGTCACTACATTTAACCATCTCGACAAAAAGTAGATCCAACTTCACCCCAATATTTACATCGACACATCTCTCTCAAAACTATAAAGCTGACAAATGAGCCTAAAAGTTATAAAACCAGTGTAATTAATTTTATTACTGTATTTGATGGGCTTCTACGGCTATTTCTTATTATACTAAACGATATGTAATAAATATTAGGCGTAATAACGCGGGGGCTATAAAATGGAAAGATGGAAAGAGATTATACAGGGAGAGTGGATAGGCGAGTGACGAGTAGAATAACTAGTCAAATAGTTAACTTAGTAATTATAATTACCAGTTTTCAGCAACAAAGATCATACCAAAGTTTACATTTTCCACGCTTTACACATAAAAAAGGAATATAAAATGGATGTTTAAAAAAGTAGAACTTTTTTTTTTTATTTGAGAACAAAATGAATGGTAACGGACTATCATTCTGTAAAATCTAAAGAAAAAATCAGTCCTATTTTTTTAATCTCTTCAGAAGCTAATAACGGGTATGATATAAACTAAAACAACTCAATAAACTCTGTACCCACAAGTCCCTGGAGAATTAAAGATCGGCTAGTTCGGTTCCCAATTTTCCCGATAAGCACTCAAATATATTACTGGCAGTCGATACATTAGATTTCCACAATAAAAGCCGTGGAAATATCACATACCCTTTGTGACCGGTAATATTAATGTGTCGGGGTCGGTCGTCCCGTCTCGTAAAATATTAGTCCGTTCAGTTTTATGAGCCTCCTTTTAGAACCTGTTTTATAGTAAGTACTATTTGTTAGTTATGCGTTTTTGTGGCAACACTTTAATACTTTTTAATATAGGGTAAGGCACTTATGCTGCTACAATATAGAACCCTACCTAATCATTCCATGGCTTTCAACGATAATGATAATTTCAAGAAATAATACAAAATATACACGTATAGCCAATATAGCCATACAAACATCTGCATCAGCAACTACTCTCACGCGTCTGAGTAGAGCCGCAGACATTTTCAAATTATCTTGTACAGATGTAGTGCAAAATTATTTTCCTTCGTACTGTATCGGAAAAGTTCATATTTATCGTGCTCTCCCAATTAGCTTCAGTACCCATCACACCACCGTAGGGGTAGGTCGCATTCAGCAGCCAATATATATATAGAGTGGCTATTACGCAATTCAAATATTCGCTGTAATTTTGGTTATATTTACGGTTTAAGTATATAACATTTGTATTATCATGCCGAAACCATAAAATAGAAGAAAACGCTTAGGTCCTCCAGTCCAGGAAATTATATTTAACATATAGCTGTATTTTTTATCAGAAAATAGCCAATTCGGAAATAGCAATGATTCTCAATATTTTGGCAAAGTTCAACAACGAATTTCAGATGCAACGGGCATTTCTCGGCCAACAATAAGAAAACTAATAAACAAGAAAGAAGATAACAAGAAATATAAAAATTCTAACCCAAATAATGTTATAAGTTAGGTAGACCACGTAAAATTTTCTGTCTAGATCTTGATGACTTTGATTACGCTGTAATACGACGTATGGTTTATCTGATTTATAAACTAGTTCCTACGATCCAGGCCCTAAAGTCTTTAGTCTTTACGTCTCCTAAAGTATTTAAACTTAAGGTGTAATGTACTAAATAGACAATAAAGTGTCAGAATGTTTTGGCGATTTAAAAATTAAAGTCCATAAATTCCCAATGATTGATTACTCTCGATAAATTCCGCGGTTCCGCAAGAAACAGTTGAAATAGCCGAAGAACACATTAATGTGTTTGTAAAGCATTCAGGAACGACAGATCTTTCTATTTCAGACCGGCCTTAAAACATTTAAGTGGCTTTACATTTTTACGTCTTCGATTTTACGTTTCCCCATTCTTAATAACGGCGTTTTTAAAATTCATAGAAATGTATGCTGTATGGGTGATATTCACAGTTAAGTTGTTGAAAACATTGGTCAGTATAAAAATTCATCAATGATACATTTTATTTTACTTAAGTAAAGGGCTGTATTTCACTTTGTTTAAAACCATATCGTAATTATACAGGATGTCCCTTAAGTCTTACGTCACATTGAAACGCGGAGGTAGACCAGCCTAAAACGGACCGAACCAGCCATTTTTTTTGACAGGTGGAAATGCGTTACGCCCTTACGCATCATTCCCACACCGAACCAGCCATTTAAACTGAAAACCATGCTACATTTACTGAGGACATGTTAAGCTGGTTCGGCGCGTCTTAGGTTGGTCCAGCTCCGGTGTCAATGTGACGTACGGCTTATGTGACATCCTATATTGTTAAAGTTAAGGTAAGGCGCGTATCGTAAAAAAGCAATATGGTTTCGAAAACAAGACGGGTTTACACTTCGTCCTAAATTGGCTCATGTGGCAGCGATAAACGTTATGGATTGTGCACATTTCTATTATTTTTATGACACCATTAAAATCGACCTCGGCTTTGAAACAACTCATACAGAACTAGCCCGCCTCGCGTTTCAACGGTAAGAAGTCATACAATTTTGAATGAGCCGTAAACTCTGACTTGTAAACAAATTTGGTCTCTGATGTGAAGAAAACTAGTTTAATGTGCTAATTGAGAATGACATGCTGGCATCAATTAGGGGGTGTCAGAGAATATGCACGACATTTTTATAACAACATGGAATGTTGCTCGAATCTACGTCAACGTTGGATTAGCTTCTCTCACATTAATAATTATTTGAAAAAAAAATGTCTCTCCTAAACTAAAATGACTATTATTTGAGGATAATTAAATTGACTTTTCGGGAAATCTCAACATCACGACCACGACAGATGTTAATCCTTCAGACTTGTGTTTCCCCCCTCCGTTAGTTAGGTAAAATAGCACAAAAACTGCTACGTATATTTATCTCTTTAAACTTACCTATTTCCATCGCGCTTAACAAAATGCGGATACTGCAAGGAGAAACAGAGATCAAGCTCCACGTCTAGCGGTGGCACAGCGATGTCGTTGGAGCGGAGCGTGCGCTTGCTGCTGTGCATGCGCGCGGCAAGGATCACCGCGCCCGCGCCCGCTCCGCCCGCCGCCCCGCCACCCGCCTCCCCAAGGGCACCGCAAACTCGCAGCCGGGTCACGCGCAACGTGCATAACCTGAAACAAAGGGCAGGTTGGTTAGGATATGTTAGAGGTGATCAAGTAACAGAACTAAAGTATGAAACCGCTTAGCGGTCAAATAAGAACGAGAATGTTTTAGACCATCTTGCTTTTGTATCGTAATCATTTTGTTGACGTTGCTAGCTCAATAACATTAGCTAATGATTATCTACGATATAAAATGGGCTATCTAGGATATAAAGGCTTTGTAACTTCCACGATAAAACAATATGGTTCTTATTTTATTGAAGTCCTATGGGAATTCCGTTGATTAGGATAATCAATACGGTAGGTTTTCCCACATACTAGCTGCTTGCACGAGGAACTATAGGTACTTACTATCGAAGTGAAAATTCCCTCGAGTTAAAACGCAGGCTTCTATGCGGTTTGACCACGCTATTTAAACGATAGAAAGTCCCTACTGTGTTATTAGAAACGTAAACCTGCTTTTACAATTACATTATTAGCTCTTACCTAGCTCGTACTACGTTCATACATTTACATATCGAATTTAGGGTTGTTTAATTCAATTCAATTCAATTCAAATCATTTAATTCGGATAAATCCATATCATGGGTTAGTTAAAATATCGATACCTTAAAATCTAATGTTAGTGGATACAAATACATAATAAATTACTCAATGTCACGATTAAAATAACAATTGAAATTAAAACTAAAGGGCACTATTTGAAACGCTGGTGTGAAACGTGCAGCTGCGTCCACCGGTGCAGCAGCGCAGAGTCCCAGCGGTCCCTGAACACGTTCAGGATTCTGTTGGGGCTGGCGCGGAGCCTCGCCAGGAGGGAGGCGCTCCGCTTGCGCATTATCGCCGCAAAGCCGTCAGTCCGCGCCTCGGCGAACATACCCGACGCGCTGCATCGCCACGGCAGCCCCAACAGCACCCTGAAGGCGTTGTTATATTGGACACGCAGGTCACTGATTGCCCTCCGCGTAAAATTTACCCACAGGCCGCACGTGTAAAATGATTGGCAGTAGGCTTTAAAAAGCGTTATCTTTACTGGTTGTGTACAGCGTGCGAACCTGCGAGCCAACATATTGCAACGAACCGCCAACGACCTGCGCTCCCTTTCCACGTCACAGTTGTCCTTCATGTCGTCAGTAACCCAGTGACCCAGATACTTGAATTTGGTTACCCAGCAGAGCGGTGTACCACAAAGCGTGATTGTGGGTAAATCCGCATACGTTTTCAAGCCAGCCTTAAAAACCATCACTTCGCTCTTTTTAGCATTATATCTGAGCCCATGGGCCTCCGCATACGACTCACAAATCTCCAGGAGGTTCTTTAAGCTGCGGGCGGATGGGCTCAGCAGCACCATGTCGTCTGCATAACTAATGTTGTTAATGAAGACATCGTCTATATTGCAGCCGACATTGGCGCCACTGAGCTCACTGATTAGCTGGTTCATGTAAAAATTGAAGAGCCGGGCTGAGCTCAAACCACCCTGCCTAACCCCGCACTCCAATCCGTACTCGTCCGATAGCGAACCACCCCATCTGACCCTGTTCAATTGCTTACTGTACCAATAGTGAAATAAAGAAGTGACCTCAGTCGGAACTGTGGTTTCACAACTAAGCTTTTTCCATAACACGTCGTAGGAAACCAGGTCGAAAGCCTTAGACAAATCCAAAAAGCAGGCAAATACAGGCGTCTTCCTGTCTGTGTAGTACTGCACAGTTTGCTTGAGGCACATTATCGCACTCTCAGTCGAAAGTCCAGGTCTAAAACCAAACTGGGAATCATTTAGTTCGATGTGCTCAGCGAGTTGTTTATCAAGCAAACTATCCAGCACCTTGGCTATAACAGTAGCCAGCGATATAGGCCTGTAGTTGGAAATGTCCGAGGCATCGCCCGCCCTGTTTTTCACTATTGGTACTACTAGCGTACGCATAAGATCATCCGGTATGTAACAATGACTAATGCACAGGTTAAACAACATAGCCAGTACTCTGGGCAGATGGGGCCCGGCGAACCTGAGATGCTCAATGCTGAGGCCATCGTGTCCCGGGGACTTTCCTCTAGACATTTTACGGATGACGGCTTCAACTTGCTTACCGGTAAACCTAACAGCGATTCGGTCATCAGAGACAACCCCAGCATTTCCCATCTCAGATAACGGAGCTAGAGGCGACTTAACCCTAAAGTATTGCTTAAATGCGTTGGCAATCTGCGTCGGATCATGATGTCCTGCGACGCTAACAGGGAGGCCAGCCTTATGATTCAGTTTATTTGTGCGTTTCCAGAACTCACTAAACTGTTTATTAGCATGGTGTTTTGCTATTATGTCCATCTTTATTTGTTGTTCATTATCTTTGCAATATTTTAACTTTGATTTAAAAACTCGTCTAGTTTCACGCATTTCGTTATATAAATGGCCAAGCACAGGTTTCCCACACGATAACCAGGTCTGATAACACCTGCGGGCCTCCCTGTGAGCGGCGCTAACATGCAAGTTCCACCCCGGTACATAACGCTTTTGGCGACGGTTCACATTATTATTACAACACTCAGCCCCTCCCTGGAGTATACATATAATGTCACGATATAACTTCTGTATTAACAAAAAATGGTTTGAATTAGTACACCCCTTATCAGCGCATCCAATACACTCCTCAGGGTAAGTCAAAAGTCGCAGTCTAGAGTGACAAAAATCCAAGTAATTTTCAACCTGTACATCATCCCTTTCTCCCCATATGATGCTATTGTATGGAAAGCTGGGAGCTACAGTGTCAAGTCTGATTAGGTCAATGTCACATTCTATTAACATAGGGTAATGGTCCGACGTATACACATCATACAAGACTGAAGCCCCAACTACCAAATTCCGCGCAGAGCTAGTAACCACACAGTGGTCCAACCATCTCAACGCACCATTAGCACCACTTATGAAAGTATGTGTATCAGTCGGTAATAACTCCAAATCTACACACGACCACAGCTGTTCACTACAAAAAGATAACATTTCGTTGGCAAATCGCTCACCTGGGTGCGCGTTGAAGTCCCCAAGCATGAAAACAGTTTCGACATTATTGCATTCAATTAAGGCGACAATTTCACTAAAGCACTGAGTATATTCAATGAGATTGTCAGCCGAGTCCGTAGGCATATAAACCGAAAATATCAAAATGGGACGACCAGAATGTACAACTTTTATTGCCACTAAACGATCACTGGCGCACGGTAACACTGACACATTCGGGAACGCCGCCTTCCTCCATAATAGCGCCACTCCGCCATACGGTCTTCCCTTAATAACGCCAGCAGACGTGTCTATGGCAGACTTACCGGTATACGCAAAACGTTCGTCAATACAACCGAGATACGGTATATCATGGGGCCATAACCACGTCTCCTGTAAAGCAACAACATCCACAGAAAGACACAACCTCTGGACACATTCGGTTGACGTATGAACGTTTTTACAGTTAAATGTTGACAATAATATATTATTATTCTTGTCTTTGCAATTTACTTTCATTTTCATGTCCTCTGCGTTCCGGTCTTCTAGCACCAAGATTAACAAAACGTCTAAAAGTGATTCCCTCTGGCCATAAGTTATCATCCAAGAATAAAGTTAATTTACGTTAGTTAGTTTAAGGTTGAATAAATGTAAGTAAACACTTTAGAACTTTGTCGCCATAACATTATGGAGATATCCATGGTGTTAACTACCCTTCTTTGTTTCGTAATCAACAGATATATACCAATTTCGGGTAAATAGATTAGTCTTAAGTGATTTTTAGGGTTCTGTACCCAAAGGGTGCCCACGGGGTCCTATTTCTAAGCTGCTATAATTAGGAAAAAAAATTATTTAAATCAACTTGATATTTTAAAACTGACAACCATCCTGTATCGGACTTTGGTCTGCTCTCGTGGTTGGTTTAACGGGTCACATAATTGCTATGGTATCTATCGTAGTAATAAGAGATAATATTGTGTAATAGCATAAAACCTTTCAAGAAAGACTCGAACTTGGTCGATTTTTTTTCATAAATTAGTATATCAAAGAATGTCTTACATGCCTGATACTAACACATAACTTAAGAGCCATTACTTTTGTTGAAAATGCTGAGAGGAATTTGCTGGGCACACTGTATAGCATTAGGGACGTACATGTAATGTGTTCTCGAGTCCGGAAAATTACGAACGTGCGCAAGCATTACCGCGACGCGCTAATGTTTGTCGTACATTCTTTAGAATACGGCGTGGCGTGAGCTGGGAAATGTGGAAGATATTTCACTTAGGACTATACAGATAAATTATACTCCAATAACTATTAAACCTGTAAGTTTTTCGGAATGTATGTGCGAAATACAATTTGTAAATTTACCATGAGCTTTTCGGTGAAGGAAAACATCGTGAGGAAACCTGCACACACCTGCAAAGCAATTTGACGGTGTGCGCGAAGTTCCCAATCCGCACTGGGCCCGCGTGGGAACTATAGCCCAAAACCCTCTCATTGTGAGTGGAGGCCTGTGCCCAGCTGTGGGGCGTATATAGGCTGGATTATTATTTATTATATTTTAACTATTAAATAAATAAAAAACACCGACAAAATTGTGACCCCTACTTTTAGAGCTCCTAACTCTTAAATGAATTTTTGAATGGATTAATAATTCTGCTACGCAACTTAAACACTAACTCACATAAGATTTCTCTTTGAGCAAACTTAAAGGAGTTTATCTGACATTCTTCAAATCTTTGAAAAGAATGTCGCAACATAAAAAAGAGTTTCAAGTGTAATTTATATTCTGCAAAGGAATCCCAATCCCCGGGCAAAGTTAAAAGTGCCTCATAATATATAAAGTAAATGGCCCAGAACATCTGCGGCGTTAATACAGGGTCCATCTGGACCCGTGAGTTATGGGCTTTTACGCGCCTTCACGTAGCTGGTCGGATTCACCCTTTAGCTAATGGTTGTTGTTTTCAAAACTGTTTAAGTTGTATTAAGGCGACAACATTTAACATTTTGCTATAACAATCAAAAGGCCTCATGTTGCTATGCCCTTACAGGGCGTCACATGAATACCTTCTTTGTAATTCCATCTTTAATGTTTACTTGTAATGTGACATGCAATAAATCATTTGAAATTTGAAGGCAAATTCATTCCTATGAAAAAGAAGTTAATTAAGAATTAAGTTTTAGGACTTTTAGGTAGTTAACTATAAAAATAGGTGTTCATTTGCGACGGTTTATTACCAATAGCTGAACATTCTTGCAGAGCCAGACCAGGTCATGAGGTCACTTTTTAGGGTTCTGTAACAAATACTGAAATATATAGATTTATATTATAGTATAATGGTACCTATTGCGTATATAGTGTCGAACAAAACCATGTAAAATATATACTGTACTCTTAAAGTCTTCCTGCAGACAAACTGTCATAAAACAGTTTTGCAGGGCTTTTGTTTGTTTATTATTTTGTTGATTGGTTTAATAAATAAATAAATAAATAATAAATAAACGGCACCCTTATATGGTGACTTTGTTGTCCGTCTATCCGTATGTCCGTCAGTCCGTCTGTGCATGTCCGTCTATCCGTCCGTCTCATTATTAGAATTTATAAAAAAAGTTACCAAGCAATTACTTCGTACACGAAGCTCTCATTCCTGCCAAAAGCAAAAGCCGATCGCAATATGCAGAACTGAACCGACTGAACTGAACGAATGAAAGCTGCAGCACGTTTCGTTCGGAGCCGAATCTATTTTCCGTTCACAAGCACGGAACCCGATAAAAGCAATCTGGGAGGAAATAGACTACCTAGACGTAAAAGCTAGCGTAGAATGCTTATTTCCTGCCAGTCGGAATCTGCTACTGGAAAATTCCGGATAATGTGTCTGTGGCTGCAAAAAAAAACAAAAAACTTTGTGGTTTAAAGCAAATTAAGGCACAAGGGCATCCGATTCGATAAAAAATAGGGTATGAGGATTTTACACGACGATGCCAGAATTCTCGGGTCCCTAATGCTATACAGATAGTTAGTATAGGATAGTAAAGAATTAACAAAACGACAAGAAATTAAAAACTGAATTACTTGTCTGTATATTATAGTCATATAACTAGTATAGACAGCGAATGCATTGATGTTAATATGGACATAGCATACTTGGCTTAAAACGCTTAGAATAGATACGTAATAAGGTCAATTTGCGAGGAATTAGCTAAATGATGACTAATATCGCCTTGAGCTCTTGATTATATTGAGATTGCAGGTCATTGAACTCGTTTACGTCATAGGTTTAATTATTGTTTTTACATGGTATTAGTGTTACTATTATCAAAATGAATGCGCAAATAAAGTCAATGGATGTATTTTCAAACAACTCGAAGTTTAAAATATTTGGTAAAATAATTCTGAACAATAGTATTAATATTCAAGTTTTCCACCCTGTATACTGATAGGTCCTATGTACTTATAAAGGACTAAGTGCTATATTTTGATTTATTGATCACGGACCACATTAATAAGAAACGCCAAAAAAAATTCGAGCAGTTCCTAAGCAAGCGTGTAAAAAAAGAATCGTTAAACACCGACCCAAATTCCGACAGCTGAGAAACTTTTTAATAAAACAACTTCCGTCACAAAAACCGTAAACTTTTTCCTCTGCCCGGAATAATGAACAACCCGCCCTGAATACTGAATAATAACCATTCTTTTTACAATCTCAAAGCATTTTGTGGTTAAAGAAAGCCTGACTTGATTAAAATGTATGCGTTGAAAAGTAATTAAAAACAAAACACCAATTGTATTTTCAACTTTCATTTTCAATGCACGGTGGTCTCTACCGGTCAATTTGTGTAAATTAACGTAAAATGTTGCAGTGGGACGCGTCTTTACGCATTGAAAACAAAACGCTCACTCATAAAAATGCGAGCCAATCAAGAAAGATTTTCACTAAGTTGACATAAAATTGAATAAAATATACATAATATCACTTATATCAACTGAAGCTGGTAGTCACAACAGCAAGGTATTTTGCGATTCAATTTACATCTTAGTTGCTGTAACTAACGTCTTGTCAGGCTCGAATGGAACCAAGACGCTTATTTACAACAATCGCAATCTCGTTAGAAGCAACCAATTACTTTTTTCAGTGTAGGCTTCATTCTAAAACAGTAACTTTACGTTACCAACCTGCGACTGTCCTAATAACAAAGAAGTCATTCATATAGTGACTGGACTGTTTAAAAATAAAGTTACCGTCCTTATGACTCACAGCTCAACCCTTGACCGGTTGCGATAGGTCACGGCTTCGATGCTCGGCGTTTTATGCCGTTACTGTCGTAGGTTGCTTTTGTCGTGTCGTCCCGCTGACAGCTTTATGACGACGTATTTATAGAAAACATTTATAGAAATGAGAAATGCATGGGAATGATGTAAGCTAACGATTGGACATGCAGACCAGAGTTTTATTTTACATTGAACAAGTGACAGTGCAATATTTGTAAATTATAAGTATTTGTCTAGGTCTACTGAAAAACCTAACAGAAAAGCTTACTTGATGATACATTTTCAGGTCAATAACACTACACTTTTTTCCTATTCTTTCTTCGTTCTATTACATTTTACAGTACTATGCTAAACTGGTAAATTATGACTCAAACTCGAGTAAGTTTAGTTGAGACAACCCTGCAAATTGCATCATGCTCCCAAGACAATTGTTCAGGTCGTCCGTTCTCGGAAAACCGCTGCTATTATAGGAAAGTCCGCGGTAAGTGCATTCTAGGAACCGTTTGATAAATTATTGAGTAGAAGAGCAATGACATTTGAACATGTTGAACCTTGGGCTCATATGTTGAGACGTGGAGAATACACAGGGATACATATGTATACAGAAATATAATAATTAATAATAAACAATGTTATTAGATTCCTTCTTTGTAACTAGCTCCACGTTTCTAGTATTTTTTCATCAGTTGTTCTCTAACAAGCAACCCGATAATAGACAGACCCTTTTATATGCAGACATAACATTATTTTAACTGGAAAATGCATATTTCTTTTGAACTAATATAAAAATCGTACCGCTTTATCTCTCCCGCTGACATCTTACACCGTATCTTTTAAATACCCACTCTAAATTTGAGTGGTGTGTGGGCAGAAATTAAAACATTTAATGATGTGAAAATTTCGAACTTGAGCGTTATTTAGTGGAAGCGTTCGTATTATGCCATCCATTAATCAAGTTCACGCTCGAACGAAGTTAAATGAAACTTCGAAGAAAACTCTTTGGGAATTCTAATATGGGCAAATGCGAACATTTTATATGTACAGGACGGAGAGGCATTCACATGTGATCGTTCAAATAGCTAGTGTCCTGAAAAATTACATTTAGTCCGTCAGTTACATTACCCAAAAATATTGAACACGTATTTTTTTGTCAATTAAACAAAAAATTGCTTAGATATAGGTAGTGGGTTGAAGTTCCGCATGACGTCACGCCGTGGCACACTTTTTACCACGTTGTGACGTCACGAGCCCCCTCTCCCGAACTTTGATGCGCGTTGTCTTTGTCAATTTTGATTGATTTGATAAAGATAAAAATACGTGCTCAATATTTTTTTATAATTTATTCACGGACTAAATATAATAATTATTTTTTTACCCAGGACGCATACATATTGGAAACCATACAATTCTTCTCTACTAATATTATATATGAGAATCTGAGTTTATTTCTGTCTGGGTAAGATAAAGCTTGAGAGCTTCGGGGAAGGACTTAAAAACAACTCTTCATTTCTGATTTTTTAATGTTCCGGGGGGAATCACGTTAAACAACATCTAAGCGAACGAATTCGCAAGCAAAAGGTTCGTACAAACTCAAAAACATAGTAATAGTTAAGTCCGCGTGTGTTTTTTAAAGAATCTTTTGTTAAGCTGATTACAAATGTTATCTCATAAAAATGTAAACACAATTATCGTATTCGCTTAAGTATTCAGGTCGGGTCATCAACCTTAATTAACTTCCGCGAATTAATGCGTAAATAGTGATTAATTCGACCATGTTGATCATGTTTTCACCGACCCGACTTCCATTTCATAAATAGCTTTGAACATTTATTTATAGAACTGTAAATTTGGAACGGAATCAGATGAAAAGCCACACCCTTGCCAAATTGTTCAGTAAACTCGTACGAACTCGTTATTTAATCAGACTTCCAATCATAACCACTGAATCCCATTTTCACAAACGACGAGCGATATGTCAACCGTATCTTATAGACACTCAGGTCTATTTTGTGCTATCATATCAACCATGACGAAAATATCCATCGTCGGCGTTGAACCAGTGGTGCGGATATCCGCACGGATATATATCCGTCAATAGCTTTGAAAAGGTTAACGCGGATCTATAGGTACATGGCTTACCGACTTTACACTAATCTAAAGAACCTTTGAGATCTTATAGAGCGTAATACGGCTTTCAACAGTGCGTTCATTACCCTCCTCGAAACTGCTTCGCTTTTAAAATAAATCATACATTCCTATTAAAACTTTTACGAGTCAGATTTAAGATTACATTAGTACAGTGACAGCTAATGTCATTTCGAATTCCGAACGTATGACGGGTGACGGCTGATAGCCTGTCATCCGTGAGTTGTGGGCGGTAGCGTAAATTAAAAGTTTTCTATTTACATCCAAGAATTAACAAACATTCAACAATGATACGCGGAGGTGGATATGCGCTGAGACACGTGTGGCCCAGGTAATTACTAGAAAGAACTATATTTTATAATAAAAACATGATTTTCCCCAATATACTGGCTAAATTTCGTTCAATACTTTCTCAAATACAAAGGATCCTTTTGTGCTTCAATATCTAGGTATGGATAACAATCATTTCGTCTAACAAAAAGGGCAAACTAATTTAAAATCTGGACGAAGTTTCATAATGAAAACCGACGAAGGAAAAATGTAAAAACAACCTCTTATTTCAGATATCATCAGCGGAGTTTCAGGAGTGTTGCTGCAGATGAGACGACGAGAGACGCGGCACTCGTCCGCCGCGAATTACTGTGCCTCGGTGAGGCAAACTTGCTCGTAACCAGGAAAAAGAGTACCGTCCCGAAAACGAAGCCCTCGCCCGGGCCCATCCCTTTGCTCACAAACGACCTGTTCCCACAGCGTGAACCGAGATGGTCGTCTCCTTCTCTCATGCCCGGCCAGGTAATAGGGATGGAGAATCGTGGTTTCATTTGGTTATTAAAATTGATAATGTTTTATATTTTGTTTTTTTCTCGACCTTAGCACTTTACAGGGTCACATATTCGCCAATTCGGATATTTGGTCACGGTTAATTCGAGGCATTTCAATTGCTGCAGCTCTTGTCCGTCATGAAATTTCATAAATAATGCCGAAAAGGTTACAACTTAAACGTAAGAAAAAACCTTTGTCTAGGTTTTATTTCTTTATAGGTTGACCGAGGGTTGCGTGGTCAAAACCGATAAGTAAACATAATATGTTTTCGAATATTGAATTTCGAAGGCGTATTTAGATACTTCAATTTTGCATGTTTCTTTATCTCAACTTATCGGGTTTGACCACGCAACCGTCGCCTAACACAGGCCCAAATGCAGGAAAGCAAAATTATATTGTCGAATGGAGACCATTGCGGCACACATCATCGTCGTAAACTCCCAAGTAGTACACAAGCCTGTATAAGACAGCCCTTATACAGTCCTTAAAATGCTAAAACTAGAGTTATAATGGCTGTATATATAAGCTCTTATACAGGTTTTGTGTCATTAGAGCTGTATTTTTTGCATACAATAGTATCGCTTCATAGGTAATAAGGACATGTTGTGTTGTCATGGTGTTTTTACACAGTACCCTACGTATTTATTGAAACCTCTTTAAGAAGTGGTCACCATAATGGTGATCATTATGGTGGCACTTCACTTGGCGATGTTTGCCAAATATTGATCATTCATCTCTCACATTTGACATATCGAATGAAAGAGATGCAACGAAAACATTTTACGAATAACAGCTAAGTAAAATGCCACCATTACATCATTAAACATGCCAAATTAAAACTAACCTAACCAAAACCTTAACGAGCACAACTTTATATTCACTCACACTCGTTATCTACCTTTTATTTCTCCTTTAAATTTATTTAACGTTCATTTGCATACGCATTCATCTACATTCTGCAAAAATGTATTTACGAATAGGAAAATTGCGTGGCAGAAAACGCTGGTTTCAGCAAAACGCTGAATTACTATGAACCAGAATGGCGCCTCGATTTACGCGAGGAAACTGCGACGTCACTGTCCTGAGATTTGTCGTTTAAATTTAAAATTGCAAGAGAATATGAATGGTATTATGCAAAATAGAGCGTGCGGTAGAGATGCTTTCCTGTATATCCCATTTGATTCATATCAAATAGAGTTTGTGTGGTGCATGGAGTGTCAAAAAAGTGATAACAGTGTTTTGGCATCCATTATCATAATTAGTGTCTTATGTATATATATATATATATATGTATGAATCCCCATTTCCCTTGGTCACGGCATCACGCGTGAACGGCTGGACCGATTTCGCTAATTCTTTTTTTGTTGTGTTTGTTATTGTCAGAAGGTTCTTATGAAGATAAAATTGGATATTTCAACTTTGAGGGGGGAAATGGGAGGGGGAACTTTAACCGAACCGAAGCGAGGACGAGTCGCTAGTTGGAAATAAATATAAGTATGCATGTACTTATGAGAAATCTTTAATGGAAATGTTGTGCCAATTACCCGACTGACGAAAACGAACATTTTGATAAGACATTAAAGTACTCTTAGAGCCGATTTTCCAATCCCCAGATAAAATTGTCTGACAGTTAAAAGTAATCCCTATCCTTTGCTTTGCTATATGATTGAAAAGGATACAATTTATCTGACAGATAGTGTTACCTGAAGATTTATTTATTTAAGATTTACAAATCGGCAAAGTACTTATATAAACCAGTTCAACCACAGATTCCGACAGCAAAGCACTTATATAAACGCCTTTCCAGGGCACTTTTCCATCTTATCATGAAATAAAATTGCAATAATAATATAGGTGTTTTTATTAACGTTATAAAAGCTCTTAACTACTTTACAGAAAAGCCGTATCGTAAAAATATATTATGGTTTCGAAAGCAAGATGGGTTAAAATAAAATAAAATAAAATTGTTGCGCTGATCTTATTTCTACTTTATTCTTGTTTGCGTACTATGTTGTATTTTGCCCGAGCAAAATTATCCACAGAGACCAAATTGAGTCGGAACTTTCTCAGCTGCTGACTTTGCCTCGCAAATATTGACGTGACGAAAATAGAATAAGCCACAACTTGGAAGTTTCGGCACAATCGGCATCAGACGCAAACCTAAACTGCCTGGGATATTTTATCGTTTACTAGCGACCCGCCCTCGCTTCCAATCCAATTTTTCTCTTCATAAGAACCTTCTCCCAGGGACCGGCCCGCTATCCCTTTCAATGGGTTTTGTATGGGTTTTTCGTAAGGATTTACTTACCAAACCCTCTACCCGTCAAAACCCTTTAAATGTGCTTTTAAAGCGCTATTTCCAAACGATAGCCCATTCTATTAAGCGCTAACCAATACCTTTATTAAACCGTTTAAAAAAGGTTACTAGTATATACGCAATTTAAGACCTTTTTTAGACTTCATAAAACACACGTTACCTTGCGTCCCATTCGAAGCAAGTAAATGACAGCCCATTCAACTAAGCGCTAACCGAATACCCTTATAAAACCCTTATTATACGTTACCGACGGCGTATCGTTTGAAGTTACCGCGCGGAGCGGCAAAAGATCTAATACGGTTCGATTTTCTATGGCAAACGTTTGTGATTGGCTCGTACATACCTTCCACAAAAGGGAAAGCTTTATAATAAGCGCTTAAACGTCAGGGAAACCCTTACATAGGGATATCAATGTGAATCAGTTACCGGTTACCAATTTCAAAGGGCTACCCTTATCGTTAGGTTCTTCATTCGATAAGGGAAAGTCAATCGAATGGGTTGCCAATTGGAATGGGTGAGCAAATCCACTGGGCTAGCTGTTTCAATGGGAAGCCCTTTGAAAGGCTTTTCCCGATGAAAGGGTTGTCCGGTCCCTGCTTCTCCTGACAATAACAAACACAATAAAAAATAATTAAAAATTGGTCCATCCGTTCACGCGTGATGCCGTGACCAAGGGAAATAGGGATGAATTATATATATATATATATATATATATATATATATAATCTCATCATCTCGTCTCGTCATCTTTAACTATATATATATATATATATATATATATATATATATATATATATATATATATATATATATATATATAGTTAAAGATGACGAGAACAAGTCGCCAAATGTATTGTTATGTTGAAAATTTATCAACTTCCATTCGTTGCTGTTTGCGCGAGAACATTAAATTACGCCAGTTTGTTAAAAAAAACACGTAAGAACGTAGTTAATAACGTACTGATTTATAGAGCACGACATGTTTGAAATATTAACCGAATACTTTGTAATATTACCACAAACAATGTCAAGATCCCCGAGCACAGGAGCTCCACGAGTTAATACCGCCGTCTCCTTTCTACCATAGGACTTCCAGGCGCACCGCGGGATGCCATTATCAATAAAAAAAAAAAAACAAAAAAAAAAACTTGGTGTCTCACGGAGCAGAGTATCTCGCGAAAATTTTAATTAAAAAAAAATAACTTGGGAGCACGAATAAAGTTATGGGACTGATTACAGAAGGGTTAGACTTTTGTATAGTGTCTAGCTAAACATTTTTATTTACTTACAATGCGTCACCATGTGAGCCGAACGAGAGACGGACTGCTGGGCATAAGCTTTCTCCAAAAATAATAAAATATATCAAATAAACACACAATCACGACGAAAGCCCTCCAATCTCCGGAGCAACCAGAAAACTCGGGGATTAATTAGTGAAGGAATTCATCCAATATCCCGGGACAAGGGCGAAGTAATTGAGGGATTAGGGAAGACCCCGACACGTTTCTAGCAATTACAAGAGGCCTAAGAGAGTGTCAAATATTTTGACTGCAATGTTAGGTAATATAATTATTGCTAGTTTGGTTTGGAACAGAAATTTATCATAAAAAAGTAGCTCTATTTGGGTTCAACTGTTATTATAAACCATCGCACGGGTAGCAGAGCATATATATGCACCTAAACCTTAATGAACACTGCCGTTCCGGACTCTTTGTTAGACTATGGAAGAATCGTATAAAGCAATTACAAAACAATTCTGGCTTTTCTGAAAATCGATTTTGAATAGCGTCAAGAATAAAATTACACTCACAATTTTTATATAATAATAGCTGGTACACGGCGCGTTGCTGCACAAAAAACAAATATGTATGTTGATCCCATCGCCACTAAACTTCACAGGATCACCCGCTGGACTAATGTGAACATTGCCTAAAAATTTCGTCAAAATCGGTCCAGCCCTTTTGGAGTCCATAGGGAACATACATAATATCCATATATATAGATTATAGTAAACTTAGGGCCGTATTAATAAACTCATCTCAACTCTGATCCCCGTCACAAGATGCGTCAAAAAAAGACAGTTTTCTATGGTTTGACGTTTACTTTGACGTATCTTGAGACGGGGATCACAGTTGAGATGAGTTTATTAATACGGCCCTTAGTATCACAACACGTTATAAGCAAAACAAATACGTTCAATCTCCGAAAAACCAAGAGTATTTTATTTAGTTCATTATTGCCCTGAAAAGAACAAGCACCAAAAAATCCTAGCCAAGGCGCAAATAATGAATTCTGAATAGGCCCCGGCGGGATCCAATTACCGAGAAGCAGGCGCTATCTCGGCGAAATAAGGGGAAAATAGGTTCTTAGCAACAGGAAAATAGTGTCTTGGGCAGGGATGTAGGTATACCTACTATAAATATTTGTACCTACTGACTGTAATTCCAAGTAAGGTCATTGCTAATGGTGAGAAAAAAGCTTTTTTAGGATGAATGGATTCACGTCTTTTATTTTGGGACCTCTACAAAAATAGCCAGTATCTATGAAAAGAATTGAGAAATAATAGATGATAAAAAAGAAAATGCGCCGTCAAACCTTAAATATTTCAATTTTCAGTAACTTTCTCGACTTTACTGATTTTAAATCATATCTAGGACAAAGACTGTATTGCCTTATAAACTTATAATGCAGAATTTTTGTACTTTGGTTAGGTACCTATATTTGGGTAGTTCTACAAGCGTTTCAACCGCCTTCAGTTTCCTAGTCGCATTATTAACAATGTCTCTGTAGGTTCGGATTCCCAATTTCGGTTGTTTTGAGAATGCCGGAATGCCGGAATGCAAATAGTTAACAATGCGACCAGGAAACTGAAAGCGGTTGAAACGATTATAGAACTACCCATTTACGAACTTGCCGTCCGACTACAGACCTTCAATTATTAAAAAGCGCATGTTTTCTCTGTATAGTCTCGGAATCACTGTTCTTAGATAGATCCTATACAACTAGAACGTGTTTTGTTCAATGAGCGAGAGGTAGGTGTTGTCTGCCTGGATGTTTGTGCGGTGAGTCAGCTCGGTGCGTTAGCGTTCGATTGGCCGCTTCCTCGCTGCCCATTGCCGGCTGACATCGCCTGTGAATGGGTTTTACGACGTGTTTATATATAGATCACGGAACGCCGGGACATTACACATTACGATTGGTTTACGTTGCTCATTCAGTAATGCGAAGATTTCGAATGTTCGCTGACTCAGCGCCGCCGAGTTCTAGAATACCAGGCTACTGCCGACAATATATTCCTAAAGTACTATTAAAATTATTGAAATATAAGATTCATTGTTAACCTTAACTTAACCACCAAACCATACTACATTAGTCAGTATTATAAACCGGTTCTAGAGTATCAACACGAACCCTTATTATTGGGAATCTACTATTTGGAGAACCAGGTGTTTCTAATCGAGTAGCCCCTTCCGCAAAAACGATTCGCCAATTAAGAAGCCCTGAGAAGTAATAAACAGCATAAAGCGCTTATCTTTAAGATCATCCTCTGGAACGCTGGCATACCGCAAGATCCATAAAAAGGTATAATGCCAAGAACGCAGGGTTATCGGTAAGGTTATAAGTGAAACGGATACACCGAGATCGTTATCACGTAATCGGAGCCGGCAAAGGCGTCGGTTATCGCCTCCTTGCTAGTACCTGTTGCATAATTAACCCGCGCTGGAGGCACTAAATTTAGTCATTTGCAGCTGAACAGCGAAACATCGTTGCTTGGATCACGTTGAGAAAACACTTAGCTTCGGGGAACAAATCGGTGTCAGAAGTGTCAACGTAGAAAAATGGTGTATTTGTTCTACATTGCCAGAGTGCAGTTTCCTGAGCTTACGATTAAATTGTTATTACTTACTGACGGTTACTGCACAAAAACAATATGACAAAAAATGAGCACCAATAAACGCCAATTTAAAGACCTTGTATCTTCCAAAAGTCAACCAGCAAGGTTAATTGACCACTTTTTTCACATCAATACATCAAATAGTTCAAATACCAATAAATCGGGAACAAGCAGGGCAAATAAAAAAATATTTCCAGTCCTCACTTGAAATGAGGTAACCGTCTGAAAACTTAATCAACCGCGAGTAACTAGACCCGTCGAATGTTCGTAATTCAATTCAAGTTTCATTTCATTATCGTTCTGGAATTATTGGAGCGTTTGGGACTCGGAGCGTTTTCTCATTACCTTGTAAACGTCAATTCATAGAAAACTGTTATCACTGTCGCGTCTTAAGATGGGCATCTTTCTCAACATCTGTTTATTAATACGGCCCCAAGAAGCGAGTCATATGAAAGTAATATCGCGACTGGAGATGTCTGGAGCGCCGCTTTACCGTGCGGCCACAAGTCTTGTGTTGTTCTTCGTAACTAAGCAGTACTACAACCATAGCAATGTAAAGGTGTTCGATGGTCTTTAAATTAAATGTCATTACTAAAAGGTTTTAGTACTTGTGCCTGTTTAGGCAGCGAGCTAACACTGCCGCTCTGTAGGGGTCGAGTAATATAGATTAATTAATTGAGATAAGGCTCGACTATAACGAGGGTCCTATTCATTAATGGAGTGCCTTCATTTCTTAGAGTATAAAGGAGCTCTGAGTTAATGGAGATAACATACAAATAGAGGAGATGAAATAGCACAACCAGATAGCTTGGTATTTTGACGTTCCGTAGTGTTGGATTTGATATAAAGAATAATTTTTTTAATATTTGGAATTCGACAATGATGACGATATTATCAGGACACGACAAAAAGTGTTCTGTGTGTTGGGTTGGCCCGTAATTGATGTGGTCCCCTTTCGATCTTATTCCATCGAATTTGACACCACGCTCGAGTAGGTAATCAGAATCATTCTACTACACTGTTAATGATTTTTAAAATTTTGCTCACAGACATTTATCAAGTTTAAGGGCAAGTAAAAATAAATAACAAATTAGTCCACTCAAACTAATTTTGCTAAAACGTAATATTCCATTTACTCTCTTTATAAAGACCTTCCCTCTCAACTCAATTACCTATCCAATTACATGAAAATATTTGTAATTTCGTAGCTGAGAGCGCACAAACAAATCAGCTTTTTCTTTGAATATCGAATAACGAATAAAGTACCGTCGAAATTGAATGTTTATTACATTTTCCTTTGTACCTCTATCACAATTTCTTATTCAATATTTGTTCAGAACGACACAAACATCGAATTGAAGACTTATATTTAATAACGTTGCGTTCGTTGCATCACTCTTTCTTTTTCTTTTTATTATTTCCGTTGTTAATTTCATAGGAATTTATATTAAGTTGTAGCCCGTAAATTCTTAGCACGTAAAGATTTCGTATTTGTATTTTCTCTCTCTCTATTTTAACAGGTTTTCACCAATAATGGAATCGAGATCAAAAAATCACAAGAACATATGAAAAATAATAGAAAAAAAAAATAGAAACTTTGATGGCCTATAACAGATATGTCGACACGAGGACAATTCCGATTCTTTTCCGAGCTTATTGCAATGGAGATACATCAAAATATAATGAAAAAAAAAAATTAGAGCCACTTGAAAAAGTTTAATCTAGTTGTAGTCTAGATTGAGATTTTTCGTGATTGTAGCCCTTACGACTGTATTTTCCTAGTTGATTTTTTATTACCGATCATTTTGGTATACACCCTTCGTATTAGTTAATTGTTATTAGAGACTCCGTTTAGCACAAAATATGAATAAGAAGTTCTAAAAGAACAACTTCAAATGGAAACGGAAGGAATATCAAGCACAATTCGTGCACTAGCTTCCAGTGCAGCTCTCAATAATTTATAAGCGTTACATTCTCTGAGTAAGAACTCTAAAACACAACTAGACTGCTTTCTCCTTCTTTGGTGACTATTGACACATTCGAAAGAAAGAGACGAGACTTACAATATAAAGTAGGTCCCCTTATCCTGAGAAGCTTAGGGCCGGTCACGTACCGAAACGTGCCTTGTTGTAGTTCCGTGGAAATATACCAGGAGCACAATATGCAGCTGAGCGGAAGCGGTAGTCTATGGGTATTGTCTTTGGTTAATGGCATTTCTTAGTAAGTCCATTTTAATCAGTCGCATTTTGTGTTTCTATAACAAGATTTCTTGTCAGGATACCAGGAAATTGTCCGGAAATTAAATATATCCACGTGAAGGAGGATACTTACTTAAATAAAATAAAATATAATCTTAAAAGCATTACAGGAGAGAGAATAAAACATAATTTTACAAAAATATTTATATTTTATCCCTCACCCCACAGAATCCCAAGTATTGGTGACATTATCTGCCACAAACATCTGTGATGGTGTGATTGAAATGTTTGAATGTTAAATAGTCATAATAATCATTTCTTCTATTGGTTTTATACATGGGTCATACACGCAGGATTCTACAAAAAAACTCTTGATTCGCTGTGATAGCAATATACCATTCTCGCCATAAATAATTTTTCTCCCTTGTAACACAACACAATCTACTATGCAAGCTCGCTCTTCGCTCCTCCCGTCATCGTGTTACTCGTATCACCAGTTTACAGCCGAAGGCGGGTAAATATATTTACGACGACGCTACTCTACGGACCAGCCACTGTACTTCTAAGAAAACTGGGGCAACTTTACGGAAATGCGATCAAGTTGTATTGAAAAAGGATAACATATTCACTTTTAAAAAGAGGACAATAATCTAGTATTAAATGTGTTACAACACGAAGACGTCTTGTCTGTGTAAAATAGCCTATAAATATAAGTGAAAAATATAATATTTGTACTTTACTGAAAATTAGTAAGTAGGTCAATCTCTACTATAGACTCTACCAAAATATTATTTAGCGATGAATGTATGTATGTATGTATGTAAACTCTTTATTGCACAAAAAGTATAAGTAAATAATACATTGATATCGTAAATTTAAAGTACAAAGGCGAACTTATCCCTAAATGGGATCTCTTCCAGCTAACCCTGAAGTAGATGAGTAAGGACAATGCATGGGCAATGAATGTCTCCGTTCATTAAAGAGTTCACAAAAGCTAATTTTCTTTTTCTTAATTTTAAAAACCACATCTTTTGGAAAATGTTAAAAATTTGAAAGTAGACTTCATCTTACGGAAGAGCTAAAAATCTGATGTAAATTGTTGAGATCAAAGAAAAGTCAAACTCAAAGAAAACTCTCGAGCATGATTCATTTGTAACGTGATCCGATATGTTTTATTAAATTCTTCCTTCAATGTTCCCCTATTCAATATTTCCTGAACATTTCGGGCAATTCAGTGATCATAATAATCCATGTTATGTTTATGAGTTACATTTTCGAGACAGAATTCGCGGTGAATGCACTCTGGCGCAGTCCACAGACGATACCATTACTGACAATTATCGAGAAAAATCGCTATGCGACTGCGATGGACCAGGAGCTGGTAGATCCGAGGTATTAATTATCTTTGTAAGACTACCTTTTCGATAAATCAACCACAATGATTACAAGTACGTACGGGGTGGTACTGTATGAGAAAACAAGACAATATGACAATTTCTTGTTTTGAAGTAGCCCCAAGGTTTATTTAGGTAAATAGATTAGCATGTATCGCCGCTAACATTATATTTTATACGTCAGATTAAAATTTGACACATTTTGTATGTAGCATCTGCATAGCATCTGTCAAATTGTAACCCGAAAAAGTAATGAATTCTATTCGCGGTTTAAATATTGTAATTAAGCCTAAGGTCAAATAAATAAATAAGTAAAACGTTATGTTGGTTTATCATCATTTCATAAACAACATTTCACAAACTGATTCATTTCACAAACATATAATTTGGCAAACCGCTTTTTTTCCAAAACTGTAAATATTTCAGAACTTTTATAAAACTATCCTAACCTAACCTATTGTTTTCTACACTATGGTTCTGAAATAAATCCTGAAATATTTACAGTTTCAGAAACAAATGCGTTTTGCCAAATGATTTGTTTGTGAAATGAATCAGTTAGGGCAACGTTTTCTGTCAAATGACAGTGTAAATAAAGTATTCCATTATATTAACTATATTATATAGCTTGTTTACTTGAACTACTCATCTCCAAGTGCCAAACGGATTTTATTTGTTTTGATCAATAGAGGGCATGTCATCACTAATCGTAAAAGGTATGTTTGATTATAGTCAGTTAATCGTCTACTCATAGCATCACATACGTTAAGCTTGTCATCTAACAGCAACAAAACAAATATGAGAAAATGTGATTTACCGCGACGCCTTGCTTAAGAGAGAACGTGATAACCATAGTAAAGATTTTAGAGACACAATATATGAATTTCACAAACAAATGCAGTTACAGAGGAGTAGCTCCCGGTCTATTAAGACCCCCCCAATAACCTATCGACATATATTTTTGTCAGCTGAAACCATATTATAATGCAAATACTATATGTACTAGAGCAACATTGTAACTTTGTAAGCAAAAGATATTTACCTTGACAATGTTCCCATAATTACTGACACTATCGTGTCAAGGTATAATTAATATAGATTAACTGATTACTTACTGCTTTTAATTAATGGCTTGTTATTTAATTAACACTTGACATATTACTGTTAAGTGGAAAATGATCTACAAGTAGGCAGAAGCCATTATACTTCACTTTGAATGGCATATTGACTTACAGGGAAAAAGACTACTTAATTTATTATTCGGGAAATGAAAAGCCAGGGTACCTGTTAATTACTATTTTGATATTAATACGAAGTCAAATCTGTCAATCATATCCCCAGCTCGCAACCTGTCTTTATTCATTTCTACATACTACTCCAGGCGACCAAAACAAAGACGCAGTAGTTAAGTGCATATGGACTTCATAATCTTAGGTATACTATTTTCTTTTGGACGGGAGCTCGTAGTGATATATCTTTCCCTATCGCTCATAATATCATAGATCACAATTTTCACAATGTCATGGCTCTACTCCATAATCGCCTATCATGCATGAGCCTAAGGGACGCATTTACACATTAGAGCGAGTAAGATTTTCTTGTTTCTCACCCTAACGCATTACTCCGTCCCTTATGCTGGCCCTCGATGGGCGATCGAGGGGCCACCAGAGCGCAGACGACTGTCAGACGGCGCGGTGACTCAGACGCGGGCGTGGCGCACTCAAGACAATTAGTCGGTCTGACTAGCCCCAGGCTTTCGTGAGTCTAACTCAGCTAGGCCGCTTGCAACCTTGGGGCAGGTACGCCTAGCTAGGAGCGGCTAGCCGCATGCAGTTACGACTAACATAGTGCATTTAAGTTCCGGTTTTGTAGTCTCATACGATTTGATCAGCCGTGCGGCCCGTCGCATGCGGCCAACCGCTTAGTGCGTACAAAGGCTTAGATTACCATTGTGTTACGTGACGTCTTAGGTATCATATAAGTTATTTCACTATGGTGCGTCCTAATAGGTTTGTAATTGAAGTAAAACTAATCCGTTCTTACTCAAATGCTGATGATCTGATGTAGGTTTTTTTTAAATTAGCTTTATAATGAATTTTTCGTAAACAATTCACCATTTTTTTCAAAGTTATTCCCATAAACGACCGTATCTGAGTGGTAACAGATGTGAATAGCCCCCGTTACGGGGCGTATGACGTGCGTCTACGTGGGCAATAGGCCTTAGTTACCTTCCTTGACATGCTGCCCTATGTACGACTCGTCATCAATTTCCATTATAAGAAAGAGTACAGTCGCATAATGACAATGGCGTTGTTATTATTACACTGAAGCATCATCGAACTATGTTAATTGGCACACGGAAACAAGGCACATATTCCGATAGCAACTACAACAAAGGTCTGAGTCGACACCTCGCTATCGTAAAATACAGGTGCGCCGGAGTGGCGGGTTGTAGGTAGTACCTATACACAGCGGATGCCGTTTGTTGATAAACTTTGTGGTAACTTTGTTCAAATCTTGCAGTTTTGAAGAGTCATGTTTCAAAGTCAAAATAAATGTCTCTCTCCCACTTCAAATATTTAGGCGAACCGCAAACATCACTTTTTATTTGTTATGTTAGTATCATTGTACAATTTCATAAATTATACAAATATTATACAATTTTTAGATCCAATTATTCAATCTGGCAGCCCTAGAGATAACCGCGTACCGGAAAAAAGCAGCGCGCTCATCGGCGGCTCCCTCTCAAAGAGAAGCAAAAATTCATCCCCTATTTCACATTTTATTCCAGAAAATCTTCGACGAGAATCTAGGGACTACGTGTAAAACTCCCAAATTTCAAGGTTCCAAATGATATTTCGCAATATCATTTCACTCCCAATCCAAAAAGAGGGTTGTTATTAACATAACGTAACAACTCGGCTAATAAATAAAACGTGAATTCATGGCCGACCAAAACTGGTTCGTAAATTTCTACTTGAGTATTCGCAAACCGCTAAGTTATAAATAACCACACTTTTTATAAACGTTAGTTTAAAAGCAACACGCGATCCAAGCCGCATGTAAAAATAAATCGTACTGATTACATTTACATACCGACACTCTTACGCAATCCAGGTGTTTGATCTTAGTGTCTGTTTACTTCTAAAATCAGTGAACCGATTTGTAGTATTCTATTTATGTAACATCTGATAGAGGCTACTCTCAGTAAGTTTCCTCTGTAACCCACGATGGTATATCTGAATTCCATCCGTTTATTTTTCTTTATAATATTTTAAAACGGGACCCAAAAAGTGATTAATCTAATGTTGCACCGTCAAGCAAAATCATAAAGTTTAAATGTTCATGGAATTTATCTAATTTGTGACATTAACAATCACTATTCAAAACTCAGTTCAAAACACAAACAAATAAATATTAATTAATATCGATAATACGCATCACCAAATCTCCAATCATTTATTTAACCTTACGTAATAATGATTAAGAAAATCGAGTTGGAATATTCATTACGCGCGAGACGTCCATAAAAGTGAAACTCGTTTCGTCAGATAATAATTGTTTGTTGTTTTGTTATTCACTCGAGACTCCGAAGAAATGTGAGAAAAACAAGGACTTAAGCTCCGGGAAAGAAGTTATAAGTTATGGTGACGTCCGGGTGCCTAGACGTAAGGGCGTCGAGGTTATTAGCAGACTCTCTGTTTCGCACCGATCATTTAAAAATATCTAAATATTTCAGGTACTTCTACGATTAAGTACCCAAACGACGACTGAAAACGAAGGGTTTTTCTTTAATCACTATGATTTTAGTACCTATTCAAAAATTGACAAAGGATGTTAGATTTTTGAGCAATAAAAAGTTTACATACATGCAAACAATACTTGGTTTAACTAAACACTGAGTAGGTAATAGATACACAACTCCCGCCCACGAATACTTACGTTATACACTGGACTTTACATTAGCGTGTTATGGCCTGATGTGACTCCACGATAACTTTAAGTTTCTTTTCCTGGCATTCTCACAAACCTGGCAAACTTAATACAAATTAAAAGTACTTACAAACACAAATACACGTGTATGAATACAACGCAGAAATGTAATCAGATGCATGCACCTTGTCATACAAAGCGCACCTTGTACCTCATTTCCATGTTTAAGACAGCAGGTGCATCGGTGGAATTTATTACGCATTATTTGTTAATCAGAATCATCAAGGTGATGTATGCCGTATTGGTCTCTGTTATACATCGCATTTCAATATTTTTTAGCATCTTCCTTATAAATCTTTAATTGCGCCCGGCGACAACTCACTGCTACCACATTTAAATGATTTGCTCGTCAATCGTATTCCTTAAAGTCTAAGTTTGATGTGGGTTCAAGGGTTTAACGTTGTGTGAATTAAATTAAAAATGCAAAAAAATATGCCCTTTATTTTTGACCTAGCAACACCATCGCCAACATACATTCGTAATTCACACCAAAACGATACCACTAGGGTAAAGAGATACACATAAAAGGCTAGGACGAACGAAGGACTGTCGAGATGACGGAATAAAAACTACGTCAAACAGCCAAATATGTAGTCGTATGTCTATCAAACCCGTTTCGTGGCCCATTTCCGAAGTAGCCATTATTAAGTAGTAATGGCACAGTGCTCAGCACGACATCAATTTGCACCAGGTTTCCAATCACAAGCAGACGAGAGCGCGCGGAAAATCGTTAACAGTAATTAATGAACTTGCTGCGCGTGACCACGCTGGAGGAGTTTAATTAATAAACTGGCGTGGAGTTCGCAAACAACCGGGGAATTGCTCGACGTGTTTTAAGACTGCAAAAATAGCAGAGGAAATTCTAAATGCTGGTATCAGAAGGTGAATAAGCTGGCAGAGAATAGGGATAAGTAGCAATTGGGTAAATTTCCGGGCGTTTCAACCGTCATTAGTGTTGTCAATATTAATATATTACGAAATAAATGACACTACAGCAACTTCTGATGCTAATAGAAACTACACACCCGGTTCTGCTTCTGTTTACATCAGAAGTTGCTGGTTGGTGTCATTGATTTCGTCAATATATTGAAAACACTAATGACGGCGGTTGAAGCGCCCAGAAATTTGCCCAATTACTCCACCAACAAGAGCGTATATAGCTCTCAAGTAAAATTAATGAAAAACCACGCATCAAATTAAAGAAAAATTCTCCGAATGCAAAATGTGTTCTACAAACTCAACGAACAAACATCGATTTCAATGGTAACTTGTAACGTGACGAATGAAAAAGGGTAAGCGCTAGCTACAGGTCACATCCCGGCCATCGGAGACGTGAAAACGGCGAAGTGGCCGGGTCAGCGGCGCAAGGGCGGCAATTAGGGGCATCACACGCCCCGATGCGCCGACCCGGCCGCGTATGGCTGCTACCAAAAGCCGACGTATGTGACCTTTTGTCTCAATAGTAATACAAATGCGAATGCTTAATTTAATTTAGTTAGGGGATTATAGGGCAAACCTGGTTGGAGTGACCTGAAGACATCAAAGTAGCAGGTCTGATGTGGAGATGCTCTGAACAAAATCTAAGTGATTAGTTTACCTGTAAGGTTACTGAATGCGACCTAGGCTGTAAAATAAAATAAAATCCTAAGATGCAAGATACTCAAACAAATAAAATTTATATTTAAAAAATTAACGCCCCGGGTCGTTGTAGAAATGAATATTTAATTCGGATATAATCAAGACAAAAATAAAGCTATTATTATTAAAAAATATTTTTAAGAAGTAGGTAAAACACAACAGCACTTGTGCAGCTACGTTTCAGAAGGCTCTCCACGCCTCGGTCTGCCGAAAACGTTCGACAGCCCTCGAAACTGCTCGCCGAGAAGCTTGTTCGTCTAATCTCGACGTTTATCCGGCTTTTCACTTAAGTGTTTACAAACTGAAGCTTTACCAATATTTTAGCAACCAAATTATTTAGCACTGTATTTACTTCACAACTATCATAAGAAATATGTGGCACAAACAAGATAGTATTGTTAAATTTGTTAATTAATATTTAACCCTTAAATTGGCAATGTGCATCATAGTGCACATAACATAACATTCACTTTTTGTATTTTTTTTGTGACTAATTCTTTATGCTTCTTTTTATTCTAAAGAGGTTTGAACACCCGACTTTTTTTATTTTTGCCAATTTAAGGGTATTACCCTTGTATCTGTCTATGTCCATGTATATTATTTCAGGTGGACATGGCGTGCGTCAAACAACTTTTCTCTTGAATTTCCTAGAAATCCCTTTAAACTAAAACCTTTAATAATAATAGATCTTTCTGCGAAGTAAGTTATAGGTACTTCTAGTTTGATTTACTGAATGTTTTGTGCTTGATTTTACCAAGAAGAGCCAAACTTAATTATAATATAGATTGAGATGTAGTCATGGCAAAAGTTATTGTTTTAAGCCTCAGGACGGTTAAGTTAAGCCTTCTTGATGCGTATTGAGTAATAAACTGTAAATGGGTGATTCCACGAGCGTTTCAACCGCCGTCAGTCCCTTGGATAACATAATGTCGAAATTACTGTAGCTTTGGATGCCATTTTCGGTTATTTTGTAGAAGTGAAAATGGCATTCAAACCTACAGAAATTTCGACTTTAATGCGATCAAGGGACTGACGGCGGTTGAAACGCTCGTGGAATCACACTAATCCTTCTTTATATTTATCGAAATTTGCTCAAGAATACTTGTATTAAGGACCTGAGAAGAAATGTGAATGAAAGTATCAGGATTCAGTAGGTTTTGGTAAAGAAGATTTTTCGGCATTAGTTCAACATTATGAAATAGCTCTAGGTTCGCAGAGTTAAATTGTGGTAACCAACAAAATGATGAAGATAAATATACGAGCTCGTATTGCGTTGGGACGGTCACCGGAAATGTTCAAAATCTTATTAAGATACTGTTCTTCTTAATTTTCAAAGAATCTACACTTCGCATCGATTCATTCATTCCGATAGACATAGACAAAACATTGAGCGTGTAATGGCTAGACGGATGTTATGATAACAATGTCAACGCGTGAGTCACTAATATCCCCCTGTGTATAATAACAGAGTAAATTATAGGTCTGACAAGCAGACACAATGAGTCCTACTGAAATGTATATTTCTCAATGGTAATATTGGACAAAGTTTATAGTGCGTTACGGAATATTTCAGTTCTAATATATATTTTTTATACCAGCCTCTTTGGACACAATTAGCAAACTCCTATTTGTTTTTTCTAGAGTCCTTGTATATGTCGTGTCGGTTTCAAGTATATTTTCCATTCCACCTCGTCTTAAGGCTTGGATCATAACCAAACACAGTTTTTTGGTAAAAATTGGATCATGTTGCTAATTGCGTCATATTTTTTTACAAACTCTTTTTGCCAAGCTGTATATAAGGTTCATCCAAGTGAATAACTTTCGCTGGCCGGAGAACTGAACTGTTACATCATCCATTGGTTGCGGAAGGCGCGTTAATTCCGGCGGTCGCCTGGCAACGCTAGCGCACGCTATTTATACTCGTATCGTTGTTATCTTCTGCGAGGGCACGGTCTAGGTCGCACGACGCCTCTCACAAGGCCGACTGTTTTGGGGACGCCGGCATCACACGTGCTTGTCTCTTAATAGCTCTTGTTCAGATAACGGTACCATTCATGAGGGGGAAACGTGGTTTAAATCATTACCCTGTGCTGCCACAAGCCAGATTTATAGGGCAAAGCGGACTTTGGGGACATGGGTCAATGGGTTGGACGATGAATTCAGATTTCGCCAGGTAAAGATATTGAGCCAAAGCGACGGCAATGTAAACTTCTACCTCCCTTTACAATCCTAGACGTTATCAAGATATGAAAAATTCCATATGCTTGACTGGCCGCTGTTTAATATATGTTATTGCGAATTGGATTGGTATGCAAATTCGTACAAAAAAACTGTTGTTTTGAATAGTTTATCAGCAATTTAGATATTTATTTACATATAAGGTTTTTTAATGGGAAGTATAATAATCGCCGCCCATGCAGACCACAAACGAAGTGTAGTGTCGATGTTGCTACTTTTTAACGAAAACGTAGCTCTTCTAATAAAGGCTTCCATGTTACAAAACACCACAACACAATGCACCGCACATGGCAAGTATGGCAACTCAATATTTTCATCATTGTTCATACACCTCTATAGTTAGATCACGTAATTTGGTACTTAATATCGTGCCCATTATCTTCAATGCTAGCCTTTATCATAAAATAACAAACGGTTTGAGATCGATTGATGCCTATTAATAGACTCATTCAATCAGAACACCTCAAATGTAATGTATTAATGACCGCATCGACATCGTGCCAGTGAAAAATTGGTAGATTTTTTCCTCAATCGTTCAGTTTCCTCGCACGGATTGGAAATGCACGTTAGCAACGAATGCAAGTTTGATAAGGGTATTTTACAGAGGGTAATTATTAGTAACTTTAAACTAAGTGGCAATAGTTAATATATCAAGATATATAATTCGTATCGCAGTATACCTAAATCTAGTGATCGGTGAAGAATTAATAAATGTTCAATATGTTTAGCTTGTTTTTATTAAAGTAGCTTGTTCTCTTCTAAAATAGTATCTATAAAAAAACGCAATTATAAAATTTTCTCATGACAGTTATTTTTAACGATCACAGCAATAAAATGAAAATAACAAAAAAATAATACACTTAGGAAATACTTGGATGAAATCCAGTATTTTATTGCCAAGCACGGATAGATTACTTCTTGGCACGCGTTTGTTTGTATGGCCCGGTAGCAAACTAGAATGCATTTGGCCACGTAAACTGAGCCACTGCCAAAATGCAGAATCTTTATTAGCTTGTGAAAGGGTTGAAATTGGCGTACTTAATGCAAATTTTGTAGAATGTTTGTGATGGGATTGGGGGTTCTGCTTGCCAAATGGGCACCACAGCTGGCGTGGAGTGTATTGTTTGTTATAAAAGGAGATGAGCACACCGCGGCAATCAAAGCAATTATATTATTTTTGTGATTCGAATGCTGTTACTTTGTCTGAAATACCAATTTAAAACTACGAGAAAAATACAATCAAGGATAAAAGGATAAAGTAAATTCTGCGTCGAAATATCGGGAACTCATAATTTTAAGGCAATTTATATCCCTAGCGGTTTATATCCAACAGTTTTTAATTTTGAGTGTCAGCTTCACAGTAGTGATCTCCTCTTGGGAAGCGTTGTTGGTAGATAAACTCTTTGTTGATTTATACACAAACACATGAAACGATACATCATTTGATATCTACCCTAATTGTTAGGAAGCTACACAACATAAAGGAATTTGTTAAAGTCGACTAACGAGGGAGGCAAGGCAACAAGATTAACTGAACTATGAAATGTAAACAGTGTGGGGTAAGCGATAATCCCATTATAGTTTGTCGACAAACTTTACCAATTTGTGGAGTTTGAGCTAGTGTAAGCGGTACTATGTTAAACACATGTAGACCATGTAAGGGTGTTTCCATATCATTCTCTCGATCGAGGACAACGATCACCAGAAAGTGGAGCAGCAACACAGCCATTATCACTATCAGCAGGCAGAGGTGTACTGCTTCTGTACGGTTATTTTCACCAGACCTTCCGATTCTCTGGGCACCCAAGCCGTCCCGAGCTGAAGTTACAAACGAAGTATGTCAAAAAGTGTACAGTTCTTCTCGAGTTGCACGAGAATCAGGGGCCAGTAGACAAAAAGGTCTTGGAATCCCTAGCACTCACTTAAAAGCAGTGCACGAAGAAGACTGTTTTCATCGTGAAAGGCATAGCCATGCCAGTTCTTCGGTACAACTTTCTGCCAAGGACGTTTGCTCTTTGTCATCCGTCTATACTCTACATATGGCAACAGATAATCGTAATTAATTTCCATTCGATGGTAGTCGTTTTACTGATTGGGTGATCTGGTCAAAATTTGCTGCCTCTTAAAGTTTTTTATTATTATTATGACGTAAAAATCCTGTTTAGACTCTAACCGACTAAAAAGTAATGTGCACATGCAAGATGACATTCGACGGTAAGAAAGGAACTAAGATTTTTAATATCTATAAATATCATAGTTCAAAAGTAACGTAGACATTATAATCACGATAAAAGAAGTACAAGTAACTGTACTAAAGCTATATACAATGACAACCGTTGACGTAACTGAACGAATTGTAAAAACTAGCTGTTCTGTATTGTATTCATATAACGCGGCGATGAGAAATAAAGAGAATACAGTTTCGATGAGTATGAGTTTCAGTTTGTTAGCTAAAAACTTGGATAAAAAGAAAGAACAAAAAAACAAGGCTTACCATACGAACCAACAGGGTGGAGGAATGACTTTGCCTAACAGTGGATGGAATACTTAATTTATAGATGATATACCTATAGATGCAGGTTGAACCTGTTGTTAACAACACAAAAAAAATCATATGGCGGAGGAAGATTAAACCAATTGGGACATATAAAAAATCAGAACGTAATGTACCTGTTGAAATCTCTGACGCAAAAGAGAGATTTTACAAACAGCGGCTTTAGCATTTTACAGAATTTTCAACATTTGATGAAACAAGAAATGTATTTAATTCGGTTGTTTTTAATCGAGCCAATACACAACACGTTGGATGCGTGCCACACAAACCGCATGTCGCGTTACATCATCAATAATATGTGACGTTCTCAATATAAAGGGACCTTATGGAGGCAGGCGGTTACGCCGTTTTTAGAACTGTTACCATAGTATTCGTATAGTTACAAGAATAAGAAGAGCGTAACTGCCTTCCTCCTTAAGGTCCCTTTATATTGAGAACGTCACATATACACACCGTACCGCACTAGAAATACCGGCGAAAGTGCATTTGCATACATGCGACTGTAACCAGCAATGCATCATGCGTTACAACACACTTAAACACTTTCTGCATTGTGTCTGTATAATAAAATACCTGATTGTTTAAATCCGGAAGAGGCGGTTTTGCGAAATGGCCGATTCATACCTGTGAACAAAAGAAATACAAATTTAAGCCAAAAATGAAAGTGACATGAATAATAAAATCAGTTGATGTTAATAAAGCTCAAAACCACATATACATATGTATATAATATTATGTCATCAAATTTATTATTTTTTATATATTATGGGAAACATACAGTAGATATATTACAACTAAAATTAACAAAGGTACTAAATGCATAAGCCAAAACAGATTCCACCTAAAGTTATTACATTAATTTTGCTCAAAGAGTTAACATTAGACTTATCATATCAATACGAGTGAATAGGTACTTAAATTGGAAAAACAAAACCAATATAAAAATTAAAACTAAATTTTGAATTAAAAAAAATAAAATAAATTAGAGAGTAAAAAGTAAAATGGCGCAAAACACAAAACAACGAATGAAAGAGATGTTTTATTAATTACTTTATACCATGTTATTTCTCATTTATCAATAATATGCCTGTACATTTACACATTATTTTCCTTATATTCTTAATTGCAGAAACAAATTGACTATAGTTAAGTTGGAACAAGTCGATATGAGAATATTTCTTATTATAAACATTGCACGCTCTCACAAGGTACAGTCACCACACGGGATTGTTGAGCCACTATAGAACCCTCTTACAGAAAGTCGACGGAAAATTTTGACGTAATTTCTTTTGAGTGACTTGACGTTGACGTGTGGTGACTGTACCTATCCATTCTTTACATACAGTGCCGGCAAATAATCTATCATATTTGTACTTACATCTCATACGATTACTTACAAATGTGACAACCAATCAAGAACTAGTTGACCAATTGTATTGCTATTATTCAATTCGTTAGCTGATTCAATAAGGTTCAAAATGGTAGGTATACTGGGTGTTTTTTTATTCGTCTTAAACATTTTGGGGGTTAAATCAGTAAGTCATACTGACCAACTTTCACTATGGGACCAACCCTGAAATCGCGAAAAAAAATTTGACCCTCCCATACAAGCAAAACATCGTCAGCTGACTAGCCAAAATGTATGGGATGCTCAATTCAAATTTCAAATGTTTGTACATACTCGTATCGTAGTTTAAAAAAGTTAAGTATTTAAAAAACCATTGCCGACGCGTTCATACTAAATTTACGAGATTTGTATGAACACGTAAGCGATAGTTTTTTTATATACTAAACTTTTTTAAACTACGATATGTACAAACATTTGTTATATATACCATTTTGAACCTTATTTAATGAATAATAGCAATACAATTGGTCAACTAGTTCTTGATTGGTTGTCAATTTTGGTGAGTCACATTTGTAGGTAATCTTATGAGATGCAAGTACAAATATGATAGATTATTTGCCGGTACTGTATATTTTATTACTATACGGCGTAGAAAACAAATCTGTGGCCCGAGTACGGAAGCTCGGAGAAGAGTCAGAATTATATGTCTATTCTATAGCCATATACGTAAGAAAAAGCAAGTCATTTTTGTATCGATATTCTATCCATCGATAACAATATAACGAGGAATTTGTTGTTCATGTGGTTGTTTCATATGAGTGGGATGGTGATAAAATAACATACAAAGCCAGTATATTAACAATTATTAATAATTTAGTTTATCTGATTTGTCTTTTTGAAACCATTTTAACAGAGCATTCGTAAAAATATTAATGAAACAATCGTACAGCTTATTGTTTTTAGTTTTTTCTCGATATACATTTTGGCGTGTCGACATTAAATACTACTAAAAATTTGTATATTACACAACTACAGTGTAGTTGTGTCTACACTACAAACATCTCGTACAATTCGTGCCTTTTCAATTCCTACGTATGCCTATTCGCAACTGGTAATAATCGTCGAAGCACACCAACCTCCTTTCCTTTTGTGGCACGATAGCCTATTGTCTCGGAACACCAAAACAAAATCAACAAAATTCCAGCGGTTTCAATACAAAAATAGCACAACAAACCTAACGGACTGACTCATAAATAAACAAGCAGCTACACCCTGTCAAAACGAAAGGAAATTGACAGATGACAAGCTAACCGTCTGGTACTAGTCAGGCCGTCTGACTGATCGGTTTAGAGCGTCTCGGTATAACTGACAGGTCAATCATGCCGGACTGATTGGTTAACTGTTACAGTTAACGACAGCCAGCTAATTAGTTTTTGTACGACATGACAACACGACGAATTTAAGTTATAAATTTATAATGATTCCATTATAAATTTATGAATGGGTTTTTTATTGTAGAATGACAGACTTGTTGTTGATAAGCGACACACCTCACAATAAATAACATTCAATGTTTTTAGGGTTCCGTACCAAAATGGTAAAAACGGAACCCTTATGGTGAGACTCCCTTGTCTGCCTGTCTGTCTGTATGTCACAGCAGTTTTTCTCAGCAACTACACAAGCTATCAACTTGAAATTTGGCATAGTTGTATATAACTTGCTTGCCCTCATCTGTTTTTAGTAAAAAAATAAAATCATGCATAATAAAAATTAGGGAGTTTAAAAAAAGTCCCCAACTTCTAACAAAAATATAAAATATAAAAATATGTATAAGCATGTCAGTTTTGTTACCAAACTCCAATACATACAGCCTGTCCCATAAGTCGCATGTAACCCTGACACTGGAGGTAGGACTAGCCTAAGACGGACCGAACCAGACACTTTTTTTTTTAGTTTTTTGTTTTTTATTATTTTCTTTTGATTTTTTTTTTATCGGAGTGGAAATGCGTTACGCATTGTCTCCAAACCGAACCAGCCTAACATGACCTTAGTAAAAATCGAATGGTTTTCAAGATTTGCCAGTTTAAAGTTATTTTCCAGTACAAACTTTAAACTGGCATATCTAGAAAACCACGCGACTTTTACCGAGGTCATGTTTGGTAGGTCCAAGGATAGGCTATCTTCGGTGTCAGGGTTACATGTCCATTTTGGGACACTAGGGTGTTTCCGTGACAAAACTTTTTGTTATTGTTCAGAATGATGGTCCCAATAAATCTGCAACTTTTTTCCCAAATCTGAAGAATAAATAATCGGTTGCTATTTTTTTTTAACTCCCCGTCTACCAGGTTCTAACCAGTAGATGTCGCCTCTAACTACGTAAACTTGAAACCTTATCACGCATCGAAATTATATAGTGGGTTTTTTATAGTCAATTAGACTAAAACCATTTTACGACAATATTTAATGAAAACCTAATTATTGATTGGCTTATGGCTCGTGTACACAGCAAGCGAGGCGAGAGATAAAACAGTAAAAGTGCGTTTCGTTAAAGCAGCAGAAGATAATTATTAATGTTATTATACATTGCTTCGGCGGCGTGCATTTTTGCTGATGCTCAGTATGGCCACTACCGTTTTGGTTGTACCAGGCGCGCAGGCGAGGCATTTCTTCTGTAGGTACCTACTGTCATTGCTAAAATTTATAAATATATTTTTAATTGCATGTAAAAGGCAAACAACCATAGATGCCCAATGGTAAGTGGGCTCTAAGGACATTTGCAATCTGAAAACTTCAATATCAAGACTGTACCTAATCTATGAGTGCAAATACATTACCAAACCTACAGAACTAAGATTACATACCTTTTGCAAGCCATTTTATCGGTTTTCTTACCTCTTCACCGGAGAAAATAAATGCGAACACTGCAGCTTGACGGCATGGTGCATAAATACAAAAATAATATAGATAAATAAATAAACATCAGGCGGCAATCTCACACAGATTGACCTCGTCTCAAACTAAGCTATAGGCTTGTGCTGTAGCATACTTAAACACAGAGAACGCCAGCCACTCAAGACTAAGGAATAAATACTTGCACAGAAATATTCGCCGTCATAAAAACATTGCGTTGAATTACCAAGGACATTTGTAACACTTTCTTTCTGAATAAACCATTTTTTTCTATTCGCCTTTGCCCTTACCGGGAATCGAACCCAGGACCGCTAGCTTCGTAGTCACTAACTAGCAACTAGAATTACCTAATGACGCCTCAAGAATATTAATAGCTTTTGGTAGCTAAGCTCTCATTAACCGCATGTTATTTGCACAGGCCTTAAACATATTTCCATATCAAATTGTTCGGTTATCTGCTTACTAATATTTTATATGAACTCTGACTCGATACGAGTTTAAATAACACGTCTGTTCAATGTTTTAATAATAATTATAATTATTAATATCGACCAATATCACACTAGCTGGCGACTGGTGAGTACACTTCATCCTGTTGTGTTTAAATAAAAATAATGTTAATACGAGGGCAAAACTGAAAGTTTTTAGAAAATCAAATACTGAACATACGTAGAAGCAACTTAATTTTTGTTTTATTGTTTCTCGAAATGGTTCCGTTTATACACTATGAGCCACTCCATTCGTTAAAATCACAGTAAAAATTATTTCGCCCACTGTTCCTTAGGAGCGTCTTCTACGGTGTTACTAAATGCAGCCACTACTGTTTTCTCGGCGTCCGGAAATCGCGTTCCGCGTAATATATCTTTTATTTTTGGGCATAAATAGAAGGCGCAGGGTGCGAGGTTAGGGTTAAATGGCGGATCACTTAATATTTTAACACACCTGATGTCTCTTAATATTGCATCTTTTGTCTGGCAGTGCGCGGCGCCGCTTTGTCGTGATGAAGCAGGATCCTACTGCGAGGTCGTTTTTCTCTTTCTTTTTTTTTAACTACTGGCAAACAATTGATGGTGCTGAACTGTGCAGTAACTGTTTTCTTATTTTATGAACCAATAGTTGCGTAATAACCAGTCCGACCGTAAAACCACCATCTTTTTCCCAACGTTTTTCCTTTCTTTATTTTTGTTAAACTCTTCAGATAGAAACACCCACTGTGCTGATTGCCTCGTAGTTTCCGGCTCGTAACAATATATCCAGCTTTCGTCACTAGTGACAATGTCTAATCCAGTATTTGAGTGACCTCCGTCGATTTTTTTCAACATTACGCGGCTTTTTTTGGGCTTCAGTCAAATCATGGGTTATTCACCTGGTAAAAAGCTCTCTGTCGCCTAAATGATGATGTAAAATATTTTGCACCGGTCTCATACCAATGCCTAAGCTTGCCCGAATCTATTAGTATGTCACTCTCCTGTCAGCCTCTAACATGAGCCGCACAGCACTGATGTTATCTTCGGTCGTACGGGTCGTACCTACTCCACTTAATTCCTTTAAGGGTCGGCAAAACAAAAAATCTCGGAAATATTCATACGAACATATCTTATTAATTTCAGGTCAAAATGATGCTACTGTTCCATCTGACCATCCTATTAAGGGAGACATTGGCAACAAACCAGGAATGTCCAGGACAGATAGCGACGACATACGAGAAGGAGATGCTGAAAACACCATTCAACATTCCACGCGAGTTCGCTCTAGACCAAGGCCTTAATACATTATACTTTACTTATGGAGAGAACTTCCAGCTTGGTAAAATACATCTAAGCACAAAAAAATTCAACGATATAGAACATTTCCAAAGCTTTTCACAAACAGTAAATCAGGAAGATCACGAACTATTTATATCAATGAATGATGGTATACTTAAGTATGATGCTAGAAGGTTCATGACCGAGTTCGTTGGAGAAACATATACGAGAAGACTTGTAAATTCGCTTTATTTTCATAAAGATTTATATTATACCGAAGCTTTGTCTGGTCTGGTGTATAAAATAACAAATGATAGAGATGTTATGGTTAAATTGGGCAACGGCAAAGTCGATCGATTTGTTATTGATGGTGATGGAACTTACTTCTTTATAAACAAAACTGGCTTATACAGTTTGGCCAAAAATAATGTTTTGGTACTTTATAATGAAGGTATAACAAGGAAAGAAGGAAAAGCTTTAACTACTGATAATAATGGTAAAGTAATAATTTGCACTGATCTCGGTATTTTTCATGTTAATAAAGAAAAACGTATATTGGAGAATGTTGTAACGCAAATGGCGAATATTTGTTCAGGGATTGCCATAGACAAGAATAATGACATTGTTTTTTCAGATGGAGTATCAATATTTAGACTTAAACATAAAACCAAGTGTATTCAGATCGATTGATTTGCCGTTACCAATACTGTAGAATGTAATGTTAAATCAATTAAAGGAACTTTTTCTGATCTTGATCGTTTCATTTATTTATTATGGCAAGAAGAAAGCAAACGAGCACACGTTACGGGCTTTAAGGGCATCACAGACTAACAGTCGGATGATCTCAGCCGGTTAGATATCGTATCAGAATAAGACTATCAGTTTCTCTTACGATTTAGGATCGACGATTGCTTCAAACTGCTGGTGTGGAACGCGCGACCTGTACCGACAGATCTCGGCCGGACAGTCCTACGCTTCACGGCAAAATACTCCAGGAGAGTTACGGTTTTTAAAACATTAATTTATAATATTTTTTATTCCATTTTTATAAAATATTCTAAGACACTATATTCATGAATCCAACAAACTTTCCACCCGGAAGTAGGTATATAGATATACTGTCAAAAAAGTCCTTTTTCTTTTAAATTAAAAATCGTAATTCTAATTTTTGTGTCTAAGCATAATAATATTTTTGTTTATAATGAGTAGAAGGTGAAATCTAACAAAATATTTACACGGAAAGCCTCTAAATCAGCAAAATACATGGCTCCGGTTATATATACCCTAAAATGATAGAAAAAGTTAGTAATAAGTAGTGCTTTGATAAAAATGACACAAAACTATTTATAAGTGTTAAAATATACTGATCAATTTGTATTTTTTTACAAGGAATTATTATTTACCACCATAAAATCCACCTTCCGGTATTATTTTGTGTATGATTTGCTTGCAACGTTTATATTTATTTTAATCAACAAGGAATGAAGAAAACTATAGCCAATTACGATTTTTAAATACGGAAATATGCAAAATGAAAACAATATTCTAGCTAATCGAATATAAATGAGACATCCTTAATTATTTTTTGTGCGATTCATTTGAATATTATAGATCAAATATTAAGTAAGCAATATGAAAAAAAAAAATGTTTATAATTATTTTTAACAAAATTATCAGCATTTTTTTTAATTTATTAATTGGTTTTAAATAACTTATTAACTCATAATTAGTTGGATTATGTTTTTACCTAATTACTATAATTATAATATATCCGATACACAAGAAAAATCAGCTAAGTATTATAAATTATTTCCGTTTCACCATACCTACTAGCGTACGTAAATTTCCTGAAGTAAAAATCCGCCATACACTTGCGGATGGCCGGCAGGCGGCCTGACGATCGTCGTCGCTTGTCTATTATTTTAGACAACTCTCTAACATATATCAAAATAAATCAAATCGGAGCCGGACAGTCGGGTACCTTTCCTTGTAAAAAGATACGGCAGTTTATGCCTCATAGGTATTCAAGGGAATCTCAAGGGAATCAAAACCTGCAAGGTACTTCCCGTTGAGTTAGAATCATGAAATTTGGCAAGATGCAATGTCGGCACAAGAAAATCCGAAAACCGTTAAGTTGTAGTTACAACACATAAATAATAATGGCCAGTATAAGCTGATAGGTACTAAAAAGTAAGCAAGTACCTAAAGTAAAGTAAGTAAGTACGAGAGTCCATGCTTAGTGCGTGTCAGTTTATACTTGAACTTGTTTAATTGTATTCCCGTGATTTACGAACTATTTACATATCTAAAAGTTTGTGCGGAACCGTCGGTGCGCGAGTCCGACTCGCACTTGACCGGATTTTTTGTACTTTAATTTCGATTAGCGCTCAAATCTTTTTAACTGACCATATACTGATAATCCCAACGTTAACATGTCAGTCACGGCATTTACTTTAAAGTGACTGCAAAAGCAAAGAACGCTGCTCACATCTTCGGTACTCGGCTATTAAACTAATAATGAAAAATCTAGAAATTAAGGCTAACTTTCTGATGTAAACTCAGTGGCCCGGGATGTCACGCGCCCAGAACACAGTAAAGTCATTTCCGCTCTAGTTGTAACAATGCCTATTTCAGTCTACAATAGAAAACGAAACAATATTGTCATAAAGTTAAGCGATATGAGATTTTACGGAGTGGTTAACGGTTCTAAAACATAATTTTTAAGAAATATTTTTACTTATTTCGCATGTATTTAAAAAAGCTTTATATATTCTCAAACAACATCCTCAAAAAAGGTTGCCAAAATTCAAATTTAATAGTGTACAACGCAACATATGTACTCGTAAAGCGCTTAACCTCAGGCAGAACTTAAGTCACCTTCAGGGCACATTCAGATGAAGACCGAATACAAAAACCACGTACAAAGAGACACTGAATTCTCGCAAAACTCAAGAAAGAAAACATTGTAATATTGACGAAGGAATTACAATACATTTTCGTGAAACCCTCTATATAAGAGCGCTCAAATCAAGTTACGGGTACGCTGGAATAAATCACTCACTCGCTTTAGTCCTAAAAAAATATCCGAAATATGTATTCCGAGTTCCCAGTAATCCGAGAGGTTCCGAGCGAGACGAGCGATGTAATAAATAAACGCGCCTCGAGACAAAAGGTGTCCCAAACACAAGAATACCTCTGAATATAACATAAAAAATTGAATAATCCGACTAAGTATATGGTACCAATAATTAGAAAAAATAAAAACTTGTCTTGAAATATTATAATCCGTACTAATATTACAAATGCGAAAGTAACTCTGTCTGTCTGTCTGTTACCTCTTCACGTTTAAACCGCTGAACCGATTTAAATGAAATTTGGTATGGAGATAGTCTAGAGTCCCGGGGAAGGACATAGGATTTAGTTCCCGTGGGATACACGATAAACGACTTCTAAGCGGATAAAGTCGCGGGAAAAAGCTAGTTTATAATAAAACTTAAACTACATTACTTACTCTATTCAAAAACTTGTGCAAAAATATCATAAATACTTCTCAAGTATAGGGCAAACGGGGGCACTCTTTGAGAATATTTACTTTATGAGAGACTGGTGCGTTGTTATGATTTTGGACAGGAAAAGCAAAGTGTGACGCAAGCGTGCCACTGCAAGAGATTAATGCCCCACACGGGACATGACACCTGCCTAGACAAAGCTGTTTGAAATACGGCCGTACCACGGTGAATCCCTTGCAATTTGGCTCGGGTCTAATGTGGATTATAACTATAAGGCAAACGCGCAAAAGTTTATAGCCGAATAAATGTTTCTCACTCTCTTACGCAAATGTATTTGTCATTCGGTTCTAACATTTCTAACGGAGCAACGGGTCGATGTTGTTTTTTGTTGTAAAGTTGGATGTATAGGGCACTTTTTATCTATATAGGAAAATTTGTCAGTTTCCGACACATCAATACGAGAAATGTACGCAGATGAAATCGCGGGCTTAAGCTATTTGTCTACAACATCGATTAGCTTAAACGATATAACTATCATGTCTGCCTGTCTCATCTCTATCCTAAGCTACTTACTACCTAACGTCATTCCACGGCAATTTGCCTAAACCGCACCAAGATGAAGCGACGTAAATATATAAATAATTCATGAGTTCTGACACAATTGCCTTTTAACGCATCCGTCGCACCGTTTACGCGTAACCTCCCAAGTTTAACTGGAGCCGACAATTTTACTCGGAATATGGCTCCTTTGGGAAGTAGTCCAACTTTTAAGTCATTTAATACAGGTCATAAATTAACAAACCTTACCAAGGACAACAATTCACAAGTTTTAGGAAGTCTGCATTTAATACAATTACCCGTAGCGGTCCCAAAATCCGAAATACATCTTCAGGATAATGGACTGATTAAACGGCATGCTAATTTTCCTACGAAGCTGAGAATCTTAATTATGACATTTAATTAGGAAAATAACAATTTTCTACTTCGTTCACAAGGGCAGGCAGAGCTCATAAAGAGCATAATAAAGAGCAAATTCTATCAGATAGTCGTAAAATAGGAAAGCTATCAAGCGACGTTCCGCATAATGAGTCCACGTGGAAGGCTGATGGCGGACGTGATGCGGAAACAATATTTATCACATCCAAGATAAAAGGGACACACAGGTTTACAACAGGTCTATATTTATATGTATTCCTGTTCATCTGCCCCAAGTATAGGTATTTCTGTTGTAAAAGAACAGCAAAATAAGGAATTATAAAAGCCTTTCAATTAAAAAAATCCAATTTACGTTTACGAAGACATATAACTAATTAAAGTAAACTTGACACGCGTGAGTGGAATAAATAAATAAATCAGGGGACAAACTCACACAAATTGACCTAGTCCCAAACTAAGCTCTAGGCTTGTTCCTACTATAGGTACTAGGAAACGATAAATATAGTATATAGAAAACATCCATGACTCAGGAACGAATACTCGCGCTCATCACACAAATATTTGTCCATGCCGGTATTCGAACCCGTGACCGCTAGCTTCGTGGGCAGGGTCACAACCAACTAGGCTAATGATACTATTTCTATTTCATTAACGCGTGACAAAACGTACCTACGTCACGTTTAGGTAAATGGCTCTATACATTCCGGTCGCTGGTTATCATTTCAATTAGTAACGCCGGCGTTGATTGAATCAACGTTCGTATTCTCGCTGATGAAAGTACTAATTGCAGAATTAATGAGACAACGCTTCAATAGTTTTAATTGATTAACATTTAAACTTCACATTCTCGTATACTAGTGGCTCTGTGAGCTGAAGACCTCGCGACAAACTTAACTTCGCCGTTAATACATCGACAAAGGTCGCGGTCAGTTCACCAACACCGCAAATAAGTTGGTAATCGCAAAAACCCCTATATCTCCGCCACTATTTTTTTTTATTAAAAACTGAATTCACAGACAAAATCCATATATTTATCGAACCTGCTCACAAAATTTCACAAGAATCGGTTGAGAAATGCGACCTGTCTCTACAGAACAGCCGGACATACGAAAGCATTTTTGCCCGAGCTGAAACGGAGACGCTTCGCTCGCTCGGTCAATTACTCAGATTGTATTTTGAATATAATCCAAAAAAAGTCGAAAGGGTAAAAATAATAAATCCCCAATTACTTTCGCGGCATAAACTCCACAGGGCGCAATTTGCTTTGACTTGTAAATCACAACGTGATCCCGATAAATTCATCCCAAGCAAAAGAATTGCTATTGGATAGATATTTGGGTATATTCCCTTGATTTAAGTGCATACAGTGCCACAGTCAGAGTCAACTTTTTACAAAAATCAGGCATCTTAGTACTAAGAGTGTTTTAAAAGGGCAAAGGAATAAAAATAAGCAAGGCTTCACATTACTACTGGAAATGAACTTAATATAGAGCATTGGATAAAATTTCATCAGAAAAATAACACCTAGGAACCCGTTTACTTGTAAAGCATAATATAATATCGCTCATAAATAGGCTCTTGTCCGATGTTTTCATAAAATTCTAGAGGTTATCGAACTGGTGCCAGTGGAGAAGAAAAATAAAGTCTGAAAAGGGATATTAATTAAGCGGCAGTGGTTAATAAATAACAGGACGAAAAATGTAAATGTACTTAAGTAATGCTGTAAGGTTTTCAAATAGCCAGTGAAAGTAAAACTAAACTTATTTTGTAAAGTAAAAAAATCCGTATGTAAACTAAAATTAAAGGTTTTTTTTTATTATTCAAATTTATTTTTAATTTAGTAAGAAAATGTTATATTCATGACCTTCGTTGCAATTTGTCAGCGTATACACAATCAATTCAAACTCCATTCTGAATCGAATAAAGGGCCTCGTGAAAATGTAGGCTTTTGAATTGAATAAAATCTATTCAAATTCCCGAACACGTTGCGGCACGTGTCCCTTTTAATAACTTTGTGGGGTGCCATTGTCACAGCGTGGCTACTAATGATTTAATGAATTGCTGCGACGTCTCGCACATGAAGGCATAACTGATCTATTCCTTGTTATTCTGTGCGCTAATTATTTTTTGTATTTTATTTTCTACTTATCTCTCAAATAGTCAACGCATTAGTTATTTCAAATTATTTAAATGGACTACTCAGTTGCTTTGTTGGTTTGTAGAAACCAGAGGAGACGCCTGCGGTTAGTATTCTATATTCAACATACTTGTTGATATCTTCTTACCTTAGTACTCTGATATGTTGGCGACAATGAAAAAAATATGGATCGTTTAGGACAACAATGTGTAAATTAGCAAGGGATAATTAATGCTTGAGACAATGGTGGCATAATAAACAGTGCTAATGAGCATTTTATTCGAATCACGCGCCGGCCTTGGGAAGGGTACATCACATTCCAACGGACCGCGCCTCAGCGGTTCCCTTTGTCTACACATTCTGTGATCATAGATTCTTTCAATTGTCACATAAATGATTGAAGCATGCAATAACAATTGCTTGATATTCATTATACTTACATCTGATATCTCTCGAATAAATTTCAGTTGCATGACCGAGGTCTTTGCATTAACGTATCAAATAAATCAGTCTTCAATCACGATATCGCAGATAAACACTATCAAAAACAAGAATAAAAAATCTAGCGTAATCTTTTTAAGTATTCTGATCAAAAAGTTTGTTTTTAAATACAGGCAGAACAGGTGAACTAAATTAACTTGACAAATGTTTCAAGGAAAACAAACTAAAAGCCGATTAATTTTTAAACTTCTATTTTGGTACGATCGATGCCAAGTTTGTTTATTCCACGATGATTGATGTAATCCACGTAATGCAGAAGACTCGGCCGCGTGCACTCGTAAATCTGAAGGTAAAACGTCATATTATGAGACAAAAGTTCACCGTTACTATTTCCGTGCCGTTGAGTAAAGATGTAAAGAACTCGTACCAAACGTGTGTTGAAATTTGAAAAAAATTGTCGAACATACCCGCAATGATCACTTACTATCCAGTCAAGCCTTCTAAATATAGATTTTACAAAAGAGAGCTCGGAAAAATCACCTGAGATGGAAAAGTCTGGAATAAAATCGGCAAAGTGTTGTGACAATGAAATGCCTTTATGCCCGGAAAAGGTCTATGTGGCTTATAATCTGATTGATTGACAGAACACTCGTTCGGCATTGCGATAAAACATATCTTACGTGAAACGCTTAATTTGACAGCCTTTTATACCGATACGGAGCCAAGGCTATAGTGTTATTCATGTCAATGCATTAGTCAGTAACTCAAACAGACGTTTCTAATTGAATGGTTCATTTCCAAAATAGCCAAAGTGAACATCGATTCTACGTATTTGACGTTTTAGTAACAGACAAACAACAGCAATATTTTCGAAATATCATCGATACAATCTCCTCGGGATCTCCATCGTCACCTCAGCAAATACGTGTATTATGTAAATCCCTGAGCAGACCGGTGCCAACTGTTTGTCTTCCGTCATCCTAGTCCGGAGTAGCGTGTCCACTAGAATATGTAATGTGGATCGCTTTGTATAAATCACTCGACTGCTTCCTAGGAACTATAAAATAGACGGCGTACGAAACGGATGTATTGTTTTACGCGTGTTTAAGACATTTTCCACAGTTACGTGCTGGCTAAACTGTTAAACTTACGTCAAAAAAAAAAAAATTTTATTCAACATTTGGCACAGACACACACACTCGTAAATGAGTGCATTTCCCAAGACCACGACGCGAGAAACTGAACAGTCAGTTTTTTTTCTCAGCAGTGCAAATGCGGTAAGACTAAGGGCCGTATTAATAAACTCATCTCAACTGTGATCCCCGTCACAAGATGCGTCAAAAATGACAGTTTTCTATGGATTGACGTTTACTTTGACGTATCTTGAGACGGGGATCAGAGTTGAGATGAGTTTATTAATACGGCCCTGAGAGCGTTGAGACTTGAGACTGGCTTCAGTGTTGAAGAATAGCCTCTACGAGTATGTGAAAATATGCATTGACTTAACAAGTAGGTAAGGAACAAGCATACACTTCTATTTACTCGTAATAATGACTCTTTTGACTTGTAGTTTTCATCTATACAATCGTGTTACGAGTAGGTACTTAAGTAAATTCATGAATAAACGCCGAATCGATTTCACGTTACGTTTTCATGTAAGAACGTTTACAGAAATGTCTGCCATCAAAAATAGATTTGGCAGTATGATATTAACAACTGGTACGTTCACATCAGCAGTTGTCACAAACGCATTTGTACAATCAGCGATGGGCGAATTTATCATGTCGTAAATGTTTTGATTACACTAACTCTGCTATTTATTATATTTTCGTTCAGTTTACCCAATACGATGTTAAATATGTTAATAATAGCGAAACGTAAAGTCATATTATTGTTCTTGAGCTGTAACACACCATACAACGGTTTTAATTGGTTAATGTTAGTTAGCATCTAATTTTCCAGAAGACGTCAACTCTCCTCATCAGCTTATGAGTTTTCATTGCGCTTATACTTTTGACGAAAAAAGAATTACACTTCGAGAGCCATTTCAGAATTGCGAGAAGTAGATACTTATATTTATTTTTACGCGATTGCAAAACAATAAACCAAAAACGTTTGTGTACACAGAAACACTGATATCAGCGTCCGAAGTGGCGTCTGATAACCCAAATACCTACCCTTTGCATTAGGTGTCAATCGCGGTTATCAGGACGTCACTTCGAAGGAAGCAAAAAAGAAACATATTCAATTTAATAAACAAACAATATACCTACTCTCAATTACACACAATGATGCATATGGATTACTTTTACTATAAAACCCGTAAGGGTTTTTACTATTGAGAGCAGATTTGCGGAAGCCACATTCCTTTATTTATCGGACCACCTGGCGCTCAATCAGTCGAAGACGTCGAAGTTTAAGAACAACTGTAATTTTACGCTGTTAAATCGTAAAACAGTTAGGAGAGAATCTTCGTGATTAAAATTTCGAAGCCCTCCAACTTCAAGTGATACCTAAAAGCCATTTTATTTCAAAATGGCAATAAAGTTAATAACGATGGTAGAATTACTTTACATTATAATAGTTACAATATAAAACTCAATAGACGGTTGACATAAAGCAATTAAACTGAAAATAGTATCTGTCCGCATGTCACAAGAGAATCGATAACCCACTAACACGGATATATTTTTATGTATGCCTACCGTGAACTATGTCACAACTACTGAAATATTTAACTGAGATAATCTAGAACACAGATTTATAATTTGAACAAAATTTACGACCCTTATAATATTTTATATCGGTTCCGTATTAATCCATTCTCTTGCTAAAGGTTGACAGTTTGCAAAATTTTTCGTTATCAAAATCTGACAGGCATCGCATTTTCTACTAACTTGTCGTAAGAACGTATATTGAATCGGATTAAATATTTACTTCTCTTTACAGTTCTGATATGTATGACCAAATCTATCCTTCTTTTCTGGTTTTGCGTCTAATGAGATTTCCTTTTTATTGTCAGTTATAACGTTTAGCTTTTGCCCGCGACTCCGTACACGTAGATATCGTTTATCACTTTTCCCGCACGAACTTACATTTTTCCCTGTTTAAAAAGTATGCTATGTCAATCGACGATAAGAACTATCTGTGTGCTAAATCTCATCCAAATCCGTTCAGACGTTTAGGCGTGAATCGTGATTTAAACAATCATCCAAACATCCATACAAATTTCAAATTAATAATATTAGTAGGAAGTAGGATGTTTTAACTTCTTGAACTGCAACCATTTCATCTTACGTTTTTCCATTTGAATCTCAGTATTGGAACGTATTCAAAACGCTGGTCAAGTGTTGGCACCAAGCCGAGAGGCAACCGAAAGCTGGAGAGCTGAAACCGCCGCTTTGCTTGTATCGGCCTGAGGAGCGCGTAACATGACCGTGAGTCCACGGTTATCTATTCTGACTCTTTATTCCTTTATTTATACCACCAATAAATCTGATACATCGACCGATTTACCTTTATATTCCTATTATTTTTTCGTTAATAAAGCAATTTCTGAAGTTCCTGGACATATAGGTACAATAGTATCATCACCACGAGGCCGGGGACCTGCTGGATCATGATTAAAATGTCGAACAAGTTTTATTGTTGCTGCCACGTACGTCTTGAAGCTTTTAAAAAAGATCAGTAAAATTTGGCCATCTAAGTATAATTAACAACATACAGGACATGCTTTTATGTACACTTACGTCTCAAATAAAGTTTAAAATTGAATTCATCTGAAGATTTGACTAAGGTAAACATTTCTCATTTTACAAAACGAAATACACAATTCTCTGAAACAGCGGAAACTGGTTAAAACCCTCTCAACCCTTAAAAGCCTTGGAGAAATTTTTGCTCCTTTTAAAGCGTTCTTACAAAGCTCGGGTTATGCAGAGAAACAGCGCTGAATAAAAATTCTCCGCCTGTTCCTCAATTGACGCGGAAGATTTAAAACGACTTTTTTCACTTTTTACTTCTATCTGTGGTAAAATTTATTTGTGTAATAAGTTATAAGACTAATTACTATTATATTGGGTGAAAAGATAATAGTCAACAAATCAAAAATATAGTAAAAATAATTAAAATAAAATCGTTTAAAACTATGCAAATAATAATATTTATATATATAACTTCAACATGAAACCCACGCTTTGTCATTGTATACGCTTACCGCAACCACCCAGTAGGTACGTGGTGTGAGTGTGCCGCGCAAACCGCGTCAAAGCATTTCAAAAAGCGAACAGCTCAAAGGCTCGTAACTCTATCCTCACATTAATGCCAGCCACTAGCACTAATTTTCAGTAATTAGAACGTCATTCAGTGCCCGGATCGGCATTTGTATGGATTTACGACCCACCGTGTGCTCCAAATAAAAATTTGCATGTTCTTGTGCGTATAAAGAGACCGCCAAAACGTGCCCCAGGTTTTAGGCAGTGCATGGACGGAGATGGGTATGTATAGCCAGACAATGAAGAGTTTGACGTGGTGAGAGGTGGAACTACAATACTCTCAAGTGGCAACCAGAATAATCAGCAACAGTTTTGGACAAAAAAGTATTTGAACATGTTAATTTTATTTCGAGCAGCGTAGTTTTCAACAGTTGAGATGTTAAAATCTACATATTTATGTGGTTGTTATATCTGATGGGCCCTCATGGCTGTACAAAATTCACGGACGGAAAAAGCTTAACGTCGTAGAGACCCACGGTATGCCGTATCTACGCAGCATAAAGTAGGTACTTTAAAGACCGTTTAAACGGCACAAGGCAGACGTTAGCAATAATTATTCAAATTCTCTATACGATGGCATTCTTGAACTTGACATTACTGGAATAACAATAAACGAAGAACGCCCCAGTCTCACGCCAAGGCGCCGCCAAGGTCAAGAGCGTTGCAGAAAAACTAATTCGACGGGCACCATGCCAGAATGTTGCAGTCCCATTTGGTTCCAATTTCAGTGTATAAAAAATTATTTATTTAATGAGGCTGTTTATGAAAGGAATATTCAAAAGTCTAACTAGTCCAAGGGCCGTATTAATAAACTGATTATTAATGAGATGTCCATTTGAAGGAAGGAAATTCCAAGTCATAGAAAGCTGTCATTTCTTAGGCATTTTGAGACAGGCATCTCTCTCAACATTAGACTATTAACGACCCTAACACTTGATATTTACTTTAATGTGTCATCATATTAGCTGAAAGACGTCCACTGTCGGATATAGGCCTTTCCCAAGGGTCTCCACGGCGGTCGGTTTTGTGTTACCTACATCGCATACATCGGGTTACTGCGATCCTCACCAAATCGTCAGCCCACCACGTGGGAGGCCTACCAGCACTTCGCTTTCCGGTACGCGGCCGCCACTTTAGAACCTTTGCGTCCAAACGGCCATAATATGTAATTTTATTAGATTTGCTTGTGTCCGCACCCTACTGGATCGTTCATATTATCCGAAGGCTTTATAATAGTCCATTCATTATCAAACTAAGGAAAAGGCAAATCTCCGACATTATGTATGACTTATGACGCCTTAATAATATAAACACTTCTACCAAGATTACTAAATCACTTATCTTTTATGTATACATTTTAATTGAGAAAACTAAATTATTTCCCAGTTATTATTATTTTATTTTTAATCATATGTAAGTACTGAAAGCATTTTAGCATTGCATATGCGCAAACACTTTTCTCAGCTCTTAAAAATTTAACAAATTCACCAAAGATGTCAAATTTGAAATTTAAATTTGTTTATTGAAATTTAAATTACCGAAGTATTTCTTGTCATAATGTATTCTGGCACGTTGTATGGGCTTGTGTCACGACCTTAAACGCGTTTAAAACGGAGATACTAAGCTACAATATTATGGCAGTCACGTTGTCAACCTTTCATAATATATCTACACATAACATTAACTTCGTTGTTTTCAGAGAGTTGTTGTTAGACGCAGAGAATTTTCCAGAGACTTGGTTTCAAAAGTTACACGTGAATTTTTTGCTTGGGGTCTGATAATAACTATACCTATCTGGCCATACAGAATGAACAACAGTTTAGTAATTTAGAGACTTAGGGTTAGGTACTTAAGACTCATACTGCATGAGCTGAGACCACCAAAAATGGCAGAGCTAGTCACAAAGAGTGAATTTGAAATCTTCTGTGGTGAGTGCGTGCACCGACTCAAGATCTGTCAGAATTAATGATAGAATAATTTTGGCCAAAAGGTTTAATTTTTAGCTTATTTTAATAGATGTTTTTTGATTCAGGCTAGTATAAAATAAATAATTTCCTTCAACAAAACACTGCATTTTCTTCAAGACCGTTCCAGAATGCCAAGGGCAATAATGGTCCAGGGTCGCTTAAGCAATAAGCCTGAACCCGACCTAGGGCTGCAGTGTCCTTGCCATGCTAGCTGCTCATTACCCCAAAGTGCACGGCAATAGGCAGCAATACCGAGAATGCAGGCATGCAATTCGGTGCAATTACCTTATCAAATTTCAGGTGTCAAGGTGACATTAAATACTGCAATGCGATCGCGATTTGATGCAGCATTTAAATAAAATTTCACGGTGAGGTCACAAAATTAATTAATCTAGCATCCCTACTAATATCCCTAATGCTAAACTACTCGTAACTCTGTCTGACTCTGTTATGAACTGTGAAACGAGCATACCGATGAATAAATGTTGGTAAAACTTGAAAAAATTATAACACTCACGGATAGTGTAGGATAAGTAGGTCGTCAGTCTCCCAATTCAAATTACTAAATTCAAATTCCAGTGCACAATAAGGTACTGTTTAATATTGGTAGAGAATGCAACCATTGTGATATTTTAATGAACCTGGAAGATATAGCTCACTGCGGACTATGTTGCACCGGGCTGAGATGCATTTGCAAGTCGATGATAGACGTTTGTTTACGTGAACTCTATGCTAATGTCACTATTTTGCATAAGTTTACAATCGTACTCGTGTTTGAGCAGTTCCAAGACATGTTTGAACACAGTTTGCAATTCATTCCAACTGTTATACCAACAGAAGCAAAAGAAGCAAAAGTAGGCAACTAGTTTGAAGCCCGCTTGGAACCCTCATAATAAGGAGAAGAGGACAATATTGAACATTTATTTATATAGCACGACACAGTTTAAATCAAAAATCTGTCAGCTATTAAGAACTCTTCGTTGGCGGATGGATTGTATCGAAAACGATGAAAGGCTGGAGGAGGGTGATGCGTTTAGCGCAGAACTGAGAATCGCGTGGGACTGCAATAATGGGATACTGGTTAATTGTATAGATGAAATGTATTTAAAATAGTAGACACGACCAAACCAGTTTATTAAGAGAAATAGATGGCCTATTAACATTAATCAATCAATCTTAAAACTTCATGTCAATATTGTCATGACCTACTCAACACTTCACATTAATCTTTCTGTCCCCCAACCTGAAAAAGTTCGACATCCACATCCATTTATTATTTTTTCTTCCCGCCCCTCCTGGCCCAAAATACTTGTGAGCTACAGAGAAAAGTAGCCGCCCCTGCTAGGTAACTTCTATGAAGGGGAGGTTACGTTTCTCTGCAGCTAACTGTACAACCCCTGCTAGTGATGTTAAGACGGGTTTTGCGCATAATTTTTGTGAAATAAAATACCGAATGACATTTTGAAACAAAATTCCGATCGACGGTAATAAATGCTTATTAACGAGCAACGGGAGCAGACAGCGGGGGCAATTTAAGCAACACCCAATTATTTTTTTCCTGAAATAATAAATAAACAAGTTAATATATTGTTTGAAATTTAGTTTCGATTGAAAATAAGAAACCAATCGACCTTTAAAATTCTAATTGAAATATTTTGAGTGCATATGATTTAAGAGTAAATGAAACCATATATTGACAGGTTAGAACTAATAATTGTAGACCATTACAATACAGACCAGTGATTCAGCTATAACATATTCAGTGCCAAAACCTATACTATTTTATAAACAGACGCTAAGAGCGATTGAAAGACGATGAAAACAAAGATTAAAGATGTATAAAGCTTTCATAATATTTACCTTGAATACAATGCGATTGTTTGAAAAGCAATCAATCTTAAATAATAACGTATAAAACTGGAACAGTCACCGGGGACATAAAATTATTTACCCTACGAATCCATTAGTCATTTGACATCCATTTTCAAACACAAAGGCCGAATTACCGTTGGGGCGGAAGAGACAATACACGAGTCAACTTTTATCTTTGGCTTGGGAGGAAAATGTGCGAAAACGTGTCTTATTTATGCTTGTAGTCCGTTGTATAAGGGCAAGGGCAGCAAGGCAGAAACAAAATCGTATCGTCCCATCTCGATGGTACCAGCTGTCAGTAAGATACTCGAGGTGGGAATCAATAAACGACTTTTAAAATTTATAACTAGCCGCGATGTATTTTCGGATAGGCAGTATGCGTACCGGGTAGGACGAGGCACCGCGGATCTGGTGCGCGAGGTAGTGTGGCGCGTCCTGAGCGCGCGCGAGGCGGGCCAGCGAGTCGCATTGCTGTGCTGCGACCTCTCGCGTGCGTTCGACACCGCCAACCACGCTCTCATCGCCGATAAACTCCAGTTTTACGGCATTCGAGGTCCGGCCCTCTCTTTGCTTACGTCTTTCATGGCTAAAAGGAGTCAAGTTGTGGTTGGCGACAGAGGTCTCGTGAAGTCGGCGGAAATGGAAAATTTGCTGGGAGTTCCACAGGGGTCGTGCCTGTCCAACACACTGTTTAGCCTGCTACTCAACGACTTACCCGCAACCATCGATAACGCTGAGATATACATGTATGCAGATGATGTGGCCGCTGTAATCACGGCTCCGTCCGACATCGAACTCGAAATTAAACTAAATGCAGTAGTTAAAAAAATCGAGTGGTGGTTCTCATTAAATGGCCTTGCACTTAATAGGGACAAAACCTGCTACATGACATTTAACCTCAACGGAAAAGTCCCAAAAATGCTCAGGGTCAACGCCGGAGACACCACATTAAAGCAGGTCCATGCCACGAAATTATTGGGCTTCCACGTGGACAGCTCTCTCACCTGGAGCGCTCACATTGACGGGCTGTGTTCCAAGCTCGGGCGATCCTGTTTCGCGCTGGGAAGGCTAGCGAGTACTGCAGCGCGTGGTGTGGTGCGCGCCTGTTATTTTGCGACAGTCCACAGCATCCTGACGTATGGCACAGAGCTGTGGGGCCGCGCTGCAGACGCCAACCGCGCGTTCCTAATGCAGAAACGAGCTGTGCGCACCATCGCAGGTGTGTCGAACCACATCTCTTGTAGGGACTACTTTAGGGAGCTTGAAATTCTCACGCTGCCCGGTGAGCTAATATATCAAGTGGCCATGTTCACTCACAACAACATTAATTTATTTAAGCGCCAGGGTATAAATATGAACCACGCCCTTCGTAGTAATAAGAACAAGAATCGTCTCGTTACGCCAACGCACAAACTGTCAAAATCTGCAAGTTCTGTTTACATCTTGGGCCCGTCGGTATACAATAGACTGCCAGCTAAGGTCAGGGATGCAGCTTCCACCCCCATTTTCAGGCGCAGCCTCCGCAGGTGGCTAGTGGACCTGACCCTCTATAGTGTGGGTGATTTTTTTAATCTACCGATAGATTAGATACCGGACTTTTGTAATGTACGCAGTAAGCTATTACCTTATTATCATATTTTATTATTATTATTACTATTGTTTTTAATTGACCTGTTATTAATTATGTACATTATGATTGTATCATTGTAAGTTTTTTTGTATGTTGTGACCTATAACTACGGAGTTATGAATAAAGTATTGTATTGTATTGTATTGTACTTTCAACGCTTCGCTGTAGTTCCCACTTAATTTATTAGTCAAATTAGTAGGCGGGCCGTAATGGGTAGTAATCGTACGCAACGAGATTGAAACTCACTTTGACGCGGTTAATGATTAACGTCTGTTAACACTTGCGATAGATACTTAGCGAAATTGAATAAGCTTTAATTAATACTTTATTGATGCCTTTCACGTGGATAGCAGCCCCTGATGTGGAAGAGTCTTGAATACCAGCATTCGGCGACTCTATACTGGAGATGGTTCCAGTACCGTGAGCAAAGAATGCCACGCCGGTGAGTCAGCTCCCTAACAAATAGATAACTGCTGGTTATTTTAGTCGGGACTTGACTCACGCATACTTTCTTTAATCACTTGTAGAAATATCTGATTGATAAGCACACGTAACAGGGGTCGAATGTGGCCATGAAAGTGTGTCATATAATGAAGGCTTTTATGATATTTTGTCTTTAAAAGCTTATGATTAAACTTGAAAACTGCAACATATATAAAAAGTCCTATTGATTTATTTTGTACGTAATAAAATACGGTATATAGATAATCTTCGTAGAACACAAACAATCTGTACTAGCCCGCCCACACGACATCCTTATTAGTTAAAGACACGCACCAGCTCTACACAGATTGAGCTTCAAATCCACAATATCCACACTGCGTAGTAAAATTACGCTAGTACAATCAACACAATAAGTCAAAATGTAAATCCACTTAGGTAGATACCTTGATTTAAAACTATACATATATTTACCATGTCTCATATTTCCAAAGATGTACATGTACATGCACAAATGGTATTTCTGGGCCACTATGGAACTTTGTCAAAGTGATGCCCGTCTCTACTCTTCACCAACTTTAAAGGGACTTCTTAACAATTGAAATAGGATTTCTGGCTAACAGAGTTACACATAATATGAAAGCCAAAGAGACAAATACATTCCGACAGAAGCGTAAACAAGTCAACGCCTCCATCGACTAGGATCAAATATCCACAATTATGTCTCCATTTGCAACAACATGCTATAATAATATTAGAACATAAATAAGTGTAAGGGAGTGCGCCCGCCAAGTTTGCGACACGTAGGATTAAAATGAAGTTTTAATTTTAAATGAAAATTAATAATAATACATTTTATATTCCGAACATAAAAAAATATGGCACGCTTTCTTAATAACTGATCTTTCATCCCTAACACTTAATAAACACTTTATTTTTAAAAACAAGTCAATCGATCCCTACTTGATGAAATTACTATTCGGCATTGAGTTCCCCTTGTTCACCTTCCACCTCCATCATGTCGATGATACGGTACCTATTATTGTATTATAAGCAAAGTTGCGTCTGTAAGCAATATTTTAAATTGAACAGACGACTAAGAAATTTCTTAATCAGATGTTTCAGATAACTCCGCAACCAGCACAGCACGGTAACTTGGCCACATTTTGCGATACCCATATTCCTCGTAATTCAGACGACAGGCGCAATTAAATCGGAGGCAGCTGTTTCGTGTTTACTCGAGCGATATCAGAGTACTCGGTTTATCAAGTTGGTAACAATCTAACAATGCATTATGCGTCGCGCTCTGTTAAGCCGGGTAACGATCACGACACGATCGACGCACCAAGGGCGTACCACAAAGGAATCGTACCTATCTATTTAACATGTAAATCGTTGGTCCGGTATTTACATTCGCGGGCATGCTCATGTTTTTATTACCTCCGTGTCAACATTGACAAATTGTCACGAATGTCAACTTTTTTCGGGAATGCGTTTATATATTTTGAATGTTTGTATTTTAGGCCATGATTGCGACCCGATTTAGGACTTTTTTGGAATGTATGGTTTGGTTTGTTGGAACTAAGGGTTTGCGTTAGATGGATGGATTTTATGCTTATTGATTAAAGTTTCGACTTTTCAGAACGTTTAGGTGCAAATTTCACTTTCACGTACGGCGACTTGGTAAAGCACGCTACACAAGTTTTTAACAACTGCATAATCTTGAGTTACAGAAGTGGAATAAATATTTTGCGTGAACTTGGCTGTTTATTCTTCTGAACTTCTTTTCTAGATCTTAAAATTCAAACCAGGTTGTAACGGCTAAGTTCACTTTCCTAAAAACCTTTCCTAACAGAATAAGCAAACACCTAAATCCATTACAAATTAAACGGTCTTTAACCGCGTGTACTAGTTGCCGTGCACCACAAACTTAACACATGCGACGGGAAAAGTTGGAACTAATGATCGTGTATATTGATTTGACGTGTGTTGTTCGACGGTGGCGCCACTATAAGTGGACTGTGAGAGTCTGTAAGTCTGTTGACAGTTCGTCATCTTGCTCCTTGAACTTGCCAAGGTTAACGTTTTGTTTTTAAATGGTTTTTTATTTTCGTTGTTTCTGGTAAAACTGTCAATCTATCAATCAAACTAGCTTTCATTGCTGAGTAAGTCAAGGACGAAAATATGGTCGTGAACAATGTTGTCTAAAATATGTATATCCGCTCTCTCTTCACAACCGCAATAAAATTAAATGGACATATTTTTGAGATTCCTAGACACGAGATAAAAAGTCGATGTTCTGGGCTTCAATTCTGCTTAAAATTATAATCCAAAAAACTATATCGAAGCCCATTCTAAATTTGAACTGTAAGTAAAATAGGACATCTTAAATCAATGTACCCGTTTGCAAAGAAAGAACTTCCTTCTGTCATGCGCGAATGCTACAAAGACGGATGTGGCATTCTTCCAACGACGGAAGCTTTGCGTCGACTCAGTGACAATTAAAATGGCTTCGTGGCTCGTTGGCATGGGAACCTTCAGCAAGTGGGTAAATGCAGGGTATGGTCTGATTCGTGCGTCCGTCCATTGTGCAGCACAGGAGGGGACCTGCTACCTACTGTAGGTACTTTTTAATTACCTTGAACAGGATCTTCGATTCTAGGCATCACTTTGAATTGTAACCTTAGTTACAATTATCAAGAGGAAAAGCAAGACATTGTTCTCGCAATTTATTGAGATTTATGGTAATAAAAATTGGATCATGTTGTCAATTACATTGCGAACAGCGCCCCCATTTTACGTTAACTCAGTCACTCAGAATCCACGAAGAGTCAAACTATAAGCACGCAATAACCGTTTTAAACACATTCAGTATAAAGAAACTATATTAAGTCCGTGTTGTCTGCATATCAGGAAAGCTGGCATCGAACTTTCCTCCTTTCCCTTTGTTTTCCAATGACTATCCTTATTTAGAGTTTAAGGACTTTATGTGAATATTTACTGCTGAATCTTATCGATGGCGGTTCGGGCTTTGACATTTGACCTTAAAAGTAAGGGTCAGACGCCACGCGCTTGAGAATTTCCATCACGAACGACGACTCGAAATGTATTTGTCTATTCGATTCCCAATGGAGAACAAACCCAACAAAATATATTAAAGCTTAAAACGTTGGTTAAAGAACAACCGCCTTCACAGATGTGCCTTATTAAAATCGAAGACATTTAAGTCGAATTTTCATAAGGCAGTTTTTTCTCCTGATGATAACAGTATCAGCTGTGGTATCAGTCAGATGAAATCAGCTACGTCGTTTTCTTTCATATGATAAAGAAAAGGAAAGTGATTACTTTAAATATCAGATAATTTTACCTGGGGATTGGAACAATAGGCCCTTAAAAAAATCAAAAAAGCATTTTAATCAATCTTCACAATTTCTAGGAAACCCAGAGCCTAGATTATCTATTGTCTATTGCCTATCAAACTACAAAGGGCTCTCAGATCTTGATCGATATTTCTAGCAATGGAAATTCATTTAATTAATGGAAGCCAGACGAACGTAAATTCTGGAACTTGAAGTTTTAGCTAAAGTTCCCAGTTGGAAAAATACCTGTGAAACGAAATTAATCCGAAAACTTTAAGCTGCAAGTTAGTCCTGCCCCTGCCTAAGTCCCTTTTGCTATTAAGTCTGGCTTCTAGGCCAGCTTACGGTGACCTTAAACATTATCCGAATAAGTTAGAACTTTGCACAGTTTATGCGAGATTATTACAAAGACATAAGTTATGAGCAAAGTTGAATGCAAGTAGTTTTATAAAATGGCATGTCAGCAAAGGCTGAGGCTTAAACGAAAAAGGGTATACGTCTAGTACACGCCATCTAAGTCGAGTTATCTTTTTAAGACTAACTGTTGAGTTTCTTGCGGCGCTTCTTCTCAGCAGTGGTCTCCTCTTGGGAAGCGCTGGTAGATTTTGACGTGTAAAAGTGCCCGTGCGGCTTACTTACTGAATAAATATCTTTTATCTTTTATCTTATCTTTATCTAAGTCGTCTAAGTCGAGTTATGTCTTTTACACTGGACCCACAGAAATATATCTTGATGAGTATATTTTTTTATTCGCCATCGCGTTCGCCCGACTTTGAGAAAAGGTGCTGACTTTTTTTAGAAAAAAAGCGGCGAAGACGGTTGTAATTTACAGATCGAGCGCGTTCAAACAGCAAGTACGGTGAACAATTTTAATTGTTGAGCCACTATAGAACCCTGTGGCAGAAAGCCAATGTTTAATTGTGACATGTTTTTAAGGGGTCGGTACTCGAAGGATTGCTGTCACTCACGTGTCCGTCTGTGCGTCGTCTGTCACACAGGTTTTACAGCCAAACGGTTGGAGCTACAAATCTCCACAGTATAAGCATCTTGTTGACCCAAAGCCATACAAATTGAAAAAAAAAATGTTTTTAATGTTTTCAGGGGGGCTCCCATACAGCTAAAGGGGGCGAGAAAAACATTTTTGACTTACCTCATCGAGTGCGGTATCGTTGTTGTTTAGAGTTCGTCGCGAGTAGATAAATACTGTATTTTTTGTTTTTAAAATATTCGAAAACAAAGGAATGAGAAGCCACCAAATTCGGCTTTTTTTTTTCAAAATTTTGTTCCGAAGAATTTTTTAACTTCCCATTGACTTTTTAACTTGAAATTTGGCGATATTGTAATGCGAATTACTTCGGATCCGGTACTCAATATCGTGCTTATATAATAATAATATTATAAATAATAATAAATATGAGTGGACATGGGTTCTAGGCAACGATATACATATTTATATAGAGCAATACATAATTAAATATTATATAGAAAACATCCATGACTCGGGAACAAATCGCTCCCATCACACAAATATTTGCCCATACCGGGATTCGAACCCGGGCCCGCTAGCTTCTTAGGCAAGGTTTACCAACTTACCTATGTTTATGGCATAACATAACACAACCAGTGCCAAAAACTCTAAATCGAATATTGACAGTGCGAAAAATCAGCTATCTGGCACCTGTCTCCGCGGCTACCCAGTTTACGAACGCGTTAATTTGTAAGGTCAATTGAGACAAACTAATTGGCAAGAGTTACAATTGACCCTTATAAAGGCAACACAATCCTTTGTATACAAAACACAGGCACGATTCATTTAATGCAGTCACGTTTCAAAGACAATGGGACAGAACAGCCGAAATATTGGACGTTATTCACGTTATCATATCATTGCCAAGCATTCGGCTCGCTTAAGTCACGTATTTTACTTGTATGCTTACGCATTAAGTTATTGAACACGACTTTTTTTTAATATTTGGTAAGCGGTACTCCGGTACAGGGTGGAAAACTGGAAAGGCTCAGTAAGGACAGCTCAACTTTTCACCCTGTATGCAGGGTCGGACTAGGCCTGGAGGGCCCGGGTGGCATTTTCAGGGTTCCGTACCAAATTATAGGCGACCGTTGTTTGTTTCATTTTCACGGTTTAAAGCCTCAACCGATGGACGTGAAAGGTACAGAGATGTATATAGGGTGCAATCAGCCCAGAGACGCACATAATAATATTTTTATCCTTTTTTTTTAAAGAGGAATGGAAGTTTTTATGAAGTTATAATAACGGCTTAGCGTTTATAAATTGTTCTTTACTCGTACTCACAATATGCGAATGTGTTCCCGAGTGCTACAGGTATATATACGTTCCACCGCCCGTCTTCGCCTCGCCTTGCCTGACCATTATCGTTAAAAGCTTTATTGATTCGTAACGCGCCTACAAGGGGGCTGCCGGCTGAGGGAGGACGGAAGTAAATCAACAGTTTGTAGGGCGCAACAATGTTGACGGCTGTAAAACTTACCTATATAATATATTATATACAGGTATTACCTAATCACACACAAATTCCCCCGCTAACTCGGTAACCCTTGACCGATCTGCCCATATTCGAACTTGAAACTTGTATCTGCTGCAACAACTCTTCCACCAAATTTTATGAAGATCGTATGTATGTATGTATGTATGTAAACTCTTTATTGCACAAATAATAGATTTACAATTAATATTAATAAAATAAAATGTACAAAGGCGAGCTTATCCCTATAAGGGATCTCTTCCAGGGATCGTATCAACTATATTCATCTTATCGTCTAACAAACATAAAACTCTCTAAGACCCTCCGTTAGGTCGATTATGCGAGGGAATGAAAGTCAAATGACAGCAGCGCCACCATCTACGTGAAAGTGTCAGAATTGTATAGAAAATTAGTTACATTTTAAACCACCGCGTAACTGATATTTTTCAAACTAAGCAGATAAAACAATAACTTAGTCCCCGCTATACGCTTTGATAACATATATTTAACGGCACACCGTACGTCTCGACAATATATTAACACTAACAGGAGATCTAACTATTTACAAATAACAACAATATAATCCCCTGGTTAATAAGAATTCAACTATAACAAATTGATTTACACCCATTTGTCTGTAACCCAAAAATGTGAAAAATTTAGAGCTAAAAAGAGGTTTCAGGTTTCGACACCACACACGATCAAACTAAATCGACGCCACTTTAGATAAAACCTTATCTATCAATGTCAAAACAAACCCTCCTGGCGCAGTTATTCTCGAGCCGCTGAAAGGGTGATATTGCCGCTTGCCAGCCCTCGACACTACCATTTATCAGACTACTTCTGCTTTCGCTAAGATAAGGTTACCACATATAGATTTCAAAATTCCAAAACAGAACCGTGACTTTACTAAAAAAGTCCTTCCGTTTTGCTGTGATGGCGCGCGGACTCATATACCAACAAAACAATTCGGTTTTAAGTGTAAAAAATGGACCTAGCACCTACCTACTTCTATAATTCTTCAATATTTTATTCACATATTACCAAACCTAATCAGTTTCGGACATATGTACAAAACTCCTACGGTGTTATTACAAAAACTTAAACAACCGTTAAACACTTGTTTACGAGTAGTAAACGTCGTCAATCCATAGAAAATTGTAATTTTAGACTTGTCTAAGGCGTGTCTAAATTTTTTGTAATAACACCGCTGGTATCTGGTAAACCCTAGCTACAATAGACGCCTAGACTTAAAATAAAACCAAACCACACTAGATTCAACCGTATTCGCTGAATATAAAGTGGAAGCAACAATTAGATCGAACTGGGTGAACGAACTTCGCAAACGCGAAAGTGAAATCCGTCACTTGTTGCTAAGATACGTATTGAAAATCGTGTCCTGAATTCGAATTAGGCGTCTGCGCGGAAGCGGGGGCTCGGTCAGTCCGCCGTCTAGGTACATGCGTTATTACGGATTTAATTTAGAAACTCATCAGGTATGCTAATACGGCCCCTTAATTCTATGGGATATGCCTTCCAACATATGAATGATATCATAAATCCCCTTTCACAAGGGAATATAACGTAACATCATATTGGAAGCACGAAACCCGTTCGAATAAACCGGGTTTTCGGCTAATATATTTCTAGCGCCCACAAAAAGCCAAGGCGGAATATGAAGTCATTTATTTTGGAAAAAATAACACGTCCTCCCTAAAAAGATCCATTTACACTTAAATAATAATATGCTTTATTTAGTAGGTAACTAATTGCAAATCACTAACATTTTTGTATTAATTTGAATCATGCACAATGACGTCATCTGATTTAAGCTTTCTTAACTTATAATATAGTTAAAAGAAAAAAAATCTTATTCTAACGTCACGTTACTTCAAAAATTTCTCCTCATACCTGAAACAAAACAAAAAAAACTTTAGTTCCAACTCCCACCATGTTCTACTTAAAATAACCAAATCCAACATAATAGGCTCAGATGTCGACGACCCAACTTGTCGTACCTACTTTAAGCGTTATTGTAATATCAAAACATTTGTTTAGTTTGCGCTGGCCCCAGTTATAAATATCCCATCTGGTATAACACGCAACACAATTAATTTAATAAGAAATTTCATCTCAGAGAAGCTAAATAACACAGAAAGGTCGCATCGTGTAGGCAGCGGTAAATAAAATGAAGCATAATGTTGGAGATTTTTCTTGACCACATTAAAGTTTCCCCGTTACCATTGTGTGACGATAAAATCCACAAAAAAAAAACAATAATCAAAACCAGGAACTTTAATTTCGAAATACAGAACCGCCAAAAGTTTCTCTCTCGACGTGAAGTTTACAAACGTATAAGACGACTGGCAAGAAGAAGAAAAAGGCAACAACTTGTGTCGAATACTAGTTCGCCAGAGTGTACCGAGACATCCATATCTTTCGATTACTAATATCTGCCGCTAAATAAATGTCCGGTCCATATTCAAACCGCGGATAGACAAGGTTACCTCGAGGTAAAATTTGACATTTGCCACATACAAACATGTGTAAAATTTTAATTCGAAATAATCTAATATATCCGCGGTTCTAATATACTGGGAACAGACATAAGAGAACAAATGCGCCAACATGTTAGGTATAATTTAATGTTATCTTCATCTATGAGTCAGATGATAAAATAAACTATAGTAAACTTATCAAATTCCGTGACTCGCTCAATCCCGTACTCTAGAACTCGCTTGGCACCTTGCAGGTGGAATGTGGGACCTAAAACACACCCTTTATTTATTTTTATTTGCTTTAGTTTATTTAAAAGTCTAAGGTCGTATTTCAGTTCCTAGATTCTATTAGCAGGGTTCATAGAAATGGCGGATAGTCGTGGAATTTGGTAAGTTTACCCTACATTAATGGCGTATCTGATCTACATATTTTACGGACACTGACCTTTGAACAGCACTTAGCACAAATTGAATGAGCTTGTTTAATTAAGCTTAGTGAGAATACATTAGTAAGGAGCGTCAGTAAATTCATTAGACAATAAAAATTGCCAATGACCCCCGTTATTTAGTTCTAATAATATCTAATACTATATTTAGTAGAGTTAGTATTAGATATTATTGATACTATATTTAGTAACAATAATATCTATATATACTAACTCGTTTCCTGCTATTTGTTCCAGTTGCGGGATGATAAAAAATAAACTTTAAACATTTCAATATGAACGGAAGCAAGCAGACAGAAACCAGCCTATAGGAATACAAAAGCTTTATTTCAGGTAACGAGGCCCATATAATTATTGGATATTCATCCTCATGTTAATCGAAAGACGTTCATAGCTGAACATAAACATCGGCCCCAAGAACCGCCAAAAGTAATTAATGTAATAATATAGTACTATTATTTAAACGTAAGACAGCGATCAGGGGGCCTGGACAAGATGCACTACGCTAACTTAACTATTTTCGAAAACTGCCAAAATGTATGGAAATCGACAGCTCGACAGCTCGACAGAAATCGACAGCTTGCGCGTCAAGCTTTTAAAAGACCTTGTTATTTTAATCAAAAGCTATACATTAGCCATGCGTTCATTACTTACCCAGTGATGAGGTTGCAATTTTGACAGTAGTTTTGTGTAAAAAACTGCCTTTTACCTTAGCAGAGCAGAATATGAAACTGCCGCTGAACGACTAAACCCTTCGCTATAAAATCGGGTCATCAACCTACAGTGACTATTAAGGAGACGATTCTAACGGAACCCTACTTATGAGGCTATGTTATAGCTGATAAGAAAAGGTCGAGCCGTTGACTGATAACAACTGGCGGCGGACACGGAAACGTCCAGATAGCACGCTTAATGTATTCTTAATCTAGGATAATCGATGTAATGGACAGCTTAAACAGCGATGCTTTTAAGTATAAAACATTTTCATTACATATTTCTTATTTACGCTTAATCGTGAGGAGGATTGGAGGTATTCTTATGTTTCCTTGACTGGGGTATTTTGTATTTATTATTTACATAGCTTAACGAATTCTTGTAAAAGAAATACCACTCCTGTTTATTATAGTTTAGTGTAGTGTAGTAAATTTGTACAAAATAAATAAATATTTCAAGCACTAGATGCAACATTTTATTTCTTGATGCAAAACATGCCAAAACAAAAAACTTCAATCTTTTTGGTGATGAAAATTACGCAACTTATTTGAGTTCGCATCAGCTGTGTAGGTAGGTATTAATAAATAACAGATGCGTCGGCAATATTTCAAGACGAGATAATCGTATAAGTTAATAGTAGAAACGATCGAAATTCACGAAACACGATTGTACGCTTTACAAAGTATAAAAAAACAACCTAAAAGCATATACCTTCTCCGATCCGTCGCGGGTAAAAATATTAACGAGGATCGCTTACTAACGAGGGCTTTGTTTACAACGTATTCACCTGCACTTAGCGTTTAATAATATTTAAAAACACGAAACAAACAAAGACCAGCAGGCGTTATATGAAGGATTTCGTGTTTTAATTGATTCTTGTAGCCTAATCATAACCAATTAGCCACATGCAAAGTTTAAGTAGGCCATACACTGCCTCGGGTGCTACATTAAATACATACCAGCACACGTTTAAAGCCAATATTATCCACGAAACAGCCATACAAATTCCTGCAAATAATCAACCAGAGCGAACCACGTTTACCATTATTTCTGACGCCGCGGATAGCCTAGTTGTTAGTGACCCTGTCTATGGGCAAATATTTGTGTTATGAGCGCGAGTATTTGTTTCTGAGTCATGGATGTTTTCTCTATATAATTTATATCGTTGCCTAGTACCCATAGTACAAGCCTAAAGTTTAGTTTGGGACTAGGTCAACTTGTGTGAGATTGTCCCCCGATATTTATTTATTTCTTCACAAGCTCCAGTTAATTGTTAATTAATAGAATCTTCGCTAAGACTAAAACTAAATCGGAACGATATCCAATTAAAATCCGTCCAGCTTTATCACAGCCAAATCATCGTCATCATCACCACCATAATTTCAGCCGAAAAACGTCCACCGCTAGATATAGGCCTTCCCCAAGAATTTCCGCGATGGTCAAATTAATGCTACATCAGTCAGTAAGTATTGCTATTGGTAGTAAAAACATGTAATACAGAATATATTACCCGCAGGTTTACAGTTTCCCTAGCATTACTTATTATAAAAAAATAACACGTGACATAACGTAACATTCCAGGAATAAAAAACAAATGGTAACCAGAGTTGAACGATTTGTGCATTCAATACGAAATACTGAGAAATCTTATTACGAGGCAAAACGAACACCGCAAATTGTTTTACGTTCCCACGATGCCAGATAAGCTGCATCAGAGTAATTTGCTTGTCTATTAGATTAGACACACATTACATCTGCTGGAATAAGGAATTCATTTTGAACTTAACTAGGAAGCAGTCACACGATTTTGAATAAGTAGGAAGTTAGTGGAAATAAAATGAACACGAATCAAACGGTTTTATGAGGTAAGTATATAGCGGAGCGTCGTTAACCTCGCAAAAAGAACAAGAAAGAAAAGTACGATATCCATCAGTAAGAAATTCCGAAACCTGTAACATACCATTATGTACCATTATGAATTCTGAATAAACATTAGACAGCTACTTGTGGCAATTAACGAGCAAGTCACTATTTGCAGGGACATCATTCCTAATCTGTAGCTGTAGCCACTCGGGCAAAAAAAACTCAACTTGAAAGAATCTTGTCATCCGTTACTCTAAAAATAAAGGGGGCTAGTAAAAAACACCATATCCAATTCATCGTGATTAGTTACAACTCGACCCAGTTCAAATTGTCTCGTAAAACAAAAAAAAAAGAAAACAGTTTCTACTCACAAACGATGACGACAAAATGGAAATAATTCATCCGACACGCATACTTCAACGTAACAAATTACAAAGGGAAGTTAAAGACAAGATTTATGCACGGAAATTCTAGATTATCCATCAAAAAACGTACAGACCAGTAAGCAAAGCTTTACGTTATCTTACTCAGAAAATGTTGCAATACTCATGCATGACAAACAAGTGTAATTTATTTACGGAATGACCAGCAATTCCCAGCACAATATTCTGCAATTGATGTCTGTCGTGTGTTTGGAATCGAAACTGGAAACATATTGCGTTTTTATTCCGTATAGTAACTTTTAACTTTTTGATACATGCCCAATTCATCCAGAATCGCCTTATTGGTGTTCATTTTGTAGCGTAAGGTTCACTACTGACTGTTAGAGAAAAAACTTATGAAGTGATGACACCTCAGCTTCCCTCATTTCCTGAATAAATAAATGCACGAAAATTAGGCAATAGGAATACCGCAGTGTCAGTAACGAACAGTGACAGATGCACAATAGAGAAAGTAGGTTGGCTTCTGATTTACAGTCGCTTTTGTTCATCAAGATGAAAAGTTAACGCGTATTATTAAAACAGCAATTCGAGCTGAAATTTTGCAATCAAAAGAATGATGACAAGATTATAAAACTTGAACTGCGCTTACGCGGAAATGTACTTACTATGATATTAACGAAGTAGAAAGAACCCTTTCATATTACCTGAATATAGTGTTGGCCAATAACCATATAGATGTAATAAAATAAATTACCATTCCAGTAGTCTGTCGGTAACCGGTTTTTATTGGCAAATTACTATCATTTTCGATTTCACACGCCGCATACACCCTCACCGAACACTTTCCACTTTACTACTCAGTCCCACCTTAACAAGATACTGCAAATGATAATGTTAACAGTACTTGCAGTAAAAATAATATTACACAGGAATATATTTCCATCAGAAAACTAGTGCTAGCATTAATCAACACCACTTGGAAAAAGCTAGACACCACCTCAGAATAATTTTAAAGAGAAGAGAAGGGTGGTATTACCATTGTAAAATAATGCGACTTAAAGGAATTGTGGCGGAGACCCACATGCAGAGCACTGTATGCCCGGTGTTTTTATCATCACGTTGGATTGAGATAGTCAGCACGTGACGATTTGTGTTCAATCAAGCTGATCAGCATTTTGGTAGATAAGGGTGCTAGTAACAATTTGTAGAATATATAGGCCCTCTAACCTTTAGATTAGATAGAAATTCACTGCAAAAGTGATTTGATTTATCTCCCTCCTGCAAACAACCTCCCGTAAAGGAATAAATGCATAAATAACTGCCACGTCTGAACCGGCGGGACGAGATCCAGAAAAGTAAAAGACAAAATGTCAGGGCTATATATAATATGAGACAGAACTGTTGAACAATAGTACTTGCAGAAATATAATGCATCGTTTATTTATCGTGAAAAACAATCCTGTTTACTTATAACTTAATTCAAAATATCATGAACTTCTAGAAGAACATTTGGATTAGTATGATACCCGTTATAAAACTAGATGTATTTTAACCTTAAATCTTGTATTGTGTTGTGTCCTTGAGAAATAATGTATATTGTAAAGATGTGTTCACCTGTAATTGGGGTGCATATTAATTTAAGTCAATTTAAAAACAATCCTGTATATTGTACACTGTATAAATAATAGATACTGAAATTATACAAACTTCTTTAGTGAGTTTGTCGCATCACGAAAACTAGTTCTTTTATTCGCGTCGCTTCGCACTTTCCGGAGTTTTAACAATGGCTTTATTCAAGCGCGACAAAACTTGTGCTAATACGGGATTCGCGAACTCGCTTGCACACATGCATAATCAATCACAGAGACACCAGTTTTCAGTCCTATAGTCACGAAACGATTGCAAATGCCAGTTTTGTATTTATAAAATCGAGTAGTCTCCATTGAAAATACAGTAAACGCAGCAGGATATTTCGTGGCACCGTTCGCAACTCCAAATTCGAGAACACATTTAAAATTTAAATTAATTATTTAATACATTTGTAACATCAGCTCTCTATTACACGTCGGTAATGTGGAATGACTCTAGCGCTGCAGATAAGAACGTTATTGCTAAGAAGACAGAAGAAGCGCCGCGATATGTAACAATAATCGTAAAAGGCTATAACACTTGTAATGCTAATTCTTAAAGCTACTTTAGTCTCACATTGGTAGTCAATGAAAATGAAGGTAGTTTATGAACTAATCGGTGATTTTGAGCTGTTTGCCAGTCAATTGAACACTCGAGTGGCGCCCGCGGACCGTGGCGGGCGGAGAAAGTGTCTCGACGCCTTGATGCCGTTTAGAAACTCAGGATGTGACTTGGAACCAATTCCGATATGGCAACTTGCTTTGATAATTACCAAGACCATAGGCATTTAATCGTAGGACGAAAAATATAATTTCACAGGCAGGATTGACAACAGACCGAACATCGATTTCTATACAAAAAAAAAACGATAACAAAAGATTTACCCAAAAAAAACCTGTCCATAGTTGAGGTTCGAACCCGCAGTCTTTGGCGTAGTAGACCAACGCTTTAACCATTAGGCTATTCAGACGGCGGCGGCGGCGGCGGCGAAATTACGAACCATATTACGCGGGCAAATCTTTTTGCGTGAAAATGCGGAGAAAAGTATTTTTTCCAGATATAATAGGATAAGATATATTACTTTGAAATGTTTTCGGAGTTTTCCTTAGGGAAGTTTTATTTATTTATGGTTAATTCCAAAACAAATAGACCAATCGTTATTCAAATGACTTTTGAACGGAGACAGAATGTTTTTATCCATAAAATATAAAGTGACGTGCAGGAAAGTGGTTAAGTCACGGGAAACTGGTATTCAATTAAAATTGGAGAATACCAGCACAAGAATCATCAAGAACAAGAATCAAGAAAGAGAATATGGTTTCAAATAAAAAATATATATAGTGACATTCCAAATAAGTCGCATGAGCTTAATATACAATGGCATTATGGCTACAAAAATAGCCATAGCATGCTACCAAACACGTATGCGTTTCGCGGAGCAACCTTCTACCGTCGCGACCACGCACGGTCATTGCCCATTTACGTAACAGCTTTAGTTACGTATTGTTTACTTTGCGTTTACGTCGTTATTGATCATTGACTGGCAATTTAATTACGAGAATAGGAAAATTTATTTAGACATTTTAAGACGGGTCGAATGAGTATGGTTGCTCTGGCTCTTTTCAATCATTTATGATCTTACCAGGTAGTTAAGTTTTGATATGAAACTAATTCTTTACTTACTGAAAACGCACAGACATTCATAGGATTATATAATCCCTGAGTAATGTAGAGATGAATTAAGAAGCAATCCAACAATCAATTTATAAATAAACCTTTTTGATCATACAGTATTCGAATCATCCATTTATTATCCTAAAATAAACAACGAGCCAAGTACCGAGAATTATACCAGGAACTCCGGTTGTTTCTATAACAAGTATAAGAAACAGACATCTTATGTAAACATTACGTTTCCTTGCGTTTTATTACGCTCATGAGCCGACAGGAATTTATTTCGGAATGTTTTTTACAAGAGAATAGGACTTGATTCGGGGCTTGTAAGGGTTAAACGGACAAGCGCTACCCGCAGTACCCAAGAACAAACGAAGAAATTATTTTAAAAAAAACATACTACCTACTGTATTTGTCTTGAACTCTCAAAAGTTCTAACGTCTTGTTACACTCGTATGCAATCAAGACGCTTATTAACAATAACAAACTTCAAGCAACCATTTTTTGTGTAAGTCGTTGCAAATACAGACGCTTATTTTCTCAGATCCTTCAGAATTCACGTAGAGGTTAAAAAACAGAGAACATTGGAGGACGCAACCACCTTCCGTTGACTTCAACCATCCGGTCAGAATTGAAAGAAAGTTTGTTAAGACTTGTGCGTAAGCGGGGATTCTTACAGAAGCATTTTATTTTTCTATATTCCAGGAGTAATGTTTTCAATCCATGAAGATAACACGCTCCATTACTTAACTTAACCTTGGGATAAAAACGTAGATTAAGGGCCTGTTTCACAATCGACCAGTAAATTCATCTGTCAGTTAATCATAGCCCACTCCTTGTCTATTTTTAAGTGTAAGAAAGGGAAAGGGCTACATTTATTTGATAAATATGCTTTACTTGACCATTGTGAAACAGGCGGTAAGTAAAATGGAATTGCAACGCAATTCGGGCAAAGCTAGTAATAGTTAATTCCAATTTGAAAAATAAACACAATGTAGTACGCAACAGCGTGTGTGTGAGTGATAGCATACAACAAGCAGGAAAGTCGTTTTCCGGCCGTAACAATAATACCCGTTTGTTTACACAGATTGACTGAACGTTAATTCGACGTGCTCTGGAATTTTAAACAGCATTATGACATCGGAGGTATAATCCCAGTGTAAACAAGGAGCTCTTTGGATTTATCTGTGACCCTTTTGTGACTGAACAATTATTTTCATTTCAGTAAAGGTGCTTTTCCACCTGTCACATTCGTGTCAGCTCATGATATGGCTAAAGTCTACAAAACAAATTATATTAAGGCCGTAAATTTACTGTATCTGCCTAAATAAAGTAGGTACGTGTATTACAGTGCAATACTCTTAAAAGTTCTTTGGAAAATGCTCTATCATTAAACAAAACAGGTTGTCACTTTATTACACATAATATTCGTTACCCAAATACCAATCCATCATCTATTGTATCAACTGTAAGGTTCATTCTTCAACAGAGTTTGACAGTTGAGTTGAAAAACCGATAGGCTACTAAGTTTTCTACGTCGTTGTACCCAAGGGCCTATTTGTCAAATATAAATCCCTCTTGGCACTTTGACAAGTTCCTTATCTCACAGATCCAACTGACTTTCGGGTTGGGATTTCTTTGACAGTGTCCCCGTTGGATTTATCGCTTCTATCACTAGTTCTGGCAGATCGCGCGATATTGCTTTGTACTTTTAAACAACTGTCTCCGAAGGTAAAGTTTTAGTCTAACGCACAACGCTGCGGTTAGCGTTATGCGGTGTCGGCAAGTTAATTGCATGAAAACGTCTTGATGGTCCGTTGTTCCGTCGACGTTTGCATTAGCGGTGAGGGGCAAAGAGACGCTTCGTTGGAACCGCTTACTATTAATAATACAAACAATGCATTAGAACAGGGCAGATAAACTTCCAAACTGAAGGGAACAAACTAAAGTGAATCGGATTACCTTATCGTTATCACATCTCGTTGGCGCAGCTTTGTATATTGACACATAGCAAGCGTTTGATGTAACAGTTCGAAGGTTACAAACGATACGAAAATGAACACATTTTTACTTCAGAGTCAACCAGTTTAGAAACTGGTCTAGGAATTCAAGTTACGTCTACGTATAGGTAGAGTAAAAAACAAAATGTGTCACTTGGTAGCAGAATGTCGATTTGGGCGGTGTCGCTTGAATCCCTCGTTATGCTCAGAATTTTACTTTAAGAGTCCACTAAATTCCTCGCATCGCTCTATATACCTAGGTAGTTTGAGGAAATACGGCGTCGAAGCGGGTAGCCGTGCTATCCTAGCGTGCGCTCAGGCCGAGTTAAGCTAGTTGATACGGGCAGCAATAGAAAGCTGCTAAGTGAAGAACACCAACGGCAGCAGCAAAAACCGCTGTTTAAATGACAATGCGCAATGTCTCCGGATCTTTTTAACCTGTGATACACAACATACTTGAAAAAAATCGGACAAGCAGCACCGGAAATGTTGTTTCCGAACATATAATGCAGCGGGTGACGTGCGTCGCAAAGTGCGCGAATTAAATGCATTGTAAAAACTCGAAACACGCTTTACAAACATACACGTAAACATGCTAAACAAAACACCTATGCAATATATCCATATTATTGATTTTCATCGTTGACTAAAATGAAACAAACATGCATTCTGTAGTTCCATGTGCTTTTATAGAACCAAAAATGTACGTGTGCTACTATAGCAACAAAAACTAGCATTAGAAACAAAAAAAAATCTTACGTACCTAAGGTTAGTACGCCACTTAATGTTTCATCACATTTCAGACGTCACGTAGTAAGAAAATTGCCGCAAATAATAGCTAGAGCGTTTGCCATTGTGACATAGACAATTTACAAAGCCGTGACTGGAACACAGCGATGATGGGAGGTTACGAAATAATTAAATAATAGGCTTATAGACAAAAGCTTCATTCAATTCAATAAAACCGAACAAGACCTCCACATCTGTGAAATGAAACGGAGTGTAGGCAAGAAATGGAGACATTTACTGTTTTAATAACAAATTTATAGTTCTCCCCCCATATCTGCTTGTGATTCTGTAAGTATTAGTCGTTTGTTTTGTTTTTGTGACAAACTTTTTAATATTACATTGTCACTGAATCACCATTGCGTAAGCTAGTAAAAAGGACATTGACAAATGACAGGATGTCTCTTTTTTCGCTAGTCTAGGTCACGGTCTTACATACAGGTCTTGCAACTGGGCAAATTTTCAATGGGACGATGTGACTCCACTATTGAGGTAAAATCCAGGTGGCGCTGCGATCGAGCGATGCAAAACATAACCTATATTTCTAGATTTTTGAAATCCCATCGCGAGTGACATACTCGTACGATACGTTGGTTTTGTGTACATTTAGGGTTCAATGCGCGTGTTTCACGCATGCGCAACTATAGTCATCTTTGTCGCACCGGTATCCCTCGATCGCAGCGACGCTAGCGGCCTGGAACGTTAAGAGGCCCACGTTGAAATCCAGAGTTGCAAGACCTGTATGTGAGACCGTGGTCTAGGTGATAAGATAATATTTTTTGTGCCATAAATTGGTTGATCTCGCCTCTATAGTCTCCTCAAACCGATGAACCCAATGACTCGAAACATTAAATGGTTAACATTTTAACAACCATGCTATCCCTTTCACACCTTCACGTCTTAAGAGGCCCATACATGGGGCGATTTCTGGTTTCGATCGATCGTCGAAAAAATAGTACGATCTATTTTTCGATGTGAAATTGGATGTGATAATGCCACACAAATACAATCCGTCGTTCGATTTTAATATCGTACGACGGATCGTTACGTTAATTGCCCCGTGTATGGGGCCCCTTATGGGGCGTGATTCAAAGCTGTAGTGCGATAAGTCAACTGCAAGAATGAATGTCGGTAAAATAATAAACGTTATATAACGATTTAATAAACATTATGTTTTGATACGAGGCGGCCACATCTACAATAATATTGCGCAATATTGACAATAGCACAACTATTTGAACTTGTTAACTGTGCATCCATTAGACGGTAGGTTTTGCTGTCAGTTTTGCCACAGTCACTGCTGTAACTATAAAACTGTCATTGCTGACATGTCTTGAGATGACCATCTCAGCCAAGGTTTGTTAATATATTCGGCCGCAAGTGTCCCAGAAATATATTATTAACACAAGATGCTATGCTTGTGCCCGTAAATGAGAATGTGACTACTATATATACATCAGTAGCAGACCAGCCCAAGTGTACGGGTAGCCGGAATAACCTGAGATCTTTTACTGTTAGAAATTAACAAAACCACATACTCGTAGTATTGGCTACGTGAATCACGCTGTGTGAGTCACCGAAGAACGTCATGAACTGTTTAGTCTTCTGGTCCCATTCATCGGAAATACTGAATAATTGACTAGTAGTATAGTGTATTTTTAGAGTATTGACGCATAGCAATCACTTGAATTATATACAGTTTCGGACATGCTTTTAATTTTTAATAGCAAACAAACACATTTATTATGTTTAATTATGTGCTAGTTTTCTTTATATAATCGAATTTTAATAGAAACAATGTAGTAATTATACAACACTACCTATGTACGCGTCGAGTTGAGAATGATCTAAGTTGATTAAATAAAATAAAATCACACAAACATGATAATATTTTTTTAGAAATACAGTGGCACTTACATCTCCAACTTTAAAAGGATTTATAGTATAGATTTACAAATGGTACGCAATGAATAATGCTTTTAATAGCATTACTGAACACTATACCTACGAGTACGTCCTGTACGACACGCTTGTATGTGTGAGTGAACATTGTCTGAGGGACATTGGATTGCATTGAATTACTATGTTCTAGCACAAATACAGTTACAACTTGTGCTAAATTTATAAACAAGATTTTTCTCAATATTTCTTGAACTAAAGTTAATCAAATACATTCTGCTCATCAAGATAACTCAGCAAACATTGGACGGTATGTTTTAAATACGTAAACTTTAAATCACAAATCGTAAATTATGAATGACAGGTTAACCATTATCGCGTATTTCTGTTTGTTGTTCCGTCAAGGGCGGGGCGAGACGTGCCTTCTGTGAACATTTGCAGATGACAATCTGCATTCATTTAAGTTGAAATGATAATGCCATATAATATTTAATATTTATGTTTGAGAACACGAAGAGATAAGATCTACAAGACGATATTATTTAAGATGTATTTATTCCGTTCTAGCATTTTGGACATTTCGTATGACATGACATTTCGAATTAAAGTGACCTAAGTAATTCCAAAATGTTTAGATTTTGAATTAGGTCTCTATAATTATCATTTTATGACACGAAGTAGAAAACTTAATATTTTGTATTAGGTCACTTTAATTCTAAAGGTGCGATTTCTTACAAAGGCTATGGATAGGGGAACATCTCGTGACTGCCTACACAGCTTCTCGACATGTATTTTTTTGTGATAATCTTATAAAAAACTACAGAATAACCTTACACAGACATCTACATACAGCAACACACACACAGGGGTGTCCCGCGATTTATCGCATAAACGAATAAGGGTGAAACTACGTGTGATTTTATCACGGAAAAAAATAGAAATAAAAATTAAATATATTTTTTTTTATTTTGTATGGGGTTTACAATAGAAGAAAGAAGAAGAAGAAAAACATTTATTCGTGACCAATATCAGCAAAGGACAGAAAAATACACACAGTAGGAATGTAGTCACGAAATGGTCCCAACTCAGCGTAATGCCGGCATTAAAGTCGGCGCTGGTCTTCCGTTGGAACCATCAGGTGAAACCACGGAAGGTTACACACACATAATTTTGACAGATACATAAAACATAAATTACAAAACAAGAAGGAGGAAAACGAAACAATAAGAAAGGGAAACGAACATAAAAAAAATAAAAATCACACGCTACCTTTCATGCCCCTTTCAATAATAATTATGGTAAACTATGCATAATTTTAAAAAAATCATTTTTTTTTCTTTCCGTGATAAAATCACATGTAGTTTCACCCTATTCGTTTGTGCACTTTATCGCGGGACACCCTGTATACTCGTGTCTATAGTTGACTAAGTATACATAAGACTATAAAAAGCGAGCGTAAATAGACCTTCAATTGCCAATTAACTTGTTTTATAGGGCAATAAAGTGCAGTTTTGAGTGCACGAACGGGAAATTGTGGATTTAATACCGAATGCAGTTTCCGAGTAAAGTTAGTGCTTCAGCTCTCACAGTGGAATAATGTTCATGTTCTGTTTATAACACTGAAACATAAAGCGAAATCGCTTTTAGAATGTTTGAAGTAGGTAACCAGCTTATATGGGTATTACATACCTAAGACAGAACCGTGTCACAGTGGCGTTATAATATAAATCAATTCGCTATCCTATCAACCCATCAGTGGCTGATGCCACATAATAGTACAGTTAGCGTTACGTGAATCTACTTATCTAAAGGAGATCCTTTGTTTTTCTTTCTCTAATTGGTTCAACCATACAAGTAATATGGCTGTTGAAATTATATCGAATTATGAATTGGGTGTAAATATAACCAATATTAATATTCAAGACAAGCTTAACAGCAAGTAAAACTTATTTCAGGCAAATAAGATTCGGATTTGAAGACACCTTTAGGTTTTAGTTAAAAAGTAACATAAACGGATGTATGTATATCTGAAATATATATTCATTACTAGTGGACCCGGCAGACGTCCTGCCCGATCGCAGAGCCACCTACCGGGTCCAATTGTAAATATAAACCACCCCTGTATCAAAGCGAACAAAACTAAAAAATAATTATTCAAATCGGTCAAGCCGTTTTTGAGTTTTAGCGAGACTAACGAACAGCAATTCATTTTTATATATATATAGATATCAAAATGAATTGCTGTGTGTAGATAGTTTATTACTAGAATCAGAAAAAAACGCCAATAAAATGCAGGAGAGTAGGCTGCGATTGTATGACCGCGTACAGAGGAGGCCGCCTGACTACGTTGGAAACTTAGCACATCTGTCCATCTCTGGTCATAGATCCAGAGGGAAACCCAAAACAAGATGGAAAGATGTAGTGCTGAAGGGCATGATAGGGCGAAGTGGAGAAGTAAAATAAAGAGAGCTGATCCCACCACCATGTGGAATTAAGAATAGAGAGAGAGAGAGTATATTAGAATCAGAACGACCTTTCTCGGAAGACTTACTTGAACTTGACTAGGTGTGTATACGTACAGTCAGCTGCAGAGAAACGTAACCCCCCCTGCATAGAAGTTACCTAGCAGGGGTGGCTACTTTTCTCTGCAGCTGACCGTACGACACGACAGTATAACTAATATGGCCGTCTGAGTACTAATATGATTGAATAGAAGTGTTAAATCTGTTATTGTATTGCGACACGTCATGGCCGTGGAAGATTTTAAAACGTTTGTACCTACCTATAAAGATTTAAAAATGTCAGTAATGTTAGCGTACTACTACTTATTTGAAGCTAGCTTTTGCCCGCGACTCCGTCCGCGTAAAATTCGCTTTTTCCTCTAGATCTATCTTATGAGTCAATCCAGGTTAAGGACTATCTGTATGCCAAATTTAATCGAAATACGATCAGCCTTATGGGCGAGATTGAGACACAAACAACCATACAAACTTTCACATTTATAACATTCATTACTAGCGACCCGCCCTCGCTTCGCTTCGGTTTCATAAGTTAAAATATAGCCTATAGCGACCCGCCCTCGCTTTGCTCCTGGTTCTATTATATACATAAACTTTACGTGAAGAATTATCTAACTGATTGTGAAAACCGCATCTAAATCCGTTGCGTAGTTTTAAAGATCTAAGCATACATAGGGACAGACAGACGCGGAGGGCGACTTCATTTTATACTATGTATTGAAGTAGGGTTAGATAGGATCCTTGAGTGAATCAAATCTTATGTAAGTAAAATTAAATAGTGCAGTCATAGATTGAAAAAACTATACGTATTATACCTACTCTACCGCTAGTACTTCAGTCTTCACGGTAATCCAATGCTGGCTCTAGACCTTTTTTTTCTCGATCTTGGCCTAACCCATAAAACCGCAGATCAAATGTATCGAAAACCGTCGATACGCTCGCACGACACAATGGAGAGTTGAAGAAAGTTCACGGATTACGTCGCCGGAGACCCGTGAGTGCTCATTGAAGAAATCGATTATATAATTGCCTTATCATTCCTTTTAATAAACATTTCGTAATCAAGAGTTCTCTTATACTTATTAAATAGTTTGCTTATCAAATACCTAGTCCCCTTCGCTTAATTACCTATCTAATATCTACCTCTGTGAAGGACCGGAATGGTTACCGGATAAATTTCCGGGTGTTTCAACCGGCGTCATTACCGTTTTCAATATATTGACGAAATCAATGACACCTACCAGCAACTTCTGATGTAAACAGAAGCAGAACCGGGGGTAGTTTCTATTAGCATCAGAAGTTGCTGGTAGGTGTCATTGATTTCGTCTTTATATTGAAAACGGTAATGACGGCAGTTGAAACGTCCGGAAATTAACCAACGCCCTAAATTCAAATCCCTTTCAGGTGTCATTGGAGACTAATGCCCTTACTAATAAACGTTGAGTAACCGCTGAGTAGTTATACCATGCTTTGTCCTTATCTGTCATTGTGACATTTGAATTCGACAGATAAGGACAAAGCATGGTATAACTACTCAGCGCTTACTCAACGTTTATTAGTAAGGGCATAAATCGAGAGAAAAGGATGTAACATACAGGAGCATCTTTCGCGTGTAATGAGCATTTGGCGTCGAATATTAGAGTGGTGTGGACGTTGAGCCGAGCGTACAAAGCTTACAAATTATTTAAATTATTGCTCGTTTACAATACAAATGCTCGAATAAGAATGCTCTCAGTCTGAACTTCGAACTTCGATTCGATTTCAGAGTTAAATATCGATAGAGCTATGAACATGAAGTAATAGTATTTCTTTATCTGTGCAAAGATAAATAAAAGATACGACATACGGTCTATAAGTTACTGACGGTTCTCCGATATCTTAGTTAAGATAAGAATTATGAAGGCAGATACAATTGTTAAAATGCCATATACAATAGATAGCATCGAAATAGCTGTACTTAGTTTATTCGGCGAGATAGACAGGAAAATGGCATAACGACATTATACAACGATATAACCGCGATGTCGTGGTTCTCTCTTAATTACTCTATGGAATGCAGGATTTAGGCTACTACCTAATTATCGGTGTTTTTGAGAAATCTACTCTTTAGAGTGAGAAACAAGATAAAGCTAACACCAGACACCGAATAAAATTAATCACGTCGCCTCTTGCTCCTTTTATCCACAAATTAATGCTATACTCGTATTTTACACTGGCATTTTCCCGTGACTTCGTCCGCGTAGAAGTCGTTTATCGCTGCTCCCTCGGGAACTGTCAATTTTTTCGGGATAAAAAGTAGCCTATCGTCGGTGAAACTGCAATACAGCGTAACTACCCAATTTAATAGGTTGTAAAATGCACCTTACTGACTTACTTTGTCCATTTGACTTACTTTGTGCATTTTGCCCTTTCTAGAATTTGTAAGATACGCGGTATTGCAGTTTCACCGACGCTATGTGCTATTCCAGACTATAATCTATCTCTGTGCCAAATTTCATCCAGATCCGTTCAGCCCTGCTGGCGTGATTGAGTAACGAACATCCATCCATCCAAACATTCACATTTAAAATAGATTTACTTATAAATCAAACTTTTTAGAAATCCGAGTTAAAAGCTTTCATTTGATACCAATTAATGTACAAATGTATGTCAAATCCACCATGTTGAATTTAATATGACGTCATAATAGCCATGACACGCGGATCACTAAGACAAAGCACACACACATATCAAAATATAATGGATAGTCTAGCTAGAAGCCATGAAGGAGCAGATTAACTGAACACACTCATACATACCTACTAACAAACATAGACTGCTAAAATCCTACCCCTCCTTTTTCGTCGTAGTCGGATAAAATTGGGCGCAGCAGCGGGAAACGATATCAACGTACAAAGCCGCAGTCGTTCTCTAGTTACAAAGTAATAGCTTCTTTACAAGGGCCAAATGTGATGATTGTCCGTTTACAATAGGGCGCGTCCGTGCGACATCCGACCTCGTTTGGCCCTAAACTAAAATGTCTTTGTCAACGTTAGTATACGAAATTAAATTACTGTTTATAAATGAAATATAATGTAAATAGTAACAAGTCGTAAGAATATCATATACTATGGAGTTATTAGCCACGCAAATGCGATGTTATAAGTTTAACGCGTATATCTGTCTGTGGCATCGTAGCTCCTAAACGGATGGACCGATTTTGATATACTTTTTTTTGTTAGAAAGGTGATCACGCTCGAGTGTTCTTAGCTAGATTTGATTTAAATTTGTTAAGTCAGAGTTATGATATGAGCTCTGAAAGATATGGGTCCCAATTTTGTCGGGGGTGTAATCTATTTAATTAATAATTTCAATGCTTCATGCTCTTCTCTTTAGACCTGAACCACACCTACCAGCACCGATTCGCATTTTGTCTATAGATAATAGCTACTTAGTATTAAGATGCGTACGCGTCAATTCACCTTTCGCATGCGTACGCATCTTCATACAAAACAGTCATTTTCTACACATACATTCAGTCAACAAAGTATCGGGAATGGATGATTTGTTTATGGTTCCAAATTCAAATTTTTGTTTTTTTTGTTGTTGTTAGATTGGCACAACTGTTTTCTATTTTGGCGCGGAGTTTGAGTTGCATCTGTTATTTATATTAAATACAGTGCTGTTTTTAGTTATATCATATCTAGTGTGTATTGCGAATTTCATAATGGACAAAAACATTGAACAAAGAGTTTGTCTTAAATTTTGCATCGCCAATGGAATTTCGTGTTCGGAGTCACTGAAAATGTTACAGAAGGCTTACGGTGATTCGACTTTATCAAAAACACGTGTTTATGAGTGGTACAAAGCGTTCAAAAGCGGTCGAGATGTGATGGAAGATTTGCCTCGCTCTGGTAGGCCATCAACGTCTGCAACTGAAGTTAACATCGCAAAAGTGAAGGAAATAGTGACTGAAAATCCTCATTCAACTTTGAGAGAGATAGCCGCCGAACTTTCTGTATCTCACGAGTCGATCCGTACTATTTTAACTAATCATTTGGGTATGAAACATGTTACCGCTCGGCTAGTCCCAAAAGACCTGAATTTTCTTCAAAAACTCAATCGCATGAGAGTCGCTGAGGACATGCTAGAACGAGTCAATTCCGACCCAACATTCATGAAACGCATTGTTACTGGTGACGAGACGTGGGTTTACGAGTTTGACATGCAAACTAGTCAACAAGCTTCGGAGTGGCGCCTTCCAACTGAACCGAAACCGAAGAAACCACGCCAAAGTCGATCAAAAGTCAAAGTCATGTTGACTGTTTTCTTTGACTATCGCGGTGTTGTGCACTCGGAATTCTTGCCGGAAGGTCAAACGGTAAATAAAGAATATTATTTGAGCGTTATGCGGCATTTAAGAGAGCAAATTCGACGAAAAAGGCCAGATTTGTGGAATGAAAATTCTTGGATTTTGCACCACGATAATGCGCCTTCGCACAAGGCCATCATTGTGAAAGAATTTTTGACCAAACACTCAACAAATACCATCGAGCAACCACCATATTCACCAGATATGGCTCCTGCCGACTTCTTTCTTTTTCCTAAACTCAAATTACCACTTCGTGGCACCCGTTTTCAATCGGTAGAAGACATAAAGGAGAATTCGCGCCGAGAACTGAATTCAATTCCGGAAACAGCGTTTAAAAAATGTTTTGATGATTGGATTATTCGTTGGCGTAAGTGTATCGTTTCTGAAGGAGCATACATTGAAGGTGATAAAATAAATTTGGATGATTAACAAACAGTTTGTGTATTATTGATCTTTTCCCGGTACTTTCTTGACAGAGTAGTAGACAAAATGAGAATCGGTGCTGATGTGTGTGTTTCAGGCCCTAATCGACCGTACGAAGTGCACGTCCGTGGTGCGCGTCAGTCTGTGTGCGTCCGTATACGTTTGTATGTTTGTTAGACAGTAACTTGAGTATCATTGGTCCTATCTTTATGTCATTTGGTAGAAGAGTAGTTGAGACAAATACATTTCTCAAGTTCGAACACGGGCAGGATCGGCCCCGGGGTTACGGAGTTAGAAGGGAATTCGTGGGGTCTCTGTTCGGCCGATCCACTAGTTTAATCAATTTGGGCAATTACTACAATATATCCGATTAGTGACAGCAAAACTAAATCTTACTACCTACCTGTAAAGTTAACACTTACAGCTTAATTCTAAATCGTGCGACATTAACAAATACCTTAACCTAATTCCTCTTTTGTTAAACGTCCGTCTGAACGGTAAGTAGGTAAAAGGCGTTATAGATGAGGTCGTCGACCAGCCCACGAACAGCTTAGGGGATCGATCTGTCAGTCACGAGTAACTTGCTAACGGTACTATCGAGATACGAGGCCGAGGCCGTCGCAAAATTGCTTTTGGAACACACCTGGTTAATTCCCCGAGCTCGTATTCCATGCCATTGTGCAGATGCTTATAGAACTCTGTTCCTAGGAATATAAGTGAAGTTGTTCCCACACACGCGCCAGCGCCATACAAGTTCGGAGAACGAGTAGAGCCGTTCCATTTTCGAATAATAAGTGAAGAAAGAAAGAAAGAAAGAAAGACATTTATTCACTACACAGAAGACACAAATATACAAAGATAAAATAAAGCAAAAAACAGGAAAAAAAAAAAAAAACGCGGTGTGTCCTCGTGACAGTGAAACGGACACTGGCTCAGCATTATGCTGAGGTGTCAGACACCTACAGCGCTGATTTTCAGCCAGCACCGTCAGTGACTCACGGAACGCCGTACAACCATAATATATAAGTGTAAACTACTTATATAATATTATCGACAAAAAAAAGAAAAAAATAAATAAAATAAAAATAAAAATGCATTCATAAATACTGATATACAGCCATGATATAAAAAAGAGTAAAATAAAAGGCCAAAATAAAAAGGTCATTTCAAAAAATAAGTGAAGTAATCTTGTTCATACCCGGCCAGTTTCAACGATACATTAGTTATTATTATATGCAGACTACACGATATGACTATTAACGTTAATAAGCACGTTTATTAATTTACTGTTGGAAAGTTACAATAACCGATAGCGACCTTAAGTAGCAAATACTAGTTAGTTAAACTTGAGAATAATTCCGATGTAGGTACGCAATTGAACAAGGACTACGATGAACATCTATGAATAGGGTTAGCAAACAACTGTTGATTATTTCGAAAATTGTCGCACATCGACAATCGAATTTAGATGCTGTCATTCCAGAGCGATGTATCACACAATCGAGCTCCGGATGAGTCGAGGCCCTCTTGATCGGCGTGAGTCAATCGCCCGCTCGTCACCCTCCACCGGCCGCGACCTTGTGGTCACCCTCGGCGCGGGCGCACCAGCAGACAAGCGACAGGCGTCAGCGGGGAATATAAAAAAAAACGCACTTATCCACGCGAAAATGGTTCATTCGGTATTATTCATTTATACGAGGATGAGTGGTGACGGTAACTCCCTGTACACACGGCAAGTTATTTACACTGAGGCATGAAATAAGTTTCTGTCAAAGATGAACTTTTTTTGCAGTCATCACCTGCTTGTCAAGACCAAAGTTTCGCGTCCATAGTGGTGTATCGTAGAAAAACTCCCATTCTGTCAACTTACTTATTTTGCATCTAAAAGTTTAATCATTAGATACAAAACTTTCAGAAGTAAACTAAGCAATTATCACGGAGATCCCCCCCCTCCCCTATATTGTTGGTGTCTGAACACAAGAAATCCTAATACTTTGACCAACTCTAGGACCTACTTCTCTCAGTTCAGATTCCCACTGCTGCGAAGCGATCCCTAGCACCTAGCAACCGGTGCTTACGAATGTGACTCACAAATACCTAGCTGCACTACTTCGTGCCGGGTTAGACATTAAACAAAGTAAGCTAGTTAAGGCTGCTTAGGGCATCAAGGGGGCACCAAAATCAAGGGCACAGATCAAAGTTGTTACGGCAAATTGACAAACAGACACAGGGGCCTACAAGCAAAAATGCTTAGGGCACCGTGGAGGCTTACGGCCTGGCCACGACTTTGTGCGGCGGCGGGGACGGCGAGCGAATTCTCTCTTTATTGCTTGGTGGAGACGCTCACCGCGCAGCGGTTAGTTGACGTTACACGCAATGTATTAGAAAATTTGCTCGCCGCTCAGCCGGTCGCGCACAGTCGAGGCCAGGCCCTTAATCCGGCACAGGCGCTACTGGAAACAAAACTCTTGGTGTCGACACACCAGACAACCTTTAAACTTTAAAGTAGGTCATCAAATTCGATACTACGGATGCCCCATCTCACTCACGATTAAATCGAGAGAAAGGGATGGAGCTAACGTAACTTTCGATTCGATTTTCAAAGTATGGCCCTGATTCGTGATCAGAGGTTCTAGCAGGGAGTTAGCAGTAGCACATTTTGCTTGCACATATTGTTGGGTTACAATAGCTAATTATAACAAGCAAGCCCCGGGCGCTTTTAATTTGTACGAAACTGTTTGGTTTATGACGAAACATAGAAAGAGCGTTAAATCCGCGGCGCGCCCTGTTGCGCTCTGGAGCCCGGGATGCTCGTGAGCAAGTTAGTAGTGGATTCAGTTTGACGAAACATAGCACGCCCGCCCGTCGCTCTTTTGCGTGGCTAGAATGAATACCAGCACCCGGTCCGCTTACTATGTTTCGTCAAAGTGAATCCTGCTCACTAGCGTCCCGAGCGCAAAAGGCGGTGGCGGATTGAACGCTTGCTATGTTTCGTCAGAAACGGTTTCGTACAGTACAGTAGCTTCAACGCGTCTCGAACGCGTGCCAGCGTTGCGCACGCCTCGCGGCTGCGTTCGGTGTGACATGCTGCGCGGCGCGCGCCTACATCCACCACGCATTTGTAAAAAAATACAACGACTAGTAGCCGCGTCGACGCCGCGCTGACGCGACGCGTTCACCCCGGCCCGGTGTGCCGGTAAACATGGCGGCCATATTTAATACAACTTCGCGTGCCAGCGCGCGCAACGCGCCTGCTTCGCGCACGCCACGCGCCGCGCTGCCCAAGTTGTCTGCGGCGACTGCGGCGCGTCGGGCACGCGTTACTTTTTGGTGTGCCGGGTTCAATTTGCTTTGTTGTATTACAACATGCGCGGGCCCGCGTTCAAAGCGCGACGCGCCTGACACGCGTTTGGTGTGCCGAAAGCTTCAAGGTGGAAATAGACGGCGCGTGCTAGCGCGAGCCAAGCTAGGCTCGTGTTTCAATCTCGTCTAAACGGCTAAACGGATTTCGATAAAATTTGGCACACCGATAGTTCAGGATCAGGACTACCTGAGTGCTACATTTTAGACGAGATTGAAACTGGCTCGGCTCGCGCTATTACGCGCCTTCTAAATCTACCTTTACTGTTAACATGAGCTGCCATAACGTCAACAATATGATTACGATATACCTATGTAGAAGGAAAGTGGGGGGGACAAGACAAAATGGAATAGATGCCCAAGGAAAGTGCTAGCGATACTGGACCAAACGTGGACATCGACATTTGTGAGGCCTCTTTCATTATTATTAAAAAAATACGAATAAGATTTTTTTTATGTTCTTCTGCAACGTGGAAATCTGTGTTAGGCACAAGGCCAATCTTGTGTTGTACGGTACAACTTTACACTCATACAGTTCTTTTTTTTGGTTATGATGAATAAGATGGACTTTAAATCCTCAGTACAAAATGAGATCAGATGACCAGAACGCTTCCTGTGTGTGGAACTCTAACAGCAAAACCGTCGGCACTGAGAGAAGGAGTTCTTGAAACTTCTATCAAGGGGTGAAAATTGAAACTATTCAGTTCAATACAAAGACTGAATATTTTTATATACTACTTTATTACTGAATATGATATCAAGTTATCTATGCATTCTGTATCTAAGTAGGTACCTGGAGAGCTATCAGAAATTACCCGTGTCATTGTCTAACTAGTTCACAACAAGAGTGATACACTGAGCAGCATGAAAAATTAAACTGTACTGGGAATAAGGCAAGTAACAATATTTAAACAGCAGTTGCAAAGAGTTCATTGTTTATTTCATATGAATGTAAATTGGCCAAATTGAATATAAATTAAGTGTATCATGTCCTTGTATAATGTATTGCTGTTCAATCATTCAAGATTTCAATTAGTCTATTGCATTGCCTGTAGTCCCAATTAGATTTCTGACTTGCTTTATTCCAATTAGAAAAATATTTTTATGAGATCAACTAGCGACCCCGATGCTTACTTCATATATAATAAAAAATAATAATCCAGCCTATATACGTCCCCCTGCTGGGCACAGGCCTCCACTCACAATGAGAGGGTTTGGGCTATAGTTCCCACGCGGGCCCAGTGCAGATTGGGAACTTCGCACACACTGTCAAATTGCTTTGCAGATGTGTGCAGGTTTCCTCACGATGTTTTCCTTCACCGCTTCATATAAATATTATAAATTAAAGTCCACTAATGTACACACACCAATGTAGTACACCACATACCTACATACTTTATAAAGAATTTGTACTTGTATTTGTAATTTAAACAAATCATAAGATAAAAATGTTTTACAGACTTATTTATTTGTGAGTGACCAAATTACTAAAATGACAGAAAACAGAATTATGCTGTACCAACAGCAATTTATAAAATTAAATGTTTTGATGTTTGTAAATTATTTGAATTTAAAGTGACTGAATAAATGTTTTGAACATGAAATTAAGTACAGTCAACATGAAAAGTAGATACCTACTTTTGTACTTCATATTTGACATTCTTGTTTAACATCACTAACGTGGCTGTGTAGTGACAAGGTACAAAAGTGTGTATCTACTTTTGATGGTGACTGTACCTAGAATTGGTAGAACATCTAGAAAATATTCCATTTCTACAATCTTATCACTGGTGTCAATATTGTTCATGCAGATAACACCCATTTTAGTTAATTGCAGTGGAGTCAACAAAGTATTTAAGTATTGTTCTTTAAACAAATTACCCTTAGCATTGCCACCATATATAATGGGCATTGTTGATGAGATAGCATAGTTGGTTGACCACCATAAGCCGAACACAAACAACAAAATCACATTTTTATGTATGTTAAGTGTCAGGGCTTCCTTAGTCCACGTTTTATTTTCCTTTTGTGTAAAACAATAAATAAATATGTTAATTTATTAACAGTTATTATAATCATTCTTTACATCATCATATTATTACAAACAGCCAACAATCTTCTAGATTTATAATTGCAATATCATCAAGAAAACATCCCTAACAATATGATCCAAGCTAAACACTTAAAACTATTTTTGTTCTTTCTTTAAATAATAAACAAAAGTCCCTAATTTGGTTGCAGAATTAAGAGAAGGAAGGAAAAGTATTAGTAATTTTACAGTTTAATTTCACTGCATGCACAATGCAATTCTTATCAGTTACATAAAGGATTATTTTGTTTGTTTTGGTTCAGAAAAAGGAAAATCACTGAAGAATATTTCTATGATATAAAACAAACACAACATAAACGTTGGTGTTAAAGAGGGGTCACAATGAGCGTCGTTATCTCCAATAAGCAACTAAAATAAATATCAACAAAGCCATATAATGTTTGGAGTGCACGCCACGATATCTCTCCGGCCACGGTTACATTACACAATTGCCTATAAACAGCGAATTGTAGCGCATACATAGCTCGGCAGACTGCTCGAGCCGAGCCCGCGCCGATTCTCCGTGCAACAATCGTCAATTCCTAACTTAAATCACGCCTTCCAGCGCTTGTAAAACATCCCCCAGCAACCAAACTCACCTGGGAATACAGTTGGAAGGCGTCCTGTCCACTTCCCAGGCAGCAAAAAGCTTCATGGGAACAGGTTTCGACACATTAGTCATCTTGTCAGATTTATTTTTCTCCGTCATCTTAAATTCTGAACCACACAACAAAGTAAAACTTTTCACAGCACTGCACTTGTTTAAGTTTTAACTGACATTGTTATTTCTTCACTTAACACAGCACTGGATTCATGGTTTTAATATGTCACTGAAGAAGCGCGTTGCGGCCCTCGACGCAAACACAACAATACTTTCGTTTCAATCAAAGCACGGGACGACGCAGAGAGAGAAACGTCGTCCTGTCTCCGAAGCTAACGAGGGCGTTCGTTCGATACGTTTGACAGCTATCAGAACTGGGTTGCCACCAGTAGATTTTTAAATATTTTTACCCTTATACAGTCGAAAAACGTAAGGTTGTTAGGGTTAACTTCGTGAATATTTAATTTTAGTTTAAATCAATCACAAATTGTTTTCTTGTTTAAAATTGCTATGAATTTATTATCAATCAAATGGACGACAAATTTCAATTTTTGCTGTCAAACGTCTTCTAAATCTAATCTTGGTAAATGTTGGGCTTACCGTGGTACATTTAACTTCTAATTCTTACTAGTAGCTCTTGAATATGTTTTCAAAAATACATAAATAACCATTTCTAAGCTCTTATACTTACTAGTAACAGACGATCGGACATGTACGAAGTGAAGTTGTTCCGAACTACAACCTTGGTACGTGCGTTTGGGCAATAGACGATCGTTCATGTCCGCGCAGAACCATAGCCAAGGTAACAATAATAATAATGTAAGCGAACCGCCGTTCGTCAGGAAGATTAACAGCCGCACTCAGAGATATCAATTAATTTTTAAGTTTCATTAAAGTTGCTGCGTCTTATTATATTGCTATAACAAAGAAAGTGACAACAGCAACTTTAATCAAACTTAAAAGTTAATTGACGTCTCTGAGTGCCGCCGTAAGTCAAATGTCAGACTCGTTAACGTAACGTATATCTTTTTTACCCTTAATAGAGCAGTAACGTGAACAGTGGTAACATTAATTTTGTTCTATATATCATTACTAGATGGCGTTGAAGAGGGTGCGTTCAAGATAAATGATAACAAAGAGAATAAAGGTTTGAAATATTGAACTGCTTTCGTAAATTACATTCACTACCCTGGTATGGTAGTATGATATTGATATGATTAGAAAGCGGTGGGGTAATTATGATCGTTTATACTTATGCCATCCATCAGAATACAGAGACGCCTTTTTACCCGAGCGAAGCAAAAAAGAAGGGTAATTATTCTAACATCTATGTACTATTTACGTATGCGACTAAAAATCGGATGTGCCACCAAAACCATTTAACCCAATTTTAATAAATATTTTATGATTTTATAATTTGTCAGAAATATGCGAGTGTCATAGGCTATATATAAAATGTAAGGGTGCGTCATACCAGTCATTTGTCGGGCTTTCGTTTGCAACTTTTTCATAATTAAGGGTTGTTTGCAAGTATCGGAGTATGATTAAACACATGATTTCACATAAACTTTATTCAATAGTAAAACTAAAAAAAAAAACATTTTATAAAAATTAAGTGACAAAATTAACAAATGAAGAACTTGTTGCTTTTTGTATGCTTCAGTATTATTTGCTTAGATTTCTAATTCTAATGGAATGAATCATATACTTAAATATAAAATAAAACTAGTTAAAAATCAATTTAGACTAGAGAAGTTAAAATAACAACATTGAAAAGTTTGTATAAAATTGTAAAATGTATAATATGAACAAAAACATAAAGTAAAATACATTGGCCGAAATGGCAGTACACAGACGCGATTACTGCGTATTAAACTCTTATAAAACTTGTGCAAGTCTTGCAAGTCCTGAACATTTATACTTACTGCACATTTCAAAACTAAGTCTTATCTAACTATAGAACAATACCTTAGATTAAATGGCGCTAACTTACATCTAAACCGAAGCCTTATTGGATTTCTTGGATTTCATCGGCGACGAATTGTAGAGTTTGTAGAACAGTTTCAAATTATGCTGGCGCAAAAAATATAAAATATAATATCAATTAAATTGAATAATAAACTAAACAAATTTGTTGAGATTCTTACACAACCTTTCACTTAATATAATTAGATGCACATTCATCTGTATTTCATATTCCCTTTTTACCCGACTTCAATAAAGGAGGAGGTTCTCAATTTGACTGTATGTTGCTTTTTTTACAATATTTTTTTGATTAACTATTTATTCATGTCAAAATTCAAATTAGAATAGTGAGTTATGGATTAGTTAAAGATCTAACAATACCTGCTACATAAACGCATCCAGTTAAATATTACCATCTCTTATACCATAAGAGTGAGACATACAATGCCTACTTTGCACTTGTCGGGTGACGCGCATAATATCGTAAAAAATCAAACTATAACGGATTTTGCACACGAAGCGATGTTGTAACTAGCGCCATCTATCGATTGTTGGTGTCATAGTTTTCACTTGGCGACCTCCGGGGGACAGTCAGGCTGCGCGGAGGGGTGCGCGGCGCGGAAGGCGGGGTGGTTCTCAAGCTCGCGATCGATGCGCAGGATTATGGGAAACGGGCGCAGGTCCACGTGGAATCTGGAATGTTATTAACATTATTTAAAAAATACAGAGTTTTCAAAACAGTTTAATTAAATTAATATTATTAATATGCCACAGGCATTGTCATCCAGACCAGATCTCAATATGTTTACAATTTCTAATCTCTATCTCATTGCAAAGTTAGTTTAAAATAGATCGCATAATTTGTCGAAGAAAGCCTCCCTCGGGCCTCTCCACAATTTCTTCTTACGATTAACGTAATAAACTATCCCAACTTGTACTATAATGTCTATAATCTAAAGAATACAATTTAAACTTAAGAGTTCTTTAAGGGTTACCACTTTGTTTAGAAATAACTTATCATGAAACAGTTTAAAATTGATTGCAAAAGTACAGACAAACAAACAAACACAAACAAGAAAGCAAGCTAATACAGAAAAATGGTATGATAATTCTCACCTTCTCGCATTAAACACCTGAGGCACTAAGCAGCAGTCTGCTAAGGTGATCTCGTCCCCAACACAGTACTTCCCAGCAGACGCAGACATTAGTTTCTCGACAGCCCGGAAACCCCGCGTGATCCAGTGCTGGGCCCACTCCTTCTTCTTCTCTTCGCCCACATAGATAAGCACCATGAGGTTTTGGAGGGGCTGGATACCGGAGGATATTACCTGTAATGGAACGAAGGGCTAAGTGTGAATAAGGGGACCCTACGTTTCGCTCTACTGGTGCTTAGCTGAAATCCCGATATGCCGAGACGTTATTAGACGTCCGAAGTAGGGATTTGAGATTGAAAACTGTAAAGATACAAATTAATTTGGCTGACGACACACATTGAGATTGATGTTTTTTGCAAAAGTACAGGTAAAAGGTCAAACTGATTTTGCCTCACCCTATATTTGAAACTTTAAGCATGCTATGTTTTAGTAATAACTTTTAGCCATTGTCACTAAAGCTTTCGGCACACCAAACGCGTGTCGTGAGCGTCGCCTCGCGTGGCGTGGCGTGAGCGACGCGGCACCCGGTACACCGCAGACGGGCGGCAGCTTCAACGCGTTTCGAACGCGTACCCGCGTTGCATACGCCTCGCAGCCGCGTTCGGTGTGCCGAAAGCTTTAGTAACAATGGTTAAAAGTTATTACGCGTTTATTATGTTCCCAATTAATTTGCATGTGGTTTGCGAATCATTCCTCACACCTCGCGGTAATACCATTTTGTTAATAATAAAAGATACATAAATATTGTGGGAGAGAGACTTACTTCACAGATTTCCCGCACCTTGGCGCGCTTGAAACAGTCCTGCGGCATGAGCTGGCGCTGCGGCCGGGTCTCCTCCAGGTAGTGCATGATGCTGAGTGACTCCACCAGCGTGTGCCCATCTGGAACGTGTATGTATGTATGTAAACTCTTTATTGCAGAAAAACAGGTGTGTTTATCCGTCGTTTTATCTGAGGCTTTGGCAAAAGTTACAATAGGGTAAATTCTCTCTGTCTTAGTACCTAACAGTCTTCAAAACTTGTTAAAATGTCATAAATTATTTTATAGTGTTGGTAAATCTTGGCTATCTAAAAATAAAATAAGGCCTGTGCCACACACGCTTGCTCCATTTATTTAAATCGTTTCAATAGTTCAGATGCTATAGTGGAACATCAAAGTTTTTTAACAACAACAACAACAACATACATACATAGCCTGTTAACTCATTATCCTACTTTTGCCTTCACACAGTTGGGTAAAGGGAAAAAGATTGTCTCCTAATGAGACGAGAGAGACAAGCAGACTAACTGGAGCCTGAACAACTTAACAGAGACAGCAGGCAGGAGGAGGTACATGGTAAAGAGGCTCCTGCTTAAGTGAATTATGGTGTAATCAATAAAATTAATTAATTTAACCTTTATAAAACAGCTAACCTTCCAGCGAAGCAGAGATTTGTTGATAAACAATAGAGTAATGAAACTACCATAACATAGTACTATAATAATACTACTAACCAGTTGATATATGATATTATATGGCCCATATAGTGAGTGAGGAGTCTTTTTAGTAGATATCAATTTGATGAAAGACTGCAAATGTAGGGAGAGAACTAGACAAACTCCTTGAAGAAATAAGTATGTATTAGTGAGCTTTTATTTCGTAAATAAAAACTCAAGTAAACTTGTAAGTACTGGTATAGCAGTACCAGTGGCGGATTAGCCATGTAGCAAGAGTAGCAAATGCTACGGTCCCAGCGCACCAACGTTTTCTGACCTTAAAAAAGTATCTATTTAGATGGATTTTTTGATTGATCAAGGTTATATTATATTTAACTAACTTGAGATAACCTAAAGCAATCCAAGGGCCCCTTTATAGAATTTGCTACAGGTCCCATGCTGGCTTAATCTGGCACTGGATGTAAACTCAACCAAGACTAACAAAAAAATTAACTTACCTATAAGGAGTGATGGGACCTGCTCCATAGGATTTACTTCTCGGTACTCATTGCAGTGCTGTTCCCCGCCGCCCTTGATCAAGCTCACCGCCTTGATGTCGTATGGAATCTCCTTCAGGTTGAGTGCTATCCGGACCCGCCAAGAGCACGAGCTTCGCCAGTACGAATATAGTACTGGCTGGAAAGAAATTTAATAATTAGTATTTTCTTTTTACACACTTCCTTTGTTCGACGATCTTATTAGTGTAAGGTAAACTCGTTACGTTTCGTTTCGTACCTTGATATCGCTGTTATCACTCATTTTCGTGTAGATACTCAAGATGAAACGCTCTGATTCTTCGAAAACTTCGTTAAAAAATATACCAAATGTTCGATAAACCAGTACACGAGATATTAACATGAAAACTGGTTTATCAACATTTATGTCGTAGCTAATCAAGCTTCTAGTATGCAAATAGGGAATTAAAAATAAAATGATTACTTCTTTATACCGGTTGTGTGTAACATCGACTTACCTTAGCCATGGTAGATATATTACCGTTGTATTTGGAGTAGTAAGTAATCTTGACGGCCTTTATTTACTTTTTATCTTAAAAATACAAAATACTGTTATCAAAATGACTAAATACTGATATGATTACGATAAGTACGATAACGAACAATCTATCGGTGTTCGGCTCGGCGGTGAGGCGGGGTGGGTGGGTCGTGGGTTGGTTGGGGGATGAGATAGACAGACGTAAATAAATAAATATTGGAGCTATTCGAGATACATGTAAATAATAGCGTAAAAACCAAGCTATGAAAATACAAGATTGTGCCATCTTTTTTATCACAAAATGCTTTATTTCTTCACATATTGCGTAAGTCTAATCTTGGTTTTATGTTACTAACTGAAATGGGCATTTCTTCGAGCGTTTCAACCGCTCTCATTCCCTTGGTTGCATTAATGTCGAGATTCCTATAGCTTTTGATGCTATTTTCGGTTATCTTGTAGAGTGCCCTGACTTATACAAAACAACTGAAAATGCTATCCTAATCTACAGGAATTTCGACATTAATGAGACCAGGAGAATGAGAGCGGTTGAAACGCTCGAAGAATTACTCAAATGCATCAAATCAAACATTACATTTTGACGTTGACATTTAGGTTTAGTAGTTCTGTGGGTTTACTACTAGTCAAGTTACGTAAGAACGTATGTGGAGTTGGATTGACTTGTTACATAAAAATGAGTCATAATACAAGGGAATACAGTAAATTTTGGTTAACCCTAAAAAAACAACTTTATGGCAAATGAAGCTATTTGCTATCCTAACCTGCCTAACCTTCACTTACCAAAACAAAGCAACGTGATTTGATTTCTTTTATTATTTTTTTCTTATGAAATTGTTACCGAGTTTGTTACTATTTAATAAAATATTGTGAACATGGGTAAAAATAAAAACAAAGGAGCTAAAGGGCCTAAAGCAAATGTATTTAAAGTGGCTGGAGCTAAGAGCTTAAAGAAAACGAAGTCGAAAGCTGTCAACTTGGGATTAAAAAATGTAAGTCCCTGAGTAATTGCAGCCTTTTCCTCTATAATAGTGATTTAGACATATCAGTGTTAACTGCCTGTCTAATATAAAATAATAATAATAATAATAATAATAATAATAAATTGAATTACTTCGACCAAAGCGTGTAATGATTTCATAGTGGCTGAGTTGTTTTAAATCGAAAACAATTACGGTGTCAAAAAAATCGCACGTTTTGAAATGTTTACTTCAAGCAGTTATAAATCCTAATTCATTTTGTACGGAATCGGACGATTTGTTGTGTTTAAAAGGATCATTAATTTAACTGTCAAATGATACTATTATTCATACGGCACAACAAATCATGAGCTATATTCGCTTGAAACTCATTTTCGTAGATGTGCGATTTTTTTGACACCGTGAGTGTGTACTTAGGTAGGTGTTTATTACACAGCTGGTAGCACAGTAACGGTTTTGCTAGGAATTTTCTTACCTACCATTAATGTATTTTGCACTCTCTTAATTTAGGTAAACAGTAGGGTTTAACAAAAAGTTGAATAAAAGATGAATATTGCTTGCCAAATATGACCCTTTTGCTACAGCATAAAATATTTTCTGACTTATTTTCAGTACCATTCTGTAAAAGTTAGTAGACAATATACATTTTTCTTTTAAAGATTTATATTTAGTAACTTAACCCGTTGTAAGCGGGAGATGAAAAAAATACCAAGTTCTAGACTCCTCAGATTATTATTATGGCATGCCCCTTTCTGGCATCACAATGCTTACCTTATTGTTACTTGTACGCTGTCTTTTCTATTTATTCAAATGTTTTAAATATTAAAACAATATTGTATCTCCATTTTTGTGATGTCAAATAAAGAATTTGTCATTTGTCATAAAGACCACAAAAATAAGTAAAAAAAAATACAAAAAGATATCCAAGTTTTGAGCACGGATCTGTGTCTTAAGCATACAATGGGTTAATAATGCATAATCTTATTTTTAGATAAAGCAAAAAGTTCAAGAAATAGACAAGCAGTTTGTTGAAATAAACAAGAGCTCCAAGCCACCTCAACCTGTGAAGCAGCCTGCTAAAGCACCTCAGAAGAAAAATGGGCCCAAGGTTTCCAAAGAAGATGTTTCGATAACAGCAGAAAAAGTTGTGAACATGTACTTATAAGAGCAATAAAGAGGTATATTTTATTTATTAATTACATTCTTTGACTATTTGTCTTATTTAGTATTTATATATACTTCTATAATTTAGGATTTAGTTGTAGGAGAACTAAGAAATAGGTAAGTGTAAACTATCTAATGATTTTTAAAAACTTGAAGATACAACATGACACAGTTAATATGGCGCGCGTTGAAGTGCTTACACAGTTCCGAAAGTCTATTATTGCTTAATCCGCATGCCATATGTATTGTGTCCTGCTATAGTAAGGTTTATAAACAAAACATTTTATCTAAAAATTTGAATAGGTAGACTAGACATTTAAATTTTACAAATGGCAGGAACGGCCACCTCCGTGAACCTCTGCAAGCATGAATGAATGAATCCTTGAGGCGAACCGCGGGTGATATGGTTTAAATAATTAATTTCTGATTGTTTTTTTCAAGCCATTTAACTGAAGGCATTACAGAATCTAGTCTAAGCCACACTTGTAACGACACGAAATTTCTACGGATAGTTCTAAGTACCTATTCAAAAGCTAATTTGGTGTCCGATTTTGTGTGTCTTTACGCAATGCATTATGAAATATTCCGACTTGGTTTATACAATAAAACAGACATGGACAACTGTTAATGTCTTTTATTGTTAAAATTTAACAAAAATACAATTTTGAACACTTAACCTATAACATTAACATTTTCAATAATTAAAATATGTTACGGTGGTAGTTTACAAATAACATGAAGGTGTAGGTTGGATCGTTCACTTGTTTTCATTGTTGCGTAATTTAATTACGGAGCAGAAAACACTGGTGTTGGGACACTGATAATTGCTATTATATCATTCGTAAACTCTATTAAAAAACATGAATGACATTTAGCGTTAACTTAGGTATGTAAATGCATTGAAATTCCTGTGTGTGTTGTGTGTTCCTTCATGATAACAAGTTTGTTTTAGTATTTATTCTTCATCTGTGACGTCCGGTTCGGCTTGCTCGTCTTCGCTGGCGTCGGCCGCAGGTTCTTCGGTGGTCTCTGCGGGGGCTTCTGTGTCTACAGCGGGTGATTCAGGCTCTTCGACTATGGGTTCAGCATCTTGGAATTCGCTGTAATTAAAGTAATTTGTCGTCAAGAATAGCATGCAATTTTAGATTGATTGTTGTAGGATGGATTTAAATAATCGATGTCATCCTAAGTATCACGAACTTTGGAACGGAGTTAAAGCTAACTTTGCTAGACAGGTAGAAAGGGTACCCTTTAGACATACCATACTTGACTATTCAATTGTAGCTTACTCACACAATTTTCTTGTTATTGTCATACATTCGTAATTACAAGTAAATACTAACCTGGCTTCAATGTCAGCGACCTCGGCCGCCGATCCACTGTGGGACAGCTCCTCCAGCCGCGCGGCCGCTAGCTCTGACTCTTGTCTCGCAATCTCCGCCAACTCCGCCGCCTGTACAAATAAACCTTAAATAAATCTGATTCATATTCAGATTGGGAGATAGATAACTAGCTTTGTAAAGTGTTTCTATTCCTAGCTTTTTAGAGTTCCGTACCCGAAGTGCTGTCTGTCGGTCTGTCTGTCCTAACTATAACCGTAATATGTGTTATTACGGCGGATTTACGAGTACTAACAAATTTAAAAAAAAAGTGAAATAATAAAGGGGTCCCCATACAAGAAACGTTTTTTTTCAACGTATTTTTTTATATCGTAAAAACGGTAATACATACAAGCGTCAAATTTGGTGTGATTATATAACAAACCCTATAGAATAACAACAAATACTAAAAACCAACAAAATGTATACGGAACCCTCAGTGCGCGACTCCGACTCGCACTTGCCCGGTTTTATTTAATATGCTATATTTATAATTGGTAATCCTGTTAGAATTGTATTCCATTCTATTCTATAATTGGTCTTCAATCCATAGGTAAATCTGAAGAATATCCAGTCTAAAAATTAAGGAGTACCTACTGTGAAAGCCAAACGCTTCAATGGCAATTTATAGCCGATTTTGTATTTTAATGCACGTATCTGTTATTAATTTTATATTAATTATAATCATAACCATGATCTATTAAACGCGAAGATATTGTTTACCTGTCGCGCGAGTTCGTCCTCCCGCTCCTCCTGAGCCTGTTTCTCCAGCTCTTCGAGACGAGCGAGCTCCTCCTGTCTCCTGACCTCAGCTTGCCTCTCCTCCTCTGCCAAACGCGCCTCTTCGGCCTTCTTCGCTTCTTCGGCTAACCTGGACTCTTCAGCTAACCTGGCTTCTTCGGCCAACCTAGCTTCTTCAGCCCTCTTAGCTTCCTTGGCTAAACGTGCTTCTTCGGCTAACCTGGCTTCTTCGGCTAATTTAGCTTCTTCAGCCTTCTTAGCTTCTTCAGCTAAAAGCGCTTCTTCGGCCTTGCGGGCTTCTTCCTCAGCTTGCCTAGCTTCTTCGTCGGCCTTGCGCTTAGCTTCCTCGGCCCTCCGAGCTTCTTCTTCGACCTTCCTCTTCTCAGCTGCTTCACGTTCGGCCTGCAGTCAAAGTTTTTGTTATTTAAACAATTATAGGGACTAGAATTTTATTGCATTTAAACAATATTTGATAGAATAAGTCAGACCTGAGCTTTGCGTTCAGCCTCACGTTTCGCCTCTTCCTTCAGAGCCCTGAAACATTTTTAGAAAACTTCGTTGAGACCTCGTCAACTCCATTATAAATAAAAAAAGCTCGCTTATCCTGCGCGCGTGTGCTAATTCGGTTGCTACTGAAAAATCAGAAAAACTCACTTCTCCTCAGCAGCACGGGCTTCCTCTTGCCTCTTCTTCTTGATCTCGGCCAGGTCGGCAGCCGGCGCCAGCACGGGCTCGGCGGTGGTAGCTCGGAACCTCGCCTCGCGCTCGGCCTTGGACGCCTTCAGTTCCTCCGAGGGGTCATCCATCATCTTAGGCGCCTGGAACTTGCGGCTCGGCCTCCACGGGAGCAGTTTGACTGCTCCCCGGCCAGTGTTACCAACTTTCTAAATTAAAATAATTGAAAAGACCAGCTAGTGCTCGCGCCGGATTAGCAAGAACCCTGCATGTCTTAGAAGAATCGCAACCCAAGATTAAAAGAGTGATCAGTGCCACAAATTTGATACATGAAGAGCATTGTTTGTTATACATAAATGGAAATTTTACAATATGCGGCCAATACCATCTGAAGCCTTCAACCTACAGCTTAAGCTGCAGTAGATTTAATTCTGAAAACTAACGCGTATATGACACAAGTTGACATACGTTGTATTTTACTTAATTGTCTATTCAAGATCACGACTTATTCCGGCACGAGCGTATTGTACACCAGCTAGTCCTTTCAACGGTAAACGACATAAAAGCGACGCAGACGCAAACCATTGGGTTCCTGATACAAGCAGTTAGCCCCCTGAAGCCTCATCACAAGCTTGGCCATGTTTGCCGACTTTGATTGGATCTATTCATGCTGTGAAACGTTCGAAAGCTGCGTTTTGCCTGTTTGCGACCTGTCTGCCTTATTTAATGTGAAATGATATCTCGTTCTGGAAGTCCTTGCTTATCACTTTAAGATTCATGTTTAATATGTACAATGCGTTTTAATCGTGTGTTGAATTAGCAAAAACATTATTTGATAAATTGTTATTTTGAAGCAAAGCATTATGGAAGCTTGGATCTGTTAAGGTCGACTATCATGCGAAATGATTAAAACCACTGAAAGATCTGTTAAAATCCTTTATTATTACTTAAAATCAGTTCTGTTAAGTAGCAGGGATGTCTTCTCCAAAACACGGAGTCGACCTGCCACTAAATATGACTAGAAAAATATAATTTATTATAGCTTAGCTCGTTCGTTGAGAATTCGTTTGTAACAAAATATAACTCTTCAATAAATGGATAAAAAATAGATGTTCTAGGTTAGTCGGAGCGTGTTATACCGAGATCAGAACGAAGGGCGAACGCGGCGCGGGCGCCGGGTGGCGAGCGGCCGAACGCCAGCGCCCGCGCCGCGCCCGCGGGCGGACGGGGGCGGGGAGCGGGGTGCGCGGGCTACGCGCTCTGCGCCGGCGGCTGTTCCTGCGCGCCCGCTGCAAGAGACACCACACACAGTGTTAGACACGGACTTTATGCTCCTGTTTATTTTATACCCGCTCTCTACATCCCCACCGACAGAGCGGGCGTTACTGCAAACGTTTAACTTGATCTTTTAATTATTAAGCATATGGTGAGCGAGCGTTAGCGTTGCGGCGCGGTCGTTGTACCTGTGGCCTTGTCGCCGGCCAGGCCGGCAGCCGCGAGCCTGTTTTTCGCATAGAACGAGAGCAGATTGACGTCGTCCCGGATGCTTAGCTCCTTGTAGAGAGGGCGGCGGTTCGAGAACCCCTTGTTACCGGAGTAGTGCACGCACGCGAGGTGGCCGCGTCCTGGCGAGAACACCTCATGTTACCACGGGGGGCACACTGGAATAACTGTTAGCGGTTACTGGGCAAAGACAAGTACGAGAAGGTGAAAGACAAGGTAGGATCACACCAGTACTTGGTCAGTATTGGTTATTAGTTATTTGTTTGTTGTAATTTTGTTATTTGTGTACCTCATAACGAGTATCAAAATCCCGCTGCAATAATATTGATAGTTGAGTACCTGCTGATCGTTACCTGTGAACTTCTTGGCGGGCTCATTGTAGAAAGAGATGTTCTTAATATTGTCGCCGACGCTACGCAATGGGACGAGTAGTCGGGCTACATATGCGTCATTGCTGAATCGGTACGGCATCGGCTCCCCATAGGAATATCTGGAGTTATAAATATAACACAACGGATTGTAGTTATAGGATAGATATCGAATAGATTAATATCAGCTGAACTATTATAAAAATGAAAATCGTTCGTTACGCCACTTTAAATATATATAGGTAGGAATTCTACATGTTTATCAAGTGAAAATAAACCATAAAACATTTTATTGGAGCTCTACGCAGCAAACATTTTCTGGCATTTAACCAGTCTATAATTACTCCGTGACTGCTCGTTGCCTACGCTACGTACGGCAAGCTTTGCCTCTGAAATCTATACCTATGCTCAAAATATCGTAGCCAAATAAGAAAGAACCCATTGTTTTTAGACACGTTGTAACAATCGCTGGTCTCATTTAATTGGAACACGGAACACGAGGTTTTGACTTTGTAACGTCGTCGCGTTGATCTTTGCCAATGGATGCGCAGGCGATATGTCGTCGAAGCTCAATGTCAGTGCCAGGGTAGTCGCCGGACAGCCGGATCAATGGGCTGACTATTTTTATACCTTCACATCTGGCCAAGAAAAACTTGACTAGCCGTTTGAACAGGTGCGTCAGATGCATGCTACCGGATCTCGAAATCAAAACATGCAGGCTATCTTACGTCTGGTGCGTAACAAACGGTTAGCTCATTGATATTAGGTAAATAAATTAATTCTTCTGGAGGATGCGGTCGTTACCCCCTATAAGTCACTTTTTATTACTTCAGCTGTTGATAATTGTCACAATAAAGTCACCAGTGTATTTAGCGGACACTCGAAACTCACTTGAGTGGTGAACTTACGTGTGAATGGTTTCCAAGGGGGCGAGGGACTTGGCACGGGGCACCACGGAGCGAGCGCGGGACAGCAGCGAGGCGGTGTCCGCGCGGATGCGACGGCTTTCATCCTCGAACAGCTGGAAACGAAAATGAGAGGTGACATATATATAGGAACTAGGCCAAACAAAGTTTCAAAAACCAAGACCAAAAGAACCCTTCTTGTAGGTAAGATGCCAGAATGAACCGTCTGTATGTGTAAAGTATCCTAAATCCCCATAACCATGTTAGATTAGATGTCATTAAGAACACCTCCGTATTGTATCATATTCGTTACCTTAGTAGTTTCCGCCTTGTAAAATTCGTCTAACGCGGAGACAGCGGTCTGGGGGCGGGGGCGATAGCTGATGCGGTCCAGCTCCCTCAGGACTACGGAAGGTCGCACCCTGACCCTCACGACGTGGTGGGGCGCCTCGGGGTACGTGACGAGTCGGGTCACGCTGCGAGCCGTCGGCCGGTATATCAACTCCGCCTGGCGAAGGAACTGATTAGACATGGAAATGGAATGGGGACTTGACATATGGTCTTGTCCATAGAGTTATATTGATTGATCAATATGTTCAATGAATAATTCGATGATTGCTAAACATTTGTGGACATGATTTTAGTTAAAGATTAAATAATAACAAGTGATATTTTTATCAAAAGAACTTGAAAATGATTAGGAACGTGATTTTGAACTGAAAAACATATTATCTCATATCAGATGAAGCAGGATTATTTGCTGCGTGCTTATTATTATTGGCGAAGGTCAGTACACACATCGCCTGGTAACAAAAGCAAAGCATTTGTGGAGCCAAATAGGTAGCTAATTGGTTGAAACACACCCAAACCGATATTTCCCGCGGCAAGATTGCGATATATTTAAACTGGTGGTAAGTACAGTAGAGTTCAAAGATATGTAAACACTTTTGCGCCTTATCCCATTGAAATAAGGTGAAAAAAATGTACATAATTTTGAACTCTACTGTAGATACCTAGTTACAGAAAATAGTTAATGATTGTTTTTATTTAGTGACGCATAGTATCTCTTCACACGTCGGCCGGATATGTCATGTCTCTCCCACAGAGTTATAGAGATGAGTGATGAAAACTGGGTACTTGCGATACATGCCCCGGCAACATCGTTGACAATCTTGCTATTACTTATTAGCAGTGCTATGATGAAGTTCGATGCAGTACTGTAAATGAGCCACTTCAATCCTGTATCCGCGTAGGTTAAGAAATGACATGACAAGTTGACCTGGATTTTTAGTTATAAAAAGATAAAGTCTAAAGAAGCACAGAGTTTTTGCAAGTGTGAAAGGATAAATGAAAATTAGATGGCTCAAAAGCATGCATGGTAGATATTTATCAAGATAGTTTGGCAACGTGACGAATAGTTTATTTTTCCATTTTGTTTATGAAATGCCGTATCGCCGAGCTATTTTTGAAAGACCTTATTGCGTGGATCAATTGCAGTGAGTCATATGTGAGGACTAAAATTAGACGGCAAATGAATGCGTGCGGAGACGTATCTATCTCATAGAAAGAGTTAAAAACACGTGTTACCTAATTAATTACCCATGCGATATTTCCCTTTGTTTATTATTGCTTAGGTACCTATCCGTACCTTGCGTGACGAACATTCGCTATAATACTATGAACGATTGCTTGTAGGAAGCAAAGTTAGTCATCTCAAAAACTGAGGACAATATGACTAATATGAATTTAGTAAAATTATCTAACTACTAACTATAAATTATTTAGGCACTGTATCAAATTACAACTGCCTCAGACGAATTCTCTATACCTACTTACTCCATAAGCGTAAGTACATTTATTATTCTAAGCTTCATAAGACGCTGTTTTCCTTGGATTGTCTAATCCATTATAAAAGTATTCAACTTGTGTTCAACCGTTTTATGATACTGTGTCCGCTGGTAATTACCCGACCTTCGGCCAGCTGCCAGGAATCCTCGATGTTTACGTTCCCTTCATGATGCGGCCTTTGTTATGTTCTAGGGACGACGGTCGTATATTCTGGACTATAATAGATATACATACGCTTAAGCTGTTGTTGCGTAATTTTAACAGGTTTTTACATTGCCAGGCATTTCGTGCGAAATTTTTCAGATGCCGTGTTGAAATAAAGCGTTCATATTAAATAGACTCGCATATCCGAGTTGCTGAGTTGTGGCGCAAATAATCGACTAATTATTTAATAGGGGCCGTGCGTAATCGAATGAGCCGCAAACTGGCATTTAAGTAGCTGTACATGAGCTGCCTAATAACGTACAGTGAGCCTAGTATTCACACTACAACGTACAGTGAGCCTAGTGTTCACCTTTATTCAAAATAAAATAAGTAGGTATTAGCCGCAATCGGTGAGCCTATAAAGGTCATATTAATAGGCTGATCTGAAATGAGATCCCTGTCTCAAGGAGCGTCGGAGATAACATATTTTCTATGACTTGGCATTTAAACGGTCATCTCAATCAAGATGTCTATGAATAGACGACTTCAAGTAACGTGAACGCATCTTTAGATAGATGCCCAATGCCCATCATCGCAAAAGATAACAAATTGCCCGCAACAGTTGGTATTTATCTCGTCTAAAAACAACTGAAGCATGTAAAATCACGGTTGATAAAGTGTACGACGTCCGACGTACACTTGAGGGCCGCGTGTGCCGTAATTTGGACGAAAACTCCCCAACAATTACAGTTTGAAAGAATTTATTTTACAATGTGTTGTTTGAGCTCGTAATTAGCGAACAGGCAACTTGCCAAACTTAGCTAGATGGCTGCCTAGTTCAGCTGGTTTAAACACAGTATGACGTTGGTATGTAAATTCATATGTACCTATTAATTATTATTATTATTGGACACCCCTAAGCTTTCCAACAAAATCTGTGCAACTGAATAGGTATATCATGATCATCAGACTGTAGCCTGGGAGCTCATTATAACTACATATGTCCTAGCATTTGTAAACCTTTTCCTTTCCTCCATCCTTTAGGATGAAATCATCCTAATGTACCTATCGCGGGGCCAACTTATAATTTATAAAATATATAATAATAATAATCTAAGGTAATAATCTAGATGTAAGGAATCTACCGATGTTTTCTACATGTCGACTCCGAATGAGCAATGTGCAAAGTTGCAGAACATCATACCAAAAATTTGGAAACCAAGAAATACTGAGACTCGAAAATATTTAAGAGCAATGAATTTTTTTCTTTTCATACCGTACACAAATTAAGTAGTATATTCTTAGAACAATTTGAGAAGTTTCTTGTTGGTACTATATGCTACTCCGAATCGCTCACGCCAATGCAGTTCATGTGCATTGTTGCAACCTAAATATTGCATATTTGCAAGACGCTGGTCGTCCGGGTATAGGTACCTACACGTGCTAAAGATATTTTCAGTAATGAACTTGTGAAATGCGGCGAGAAGTGACGTCACGTTACGCTGGAAATCAGTTGGCCGGTTGCGCGGTCGCAAATGCGCATTTATTTTTGTAAATATGAAACATTTGGCTGCGTATTTACATTTAGTTTAATTTAAGTACTTCAATAGAACGTTTTCATCGCACCCTGCCAACCATACGAGAATATGAGTTGTGTACTTATAGGTGATTAGTGATTGAGTTTATATTTAACTAAGAACTCCCAATAAACACTATATTAATAAAAACTGTAAGATACTTACAATAGCCTTCAATATACATCATAATATCTGGTATTTCTGGTATAATACCTACCTTGTCGCTTTAAATTCAAGTTTCGAAAAACAATTTAGTTCGCAATCAATCATTGCCTTTCTGCGACAAGGTTCTAAAATGCCAGGGCCAAAGTAACCGTTAATGGGAGGCATAATTCTTAACTCACAGATTGCTATTATTTGAATATGGCTTTCACATCAATAATTACATCTCGAGTGGTCAGATTTATTTCGCCAACGACTTGATATTAAACACTCGAGCAATGGCACTTGAAAAATTATCGGATATTTTTTTGGACTGACACACCATCTTCATCATCAAGTGTTTGTTTGCCTATGGTTGACGCAAACCCCTAACCCCTCGCACGCTTAGGCACAGATTTGTGCTCAAATTTTGGATATTTCTTTCTTTGTATTTTCAACCGACTTTTCGGTTTTCCCGTATTTTCACGCAAAAAGATTTCTCGCGCGATATGGTTCGTAATTTCGGGGCGATTGCCGCCGTCTGAAAAGACTGATGGTTAGAGCGTTGGCCTACTATGCAAAGACTGGGGGTTCGAACCCCAGCTATGGATCGTTTTTTTTTTATTTTTGTACAGAAAATCGATGAAAATTCGGTTTCGAGTCGAAACTCGGTCTCTCAGGTACTTAAGACTGCATAACCATTAGTTAATGTTCAATTAAACTTGGACGTTAGCCTACAGGTATACTACACCTGTCATCATAACCAACATGTTGGCACGTATCGCAGCATTCATAAACGTTACAGCGTTACGCCCATAGTAATGTGGCATCAATGAGATATGTATTATATGGCCGAAAATAAAAATAGGAGCCGTCGTCATCAGCAAAGTGAATCAACTTCGTGCTATTTTCCTGTCAAAATAAGTTGCTGGCTTCATAGCGCATTCCTTAGGTAGGGGAAGATGACTTCACTCCGTAGGTAATAATAGCTAGGTATAACTTCATGAATTTTTATATACATTAATTTTTATTTGCTTTAATATAAAGTAATTCATGTTACAAACAGTAGAGATTTTTTTTTCGAATAACTATAAAAATAACCAAGATATAAGCCATTTAAGATTTGATTCTAACTCTTTCTTTCTAGCAACACAGAATTTAACATGCAGTTTATTAGGCCGTAGTGAACGCTGACGTCACAGTTCATGTCGGATCTCTGTCGAATTACCTAGTGGTTTTTAAAGGTTTATATTATCCGTATTGTTTGGCCGATATAAATTGTAATTTCACTTTTTTCATTCCTTTTTACGGTAATTTCATATTTTGTTAAGAAATGCGATAAAAAAAGCATTTCCCTATTGTGGACATTGTGGTTTGCTGGTCGTATACACCCCCCTTCGGTCTTATATAGCTTCGATTTCGTCGAGTTGAGTAATAAAGTTTGAAAAAGTAAATTAAAAAATAACAGCGTCTTATGTACTGCTTTCAACAGCCTTAGTAACAATTATTTTTATTTTATAGCAGTACTTTACAACCATTTGACTCTATTTTCCAGTCTTAAGGCGAATAACAGAACGGTGGCGCCTGCGCTCAATGCGAGTTACTCGCTTATCCTTGCCAATAAACTATACCTACCTATTCAAAAGGGATTCAGAGGGCCTAGCGTAAGTTTTGCAACGTTTTTTACGTCTCGATCGCGTTTGCGTAAAAGTGTCACTTTGTATGGAGCTGTCAAATGTTTCAAATACGCGCCGCTAGGGGCGCTGTCATACTTCTATACTAATTGGCACTAAACGCAAACGCGATCGAGACGTAAAAAACGTTGCAAAACTTACACTAGTCCCTCAGAGACAAATATTTTTCATAATATAATAGTCACCGCTATACGCCTCGTTTATCATTACCATCGGGAACCAGGACACATTTAATATAGCGCGTCAAAGCGCTTACGCCGTTAACCGAGAGTCTATTATTGCTTAATCCGCGCGCCATATTAATTGTGTCCTATAAATTATGTGTTCTTATCCTAAACTGAATCCAAGTCCGTCCAGCCGTTTATGCGTGGTTGATTCAGGAACATCTTAACGTCAAACGTTTTGGATGCGGAGGATGAATTTGTAACAGTATACAGGAATATTTTTAGGGTTCCGTACCTCAAATGAAAAAAACGGAACCCTTATAGGATCACTTTGTTGTCCATCTGTCTATCTGTCTGTCTGTCTGTGTGTCTGTCAAGACCCTTTTTCTCAGGAACGCGTGGAGGTATCAAGTTGAAATTAATATCGAATACTTAGGTCTGCAATCCCTTGGATCAGTGAAAAACTCAAACATCTAAGTCAACGTAATCAAAAGATACGGACGTTTATGCCGCATATTTAAGGGAATCTCAAGGGAATCAAAACCTATAGGGTACTTCCCGTTGACTTAGAATCATGAAATTTGGCAATAAGCAATATCTTATAGCACAAGTAAAGGAAAAAATCCGTAAACCGTTAATTTATAGTTACATCACATAAAAAACGAGTCCAGTATAACCTGGCACTCACTAGGTACGAAAGTACATACTTAGTGCGTGTCAGTTTATACTGGACTTGTTTATATTGTATTTTCGTGATTTACGGACTATTTACATGCCTACAAGTTTGTGCGGAACCCTCGTTGCGCGAGTTCGACTCGCTCTTGACCGGCTTTTTTCTTAATACCTAGACAAAATAAAAGTTAACTACACTTGTGTTGTAGTAATTTACGACATTCCCGAATTATTTGATTCATAACAAAAAATTAATAAATAATACTAACTTCATGGTCACACTACATTTATGAGGTGCATACGTCGTCAGTTTAAGACAATTAAACATAGTTAGTCAGGCGTAGGGTGACAATCATTTTGGTTAAAATTTTAATTGTAAATAAAAAAAAATACTTTGTAAATCTCGTTTGTTTAATGTCACCCTAATTTAAATATAATTGCCATCGAATAATGAGTAAGAAAAAATTGCTCCTGTATACTATTACAAATTCACCGTGTATATTATATACCTACCTATCTATTTTCCATAACTTATCTATTCAGAAAACCATCGGTAATTTTTTTATGGTTTATGCAGTCATTGTGAAGATGATAAGTATTTTTTTCTTAAAAGTCCAAGCAAAGATGGCGTATAATGTATGTTTAGCCGTTAAACTACTGTTTAATAGAATTTAAATTTGTGCAAGTGTATTACTAAAAAAATAAGTACTTACTACGTATGTACTAGACTAAGTAGTACTATACGCACAATGGTTTAATAATCCCCAATATAAATAAATCAGAGCGTTTTATGAGCTTGCCAGTGTCTCCTATTGAATTAGGACGAGGTGAGATTAAATTAGAACGCATTAGAATGCGAGGCACTTTTATTGTTTTGAGGTTAAATTAATAATGGCGTTAGAAGTGCGTTCATTTAATGAGAAATTCTATATATTACTTTCAATCTGTAAGTGGTTCCTTTTGGCTGAAAATGAAGACATCTTAAACCTTAGTACCTACCTACTCTTTCTGGAAAATGATATGGTTATTGAATAGGAAAGTCGTTCTAAAATTCAATTAGATCTTTGCCTGTGCAATTTTAGCTACTTTAATTCTACGTAACTACGTATTAAATATACTACTTTATCTACTTACTACGTATTAAATATACTACTACTGCTTAGGATTATTTCTTTTTTTACAAGGTTTTAAAATGAAATGAAATTTTACAAATGTTTAACTGCCATATTTTTATTTTATTATTATGATTTTGACTCTTATTGATTGATAGTTTAATATATTGTCCGTTATATAATTAAGAATAGATGTAAGTTATCATTGTGTGCCCTTACAGGGCGTCATGGACTGACTTATTAATTTATAACACCGTGATTTAAATGTACATGGCAATACAATATGAATAAATAAATAAAATAAATAAATAAATACTTAATGAAAGCTGGATACGTTCCTTATACACCTACTAGTCTCTAGTCAATTTCGAGCTTAGCTCGCTGTCTCAAGGTCATTGTGGTCTTTGATTATCTGAGGCCATTCTGAGTCTTTTTTGAGGCGTCATTCTAAACTTGCCGTGTTCCAGGCTAAAAAGGACAGAGTTATAGCAATCGCATAACTTCCGTCCCTGTCGCTGTCTCGACATTTATTAACAGTATATAATACAGCCCTGCTCAAAAACAGAATCGGTTGTAAACAGTATACTATACTGTATAATATACTTACCTTTAATTTCAATCAATACAATAATAAGTATGCAAAGACGATTCCAAGCACTAACGCCGAGAAAGCACCATAATAACCGCGCGTTTTGCCGCCAGTGCCGAAAGAGTGAGACAGCGGGCTTAAGGTGGATTCACAATGACGACTTGCACGCGATTAATAGCTAGCATATATTACGTGTCTAAACGCCTCGACCAATCAGAAGCAGCTTAATGGTGAAATTACTCGCGATTTATAGTAGCCATTTGCTAATTTATCATGCGTGTGTTCCTCATTTGATAAAGCGGTAATCATACGCGGCGCGTGTGCGACAGCCTTGTGCATGGTTATATACATCGGCTTATATACATTGTATAAACTTACCTGCGAGAGTCTCGGAATGTACGCGATGTACGGGTCGTGATAGAACGGTAGAAGAGACGAGAGGTAGTAGTAAGAAGACAAAGGCTGCCAACGACAAAGAGTGTTAAGTCTCGAAAGTACGCCGAACATATTGTTGTCTCCCTGCAGTCATTGGCACTTTAAAATTAAAAGATGACGGGATATATGGTCAGGAGCTAAAGTTCAATTAATTAAAGTGCCAATGATCGGGCAGTCAACTGGCAGAGAATGCCATTAGGCATTAAGTTCACCTTTTGTACTCAGATTTGTATTTTTGTGCAATAAAGATTAAATAAACAAATAAATGATCGGGCAGTTTCAGTTTTGTCCGCTATTGTATTTGTCAGGTTTTATAAACCTTCGATCGGGTGAAATCTTCTGATCAAACCTATACAATGATCTCTGTTTTTAATCTTGTATTTTCTTACATGGTGCTAATGCACCAGCTTTTATTTTATTATTGGGCTTCATTAAGGGTATTTAAACTACGGATTTGGAAATGAGGGCAAGGTTAACGTAACTTTAAACATCTGGTTTAGGAATACCTGGTTATGTGCTGAAAACATAATTTCAACCCTAACGTCAAGGCTATAAGGACGTATGATTGGGAATTTAATCTCGTCCAATCTATTTAAAGATGACTGGAGCTCATTATTCATCGTTTCACTCCCAAAGAAAAGCTATTTTTTATTATGTCGCAGATGACTAAGTAGCTATGTCTAACGTTGACGACGTAACAAAAGAATTTGCTCGGAAAGTCGTGAATTCTGGAAACATCGACGTCTATAATAAAAGTTTGTTTACGAATGTCATTTAAATATTCAGGATTTTTTAGTAAAAAATATTGAGTTTTTTGTCTTGTTCTTTGACATTTCAGTACAGGCATGTACAGGTATTCTAAGGTAAAGTCAGAAGTGTCAGAACAGATGACGAATTTTATTAAATACTGTATTTAAACTTGTGATTTATATGGTTCAAGCATTAATTGTATCTAAGGGCCGTATTAAGAAACTGATCTGGCTGAGATGCCCGTCGCAAGATACGTCGAATTTTACCCCAAGTCTTAGAAGAAAACTGTCATTTGTGACGTGTCACGAGACGGGCGTCTCAAAGTTAGTTTACAACCCTTAATTATATTAAAGATAAATCATTGATAAAAGTACCTAATATTACTAAAGCTTTTATTAGAATTTAAAATCAGTAGATTTATTGTTTTGTTTAAATTGTTTATTATTATATCCGGCACGAAGGACCAAATTAACGGTTTGATGGCCGGCGTTCACTGAGACAACAATAATCTTATCTGTGAACTATCCAACTAATATTATAAATGTGAAAGTTTGGATGTTTGTTACTCAATCACGCAACAATCAACAACAGCTGAACGGATCTGAATGAAATTTGGCACAGAAATAGATTATAGTCTGAAAAATGCTACTTTTTATCCGGACTGAGTCGCGGGCAAAAGCTAGTTTTACTAATATCTCAGTGTACGCTGGTCATTAAATCACCTATTTAGTTATACCTACTTAAGTAACGTAGGTTCTTTAAGTATTTTACAAATATAAAAAACGTATATATATTTCCTATGAGTCGCGTTGGGTTTGGAATGACTCTTTTTCTTCTTTGTTTGTGTTATTATATCGAAAGACATAAACGAATCACATTAAATAGATCAAAGATAAACTATTGTTAGTGAAGTATAGAGTCAAAGTTCATCATCGACCCTTGCCCCCGTTTATGGGTATTGCAACAAAGAAAAATAGATTTAGAAAAAATGCAAGCTTTATTAAAAATTAAGTCTAAATCATAGCTTAAAATAAATAAAAGAGTATACACAAAAACATCTTCAAAAAAGCTAATTACGATTCACATCTACTTGCTTAACATTAAAGTAGAGCGATCACAATGCGTTAGCGAATACTGATTAGGGGGTGTAAAGGATTAGGGGGAGCGGGGGGGGCGGGAGCCGGGCTCTAGACGCGGTAAGAGTAGTGACGGTAGGTGGTGCCGTAGGGCAGGCGGCCGCTGGTGGAGGAGGAGTACGAGTAGCCGCTGGGCCCGCCCAGGCTGCTGCTGCGCTCCGTGGTGTAGTTGTACCCGCCCGGGCCGGAGCCCGAGCGCCGCTCCGTCGACGTGGAGTACGAGCTGCGCTGCGCCGGGCCCGCGCCCGCGCGGTCAGACGTGCTCGAATACGAGTACGAGTACTGCTCCTCGGCGCGGCGCTGCGGCTCGCGGTCCGACACCACGTAGTGCCGCGGCGTCTGCAACAACCGCGCCCTTAGCACCACCGCGCCACACTCCCTCGCTCGCACCAGCCCGACCGCGAATCTCGACCTATCTACCAGATGATCCGTATCGATCTGCGCCGCGAACCGTGCGTTCATCTAGCCTATCGATCTCACCTTCCGCCGTGTTATCATTCCTGACGGCCGCCTAAATATCTCCTGTCATTATCATCTTCGAAAGTTTTCTTCACCCGTTCCTAACCCGCTTCGCGAGATCCCCGACAACCCCGTCAAGACTTGAGCATACTTCTTCAGCGCACGAAGGTTAACTACATAAGCGAAAGCGACACAAATGTTCGGAGTAGATCCGCTCAGTACGAGGCGTAATTGGAGTAGTAGACGTGTCGGCGTGGGGCGTGCAGCGGCAGGCCGTGCGCGTGCGCCAGCGCCACGTCCATGTGGTCGCGCGGCGTAGCCAGCGGATCCGCGGCGAAGGCGCGCTCGCGCTGCCCTACGCTCGCCAGCACGCGCGCGCGCGTCTGCTCGCGCGGCGACACGTAGGGCGCAAGCGCCGGCAGGCGGCTCTCCGGGATCGGCGCGATCGCCGCGCGCGCCACCGGGTCCAGGATGCTTGGGCGCGCGCGAGAGCTCGTGCGGCGGCCGAACGCCGTCACCGGATCCGGCACGAGGCTCGGCCGCGGCACGTACGGCACCTTCTCCCAGTCGCAGACCGTCGGCCGCTGCAAGCGGAGAATCGCGTTAGTCGGACGCGCCTCCAGTCGCGGCTATATTTGGCGCGCCCGGTAGCTCCGCTTTCCGACTCCGTTTCGCGTTCTGACCCACTTGCCGAGACGATTCCCTATCGCTACGCATGAGAGACTACTCCTAACCTAGGACACTTAATGAAAGCAATCAGGAATGTTTACAAGCGGAACTCGGCTGTCTATAGCGACGCGTTCAATATCTGGTTTCCCTACCGCATCGAACGAGATGTTAATGTGGTTGAAAATTAATGAGATAGAGTGAAAATCGAGGGTCGAGCTGGTGCGAGGGGCCGGCTCCCGGGAGAGTTGGAGCGAGGAGCGGTGCACGCTCAGAGGTAGTGTGGTGTTAGAGGGACGAGCACTCACCGTCAGGCTGCTGTAGGTGGACGACGGCCTGTAAGGGCGGCGGGTTGTGTAAAAGTCACTTTCGTAAACCATGGTGCTGTTTCGATATCGTTCGGGCGTGACTCGCGGCGGTCGGCTGTCGACTGAGGCGGCCGCCAGCGCCCGACGCGACGCCGCCGCTGGTATTTTTAGACGGCTGTCATTGCAAATTGCACGTCACTCTCGCGCTTTTACACAAATTTTATAAAATCTAATATCGTGATGTCACAAGGGCCAACAATTGGGTGAAGGATAATCGTACCGACGGCGGAATGCAATAATGCAGATGCTCGAAATAGCCGGCAGTTTGTTTACTTGCTGTGAATCATGGAACGCTTTTCTTGTCGGAATTTGGTGTAAGATTATTTGCGTTTGTTGTGATTCAATAGCAGCGTTACTACGTCGTTGGTTCTCCACAGGTTTCCTGAAACATCACTCGTTTGAGAGCGTATTTAGCTATCGATTTTGTCCCGTGATCCCTAGGTATCGTCTGATTTAGATCCCCAATAAACATGATGTTAGGTACTAAGGTACCTACCTATTTAGAGGTTTATCCTTAATCGGCCATACCATAAGTAGCAGCGTCAGGTGTAGGCGTAGGTATATTTGGCAGCGGTGCTGTTTGTTGGTTGACTTTCTCACATTGACCGAACTATTCAAAACGTATTATCGTCTTTCTGAGTATACTTGGTATAGAGTTTTTACGGCGCGTTATTTCATGTAATAAGGGTGGTAATTGTACAGTCGAGTTTATAATATGTAAACACTTTTACGTCTTATCCCATTGAAATATAAAGTGCAAGTGTGTACATATTTTTGAACTCGACTGTACCTACTTACGCCGTCTGCGCATTGTTGATATTAAAGAAATAGGTGTGAAAAAATAGTGATGTTTGGAAGAATTTGGACTTCCCTAATCTCCCTACGTCAGAGTTAATTGCACGCGTGGGCACCCCTTGCGTAATACTAAGTTAAGCTGGGTAAAAAAATTGCACCAAAATTCCTACACCAAATGAGTATCATGTTTTTCAAGCTGTTGGATCTCCAATAAAAAATAAATAAGTAACATAACTAGGCATTTAGTTTTCTTGCTGACTATACTTTTATGACATATCAAACTTATTATGTATTACAATTAAGTGCAAGTTACAAGTAAGTTATTATAACAAAATAAATAAATAATAAACAAATAGGTATCAGGGGATAAACACACACAAATTGACCCAAACTGAGCTTAGGCATAGTACAAACTATGGGTCCTAGGCAACGATAAACATACTTATTTCTATAGAGAAATACATATAAAACATCTATGTCTCAGGAACAAATACGATCATCACGCAAATATTTGCCCACACCGGGATCCGAACCAGCTAGCTTCGTAGGCAGGTTCACTACCAACTAGGCTAACTAAAATAAGTCCAAACTCGTGGAATTATCGTACTAATAGCTCTTGCGGAGTTCTGTGGAGAACTTCCGCCCCCGTTGAGTTTCGGCGTAGGCTCGTCGTTAACCAGCACGTTTAACATCACTATCATCAGATTCATCAGTGTTAGAAGTACAGTCGTCAAACTTATTAAGTATTCATACCAGGGACCGGAACCGCTTACCATTAAAGGGGTTTTCGATAGGGTATTTGATGGACTTGTTTTTAGAAACCCTATCGTCGACTTAGTCCAATGAAAGGGCAAGAAAACGATACAGTTAATTCGACTAAGCGTTAACCCAATCCCAATACCCTATCATCTGTTACCCTTTTTAAACTTAATCGAACGGTTTCAAGCTGTTTCGACTTATTATTGCGCAAAAAAGAGAGAGGCGATCAATAGAGTAATAATGAGGATACAATACAATACAATAACTCTTAATTGAACACCACATACAGCAAGGACCGGAAATACAACAAGAAAGAGAAGTGTTACATAGTGAGTCAACAGGCGCGGTCTTATCGCTAAGTAGCGATCTCTTACAGACAACCTTACAAAGAAGAGAAGATTAAAAATAAACATGAAAAATTGGCAGGCGGTGCGAACTAAAGGAATTAATAAATGAAGTCAATAACAAAATACACATAAACAAACAGATGTAAATACTAAGGTAATGATAACAATGTCAGCCACAACAATAAATGGAAACATAAATACGAGAAACCAAAATAAAAAAGGGAAGGAAGACAATTAGGAAAGACGGATTTTAAAAATAGAAAGCGATCGCGCTTGTCTTTATTTCAAGGGCAGATAATCCCACAACCTAATAGCTTGAAAAGTAAATGAGTTATTGTAAAATATGTGAGGATGTGTGTATTTTGCAAAATTATCCAATTTTCTCCGAATAGCTGGAGCTTTACCTTTAAATAGGTAGGTAGGTAATAGGTAGTGGTTTACTACTTGAAAATATTGATGTCCCATTTGCTACCACCCAAAACTATTTTTGCCAATACATGTATATCTACCATTACATTGACTTATATTAGCTACACATTAAAACCGTTAACAAACTAAAACATACCAACAACACATTACATACATACCTACATTCGATTAAGGGTTAACTACTCACATCTGCGGGCCTATTATGGCCGTGTTTATCGCGTGACAAAGCGTGGATAAAACATCCGTCACTCTCGCGCTTATATACGTGTCAGAAAGTGACAAATGCTTTATCCACGTTATGTCACGCGATAACTGGACAGAGGATAAACGATTTAATATGCGCACCGGTTCGCCTACCCAGCTGGTCTCCTCGGGGTGCGGGCAGAGCGCGGCCAGCGCGCGCGCACCGCCGCCAGCAGCGCCTATAGCTCATACACTTCGAGAAAGCTGTATTTTTAATTTAAAAAGATAAAATAAAATATAATTAGGTTACAGAAGATTACCTGGTCTGCGCAGGCGCGCCGCCGTGTGCAGCGCGCTGAGAAAACCGTCGCGTGCGCCGTATGCGCCGCACGTCCCGCCCGCACGCGCTAGCGCACATACCACCTGCTCGAACCTGTCGAATTGCAGAACATACTATCAACAAACTGGAACCCTGAGACCCTGACCCGCCATAGAACCGTGTCATAGTGACGTTATAAATGAAATCGTTGGATAGACGTATCAAACACATTGTTTTATTATGTAACTGTGACAGAGTTCTTACGTGGGTTAGGGTTTCATTTGCAGATAATTTTGGTCAAACTAATGGACCCCGAAAAAAAACAAACGCACATTAGTTTTCTATGGTGTCGCCTGAAGGACTCTATTCATCTCGCTCTAGTACTCGGAGACTAGGGAAACTAAACAGCCAATCGCTGATGCTCAATTTAAGGGTCTCCCAAACAGACGCGGCCGAGGTGGCGGCCTGAAATGTGCTGTCCTGTGGCTTTATTTAATTCAAAACTTAGGGACGTATCAAAAAACTCATCTTGACTGAGATGCCTATCTCAAGACGTGTTAAAAAATGTTTTCTATGGGTTGACGTTTTCTTTGACACGTCCTGAGACAGGCATCTCCAAGATGACTTTCCCTCACAGTCTTCATGATGAGCCCAAGCGAATATAGATTGAAGTCGTGGGTTTTCGTATGCATATCTGTCAGATCCTTATTTGTCAATTTCAAAAAAGAGTGGCGCGATTATCGCTCGCACTCACTGGTCCAAACGCATTGAGCGGCCGCGATAAAGCGCGGCGCCGGCGACGTCGAGCGGCGTCCGCTGCGCGTGCGCAGGCGCCGCGCGACAGCAGAGCGCGCACGCAGCGGGCCGCGCACGCCGCGCTCGCGAACTGAAGCACGCTCCACGCCGGACTACCGCCCTCCTGGGACATGCATAAAATATCGAAAATGACAGATCAGATAAACAACCAGACATAAATTGGGATCTCATAAAAGCTCGATTCAGATGTGATAAATTTGAAATTTTCATAAAACATAGACAAGAATGTCCACTGGAATAAAAGTTTTTCAAAAACATCGCTATGAAATCGGTCTATCCCTTTGGGCCTTAGCTAGACGATGACAGACATGACAGACAAGACAGACAAAATCTTCAAATACATTCATCCCTCTTTTATTTATCGAGATTCAATAATACATTTACCACCTGTTTCACAATCGTCAAGTAAAGCATATCTGTCAAATAAATTTAGCCCTTACCCTTTCTTACACTTGAAAATAGACAAGGCGAGGGCTATCTTTATTTGACAGATGAATTTACTTGTCGATTGTGAAACAGGCCCTTAATAATATATTTTAGTACTTACCATTTTCATGTTGTCGCCATATCCAGATTCAAGAAGTCTCATCTCATAAAAAAACCGATCAAGTGCGAGTCGGACTCGTGCACCGAGGGTTCCGTATTTAAGTCCATACTTCAATAATATACTTTTTTATGTACTTTAATTGTATGCAATAAGGTTCATTTTCACTTGCCTAAATTTTAGTACAGATCTTTAAAGTTTTTTTTATCAATTTCTCGAAAACTGTTGAACACTTCGTTTAATTTTTCCCGTAAAATATAAGTAATTATTTATAAGTTAATAAATTTTCAGATTTTTCATTTCAACAGTTAATTTTTGAACATTTTTGGTTATAAATTAGAAAGTGCGTCTCGGAAAATTATAAAAAAAAATAGTTTTGAAATGTGTAGATTGAGCCCTTTCATATAACACCCTATTTGCTATAATCAAAGCACTTTCATTTTTCAACCCTTCATTCTAGACCTTTTTTCAATTATTTATAGAATTAATTCCATATTTTTTTTACTAAAAACTGATGCGGGCAAGCAAGTTATACAACTATGCCAAATTTCAAGTTGATAGCTTGGTTAGTTGCTGCGAAAAACTGTTGTGACATACAGACAACAGTTATCAATTACTCATTATCTTTATAGAAAAAAAAAACTAACCCAGGTGGGTATCTTTTTGTAATCCTCTATGTCCTGGTCCCACACCACTTGGTGCAAGTACTCTTGCTGGCGCGGGGACAGAGGGAATGTCGCGTTTGGGTCCGCGCCTGCGTCCAGCAGCCTGCAATGGTACCGTAATACGAATCATCTGCCTATCATTATTGTCTAATAGGTGCATTTTCCACTTTAAGGAGATACCATACAGAAAAAAATGTACCCATTGTAATACTTTCGAATTTTAGAATTATGCAAGTTTATTATCTCATGGTAATTAAAGAAATGTTCAAATCTAAATAAATCGCAAAATAGGCGCAAGACGGCGAGTTGCGGTAACCAGCCTGCTATAAAACGAAATATAAAATCATAACAGAGGACTTTAAGAACTTGTCAAAGGTTATGAAATCCTCATGATTACTGAAATGTGAAACTGTTTGTTATAGTAGAATTTATTTAAAATGTCGGAATCCACTTGAGAGCTTATCTTCCAATGAATGGCTTTGTTATCTATTGTGAAGCCCGACCGCTAATTAGCAGTGCAAAATAAAACGCATAAATAACAAAAGATTTCATATGAATAGCAACTTTACCGCTTAAAGAAGAAGGTTCAAATTGCAATGGCAATGCATTCGAGATAGTACTGTTTAAAATTTTAAGCGGCAGCCAGGTACTATTTTGTTTGTGTCAGTTACAGGGTGATTCAGGGATAGCTTTCTTATCGTAGTATATCGTATTACGCAAGCACGTCTGCATAGTTCTCAGTCGCCACCAAGTAACGACATCGTTTGCTTCACTGTGTTTTATTCTGGATATTTCTTTAATTTGACCCCTGGCCTACGTTTTATTGGCTTAAGAAACTATTTAGAATTTTTATGATTATTTTTAGTTAGGAGCTTTTAATACATGTACCTATTTAAAAAAAGGAGAATTATATTTAAACGATATCGATACTTGGTAGCGACTGAGAACTATGCAGACGTGCTTGCGTACTATACTAAGATAAGAAAGCTATCCCTGAATCACCCTGTACCTGACACAAACAAACTTCCTGGCTGCCGCTTTCAATTTCAAACAGTACTATCTCGAATGCGTTGCCATTGTAATTTGAACCTTCTTCTATAAGCGGTATAGTTGCTATTCATATGAAATCTTTTGTTATTTATGCGTTTTATTTTGCACTGCTAATTAGCGGTCGGGCTTCACAATAGATAACAAAGCCATTCATTGGAAGATAAGCTCTCAAGTGGATTCCGACATTTTAAATAAATTCTACTATACTCCAGTCTGTCTCTATAGTCCAATGCCTCGACCCCCCTATATGCAAAATTTAGAATAGATGCAATGTTTATCCCGGAGATCAACATAGTGCTTCTAATCCTTGAATATTTCATAGTTTGAGGGACACCTTGAATATTTCACAGTTTGCTAACAGGGACATCATAAGGGCAATAGCTTGTATTTCTATAAAAACTTAATTTTTAGGGTTTCAATACCAAAATGGTAAAAAGGAATCCCTATTCCATATTTGTACATGTTTATGTAGTAATGTCATTAAGTTAAGGATATTGTTTAATATTACACATTGGCAAGCATACCTTAGTAGTTTTTTTACATTGTCACAGTCTATGGCTTCCAACAGTTTCTTAATAAGTGGGTTTTCTTCATTTGTATCTTCAATGAACACATTATCCGAACCAGGTTGTGCATCTCCACAGGGTTCAGTATTTCTAGAAATTTTCATAATTTTATGCATTAAGGGCAAAGATTACATGTAGTGTGAAATTAACATTACATGTAGTATGTGTAGTGGGTCAGATAGGTAGGCATTTATTTCAGATTGGAAATCACATTGTTCTATGTCACATAATAATAATTAATTTACAATATTGCACAATTTAAACTGATGCAAATTATTATGAGCACTGAAATAACTTACTCACATATCACATCACACATGTATTGATATGTAAGTAAGCTGTTTCAGTATACAAAATATTTCATTGATATTATTGCTGGCGACTTCATGATTAACATGATGTACAGATTACACACCATATTCCTGAATGAAATAACTCACTAAGTTTGCAAGTTTATCTAACTTCTTTGTTTTTCTTGGTTTCTTTATTTAACATCATTTTGCTCTTGCAGTGCTTATAGCTACCTACCTACTAATACAATAAATAAGAATATTTAGATGTGTATCTCCCAGACACACATCAAGTGCAGCATAATTATCAACTACTTTTTACCCTGGGTTATAGGATACTTAATTCCAAGAAGTAACAATGAGTACGGCAAGAGAATGTGGACGCGTGCACTGCCCTGTATCTTAAATAGGTTTCCATATGATACAATAATTAAATTTGAAAATGCAAGAAGTAACCGGATAAAGAATATACTAAAAAAGCAATATATATGTAATAATAACAATAATACTTAAGAAATAATATTAATGTAGAACTACTCTTAACTTACAAAATCTTTAATAGGATTAAGATTAGAGATTAAGACCTAACAAAACAATGTAATTTTTATAGAAATAAACAGATTATAATAATAAAAATAATGTCCTCCTGGACAAACGAGTTTTATGCAGGCTAAATTCCGAAGAAAGGCTAAAAAAACTCATAAATAAGGAAAATCTAAACTTTTGTTTTGAAGTCTTATAATGTGGCTAGTAGAATGATTCTCATCTCCGCTACATCGGCGGGGCTGCAATGGTAGTAGCGGCACACATCCTGGATCAGAGAGACCAAGCTCTATGTCCGAATCTATAAACGTTGTAAATTACTTATATTTCTTGACCCAAGTATGCTTATAAACTTTGCGTATAGTTTTAGACGCTTACTTTTTATTTGCGCCATCTATTATGGAGCGATATTTTTATAAACAATGTTTTGTTGCAATATATAACTATTCAACGGGTTTTCCCGTATTATAAAATAACAGGTAAATTAGAAAAACAAAATTAAAAAACTTTTTAGATTAGAATGAACTGACATTAATTTGACAACAATTTGTGATGGCAGCACTGCAGCAAAAGTCTTGGTACGTTCCACTAAACGCCCGCAACGATCGTAACACCCTCTGTACCGTTCCACCTAAGGCCCGTGGTCGTCGCGAGCGATCGCTCGACGTCATAGATGACGTCCAGTTCGCGACCACATCGCGCCCACTCCGCCCACAAAATATTGGTGGGTCAGAGTGAGCACACAGCGCTCAACATGTGCGTTTCACCTATAACATTCGCCTACAACGCCCGCGGCGTTTTTACGTTAGTGGAACGGCGATTTCAGCGGTCGTGGTCGATGGCGTTGCGGGCGTTTAGTGGAACTGGAACGTAATGAATCCAGATATAGCCTGGCAAAAAAGTCGACCAAAAAAATGAGGGCGCTGTTCGGAACGAAATTGGCAATATGATCCTAGGTTTACTCTAACTTGTACTGGTTGCCATTTGAAAATATTGTAGTTCCAGCTGTCACCACACGCTCGACTTTTTTGCCAGGCTATAAAGGTGGTTTCACAATTGCATGGTTGCATGTTATAAAATAATGAGAATATATCTCCTATATACCTGTAAAGGGGTACAATTCCACAATTTTATTATAACGGAATGGAAAAAAAAAGTGCCAAATACATTTATGGGCGGGATTTGTTACAGATATTTGTAAAAAATAAATAAAAATAATTACATTTTGCAAATTGAAACACAATACTTTATTTATATCAAATGTTGTTGATTGTCAGTTACACATATGAGAGTTGTTTTATTCAATTGTGAAATGAAGAGTGGATGGGATTGTTTCCGCAGTTTCCTATTTATAGTGTTTTCAATTCACAAAGTAACGCTCCACTATTCAATTTTATGTACAGCTAAGGTCATAAATATGTACACGTTTAGGTAGTACCTTGTCACGTTAATCGCTGTGACATTCATATATGGCAGTTTAAACATGACATTAAATAGACAAGGTACTAAAATGTACACATATTTATGACCTTGACTGTACACTAAGTACTGGCGCAACATTGAGTGGCGGTCCTCGACTTCGTGAATTGAAAACACTATAGCGTTGGTATTTAGTGCTTAGTATAGGTATGTAATCAGTTATAACCTAAAGCACTAAATACGGATTCCACTCTACTTACAGTTATTCTTATTTATTCTGTGACTCTGTGCGCTTACAAACAGTTGTAAAATAATATCTTTATTTTTTTTAATATTTATAAAATTTAATTACTGTATAGATATATTATATAGATAAATTATAAAATAGTTCTTAGTAGCTAACCACAAACTTATTCAGACTTAATGTACGACCTTGTTTCTTCATTCGTTTCAGTCGGTTCTTCCTCGAGAACATTGGCATATCTGTGAGTATTTCCATATCTAAGACCAACTTCATACTCTTGGTTGTATTTTCCCATCCTCATATCTATTAAAATGTTATTGATAAAAGATTTCGCTTGGAGTGCTGCATTCTCATTTTTTACTGCCCTCAACTCGGACGCTACGTACTGGCCATAAATATCAAACTCGTCTTTAGGTTCATCCATTACTTTAGCGCTTTTAACAATTTCGAATATTTCACTTATTTCGCTAACTTTTCTTTTTGCCGTTTGACTACATTCCTCGAATGGCTCTGGCTGAAAATTACTCGAGGAAGAAGACTGCGGCTTCCTTGGCGTCAGATTTTTATGTTCGTTTGCCTGTAACACATTAAAAAACACAATGAGCATGCTTTCCATTACGTACGACATAATTAGGTTTACCGATACCCCAACGGACACCTTCTGCACCTTGTACAGTCAAGGTCTTGAATAGGTGTACACGTTTAGTACCTCGACACTAATCACTGTGACATTCATATATATGGCACTTTAAACATGACATTAAATAGACAAGGTACTAAAATGTACACATATTTATGACCTTGACTGTACGAATTGGTGACTTTAAGCCGCAAACGCACTGAGAGCAGACGTGCGTGTTCTCAGTTCGTTTGCGGCTTGAATCACATCCTCACGGGCTCACTGCGTCACAAATTTAATGCATGTGTGGTGATCATCAAGCAATCCCACACTTCGACCGACCTTCCAGCGGTTGGTGTTGAGCACCCCTGGCTCAGCGTTATAAAGCGGGCCGCCGTCTGTGCTTCCCTGACCGGCCGCTGAGGACGCTGGCTGGATAGCCGCCGCCTTTTTTACAGTCCATGACACATGACGTTTTGCTCGCTATTTTGTTAACTAAACCGTATTACAATTTTATATCGGGATTATTGTATCATTTCATAACCGAGAAGATAATATCCCATACATGTTTCATGCAATCCTACTTTTCTCTAACGAAAAACTCGTGGCCAAATATTCTATTCATAAAATAAAAAAACTTATTAAACCTTACATTAGTCACTAACGAGAGGGACGACGCAATACGTTAGTTACGTATGGAGATATCTCCATCTCATTCCAACGTATTGCAGCATCCCTCTCGTTAGTGACTAATTTAGGAAAGTGATAAGCCTTTAACTCGTCATCAATCACTATTTTAATCATTTTTTTTTTAATTTTATGGCAACACTTCTAAACAAACGTCAAACAAACTGTCTCGGGAGACATACCCTTATAATCTGTGGTCTCGGGCTAAAATTATCGCAGAGAGAATTATGAGGATAAACAAACATCTGTTTTCTTGGCAGTTTATAATTTGTTTTTAAAATACTAATAATATTTTTATTTTAGTTTGTAGTTAGTTATCGTCCACTTACCCCTTTGTTTATGGTAGTCAAGCCACCGCTTGCATTCGTAATCCCCATACCCCACAAAAACTTTAGGGCATTGAAAAATATCCATCTAGATTTTGCCGTTTTTGACAACATAATCCTCTTTTTCTCTCTCGTAAACTGCGTCCTTAAAGTATGTATTTTAGTTTCAACGTCACTTTTCGGAATTTCTAAAGTCTTCGAAATGTCTTCCCATGCTTCATTTTTCTTCATTTTATTTCTATTGTCCTTATTTAAATTGTCCCATAAAATCCTGCGGGCCTGGTAGAGTTCTATTAACTTGAAAATCTTTTCGTTGTCCCACATAAACTCCATGATTGTGACTCGTTCAGCGACACGTTTACGCTCTGAAACATTTGTCGCGCAACTGATGTTTCGCCGCGCTCCCCTCCAGCCAGCGGGGGACAGCGCGACACAACGCGAAACTTAACGCCACACACACGTATTGATTACCTCAAACAAACAGCACAATGGACATGGCGAGCTTTGTAATGTAGGTATTCCTTCCCTGCTGAAAATAGGCGATGTTCATCATCAACATACTTTACGTATCTTTTACTACATTGATGTAAAATTAAAACAATAAGTTGCCGTTACGTTACAATGTTTCCTAAGATTAAGTACCTTTATCGACAATGTCCCTGAAAAAGGAAGTTCAATTACGGCCTTGTTTATCAACTCTGTTGCGACACGATATCAAAAACGATTGTTAGGTTTGGGTGCTTGTTACTAATGTTTACAAAGGTAAACGTAAACTAAGCTCAAGTTCACGCGATGTTGTGCCTGGGTAATACTTAGGTAATCACTCGCCGGTATGTAGTTTTTATGTACTATGTAGTTTTAACTACAGGTACACAAACAAATAGATAGGTTGGAAATTAGGATTGAAAAATTCATCCGCCGCATCATGCGGCCAACCAAAAACAGAAATACTCTGAACTTGACCTGAACAAAGCATGCTTCCTTCAAAATTTTATTGATGCATAGGGGAAGCCGCCCATTGTTAGCACCCCCTACCGATTTACTTATTGGAACTTTAAGTTAATTAAAGGCGATAATTCTACAATCACTAAATACCTCTAAAAACGGGTGTTTTTGATGCGAAAAAATTAAGTGTTGTAATCCCACTTTTTTACAAATCTCTTACTGCCGCACTCAGAGACGTCAATTAAGTTTTAAGTTTCATTAAAGTTGCTGCGTCTTATTCTATTGCTATAGCAAAGACAGTGACAGCAGCTACTTTAATGAAACTTAAAACTTAATTCACGTCTCTGAGTGCGGCAGTTAGACGAGATTCTACCGTTTAGGTACTTAATGTTTTGAACGTACGAAAGTTGATTTTAGAAATCGCACGACAGCTTAAATTACAACTTACAATTTCGATTTCCCCAGCCCTTATAATTCGCGGAATGCAATTTGTCTAGTGAAAACACAAAATAGAAAATACGAAATAAGGTCAATATATTACCACTCCTTAAACCTCCGTAGATACGAGTAGAACCCGGTCGCAATGAGGTGGCGCAGCGAAGGCCAAGGCTGTGATATTACTTGTTTATTTATATTTATTAAGTTACCATGACGGGAATGCCTTGTAGGAATGTTATTTATATAAAACAAAAATCGAAATTGCGACATACTACATATATAAAATTAATCAATCAATCAATCATATCCAAAATCATTTATTGCCACATAACATAGATAAGTATATACTTACATAACATTACAGTTTTAAGCACAACAGAAATTTTATTAATAATATATTAACTAAATTACGTCATTTCACATCTACCCATCTCACAATCAGACATTCAAAACAGAAAACAATACAGAACAAAAGCACAGACAGACACAAAACATTGAGGTGGCAAAAGGGGTTTACCATCATTTGCTAAGCAACGTTTTACAAACTGATTCATTTCACTTTTTTTCCGAAACTGTAAATATTTCAGGATTTTTATAAAAGTAACCTAATCTAACCTATAGGGTTCTACTCGATGGTCCTGAAATAAATTCTGAAATATTTATAATTTCAAAAAAAAAGTGGTTTTCCAAATGATTTGTTTGTGAAATGAATCAGTTTGTGTACCTAATGTTGTCTAGCAAGTGATTGGATACGGGCAAAATGCTCAGGCTCAGCTTGTGCCACGATCAAAGAGATTTAATATTATAGGTTATAGTTAATATTATAGGTAATATTTATAGTATGCGTAGTATGCTAAGGCGATTGACATAGGTAATATTTATAGTAGGTATGCGTAGTATGCATAAGGCATTATGCATACTACGCATACGGCGATGGACGTTGATTTTTAACGGCGATTCCCGTTAGTGTGGTCCCAGCATAAGGATATTTACCGTCGCACAACGGAACTTTTTTCACCTTCGTTGTTTGTGTGGTTGACTGCGCTTAACTATTTGCTAATGGGTCTAACTTTTTGAACCTTAAATACCACCTAAGTAGCACAAGCTGTATAAGAACTTATACAGCCCTTAAAATGCTAAAACTAGAGTTATAATGGCTGTATAAGCTCTTATATGGCTTTTGTGCTACTTGGGCAGGATATGGATAGATATGGACCAGATACGTTTTCTAATTTCAAAATTGCTTTCCGTGTGCATCGGTAACGCGCTTGCCTGGTAACTCAATAACCATTGAAGTCTACTTAGCGTGATAATTTTCCTTTTAAGTTCGTTTTGTGATTTTAACTTTAAATATATTTTCCAAATCCTTAATAGTTTCTGAGAAAACGTGACTGTGACATACAAACATACAGATGGACGAAAATGGCGAAACTTAGGGTTCCTAGTTTGACTACGGAACCCTAAAATCAAAATACAGGTCCTCTGAGTCAAATGGACAATTCGTAGTAGCTAGGAAGGCGGTATCAAGTTATAAATTGGACCGCTCAATGCCAGTGCGCAATGCTATTGTGAATATTGTGATCGTCGGCCGACGGCGCTCGTGCTCTCGCGTATTCCGAAAATTCAATTTACATTTGTTTTGAAAAATGAGGACTTTAATCTTTGTGATAGGGGCTGTCTCAGTGGTTCGTGGTAAGTAAACGTGTAGAGTCAATTCCTGGTAGCCTGTTGCTTATTTTGAAAATGTTACTTGTTTTGAAAATGTTAATAGTTTTGTTGGTATCAAAGGACACGTCTCAAACGGTTATAAAGTGGTCAGTGCTTACAGTGCTTATTTACGTATTTAGTGCTTATAGTGGTAATTTACCAATAAAAAAAAAATATTTTAGGATCCGTTTATTATTTAACTAAATATATTTAACGTAGTCGGACTTGTTAGTTCTTTCACGTCGAAGTAGGTATATCGCGATAACATTCTTACTGCAGCCACATAATTCATACCAAAGTACCTGGTTCCTTCGGAATTTTTTTCAATACATACTTACTACTTATTTAGTCTGTAAAGTCATATAACAAACCAGCTAAGACGTGTGTAAAACATCACTCGTAAAAAAAAACAGATTGATTGATACAGTTAGCAACCTTATATGTATTTTGGAACCTTAACCTTTCCACTTTATTATTTTATTATTAAGTTGAATTCAAATGTTGTTAGCAACTTTTATCTTTTATTGCAACCGACTTTCCACTCCATATTTCAATTTCTAGCAAGGACGACTTAATTCAGGAAGACAGAATAATCCTTACCGAGCCATCAAGTCCTCATCATCATCCGGTTCGAAGGACCAACAGGACAAATGGGTTACGCAATTACCGGTCAATGTTTGTGATCTAGAAAAAATGTCTCTTAAATAACTACAATGCAAACAAAGTATTACTATTATCTAACGATTTCGATGAATCGATGGGGGCGAAAAATCGATCTATTATAGCTAGGTCTGGGAAAATTATCCCTGTATTATCACGCAAAAAGATTTCCCGCGCAATGTGGTTCGTAATTTTGCTGCTGTGGTTAAAGCGTTGGCCTACCACGCCAAGACTGTGGGATCGAATCCCAGCTATGGACAGGGCTTTTTTTTGTTTTCTGTTCTTTTTTTGGGTAAATCTTTTGTTGTTTTTTTTTTTGTTTTTGTATAGAAATCGATGAAAATTCGGTTTCGACCCGACGTTGCTCAGTCTCCCAGATATTATCTATGTTCTTAAAGTTAGTGTAATGCATTTTGGCTAGGCTAGGCCTTATCTGTAGGCCAACTTGAAATTTAATCTGCATGGAATACGCGGGAAACACAGCTATCGTCGTGGGCTGATTTACAACTCCATTGCTAATACATACGTAATATTAAATTGCGAATAGCCTAGTTGGTAGTGACCCTGCCTATATGTAGAAGCTACCGGTCCCGGGTTCGATCCCCGCCATGTACGGCTAGTACATTTTATATGTTCTCGCTGGTCAGTGCATCTTTATCGTTACAGACAATTTAGAAAGGGAGATCCGGCCGACAAACAAGTCGCGGTCCACTTGTGTTAGGGCAAATAAGTATTTATATGACGAACATGAATCACGTTCTTGCTTGAGTCTTGAATGTTTTCTCTTTGTGTGATAAGATAACAACCTTAGGTACAGCAATTGCCTTACAAACGTTAATGGGTCAATCAACTATTTTTTGTACCTCGTTGCCATGGTGCGTCTCTTGAGCAACTGGTTTAATGATTTTAAAGTATATAAATCCACCAAACATCAGTTTTGTGGCCATTACAAGCCCATTATCCACTTTTCTAAGAAACTCATCCATCACTGTTGTCAAGGAGACGAGACAGATAACAACAAGAAAAAGTTGATTCACCCTCTTATTTTATATTGAATGACCTGGTGAACTTCGTACCACTTCTTTCGATTTTTTTACTAAGCCGGGGTGGTAAACAAAACAAAAATAGATATTCAAATCCAAAATGCATGCGCCAGGTTCTGTTACGCCATACCCAAGCGGTCGAGCATTACCTAACCTAACTTAAACAAAGAGGGCTTGCTGAAAATGGCAGCACGAAGGCAAGCTTATTTGGCTGTTCAAGTCTATAAAATAATAAGAACTAAAAGGCCAGAATATCTGTACATAAATTTATTTGGCCGGAACGAGGCTGGGAGCGTGGAGTGAGAAGCATGCATGCATTCAAAGTCATACCGAAACACAAGTCCGTAGGGTTTAGGGGTTGATTTAGATTTGCCGCCTCCAAGATTTGGAATGACCTACCACCCCCACTACGTACGTACGAATAACATGCCCACCTACATTCAAATTAAAGATGCGGAGACTTATTCTAGAATATCAACATAAAGAAAACCTGCAATATGGTATTAAAAGTGAAACCCACCGAACCAGACAGCCCTAGAGATCTGTACATGTTCCTATCACATTCACATGGACTAACTAAAAAACAAAATAGACACTTGTAAAAATGTTAATGCCCTACCTACTACAAATCAATTAGTAGGTATGTATATTTCCCAGTGAGTCAGCGCGGGCTGAAAATCAGCGCTCTCGGTGCGATACGTATGGGGTGGCGGGTACGGGGCAAATAATTTTATTTCTGTGCATATTTTCTTTTAAAATTTAAAGAAGGTACTTGAAGCGAGAATATCGGGAATATATCTCTCTTTCTTGTGTACACAGGAAAACGTAAACACCCGCGCACCGAGCGGAAAACAAGGATAGCTAGCTGCCGCACGGTCCAACACTCAAATACGACCAAATACTTACCTACTTCCTGTAACGCAGTGAATGTGTTAACTCTTAATTCAAATATCACACAATTATAAATTGACTGCCGCAAAATAAATTAATAACTTTTATCTTTAAAATATTATCCAAGTATCCAACATTGGTTCTTGTACATTACTGGCGTTACCTCAACTTTTTCTCTTTGGCTTTATCTGCTCATTGAAGCGTTTTACTAGGTAGTAAAACGCAGCTTGTGACTTTGTGTAAAAACATCAAATTCAACGATTCACTGGGTAGATTAATCAGGAAGGATCGGGGTTAAGGAAAAACCTTCGTGTCCTCGCTGGTTTTTTGGCATCAAGAACCTATTATTAAGTACTCGTGACCATTATTTCATGGTTCTTCACTGCACCTACAGTATAGCTGGTAAACTCGTCGAATTCCGTGACTCGCTCAATTCCGTGGTAGCAGTTCTACAATCCGCCGTAGAACCCGGCAGGTCGAATCTGGGACCTAAAATACACCTTTTATTTATTTGCCTTAGCCTATTTAAAAGTCCAAGGTCGTATTTCACTTCCTAGTTTCTATTAGCAGAGTTCTATGGCGGATTATAGAACTGCTACCACGGAATTGAGTGAGTCACGGAATTAGATGAGTTTACCCTCTCTCTCTTTATTTAAGAGCCAAGCTCTTGTCGGTGGAGTAGGCGCCAACCGTTCCGGTCTTCTGTCAACTGCTTGACTTTCTGGTACGACACGACTTTAACCTTCTCTTTTATTCTCAAAGTAATTTCTCCCAGGGGAAGACCCCTGCCTCTTCTTCCTTCTATTTTTCTTTCTATGTTTTAAGAATAAGGTCGTGTCCTATCATAATTCCTCTTCTATTTTCTATTGTTGACAGCAAATTCCTCTTTTCTTTTATTCTGTTCATTCGATATCCTTTCCGACCAACTTATCCCCTCCATTCTTCTCCAGCACCACATTTCAAAAGCCTCTAATATCTCTTTGTATCTCTCTCTCTCTCTTCCTACCTATTATTAATCCCTCATGGTGGTGGGGTCAGCTTTCCTAATCTTTCTTCTCCACTTCGCTCTGTCCTCGACATCGTCCTCGGATGCTCGACACTCCTGTATGTCCTTCAGCACTACATCCTTCCACCTTGTTTTGGGTCTACCCCTGGATCTACGACCAGAGATGGAAATATGCAATGCCAAGTTCCCAACGTAGTCAGGCGGCTTCCTCTTCACGTGACCATACCATGGCAGCCTACTCTCCCGAATCTTGTCGGCGATATCGCGTACACCCAAGCTTCCTCGCACGTACTCGTTGCGGATTTTATCGAGCCTGTGACGCCGCACATCCACCTCAGCATTTTTTTTCTCTATTTGTATAATGAACTAAATGAACGCCATGTCGGTATCAAAGTAGGGTTTTTGTTTAACTGCTGGAATTTGCTCAGTCCATTCCATTATAAAATATTAATAATTACGGCCGCACTCAGAGACGTAGTTGCAATTTTGATTAAAGTTGCTACTGTCACTTTATTTGCTATAGCGATGAATCAAACTTGAAAATTTATTGACGTCTCTGAGTGCGGCAGTTAGCATTTGTAGCCGAGTGACGCGCTTACCAACGTTGTTTTATTTATTACAGGTATAGAATACGATGGCTTGCGAGGTGAGTGTGTTATTTTATAAACATAAGTACTTGTTAGTAACTTATTAAGAATCTATTATACAGAAAACACTTGTAATTCCGTAGAAGTTGTACGAAGTACTAAGAAGTACCAATTCAAGAGAAAGCTTAATATATTTCATTAAAAAAAGTTGCGATTGATGGTAAAGGTTTTATAAAGAGGAAGATGTTTAAAGAGTCATCGAAATAGTCATTAATCGGTAGTCGTTAATTTTTTAGGGTTCCGTACCAAAAATTGCTTGCCCGCATCTGTTTTTAGTTAAAAAATATGAAATTAATTTGATTATAGCATTTGGGGTGTCATATGAAAGGTCTGAATCTGCACATTTCAAAACTTAATTTATAACCAAAAACGTTCAAAAAATGACCGCCCGGTTTTTACAATGATTTTTCAGTAACCCATCATAATTATTTTTGTTATATTTTTAAGCCTTTGAGGTAGGCGAACGAGCGCGCTTACTTGATGGCAAATAAGCTCTAAGGCCTATGGCCCATGCCAACTATGAGGACTAGATGTAATCCATCAATGATAGTATTTTCACCGGATGAAACTTCACTCCTTTACCGGAACACAACACTGCGAACACTGCTTGGCCGTATTTATTATGAATAAAATAACCTATCCCGACGGGCCGTGCCAAAACTCCTACCACCCCAATGACAAAGCAAAAAATAATACTAATGTGTTGCCTTCCAATGAAAAACAAAAGACTACAATCTAATTCAATTCGCAATATTTTACTGAACTTTATTTTTATCTGTGACAAAAAAAATACACTCCTTAGTTAAATTCGGCTGGTCTGACGCTCTGGCGGGTACCGAGCACTTCTTCAAGATCCCACGCAGCGTCAGCGAGGTGGAGGCCGAGGGCTGGCGGCGCACGGAGAGGCCCGCGGGCGCCCTGCCCGAGCTGAAGATGTACTGCCCCCCGGGCCGCGGCGTCTGCTCGTTGTACGACGAGGGGGGCTTCGTCGCCGGCCTGCAGCTCGCGGTGAGTCTTCTGAACATGAGAACTGCGGGAAGGGCGAGGAACAGCCAGCGGCGGCTCTCGGGGCATTTCCTTCGAGCCAATATGAGGTATTCGGTTTTAGTGGGGAACCAACAACAGCGAAGAATTTTTGGGGTTTAGTGGGGAGCCTTGGCCCTCTGGAGCCGGCACTGGTAGCAGTAACTCTAGCGGAGAGTATCTCTTGGGAGTGATAATCAGACGATGACTCGAAGTGAGGGCAAAGGAACAATGACCTCTTTAAGATCTTTACCAGCAGTGACACTCACTTTCCACAGAGATGGTCTTTCTCAGCGGCAGTATCTCTTGATCAGAGAGATATAGTCTGACTGGGTAGTAACCGTGAGGAATTATGATCTATTTCAAAGTTACCAAATAGATACCTAGCTACTACTACGTATTTAGTTTTCAGGCATTTCGTCTGCGCAGAACATATTTATCATTGTTCTATTATTTTTCAGAATGAAAATGTACTCATATCTTATGTATATGTGGTTGCAACATATAAATCCAAACTCATCATATAAATTCGCTTAATATTATTATATGTATTACCTACTTAGTAGTGTTTTCTAGCCTGCAAACAAATTTTACATAAGTACCAATTCACCAAATGATGTTAAATGTTAATCGACTGTTGTTGTTTGTGAAATCGACATAAGATTGGTACCATTGTGCTACTAGAATCATACTGTGCCCGAGGGGTCTTTGGTCAAGATCATTCCTATTTCGTTTTCCTTGCTCATCGTGTCGGCCGGCAATCTCTTCGCCACGCAACTCGAGTGCGTTTATCTAATTTACCGAATGAGCGGCAACAGGGTCTATCGTCCATTGCGTAGGACTAACGGGATTACAGTCCAGAACTTTCTGCGGGCCTATTATGGTCCTGTTTATTGATGTGGATAAAATCTATCACTACATTTATCCACCGCTATAAAGACGATCGTAGTACTGGGGTTGTTCGTACAAGTGTATCTACCGGAAGAAATAATTTAGTCTTCATAATTAAGATAGAATTGACGGATGATCACTGGCTTGTGATTATGAAATGTTCGTCAGTGTTCGCAAGACAATAATGATTACGAAAACTATGCTGACAGCATTACCTATCTCACATTAGATACGAGACAAAACGACAAAGCAATTTAGAATGGACAATAGTCAAATTATATTAATAGGATAATATGTGTAGAACATTATACATAATGATCTATGTTTCATCGTACATCAGCTACCAAACGGTTTACTTTAAAATTACGTTCGTAGATCTAACTTTAAAATTGTTGAAGCTAGCTCTAGCTTTGGCCTTACCGGGGATCGAACGCGGGACCGCTAGCTCCGTAGGCGGGTTACGAGACGTTACTACTAACTACGTATCTACTGCGAGACTAACATGCAACACAAGTACAAGCACGAATAAAAAGTTGCTAGAGTAATAACGCTAAAGGGTAAAAACGCTACGTGTGCACAGGCTCTTAATATATTTTAACGAATTATTTCATTAATTACTCTAGCAATAGGTACCGGATAAAATCGCTTATTAATAAAAGGTAATAAAAGTCTGGACGAGACACTTTTATTTTAAACCTTGAGCGTTAAGTTTTACGTTAGAATATGGAATAGGTACATGTATTAATTTCCATAGCACCTGTCAAATTTTATTTCGTGCATGCATGCTAAGCCCGCTGCTAAGGCACACTTTTGTTACAGTTTTATTAAAGTAGAACCTAACTGTTCCAGTTACTGGTAGATGAATACAAGTCGTTCGCCGTGAAGCCCGAGAAGAAGTTCGTGAAGTGGCGCGCGCCGGCCGCGGAGGGCGAGCCCTCGCGGGACTACTGGACACTTACGCAGTACTTCGTCTCGGAAGGTACAGACAATCGCTTGAAGAGGCTGTTCCATGGGGAGGGGGATCCTTCCCTTAGGATGTAGTCGACTTCCAACCAGGCAAATTCTATCTAATCATAAAAAAAAGCCGGTCAAGTGCGAGTCGGACTCGCGCACCGAGGGTTCCGCACAAACTTGTAGGCATGTAAATAGTTCGTAAATCACGGGAATACAATATAAACAAAGTCCAGTATAAACTGACACGCAATAAGTATGCACTTTAGTACTTAGTGAGTGTCAGCTTATACTGGGCTCATTTTTTATGTGATGTAACTACAAATGAACGGTTTTCGGATTTTTTCCTTTACTTGTGCTATAAGACATAGCTTCTTGCAAAATTTCATGATTCTAAGTCAACGGGAAGTACCCTATAGGTTTTGATTCCCTTCAATATGCGGCATAAACGTCCGTATCTTTCGATTGCGTTGATACGGACGTTTGATTTTTTCACTGATCCAAGGGACTGTAGACTTATATATTTGATATTAATTTCAACTTGATACCTCAACGCGTTCCTGAGAAAAAGGGTATTGACAGACACACAGACAGACAGACGGACAACAAAGTGATCCTATAAGGGTTCCGTTTTTTTCTTTGAGGTACGGAACCCTAAAAATGACGTCATGGCGGTACCTGACGTGATAACTCAACTTGGATGGCAATGGTTCTTTACTAAATGACATCAATTCATTTCATGTTCTAAGTACCGTTTCACCAAACGATTTTAAAAGTTAATCGACTGTTAGAGCTCATAGGTACATTTTGACAGCTGTTAACACTGTAATCTAATAGTCTGTTAAGTTGTTGGTGAAATCCAACATAAATCTTAAAACCATTTCGGAAAAATGCCTATAGGTAAATAGGTAGGTACAAAGCAAGAAAATACTTTGAATTGATTTTCCCTTTTTTTTTTTAAAACCTCGTTTAATGGTTGAACCCATTTATCCTCGACTATCTACTCTCGCCGATGGCTCAGGCGAAAATAAGTAAAATGATTTGTTTTATGTTATTTTTAAATTGGCAACTATGCAGGTCATTGATTTTTATATTGAGTACCAATATATTTTATGCCTGTAAAAAGATGTACCTGTATTTTTGACTTTTTGAAGAGTCCCTGAAGGCCGGCGCGGGCCCGACGATGGAGAACGGCGCCACGCTGCAAGATGGCGGCGTATGGGTGCGCGGCGCGGACGCGCGACTCCTGCGCATCCCCAGCACCGAAGCCGAGCTCAACAGCACCGCCTTCAAGAAGCAGAACTGTATCCCTAATATGGGTGCGTAGGCCACATTCGATATGACGTCGCAGACAGTTAGCCTAGTTGGTATAGTGACCCCACTTATGAAGCTAGCGGTCCCCGGTTCGATTCCCGTTATGGGCAAACACGAGTATTTTATTCCTCAGTCTTGGATGTATTTACCTATTTAATGTAACTATCGTTGTCTAGTAGGTACCCAATAACTATAGTACAGTACAAGCCTAGAGCTTACTTCTCTGTTAGTTTAGGACTAGGTCAATTTGTGTGAGATTGTCCATTAATATTCATTTTTATTTTATATGTAAATTGCAAAAATTTCGACGCGCTCGAGCAGCTGTTATTGTCATAGCCAATTTCGAAGCTCCAACCACGTTAGAAAGTTTAAGATTATCGGTCGAAATTAAAGACGAAGTGAGCGATAAGATTTCTAAAATAATACTTAACTGCACTTCTATAGGTAGCAAAATGAACTTTGTAGGTCCCTCACCGCTGAGGGACTGTCCTCACGACTATTGTGAGCGCTTCACCACCGCTCTCTAGGCTGCTCGACCCTGGGCTCGATGAATGTCAGCCTAAGTGTCGCTCCGGTTGCAGCTGTTATTGCTTCTGTCCACCTAAATATTGCTGTAGGTAAAATAGACAACCAATAGTACAGTTAAACAACTAGAAATTGTTGACCCACTACAGAACTCCGTCGCAGAAACCCAACGATTAATTTTCACGTAATTAGTTTTTCGTGATGACTCAATAATTTAAGTTCTTAAAATCTCTTTAATGCAAGTGACTCTTGACCTTTAAAAAATGTGTTTGATCAGGCACCCACTATTACTACAACATGACGCCGGAGATGAAGTGCGAGGACTCGCTGCCGTGGTTCGCGCTGGTGAGCGACGGCGAGCTGGTAGGCACCGGCTTCCAGGTGTTCGGCCAGCTGACGCAGCATAATAACCGCGGCTGGTTCGAGGCGCCGCCAGCGCCGAGGAAGAGCGCCGAGGTATGGTACAAACACCCAAGAGCGGTCCAGGGAGAAGTAGATTATGCTCGTTGACTTTTATAAACGGCACGCACAAAGATTGGATTTCGAAAATGGCTTTGGAGAATAAACATTGTATCTATGCATTTGTTATCGTGGATACAAATTTATTGTAATTTACATTTCACAATACCTTCACAGATCACCATCCCCTTCGCGCCACGCTGTCTTCTGGAGTGGGCCTCCTCCTATGGAGTGGTGTCGCTGCACATCTACTACATCGATAAACCCTGGACCATAAGATGCAGGTAAACATTGTAAACTAAACGCAGTTACTTCATCAAGATAAATTAAATTTGGACGGACGTGAAAAATAGGTACCTAATTTGAAAATATATTTGTTTTTACACGTTCCGTCCGTTATATGTGGCTAATTATTCGAGCGTCTCAACCGCCGTCATTCCCGTGGCCGCATTAATGTCGAAATTCCTGTAGGTAAGAAGCATACTCTACAAGATAACCAAAAATAGCATCTAAAACTACATGAATTTCGACATTAATGCGGCCACGGGAATGACGGCGGTTGAAACGCTCGAAGAATGAGCCGTTTATTCTTATTTCCACGAGCTATGGGCTAGTCTCACCTGATACCACTAGTTATTTTAGTGGAGGGGCTGGGTTTGGAGGTTATACTCATACCCCAGACTGGCCAACGTGGAGAACCTTAACGTGCTTGTCCCTAGGTCGGGAGACTCTGCGAAGCCCGCGCCCGTCCTTGACCGCCTCGCCCTGAATGGATACCGGTACGCGAACCAAATCGCCGACGAATTCAAGAAGCTTTTCAGCGGTTAAAGTGCAGCCCGGTGCGTCTAACAACGGTGGCAAAAGAGTTTGGAAAATTAGAACTGAATCAAATCTTTTAGAACCGTACGCATCAATTCTCCTTTCGCATGCGTATAAGCATCTTCATACAAAATAGATATTTTCTATAGACAAAATGCGAATCTGTGCTGAAAGATGTGATTCGGGCCTGAAGGGCGCGTTTGGAAAGAAATTGGCAACGTAATCCAATTATTAACCAAAATCTGATGTTTAAAGCGCGTCACACACGGAGCTATAATATATATTATAGGTCGGTATATTACGATATATTTTCCTTATTAGTTGACAGAGTCTGTCAACTAGTACGGAAAATATACCTAAACTATATGAAAATACATCGTAAGATGCCTTGCTATAATATATATTAATATACCAAAATATATATTATAGCTCCGTATGTGACGCGCTTAACAGTAGCAAAGTAACATTATTTGTTCTTTCCGCGCGTTCTATCAGTGTTCTGTCAAATGTTCAAATCAACTAAGTCAATACATAATATATTAGGCACAGTCATACCATACCAATGAATGTTAAACCACGGGTTACTCAGCTTAATTTACCCATATTAGAGTCATGAACGCAAAAGGAAGTCTCAAATCTAGAATTAACTTAATTAACTTAGTTGATTTCACTTGTTCCAAGTAATGTACTAGGTAATTGAAAATTATACTAATAATAAAGATCACGCAGACGTTTTCAGTATTAAGTACGTAATCTTACACCAACGTGATTAAGTCATAGGATATAAATATGCTCAGTGACTCAAAGTCAAATATTTATTCAGTAAATTGGCCACATACGGGCTCTTTTACACGTCAGACTAATTAATATAAGCAAGATGTATATTTATATCAATTAAATTTAAATGTATAAAGATGTATAAATGCATTTTTATTTACCTACTAAAGAAACCGCCAGTAAATTACCAATTTGGCTTGAGAGACAAATAACTTTAGGATGTGCTATGGGCAGATCTGACCCAGGGTCTTTGGTGGCCCTGACGAACCATGTGCGTGGAATGGACCTTTAGTTGATGGTTAATGCTATTTTCTTCCAAGCTTTTATATTACTTGACAATTTCATTTGTCAATGTTCAGTTAAAATCTTACAAGAACATTTTGGACAAGCCCCTATTAAGAAAATGGGCTGAAATTCAAATATATTTGCTAACCCGTGACAATATAACAGAGTCTTAAATTTGTTCTGATGACGGAGGTTATCGATGAGCAGCCGATGAATGTGCAAAAGAGTAGAAGGCAAAATAATATCTTGATTCTTTTAACAAAATTTTATAGTGTTGTATATACGGCCCTATTTTTGGCACCCTATCATTTATTGGCATCACGAATATTAAGTTAATTGAGGCGATCGTATCATTCTACAATCACTAGCTGCCAACAACTGGTATTTTGGATGCCAATACCCGTAGCGAGGGCGCTGCGCACACTAAATCGCGTAACGGTAGTGACCTCTTCTGTTGCTCTCTGAATGAATTCACAAAAGTAGCTTTGTATATTTTGTTACCATAATGTGGATTAGTAGGCCAGGTACTTATAATAATTTTGTAAAATAAACTTATTGATATCCTATAAGAATCCACACTGTCGAATTAGGAAAGTCTGTAAGGATAGTTGTATTTATATAAATAAAAAATAAAAAATTGGATGTTTTAGCCTACGTGAGCCTACATACATGCAAAATGATAACGCTTTTCAAAATAATGGGTTACATGAAATCCAAAGGAAGCCTGAGCGTAATAAGGGCACAATAAGACACAAACTAATAGTGAACAGTATATTGGCATCAGCTGACGCCCGTGGGCGCCTTGTGCGAGCGCTTCTTGACCTTCTGCTGGCGGCGCTTGATATGCCGCTGGACCCGACTCGCGCCTTCCTTCTTCAGCTCCTCGTACTGTTTCACAAGCGCTTCAACGCGCTTTTCCGCTGAAATTAAAATAAAATTGTAGAAGGCAAGGTGCATAGGAATGAAATGGTGTTGCATTTTAGTTCATGAAAAATTATGATTCCTCATTCCCCGTCTCAATCCCTGAATGGGGAAATATTTATTTGTATTAAAGTCTTGCATGCATCTTGTATGTTTTCTTTGTATATATATTGCATTTACCTATATTAATATTTATATCATTATCTAGTACCCACAGAATAAGCCTAGAGCCTACTTTAGGCCAAGTATTATCACAGAGTGTATGTTCCCAACCATAAGGCTGTATGCTAGCTCAAATAAATTCTTACATCTGTTCTTGTAGTATTGTTGATTTCCATCCTTAGTCTCCTCTTCAACCTGTTTTTTCTGCATTGCCATTTCCTGTCTTTCTTTTTTCTTTAATCGGCTAGCTTTGTGCTGCTCATTCAGGCGCTGAAGCAGCCGTCTGAGCTTTAGGGCCTTTTCAGGGTCTGTAGTTTGCCGCAACTCAGCTCTGGTGGCGTTAATGTCATTCATACGCATGTCAGTGAGGAAATTGTAGTCATCAGAAAACTGCTTTTTATTGAATTCACCACAGAGTGGGTCAAATCTGTAAATAAAAAAAAAACATTTTTTTATTTTTATTATGTCTTACATAGTTTAGGGTGTTGATGTGTGAGGGTATGGAACATCGTTCAAAACATTGTAGTGGAGTAATAACTATTAATAGTGAATTTAATAATCAAAGGATAATGTATTTTGTGAGATAAGTTTGCATTTATCTTGCTTACTTTGTTAGCTTCAGTACTCATTGTTAAGCTAAGAAAGCTAGTAAAATATGAACTTATCTGTCAAATCAAAACATTTTTTGAATGCATCTGACCATTACCTAAATACTTTATTAGGTCAATATTTTTATTATTAGTGCCAGTAACTGACGGTTGATTACATTATTCATATTCATACTTACCCACAAATAAGTTTGCCCAACATACCTGGGATCCCGAACTTCCTTTTCTCTCCTTCTTACTTTGGGAATGTCAATCATCATTGAAACTGGTTTTTTAGATGTCATTTCGCGAGGCCTATTTTTATTTTCTCTCTTAAACACTTTTGTTATAGCCAACTCCTTGTTCTCATCTTTTTTCCCAAACAATGCTTCCTTGTACACCTTAGCCCCGATTTTCTCTTTTAACTTTTGTAGTTCTTCAAATGATAGTGTAGATAACTGAGACCTGATAGCAGTCTAAAAAGAATAAAATAAAAATATTACAGACTTTATATTCCTTTTACAGGCAATATTGTAAAAGAAAATGCAACCCAGCCATATGAAGGGAAGCTCGAAATCTAGTGTTTGCCTTCTAATATTTGACAGAAATAATTCTTTCAGGCATACTCTTAGGCTAAAAGTTCTCTAAATAATCTTGGCATAGTATACATGGATTTGGTTGTATATTTCCAGAGCCTTTATTCTGGTCTCATTCAGCCCCTTGTTTTGATATCATAAACACACTGGTATGGTATCTACACAATGATTTATTCCAAATACTTGGCCAACTATGTAAATTTTAAAGGCCAGGGCTCGTGTTCTATACAACCTACGAACATTCCGTAAGGCTAATTCATGCTAGCTCCAGGCTGTAGTACCAACCATCCCCCAGTCCACCACCTGGAGGATGGTCCTTACACCATACGTAACAAGAGGAATAAGCGGACTACTTGCTATCTAAAAAGCATTAAGTTGACCTAGATTGATAGAATTTTATATTTTATATATATATAGTTAGAAATTAGATAAAAATAATAAATCTTTCGTTATACGAATCTACGATGGACAACTTACACGTTCACCATCATTAGATTCTTCTTTCCTTCCAGAATTGACGTCATAATCTTCGCCGTCGCTACTTTCCATGTTTCACAACCAAGGAAACAGCAAATAAATTAACTAAAATGCTGTAAGTGATCAAATCAAAACCATATCAAAACAAACATTTTTGTTTTAAGGTTAGTAATTTACTTACGTCACAGTCGTCACACAGATCTTCAAAATCTGTCTGTGACATAGAGAAGTTAGTAAATACTCAAAGGTCGGTGGTCATAGAATTAGCCCTCGTACGCACAGGCGTATAAAGTAGCTTGGTTTTGAGACGTCTTAAAACCTTGTTACAACATGAAGGATAACGAAAGAATACCTATAAGGACATCTCTTTCTAACTCGTTATGAATGCCTTAAATAGAAAAAGGTCAAACATACGCCTGTTGTTGTTTTTTATAGTCCGGTTTCTTTGCAAGTACTTATTCTGTGCTCGGATCGGCTCGTGCAGGGGACGCCCCGGGCGCCTCGTGTATACCACCAAGCCAGAATTTAATATAGGTACATTATATTTAGTAAGTATATTTTCTATGGTTTAGCATCCACTGCATCTACAAAGGTACTCGCGGAAGAGAGTTGGTGGGCTAGTGACTCATGTCCACTCGCAAATCATATACTCTTCTCTTTTTCGCTCTTACTCGCGACGAAACAATGTACTTAAAAGGGCCTATCTCTATAGGAATAAGAAAAGATAACTTCTAAAGTTCTTTATCTACACCTATATCGTAAAACCTCTACAAAGCGTTCAGAAATTGTAGCTTACGTCAGCCAGTGGTGTGGCTGTCGTCGTGTCAAATCTTATCTAGTGGTTGTACTGTAAAGTTCACTTTACGTGTTCGCTGCCGATACTGTTATGGTTTTTGAATTTCGAATTTATTCGAATCACGATATAATTTGATTCGGCCACATTTCTCATCTCGAGATGAAGCGTCAATCAAGATGAAATGTCAACAACATAATTATGTACCTATATATATTTATATATTTTTTTTTACGTGTACCCTTGTTTTGCAGACACTCATTTCATCGAATGTGTCGTTTCACCGAATTTAATTTAATCGAAAGCTCATGTCTGCTGAAACCTTATTGTTTTCAGATTATCTTAAGCATGGGTTACGTAGGTTAGGTTAGGTTAGATCTGTGACCACAAAAAAATTATAACTCCAGTACGTGTAAATGCAGGCAGTGCAAGAAAAAATAATCACTTAATCCCGTGTTAGCAGTTAACCCAGAGTTATATAACGTAACTCTGGACCACGCAAGTCATGTTAAGAATAAATAAAAGGGAAAAAGTGTCGAGTAAAAAGGTGGATCGAAATCATCAAGAGTTTTCTCAAAAAGTTTCTATTGATTATGGCTGCCATTGTCCGTTCGTTGTCACAGAAAGTATCTCAAGATTGACATTTGCTTTGATTGACATTAATTTGCGGAATTGACGATAGTACACTACCTACCTCACACAAAATAGATTGGCTGAAATACAAATGTGGGCAAGCTGTTAAAATAACGACATACCAAATCATGCTACTTGCTGAAAGTGACTTGTTATAAATATATAAACAAATCAAAGAAGCAAAACATCACTTTAAAAGAAACTATGGATTTGGATGAATCTATAACAGTGACCGCATTAAAAATTGATGGTATCAGATATAACCTGTTGATTGGCTGGCAAGCTAAATCTTTCGAATTGTACTTTTACACGCAGAACGAAATTTTGGTAGGCACGTTCTTAGCCAGCAGATTAGCAGCGTTTAGTAATAAAATGGGTTTGTCTGAGAATTCTTATTTCAACAAAGTCAAGCGATGCTTAATAGAGCAGAGAAGCAGTTACGTCTACGAGCTTACAGGCGGAGTTTTCTATTGGAAAAAGAAACAAAAAGGAGGTGGTGTAATAGTTGAAGGTTCCGTGCCCATTGGACCAGATTCCAAGCCTAAGTCGGCACGACCGGATTTATTAGAAGTGTTGCTCGCTATTAACAAAGAACTAAAGTATAAAATAAACCAAGTGAAAACTGGCTTTGATTTAATTAAATCTGAGTACGAAATGTGCTTGAAGGACACAGAGGAATTTTTGAATTTAAAAGCTGTTATGGAAAAAGCGATATCGGAAAAGTTTTTGAAAACGCTTCGTGTCAAAAAAAAGGATGTAGTTACTTTAGCCTTTAGAGACGAAAAGGACGACGATCACTTAGTAAACGTAAGTAAATTATATTTTAAGTTTTTAAATCAAAGGGATTCAAATCGGCAACTGACCCAATTTTTACTCAAAATCTCCCTGTGAACTTTTCACTAAAGTACTTAACTTACTTTACTATGAGAAATTGCCTACGTTAAAAATGTTAAAAATCAAAGTACTATGAGAGTTGCGAGTAAATCAATATCTTCACTTCAGATTAGTTGAAACGGTTATAGGTCTGTACGCGCTATTTATAGTATATATTTATTTTGTGACGTGCAATTCCTTATAAATTAAATTAAATTTAATTGTGAATTCTGTTGCCGGCTGTAGACATTCGGAGTGTAACTTATGTTTTCATTGTTCCAGGTAAAATTGGTGTCCCGGGAAGCAGCCAGCGATACGTCTATTTCATCCATGTTTCATATAATTGATTCAGCGAGAAATGAGTTCTATGATGACGTCAATGACGATCGACAATTTGAGACGCAACCGTCAGATTATACATGCTCAAAAATAAATAACAATGTTTGTTACTTTGAGTAAAGATAAACTAACATTATCGGATAATTAAGAGTACTAACGTCACTAAACCGGCTGCTTTTGAGTGGTTGAGACAGAATAATTCATGAGCGATATCGTTTGCCAGCAACATTATTACTTGTACTTGGCTAGCACAACTTGCTTAGCTTATCGCTCAGTGCATCTTTTTACAATGACAATAACGTCGATGGCAAAAGTGCAAGTCACCTTATTATTTAAGTTTACCGATAAATATTGTGTATAACAATTATTTAAATTTTAAATGTTTCATTGACCCCATTACATAAGTTTTTAGCTGTCGTTTGTTAACACATCCATCCATCCACAACCTTTCTTGAACTTTCGTCGGGTATTCCCAACGATAGTTCAAGAAAGGTTGTGGATGCATGGAAAGAGGTAGAGGTTATAGGCCACTTTCACTAAAGTGGGCTTTACATTACACAATTTTATCGCACAAGCGTAACGTTTTTTGAACGCAAGTTGATAAAAGTCCGCGTGAATGCACGAGCTAATAAAAAGTCTCCTCATTCATTCAAAGTGTAATGTAAAAAAAGTACATTGAAACAAATGGGCCATTTTAAACTCAAGTAGTATGGCTCAAGGTCGTAAATTACGCGTTAAAAATGCAATAAGATTATAGCACAGAATAAATATAGCTAAAGCAGTAAAGAACGTTCGAAACGTCGCACTCACACAGACGCACGTCTCAACGATTCCCCTAAGCCGAGGGCAGGGATCAAAGAGAATATATTCACTACGGGGGGATCACGTAGAGACGAAGGGCTCGTGTACACGGTGCCGCCGCCGCGCCGCCGCGCTATGTACACGAGACGCGTAAAGCCCGCCGCCACGCCGCCGCCGCACCTTCGCGCTATGTACACGGTGCCGCTGCCGCGCCGCCACCGCGCCGACGCCGCGCCGTCGCCGCACCTTCGCGCTATGTACACGAGACGGCCAATGATATGTATGGATGGCAGAGCGGCGGTGGCGCGGCGGAGGCACCGTGTACACAGCCCGTGCGGCGGCAGCGCGGCGGCGGGCTTTACGCGTCTCTTGTACATAGCGCGGCGGCGCGGCGGCGGCGCGGCGACGGCGCGGTGGCGGCACCGTGTACACGAGCCCTTCGTCTCTACGTGATCCCCCCGTAGTAAATATATTCTCTTTGATCCCTGCCCTCGGCTTAGGTGAATCGTTGAGACGTGCGTCTGTGTGAGTGCGACGTATCGAACGTTTGTTCGTAGTTTCTTTTCTGCTTTAGCTATACCTATTTATTCTGTGATTATAGCCTGGCAAAAAAGACGACCCAAAAAAATTAGGGCGCTGTTCGGAATGAATTTGGCAACATGATCCAAGGTTTACTCTAACCTGTGCTGGTTGCTATTTGAAAATATTGTAGTTCCAGCTGTCACCACTTGCTCGACTTTTTTGCCAGGCTCACAGAATAAGTACTTGCATAGAAACCAGACTATAAGGCATTCATAACGAGTTAGTAAGAGAAATCCTTATAGGTGTTCTATCGTTATCCTTCATGTTGTCACAAGCTCTTAAAAGCATTTGATGTCTTAAGACATCAAATGGCTCACGATATGTGACACATGTCGTGTCAGTCGTCAGTTAAGAGACCGTAAAAATAGTAGTACAGCAGGCACTCCATTCCAATTTGTTTAAGCCCATCCTATATCTAAATCGTAGTCATTTTGTTGACGTAATAGTAGTCCTTAATGTCAAGTCAATAAGAGTTACTATTAACAATACCATTATCTAGTAAACGTTACAATTGGGTAGGTAAAGTTTTTGGAAGAGGTGTAAATTATATTTTTTTTCGATAGTCGTCATCCTAAAGATCAAGGAACTGCGGCTCTTTTATTTTTATTTCCTCTAATATTTTAGAAATATTTTTTTTAGTTATTAAGTTGACATTTGTACACTTTATTGGCCGACAAGCTTGTTGCCTTCGTACTTAATGAAAAAGAAAAAAAAAACTGTCACTTCTATAACTGTCATTGTCAATCAAAGTAAACAAACGATTCAATTCAACGACTCTTTTCTGTTTGCCTTCGTTTCATGTGATCAGTGTTTTTAGAAATATTTTTAACGACCTCAGAACGAACTCCGGACTTTCGATTTTGCCGCTTTCCTCCAGCTTTGCTCGCTTTGACCTTTGCACGATATTTGGACTACGATTTATTTTCGACCCCATTGGCACTGCTTTTTGGACACCGATTTCTTCCTTTCACGACGACTCTTGCCCTGCTTTTCGATAGCCATGAGAGCACGTTTGAATCGTATACACGCAATGAATTTAAGCAATCCCACACGGACTTTGGAAATGGAGTATTACAAAGATTTACTCAGATGCTTGAAAGAATTGAATCGTTTGTTTACTTTGATTGACAATGACAGTTATAGAAGTGACAGTTTTTTTTTCTTTTTCATTAAGTACGAAGGCAACAAGCTTGTCGGCCAATAAAGTGTACAAATGTCAACTTAATAACTAAAAAAAATATTTCTAAAATATTAGTGGAAATAAAAATAAAAGAGCTGCAGTTCCTTGATCTTTAGGATAACGACTATCGAAGAAATATATAATTTACACCTCTTCCAAAAACTTTACCTACCCAATTAAAAAATAAAATAAAATATTTTTTTTTTTAAATCCAACTCGGCCCCAAGACCTTACGCCTTTAGTCGCATGTCGTCCCGTTTGCACTTTGTCCCGTTCGCAGTTCGTCCCGTTCGCAATTTGTCCCGTTTGTAATTCGTCCCGTTAGCAAATCGTCCCGTAAACGCACCTCGTCCCGTAAACGCACCTCGTCCCATTTGCACTTCGTCCCGTTCGCAATTCGTCCCGTTAGCAAATCGTCCCGTAAACGCACTTCGTCCCGTTCGTAATTCGTCCCTTTAGCAAATCGTCCCGCAAATGCACCTCGCCCCATCCGCAATTTGCCCCTATTGCAATATGTCAGTTGCAGTCATTCAGTCAGTCAATCCAGGATTTCTCTCTTTATGTAATTACATATGTTTTTATATATTTATAATTATATAATTATTTAAATTTACGAGTAATTCAATAACAAATAAATTAAAATCGGAACACTTCGGCAAAATAATAACATTATTTAATAATAATATTAATAATAATGTTAACTGTGGGACGATTTGTTAACGGGACGAATTGCGAATGGGACGAGGTGCGTTTACTGGACGATTTGCTAACGGGACGAATTGCGAACGGGACGAAGTGCGAATGGGACGAGGTGCATTTACGGGACGATTTGCAAACGGGACGAATTGCGAACGGGACAAATTGCGAACGGGACCACATGCGACTAAAGGACCTTACGGCCTCGGTTTTGACCTCGATGTGACACGCTGATTTAAGCCGAAACACGCTGCTATATACCTCCCTGTCTAACTCATTATCAATCCGGTTTACAATTTATGCGACAGATATACGTTTCAAGAGTGCTATTAGAGGAAATTCTTCTATGAATATTCTACTTCTGTGAACGTACTGTTATAATCTGAGATAGAAATCCGTTTAGTTCTACATATAAGACTGACGTATTACTAAGGCGAGTTGAAAAATCGTTCGTGAGAATTAGGGCTTAGGAATGAGATAAGAAGCCTAAGCCTAGACTCTTCTTAAAAGTGTCGACAAGTGTATTTGACTTGTCAACTTGACACTTGTTGTTTTGATTGTTAGTCGAGCTCGGGAGAGTAGATTGGTTCGCTAACGGCAAATAAATTAGTAAAAAGTGTTTGATATCAAAATAATTGAAATTAATCTTATTGCCGCTGTCAAAGCTCGTTTTATTATATTGACATGTCACACAAACGCGCGGATTTAAAAGTTTATTGGAATAAGATAACCTATGCATATCCAATTCTTAACGACACAATATTTACAGACTGTACTAACGCAGAATATGATGAAATACAGCAGATTATTATTGGTTTGGGAATTCCTGTGAGAATACGTGATATAATATTGTTGCACATGGAAAAATATGTTCGGCAACACATCACGCCATCGTTTTGGTCGAAATTTACCAAAGTTGAGGATGAAGCCAAAGGGTTTCAACTCTTCAAATCCGCTGTTAATGACCTATACGAGTCTGTCTCGAACTTTATGCCGATGTTACGTCGGTTGAGTTGCTTGAACAACAGTTGCGGCGACTGTCGACCTATATTTGGCGAAAAAGATGTAATTTTGGGATTCAAACAACTGATTCGGGCTACATTGCTCTCTCAGTTACCACTAGATTTCCAGGTAATTATAAACCACTTCTACAAAATCTCATTTAATGTCTTTGATAATGAAAATGAGAACTCTGACATGAGTGAAGATGTAACATGTGCAGGCTGCTCCAATGAGTACTCTGAATGCAACTGTGCATACATAGTAAAAGTGTTTCATGATACCAATAAAAAGCTGATGGAGTTGCAATTATTAGAAAGACTGACAGGACAGGTTCTTACAAGTTTTATTCAAACGCGTATAGAATCTCATATACAAAAACTTTGCACTGGAACTTTTGAGGTTTCACATATTGGCACCCTGGAGCACTGGCTGGAGACAACTGTTATGTCTTGGCTGACCAGAATATACTGTGCTGGGTCTTCAAAGCCTCCTTCAGATGATAAAAATATACAAAATGCTATTTCTAAGTTTAAACAAAAGTTGAGTTACTACTTATATCACAGTTATACTACTCTAAGAATAGACCAACTTTTTAGCATAATTGTTCATTACCCAGAGTCACAACCTGCTGTAGATGACATTAAGTTAGGTTTAGAAAAGACCGATTTGAGAGCCACCTTGTGTAAGAAACTGCAGAGTGCATTAGAAACTAGGTTACTTCATCCAGGCGTGGACACAACAGACATCCTCACAGGTTATGTTTCTACTATAAGAGCGCTACAACATCTAGATCCTTCAGGGGTTATTTTGGAGACAGTTACTAAACCAGTGAGGAATTATCTTAGAAATAGGGAGGATACTGTGCGCAGTGTCGTAAGCAGTCTCACAGAGGAAGGAGCTGGCAGTGAACTGGCTGAGGAGTTGGCTAAGTTTGCCACAGATGCAGATGGAGAAAATGAAAAAGATGAAGCCTGGGATGATTGGAACCCCGACCCTGTTGATGCTGATCCAAAAATATGTGCTAATGATAGAAAAGCCAGTGACATCATATCTATGCTAGTCAATGTGTATGGAAGCAAAGAATTATTTGTAAATGAATATAGAACATTGTTAGCTGATAGATTACTTGCTCAAAGTGTGATAAATACAGAAAAGGAAATTCGGTATTTAGAATTGCTAAAGTTGAGATTTGGAGAATCACAATTACATTTTTGTGAGGTGATGTTGAAAGACATATCTGACTCAAAGAGGATCAACACATTGATTCACCAGGATAGTAACTTTGAAATACTAAATGAGAAGTTTACCTCAAATGCGATGATATTATCTGCACAGTTTTGGCCACCTTTTAAAGATGAAAACTTAGAGCTTCCTGATGAAATAAAAAATCACTTTGAATCTTATACAAAATCATTTGAAGCACTGAAGGGGAGTAGAACTTTGAGCTGGAAGCCACATCTTGGTTATGTGAATATAGAGATAGAATTAGGGGAAAAGAAAATTGACCTAACTGTTTCACCATTTAATGCCACCTTGATAATGCACTTTCAAAATAAGCCTGAATGGTCCCTAGATGAACTGCATCAGGTGATGAAAGTGCCTATCACTGTGTTGAGAAGAAAAATCACATACTGGCAGTCAATGGGGCTTATAACTGAGAAGAGCCCTGATTTATTTGTATTAGTAGATGGTTCTGATGTAAATAAATCCCATGTATCCACAAACCAAGTCCAGGAGATGATCTGTGAGGATGATGAAGCAGAGAGTGTGATGGCCTCTGCTCACGACCAGAGGGAAGGGGAACTGCAAGTGTTCTGGTCCTACATAGTTGGCATGTTGACCAATCTGGACTCACTGCCACTGGACCGTATCCACCAGATGTTGAAGATGTTTGCGTCACAGGCGCCAGGCACAGAGTGCAGCCTGCAGGAGCTAAGACAGTTCCTGGATACCAAGGTTAGGACACATCAGTTAGTGTTTCAAGGTGGCATGTACAAGTTGCCTAAAACATAATTAAAATAAAGTATATTGGATATGAAAGAATAATTTGTCATCCTAGGTCCTGCTATCGTTCTTCCTATCTGTCTTATCCTACTTCCTACTAATTCCACCAATATTGTGAATTAAAGTTTGTGAGGATCTTTGGATATTTGTCTTACAATCGTGTAAAAACGGTTGAAAGGTTTTGGTGCACAAGTAACCCATGTCCTGGGTAAATTAAATCATAGGATACTTTTTAGTCTAGATATAGTATTTCATGGGAATACCACTAAACAAAACAACTAGGTATTTAATTTACTATAATAAACTATAATAAAAAAGCGAAAAAGTTTAACAAAACTTTATTTTTACATTATTTTTACATTGTGTAATATAAAAGATTTGGTTACCATACATAATGTCCGTGGGTTAATAATATATGGAATTCTTACAGCTCTATATTAAGCAACATCTCTTGAACTGATGAAATTAATGAAATAAATAATAATAATAATAATTATAAGTGTAATAATAAATTAGTCTAAATTTCAACAGTGAAAACACCACCACATTTATTTATCAAAGTAAATAACAATTTAAATTAATACTTAGTGATTTCAATACATAATCTTGTGTCAGTCTTAACATCTATAAAATACTGATTAAAATTAAGTAAGAGAAAACGATAACATCAACAACAGATACTGAAAAAAAGACATTTGTTATGCAAAGTACATTGGATTGGAATGAATAAGATAAATTGAAAAAAATTGCCCTGATGATTATTGTAAGAAATAAATGCAAGACGTATCACGCACGAGCACCACGAATTAACAAACATAATACGGGATGGTAAATTTAAATTTTATTACTGAATCCAGCCACAGGCCTCGTGTGTATCTTATTAAACTCAAAGTAATACATATGTAAATAATTTAAAAACAGAAATTAATTATTTGTTATATTTAATTATGACAAGCTGTCCAGCATGGAATGTAAGAAATTTTTGTTATAGCGAGCACAAATAACAACTTTTATTTAAGAATATTAACAAACCTATGATAACATTAATAAGCATACTGAAAATATAATACTTATACGAGGGATGCACTAAAGAGTTTCGGGAATCGAATATTACCAATCTGATTGATATCAGTACGACTGTTCTGTTGACCTCTACTTCAAAGTTAATGTTGCAACGCATTAAATTTATTAAATCCCCGTAACGGCCTATTTACACGTACCACACACAACCACACCACATCGCAGCGACGTAATGTGGTCAAGCTTTGATACATTTGACTGCAAAATGTGTTCCTTGTGAATAACATTATTTATTTTCATAGAAACTACTGTCCGACCACGTGGTTTTGTCGCTGCGATGTAGTGTGGTTGTGGTACGTGTGAATAGACCCTAACTCTCAGTACGTACGAGAAAATAATAATACTGGAAGCGTTGGGAATCTATGTTAGTAATATCTATGGAGTTACTAAGACAGTGTCCTCAATAAGTACGCAATATGATAATAATTGCAACCGGTAAGTATGTTTGATATAGCTAGGAAATAGTTTCACGTGGTGGCGGCTGGTAAAGATAAAGATTACAAATAACCACTAAATATTGCAGCAGTTTTTGGCTATTGGATCATGTTGCCAATTTCACTAGGTCAATGTCCTAATTGTTATAAAACTATTTCTTGCCAAGCTATACGTGTATTATTTTAACATTTAAATATTATAATATTTTTATTTTTATCATAAATCGGTTTCAATTTGAACCATTTACTTGATTATTTTATTTTCATGTTTTCGCTAAGATGCTGCTGCTTAGATTGTTCGTTATTTATTACAGTAAAAATTAGAAGTAGTACAGAACTATAAATAGCTATACATTTTAGCACCATCTCGCTTTAACCGCTTAGGCAATTTCGTGTTGTAATTCAACAGTGACAACAAAGCGGCATGATACTATAGTGCATAGCTATTTATGATGCTGACTGTACCAAGATTGAAAGACCAAAAGATTGACGGGCAACATTTCTCAAACGCCGGTATCAACAATACATAAAAATACAATTAAAATCGAGTCCACGTTACAAGAAGTGATAGATTAATGTTACAATTACCGCATTAAAACTCCCCACATCAATGATATCCGAAACATAATTTTCGTCAGAGTCTTCTTTTACTTAGTAAAACAAGTTAAGAAGCTAAATGATAGAACCCTAATACTCAAGTGCTAAAGCTCTACGGCTGGTTTACATACATATATACAGAGAACATCAAAGGAATGTTAAATGTTTGTTAAATATATCACAAATGTTTTGGTGTTTTAATAAACTATGAACGATATTTTACAAACACCAACACTACAAGTTAAATGCAAGTTACACTTTTAAGCTTACACAATAATTAAGTACATTTTTGTAAGTACACAACGCTTCTAATCTCTTATTGGACGAATACAAACATGAATATGACTTAATTTTCAGTTCCAGTATTCTGCTGGAACAATCTCTACACCTTTCTTTATACATTTATTTTGTCCGTTGTTAATAAATAAATTATTCAACCGTCCGTTTATTAATTATTTTTTGGAAAATTAGAACTATAGACCCGACTTCACAAATCTCCTGGAAATTCTCAAAATAATGGTAAAAACTGCATTAACACCTATTGTGTAGACAAAAAGAACTAAGCGCACAAATACACAGAAATAGCGCCTTCTTCGTTTACATACATACTTCCGAATATATCATATTTCCGAAACAATTATAATTATTTTTTCTCGTGAACTAAACGAGATATTCGATGTGTCTTGCCAACTATTGTCAATCCATTTAAGCCGCAAACATACAGAGAGCGGAGGCGGTGCGGAGCAGAATGGCGCGGCATGTTTGGATGCTAAAAACGCCTCCGCCATGCCCAGTCCAGTGCGACACCTTACTAAACATTACTTACATTAGAATTACTCTGTGCGTTGGCAGCGAATAATCGCGTCGTTTCGTTATAATACAATACTGTGTAGTATGTCAGGGTGTTCGGCAGATTTTCCGCATTTTGGTGTGACATAAACGGCAGAAGTGCTGATAGGATTGTGCAATGGGCGCATGCTCGTTTACAACAGTGTCGGTTGGCGGGACAGTCTGAAGAACAAAATAATCGCTAGATCACTTGCCATAATTCAGATGTAGTGAAAGATACAACATCGTATTCGGTCAGATAAGTTCGTGTTTGTCTAGTCCGCTTTACTACCCGTCCCGTAGCTTTACTACAAATTTAATAAGTTGTAAAATTCGCCTTACTGACTTACTTTGTAAGGTACATTTTGCCCTTTCTCGAATTTGTTAGTTACGCGGTATTGAAGTATCAACGACGAAATGAATACGAACTTGTATGAGAAATTACGATGTCGAATGATATAATGCACTACATCTGTCTAGGTGCTCACATAACGCATTGGTTTCGTTAGACACATCACATTTACTGAAACCTAATCGCTTTATGTAGCTGTTTCTTTTTGTAGCTTAGAATCATCGGCTAGATCATGAATGACGCCGTCGGTCAGCCGTCAACAGCTGTTAAAAGGCTTATTACACGTTAAATTTAGCCACTAACGAGAGGGACGCCGCAATACATTGAATGAGATGGAGATATCTCCATACGTATCTAACGCATTGCGGCGTTCCTCTCGTTAGTGACTAATTTAGCCTTTAAGCTTCAGAAATGAACAGAGCTACATTTTAATGATATTCAGCGAGCCTATTGCGGTCGTGTTCATCGATGTGGATAAAGCATCCGTCTCCCTCGCACTTACTGGTCAGAAAGCGACGAATGTTATGTCCACGTTTATCCACCGCGGTAAGGAGATAATACGGGGCTTGGGTCGATAAGTGTGTAAAGAGCCTTAGCGAATCACAATTAAAAGTAGCTGGCAGTTAAGAAGTATAAAACAGCGTTAGAGCGGTATTATCAAACCGCGATTAGAAAGGGATTCGAGAGTACCGTTAGCACAACAGTACTTATAAATAATTAAATATATCTTCATAAGTGCAGACACTTATTGATAATAGATTTACAGAGTACGCTTTGCATATTTGGACTTTATTCTCGGTAAATGTTGTCATTTGTTTTATAAAAAAATATTAATATCATATCTGTCAAATCTGTCACTAATTCACATCTTTTTCGCGTTATTAAATTGCCGTAGCTGTTAAAAAATAATACGTTGTATAAAATATGAATCGCGGCAAAGTATTAAACGGTCGGTATAATTAATTTGTATGGTCTTTCAAAAAGTAATTACTTATTTACAACATTTGTATTTTATTTAAGTAATATAATTTGAAGTTTTTTTCCATACTTTATAACTTCATTGTACTATAATAACAATTTCATTTATCTGCACACTCTACCACTGACAATGTCATATAGTGCATTAGTTCAAAAATGACATATGAGCTCAATCCCTTTCTAAACGCGGTTTGATTATACTATCCTGTTATAAGTGAACGATATCGGAGAAATGGTAGTTCCGTAAGAAGGTAGTGTTAACAACAGAACTGACACCGGATAGACGTGTGAGACGAGCGTTTGAAGCAACATAGTGTTAATACAAATTATAAGCCGCAAGGTTCTAGTAAGCCGCCAAGCGCCATCACGTGACCAAGTGTTACGGAAATGTTAACCTTATTACATAGGATGGTAGAGTAAAACCAATCTGAAATTGAACGCCCAAATGTAGCGTAAACTCATTGGAGGGGCGTTAATTTTAACATTGATTTTACTCCAATATCAATAGTCTTTCTTTTTCTTGAAGTCCAAAAATTTAAAGCATAGTGTTCGGAAGATTAATCAGTTTTTCAACGGACTTCGTGAGAAAGATAAACTGTACAAAATGTTTAATTCAACCAATCTTATTGTTAGTAATTAAGCTAACACCACCTGAGCGACTCTGCTAGAAGGCCCATAATGCCCTGCTAAGCTAAAATGCGATATCTTGGACAAAACTCCCATAGAAATTACAACCTAATTACTAACAGGAGAGGACTGAATCAGCTTTGGTTATTGAATTTGAGATAACACCTTTTACATTAGGAGGGCAGTATAGTATCACCGTCATGTTCAACCAATCTTCAGTAATCCGTTACATTATTTGGAAACAGGATTATAATATGACAATTATACAACCGTGATAACTCTATTATAAAGAGACAATGAAGAAAACCAATATAACCAGATGGTCAATATCACCAGGTGGTGGACAGATGTGTCATTAGGTTCCTTTTCAATTAATCTGAAAGGCTATAAGCAGCTATGCTAAGCTGTCTTTACAGTTCACAACAAAACATTTTAATCTTATTTCAGACACTGATTGGGCATTTCAAGGATAATTATCAAAAAAATCATTACAGTTTTTTCAATATTATTTTGCGCAAGCGGCGATTTTTTTAATATTAAACCTTTCCCAGATAACAATATCAGTGATCAGAGCCGTCTCTAGCTCAAGTAGCGCCCTCTAGTAGGCGCGCGGGCAACGTCGCGGCGCCTGCGCCCGCGCGCGCTGCGCACCCTACACTATAGCTAAACACGGCCCTGACAGTGATCACTATCGATTGGATGAATTCTGCGCAATGACGTTACACATTTAATTTTCTTCAGCGATGTTAGTGCAAAGGAACATTATAGAGGCGTGTTCACATCAGGGTTGCAGTTTGTGATCCATCAGTTAATCTACAATACTATTTAAAATAGACCGTTTACTATTACGGTGCGTAGCACCGAATCAGCAGCTAATTTATATCAAAATGACAACAGTTCCCTTAGCTACAGTCAGTTACTCATTCGGTTATACCGTCGATCGGCTCACTGTGAACCTGATGTGAACACGTTTCAAGCCGGGCGGAGATGATACATCGTGTAGTCAGTTCCCTGTGGATGAGTCCCCTGCTCACCGGTTCTTGCGCGGGGCGGGGGCGGGGGCGGGGGCGGGCGCGGGCGCGGGCGGGTCGGCGGGCGGCGCGGCGGGCCGCTTGAAGGGCCCGAGGCGGCGCGCGGGGCGCGGGGAGCAGGCGCGCGCGTCGCCGCCGCCCCACGCCGCGCCGGGGTCCAGCAGCGCCGCCGCCAGCCGCCCGGACGTCTGGTCTGGATATATGTACAGACAATACTACATTTTCCTCAGTCGTTGGCAGGCAACACGGCACACAGATGTAGTCAACGATCATAGTTTATCAGAAATGTTCGTTTTTATCTTGCTTTCTCAGTAAGCTTATGGATATCACTACCTGACAGATCAAGATAAATACGAAATTGTCCGACAAAATACGATGTCATATGATTATTCACTACTTCTGTAAATAGTTTCATCAATGCATTTTATTGTAATAATAAAAAAAGATGGGTAAGCGGATGAGAATAGATAATAAGTTACACAACGAGACATAATTAAAACGGTTATGATACGAGCGGTAAACTTAGGACACGAGGCGAATGCTGTACACACACACTACTGACCGTTGTGGAGGAGCGCGGGCGGCGCGGGCTCGCGCACGCGCTCCACGAACTGCTCGAAGGTGGCGGGCTGCGTGTGGTGCGCGACGAGCGCGTGCAGGCTGCGCGCGCGCTCCTCGGGCGCGTGCTGGAACAGCGGCATGGTGGCGCGCACGGCCCGCCCGCCCGCCGCCGCCGCGCCGCGCACCAGCGCCGCCGCGCACTCCACCGCCACCAGGCACTCCTCCCACAGAGGGCCGAACACTGCCACCTGCAACCGAACAAACATACAGTGATATTCATTAGGGTGTTTCATTTTCCAAACTTTGTATTTTCTAATGACTTCGCTCGAATCCTTGGTCCTACTTATCTGAAAGACCATTGTTCAAAATTTCAATCAAATCGGTTAGTACTTAGAGGTAGCACATTTTGACAACTTTTTTATTCCGTTTTCATATTTATGCAATTCACCGAAACTTTAACACACTGAAAAACCGATCATGATGGTCGAAAGCATTAGTGTTTAACATAAGTCGACAGAAAAGTTAGTTATTGTTTGTTGTTTACAAAAAACAATCGACATTGAAAATTTGCTATCGCCGAAGTGGTCATTTTGTGCAAACTCTAAATATTGTCCTTACCTTTGTTATTTTTTTTACATTGTATAGACTCGGGGCGTAAGCAAAGTCTGCAAAAAATATGACATTTATTTTTTCCCATGCAAATATGAAACACCCTAATATTCATGTGACGACTGCATAATTGGGTTAAGATGGACTCAAGGGACCGTTGCATAATTGTAAAGCTATGCATTCGTCAACACAGAAAGTGCGAACTCAGCTGGTTGGTGACAGATCATCGGGTAAGATAGTGGTAGGTTTTATTACCCGCAAACCTTTACCTTACAAACCTTTATTCATTGGGAATAAATAGCATACCCAGCGTGCTTCCACCAGGGCTGCGTCAATGAACCCAGGGAGCACCAGACTGAGCTACTGTTTTTGTATGAGCGGGAGGGAAACGAACGTGTAGGTTACGTTTTGCGTAGTAAAAAAGGGACTGAAGAGTAGCCCTGGAAAGGTGGTGACTGACCGAGGGCTTCCTGGAGACGGTGCAGCGCAGCAGCCCGCCGGGCAGCGGGTAGAGCGCGATGAGCACGTCGCAGAACTGCGTGGGCAGCGTGTCCCGCTTGTACGCGCGCCAGTGCTCGCTCCACACCACGTGCACTTCGTCGTTGCCTAAATGCCGCGTCTGGAACACATTACATTGCTTTACTTGTGTAAGACGAGCGTTTCCAGTCAACTGTCGTATAATTTGAGTTTTAACGGTCATAAAGTCGTAATGACTATACAATATACGGATGAAAATTTCAACATTTTCAGATTGAACTGCGACGTAAAAGGAAAAAAAGAAACGAGAAAATATCGGCTAGGTATCGGGATAAAAAAATATCCTTTGTCCGGGCATGAGAGACGGATCAAACAAACACTGTTGCATTTATAATATTAATATGGATAAGATTTCGCTCATTCATCAAGAACTTAAATAAATAAATAAACTTGTTATCACCCCAGCTACATGTTCACACCGAATCAGCTGAGTACCTTGTTAAGCAACGCGTCGGGCGAGTCGGCGGGCATGCGCGTGGCGACGTGGAACAGCGCCTCCAACGTGAGCGTGCACACGTAGGGCGCCGTCGCGCCGCCGCCGCCGACACGCAGGCCGCCCGCGAAGCCCACGTGACTCTCCAGTTCCACCTGAACAAAAGTTTTACTACCATGAAGCTAGTTTTGATATCGTTAACAGTATTAGAGATTTACTCGTAGTGTAACCGAAGCGTTGATATTGTGATAAGTTATAATGAGCGCCGACCATGGTAATGACAGTGCTGTAATGACCATTATAGCATTGTTATTATTATATTTAAGCTGGTTACAAGTTCCGTATAAAAAATTACGTTTTGCCTGTGATCGGCTGACAGATTTAGCATTCTTTCTTTGCCAATCACGAGCCAAATATTTAAATGCGTTGCTCATTTTAAAGTTTGTGTTTGTAATTACATTTTTTCCATAGAACTACGAATTGTGTACTGAACTTCGACTTCCACCGAGAGGATCGTAACAAATACCAATCAACTTTATATAAATAACATTATAGATCAACTTTTGAGATCAGCACAAATCTAATAAAGATTTTAAATCTATTATAGTCGTGTTTAGCAAGTGGACATGCGTGCATAAAACATCTGTCACTTTCTGATCAGTACGTAAGTGCGAGAGTGACGGATGCTTTATCCACACTTAACTAAGTTAGTCTAACATCTGTAAACTAACATTATGGAGTGCAATAAACGTTAGTATTGAGTAATGGTAGTAGGTGTCACCTCCCAGGCGAGTGCGGCCAGGAAGGCCTCGTAGGCGGGGCTGCCGCAGCGGTTGGACAGGATCTCCTGCCGCGCCTCCTGACCCTTGCCCACGAAGATCACCGCCACCTTGTGCGTCTCGCGGCATCTGACAACAAGTAAATATATCTATTCAGGAACACTATTACTCCATATCGCTCGCCACGCCAAACAGATCGTATTTATAAAACCATCTCGATAAGATCCCTTCCTTTGACATTTATAATCGTTTCGATTGCCAAAATTTTAATTTCCAGATTTTCTAAAACCATAAACATTTAAAGTTTTAGGTAAGGTTAGGTTAGGTTTATTTTATAACAATCCTGAAAAGTATACGGCTTCAGAAAAAAAAAAAATGCCTATGTGTCAAATGATAGAAACCCTAGACATGACATGCAAACACTGACGGTTTTCTCGCAGACTGTAAATTTTTGTGTTTGTCATTGTTAAAAATTTAAACATTAGTTAAAAAGTTAGAGAAGGTCTCCTAAGGTAATTTTTGCGTGGGAGCAAGAGTTCCAGTGGGTGTCATTACTGACCCATGTCAAGTTTCGACCGTGTGTATACCTCTGCGCGTCGAGGTTGCGCAGCTCGCGCAGCAGGCGCTCGGAGCGGCGCAGCAGCTGCGCGTGCGCGCGGCGCGCCGGCGCCAGCGTGCCCAGCTGCGCGAGCAGCAGGCGGCACTGCGCGAACGGGCCCGCCGACCCGCCGCTCTCGCTTTCGCCCATCTCCACTTCCTCCTCGCTAAACAATAATAATAACTATTATTTTCACCTCGCCAGTTTTTTTAAAACTATAATTTTTCTGATGTGACTCTTCATAAGTTTTTTACTTTCATCTTGTACTTTCCTTGTGCTTCGCATGGCTGCAAAGATACTAGCGTCACGTGTCTTTGAATTCTTCGCTTGAATCCTGTTTGATTGCCGCATTTTATTTCATACACATTCTTACTGCGCGTTATTTTATTATTGTAATCGCTATCCTCAACTGGTTGCACAGAATTAATATGCTCGTCAGCTTTAGATAATGTTTCACCGGTTTTTGATAGGTCAACGCTACTTGCCTCTCGCGGGTGGACAGGTAGTGTCGCTCGGCGTTGCGGTGCGCAACGAGCGCAGCGAGCAGCTCGTCCTCCGCCCCGGGCGGCAGTGGCGACGCGCCCGCCTCGTCTAGCCGCCGCGATTCTACCACTTCGGGCGACGTGTGACCGATGTATGCCAACACCTAGGAAGAAAAAAAGAAAACTTAATTAAGTAGTCAGTGAGAAAAAAAACGATGAGGTAACATAGTACATTTTGATGCAAGTGCGGAAAGTACATATGTCATTTTACACGAATTTTCGCACGTGTATCAAACATTTATATTTTATTTTATTAAAAGATTGCGAAAAAATGTCAATGAAACAAAAATAAAACAGTAAGTGTGCGAAACCCATCGGTCATTCACAATACCCAATCAGCCAAGCAGTCACTCATAAAACTCATCCAACACTAATACAGCATATTTAAAAAAAAATCCAACTTTCCACACGATATACAGACAAACCGAAGAAGAGTTGCATCAGATTAAAAGGGGACATGAGAGATTTTTATTAAATTTAGTATGGAGACCGAAGAAGAAACAATAAACGCGGGCTATGCAGTGAGCAATCAAGTGTAATGAAAGTGTAAAAAAGTGAATAACTAGGAAATACGCGAATAATTGAGTATGTGTACAGACGTGGTCGAGCTGGTGCTTGTCGGGCGGACAGTTCTGGTAGTCCGGCAACAGGCCGGGCGGCAGCGGCGGCGGCAGCGACGACAGCGTGTTGTCCCGCGGGCTGTCGACGCTGCAGGCAACACAATCAGTATGAAGTCCAACGCACTCTAACAACATCACTATAATACGCATGATTTTTTTTTACATTAATAAAAAAGGAAAAATATTTTTCGAATAACTACAAAAATAACCAAGATATAAGCCATTAAAGATTTGTTTCTATCTCTTTCTAGCAATTTAACATGGAGTTTATATGGCCGTAGTGCACGCTGACGTCACAGTTCATGTCGGATCTCTCTGTCTAATTAGTAGTTTTTAACTCTTTCGGCGCGAGCGCCTCCTAGCGCGCTGCAATGCTCACACGCGCGGGCCTCACTGCGCGGTGCAACCCGCCCGCGCGCACATACATTTTGTTTCGTACTAAAAACCATGATGCACCCTGTGCATCATCGCGCGCCGTAGTACCGCACACTTTTTGCCGCCTCGAACAACAAAGGAATGGATGGCGTCATGCGCTGTTTAGAATAACTAAACACAAAGTGTTTATTTTCGGGTAAAAGAAAAAATTACTTTTATATTTATTATTAATTTTTTTTTACTGAAATGAAAAATTATGACTGTTATTTATGAATATGTGTTGGATTAGGTCCTTTTGTCAGTGTTGCAGGTGCAGATATATATAGGCACATGCATTGTTTTATTATAACCAAAATGTGGGAGCGAAAGCGGCGATGATAAAAGAACCCTTTCTGCGACCTATATTTACTGATAACGATTTTCAACCGGAAATGGGATTATACCTGCAATGAAACACCTGTGCGACTCACCTTGTTTAAGTTTACTCCGGTTTAAATCATTACGTACTAATTTAATTATTTTTTGTTTTGATACCGGCATCGGCTTGCAACCGTTTATTGACAGCAATTGGAACTTTTGAACTTATTTAAACTTAGCATTCTCCAAATGAATGTAAAAAAAATAATTCCGCTCACTGATTGGTTTAATATTTATTGATCGGGCTCTATGCAAATTGTACAATTTACTTCAAAAATTGGGCTCTGAGAAATAACATAATGCATGATTAAAAGTTTAATTTAATAGGAAAACCTGATTTTGTCGTAAAATCGCAAACGGTTGCTGAATTAATTATGCTATCGAAATGGTTTTGTTATTGTTTAAGCGGCCAAACAATTGAAAAAGTTCATTATCGTTATTCTCTTTTTTTAAATTCAAATATTATTAAATAAGTAAATCTATATTGTTCTTTAAAAATATAATAATAAATTAGGTAACTGTCTATAACTAAACTTGATCGATGGTTTTGTCATCAGTATATCAATTATTAAGTATAAAAATAAATAAAATAACACTTCGATAGCCTTTTCCGTTGTGAGAGAAGATTGAAGTGTAAATACGATCTGTTCCTAACTTAGTTTTTGCTATGTTTACTATCTATACTGGGTGGACGCTGGAGCAGGTAATTCGAACAATAAACATTTTTTTACCTGAACGAACCCTTTTGGCTTCGGGAAGTCGGCTTGTCTGGTAGAGTGGGAGAAGGTACACTCCACCACCACGTGCATAAAATAGCGCAAAATACGACCAGTTAAGAAAATTACACAAACAAATAAGTTTTAACGAGCTGATAATAATATATTAGTATCGTCGCCTCTCCATTGCTTATTGTTAGAAGCATTAATTATCCTTAGATACGGCCCGTAACTTTCACTGATCAGATATATTTTTAACTCATACAAATAATCCTACCTGAATAAACAGGATCTTCTCCATTGTTCTCAAGAACAAAGGAAACCGCAACGTTGTGGTCAGGGAGCGAAGATTTAATTTCACTTCATAAAATAAAAACTAATATAACGTTATAAACATTTCTTGGTTTCTCTGATTATTGTATAGTGTTATCCACGAAGACGAGAACCGCGCGTGTTAAAGAACAATCAACCTTGAGGCAGTTGCAATAACGTCTAATATCGTACAACGCGGATAATATTTGTTACATTTTAAACTCGCTTAAAAATAAATGCAGTACGCTCCGGCGCAATGAAGCACCGTGGTTATCATGGCATTTTAAAATGAAAATATGAATATAAAGTTTATTTATTTATATGAAAAAGAACTTTGAGGCCTACGCTTTCGGTTTGTCAAATAAAGAAGACAACCTTTAACCAAATACAGATAAATAATGATAGTCAAATTTCAAAGTAATATTTTTCTGTTTATACCCGGGAATAAACAAAATATATTTATGACATTACATTATTTACTTACCTATTAATCTAAATCAACGAAAAACTACTTAATTTTTGGGCAAAATAGTACATTTTCATGAACATTTGTGATGAAGCACATGTGCATCATGCGCGCTCAAGGACCCGCAATCCCATGAAGCACATGTGCATCATGCGCGCCCGAGAGGGTGCAATCCCATGAAGCACATGTGCATCATGCGCGCCGAAAGAGTTAAATGCTTATATTATCCGTATTTTTGGCAGATTTTAATTTTAATTTCACTTTCTGCCATCTCTTTTAATGTATTTTCATATTTTGTTAAGAAATGCGATAAAACAATTTCATGCACATTCCCTATTCTAGAAAACGTTGTCAAAGAAAATTTTAATTGCGGCCACAGAACAGCACATACTTCATCGGTTACAGTACGGTCAACTACTTAAGTCAACAGTCATGAGAAATTGTTTATTTCGAAATTAATCATTGGCTTTTTGAGACGGGGTTCTAACAATAAACTGCTAGTGTGAGGGCGGTCCACACCAGGGACTGAAAAGGTACCGTTAAAAACAGGTCTTTTTAAAGGTACCCGACCGTTAAAGCAGCATTCCGGTACCGGGTATCAATACTTTACGTATCCAAACAAGCTTCCGTCCAAACGGTACCTTTAAAAGTACCTCAATTCAAACCGGTCACTCAATCGGACAAAAGCGCCGTTGCGAGCTAGCGACTCTCGCGAGAGCGAGAGGGATCGCGCGTCTCACTTTTCAGTCAGTTGCCGACTGCGTCACTATCACTCTCAGCTCAGTACCGCATGCGACGTTGCCACGTTTATGGGTACCGATACTCTAACCGAAATCAGCGTAATTGTACGGCTCATTTTTCGGTCAGGTACCTTTACTTGAAACGGTCAACCGTAGCGGTACCGTTTCAAAAAGGTGCCTATTAAATTTCATTTATTCGGGTACCGTTACTTTTCGATACCTTTTCAATTGATACCTTTATTTTAAGTGACCGGTCTTTTGCGGTTTTCCAGTCCCTGGTCCGCACTTACCACTCCGGCAGGGGCAGCGGCTCCGGCTCTTCGGCGCGGCAGTAGGCCGGGTCGTAGTACAGCGCCGACGCGTCCCAGCACGCCTTGCCGGCGATGTCCCGCAACAGAACGCGCACTTGCCGGTCCGACGTCGCCAGACCTGGAGGGTAACACATACATACATACCGGTCAAAATAACCCTCCTTTTTGCTTCGCGGTAGTCGGGTAAATAGAGCACTCATTAACATTGGAAAGGAGAAATAATAGGGTGATTATTTTTTTGTCGATCACATAATCAAAAAATTACGGAGATATATTGAGTGTGAAATTATTACAAAAAAGTGACGCCACGAGCCCCCACTCCCGAACTTTGACGCGCTTTATCTTTGTAATTTTATGTTTGTTCGACAAAAGAAATAATACCGTGTCCAATTTGATAATCTAACTGACGGATGGAATTTCGTTTTCTTTACCCGGTCATCATCCCTATTAACGTTTTTAGAGGTAGTGTAGAGATGGCGGCGAAACAAGCGGCCCTTACTTACCGACTAAACGGTCGCCAAGCATCAGAACAGTGCAATAAATAAACAAGCGTATGAGAGCGAGTGAAAGAGAACTATTTAATTGGTTGGTAGAATATTGACGTTTTAGTCACACGTCGTCGCGTTTTCCTGCAGTGTGACTGCTGCGCCGCGCTGGCTGTTTGACAAAGCCTTTAGCTGTAAACACGACCTGTTCTCTCGCAATCTCGATTCAAGTTAACACATTTTTGTAATTTTTATGGCCCAAATCATATAGAACTGGACGTTCTTTAACACAATCTATAAATTTTTCTACATCATGGTCACAAATACACTTTAAATTTGTAAACAAATACAACGTGGAAATCACGCCGCGCCGCGCTCAGCTTGGCGCCTCGCCACACGCCAAGCCGGCTGTTTGGCGAAGCCTTAAGGAACCGGATTCGCGATGTTTATGTATGTAGTGAGACAGCTGGTGAAATGGAAAGCATTGTAGGTGTAGTCATGACATTGTAGGTGTTCGTGGTGAGTACTGACCGGGCGCGGTGGGCGGCGGTGGCGGCAGCGCCGGCAGCTCGACAAGCGACGCCAGCGTGGCGTCACTGAGCCGCAGCAGCTGCACGTGCGGCGCGGCCAGCACGGCGGGCCCCAGCTCGGCGCCCAGCGACGGCGAGCTGTCGTGCTGCTCGCCCACGCTGCACGACAGCTGGCAGTTGCTCCACAGCGGCCAGTGCCCCAGGAACAGGACCAGTTGCGTGCAAATCTGAACAGTCAAAGCCTTCTTAATAAACCGATCTCGGCTGAGGTGTCAGTCTCCGAACACGTCAAATATCAAAATTGTCATTTTTGAGGCATCTAGAGACGGACATCTCAACCAAGACAGATTATTTTCACGGCATGTTGCTATTAGAATCTAAAGATTAGATGTCACTTACAAAAATACAATAGAAACATTACATACATAAAGCATTCACATCCAGCAGTGCAAATAATTTGGCGGAGGTGCTCTTTTGATTTCAATAAAATATATTTCTTTCTTTCTTTCAAATAAACATTTTCCTCAACTTTACCCAGTGCCTTGAGCGGTTATTGGGTTTTTACAATATACGAGCTCCGTATAAAAACAAAAACATGCACCCATAGAAAGACTTAGGCAAAGGGAAGCCAGTAAATGCATTTGTAAAGTCATCTCTATCCTATCTCTCCCTCTCTCTCAGTCCCGCTCACCGTCTGCGCCCACAGCTTGACGTCGATGGTGGAGGCGGGCGCGGCCTTGGGCCCCAAGTTGTCCAGCTGCACGTTGGGGTCGAAGTCTTCGTCCACCGGCAGCGACAGACCCTCAATTTCCACGCTCGTGCCGCGCATCACGGCGTATAGGACCTGCGAACAAACGAGGAAATGTACCCATAACCCTAAGTTGTACAAAGCCCCAATTGACAATATAATACAGAAGCTATTTATTGAACACCACATACAGCAAGTACAGGAAATACAACAAAAAAAAGAAGTATTACATAGTGAGTCGACAGGCTATTTAATTATTAGTTAGCAGGACAAACTGTTCTAATGTTGGCACCCTACCAATTATTGGCACCATGAACTGTATTTTAAGGCAATAGAGCAGATAATTCTACAATCACTAAGTACCAATAAGTTACATTCAGATTTAAAAATAGTGTGTTACCCTGTCTTTCCGGTTTAAAAGTTTGTTGACATCCGTTTAAGCTAAAATTTGGCATACTTGCAAGTCGGGTAAAAATGCCTAATGATGGAGTCGGAAGGAGCTTCAACTCACTACATCGCTCTCGAACAGCAGTTAATGAATTGTTGCTGTGAGTTATTAAAAACAACAGTCGGTTTTGAACATATTTTGATTGTTCCAAAATTTTTAATTAACCTTCGCCCCGTCCGGCAACTTGTGCGCAATAAAACGTTTAAAGAAATACCCTGAACTGTTCTTTTTATATTTTGAAATACCCTTAAACGTACGACTAAGAAAATATCTTGAAATGTACCGATGTTTTTTCAGTTTAGATAAATTTACACGTAACGGATTACGACAAGCGAAGTCGCGAAGCAAGTTGTCTTGATAACTGCCGCACTCAGAGACGTCAATTAAGTTTTAAGTTTCATTAAAGTTGCTGCGTCTTATTCTATTGCTATAGCAAAGAAAGTGACAGCAGCTACTTTAATGAAACTTAAAACTTAATTGACGTCTCTGAGTGCGGCAGTAAGACACTTTTGCTTTAAAAATAATCAAAATGTATGTAATGAAATTGCATTTACAACATTTTCTAGATAAAAATACATTTTACCGACACTTTTCTTACGTATCAAAAAAGAAAGAGAAGACGAATTGACAGATACTTTTTTCAGACTATTGAAGAATCAGGCTTTAAAAATCAGTAAAAACAGTTTCGATTACGGCCTCATATTCGAATTTGCTAATTGAATGATAAGGTCTCATACGGCCATTTCGCAGTTGCGAAAACTTGCGCGCAGCCGCGGGGTCACCACACGTTTAGCGATAACAGAAGGCTGTTTAGAAACGCTGAGACGTATTGTTATGTAAGACAGGTCCAGCGGCAGAGTTAGTAGGCCGCCCGTCTCTTCGTTTATTAGCACCGTATTACGCGCGCAATTTTGTCATCAAATTAACAATGTGCATTTATAAACGGAAGATCGGTCGGGATGGGTACATTCGATCAACAGCTGTCGTAGCAGTAGCATTTTGTAGTGAAAAAATCAGATTAACAAATTCAAAATGCAAAAATTTGTGAGTAATTTGCGCTTTTTTTATATCATATTTCATTCGGAAAACCAACAGCTTTTATTTTCAATGTTAGGTTAAACATAACTACTTTATAGTGTAATCAATATTTGGAAATGGTCTATAATAATGCAAAAAAAAATTTACGTTAACTCTCCGACTTCGATATAAAATTTCAATCATAAAAAAGCGATAAAACGAAAAGCTACAAACGTTACAACTATCAAACGTTCCTTTAAAAGGCGGATCAATTAACACTCAGACATGACTCATATCAACTAACCTAACGCTTTTAAACTGTACTCTTAGTTAAGATCATAATATCCCATAAGTTACCGTTAATTAATTAGTAAACAAATGATAATGTAGCACATACGACGGTTCGGATTTGTAGTCGTGGGTTTCAAACGTTTATCCTTCATATCAAATCATATGTCACGTTAAATTATAAACAGCAAGTTTATTATTTTTAGTGATTATTTAAATTTCTATTTTTTATTTATTTAGTTTATGTTAATTTTTCGTTATTTGCGATTTTTGGATATAGTTGTGAAGCCAACATGCTACAGTCATTGATTCAGAACTAAATTGTATGGCGGAAGTTTTTTTATTGGAATAATGGACTAGTTGACTGACATACATGTATTATTTGTTTATGTTTTTTTGTTACAAATGTGACTTATACCTTTCTAACAAAAAAAAAACTAAATCAAAATCGGTTCAACCGGAGCTGCGATGCCACACCCCTCTTTTTACGTTGGGGATTAAAACACTTAACACGTATATTTTGTAACGATTGCCGGTGTATTCCAGGTGTTGTGCGCGCTCGCCCTCGCCGCCGTGGCCCTGGCCGCTCCCCAGCAGCCGGAGCAGCCGGCACAGATCCTCAAGCAGGACATGGACGTGAGCCCCGACGGATACCACTTCGAGTAAGTATTACAGCCATTTCTTATTTATGACAATTTGGCAAAGTAACACTTGGGAAACGAAAATTTGGACTTGCGATAAGTTACCGAATTTTGAAATCTAATATAAGTGTTTTTTAAGTAGCATATAAATGAGCACGAAAGTTTATTTTATGAGTCTTGGATGTTTTAAACCAATCAGATTACGGATATAGACCAATGAATCATCATCATTTTCCTAATTTTATATTTAACTGGCACAAATATTTACATCTATAAAGAAGGAAACTGAGTCCTCGTCCCACCTCAATATTCACTTATCAAAATCCTACAGTCCTAATATGTATTCGTTTGTCTCCAGATTCGAAACTAGCGACGGCACGTCCCGCCAAGAGCAAGGCACCCTGAAGCAGATCAGCGAGGACCACCAGGCCATCCAGGTGTCCGGCAACTACCGGTACACCGCGCCGGACGGCCAGGTGTACTCGGTGTCGTACACCGCTGACGAGAACGGCTTCCAGCCGCAAGAGCACGTGGAACACCAGGGCCAGGGCCAGCAGTACCCGCAGGGCCAGCAGTACCCGCAGGGCCAGCAGTACTCGCAGGGACAACAGTACCAATACCAGCAGTAAATAGCATTGAATGAAGCGCGTTTAAGGTGCAGTTACACGAGCCTTTCTCGACAATCTTTAGTCTGACGCAACTAGACACAAATAGCTAAATCGCTGTAAACATTTGCTCGTGTAACTGCACTTTTAGGGTGAAAAAGATCTAACGCACAGCGCAGATAGACGGATGAATTCGATAAATAACGCAGTGACTGCAACGCATTATCGTTATTGCAGTAGTTACAGATATTAGCGCGAACATACAAACAGATAGCCATTAATTTATTATCTCCAGTGATACGGCTAAAAATGATGTTCCAAAATGAGATTACACTGGCTTTCATAACGCTGTGAAGTACTAAACTTTGTAATCTTCTTAACTAAAATCGACTTTCAATTGTTATCGAAGCAACTCCGTCTGCTCTGTACTGGCTAGGGTCATTACTTTGGTTGGATTTTCTTGAAAATCTTAATGTAAACCTGAGAATAAGTCACTTTGCAACTTTGAAAAGATTTCTCAATCGATTTCATGTAGGTTTTACTACACGATTTTTCTGTTGTTGTTTCATTACGCTGCAAGTTTTTGTAGTTTTTTTGTGCTTATAATTTTTCTATTGTTTTGTACAGTGTTTTTTGTAAGAAATATATTTTTGTACTATTTATTTTCTATTTTTATTTTTTGATTACACCTGCCACATTGCCGAAAACCTATTATGACGTGGCCATTATGAATTACGTATTAAAAGTTCAAAATGAGTACAAAATTTGTTTATAAAGGCGCGAGGCCTAAGAATGTTAAATGCCGACGTAACTATATGTACAACATTTTTTCTCTGTCTAGTTATCTAGTTCAGTTCCCACGTCACTTTACAATTAATGAAATTAACTAATAAATTCAAGCAACTATAAAATCCACGATTGAGAATTTAATCACGAGGACTATTCTATTTCGGTTCACCATACACCAGACACGACGACCCAAGGTTAAAATTCTGGCAGCGATAGATCAGCCGAGGGTCTGGCTGAGCTAAGCGTGCAGTGAGAGAGGCCTACGTCTATCAGTGGTCTGATGTGGGCTGATGCTTCTACATTGTTAAATATGTTTTTATAAAAAAAAAACCGTTTTTGGGACAAGCTTTTCTTGCAGACTGTACTTTTTTTGCACAGTCAGCATCTGCTTGCCTAGACAAATCCAACGAGTCCCAAGTCGATGGGGCTATCTTGTTTCGTCGCGGAATTTCACTACCATCCGACTACATCATCAGACCACCTCCATGGTGCCATATTATTGCATCGTCACCGAAGTTACGTAGGTACCCAGGCCAATCGGACACTGGGTTCAATATTTAGTTGCAAGATTTAACCAGCAAGTAAAATAAAAGCTTGTAAGCAATATTAGATGGTTGTACCTTGAATATGATGAGCAGCAGCGACTGGTCCCCGGCGCGCTCCCGCAGCAGGTAGGCGGGCCCGCAGCGCACGGCCAGCTCGGCCAGGCACAGCAGCAGCGAGCCGGCCAGCGCCCGCGCCGCGTCGCGCGCGCTGCCCGCCAGCTGCGCCAGGCACGCGCAGATCCACTTTATTATTTTAGCTGGAACAACCATTTGTTTCAATAACAATGAAGCTAAAGCGAGCGGCTAACGGGTCGGCCACGACTTCGCGCGATGAGCAACAACAAACAGACGCATAGATATTCTATGAAGCATGGTACGACTACGAGTCGCCGTGGCGGCGTTTAAGCGACCTCCACCTCGCGCAGTCTGCGCTATACGTAATACAGTGGTCCCATTAGTAGGTAGGCATATTAGTTTAATGCTTAAAGATAAAATATATTTATTCAGTAAGTAGGCACTTTTACACGTCAATATCTACCAGCGCTTCCCAAGAGAAGACCACTGCTGAGAAGAAGCGCCGCAAGAAACTCAACAGTTAGTCAATTTTTTAATCAATCTTATGAGTCTTTTGACAATAATACTACTTAAAATATTAGTGTTTAGTTGTATATAAAGTCGCAATAATATTTGAATATAATAAATTCACGTAGAGCGCGACGGGAGCGCCACGCGGGATCAGCGAATGTTGAGCCTGCCTTTACAGTGCCCACAATAATATATACGCTCCGCCAGATCATAAAAAGGTCTACAATTCTCTCTTCTATGAATCTGAGTTTACCCCAACGCGATAGTTCTTTAAGAGTCCTTTAAGGTACGTTGAAAAAACATGGCGTTTTTTGGGATTTCTAGCTTTGAACGGTTGTCATAGAGATTGTTTCTATTGAAGAGTACTCACCCGCAAGTCCGGGGTACAGTTCTACGATGCGGTCCGTGTAGTCCGCCAGCACCAAGATACAGTCGCTCACCACTTTCGCTATGTTCTTGTTTTTCATCTGGAACAAGAATTGAAATACTATCTCCACGATGTAGATAGTTGGTCGACTAACTTGCCACAAGCCTTAACAAAAAAAAAAAAAAAAACGGATGGACCGATCAGTTATGAGCACTGAAAGTAGAGATCCCGATTTTGTCGGGGATTTATTAACTCAGGTTAGGTTATTCTGTAGAAAAATAAATAAAAATGTACGTACAATCAGCATCAAATAGATAGTAGCAGCCAAAATGGCCAAATATATCGCAACACATCCATATTCCTACAGTAATAAAGATGTGTTGCGATATATTTGGCCACTTTCGCTGCTCCTGTCCATTTGATGCTGACTGTACCATGAGCATCTGCAGCAGACAGGTGACGTGCGCGGGCAGGCGCGGGCAGGCGCGGCGCGCGGCCAGCAGGCGGCACGCGTGCGCCGTCAGCGCGCAGGCGCCGCAGCAGCGCGCCGCCGCCGAGCCCTCGCGCCGGCACACGCGCACCACGATGTTTAGCACGTGCTCCTGACGAATTTAATATCATTGTTATACCAACTGAATCACAGAATATACACAATACAAGAACAGAAGGCTCAATGTTAGTAAGGAAGAACGAAAAAGGCAACAGGTAGATGTATTTGCAACGCGCATCGCCGCCGAGACGCGACGTTATTTTGACGCAGAGCGGAGTGTGACGCTGGCATGACGCAAACGGCGCTGACGCCAGTGGAAGCCGATGCTGTCCGTGCGACTGGTGCACCACGCTTTTGATACCACACTTCACTCGCGTGTCGCCGGCGTCGAGCTCGCTGTGTATTCCAAGCTTCAGATTAGAGATGGGCCGAATATTCGGTAAATATTCGGTATTCGGCATATTCGGCAAATTTTTCAATGTTCGTATTCGGCAGAATAGTTCGGTTACATTGGCGAATATTTACCGAATAAATAAAGTAAATAACGAGCGTAGGTTGTTTCGTAATTCTTTGGATTGACATCCTATTTCAGCATTCTAAGCAACTACCAAAAAGAGATAAATATGCGTCTAAAATATAAATACAATTACGAGTATTTTGCCAAAACCGTAGCTTAAATAAGTAAAACCAGAGTTATTTTAATTAAGTAAGTTTTATTAATTAATCAGTAATCACTTTTCTCAGTTATCCACTAAAGGTCGACAAGTCAAATGGCGCGAGCGCGAAGGTCCGAAACGCGCGGAGCGCTGAGCGTGGACGTGTCAAAACCTTTTTCTAGCGATTCGGCGCATCCGAATATTCGGTTCGGTAAGAGCTGAACTGAATGTTCGGCCGAATATTCGTATTCGGCAAAGTCCGTATTCGGCCCATCTCTACTTCAGATAGTGCTGTTATCTACCATTTGCCTTGTTGGGTTGTTTGGCATCTCAGGTTTGGCTTTGACCTTCGTACCTTGAGGTCGGGGCAGGAGACGGTGTTGTACTGGTGCGGGTAGGGCTGCAGCATGGGCGCGCTCATCAGCGCGTCGGGCAGCGCCAGCAGCGAGCCCAGGAACGTCACCGCCGCCGTGCGCGGGCACTGGAACAGACACGCGGATCAGGAGCTGGTGGAGTATGTACCTTTTCCGTATGTAATTTTTCTTGATTATTTAGGGAAAAAACCCCGTTAAGTAAAAACACCGCAGTGACCACGATGCAAGATGAACAACTTCGGATTACAGGACTACATGCCCTTTCTGTTTTCGATTTAATAAGTTTTCATGACCTTATTTTTTTATCAAACGGGGTTTTTGATGAACCTGTAGAAGTGAAATTGAGTGAAGCTACCAATTTTGTGTGAGTGTTATTTATAAAGCTCACCGAAGGCCCCATGTCCGAGGAGTTGAGCACGACGGTGGACGCGTGCACGAAGTCCAGCAGGAGCAGCGAGTACCCGTCGAGCGCCAGGGACAGGTACCGCGGCGCCGCGTGCTCGACCAGCACGTCCACCACCGACCGGTCCTCGCCCGTCAGACCTGACGTTTAAAAAATATGACGACCTTAGAATGGACGGTTTTGCAAAAAAAAAAATTGTTTTTTGCACAGAATTCCAAATTACTTTGAAACAAATGAAAATCGCGGAACATAGATTGGGGTGATTCGAGTACACTTTGAAGGCTAAGTTTCATTGGTCGATACCTCGATATACAGCGTGCGGCGACTCCCCGCGGACGGTATAACGACTAGTGAAACTCATAAATATTCTGCACCCCCCATGCGGGCCCTATCGACCAATAAATAAATATCAGGGGACAATCTCACACAAATTGACCTAGTCCCAAACTAAGCTCTACGCTTGTACTATGGGTACTAGACAACGATATACATACTTAAATATATAGAAAACATCCATGACTCAGGAACAAATACCCGCGTTCATCACACAAATATTTGCCAATACCGGGATTCGAACCCGGGACCGCTAGCTCCGTAGGCAGGGTCACTACCAACTAGGCTAACCGCGTCGTCAATGAAAACGGTTCCGACAGGCCCTATGGCATGCGTTATATCTCCCGCACACCGCAAGCGGGCCTTGTCGACCAATGAAACTGAGCCTGAGGCGCGGGGGGCGTTACCGTGGTGCAGCGCGCGCTGGTACAGGTGCAGGTGCGCCAGGTGCAGGCGGTTGTTGCAGGCGGCGGGCGCGCCGGGGCCCTGCGCCTGCGCCGCCGTGCTCTCGCACAGCAAGCGCAGCGCGAGCAGCTTGCCGGCTCTGCAATATCACAACCAATATTATGGGAATATCTGAAATATGGGAATAAGGCAAACGAGCTCGCTGACCGCCTGATAGTAAGTGTATTAGCGACCCAATCCAACCCTGCCAACCTAGGTAGGACTTTATGCAGGGTCCAAAACTCTACATATTTATTCAGTAAATTGGATATATTGCATGAATTTTTTTTATCGCATTTCTTAACAAAATATGAAAATACCGTAAAAGGGATGGCGAAAAGTGAAATTAAAATTAAAATCGGCCAAAAAAATAAGGATAATATAAGCATTTAAAACTACTAATTAGACAGAGATCCGACATGTACTGTGACGTCAACGGGCACTACGGCCATATAAACTCCATGTTAAATTCTGTTTAGCTAGAAAAATACAGAAACAAATCTTTAATGGCTTACATCTTGGTTATTTATATAGTTATACGAAAAATATTTTTTCTCTACTGTTTGTTACATGAATGACTTTTTAATAAAGCAAAAAAATAAATTGATGCATATTGGACACGTGCCAATAGCCGTGGTAGCCTAATGCTTTGACCTGCTGACTCTTAAGCAGAGGGTCGTGGGTTCAAAGCCGAGCTCGCACCTCTAAGTTTTTCTGAATTTATGTGCGAAATATAATTTGTAAATATACCATGAGCTTTTCGGTGAAGGAAAACATCGTAAGGAAACCTGCACACACCTGCAAAGCAATTTGACGGTGTGTGTGAAGTTCCCAATCCGCACTGGGCCCGCGTGGGAACTATAGCCCAAACCCTCTCATTGTGAGTGGAGGCCTGTGCCCAGCATAAGGGGCGTATATAGGCTGGATTATTATTATTATTGGCCACGTGCGGGCTCTTTTACACGTCAATAACTTAGAGTGAATCTACTAGCGCTTCGGACAAGACCATCATTGCAGTGATGAAGCGCCAGGTATATCCGAGCGACAAACGTGTCGCTGGCGAGTTGTGCTGTCCAGCTCCACTCACCTGTGGGACGGGGGCAGCGCCTCGGCCTCGAGGCACCAGCCCGCCACCAGGTTGAATGGCACGTGGATCTCCGTGTTGCCATTGAGGGTCTGGTTCTGGCTTATCTGCAACAACGACACTGTCAACTTCGACACTTGGGCGCTCCCTTCACTCGTCCTTCGCGACGACATCTCGGATTTTTAAAACGTCGATTTTTAATGTAGTTTTATTACACACTAACCTAATAGGTTTCTGCGGTAGACGCGTATTAACTGCTACGTTATTCTGAACGGTCGTTTACGTATTACGTACGTTTACTAATTAATATCTTGTTACTGAGCAGGAATCAGAAATTAACCACTTTTAACACGAATTTAAAATAAACACCTCTAAAATGGCACGCGAGTAGTCTCTATATAACACCGTGTTTGAATTACAGTCCGATTTGCTAAACATTCCTAGAAACGAAATAACATAAACAAATGAATAACCAAACAATAAATGCACTTCTAAAACAAGAATCATTCGTTACGAAATATATTATTTGCTTTGCTAATAAATCACGCACCTGCAGTATTACTGACAGATAATACCGACGTACCCACTTTGCACTTATTTCAAACAAAAGGATCGCAAAAAGATACATTTTTGATACAGATAATACTGCAATACTATCTGATGTTTGAGTTGTTTTTTTTTCTATTTGCCCTCAAAAATTACACTAGACTAGTAATTTTGAATAATTTATTGTAGTTTAAATTAAGTTTAGACGATTAAAGAAGATTGTCGTTGTTTCGCCACATGTAAAACGTCATTTTGGTATAATGAAATGAAAAAAATAACAACTTTTTTGTGTCATTCCGTAGAGCAGGTAAATCAAAAAAACATAAGTTATATATAATATATACCGGGATACCAGGTATGGGCAAATATTTGTGTGATGAGCGCGAGTATTTGTTACTGAGTCATGGATGTTTTCTATGTATTTATGTATGTATTTCTCTATATAAGTATGTGTATAGTTGCCTGGTACCCATAGTACAAGCCTTAGTTTGGGACTCAGTCAATTTGTGTGAGATTGTCCCTGATATTTATTTATTTTATAGACGCCTTATTTTTTTGTAATCTTAAAATAATATGAAACAAAGCCGCTATTTCTGTCTGTCTGTTTGTTTTTATTCTAGAAGAATTTGTTGCTGTTATCTTTACCATTATTTAGAGAATTTCTACCAGATGATTTACATGATTTATACTAGGAGCGCACGCGCAGGCTAAACCGCACCGGCTCGCTAGTAAACAATACCTTTTTTCTGAGCCTCCTGAGGAGCCTCCTTTTTCCGCTTCCTCTTTCGCATTGGCAATTCTTGAAAACTTTCGAATTAGACAACAGCTCGCACACTCTCAGCAGCGCCGCACACACACACCCGCATGTACGACCCGTGTTCCCGACAGCGACACAACTTAAACACTACACGATCTGGACAACGCGGTGAAAACAATAATAAACGATTAAATGATTCCAGATGAACATGATTCATCTCAATTGCCCGGATTGAAGATACCAACTGATAAATTCGTCAAGTGTGGTGTTTGCGATAAAAATTAACAGATGGCCGTCACCTATTGAATGGCATGATTTAACTGCGAGCGGAGAACCGTTTTAAAGCGCGCAATAATTGACGTTCACGACATACATAGGTATTTGAACTTGATAAAAAAAAAATGTAAAAATACTTTTAACGCGATTTCTTTACATAACACGAAAAACATAAGACGTAACAGAACATCGTGATAACTATAATACCTATTTTTGTTTTTCCGCTTCACATATTTCCTCTATCCGTGTTTTGTTTATTATGCACATTTTATCTTTTCTCCTCTTATTAATTATGTAAATCAACGATCCGCACGCCGGCTTTTGCCAAGCCGGTAGCCATATTGATTTTACGTTTTTCGTTTTTATTTATATTTTTATTTTGAACGTTGTTAGACAATATAAGCAATATTCCTTTCAAACAAAACAGTACACTTGCGGGCAACACAATGTGTCGCGTATCGGCGGAAAACGTATGTGTTTCGGAGTTTATCACAATCTGCACGGTCCAAGCATGAAGATAAGGAGTTTGAATCGGCGTAAGAAAGGAAACACGACCATTTTAAATTGCGCTTACAAATGAACTAATAAATGCATTTACAAATGAACTAGTCGAATTTTAACTAAGCAATGAATACAAATAAATATCTTTGATGGCTGGAGAGGGGAACTAGTGTGGGTGCTTATATCAACAATGGCCAAGCACTTGGGTCACTCAGGTGGCCTCAAGGTCGTCTGCTTAGCTGTCTTAATGGAAGTAGATAAAACACACACTTAAATGACTAGTTGCTTAAACTGTAACGTATAATAGTTACAATGACTAGTTGGTACTAGTTTGGTAGTAGCCTACGACGGTAGCGGTCCAGGGTTACATCCCAAGGGTAAATATTTATGGGAGCTTGAATACTTGTTTATATAAAGAACATTAAAGAAAGATAAATTTATTTATTTCTCTTCGTAATTATGTTTATCATAGTCTACGGCCCCATGCTTTAGCAGTTACGGTTACGCAGTTAATCTGCCCTGCTAAGGTAAAAGGCAGTATTTTACACAAAACCACTGTAATAATTGCAACCTCATTACTGGGTAATAAGGTGGCAATTGCTACAGTAGTTTTGTGTAAAATACTGCCTTTTACTTTACCTTAGCAGGGCAGTAATACGGGGCGCGTTTAAGCGCTTAAGCCGTTGACCAAGAGTCTATTATTGAATATCCGCGGGCCATATTATTTGGGTCGTACTATACAAGCCATAAACTTAATTTGGAACTAGGTTTATTTGTGTAAAATTGTCTCCCAGTATTTATTAATTTTATTTTAACGAACGTATTACATATGTATGAATACAAAAGTTCCAACGATTTACGAACTGTACGGAATCGCGTTAAGACCTGATTAAACCTAATTTATGTGCGGACCTGTATCCATTACGAGGTGGAAAACAATTATTATGGTTAGACTAACTAGATTTTTTGTGTGGGTCAGAGGCAGGGCTAGTAGCATCACAGGTGATTATTAGTCAAATTTTCTTACTGCCGCACTCAGAGACGTCAATTAAGTTTTAAGTTTCATTAAAGTAGCTGCTGTCACATTCTTTGCTATAGCAATAGAAGACGCAGCAACTTTAATGAAACTTAAACATTAATTGATGTCTCTGAGTGCGGCAGTATATCGCCAATAGGGAAAAAAATTGACGCATAAAATTAGTCAGTGGTCGGAGTTATTGTACGACCCCTAACAATCGCGTAAACATTGTCAATCGCAAATGACCGTTTCGGGGACCTCAAACGTGAATAACGTATCTTTGATGCGAAAAATGATCGTTTACCTAGCAATTGTCAATATTACTACGTGATTGAGAGCGAATGATATTTGATTTGATCGACGGTAAATGACACGCCTCGCATTGACAGCAAATGATAAATGTTTTTTGATCTCGACCACGCTACGGTACGACTTTCCTCAATACAGTTTAGCAATCGACTGAGGCGTAATCCTCCTTCCTCACCTTCAATCGTAGCTACAATTGTCCATCATTTGAACGTAAACCTTGACAATCGCAAATGGCCGTTTCGTGGAGCCCTTACAATACAAAACTTGACATTTGCATGTATTTGGAGGGAGTTATATTGAATATTTTATTATTATGCGAAAGAATTCGACCTTTTTCTATAAAACAAGTTCGCGTGCGACTGTCCCGTCAACATTACAGTAGCACGAAGGTGGTCGCGCGCTCCCCGCTACACCCCCCTCCGCTAATGCCGATGCCGCCCATAATTAGTGAGACTAAATTCCTCTCTTCTCTTTTAGATGTCGACTTTTTGCGATTATAACAATTTCGACTGTAAGGAAATTTTCCGAGCATATCGGAGAAACTGGATGTAGCGACTCACCTTGAGCAGCGTGGCGTTGAGGTGTATGAGGTAGTTGTAGAGGTGCGCGTGCGCGTGCGGGTCGCGCAGCAGGTTGGGGTCGCCGAGCGCGGCCAGCATGCGGCGCCACAGCACGGCCGCCACGTCGGGCAGCCAGCCGCGCGCGCCGCCGCCCATCACCACGCCCACGCCCGCGCCGCCCGCCCCCGCCCCGCCGCCGTACTCGCCCGTGTCGTTCTCCGACCATTCTGGAAAGCCATTTGAGTAAGTACTGCGGAGAGCAGCGGTCGGCAACCGCAGCAGCCCGTGAGCCTTTGCCTTGCGGCTGGTGACGATTTTCATCTTTATTAAAAAATGTTTGTAAGTGCTTGTTTAATTTTATTCTAATTTTGTTGTCTGTTATTAAATTTTAATTCGCGTATCCTTTACAAGGAAAAATCAAACTCGGGGCTAGAACACAAGGTAATAAATTTGTAAATTAGATATGGCTTACAATTTTCATATCACATTTGGAATTTAACAAATATTAAAAAAAAAACGAATAAATTGAAATAATAACCGTCGAATAAAACTGCTCCCTGCCCTTCTCTACTCGGCACGGTGTATTGGACATTTCTTATCATACTATTACAGTGAAACACTTACCCACGTTGCCGCCGTCTGATGCTAGGTCTATCTGTAGAGGGGAGTCCTTGATCGAACTGCTTTCCACGCCGCTAGAGGGCGCCGGCGATGGGGACCGAGATTCTATAAAATATCGAATTTCGGGCTCTGTACACTTACGCTAAAAAAAGTTGATGATTTTGAAAAATCGACCCTTATGGGAGTGAAATGAGGATAGTGTATATGGAAGGTGGTATTTCTTTTGAGAAAATTCCGGACGCTTTTGAACTTTTTATTTTATTCTCATTTATTGCTCAGTGTACTTATAAATTCGTCAGAATTAGAAATAAGAACAAGAGTTCCCGCGCATTCGAGACAAAAAGCAAAATTTCTGGATTTCTCCAGAGAATGCCATACGTACAGCAATCCTAATAACAACAGTCTTTGCGGTCCTCATATTTAAATATAAGTAAATAAAATAAAGTCATCCTCATCGATTTCGACGACGGCGACCCTGGAAGTTATGGATTTCTCCTATCATAAGCCTACCTACCTACGCGTACAGTCGCCATCATATATATTGCAGCAAACAAGGTGCTCACAAATATCTGAACACGACTCTATTGTCAAGGCGTTAGAGTGCATGTTCAGATATTTTTGACCACTCTGATATGTACAGATATATTTGATGGCGAACTGTACACCTACAACTCGGCCGGCCAATCCTACTATCACACATGCCAAAGGGTTCGGTGAGCCATATCATGCTGAATCAACTTTTTCTTGTTGTTATTGTCATTTTGTCTCCTGTGATAGTTTCTTAGAAAAATGGTTTTAATATACACTTCTAATATGCTTAGATGAAAACCGACAAAATAGGTTTGTACTGGCCACAAAAACTGATGTTTACTGGATTTATATACTTCAAAATCATAGTTACAGTTGTCAAAGAGACGTGACCATGGCAACGAGGGACGAAAAATAGTTGATTGCCCCATTAGAGCTTATGATTAGTCCTCAAATGATAGAGTATTGAGACCCACGGTTCGATGGTAAGATGTAGGCATACATACCACTCGCGGAGTCCCTCTCCTCGGGCGGCGGGTGCCGCAGGGAGTCCAGCGAGCTCCACCGCCGCGGCTTGTTGTTGCTGGCATGTTCTTTGGTTTCTTCTGCTGAACCATTAAACTCAAGTGTGAATTCTGAGATCATTATGTCACATCCTTACACAATATAAAATAAAGTCGCTTTCCGCGTCTGTCTGTATGTTCGCTAACTACTAAACCACGCAACGGATTTTGATGCGGTTTTCACCATCAGTTAGATAATTTTTCACGGAAGGTTTATGTATATAATAGTACCCGGAGCGAAGCGAGGGCGGGTAGCTAGTGTAACATAAAACATTCTGCTTTAATTTTCATAAGTTCTTAAAGGATGTAATTAAAACCACGATCAATAATAAACCCGCCACTGTCCTTACCATGGTGCAAGAAAAAAACGGTTTTGGTATTGGTCGGGGTTTTTGTTAAACTCTGTGTTGGATATCATAGTTTTCAACATTTTTTATGTCAACCGATCCCATTTCTACTACGAACTTTTTGAAACTAACTTTGAAGGTTAAGGTACTAACTTTTTTTCATTTGCGGTTGTCAATGTTTATGACGTACTGTTACGTTATTGAAGGTTTCAAATGAACCTCCAATCACGTAACAATACGTCTTAAACATAGACAATCGCAAATGATTGTTTCGGAAAGCCCTAATAGGTTTGGTTGGTCTAAAGGAGTTCTTCAGTCCTATGGTCAACATTTATTTTTGCCAAATTGACGTGTTTCTCTCAGACTACATTTTTCCAAAAATCTGTAAATGTCGGTGACATAACTTGAAAAGGGATGGTTTCCAGAGGTTATTTTCGCGTGACGGCAACGGCAACCATCTCAACTTTCGGCTATGCATGTTGGGTCACAACTCCGTGTGTCTACTGTAAGCTTTGACAAAAAATATTGTTACATAATTGCATTTGGATTTTTTTTACTTTGACTGTAAAATAATTAGACTAAATTGCATGTCACTTTAATTATTTATTATTAATTATATTATGAGTTTTGACATTCAAGTATATAAATAATAGTTAAAATTACATTTGTTTTTTACTGTTTCTTTGACATAATATTTGTTGTTATTTAATTTATTGTCTTCTCAATCTCTCAAATTTTGCTAATGATGTTACCATGTTATTGATTTGGCAAACGCTTTAAAATTTCATGAGCCCTACGTCGTAAGGCCTACGTCAAAGTTTGACAGTTCAAAAAACAATCTTGTGTCAGTCAACTAAAGTAAAAAGTTACTTTGGCAAATGTCTTAAATTTAGGCCGTTGGGCTTTACGAGGTATAAATAAATAATATAGTATAGTGGTTACCCGCGAGGTGCGCGCGCGCCTTGGCGAGGTGCGGGTCGGAGCGCGCGCGCCGCAGCCGCCGCGCGCCCGCGTCCTTGCGCGCCAGCGGCTCGTGCGCGCACTTCGCCGATTTACCTGCAGGGTTCATACCTATAGTACTTTATACAAGCATTTACTATTATGTACATGTTCCCTATTTTATTTTAATACAATTTTGTTATATTTACACAAAAGGCGAAACTAGCAATGAAAATTACCAAAGTAAAAGATAAATGATAGTGTCAGTAGTTACCATGCGCCCTGCAGTCTGGCATAGCGGGCGGCGGCGCGGCGCGCGGCAGCTGCGCAGGCGCGGGCGCGGCGCGGCGCCCGTCCCGCCCGTCCCGCCCGCGCCCGCGCGTGTCCGTGTTGCTGGTCTCCGACAGGTCTAGCGAGTACACGTGCCGCGCCAGTACGCGGGTTAGGGTCTCCATTGTTTTCTGATAACAGAAAAATGGCTTAAAACGTAAATTTGGTGGACGGCGGATCCGGCGGATCAACCCGTTTATGTTCGTCGACTAATAGGGCAAGTAATTTAAGAGTTCAATAAATTCAATTCAAAATCCAATAAAAATGGCAACAATAACATATAGCTATGAAAAAAATATCATATTAACAATTTGAATAAATCACTTGCTACACCATTCGCTGGCAAAACGTCTCAAGTCTAAAAACTGGCCAAGTGCGCATTGATTGATCGAAGCTCAAGCGCGATCTTCTCACAGGATGACAGGACAGACCTCTCCCCTCGTCCCCCAACGTCTGTCACCCCGCAGGACGTTCACGCACCAACTTGTCGGACTACAACCCACACCGCACACTGCCGACTTTCTACAGGGTGATTATACGGTTGTCCTTATTCATTTTTACAAAGTTTGTAGAGACAAAACACAATCGGCCGACTAAATAGTCTGTAGTTTGCGGGAAAGCTAAGAACATACCGCCCATTCCTTGATCAGGTCCTCCCAGTGCGTCAGCCGCGTGAGGAGCTCCATGAAGTTCTGCCACAGCTCCGGCTTCACAGCCACGTTCAGGTTGGCCTTGATCCACGTCACTATCAACGTCTGGAACAGCGCTGGTGCTAAAAAGCCACCTGGAAATAAAGTTTTGTTTAGCCGTCGGAAGACCACTGTCGGACAAACTGGAGGAGGACAACCTGTCTCCTATTTGACAAAACTGACAGCAATTGGTAGTTCACAAAGTCGACGAGTTCACCTTACCTATTCATAACCTGTTGCTATCAATTTCGTGTTACAGGGGCCATGGGCTCATAGAATAATTAATATTTTCCTCCTTATCCAAGAAATTAGAATAGAGGTCCACATCTATGTCGACATAAATAGTAAAATGTGCAGGTACGGTACAGTAGAACGGTAAGAGATAGAATGCGATGGACGTACCGAGCGAGTCTTGTTTCCTCTTCGGCGGTACTCTGGTAAGAACGAGCGACGTGATCTGCAGCAACACCAATAACAGCTGTTCCCTGTGAAAAGAATACTGAATTATTATTTCACTACAAAAATAGACATGTCAAATACCATCATACGGATTTTGGGCTGGGTCCACTCTACCACCATCTTACCTGCCAACCTGCTGTACAGCAGCTGTGTTCGCATTATTGTTCCCGTGAGGGTAAGATATGCGGAAAAATTAAAAGCAAGAAGCTTATTATCCGGGTTATTGGTAATCCTGATTGTCCTAAAGCCATTTCCGCATAAATTTTAAAACTTTTTTAGTAATTTTATAATACAACCTTAACCTAACCTAACCTTTAGGCCGACGCCACAGTAGCGTCTTTTGAGCGTCGACGTCTTCGCCAGCGCCCGCGGTAGCGGGGCGAGAGGATTGCGTTATACACTAGGCGCTGGCAGGACGCCGACGCTTTAGACGCTAGTGTGGGGTCAGCCTAAAAGTTGTCTGACTCAGCTGAAAACTAGTTATTAGGACTATAATTCGGACTTGCGATGCTTAGGACAAACGATGGTCTCCCATATTATCGACCTTCGTCCTCAAGAGTCGGCAACGTTCGTAGGGTTCAGAAAACATTTCCATCAGCCACCTATAGCCCATTGAACTAAAACTAAAGTAAGTTTAAGGCGACAAAAGTGGTTGCATTAATTTTATTTTATGTTGACGATCTCAATGTAATTTCACATATTTTGACATGCAATACGTTATTGTAACATTACATTGATGAACAAATAAACTAAACTAAACTATTGGCAAAACTTTGGAAAATCAAACATTTTTGTCAAATTGTACGCTTGTATGGTTGTTGGATGGGTAGCTGACCTGTATACTCTTTTACACTGTCCATGCCATGAAAAAAGTCTGCCAACCAGTTGCATATTAATATTTTCGTGGCACACTCACCAGGAGCCGGCGTCCATTGCGACATGCATCACCATGTACCGGTAGATGTTGAGCACGCGCTTGCACGTGTCGGTCTGCTCCTCGAGCAGCTGCGCCGGCGCACCCGGCGGCGCGCACGCCAGGAACACGGTCGCCGCTTGCGTCATGAATACTTGTAGAACGTTCTGGAATACATAGCAACATTATTTGGAAGGAAGACTTTTGCTCCATGTTTCCCTTGGAAACTATAAAATTCCCGAGGCTCAATCGATATTCATGCCCTCTTAAGGCCCCGGCGACGACTTTGAGTGGCAGCGAATTTTTTTTTCATTGCACGGGTGAGACGCTCACCTCGCTGCGGTTAATTTGCATTACACGCGACGCCGGTGGCAAACGCACAATAAGCTTTTTTAGTCAAATTCAAATGTCACAATTAAAGACAAGGCATACGCTAGTCTGCTGTGTACAATGCATTTGGCATGTCACTACCGTCCGTCAACCTCATGATACCATGGTGATAAAGTCGATAATATCCTGAACTTCCAGGATGGTTGTAAACTCTTTTTACCGCGTGGCTGTAATCTTATTCTGTGGTCAACCAATAGTTAGTCATAACGAATGTATTTAACGTCACAGCGCACCTGCATGCCCGCGCGCACGATGACGTTGTCCCGCCCGACGGCGCCGAGGTACGAGTCGTTGCGCAGCCGCCGCGGCGCCGCCGGCTCGCCGCCGACTTGCTGCTCGTACGTGTTCTCTAGCAGGAACGGGGGGATCTCTGCCACCTGCAACCGATATTCATTCAGTCATGTCCTTAGCAGCAAAATTACGTCAAATGTTGAATAGTCTATCCAAATGATTGCGACCATCACTTTCAAAAAAGGTTCGATTAGTAACCTAACCGAACCTTGTTTGTTTTAAAAAAGTCCTAAAATCAGAACGGTTTCAGTAAAATTCACTTTAGAACTTGCGATGATTATGAATATCCGATACATTCGGACTACAAAAGTTTTCGGTGAGCCGATATGGACCCCTTTTTTAACCTTCCGCCAAGTTGCAATGTCACATTGTTGTGTTGCGTTGTGCGGATAAAATGTGAAATGACTAGCATACAGGCATTCCATCTTAGTCCTTAGGGTTGGCACAGCATTAGCAGTCTTAGGACTGTAGTGCTAGTCCAGTCTCAGGTCCTAGTTACCATCTGTGCGCCCATTTGCTTTCTCCATGTCATCTTACTACTATTAGTATGAATGGATGGACGGATGTTTGTTACTCAATCACGCCAGAACGGCTGAATGGATCTGGATGAAATTTGGCACAGAGATAGATTATAGTTTGGAATAGCACAGAATACTCGTACTTCTTATCTCGAAAAATGGACAGTTCCCGAGAGAGCAGCGATAAACGACTTCTACGCGGACGAAGTCGCGGGAATAAAAAAGTAAATAATATTAAAAACATACATAATTAATTGTAGAATCCCTTCTGTGAGGCGAAGTCTGACGTCAAAATATTTTAGTTGAGCAGCATTATTTGTTTGTCTATTGCAAGTAAGCTATTGTTATTTTAGTATAATTTTATTTTGTTTTGTTTGTCGTTTGATATCTTTTTTGCGTAGGTGTGTAGTGCAAGTGTGGAGTTTAATTTAACTTGATATTCTTACTTTGTTGTTATACGTGAAATCCTATAATTGGTTTTATGTTTCATATACTTTTTTTACGTTGATCTTATAACTGTTGGGTTTCCTAAATATAATAATTAAATAAATAAAACAGTCACGTTGAGCTGGATCCAGTCCTTGTAGAGCGCGATGACGCGGCGCGCGGCGGCGGCGTGCGCGAACGGCAGCAGGAAGGCCTGGCGCAGCACCTCCAGCGTGAAGTCCACGTGCTCGCGCGACCAGCCGCACAGCACGTCGCGCACCACGCCCTCGCTGCTCAGCTCCTCCGCGCACACGCCTGCAGGCACGGAACAAACGGTATAGTTCACAGTTGACACACTACGTGATAGACTGGGATCCGTTTGCACCTTTCAATCTAACACGATTTTCACCTTAGGGTAGGTCGATATACTAGCACGATAAGCATCCTCTATTCTAGTCTTCTCGTAACCACGGCTGTATTAACACAGTCGAAACGTCGAGGAAAATGTAATGTACCCGTTATGTAGGCTAAAAAATCTTGACAAAATGTTTTAAGGAAGAAAACTCTAAATTAATTGAGACTAATGGATAAGTCAGAAATATAAAAGTAAGTTTTAAACATCAACTATTTTTAAGGAATAAAATTAAACCCTACAAAAATGGTGCAAGAAACTTAAAGTGCACCAACCTGATTCCAAGCTAGGATGCGGAGTATTGGAGGCGGAATCGTGCGACGACGCCCTGCTGGAGTCCGAGGGCAGCCCCACCGTGAAGGAGGTCTCCTCCTCGTGCGGCGCGGGCGCGGCGGGCGGCGCGTGCGAGCCCGTGCTGGTCATGGACGACGGCTGCCCGTCGCTGCCCGCCTTCTTCATGTAGTGCGCGTAGCTCGCCACCCATTTGATCAGCGTCACGCGGCAGATCACGAACTCGTCGTCGAGTATGTTGTGGTGGACAGGCAGCTCTGTAAAGTTTGCGGTTCAAATCGATGTTCGTTTTCAACTAGTTTTTCCATTCTTCCTGGACTCAAAATACTATAGCAAACGTGTCTAATAGTGAAAAAGATTACTTGCCTAGATTCGGTTTGTACAGTGAATTCTCGTTACTATACTGTGGACAGATGACTGGCAAATAATAAAGTTTGAACTTTTCTAATAAAAAAGCAAAACATCTCATAGATTTGGCGTGCGATCGATCTTTCCAGTAGATTTTAGTGACAGACGTGGCCATTGCGTCTAATAATATTTCGAAGAAATGCTTTGTTTCATTATCGATCGCTTTGTCATTGGCACTTGGAGGCAGGAGAGGCAGCACCTCTACACTTTGGACTGGGTTTAAAGCGTTCGTATCATGGAAGATCGACGCCGAAACGTTCGCTAATTTTCCCATGAAGCCCGTAGTCTGTTCTACTACGACTTTCTTCACGTTGTCATTTGTTGAACTGAAGTTTGGGTGGTGCAGAATGTCTTCCATACTGAAGTCACCGGAATCATTTAGCGCGTTTGCTTCTAATGGTTTCCCCTTGAGCGGGGACCCACTGGGAAGTATGCAGGGCTCAGGGAGCCCTGGCACCAGGGATGCAAACATTTTGTGCACTTCCACTGGAGCATTGTCACCGAGTGTTTGATACCACAGCAGGAAATACCTGCAAATTAATGTTGTTGCAAAATAAATGAGGGGTTACTAGTGGTTAAAAGAATTTTAAAAAATCATTTCTAACTGCTAATATAGAAAAGTTACAATACTAATGTAGGTTACATCCCATTTTTAATAAATATTGTATTTTGTTTTAATATATATACATAAATATGTATACACTTAAAACCAATTTATGATTTATGACCAGTGATCGGAATAAGTAGAGTATATTTACCTAAACTTGATGCATGTTCATTCAATAATGTGTTCCCATATCAGTCACGCATGAATAAACAAGCGTCAAGTTTAGGTAAATATACTCTACCTATTCCGATCACTGTTTATGACTTGGAATTATGGCAATGCCTCCCAAATTAAGTTGTGGCTGTCCAATTGTATTGTTTAACAAATTTTTTTTTCAATATTTTACCTTATTGATTCAGCTCGTAATTTGTGCGAGTTTCCACTGTGGAGGAGCTTGGAGAATATCCTGGTGAGGGAGTGCAACTGCCACCTCTTTCCTATCAACTCCGGCAACAGGCATAACACTTTCTCCAGGAGGGACAAGGCTCCCTCCAATTCTTCTTTGCCAGCTTTATGAACTAAAATAAATGCATAATATAAGTAATTATATAAATATCTTAGTCCAATATTTGTTTAAATCAGGCCATATTAGTTGTCCACTGCACTATTAAGGAAAATGATAAATGCTCGTAAATAATGGATTCGGCAGAAACACATTCATCGCAGGGACCGGAACCGCTTACCATTAAAGGGGTTTTCGATAGGGTATTTGATAGACTTGTTTTTACAAACCCCAAGGATGCGCTAAGCCTATCGTCGACTTCAGTCCAATGAAAGGGCAACCAAAGGATACAGTTTATTTGACTAAGCGCTAACCCAATCCCAATACCTTATCATCTGTTAACCTTTTTAAACTAAATACGACGGTTTCAAGCTGTTTTAATCAGGCGATCAATAGGGTAATGCTAATGCTAAGTGATTAAATATTAAACTACCGAAAACCTAATGAACTTGGTAAGCTCTATGGAAGCGGTTAACTAGTTCAAAGGGGTTCCCTTAACGTTAATGTAACACAATAATAGGGTAACCACATCGACTGGGTAACCAAATGATAAAATTACCCTATCAATAGGGTTAATCAAATCAAGGTTTTCCGGTCCCTGGTTCCATAGTTGATGGTTATGATATGCAAAATCTCAGACTTAATCATGTTAGTGATATTAATTTGTATCATATTCATTTACCCCACAGTCAAATTACCCTAAGATGATTTGTCTGTGATTTACCCGTAAACCTTTGAACAGGAAACCCAGTCATGCATCTACACCATAAGTACATTGTCGCATGAACGTGATGTTTATTTTGTAGGTATGTCAGAGAGACTGGCATTTAATGCATTACGGCTGGCCACGGCTTTGCACACAGCGGCAGCGGCATTGAGGAGGGGCAGTAATCAAATACATAAACATATATGAAGCATGCCACGAGTCTACCGAGTCTGCCGCGCTCGTAGACTCGTGGCAGTAGAGGAAGCTATTTATATGCATTTGTCTCCACCGCCCACCAGTCAAAGCCGCCGCGCCAATTCGTAGCCGGGCCGTTAAGCTAAGCTCCAGTTACTGATCAATAAATAAAGCCCCTTGACTTAAATAGTTGCTCAGTTTCATGAATCACATGAGTCACCAATCTCCACAAACAGCATCAACCAGAAAACATAACATTGTTATTTTCTATGCAAGGCTGCAAAGTTGTTATTTGGCGCGAGAGCCAATATTGAATCCCGAGTTAGCGAAGGATTCTAAAATTGAACCACGAGCCTAGCGAGGAAAACACTTGGCGTTGGAAAAACAATACGCGAGCGTCACATCAGTTGTGGCCGTGCATGCCCAGCGCACCCGCCGCGCACAGCACCAACAATACTTTCCACGCTATTGGTTAAAGTGGACTTCTGCGCGCAGATTTTGTCCGACAAAGACAGCCTTTCTGAGCTGATGAGGTAAAAAAGTTATTTACTTTTGAATACCGATTTTATCTCCGCCATAATTAGAGGCTATTATTATTGCCCTCGACATCAAGTTATCAATCATCAAGTTAAGCTTATCTAAAAACATTTAAAATTGCCTTAAATGATGTCACTAATGTAACAATGGACAGTCCTTCAAATTAGCTACTAGTTTCATGGAATATCTATGATTGTGATAATTGACCACATTTTAATGTTTTTTAAGTCTAATCCAGACTGAATAGCAACAACCTCCTTTCTTAAAATAAGTAAAACCTGATTCTATTTTCTATTCCAACACACATCCAGCAATTCAGCATGCAATTGTAATTAGATTCAAAGTCTATGCACTAGCTACTTCTTGTATTAAATGCATGATTATTTGATGTCCGAGTTATCTAGTGGATCTAATGCAATGATGAGCCCAGTAATAGATAAGCTGATGTAGCTGATTTACATAATATATGAGGGTATGAAGAATGAGTTACAACTACAGCCAATTTAAAAAAAAAAACTGGTTCAAACCCTGCCAATGAATAAACCAAAGGAGGCAATGAATGGAAGTGTGGTGCGATATGAATATTCCCATAACTCACCAAGATGAAACGGAAGTTCTGTATGGTACAAAAAGAAAAACAATAATAAGTAAATATTCCAGTATTTGCACAGATTTTCAGATAATGTCTATCAAATACCATGTAACACATACACATAATTGTAAAGAAGAGAGATATATTTAAAATAGAAGTGGATACCTCTTTGACGCAGGTTGTTCTCTGCTTGGATAAAGTTATCATACAATATGAAGTAGACATGGCTGAAGTTGGCCTCGAAGTAGGACTTGGCTTCTTCAGTCTCAATGTGCTCTGAAACAACACACAATATTTATGTATAATTTAATAAACAAACTTAAACTAAAATACACATCCACATTGACGACGCAGTTAGCCTAGTTGGTAGTGACCCTGCCTACGAAGCTAGCGGTCCTGGGTTCGAATCCCGGTATGGACAAATATTTGTGTGATGAGCGCGAGTATTTGTTCCTGAGTCATGGATGTTTTCTATATATTTATGTATGTATTTCTCTATATAAGTATGTTTATCGTTGTCTAGTACCCATAGTACAAGCCTAGAGCTTAGTTTGGGACTAGGTCAATTGGTGTGAGATTGTCCCCTAATATTTATTATTATTATTTATTTATTTTACTTCTAAAAGTTCAATTGCCATTGTACCTTAAGGATCCAATACATATTGCCCAAGCATTATAAGTATTGGTTAGAAGCAAATGGCTTTCTTTACTCACGTTAATAAGTTAAGTAATAGGAGTGGCCTAACAAATTTTCAAATAATTTTAGAGTCCTGAGTCTATAGGTAAGTGCCACAGTGGTGAGCACTGCATCCGCTGATGAAGGACTTGCAAAGAGTTTTCATCACATGTTTTCATGACATTTAACAAAATGAAATATTATTTTTAATTTATTTTGTTGTAGGTAATGCATGTTCGGTGTTGACCTGTTCATTTCTTAAATTGTGTAATGATTCAACTAATAGCTATGATGGAGCAGGACTTCCTGACACAGGTAACATTTACTTAATAGGAACCCACCTTGTTGTCATTTTGTCAAAATATTTAAAGAAATAGAATAATTTTATTTTCATTTTCATGACCGGCTATTCTATAAATCACTGATTGTTTTCTGCAGTTTTTTATATTTGTCTTTTTCATAATATGCTATTATTATCAAAAATTTAAAAACGCAAAAAATAATGGATTATTTAGCTAATCAGTTCATTTTGGTTGAAACTCATCAACATCCTTTCAGAACCTACAAATTATTATGATGACATAATTTAACCATTTCTATTCAGAACAAGATGTTTTTGACTGTCCTATTTAGAGAGAAGTCAATGTAATAAGTGAAATATTGCAGATGAGATTACATTTACGATTAGATCTAAGCACTGCCGCAGAAGTAAACCAATTAAAAGCCAAGGCTTGCCAGACATTAGTCATCTGATGAAGCCATTTTCTTTAGAACAATGTCTCATTTTTCACTTATGGGCTACCACCTCCATATCATGCATACATGACAAAACCATTAGGAAAAGAACACTTATTTGCACGACAAGCAGAAGTAAGTCGAGGCGCACCGATTACAGTTATTTCCCACTAATTAGCATGTTAAGCGGAATGTAGCGTCGTAGAGCAAAAGAAAGGCTATAATTACTCTAACAAACAAATAACAAAGTAATTAACATCACAATAACCGAAAAACACGTTAAAATCTCACCTAAAACAATTTTTAAGTGCTTTAGTCGGGTTGCAGAATCCTTTTTAGAATCCTGTATTTTAACTGTTGATTTCTTAACATCTTGATGAGATTTCTTGGTAAACATGTCGGTGTATATTTTATGCAGTCATGACGAATATTTTCTTCATCTTTACAATAAAATACATAGCTTTTCACATTGTTTTCTTCAGAGTTTTCACTCCCGTTTTGACATAAGAGAAACGAAATCTCAACCAAGTTGACGTAAACAGTACAGTAGGTACAGTATATTTTTCTAAAGACAACGGTACTTATAGACACAGCCGCAGTGGTAAAAACTATTATTTAAAAAAAAAATCGCAAATAAACACATTTTAGCAAAGCCATATTTTACGAACATTTATTAATTTATATTATTAATTATGCAAAAGTTAGCCATATAATATTTTATTTGGTTTTGAGCTAGCAACACGTCGCGAGTGCGCTGTCATCGTTTTTTTGGCGCGAAGCTTTACTCATGTTCAAATCGACCTGTTTATTAGAGTTGGTAAAGAAAATATTAATAAGACTCGCCTTTTTTTAAGAAAATAAAATATTTTATGACTTACCTACTTACATCATCATTAAGTACATATACTTAAGTATTTTTTATTTATTTATAAAACCTATGATTAGAAAAGGTATTTTTATTTAAGTACACATTTGTATATTCAGATATATTAATCAGAAAATTCAAAAGTGAGGTTTCATTATTGGATTCGTCTTTTTACGAAAACTGCAGTCATACCTAAAGCTTGAGTTCGACTCAAGACTCGAAATTTTTAAGCGCAGTCAGGCTTTTGGTTCGGGGGTGGGGAGGGGACATTCATTGAAACAACCATGTAAATTGTGAAACAATATCGGTAGTAAAAATATATAGTCCCGGTCCCGTGTATGTCACGCCAGATTTCGGGGGAAGATAAATCCCAACTATGATGCCAGTTGACGTAACTGCATCAAAACTGCAAACCAACTGCGCAGTTACGTCAACTGCATCAGAACTGCCCTCGAACTGCCATTTTGCAGCTGGGTTGCAGATCAATAAATGCTGTCCGTCTGTACCGGTCCTTACTGATTCAAATTTAATTCTCAGATTTTCAATAAGCGTAAGTATATGATTTGTTTTGAGAAGTTGTTCGTGTTTGCAAGGTTTTGGAATCAAAATACCTACATAAGGCGCGTCACACATGGAGCTATAATATATTAATATACCAAAATATATATTATAGCTCCGTGTGTCACGCGCTAACGGGCACAACACGTAGCAAAATACCTCTAAACACTATGAAGGAATCTTTGGAAGGAATAGTGAATTCATTGCAATACTTGGTTTCTAAAAAAGATGATGTATTATCAAATATTCTGGAGTTATTTTCTTAGGTCAAGGTAGCAGAAAAAGAACATATCAGAAAAAATAGTAAGTATTTCCGTTTTTTTTGGGTTTTAAATTGTTTAGGTTAGGTTAGGTTAGGTTAGGTTAGGTTAGGTGCGGCAGTATCTATATACTGCCGCACTCAACGTCAATTCATTTTTAAGTTTAATTAAAGTTGCTGCGTCTTATTCTATTGCTATGGCAAAGAAAGTGACAGCAGCTACTTTAATGAAACTTAAAAGTTAATTGACGTCTCTGAGTGCGACCGTTAGTAACACGCGCTAATTGTTTACTCGCTGGATGGATGTCTCTGTTTTTACGTTGGTTTTACCGGAACGCCTGCCGACCGGCCAGTTAATCAGAAACGTGTTTTTATTTTAATTTGTATTGGTGTTGCCGCCGTTCAATTATATATCTCAGTAGTAGATTTAAGTAATACTGGCGCATCAGTTCACCTCAAGCGTCGCGAGGTTGACCTCGTCGCATAGTATATTACTAAAATTTAATAACTTATTTACTCGCAATATTGACGCATCGTTTGGCCTTTAACACGTTGATCGCAACTCTTTATACATACTTAAATCATAGGAGCACACTGACAAATAATGTGGACATGTGTGCTAACGTGTTTTTTGTCGCTGTTGATTACGAGATCATGCTCGGGTCAGAATTTAATCGCAGACACCATTGGATTTCCAGAAACTGAGGAAAATCCTAATCTTAAAAATAAGGAGGTACGTAATCTGTGATTTTAATGTGTCGCGTGTTTTTTTGGTATTGTGACATTGGCTTGCTGTTTTCTACTATAGGAAAATTTGGTGATATTTGAAGACTTGGAAGTGTGGTGGATAGACAAATTTTGAAATGCATTTATAAACCAACCAAAACGCTCATTAAAATACAAAAAAAATGTACGTCACTCGAAATCTAAAGTTTAATGAATCCCTATTTCTCTTGGTCACGGTTTCACGCGGGAACGGCTGGACCGATTTCGCTAATATTTTTTTTTAATATTCCATGCAGTCTGAGGGAGGTTCTTATGTAGAGAAAAATTGGATATTTCAACTTTAAGGGGGGGAAATGGGAAGGGGGAACTTTAACCGAAGCGAAGCGAGGGCGTGTCGCTAGACGATTATATTATTTTAGTTGGCATCGACCGGCAGTGTCAACTTGGTTAACTGTAGATAAACTTATTCGGCTGTTATTGAACTGTATTATCAGCAGTGATCGGAGTAGGTAGAGTATATTTACCTAAAGCGTGTGCTAGACGGCTTGAAACCATGGTTTCAAACCAAGTGACCTTGGTAGAAGCGAGCGGCTACACGGTTTCAAACAAACCCATTTGTTTGACAACTGCCAAGGGCGTTTAAGGTCATGCGAAATTTGGTTTCAAACCACTGGCTACACGGTTTCAAACCACCTGTTTGAAACCGTGGTTTCCGTGTAGCACGCGCTTAAACTTGACGCATGTTCATTCATGCGTGAGTGAGATGGCAACACATTATTGAATGAACATGCATCAAGTTTATGCGTGTGCTACACGGTTTGAAACCATGGTTTAAAACAAGTGGTTTGAAATCGTGTAGACAGTGGTTTTAAACCAAATTTCAAATGACCTCAAACGCCCTTGGCAGATATCGAACAAATGAGCTTGTTTGAAACCGTGTAGCAGCTCGCTTCTATCACTTGGTTTAAAACCGTGGTTTCAAATCGTGTAGCACGCGCTTTAGGTACATACATTAACTCTACCTATTCCGATCACTGATTATCAGCATACAATAAGATATAATTTAAAATCCCACCAAAAAATATGTTAAAGAAGCGTAGGCCAAGACCTCCTTCAATCAGTGCCGCATGCTAAAGTGTCGAAAATCAAAATCATAGTCCGGAAGTAGTACTTATTCGCTTACTTGAGCTAAATAACTAACTGCCGCACTCAGAGACGTCAATTAATTTTCAAGTTTCATTAAAGTTGTTGCGTCTACTCTGTTGTGACAGCAGCAACTTTAATTAAACTTAAAAGTTAATTGACACCTCTGAGTGCGGCAGTTAGTACTTAGTCATAATTAAAAACTTGAGACTAACGGCCGCACTCAGAGACGTCAATTAAGTTTTAAGTTTCAAGTAGCTGCTGTCACTTTCTTTGCTATTAGCAACAGAATAAGACGCAGCAACTTTAATGAAACTTAAAAATTAATTGACGTCTCTGAGTGCGGCAGTAAATCAGATACTTAACGGTACATCAAACGTTAAAGTTAGTAGCAGTTAGTACATACCAGTCTCTTCAATAATTAGGTAGAAAGTTAGTTAGGTATATGGGCGGGTTTGCTAACAGCACAGTATAAAACATTACATTATACAGAGCTATACATTATACAAATACGTGAAGTCACGCTGATAAGCTAAGCTAGTAATGCCATGTAATACTAAGCTACCAATAACAACAAAAGCGAACTAGAGCAAGGTTTTTCAAACATCAATTGACAGCTGCACCACTCGTTGGTATACATATATTTAGGCCAATATTTACAAAATACCATACAGACTAAAATAGGTACATGTTTTACAATAAAAAAATTAAAACCAACAAACAACTGTTAAATAGGTCCTGACAGTGGTCTCCCTATATCCTCGAAGCATTAAAACCATATAAAAACTGGATAAATTTATACTACTCGACAACAGATGGCGCTTTCTTTTATCTTATTCGTTAGATGTTTTAGATAATTTAGTTCGTGTTAATTGATATTAAGTTCAAACCTAAAGCGTGCTACAGTTTTCGTTCCTTAGATTATAATGTCATAGGTACCTACTAAAATACAAACGGCGATAACGTTTTCCACCCCCTAAACGTTAACAGAATTCGACCAATTTTTGATATGAGGTCAGTCGGAACAAAAACTATGTCCGTACGTTTCGTTTTTTAAAATATTGATTAGTTATGAAGAGATTATGGCCGAAATTACTTTTGTATGAAAACAATAAAACGGGAATAAATCGAAATTTATTAAATAAATAATATCGAAAAAAAAACGAAACGTACGGACATAGTTTTTGTGCCGACTGACACCGTATCCAAATTTGGTCGAAATCGGTTAACATTTAGGGAGTGGAAAACGTTATCGCCGTTTGTATGGAAAGCCGTCACCTCACAATCCTCTTGAAACTGACCTCTATCTCGTGTATATTTCTAAAATTCAATACTGATCAATCGTTCCTGAAACTATGCATTGCTAGATTTGCTAGTGGTAGTGACACCAGGCTACTGCAGGGGTTCGGTGGGTCGATCGCGCTTGTGGCAAACTTTTTTGACAGGTCATGGTCCAAAAAAACGGACCTCTTATTTTTTGATAACTTGATTTATTTAAAGAAAACCGGTTTTTAGCTAGAAAAGCGAGCAAATAATTAAGTTAAAGGCACCTATTATGGACAGTACTCCAGCTAGAGATGGGCGGCGGGTAAATACCCAATTTAGCCACCCAGGTATTTACCCGGTAAATACCCATCTACCCGGTAAATACCCATCTACCCGGTAAATACCCATCTACCCGGTAAATACCCATCTACCCGGTAAATACCCATCTACCCGGTAAATACCCATCTACCCGGTAAATACTCATCTACCCGGTAAATACCTATCTACCAGGTAAATACCCATCTACCCGGTAAATACCCATCTACCCGGTAAATATCCATCTACCCGGTAAATACCCATCTACCCGGTAAATATCCATCTACCCGGTAAATACCCATCTACCCGGTAAATACCCATTTACCCGGTAAATACCCATCTATCCGGTAAATACCCATCTACCCGGTAAATACCCATCTACCCGGTAAATACCCATCTACCCGGTAAATACCCATCTGCCCGGTAAATACCCATCTACCCGGTAAATACCCATCTACCCGGTAAATACCCATCTACCCGGTAAATACCCATCTACCCGGTCAATACCCATCTACCCAGTATTTCGTATCTACCCAAATTTTCGGGTAGATATTTTTGTTACTGGTGTATTGTTTCTAGATTGGAATAAAAGTTTATAGTAAGTTTAATTGTATAATTCAGAGTTAAAGTAATCAACAAAACAAACAAAAACATAATAATTAACATTCGACCACCTGACATCCCAAAAATAATTACTTCTTTAATATTTTACGTTAACATGTTATAACACAATTGACAACAAAACGATCAACATAATATGTTAATAAATATTATTATTATAAAATATGCTTTAGTTACTTATTCACTATCACTACGACTAAATTATTAAGCTCTACAAATTCGACTTCGGTAGTTCGACTACTATTTGTAACGTTTGAACTTAAGGAGGATGGTAGTTCTTCCATCATTTCATCAGTATCTTCCATCATTTCATCATTTTTAATAATAAAATCGTAATATTGACCAAATTTATTAAAATAATTAGCATTTATATTGGTAGATAACTCAACGCATATTTAATACACAAACAAGAATAAATACCCGCGTATCTACCCGTGGGTGGGTAAATATCGGGTATTTACCGGGTAAATACCCAAAACGGGTAAATACCCGGGTAGATGCCCACTCGGCCTCCAGCTATGAAAATCACCACTCGAGCATTGTCCGTAATAGATGGTTTTATTTTAATAAACATTTTCCTGTTGTGTTCCCAGAATCGCCAGCCAGTTTATTTACCCGCCCAGTGCCCCGAGAACGAGCTGTACTACCCCGGCGACCAGAAGGATGACTGGATCTGCGATTGCAGACCATGTGAGTAAAGTGACTGCGTTGGCAACGGTGCGAGGCTGTGATTCAGAGAAGAAGAAGAAAAAACATTTCGCACCCCCAGTACAACAATGTATTATGTCGAAAAATTTCAAAATCCATTTTTTATATTGCTATCACTTTGATATAACATGAGATAACCATTTTTCATCGATTCTGAACACATGAAATATTTTGACTTAGTGCAGTGTTGTACTGGGGGTGCGATTTATTCAGTGCTTACACAGTATTACCACAGAATAAATATAGCTAAAGCAGTAAAGAAACTACGAACAAACGTTCGAAACGTCGCACTCACACAGACGCTCAACCATTCGTCTCGACGCGACACCCGCCACTGACAGCACTGCCGTGTTCGCTTAGCGGTCTCGTTGAGACGTGGTCTGTGGAGTACGACGTTTCAAACGTTTTTTTCGTAGTTTCATTACTGCTTTAGCTATATTTATTCTGTAGTATTACATAGGTTTTATGAATTCAAACTGGTTAATAGTATCATGCATTGAGCACCAAAAGTAGTTCAAAATTCAAAAATTCTTTATTAGGTACCTTATAACATAACAAAATATTGTGGTCGGTCCCTCCTGGTAAGTATAGCAATACTTGTGTTAGGAGGTCCCGCTCCTCCCCTACGGAGTTTGCGCGGTAGATACCTCTTGCGAGGATTTTTGAAACTATTAACTACTTGAATTAATTAATTAATATAAATTTTTTACCAGTATAAGAAAAAGAAAAGTGTGTGTGTGTGTGTGTGCGTGTCTGAGTGTGTGCGTGTGTGTGTGTGAGTGTGTGTCATATGTCTACTGTAGAAGAGATTCAGTGTCTTCATAGGACAGTGAGATTAGCCACTCGGTAATCGGCATTGAGCACCAAAAGTAGTTAAATAGTTTTAGTCCCGGGGAAGAACACAGGATACTTTTTATCTCGGAAAATTGGACAGTTCCCGAAGGAGCAGCGATAAACGAATTCTACGCGGACGAAGTTAAAAAGCTAAAATAACTTAACTAAAAATAAATAAAATAAATCAGGAGCATTAAACTCCGTTAAGGTTCGATACTTCTCTTTGTTTCCAGCGTATATCTACCAGCCGGCGTCGGACAAATGCTGGCCGGCCTACCGTCAGGGCCCTTGCCCGCAAGGACAATTCCTTGTACTGCCGCCCAACACCTACGTGCCCGCGTGCGTGCCCAACCCCTGCAAGTACGACATGGTGGTGCCCTGGAGCAGCGGCTGCCAGCGCCTCGGCTCCACGGAGCCCTGCAGCATGGTCTCGCACCCCTCGGCTCTCGGGGTCAACGCTACCACCTTACTAGTCAGCTGTGTCAAACTTAACTTAGACCTACGGTTCGGAGAACCAACCGAGAGTGGTTGTTTACCAGGTCGTAAGACAAATGTTAACCGAAAATGTTCGTAAACATAACTCGTTTTCGTATTCGAAGTCGTGATGGGGCTTAACATGCAAGCACGAGATAAAATTTGACAGGTGCTGGTGCAGAACATGGAATAGATGTATTCATTTCCCTAGCACTTGTCACATTTTATCTCATCCATGCATGTTAAGCCATCACGTTCGTTTCCGCATTAGATCAAGTGACTCGAATCGGTATCGTTGTAAACTTTTGGAGATTTTTGTTCGAATTCCGACCCTGCGCCATGCGAAGACAATAGGTTATTAATTTGACTTTATTTTAATACTGTATAGTAAATAAATAATTTAATTAGGTACCTACATCTACTTTCTTTTTCATATACCTAAGTACAACGCATTGACGATTACCTACGCATTGTTTATATTTTCTCCATGGAACTAATAAGTACTACGTATCAGTACAATGTATGTACGAGTAGTACCTACTTTTAGTTCCATGGTTTAGTTAAGTGATTTTTTTGACAAATTTTTATGTCTGTTCCTTCTTACGAGATAAGTTCGAACAATCCAAATCCATTGCAATTTGCAACCAAGCGAATAAATATATCACTCCAAAATTCATGCAGGCGCAATCGAAATCAATGTTAAAGTTATGGATTGAGTTTCCTGAGCCCCCTCTTCCCGTCAAACCTTGCACCGTGTGGCACCAAGCGGTGTGAAGCTCCCACGGCAACTGGAGGCGTGCAGGTTGTCATGGCAACGCGCCATCCACCCTCGCCACCACATGTCACTCGTTTATTTACCAATTACTTCCCCTGCCATCAACGCGGGCCCCGCACGCCTCCACTCGTCATTAACTTCGATAAAATCTACATTTTATTGACAAAATTTCAATGTTAAGTGACCTTTTGGATGCTACGTTTCAGTCATGTCATGGAGAGGTTAGGCCTAGTCATGTGTTTGATTAATTTATTAGTGTTTGAAGTGCGAATGAAGTGCAATAACGCCGCATCATAATAATGGAAGTTGAATGCAGTAAGTACCTACTTAATACTATAATATAACTATAAGCATTTATATCCAGTTCAAAACAAGTGAACATAATAATTATATAAACAACAAGTGAACTGATAAGTTAGGGAAAAATATATTTGTAAAAACATTTCAGACGGGAAGTTATGAAGATAAGTGTACAGTCAACAATATATTCGTGTGCCACCGTACAACCCGCACAATATACCTACCGACCGAGTAAAAAAATCTTCAAAGTTAATCGTGCGATGTGTACTCTGTGTGCATATGTGTGTAAGATATCTTACACGTACATGCCACAAGCCTGTGAGCCAACACTGTTAATCATGAATCAGTTGCGTGTGTGCGTAGGTACTTAACTTAAGCTCCTAAAGGGCTCCTAAAGGGCTCCTAAAGGATTTGAATTACTTGTCTGTACTTTGCCTGTAGCGCCGGTAGCAATGAGTTGACCTATTAAAAACGCCACATCACACAAGACTCAAGCCGATTTTGGTCCGTCATTGTCATTGTTTTGCGTCGAGTGTTTAGAACCCCGTCACACGGTACATTTTAACCTATTCAACGCCTTTACGGATATATCCGCACCACTGGTTTAACGCCAACAACGGATATATCCGTCACGGTTGACAGCGAAAAATAGAACTAAGTATCTATGACGTAAGGTTGAATTTAGCTCTGGTTTTCAGCTAGATATCATTGGCGTGTAAGTGACGACTTTTGTACATGACATGACGTTGAAAAGGGTATATGGTTATATACCCTTTGTAGTGAGAGTACCAACCAAAGATGACGAACTATTTAATTTAATGTAGGAATTCTGGCCGAGGGGAGTCATATTTCGGTGATTCCGTGGCTGCCCGCTCGCTGACACCGCGAAAAGTAAATAAATAATTGTACCTATTTAAGTCATTATATATGGGCCTCGCGCCTGAAATAAAGATTATTAATATTATTATTATTGCGACAGGGTTATAAGATGGTACACGAGCCCATATTGTTAACTGTTACATCTAACTGCCGCACTCATAGACGTCAATTAAGTTTTAAGTGTCATTAAAGTTGCTGCGTCTTATTCTATTGCTATAGCAAAGAAAGTGACAGCAGCTACTTTAATGAAACTTAAAACTTAATTGACGTCTCTGAGTGCGGCAGTAAGTTATCAATAGTCAATGATCGGCTTTTTTCATGTTTTCTAAATAACACGAACAACAATCTACTGTCAGATGCGAGAGTGATGTTATAACGGTAGACCGTCCATATAACCTATTAAAAAGTAGGTAAACATACTGTAATGAGTTAGGTAGGTACTTTTAGGTCTAGACTAGAATGCAAGTACGATAAAAAATGCTTTAATAAAACTAAGTATCCACTGTAATAAAAATCGTACTTATTAAATTATTAATCACCGCCAAGCTACCCTTTAATCTACGACGGAGTAGCTGATGGGTTTATTTCCATATAATCGCGAGCACGGCCGCGCGCCTATCGCGATGGATCGACCCGATCGACCTCATTCGCCAGCAGCCTGCTGACCAGCCCCCAGTAATTTACAGGCCAGGCGAACCTGCGACCTTCGCCCGAGTTATTAGGCCTGACCGAAATCTAATTTGCTACTTATACTCGTAAACTACGACGAAGGATTTATGAGATCATGTTGTGCAAATACAAATAGGGTTTCTAAATCCTCACACTTACGAACAGCAGTCTCATAATCTGACAAATAATCTCAGCCCCTAGCAGCTTCAAATCCCGTCTTCAGCTGCTTTATCCAGTAGTAGCTTCCTGCCGTCCTGTATAACCCATAATATACCATTTGGTCAGAATACGCCCCACACTCCGTTTACCAAAACGCGGACTCCACTTGCACAGCTTGCACCAGCGGATGACGACTCCGCGACGACGTTACAATTGTTGTAGGTACTGTACACTATAGGTAGTACGAGCAGTTAACCGTTAAACCAACTAAAACGTGAAACGATTGCCGCGAATAGGTACAGCAGTGCAGTGAGTGTGTGACTCTATGGTTAAATTCGTGACCCAGGCAAAGAAATATTCCTACTTCCATTGTACTTACAAAAAAAATATGGACATTGTAGTTGCAAAATTCTCAGAAAAGATACTTAATTTAGCCATTCATCCATTTTTCTTAAGAGCTAGGCTCTTGTCGGTGGAGTAATTACCACTTTTATTCGTATAGATGCTAAATTGGTAACACTTGCAGAAAACACAACTATGAGTAGGTACATATGATAGGTAGGTATGGTAGGTGATATGATATGATATGACATACACGCGTACGTTGAACAACCGTCGGCGGCGGCTATTCGCGAGGTTCGCCGGCGGTAACTTGACTGCTAACTTGACGGCTCAAAATCTTGACATGACTATACACGACACGAACAGCAAATATCTCAATGGAACTAGGTCGACACACGGCCTATACGGCCTAGTTTCGCATAATTTAATTGTCTACGTTGCACTTTTCCTCTAGTTCAAACAGACCCACCAGGTTGGTGCGAGCTGAAGCCATGAATCATGATTGTTGACGATCTACTTGCTTCCTATGCTGCTGTTTTCACACTTGTCTGGTCTGATTTTTTTTATATTACGTAATAGGATCCGCCAGAATATTCCAAGCTATCCACTCAGATATGGGTGCTTTTTATCCCAAAAACGTGTCAGATCCCGAGCGTTAAAAGATAATCTAAATTTACAGAATGAAGCTAGGTATCTCTTTAGTATACTTAAGAGAGAATCGGCTTCATTCTGTAATTATATTTGGCCAAAAAGAATTACCACTATTTGCAGTTTGTAAAATTTTCTATTTGGGACCCTAAAGTACCGACTCCTCCCCGGCATGGTCATGATGTTGCTGTGGCCATGATGTCAACCCATTTATGGCAGGAGGAAAGCAAACGAGCACCCGTGTGCTGATGTTGATTAGGCGTCGAGGCCCGTAGACATTTGGTCTTAAGATGAACTGTATTCCAACCATGAGGACTAAGATCTGACTTACAGCGGATCACAACAATGTGCATACGCTGCTTGACAGTAAGTTAAGCGGGTATGATGGGGGAAGAAACCCGGAACGGACATTGTTGCACTTTAGCAGGGTTACCCAAGCACCGTTTCTGTCACTACATAATATAATATTTATATCACAACCCAAGAAATTAGGTACCTACAACTAAAAAATAACAAATTAAAACTAAGTCTATGATAAAAACTAAGCTTAATCTCATCCCATCCCATCTTGTCCCCAAGATGCTGGCAGCACTTCCTCGTTAAATTTCTTAACTAAGTAGTACCACCTAATACATTGAGCGAGGAAACTACCAGTTCTTTGGTTTCCAGTGACTATGAGCCTCTTCGAAATTTCTTTGAAGATGCCCACGGATCAAGGGTCGCGACACCAAATTGAACACATATTTTAGGCTTCAGCGCTCGAGGTCCACCCGACGTTTTGAACGATCTGTTTTATACCTTTAAATTTGCTATTATTCCCAAACAACTTAGTTGAGCACTTTACAAAATCTTACAGCTAATTAAGGCACGAACGGCCCTTCGCTGGTTATTGAGGGCAGTGGGGCGGACTCCATCTGGCAATAACGAAATGGTACAATGTTGTTTTGTATTTTTAAGGCTAACTTGCGTGAGAATATTTTACGTGCTATTTTATGTTGCCAATTGGTTTTGATTCATTTAAATTCTCATAGAGTCGATATATTCTCATAGAGATGATAGAGCAATATACCTACTTTAATATAGATACGGCCTCCTCTCAAGATTTTCGCCGTAAGATGTGGCTCAGGTATTAAAATAAGGACAGGAATAACTTCCAACGAGAACCAAAGTATAATGGTCGGCGTCTTAATTTTTTATTTATTTAATGTAAACTGTTGTCTGTGTGTAATTAAACGTGACTGCCAGAGAACATAAGTCACATTAGGAAGTCAAAAGGGCAGAGAATATATTAAAGTAGCAATTGGTCCACTAACAAGAGCGTAGTTCAAAAAAGTGGCACCGTGCACTGTCGGTCTGTGATATAGGGGGGTCTGCCTGTCAGTCAATCGCTGTACGCTCCTGTGCCCTGCTACATAATTGTGCAACGTGCAAGTGCGTGCATCGAGGTAAAGTACACACCTAAATAGGCAGTAAGACGTTGAGATGATAATTACAGGCAGAAGTTTCTTCATAAACACAGAAGTGTAGGAGTTCTACAAAGAATAACAAAAACTGCGGAGCGTAATATAACATTGTACATACTCGTAATGTATATGATTAGATTGTTGGTTTTTCTAATTTTTCTAATTTCCTTTTTAACCCCCGACGCAAAAAAGAGGGGTGTAAGTTTGACGTGTGTATTTGTGTATCTGTGTGTGTATCTGTCTGTGGCCTCGTACCTCCTAAACGGATGAACCGATTTTGATTTAGTTTTTTTGTTAGAAAGGTGCCTTAATCGAGAGTGTTCTTAGCTTAGTTTTATGAAAATCCGTAAAGCCGTTCAAAAGTTATGAGCTCTGAAAACGACATTTTTGGGAGTTTTTATAATACTTGAAATCTTGTACTGACGAAGTTCGTCCAGTGACGTACGTGCTCGGAGCGCGTTTAAGTCTTTTAAGCGCGTGATTTGGGGAATAGTGTCGATGGTAACGTGTCACATAAAGTTTAAGAAGCATGAAATAAAAATTAAATTTAAAATTTAAAAAACTCCCGGCATAAAAATAAAACTCTAAAACGTAAATAAATAATATGGCCCTTAAAGGTTAATGTCAGTAGTAATATTTTGATTCAAGCGTCGGCACGTCGGGGGACCGCTAAGTAGGTAAATTAAATAAAAACAATACTAGCTATTAGCGGTCGATTTACTTTTTAGAGTTTAATTTTTGTGCCGGGGTTTTTTAAATTTTTAATTTAATTTTTAGACAGTTATGAGTCATAAAATGTTCAAACATTTACCTATAATTACCGGCTTACCTGAGAACTCGACCCCGTCCGCGTAGTCTGCCCTCGGGAAGTGAACAATTATTTTATTTACGATAAAAAGTAAGGACAAGGACAGAATTGTCTCAATAGACAGACAGCACAGAATTGTCTCAATAGACAGACATAGCACAGAATTCTCTCAATAGACAGAAATAGCACAGAATTGTCTCAATAGACAGACAGCACAGAATTGTCTCAATAGACAGACATAGCACAAAATTGTCTCAATAGACAGAAATAGCACAGAATTGTCTCAATAGACAGACATAGCACAGAATTGTCTTAATAGACAGACATAGCACAGAATTGTTTCAATAGACAGACATAGCACAGAATTGTCTCAATAGACAGACATAGCACAGAATTGTCTCAATAGACAGACATAGCACAGAATTGTCTCAATAGTTAAAATTTTGACTTATTTTGATTTTGTCTAATTTCACTTTTGTTTGATATACAAAAGCTTTAATATGCTTTACGAGTAGGTATTGTCTAACTTCACTATACTTAACTGAACATTTACGAGCAAACTTTGAAACTTTTATCTACGAAGGCAATCTCGCGTAAAATCATCTTTGCCCAGCGACGTAAATTTACGGCGCGATACCATCAGCGCGATGGCGTGCGGGCGCGCGGGGGCCCTTTGCAGCGCGCCCGCCCAGGCCGCTATCGCCCGCCCGACTTTTACAATACATAAGTCTAGATTATGTCTATAAACTTGACCTCGAAAATCCACGAAGTTTTCGAAGTGGAATCAGCCGGTAAGAATAGTTATGACGGAACATTTGGCATTTCATGAGGTACTGGCGTTACGGTGTACGTAGGTGACTAATGACCCAAGCCGCACGCAACGCCTCTTAAAAACACACTGAGTATAATAATGTACCTACACCGAAAGCCATCGAGTCATGGGAATAGAGTAAGTAGGTATGTAGAGTATTCATAACATAACCCATAAATATTATGAAGGGGGTTGGGTGGGGTGGAAATATTATTAAAATATATTTATTTAGTGCTTGTTTTTAGTCTAGCTTGAGCTTTTCACCTCAGTCTCCTCAAAGTAAAGTTACTAGACTAAGTAGATGGGTGTTATTAGCTTCTTGAAATATGGGGTGTGTGCTTTTTCTATTACAAAACCTTATATACATATACTTACTTAAGGGTAAAATCTAAAATTATAGAAACATATGCAATAAGTAGTAGAAGGAGAAGAAAACTTTTTTTTGGAATTTTCGAACATTCCTTCGCCTACAAAATATACCAAACGGCACCCGCTTAACAAAGAACAATTAATTAGTCCAAGGAACGGAATCCAATTTCGATTAGCGTAAGTCTACGTGTTGTTACGAAATATAACAGTGACCTGCTTTTGCAAAGAGTTAAATACTTATATTAGGAGTGGCCGGGCGGGGGTAGTGGAGCGCCTCCACGGTCCGAGCGGGCAGCGCTCCGCCCGCGGGCCAGTCTGAGGCGCGCGCCCTCCGCGCCCGCCCGCCCTCGCTAGCGGCGCGCCACTCGGCCCTCCCACACATGGCTCGCACGCCGGTCTAAAACCTCCTCTGTTATGGACAAGCGCGGCGCAAGTGGCCGGGGCGAGCCCATCCCGAGCATCCTCAAGAAACCCAAAGGTCGCAAGGGAGATCTCCTCGACAAGAGCTCTAAGATCAAACGCGAAAAGGTGGAGGGTCCCTCGGGTGAGGATGTGAGCCCGCTGCCGCACGGCTGCACGCCGCTCATGTACGCCTGCCAGCAGGCCGACTACAAAGCCGTCATCGACACGCTCAACAAAGACGTGAGTCCATCGCCCGCACCGCGACCATCTGCGACACTCGATCAGTTCACTTACCATCGATATTAAACTACCCATGGCTTTACTCGTAACTGTTTCAATACAAACACGACTCGACCTAAAATTAAAAGTAGAAAGAAACGCTGAGCACTTAAATCATTTACAGTAGGTGTTATGGAAGGTAGGGAATATGAAATGAGAGAAGCACGGTTTGCGGCGGCGGGCACGCGAAGCTCGCCGCCGAAGCGCCTCGCTCATGAGCCGCACATGCACCGCTGCACCGTAATGCTTCAGTCAATATTTACACACTCGTTTCGTTAACTACCGGAACTATTCTTCGTTATGGAGCCCACGTGGTAGCTTTAGCGAGCTCGGTATATTGCTTATAAAGAAATATTGCAGCTTTAACACGCGTTAACAGGGCGAGGTAGTAACATTTATTTATGTAAATACTAGTTCTACCGTTTGTTAAAGTTGCTTAACTGGTTATGGGCTGTATACTCGTAAGTTTAATGATTGAGACAAATGATCTACTTTCTCGTAGGTACTTACCGTGTTGTGAAACTGGAAAACCTCGTAAATAAAAAGAATAAGCACGCTATGTTACAAAAGAACGTGAACCATAAGGTTTCTTTTCGTTAGCCGATTAAAAACGTTAAAATGTTGGCTCCAATAACCGTATACAACCATATTTTATTTTAATAAATTTCTCTTATCAATGGCCTCAACATGCATGCGCAAGATTAAATTTGATAGTGGCTAGGGAAATTTATACATCTATTCCATATTACAACGTAAGACTTAACGCTAAAGGTTAAAAATAAAAGTGTCTCGTCCTGACTTTACCTTTTATTACTATGCGACTATTGCGATTTTCACATCTTCTTAGCGATTTTATCAAGACGGGACACTTTTATTTTAAACCTTAAGCGTTAAGTTTTACGTTAAAATATAGAATAGATGTATTCATTTCCCTAGCACCTGTCAAATTTTATCTCGTGCATGCATGTTAGGGGGCCAAGACGAAACTGACGAGTCCCAACTCGGTGGTTCTTTGAATATAGCGGTGGTCCTGTTGCCACCTTCCAACTCCATTTGTAGATCAGCTCTTAGATATTATAATATTGCATTGTCATCGGGTTTACATAATTAAGTATGTATTCCAAATTTCAGCTCATTTAAAAAACGGGAATTGGTTCAATCAAAATCGGCTCAAAAGATTTGACCCAAACACACACTAACTGCCGCACTCAGAAACGTCAATTAATTTACAATTTTGATTAAAGTTGCTGCGTCCTATTCTATTGCTATAGCAAAGAAAGTGACAGCAGCAACTTTAATCGAACTTAAAAGTTAATTGACGTCTCTGAGTGCCGTAACACGTGCAGTTAAATAAAACCTTGTAATAATTCAAAACCCGCAAACTAAAACTCGACTAGCGACTAGACGCACCTTTACAATTTATGTTATCCTTTGACACTCGCACGTTTTTGACGAATCATACTATTATTATTTATTTATTTATTATAACATATTAACAGGCTTAATTGTAAAACAACGTCCCGCAAAACTGTTTTCACAGTTTGACTGTGGTATCCGCGAGTCTTACACGAGTATATCACTTAACAATCAAAAATCAGAACATATAAATTTAAATAATATTGAGGTAGTGCTTAAACAAGGCTCTCTTAAACCTATTGTTGTTAGGCTCCAATCTAATATCCGCAGGTAAGCTGTTGAGGATGTACGGCAAGCCTTCTCCACAAGCCTGTCTCCATAGTAATAATTACTCACTCTGGGTACAGCATATTTACCAGCGGCTACTGACCTGGTACCATGCTCTTGGCTCAATGGCGATAAGATGATTGCCATATTGATGGCATACCATTTATTAAAATCAGTCCTGCATATTGTTTAGGAGCTAGAGTGAATCATCCGATTATGGTCACATACATACTTCCCCTATACTATACATACATACGTACTTAAATACATCCAAACATAGCCTGTTAAAATACCCCTTATTTAGCTTTGCTCAGTCGAGTAAAAATAGGCTTCATAATGAATAAATGACGGATTTAAATCGTGACTTGAGTTGAGATCTAATTACTTATACCTTTAAAGGACTTGCATGTTTAATCCTTAGTCCTGCAATGATTCAGGTTAACAAGTTCAAGAATGAATGAAACAGGGGATGACGTAGAACAGTTTCATGAGACCTTGGTATCAGAATAGCAAGCTGTATTGGAGGTTTAGGAAATGCACCGTTGTCGATAACTCGCGGCGCGCGGTCAATCAATAGACGGAATCGGCTACACAATAGCGCGGGAACTATTGTCTACGAAACGAACGAATAGAATAATTTATTAGGTGGTGTTATGCGGTCAATTTATACTTACTAACATATTTACAAAAGGGTAATTCTTCGAGCGTTTCAACCGCCCTCATTCCTCTGTTCACATTAATAAAATAAAATAAATAAATAAAATAAATATCGGGGACAATCTCACACAAATTGACCTAGTGCCAAACTACTTAAGCTCTAGCCTTGTATTATGGGTAGTAGGCAACGATATACATACTTATATAGAGAAATACATACTTAAATATATAGAAAACATCCAGGACTCAGGAACAAATACTTGAGCTCATCACACAAATATTTGCCCGTACCGGGATTCGAACTCGTCGGGATTCGGGATTAATGTCTAAATTCTTGTAGCTTTGGATGCTATTTTCAGTTATCTTGTAGAGTGCCCTGACTTCTAGAAAATAAATGAAAATGCTATTCTAATTTACAGGAAATTCGACATTAATGCGACCACAGGAATGAGGGCGGCTGAAACGCTCGAAATTACCCAATACAAGTTTACCGCAAGACATGTAGATATTGCAAATAATCATTAGAAACTGCTAGTAACCGCTAAGAAATGTTTTATTTCACTATTATAACTAATGATAGAAGTGGTGACGTACGCGTCGCTTTTCATTACCAATTAATTAAATAATTTTAGTTTTAAGTAACATTCGGAATAAGTACTAACTAGATGTCTCACAAGGATGCAAGGAGAGAGAGGTTTGTTTCCAAAATATATGAAAATTTCAGTAAGGAAACATTTCCACAAAAATTACCGATTAAGGAAATCTGTAATAAGTTTCTGTCAAAAATTTCATTTTTGAGACAAGCTTTTCTTGCTGACTGCTGAATTTGCATCAAGATAAATCTAACGAGCCCAAACACGGCCCACACACAAAAACTCGTGTCGTGGCGGAGTTCCTATGGCCACTTTCCGACAGAATCATCAGACCAGCTTCATGGTACCATTGAATGCTCCATTGTCACTTGTCACCAAAGTTACGTAGGTATACCTCAGCTCAATCGGACACCGGGAAGTGGTAGAAAATTCAGTTGCAAGATTTGAACTACACAAAAAAAATAAACAAACAAACATTACAAGTTAAATAAAATACTGGGTGTTTTTTTATTCGTCTTAAACATTTTGGGGGTTAAATCAGTAAATCATACTGACTAACTTTCACTATGGGACCAACCCCGAAATCGCGAAAAAAAATTTGACCCTCCCATACAAAACATCGGCAGCTGACTAGCCAAAATGTATGGGATGGTAAATTTTTTTGTTGGTTCCATAGTGAAAATTGGTCAGTATGACTTACTGATTTAACCCCCAAAATGTTTAAGACGAATAAAAAAACACCCAGTATAGGTAGTACCTAAATTTAATATAGGCCAGTGATTGAACGCAAGCATTGATAGCTTTAGTCATTTCATATATTTTGATCTTCGCAATCTAGCTCTGATGAATCCTAAAAAATATGAGGACACGCTTGGTAACGAGCTTGTTCTTGATATTAGTCCATGTACCTACATATTTGACGAGACATCTCGCTTATTACTAGGTCTTCCATATCACCTAGAATACTTAGTAAATGGCGAAAAATTTATAGAAATTATACATATGTAAACCATGTGCCAATATGTGACATATATACATACATACTTACTGGCGCAAAAGGAGAGAGGCGCCTTGCTAAAAAAATAAATGGAAACAAGTAACGTATGTTTGTTAAGTCTATTCCCGTAAGTAATATATCGACTATAGAAGTATCAATTAAGGTAAAGGACGCCGTCCTTTACCTTAATTGATACTTCTATTGTCGATATTGTAACGTCTTGCAGCCAGCCTCAGTGCGCGTGCGTGACCGCGGACTGCGCTGCGCGCTGCACTACTGCGCGTCGAGCGGCGCCGGCGCCAGCCCGGCCGCACGCGCCGCGTGCGCCGACCGCGTGCTGATGGCGGCGCCCGCGCTGGCTGACGCGCGCGACGCTGACGGGCTCACGCCGCTGCACCTCGCCGTGGTGCACGGGAACGTGCCGCTGGTGCAGACGCTACTGGCTGCGGGGGCTGACGTTAATGCAAGGGACGACGAGCACCATACTGTGGTGCACTGGGCTACCGGTGAGTTTTAGTTTTTGTTGTAAAAGATACAGGCAGGATCAGGGTTTATTTCAATGTGGTTTAGGCCTTCTTGCTTCAATATCTTAATCATTTTTTGACGTGCCATGGGGTCCTAACATTTCATTTTCATATGCATTCAAGTGTTCGGTGCGAGGCAGTTTAGAGTAAATCTTGGATCACGTTGCCAATTTCGTTCCGAACAGCGCCCTCATTTTTTGGCTCGGTTTTTTCCCAGGCACGATACGAGACGTCTCCTCTCCTTGTTCTAAAACAATTTACTTATGTAACATTCGTGTGCCTGACGCGCAAGCTATTCCTTGAAATATATGGACTCTCATTTAAAACTTCTGCTCAACACACGTATATAAAGCGCGCTAGTCGGTATCGTAGTATCGCCTAGTGAGTTGTTATCTAGCTGGTGTCACTCCGCGGCGTTCGGCGTTATCACCGCGTGCTCACTGCGAGCTCGCACGCGACCAATTAATCAGGTTGCCAACCGCCGGGATGCCAGTCAAACCAACCGACTTGTCGGTTATGGTTTCTGTTATATCAACACTTCCGCTGCTGCTGTATTTTCATGATGAGATGAAAGGTGGCGCGTTCAAGTCTAATAAAGCAACATAAATAAATTGACGTGTGTTTGCTGTACTTTCTACGATATAAAATCAGACAGTCACCTATGAAAGTATAATGTAAAACCGTTTTACTACTCTGTCAAGAAAGTACCGGGAAAAGATCAATAATACACAAACTGTTTGTTAATCATCCAAATTTATTTTATCACCTTCAAAGTATGCTCCTTCAGAAACGATACACTTACGCCAACGAATAATCCAATCATCGAAACATATTTTAAACGCTGTTTCCGGAATTGAATTCAGTTCTCGGCGCGAATTCTCCTTTATGTCTTCTACCGATTGAAAACGGGTGCCACGAAGTGGTAATTTGAGTTTAGGAAAAAGAAAGAAGTCGGCAGGAGCCATATCTGGTGAATATGGTGGTTGCTCGATGGTATTTGTTGAGTGTTTGGTCAAAAATTCTTTCACAATGATGGCCTTGTGCGAAGGCGCATTATCGTGGTGCAAAATCCAAGAATTTTCATTCCACAAATCTGGCCTTTTTCGTCGAATTTGCTCTCTTAAATGCCGCATAACGCTCAAATAATATTCTTTATTTACCGTTTGACCTTCCGGCAAGAATTCCGAGTGCACAACACCGCGATAGTCAAAGAAAACAGTCAACATGACTTTGACTTTTGATCGACTTTGGCGTGGTTTCTTCGGTTTCGGTTCAGTTGGAAGGCGCCACTCCGAAGCTTGTTGACTAGTTTGCATGTCAAACTCGTAAACCCACGTCTCGTCACCAGTAACAATGCGTTTCATGAATGTTGGGTCGGAATTGACTCGTTCTAGCATGTCCTCAGCGACTCTCATGCGATTGAGTTTTTGGAGAAAATTCAGGTCTTTTGGGACTAGCCGAGCGGTAACATGTTTCATACCCAAATGATTAGTTAAAATAGTACGGATCGACTCGTGAGATACAGAAAGTTCGGCGGCTATCTCTCTCAAAGTTGAATGAGGATTTTCAGTCACTATTTCCTTCACTTTTGCGATGTTAACTTCAGTTGCAGACGTTGATGGCCTACCAGAGCGAGGCAAATCTTCCATCACATCTCGACCGCTTTTGAACGCTTTGTACCACTCATAAACACGTGTTTTTGATAAAGTCGAATCACCGTAAGCCTTCTGTAACATTTTCAGTGACTCCGAACACGAAATTCCATTGGCGATGCAAAATTTAAGACAAACTCTTTGTTCAATGTTTTTGTCCATTATGAAATTCGCAATACACACTAGATATGATATAACTAAAAACAGCACTGTATTTAATATAAATAACAGATGCAACTCAAACTCCGCGCCAAAATAGAAAACAGTTGTGCCAATCTAACAACAACAAAAAAAACAAAAATTTGAATTTGGAACCATAAACAAATCATCCATTCCCGATACTTTGTTGACTGAATGTATATACTAGGGACTTCATTAAATGGGTTCACAGAAAAAAATGTGTGCCAGTTAAGAGAGATTTTTATTTGGTTGAAAAAAAAAATTGAATAAAATATACATAATATTATATTAGTTACCTACTTCAAACAAAGCTGGTAGTCACAAAAGCAAGGTCTTTTGTAATTCAACTTATATCTTAGTTGCTGTATCTAACGTCTTGTCAGGCTCAAATGGAATCAAGACGCTTATTTACAATCACAATCTTGTTAGAAGTAACCAAAAATGTTTTCAGTGTTTGTCAGAACTATTGGGTGTTTACCTCTCACGCATTCGACTGAACGGATTTAGATGAAATATTAATATTATTTAAATAGTTTTGAGTTTACCCAGTTGTAAACTCAACTTGTTACCTCATATCATAATTAAATAAGTACTTACTGCCGCACTCAGAGACGTCAATTAAGTTTTAAGTGTCATTAAAGTAGCTGCTGTCACTTTCTTTGCTATAGCAATAGAAAAAGACGCAGCAACTTTAATGAAACTTAAAAATTAATTGACGTCTCTGAGTGCGGCAGTTATTCTATTGCTATAGCAAAGAAAGTGACAGCAGCAACTTTAATCAAACCTTAAAGTTAATTGATGTCTCTGAGTGCGGCCGTTAATCTATAGTAAAGTCGCAAACACGATGTGTTTAGGTCTATTCAGTCTGTAGTAATTGCTTCACATGTCGATATGAGAAGTTAAGTTACACGATCGATACCTAAGTTTAGAAGCAACCCGGAGCGGTGACCGCTCGGCGTGAACTACCACGCCAGCAAGGTTAAAGACACGTGTGGTGTGTCTCATAGAAGCGGCATATACCTTCATCACAATAATTTGGATTATAATTATAAGTGTACAGTCAATAATAGGAAGAATACGAGTTTGGGCGAGCATGAATATTATTTCGGACGGAAGGAATTTGTTAATCACATCAGTCAACTTATTAGCTCGATTAAGATTAGATTACTGTCATTATAAATTGTATGAATCGTTGGAACTAGTGATGATACTACGCCAAAAGGATTTGTTAAAAACTCGACCTACAATTTCGCGTTGCAGCAGGCAGCTTATCGTTGTGCGAGAAAAAATCCTTACGCTGTGTGTTTTTTTCTGACAACTGGAGCGTTACAGTAGGCTCACCATTCGCCATTATACTACATGTTAATCTTAAGTTTAATTAAGATTTTACATACATTTGTATTCATAAACACGAGCGAATAAAATTCAAGTGGGCGTCCAAAATGAAACTTTCCTATGCAACTGTGACACTTACTTAATTCCTTAGATGGTGACGCCGCTGTCATCAGTCTTTCATCTGCTCGCCTACTACCTCTCGACCCTCGAGTTTAGTGGATAGGCCATTAGGGCAATAATGAGCCTTTTTACGGTTCTTCTATAATTTAGTGTAAAGTTATCAACAATGTTTCATATCAATAATTATCTTCCGAGTGAATATGCATAGATGCAATGGAGCTGACCTTGGCTTGAGGTGCTCATGTCTCAAAAGATATCAAAAGCCTATGATGAAAGCCTAACTTGTTCCTAATCGCTTCTAAACAATGCAAAGTAGCTCGAAATAAAATTAAACTAAAATGCATCTTTACCTTTTGGCATTTGAGCGTAAATAGAGCATTAGGTTGCTCTATTTCGGTACAGTCGAGGACAGAAAGATATATACACTTTTTCACCTTGTTCCATTGTAATAAGGTCCAAAATTGTATACATCTTTCTGTCCTCGACTATACCACGGTCGGAAATCTCATTTGAAACACTAGGAAAAAACAGCGCACTATTTAACTAAAACATGCAGTATCCTTCAACATTTTTTCAAGCTCTGCAACGAGACTATGCAAATATGCAGCAGTTCAGTTTAAGGTCAGTTCGGAAGCCGTGCAGGCGGATGTCCGCCGGCGCTCGGAAAGGTCAAGTTCTTCCTGCCTGTGGTGGTGGCCTTTACAATACCCCGACAGAAATACATGAGGGTGATTATAGCGTGACTTATGCGGACTAAGTTATGATGGAACTTCAAAGGAGCAAATGTGAGCGGTTGTTTCATTATAGTGCCATTTTAATTCAATTTTATAAAATTTGCACACGCTATACCTCATAACTCTAGTTCGGTATCTGAAATTGAATAACTACTTAGTTGCTGAAATAATCACTTTGTTGCTCCTCTACGAGTATGTGTTTTTCATGTCAAGACCTTTTATTTTTAACCCCCGTCGCAAAAAGAGAGGGGTTTTATAAGTTTAACGTGTCTGTCTGTGTATCTGTGTATCTGTCTGTGGTATCGTAGCTCCCAAACGGATGAACCGATTTTCGTTTAGTTTTTTTTGTGTCATAGATAATTTTATCCCGAGTGTTCTTAGCCATGTTTCATGAAAATCTGTTCAGCCGTTTGAAGATCATCTGCTCTTTTCTAGTTGTTGAGGGGATCTGATTTTTTAATTCTTGAAATCTTCTAGTGACGAAGTCCCTCCAGTGAAAATGTACGTGCATGGAGCCCGTTAAAGGATTTTCTCATTGCTCAGAGGGTTTTTAGGCGCTGATATCGGGGGTTTTTAACTCGGTTATCTAAACGTGTAATGTAAAGATATCAAGTTGGAATTGAGATTAGATGTTGGTACTTTGTAATGATGTCTATCATAAAACAACGTGTTATTCTTGTAAATAAGGTGTTCTTGAAATGGGAGCATTATCTTAGAGAACTAATTTTTACCGCGGAAAGGTTGTGGGACTATAGTTAAAGGCTAACAAAGTCAGCAACAATACCTCTGAAAAAGTCGCCAAAAGCAACTAATTAGGTACCTACGTTCAATGGCAAATAATTTAAAAGCGCGATTTGACATATTTGTTAGGAACACAAATAAATCAGTGTATGTCCGTAGCGATTACCGCAAAACACATGCGACACAGCTGAATCTGTGGCTGAAGTTAGTGGGAGGGAGAAGAGAAGGTTAATAAATTGGCCATCGTCACTCTCTCCAATAATAAGACAACCACGTGACAACTTGCGGTACTTCAAGGAGCCAACGAGCTGGTCCGTTTGCTGCTACCAGCGACTGAATATAAAGAGTGTATACTTCTACCTTTAAGTATAAAGCACTTTACGTTGCCCTTTTCTTATATACGTATGTAAATATGTTGTTCTTTTCGTACCTAAGCCATAGCAAAGTTTTAAAAATATAGTAGATTTAAGTAAACTTAATGAGTAATGCGGGGCATTCGTATCGTAGCCATCTTGCCCCATTATTTTGGGGTGGCGAGTGGGTCCGAGCCGCCGGCGAGGGCGGAGGCAAGGCCGAACGCCTAGCCCTTGAACTGCCCGCCACATCTAGGATTCAACTATTCAGGCAGGCGTGATTGAAAAGGCCGTGTCAGTGCCGATGCGTCATGTTTTATGCAACTTAGGTTCAAGTAATACTATCTGAATATTCATTTATTGTTGGATTGGATAACATAAGTTATATTAATAGCACCGATTTATACATGTAGTACCTAGTGAATAAAGAGATTTCTTTTAAAAATAGATTCCTTTCATTTGATATGTCACACAATATAGTTAGCAAAACTTTTTTAATTTTCTTATTTACCCCCCAATAAATGTGGCTCCCGTGTAAATTAAAATTAATTAATTTACCTTACACGTCCGTGTTTGGGTCACTGACTTACATATGTGTAGGTACCGATTTTCAACTCAATCGGTCCAGTAGTTTCCACTGTGACAGACGGACAGACAGACACACGAGTGATCCTTTAAGGGTTCCGTTTTTTCCTTTCGAGGTACAGAACCCTAAAAAATAGGTAATTAAGTATATAATTATGGGCGGAGGCCAAATTCCTTCTTATATCCTTCTAGCACAGTACCTACATAATGTATTTCCAGTCTCCCACTTCGATTCCTTAAAAAAGGCCAGCAAATCACTTATGATTATTATTATATGAAGTTGCAGGTATTTATGTGGTTACTCAACTGCTAATTTGCTGCCTTCTTTTATAAAAAAAAAATGTAAAGCTAGCTGTCCCACTACTACTTAGGTAAACTAGTATGGTCGTAACTTGTCAAGTTCATCCCGCAATCTTCATAAAGTAATATCTAAAAATGTATCCCCCTCACTGTTCATGGGAGCACGTCTCGTCGGCAGTGTGCGGCGAGGTGGGCGCCCTACGCGCGGTGCTCGCGGCCGGCGCGCGCGCCGCCACGCCCGACCAGCATGGCGGGTACCCTCTCCACTACGCGGCGCAGATGTGCGGCGCGCCCGCCGCCTCCGACCACCAGGTACACACACGAGACACTTTTCTACAACGCATTTTCTCCATGCATAGCACCCGTAAGAACTACATAATTTCGCATGATTCATAATTTATGTAAATTGAATTCATGATTGAATTCCAATTATTTACTTAATGATCAAGAAAATACGTACGTTCCTAATGTGTGACGTTCTCAATATAAAGGGACCTTATGGAGGCAGGTGCATACGCCGTTTTTAGAACTGTTATCATAGTATTCGTATAGTTACAAGATTAAGAAGAGCGAACTGCCTTCCTCCATAAGGTCCCTTTATATTGAGAACGTCACATATATTGTATCCCTATCCGGAGTGACGTCGAATCAAATGCGAAAACACCCCACGTTTTTGTTTCTTCCACATCACCTCACGTTGCTATATAGGCTCGGATTGCAAGCATCCGGAATCTCTCCAGTCCGAGAGAAATCAGAGTTGAAATGGTATCGAACACACGCGATCTTTGAATCTGGAGATAAATTTTCTCCGTAAGCCATTAGCTGCGTTCTGTTGAAAGATAACAAATCGGGAGACCGGAGCGACCAGAGCATGGTCTGGTGGCTTTCGGGTGAAAATCGGGATCGGATAGCCTCTGATCTTTTGTAGGCTACAAGGAAAAAAAAATATGATTGCTTGAACAGTCGAGGACAGAAAGATGTTTACACTTTTTCACCTTGTTCCATTGTAATAAGGTCCAAAAGTGTAAACATCTTTCTGTCCTCGACTGAACAACGGATTGAATCTGGGGTTGTTTTTAACGGGTCCGTGAAAATTCCATGTTCTTGTTTTCCGAACCTTACCGTTTGTTTACAGAGCCGCGGCGCGGCGCTGGAGGTGGTGCGCGCGCTGGTGAAGGAGGGCGGCGCGCGAGTGGACGTGCGCGACGCGGACGGGCGCACGCCGCTGCTGTGGGCCGCGTCCGCCGGCTCGGCCGCCGCCGTGCTCGCGCTGCACCAAGCCGGCGCGTGCGTCGACGACGCCGACAGGTAGGTACTTACACTCGCACGTGGAGGTTGCGAGGCGGACGGGCAGGCATTATTTTTTAATTAAGTAACTGCATTAAGTTCAAAAATGAGCTGGTGGCTATACCTAGTTAACATCAGTGTTTGTAAAGGATATAGAGCTCCAACAAATCACTACATAGTTTAATAGTCCCCCCCCCGCCGCGTCTGTCTGTCTGTCTGAACGCGATCAACTCAAAAACTACTGTACGATTTTTATACGGTTTTCACCAATAATGGACGGAGTGAATAATTAGGAAGATTTAGATGTATATTCATCAAGGTTTAGGTGCGTATATGCTACAGTGCCTACTACCGTGCGAAGCGGGGGCAAGACGCTACTACAAGATAATATCGATACAGTACTCATAATCACAATTTAAAAAATGTTACACACTATAAATATTTCCTTAAAAACTCTAATAATAAAACCTGTAGATTAAACACTGCTTAAAATTTAGCTTATTCGACTTTAAATTTGTTAACAGAGATGGGCTCACAGCGCTGCACTGCGCCGCAGCGCGCGGGCACACGGAGGCGCTAGAGACGCTGGTGGGGCTGTGCGGCGCGCGCGTGGACGTGGCCGACTCGCACGGCTGCACGCCGCTGCACTACGCAGCCGCATTGGGCCACGCCGACGCCACGGCCGCGCTGCTGCAGCACGGCGCCGACGCGCACCGCCAGGACCGCCGCGGGCGCAGTCCCGCGCACACTGCCGCCGCCAAGGGACAGATCGAAACTGTCCGCATACTTGGTATGTAAAAACCACATGACCCATCACCGATCAAGATGTGGGATTGTTGATGAGTTACTTTTTTGTGCTTTTGCAGGAGCGAGAGGAACAAATCTATGGTTACGTAATTCCAAAGGAGATTTGCCATTGCATGAAGCGGTCGCTTCAGGAAGAAGGGAATTAGTGAAATGGCTTCTTGATGGTCGACCTTCGCAAGTGAATGCTACCAACCACGAAGGTCGCACCCCTCTTCACATTGCTGCGGCTTCTGACAACGCTGATCTCTGTCGACTACTGCTAGATCGGGGTGCTGAAGTCAACCCCGTAGCGAGGTCGTCGAAAAATGAGGCTATGACACCCTTAGATTGCGCAACAACACGCGGAAATAGAGCTACGGCTAAATATTTGCAAATGCATGGTAGTCTTCCTGCTTCTAAATTGGGAAACACTGAAATTATTATCGACGGTGCTTCAATTACTGCTTTACCTACGAGACGTGTAACAAGTACTAAAATTGATGTTCGTGATCGGATCAGAATTGAAAAACGTGAAGTAGTCGAATTGTCAAGCCCGGTTTGTGAAAGGCGACTGGCAAGAAATAGAAATAGGATCGATAGTGATTCAACCAATGGCTCTTCTACTGATGATAAAAGAACGAGAAGAAGATCTCAAAAAACGTATTCAAATAGACACCAGGATAGACGAAAAAGATTAGTTGAACCTCAAAAAAGTTTTAGTGATGGCTATGACACTGAACAAGAAGGAAAATCGAAGAAAGAAAGTCAGAGCCGGAGACATAGAAGAGACACTAAAAAAAGTAGGTCTAAGAGTGAACCATCAAGGCAAAGCAGAAGCAGTTCCAAATACCGTGAACGCCATCGATCTGTGTCACAAAGTTCGACCGGATCCGAAAGTTACTCGAATAAAAAGAAGAGCAAAAGACACCGTAAACGAGGTAGAAGGAAGTCAAGTTCACCATCGGAAAGTAGTAGTTCTGAGTCAAGTGAGAGACGCAGTACAAAACGAAAGGGAAAGAAAACGTCAATACACATTGAAAATGACGATGAGAAACAGAGCGTTAATATTGTTAAGTACAAAAGTGCAGACAGTTTGCAATATTCTGAAACAAAAGAAGCTTTGTCAGGCGTGGTAGCAACAACTGGTGAAGATACTACAAAAACAGAACCGGATGTGGAGGAAAAATCGCAAGTAAAAAGAAAAACTCTAAGTGAGACTGAAACCGATACTCTATCTGTTAAAACAAACATGATCGTCACAGAAGCACAAATACACATGGAACGGGAATCAAGCCAACACGGAAGCTCTGAGATAACTGTGACTATGGATTCGTCAAATAACGTATCTATAGAAACAGCAAATCTGTCAGTATCACATAAAGATATAGATGAGCAAGCTAAAGTGGAAACAGATAACTTCACAACAAACGCAATAATGGGATCCCAAGAAAATAATAAAACCCCGCCTCTACTAGAAGACATTGCTAATAATGATGAGTCCCCAGAAAATAAAACAACAGATGAAGTATCTGCTTCGAATGTTGATCAGGAGAATGAAAATAAGGACGTACAAAAAAAGTCTATTGAAGAATTACAAATCAGTAAGAGTATATCCAAAACGGATGAAATTGCAAAGGATTTATCCCAAGACTCAGGGAAATCCGAAAAAGAATCAAGTAGTAAATTGAAAACCAGTGAAACATCAACCAGTTCTAGCTTGGAAATGACAAGAAGAAAATCATTTCAAGTCTTGGCCGGCCCTGATGAATTATTGCTTCAAAACAAGGATTCTCTGGGCGGACTTCAATCGACGCTAGATGCCAATGCCGACAAAAAAGATTCCCGAGATACAAGTTGTTCCCCAACGGTTTCTTTTGCAAATAAGGATGAGATTTTCGAAAGTAAAGACTCGGATAAACAGCCTGATCATTTGATGGGCGAACAAGTTCTTCACAATGAAACTGAACAAGAGTCTACCAAAGCGGGCAAAAAAGAAAGTAGTGAGAGTAATCAAGCAAGTGCCGAAGAGAAACGCAAAGATTATTCTTCTACCACAGCAACTGGCAGTAGTAATGAAATTACACAAACTAATGACAAAGGCTTGATCACTGTGATTGATGATGAAACTAAGGGTTCAGATCGCGCTGTTCAACAAGTTCTAATAGAAAACAGCTCTGAAGATATAAATTTACCAATATCCATGTCACCTAAACATATAAGAAAATCTTCAAAAGATAGTCAAGGAAGCAGCAGAAAAAGTAGTATATATGAAACGGAGAGCTATAAAGTACTATCTGACATAGCGAGTGTTACTGATGTAAGTACTGGTATACTAAAAAAATCAAGCAAGGCTGATGAAGGTTCACTTGAAGATGATAGAGAAGCATACGATGGTGAGAAAGTAACCAAAGACTCGTACGGACGAGTTCCAAGCGTAAGTGACAACGAAATTTACAGTCATTCTGAAGTAAATGGACGCAGAAAACGTTTCCGTAAAAAGGGAAGAACCAAAAGTCGTACGACAATACGATCTAAAAGTGAAAATTCAGAAAGGGGTTACGAGTCCAGCGGGTTGATGGATTCAGGTTTTGAGCCAAGTCCTAGAGCAGTGCAGCGTCGCATCATGAGCCCCCGCCTCGCAGCTTATTACAAGCAAAGGAATGCTAGTGGTAGATACTCGGGTAAATCTGACAGCAGAATCCCTGTGCGGAAGCCAGGAGACAAACACGCAGTGGATATGAAATCAGTGACTCAACGAATTCAAACTAATATGAGAAGGTGAGTGAGTGTATAAACACTGATTTTAGTATATTATGTTACAGCTTAAAATTAAAAAAATCAGAATAAATTTTGCTCCATTAAAAAAGTTTTATGAACGTAAGCAAGTACATAATATATACTTGCTTACGTTCATAAGACATAATATTATGTTATTTTGCTTTATTTTGCAGATATTATTGCGAAAGAAAGATTTTTCAACATTTACTGGAGTTGAAACGTCTGCAGATCCGAACAAGTAAAACCAATGAAGCAGTTCTTGTGAAGAGAGCTATCGACGAGTATAACAAGTCAAGTTTATCTAGCGTGGGTCTGGGCTCTTATAATACCCTAGATTACTCATTCAGTAGTTTCGAAAAGTTTCTTTACGAGAGCCTTCGCAAGTTACAAAAAAGTGGTAAAAAGCATTTGGATAATTTGCCGGAGAGACCTATAGACTTCGATTACGGAGAAAGTGAACTGTACAAAATGAGCGCGATTCCTGACAACCCGTGCCTGTGCACCAGCAAGACGCACCGCTGCTTCCACGCGGTGCACGCCTACACCGGGATACCGTGTTCAGCTTACAGTAAGTTCACTGGTTATCACGTAAGATCACGCTCGCATCACGACTTGCACATGCATTTGCGCGATAGCATCAACGGCGGCGATGAGCAGTGGGCGACAACGGGGGATTCATAGAAATGTATGGAGCATGCTTCTATGCATTTTTTCCGTCGCCCTTCCTCCATTCACCGCCTCCACAATCGCTGCCGCACAAGTCATGGCCAGACCGCTATGTGAACGTTCTATTTCAAATAGTATTTATTGGGCGATAACATTATCGCTCAGCCGATAAATAAAATGTGAATCTTAGTGACACCGTTCATCACTCCTTGGCCGCTTTTATAATTTACAGTTGCACGGGTACGGCACCATTTCACCGTACACGTCCACGGTAAATGGTAGACGACTGCATGCGGTTACCGTGGATGGTAAAATAAAAGCGTCTCCTTACAATTCCATACATTCAGGTCTAATTCTTCACAGTAAAGGTAACGTGTCGTGCAACGATAAATTTTATAAAAGCGGCAGATCTGATGCATTATCAATTGTTTTAGTACCCTATAAATGGAATCACCACACGATGCCCAAGCCTGCCACTGCCGATCCAACCACAAAATCAAAAGGGTTTCTGCCAAAAATTCCTTCAAAGTTACCGGGTTCGTCTGGAAAGGCACACGTCACCCTGGAGGTGTCCCACGGCTCCGAGAGGCAGCTGATAGCCCTGCCTGCCGAGAAGCTCGACAAGAACAAAAGATACTACGTCACATTCACGGTCAAGGGCTCGGAGCCTCCCTCGGACAATGACAACGCGTCGCCCGGTTCCTCCACTAAGGCAAAAGCCAGCGTTCGAAGTGGCTAGCGAGATCCCGCAGCATTACTTAGTAGGAAAACATCTTAAATCCTGTTATTTGCTAATCACTGCCAGATAACAGTAAATTAACATTTGATAAACTTGTAATTCTGCACTGAGTAGGTACTCGAGGTGCACCTAGCATTGTTTTATTTGTTGTTGTAAATTGCTTTTGTGATTTTGATTGACTGATAATGCCGTCCAGTAGTAAATTAACATCTATTTTTATAACACTATTGAACAGAAATATTCAATGTTAAAATGGTTAAACAAAATAATCTTTATTAAGAAATTAAGATTTTGTAGGTCTTCCTTCACCAAAGATGTCTGCACAGCATTGAAATTAAGAAAATGTTAAACATTATTATGAAAGCACAATACTGTTCATCGGAATATTTAATACTCTTAACATACATATATATTATGTTGTATATATTATTTTGAGTAAAACAATTGAAATTAAGTGACTTATTATTTCCCTATTGAATGCCCGGCTATCCTGTCCGACCCCACATCAGATTGGGCATTAGCGCTGTACAGATTGGCTGACGTGAACAGAACCTAGTGTAGTGTAGTGTATTTTTTTTTTACTTTTCTAAAGGGGTTTTTATTGTTGTTTTTAAATATTAGTGTTGTGGAGGTTGGGCCGATATACGCGTTTGTGTAAAGGCCGGAATATAAATAATAAAAAATAAAAAAAAATGCCCGGCTCATTCTGTAAACAAGGAAAACCACAAATTGGTAATGAGACTAATGAGTAAAATGAGTTAGTAATAGAAACGACTACATGGGTGCCACAAAATGCCTTTATTATTTGATTGTAGTAATGCCAAGTTTAAATAGGTTATCTACGAAATATTTAACTGAGCGTGAATAGTTTTTAAGTTTTATAAAATGCGAGTTTGTGGTAAAACGTATTATATAGTATTTTGACGACGAATTACTGTTATAAAACTTTCGTTCGCCTTTTCAAATACTTAAAGACCGTCAAGATTATATATAACTTATCAAAATGCTCAATTAAATACTTAAATAATGTTAATAAATAATTACCTACGTAAAAATAAGTTAAATTATATTAAAAAACTGTCAAAATGTAGTATTAATTAGAGCGTTTTTTATGTCATGCTTTGTTACTGACGCACGCAGGCTCTACTAGGGCTTGAACTACACAACACCCCTCGTCAATAGGTTACTATTAGCTGACTGTAAACCTTTTTCACAAAAAAAAGATGTACAGTCAGCATCAAATAGATAGGAGCAGCGAAAGTAGCCAAATATATCGCAACACATCTTTATTACTACAGGAATAAGAATGTGTTGGCCATTTTTGCTGCTCCTATCAATTTGACGCTGACTGTACCTAGTGAATCGAAAATACAAAGCACTGTCTTCAGGATACGTAAAAATTTACGGTTATCAAGAAAATTAGTAATTTTACTGTTTCTATCTTTAATTTTATAATTAAACACGTAAACTACCGGCCTAAGCAAAAAGGCAGTTTGCGAACATAGACTTTATGTCTCTGACTATATGCATCCGACTATATGACCGATGGTGCGAAAAAAAACGACCCCCTAACAATCACCTTGATATTTCCCTGCATTGACTATAGGTACATAGGATCCGGGGCAGTTTTTTCCGGACCGGACCGATTCCGGATGCATATAGGTAGTCAGAGTCTCTTATGCTGCCTATTTATTTTAACCCTTTTTTAGGCAGAGGAAGTTTAGTTACAATGTCAATCTTATATAAGATTTTCACCGACCGGGCTACGCCGCTGCGCAGTTCGCAGCAGCAAACACGGGTGGCGAGCTGTGTAAATTCCATGCGAGAAATTTAATTAAACTAGTGTATAGAGATGAATTTCCTTTAACATATTGGAAAGGCGCGGCCCGGTGGTGAACATCGTACTTAAGTCCTTGGTTTAGGGTTCAAATGTGATCGTATTTACTTGCTCTGAGATTAATTCCCAATATGTAGTTAAACAACTTGGATATGCTTTTTTTATTTTTTTTTGTTAAACCTAGATTGGTGCCGCCTGAAAATGGTAAACGGCAGTATAAACTAAAAGTACATGGGAGGTACATGGGAGGAGATGTTTGATGTATAATCCCTTAGAAAAGACCACTTTCGAAAATGAATCTGCAGCTACACGCCGAGTAGCAGCGCGACGCCGGCGAGCGTCCAGCGCGTCGGCTTGTCCTTGGTCTTCAGGTTGAACGTCCACACGAACGTCGGCCCCCGCATGCTGCAAACGAACGAGTAATTATAATCGGCGGGGTTACCATGAGACGTTCAATGTTATGGGTAAATAAGTAACCTAACCTAACCTCAAAAACTAAAGCCCGACTGGCGGCTAGTATGACGCACCCTTATAATTTTTATATACTTAGGGCCTGTTTCACAATCGACAAGTAAATTCATCTGTCAAATAAATATAGCCCTATCCTTGTCTATTTTCAAGTGTAAGAAAGGGTAAGGGCTAAATTTATTTGACAGATATGCTTTACTTGACTGTTGTGAAACAGGCGGTTAGCCTATGACCAGAGCCCGGAATTTTTGCGGCAAAACAAAAGACTGTCGCAATCTAGCTAGTGTTAGAAATATTTATTTATTGATATATCGATAGTTGCGTAAAAAAGGTCCACGACATTAAAAAAAAATATTTGATAAAACATTTTACGTAAATTATATAGAAACAGATGCAATTTCTTCTTCGAAGTCCACGTCATTACACACAGCAGCACATGAAATTTTATTTGGTTTGTGATAGTGATAGGAGTACCTACTACCTATACTATACTCATTTTCTGAATTGTCTGTTATTTTCAATGAGATAGTATAGTCACTTCTTTCAAAGTTTTACCTATTAGCAGGGACCGGACAACCCTTTCATCGGGAAAAGCCTTTCAAAGGGCTTCCCTTTGATATAGCTAGCCCCTTGATTTGCTCACCCATTCCAATTGGCAACCCATACGATTGACTTTCCCTTATCGAATGAAGAACCCAACGATAAGGGTAGCCCTTTGAAATAGGTAACTGGTAACTGATTCATCTTGATGTCCCTAAGAAAGGGTTTCCCTAACGATTTAAGCGCTTATTATAAAGCTTTCCCTTTTGTACGAGCCAATCACAAACGTGTGCCATAGGAAATCGAACCGTATTAGATCTTTTGCCACTCCGCGCGGTAACTTCAAACGATACGCCGTCGGTAACGTATACTAATAAGGGTTTTATAAGGGTATTGGGTTAGCGCTTAGTTGAATGGGCTGTTTACTTGCTTCGAAAGGGACGCAAGGTAACGTGTGTTTTAGAAGTCTACAAAAGGTCTAAAATTGCGTATACACTAGTAACCTTTTTTAAAGGCTTGGTTAAAGGGTTGTAAGGGTATTGGTTAGCGCTTAATAGAATGGGCTATCGTTTGGAAATAGCGCTTTAAAAGCACATTTAAAGGGTATTGACGGGCGGAGGGTTTGGTAAGTAAATCCTTACGAAAAACCCATACTAAACCCATTGAAAGGGATAGCGGGCCGGTCCCTGCCTCTTAGTTACCCGACGGGTTATTTTATTACTTGATATGATAAACTATAGTTAAGATTCAGATGGAATAAAACAAATAAAACAACTGTCGAGAATGATTATAAAATAATGTAAATATATCGGCATGATTTTTTATACATAATAAATAATACTCGATATCGATAAAAAAGTGTTCATAGCACTAGCTAGATTGGGACAGTCTTTTGGTTTGCCGCAAAATATCCGGGCTCTGCCACCCACTATTTCAATGGAAACAGTCAAGCGGAGACGAGATTTGGATTACAACCAATGTGATTGGTCGATTACTACACAGCTCCTCTCCGCACCGGTCGTCTCCGCTTCTATTGAAAGGCAGCTTTAGGGTCCTTTCATATCTACAGACAACGATCGTGTCAGACACGTGCCGTGTTAGAGAAAAATAATATTCTCCTATACAATGTGTATGAACGTACCTATTCACATCTAGCGTGATACGACCGTGCAGGTGAACCCCCTATACCTATGTAGTTGCCGGCCACAAAGTATCAGCTCCTTTAGACTTACCGGATCTTGTAGACGGGGCACTCGTAGACGTTGCGCGTGTCCTGCTTGTCCTGCGTGACCGCCTTGACGTAGATGACGGGCACGACGGGGAACAGCTCCATCATGCGCGACTCCACGATGCCACCCGAGGCGGTGTCCCAGCGAGCTCCCTCCATGTACAACCCGTGGATGTTCGCGCCCTCACGCGGAGGAGCGCTGAATACACGTAACACAACGTTGTACATTCGATTCCATTTAACACAATTAAGATCAACTTCCTTTGACTACGAGGCCTTAGCTGGCCACGTCGCTTATGTATATAAACCTAACGGAGACTTATGGCAGGGCAGCTAGTGGCGAGCTGTTTGTGAGCCAGCCGGTTAGAGTGTACTATGACAAGGAACGAACCTCACCAACATGCCTTTGTTGGTCGGTCAGAGAAGAGTCGCGAGAGCTATATGCTCGAGGGGCGGATGTGTTGCGTAAGTGGCGAGTGGGCACCTTATGGTCGTTTAAAGTCCAGAAGCACCCTCCACCCTTAGCCCCTCTGGAACGGTTGCCCCTTTGCTGCTCTGTATATGTGTCTTTTTTGGGGGGCCCATTCCATTGAGGTGGCAAGTCACCGTCAGCCATTTTAACCCTCTGCAACTGTGGCGCATGCTGTGGTGACTTTTTTAGAAACATTCCACTGACATGGAGTCTATCAGACCTCATTTTTTTATAAAATATAGAAAGTAATTTTATGACATGGTTATACAATAAGTAATTTATTAAAGTATATATAAAAATGTTTTTAATTAAAAGAAATAAAAAATATATAATTAGGAGACAGATCTATATCACGCCATACGGCGAAATGCACCATGCAACTATTTTTGCGGTGAATGATAGACGTCCCGTCAGTCACAGAGGGTTAACCAAAGCTATTAACATTAGCCAGACAGGCGCCATAGTTTCATCCAAAGTCCAGTTTACCGATCCATATAATTTCATCCACTTTAGCCTATTCTTTTTGATTCCATTCGTCTAAAATAGCTTTATACTAACCTGGGGTTGTCCGTAAGAGTATACTTGTATAGTGTGAACTCAGGGACAATCACCGGTCGGTATCCCCACACTACCTAATTTGTCTAAAGGGCCTCTGCGTGTTGGCTTCGGTTCCATGTACACCTACCAAAATTCTGGAACTCCCATAGTCCCGTGATTGGTAAATACATACAATAATGTAGCAATTCAAATCTAAAAATTCATGGCTATAATGTCAGAAATAGAGGCACTCACTTGAATTCGCTCTTCTCTCTTTTAGTGACGTCGCATTGGAGGCACATCTTGTCGAGCGGCCACTCGTTCTTCCGGGCCGTCTGCTGCATGATCGCGGTGAGGAAGGACTGCGGGTTGAAGAACCCGGCCAGCCACACCGCCGGCGGCAGCTATAGACATACTCGCGATAAGGAATTGATGATGAGACTTAAGTAATTTAATGCGCTCTTCTGTGAATAATTATGATTCATATTTGTCGAGAATAACAGCTGACCTTCACCAGGCCATCGCGGGGCGAAGTGCCGTCGGGGGGAGCCGAGCTGTCAAACCGAAGGGATTGCCCCACCACCTTTATTCTTCGTCGTTCGCTGACAGCGATAACATATACGTATTTATTTCATTCATTAAAAATCAAAAAATCAACGTGCGTTCTTCTTCCATACATCACCAAGCATACGAGTAAGCCAGTTATCATTCAAGATTCATGACACCAAAGTCTACATGGTCCTTCTTGAAGCCGAATATACAAGAGAACGTAAGCCCTATCAGGAATCCAGAGTGCGCTTATCAGCTAGAACCGGAGTGTCCAAGGAATCAGCCTAAAAACATATAAGTACAAGATATATACCTATGTATTTTACAAGTGAAGCAAATGTGTGAATGGAGTAAAGTAAACAAGGATTTATTACACAAAAAGCCATCGGATCGCTTTGGAAAATAAGGCAAAACGAGTAATAAAAGTGAGTCCGTTCCAATCTGTTATCTTACAAATTATTCCTTTTGTAATAGTAACTTCGTAATTACAATAGAATTGAAATTAATACATATAATTTTGGGTTTAAATCAATTCCGCGTTAATTGCCAACAATTAAGAATTGTGTGTAATTTGAGCACGCCGATGTGTCATCGGCACTAAACAAGTTAGTTCATTTAATAAGGTCATAGAATTATTCGTGTTTTATAATAAATAGTTACCATTAATGAGTTTAAATTACATAAATCGAGACGTAGTGATAACATAAAAATCACTTTTGCGCTAGAGGACGGGTAGTTCGCGCGCACATCGCCGCGCCTTTGTTCCACCGGCCGGCACAGCTGTTGGCAAGCGAGCTGTTTTTGTCCATTCGTGCGCATTATTATTTGATGCTGACGATTGAAAATATTTAATGGAGTATTGATTTATGGCATATTTACAACTTTTACAAGCTTGAAATTATAGAATAATTAATAGATAATTAATTACTTAATTAATTACTTATTAATTTATAAATTTATAAGTACACATATTTTTATACGTGTTTGATGTCTTATCTCTGCTTCCCATAGCCCGTCATTATGTCAACATTAGAATTAAAGGAGCTTATTAAGAAACGCGGTGCCGTCAAGGGTAAACTAACGAACTTCATCAATTATGTTGATAAGTTAGACTCTCTAACGTCAGTACAATCAATCGAACTTCAAGTTCGCTTAAAAAAGGCGGATGCACTTTTGGAGCAATTTGAGGAAATTCAAACCTCCATTGAATGTAAAGTGGATGAAAAGGATTTAGTCATGCACTCAGCCGAGCGAACCGACTTTGAAAACTTGTTTTATGGAATAATTGCGTCTGCGCAGGAAATACTAAACATCAATAAACCTGTAAATAAGGGTGACAATGACTCATCCAGTAGTTCGTACGTTTCAGGTGACGAGCAGACGCGAGCGAAGGCTAAGCGCACTAGCACTCGCGGTGTCAAGCTGCCCACTATCCAAATTCCTAAGTTCAGCGGTCAGTACGAGGATTGGTTGGAGTTTCGTGACACATTTATTTCGTTAATACATGAATCCACCTCGATCTCGGACATACAGAAGTTCCACTATTTGAGAGCGTCGCTGGAGGGGGGTGCTGCTCAGGTAATTAGATCTTTAGAGTTTTCTTCACGTAACTATAACATTGCCTGGGATTTGTTGTGCGACAGATATGATAATACACGACTGCTAGTTCAGAATCACATTCAAGCTCTGTTTTCTTTAGAGCCAATTAAAAAGGAATCTTGCCAATCAATACGTCGAATTATAGATACATTTACAAAAAACTTAAGAGCACTTGACTCTTTAGGTGAGCCCACCACGTCGTGGGACACCCTAATAATTTACATAATGTGTACCAAATTAGACACAAGGACTTTACGGGAATGGGAAGAACATAAGAGTAGTATTAAAAATATAAAATTACAAGATTTTACTTCATTCTTAAAAAATAGGGCTGATTTACTTGAAACCATATACATGAGTAATAACTTTAGTAACTCCAGCTTCAAAGCTGACAAATACAAACCTGCCGAGCAATACAAAGGTCTCGCAACAGTAACAAACAAACATACAACATATATGTGTAGCTGCCCCCTGTGCAAGCAAAATCATAGAATCTACAGGTGTGACCAGTTTCTAGGACAATCTGTAACCGAGAGAGCAGAGTCGGTGAGGACACTCAAATTATGTGAGAACTGCCTCCGGCCCGGTCATCAGGCTCGCGTTTGCAGATTGGGCCCATGCATGAAATGTTCACAGAAGCACAATACGGTGCTACACCCAGACATAGCACCACCACTTATACGTACCACTGAGCCACCGGTTGTGGGTGCGACGTCGCTCTCAGTCGAGCCGACAGGGCGCGTCCTGCTCTCAACTGCAATGATCCACATTCGCGACAAGGACAACCACCGTCACGAGGTCAAAGCTCTACTCGATTCAGGTAGCCAAACTTCCTTCATGACGGATTCCTTGCTTCGTAAATTACGTCTTAGCCATATACAAACACAGTCATCCGTAGTCGGCATAAACAATACAGTATCACAAATAACAAAGCGCTGTAATGCATTCATTGAGTCAAGAGCAACTCCATACAATACAAAAATCTCGTTCTTGGTCTTACCGAACATTGCAACGCTTTGCACCAACACAGTCAGTGCACCTAAACTAAACATACCCACACACATTACACTGGCAGATCCTGAATACTTTAATCCGTCGAGCATAGACATTCTACTCGGCGCAGACATTTTCTGGGACCTGCTCGAACAAGGTCAGATACGTTTAGGTAAAAACTGTCCAATTCTTCAACAAACGAAACTTGGTTACATAGTGTCGGGGCCCACCAGTGGTCTCAACCATACATACACAAATTCATTAAATACAATCACCTGCACATTGGTCACAAATAATACTATACAGGAACAGTTAGCTAAATTCTGGTGCCTTGAGGAGGTACCGGACAATTCTAAGCTGGTGTATTCTGTCGAAGAGCGTTTATGTGAGAAACATTTTACTGAAAATTATTCCCGAATGCCTGATGGACGATTTTCTGTCGCGGTCCCTCTCAAGAAACCAGAATCTTGTTTGGGTGATTCATTCCAACGTGCTAAACAATGTTTCCTTTCACTAGAACGTAGGTTACAAAAACAACCGCAATTAAAACAAATGTACACAGACTTCATGACCGAATACGCAGAATTAGGTCACATGACAGAGTCGACACAAACACAAAATATTACTCAATCATATTTCCTCCCACACCACGGCGTGTTGAGAGAGAATAGCACGACCACCAAGCTACGCGCTGTGTTCAACGCGAGTGCGCCGACAAGCACCGGGTTGTCGTACAATGACCTCCAAATGGTCGGACCCACCATACAATGCGATTTACTATCCATTCTATTGCGATTTCGGCATTATCCATACGTCATGACCGGGGACATCGAAAAGATGTACCGGCAAGTTCTCATTCATGAAAATCAAAGACATTTGCAACAGATCATCTGGCGAGATGACAGTAGCCAAGAACTTAAACTATTCAAGTTAAATACAGTGACCTATGGCACGGCATCCGCACCTTTTCTAGCCGTACGCTGTTTGAAACAACTCGCCATAGAATGCAAAGACCAACATTTAGCACAAATAATTAGTGACGATTTCTACGTCGATGATTTGGTCACTGGCTCGCAAACAAAGGAGCAATTAATTAAAATAAAAGAAGACGTGTGTCAGGTATTAGCTACGGGTTGTTTCAATCTGCGTAAGATCAGGTCAAACATTGAACTTTCTCAGTCAAACTCTAGCCAACCATTAAGTTTAGGCGATCAAGGCTCGTGGAGCACCTTGGGCTTGGGTTGGTCACCTCCTAATGATCTATTAGTTTTCACCATTCAACATACAGTTGACCAAAATCCGACCAAACGGTCTGTACTGTCCGCCATAGGACAAATATTTGATCCGTTGGGTTTATTATGCGTATGCGTCATTCAAGCTAAAATCATGCTTCAAAAACTTTGGTTGTTAAAGTTATCGTGGGATGAACCACTGCCCAGAAACATTACTGAGATATGGCAAAAATTAATTCTAGGGTTAAACTATATAAAAGATTTGAAAATTCCGCGCTGTGTTATCAATGGCAATCAAGATAGTGTGATTGAAATTCACACTTTCTCAGATTCGTCTCAAGACGCATACGGCTCGTGCTTGTTCGTTAGATCGGAATACAACGGTCAAGTGGATGTCAACTTGTTATGTGCGAAGAGTAAGGTCGCGCCGTTAAAGCCGACAACCATCCCGCGCTTAGAGCTGTGCGGCGCCCTCGTCGCCGCGCGGTTAACTGAGAAGGTGATCAAAGCATTCCGCATACGGGTCTCCAGGTGTATACTCTGGTCAGACTCATCCATAGTTTTGGGTTGGCTCCAAATGCAACCCAACAAGCTAAAACAATTCGTTAAAAATCGTGTTGCTGAAATTCAAGAACTTACAGTTAATCACGAGTGGCGCCACGTGCCAACAGCTCAAAATCCAGCAGACCTGTTAACTCGTGGAGTTAACATGTCGGAATTAAACAAATTATCTTTGTGGTGGACAGGACCAGAATTTCTAAAAACACCGGAATCTAATTGGCCTAAAAGCAATTTCATTCACAACACCGATCACAGTGACATGCCAGAAATAGTTACATGCGCAAAGATTTCTTTAGATATAAACAATAATTTAATAAATTTTGAACGATTTTCCAAATTACTCAAATTAAAAAGAACATTGGCCTTCTCACTTCGATTCATTAATAATTGCATTAAAAGAAACATGAAAAAATCTGGTCCACTCACCACTGATGAGATAAACAATGCATTTATGCTACTCATAAAATGGTCACAACAACAGTCATTTGAAGAATATAACCAATTACTAAACAAACAAATATTACCTAATAAAAATAAACTCTTGAGTTTATCTCCGTTTATGGATGATTCATCAGTAATTAGAGTAGGAGGCAGATTAGCAAATTCCCAATTTGCCTTTGATAAAAAGTATCCATTATTACTTTCATGTAAACACACATTAACCAAACTTATATTCATCGACGAACACCTACGATTAATGCATGCGGGACCACAATTATTATTAGCGTCTATTAGAGACCAGTTTTGGCCTATAGGTGGTCGCAACTTGGCCAGATCTGTCGCACACAAATGCCAGCGGTGTTTCAGGTTGAGGGGTCAAACAGCGACTCCAATAATGGGTCATCTACCTGGGCAGCGCCTCGATCCAGGCTACCCTTTTCAAACAACAGGTGTGGACTACGCCGGGCCATTGACCGCTGCTGAACGTAAGGGACGTGGATGTAAATTAATAAAAGTCTACGTCGTAGTGTTCGTGTGCTTCGCTACCAAGTGTCTGCATCTCGATCTGGTCACAAGTTTGACTAAGGAGGCATACATTGCTGCTTTACGCAGATTTATTGCACGACGTGGAAAGCCGCAAACGATTTTTTCAGACAACGGGACGCAATTTGTTGGTGCTAAAAATGAAATCAACTCATTCTTTAAACTTAATTCATCATCCATTTTAGATTCCATGGCAAATGAAAACATAACCTTTAAATTCATTCCAGCTTACGCGCCTCATTTTGGAGGGCTATGGGAAGCGGGGGTTAAGTCATTCAAATTTCATTTAGTTAGAGTATTAGGCGATTCTCATCTTACATTCGAAGAACTATATACCACTCTAGTACAAATAGAAGCCATACTTAACTCGCGACCCCTATCACCAATGTCCGCAGATCCATCTGATCTTAATCCATTAACGCCAGGTCACTTTTTGGTCGGACGACCTCTTACTGCTCTGCCAGTTCCAAAATAAAAATAAAAATAAAAATGATTTATTCAATAACTTAATTTTATAACAGTATCTGTGCTGGTGCCTCTTTTTAAGTATACAATGATACTTGTGTTAAGAGAACACCGCTCCTCCACCAGTTGTATATTATCTTACAATAAAATTATAGGTATAGACTTTCGACAATAGAGCGTATATAAATAACAGTATGTGTACGGTTATAACTGACATTGGTTGGCGAGAGCCTTAAATCAAACGTTATCAAGTTATATAAAAAGTAGGTGAGACATTTTACATTACAGAAAGAGGGCAATTTCATTTAGAGGATAAGTTATGAAGTATTATACGAATACAGTTCTCTATACCTATGTGTGTGTGTGTGTGTGTGTGTGTGTGTGTGTGTGTGTGTGTGTGTGTGTGTGTGTGTGTGTGTGTGTGTGTGTGTGTGTGTGTGTGTGTGTGTGTGTGTGTGTGTGTGTGTGTGTGTGTGTGTGTGTGTGTGTGTGTGTGTGTGTGTGTGTGTGTGTGTGTGTGTGTGTGTGTGTGTGTGTGTGTGTGTGTGTGTGTGTGTGTGTGTGTGTGTGTGTGTGTGTGTGTGTGTGTGTGTGTGTGTGTGTGTGTGTGTGTGTGTGTGTGTGTGTGTGTGTGTGTGTGTGTGTGTGTGTGTGTGTGTGTGTGTGTGTGTGTGTGTGTGTGTGTGTGTGTGTGTGTGTGTGTGTGTGTGTGTGTGTGTGTGTGTGTGTGTGTGTGTGTGTGTGTGTGTGTGTGTGTGTGTGTGTGTGTGTGTGTGTGTGTGTGTGTGTGTGTGTGTGTGTGTGTGTGTGTGTGTGTGTGTGTGTGTGTGTGTGTGTGTGTGTGTGTGTGTGTGTGTGTGTGTGTGTGTGTGTGTGTGTGTGTGTGTGTGTGTGTGTGTGTGTGTGTGTGTGTGTGTGTGTGTGTGTGTGTGTGTGTGTGTGTGTGTGTGTGTGTGTGTGTGTGTGTGTGTGTGTGTGTGTGTGTGTGTGTGTGTGTGTGTGTGTGTGTGTGTGTGTGTGTGTGTGTGTGTGTGTGTGTGTGTGTGTGTGTGTGTGTGTGTGTGTGTGTGTGTGTGTGTGTGTGTGTGTGTGTGTGTGTGTGTGTGTGTGTGTGTGTGTGTGTGTGTGTGTGTGTGTGTGTGTGTGTGTGTGTGTGTGTGTGTGTGTGTGTGTGTGTGTGTGTGTGTGTGTGTGTGTGTGTGTGTGTGTGTGTGTGTGTGTGTGTGTGTGTGTGTGTGTGTGTGTGTGTGTGTGTGTGTGTGTGTGTGTGTGTGTGTGTGTGTGTGTGTGTGTGTGTGTGTGTGTGTGTGTGTGTGTGTGTGTGTGTGTGTGTGTGTGTGTGTGTGTGTGTGTGTGTGTGTGTGTGTGTGTGTGTGTGTGTGTGTGTGTGTGTGTGTGTGTGTGTGTGTGTGTGTGTGTGTGTGTGTGTGTGTGTGTGTGTGTGTGTGTGTGTGTGTGTGTGTGTGTGTGTGTGTGTGTGTGTGTGTGTGTGTGTGTGTGTGTGTGTGTGTGTGTGTGTGTGTGTGTGTGTGTGTGTGTGTGTGTGTGTGTGTGTGTGTGTGTGTGTGTGTGTGTGTGTGTGTGTGTGTGTGTGTGTGTGTGTGTGTGTGTGTGTGTGTGTGTGTGTGTGTGTGTGTGTGTGTGTGTGTGTGTGTGTGTGTGTGTGTGTGTGTGTGTGTGTGTGTGTGTGTGTGTGTGTGTGTGTGTGTGTGTGTGTGTGTGTGTGTGTGTGTGTGTGTGTGTGTGTGTGTGTGTGTGTGTGTGTGTGTGTGTGTGTGTGTGTGTGTGTGTGTGTGTGTGTGTGTGTGTGTGTGTGTGTGTGTGTGTGTGTGTGTGTGTGTGTGTGTGTGTGTGTGTGTGTGTGTGTGTGTGTGTGTGTGTGTGTGTGTGTGTGTGTGTGTGTGTGTGTGTGTGTGTGTGTGTGTGTGTGTGTGTGTGTGTGTGTGTGTGTGTGTGTGTGTGTGTGTGTGTGTGTGTGTGTGTGTGTGTGTGTGTGTGTGTGTGTGTGTGTGTGTGTGTGTGTGTGTGTGTGTGTGTGTGTGTGTGTGTGTGTGTGTGTGTGTGTGTGTGTGTGTGTGTGTGTGTGCGCGTGAGTGTGTGTGTGTGTGTTTGTATGTGTGTGCGTGCACGTGTGCATGTGTGTTTGTAAGTGCTTGTGTGAAAGTATTTATTACTTTAGGAACTTTTCAATGTCACTGTAGCTTAAGCTTTTTAGCCAGCTAACCACTTTTTTCTTACACTCTTTATACTTGAGTGGGTAGATATCAAGTTCATTGTTGGTTTTATTATATAAGTTGGCTGACAGGGCAGCGTACTGCCTTTTGGCAAATACAGACTTAGTTATTGGCGTAGGGATTATTTTCAATTTTCTTCGTCTGCTAGTGTTATTGGTGTTAGAAAGCTAGACGAGATAAATCCGACCAGGCTGCAACGATGGGGCAGAGTCGAGAAACTCCGTCAACACTTTTGGGTAAGGTGGCAAAAGGAATACGTTTCGGAATTGCAGCAGAAAACAAAATGGAAATACTCCAATGGTCGCCTAGAAAAGGGAACCATGGTCATCATAAAGGAAGACGCACTACCCCCGTTGAAGTGGAGCCTTGGGCGCATCGTTGAAGTCCATCCAGGTGTCGACGGTGTGAGCAGAGTTGCAGACGTACAAACCAGTAAAGGCATCATCAGAAGAGCCTTCAATCGTATATGTCCTCTTCCCTTGGACAATAATCCTGTTGAAAGCCAGGACTTTCAACGCCGGGGGGCATGTCGAGAATAACAGCTGACCTTCACCAGGCCATCGCGGGGCGAAGTGCCGTCGGGGGGAGCCGAGCTGTCAAACCGAAGGGATTGCCCCACCACCTTTATTCTTCGTCGTTCGCTGACAGCGATAACATATACGTATTTATTTCATTCATTAAAAATCAAAAAATCAACGTGCGTTCTTCTTCCATACATCACCAAGCATACGAGTAAGCCAGTTATCATTCAAGATTCATGACACCAAAGTCTACAATATTATTTTTGCTTTTCTTGTACATTCACTGGTATATCTATACCAATATTTCTTTGAGTTTATTTGGTAGAATTGTATCTACAATTCCACCAAATAAACTCAAAGAAATATTTTATTGTAAATGTTAATTAGATACTTTCTACAGAATGACTGCATCTTTATAATTATTTATAAATCTAGGAGAAACGCACATTGAAGTCTCCGGTCCAGTTCTCGAGCTCGACGAGGCGCTGGCAGAGGTCGGAGAACCAGGCGGCCAGCCCCAGCAGGCTGGGGTACGCGAGCTTGGTCCACAATTCCGTCACTTTGTCCATAAACAGCGACTCCATCAGCGTTTCCATGTCACTGCTGATCGTCAGCTCACCCTGCGCGTTGAAATCAATCCATTAGCTCATAGCTACGATGAAACTTACAAGTAGGTACTGTAACTCGTTTCAAATCGTCGAATGCCAATCTTCCTCGTTGTACCTTAAGGCCCAGCTCGACCTCCTTGAGCGAGCGGCGGATCTCGCCCATGAGCCGGTTCATGCGCTCGCACTCCTGCAGCGCCACGATGGTGTACGGCGTCAACTCCTCCAACTTGGCCATTAGCTCCTGCAGGTTGAACGGCTCAGGGACTCGGTCCAATATGTCGTCCAGAATAGCTCGAACCTGTAATTCAAATAAAGAGAAGTGTGATCTGAAAATAAATATCGGTGACATGGAACTTATTTTCATTTCTAGTTAGGGCTTCCAAATACCGGACCTTTCCTAAAACCGGTATTAGTGCCGGTATTCGATTTTTAATACCGGGATCCCGGGATCCCGCCCTGTATTAAGAAATTAAACAAAAATGTACTAAAATTGGGAAAAGGGTGGGAATTTTTGGTTAAAAAAAATCGTAAAATAAAATACTTAGTTTAACTTCACTAAATTTGCTATAACTGCTGGTTTTTTAAACTCGAAGTTTGCATTTAGCAGTATTCTGACCGACACCAGCAGTAAAGTTATCCCATATGCTTGAGATGAGTTGTTTACTTTTAAACTCTCTCTAGATACCTAAGAAGTTTCTTTGGAGTTGACCTGCACATGGAAACACATGTCCTGTCTAAACTATTTTTATTAAGAACAGTATCTATGTTAGATAGCTCAATTAAAGTCATTACTTGAAAAGAAACTTAAAAAAACCTTTCCAAATATAAAATTGTATTTTAACAAATTTGATATCTATGAACAATAAAAGCATTTCATGAAAGACTAAGGTAGGCCACTAAACCAAGAAATATAGATCCATAGTTGACTGACACTTTTATTTAGGCATTATAAATATGTAAATATTTAAGCAGAAAATAATACAATTAAAGAAAAATAAAAATCATTACATTAAATCGACATGATTTGATCACGTTAGTTTAAATGTTACTTAAATTATACTTACGTGTATAATCACTCAAATTTCAAGACACACAAATACGTGTCTAGACATACAAATACTAAGTCACGTGTAGTTTGACGCGACAACCATTGCCAGTCAACTGGCTCTGCAATAGAAAATGTAATGCAAAAGCGTAGAGCAAGACAAATAAAGCGCCTGGCGTGTGTAAACGCAGACAGAGTGAATATCCGGCTATATGATAGAACGATGCTGCGAACAAAACGAAAGACATAATATGAAGAAAGACATATAATGAATAACAAAATTAAAAAAGAAAAACAACTCGAACAAGCATAATTTATCGAAAATAATCGAAATATTTCGTTTTTTACTAACAATTATAATACCGCGGGATCCCGGTATTCTTCATTCAATACCGGTATTAAAAACACATCTAATATTTGGCGGTATCCCGGGATCCCGGGATACCGGGATCCCGGTATTGGAAGCCCTATTTCTAGTACATACCGTTTCTTCTTTCGTGGCGCCCCCGCCCGCGTCTGCCCCGGTTTCACGAGGTTGCATTTCAAATACCACCTAAACAAACGCCACATAATTAATTTATCACCTTCATTCGATAGCAATAGTACAAAATAATATTTTTACCACGCGATTTTATCCTACTCGAAGAAGATTTCGGGAAATAAATTTATATTTGATAACCGGGTTAACGAAGAAATATTTATTTATCGTAAGAAGTCAGATAAATAATACGCTGTTACACTTTGATTAAAATTAAAATAAATTTCCATTTGATAACTGGCTTAGCTGACGAGACATACATAATGATTTCTTTCTTGTTGAAAATCAGATATTTTTTCGGATTCTACTCGTACGAGGAAAAAATAAAGTAATATAACACATTTGTTTTTTTATGCTACTCTCTCATGGGCTAGGTTTTATAAAGATCCGTTAGATCCATTAATTTCGATCAGGAATGTCAAACATTTTATGAACTTACAAATATGATCAAATTACAAATTTGATCTGAAATATTTACTAACGGGCCTTAGCGTCAAAAATAATATTTCCTTATTACCGTAAACAGCCTTTGCGATACAGTTGTTAAGTATCCGATCTCGGCGTTAGGGTGCAAACCGTACAAATAAGGTGTCTCGTCGGGTAAAAAGTCGTCAATGTACTGGTGGTAGCCCACGTAGTCCGAATTAGGCGGTGAAATAAACCCTACGGCCAGCTGGCATTCGCCGTCCACCTGGGAACAAGCAAAGCACATCAATGCCCATCTACACCGTCGACACGAGGGTCTGCAATATCCGTTCACTTTTTACATTCGAATAATACCTATGAATATTTCGATTTCTAGTATTCGAATATTCGAATTTTTCGGATAATTTGAATATTTTATGAAATAAAATAAAATAATGATTTCAAGTTGTATAATCAAAGATATTATGTTTAAAAATGCAGATATCTCCCTAATATAATATAAAAAACAAAATTTATTGTAATGAACAATAATTAGGTATGTAGCAAGAAGAAGCTACCGAGCGACCCCGTTTTGTCACTGGCTTGCTCGATTATAAGTTTTAGGGATATAAACAGGAAATTAGTTTTAAAGCCCATGTCATGTCAGTAGGTATGAAGAAAAGCTATTCTAGCGTTTTACTAAAGGTAGGTAACCATTTAAATCCTATTTTTGTACTATTCAAAATATCCGATTTATTCGAATAAGTAACATTGCCGAATTCGGATTTTATTTGTGGCGGATATTCGAATAATATGACCTACCAGCAACTTCTGATGTAAACAGAACGGCCTACTACGCTAAGACTGCGGGTTCGAACCCCAGCTATGGACCAGTTTTTTTTTGTTTTTCTTTTTGTTCTTTTAAAAACAATTACAAAATATTTACCCAAGTAAATATTTTGTAATTGTTTTTATTTGTTTTTGTATAGAAATCTATGAAAATTCGGCTTCGATCCAAGCGAAAACGTTGCAAACTAAAACCTGATGGCTTATTGCGTAACGCACACGCGATCGCGATCGCGATCGCTTTCATTTTTGACAGTTGAAGGCAAGTCTGCCTACAAAATGAAAACAATTGTTCCACTTTCAAATCGATCGCGATCGCGAGTACGTTAGGCAATAAGCCTGTTGACTGGCCACTAGTATGACGCACCAGTACAATTATTATTTAGCCTGCGACACACGAATCATATGACACTCCATTTATTAAAATCGGTCCAATAGTTAAGGAGCTATAGGGTGGAGCATCCGATTTTTGGTCACATAACATACGTAGACTGTTAAAACCATTAACCTTCTATTTGCTTCTCTCCGTAGGGCAAAAATTGTAACATCACGTGGTTTTAAATAAATGAGTGGTGGTAGAACCTTGTGCAGGTCCATAGTCCACGTGGTTAGCGACGTATTAGCAATCTCAAGACCATATTAATAAACAGATCTTGGCCGAGATACTCATCTCAAGACGCGTCACAAATGACAGTTTTCTATGGATTGACGTTTACTTTGATTTGTCTTGAGACGGGCATCTCGGGATGAGTTTACTTATACGGCCCTTAGGATTGCAGTTCTGAGATTTTAGTTTTGAGATTGCAAATGTGTATAGGTCCTTGTAATTACTTAGGTACCACAAGGTGGTGGCCTGATCGTTTGCCTTTTCTAAGGCATAAAAAAACTACTAAGTATTGAAGAAGGAAGCTAACCAGCTCGGGCTGCATGTACTCGAGCAGGAAGGTGCGGCACAGGCGGCGGTCCCAGTCGTCCGTGATGTGCCCGCCGTACATGATCTCCCCGAACAGGTAGCGCAGGTCCTCCCACGGCACGCGCGGGTTCGCCTCCAGGTAGTTGTACAACACGTACACGCAGATCGTCAGGTCACCAAAGTTGAACGGGTATACTCTACAAAATGATGGATATCAAAACTGTAATATTTTATAAACGTTGTCCTGTCCGCGCGTAATTCCGGAGATAGAGCTGGAAATAGAATAGAATAGAAGGATCTTTATGTTTTATAATTTGAAATACAAAAAGTTGGCTCGCCAAGTTCGAGCTATGTATACTTAAGATCTTATTGTAAAGTTATCTTATCGTCAGTTACAAATGTATGATAAATTTATGAAAAATCACCTGTTCCATCCCTGTGGTCCGAATTTGCGTCTTTCGGCAACCACAGCATGGAAGTAGCACAGGGCAAACAAAACAGCTTTGAACTCGGCCTCTTTACTGCACATCTCCAATGTTTCCTGACTGAAGTTGTCCAAAGACTGGAACATAATTAATTATGTTTATAATGCTTGGTTGGTGATCCTAGTTGTATTTTTATTTGTTAACACCAGCCTATATACCCATTTCCACGTTTCTCACTTAAATAATGACCAAACTCCCATACAGACTTCTACCCCTATTTCACCCCCTTGAGAGGTTTATTTTTTTTAAATTAAAAGTATTCTATGTCCTTCCCCGGCACTCAAACTATCTCCATACCAAATCTCATCAAAATCGGTAGCCGTGAAAGCCTAACCAACAGACAAACAGATAGACTTACTTTCATATTTATAATATTAGTAAGATTAATAGATATTTCACACGGTTTATTCCACGCAGAACTCGTACTTAATACATAAAAAGTATCCTATAGCTTAAAAGCCGTGGTAGCCTAGTTTGACCTGCCGACTCTTAAGCAGAGGGGTTCGAATCCGGGCTCGCAGCTTTAAGTTTTTCGAAATTTATGTGCGAAATATAATTTGTAAATTTACCACGAGCTTTTCGGTGAAGGAAAACATCGTGAGAAAACCTGCACACACTTGCAAAGCAATTTAACGGTGTGTGCGAAGTTCCCAATCCGCACAGGGCCCGCGTGGGAACTATAGCCCAAACTCTCTCATTGTGAGTGGAGGCCTGTGCCCAGCAGTGGGACGTATATAGGCTGGATTATTATTACTTATTATTTATACAGCTTGAATCCCATTAAATATTTTTATCCCAGAAAAAATAATAGTTGGAGAAGAGCGTTAAACGAGTACTACTCTGACGAAGTTTTGGGTAGTGTTATTGTCTTATTTGTGCAAATGACCTTGTGTAAGTTGGCCCACATGCCAATGGGGGGCTCGTTGGTGATTTTGATGGAGGACTCCAGGATGCCCTGCGGGATGATGTGGTACGCGGGGTCGGCGGCCGGCTCTGCGCTCAAGAACAACCTGGTGATAGATTGATCACATTATCAAGAAAAATCGAAAGTGCGTTTACGTGACACTGAAAAGCAACGGCACCATAAGATTTAAGGTAAATTATCACCCGAATCTCCGATATTTCGATCTCAAGTGCAAAATAAAGTGACAAATCAAGATTATCATAAGTAATAACCTAACCTATATACATTGCGACTTACCTATATTCCGGACGCGGATTTTCAAAAGTCTCTTCCATTTTTTTTTCTAGTGTAGCGAGCCACTTGGCCACCAAATGCACGTTCTGCAGAATGGCCCAGTGGCCGCTCACGGACGCGACGCTCATGGCTTCCTCGGCGACCACCTCCTGGCCTTGGCCAAGAGACACGATGTGGAAATTCTTTTTTTCAGTCGCAATGCCCATTTTGCGACCCAATTTTTCCAAATCCTGAAAAAATGGGTTGTATTTTTAGCATTAAAAAATACATTCCAAAATTATTTTCACTATTTTTCCTGCAACGTCCAAGGTCCGATATAGATATAGGAGAGACATCGTCGTCGTTCATAGGTCGCTTGATGTCGCTTGGTCCGTACCATTCCCGATAAACCAGAATTGTAATACTTATACCTACCAGATTCTCAACATACTAAGAAATTAAAGTTAAAAAAAAAAAATTACCCAATAATACGAATTTGGTGTTTTGTAAGCCGTAGGTATAGAGTGAAATCCGGTATTTTAAAATATCGGAAATGAGTGAAAGATACTTTCATAAAATATTAGTCAAATTATGTTAAGAAGATAATGAGTAAATCTTTGCCATGCCAGAACATCCATTTGTGTTAAAGGCCTCCAGAGAAGACCAGTGATCCTTGTCTTAAGCCATTTATGCTTTTGGATAATGTCCTCTTCATATTTTGCCTGCAATTTCGATGATGTCCAACTGGCCCGCAAAACTAAGTATCAATCACACTTTTAAAATTGCAATAACTAAAAATGGCTATTTATTGTTTTATTTTTAAGTTGAATATGTTACTGTTTATTTTAGTTATAGTTGGAAAGAAAGCTGATAAAATTTGCTATAAAACGTTTTTTATTTTAAATCTCTAACTTCTATAGTTTAGAAAAAAATTAAATTTTAAAAGTGTGATATTTAGTTTTGCGGACCAGTGTATAACCGACATTACTAAAACGATATTTTTTTCAATAATTATCTGTAAATGTTTTGAAGACCTAACGTTTATTTTATAATAGGATTAGTGTAGATTTTGGTGTCGCTATTAAACACAAACGGACACGGTACCTTCAGAGGGTCGACGCCGGGCGAAAGGATGAAGAACATGGCAGTCGTCGAGTTGCTCTCTTCAAAGGACTTTTCCAGTGGCGGGGTTCTTGCTTCAACGTACTTCGTCCCGAGGTTTTCTTCACAGAACGCACTGAATCAGTAATTATTATGATAAAAAGATTAACAAGAAAGCGAGTAATAAAGTAATCACGTTGTTAAAAAACACAATAGCTTAACCGGTTAAATTATAAGCATAAAAGCCTTCCGTGTTATTCCTCTCAGGGTTGGCGAGGCATTTATTGTCTTGAGATCTCTCAGAGTCTTGAGATACAGTCTTACCGGTTACCTAGTCCGGTTCGGACGGACAAACGAACAGCGTTGGCTTGGTAATAGCGTCCCGCACCACTCGGGAACGGGAACTTAAAAAGTAATAGTCTGACGATAGCGTAATCTGAATTGCTTACGGAACGTGAATTTTTAGCTTATTCGAGAGAAAGAGTTTATTTGAGACCTCGAAGCGTAAGACATCCGGTCGGGCCGCAAAGCTCGCATGATGCACAGGCGCTGGAGAGGTGTCTTGTTCTTCCACTCCCCGGGTAGTTTGTCTCTTTCAGGAGCTTCACCCTCTGTGTACTTTTGCCATCTGTGAGTATAACACAAAAATGACAATATTTAGCTACAAGAAAACGGTCTCAAAAGATGTTAATATCTTATCCACAGCACATAAGTTGTTCCAAAATGACAATTCTATACAAGCAAGACCCGCTTCTGCGCTATTTTAATTAAAATATTACGACTATAGATCTGACGGTTTGCTACAGTCCTATATTTTCGCTATATTTCGTATTCTTCAATAACTTCGGATACGGGAACACCCTAAGTATTAAAATCACGAAAATCATCATTCTGAATATTATTTATACGGAAATTAAAAATTACGAAATTACTTTGCTCCGAAATTTTTAGTTCCGAATTTCTTAGTGCGGTATTATGAAAATTTGGACGGATGTCGAAAAAGCAATCGTAAACCTAATTTAAGTCCGTGCGATACTATTCCATCCTAACATGAGTCAAAAAGTAGGTGTGACGACGAGCGTAACAGAGGGAACGTTAGGTTGGGTTACGATAACATCAGCACGCTAGCTGAGCGAGCGTTGCGCGCGCCGCGACAGCGGCCGGCGAATAGCGGAACATGAGCCCTTAGCCAAGATGCATTACGCTAACTAGCGTTTCTATTCGTTTCGTTTTTAAACCAATCGCGTCACTGGTAGATCACGTGATATGAAGAGTCACGTGATCTACCAGTGACGCGATTGGTTTAATAACTAAACGAATAGAAACGCTAGTTAATGCACCTTGGCTAAGGGCCCTGGGGGCCTAGCCAAGAAACCAAGACGCATTACGCTAACATAACGATTTTCAAAATGTAGGAAAATTTATAGGATTGTCTGAGTTATGATAGCTGGGGTAATATGTTATTATTTTATTATTATTTATATTTTATTTGATTCAGAATCGGAATTTTAACATTCGTGTGACTTTTTTTAGAAGTCTGTATTACTAAGAAAAGCCGGTTTTTATAAGTTTGCATGCAAAAAGTCGTGGGCAAAAGTTAGCTAACAACAAAACTCATACAGTACCTTTTCATCGCTCCTTCTATATCTTTGTCTATGTTTTCAAAAGCGTCCATTTTTGACAATGCTATGATACCACCAAAACCAGTATTGGATAGCCAAGTATACGGTGAGGGCTCAGGCGCTACCGCATATTTCAATAAGAAGTCCAATTCTCTCGCATCCAGTCTTCCCTCAGCTTTTAGGACCTTAGAGCAAAGAAATGGTAACGGTTTCTCTGCATTAAAAGCAAAGGTCAATTGAATGTCGCCTATGATTATAGCTACCTGCAATGCAATCAAGAACAAGAACACCAGCTTGTCCCTCTCGAAGAGGCCGCGGGAAGTGTACATGAACACGCAGAAAGTAATGCTGTCGAGCAGGTTGAGGATCCTGGTTTCGAGATCCTCTGCGTGCTCGGCTCTAGCCAACGCGTCCTTAAACACGACGCTGTAGGCCTTCAGGGAGAACTGGTACATGGGGTTGATCTTGTATATCTCGTTCATGATGAAGTACAGCAGTGAAGCGCGATTGGCTGCTCGCCTATAAATACAAGTACGAGTACACAACTTTATGAATGATTCGGTTCTGGCTGAGTCGACGGGCACCAAAACACCAAATGGCTGAATGCATTTTTGTAAAATATACGGCAAATTCCCTTACATCCAGCGCCATGTACGCAATTTTTAAAATATTTTTGTAACTACTACTAGGTAGTACATTGGATGTATTACGGGTCATTTGCCGTCCCTTGCGTTGAGCGTAGGATAATGATGGAATGGCATCCTTATTAGAGGCGTTTCACCTATATATTAATATATTAAAAAATCTATGTGTATGTGTATATATTCCCTATGGACTCCAAAACGGCTGGACCAATTTTTATGAAATTTTCAGGCAATCTTCAGATTAGCCCGGCGGGTGATCTAGTGGATTTTGGTAGCGATCGGATCAACCATTATTTTTGTATTTTAGTGCGATATTGGCAATAACGCGCCGGTACCAGCGCTACCAGCAGCTAGTTGCTCTATAATTGCAAACCTTTTTCGGTGTTCTCTTGCTGATTGATGTTGGTTGCGTTGTGACCTGTGTTTTGTGATCAATAACTAAGTACGGACTTTTTTCTCTCCCACGATATTATAATATGATATGTAATAGATAAATTAGTTTATTCTTCTATTATAACAATTTTCTTGTTAGTACTTATTACTCGTAGTAAGTATTACTTCAAAAGAGCAGTCGAAAAACACAATTGCTATGTAATACGTAAATGAAAATAAATAAGTAAATATGATAAATACAACTTTCAGAGGTGTTGCTTAAATAATTATAATAGTTTTTTTTTTTAAATAAACTTTATTGTTCACTATTTAAATATTGTGAACAAATTAAATCTTTACGATGAATAAAAAAAAACCGATTCCACACTTAGGTACGTAGTTCCATTTTCTTTTTTTTTTGTTTGCGTGTGAACCAATATTGTCCCGGTATTCATACCTACTTGTTTATGTACAAATTAAAATTATATTCATTTTTAGTTCCAATATTGACATAATGCACCCACATACGTAAGCAAAGCGATGATTGCGGACAGTTAGGTATTTTATTTTATAACTAGCTTCCCGCCCGTGACTTCGCCTGCAGAGAGTCAGTACTTTCATAAGTTAAAATATAGCCCATGTCCACCCTGAAAGTTTATTCTAAACGTTGGTGAAAGAATTTTTGAAATTGGATGAGTAGTTCCCTACATCCAAACAAACGAAAAAACCAATTTACAAACCGTACCTCTTTATAATATAGGGTAAGGCACGGATGCTGCTACAAATAACCTCTTTGGCTCTAAATTGTAGCAACATTCGTGTCTCCATCTATATTAGTGTAGATCACTACGATAGGCCTAAATCTAAATGCTTGCCTGTATTTTTCTCGAGCATCGTCAATCTTAACTGCTGTAATTTTCCCCTCCTCGACTTTTATTTCGATATCCGCAGCAGTTTTCTTGGTGATTTCCAAGTTTATTACCAACGCTGAGTCGCTAAGAATGTCAGCGCCGGCATTGGCTAACCGCTTCAGCAGGTCGTCTTCAAGAGTCTTTAGAGTGATCTTGAAATCGTTCATTTGTTTCGTCAGACCAGCTCGCAACGCTTCTAAGTCGGGTCTTTCAGCTTTTACTACTTCACCTAACAGTTGCTCTTCAAGACTAAAAAGTGTTTATATATTATATCGCACAAATCAGACCCGTTACAAACGTAATTATATTTCAACAAGTAGGTTGCGTGCAGGTACTTACCCGTCTCTAGTGACGGTGAAATTTATAAGCGTGCATTGAGCCTGCATCTCAGGCTGGTAATGCGGGTTGGCAAGTTTAGTTTGTATCAGCAGGCGGAATGCAGGAGAGTAATCTATTTCCCTGTCACCAATCTAAAAAAAATGATTAAATGTAATTATTTTTTTATAGATTCAATATTTTCCGGTTGTTCTATTAATGTTACCTTTAACACTTTGCCTTTCCGTATGAGTACTCGGCCAAGTAACGGCTCCAGCACGGCATCAACGGTCTCTCCTATATTTTCCAACATCACAATTTCGCCGTTAGCGACAGCTCGTTCGATACGGTCTAAGTAGCTTCGTTGTGTGAGACGAACAACTACTAAATTATCTCCGTATTTTGATTTAATCCATTTTATGCCTTGCCTTAAAAAAGAGGAAATCCTTTATATGAATATACCTACTTACTTAACACAGTCGATCCATGGCGAGATAGAGAAATATGCGACCAACTCATTCTCAGAGGAAAAAGTTTTCGTTTGTGTTTTATATCGTTTGGTAGTATGAATCTATGCAAGTTTATTTTTTACGTAAGTAGATATAGATAGATGTAGTGGTACAGGAACGAAACTAAACTAATACTTAGGTGGTTTTACAAGACGACTAACCTAGTAGGGCAGGGCTTCGCGGTTTAAAAACAATTATATCGTGATAATTGTTACCATTGTGCTCCAACTTTCTTGAGCAGATGCTAATTTTATATTAAGTACTATATAATATTCTCACAGCTGGGGGTCGATCATGAGCGGCCAGCGCGCGGAGTTGGTGAGGATGGTGGCGTTTTCGGCACTCATGGTGTCCGTGGGCAGCCCCTCGTTGTTCCAGCAGGCGATTTGCGCGTCGTCCGTCAACATCGACAACGGTTCGAGTCCCTCCGTCGTTTCAATTTTTGGCTGTAAAACACAGTTTTAACAACATAGGCTTCTAGTCCTTGTTCCAATTCGTGTAAACTTACTATTCGAATGTGAAGTTATACAACTAATAGTAAGTTTGCGCTCAAATGGCGTTGGAAGACCGTTTACTGTGCGTTTACTGAGACTGTTTATATTTTTGACCACTTTAAATTGGGTGTGCTCTCAACATTATACAAATAAATAATCTGGGGCAATCTCACACAAATGAACCTAGTCTCAAACTAAACTCTTGTAGAATGTATCAATCAATCCATGACTCTGGAACGAATACTCGCGCTCATCACACAAATATTTGACAGCTGTCTTCGTAGGCAGGGTCACTAGATACCAACTAAGCTACCCATGTCGTCTAGTCTAAGCTTTGCTGATTTGGTATTATCAAACCACGGGGTCATGTATGTTAATTGTGGATATTTCTGGGATATTAAATGGGATCGCTTATAAAATATAGGCCTAACTAGGTTCAACATAGTGCTTTCGGTTCATAGGGTTGTATATATAATGAGTAATAAGTTTTTGACAAAAATATCATTTTTGGGACAAACTTTTCTTGCTGGCTGTACTTTTTTGCAGTCATCAATAAACTGGTTATCAAAACAAATGCATCGAGCCCAACACGGCGGGCCTATCTTGTTTTGTTGCGGAGCTCCTATAGTCACCTTCCGACTCCATCATCATACCAGCTCTATGTAACCATATTATTCTATTGTCATCGAAATTACGGAATGGAAAATTCCAAGTCAATCCGACAACTGGAAGTAGGTTAAAAACGATTTCTAAGATTTTATTACATTGTTAGTTTCTTAGTTTGTTTGTGAAGCTAATATAATTGTGTGCTTGTAATAAAAGCTTGTAGAAATGGAACGAGTTAGGGCCTGTTTCACAGTCGACAAGTAAATTCATTTGTCAGTTAAAGATGGCCCTCTCTTTGTCTATTTTCAAGTGTAGGAAAGAGAGCTAAATTTATTTGACAGATATGCTTTACTTGACGATTGTGAACCAGGCGGTTCATAGGCGGTTGTACATATCAAGCCGAGACTGGGTAGTGACAATACCGTTGCGTTGCTCTACGAGTATGATAGAGTAGTTAACATACTCACATTAGTATGAGCCATTGCGGGCACCCAGTCTTGATTCATGAGGAGCTGTCGGTAGCGGCGCATAAAACAACCGACGTAGGATATGAACGCGCTGACCAACAGCACGTCACCGGGTAACATTATTCCGGACTCTTTCAGTCTGACTACAGTTTCAGACCACCTGAGACGAACAAATACATAAAATAAATGGACATCCCGATATGGGATGAGCATGAGTTGGTAACGTTCCTCGCGAGTTCGCAACTCAAGGTTCTGCCGGGGATTTGGTTCCCACGTATTATCCGGCCGCAATCAGAATAGGAATGGAAAGTATCGTTATAATAATTCCGTCCGTCTGTCCATCTGTCCGTCTGCAGCTTAGCTCAGAGACTCTCAGTACTAGTACTTTTTTTCTCGTCTACACCATGGTATGGGGTTTCGTTGGATATATACATGGTATGTATCCAACGACATATACATGGTATGGGGTGTCGTTGGATACATACTTTCAAAAATATTGCGGGTTATCGAAAACAATTTTTTGATTAAGGAATCCGTTTGTGATATATTAAGCTTTAAAGTGCTAACTTTTGTTAGAGTCAATTTATAACGTAAACAAAGAATAGAATATTTTCATTACAATGAAGTAAAATTCATGTGTTAAGTAACTCCGGTTTTCTTTGGAACTGGTACCAAAAAACCGCGTTTCGGGACACGTTCGGGGCGCTGGGGGGTGAAGCTCACCCTGGATTGAGAGTTAATAAATTTTAACTTCGCCCTAGTACGAACGTACTCGTATACCCCAATTGAGAAAAAAATACCCGTTTAAATTTACCAAATTTTTATGTATAGTTCTTATAAATTTGCCAAATTTTTATGTATAATTATATAATTCTTATATAATTATAATAGTGGCAGAATATATTATTTGACGTGTACATATCGACGGTGGAAATTTCAAATGTCGTAAGGGACAGGTAAGCCTTTGTTTCTTACGACATTTGAAATTTCCACCGTCGATATGTTACTTATTCTTGTACCCGAGAATACGAGAAGTAGTGGCGCTAGTTTGTGGTGACCTTTACTTGGGGCACTGGACGAACAACATGTTAAAGTAATGAGTCATTACTAATGACGTACCTAATTTTTTCTGAAGCTAAACCGTTCACCAGTCTATTAGCCAAGTCGATGGTGTAATTGGTGGCATCAGCTTCGGCCTGGCATTTCATTTTCTCGTTTACAGCTTCTTGGAAAGCTTTCATGAGCACCCCCAATTTTTCTTCCAATTCCTGTAGCATAAACGTTTAAAAATGTAACTAGTTGCGCTTGATCGTGGTGGTTTCGGGGTTGTCTAATGATTCGTATATAATTTTTTTGTATATTTGCCATTATTGTATAAGTAATAGTGTTTCAGAAAACTCTCAATTTCAAGTTATTTATAAAATGGGTAATATTGACTCCCATAAAGTTAAAGTTTCGATTTGTTTAGTACATAACGTTTTTAATCCTAATTTATCATAATATTATCAAAAGAAAATCATAATATTGAATAGCATAAATTTTAATGTCAATTATTGCGTGTCATATTTGTCGAAAGTAATAAAAGAAATAGTCATAACATTTTGTCATAATGTATTAAAGTTAATAATGTCATAAATAATATAATACTACTTGTAATAAAGATTATTAGGTCCTATCTTGTTAGTCATAAAGTAGATATGTTTAATATGACAGAATTGATGGAGCTCCGCTTCGCGGAGCCCCTGTGTTTGGGTAGTGAAGGCCTTCCGCCTTGACGCAATACTAACCTAACCTAACCTACTATTTACCTAAATTTACGGGCCGCAGCCCCCCGCCAATACAAAAAGATTGACCATGCGCCACCCACCAACTTTTCTTGCCAGCTACTAAACACCCTTAAATTACTGAGCTTTTAAATAATTAAATAATGCCAAAATCATTTTTAGGCAATAAAATAGTATGAATAATATGTCCTAAAATATGCCTTTTAATGTTATAAGTTTGGGTATAAGACTTTTTAAAAATTATAACCTTTAACATTATGGATCATCATCAACTTTCAAATTATTAAGCGTATACTCTAAATTTTTTAACATAAATGAACATAAATAATATGGCATTCGATTACTGACTTTCAACAATCGAAACAAAAAAAAAGACGAGGGATCCCTTAAAAAATACAAGGAATTGGGCTGTTATGGTCACAGTTAAACCTAACGCTCCTCCTCGTTATGATCGTTGTCGTATACAATCTGCTCACAAATGACAGGTGTTTAGAACTATAATTTACATGGATTTGATCGGTGAGGAAGTCGAGCTTGTCCCTGGCAGCCTGCAGCTCGGCGTTGGCGGCGTTGAGCGCCCTCCTCTTGGGCTCGACCACCACGTACACGTCGTAGAACTTGCAGATGTTGATCACCCACGAGCACAGCCCGGCCGCGGCCGCAGACTTCCCTGCGATGATGGCCGGGTCGAATTCTGGATTTTTAATGTACGGCTGCACTGCCTGCATAAAAAACAAACAAATACAGCCACTTGACAGTTGAAGTACCATATATACCAAGTCAATGCGTTTGGTAATTATATTACAACAGTGTTTTATTAACAGTACCCATAGGTTCAAACTTAAAAGTTATTACACTCCTGCGCTCATTTACGCCGATAGCACACCTCCGCCGCGGAACTGTAGTAGCGAAACTCTGGCAACGAAATGAAGTTCAATTTCGTATTAAACATCACGATTCCGCCACAGTTTCGCGGCGGAGTTCTGCTACCGGCATTAAGAGCTGCGGGCCAATGGTCATTTTAACGATATAGATAAACGTGGATAAAATATTTGGCACTTTCTGACCGTATGTAAGAGAGCGAGAGCGACGAATGCTATATCAACCGCGGTAAGGGTGCACAAATACAATGCATAAGTGCAATGGCTGGACTGTCAAATTAGTCGCTGTTTTACCCGACCCTTGTGGAAATTATAAAGTTCGCCAATCGGATTTTAGTTTGCAACATTTTTCATACCTTTATTACGTCGGGGTGGATGTTCTCCTTGTCGTAATAGACCAGATCGTTCAAGAATTGATCCACTTTTGCCATCATGACCTGGAAAAATATTATATTGTATTTTCATCCACGTATACGGCCCACTTCTACATTTTACGCACAGCAGTACAAATGTGTGGTTTGCCACCCTAAGGTAAAACAATAAGGTCGATAAGATGACTTATACTTAATTTATAGAAAGTTGTGTCAAAATTGAAAGACCGCTACACTTATTTAATCGATTGTTCATTTACACAATCTTACTCGTTTAATTTACGATTAAGGTCTTCGTACATTAAGAGCAACGAAATTACATTCTTTTGGGTTGTATACAAAAAAATATATTTTACAACAATTATTTTTATTAATATTGTAAGAGTAGATATAACTGAACATTCGTCAATTATATGTGTACATACATAATATGTAAATACATACCTTGCAAGCCTTCCAGGACCTGTCTTTAGCAATCTTTCCCTTCTTAGCGAACAGGACGAGTACGGCTGCGGTGACCATGACCACAGCGTCAGGCGGAGATCCGAAGGCCTTTAACTCCGTCAAGTTGTTCTTATTTAGAGTATTCAAGGCTTCTTGGGCCGCGATCAGAGCCGGCTCGGCCTTGGCCAAGTCGTCGGCGCAAATCTTTGCCTTTATTGTGACGTCTTCTTCAATAACCTTTACTTTCTTTTCCTCTTCGGCAGCTGTATTGAGAATACGAACAATAAACAGGTACAGAAAGAGTTATATACTACATATTTGAAGACCACTAACAAATACTGGAACATTTAGAAACGAAACTAACATAGGTATGTATACATACATGTATACCTACTAAGTTTACATAAATACATACATATACATACGTAGGTACTATAACTGCCACGAAATGGTGAGTAACTTTTTAGCTGAAAAATAAAAGTAAGTAAGTATACCTACCTATACGAGTAAAGAAAGCCTTTGTTTACTTTTGTGCTCCAAATAGTAGTGAAACTAATGTACCTATGTTATTGTAGGTACATAACTAGTTCTTATTAACATACTCGAGCCTGTGTTAAAACACATGGCGGCGATTCTTTATTGCATTTTGTATGACTACTATATGGTAGAACCCTCTAGCCGGCGTAGGTAATTAATGAGAAAGCACTGTCTATAACGGCACCAGATCCTATAGCCAAGCGGCATTCGTTTCTACCAACGTTAACGCCATCGTCACTTGGCTAACCCCCATGATTTAGAAAATTAAAAATTACCAAACGCCTTTTCTTTAGACACTTTTTCGCTCTCTGCACCGACTACATCAATGAGTTCCTCGGCGGCCTTGTTTTTCACTTTGAGTATTATTTCTTGTTCCGCTAAGGTCACCTAGTTAATATAAAATGTTATTAAATGTGTGTGCCTAAATATTATCTTTGACGCTGTCAAATTAAAACGTTACGCACGCACATTGCACCTCTTCCGATGGCCTCTCCCAAGCAGCATAGAAGCTATATAAGAGCTTATACAGCCATTATAACTCTAGTTTCAGCATTTTAAGGGCTGTATAATAAGCTATATTATAAGCTCTTAACAGCTTGTAGAGCAGTATTCGGACCAAATCGGCCGATATGGTCCGAAGACTGCTCTATAGACGGCCGAGGATCTGGTTCGGAGCGAACCAAATCCGTTGACCGGGCTGGACCAAGTTCGAGCGTCGTCTGTTACGGGTATTACTCCGCCGGTTAGACTATGCTCCTATTGCATTTTATTCATTTAGCAAAAAATTTGTACCGCAGGGCTGGCCAAAATTTACATCTCAGCTCACTCATGAAAGCGGTAGTGGTTCACAATTGTCTTACATAAAATTATTGGTCATAATTTCGTATCACATAGTACTAAAGTTTGGCCGAAATATCAAATTGCATAATTTTTCGCATTATTTTGTTTGTGATCATTGACGTACCAACCAATAGACAGACACCGGGTTAAATATAAAATTCTCTTAGAGAAGTATCCTAGGGCAACCTATACAAACCTATGCTCAAAAGAGTTTCACTGATTTTCATTTGTCCAATTGTGACATCAAATTTTTCTGTCCATCCATCCAATCAGCTTGTATCCACCCACCGTTGGGTATAGGCCTCTTCCTTATCACGCCACGCCTCTGGTCGGCCCTGCGCTAGCGGACTAATCTTTTTTTTATTAACAATTTACGTAATAAATTTACCTTTAGCACAGCTACATCGCCAGCACACGACGCCAACTTCTCCAATCCGTTTTCCAACCTAGTTATCATCATTTTCAAGTTGGAAGTCTTCTCATTGAGCAGTTTGCCGTAGAGTGCGATTTGTTCGAGGAAAGTCTTCGGCGTCGTGTAGTTGTATCTTCTTTCATTTTGGAAGTATACGGATGACATTTGATTCACGCTTTGATGCACGTGGGACATGAAGTTTGATACAGAGCCGACTAAATGCGGCTGCCGATAAAAAAATATTAATAAAAATGGTTAAATATTTGGCGGGATCATACGCAAACCTCAAAAACCGTTTGTATTGTATACCGGTAGAGATTCTACTTCGGCGATGAACCGCGTGGAGACGGATCGCAGAGCCTCGGCGGGCCACTCGTGGAACCAGTTGATGGATGTGCAGTTCACGAGCGAAGGGAATTTGCGCGCGCGCACGCGCAGCGTCGCGCCCACCGGAGAGAAGCACAGAACCACCTGATCGTTTGATTCTTTATCACCACCATCATCATCACTCAAAACAACTCTTATGCAAAAGCAAAATAACAACTCCAAATTGAGGAATAGCAGTTAAGTAAAGTTCGTTAGAAGATTTTTGAATTTTGAAACACTGCTTTGTAATATTCATTTAAACATAAAAATGTATTGCCCTTAATTAAATCAGTATATTTACTATCAATTAGCAATTTCACAACCGTTTGGACGGACTGAAAATCTTGATCCTACTGCTGACAATGTTTATTCCGGAACTACAAACCTAATTTATTTTCAAGTATTCGTTTAAAATCAACAGCTTACTTTAAGCATGGTCCGAACTCTGTTGATAAAGAATCGCCAACAGTTTTCTCGCGTGTCAGGCACGCCACTCGCTTTAGTCTGGAATAAAACGATTTAGATATTGTTAATTTCCATTCGTGCATTTCTTGATTGTTAAACTACCTTTTTTGGGAAGTATTGTAAGTAAGGTACTGAAATCTTTCAGAGCGATTCGACCGTTCTGATTTTAAACATAATAATAGACGTCGTCGTCGTCGTAGTCGTCGTCGTCGTCGTAAACTCGTCGAATTCCGCGACTCGCTCAACTCCGTTCAATAATCCGCCATAGAATCCTGCAGGTGGAATCTGGGACCTAAAATACACCCTTTATTTATTTGCCGTAGCCTATGCATGCTGAGCTGGGTCCGTTTTGCAACAATCAGCCGCTATGCCTTTTATAAATCTGTTTCCTTTTTGTGTTATTTTTAATTATTATTTTAGTGTGTTGTTGTTGTGAATAAATGTTTTTCTTCTTCTTCTTCTTCTGTTTAAAAGTCCAAGGTCGTATTTAAGTTCCTAGATTCTATTAGCAGGGTTCTATGGTGGATTAATAGACCTGCTACCACGTAATTGAGCGAATCACGGAATTCGACGAGTTTACCCTAACGAGAGCATCACAGTACAGTCAGAATACTGGGTTGTTGAGCTACTATAGAACTCTCTCACAGAAAGTCGACGGTAAATATTGACGTAATTTCTTTTGCGTGACTTGACGTTGTCATTATGACAGGATTCTATGGTGGCTCAACAATCCCGTGGCATGACTGTACATCCGGTATAGAGTCGGCGCAGTCTTTAACTGGAAGAGATTCTTTAAAGGGATAAGTTACCTTGTGTGTTCTGTCTATTTTCGTATATGTAATTTAAATTATAGGAGTACCAATAGTAGTCGTATTGGTTATAATTCAACCAAGAAGTACTAGACTAGCACCTCACCTCGCCTCGTACACCGTTAATAATATTTTCGGTCTCATCCTCCGCCAATAATTCGGGTATTTCTCCTGACGCAAGCAAATCGTTGATGAGCACCAGGAAACGCTCTTCCGCCACTTGAGCATCGGTCATCAGGAACATGATACCGATATTCTTCAGACCAGCCTTTATATATAAACCGGCTGAAAATATTGCGCTATGAGCAGAACTGTAATAGTTATTTGTTATGCAAGGCTGCAAAGTCGTTATTTGGCGCGAGAGCCGGTACCTATTGATACCCGAGTCAGCGAAGCAAGGAAAACACTTGGTGTTCGAAAAACAATTACACGAGCGCCACACCAGCTGTGGCCGTGCTCGCACAGCCCTCTACGGGCACAGTGCCACCATTACTTTCCACGCTAGCGGTTAAAGTGCACTTTTGCACGCAGATTTTGTGCGTAAAAGAAGGCTTTTTCGAGCTGGTGAGGTGAAAATACTTTTTTACGATTGTCACTATTATAACTGAAACGTTACCCAAGTCAACCTTCAAGTCGATCAGACAATAGCCCTTTCGCAATTGAATTTGGAACGGCTCAAGCGAAGAAATAAACGCCGACAATCTTGACAAAGACTGCTTCCCAGAGCCTCCAACACCAACCAGTAGCGCATTTCCTCTAGGAGCTTCGAGAATACGATTGATCCTTTACAAAAGAATATTGCAATGATAAACAAATTATAATACTTTTAGTTTTATTTGTAATTCAAACCATAAAATTACCCTGTGAATTTATTACCTGCAGATGTGGTACATGGCGTCCTCAAACAACACCAGGTTCATGGTGGCCACCAGGTCGTTGTAACCGGAGAGCGACTCATCAAGCAGTTTCTTGATCTGATCCCAATCTCTTATTGGGAAATATTTGGGATCACCGATTCCTTCCGCAAAGTGGCAATATATCAAAGGCTTTTCAAACACAATGTTTTCATCATAATCCTATTAAAAATGAATTGTAAAGTAAAGGTCGCAATACTCGCAATATTAATTGTATAGTGCATTGGGGTAATTCCGTCTGAGGGGCAATTCCGTAAACAGGTGTTTGTGCCCATTCTAGAACGGCACATCGTTATTAACTCTGTCGATAAAGCAGGGTACTTTTTAATTATGTTTTATAAGAGATCCCAAGTGGCTCAAAAGCTGTATAAGAGCTTATACAGCCATTATCACTTTAGTTTCAGCATTTAAAGGGCTGTATAAGCTCTTATACAGCTTGTGTGCTACTTGGGATGGCGGCGTGACGCCATTACGAAAGGGCACAAACGCCTGTTCACGGAATTGCCCCTGCAGACGGAATTACCCCGATTCACCTACAACACTATAATAAGTGCATAAAGGGTTCATCATAACCCTGTCAAAAATGAATTGTGAAGTAAAATGTCACAATATTAAATAAATACCTAACATAATTTGTAAATCTCGCCATAGCAATAAAAAATCAAAAAACCCGACTGCTTTTTACTGATTCGGACATAATTAATTTAGTAGGTATATGTATTATACAAAACTTTTGCTTCGCGGTATTTCACTACCCTCCGCCACCCAACATGAGCGTACTTCGTAAGAGGCTAAATTCCTTAAATTTAACAAAATAATACAGAAGATGCTTTAAGAAAACGTTACAATAAGCAGTATGATGACAAAAGTTGTTATCGCTATATTTTTTTGTATTAATAAATCTACTGTCTATGGTTGCAGAGTCGATAATATAATGAACTTTCAGAGAGGTTGTATTATCATTAATTAAATTAGGCTGTGCTAACGGTAGATTCCCATTCTGATTGCAACCGGATAATAATTTCTTTCCTGCCAATACCTCGCAAGATTTCTTGATAACTTCCGTAATGAGCTTGCTAAACGTCTCGTTGTCACCGCCGTCAACCAGCTTGTCAGAGTACACGCGGGTCGCCTCGTGCATCCACAGCCTGATCAACTCGGATGGCAGTTTTATTGCATCTCCTGTTGCAAACAGCATACCCTACGGACAGATTAACAACAACTAATTAGGGCTTGCGTGCACTTAATTTTAGTAAACTTGATTCACCTATGTAGGTATACAGTGTGAAATTAAATTGAGTGTCCAAATTTTAAAAAGGGTTAAATCAGTAAGTTATACTTACCAACTTTCACTATGGGACCAACCCAGAAATCGCAAAAAAAAAATCGACCCTCTCATACTAAACATCGTCAGCTGACTAGCCAAAATGTATGGGAGGGTTGATTTTTTTTCGCGATATCGGGGTTGGTCCGACCCCACTTTCATTTTTCAACCACCCATTCCAGACCCCTTTTCAATTATTTATAAAATTAATTTTATATATTATTTTACTAAAAACAGATGTGGACAAGCAAGTTAAACAACTTGCCTTTCAAGTTGATAGCTTGTGTAGTTGCTAAGAAAAACTGCTGTGACATACAGACAGACAGACAGCCAGACGGACGGACAGACACCTAATTGTATTATCGAAACGGTTGATATCAAGTTAATACCTACCTGGAATATATTAGACAGATCTCTCAAGTTGAACACGTAGTGGAACTTAATGGCCGTTGGCAAAAAGAAGCTGGACAGTTTGTTATGCAGCGCCAGAGCGGCATTGACAAGGGTTTCGGAATATTTCTGGACCACTACACCGTACTTGTTCAAAGGATTTGCCAGGTGCTGTGATAAGATCTGCTTGTAGATGTGGAAACACGCTTCTAGGGCTGGAAAACTAAATTTAATTTACGATTAATTAGTAAACATGAACATTAAAGACAGATAGTATAGGTTTTGACGATTTACCTCACAGCAAAGGTGCAAAAATGCCTCTGTAAGCGCGGGTCTATTGTGAAGGAGCCCGCTGTAGGGTTCATGCACGACACGAACATGCAGTTTGAGATCTCCTTCAAAGAAAGCTTCTGTCTGTCGTACCTGAATAGTAAAGAACAGTCAAGTGAGATCGATTTTCAGTTTCTCCTCTATTTTTGGAGACGGTATTTACCAATGTTTATAGTCCATGAACTCTCTGATGAGGGTATGCGGCTGCACGGTAAAGTACTTGTCCACTTCGGGCATGTTCAAATCGTCCACGAAGTAGATCATAAACTTGCTGCCCGGGGGACCGAAAATGCGACCTGACTTCTTCTCTAAAGGCTTTTCAAGCACTTTTTGTAACATTTCTAGAAATAGGAATTCAATATAAGTATTATACCTAATTAACTAGCGACCCATCCTCGCTTCCCTTCCAACCCTTCTTCTTTCCCTTAAAACAACCAATATCCAACTGGAATAATGTTCTTTTCAAATTGTGATAGATTTTTTTAATAGCTGGAGCAGTGGCACCGGAGATTACTTTCCAAGTTGTCAATTGACGACGATTTTCGAAGACCCAACCCAAAAACCCAAAGACAGGAGGCAAAAAAAACGTTTCATGTTTTTGTTAATTAGCTACAATGAATTTGATTGTAATTGGTTGGTGATGTAAGTAGATTAAATATGCTATAAGCCTAGAAATAGAGATTATCGTGTTACCTCTAGATAGGAGTTATTGCCGTAAATTGCCTTGATCCATTCATTATGCAGACAAAAGGTATTATTAGCAAATAAACCAATACACTTAGCAGTTATTTCTTTTGGCAGTTAGGTGGTATTCGCAGCAAGATTGATGCAAAATTAGCAGCTATTTTAATAATGGCTACGTCAACGGGAAGTAGCCTAAGTATAGGTTTTGATTCCCTTGCGAATGTCAAAATATGCGGCGTAAACGGCCGTAACTTTTGATTGAGTTAACTTAGATGTTTTTTTTTTTACAGCTTCAAGGGATTACAGACTTGAGTATTTGGTATTAATTTCAACTTGATATACGCATAATGATAACGCATTCCTAAGAAAAAGAGTCTTGACAGACAGACAGACCACGAAGTGATCCTATAAGGGTTCGTCTTTCCTTTTGAGGTACGGAGCCCTAAAAATGACAAAAAACATGAAAATAACTTTTAATCAAAACCTAAATTCAACCTAATTACTTACCCACTTCCCGAATTTAATATAAATAATGTGGCGCTGAAAAGTACGTCTATTTTATTTAATATAAGCAAGTAACTGGAGAGCTCCGGTGTAGGTAATTCTGATCGCTTCAAATCTTTCGATATTAGGTACGTAAGCCAAAAAATCGATTTTTTGACGACTTGATTGGAAAACATTGAATTTTCTCAACTATATTAAAACTTATTTAGAATTTAATATACATATAAACCTTACTTATGAATCACTTCGTCCATTAGTGAAAACCGCATCAAAATCCGTTGCGTGGTTTAGGAGGAGTTACCGGATAAACTGACAGACAGACGGGTCAGACACGGAAAGCGACTTTGTTTTATACTATGTAGAGATAGAGATAATTATTGAAGGGATGTAAACCTTTTTTTTTCAATTTCATTATACATATGCATAGATTACCGGATGTTGTGTAAAAATTTAGTGGGGCGTTCGTAATTGCGTAGGAGTCGGGCAGAGCGTTAAGCTTAGCCGCCACGCTCACTGTCTTGCCGCTCCCGGCGCTGCCCACCAGCATGACCGGTTTTTCCTTGACGATTAACAAATCCATGAAAAATCTAATTCGCGTGGTTTCCGAGGTTGATACTAAGCACGACTGGAAACAAAATAAAAAGTCAAATATTGTATATCTGAAATTCAATCACAGACATCATTGAATCAAGATATATCAAGACCTGCAATGGAAGATCTGGGTCCAATTCGAAAGACTCCACTTTTTCGGACCACGGCAAAAATTTCTTTGTTTCAGGGTCAATGAAAAAGCTGAACACGGTGCCCGTGACCGGAAACTTGACCGCTTTGAATTCATTGCAGAACCATTTACTAAACTCGGTGCGCCAGTCCACCAGCTGGTCTTGGAAGAGAGCGGATCCGAAACCCCAGAGCACCGAAAACACGAAATAAATTTCGAACCTTAAATATAAAATAATTTTAAGGACGAACTTATAGAGTAATAGTTTTTAATAATTATTTTACACTTCAGAGCGTGATATTTTATTTACCAATCCTTTGGGCAATCTGTAGGCAGGAGAGTTTTATTTAAGAAGCACTCGAGCAAATAGCACGTCAGTTGAATCTGTTGTAGTTCCGTAAGAGGAGTGATGCGCTTAAATCTCTTAGAAGTTTCCAAAAGAGGAGGGATGTACCGATCGAACAATACAGTGAGCATTGCTTTCTCACTTTCGTCGTCTCGTGTTGTTTCAATCCACGAGGCCACGAATCTGTAACATCACCACGGGATATTTAGTTTCCATGACAGGGATTGGACTTATATCAATGAACTTTGAAGACAAAGAGTTCCACTCACGGATTCCACCCGAGATCCTGAGGGTTGATGTATAGAATGCCGGCTCTCGACACAGTGGCAGGAGTAGCAGTCCGCAAATTCGCAATCTCAAATAACAATCGCATCGGTTTTGTTAAGGCTATGCGCTCATTACTCGCTAGCGTTAATACCTACAACAATAACTTACCCTTGCAAAACAATGTACTTTCAAGAAAATAACTTAAGTACCTATCAGTATGTCAATGAGAGCTCAACCTTATTATCATCCATCAGTGTGTTCAAGCTCTCGATCCACATCGGATCGATGTCTCCGTCCAGCACTATCCATTTAGGTCCATCGCCGGGCATATTGGCCATATCCCTCATAATAGTAGAGAAGAGACCATCTCTCCACTCTCTCGTAGCGGGGTTGATTATACCAAATAGCTCATCGTTAGTAACTGCTTTCGGGTCCAAGTCGTTGTAGTATGGTTTGAGCTTCATCATATGGTAAGTCCGATTCAGGCACTGCCAGACCATCGACTTGCCGGTGCCAGCAAACCCGTCGATGAACACCGAGTGCCGCACGGCGAACAGCTCCACGAGCTGCACCATCTGTAAGGTCCAATGATTGTAGGTTACTACTATTATGTCACAAGAGGCTGATGGTGCCATGCACTCTTGACTGTCGTGGCCCGTAAAATAGGGGATTGCCTGACGAGGTGGTTAGCAGACCGAGCAGATACATTTGGCATCGAGCAGGTTTTATAGCACAAGTGCAGGAAATAATCGTAAAACTGCAAATTGTTATATTCTTGACATGGAAAATAAAATCGGAAAGTACTTCCACCCTGCCAACCCAATATTTCCATAGTAATATAGGGTGGAAGATGGGAATCACCCGCTAGTATTACTATATATATATAATATACTATATAATAGACTATATTATATGTAATTGTTTAACGGCAGCTTTTTGAACACACAAAAAATAATTCGATTTTCTGACGGTTGCTCCGCTAATATGACGTAACTCGTAAAAATGCGTAATTGATTTCCGACACTATGACAATAAAAGATAAAAGATAAATAAATAAATAAATTTCAGGGGACAATCTCACACAAATCGACCTAGTCCCAAACTAAGCTCTAGGCTTGTACTATGGGTACTAGACAACGATAAACATACTTATATAGAGAAATACATACTTAAATACTCAAGATAAAGAAGATATTAATTCAGTAAGTAGGCCGCACGGGCACTATTTAAAATTTTAAAATATGCTAACGGACCGGAGTTCGTAATATCTTTTTAAATAAAACACAACGACCAATCGTTTTCAAGATTTCGTAGATGTTAACCTTATGTTAGTGTGAGTTTGGCGACAACGGCATAAGAATAAACAATAACTACGTAGAAGCGAATCTCCTTTGACTAGAGGGCTTATTGCCTAACGCACTAAGCGATCGCGATCGCGATTGCCATCGCGATCGCGATCGCTTTAATTTTTGACACTTGAAGGTAAGACTGCCTACAAAATGAAAACAATTGTTCCACTTTCAAGTCGATCGCGATCGCGAGTAGGTACGTTAGGCAATAAGCTTCCAGGCCCCAAATGCCGCGCTTTAAATACACTTCCCCCTTCACCTCCGCTACGCCCCTCTGTCTTCTGCGCCCAAAGTTAGGGCTGTCACTTGCGAAATATTTTAATCGGTTTATGGATGTGTTATACAAGTTAATCCAAAAAATGTTATTTATGTTTTTCTTCAACGTGGAAACGTTTACGTTAAACTATGTAGGTAGGCATACTTTTTGATGATATTATCTCCAGAAAACTACATGGCTTTATAGCTATTGATCAATTGACTTGCATCATTTGTTGAATTACTTACTGAACAATCGTGTAAGTTTGAATCAGTATGAATGTAGGTCAATTATTTAATTAAGATTTGTTGAATTCATGCACGTATTTTTCATATTATTTATGATTTGTTGATTTACTGACTGAAAATACTTATAGTATTTTTACTTCACTTTCAATGTCTTAACTTAATTAAAAAAATGTCAGTTATAAATTTTATTCTATTTGAATACCTACACCCCTGGCGTTTACCTAAGCACCTGAGAATGGAACAAATAGAACATAAAAGATATTGTTCCTTTAAGTGGATTGGACATAACTTAAACCGAACGACTATACTAATCTTTCTCTCGTTATCCCGGTCAATAAAACTCACGGCTACGCTAAGTCTTTCACCTACGCTCTGTTAAATTATAGCATGGGCTACCGTTGAATCTGAGACAGTCTCGATCCGTTGCTTCGCTTAGGGCAAATTTGAAAAAGTTCTGCCTATCCTCGTGGTTTGTCCTCACTCATTCTCTAGGTTAGCTGGAAGAGATCCCTTATAGGGATAAGCTCGCCTTTGTACATTTTATTTTTTGAATATTCATTGTAAATCTATTATCTGTGCAATAAAGAGTTTACATACATACATACTTTGGCAACGCTCATTATAGTTAGAACAGTTTTCACGCTTTGGTTACACTATTGGTGGCATTCTGACACTGTTAACGATGTATATATCAGCGGTTTTGTACGCGAGTAGAAAAAAGTAATAATAACCTTCAAAATAAATCCCGGTTCTGGCTGTAGTTTCATAACGATTGCAGCTTCTATAAGCCTCTTTTCAAATTCGGGGTCCCGTTTCCTGGGCACGTCGAGCGCGGGGAACAAGTCTCCGATCAGACCCATAAAGACCGGAGTGTCGTCAGTCACGATCTTAGGAACATTGAAATCTCGCAAAGCCCTCATAAGCACTTGATCTTCCGGTCTTAGACGGTCTCCTCGCTGAAAACAATGCAGTCGCATGAAGAGACGATGTTTCGTTCTGTTTCAATGTGACTTCCAATCATAATGGGTGATTTGTCCTTTACAGGCGTCTTATCAAATTAAAGAAATAATGATAACCTTGAGGGAACCGGCAACGACGAGCACCGACTTGATGGCTCGCAGGCCCCAGTCGTAGTGGTCCTGCTTGGAGAGCAGCTCGCGACACAGCGTGTACAGCGTGATGAACTTCCGCGCCAGCAGCCGCGCTTCCTGGAAGCCCTCAGCCACCAACATAATCTCGCAGATCAACTCGAAGTCCGGCACCACCATGGCACAAGGTCTTCACAACAAAAAGAAAACAGTTAACCTTCTCTGTCGAAACTACAAGACCTATTTTAATTGCGTAGATTAAATACCTGAACAGTGCTTTGAGATTCTCTGGCAGCTCTGTTCTCCCGGCGTAACCGGGATTCATGGTGATAAACATGCCAACTGTTGGTATTAGAACAATAAACTCTCCCATAAAATCAAACTTCTTCCTTTTAAACTTAATCGCGTCCAATACACTCTTGACTTGAACAGATACGACAGACAATACTTCTACCGAGATTCTGTTAAATTCATCGAAACATCCCCAAGCGCCGGTTTGAGCGAGACCTGTAACGGTCAAATAATTTTAAATTACTTGACTGAGGCGAAATTAGATTTTAAAGTTTTATTAATGAATTATTGAAAAGCCGTTTAGGCTACTCAGTGTAGGGTTCCATTACCCTGTAACCTACAAATAAAACTACATAAGTAAAATATAAAACTATTCACAATCTAAAACCTCAGGGTGAAAGGAATTGTAGTGCGAGATTATGAGACCCATCACGAGCCGTGGTACTAACCAAATATTAATGAAAAACATATATCTTACCTTTGTAAATGTTACCACATGATTTGTAATCCATTTGTTCTGAGCAATTGAACACGTATACCATGATTCCCAGGGCTCTCCCTAAATCCTTTGTGGTCTCAGTCTTGCCAGTTCCCGCGGGCCCGGCCGGCGCTCCGCCCATTATTAAATGAAGACTCTACAGGGACGTTACTTAAGTCAATATGAATTATCCCTTTATCCACAACAACTACGTTCATGGAAATATCTAAGTTGTCATTTTAAATAATTGAAACATAGCATTATTACAGAAAATCCAAAAAAAAATGAGCGCTTGTCATAGAAACTATATTTACCGCCTGTTTCACAATCGTCAAGTAAAGCATATCTGTCAAATAAATTAAGCTCTTTCTCTTTCTTACACTTGAAAATAGACAAAGAGAGGGCTATCTTTATTTGACAGACGAATTTACTTGCGATTGTGAAACAGGCCTTTAATCTAATTAAATTGATTTGTGAGTTTACACGTATGCCGCTCACTGACTAGGTATTGTGTATTGTAAAAATATGAATAAACAGTCCCATTTTTATTACTCTATTTTGTAAACTACTATTAAGTTATAGTCTATACCTACGGTTCTGATGCTGAGCTGAGATAGGTACAGTTGGATAGCATACTCATTAGTTCTACTATTGTGACTTTTGTCTTGTTTCAATAAACGTTTCAAATCTTATAAGATTTAGTGCACTTCAGCCGTTTCGTAAAATAATTAGTACATTTTGATGGAAGTGCGGAAAGTAGATGGCGATGCAGACGATGTTGATGTGTGATCCGCACGTGTATTAAACGACATTTTTTAATACATTTCCGAATAAATTACAAAGTAACAGTACAAAAGCCAACGGTCATTCATAATACTCAATCAGCCAAGCGGTCTTTCATATTACGGCTGCACTCAGAGACGTCGCTTAACTTTTAAGTTTGATTAAAGTTGCTGCTGTCACTTTCTTTGCTACAGCAATAGAATAAGACCTTAATGAAACTTAAAAATTAATTGACGTCTCTGAGTGCGGCAGTTACTCTTTTAGACAGCGGTCATGCGTAATACTCATTATTAACCGATCATTCGTAATCCTCATTCAGCTAAATTAAAAAAAAAATGTAAAAAGCACTAGTGCGAAAAATCTAACTTTCCGCACGATATACAGCTACAAAAAGTACCACTTTTTGAGCAACTGTATTAAAAGATATTTTATCTACAGCCATATTGTATAACCTCTACAACGCGCTCAGAAACTGTAGGTTATACATACTAACTACTCTAGCTTTACGTCAGTCAGTGGTGTTGCTGTCGCGGTGTCAAATCTTATCTAATGGTTGTAATGTAATAACTTTACGTGTTCGCTGCCGATACTGTTATGGTTTTCGAATTTATTCGAATCACGATACAATTTGATTAGGTGACAATTTCTCATGTCATTCGAGATGAAGCATCATTATTTTATCATAGAGGATTTACAATATGAGTGTGTAATTGGCATTACGCAGCCGTCACGTAAACTACTATTACAGTGCAGACAACATCATAGATAGTTACTGAGCAAATGAGATTATTAAGGTTACCGAGAACGTAAATCATGTTATGAAATCTCTCTAAGTAATAAAGTTTTATGGCAAAGCATCATGCACCTGCGTCAAGGTGATGTAGCACCGATCGGTCAAGGGTGTGATCACAAGCCGCGGCGTGTTGCCCAGGTACTCGTAGTCATACAAAAACTGTGCGTCGCAAATGTTGGCAAAACAGTTATTCAATTTAAGATCCCAGCGATGCCTGGAAAATTAGAATAAATTATTTGAACTACTTTAAATGCCAAATAAAATTACTTTAGAATCACAAAGTCGTTATAAAATATACCTCAGTTGACTTTGCCACTGGAAAGCATTAGAGTTATCAACTTTCATTGTTATGAGCTTCCCTACGACGTCTCGTGAGTGGACGTCGATGGTACAGATGGTCATGATCTTCTGCCGGTCACCCACACTCAAATCGCCGAGCAACAGTACAATCAGACTGCTCAGCTGAGATATTTGTTTCTTTTGGTAATCCTTTAACGCGCCTTCATATCCTTTACAAAAAATTCAAAATATCTTCTAATAAGTTATACTTAAGTATGCAAAAAATATATAACAAAAAATGACTGAATACCTTTGGAATACCTAGCTTTATTTGAAACCAGCTTCTAAGTAATATTCCGTGAATTTAATAATGTGATCTATTATGTGATTCAGTGTACTTTACGCGTGTCCTTCCATTTGGGCGAAAAACGTTTGGCAAACTGTTTCATTTCGCAACCGTTTCATTTGGTCAAACGCTTTTTTTTCCGAAACTGTAAATATTTCAGGACCATCGTGTAGAACCCTATATGTTAGGTTAGGTTAGTTTTATAAAAATCCTGAAATATTTCCAGCTTCAGAAAAAAAGCGTTTGGCCAAATGATTGGTACTACATTGGTATTCAAATTCATATTCAAACGCTTAAGTATTCCTTGACACTGTAAAACATTTCTCCATTAACCATTTTGTCAAATTACGTTTAAACCTCATGCAATCCCATTATCAGATAAAGAACAATTGGGTAGGTAAAGTTTTTGGAAGAGGTGTAAATTATATTTTTTTTCGATAGTCGTCATTCTAAAGATCAAGGAACTGCGGCTCTTTTATTTTTATTTCCTCTTATATTTTAGAAATATTTTTTTTAGTTATTAAGTTGACATTTGTACACTTTATTGGCCGACATCCTTGTTGCCTTCGTACTTAATGAAAAAGAAAAAAAAACTGTCACTTCTAATACTGTCATTGTCAATCAAAGTAAACAAACGATTCAATTCTTTCAAGCATCTGAGTAAATCTTTGTAATACTCCATTTCCAAAGTCCGTGTGGGATTGCTTGAATTCATTGCGTGTATACGATTCAAACGTGCTCTCGTGGCTATCGAAAAGCAGGGCAAGAGTTGTCGTGAAAGGAAGAAATCGGTGTCCAAGAAGCAGTGCCAAAGGGGTCGAAAATAAATCGTAGTCCAAATATCGTGCAAAGGTCAAAGCGAGCAAAGCAGGAGCAAAGCGGCAAAATCGAAAGTTCAGAGTTCGTTCTGAGGTCGTTAAAAATATTTCTAAAAAAACTGATCACATGAAACGCAAGCAAACAGAAAAGAGTCGTTTGTTTACTTTGATAGACAATGACAGTTATAGAAGTGACAGTTTTTTTTTATTTTTCATTAAGTACGAAGGCATCAAGCTTGTCGGCCAATAAAGTGTGCAAATGTCAACTTAATAACTAAAAAAAATATTTTTAAAATATTAGAGGAAATAAAAATAAAAGAGCCGCAGTTCCTTGATCTTTAGGATGACGACTATCGAAAAAAAATATAATTTACACCTCTTCCAAAAACTTTACCTACCCAATTTAAAAAAAGGCTCTAAAAATCGATCATGTTATGTAAGTAGGTGTATGTACAAGTGACCAAAAATCGTCCACTCTAGCTCCTAAACTATTGGACTAATTATAATTAATGGGATGTCATATGATTCGTCACAAATATGGCAGTGTCATAGTCATATGCTAAGTAGGTATATAAAATTATAAGGGTAAGAGTACGCCACTCGCTAATCTGGCTTTTAGTTCGCAACTTTTTTGAAGTCTGTTTAAAAAAGAAACAAAACCCGTTCGCGATCCTTTATGGTAAAAATTCGTTTCAAACCTTCTTCCAATTTCTCAAAAGCCTGGTTAGTTTCAGTGGTCCACCAGATCTGCGTGCCCACCAGGGCGGGCTGCGCGGGCCAGTCGAACACCCACTCGTCGCGAGGTTTGTCCTCGTAGGACTTCACCGCGTGCTCGAAGATGTCCCGCAACGTGTACCGCATGCACTCAGTGACCCTGTTTAGCCACGCTTCCACCTATGGAAAATCGAGATCTTGTTGGTATTTCATAGAATTTCTGCTTTCGGTTCGCCGCAAAGAACTTATTATAACTGAGAATAGAATTGTTAGTCATAACAGGAAGCAGCGCCATCTCGTTTTCTGTCGCGTGAGCACAATGAGCACATCGACATTAGTCCAGCTGCGTTGTGTCCTTACTCTTTACATACGAGTACATTCGCACTTTTTATTATTTATATTGTTTTATATCTAAAAAGGTTAAATAATGACCTGTCTCCTAGGAATTGCCTATTTGATGCCTAATAGTACAGCACACCACGGGAACGTTGAGCCACTTGCTAACATTCTTAATTCGGCCGGGTTGTCAAATCGTACCTACTCGGTATTACTATTGGAATTTTAACGATTTGACAACCCAGCACGAAGTATACCTAAGCCGGTGTCGAGTAGGTAAGGTATACACAAAAGCACTGTTGCATGCATGATTTTTGCCACCGACTTACGTAACGTATTTCATGTACTTAGGTATATATTGTACTGTATTAGGCACCAGATAGGCAATTCGTAGGAGACCGGTCATTATTTTAAACTATTAAACGAGAAACATTTGTATATACTCGTATTTCTATTCACGTTCTCGAAAACGTCTCTAACGATTTCGATAAAAATTGCGGATGAGGGTTTACGGGGGCGAACATTCGACCAAGTTAGGTCTCATTTCTGGGAGAATTCGTTTTCCCCGTATTTTCACGCAAACAGGATTTTCCGCGCAATATGGTTCGTAATTTCGGGGCGGCTGCCGCAGTCTGAATAGACTGGTGGTTAGAGCGTTGGCCTACTAACGCAAAGACTGTGGGTTCAAACCCCAGCTATAGATCGGTTTTTTTTTGTTTTTGTATAGAAAATCGATGAAAATTCGGTTTCGACCCGAGCGACGACGCTCGCTCTCCCAGATGGTAGGTACTTTAAGTAAATAGGTAATATCACTTAAATTACAGCGGGCCTATTACGGTCATGTCTATCGATATGGATAAACTTCGATAGAATACTGTCACTTTCTCACCAGTATGTAAGTGCGAAGTGACGGATGCTTTATTCGCATTTATCCGCCGCGATAAAGGCAACCATAACACCCCAAGTAGCACAAAAGCTGTATAAGAGCTTATACCGCCATTATAACTCTAGTTTTAGCATTTTAAGGGCTGTATAAGCTCTTATACAGCTTGTGAGCTACTTGAGACGGGGGTGGACCAGTAATTATTGCGATACCTTTCCAGAACAATCACAACACGGAGCTTTGAACGGCACGTGCTCCTCGTTCTCCTTGGATATCATCTCGAAGGCTTGCTTACTGGAGGCGGACGGGAATACCAGCTTAGCCAGGTTGTCGTACAACTTCGAGAGATGCCGGCAGACGGCTGGTGGGTTGTTGCCGTTGGACAAAATGTCTAAGAAAAACGGGTACCGTCAAATTTAACTGTCTGAAAGTTCCAGGCAGTGAAAGGGACAGTTATATGACTCTTATAGCTCTATCCCTTTCACTGACTGGAACTTGGCAGGTTTTAATAGCTCATAATACGGCCCCTGATCCCGCCATCTGGCGGTGCTTCCACGAGACGCCTCGTGAATAATCTTGGTGCAATCGTTTCAACTAATATTTATTTGAATACTAAAGTAAAAGAATCCCGATGTGGCAAATTTTCTGTTAAGAATAAACTTTGAATTGAATTTAACCATTTTTGACTTACTGCCGCACTAGAGACGTCAATTAATTTTTAAGTTGGATTTAATTTGCTGCGTCTTATTCTATTGTTATAGCAAAGAAAGTGACAGCACCAACTTTAATCAAACTTAAAAGTTAATTGACGTCTCTGATTACCTACTTGAGTTTGGCGACATTTATAATAATTTCATTACTCTGAAATTACTTATGATCTGTTCATAAGCTTTTGCCCGCGACTAGTGTATCGCTATACCCTCGGAAACCGTTCAATTTTCAGGGAAAAAGTATTCCATGTGCAAAACTATATCTGTATCAAATATCACATTAAACCGATACAAACAAACGCTCTTATAATTATTATTCTAAGCTTATAATAATTAATAACGATGTGGATTTAGGTAGTGACTGCAATTACCTAATAAATCCGAACCAGAGATGAAGTAGAAACGAGGGTAAGCCAAACGTTTGGTCTCCAGATAGTCGTTCAAAGCCTTCTCGCATAGATTAAGAGCCTTCATTAACTCTTCTAGTTTAGGTAACAGACCAGCCTTATTGGTGGCTATAACCACATTTGGAGTCGCAGCAATATCTCTGAGAAGTTCCTGTGGAGAGTCATGCAGGTTAGCAGGGGTGTTATTCTCTTGAAAAAATCACTTAACAAATCGCCCACGAAGTTTTATCAAAAAACCTGATTACTTTAAAAAATATCAATTGTAAATCTAAAACAAGCCTAGGACAAGTCCAAGTGGTGATATATTAAGGTGAATATATTTAAATTTGTAGGTACAACAAAATTTGCTTGTCCCCGCCTGCAATACCTTTTCCAACATTTAAGTTATATTCCTTAGATTATGGCTTGTTTTTAGCTTTTCAGTTGATATTTTTTAAAGCAATCGGGTTTTTTTATTTTATTTCATACTTTTTTAGTTTTTATTAAAATGGTAGCATCAAAGTGTTATAATGTATATTTGGAATTATCTATTTATTAGCTTTCATTTGATACCCATATAGTTATAATAAAAAATACTTTTTTTTTCATTCCCCCTCTATTTTTTTTTCGCGGACGCCATGTGGATATATTATATACCCTATATCACTCCGACAATTAAGACAAATCCAAAGATACCTCATACGTTAAAATCCGTCAAACCGTTTAGGCTCCAGAGCGACACAAAGAAATACACATACCATACATACAGATGTAATGCAAAATTATTTTCCTTCGTACTTTATCGGAGAAGTTCGTATTTATCGTGCTCTCTCAATTAGCTTCAGTACCCATCATACCACCGTAAGGGGTAAGTCGCATCAGCAGACCAATATATACAGGGTGTTAGGTAATGAGTGGATAAACCGTGATCTGCTGATAGGGGGCACTTAGGTCGTTCTAATAATGATAAATGAGGTTTAGTAAAAGTGCCACGGTTTTCGAGATATTTGGACTTTTTTAATTTTTTAGGAAATTGACACCCTTACTCGATTTTTTGGTCGTGGTTAGTGTACTAAGATGTTTTTTTTTATTTTCTTTTTAGCTTATTATTGTTTAATAGTTGTGTTATCCGATAAACATTACCATTTTGGCGTAACTACCGCGGTTAAATTTAAAAAAAATCGCAAACTTGAATTTTGCATCTTCGATCGAACATTTACCAAATTTTGAGCTCTTGCGGTGAAAAAAAAAATTACTATCACATGGTAGCCAATGAGCTAAAAAACATGCCCATTTAATAGAGATTTTAAAACAGTAAACATCTTTTTATTTAAATATTAGAATAAAAAACAACATCAGTTTTCCGCAATCGATTCGATTATTTCGTGTGATTATTTCATATTAAATTTGTGCTCCACAATTCCAAAGCGTACCTAATTATGACAAACTTTTCCTTGCGAAAATAAAAATACCGGCCACTAATTTTGTGAAACTTTTTATTGAATAAAAGTAAAGATTTGTTATCCGAGCGAAGCATTACAACCCTTTTGTTGCAATAATAACAATACTGGGCAGTACTTTTTTTAATGCCATTTATTCGAAATTTAAAAAATATCTCGACAGCTTTTTATTCTTTTAATAAGCTTAATAACATGCCTATTTAATAGAGATTTTATAACAGTAAACACTTATTGGTTTTGATAAATAAAACTTAAAAAAGTAGGTATTGGAGTAGCAAGGAAGCCGGTTTTTCTAATGAATGATTTAACTAATGCTATCTGTGAAATAAAAAAACATAAAAAGGAAATGTTTTAATAATGTTAAGTTAAATAATGTGCTCAAATTGACGTCCACCAGCCCTAATGCAAGCTCTACACCGTCGGATAAAGGAACGCCTGACGAATCTGGTGTATCCAGAGTTCCCTATTTCTTGAGCAGCAATTCTTATTCGCTCTCGTAACCCAGAAAGACTCGTAATTGGACGGCTGTACACTTTCTCTTTGAGACAACCCCAATAAAAAAATCTAAGGGGTTTAAATCCGGTGAACGCGGAGGCCATAGTATTGGCCCTAACCGGCCAATCCATCGTTCTGGGAATGCGGCAGTTAAGTACTGTCACACTCGTGCTGCGTAATGTGCGGGACAACCGTCTTGTTGTAACCACATTACTTGCCTTAGTGCAAGCGGCACATCTTCCAGAAGGATAGGCAGATCATTTTGAAGAAACTCCAAGTAATTATCTCCATTTAGAGTAGATGGCAGCTCGAAGGGGCCGATCACTTCGCCATTCAAGATACCGGTCCACAAATTTACCTAAAATTAATATTTGTAATAGATAGGGGATTCATCGCGGTAAAAAGCATAATTAATTAAACCTTGACGTTTTTATCGTATTACAACAACCGTGAATACCGTGATCATGAGAAGACTTACCTTAAATTGGTACTGAGATCTATCCTATCTCATTAAGTGAGGATTATCTAACTGCCAACTGTGCAGATTGTGTAGATTCATGTAGCCATCTTGACGGCAAGATGATTCGTCCGACCACAGTATCTTGTTAAAAAAGTCTGGGTCTTCACGCATCCGACGCAGCATCACTCGACAAAAAGTTACTCTTAGGCAATAAAACTTGCACACGTTGGACGTGAAATGGGTGTAATTGGTGTACTTTTAATGTAGTATGCACTTTCCATACAGATAAACCCAGGTAATTTGCCATATCACGCACGGATAGAGAAGGATCTGCTTCAACTAGGTCCAAAACATTCTCGTCATCTGCTCGGGTGGGTCTTCCTCCACTTGTTCCACCCACACCCTGACCAAGAATTCTGCCTTCAGTGAACGCATTATGTACTCGATTAAAAATCCGGTAGTCTGGATGGCTAAATTTCGAATAAATGGCATTAAAAAAAGTACTGCCCAGTATTGTTATTATTGCAACAAAAGGGTTGTAATGCTTCGCTCGGATAACAAATCTTTACTTTTATTCAATAAAAGGTTTCACAAAATTGGTGGCCAGTATTTTTATTTTCGCAAGGAAAAGTTTGTCATAATTAGGTACGCTTTGGAATTGTGGAGCACAAATTTAATATGAAATAATCACAGGAAATAATCGAATCGATTGCGGAAAACTGATGTTGTTTTTTATTCTAATATTTAAATAAAAAGATGTTTACTGTTTTAAAATCTCTATTAAATGGGCATGTTTTTTAGCTCATTGGCTACCATGTGATAGTAATTTTTTTTTTCACCGCAAGAGCTCAAAATTTGGTAAATGTTCGATCGAAGATGCAAAATTCAAGTTTGCGATTTTTTTTAAATTAAACCGCGGTAGTTACGCCAAAATGGTAATGTTTATCGGATAACACAACTATTAAACAATAATAAGCTAAAAAGAAAATAAAAAAAAACATCTTAGTACACTAACCACGACCAAAAAATCGAGTAAGGGTGTCAATTTCCTAAAAAATTAAAAAAGTCCAAATATCTCGAAAACCGTGGCACTTTTACAAAACCTCATTTATCATTATTAGAACGACCTAAGTGCCCCCTATCAGCAGATCACGGTTTATCCACTCATTACCTAACACCCTGTATATACAGGTAATAAATGAGGTTTAGTAAAAGTGCCACGGTTTTCGAGATATTTGGACTTTTTTAATTTTTTAGGAAATTGACACCCTTACTCGATTTTTTGGTCGTGGTTAGTGTACCAAAATGTTTTTTTTTTATTTTATTTTTAGCTTATTATTGTTTAATAGTTGTGTTATCCGATAAACATTACCATTTTGGCGTAACTACCGTGGTTTAATAAAAAAAAATCGCAAACTTTAATTTTGCATCTTCGATCGAACATTTACCAAATTTTGAGCTTTTGCGGTGAAAAAAAAAATTACTATCACATGGTAGCCAATGAGCTAAAAAACATGCCCATTTAATAGAGATTTTAAAACAGTAAACATCTTTTTATTTAAATATTAGAATAAAAAACAACATCAGTTTTCCGCAATCGATTCGATTATTTCCTGTGATTATTTCATATTAAATTTGTGCTCCACAATTCCAAAGCGTACCTAATTATGACAAACTTTTCCTTGCGAAAATAAAAATACTGGCCACTAATTTTGTGAAACCTTTTATTGAAAAAAAGTAACGATTTGTGATCCGAGCGAAGCATTACACCCTTTTGTTGCAATAATAACAATACTGGGCAGTACTTTTTTTAATGCCATTTATTCGAAATTTAGCCATCCAGACTACCGGATTTTTAATCGAGTACATAATGCGTTCACTGAAGGCAGAATTCTTGGTCAGGGTGTGGGTGGAACAAGTGGAGGAAGACCCACCCGAGGAGATGACGAGAATGTTTTGGGCCTAGTTGAAGCAGATCCTTCTCTATCCGTGCGTGATATGGCAAATTACCTGGGTTTATCTGTATGAAAAGTGCATACTACATTAAAAGTACACCAATTACACCCATTTCACGTCCAACGTGTGCAAGTTTTATTGCCTAGAGATTATCCCTTAAGAGTAACTTTTTGTCGAGTGATGCTGCGTCGGATGCGTGAAGACCCAGACTTTTTTAACAAGATACTGTGGTCGGACGAATCATCTTGCCGTCAAGATGGCTACATGAATCTACACAATCTGCACAGTTGGCAGTTAGATAATCCTCACTTAATGAGATAGGATAGATCTCAGTACCAATTTAAGGTAAGTCTTCTCATGATCACGGTATTCACGGTTGTTGTAATACGATAAAAACGTCAAGGTTTAATTAATTATGCTTTTTACCGCGATGAATCCCCTATCTATTACAAATATTAATTTTAGGTAAATTTGTGGACCGGTATCTTGAATGGCGAAGTGATCGGCCCCTTCGAGCTGCCATCTACTCTAAATAGAGATAATTACTTGGAGTTTCTTCAAAATGATCTACCTATCCTTCTGGAAGATGTGCCTCTTGCACTAAGGCAAGTAATGTGGTTACAACAAGACGGTTGTCCCGCACATTACGCAGCACGAGTGCGACAGTACTTAACTGCCGCATTCCCAGAACGATGGATTGGCCGGTTAGGCCCAATACTATGGCCTCCGCGTTCACCGGATTTGAACCCCTTAGATTTTTTTTATTGGGGTTGTCTCAAAGAGAAAGTGTACAGCCGTCCAATTACGAGTCTTTCTGGGTTACGAGAGCGAATAAGAATTGCTGCTCAAGAAATAGGGAACTCTGGATACACCAGATTCGTCAGGCGTTCCTTTATCCGACGATGTAGAGCTTGCATTAGGGCTGGTGGACGTCAATTTGAGCACATTATTTAACTTAACATTATTAAAACATTTCCTTTTTATGTTTTTTTATTTCACAGATATCATTAGTTAAATCATTCATTAGAAAAACCGGCTTCCTTGCTACTCCAATACCTACTTTTTTAAGTTTTATTTATCAAAACCAATAAATGTTTACTGTTATAAAATCTCTATTAAATAGGCATGTTATTAAGCTTATTAAAAGAATAAAAAGCTGTCGGGATATTTTTTAAATTTCGAATAAATGGCATTAAAAAAGTAGTTAGTGCCCGGTATCGTTATTATTACAACAAAAAGGTTGTAAAGCTTCGCTCGGATCACAAATCTTTACTTTTTTCAATAAAAAGTTTCACAAAATTAGTGGCCAGTATTTTTATTTTCGCAATGAAAAGTTTGTCATAATTAGGTACGCTTTGGAATTGTGGAGCACAAATTTAATATGAAATAATCACAGGAAATAATCGAATCGATTGCGGAAAACTGATGTTGTTTTTTATTCTAATATTTAAATAAAAAGATGTTTACTGTTTTAAAATCTCTATTAAATGGGCATGTTTTTTAGCTCATTGGCTACCATGTGATAGTAATTTTTTTTTTCACCGCAAGAGCTCAAAATTTGGTAAATGTTCTATCGAAGATGCAAAATTCAAGTTTGCAATTTTTTTTTAATTAAACCGCGGTAGTTACGCCAAAATGGTAATGTTTATCGCATAACACAACTATTTAACAATAATAAGCTAAAAAGAAAATAAAAAAAAACATCTTAGTACACTAACCACAACCAAAAAATTGAGTAAGGGTGTCAATTTCCTAAAAAATTAAAAAAGTCCAAATATCTCGAAAACCGTGGCACTTTTACTAAACCTCATTTATCATTATTAGAACGACCTAAGTGCCCCCTATCAGCAGTTCACGGTTTATCCACTCATTACCTAACACCCTGTATATAAAGTGGCTAACACGCAATTCAAATATTCGCTATAGTTTTGATTATATTTACAGTTTATTTATAAAAAGGTAATATTACCATGCCGAAACCTTGAAAACGGTTATTTTACTGCATTTTATTTTAATATAAGGAGAGTGTTTCGTTTACGAATGTCAATAAAAGTACCACTTACATATGAGTGTATTTCTAAGTTTCAGGTGGTTATAACATCTCTATATTATACATTGCCATATGCTGTCATTTTTCATTTTGACATTTGACACTAAACACTGACCTTCGGGCAGTCGGGTAAAAAATAAAGTTTCATCGCGCGCTTGTAGGCGCACGTATACACGCAACAACGTATTTCCAAACCAAACCTTAAAGGTTTTATCAATGTTGTCGAATCTCCTGGAGTCCTCCGGCAGTTGCGCACGGATATCGTCGGAGCCCACGAAGATGCTCTCCAGATACTGCCACTTGCGCTGCACCTCGAACCACAGCGCGATCACGGCGTCCGCGGTGCCCAGCTTCTTGGCCCAACTAGTCACTTCGGTCTCGTAGAAGCCGACGAATTTCGAAGACATCATGTTTTGTACTTGGTTCTGTGACAGCAAAAGGGTAGGTTTCCCACAGTTAGAAACAGCCCTGGGTCTAGTCCCAGCTGCAGCATTTATGGTCATTATACACGTTATTCAATCTAGTGTTTTCAGTTCACGAAGTTCCGCCGACTACTTAATTTTACGTATGAGAAGTCGTGCCTTCATGGATAAAAACAACGTCTAGTAAAAAAGACATGTCAGATATTTCGAGCCAATCAGGCTTAGATATTAATGCCGGTGATTGTATCTCGGAAAGCGGCTGTCAACAGAAAGAAGAAGAACAAGCAGAATTTAATCCTACATCAGCCTCACCTGGTTGTCCTCTAAGGTCTCCACGAGCTCCTCACTAGCCTTCGGCAACTTGATTCCTGTTCTCTCGTGCGGCGAGTAGTCGAACTCCATAACTGCCCATGTGTTCTCCAATTCTCTAATGACAATAGTTTTTGTAAAAAAAAAGATTTTACTCAGTACGACTATACTTAAATAAATATCAGGGGATAATCTCACACAAATTGACCTAGTCCCAAATTAAGCTCTAGGCTTGTACATACTATGGGTACTAGACAACGATAAACATACTTATATAGAGAAATACATACTTAAATATATAGAAAACATCCATGACTCAGGAACAAATACTCGCGCTCATCCATATTCTCTATTTGTCCATACCGGGATTCGAACCCAGGACCGCTAGCTTCGTAGGCAGGGTCACTACCAACTAGGCTAACTGCGTCGACAAACTTTTTTACATCGACACGAATCCGACGAACCACTGTCACCAATGTCTTTGTGGTCACTTCCCGACTTCATAATCAGATGAGCTCAGTGACCATCACATTGCATTATTTGTCCATTCTGGTAACCGTAACATAATAAAGTTTCTATATGTTTTCTTACATAAACCGTGTCCCCTGGACAATATACAACGTTTACGTGATACTATGAGGTGAAATGTTATTGGATTTAGGCCAAACATTTTTAGGAAGTTTAACCGAAGGAACTTTAACCGAAGCGAAGCGAGGGCGGGTCACAAGTTTCATATACTTTCGTCATATTGACGTTTATGCTCCATTCCCATTCTGATCGCGGACTCATAATACAAGACTCCCAGACATAATACGTTAAATATGTCAACCCTCCTTCTTAGGCAGTCGTGTAAAAGATCGTCGGGTTTAGATAAAACCTGGTAGATATTGCGGACGACCCTGACTGCTTTGATAATTTATTTGGTGGTCCTGTACATTAACTAAATGTGCGAAAGAAAGTCCCCCAGAACGACATAACTACCTAAGAGTTTTCTCCATAGCTGCTTCCTTGACAGATTTGTCTACGATTGTTTTCACCTCCTCTTCATACTTGTGCAAATTGAGGGCCAAGAGATCGGCTAACGTAGTCTCGTCATCGAGAGAGAATTTTACCTGCAAGTGAAACCAAGTGATTGACTGCGTTGTATATTATGAATCCTCTATGAGGACGCAGCTATACAACGCAGTGGAACGCGAACGCGCACGTGCACGTCTACGCCACGCATCCGGTGTGGCCCAGGCTTTAAGAGCCCGATTAAGTACACGTTTTGGTATTTATATCGATATAGAATAGGATTGTAAGGTAATGTGGCGTAAAATATAGCTGACTAGTAATAACCTTGGTAGCCATCATCAACTCGATCCAATGTCTGTCTTTGATGGCTGGGTTCTGCAGGTCTGTGACGGCACGCAACGACGTCATCAAGTTCTTTATCGTCCCTTCAATTGCAATGAATGTTTCCCTGAAAAAAAAAAGCCGGTCAACTGCAAATCGGACTCGCGCACCGAGGGTTCCGCACAAACTTGTAGGCAGGCATGTAAATAGTTTAAGGGTTAAAGGTTACAAATTAAAGGTTTTCGGATTTTTTCCTTTACTTGTGCTATAAAACATAGCTTCTTGCAAAATTTCATGATTCTAAGTCAACGGGAAGTACCCTATAGGTTTTGATTCCCTTGAGATTCCCTTCAATATGCGGTATAAACGGCCGTATCTTTTGATTGCGTTGACTTAGACGTTTGATTTTTTCACTGATCCAAGGGACTGCAGACTTATGTATTTGATATTAATTTCAACTTGATACCTCCACGCGTTCCTGAGAAAAAGGGTCTTGACAGACACACAGACAGACAGACGGACAACAAAGTGATCCTATAAGGGTTCCGTTTTTTTCTTTGAGGTACGGAACCCTAAAAATTACAGTACTGCTGGAAATTACAGTACTGTTGGACCAAACGCAGTAAGTACATATTTATGAGGTATTCTGTCATTTTACCAAAAAACGTTTCACAAACTGATTCATTTCACAAAATCATTTGGCAAACTGCTTTTTTCCGAAATTGTAAATATTTCAGGATTTATTTCATTTATTTAGGGAGATCTTAAATTCATTTTCTCCATAGCAAAAGTAATTTAAAATAAAAAAAATCCCCGATGTCCGATTTAGTGTAGATTTTTCATACTTAACACAATCTGAGCGGCCCGGACGGACTATACTAGTACTTCTAGTACGTAAACATATGACGTTTAAAAAAGCTTGTACAGTCACAGCACGTGTTTGTTGAGCCACTTGCTAACATTCTTAATTCGGTCGCGTTGTCAAATCGTACACGGTACATTATTACTATTGGAATTTGACGATTTGACAACCCAACCGAATTAAGAATGTCAGCAAGTGGCTCACCAATCCCGTGGTATGACTGTACAAAGAGCTGAAAATAACAATGTTGGCTATACTGAGAAAAAAGAGACTTACATGGTTCTCAACTCCTTGTCTAACTGCCTTAAATCTTTCGTCAACCGCTTGCATTCTTGGTCCATGCCATCAGCATCGATTTTCTTCCATGGCGACTTCTTCCACAACTCGATCGTCCCATTCACGAGGTTATAGTAGTCCCACAGTTGCTGTAAACCATAAACACTTTTCCATAACCACAATATCAGAGCGCAACAGTCAGAACATATCCTCGTAAGGGGTGTATAATACTCGTAGACTAGACTCGCTAGATGGTTGGATTGAATAAACGGTCAGATACAGAAACCATTACTCCTCGACACGGCTCGTACCTATTTTGACTACGCGGTTAGCCTAATTGGTAGCAGGGCTCAGAACCGGTAAAAAAAATACCGGCTAATACCGGTTTATTTCGGTTTTGCTCCGAACTTTTCTAGGGAACGCAAACGTTTTGAGAATTAACCAGCAGGATTAATAGGTTTTTTAGCTCGAAATAGGTTAATTCAAAAAGAACTTTATATAAAGGGTCCTCCAAAAACCGGTTTAAGAAACCGGTTTCTGCGAACGAAACCGAAATAAACTATAATAACGGTTTGAAAATTTAACCGGTATCCGAGCCCTGGGTTGGTAGTATCCTGGGTGGTAGTACCTACGAAGCTAGCGGTTCCCGGTTCGAAACCCGGTATGGGCAAATATAAAATTTGTGTGATGAGCCTGAGTATTTGTTCCTGAGTCATGGATGTTTTCTATGAATGTACCTATTTAAGTATGTATTTATCTATTTAAGTATGTCCATCTTGTGAATAGAATAATTTATTAGGCGGTGTTATGCGGTCAATTTATACTTTCTAACATATTTACAAAAGGGTAATTCTTCGAGCGTTTCAACCGCCCTCATTTCCCTGGTCACATTAATAAAATAAAATAAATAAATAAAATAAATATCAGGGATAATCTCACACAAATTGACCTAGTCCTTTGGGACTAGCTCTAGGCTCTAGGCTTGTACTATAGGTATACCTACCCTAACGTTACTCGATTGACTTAACCTGAAATTTCAGCTGAATTGCATCGGTCAAGGGCGTGGGAAGATGTAACGTACTCGTATAGTAAAAAACGTATATTATATAACTTTTGACGCCTTCCTGGTACCTTCATCATCTTCAGGTCTCTGCGCGACTGCTTGACCACCTTTTCATCGGGCGGTTGTATCTCGAACAGCGCGCATGACCTCTTCAGAACAGTCAGAGTGTTCTCGAAGTCTAACAACTCTAGGTGCACCTTGTCGATTTGCCGGTACGGCTCTTTGCAGGCTTTGAAGAACATCTGTAGACGAACAAGGGCACAATTTTAGGGCAAATAAGGTTTTTTCGAGCTGGCGAGGTGAAAACGTCTTTTTCACCTCACCAGCTCGGAAAGGCTTTGTCGGTCAAAATCTGCGCGAAAAAGTCCATTTTAAACGCTAGCGTAGAAAGTAGGTAATGTTGGTGCTGTGCACGGAGGAGGTCACTGCGCGAGCACGGCCACAGCTGATGTGACGCTCGTGTAATTGTTTTTCCAACACCATTAGTGTTTTCCTCGCTACATGTGAACAATTGTGTGTTTCGCACGGCAGCAAAGTTATTTGGGTCTCGAGGCCTTATATCCCTGTTACGACCAGGATTCTGTTTTTGAACCACTTGCTAAGCTTGTGGTTCAATTTTAGAATCCTTCGCTAACTCGGAATTCAATATTGGCTCTTGCGCCAAATAACAACTCTGCAGCTTTGCATAACAAGTAACTATTGTTGTTCTTATACACAAGGGTTATTAGTTTAACAGTCTGTAGCGACACTAGCGACATCTAGCTTCAACTAGTGACAATTAGAAGACAACCGCGTATGGGCATGGGCAGCACCGCCAACATCAGACGCACAACTGCTGCATCGCGATATCGAATTTCCCCTTTCCCCCTGTCAGTTGCATACAGGGTGCCCCATAAGTCGCACGGCACAGTGACAGTGAAAACCTGTAATATTTTTTTCTTTTTTATTAACGGATGGAAATGGGTTACGCACCACATCACACCGAACCAGCCTGACCGGCCAGAGTTTAAAGTTTAAATTGGTAAAAAACAACTTTAAACTGGCATATCTTGTGAAAACCATGCGGCTTTTACTTGTCACTGTGACGGGCGACGTTTGGGACACACTGTATATACAACTTCCAACTTAATTCCAACGGACTTTGGTCCCCAGGCATAACATCCGCCTGGAGAGAGATCTCTCTATCCTCTCTTCTGCAGTGGTGACCCCGACGTGATTCGTCTTCTACATTGGTGACCCACGACAATGAACTAATTACGCAACCTTGACGATCTTAACACTCGCTTGGAAAGATATCTCTCTAATTTCCTTGATAAATATTAAAGCATTATATTTTAGTCCTCAGGGTTGCAGTCTTGAAATGACCGTCTTGAGTTGAGATTGCAAATGTCTGTGGTCAGCCTCAGGTCCTTTTACCATCAGATGACCTGCTGTGAGTGTTGCCTTCTCCGTGCCATAAAAAAAACCGCTCACCTCCTTGCTCCTGAACGACTCAGAGTACATGGTGAGCCGCAGGTTAACGAGTGCCACGCGTTTGGCAATGAGCGCCGCCTGCGCAGCCTGCAGCGGCGCGATGTTGTTCTTCATCACCGTCGCCAGCTTGATCAGGGTGCGCCAGCGCTCGGGCAGCAGGTCCAGCTGAATATCATCACAAGATACATTAGCAGTTTATCACTGGGTAACGATGGGGACAACGGCACGGAGAATAAATAGTGACGGCCCGCCTCAAGTTAAAACGAGTTTTTTTATACATCTAAATTCATATATAAAACAAAGTCTGGTAAATTACGCCATTTATAACTCGAAACGGCTCGACCGATTTTTATGAAATTTGGCACACAGATAGTTTATTACCTGAATTAACATAAAAAACACTTTTTATCCCGGAAAATTAGCGAAAAATGACTACTACGCGGATGGAGTCGCGGGGAAATGCTAGTTTTATAATGAATGGTCACATGGGAAGTCTGTAATCATAAGAGATGGGTAAAATTGTTTTTGGGAACCATATAAGGTGCATTGGGGTAATTCCGTCTGCGGGGCAATTTCGTAAACAGGTGTTTGTGCCCATTCATAATGGCGTCACGCCGCCATCTCTTTTAAAAACATAGAACTTAAAAGTTCCCCTGCTAAATCGACAAAGTTAACAACGGTCTGCCGTTCTATAATGGGCACAAACGCCTGTTTGAATTGCCCCGCAGACGGAATTACCCCAATGGACTATAGTCGGTATTAGTAAGAGGAAAAAAATCTAATACTTTTCTTTGGCGTCGCTTTTAGATCATCCCTGTATGGTATTGATAAAAACTGGGACGTCCATTCATTTATACATAGGTTTACATAGGTTCGTTACATTACAGATTAATTTGGACATAACTATGGCATCCGTTCAGGCGGGTATCTATAGGCATTTCCCCAGGGTAGAAACATAATCAACTGCAACTGCCAAGGGAAAATCTGCATCTGCCAATTTATTTAGTCAGAACACTCAGAACTGACCTGATCGTATGTTTCCTCGGGGAAATCGACGCCGTATTCCTTTAGGCAATACATGATGTCGCGGAGAGGCTCGAACATGTGCTCAGTGTCCGCGTCCACTTTGACCTTCACCTCGCTCAACACGCGCATCACTTGCAGCAGGCCCTCGTAGTCTTCTTCTGTCAACTCCACAGACAACTCCTTCATCGCGTAGATGATGAACGTTTCTAGTTCATCCAAACTGCCAAACGCAGATAGCAATTAGGTATAGGTAAAATGAGAAGCCTCTTTTACGCCGGGGCTTTCACTCTCAACGATTACCTTTCATACGAGTACCTACCTAATAGGATGGAACAAGCAGGATCTACTATACTTCTATCTTACTTTAACCCCTCAATGCGTTGAGTGTGCACCGATATCGGATCGGATAGTCTAAAAGCGTACTATTGATGACTATTGATGACTATCACAGCACCAACCAAAATATATTGTTTTCTGTTTGGACACCATTATTTATATTATACCTTCTTACTTTTTTTATCAGGCTGCCTTTCCATAGAAACGGGGACGAGCGGTGCGGAGAGGAGCTGTGTAGGAATCGACCAATCACATTGGTTATAATCCACATCTCGTCTCCGCTCCGCTTCAATGGAAACAGTCAAGCGGAGACGAGATGTGGATTACAACCAATGTGATTGGTCTATTCCTACACAGCTCCTCTCCGCACTGCTCGTCTCCGCTTCTATGGAAAGGCAGCCTTATGCAAAATTAAAATAAATTAATAAGAATACTATCGTCGATGATACTGTAACAATGGCTAATGCCGCGTGACAAATGTATCATATATGGCATCCATAAACACAGAGATATTTAATTTCAATGCTCTCCTGTACAATTCTCCTGTAAAGTCAGTTACGCGGCACTAGCCATTGTTGGTTATGCAGTATTGCGGTATCATCGACGCTATGCAACTATACTAGGCTATCGGATCAGATTAAAAACAATACCTACATACATAAAAATACCTTGGTAAAATAACATGGCAGACATACCTAGTGTGGACATGTTCCTTCAAGTTTTCTTTATACAAGTTACTCCACTTGCAGATAATATTCATGATGGCCTGGTTGAGTCGCTTGAGCACAACCCTCAACCAGCCATTGCAGAGGTAGAACGCCGGTAATTTCGCGATTTCGTCGTACATATTATTGTATTTTTCAATCTATTAATAACAAATTATATTGATATTTTTTTGGTGAGAGGTAATTTTTTAAACTCATTACACAACTCACTTTTTAATTTGATGAAGTATTAACCGGCAAAAATAAGGTTGCCATGCGCGCTTGTAGGCGCACTTATGGCCAGCGGCCGATGCGCCAGACGCGTGCGGCTGACGCGTGCGATCGACGCGCGCGTCTCGCGGCTGAGCCGCTGGGCTCGAAAGTGGCGCCATACGTTTTCATAGTGTTTACTACTGTCGCGAAACGCGCGCGTCCGTCGCATCGGCCGCTACCGCTAGCCATGGAAGTCAACCTTAAATCTTTGGTCGAGCTGCTTCATCTACGAAGCCTTCGACCAAATTAAAAATACACGCACTAACAGTTTAATAATAGTGTTTGGATAGGACAATTTCAGCTCGCCGATTATTAATTCGTAAAATTGAAAAGTGAGTTTTAGAGAATCAACATCACTGCATTACCGTCTTTTAACCCTTAAATTGACAAAAATAAAAAAGTCGGGTGTTCAAACCTCTTCAGAATAAAAAAAGCATAAAAAATTTGTCACAAACCAAAAATTTAATGTTATGGCTCCGAGCACGTACCTATGTACAGTCGAGGACAGAAAGATGTATACACTTTTATGGTTTAAGAACTTTATTCTCATAAAGAATTTACAAAATTCACTTACATGAGAATGATGATACACTGTATAATTATTTAGAACAAGCGCACAAATTGTGCATATTAAGAATAAGTCACAATCACATTACGGTATCCTAACGAATCACAACACTATGAATCACATTTTCAAATACCTATAATAATGAATTACTTATTTACATCTTGTATTTACTACATTTTAGCTTGGCAAATAGGTATTATTTTGGACCTTATTACAATGGAATAAGGTGAAAAAGTGTAAACATCTTTCTGTCCTCGACTGTACGTCACTGGACGGACTTTGTCACTACAAATATCCCAACAAAACCACTCTTAGAGCTCATATCATAACTTTTAATAGACTTAACGGATTTTCATTAAATCAAGCTAAGAACACTCGATTAAGTCACCTTTATAACAAAAAAAAACTTAATCAAAATCGGTCCATCCGTTTAGGAGCTACGACGCCACAGACAGATACACAGATACACACGTCAAACTACTAATTAGACAGAGATCCGACATGAACTGTGACGTCAGCGTGCACTACGGCCATATAAACTCCACGTTAAATTCTCATTTGCTAGAAGAGAAAGAACAAAAAAAATATTTAATGACTTATATCTCGGTTCTTTTTATAGTTCATCGAAAAATATTTGTTCTCTACTGTTTGTTACATGAATGACTTTTTATTATGCATATTCCCTATTGATGAGTGAAAGAGACGGAGCATCCGAATGTTACGTGGTAACCTGGTAACCATCCAGATGTTGAGTCTCAAAGTTGGCGGCACACCCAGCGCCGCACGTCCAGTCGGAGCACCTGTCGCTGTGCGCACCATTCGCAGCGCATGTCGTGCGATGTCGAAGAAGACCAGACCTGCATTGGACACTTGCCTCGAGCTTGTACTGGTCCAGCGTGGGCTTCGTTTCCGGCGGGTCGCAGCCGTTGTCGTATCTATACTTGTCGAACTCCTCCGGCGGTATCGTGCGACCATACTTCAGAAAGTTAGCCAACGCCTCCTGGCGGTCCTCCGTCCAGAGATGCGCGTATGTCTCGTAACTCTGGTGATTTTTAAAAGAATATAAACACTAATGATTTCGGCTATAACAAACTTAAGTCGGCTTTTGGTTTTAAACATTCGTTCGACGCTGGCTGACTTCAGTTTGACTGACCTAGGATGATTTGAAAAGTTATTTTTTTTTGGAGTCAGTTCTTTATTTTTAAAACATTTTTATATTTCATAATTTTAAGTGATCATAATCGCGAAAATAAGCGAAATCTGTCGCTTAAACATTTAGCCTACACCTGAAGTTCATACTTTAAGTCGGTTACATAATATATCCTAGATCTAATTTTAATACACTTAAACACCTAAAACATTTTGATCTTCAATCCCCATTCACTTTTAGTGTAAAGTGCTACATAAATCATCTTGATCTGCATCTACTTTACGATTTTTCAGGTGCTTAAGCTGATTAGCCTGATTCTATTTTAATATCGCGATGGTTGTTAATATATTTAGTCTTACACTAAAATAACACCCGAGTGTCGCTTAAATCCTTTTTCCTGAACCTAAAATGTTCAGTTTATGGCGCTTGAAACATTTAGCCTGTTTCTAAATAAAAGTGATTCGAGGTCATTTTGTATCAAGCGACCATTATTTCTGGTAATATTATCTCGATGCTCATGTAAATATTATTAGGCCTACCACACGCACAAGCTTCACCACAGTTTTGCCTGCGCAGGCCGGTTTGTACACGGAACACGGAGCGTGTGGTTGGTAAAACTCTATAGACACGAAGTGTTCAGTTTTGGCTTGCGCAGGTAAAACTGTGGTGAAGCTTGCGCGTGTGGTAGGCCTATATGACTTTTGTTAAACTTGTGCGTTATTAGCAGGGTTCTCTGACGGATTGTAGAACTGCTACCACGGAATTGAGCAAGTCATGGAATTCGATGAGTTTACATAAATACCAATAAGCATAATATTGATCAAATATGATTATTATAATAGTCAAAGTATCCTTTATGACAAAATAATATTATACCGAAACCCTTTACACGAAAAATGTTATGATAATAGAAAACAAGAGTAGGTATCATTAATTAATTTGATCTATTAATTTTAATTCTGCTTGATTAATTTATTTATTTTATTTTACTTTATTGCATGTGTTTAATTTTAATTTTAATTTAATTTCAATGTAATTAGTGTATAAGATATGAGTCTTCGTTACTCGAAATAAAGAATTACATTACATTAAGGATTTTACGGGAAAATAGAGAAGAGAGGCGCCCTCTAGCAAATCGTTTACTTACCGAAGCGTATGACAAAACATCAGCAATGCTGTTGTCCACCCGCTGTAGAATTTCATGGTAGAGATCGATCATATCATCTTCTTCAGCAATGTCATCTGTAAATATTTGATCACATTTCATTTGTCGAGAATTAACTCATAATTTTGGTTCAGAATCTTAACCTTACCGTAACTATGCGCCTACACCTACAGCTACAGCTGAACACCAACGCGAATTTCAACTTAACGGGCGTATATATTTTTTTGTTTATTTTATTTTATTTTGATTGTATGTTTGATTTCTATGTTACGACGTGTGTTTTAGTGACATTATTTATTGACTTTGACTTATACGAAAGGATATTTCGCTATCAATTGTTGGGATTTATCCGTTGCTCTGGCGGTGTACAGTCAGCATCAAATAGATAGGAGCAACGAAAGTAGCCAAATATATCGCAACATATGTTTATTACTATAGGATAGGAATAAGGATATTTTGCGATATATTTGGCCGGTATCGTCCTGGGTCGTCCCATTCGTTTTTTGTCAAGTTCTTAATTCGTATCATTCTGCTTTCGTCACCCATTCTTCATTCGTCACTTTCGGTTGGTAGTCTTTGTCATCTTTGGTCATATTTGTTGTTTGTCTTTTTCTTATTCCGGCTCTTTCGGTGTTCGTCATCTTCTTTGGGCTTATTAAGTGTTATATATTATAATGTCTATATCTTATTTAGTCTCATTCGTTATTCGTCGGTTTTTTTTTAAACGCTCGTTATTGGTCCCCCCCATTAGCAATAAGTCACTTTCGTTTTTAGCTATTCACTATTCGTCTTGTTCGTTTTTCGTCTCAATGTCATTTTACATTATATCCTTATTAGAACATCATTTTAGGATTTTTTTGTCAAATAATAATAATATCGAACGGGATAAATAGTGAATGTGTCCAATAAAGAATGACATCAATTTAAAAAGAGGCCAAATTAGAAAAATAATATGAACATAGAATAAGACCAAAGAAGACAGGAAGAATAACAAATGAGACTAAAAAAGAGATAGACTAACATCGAACATGCCCAAAGAAGTTGATGATGATGAAAGAGCCGGAATAAGAAAAAGACCAACAACGAATATGACCAAAGATGAGAAAGACTACCAACGAAAATGATGAATGAAGATTGGATGACGAAGCAGAATGAGACGAATTAAGAACTTGACAAAAAAGCCGGTCAAGTGCGAGTCGGACTCACGCACCGAGGGTTCCGCACAAACTTGTAGGCATGTAAATAGTTCGTAAATCACGGGAATACAATATAAACAAAGTCCAGTATAAACTGACACGTAATAAGTATGCACTTTAGTACTGAGTGAGTGTCAGCTTATACTGGGCTATTTTTTTATGTGATGTAACTACAAATTAACGGTTTTCGGATTTTTTCCTTTACTTGTGCTATACGACATAGCTTTGTGCAAAATTTCATGATTCTAAGTCAACGGGAAGTACCCTATAGGTTTTGATTCCCTTGAGATTCCCTTCAATATGCGGCGTAAACGGCCGTATCTTTTGATTGCGTTGACTTAGATGTTTGATTTTTTCACTGATCCAAGGGACTGCCGACTTATGTATTTGATATTAATGTCAACTTGATACCTCCACGCGTTCCTGAGAAAAAGGGTCTTGACAGACACACAGACAGACGGACAACAAAGTGATCCTATAAGGGTTCCGTTTTTTTCTTTGAGATACGGAACCCTAAAAACGAATGGGACGACCCAATACGATACCTTTTGGTCATGTTGCCGCTCCTATCTATTTGAAGCTGACTGTACATACCTCGAATGTTTACGTCAATGGCGTTACGAATAACACACGACACGGCGCGTCCCATTCGTTAATTTTTCGTACGTCATCATCATTACATCAGTCCACGACCACTGCTGGCTATAGTAGATTAGTAGGCCTGCAGGTCTTCACCATCAATAGGGAATATGCATTAATTATTTTTTTTGCTTTAATAAAAAGTCATTCATGTAACAAACAGTAGAGAAAAAATATTTTTCGAATAACTATAAAAATAACCGAGATATTAAGCCATTAAAGATTTGTTTCTATCTCTTTCTAGCAAAACAGAATTTAACTGAAGTTTATATGGCCGCAGTGCACGTTGACGTCACGGTTCATGTCGGCTCTCTCTGTCTAATTAGCAGTTTTTAAATGCTTATATTATCCGTATTTTTGCCGATTTTAATTTCACATTTTGCCATCTCTTTTACGGTATTCATTCATATTTCATATTTTGTAAAGAAATGCGTCAAAAAATGTCATGCATGTTCCCTATTCTCTACTTACGTACATACCAACATTGAAAGGGTACGATATTCTTATGTCATTAATGTCATGTGTAGATATTAATATGGATACACCCTGAAAATAAATATTAAAACAAAACAAACCTTTATCAAAACGATTACTTACTGACTAATCTTTTTTATTTATTCTAAAGTTTCTGTGTTAATTGTATTAATAAAGGACTATCAGTTTGTTTATATTTTCTATTTGCATTTATTCTTGCGTTTAATATCCACTTATAGATAGAAATAGATCTTTCTACATCAACTCAAGTGAGAGTAGCGAAATTGTACATTAAAATACTGTCCACATCCGTTCCTTCCGAATATAAAAATAAAAATAGAAAGGCAGCCTAAATAAAATCATTTCATTAGTAATTAAATTACACATGGGACAACCAATACCAACCAATTACCATTAAATGACAGGGTATGTCCATGTTATGCAAACTCTCAAAACAGCTCACCCTTCCCGAGCTCTGGTAGTACTTAATACTTAATTAAATTTTACTCGAACAAAGCAGTGGACAGATACTTTATCAATACTTACCTTCATAACTCACGATCGGAACAATTTTATCGATTCTTTGAAACAAAGTTGCCTGGAGGAACATGTCCTTAATCATCTCCCGGATAGTGTCGTAGAGACCCCCAATGTCGTCAACGTCCAATGATGGCGTGAAATAAATATCTGAAACACATATATTATGATTTATGACACGGTAAAAATATAGGTAATATAATATGTCAAAAATGACATAATAAAGGGTCCTATATTATTATTATTTTTTACCTGGATCCCTGAGCTCCACCAGAATATCCACGAATGCTATTTGAGGTCCTTTTTCCAAATCTGTTTGTGTTTCAAACAAGTTCAAACTAGTTTGGATGGCTTTCATGATTTGTTTCGATACCTGTGTGTAAAACATGATAAATGTATGCATCTAGCAAAACCCTTAACCTTTGGGTAATTTGTATTATAGTCTTAAATTCTTACAAGCGAATCAACGTATTTGACGTAAGCTGGCCAGCGCGCGGATCTAAACTTTTCCTCTTCCATTTCTCTTCTTTCTTCCTCAATGTCGGCAAGTTCTTCAGGGTCTGTTATCTCTTCGACTTCTTCGGCTGGCGACTCGACCCCTTCTTCCCCTAAAACATTTTAATTTTGCATAATTGTTAAATATTACAACAGCCTTTATTTTTTTTAAACTGTACACTTGTAAAGTTTTGCAGGATAGGGGGCTCTCTTGTTAATAAAATGCAATCTAAGTATTCACAAAATATGCTATGTCCCTCCCTACTATCATTGTAATATTTGTAACTCATTTTTTTACTGAAATAGGATTGTACAGTCAACGTCAAAAGCAGATACTCACTTTTGTACTGTATTGCAAAAAAAAAGATGTCGAAATTTTTGACCTACCGGTAGGTCAACGGTAGATAACAGGTTAACATACTTGACAATTGTTTTTAACATTGCTCACGTGGCATTAAAGCGACAAGGTACAAAAGTGTGAATCTACTTTTGATGTTGACTGTACGAGCAAGCTGTACATAGGTAGTTATTATTATGTTTACGTAGCATATTGTTTATAAATTATTTTCCACTTTTACATTATGAATTGGTTGATTGAATTAATCCGTCAAATAGAACACACTTGACTCTTTTACTAGAGTCTTACAAACTACATGACGTGAACAACAACCCGTTTAGGATTGCGTTTATGAACAAGAGGAAAGGTATAATGGTGTTTTAAGTATTGTCTAGCTAGTGGCCTAGTAGTTACGAGTACACCGCGATGTTAGTCATATCACTGAATGTATTCAACTAGGTTATATCCGATTTAGGAATCTATATAAATAAAAATCAATTGCCGAATGTATGTACCTATGCGCATAACTTGAGAACGGCTCGACCGATTTGGCTAATTCTTTTTTTGTTGTGTTTGTAATTGTCAGGACAAGGTTTGTATGTAAGTTTTTTTTAATAATTGCACCCGGGCGAAGCCAGGGCGGGCCGCTAGTATATGATACATTCTAAGGCCCGTATCAATAAACTCATCTCGATTGTGATGCCCGTCACAACTGTGACACGTCGAAGTAAACATGCATCAAGTTTTGGTAAATTAGCACTAACTCGCAAAGTTCAAAGGTAGCCGCTGGCTCGGCGCGCACGCGGCCCCGGCGTCGCCGCGTCATTAATTAATTTCACTAGCTCATAATGAGGCTTAACATTACTGCGCTGATCAGGAAGGAATATTAAACAAAAGCGAAGAAAATATCATAATCAAAAACAACTGGTCAAGTGGGAGTCGGAGTCGCGCACCGAGTTTTTTTGTATGTGGATATTGTTTTACTTCTTTTATTATTATTATCATTTGTAAGGAAATCTGTCATCAAACACATATTCTGTAAAAATAATAATCGGCTATCTATTTACATTACGGTTCACAAGATACAACTCTTTTTAAGGAACAGACGGACGGACGGACGGACCGATGAAGGACGGACATCGCCTATGCTAAGCGTACTTAGTAATAGGGTTCCGTTTGGCACATAACTATTATAAACTATAATGCCGCAAACGCACTGAGAGTGGAGGCGACACGGTGCGGCGCGTTCCCATACTAAAAAGCGTGCCTGAACCGTAGCGGAAGCGTGGTAAAGGCGTTTAAACGTTTACCCCCTTACTAATAAACGTTGAGTAACGGCTGAGTAGTTATACAATGCTTTGTCCTTATGTGTCATTGTGACATTTGAATTCGACAGATAAGGACAAAGCATTGTATAACTACTCAGCCGTTACTCAACGTTTATTAGTAAGGGGGTTAGTGTGGGAACGCGCCGCACCGCGCCGCCTCCACTTTCACCCTGGAGCCACACTAACGGGGAAACGCCGTTAATTATCACGACGATAGTCCTTATGTGTAGCAGCATAAGGCGATTGACGTTGATTTTTATCGGCGTTTCCCGTTAGTGTGGCCCCAGCATCAGTGCGTTTGCGGCTTAAATGATATGAATTGAATAATGATTACAACAAACTCATCTGCAGCGACTTTTTTTTTACCTACATAACATACACAGTAAAAAACACAATCTCGTCTGTATAACCATATTTTAAAATTAGCGTCATTTTTAGATAATTTTAATTAATATTTCAATTAATATAATTATTTAATTATCTTGTTGAACATACCGGCGTCCCTGCGCGCTTGCCGCTCGGCCCGTTCAGCTTGTTTAGCCTCTCTCTTTAATCTTCTCACCTCTCTCCTTTCAAACTTTATGGCATCCACTGCTGCTTTTTCTGCGTCTCTTTCTTCTTTCGCAAGTCGTATTTCTTCACGCCGTTCGTTTATCTCTTTTTGTTTCGCCGCACGCGCTGCTTTCTCGTCGTCATCCAGAGTTGCTTCATCTACTTCTTCCAAATCTTCTATTATTTCGCCACCCTGCAATAAAAATAAAAAGTAAAAAAAAAAATTACCTGCACCACCGCGTTTTAATATTCTACCCTAATTGCTACTTACTCCTAATTCATTCGAATTGATTCAGTAAGATAAAAATAAATTCAGTTTTAACCAATTAAGTACATACTTTTATGCCAATAACAGCTGATTGGCTCACGACCGCGTGACCCGCCCATCCTGTGTTACGAAAACATTAATTTTCGAGGAATTCTGTAATGCTGGGCCACACTAACGAGAAACGCCGATAAAAATCAACGTCTATCGCCGTCTATGCATACTACGCATAAGGCGATGGACGTTGATTTTTAACGGCGTTTCCCGTTAGTGTGGCCCTAGGGTAAGAGCCTTTGCTTTGTTAGAGGAAGCTTGTAAATCCTACATTTAACGTACAGAAATCCACGTCATCGTTCTCACATCATTTGTTTTTGTAATACACGGGTTGGGCGGCGGGCGGGTCGAACGCGCCTGAGCCTTAAGGTAGCCGGCGACGCGAGGCGAGGCGGGATGGGAGGCAATTTAAATTTGTGTAGTAACATTTCCCGCTCGGCTGGAGTGGAAAAAGTGTGGATGGGCGAGACGAGAATTGAAATATTTGTTGTTCGTCAATATGAATCGTATAAATTGTGAATAACCGTAACTCTAACATAGAGTGTTTATTAACTCTGCAACGAAAACAAAAGCGTCGCGATTATCCCGCCTCTTCGCCTCGCCGGTGGAAAAGCACCATTAGCCAGCATTCAATATTAAAAAAAATTAACCTCGTCCTCTTCCTGTATATTGAAGAAAAGTTTATAATTGGTGATTAATATATTAACGAATTCGTCGTGGCTCTCGAGGATTTTGTCTCGTCTGAAAAAAGATATTAATATTAAAACTAGGCAAGATCATGTGTATTCTTGAAGTTAGAAACGAGAAATTTTGGCGATTTTACAGAAATCGCGTATTTTCGCGTCCATTTGCAAAATTTCATTTTCTCTAAAATCTATTGCGGTCAAGTTGTGATAGAGTTGTTTTATTTCACCAAAACGTTTAAAAGTTTTGTAGGTAATCGCTGACGAAAAGTAAATTAGTCCATTTGCTAACCTGGCCCGAAATCTGGAATGTCGCTCTCGGATGGCCAAGAGCTCCTTCTTGTCGGGGTTGTACTTGCGGTCGTGCAGCGGCACGTCGCCCCAGGCCGCGATGTTGGCGAGCCCCAGCCTCATGTTGTTCTGCGCGCGCAGCACGCGCTCCTGCAGGGTGTTGATCGCCTGGTACACTTCCGCCATCCAATCCGTAACTGGATAAGTTTACATACGTTACAGAATGCGGAAGGTAGGAGGTAACACACTAATATATTCGCGCTGCTCTTGGATGAAAACAAAAAGAGGAAGATACGTGACCGGCGCGCGGGCTTGAGCACCTAAATATAGGCGCTGAGCGCCTGTGTTTGAGTCAGTTGTCCGGCCGTCACCGATCTGCCAACACGCCATCTTTGCGTCATTATTGTGAGACATATGGCTGTCTCACGTACGCGCACGACGTTAGTCCATCAATTTATCTCTATTGCTCCTTAGTGCATGTTTACAGCTGTGTGTGTATTTACGAATGTAGGTGTCGCAGCACGCATTATGTCAGTGTCTTCGTCTTGTACGGCGATAACGTGTCTTCCCCTTTTGTTTTAGTCTAAGGCGCTGCTACAACTTTTCAGCTGTTATAGTATAGTGTCGACTTTGGTATTTGACATGTTTAAAAAGTAACCCTAGTCGGGTTACGAGTTCTAAGTATTTAGTTAGAGTTGTCGTGTGTTGACTAACAGTCGTCGTTCCACGTGAGCTCCTCGACCCCGCGGCCCAGCAGCTTGTCGATGGCGGAGATCTCTTTCTCGATGAGCGCCACTTCCGTCTCGTGGCTGCCCTCGCGGATCGCGTTGTACCACGAGATGGCGCGGTTCAGCCGGTTCATGTCGTACTGCAAGAGTAACATCACATTAGCAGCAGGACTTATCTTAAATTAGGTGTAAATTTTCTTTTAGAACATTGGACTATTGCCTAACAAAAATAGTTAAGCGTTTCTCTATCTTCAGTGAATGTTCTTTGACAAACTCATAGGAGAGTTAATTCAAAGATTTATAGACGAAAGGGTAGCTAAGCTATGTTCTTTCGGTAAAAAAAACATCGTAAGGAAACGTGCACATGAAGTGGATTCGGCTTGCCTGAAGAAGTCCGTCCCAACGTCATTTTATCGGGTGATTCAGAGTGATTCTCATCTTCCACACTATCCTCCCTATACAGGGTGTTTTTTTATTCGTCTTAAACATTTTGGGGGTTAAATCAGTAAGTCATACTGACCAACTTTATCGATGCTAGTTTTCGCTTGCTTTGATTTTTATGCAAATTATATTATACTATATAATTAATTAATAAAATAAAAAAGAGCTTTAATTATGGAGATATACTACCTGCAATTTCTCATTCCGTGCGTATAAATCCAATCCGTCTTGAGGTATCCCTTGCTTATCCAAATATTTCATGTAACGTATTTCACGTAATAACATCTCCAGCTACAAAACATTATTATAATCCATAAGAATAGTTATTTGTTATGCAAGGCTGCAATGTTGTTATTTGGCGCGAGAGCTAGTATTGAATCCCGAGTTAGCGAGGATTCTAAAATATAATCATGAGCATAACGAGGGATTCAAGGCCTCAAGACCTAATTACCTTCCACCATTACTATTCACGTAGAATAGTGTTTGTGAATACTTCATTCATGTGAACTGTACTATTGTCAAGTTACCATTAAATTTGGTTGTTATTTATATTTATTTAACTTATTGACTGCCAGGAACCAGCTAGGCGTGTTCTGTGTTCGTAGGCAGTTTTCGCCTCAAAGCGGAAAAACGCTGGAACTGCGTAGCGCGTAGCGCTACGTGGCAGTCAATGTGTGCGTAATTATTGCTAGAAACATACACAACGCTTATTATAAGTATACTAACTCTGTTCCACAGTCTGTTACAATGATTTCGTTTCGCTTAAATCAATGTATAAAAAATATTTAAAAAAAGTTCACGATAACAAACATTAATTTACAAAAGCTTAAAATAAAACAAAATATTGAAAAAAGTTACGATTTCCGAAAAAAATGTTTTGCCATGGTGGGTAAAGAAGAACGACCCATTTACATTCTCTAGGTCAAGGTCAAGGTCAATTTTAATGTGTACATTTTAGTACCTTGACTATTCAATGTCATGTTTAAACTGCCATATATGAATATCACAGCGATTAAAGGGACAAGGTCTAAACGTGTACATATATTTATGACCTTGACTGTACCTGATCGTTTTATGTTTTACCTCCGGACTGAAATTGTTCCTGACAAACGGAGGATCTCTATAAATTAGGTTTTTAGCCAGATGTGTCTTGCAAATTCCGGGAACAGTCGCACACCAAGGCTTGAAATTCCTGTCTTCCACCTGGTTTATATACAAGTTCATCTCATTCATTTTCAGCTTCATATACGCAGCCGACTCGGTTTCTATAATTCTGGAAACAACAATGTATTAATGACATATTACATCAAAATTCCATTTGTCAGTAATATGATACACTTCTTTAAGTCTCACGCTGGAGCCACACTAACGAGAAACGCCGTTAAAAATCAACGTTCGTCGCCTTATGCGTAGTATGCATAAGGCGATAGACGTTGATTTTTATCGGCGTTTTCCGTTAGTGTGGCCCCAGCATCAGACGACGGCCGAATTTTTTGACGTGAAAAGTCTTTCGATTCGGTCAGTATAGGGGTCACTTGCAAAAAACAAATGTAACGAAATATGTTATGGTGAGATCGCTTGTAAATTTACAAATATAGCATCTAATTAAAAATGTACCACGCTTTTTTTGAAATAAATAAATTAAAAAAAAAATAATTACCGGCAATATTTTATTACCATAATTTAGAGGAAAGAAGCCATTACTCGGCAGTGCATAATTATGTCGCTGACGTAAATGGCGCTGTGATCGTGTACAATACCGACGGCTTATGATACCGTGTACGATTTGACAATGTGACCGAATTAAGGATGTAACAAGTGGCTCAACAATCCCGTGGTGTGACTGTACATACAAATTATACGTTTTTATAAAAACATAACACGGGGCTGGTTCGAATAATAAAGTTAGTTCATATCGTTGGGCATTTCCAAAGATTTGTTCTTTGTGACATGGGCATTTATTGGCTTTGTGACTTGGCCATTATCTAACGCGACCAAGTTCGCGCACTAGGGTAAACCAATAATAGCAACGAGATACACTTTAAATATCAAGTTATTACTTAATTAATTGTTTTTATTAACTAAATAATGTGTTACGCACGGATCTTCAAAAGTAAGGAATTCCTCCATAGGGACTCGCATTTTGGACCGCAACTTGTTGACCCACCAAATCACGCCGGACACCGGAGGTAGATACGGGTCTACCATTGGTCTTTCGGGCCCTTTCGTCAGTTTCTGTAAAACTCAACCCTTGTAGCGATCCGGCTCTTCAAATATAATTAGCATTTATTATTTGTTGCTGACTGCACTTAAAGTTAAACTCGCCATTAAAAGACAAGTCAATCGACGGGCCTGCTATTAGCTATTGAGTGTCCTATGGCCACTGTGCAGGAAGCGCATTCTTTTAGATATAATTTATGGTTTAATACTTTTATTTATTGTTTCCATTTTTAAATTTGATAGTTGTCTTTTATTTTTATATAAGTATATATTCTTTACTACTGAATTAAAAGTCGATAGCTGCAGATGTGTTGATTACTTGAACTGCCCTACAAAATCCCAGGCTCAAGCCACCTTCCGATTCCATCATCATCATCAGCGCGATTGTATGATATTTTTAATTGAACTCCGTGCATGAGTAGGTATAAAAATAATCGGGCAACCGTGGCAATGACAAAATTCATTCAGGCAGTGGCGGCGCAAGACCTAAATTTGATGTGGGCAAGGTACATTTCGCGAGGCCCTCTGGACGGCAAGAAGGCGGATTTCCTTAGATTTGAGGGAGTTTGTAAGTAATTTAAATAAACCTTCGAGGCGTGAGGCCCACGTCGCCCACGCCTCACGCCGCCTCTGCGATTCCGGCGCCATATGGTAGTGAAAAAATGTCCACCGAGGGGACGCGTGACTAAAGTCTTACCGCCATCTCTTCGTCGAAAATCAATTTCGTCTGGTCTATATTGCTATGCATGTATTCCAGCAATCTCGGCAATTTTGGCTTCAGTTCTTTTTTTATGTTTGGACGGTGGAACAAATCTCCGATAATTTGAAAGAACTGTAAAAAAATTATACGTTAAGTACTAATTTCACCAAACAATGTTAAATGTTAATCGACTGTTAGTTCATACATTTCGACAGCCGCTAACACTCAATCGTCTGTTAAGTGGTTGGTGAAATCCGACATAAGCCTCGGTTTTACGGAACGGCAGGCAGGATGTCGTTTAGTGGCGTCGTTGACAATGAACAACTCCTTAAGGGTTACACGAGACTAACAAACAGTAGACCGGCCAGGCGATCTCGGCGTGTCAGTTCACCGTATTGAATCGTACGATTTCACACATTTTCTTCACAGATTTTGGCCGGCAGGCCGCCTGTCAGACTTGGGACTGCCGGCGGAAAGTTAGTCTGTGTTGCGCTTTATGAACCTAGGATGGCAAATTACGAACATAAGACTCGACAAAACAATAGTGACTGATATTAGCTGTCAACGATACAATTAGTAAGAACACGAGCTAAATATTTTGTACATACGTAGTAATTTATAAATAAGAAAAAATATCAATCAGGTGTCCTGTGTACTCGTTTGCCTTATCTATGCCATAAAAAAGCGAAGGAGTCTAAAATAGATTCCTTAACATAGTAAGGGATTCAAAGCCACGAAAAAATATCACAAATTAGATATCTAAGCCATTGTAGAACTTCTTCACAGCTTATCAACCATTTATTTTAAGAATTGTCATTACATTAATCAAACTAGCTCTCAAGGACGAAAATCGCACAGAATTTGTCTAATTTATATTATTATTCAATTTGTAACAGTATTAAAACCGTCCGACATTAAAACATTAAAACAGGTAGGTGCGATATAATCCTTGTTTGGCAATTATCCTTCAATTTACCGCAGTTACCGGAAAACAGGTAAGAAAGCAAAAAAGATGAAGTTTAGCAGAATCACTTCACCTTATTGAAGTGTACTTGATCGTGGCAGTCATCGAGTCCCTGCGCGAAGAGCGAGGCGAGCCGCTGGTCCATCTCGTACAGCACCTGCATGTGCTTGTCGTAGTCGGCCTGGAAGCTGGTGGTCTCCGGGTCCGCCGGGTCGTACGTTATGTTGCCCAGGTGCTGGTAGATCAACGTGTAGTCGGCCAGCACCTGTGCCACCAGAACTAAGCGTCATATCCTCAATAGGGGTGTAGACGATTTTTTTTAATATTTTTATTTTATAGATATACATGAAATATATCTAAAAAAATATTTAAAAAAAATTCACTCTTATATTAATTTAAAATGCCTTAAAATAAATTTCATTTTAAAATTTCCCGCTAAAACGCTAACTTCATTCGTCGTCTAACGTCATGGCGTCGCTATGACGTCACGAAACGTCTAAACACTAGTATATTCTAAAGTACTATGTGGGCTCACGCAAATCTTGTTTCTTGGCAAATGTCAAAATGTTGTTTGTTTAGAGGGACGTGACATCACGCGCTGTTTGCGGTCACGTGATAACGAGGATGAAAATATTTATTTTTTTATAATTAATTTAAAAGATATTATTAATACAAAAAGCATGAAAGTGTGATTTTCGGTAATTGTATATTAAACACTACCGGAAAAAATATAATATGTATTTATTTTCGTTTAGTGTCTACACCCGTATTTCATTTCTAGTATTGGTATCAGACTATCGGTGTATAGAATTTAGACGGCAGACGAGTGCTAGAGTGGAGTCTGCAAATCGGCAAACGAAGTGAACACTATGATAATAATATCCTCAAAACCAAATGACGACTTAGGGCGTATATTTATATATTGTTTGGCCAAAGTCCTCAGTTGGTGCCGTTGGTGTAGCGACGATATGCGGAGGGTTGCCGGCATTGCAGCAACTGGAGTAGAACCAAACGATGTGAGTGCGAACGATGGTAGAAGCCTGTTAAGCAGTGGACTGAAGTAATCATTATTAATTTTGTTTTAATTATTTAAGTTTAATATTTCTGATATTAATTTTATGCGTGCGTGCTCTCGCAAAAACTCGAGAATGGCTCGACCATTATGATGACTTTTTTTGTGTGTATTTGAGTGAGTCCCTAAATGATTTATATTCACAATTGAACCCGATAGGTGGCGCTGCGGTGGTGACGACCACGCAACGGAAATCGCAATGTCGGCAGGCTTCGCGCAAGGTAACGATCTGATGCAAGTAGCACAGGGTTGATCGTGTCAGTCCTGCATGCCACGACAACTTTGGGTCAAGCAGTGGAAATGTCCAGCAGTGGATGTGTTTCGGCTAACATAACGCTGAAGACCACCTTCATACACTCCGTGCTGATGGCCTTGCCCCTCAGGCCGCTGAACTCCACCCTCTCTAGCTTCAAGATCTCGCAGGTGGCATCCAGAATGTCCTCAATCATCTTGAGCCGCTTCACGAAGACGTTGAACCGGAAGAAGACGCGATCGAAGTCGAACGACCAGCGCACCGGCACCACGCCAGCAGGGAAGAACGTGTGGACCTTGTCGCGGTTCATCTCGTAAGTTTCACTGGAAATTATTATAATTCAGTCTATATGTGTCACCAGCAATAATATATTTTACAAAATTTGGCCCAAATATATCTGACACCTCTATACTAAAGGCATATAAGGCGCGTCGCGATAATATATCAATTATAGCTGGTCACTTTACACAGGGCCGGATTTAGAGGTCTGGAGGCACAGGCAACAAAGGAGTGAAGGGCCCTAATTACTTATTTTCCAAATAGATTAAACGATCTTTTTTATATATCGATTGTTTTTAGCCCCGGTTGCCTTCCACTAAATCCGGCGGGCCCAGGCAGCTACATAGTGTCCACTTTTGGTTTGTGGTCGGCATGTAGTAAACAGATGACAATCGCAATCGCTATCCACATTTTGTCCTAAGCTCAATAGATCAGGTGTATCGTATCGAGTACGCGTTGCCTAAGTATGAACGCTCACTACAGCGTGTTACATGATCGCGTATCTTTTCGCGTCCAAACCAACGATGCACGTCGGTGCTACGCGACGGAGATACGATACGCTGAAATTATAACAAGTGTGGACCCGGTTTTACACAAGCACGTTATGGATCGCCACCTTCCCGAACGAGGTCGAAGGAGGCGGCGATGGCTGTTTGTGTGATCCAGTCACATTACCGACGTGTATAAGAACCCTTAAACATTTTGAAATCTATTTATATATAAAAATGAATCCCTATTTCCCTTGGTCATGCCATAACTTGAGAACGGCTTGGCCAATCTGGCAATTTTTTTTTTCAAATATTCCTTGAAGTCCGCGGTAGGTTCTTGTGAAAAGAAAAATTAAATGTTTCAATTTTAAGGGGGAAATGGGTGGGTGAACTTTAACCAAAGAGAAGCGAGGGCGGGTCGCTCTAGTTGTTTATATTTATACCTACATGTACTGGGTCTCTGGGTCGTATCGGTACATAAATAAACAGCAAAAAACCTTAATGTACCGGAGCACATAATGTTACACATTAAATGGCTAAAAATACAAATATTTTACTGTCGAAGCCGCGCGTCTCTTGATTGATTTACACACGACTAACTTTTAATTGATTCAATCATTTAATTAATCGAGAAATAGTTTAATCTAAAATGAATAGTTAAATCCTTATTTATTTATTTAAATACTTTATTCCACAAAAAAGTGTACAAAAGGCGAACTTAATGCTACAAGCATTAACTACCACTTATACCAGTGAATTTTTGCGAGAAAGCTCTATGTTAAACTGGAAAATCTACCGCTATTTACCGAGTGTCTTAGTGTGGTGTCCGCGACGATAAACGAGAATAGTGATGTGCAAGCCGTGTATGTCTTAGGCGATTTCAACGCCCACGTAGACGAACTGTTTTATCGAGAAATGATGCGTTACTGTGCGGATCATCTGTGGTCATGTGCGGATGTAGATGTTTTAGGTTTAAACTCAGATGCATATACATACGTTAGCGATGTGCATGGGTGTAGGAGGTGGTTAGACCATTGTCTGGTCACCGAATGTGCGAAAAATACCGTAACTAGCGTAGATATTATGTACGACGTTTACTGGTCTGACCACTTCCCTATGCGCATTGAGTGCTCCCTAAATATGCTAAAAACTGTTTATGTGCCTGCTAGTAAGTTAAACAACAAAGTAATTTGGGGAGTAAGAACCGAGGAACAAATAGAGCAGTACCACCAGCTTTGTCACAGTAAATTGAAAAATTTGGATTTTCCCCAAGAATTAAGCGACTGCTGCGGCAGGGAGTGTAACTGTAGTGATCACTGTCTAGTCCTAGATAATATGTATAGTGTTATAGTAAATATACTCTCAGAAGCGGCGGCTGCAACCCATGTATGTAAAAAGCGTAGGAAAGGCGGCTATGTGGCCGGGTGGAATAGGTACGTGGCTGATGCGCATAGGCAGGCCCGGCTTCACTTCCAACAATGGGTACTAATGGGTAAGCCTGTACAGGGTAAATGGTTCCACCTAATGAATGAGGGTAGGAAGATATTTAAACGTAAACTGAAATGGTGCCAGGATAGAGAAGAGCAGTTTAAAATGGACAAAGTTGCTTTATCACATAAGGAAGGAAATTTTAAGCAGTTCTGGAAAGGAACCAGGAATATGGAGGTGAGGCATGGCCTTCCTGTGAGTGTGGCGGATAAATGTGACCCAGTCCAGATAGCTGAACTGTTTAGGGACCATTTTACGGTCAAGTCCCTAATTGGTACTCGGTTGAGCACGGATGTAGCGCAGGTACATGGGACCGTCAGGGCTAGGGCTGTCTTTGCGGCTAAAGCAGTCGCTAAGGTTATAAGCAAGATGCAAAGAGGAAAGTCGCCTGGCCACGACGGTCTCAGTATTGAGCATTTTAAGTATGCCGGTGTCCATCTACCTCGAGTTCTGGCTATATTCTTTAGTCTGTGCTTGAGCCACTCGTACCTACCTAAGGCCTTTATGAGGACTGTAGTAGTCCCGGTACCCAAAAATAAAACTGGGGACTTGTCCAGTAAGGAGAACTATCGGCCCATTTCGCTTGCGACGACAGCTGCTAAGATACTCGACAGTATGCTGGACTCTATTCTTGAAAGGCACCTGCAGATACAGGATACTCAGTTCGGTTTTAGAACTGGGCTATCCACTGAAAGTGCCATTTTAAGCCTTAAGCATACTGTCGGGTATTATACACAGAGGAAAACGCCCGTCTATGCCTGTTTCCTCGATTTGTCAAAAGCCTTTGACCGAGTTGATTATGTCATCCTATGGAGAAAGCTAGAGGAAGCGGGCATACAGACGGAATTAGTGCAAATCCTGAAACATTGGTATCATAACCAGATAAATCAGGTGAGATGGGCCGATGGTCTGTCGTCTGAGTACAAACTCGAGTGTGGGGTAAGACAGGGGGGGCTGACGTCTCCCAGGCTGTTTAATTTATATGTAAATGAACTGTTGGCCGGACTCAGCAGCATGCGGGTGGGATGTCACGTAGATGGCGTCTGCATGAATAATATAAGCTATGCTGATGACATGGTGTTGCTGAGTCCGTCCATCAGTGCACTCAGGAAACTGGTAGCGGCTTGTGAGACGTTTGCTGTAGCACATGGACTGCAGTACAACGCCAGTAAAAGCGAGGTTATGGTTTTAAAAGCGGGGAAAATTAGACCAACGTATGTACCACCAGTTGTGCTGCACGGGACCCCCCTGTCTGTAGTGGAAAAATTTAAATACCTGGGTCACATTTTAACACCTGACCTAAATGATGACCTTGATATTGAACGTGAGCGCAGGGCGTTGGCTGTAAGGTCGAACATGCTTGCCCGCAGGTTTGCTCGTTGCTCCATAGATGTTAAAATCACTTTATTCAAGGCATATTGCCAGTCGTTTTACACGAGCAGCCTGTGGGTAAAGTACACCAAAAGAGCATATAACGCCCTGCGTGTTCAATACAACAATGCATTCAGGATGCTTTTGGGACTGCCAAGGTGGTGTAGCGCTTCGCTCATGTTCGTGGAAGCCCGAACGGACGGTTTTCAAGCGCTTATGCGTAAGAAAATCGTCTCGTTAATGAACAGGCTTAGAGCGAGTCCCAACAGCATCCTGTGTGTCATTGCTGGCAGATTTGACTGCCCCATACTAGCATATTGGGTCAGTCAAACAAAGGGGGTAGCGCAATTTAGATTTAAGTAGCTTAAGAGATACTAACATAGGATAAGACAAACTAACACTATTATGGACACCTATACCTAGTCTGAAATAAAGTTTTATTTAATTTAATTTAATTTAATTTAATTTAATTTAATTTAATTTAATTTAATTTAATTTAATTTAATTTAATTTAATTTAATTTAATTTAATTTAATTTAATTTAATTTAATTTAATTTAATTTAATTTAATTTAATTTAATTTAATTTAATTTAATTTAATTTAATTTAATTTAATTTAATTTAATTTAATTTAATTTAATTTAATTTAATTTAATTTAATTTAATTTAATTTAATTTAATTTAAACATACCTTTCGCGTATTTGTTGTAAGGGCTTTTACTTACATAAAATGTTTTAAAACCGCCAACCCTTTCCTCAACTTGATGAGTTGCTCGTCAGTGTCTCCCTGAAATATGCTAGGCGGGTCTATGGAGTTGGTGCATTGCATTATGACCAGGTTACATACTTCGCGGAGTAGAGCTGTAAACAATCGTTGTCTTCGGTAAATTTTTTTACACCCATATCGTAAACCCTCTACAACTAGTTCAGAAACTGTTAGGTTAGGTTATAACTAGCTTTACGTCAGTGGTGTTGCTGTCATCGTGTCAAATCTTATCTAGTAGTTGTACTGTAAAGTTCACTTTACATGTTCGCTGCCAACACTTTGAGATGAGACAATTTGATTCGGCGACAATATCTCATGTAACTCGAGATGAAGCATCAATCAAGATGAAATGTCAACAACATAAGTACCTAAGTAGGTATATATTATGTACGTATATATTTTTTTATTGTTAGATAGCCACCGGAGCAGAGGCAGACCAAAAAGGAGATAGGGATGACTTGGACGCATTTTGGACAGAGTGGCGGGAGCATGCGCTCAATCAAGTTTTATCGTTGTCTTGCTCTGCGACATTAGGGCCTGTACACAAAACTGCGATGCGACGTCGCATCGCAAAAATCTACGACGCAAATGTAATGAAATGTATAGTAAACTGCGCAGAAAGCTCCTAGATTTTTGCGATGCGACGTCGCATCGCAGTTTTGTGTACAGGCCCTTAGGCCGCAAATTTGTAACGGCGGCGCGTGCAGCGGGGCGTTGTTGTTTACGTGCACAAGTCGGTCAGCGACCAGTGTGCACGCAAACAACAACGCCACAGAGGTAAACGCTCATACGGGGCGAAATCGTACAGCATCGTAATTTTGACGTCGAGTACTCCAGATAGACAGCTTAACTACCATATAATATGTATAGTGGGCATATTTTGTCCGACGTACGTATAAGTTTCTCGACGTTGCAGTAGTATCTGGAGTTGCCCCAGAGCAGGCCGATGCAGTGGAACAAGGGCCGGATGAGAAACTTAGCATCCTGAAAGTCTGTGCCTTCAAAGTTTTCAAGGTGGGGTATCAACCCCTTCTGGTACACGTAGATGTCACGGCATTCCACTATAGCTGGAATCACAATTTTAGTTTTAGTAAAAAATTTGATTCAAATCTGAGCGTCGGCCGCGTGCGGCGTACGACTTAATGTAGTTGCCGCTTTATGCTGCAGCTATTTTTATACAGGATGTTTTTTTATTTGTCTTAAACATTTTGGGGGTTAAATCAGTAGTCATACTGATCAACTTTCACTATGGGACCAACCCCGAAATCGCGAAAAAAAAATTGACCATCCCATACATTTTGGCTAGTCAGCTGACGATGTTTTGTATGGGAGGGTCAAATTTTTTTTCGCGATTTCGGGGTTGGTCCCATAGTGAAAGTTGGTCAGTATGACTTACTGATTTAACCCCCAAAATTTTTAAGACGAATAAAAAAACACCCTGTATTAATTGTAACATTTAAATGCATGACGTATATTAGGTTAACTTAGAACTATAAACAGTGACAAAAATAGTCTTCGATAGAAAAATTATGAAAATTTTGGATTTCAGCAATTTTATGGAACTATAGTAGTGTACCTAAGGACAATACCTAAGTGATCCTAACACCCACTAGACTATAGTTTCGAAACTTCATCCCGACTTCCGACTTCCAATTAACTATATATATTTATATTTGTGTTACAAAAAAGGGCCATTCGCTCTATATATAACTTAAATTCCCGTGATTCATTAAGAGAACTTTTTAAACAAATTAATATTTTAACAGTAGCATCCCAATATATTTATGAAAATATTATGTATGTTATTAAGAACCTAGACTCTTTCGTTAAAAATTCTGATATACATAATATAAATACTAGGAATAAAAATAAAATTGCCATAAAAAAGTTTCGTGTCCGTAAAGTATATAAATCATTTGTAGGTCAATGTATTCATTTTTATAATAAATTACCCGACGTAGTTTTAGAGTTACCCCTTCCAGCACTTAAAAATTACTTGAAAAAGTCGTTGATGTCAAAGGCGTACTATAGGGTCGAGGACTATCTAACGGACAAAAATGCTTGGCCTAAACCAGAAAATTAACTAATGTTTAATGTTCAATAGCTTACCTACTACTCGTACATACCTCATAAAAATCATGTAAACGCTGTATCTCGTCTAGGGGACACGGTTTATGTAGGAAGACATGTCAAAACTGTTTTGTGTGATATATATATAAATTTTCTCGTAGTCATTCTGACATGTTTTCCTGCAAAACTACGCAGATATTTAATATTATTTTTACAGTTTTATATAATGATAGAATAAGTAGTGACATTGTTATATTTTCATTTAAAAAATGACTAACTGTTGAGTTTCTTGCGGCGCTTCTTCTCAGCAGTGGTCTCCTCTTGGGAAGCGCTGGTAGATTTTGACGTGTAAAAGTGCCCGTGCGGCCTACTTACTGAATAAATATCTTTTATCTTATCTTACTATGAGTCTTAACCGTTTTTCCGTTATAACAACTTTAAGGGCCGATTTATTAAATCCCTGATATAAAATTATCCGATAGTTAAAGTTCTTTCCTTTTCTTTGTCATAAGTATGATAGAAAATGACAGAGCTACAATTTATCAGACAGATAGTATTATCTGGAGATTGAAAAATCGTAAGAGACCACTTAGACTGAAGTCCATATACATTTGCAATATCGAGACTGCAATACGAAGGCTACGACTCTGACCGCAATCCCAGAGTAGCAACATACACACCTTCACGCCTGTCTCCCAAATAGCAAATGCGTTGCCAACCTTGGAGGACTAACATGAAATGCATCTATTAAAAATATCTAGTTACTCATAAGGGCTTATAAGTTATCAACAACTTACCTGCCACAACATTAGTGAGCATAGTCTTGAAGCAGTCGAGGTACACGCTGCGCGTGGCCTCGAGGTAGTTCGCCATCCGCTTGACGCGCGGATCGCGCAGCTGAGAGTAGATCCCCTCCAAATTCTTCAACCGGCCCGTGTAGAAATCGATGTCCGCAACCGGCAGTGGAAACTTTGTTCGTTTGAACGCTGAATCCCATTAAAACTGAACTATTAAAATTCCAGCAACAGCTTTCAAAATAAGGGGGGTAAACGGCTCTATTATTGGAACCCTGACGATTATTGTCGCCGTGAACTTTATTTCAAGTTACTAGACATAGAAATTCTACATTTACTAGGTGTCAATAACAGTAATTTTTTACACGAAATATTTTGTCGTACGCAAAAATTAATAAAAAAATACCAATTCAATTTCTGTTACGTCAAATGTATCCCCTCCCGCACCGCTCCACTACCGCAGGAACCGACTCAGTTAAACGCTATACCTGTAGTAGTAAAATACAAGATGTGCTACCCGTACTGGAGACGCGTCTTCAAGGAGCTTTGAGCTTTGGCTCTCTCAAAGAGCGAACGAGCTAGGTTTAAACCCACAAACCTCTGCTTGGAAGGCGCATCGTAAAACCACTTACCTATGTAAGAATCTTCAGCCAGTAAGTCATGTATTTGCTGAGCCCATGTAATAATAGCTCCTTCAACGTTACTCTTCAGTTGCAGGTCTACGTCCTCGCCGTCACTACAAAAAGGCTCATCATGCAAATAACTATTGGATTAAATTACTGGTCATGGTCGAGACAAAGATGGCCAGGGAGCCTAACATGCATGTACAAGAATAAAGTGATAGCACGAATAAAGAGTTGCTAAAGTAGGTATTCAATATAGCTTAGATTCTGTGCAGACTAGCGTTTTTGGCCCTAGACCCCCGGTCAAAAACGCTAGGCACAGGCTCTTAAAAGATTTAAACGATTTATTTAATTATTCTAGCAATACTGGATAAAATCGCTTAGTAAACGGTAACAAAAGTCAAGACAGGACGCTTATTTTAAATCTTAACGGCCGCGCGCAGAGACGTCCATTATCTTTTAAGTTTGATTAAAGTTGCTGCTGTGACTTTCTTTGCAATAGAATAAGACGCAGCAACTTTCATCAAACTTGAAAATTCAGAGCAAATGCGGAACTCGGTCCTATCAATATCAATAACCTAGTCAATACTCAAATGTTTACGTATACGTATATGATACTAGAGTATACTTATGATGTAAATACAATATATTGTATTAACATCATAAGTCTCTGCTGTAGGGAACGGGGTTATATCTTCAAAATGACGGGGGTTTTTCCGAGCCTTGTCATAAGTAATGTTAGTTTACAGGTTAAATTAAGTTGAGACCATGTCTTCATAGCTCCTTTGTAGGTAACTCAGCACTTTACCTTTCTTTTAGTCTCGCTTCTGCATGAAATATATTTTCCACTCCCGCGGGCATAGGCAGCATCACTTGAGTGGTCATTTCGCCCCTCAACTGTTAATAATAGCAAATAAGTACCTAAATAATTTTAGGGTTTTCGTTAACAAAGACGTGGCCTAGAAAATCTCGAAAGGTAATGGCTTGCCACACCTGGCCACAGCATCTTTTTTCTCGCTGGACAAGTTCTGTCAGCATTATCAATGTGCAATGTGTACCTACACTTTAACTCCTGTAAGAAGCCATGAATAATAAATTATCTTTAAGAGGATTGTGAGGTGACGGCTTTCCATACAAACGGCGATAACGTTTTCCACTCCCTAAATGTTAACCGATTTTGACCAATTTTTGATACGGTGTCAGTCGGAACAAGAACTATGTACGTACCTACGTTTCGTTTTTCTTCAATATTATTAAAAATTTCGATGTATTCAACGTTATATTGTTTTCATACCAAAGTAATTTCAGCCATTATCTCTTTATAACTAAACAATATTTTAAAAAACGAAACGTACGGACATAGTTTTTGTTCCGACTTACCACATATCAAAAATTGGTCGAATTCGGTTCACAGTCCTCTTAAATAAAATAAATGTATCCTGATTAATAATGCCGGATTTGTTACACGAGTATGTTGTAGAAATTAACCTGGTGCATGAGGCTCCTGAGGTCGTCGATGTGGCGCTTCATGTCGGTCCGCACGATCTTGGGCCAGCCGCGCTGGTTCTCGGGGTTGCACAGCAGCGGCCCGATCACCTCGTCCGCCAACACGCCGATGTCCATCAGGACGTTGCCAGACATTTCGCCCATTATAACCGACTACAACCAACAATTTATTTTAGATAGCTACGATACGAGTGTATGCATAATTACTGTGCGGAGTGACCACATGTCGGTTATTCTTCGTCTCAGTGGATGTGAAGGACGAAACGTTAACAGATTCACACTGCTGAAGTTCGGCAGAGTAGGCCCCCACAATCTGGACCGACGAACAGCCCCCTACACCCGATTATTGGCATCCCAAATACCAGATATTGATACCTAGTGATTGTAAACTTCGCCTCTGTTAACTTGAAATAAAGTTGATGGTGGTAATTGGTACGGTGCCCACAATAGGGCAGTTCGCTCTATGCTGAAGATGACGGTGATGTACCTTTCGGAAATTGGCCGGTGTGATCTTGTCGTCGAGGTTCCTCAGGAAGTAAACCAGCTTGGTGCGGTTGAAGGCGGGGAAGGTGGTGGCGCAGGTGAGCATGCCGCCGGCGTTTATGCGGAACACGATCACATCGTACTTCGGGATGTCGAAATAACGGTATAGTATGTGCTGTAAAAAACGGAATGTTTGTGTGATTGCCCCTTTTCACATTTCCTTACATGAAAAGTCAAAAAAGTAAACTAAAACTCAACTGGCGGCTAGTTTGACACATTTTTATGATACTAGCGACCCGCCCTCGCTTCGCTGCGGTTAAAGTTTCCCCCCCTTAAAGTTTCAAAGGAAGCTTCGATTTTTTATTGTGAACATACAATACAATTAACCTTTTCACCTCACCAGCTCGAAAAGGCTTTCTTTGTCGGTCAAAATCTGCGCGCAGAAGTCCACTTTAACCGCTAGCGTGGAAAATAATGGTGGTGCTGTGCGCGGAGGGGTCGCTGGGCCACAACTGATGTGGCGCCTGTGCAATTATTTTTCCAACACCAAGTGATTTCCTCGCTACGGTGAGGTGAAAAATTGTATGTTTCGCACGGCAGCAAAGTTATTTGAGTCTCGAGGCCTTGAATCCCCGCTCGCTAGGCTCGCTAGGCTCGTGGTTCAATTTTAGAATCCTTCGCTAACTCGGGGTTCAATACTGGCTCTCGCACCAAATAACAACTTTGCAGCCTTGCATAACGAATGACTATTTCAACGCCATGTCAAATCCAAAAGTCACCACTCACACGCCAGTGACAGCTAAAATCCAGAGGTAATTTCGGCCTCACGTCAAAGGCACTTAGGTATATTTTGCGCTGTCATCCGTAACGGAGAAACGGCGTTGAAAAGGTTAAACAAACATAATATTATCTTTCTTTTGCTTCGCTCAGTCGGCCGCATTTTTAGTAGGTAAGTACATTTTGCGCAATAGGTACTTATGTAAATATAACACAATACACGGACCTGTCGGCTCACGTTCTTCCGCCTTGGTCGTACCAGGACTAAGCTAGGAAAATCCTTGCCTCTCTACCGCTTGCAGAAGCAATACAATGATCTAGCCAAAGCCCGTTGCATTGACGTTTATCTGAATTCAATAACAATTCTGCGACGTAGACTGCTGAAACCATCGTTACCGCACACCCGAGACTCATAGGGCACGTAATTGTTGTTTATAGGTATTTTAGTATTGCTCGTTTTTTTTTTCTTTTTTCCCTTTAATCTGTGTGTTGTAAATTTTAGTCTTTAATTTTAGCCTCTATGCCAATGCTGTTGCACGCCTATAATTGGTGCATAAACGGGAATGTGACTTTCTATATTTTGTTTGGTGTATAATTTGTTTATGTTACTGTTGGTGTGTCTTTATATAAATAAATAAATAAATAAATAAATAAATACTTGGTAAAATCCTACAGATAGAACATGCAACAGTTGTTCAAACTTTGTATGAAAACATAATGTTATAAATCTAAAACGGGACTTAATCGCGTAAGAATATATAATTACCTCGTCGTTTCGACCATGTTGCGTAAATATTTTCAATAAGTAACCGCAGTTTACCTTCGGCTAACCAAAGGGATAGACACTGAATTCCGTACGATTAATAGGCTGGATAGCGCCGACAGGTCAGTGCAACCGTATTAGTAACAACCTCTACAATTCTCTATTTAGATAACTATTAACTACGCGTACCCTCTCGTCCCCAGTGATGAACTTCGCCCATTTTTCTGTTTTCATCTTTAGTGATCTAATCAAGTACTCCATTATGAACTCAAGCCGAGTATCAGCCTCCTCTTTCTAAAATAAGAAATTAATTATTGTATTAGCTGAAAAGGTGTGTACCTACACTAGGGAGCAAAAGTCCCCTGCTGCTTGTACAATCAGCATCAAAAGGATAGGAGCGGCGAAAGTGTCCAAATATATCGCAACACATATTTATTACTTTAGGAATAAGGATGTGTTGCGATATATTTTGCCATTTTGGCTGCTCCTATCTATATGATGCTGACTGTACAATCTGGTGAAGTCGCACATCAACATATTCATCTTCAAACACTACGAGTTAACGCTTGTCAAAACGCTTGTGTACAGTAAAACTAAACTACGTTTTCTTAGGCATTTAACTAAATGTTAACAAACATAACCACGTGACATAGATCCTCAGCCAATAGAAGTACTTACTTACCTTACTTGTTAATATTTAAGTAGCATAGTTATGGAAATGTATAATTTAATGATGCAACCGGCGTTCCAGCTGTCTAGAAAAATCTTGCATGGTTTATGTTAGGTACAGCTGTTGTTATTATTTATAAATGTGTATGTCAAATAAATAAATAAAAATAAAAAAAATAAAAAAGTGGAATACTGATTCGTCAATTAAAAAAAAAAGGTTCAATTGACTGATAATCAGAGTTTGTTCACATTCATTTAAGTATCTAAGTACCTAAACATATAGAGCATAATATATTCTCAAATCTCTCTTCACTCCTCTCCTCTTCCGCCTTCCTCCAAGTTTTACCTTGCTTTAATTACTTATTCCTTAACTATTGTAACGGAACGTTACTATCTTAACTGGCAACACCAGCTCATACAGAATACTCATCAAGCGTCCGGGTACGGTCGGATATTCGTTGATAAATAATTAAATAATTGTTGAGACGGAAGAATTATACGAGATAAAGCCAAGTGCAGTTTTTCTGGGAACCAGCATCTCCATCCACGAAGATCCTGTGAGTGTTTTACTAAAGACCAGCTTCGTTCCTGCGAGGAGACTAGTATTCTTTGTAGGGAACGCAGACCGGCATACCTATATCCAGGGGACTACATCCCACGTCTCTGACGACCGACACACGTCGGTGGAAAGTCCCCATTTCAATCGGATACGCGTCTATCTTTCTGCGCCTAGCAGTTCATATTTAAGTACAATACTTACATCACCCATGGTGGACGATAGAATGCACAGGCGCACAAAACACTAAAGTCACTTAGTTAAGTCTTACGCTATTATACTATTCATCTTCCATGATTGATCAAACTTTACAATAATAAAATCTTTCACATGCAAAGTTATTTAGCCTTGACAATGTGTTATTTTCTTATTTGTATTTTTCTTTATAGTGTTGTCTAGGCAACTACCTTTATTTTGAATTTAGAACTTCGACTTTAAAGTTCTATTCTAGGTCAGAATAAAAATGCCGCGATGACGTTATTTACGAGAATTAGGTATACATTGATATCAATAGCGCTTTTTCCGTATACTTATTATACTAGCGTTATTACGCTTTTTCCCGTTATTCGTCGGGGGTCGGCGGTTCAGGGGTGACATCTCAGATAAATGTAACTTATTTTATAAACAAATCAATGGAGCAGTAAGAAGATAACCAAGGTTTAAAAAAACTTAAATAGCAACAATATCATAGGAGCGGACTCAAAGTTGACTCTTGTTCATCCATTGGCGGATTTCGGTTGGTTTACCAAACAAAAGATATAAAAATATATCTTAACCACAGATTTATATAAGATACCTTAACCTCTATTTAACTTGGCAAAATATAATTTGGAAAAAATAAGGGCGCTGTACGGACAAAACTTGGCAATATTATCCAATGTTCTCTGAAAATCCAAAATCGACCTTATTTTCTAAGCACTCATATTTCGAAGACTGCACCCCCAAAATTTGTGTCCAAAACCTAGAAAATAATTCCCATGACGAAATGTGTAAAATTTTGCCCTCAAATAACCAAATCTATCCACGCTTTGAATATTGGGAACTAACTTAGGTGGTAGTATCTATCTTATCTGTCACGCAATTTAACAAAAAAAACAAAACAGTTAGATAAGTACCAAGGCCTTAGCCTTGCATCGTTCCCGATCTTAGACTTTTTTGTACTTATAATTTAAGTTCCCAATCAGTATTCCCAGGTCTGCTAATTTTTCTGAAGATCTACTGGGTTTTCCTGAGAATGTACCTCTACCGATTTTTCAATCCAAGACCAAGATTCAAAAATTAGTATATTCTTAAGAAAGTTTGGTAGCTCTCCTAAAAATCAGGAGATCTGCCTACCGTGCCAAATATTCAGACCGTGCAGATAGATCCTAAAGTAACTATACTTTAGGATATACTCGTACGTCAGACTAATGGTAATGGACAAGTGGCGATCTTTATGTCCAGAGTGGTCGTCGTTCAGCGAATGCGACGAGATCATAGACATTGTACTCACCGTATTAGACCCCGTGAAGCCATCTACTAACCGTACCTACCGGATGTTTACTACATATTATTATTACTTTTGTTTGTGTAGTTACTACACAGCCCACAGATTATTATAATTCAGCAGTATAAAAGCGACTAATGTCATCATAGTCTTTGCTCTTGTTAAAAATGCCATTGGTTAAAAAGTGACAAGTCTAACTGCCGCACTCATAGACGTCAATTAAGTTTTAAGTTTCATTAAAGTAGCTGCTGTCACTTTCTTTGCTATAGCAATAGAATAAGACGCAGCAACTTTAATGAAACTTAAAACTTAATTGACGTGTCTGAGTGCAGCAGTAACTCTCAGATTTTAAAAGCGCGTTTTTACGGATCATCTATTGTCCTTATTTATCCGAGGACTAACTTTCCGCCCGCGACTTTGTCTGGGGAGAGTCAGTTACGTTAAAATATAGCCTATAGTCCACCCTGAAAGTCCATTCTAAATGTTGGTGAAACAATTGTTGAAATCGGAGTTCCGGAGATTTACATACAATCAAAAAAAACAAAATTACAAACTTTACCTATATGATGAAGATAATAATATGATGAAATAATAAAAATTAAGAAACAAACTTTTAAACATTTATTTTTATAAGGCTGTTAACAAGAATTGTTTAAAATATGAAAACTCTACACAACCAGTAAAAAATATTTCACAATTTTATAGCACAACAGCATACGTGTGCATAGCATATTCTTTCTAATCTTAAGTTAAATACATGATAATATCACAAATAAAAAAATAAAAAATTAACAAAGTAAAGGAAAAACAGCTCTGAAATAAATAAAATAAATATCGATTAAATTAATAATAAACAATCTTAAGAGTTATAAAGCTATCTTTCTTATCATATAGATAGGTGCATTAATCCTAATGATACATTGTGTAAAAAAATAACACAATACAAATAAAGAAGCTTAAAATACATTACGTCATCCGTGTCTGGATACATTTATTTATTTAGAGTTGACGTTAAAGATATTGACGACGATAGACAAATATTACCTTCGGACTTCATAACAGGAACCATTCATAAATTTTTAATTAAATAAATTTTAATAAAAATAATATGTCTACACGCCGAGGAGCAGCGCGACGCCGGCGAGCGTCCAGCGCGTCGGCTTGTCCTTGGTCTTCAGGTTGAACGTCCACACGAACGTCGGCCCCCGCATGCTGCAACAACAAAGAACATTAAATACCTACATTATGATATTCCACTCAGAATACGCTGACACATTTTTTTTTTTTTATTGCCTGAGCCCAAATTGTCCAAAAATATCAGCAAGCAAGAAGCAAGGTAAGTAAAGGTGGGAGCAAAGTAAGGTCCTCTACACGGTGTTTCCGACCTCCACTAACCCGGCCTAACTCGTAACACACGAGTGTTGTGCACAAATAAACATAGTAAAGACATTTCAAAGTGCTTGGTGTGAGGGAGTAACCCTGAAATACGTTCACTTACCGGATCTTGTAGACGGGGCACTCGTAGACGTTGCGCGTGTCCTGCTTGTCCTGGGTGACCGCCTTGACGTAGATGACGGGCACGACGGGGAACAGCTCCATCATGCGCGACTCCACGATGCCCCCTGTAGCCGTATCCCAGCGAGCACCCTCCATGAACAGTCCATGGATGTTCGCACCCTCACGTGGCGGAGCCCTATATTATTTACTTAATTGGAATATTTAAAATGGTTTTAAAATATGCCTCAGTACCTAAGTATCGATTTTTTGTTTTTCAAACCCATAACTATATAAATTATATTACCTACTGAACACGATAATTCTAGCGATAATGGTGATGCATGCGAAAACTTTGACACCACCCTATTATTTATTATCAAAAGATTATGTTTTGTACACGTTTCATTAATAACGTTTTCCCTACGTATAACAAAGTATAACTTAACACTTACAAAAAATCTTGTCTGCTCTTTTTAGTAACATCGCATTGGAGGCACATCTTGTCGAGCGGCCACTCGTTCTTCCGGGCCGTCTGCTGCATGATCGCGGTGAGGAAGGACTGCGGGTTGAAGAACCCGGCCAGCCACACCGCCGGCGGTAACTACAATCATACATTGTACACGTTTTACTCAACTAGGATCAAGAAGGGCCTACCGAACCAAGTTGTACATTACGAGTAAGATCCTAGGAGCAACTTACGTTAAAGTCACCGGACCAGTTCTCAAGCTCGGTGAGACGCTGGCAGAGGTCAGAGAACCAGGCGGCCAGTCCCAGTATGCTAGGGTACGCGAGCTTGGTCCACGACTCTGACACGTGGTCCATGAAAAGCGCCTCCATCAGTTTCTCCATGTCGCTGCTGATTGTTAGCTCGCCCTGCGCGATAACTCAATCAATAAGATACAAACATCGCTCTAGTTATTTAGTCAAGTTAATAAGGTCAAAATCTTCCTCGTTGTACCTTAAGGCCCAGCTCGAGCTCCTTGAGTGAGCGGCGGATCTCGCCCATGAGCCGGTTCATGCGCTCGCACTCCTGCAGCGCCACGATGGTGTACGGCGTCAGCTCCTCCACCTTGCCCATCAGCTCCTGCAGGTTGAACGGCTCCGGGACTCGGTCCATTAAATCGTCTAACAACAATTTTACCTGTTATTAAACAAAAAATAAGTAAGTATAAAGGGTACAGACAGACAAATATATAATTTATTACAATTCTGTTACAAACCATTTCTTCTTTGGTAGCACCTCCTCCAGCTTGCGCACCAGTGTCTCGAGGTTGCATTTCAAACACAACCTAAACAAAATCAAGCGTAATTGCATCACATCGCGGCTCTTTACTCATAACAACTTAATTATCATAATATTCTCGAAATTTCAAGCAACATGGGTAAAAGTCCCCCAAATGTTTGGCCGGGCTAATCTCACATAGTAATGTACGGATTTTTGTACAGCTTTCACCAATAGAAAGAGGGAATATCTAGAAAGTTTATAGGCTATAATTTTATGAACATTAAAAGCATACCTGTGATGGAAAAAGCTTTTAGAATAGATGCCTATATCAATAATGCACTATGATTAAGAGAATATTGTCTATTTTTTTTAGCAAATGTCCAGTAGTGTACTTATTTCGGCTGATATGGAGATGCTTGGCCATTCTCATCCAGATCTCGCCACCCTGGCGAAGATTGTCGCTCCTCCTAGTTTGAGCGCATCCTACACTGCGTTTGCCGACAGTCGCAGTCTCTACTCAAAAACATGAAAACTCCAACAGTTATCAGTTCTGCGGCTTATGTGGGAGGCCTATAGCCACTTTAGCTGACTAACTCGATGAGCTTGCTACCTCAATGACTTTGGTTCTCTGTTGGATCACCTCGTTATGGATCTGATTCTTCAGAGAAACTCCCAACATAGCTTTCCATAGCTCTCTGAGCGATCTGTAGACCAGTTTTACCATCCATACCGAGTGTCCACGTTTTGGCTTCGTATGTTATGACAGATCTTTGACCGCATGAAGATGCGGTCAAAGATCCGTGATCCGTGAGGCCGAAGGGCCTTCTGAAGTAATTCAATATAGCCCTGATGCGAGGACGTTGCGTTCGTACTTCTTTCAAGACGATTGGCGAACATTAAGTAACTAGTGTTAGTGTGCCAGTCGGCAGGAACTGTTTTTTATTATAACCAACAATTGTCGCGTTATATCCTGTCCAGCCGAAGAAACAGGCAACCATCTTTTTCTCTAAGGATGAACCTTCGTTTCGATATTTTAGTAGATATTTAATTAAAAGCGAATAACAACACCCCTGTATCTAGATTTAAGTATAACATTGTACATACCCAATGAACTCTATACCTAGTATACTGAAAATATATAAACCGTTCAAAAGCTATCTAGATTTATAAAAATGCAGAACAGAATGTTCTTAGTCCTATTAAAATTGCATCGTATTTCCCATCTTCCATCCATCTTTCCAAGATAACAAATAAGAATAAAAAAGACTGAACATATTACCTTGAATAGCCGTTGTGACACCGTCGTTAAATATCCAATCTCAGCATTAGGATGTAATCCATACAAATATGGTGATTCATCGGGTAAAAAGTCATCAATGTACTGATGATAACCCGTGTAGTCAGAATTAGGTGGCGAAGTAAATCCTGGGGCGAACAACACTTCACCATCCACCTACAAATATTACGAACCTCTTTGCAGAAATTGTAACGACGTGGTGTTTATATCTAGTATGACTGAATAAGGAAGCTAACCAGCTCGGGCTGCATGTACTCGAGCAGGAAGGTGCGGCACAGGCGGCGGTCCCAGTCGTCCGTGATGTGCCCGCCGTACATGATCTCCCCGAACAGGTAGCGCAGGTCCTCCCACGGCACGCGCGGGTTCGCCTCCAGGTAGTTGTACAACACGTACACGCAGATCGTCAGGTCACCAAAGTTGAACGGGTATACTCTATTAAGTGAATATATTATGTATTCAATTCACACTTTTACTAATTTTATCGACATCATAGATCTACATCTATAAAGACATTAACTACTAATCAGTAATAAGTACTCTCATTGTAAAATTAGCAAGTAATCACACCTGTTCCATCCTTGCGGGCCAAATTTACGTCGTTCTGCGACCACAGCGTGGAAGTAGCATAAGGCAAACAGAATAGACTTGAACTCCGCCTCCTTACTACATATTTCTAATGTTTCTTGAGTGAAATTGTCCAATGACTGAAAATGTTCACAGTTATTATTAAAAATGAAACCCGACTTCTAAGTTAAGTACTAAATGCCACTAAGTACACTAATGCAAGCGTACCTTATGCAAGTTTGCCCACATTCCACTTGGAGGTTCATTTATAATCTTGATAGATGATTCTAGAATACCTTGAGGAATAATGTGATATTCTGCACCCGGTGCGGGCTCAGCGCTCAGGAATAACCTAACAAAGACAACGTAGTTAAAGATATTACGCAGTTAACGATGAATAAGTTTAGTTACTCGTACTAACTCACCTGTAATCAGGTAACGGATTTTCAAATGTCTCTTCCATTTTCTTTTCCAAGGTGGAGAGCCACTTGGCCACTAAATGTACATTCTGCAGAATTACCCAGTGGCCATTGGTGGACGCGACGTTCATAGCCTCCTCTGCGACCACCTCCTGGCCTTGGCCCAGAGACACGATATGGAAATTCTTTTTGTCAGTAGAAAAGCCTAGTTTTCGGCCCAATTTTTCTAAATCCTAAGTACAAATAATCATAATAGCCTGGTTAAAAATATACCTCCTATTATGTTTATTGAAACGAGTATAACTGGTACCTTCAAAGGATCGACTCCAGGCGACAAAATGAAAAACATTGCAGTTGTGGAGTTACTCTCTCCGTAGGACTTTTCCAGTGACGGAGTTCTAGCTTCAACGTACTTTGTCCCAAGATTCTCTTCACAAAACGCACTAAGAAAAACATTACTTCACTTGAAATTTCATCGGAGACGCAACCGGATGGCGAGTGGTAATCTGGGTCTTGAAGTGGTACCGAAAACTGGCCGAATGGACCCCAAATGGATGGGGGCTTTTCCCATCTGAAACATGCGGGCCGTTTTCGCACTAGCGAAATTAAAAAATTAAAAAATTAGTTAAAAGGCGCCAGTTAGTACCACCATACTACTCTGTCAAGAAAGTACCGGGAAAAGATCAATAATACACAAACTGTTTGTTAATCATCCAAATTTATTTTATCACCTTCAAAGTATGCTCCTTCAGAAACGATACACTTACGCCAACGAATAATCCAATCATCAAAACATTTTTTAAACGCTGTTTCCGGAATTGAATTCAGTTCTCGGCGCGAATTCTCCTTTATGTCTTCTACCGATTGAAAACGGGTGCCACGAAGTGGTAATTTGAGTTTAGGAAAAAGAAAGAAGTCGGCAGGAGCCATATCTGGTGAATATGGTGGTTGCTCGATGGTATTTGTTGAGTGTTTGGTCAAAAATTCTTTCACAATGATGGCCTTGTGCGAAGGCGCATTATCGTGGTGCAAAATCCAAGAATTTTCATTCCACAAATCTGGCCTTTTTCGTCGAATTTGCTCTCTTAAATGCCGCATAACGCTCAAATAATATTCTTTATTTACCGTTTGACCTTCCGGCAAGAATTCCGAGTGCACAACACCGCGATAGTCAAAGAAAACAGTCAACATGACTTTGACTTTTGATCGACTTTGGCGTGGTTTCTTCGGTTTCGGTTCAGTTGGAAGGCGCCACTCCGAAGCTTGTTGACTAGTTTGCATGTCAAACTCGTAAACCCACGTCTCGTCACCAGTAACAATGCGTTTCATGAATGTTGGGTCGGAATTGACTCGTTCTAGCATGTCCTCAGCGACTCTCATGCGATTGAGTTTTTGGAGAAAATTCAGGTCTTTTGGGACTAGCCGAGCGGTAACATGTTTCATACCCAAATGATTAGTTAAAATAGTACGGATCGACTCGTGAGATACAGAAAGTTCGGCGGCTATCTCTCTCAAAGTTGAATGAGGATTTTCAGTCACTATTTCCTTCACTTTTGCGATGTTAACTTCAGTTGCAGACGTTGATGGCCTACCAGAGCGAGGCAAATCTTCCATCACATCTCGACCGCTTTTGAACGCTTTGTACCACTCATAAACACGTGTTTTTGATAAAGTCGAATCACCGTAAGCCTTCTGTAACATTTTCAGTGACTCCGAACACGAAATTCCATTGGCGATGCAAAATTTAAGACAAACTCTTTGTTCAATGTTTTTGTCCATTATGAAATTCGCAATACACACTAGATATGATTTAACTAAAAACAGCACTGTATTTAATATAAATAACAGATGCAACTCAAACTCCGCGCCAAAATAGAAAACAGTTGTGCCAATCTAACAAAAACAAAAAAAAAATAATTTGAATTTGGAACCATAAACAAATCATCCATTCCCGATACTTTGTTGACTGAATGTATGTTGTAAAAAAATGCCATCCGATCCTGCTAGGTAGTTTCTGAGAAACAACCCTTCAAAGTCACCAAAAATTTAAGGGTGTTTTTCTCAGTAACTGCTCAGCAGGATCGAATATAATTAAGAAAATCTTATGTTGTAAAAAAAATCCATCCGATAGCGTCAATAATTGGCCATTGTATCAGACCTCCGTGTCATAAATCTGTTTCGTGTAAACAGTTAATTACAAAACACTAGTATAGTAAACTTATCCAAGTTTTCCTTACCCCAATTGCTGGTAAAATTTAGTCAGACACCATACCTGGAAGCGTAAGACATTCGATCAGGTCGTAAAGCTCGCATGATGCACAAGCGCTGTACTGAAGTCTTGTTTTTCCAATCACCGGGTAGTTTATCTCTTTCAGGAGCCTCACCATCGGTATACTTTTGCCATCTGCATGAAGAGCAAAACTGATTAAAATACTGATAAAATTCTTAAAACTTACATGCTATGAATATGGTAAATGTTAATCTCTGTGGTGAACTAAATTGATTATTCTTATTAAATATTCAATACCTCTTTGACGCTCCTTCAATATCTTTGTCTAGGTTTTCGAAAGCATCCATCTTGCTCAAAGCCATGATACCGCCAAAAGAGTTATTGGAAAGCCAGCTGTACGGGGATTTTTCAGGCGCAACAGCATATTTGAGCAAGAAATCTAACTCCTGAGCATCCACTTTTCCTTCATTTTGTAATATCTGTTTATTTTACATAAAAAGGTATTAAGATGTTAACAATCAAACTTTTAGCAGATTTGTATGCTACTATGTTGGTACCTGCAATGTGATCAGGAACAAAAAAACCAACTTGTCCTGTTCGAATAGCCCCCGGCCGGTATACACAAACACGAAGAATGTGATATTGTCGAGCAAATTGCGTACTCTGTCCTCAAGCTCGTCTGCTTGCTCGGCCTTAGCCAACGCGTCCTTAAACACAACGCTGTAGGCCTTCAGTGAGAACTGGTACATCGGATTGATCTTGTAGAACTCGTTCAGGATAAAATACAGCAGTGAAGCGCGAGTGGCTGCTCGCCTATAAATACAAATAATATTTAAAATAATTATCAACGTAATTTATCACTTTGATCACTTTTAATTTTGATACTCGCCTGTATCTTTCTCGAGCGTCATCGATCTTAACTGCTGTCGCTTTTCCTTCCTCAACTTTTACTTCAATATCTGCAGCAGTTTTTTTGGTGGTCTCCAAATTTATTACCAACGCTGAGTCGCTAAGAATGTCAGCGCCGGCATTGGCTAACCGCTTCAGCAGGTCGTCTTCAAGAGTCTTTAGAGTGATCTTGAAATCGTTCATTTGTTTTGTTAGACCAGCTCGCGATGCTTCCAAGTCAGGTCTTTCAGCTTTTACTACCTCGCCCAACAGTTGCTCTTCGAGACTATAAATGGTAGGATTTGGTAATAAATAAATCACTAAGTATAGTATATAATTCGTTGACAGTGTTAAAACTCTGCACTTACCCATCCTTGGTAACGGTAAAATTAATAAGCGTGCACTGAGCCTGCATTTCGGGCTGATAATGAGGATTAGCTAGTTTAGTTTGGAGAATTAGCCGGAAATTCGGATGATAATCTATTTCTCTGTCACCAATCTGAAAAATTAATATAGATCCTTGATTCACAAAGCCTTACAAAGTTTATTACTTTCTACAGTCCGCTATAAATACCTTCAAGACTCTGCCTTTTCTTATGAGTACTCGGCCTAGTAATGGTTCCAGCACGGCATCGACGGTCTCTCCTATATTCTCTAAGAGCACAACATCGCCATTGCTGATAGCTCGCTCAATGCGATCTAGGTAGTTTCGTTGAGTGAGACGGATGATAATAAGAGCTTCCCCGAACTTAGATTTAATCCATTTAATGCCTTGACTATAAGAGAAAAAAAAACACGTCTTCTTACTTCTTCACCCAAAAAACCGCATGCAAATGGTAGGTTCAGTTCAAGAGAACAAAAATTATGAAATAGGCAAGGCAAGAATCTCACAGCTGGGGGTCGATCATGAGCGGCCAGCGCGCCGAGTTGGTGAGGATAGTGGCATTTTCGGTACTCATGGTGTCCGTGGGCAGCCCCTCGTTGTTCCAGCATGCAATTTGCGCGTCGTCCGTCAACATCGCCAGAGCACTGAGACCCTCCGTGGTCTCGATTTTTGGCTAAATATGCAACAATACCAACTTTAAATGAAATGTTCTAAATTCATACATTTATTTAAATACAATGCAAGTTTACAGCATAAAATAACACCAAAACACTTACACGATAAATTATTACATATACATGCCAACAAGAAAAGTCGTCAAATTGAGAAGATTCGAAATTATGGAATACATTAAAAGTTACAGAATATACTAAAATAATACATAATAATTAATTACAATTGTCAAGAAACTGCTTAGCAATACGGCATAATTGAGTTAAGCGATCCGCAAACAGGTCAGCCTCCCCGTGCTGAGTGAGCATTAGGTGTAGCAAAGATATTGCGCGCGCGGTAGGAGCGTGTCGCGCGTGGCGCGTGCGAGCGGACACGCGCTGCAGCACGCCCGGCCGGCGGCGCGGTGCCACCGCCACGCCATCCAAATCCTGGGAAATCCTCGTCGGAACCACCAACCTAATCCTCTCCAGCACAGCCGGGCTGTCCACCCGGTGATGGATAACAGACCGAAAGTGGACTAACAACAACAACTTCCTCCTCATCCGAAGCGTGTCTAGCCCAACCATTCCGGAGACAAACAATGAAGGGTACAGGTATGGGTAATACCCGTAGACTTTGCTTTCTAGAAACAACGCGATACATACATTTATTTATTTTCAGGTACCTGCTGCAGACAAAATACTTACGTTAGTCTTTGCCAATAATGGAACCCAGTCTTGGTTCATGAGTAGCAATCGGTAGCGGCGCATGAAGCAACCCACGTAAGAAATAAAAGCGGTCACCACCAGCACGTCGCCCGGCAATTTTTCAGCGGATTCTTTTAAGTCCACCACTTTTGCAGACCACCTAAAATAGTAAATGAAAATGCTTCACATAACTATTATAAATAACCAACGTTTTTTATTTGTTACTGAGTTTCGGAACGCAAGTTCTGGCGCATGTCAGAATAATCGCTATGAAAAAGAAAAAGGTTGATGATAATAGCTACCTCAAGTTGCAGAGGATATTGTATGTGAACTAAGAAGCGGGATCAGTACAAATTAGAGCTCTTGATACTGCTTATTCCTTACTGTATTCATTGTATTCATTCAATGAATACTGTAAGGAATTTCTATTTATTCTTACTTTTATAATACTTTAGTATTAATTCTGGCGAGGAATGACGAAACGGCAGACTTAATAATATAACTACCTGATCTTTTCCGAAGCTAATCCATTCACCAGCCTATTAGCTAAGTCAATGGTATAATTGGTGGCATCAGCCTCGGCCTGACACTTCATCTTTTCGTTCACAGCCTCTTGGAAAGCTTTCATCAGCACCGCCAATTTTTCTTCCAATTCCTTAATGATGAAGATTAATTTTAAAGGATAAGATAGCATTATTAAAAAAATAACTTGAAACTAAAACGGATATCTTAATTTAAAAATGAATATTTCTCAAGATGAGATCTTCATGATCACAATCATTTTAGTCAAAAGATAACCACTGCTGGACATAGGCATAGATAAGACCTTGATAAATAACAAAGCTCTAGTTTGAGATATCGATCGAAACCGATAGCAGTTAGCAGTATAAGCAAATACAATAATGCTCATTAAATAGAACAGGATATGTCTTCAAATCACAAAAAGTAGTATACCCTCAACTGGGTACTCATGTGGGTACCCGAATCTGATCAGTCAGGAAGGAGAGCTTGTCCCTGGCAGCCTGCAGCTCGGTGTTGGCGGCGTTGAGCGCCCTCCTCTTGGGCTCGACCACCACGAACACGTCGTAGAACTTGCAGATGTTGATCACCCACGAGCACAAGCCGGCTGCGGCTGTCGACTTCGATGCAATGTTTGCCGGGTTGAATTCTGGATTCTTTATATACGGTTGCACCGCCTGTTAACAGACATTTACAAATAAAAAAATTCGAATGTTTTACTTGGCCGAATTTTCATTTCATCGACAGGCATTTCCACGTGCATGAGTTAAAATTGTTTGTTGGTCACAGGTCTAACCTAATCTAATCTACGTAACCCATGCTTAAGTTAACCTGAAAACATTAAGGTTTCAGCAGAAATTAGCTTTCGATGAAATGAAATTCAGTGAAACAACACATTCGATGAAATGAGTGTCTGCAAAACGAAAAAACTTATCAGCTTGGAACAAGATCGAGTTCGGCTTTCTATGTATGAAATGCTGAGTTTTAAATTCACGTTTCTCACCTTAATAATATCAGGATGGATGTTCTCCTTATCGTAGAAGACGAGATCGTTTAAGAATTGATCTACTTTTGCCATCATGATCTAGAAGGAAACAAAGTTAAGTCAGAGATTTTGGTTATTCAGAAATAAATATTAATGTGTTTAAATAACAATAACGCGTTTATAATTTGAAACCTTTAATTATAAATGTAGCGACATAACAAACCACCTTATAAGGCGAGACGCGTGCTCGAATACTTTCCCGCTCGCACACTATATCTATCTCCATATCTATCTACATAAACAGCGTGCGGCCCTCCAATCATTCATTTTTTAGGGTTCCGTACACGAAAGGCCTCCAACGGGACCCTATTAATATGCCTACGCTGTCCGTCCGTCCGTCTGTCCGTCTGTCTGTCTGTCTGTCTGTCTGTCTGTCTGTCTCTCTGTCTGTCTGTCTGTCCTAACTTTAAAGAGCTGTGTCTTTTGAACCGTAATAGATAGCAGGTTGATTTTTTTTTCAAAATATGTGTTATTACGGCGGATTTACTAACAAATATAAAGGGGGTCCCCATACAAGAAACGTTTTTTTTTTCAACGTTTTTTATTTTTGTTGTATCGTAAAAACGATAAAACATGCATGCGTCAAATTTGGTATAATTATAGAACAAACCCTATAAAATAACAACAAATACTAAAAACCAGCCAAATGTGTACGGAACCCTCAGTGCGCGAGTCCGACTCGCACTTGCCCGGTTTTTTTTAGTTAGCGGTCTAGCGTGAGAGACGGCCTCTGCTATCCTCAAATGACACCGACAAATGGGTACAGCGGGCTTAGCTTGCATGCACGAGATAAAATTTGACAGGTGCTAGGGAAATTAATACATCTATTCCATATTCTAACGTAAGACTTAACGCTTAAGGTTTAAAATAAAAGTGTCTCGTCCAGACTTTTGTTACCTTTTATTACTAAGCGATATTATCCGGTATCGCTAGAGTAATTAAATTAAAAAAAAAAAAAATTCAGTATCTTAGTAAAGCTACATTACAGTTTTTGGCACCTCTTTTTAAGTATTAAATACCTGTAGTAAGAGACACCCCTCTTCCTTAAGGGACATTATTTCTATTTTCTAATGGTACTTATAATAATTTATTGTTAAAAACTAAATTAATTAAATAAATCGTTCGAATCTATTAACAGCCTGTGCACACTAGCGTTTTTGACCGGGGGTCCAAGGTTTAAAAACGCATAGGCTCTAAGCTAAGCATGATATTTAATTACTCTAGCAACTATTTATTCGTGCTGTCACTTTATCCTTGTGATGCATGTTAGGCTAGCAGGGTGAGACAGCCAATGCGGTCCTCCCATGGTCCTCCCATAAGCTCATATTTGTATGCCTGTACATACATAGGATAATCGACTAAAGTTCTATCTCTGTTTCGTAAGTTACTGAATAAACCTTCTGAATTGTCTACTTGGTGTCTCATTCACCTTACATAAATAAATAAAATAATTATAGGTACGCGTAAAGTTTACCTTGCAAGCTTTCCACGACCTGTCCTTAGGAAGTTTTCCCTTCTTAGAAAACAAAACAAGAACGGCTGCAGTAACTGTGACGACAGCCTCGGGTGGAGACCCGAAAGCTTTCAATTCCGTCAGGTTATTCTTATTTAATGTATTTAGGGCTTCTTGGGCCGCGATCAGAGCCGGCTCGGCCTTGGCCAAGTCGTCGGCACAAATTTTTGCCTTTATTGTGACGTCTTCTTCAATAACCTTCACCTTTTTTTCCTCTTCGGCAGCTGTAGCGTAAAATTAAAAAAGGTAATATGTATGCTTGCATAACCAGTTATTTAATTTGTTTGAAATCCAATGTGCATACCAAACGCCTTCTCCTTTGACACTTTTTCGCTTTCCGCGCCTACAACGTCAATTAATTCTTCGGCGTTTTTATTTTTCTCTTTCAATATTATCTCTTGTTCTGCTAAAGTAACCTACACAAAATTAAACCGCAGCATTTAAATTAGTTTTTTTTTTTTTTCTAAGAGAGGGAGGCAAACGAGCAGCATTAAAGTAAAGATACGAAAGCAATTTTTTCAAATAGAAAATGTATTGTAAAAATGTCACCTTTAATACAGCGACGTTAGCGGCACACGAAGCCAGCTTCTCCAATCCATTTTCCAATCTGTGTATCATTAGTTTCACGTCGGAAGTCTTCTCGTTGAGCAGTTTGCTGTAGAGTGCTATTTGTTCCAGGAAAGTCTTCGGCGTCGTGTAGTTGTATCTTCGTTCGTTTTGGAAGTATACCGCCGACATTTGATTTACGCTTTCATGCACGTGGGACATGAAGTTTGATACCGGTTCTACCAATTCCGGCTATAAAATAGAAGCATCGTTTAGATTAACTCTATAATTCATACAGTACTTACAAAAGCGGTTAAATGCGAGTCACTGGAGTTGTTTAGATATTTAAAAACTCTTCTAAACTTTATTTGGTGGTTCAGCATCATCATCAGCAGCTACTCCCTTTAGCGCCTTATCACTTCATTTAAGGCGATATAGAGACAAGGTTTTGAAAAGCCCTGTAATAAGGGCACAGCGATGCCTTATTAGTAGGAAGGATCCCGTTGATACCCCTTGGGTGCCCACAAAAAAGGAAAGTATGAAAGTGCAAAGTACCGGTAGAGATTTAACATCAGCAATAAACCGTGTTGACACTGAGCGCAGCGCCTCGGCTGGCCATTCATGGAACCAGTTGATGGCCGTGCAGTTGACGATGGAGGGGAACTTGCGCGTGCGCACGCGCAGCGTTGCGCCCACCGGAGAAAAACACAGCACCACCTGTTTATACAAGAACTACTTCATAATCTATTAACTAGATAAAGGCTTTAATATACAGATGTATGTTAATACTTAGTCTGGTGGTAAATTTGCTTACACATTTAATATTTTAAGGGAAAATTACACCAGGAGTCCCCTGACATGCCTTGGCACGAAGCTTATGCGCAAGATCGTTCTGGATTGAGAGCTAATACATATAACGAAACCCTACGTTCCCGTAGGGGATAGTGGAAATTTATGTTGATGATGAATTCAACAACTATTGCCACAGCTATGCACATAAAAAATGAGTCTAAAATGTTACCTCCTAAACTCAGCAAATTACCTTCATCATGGTCCGAACACGGTTGATAAAGAATCGCCAACAATTCTCTCGCGTATCTTGTACACCGGACGCTTTTGTCTAGACGGAAAAATCTGTTAATTTTGTTATAATCACGCTAGTTTTTAAGGAGCAGTTGAACAAAATTGAACTTTACCTCGCCTCTTACACCGTTAATAACGTTTTCAACCTCATCATCGGCCAGTAACTCTGGTATTTCCCCGGATGCGAGGAAATCATTGATAAGCACTAGGAAACGCTCATCCGCTACCTGAGCATCTGTCATTAGAAACACGTTTCCAATATTCTTCAAACCGGCCTTTATATATAAACCAGCTGAAATAATATAATCGTAAACATAAATATACTTGCGGTACGACCATTCATCAAGGATTAAAAAATATGTTAAACGTTACCTAAATCAGTCCTCAAATCGACAAGGGAATAACCTTTACGTAATTGTACTTGGAACACTTCGAGTGATGAAATAAACGCCGATAATCTAGACAAAGACTGCTTTCCAGAGCCTCCAACACCAACCAGCAAAGCATTGCCCCTTGGTGCCTCAAGGATGCGATTTATTCTTTATCAGAAAAGGAATGTAACGATCAATTCTCACGAAACATCTAAGAATTATCTAAGAAAGAATAATTTCAATATCACTATCCAAATTACCTGCAGATGTGGTACATGGCATCCTCAAACAGCACCAGGTTCATAGTGGCCACCAAGTCGTTGTACCCGGAGAGCGACTCTTCCAGCAGTTTTTTGATCTGATCCCAATCTTTTATTGGGAAATATTTGGGATCACCGACTCCTTCCGCAAAGTGGCAGTATATCAAAGGTTTTTCAAAGACAATGTTTTCATCATAATCCTATTAAAAAATAATTGTAAAAAAAAGGTCACAATATTATTTGTACAACATTATAATAAGTGCATACCTACTTTACAATGTTTCTTGAGGACTTCCAACAAGAGCCTGCCAAAGGTCTCATTGTCCGCGGAATTAACCAGCTTGTCAGAGTACACGCGGGTTGCTTCGTGCATCCATAATCTCACCAAATGGGACGGATCCTTTATAGCATCTCCTGTTGTGAATAATATACCCTGTGGACAAATTGCACTTACACATCCATCAGTCAAATATTTAAATAATCGTTTGGTAGATCCTGAACTATCAGCGTGAACACTGACCGCAAAGTCAACTTTTTCCATGATCTACCACAAGGCTTCATGACACACGATCGGTCGAACACTTTACCCATCCGCGTCCCCCAGACGATGAGAGGGACCCAGCTCGTGGTGGTCAAACTAGTGTCGTAAAATACAGTCAGTACGAAAGACAATCAACCAATTATCATCATTCTGAATACTGAGGCGCTAGTCGCGATCTAGACATAGAGGTACGGTACTGCTATTATAGTCGTGGACCAAGAACTGGCGTATGAATATTTTTTACCTGGAATATATTGGAAAGGTCTCGCAGGTTAAATATGTAGTGAAATTTTATTGCCGTAGGCAAAAACATGGCGGACAGTTTGTTGTGCAAGGCGAGAGCGGCATTAACCAGCGTCTCGCAATATTTCTGGACCACCGTACTGAACTTGTTCAAAGGATTTGCCAAGTGCTGTGACAAAATCTGCTTGTAGATATGGAAACAAGCTTCTAGAGCTGGAAAACTAAATTTAATTTACGATTAATTAGTAAACATGAACATTAAAGACAGATAGTATAGGCTTTGACGATTTACCTCACAGCAAAGGTGCAAAAATGCCTCTGTAAGCGCGGGTCTATTGTGAAGGAGCCCGCTGTAGGGTTCATGCACGACACAAACATGCAGTTTGAGATCTCCTTCAAAGAAAGCTTCTGTCTGTCGTACCTGAATAGTAAAGAACATTCTAGTTTCTCGGTGTACCTGCTCATCCATTCTTGGAGACGTTATTTACCAATGTTTATAGTCCATGAACTCCCTGATTAGGGTGTGCGGCTGCACGGTGCCGTACGTGTCTACTTCAGGCATGTTCAAATCGTCGACGAAATATATCATAAACTTGCTGCCAGGTGGACCAAAATTACGACCTGACTTCTTCTCTAAAGGCTTTTCTAAGACTTTCTGAATCATCTCTACAAACATAAATCAAGTATTACGGTAACTTCTTTGATATTCCGTGAGACTGTCAATAACTGGCAAGCGAAATGAAGTAACATTGAATTGACTTACGTAGTTTTTAACCTAGTTAAGATTGACAACAAGTGTTATTTGGAGGAAAATAAGTAAAATTATTTCGTGAGTGCTGGGATTACTTACCGGATGTGGTATAAAAATTTAATGGGACGTTCGTAATCGCATATGAATCTGGTAGAGCATTAAACGTGCTACCAACACCAACTGTCTTCCCAGCGCCAGCGCAACCCACCAGCATCAACGGTTTTTGCTTCGCGATTAACAAATCCATGAAAAATCGAATACGAGTCGTTTCCGATGTTGATACTAAACACGACTGAAAACCAATCAATAATTCATAAACCGGTCTTTAAATCCTAAAAATAACTATCATTGATGAAGCACGAGACCTGTAGTGGCACATCTGGATCCAACTCGAAACTTTCCACTTTCTCGGACCACGGCAAGAACTTTTTCGTTTCAGGATCGATGAAAAAGCTAAAAACATTACCGCTGGACGGAAACTTGACCTGTTTGAACTCATTGCAAAACCATTTACTGAACTCATTGCGCCAGTCCACCAGCTGGTCTTGGAAGAGAGCGGATCCGAAACCCCAAATCACCGAGAACACGAAATAAATTTCGTACCTTGAAAATAATAAAATAACATTAAAAAACGTTTTATTAAATACTATATGGACTCCCGAAGTAATCATATTTACTTAATCTAAAAATATTTCTGTGATATTCTATTTACCACTCTTTGGGGCAATCTGGAGGTAACAGAGTTTTATTTAAGAAGCACTCGAGTAAGTAGCACGTCAATTGAATCTGTTGTAATTCCGTAAGAGGAGTGATGCGTTTATACTTTTTCGCAGTTTCCAGTAAGGCAGGGATGTACTTATCAAACATTACGGTGAGCATTGCTTTTTCAGAGTGATCATCTCGTGTTGTTTCAATCCATGAGGCCACAAATCTGTAAAATAACCGTAGAACGTTTAACATGTAAGGTTTATTTTATCTATGATCCGATACAGTGTCGAAGTTTCACTCACGGATTCCAACCGAGATCCTGAGGGTTGATGTATAGAATGCCGGCTCGTGACACAGTGGCAGGAGTAGCAGTCCGCAAAGATGCAATCTCAAATAGCAAACGCATCGGTTTTGTTAAAGCTATGCGCTCGTTGCTCGCTAGCGTTAATACCTACAACAATAAGTTAGACATACAAAAAAATGTTGAGAGTATCAAGAAAAAAACTTGATAAGGTCTATAAGTATGTTAATCATAGCTCAACCTTATTATCGTCCATTAATGTGTTCAAGCTCTCGATCCACATCGGATCGATGTCTCCGTCCAGCACTATCCATTTAGGCCCATCGCCGGGCATATTGGCCATATCCCTCATAATAGTAGAGAAGAGACCATCTCTCCACTCTCTCGTAGCGGGGTTGATTATACCAAATAGCTCATCGTTAGTAACAGCTTTCGGGTCTAAGTCATTGTAGAATGGTTTGAGCTTCATCATCTGGTAAGTCCGATTCAGGCACTGCCAGACCATTGACTTGCCGGTGCCAGCAAACCCGTTAATAAACACCGAGTGCCGCACAGCGAACAGCTCCACGAGCTGCACCATCTGGAAATCCAATCGAAAAGGCACTGAGTGTCCATTTGCTCTGGTTATTTTCCTAAAGATAAAAACAAGGTACATTTAATTCAGACCTTTAAAATAAAACCGGGTTCTGGTTGTAGTTTCATTGCTACGGCAGCATCTACTAGATTTTGTTCAAAGTCCATGTCCCGTTTCCTAGGCACGTCGAGCGCGGGGAACAAGTCTCCGATCAGACCCATGAAGATCGGAGTGTCGTCAGTCACGATCTTAGGAACATTAAAATCTCGCAAAGCCCTCATAAGCACTTGGTCTTCCGGTCTTTGACGGTCTCCTCGCTGGAAAACAATTAAGTCGTACGAGACGCTATATGTATAATTCTGTTTTAATACGGTTTCCAATCATGATTGGTCATTTTCCTTTTAGGTACAGTCGTGAAAAAAAAATGATAACCTTGAGGGAGCCGGCAACGACGAGCACCGACTTGATGGCCCGCAGGCCCCAGTCGTAGTGGTCCTGCTTGGAGAGCAGCTCGCGACACAGTGTGTACAGCGTAATGAACTTGCGCGCCAGCAGCCGAGCGTCCTGGAAGCCCTCGGCCACCAGCATGATCTCACAGATCAGCTCGAAGTCTGGCACCACCATAGCACAGGGCCTTTATACCGAAAAGACAACAATTAACGGTCTCTGTTGAAACTACCAGACCTGATTTAGTGCGTAGTCTAAATACCTGAATAGTGCTTTGAGATTTTCCGGCAGCTCTGTTCTCCCGGCGTAACCGGGATTCATGGTGATAAACAAGCCAACGGTAGGTATTAAGGTTATGTGCTCTCCCATAAAATCAAACTTCTTCTTTTTAAACTTAATCCCGTCTAATATACTTTTGACTTGGACTGATACGACAGATAATACTTCCACAGATATTCGATTGAACTCATCAAAGCATCCCCACGCACCAGTTTGAGAAAGACCTTAAACGGCAGTAGTGCAGTTAGCAAACTCAGTAACGGACAAGGCGTTGCAAGCTATTGTGAAATTGGGTCGAGTCCCAGTAACTGAGTAAAAATAAATACTTGCCTTTGTAAATGTTTCCACATGACTTGTAGTCCATTTGTTCTGAACAATTAAAGACATAAACCATTATCCCTAATGCTCTCCCCAAATCTTTCGTGGTTTCTGTTTTGCCCGTACCGGCTGGGCCAGCAGGTGCCCCACCCATGATTAAACGAAGACTCTGCAAATAAACGACTGTGAAAGGTATCTTTATGAACAACTAACTATAGTAGTTTATGTGACTGCTGCATAATGAGAGGCATTAAAACACGAGTGTGTGTTTATGAAACGAGCCGACAGGCGAGTTTCATAATAGCATCACACGAGTGTTTTAATGCCTAATTATGTACAGTTACATACAATATTTTATCTACATACATATTATAAGCTCTCTATGATGTGTTCAGGAACCGCATGTTACGACCGGCATAGCCGGCATTGATCAATTTTTTTTTTTTTTTTTTTTTTTTTTTTTTTAATGGCTCCTACATTTGATTAGCCAGCGTCATGTCGATTTAAATTAAAAACAAAATACAACTCGGAAAGGAAAAAAAAAAAGGAAAAATAATAAAGTTGCTATTCCAGAACAAAATTATGTATATTAAAACTTTGTTAGTAAAAAACAACAACACAACTACTGGATAAGAGACCCAAAACCACAATGAACTAAAACAAGAAATAAATATATAATAAAAATTAAAAATAAACATAAATCTTACTAAATCCAACCTATTATAACTTTAAGTCATTAAGATGACAAAAGGCACATAAGGCCAAGAGAATATCTTTCTCTTTAATTTGAATCAGTTCTAACATATATGTTGGGAAAGCAACCTTTAATCTAATCAGCTCATTATACAGAAAATAATTATTATAAAGAGGGCACGCTAGGAAAATATGGTTCAAGTCACCAACGTCCAAACCACATTCACACAATGAAGAGTCCCGAATATGTATTTTTGCCAAATGAGACGGGGAACAACAATGCCCGAGTCTCATTCGGATGATTGTGGAGCAAAACTGCTTGGGAATGTAAAACTTAGAAAACCAAGGTTTTCTGGAGATTGTGGGCTGGACCAAAAAATAAAGCCTTCCTCGTAATTTACTAGATGATTTCCACGCAGATGACCATGCCTGAACCAAGGACTTAGACGCTAAGGCAACCAAATCATGGCAATAGTTCCTAAACGGAAACTTATCTCCGTGCACTACCGCATCCTTGGCAATCCGGTCAGCTCTTTCGTTACCAGTCACCCCCGCGTGTCCCGGAACCCATACTAGGGCGACTTCGTACCCTCTACGCCTACAAGTTATGAGATTCTGTTTGATTTGATAAATAATCGGGTTATGAAATTTTATAGAAAAAGGATTAGAAAGCAAAGCCTGCAAACAGCTACGAGAATCCGAAAAAATTATAGATTTTTTCAACTTAAACAATAGAATGTATTTCACGCTCTCTAGCACTCCGACACATTCACCAGTATATACAGAGGTTTCAGGGGGACACTTCACTTTTTGGACTATGTTAAATTGGGAGTGGAAGACACCCACACCCACACACCCAGATGCAGTCAGTTTGGAAGCATCACTATAAATTGTGTTCCATCCCTGCCACTCATGAGAAAGTATTTGACGAAGATACTCGTCAGCGAAAGGGTCATCGGGATAAATATCAAAATTTAAAATAACACGAGGTTTGTGAATTATGGTTTCGTAGTTGAACTCAAAAATGGGTAGTTTAGTGGAGTGAAATACCGGATCTTTTAGAGACAGAAATTTTTCTAAGCTTTTAACAAGACACGGAGGACCCTTATGATTCCAACAGGTAGCTGCTTTAAGATCATACAATCGATAAATAATAGGGTGATGGGAGAATTGAAGGGCACGAAAAAGATAGCTGTCAGCCAAAAATTGCCTTCGCAGATTTAGAGGGGGGTCAGCACACTCCACCTGCAGAGCATTGGTAGGGCTAGACCTCATTGCTCCCGAGATAACTCTTAAAGCTTTGAATTGGATGAGGTTTAGCTTTCCCAAGCCCGCCTTGTTCCCCGGAACCAAAAGCCAAGAACCATAATCCAGAACGCTTCTGATCGTAGCATTGTATAATAATCTTAGAGAAGTAGGGTGAGCTCCCCACCAAACCCCCGAAAGGCACCTGAGAGTGTTAAGACCTCGTTCACATTTTTTAACTAAATATTCAAAATGCAGGGTACCGTCTAATTTAGAGTCTAGAAAAACCCCAAGAAACTTATAAGATGAACGAACAGGGATCTGACAGTTACCAATTGAAATATTTATGAATGGAATGTTTCTTTTTCGACTGTAAACTACTGCACAACTTTTTGATGCAGACAGACACAAGCCATTACTACTGAGCCAAGAGTTGAGTGATTGTAAGGAATTCGCGACCGTAGCACAGGCTGATTCAATATTACTATTAGTAGAGTAAATTAGCAAATCATCTGCATATTGCAAAATGTTACAACCGTTAACTGAACCCTCCAAATCATGGGTGTAGATGTTATAAAGCAAAGGGCTCAGAACTGAGCCCTGAGGTAGGCCCCGCCATACTAATCTTGATGGGATAATTTGAGGGTCTCTTCCACGAAAAGTGATTTGCCGCTCTGAAAGCAGATTACCCATCAGGCAAGCCAGCCTCACCGGAATTCTCAACTTGTGAAACTTTTCCCTGAGAATAGGGAGCTGGACATTATCATAGGCAGCCTCAACATCCAGAAAAACAGCTACTGTCGAAGCACCTTTCGAAAAAGCGAGTCTAATATCAGATGTAAAGATGCCCAGGCTGTCCATAGTGCTCTTACCCTTCCTAAAACCAAATTGGGATTTTCCTAACAATTCCTGGCTTTCAAGAAACCATTCTAATCTATTTTTTATTAAATGTTCTAAAATCTTTGTCAGAACTGAGGATAAAGCTATTGGGCGATATGAGCGCGGATCATTGGGGTCTTTGCCTGGTTTCAATATAGGCATAATCAATTGAGATTTAAAAGATTTGGGAGGATGGCCCGTAAGTAATATGCAATTCATTAAGTTAAGAAAATAATTCAAAAAGGTGTCACCCGCATTGGCTATAAAAGAATATGGAATACCATCATGCCCCGGGGTAGAGTCTTTAACCGACCCGAGGACATTTTTAAGCTCCTGAAATGTAAAGGGTTGATCTAATGGATCCGTTGAAATATTATTAAGGCGTCCTATGGGAGACTCGAGCACACCCGGGACATGAAGCGGAGCAATATTAGCAAGAAAAGATTCCGCCCAATGTAACGAAGAGGGGTAAGAGCAACTACGAGAATTATACGATCTCCTAAATCTCCGGATGTTATTCCAAACCACCGTATCAGGAGTAGAAGGACTTAACAAAGAGCAGAAAGATTTCCAACCTTCAGACTTCTTGCTACTGAGCAGCAATTTTGTTTCAGTCATAGTTTTTAACAATGTGTGGTAATTCTCATCTGACATATTAGCAGCATACGTACGTTCAGCTATCTTTCTATCTTTAACGGCCTTAGAACATTCCTTGTCCCACCAAGGAGGGGACGCCAATTTACCCACAACCGAGTTCTTAAGGGGGAAAACCTTGTCGGCAGATGAATTTATAACAGAGACCAAAGCATCCGTGCAAATTTGAATTGAGTTAGAGGAAATTGAAGGTAAATTTTTAACTTCATAGTCAAGACAATTCTTGTAAATGTCCCAATCCGCTCCATTGATGTTGTATTTTAATAAAGGATTAATAGAAGTCGGTCTTTTTGAAGACAGAAATGGAAGACTAAGAAGGATAGGAAAATGATCACTCCCATACGAGTTATCCAAGACATCCCAAGAAATTCTGGAGGCAAGGATAGGAGAAGCCAAAGATAAATCAACGGCACTAACAGCTTGATTGGGAAGAGTGCGTAAAGTAGGAGTTCCTGAATTTAATAAACAAAGGTTTGTAGAATCTAAAATCTCCAAAATTTGATCACCAAAAGAGTCATTTTTACCACAACCCCATAAAAAATGATGAACGTTAAAATCCCCTAAGATAATAATGGGAAGTGGCAAGGATCCAATAATTTTTTTTAATTCATTAAGGATTGCAGAAGAAGGATTAGGTATATACAGAGATAAGAAAGTAATACCTTCCACACGAGCACAAACTGTGTGAAAACTTGTGCTATGTTGAGGTATCGGAACAGAAGTAAAAGAAATATGATCTCTAATGAAAAGGGCGCAACCAGCACGCCCATCCACCCTACAGTCCATTAAAGAGACAAAACTAGGTAATTTAAAATTAGAATCCGACTTAAGCCATATCTCCGATATGGCTAGGATAAAGGGATTATATTCATTAATTAAAAAGAGAAGATCATGTTTCTTATTGTTAATACTGTGGCAATTCCATTGAAGAGCTACTTGATCCATTATTTGAAGAAAACAAGAGAGATGAAATAAACGGGGCAACGTGGGACAGCAAAGAAGGGTCAGCCAGGGGGCTGGACGGAGAGAGTACTTTAACAACGGAAGAAAGGATTTTGATCAATTCCAAAATTAAATTTTCATTCGAATGCCGAAGAGAAGCTTCCGGGAAAACCGGACCTGAATGAATAACAGGGTCTCTAGTGATAGCTTGATGGGCTTTTCTATCATACCCCTTATCCAAAGTAGGGGGACAGCGGGGATTCCGAAAAACTGTCTTCCTGTATGACGTAGATCCTTCAGGGGGAGACTGGGGAGAGGCTGCAACAACATTTGCGTATGATTTTCGCCTAATTTTCTCATGGAGATTGGAAGCCTCCAGATATGAGATATTCTCGGTAGTCATAGTCTTCTTAATAGCAGTTTGACGATTGAATTCCGGACAAACTTTGCTGTTAGCAAAGTGCCCCGAACCCAAACCTTGGGGGCAATTACAACAATACGCTTCATGTGACTCTATAGTACAAGTGTCCCCAGAATGGGACCCGCCACAACGAAAACAACGGGGAGGGGACCGACACTTCTCCTTTGTATGCCCAAAGCGGCAGCATCGGAAGCACTGAATAGTCGGAAATTGATATTGCTCTACTGGCAGAGAGTTGAGGCACAAAAAAATTCTCTTAGGTAATATCTGTCCGTCAAAAGTAATCACAACAGTTTCCGAGGGCATCCAATTATAAGAACCATCAGGACTAGATTTTTTAAAATTAAGTCGCCTAACCTTAACGGGTTGAGCACCACCAGAATTAACTGGCACCTGAATATTTTCCAGAACCTCCTCTGGCTGCCATTCCGCAGGCACTCCACGAACCAGGCCCATTCTGGTTACATTAAAAGAAGGCACGGATGCTTTGAACTTGTGTTGGACTAAAGTAGGCGATTCAATAAACTGGTTCGCGTCCACAGCTGAATGGAAGTTAATTGAAACTCTATTACGTCCTATCCTCTTAACGCTACCATCTATCACATTGGGAAATTCACGTTTCCTCTTTTGCAGGAAAAGACCCAACGAAACTGGATGTAGTACCGTTCCAGCGTCTGGAGCCGCCTCTATTCTTTGAACGTGAACAACAAACGGACCCTGATCACTACTATTATATCGTTCTCGACCAACTGGCGTGAAGGGAGAAGCCGGGGACTGTGACTGAGTTGGGGGAACGCTAGGTTGACTAATAACCAAATGAGCCGGTGGAGAAGGAGGCGTCGGCACATTATAGTCCATCGTTCGCTGGCCAAGATTAATCTGCGTATCATTTGAAGCCTGAAATAATCCTACCTCTACATCCGAACCCTCCAATTGACTCGAAAGCAGCGGGGCTCTGGAACGTGACCGATCACTAGATCGAGCTTGAATTTTTTCTCTCCCACGAGACCTTCTTTTTTCTCGATTCGACATTACAGGAGTGAAAATTTCTGCCTGAGAGTCCTCAAACTGTTCATGCTGGGAAAGATTAATGTCCTTTAGAATAGGACGAAAACCTCCCCCAGGATCATCCCAGCCAGCACCCTCGTCCATGAGGATGCTGGCATATACAACCCTCTTACTACAATAAAAAAATTATACTACTGCTCTAGGAACACAATCACAACACAAATAAAAAAAATATACCACCGGAATAGCAACTTAAGTAAAAATCTACGTTTATAACCCAAAAGAAAATTTGACTTTTTAAATGACAACCGCCCGCAATCGACACTCAACCGCCATCCCATTGATCAATTATTAGAACGTCAAAAATGGCGGCAACCGTAGTTTTTTTTTTAATTCAGAGACAATCTAGAATCGGCCTCTACTATCATATCGTTCGATATCAAATTATCAAGTAACATACGAGATTTGTCAAAGTTGTATGCAATTGACATTTCATTTCGAATTAAATGTCATCTCGAGTGATATTAGAATTGAGGTCAAATAAAATTGTTTTGTTTTTCAAAGATGTTCGAAATTTGAAATTCATAACTTTATCAAATCTTATCGTTATAAGAACATTATGTTACTGCTACAGATAAGAAAATGATCATATTAAAATTGATTGTTGTAATGCTGGTCATTGCCAACGGATTCTGAACGCATTATAGAGGACTTATGATATGTGTGTAGATAAATACGTTTTCTTTTTGGTCACTGAGTCATGTACCTACCTGCGTCAAGGTGATGTAGCACCGATCGGTCAAGGGTGTGATCACAAGCCGCGGCGTGTTGCCCAGGTACTCGTAGTCGTACAAAAACTGCGCGTCGCAAATGTTGGCAAAACAGTTATTCAATTTAAGATCCCAGCGATGTCTAAAATACAAAACCTTATCACTAAATAGTTTGTTCTGAATCTACACTGTAAATAAATTAGCGTAGTGCATTATACTAATAGTAGCGCATTATACCTTAACTGGCTCTGCCACTGGAAAGCCGTCGCGCTTTCTACTTTTGATACTAAGAGCTTCGCCACAACGTCTCGTGAATGGACGTCAATAGTACAGATAGTCATGATTTTTTGTCTATCACCCACAGACAAATCGCCCAGTAATAAAAAGATTAAGCTACTTAGCTGAGCAATTTGTTTTTTCTGGTAGTCCTTGAGCGCGCCTTCATATCCTAAGTAGAATAAACATTAAAATATTTGTAATTGGCGTAGGTAGTCTGCCGTAACCAAAACAAAGCTTTATACTTTACTGTCACTCTACCTTCTTCCAATTTCTCAAAAGCCTGGTTAGTTTCAGTGGTCCACCAGATCTGCGTGCCCACCAGGGCGGGCTGCGCGGGCCAGTCGAACACCCACTCGTCGCGAGGTTTGTCCTCGTAGGACTTCACCGCGTGCTCGAAGATGTCCCGTAACGTGCTCCTCATACAATCCGTAACGTTGTTTAGCCATAATTCCACCTATGGATGATTAGTGTAGTTCTTATAAATCCCAATTCCTCATGTTACACGCTAATTACTAGTACGAATACCTTTCCAGAACAATCACAACACGGGGCTTTAAATGGCACGTGCTCCTCGTTCTCCTTAGATATCATCTCAAAGGCCTGCTTGCTTCCTGCTTTTACAAATATTAGTTTGGCCAAATTATCATACAACTTCGTAAGATGTCGACCCACGGCTGGTGGATTGTTCCCGTTGGACAAAATATCTAAAAAATAAGACAAGACGAAAAACATAGACAGCGGTATATATCGATGATGTCGTTTAAATTACGTACTGCAATCGTGTGAAACATACCAAGTAAATCAGCCGAAGATACAAAATAGAATCGTGGGTACGCTAATCGTTTGGTTTCCAAGTAGTCATTAAGCGCTTTCTCGCAGAGGTTCAGAGCACTCATTAATTCCTCTAATTTTTCCAGAAGACCAGGCTTATTTGTCGCTTGCACCACATTTGGAGTGCTGCCAATATCCTTTAGTAATTCCTGTAGATAATCGAGTCAAATTGAGTAACTTAAACCAGTTACATGTTGTTAATCTTATCCAGGCCATAAACAGAGAGAATAATAAAAAATAATCTCATCGGCCACAAAAAAAATATACAATCTGAGACCGGTGTTACCTTACCTTAATTTGATATTGATATCCTCCTACTTAGTATCGTTACTAAAATAGTGTTACATGCTTTAAACCATTACAATAATTTAATGTAAAACCTTAAAATTCCTATCAATGGTGTCGAATCTCCTAGAGTCCTCCGGCAGCTGCGCACGGATATCGTCGGAGCCCACGAAGATGCTCTCCAGGTACTGCCACTTGCGCTGCACCTCGAACCACAACGCGATCACGGCATCTGCTGTACTTAGACTTCTCTGCCAATTTGTCACTTCAGTCTCATAGAAACCAACAAACTTAGACGACATCATGTTCTGAACTTGATTCTGTAGATAGTAAGCACGCAATTAATAATGATTTATGTAAACAAGGATGGCGCTAATGAATGTAGTTTACCTGGTTATCTTCTAACGTCTCGACAAGCTCTTCACTTGCTTTAGGCAGTTTAATTCCAGTTCTATCGTGAAGACCGTATTCAAACTCCATCGCTGCCCAAGTAGTATCCAACTCCCTAAAAATATCGATTAAGTATTTAATCAAGTTTTTCAGCTTAAACTTAACTCGTGGATTCCTGCGCTTATTAATCTATCCGGAAATACCGTCACAACAAGCTGGTTCCATTCACTGTCGTGCGGTAAAAAGTCAGTAAAAAGATACATACGGTTTCTTTATTACAATCAAACATACTTGAGAGTTTTCTCCATAGCTGCTTCCTTAACAGATTTATCCACGATTGTTTTAACCTCTTCTTCATACTTGTGCAAGTTAAGTTCCAATAGGTCTGCTAAAGTAGTTTCATCATCGAGTGAAAACTTTACCTGTAAATATCGTATATTAGCAACAGCTTAGTAACCTAATCCTTTATAGCAATTGACGAGAAAATATAAGTATATATTACCTTGCTTTATTAATTTATTTATTTATCAGAAAATTCTTTACTCAAACACGAAGATATTATAACTAGGTAGGTACTATTTACAAGTTGCATAATAAAGTCAACTATGCTATGATTTATGATGTGGGGTTTACTAACTACAAAATGAATTCAGATAATATTACTAAATGCTGTGTATCTTTCGGTTGTAAGGATCTTTGCCTTATCGATTTCAATTCAATGCCGTGTTTTCTCATTTCATTCATTGAATAAACTCTGTTCAGTTTTCTAAATTTGCTACCAATTCTGGTGTTTTCTTGTAACTTTGGTCTTCTAAAATCGTACATTTGTAAATCATTTTGTAGCTTTATTGTTTCAACGTGTGTTTCTTTTTTTCCTTTTACTTCATTATTGTTATCGGTTTCCACATCAGCCGCAAGTTGTTCTATAGACTTAAATTCGGCAATAATTTCATCAAATGATACTCTACTTAATATATTATTATTACGTTTTACTAAGGATGAAGATGATTGAACATGCTCGCTGTTAATAGACGTGACATGTGAATGTGGTGATTTCTAGACAAACAAAATAAATTAAACTATAACATTGTCACGTAAGCTCTAAACATATAAAATTAGAAGACAGCAGTCGTGTACCTTTGTAGCCATCATCAGCTCGACCCAATGTCTATCTTTTATTGCTGGGTTCTGAAGGTCCGTTACGGCACGCAACGAAGTCATCAGATTCTTAATAGTAGTTTCAATTGCAATGAAAGGTTCCCTGAAATAGGTTACAATCATTCAAAAGTAAGTCAACTGTTACCAGTATTTGTAATAAAAACATCTTATTCACCCACCAGTTTCTCATATCCTTATCAAGCTGCCTTAGATCCTTAGTCAGCCGCTTACATTCTTGATCCATTCCATCAGCATCGATCTTTTTCCAGGGCGATTTTTTCCAATATTCAATAGTTCCCATCACAAGAGTGTAGTAATCCCATAAAATCTAAAGTGATAAGAATTTTCGTTGCTATCATAATATTTATTTTATGTAGGACAATTTATAAATGTGGCTACTTATTTACCTTGCTTAGTTTCAATTCTCGGCGGCATTGCTTTAGATTTTTCTCATCGGGGGGCTGAATATCAAACAGCATGCAAGACTTCTTAAGCGTATCCACAGTACTCTCGAAATCGTACAGTTCTAAATTCACTTTATCAATGAGCCGGTATGGCTCTTTGCAGGACTCCAGGAATATCTGAATTCAAGTCAGTGGTTTAAGTAAGTACAGTTCTATTTTTTTTTTGCAATTAGCCGTCTAAGATTTTCTTACGATGTTTTTCATCACCTCAAGAACATCGGTTATCACAGAAGGCATATGAGCAGTATACTTAAGTTAGAAAAACACACTGGTACGTTGCGGCCATTGGGGATTTCCCCTTAATTAAGGCGACGAATCAATTAATTCATACACTCCGTGGATCTTAAGAGCACCTTCGGATGTTTAAATGACTCGATATGCTGAGATAACCGACATATAAAAATTGCAGGCCTTGGCAATGGGCAGGACATATTTGGACGTAGAACAGATGGCCAATGAGTTCTGGAATGGCGACCACGAACTGAAAGACGCAGTGTGGGTACGCGTACGCCCTCCACAAGATAGACCGATGACCTGGTGATGATCGCAGAACTCCGTTGGCTGCGGCGCGAGACCCATCATTGGCAAACCTTGTGGAAGGTGACCAGTAGTCGACGCTTTGGCTGCTATGATGATAATGATGATCATAATGGTTACCTCCTTGGCCTTGTACTGCTCGCGGTACATGTTAACCCGCAGATTGACGAGCGCGACGCGTTTCGCGATGAGCGCCGCCTGCGCAGCCATCAGTGGCGCCACTTTGTTCTTCACCACCGTCGCCAGCGTCGTAAGTCCCCGCCAGCGGTCGGGCAGGACTTCCAACTGAACCAATTAATGTGTAAGCTGCACATCACATTGAACTAAATACGTCAAACATTTTTGTACCGTCTGTGCCAAGCGTATCAAAACCATTTCCTGATTTCCACCGAGGGATCCATACAAACAAGGTATGTAAATAGTCCGATTATTTTTGTGATGTACTAGAAATTTACGGTTTTCGGATTTTTTCCTTTAATTTAGAAGCTACTTCTTTTAGAAGCAATGTCTTATAAATAATGTATATACATTATAATAGCACATAAGACATTGCTTCTTGCCAAATTTCATGATTCTAGGTCAATGGGAAGTAGTACCCTAAAGGTTTTGATTTCCCTAATTGCGTGTCAAAATATGCGGCATAAACGGCCGCATCCTTTGATTGCGTTGACTTAGAAGTTTAATTTTTTACAGCTCCAAGGGATTGCAGACCTGATTATTAGATATTATTAACTTCAACTTGATACCTATACGCATTCCTGAGAAAAAAGGTCTTGACAGACAGACATACAGACGGACAACTAAGTGATCCTATAAGGGTTCCTTTTTAGGGTTCCGTACCAAAATGGTAAAAAAGGAACCCTTATGGTGAGACTTCGTTGTCTGTCTGTCTGTCTGTCTGTCTGTATATCACAGCAGTTTTTCTCAGCTACTACACAAGCTATCAACTTGAAATTAGGCATAGTTGAATAAATTGCTTGCCCGCATTTGTTTTTAGTAAAAAAATATGAAATTAATTTTATAAATAATTAAAAAGGGGTCTAGCTTGGGGGTGAAAAATGAAAGTGATTTGATTATAGCAAATGGGGTGACATATGAAAGAGCTCAATCTGCACATTTCAGAACTATTTTTTTAATCATTTTCCGTGACTTGCTTTTTGATTTATAACCAAAAATGTTCAAAAAATGACCGTTCTCCCCTTATCTCCGAAGATTATGAACCCAAAAATCTGAAAAATTCCTAACTTAGGTATACGTAATAGCTTATATTTCACGGGAAAAATAAAACAAAGTCTTCAAAATTTATAGTTTTCGAGAAATTGACAAAAAAACTTTAAAAATTTGTGTTAAATTTGTGTTTTGATTCAAGCGTCGTCACGTCACAAAGACATAAACGGGCTCCGAGCACGTATGTACGTCACAGGACAGACTTCGTCGCTACAAGATTTTAAATATTAAAAACTCCCGACAAAATCGCTTTCAAAGCTCATAACTTTTAAACGGCTAATCAGATATTCATCAAACCAAGCTAAGAACACTCGATTAAATCACCTTTCTACCAAAAAAAAACTAAATCTAAATCGGTCCATCCTCATGCCACAGACAGATACACAGATACACATGTCAAATTTATAACACCCCTCTTTTTGCGACGGGGGTTAAAAAGGTATATTTTTGAAGTAGGTACGGATTAAAATATGGAACCCTCGGTGCGTGAGTCCGACTCGCACTTGACCGGTTATTTTCCTTTTAGGTACGGAACCTTAAAAATACAAAAACGGTGTACCTAGTTTTACAAACTTTTCACGAAGTTTAAAACTTTATCTTATTATTTTATACAAAATGAATTGATGCCCAAATCAATGTTTTCTGCCGAACGCTGCTATTTTTATTTTAATTGGCTATTTGACTGACGCCAAAACGATCTGGTAGTATGAAGTTAGTATGAAAGTAGTAAAATGTGACGTCACAACTTTCAGTGTTCCTTTATAATATTTTTGTTGAATTAAAAATCTACGATATAATATAATCGAAAAAATAAACGATAGCTAGGTTTTTCCGTGTTATTTTCGAAAGCTTGATTTAGTGGAAGTTTAAAAATAATTTATTTTGACATTAGTCAAATAGCCAATTGTTTCACATCACAATTCTTACCAAAATATCCGGCGGAAATTGATGGTTTTGAGAAGGGATCTGTAGTTCCAATGGCAAGCAAGAACAAATGATTTACCTATTTAAAAAAGGTCGGTGACTAGGTGGGTGCATAATTAAATGATTTTTCACTATCAGAGAATCCCCAAAAGGATTTAGTTCATTATAGATTATATTAACCTATCACACTACACTAATCAAATTAACTATCTCCAAGGTTCTAACGTAATGAACATTAATGTATATCTTACTTCGCACACATAATTTCAGAATTTATTCCTAAAATGTTTATTTATGTAACAAAGACTGCAACTTGTTTTGTGAGCCTGAATAAATAAATAATAGGTAGACATAACAAACTTTAGAAACCAGAAAAAGTAATGAACGGAACGGTAAACATTTAAAATGAAATCATACTCCTCACTTTCTAATTTAAAATAAACATTATAAAACCTTTACGGCATCAAAACTACCCAATAATTTTTAAACCTGTTCATAAGTCTCCTCAGGGAAGTCCACGCCGTAGTCCTTCAGAACGTCGATGATATCTCGGAGAGGGTCGAACATCTGGTCGGTTTCCTGTTCCACTCGGTCATTCACCTCGTTCAGCACGCGCATCACCTGCAGGAGCCCTTCGTAGTCGTCTTCTCCTAGCTGCACTGACAACTCTTTCGTCGCATAAGAGATGAAATTCTCAAGCTCGTTCAAACTAAAAATAATGAAATCTAGCAGCTGCGTTTTCTTTTTCTTTTTGCTTTTTTTTTTGTTTTTTGTTTTTGTATAGACAATCGATGAAAATCCGGTTTCGACCCGAGCGACGACGCTCGGTCTCCCAGGTACTGTTTGATTATTTAATCGAGCATACCATTTAAAAAAAAAGTAAATCAACGGCTTATATTTACAAGTAGCTTAGCAAAAGAAGTCTGGCAAAAACGTAAGTGCTGCTCTATACAATGGCAGCATTGCCCAATTGTCACCCAATCGCTACGGTTTGATGTAGTCTCACTTGAAAAAAAATTGTTTTACCGCGCCGAACTCTCTCCATGCATGCCAAGCCCAACGTGTGAGTCTCCCTGTGTTTGTCATGTTTTGGATGCTCGCTCAGTGTGAGCAGCGCCGTTAACAAACTTATCCTTTGGAGCAGGACTTCCAAAGAATCAGAAACATTACTGACTATCGAACTATTTATCGAAAGAAAGAAGAGTAGGCCGTTGTTTATCCATTATACATATCCTCCTGAGGCCTACGTCTAAATTTCCCTACTTCGAAAAATAATCTTATGTCATGCCAGTCAACAAAAGTTTAAAGTAATTTTGACAATGTCCTATATAAAGGACGTTGGGCTTCAGGAGGTTATGACGTCCTATGAAAATTCAGACATACCTGAATTGGACATGATCTTTTAAGTTTTCTTTATACAAAAGACTCCACTTGCAGATAATGTTCATGATGGCCTGGTTAAGACGTTTCAGGTTCAGAATTAACCAGCCGTTGCAGAGATAGCTCGGCGGCAGTGCCTCCACCTCGATGTACATTGCGTTATACTTGTCAATCTAATTCACCGGTTAAAATAAAGGAAAAGCACCATCTTTATATTGATATTGTTAGCAAAAAGGTTACCATGACATCGTAAACTGAAGATCCCGCCGAATAAAGGTTACACTAGGTGGCATTCAATTCGGATGTCATGGCTATTGCGGCTAGATTATAGAGACCTGGAGATTCACCTACCTCCTGCTGAAACTGTTCCAGAGTTGGTTTAGTATGCGGTGGGTCGTCACCATTTTCATATCTGTATTTATCAAACTCTTCTGGAGTAATCACGCGGCCATATTTCAGAAAACCAGCCAGCACATCCTGGCGGTCTTCCATCCAAAGAGGTGCATATTTCTCGTATTTCTGATAGATTAGGAATAAGCTTAACCTCACTATTAAAGCTATGCAAATTGTGAAACTCACATAAGTGTATTAGTTATTACCGTAGCGTAGTTAACAACATCATTGATAGAACGATCAACTCCTTTGAGAATATCATGGTAAAGACAAATCAGATCATCTTGTTCTGCTATATCGTCTGTAAGCATTTTAAAATCTATGAAACTTAAGCATAAAATATGCAGTTAACTTTTTTATTAATCTCATTTTTATTCAAAGTTTCAATCAACTTTCTAAAGCCAGCCATTTGAACGGTTTACCTTCGTATGTAGCGATTGGTACAACTTCATCAATTCGAGGGAACAGAGTTGCCTGAAGAAACATGTCTTTCATCATTTCTCGAAGCGTATCGTAAAGTCCATCTGTTTCGTTGACATCCAATGATGGAGAGAAATATATGTCTGAAACAATTCAAAACCTTTTTCCTGTTAATTACCTACAATAATGGTAAAGATTCTACTATGCCCCCCTAAATATGTATCGAATAAAAATCATGCTGTATATCTAGGCAATTGTCGAAGTATAAGTTTATCAAATAATAAGTATTTTTGTAATAATAGTGGTAAGTACTTTTGTAACCTTATTTTAAAACAATTCACTTAATAACTTGACACCTACTTCAGAAAATAACGATGTAATCTATAAAGAGCGTCCTCACTGAAAGCATTTCTTACCCGAGCATTTGTAAACGAGCAATAATTTCAATAGTTTGTAAGCTTTGTACGCTCGGCTCAACGTCCACACTACTTGAATATTCGACGTCGAATGCTCATTCCACGCGAATGCTCTCAGTGTGGATGCTCCTGTAAAAAACGTAAGTCTGTCTAACCTGGATCTCTTAGCTCTGCTATAACTTCAACAAATGCCACATGAGGTCCTTTTTCCAAGTCGGTTTGTTCTCTAAACAAATGTAAACTAGTTTGAATCCCCTTCATAATTTGTTTAGACACCTGAAAAACATGACTCAGTTTATTAACTTACGAAAAAAACTATAAGAATTGATAAGCAAGCAAGCAAATGTGCGAAAGCTTGAACATATTGATCTATAGTTAAATCTCACGAGGGAATCAACATATTTGACGTAAGCGGGCCAACGCTCGGCTCTGAATTTCTCTTGCTCCAGTTCAATGTTTTCAGCTTCAATAAAAGCTAGTTCTTCGGGGTCCATTGTTTCTTCTCCTGACGGAGATTCCACATCCTCGCCTGTAGTTTATTTTTTGTTTAACATTGACTTGGCATAAATCTCATACTTGTCTTTTTAAAATTAATATATTTATATACCTTCATCTCTGCGCGCTTGTCTCTTTGCTCGTTCAGCTTCCATGGCCTCTTTTTTTATTCTGTGGGCTTCCCTTCTCTCCGATTTTAGAGCTTCCGCTGCTTCTTTCTCTGCCTCTCTTTGCTCTCTAGCAATACGTTTCGCTTCACGCCGATTAGCTAACTCTTGAAGTTTGAGCGCACGAGCTGCCTTCTCCTCTTCATCAAGAGATTCTTCATCGACTTCTTCGTATTTTTCTTCCTCATCAACAGACTGCATAAAATATTTGAATATACTGGTTTATAAATAAATTGTATAAAGGCTGCTTAAAAATCTACGTATTTACCTCGGCTTCTTCAACAATGTTGAAAAACAGATTGTAATTGGTTTCTAATATAAGTCGAATCTCGCCGTGACTTGCAAGAATCTTGTTTCTCCTGAAAAATTAATAAAAACAGAAGTAGAGGTATGACTTACCGTTTACAATAAAAATAAGTAAAATTCAAAGACAATAGATTCAAATTCTAAATCAAAATCACCCTAGATTGACCCAACTATACCTGTCGACAAATCTAGAATGTCGTTCTTTGAAAGCCAAGAGCTCCTTCTTGTCAGGGTTGTACTTGCGGTCGTGCAGCGGCACGTCGCCCCAGGCCGCGATGTTGGCGAGCCCCTGCCTCATGTTATTCTGCGCGCGCAGCACGCGCTCCTGCAGGGTGTTGATCGCCTGGTACACTTCCGCCATCCAATCCGCAACTACACAAATTGCAGTTAAAAATATTTTTAATTATTGATTTTTAGGCTCAAGACGCTTTGAATATGTTACATTCGAATAAAATGCACAAAGAAATGATTTTTTCATGGGACAAATAAGAAGAACAGGATGCCAGTGGATTTTTTAATAATTTTCAGTTAGATCACCTAATGGGATATAAGTAGAGATAATCAATTAATAATGAAATTAAAACTTAAGAATCCTGTCAGGATATGACTGCCACATTTCCCACGTCGTTTTTCTTGAATGTGGTGCTAAGGATTTCGACCAGAACTGTAGGCAGAAGCTGAGCGGTGAGTGAGGAAAACTTTCAACAAATACCTAAACAAACTGCGTCGTGAGACGTTAGGCACTTTTTTCTTACTCGACGACTCGTTTCCTCGCACATCTCTGGTACACAGACAGCTTCAGTTCAGACTGTCTCTTACTTACGACATTGATAAGTCGTTTGAAATAAATCACTTACAATCATCATTCCACGTGAGTTCCTCGACGCCGCGGCCGAGAAGTCCATCAATGGCCAAGATCTCTTTCTCGATTAGTTCGACTTCAGTTTCATGACTACCCTCCCGAATCGCGTTATACCAATATACAGCGCGGTTGAGCCGATTCATGTCATACTGCAAGTAACAAAACATATAAAACCTGCGCAAAATGTTCATGCTTAAATGAATTTGTATATTTTTTGATATACTTGTAATTTTTCGTTCCGTGCATATAAATCTAAACCCTCTTGTGGTATTCCTTCCTTTCTCAAGTATTTCATATATCGTACTTCACGTAATAAAACCACCAGCTGAAAAAATATTATATTAATGCAAACTGTTTAGCGTGTATCAGCATTGCGGCATTGCGGCTGACTGCGGGCGAGCAGCCTCTCGAAGTTAACGCGTGAGGCTAGTGCTTGGTCAGTAAGAAGTGTCTCGCTGTGTTTGCCTCGGACGAGGCACTTCCAGACTGACCGATCATTTGCCTCGCGCGGTAGCCTCGCGAGGCTGCTCGCCCAATCAGTACACGGCTACCGATAAATCTTTTTCGTGACCCTATTCTCACCTCATGACTGAAATTATTCCTGACAAAAGGAGGATCTCTATAGATAAGGGTTTTAGCCAAGTGGATGTTACAAATTCCCGGCACAGTCATACACCAAGCTGTAAATTGTCGATCTTCGACCACGTTTAGATGCGCCAACATCTCCTCTGTCTTTTTCTTCATATACAAAGCGGATTCTGATTCGACAATGCTGCAAATTGAAAACCTTGTTTTGATGCATCCCATTTCAATACGGTGACAATTTCTGCGTTCTAGCTTGAGCTTTGATTATATTTAAACTTGTTTAAATAATGTGGCGCCCTACATATCAAAAGTACGCCGTTCAAATTAATCACATAATCACATAGTTGTAGGCTACAGCTGCTTTAACACTCACGGATCATCGAAACGATTAAAATCTACCAACGGGTCTTCCATCCTCCTGCGTAACTTGTAAATCCACCAGATCATACCAGCTACCGGTGGTAAATATGCGTCCACCATCGGCCTTTCAGTAGGGTTTTGTGATAATTTCTGAGAAATCATGAATTAAAGTACTTAATTTGAAGTATTTAATTACGGGGTGCGGACCGCTCTTCCCTTAATGAGCTTATTATATATAACGAGTTAATTGCCTTATAAAAGATAATATTTCAACGCATGTGCAATCGAATACATAGTCGTGAGTAAATAAAATCACATGTTTAAAAATACTTCAGTTGAAGATTTCAATCCAATATTACATCGTAATGTTCAACACCAACACCATTTTCAGCACTTACCGCCATCTCTTCGTCAAAGATATGTTTTACATCATCAAGATTATTATGCAAAAACTCCAACATCCTCGATAATTTAGGCTGTAGTTCTTGCTTGATAATCGCACGATGAAACAAATCCCCAATGATTTGGAAAAACTGTAAAATTAAGCACAGTTATAGAATCTGTTCATATTTCAACAACTAAGAAAGAATACGATAGTCTTAAGGCTTGCTTTAAAGAAATGTGTGACGTTGTGGCACTCGTCCAGCCCTTGTGAGAAGAGCGAGGCGAGTCGGCGGTCCATTTCATTGAGCACTTCCATGTGTTTCTCGTAGTCGGGTAAGAACGAATCGTCTTCCGGATCAGCCGGGTCGTACGTGATGTTGCCGAGTTGTTGGTAGATTAACGTGTAGTCATTCAACACCTGCAAGGGGAGCTCTTGAAAATATATAAAACAACTAAATAGGTTCTCTCTGAAAATTAATGTTCTTTTATTTGAAAGTCAATTACCTTCGTACACTCCAAGCTGATGATCTTGCCCCTCACACCACAAAACTCCACTTTTTCCAGCTTGAGTATCTCGCAAGTGGCATCCAGAATGCCTTCGATCATCTTGAGCCGCTTAACGTAGCAGTTGTACCGCTGGAAGACGCGGTCGAAGTCGAATGACCAGCGCACTGGGGTGACGTCAGGGGGGAAGAACGTTTCCACCTTATCGCGGTTCAATTCGTAGACTTCACTGAAAGTTCTAACTGTTAGGATTTTAATTAAATACAATACCTCTTAGCTAAACCCCAAGAAAGCTAACAATCCTACGAAAAACGTAATTTTGCCAGGCTTTCTTTAAAGTAGGTCGACGATCTGATAAGGGTTGCGGGAAGCCACTGGATGTATGTAAGTAGCTCAGGACATCGTGGAAGTTGTTGAAAAAATCTGAGAACAAGGCAACTAAGTAGAACTTACATAAAATGATCAAAGATATCCAACGCTTTTCTCAACTTTAATAGCTGCTCATCTGGCTCTCCTTGGAAAATTGTGCAAGTGTCGATGGATAACGTGCATTGCTGAATAACCAAGTTGCAAATTTCGCGCAGAAGAGCTGAAAACAACAATTGCTATCAAGTTCTTCCAAATACTCTTAACGTTTATAAATCTATGCCTATTAATATAACCGCATTGTCGATGTCAGGAAGAGTGCGAGATCGTATTAAATTTATGAATGAGAAGCAGAAACAGAAGTAGCTACATACGTATGAGTTTCTCGACGGTGCAGTAGTATCTGGAGTTGCCCCAGAGCAGGCCGACGCAATGGAACATGGGCCGGATGAGAGGCTTGGCTTCCTGGAAGTCCGTCGCCTCAAAGCTCTCGAAGTGAGCCATCAGTGGCTTCTGGTACACGTAGATGTCGCGGCATTCCACCACAGCTAGGAGTAGGCACGTAAAGATGCAAAGACCGAAACAAAATATTAGACTTTATTCCCAACAGCTCATTGAAATTCCTGAAGTGGCTTATAGGGTAGATCAAAAGTTCGATGCACTTTATTTGCCATCATTTAAAATTTCATAGTATATAAACGTATTTACAACAAAGTTTATTTTGCCCTAATTGGCATTGACATGGCGAAACTATAAGGGTTCCTAGTTTGACTACGGAACCCTTAAAAGGTTCTTTATTGTAGCAGCATTCGTGCCTCAACCTATACTTATAACGTTTCTGGAAACTTTACTACTAGTAATTAAGTAAAAATAAATAGCTGCCTACGGTAACATTCCTATTGTACAACGACATCCTTCCATTATCGCCCATCTTTTATCCATAATCACATTTGCCTATGTCGTAATCTTCGCCTTAAACACTTACCAGCCACGACGTTCGTCAGCATAGTTTTAAAACACTCCAAGTAAACGCTGTGCGTGTCCTCGAGGTAGTGCGCCATGCGCTTGACTCTCGGGTCGCGCAGTTGGGAGTATATGCCTTCTAGGTTCCTAAGTCGAGACGTGTAGAACTCTATGTCCGCAGTTGGCAGGGGGAACCTCGTTCGTTTATAGGCTATAAGATTAATTTATTAATTTTCGGTATCTAAGTAATGAAGCGCATTGCTCGTAGAGCCGATGGCCGTTGGAGCGGAAAGGTTCCCGAGTGGCAACCGCGAACCGGGAGACGAATTGCCTGCAGGCCTTCCACAAGGTGGACCGACGATCTGATAAAGGTCGCGGGAAACCGCTGGATGACAGCAGCAGAGGACCGGTCGTTGTGGAAAACCTTGGAGAAGGCCTTTGTCCAGCAGTGGACATCATGCGGCTGATGATGATGATGATGATGAAGTAATGAAGGGAATAAGAAAACACTGACCTCAGATTGCTTAAGTTAAAATGATCTAATAGCTCGTTTATTTATTTTGACCAAGTCTACCCTACGCGGTTGAAGCGTTGCCGGGAGACTATAGTATTATATTATCTGTGCCGCCAAGTAGCGCCTTTTACGTGCAAGCTTAAAACTTTCAAGTATTTATGTTGCGTATTAAAAAAAAACAAATATGTAGGTAGATAAGCTAATATCTGACTAGAACAATGTTTCCAAATACCTATGTACGAATCCTCCGCCAGTATGTCGTGGACTTGTTGAGCCCACTTTATTATAGCTCCCTCGACATTCGTTTTGAGGGACAGGTCTACATCTTCACCGTCACTAAAAGGAGCACATCATAAAGTTTCCGTTATGTTATGATTCATTTTATTTTATCTTTATACAAATTTGAGTACTTAGCAGTGAACTTAATGCCTAATAGCATTTGAGCAAATCAGAAAATTGTAGTAGGCGGTGCAATATTGTACGAACGAAAGCATTAAACGTATAACCTACCTAACCTAAAAATGTCATTTTTATTAACACACTTATGTTGCCGTCTGTACTTTTATTATTGATTATATAAACTCATTATAATGGTCAAGTAAAACGAGTCCAAACTCGACAGATCTACTACTTATTAGCCATTGAGGAGTTCCTATAACCACATTCCGTCAACATCATCATACCAGCTCGATGGTACCATACTATTCTATTATTATCGGAATTACATAAGTATGATAAGTTTTAAGTCAATCCGATAATTACAAGTAGGTTAAAATCGACTTTTAAGATTTGATTGCCTACATTAGTGAAGCTAATATGTGTTAAAAAAGTGATCCTATAAGGGTTCCGTTTTTTTCATTTGAGGTACGGAACCCTAAAAATGAATATAATGCAGCGAAAATACATACATAAATATACATATAAATAGATACAAACGTATATGTGATTGATTCCGGGATCATGATGATTGAATAGCAAGAACATGTTGATCAATGAAAGACAGAGGTCAAGATTTTCTTACCTCTCTTTGAGCTTCGCTTCCATTTGGAATATATTCTCAACTCCCGTCGGCATGGGCAGCATGACTTGACTGGACATTTCGCCTTTCAGCTGTTCACATTAATACATAATTATTATTTTTTGATGAAACTAGCCAAATAATAAAATCTCAGAACGCTTACGTTGTTATGAAGAGCAGCGGTGTGATTCTGTTAATCGTCTCATCTTCACATCGACTGAGTCAATGAAAACCGGCGAATTTACGTCGTCCGTCAAGGTGTGTAAATGACATTTAGCTGCCTGCATTTTCATTTAGTCGCTTAAAACTGGCGACTAAATGAAAGAGCATGCAGTTAAATTTAATTTACGCATAAATGTAGGACGACATATTTTCGCCGGTTACTCTTCGACTAAAGTGACAGTTTGACAGTTAACAGAATAACATACCTCTGCAAAATATTGCTATAAATGCTATATACACTTCTTAGGCGTTTCAAAAGCGGGTTGGGTGTAGATGATATGATAAAATAAAGGAGTACGATATTTCACCCGATGAATAGGCCAAAGGACCCGAAAACATACTTCATTAACTGATTTTATATTATTATTACTAAATTCAGATGTGATTCCATTTTTCATAAAATAAAAATTAACTTTAAGAGGCATCCAACTGTATAAGTCATATCTTCATCGACATAATTAGTAATTGTATAATTGCTAATAATTGATACAACACATACGAGTACAATATCAAACCGAATAATAATATTTTTACTATAATTACCACTACCCAATGTAATCAAGCGTATTGTCCACAGCATCAATAGGTACGTACATTAACCGTGTGATCATTGAGATGACGTAATTAAATTCCGCAATGCGCTACCTATAAACTCATAACCACCTGGTGCATGAGGTTCCTGAGGTCGTCGATGTGGCGCTTCATGTCGGTCCGCACGATCTTGGGCCAGCCGCGCTGGTTCTCGGGGTTGCACAGCAGCGGCCCGATCACCTCGTCCGCCAACACGCTGATGTCCATCAGGACGTTGCCCGACAACTCGCCGATTGTAACCGACTAGAAGAAACATTTCATTAAACACCACTGGCTAGGGGCCTGGACTCTTCTCCCTGTCAAAATGATCCTACTAGTTCTAAAAACTGGCAAGATATGAACGCAGAGCTGAAGAACTGGTTGTCCTAATTATAAGATGTATATGAAATGAGCTGGGCATTTTGTCTCATTATTCAGGCAATGGCGGTTAAAAGGTAAGTTTAAACTTGTATTAGTTTCCTGTAAGCAAAAACGATAAGCTTTATATAGAGATAGGACTGCGCCCAACCCCTATTCACAAGCGTCGCAGGCTAGGAATAAGCGGCATTCCTCACCTAAATTCATATACTTACATACAGTAATTTATGGCTCAATGACCTAGTAAGAAATGTTTTATTAAATCTTCAAAGACCATAATTCTCTATCGATCTATCTAGTTAGATGATATCGTTAATATACGCGACAGGTGATAGGTACTGTCCAATGGAGGAATAATAATTTAGGGTAGAGGTAGAGGAAATAAACCAAATAAAATGATAATCACTCACAAGTACCTATCTCAGTTTAAAGTAAATAAGTACCTTTCGAAAGTTTTCTACTGTGAGCTTAGCATCGATGTTCCTGAGGAAGTATACAATCTTGCCTCTGCTGATGGGCGGAAAGGTGTTGGAGCAAGTCAGCAGCCCTGCCGTACTCACGCGGAACACTATCATGTTGACTTCCGGATCGTCGAAAAACCGAAACAAGACGACCTACGAAACAATTGAATGTTAATTGACATTTGCAAGTTGCTCAAGAAAGAATCAAGAGTTGCGAGTAAGATCGGCCAAACGTAGTTAGATAATTGTGACGTTCTCAATATAAAGGGACCTTATGGAGACAGGCGGTTAGGCCGTTTTTAGAACTGTTACCATAGTATTCGTATAGGTACAAGAACAAGAAGAGCGTAATTGCCTTCCTCCATAAGGTCCCTTTATATTGAGAACGTCACAATTATCGCAGGGTACAATTAATATGGCGTGCGGATCACTAGGTAAGTACATACATAGTACAAAACAAAAGTCGCTTCCCGCCGTCTGTCCCTTTGTAGGTATGTATGTACGTTTAGATCTTTCAAACTACGGAACGGATTTTAATGCGGTTTTCACCATCAGTTAGAAAATAATTCACGGAAAGTTATACTGGGTGTTTTTTTATTCGTCTTAAACATTTTGGGGGTTAAATCAGTAAGTCATACTGACCAACTTTCACAATGGGACCAACCCCGAAATCGCGAAAAAAAATTTGACCCTCCCATACAAAACATCGTCAGCAGACTAGCCAAAATGTATGGGATGGTCAATTTTTTTTTCGCAATTTCGGGGTTGGTCCCATAGTGAAAGTTGATCAGTATGACTTACTGATTTAACCCCCAAAATGTTTAAGACGAATAAAAAAACACCCTGTATAAGTTATGTATTTAATAGTACCCAGAACGAAGCGAGGGCGGCGGGTCGCTAGTAAGCATTAATAGTCTTGGTCAGCGGTATCATTTTTAGAAGAGGCCTATGCCCGGCAGTAGCTCACACAGGCTAAGTAAAAAAATAATATTCAGAAAAAATTGTTTTGTATAATGGATTCAATTCGTTTCTTAAATACGGTGTATTCTTAAATATAACATAACAACACTGTAGCTATTTTTTTCGTATATTCCAATTGTTTCTATGAAGGTGTTAAATATGTTACCTTCTCCTCCGAAGTGATGAACTTCGTCCACTTCTCGACTTTAAATTTTAGCGACTTCGTCAAGTAATCCATCAGGAACTCGAGCCGAGTGTCGATTTCGTCATCTTTTTTCTGTGGCTAAACATTAGTAAATAAGAATAATAATGTTGCGCGCAATGTGTAAAAATTAATACCTAGGCAGGTACTAATACTTACGTCTGCCATTGTGTGGAATTTTATGATCGAAACACTTTATACTGTATGTTTTACATAATATTTTCGTTCTTTGTGCGTTCAGTGCATATATTTTTTATTTAAATTGTTCGGATTCTTGTTTACAATGTTGCCTAGGCAACACATGTAATACGTTACATAGTATAATTATGGAAATCGTTGTTAGGCAACGAAATTAATTAAAAGTTTGCAATTTTAAATATCGAATGTCATTAGCTATAACTATAACAAAAGAAACAAAAATGTATTTAAAAAAATAAAAAGAACCGAATACGTACTATGCGGCTGGCCGCATGCGGCTGGCCGCACGGCTGATCAAAACGTATGAAACCGCAAATGGGTAATTCTTCGGGCGTTTCAACCGCTCTCATTCACCTGGTCGCATTAATGTCGAAATTCCTCTAGCTTTGGATGCTATTTTCGGTTATCTTGTAGAGTGCCCTGACTTCTACAAAATAACTGAAAATGCTACCTTAATCTACAGGAAATTCGACATTATGGCGACCAGGCGAATGAGAGCGGTTGAAACGCTCCAAGAATCACCCAAATACGGAACATAAACGCACTATGCGATTAGCCGCAACCGCATGCAATTGCAACAATGTCGTTATAGCGGATAGATACTAAATTCTATAGTTATTTATCGTGCAGACTGTATGTGCATACACTATGAAACAAGTATATATGAGCAGGGCTTGAAAACCGGTTTATTTTCCGTATACCGATTAGAGCCACACTTTGGGAGCCTAACCCATAATAAAGGTTACGCTCGCAAAAATATTGCTCTAACCGGTTAATATCTCGAGCGCAAACAGGGAACGAAATACATTTACCGGTTACCCTGGGGCCACACCGGGAAACGCCGTTAAAAATCAACGTCCATCGCCTTATGCGTAGTATGCATAAGGCGATGGACGTTGATTTTTATCGGCGTTTCCCGTTAGTGTTGCCCCAGGGTTAGAGAGCGCTTATTCCGTGTGAGCGGAGACTAGGGTGAATGACCGCTTGCTTAAGAATAGGGGATTGATTCGTTTAAGAATACAGCGGGCTTAGCATGCATATACGAGATAAAATTTGACAGGTGCTAAGGAAATGAGTACATCTATTCCATACTCTACCGTCAGACGGTAACGCTTAAGGTTTAAAATAAGTGTTCTGTCTTGATAAAATCACTATTAAAAAAGTGAAAATCGTTTAGTCGCTTAGTAATAAAAGGTAACAAAAGTCAGGGCGCGACACTTTTATTTTAAACCTTAAGCGTTAAGTCTTACGTTAGAATATGCGATAGATGTATTCATTTCTCTAGCACCTATCTAATTTTATTTCGTCCATGCATGTTAAGCCCGCAGGATTGGTTTGCAGGATTTTATTGGCAGCGCCACCAGCGCGATAGCTGTCATTGAACCCGTATCCAAACACCGAGTAACCGGTTAGGGAGCGCTTCAAAGTAACGTTCCCAATCAATTCGTTCGAACCTAAAGCCTCCACTTCACGATCGGCATAATGGGCGGGCATAATGGGCGGGCATAATGGGCGAGCATGAGGGGCGAAGTTATGCAAGCAAGATTGTCTTGTTTCTTACTCTAACGCGTAACTTCGTCCCTCATGCTCGCCCATCATGGCCGATCGTAAAGAGGGCCCACAACCTAAATAATTAACCGGTTTAACCTAAAAAAATATCGGTTTCTTTGTAACCGGTTACAAGCCCTGAGTATAAGTATGGTTATTTTTATTAATAATAGTATTTAGCTACAGACACAGCTACAGACGAACGGAATAATAATTAATGACTATGACACATGTACAAAATCATTTTAAACATTATCGTATTTTGTAAATAACACATAATTTGGTCTTATACATATATAATAAATACATGAATGATTAATGACAACCGTTGTTGACAGTTAAATCAAATCAAAGCAAAATAATATTCAAAATATATTTTTCAGCTGTTGAAACACTGGCGGTTTTGTAGCCGTGTGATTTTCTAAATTTCTTCTAGAGCGCCGACATCACACACAGTAAATGAGCATTTCTCAAAATTTTGGCCACGGTGAGTGACATCTCCAAATTTAAAAAATATTGTGCCATATGTTAGCATTCATAACGAGTTAGATAGAGACGTCCTTATAAGTGTTCTTTCGTTATTCTTAATTTTTTCACAAGGTTAGTTTTTTTTTCAAAAGTCGGTAGGTATTACGAATAGTAAATCTTATGTCATGAATCATGATGACTTTTTGATTTTGTAGTACCTACTGGAGGTTTTTTGACATATCGTGGGCTGTTTGACGTCTTAAGACATTGTGACAACATGAAGGATAACGAAAGTATACGTATATAGACATCTCTTTCTAACTCGTTTTGAATTAATAAATGGAAAAAAGTCAAACATACATCTTTAACTGTTTCTTATAGTCCGTTTTCTATGCAAGTACTTATTCTGTGAGCTGGAGTAACAGAACAAAAAAAGTGTATTTGTAGATATTATATTATGATATTAGGTAAAAATATGTTGAGATCTTGAGATAACCTAGACTTAACTACAATATTTTCAAATGTCAACCAGCACCAGGTTAGAATAAACCTTGGATCATGTTGCCAATTTCATTCCGAACAGCGTCCTCATTTTTTGGATCGACTTTTTTTCCTAAGTATTTGTTTTTAAGTATTTAATATTTACTTAAAGGACTAAAACTGTGTTTTGGTTTAGTTTAGGGTAATATGAGCGCACAAATTTTTACAGGGTTTTATTTATTTTGGGTTTTTAATTTTCTAACGCTGCCTTCTCATTTTGACAGTAACTGTCATGTCAACTGTCACTGTCATATTTTCGCGCTAAAACGTTGAATGGATGGATGGTATGGTTGTTGAGACGCGGCTCCGAAAAGTGAAAACAAAGGCATATTTCTCATAAAGATTAACCTCATCTAACAAATTAAACCTAATCATTCTTCGCCAACATGGAAGGCTTTGACGATCCCGGTGTTTTCTTTTCCGACAATTTCGGCGTTGAGGAGAACGAATCTCAAGATCAAATTAACCTACAAGCTGTAAAGAAGAAGTTTAAAGAGTTCATGCGTCAATTTCACACAGGAAACTTTAATTATAAATACAGGTATATCTTTTATTTGCCCCAAAAAAACATCTGATGATTATAAATATAGGGACAAACTTATTTTGTTTATTACAGAGATGCTCTGAAACGGAACTATAACTTGGGCAAATATTGGGTCGAAATAAACATCGAAGACCTATCCAGCTTCGACGAAGTTCTTGCTGAAAAACTGTACAAGAAGCCTAGTGAACATCTCCCTGTATTGGAGGAGGCTGCCAAAGAGGTAAGCACTTGGCAAGCTATTTGGCTAAATAACAATAGCAATGATGCTGCTCAAATAACAAACGTTTTATATACTTATAATCCTGTTATATGAATAGGTAACAAAAGACCCTGAGGAGTCACATTTTGTGGCCATTAGTTTAACTCGTGAATCATTAATCATTAAATAAAAGTCTGTTCAGGTTTGTGAGGATGTGTCTATCGATTTTCAAATGAGTTTCCCTCTAGTTGGCAGATGAGCTGACGGCTCCACGGCCAGTGGGGGAGGAGGCAGTTGAAGATGTGCAAGTGTTATTGTCCTCTGATGCCCACACAGCTGATCTGCGGGAGCTTAAGGTATTTATTTTAGACAGCAGGAAATAATAACCATTAATTTGAGTTAACTTAATAAAGCCAAAAACAAGTAAAAAGCTGCTGAGCAGTTGTTGTTATTATTAATGATGTGGTTTGTAGTCTACAAACAACATTTAATTATCTAGTGCTAAATGAGGACCAATTTTATACTACTACTAATTGCTGAGAATCCAAAAAGTATGTTGTATAATCCATACTTTGTCTGTGTAAATTATAAAATATGAATGAGTGTTTTTTTTTCAGTCGGAAACAGTATCTCGTCTAATAAAAATACCTGGCATTGTCATATCTGCATCTGCCATTAAAGCCAAAGCTACGAAAATCTCAATACAATGCCGGTCATGTCGCAACGTCATCCCCAACCTGCCTGTCAAGCCAGGCCTTGAGGGCTATGTCTTGCCTCGGAAATGCAATACGTAAGTAGCCTTGAAAATACAAATTAAATGAAATAACATATATAAATATCAGGGGACAATCTCACACAAATTGATCCCATATGGGTACAAGACTATGATAAACATACTTTATAAATAGAAACCATCCATGACTCAGGAGCAAATACTCACGCTCATCACGAACATTTGCCTATACCGGGATTCGAACCCATGACCGCTGCTTCATAGGCAGGGTCACTATCAACCAACTAGGCTAACTGCTTCGTCAAATATTCATTTTAAATTTGTATTTTTTTCAATGTTGAACAAAATAAAAGTTTCTTTTTTTTATTAACATATAATTTGTAAAGGATTTCATGATATTGTAAACTTCAGACCTGCTAAAAGAAATATTTTTTTGTTTAAATTAAAACCTTTTGTGTTTCAGAGAACAAGCTGGTCGCCCCAAGTGTCCATTGGATCCTTATTTCATTATTCCAGACAAATGCAAGTGTATTGACTATCAGGTAAGTTTTACATTTCAATATTTTTTATATATAATTATTTTATAATATTTTTCTACTACTCCAAATGAAAAATATAAAATATTTTATAAACTGTATATTTGAAATGAAATGAAATGAAATCTTTATTGTGTGATAGATTTAGGTTATCATTGTTTGCAGTTATAATTGCTTAATAAAGTATTATATCCTGCAGAACTATGCACATATGTAGTTTATATATTATTTTTTTTTTTTTACAGTTTTATATAATGCTAGAATAAGTAGTAACATTGTAATAAGTTTTTATTTAAATAAATACTTTAGTAAATTATTAACTGTTTATTTATTTATTTATTTAAAAACAATAATAGGCTTACAGCGTATGGCCAACACGCCCATTATGCTAGTTTACAGTAAGAAGCTTAATACTATAACAGGAACTAATTATACAGAAACGACAATACAGATAAGAAAAAAAGAAAACAACACTTGTATCAAATAATTAAAGAAGTCCTAAAAATTTGTAAACATTAAATAACAAAGTCTGCCAGCGACCGGCAAGTACGTCAGCATCCTGGAGCTCGGAGAGCAGCGCGTTCATGAGCGCTATTGCGCTGTTGACTTTCTTGCGGCGCTTCTTCTCAACAGTGGTCTCCTCTTAGGAAGCGCTGGTAGATTTTGACGTGTAAAAGTGCCCGTGCGGTCTATTTACGGAATAAATATCTTTTATCTTTTAAATTAATTTGTAAGGCCCATCAAATCCTTTTGCAGGCATACACACATTGTTTTATGAATTAATAGGTACATATCAAGAGCTAACCAAAGATAAAAACTGTGACACATACGCAAATTATCAATAATTAATTATTAGAGAACATGCATGTCAGGTATTATCCATTTATTTTGGTTTTACACTTATAATTATTTAGATAATTTAAAGTATAAAACAATTTTTCGGAGAAGCATTGTTTCCATTGTGTGAGTTGTGTTGTGGTGGGGTGCGGCAGGTGCTGAAGCTGCAGGAGGCCCCGGAGAGCATCCCGCAGGGCGAGATGCCGCGGCACCTGGCCGTGTACTGCGAGCGCGTGCTGTGCGAGCGCGCCGCGCCCGGCGCGCGCGTCACCGTGCTCGGCATCTACTCCATCAAGAAGGTCGCCAAACAACCGGTATGATTTATTCTAAACCTACATTTTTTATCATCTTTTAGAGCATATAGAACAAAAAAAAACAATAAAGAAAGATTTCAAGGCGAATTCGTTTGTTTTTCGGGTGTGTTTTAGGGTACTTTTCATATCGAAAAATTGCACAGTTCCTGAGGGAACCGATAAATAAACGACTTCTACGCAGACGGGGTCGAGGGCAAAAACTAGGCAGTAGTTTTATTACTAGCTTTTGCACGTGACTCCGTACGCGTATAAGTCATTTATCTCTCTTTCCTTAAGAACTGTCCGATACTCCGGAATAATAAGTACCCTATTGTCAGTCTCCTGGCTGTAAACTACTTATCTCTTTACTAAATTTCACTTTGTTCGCGAAACAAATAAACAAAGACAGTTTCGCATTTATAATATTAACTTGGTGCAAGTGGGTCCGTTTCAGCTCGGGCAAAAATGATTTCGTATGTTTGGTTCTCTACAGGTCGCATTTTTCAACCGATTCTCGTTAAATTTTGTAAGCAGGTTCGATAATTATATGTAATTTTTTGTCGATTCAGTTTTTCAACATTTTTCAAAATAGGGGAGATAATGAGGTTTTTTGCGATTTACCAACTTATTTGCGGTGTTGGTGAACTGACTGCGACCTATGTCAATGTATGGGGATAACAGTTGACCAACGGCAGAGTTAAGTTTGTCGATTCTTACGTCCGGCAGCTGTTCTCAACAGGTCGCATTTCTCAACCGATACTCGTGAAATTTTGTGAATAGATTTTTTTTTTGTCGATTCAGTTTCTCAAAATTTAGCAGAATGGCGGAGATATGGAGGTTATTCGATTACCAACTTTTTACGGTGTTGGTGAATTGACCGCGACCTATGTCGATGTATGGAAAAGACAAATTTAAAGCACCGCCGAGTAAAGCGGCCCTATTGCGTAAAAGTATACTTGGAATGGCCCACACAATTTATAATAAACTACCAAAAAACATTTTAGCAAATAAAAGTAATGAGGCGGATATTAGGAAAAACTTAAAACTGTTCCTTATAAAAAATGCCTATTATTCGATAACAGAATTTTTGAATGAAAATAATTAATTTTTGACACTGACATATTGTAAAATATCGTATATATTCTATCTTTATTTTATAGCAAATTACCTAACCTAAGCATGCTTCATTTGTACAAACTTATAACTTATATTTGTATGCCCATGGGCACCATATAGTGATACAGCAATATAATTAAACATCGTGTAATTAACCTATGTTGACAAATAAAAGATTTTGATTTTGATTTTATGGGGATAACAATTATCCAACGGCAAAGTTAAGTTTGTCGCGAAATCTATAGTTCACAGAGCCACTATAATATTGTCTCGCTCTAACGTTTTATGGCTCGGTGAGCCATTTCAATTTGAGGATGGTACAGTTTATTTATTTAAATGTCCTAGTGCAAAAGCCTCCATTTCCTCCACATAGCCTCATCTTGAGCCTCTACCTGTCTTATTCAAAGTGACCCAACCACGAATCATTCCCTTCCCAACGGTGCAGAGAGAGGGGCGAGGCGACAAGAGCGTGGGCGTGCGCTCGTCGTACCTGCGCGCCGTGGGGCTGGCGGCGGCGGAGGGCGCCACGGGCGGGCTGCAGCCCTTCACGCCCGCCGAGGAGGACCAGTTCCGCCGCCTCGCCGCCGCGCCCGACATCTACGACCGGATCGCCGTGTCCATAGCGCCCAGTGTCTTCGGGGTGGTTGATATGAAGAAGGCCATCGCTTGCTTGCTGTTCGGTGGTATGATAAAGACGATTTTATTTTTAACTTTTACTTAAAGTTATACATTTTTTTTTATTGCATTATAATCTTTTTCAAAGCAAAAAACTTTTTTAAACGACAAAAAAGGAGGAGGTTCTATGTTCAGCTCTAATTGTGTCAAAAATCATTTACTTTCTGCGACAGAATAATAACTTTACAATTAAAGTTGTTGACTGTACATTCTATGGCGCAACCGAGAACGTCGCTTCCAGTGACGAAGTGCGCCTTTTTAGATTTTTTTTAATTACGTGCCAAATGACGTGTGTCTGCATACTTGGCAGGTTCTCGCAAGCGCCTCCCGGACGGGCTGACGCGGCGCGGCGACATCAACATCCTGCTGCTGGGCGACCCGGGCACGGCCAAGTCCCAGCTGCTCAAGTTCGTGGAGAAGGTGGCGCCCGTCGGGGTCTACACCTCGGGCAAGGGCTCCAGCGCCGCCGGGCTCACCGCCTCCGTCATACGGGACCCTGGCAGCGTGAGTACTGACATCATCGGAGCTGACTAAGTTATGGAGACTGCTTCAGTCGGGGTGTGTAATTCAAACCGACGATGTGACACCACTGGGCGCATAGCCTCTGTATAGTCAGCGTCAAATAGATAGGAGCAGCCAAAATGACCATATATATCGCAACACATCCTTATTGCTATAGTAATAAAGATGTGTTGCGCTATATTTGGCCCCTTTCGCTGCTCCTATCTATTTGATGCTGACTGAACGAGACCCTGACGGCTTCAGTAATGTTACTGCCTCAACGACTCGTGTCTGACGGCGCGTAATGTACATTTTAGTACAGTCGAGCCTGAAGCCAGTGTCTGATCATAGGCGATTAGGCACCACCACAAGGTGACACGACAACCTTGTTGAAACTTTTTACACCTCAATTTATTTAATGCGCAGCGTACGTTCGTGATGGAGGGCGGCGCCATGGTGCTGGCCGACGGCGGCGTCGTGTGCATCGATGAGTTCGACAAGATGCGCGAGGACGACCGCGTCGCCATCCACGAGGCCATGGAGCAGCAGACCATCTCCATAGCCAAGGTACACCAGCGCTAATCTTTAGTCACAAGTGAAGCTAAGAAGAAAGACCGGGTCAATATCACAAAACAGCACTTAAATGAGCGGATCAATAATATTTTTGCCGGCCTGTTTGCTGAGTGGTCGCCAACATTGTTGATTGTTGTCCACACCCAAGGACCAATGAAAAGAAATTAAAGTATCCATCCATCAGGCAAACCACATCATTTAAGGCTTCGTCAGTCAGCCGGCTTGGCGCGGCGTTCTTAGCGTGGAAATACATAGTCGCGCCGTCGTGATTTTCGCGTTGTATTTATTTACAAATGTATCAGTGTATTTGTGATCATAGATGTAGAATAATTTATAGATTGTTAGAGAACGTCCAGTTCTATATGATTTGGACCATAAAAGCTACAAAAATGTGTTAACTTGGATTGAGTTTGCGAGAGAACATGTCGCGCGCGACTCCGGGACGAGGACAAGACAAACACTTTACACGAAAGGAAGAAAAGGAAAAAATAAAACAGATGGTTGCTGCAGGAACCATAATATTAGTATTAAATCCCAATGTGTCATAAATAAAACAAATGTAACCGTATAATGTCAAATAGAAATAAAGGCTTTATTATAGACTTTGAGGGGACCGTAAGTTATCCTACGTCATCGAGTACACGAAATATGCCACTTTGTAGCGAGAGGAGTGGCCTAATATACACAAAACTTTGGTCTGCCAATGCGCAACCTGGCAGGTTCGGTTGACCAGGCTGACCGCTGGCAGACTTGGTGTATTGTCAATAGGGTGGTCTAGACTACAATGTCCCGGTAATCCAATTCGTGTACTCGATGACGTAGTTTCGTCGTACTTTTAGGTGATCATAATGCGGTCCGATTAGCGAAACTGCCAAGAGGATGTAAGGCAGACCCGTTTTTTTTTTTACTTTTATAAGTAACTTCTATTGCTACGAAAACGTTTCATTCGTGTACTCTATGACGTAGATTACGCCGAAAAAATACCAACTTTTCTCTCCGACTGTACCGAACCTGCCAGGTTGCGCATTGGCAGACCAAAGTTTTATGGGTCTAATAGGCTACTCCTCTCACTACAAAGTGGCATATTTCCTGTACTTGATGACGTAAGATAACTTACGCTCCCCTCAAAGTCTATTATTATTATTATTCAAAATATTGGTAACGTGTATTGTCCCCAGGCGGGCATCACCACGACACTGAACTCCCGCTGCTCGGTGCTGGCGGCGGCCAACTCCGTGTTCGGCCGCTGGGACGACACCAAGGCCGACGACAACATCGACTTCATGCCCACCATCCTGTCGCGCTTCGACATGATCTTCATCGTCAAGGACGAGCATGACCAGAACAAGGATATCGTGAGTATTGCCGTAACATAACAATGGAAGGTATACATTAAAAAGTGAAACCGGCACGGTAGACGCGAATAAAATAGAAGACGATCACGATAGGGTATTTCATCACTTTATCGAAACACCTTTCATCGAACGTATCATTTCATCGAATTTCATTTCATCGCAAGCTAATTTCTGCTGAAACCTTATTGTTTTCAGGTTATCTTAAGCATGGGTTACGTAGGTTAGACCTGACACCACCAAAAAATTATAACTCCTGCACGTGGAAATTAGCTTTCGCGGAAATGATACGTTCGATGAAAGGAGTTTCGATAAAGTGATAGCTACCCATCACGATAGAATAGTCCTTTTTAGGGTTCCGTACCCAAAGGGTGCCTAACGGGACCCTATTACTAAGCCTACGCTGGAATGTTTTTTTTAATTTGTTATATCGTAAAAACAACGGTAATACATATAAGCGTCAAATTTGGTATGATTATAGAACAAACCCTATAGAATTGAAAATTTCCGACAAAACCGCTTTCAGAGCTCATAGCCTTTAAACGGCTTAATGGATTTTCAACAAACAAAGCTTAGAATACTCTCGATTAAGTCATCTTTCTAAAAAAAAAAAAAACGGTCTATCCGTTTAGAAGCTACGATGCCACAGACAGATACACAGATACCCACGTCAAACTTATAACACCCCTCTTAGGGGTTAAAAACAACAAATACTAAAAACCGGCCAAATGTGTACGGCCCCCAGTGCGCGAGTCCCGACTTTTACTCGACAGGTTTTTTTGGAAAAGTTCAGTGAGGACTTAGGTCGGGTTGCGCTTGCTAGTTAGATAGGGACAGCGACAAACAAGTCGCGGTCAACATGTGCTAGCCGTCCTGGCACCGCTAGCTCCGCAGGTAACCTATTAGGCTAACCGTACGTTCAATATGGGCAGACTCTAGCGAAGCACATAATCTCGGTGCACATGGGCGGGTCGGGCGCGGAGCGGGCCAGCGTCGCCGGCGAGCTGCCGCTGGCGCTGCTGCGGCGCTTCGCCGCGTTCTGCCGCGCGCGCTGCGGCCCGCGCCTCGCGCCGCCCGCCGCCGAGCGCCTGCGCGCGCGCTACGTGCTCATGCGCAGCGGCGCCGCGCGCCACGAGCACAGCGCCGACAAGCGCCTCGCCATACCCATCACTGTCAGGTGACGCATCCTCCACTACTATTCTACATTTTACTGTCTTTTCCGTCACGTTTCACTCATTCATTTACTTTTTACGATGTGCCAAAACTATTGGAGTTTTGTATAAAATAACAAACCGTGACCTCATGCCTTGATGCTGTTGAATTCCCAACTCGTCTTAGTTTTTTAGTCTAAACTTTATTTCGTAGTTAGTCCGAAATAATTTATCTTGACTATAGTCATCATCCCTATTCCTCGAACTTATCTAAATCTGTGAATTTGAGAAAAAGATTTCTACCGAAACAGCCGTCCTTTCGTTCTTATCTTATCATAATGTAGCCCTTCAGATGTTCCAACTCACAAAGATTTTTTAACTTAACTTTATGGGTGTAGGCAATATTATTTTACCAACCGCATTTTGAATACTATGGAAAGAGGGATATCAAGCGCTTATAATATCACTCGTAAATAGGAAGGATTAGTGCTAATACAGACACGTGATGGCTATAGGCAGCTGGAAGCCATCGTGCGCATATCGGAGTCCCTGGCCAAGATGCAGCTGCAGCCGTTCGCGACGGAGGCGCACGTGACGGAGGCGCTGCGGCTGTTCCAGGTGTCCACGCTGGACGCCGCCATGACCGGCAGCCTGGCAGGTAACACTGCTGCCGCGCTGGCGTACGCCTATAGTACCATCAGCCGGCAAGTGACACGCATTTAACACCGCACGTTGGCCGCTAATCGTCCTAACCTAATGGCGCATTCATTGGTCGTGTAGCCTACATGCTTGTAGTAATGCGTCGTTACATAGCTCTCGCTCCGATAACGTGAAAATCAACTCTTCAATGGATTGCATCTAGCATGCGAGTTAACGACCAAGTTATGGTTGTAATTAGAATTTCTTTGTTTTCATTACACACAATGACATTATGAATGCGACTGTATTATATCCACTATAGGCTTTATCGTGGGACTTAGGTCGCTAGTGTCCAGGACACTCATTAAAATGTAATCTACAAGGATAGAACAAATAAATTTAAGAATCCAGCCAAGTAGATGTTAGTCTGGTCGTCGATTAAATAAATGTTACAAATACACTACAGCCAAGGCTTAAACTATATCATAATTTTCAGGTGCTGAAGGCTTTACAAGTGAAGAAGACCACGATATACTGACCCGCGTCGAGAAGCAACTCAAGCGCAGGTTCGCAGTCGGCTCCCAGGTCTCCGAGCAGACCATCATCCAAGACTTCCTGCGGCAGAAGTACCCGGAGAGAGCCATCCAGAAAGTCATCCACACCATGATCAGGCGCGGCGAGCTGCAGCACCGTTTGCAGCGGAAAATGCTCTACCGACTATCCTGATCAGTAATCTATTTTTTATAAGTTCATTAATATTTGTATTGAAATAAAACCACCTGATTTTTTTAATGTTTTAATTTTAATAAATTATTAACGTCTAATGCGAAGAATCAAACGCGCTTGCAGCATAAAACATTTAAATCAGTTAAACTGATCGGGATCACAATTTTAATATAGCTAGCTGCGGCCACAGCTACACCTTCACAATGGGCACGTTCCACTAAACGCCCGCAACGCCATCGACCACGACCGCTGAAATTGCCGTTCCACTAACGTAAAAACGCCGCGGGCGTTGTAGGCGAATGTTATAGGTGGAACGCACACACCAATATTTTGTGGGCGCGATGTGGTCGCAAACAGTGACGTCATCTATGACGTCGAGCGATCGCTCGCGACGACCACGGGCCTTAGGTGGAACGATACGGGGGGTGTTACGATCGTTGCGGGCATTTAGTGGAACGTACCCAATATGTTAAACGCCGCTTAATTAATACGCAAGTGGAGGTAGAATGACTAGAATGTTGAATTGTTTGTGTCACTGACGTTTCAGTTTTCAGTAACAGGGAGCGGGAACGGATACTCCGGGTGTTTCTCAACTCCTTTCCAGAACAGGAAGTTGAAGATGCGACCATCTTCGCCCTTGTCTAATTTTCTCAGACGGTCCATCTCGCTCTCTAGGATATCAAAGTCGTAAATCCCCATGTTTTCCTGGGGAATACAATTTTATATCATCATCATTTAAAAAAAAAAACAATTGACAGAAACACTGAGGGTAACTTTGTAAGTAGGGAACTGACTGTTGGCACCCAACCAATGGCGCCTTGCAGAGGCGGCGACCGGCGTAAGGCGTGGGCGACGTGGGCCACCGCCTACGGCCTCACGGTCCGAGGGGCCTCTCGAAAGTACCTTGCCCACATCAAATTTAAGTCTTGCGCCGCCACTGGCACTTTGAACTCAATTTTAAGACATAGCAGCGATAATTCTACAATCACTAGGCGCCAATTAATTGGGTGTTTAACCCTAGGCCCTTCATTCCCGATACCTACCTTCAATCTCTCATAACTGGTGCTCTTCGGTATGACAACAATCCGTTGTTTAACCAGAAAGTGCAAAAGAACCTGCGCCGGAGTTTTCGCGTAGTTACCGGCAATCTCCTTGACTATAGGAAGCCCCAATAAATCGGGGAAAGCTTCAGGCCTGAAAAGAAAGCATGTACACACGTAACACGTATAGAATGCATTCGCTGCCGGCGACACATGTAAGCGTTTTCCTGTCTTTCAACCAATGCCTTGAACGCGTGTGTGCGTTTTACAGCGAGCTTGATATGCGGCAAATGCGTTAAGTTTACGGTGTCGGTGCTATTCATATAAATTATAGTACCTACGCCACAATGTGAAAAAACACGTGATTTTCATCTTTCGTAAAGCAAAATAATTTTGAGCACTTTAGTGCTTTGTCATAATTAATTTAAAACTGAACGAGAACTTTAAATGAGAATCACAATGACGAAAGTTTTAGTATATGCATAACGTTATGATGACCCACATGCAAAATATGCGCAAAATGTCGAGTTGCGAAAAATAGCAGGCTCTATAAAATATAAAACAAGGGCAACATGGGTGTGCATGAGCCGTCGAGCCGACCGACGATAGAATGTACAGTCCAGGGCTTGTTAATGTTACTAGATAACATTATAAATAACGGTAATTTCATAAAAATACTTAGGAAACGGTATACATTTTAATGTTATTTGGTACAGTAATTTTATTATTATGTTAACTTACTAACGTTAATTTTAACAATAGGCCGAGACTTGTTAATTACTAGATGATGACGTTCGTAATACTTTGCTTTTAACGTTACCTCAATTTACCGGTAAAAATAACGCTAAAATATATTAACAAAATTTTAACGATATATTTTGCTAACGTTGACTGTCGATCAGCGGGTAACATTAGCAGCTTTTTAACGTGAAATCAAGCCCTGGTACAGTCAAGGTTATAAACATAGATACGTCCAAAGCCTCAAAAATATGTAACCACGATCTTATGTCGCCGTAATAAGGTCGTGGTTACATATTTTTGTCACTGAACTTGAACGTATCTATGTTTATAACCTTGACTGTACAGTCAAGGTCGTAAATAACCATATCCGTTGTCCGGCCCGGGCCAAGTTCGAGCGTCTGTTACGGGTATTAAATGTTCTAGAATCATATTTGTATATTGTACCTATATATTAAATAAATACACAAACTACTTAAGAAAAGAGACTAACATCTCGTTCAGTGGACTTCCCGTAACTAGATTTTGTAAAATTACCTTACTTTCTTCTCTAGTATGGATACCTCTTTCCTCGTAGGCACTAGACAGACTGAACGACTTATTACCTCGGGGTATCAAGTCACGCACCCGCAGTAGATATATTTAATATCTCTGGTCAAATGGAATCAATTTAAGGATGGCACTGAATCTCAAAAGATAATATTTTAAGCACTGAGACCATTTCTTCGGTTGCCAGTGTTCATAAGCGGCTATGACTACTTCCAATCAGGTAGCCCATATGCTCATTTGTTTTAAAAAATAATTAAAACTTACTTATAGTTATACTTGGAGACGAAGTGTTCCTTGGCGCCAGGGCTCCCGAGCGGGGCATACGCAGTCAAGATGATGTTGTTGTCCTCACAGTACTTGCGCAGCTGCGGCTGCTGGAAGTGCGCGTGCATCTCCACCTGCAGCACCTGGGGCTTGAACGTTGCCGACTTCATTATCCTCTCTATTTGAGTCTCATTAAAATTAGAGAGACCCAAGTTCCTTACGAAACCCTGGTGCCGGCATTGCTCCATTACCTGAAAACAAATTTTAATGTTTCATCATGTTTCAATGTTGAATGTTTTCAAATTTGAATCAACTGGCTATTGGCTGTTGTGTGAGGGATCAACAATAATAGATGGGAATTGGGGACGGTGAATAGCAGCCAACCCAAACCTTCAACCGCAGCTTAGTGGCTTACCCAGTGGTAAGAGTTTAGAGTTTATGGCACGCAGCTAGAGCTGGTAAAGACTCATAGTTGGGTAATTCTTCGAGGGTTTCAACGGCTCTCATTCAACTGGTCGCATTAATGTCGAAATTCTATCCTAATGCTATCCTAATCTACAGGAAATTCGACATTAATGCAACCAGGAGAATGAGAGCAGTTGAAACACTCGAAAAATTACCCATTCACAAGACTCTGCGCTTAACAAACTTTTTCAGTCTTTAGTGTAAACATAACACTCAAGTCTACACAGGACTCAAGTATCTACAGAGGACCCGTCTCTAGTCTCAATCTTACAAGTGGAAATTCCATGGACTTGAGTCTTTACCAACTCTATGCACAGCAGCATGTCATCATTTTACAAAATTTACACTATTACAATAAAAATAAAATAAGTCAGAAATAAAATGGTTAGGAAATACCTCCCATGTCTTGATATGACAAATATTTTTATCCAATTCATAGTTTCCATCTTCTGTCACAACTGGCGTCAGCGATGTGTTACAGCGAAAGGCAAATGGGACATGAATAAGATACAGATCAACATAGCTCATTTGCAGACGCTCTAGTTGAATCTGAAGGAATTTTCTTACATCTTCTGCACGATTACCCACATGCGGTAGCTGTAATAATAGAATGAAAATACATCTCTAATTGGATGAATAGAAAATAGGTGACAATTAAAAAAACCATTTAGGATGACTTGCCTTAGTGGTTATAAATAAGTCTTCTCTAGTACCTTTTCCACTGTTAATCCATTTTTGTACAGCTGTTCCTATAGCTTCCTCGTTATTGTAGTTAAACGCGGTATCTATATGCCTGTAGCCCATGTCTAGAGCTTTCAGTACTGCGGTTTCTATCTCTTTTGGGGGTGCCTGTAAACAAATGACTTTTCTATGAACACTTGATCTTAAATCGTACCTTGTTCCTACTGCAACTATTAACCACAACTTGCTAACCTGCCAGGTTCCTAAACCTAATGTGGGCATTTCACATTTAGTCTGAGAAAGAGCCAACGACTTCATGTCTTTGATGTTATTAAAGTAACAGCGTACTGAATACTTAATTATGAAGTTTAAACGATTTTTTCTCCCAAAGTTCATATATAATATAAGTAATAATAGTTTAGAATCTGCGAATCGAAACTTGGCAATAAGACAAAAAATTGGTATTGTGTTATTACGTTTAGAAACTGGTATCAAAGAAATTAATTAAAAATTGCCGCCGGTCACAAGAGAAAAAGGAATAAATAAATATTGATTTTTCTAAATGACGTAACACTAAAAATTCAAAATTCGCGCTATTGATTTATACTCTGGTATTGCATGCTCGAGCTCGAGATACAAGTCATAATGCCTCAAATGTACTCTATGATGCCTGTTTATTTGTAAAATTTTAATAAACAATAATAATTAATAATTTTAAATAAAGATATAGTAATAAATTATGTGAGACTTATATGTTTTAATGGATTGGTTTCTCCGGCCGGAAAAGTAAAAAAGAGTGATGCTGAAAAAATGGCAAAAAAAAGTTGAGCGTGTGGTGGCATTTGGAACTAATACCCCTTTTACACGATCGGGTAGTTGGGCCAATAGGCTACTTGACTAATGTCAAAATAAATTATTTTTACACTACCACTAAATCAAGCTTATTTTTGGAATTTAAACGATTTTTAATTAAGCGAAAACTTTATAAAGAAACACCTAAAATTGTGACGTCACAGGTTCCTATTTGGGAGGTTGGGCCAACCGAGAGGGACGCAGCTATCTGTCAGAATGAGGATCGCTGATCACCACCGGAAATGAATCACATGGTAATTTACGTAAAATCCTAGTATCCAGACCAAGTTATCACCAAACGGAAAAAAAACAACTGACAGCTGAGCTGTGCAGCTGAGAGCATGACATGACAATGACATTGACAGTGACAGTTCTTCGTGTGCTAACGTGGGTCGGCACACTGCTTCTTCCTTTACGAAAATAATTAAGGATCGACGGCCAAAAATAGCTTCACCATGAAGATTGTGTGTAGTAAATCTAACCCGCCTTTAGGTAAAATTATGCACTTTCACTCAAACTGAAGGAATTGCATCAACATTAATGACCACCCTGATTTTGTACTTTCTCTTTGATTTTTAGGTGGTTTGCTCGCCGTAGAGTTCTATCGTGCTTCGGGGAAGAGCATCGACGTCTTGTGGGGATCTGAGACTTCCGTTACTCTGCCGAATGGCTCTAAAACTGTGGCATATGGGACTAGCAATGATTTGATAAGGATACTGGAAAATGCTTTTAACAAAGGCGCTGGTCCGCTACAGAAGGTTACGATGAACCACTGGCTGTCGTTCAGCCTTATTCTGGACGATGAGATCCATAAGTCTCTAGAATATTTAGATAAAACTCTAGGAGCTTTGACTTATTTGGTAGGAGAGGGGTTATCAGTGTCTGATTTGGCAGTATTCAGTGTACTATATGGTAAGCTATTCTATATGATTACAAAATAAAATGAAACCTATGAGTATATTAATATAATAAACCACATAAAAACAAATCTTTGTTATACAATGTGTAATGGTGATGTCATGTGTAGTTATAATTACCCAACTATAGTTTTTATTACAGTCAAGTAATCTACGACTCTTCAGCTTAAATTTAGACTTTTAGTAATTGATATTAAAATCATAATTGCCTTTCATCATAAGCCAGGAGCTGGCTTCCTGGTAACAGGGGTAATTTGCATTTAATTTAAAAATAAACATTTTTATTAAAAAAATTGTTATTAATTAGATACAAGATTTACATTACATATGCTTCAACATTGTATAATTATGTGGCTCTGAATTAAAAAAAACCCTATATATTGTAACATCAGTGATTTTATGCTAGTACAACAACTTGCAACAAGGATGCCACTGGCACCAGAGAGGTTTAACCTGTAATGACTTACAACTAATAACAATTGACTTGACAATTATAAAGGAACAATGTAGGTTGAACAATTGATATTTAAACTGTCTTCCAGTCTCCAACAAGTTCAAGGAGGTGTCCAAGAGCGGTGCTCCCGCAAACATCCAGCGCTGGATGAAGCTTATCCAGGCACAGCCACCGGTGGCTAAAGCTCTCAAAGAACTGCCCTCTGAAGCTCTGGAAAACCTCTCCAAAGCATCCTCCAGGTATTCCAATGCGATAATATGTATCATATGATATCGAGTAGAACAAAAAGTAAAACAATACATGTAAGTAAACTGTTTTCCAGCACTGGCTTGAATGAAACCAATTAACATCAATGTCATTTCAATTAACACTTATTATAATACTGTTTGGTTAGTTGCTTGTGTAGTATATGTACTACTTGTATGTTATACAATCCCACTTTGAATTTGCCTCATAACCAAAAACAAAATTTTACATAATTTTGTGTGATCACTTTCATTGTTGAGCCATCATAATCCTATCATAATGACTGCAGCCTCGAGTTATGAGATGGAAATTCATCATTATTCATGCCCTTTCCACCACAAGGGTTCACAAGTGGCTCAACACTTAAATTCCCTACATTACATTAAGACTAAGTAAATAATTTTTTCCTTTGCTTTATTTTAAGTTGAAAATGATCGAATATGGCATTTTTGAACAACAGAACTTTATTGTATGATACCTAGATTTAAATTACAGTAATGAAATGGTTTTTCCAGTATGGCCCACCTATAAAGTAATTTTTGTTTATATCAATTTGGTTAAGGAGGAATTAATATGAGTAATTCATTGTATTCATTAGGCCATCCACGGCCAAGAAACCGTTGACGTGTTTCAGCTGTGGAGTTATAAAAGTTCATAACTCTACCACACCACTTAACCCTTCTGGCCTATTTTAAGCATTTCTTGTATAAAAAGTTATGGCAACTTATTTTAATTTTGATTTTAGAAGGTCGCCCCCTGCAAACGATGCCGCCTCCGGCCCCAAACAAGAAGGCAAGTTCGTAGAGCTGCCTCACGCTGAGCTGGGGAAGGTCGTTGTTCGGTTTCCACCAGAAGCCTCTGGGTAAGTAAATAAAATAAAAATTGACGCGTTATTCAAATATTAACAATAAATGTCAGAAAACGTATTTACTGAAATATGGTATTTCTGGTTTCCGCAAGCAATTCATTGCTAAACTGTAATCACTCATATAGTATTTGACTCAAAATATTATCAGTCTGCCTACACTGCCGGCCACAGCAAAGTACACTTGACAGGCAGCAGCAAATGCGAGTAAAGGGTTAATGTAACAACCGTATCAAGACATCTAGCGCCATCTCTTGTGTTTTTCTGGTATTCGTCTGAAAAGTTGGGGCGTCAGATCGTAACTTCAAAGAAGCTTACGATGAATTAATTCATTGTAAGAACGTTAGAATATTATTTAGAGAAGTACACATCTCGGAAACTGTGGGGTGTGACTCTGACTCAGATGTGACTCGGTGTAACGCTGAACTGTTCTCGCAGATACCTCCACATCGGACACGCTAAAGCAGCGCTCCTGAATCAGTACTACCAGCAAACGTTCGAGGGCAAGCTCGTCATGCGCTTCGACGACACCAACCCAGCCAAGGAGAACGTGGAGTTCGAGAAGGTACTCGTACAATAAATAATCGAGCTCATCACACAAATATTTACCTTTAGCTTTCGAGCCCGGGACCTCTGTAAAGGTTTCTACCTTTACTGTCTACCTTTTTAGAGAGAATTTCCAAATAGGCTAACCGCGGCGTAAAATCGGTTCGCGCTCTAGGAATAACATACGTATATAAAGATACGGGTAGGTAGCTCAAGTTACCACGATTGACGGTACCTACTTCGTAACAATTCACGTAACAGCTGAAGAAAAATATATTTCGTTAATTATTGATCATTGATATCCAGGTGATCCTCGAGGATGTGGAGATGCTGGAGATCAAGCCAGACCTGTTCACGCACACGTCGCAATACTTCGAGCTGATGCTGCAATACTGCGAGAAGCTGATCAAGGAGGGGAAGGCCTTCGTCGACGACACTCCCGCCGAGCAGATGAAGAACGAAAGAGAACAGAAGACTGACAGCAGAAACAAGAATAACTGTACGTACATGTCAACAACTTATGTTGAGTATAGAACCCTGTTGCAGAAAGCCAACGATGTATTTTTGATGTAATTTCTTTCTTCTGAATTGAAGTTGTCATTATGACAGAGTTCTATCGTAGCTCAACAGTAAAAGTCGACGCAGTGTACTGTACAGCTATATAAGCTAGGGTGAAGGCATCTTCTGGGTGAGCTCGCTACATCGTAGACTGAATCTTCGTCCTCCAAGGGCAAGAGTTAGTCAAGAGAAAACCCATTATCAATTTAAAAAAAACGCTTCGGCGTAGAACTTCTGATATTGTCAGATATATCAGACTAAAAATGAATTATATTCTGCATACGTAATACTTGAATAACTTGAATACTTGTTTTTGATTTTCTTACAATAATAAGTTCACTTTTTTCCAGCTGTAGAAAAGAACTTGCAGCTATGGGACGAGATGAAAAAGGGCACGGCGATTGGCGTGCAGTGCTGCGTCCGCGCCAAGATAGACATGCAGTCGCCCAACGGCTGTCTCCGGGACCCCACCATCTACCGGTGCAAGCCGGAACCACATCCCAGGACTGGCACACAATACAAGTAAGTTCATTTTTATATTTACTGGATTCAATCCCTCGAAGAATTGGCCACCATATTTTTGCAAAAGTTGATTTTAATGAAATTATTACCTATCCTATACAGCAATTGCCATTTTAAATCTTTATTCATAAAATGCCGTAGAACATTTTCCGCTTATCTTTACTATGTAAAAAAGTGTTTGTTACATTATTTAATTTTATTTGTTTGTCAGTATGTGTCTTGCAAGTCAAATTTGAACGGATTCCCGATATTAGAATGGGCTGACAATGCAATGTTAAGGCGTCTAAGAGATAATCAGATAATGAATTTAGAAGATAGAAACAGGATCTCCACTTCTTCTTTCGAGTCGAGGTTCCTCAAATGCATGATGCCCGGTAAGCAGCGGTGTTAACGGCCCTGGCCATAGGATCTCCACTGTACTTCACATAGTCTTAACGAGTTCGGATTCATTATAAGGTCTCGATAAGTAAGTACAGTCGGCAACAAAAGCTTGTTTCAAAAAGGAATTTTCACCAAAACTTACCGTTTTGACGTCTACGTGACGTGGACGTGTGACGTGTGTCTTTCAATTCGGTCAGTACCCCTATACTGACTTTCAAAAAACAAATGTAACGAAATATGTTATGACAAGATCGCTTATAACTTTACAAGTATAACACCTACGTCAATATTTTATTACTATTATTTAGAGGAAAGAAGCCATTACGTAATACATATGTCGCTGGCGTATTTGGCGCTGTAATGGTGCAAAGTACGGCGCATTTTGAACTAAATTTACCATCGTGCGCTGTGATTATTTAGTGAGTATATTTATCGATTCGAGCGGGAGCGGTCGCGTTTGACAGAACTCACGACGTTATAGTAGGTATGATGCATAAAGCTCATAATTGCTACAATTAAAAGTTGTAGAGTTCAAAAAGGTGGGGCATTTTGAGGAAATTTGACGACTGCAAGAGCTCGGGTAGCAAGAGAGATTCCGGCCCTCGACGACCCGCTTTGACCTCGGCGGAACGTGCTCGTTCCCACAGGAAACGCGTTAGATTGGGCCAAGCGCAGGAATCCCAACCAGATAGTTGAGCACGCACTAGACGTTTCACGTACTCCACTGCGGCTGCGTCCCTGGTAACAGCCTACCCGTTTTTTTTCCAGAGTGTACCCAACGTACGATTTCGCGTGCCCGATAGTGGACGCCGTGGAGGGAGTGACGCACGTGCTCCGCACTATGGAGTACCACGACCGCGACCCGCAGTTCTACTGGTTCATCGACGCGCTGGGGCTCCGGAAACCGTACATCTGGGAGTACAGCAGGTACACGGGATTTGTGTCCCGTCGACGTTTGTAGTTGACCTGGTTAAAACAATGAGTTGCTCGCGTTAACCAGCGCTGCATTGTTTTAAATTTGGTAACCAGTTACCGCGGCCATTCTTGTAATTATTTAACATACTGCCGACGCCTTACTCACGATTTAAAACTGCTTCTTCACTCAATAAGAGGGACATGATTGTTCCCTATAATTAATTTTTTATCATTTTTCAGACTGAGCATGACCAACACGGTTCTATCGAAAAGGAAGCTGACCTGGTTCGTGGAACAGGGACTCGTCGACGGATGGTAAGATTTTTTCGACTTTATTATATCGTATACACATTTCAAAAAGTTTATTCTCGACACTGATGATCGATAGGACGTCGGATGGCTTTAGGAAGAATACTAATATTAGACTAGCTACCCGCCCCGGCTTCAGCAGCGTAGCAGAGCATATACGCACATAAACCCTAATGGATTATAAACCTAAACATTCCACATTAATAACTGGCCATTGGTGAAAACCGTATGAAAATCCGTTCAGTAGTTTTTGAGTTTATTGCTTTCAGACAGACAGACGCGGCGGGAGGACTTTGTTTTATAATACCTTCAGTCAACAAAGTATCGGGAATGGATGATTTGTTTATGGTTCCAAATTCAAATTTTTGTTTTTTTTGTTGTTGTTAGATTGGCACAACTGTTTTCTATTTTGGCGCGGAGTTTGAGTTGCATCTGTTATTTATATTAAATACAGTGCTGTTTTTAGTTATATCATATCTAGTGTGTATTGCGAATTTCATAATGGACAAAAACATTGAACAAAGAGTTTGTCTTCCATCATTGGCCATCATTGTGAAAGAATTTTTGACCAAACACTCAACAAATACCATCGAGCAACCACCATATTCACCAGATATGGCTCCTGCCGACTTCTTTCTTTTTCCTAAACTCAAATTACCACTTCGTGGCACCCGTTTTCAATCGGTAGAAGACATAAAGGAGAATTCGCGCCGAGAACTGAATTCAATTCCGGAAACAGCGTTTAAAAAATGTTTTGATGATTGGATTATTCGTTGGCGTAAGTGTATCGTTTCTGAAGGAGCATACTTTGAAGGTGATAAAATAAATTTGGATGATTAACAAACAGTTTGTGTATTATTGATCTTTTCCCGGTACTTTCTTGACAGAGTAGTATGTAGTAATAGTAGAATGAAACAACGTTGTCACTCACCGTTTGAATAGATAGAAGTCGTATAGCATTCACGTTTCGGAGATTACCTCCTACATCCGAACTTACAAACTTTACCTCTTTATCATATTAGGCCGGCCATACACGGGCAGCTTGAACCAGTCAGAATGGACTTCTTCAAGGTGCGACTGCATAGTGAACTAGTCTTCTACGTACACACATACATGGAACCGCTCGAGCAGTTGCGAATGCTTCGGGCGGTTGGCAGCGCGGTGAAATTTCATCGTGCGGTCAAGCAGTCGCCAGGCATACACTGACTGCTCGAGCTCAGTTACCTCCGCCCGCGCTCTTCATTCCACGTCGCGCGTGCCTCTGAAATTGTGACTTGTTGAGCAGTTCATACCGACAGTTATCCAGCAGTTATCAATGGCAGCTTCAAGCTGTTGACTCTGATTGCAAGAGCGGTCCGTGTATGTTGATCACTGGCTAACTGCTCGAGCAGTTCGTGTATGGCCGGCCTTAGTGTAGATTAGTGTACAGTTCGCCATCAAATATATCTGTACATATCAGAGTGGTCAAAAATATCTGAACATGCACTCTAACGCTGCAATATATATGATGGCGACTGTACAATCTACACGGTGCATGATCCGTTTCACTGGACATGTCTGACAACATCTCGGTTTGCTGCCGAAACGTGTTGCGTGATGTTGCCAGATGGCAAGCCAAGTCGCTAGACTTCGCCTGTCGCCGTCACATGTCGCGTGACATTTGCCCGCTATGAACCCTTGCCTGCGTCGTCGTAATATTGGTGCGGTGTGCAGGGACGACCCGCGCATGCCGACGGTGCGCGGGGTGCTGCGGCGCGGCATGTCGGTGGAGGGGCTGCGCCAGTTCATCCGCGCGCAGGGCTCCAGTCGCTCCGTCGTCTTCATGGAGTGGGACAAGATCTGGGCCATCAACAAAAAGGTACCAAGTCCGACTTCACACGGCATTGTAGCGCACGATTTTTACAAAATTACCGTATTTGGTTGCTGTTTGTTCGACAATGTGACATTCGACCACAGAGCTCCGCCACTACAAGTGAAGCTAATAAAAGCGTTTAAAAATGGTTTAATCTACAGTACAGAGTTTTAGACAAACTTGAATGTATGGACTGTTTTTTTTTCAGGTCATTGACCCCGTAGCGCCCCGCTACACAGCCCTAGAAACAAACCCGGTGCCAGTAAACCTTAAAGGCGTTAGCGCAGACAGCAACATGGACGTTGCTCTGCACCCTAAGAACCCGGATGTAGGGTCCAAAGTCGTTTGGGTGTCGAAGCGACTTCTTATAGACCAAGTCGACGCGAAATCGTTGAAAGAAGGAGAGAATGCCACGTTTATTAATTATGGAAACATTATGATTGATAAGATTCACAAGTAAGTAAAATTGTGATAAAATTGAAATGTATCACCAGGTCGTTCGTTTTTTGTTTAGCCGTATTTACTGGAAATAAATACCACAAAACAAGATACAACCACGAAGTAAAAAGGGATTACAACCTCCTTCTAAGTTGAATTGATTAACGAGATAGAAAATGTGGTGTCGGCGGACGCAGCTGAAGCACGGTTTTTCTAAAAGCATGAATTGTTTTTGTTCATTTATATAAGTTAATAGGTACGGCCAATGGAAACGAACAACTATCCCACCACGGGCTCGAACTCTTATGCCACCATAGAATTCCATCATAACGATGCAACATGAAAAAAAAAAAAATCATTGTCCCTGTTCTCTCTCAATCATTGTTCTACTAAAGTTATCTCAACAACTGAAGTTCAGGATCTCACTTATTAGTATAACCACAATTTCTTTTAAATCCAAATCCCCTTCTTCATTAGATCAGCTGACGGCACAGTAACCAGTGTAGACGCGACAACCAACCTCGACAACAAGGATTACAAGAAGACGCTCAAACTGACCTGGCTGGCGGACACGGCGCAGGCGCCGACCGTCGAGGTGTACTGCGTTTACTTCGACCACATCATATCGAAGGCGGTGCTGGGCAAGGACGAAGACTTCAAGCAGTATATTGGACATCAGACCAGGGTGAGTTTTGAGTTATTAGGATTCCGTACCAAAATGGTAAAAAGGAACCCTTATGGTGAGACTTTGTTGTCTGTGTCTGTCTGTCTGTATGTCACAGCAGTATTTCTCAGCAACTACACAAGCTATCACCTTGAAATTTGGGAAATTTGGGAAATTAATTTTATAAATAATTGAAAAGGGGTCTAGAATGAAAGTGATTTGATTATAGCAAGCGAGAGTCATAAGAAAGTGCTCAATCTGCTGATTTCAAAACTATTTTTTTTTATAATTTCCCGTGACGTACTTTTTGATTTATAAAATGTTCAAAAAATTGTAAGTAAGAATTGAGGTCTATGGACACTTGTTTTAGAATCTCGAGATTGGAAAATGCGTTGCCAGCCCTGAGATGAGAACTAAGATGGGAGTCTTACCCCCCGAGAATTCACAAGAACGTGAATTATGCTGCTTGGCGGCCATTAGATAGATAAAATAGTGGACTTGGGTCTAATTATGATGAATATAAAAAGAGGTAGATATAGTACGCGCGCGATCTAAGTGCAGTCGGGGTATGAGGTGGGGCGTCCCCCCGCCGTCGACACACCTCGCCTCGCTCGCCCTGTAGTGTAGGGTTGTGCTGACCTTGATGTCTCTCGCTCGCATTGCTCAGAGCTGCACTCAGATCGCGCGCGTATTATAGGTTATACGCGCTTCAAGAGGCATATTAAAACAGCGCTAATTGGCAAACCTTAACTCAGTCTCAGAAATGATAATCTTGTCTGAAGTGCTTTTTTGTTGCACGGACAAGGCAATCGAGCTCTCAGCCCACCAGTGGCCCGTATCTAAGGAGTAATAAAAGGAGTTAGAAAGAGGCTTCCACTTGTAATTTGTAACTAGTAGCTTCGTGGAACGGGCCACTGGTGGTAAGTACGCTCCAAGGCCCATTGACATTTGCAATCTCAAGATCGCAAATGCGTAGCCAACCACGAGGACTAAGATGGAATCCTAATAAATTCATATCACATTACCGACGTGTAAAATAACCTTAATGTAATCAATTTACTGAGTCAACGGTAAAAATTGTTGGTTTCCAGTGGGAAGTCCCAATGCTGGGCGAGCCGGCGCTGTCCAAGCTGCGCGTGGGCGACGTGGTGCAGCTACAACGCCGCGGCTTCTTCCGCGTGGACGCCGCGCCCGCGCCGCGCTCCCCGCACACCACGCGCGCCGCGCCGCTCGTGCTGCTGCACGTGCCCGACGGACACACCAAGGAGATGCCCGGGCAGGTCAGTCACACTAAACAACTACAGGGCTATTATTCTCTTGAAATCACGCTTTTCTATTTGTCGACCGTCGCGCTTGTAAGCACGAAGGGCAGAGGTAGCTACGACGAAACCTGCAACCAGCGCCGTCTTAACCTATAGTGCAGGGTGCGCAGCGCGCGCGGGCGCAGGCGCCGCGACGTTGCCCGCGCGCCTACTAGAGGGCGCCAGGGTATTGATTGCACTGCACACGGGCGCTACATGAGCTAGAGACAGCCCTGCCTGCAACCAAATTAAAAATATACGCACGAAAGTGTTGATGGGTAATTTTCAAACTTTGCGCAGGACACTCTGTTACTGTTTGTGTGGAGCCACCACTCTGTTACCATGCATTATTACAAATATTACATAAATACTAAGCATCTTTTTTCGATTCCGATAATCAATTATTATCTGTAGTATATAGCTGACTGGAAATCATTCATCATTTCACTCAAATAACCGCAGAAATATGATAATGTAAATGGAAACAACTTTTTTAGGTTGGGACAAGTTTACCTGCATAAAATTTGAAACCCTGATAATGCTCTGACGAGCAATTGAAACTCGCCGTTTAATAATTCATCAACGAATTGCAAAGCGAGTTGTTTAATATCAGCTAACAGGAAGCAAGAGCCCGGCCACGGGTTTTAGCAGCAGCTGTGGGTGACGTAGGGCAGAAACAAATGCATAGTGCAATAATAAATTCTAACGCGTTACTTTAGGGGTCCGGTAAAATAGATAATAGAATAGACTGTATGATTATAATCTGATCAGTATTTATTATCTACGTGGAAGCAAAAGGACCTGGGGCTCTACTTTGAAAATCGAAATACAAAATTACGTTGGCTCCATCTCTTTCTCTCGATTTAATCAGGAATGACGAGGATAGGAATAGGGCATCCGAAATTTCGAATTTAGTGCTTCGTAATAAGCATCCTGAGCGGCAGCAGTGGATGAACTCTAAAAAATACTTCTCTTCTCATGGTCTAAAATGACTGCTAACATCCATGTATAAGCGGACTAAAGTGATAAATTTAATCCCTACGGACTAAAGCACATTTTCTTATAAAAGTCTTGGAAAACCACAAAAAGCCAGATACATGTTGCCATTTGATGGTGTTGCGCTTGTCGTCGGAGTGCGCGGTGGAGAGCGGGCTGGGCATACGACCTCCACCGCCTGTCTTCGTTTCGGAAATGTTGTCTATGGATTATGTTCTAACCCCAAAATCAACCTTATTGTCTCTTTCTGAATAACACTGGGTTGAGAGTAAAAAAGATAGCACTATTAAGTTGTAATTTTTTACGTGGCTGTCTTAAAACGTATTTTAATTTAATATTTATTTTCTCGCAATCGAATTGAGAAGTAGAGTGATTAACTCGAGACTAAAAAGCCATAATGAAAGGACACTCGAACTTCATCTATTTAAATATCTCGTGTCATAATGGCTTACTTTAGTCCCTTGTTGAACTTTCTACTATAGTTGCTTCTTACAAGGTTTAATTATTGTAAATAAGAATCTTGATTTCATACGAGCCTAACTTAGTACGGGTTCACTACATAATTCCGAAGTCGTATTTATATTCTAATGAAAGTAATACAACATATCGTATGAAAAATATAATTATGCAGTACTTAAAAAACAAACAAAAAAACTTACTGAAGAACAACTTAAATAAATAACGATTCTTCTAATCAACAATTAATGTAAATCAACAAGAACTGTAGCATTCGTAGATGAAAGGGTTGGCGAACACGAACTCGATGGCGAGGCGGCGTCGAGGGTGAATCACCAGCATCTGGCTCAGAAGTTTCTCGAATTCGGCTAGCTTCTTCTTGTCCCGCGCGGTTTGGCACGGGACCTTCGCGTTCACGGTCTTCGCCCAATCACTATCGTACGCGTTATACAGGGTGTAGCGTATCATGTCGCTCTTCATAAACTCCTTTATAAAGATTATCTATAGAAAATAAAATCATGTTTAAAAACTGGTCAAGTGCGAGTCGGACTCGCGCACTGACGGTTCCATACACAATTGGCCGGTTTTTAGTATTTGTTGTTTTTCAATGGGGTTTGTTCTATAATTATACCAAATATGACGCTCGCTTGTATTACCGTTTTTACGATAAAATAATATAGATAGTTATGTATATCACATATTTTGCAAAAAAAATCAACGGGCTATCTTTTACGGTCAAAAGAAAAAGCTCTTTAAAGTTAGGACGGACGGACAGCGTAGGCTTAGTAATAGGGTTCCGTGGCACCCTTCGGGTACTGAACCCTAAAAACGGAAATTGAATTTTTTATCACAAGCCATTCTTATGATAAGTTATGTTGGAAAATATAGTGTAAAAACACCCACGAAGTCGCAAATTGACATTGCGGAGTGTGTCAATGTATGTAAAATAAAACTAAGCGGGGCGCGTCTTCATGGCTTCATAACACAACAGCTATAAATGGTTAGTATAAACATTCACGCAATCGCGTATGAATCGCACCTTTAGAATGAAAGTGACCTAATACAAAATGTTAAGTTTTCTAATTCGAGTCATAAAATTATTATCATAGAGACCTAATTCAAAATCTAAACATTTTTGAATTAGGTCACTTTCATTCTAAAGGTGCGGTATGTTTATACGAACGAAGACCAACCGGTGCGTCGCCCTTTTCGTATCCAAATTTGGCTCGACACAATCACTACCACATCTAGCTAGATTATATACAAAGACATACCGTTCCCGGAGGCTCGACGTTCCGTCCGAATGTCGTGTCCATAAAATGTAAACCGCTATAAAAAGATTGTTGTATCATGTCGTAGGGCATATTACCAAGCGTGCGCAACTGCTTGTAAAGTATTTCGTTGTTGAAATGTCCGGGGAAAAGTTGTTTATTGGTGGCCATCTCGAACATGACTAAAGCAGTCGACCACACGTCGATTTTGTAGTCTGCATAGAAGCCCATTATCAGTTCCGGGGCGCGGTAGTTCACTGTGCCGACGGTAGGAAGCAAATTGCTTTCACAGTAGTAGAATGCGTCGTCGAAACCGCACAGCTTTAGCCTCGTCTCCGACTCGTCTAATAGGATGTGATGGGGCTTAATATCTGAAACATAATTTATACTTTCTTATTGCTCTGTAGAGTTCGTCAAGCTGAAACGACGCGTCCCTCCACAGAAATCTTAAAAAATTAAGAAATCTTAAAGATTTTATGTAAATTTATAAGAAGGCAAACGAGCGCACTGGCCGCCTCATGATAAGTGGGGGTTTCAGGACTCCGATCCCACTTATAAAAGTCCATACTTTTGCTGTTGACATTGGGTAGGTAGGGGTCAAACTGATGAACTCAAATTTTGTTACTGGGTATCCGTGTTTGGCAGTACAGCGGCTCTAGACAAGACATAACGCTAACGACAACCGTGCAAGAGTGTAGGGTTCCGTCGCCATTAATACAAATACAAAAACAATCTGCAAAAACCTTCAATATTAGCAAGTTTTCTATTCAAAGTTACCTAAGCCGATTTTCGGTAGGTATAAACATTTTAGTCGCCTTTAAGTCCTGTAACTCAAGAACCAATGATGTCTACTTAGTTGTGATAGTTTTTCTTTTAAATTCGTTATATGCGCTTTCATTTAAGTTTTTTTTCAGATTTTTAGTATTGGTAGTTTTGGCTATGTGGGGGGGGGGGACACTTTTGACTCTAACAAAAATTAGCACTTTAAAGCTTAATATTTCACAAACGGATCCCTTAATCGAAAAATTGTTTCACATACCAGCAATATTTTTGAAAGACATCCAACGACATCCAACACCATGAGGATGGACGGACAGACGGACGGACATGGCATATAACCCTAAAAACTCTCAAATGTATAGCATTGAAGTAACCTGCCAATCTATCACGTCGGCCGCTAATATCAATTCCATACATTTTTCTAACGTAACGTCAGAGGGCTTGCACTGGGCGGGGCGCGACGCGGTATTGACGTTTCCGCTCAGCTACTCTGAGAGTAGACATCAGTCCGGGGCCGGCACCGAGCTGTTAGCAATTTGACTATTAAAGTTCTAAGAGTAAAATTAGAGTTGTCGTTCAACCATCAAGAGCAAGGAGTTCAAGACAGATGTCGCCACCAGACGGGCAGGAAGGACGACAAGACCGACCGGTGAAGGTTGCTATGGCAACCATAGTTTGTTACGTGCGCGATAAATAGAGAGAAAACAGTTGCTGAATGTTTCAGAATTATTGATAATTAACAGTTAATGAAGTATCTTTATGTATTTAGTTACAGTTTAACACAGGAATAAAAGTATGATGTAACTGACATATGTGACGTAACGTGTACTTAATGTCGGCTCACTTTACTCAAGCGACATCTGGTGAGCTTGAACATTTTTTGCCCTCATTGATGTATTCTTGGCGTGACAACCCTAGCACTACACGTGCCGCGTGTGAATGAATACAAGTTATACGATAGTCAGAGAGGCATAGAGTAGGCACGTTTCTCACGCTTAAACAGCGTTTTTGTTAGGAAGTGAAACTTCTGTACATTAGTAGGTACTATTAGTTATTCTGTGGTAACGTAAACGGTAACTTTCACCGAATACAACTCGTCTAGCCCTACAGTACGTCTAACTTAGCTTTTTACGTGTTTAAGCAACACAAGATGTACTGTCTGATGCGAACGCAAAAAAAAATGAAAATCGCTGGCTATTAATAAAATAGGCATACCGTAACAGCCTGGCCACGACTTTGGGCAGCAGCGGTGGCGGTGAGCGAATTCTCTCTTCATTGCACATTGCACGGTCAAAACGCTCACCGCACAGCGGTTAATTAACGTTACACGCAATGTATTAGATAATTCGCCCGCTTCTCAGTCGGTTGCGCAAAGTTGTGACCAGGCTCTTAAGTTAGTATTAACGTGCCTTCAATTACCTGAATGAATAATATTATTGTTCCTCAAGATAGTGACAGCCGTCACCAACTGTCTGCTTAAATCTTGAACCCTGTCGACGTGGAAACTTTTCTTGTTTATGGAAAGGGCATCATGTAAATTTTTTGGAAAGTATTCCATTACAAAACACCACTGTATATTCATTAAAAATCCTTTGAAGAAAAAAACACAATTCTGATTGTGCTTGGGTACGCCTTCTTGTAATTTAACAAGCATGTCCTCTTTGTAACTTCCAAAGTGATGGTGATCATATAAAACCCTGTAATTGTATTAAGTCAAAGACAAATCACGGGATAATAATATAATTGTAGATAAGATAATATATACAGGTGATTAACAAATATTTTACCCAGTCTTGCAATATTTAAAGCGGAAATAAGATGGCGATACCATATTTACAAATCAAGCCTTTATAACCCGTTTAAAAACACATGCAATCATAAATAATTCTTTTAAAACCCTTACCTAAGCACTTTGATAACCTTTTTAGATTGATTTTGATGTTCACAAGAATAAAGTGTAGAGAATCTTCCTTGATGAACAATATCAGTTATGTGATACTTGCTTCCTAGCTTAGCTTCCAACCTTCTAACAAATGCGTCTTTGACAAAGCCATTGCTTGCAGGCCGTTGTATTGTTTCATTGCCGTTTACAATTTTATTTTCAGAGTAAACGTTACAAATATCTTTGTTGGAAAGTTTTTCAACAGTTTCAATTGGAGTTTTGCTTTTATTTGTTAAGCGGGCGACATTACTATGAGAATCATTTGGAGAAATTTTCTTTTCTTTCTCATCGGAACTGGGTCCCAGTTCCAACCCCATACCAACGCCATAATCAGTATCCAAAATTAAAACGGGTTCTGTGTCTATTTCTGTTAGGTTAGGTGTTGAAGTGTCTACAAATATAACATCGTCAGACTTGTCGTCTAATGAGACGTCCAAATTATTTGTTAAGTCAATTATAGTCTCTTCTTTAAAATATTGTGGGCCTTTGAATTTGGCGTTCTCAGAGCCTTCTGTTATTATAATATCGTCCTTGTTTTGACTACTTTTAATATTACCTGATAATTTAGTAGCCTTAAGGTTTTTATCTTGTAGTAGTTGTTCTTTTATACGATTATTATTCTCGATCTTTGAACACTGAAAATTAGATTGTTGTTCTGTAATATTCTGTATTTGCTTGTCCTGGTTAATGATTTGTACCTGATGTGTTTTACTATCATCTTTAAGTATACTATTCGTGTTTTTATTGGGATTCAAAACTCCGGTGATTTCAGCAGCAGTGAAACGTTTTACTTCCTTTTGAGTGGATTTACTTTGTGCGATGGATGTGTTAGCTTCATCATCGAAACAAACATTTTTAACGTCAGGAAGTGATTCGTTTATTGGTTTCTTAGACATTTCAATACTATTACTTTCATTTATATCCATTTTTATTGTGTCAGCAATATAATTTCGCTTATCATCTGCTTCTTTAGTTGACAGCTTAACTAAACCATTTACAATTTGAACTTCGTTTTCGTTTGCTGGAATGTTTTTGATGTATTTACCTAAATCACTATCGTTTGTTGTGGTAGTAGCATTTTGATGAAAAGTTCTGAAAAATATAAATACATTAATGTGTAAACGTACATATTTGTGAAAAAAAAAAAACCAATTGATATTTTAATAAAAAGTGTAAGTATACTTTTGTCCTAGAATTTTTAACTGCATTGCGCTATCTTGAATTGAACACCTTTCCACTGACGGAAATTCATCATGTGACGTTTGTACCGTTGAACACACATCAGTTTCTCTTCCATCAATTGTTGACGAACCACAGCGCATGTTGTCAGTTTTGTTGGTGTATAGATTTGTATTCATGTCGGTTTTCATTTTTGGTTTACTACTTTGACAATCATTTAGACTTTCAACGATTTCGTCTATATCGAAGTCATCAAGGAAACTGAGGTCGGTGTTTTCGTTAAAATCATTGTTGTTCCCATTTTTGCAATTACTATCCAAACCCTCGTCGTCAGTTGTGTCTGTATTTTGAAATGTAATATTTATTTCAAGTTTTATTTTTTTTATTTTTTTTCCTCCTGACTTTTGTTTTTGCATTCTAGTTTTCACTGGCTGTTTCTTCTCCGCCTGTTCAATATCGCGTTCTGCATTGAATGATATAATCAGATTTTCGTTAGGGACAAAACCTTTGCCATTAGGCACCACGCAAAGTTTATTACCGTGATGTTTATGGTCTCGCCTTTGTTCATCTATGTAATTGTTATAATTTTTAGGTAATTTCCTTTTAAGCATTGTCCGTAAATCATTATTTGCCTCCCTATCACATTGATTTTCTGATATGTGCTTATGATAACCAGACTCTTTATAAAAATGGTGGTCTGGAGTTTGGTTCTTGTTAATTTTAGTAACAACACTCTTGATAGGAGATGTGCTTGTATTCAATTCTTCATTTAGGGATTTGGGTCTTGTATAATTGTTATTTTGTGATTCTAAAGGATTCTTACCCATAACCCTAAACTTGCTGAGGCTCAGTTTTATATCTTCCCTTTTTAATAATGACGTTGCCGTCGTTGGCGGTTTTATAGGGCTTATTTGTACAGTACCTCTTTTGGTTTTAGCTTTGATTTTTTTGGCTGCGATTTGATCAGTACATTTTTTGTAATCGATTGCTTTAGGATTTTCCGTGATAGGATTTGATTGCGTCGTTTTTAATCGATGAATTTTCTTGTTAGCTTCCTTTGATTGCGAAACTCCAGTGACAGTATTTGGTCGATTAGTTTCTGTGAGAGATTTTTGTTGTATAGCTTCTTTTTTATATTTTGGTTGAAGAATTTCTTTGTTAGTATTTTTATAGGTTGTTTCTTTAGATGATTTTAATCGAGGAACTTCTTTGTTAGCTTTTACATGAGAACTCTCAGTGGTTAAATTAAGTTGAGTAGCTTCTTTGTTAGGCTTTTGATGTGAAGTTTTTGTCTTGGCATTAGCTTGAATGGTTTCTATAGAAGATTTTCTGCAAGTCACTTTTTTTTTAGCTTTTGGTTGAGATAATTCTACGCTGATATTTGTTTGAGTTTTTGTTCGAGTAGGTTCTTTTTTATGTTTTGGTAGTGAAGTTTCTGTGTTACTGATTGAATGAGTTGTTTCTCTGATGAATATTGGTCGAGTAATGTCTGTTTTGACCTTTGGCTCATGAGCTTCTTTATTAGCTTGTAAATGTTTTAGATCAGTATTCGGTTGAGTAGTTTCTTTACAAAGTTTTATATTAATAGATTCTCCGTTTTTATTTTCGTGTATAGCTTCTTTATTTGCTTTGGGCTGGGTGTGTTCGTTATTTAGTTTTGGTTGAATTTTTTCTTGGTTTATTAATGATTGAGTAGCATTTGTTTGAGCGTTTTCCTTTCTTGGTATTATATACTTCGTGCCCGGACTATGATACAACTGGAGAGAAAAAGAAACAGTTATAAATTGTGGTTTGACGAAGTCGGAGTTGGAGGTAGAAGAGAGATGTGTTAAGGGCATGTCTAATAAAACAAAATAATACAAACATTATTCAGCCTCTTTAATTTCGGTTAAAAAATAATACGCCTACCTACCTAGACTTTGAAAATAAATATAATCAAATTTTCTTAAATCTTAAACAGTACTAACTAATAGTAAACTCAGTACACTGCACTTCAACCTCCGATATTACCCTCCGATTTAAGTGTCCGAGCCGGAATCGGAATCGGAGGTGTAATTTTAATCGTAAGTTCTGACTTTTCGGAATCTGAGTCGAACCGCCATAATATCCCTAATACATACATACATAGTATAATTTAAACTTTTATTTTGAAATTTTCATGTCATTATTTATTAGATTTAAAATAATAATCAAGTGTTTGAACCATTATTTTTTCGTTTTTAGTAATAATCAAATATTGTATAAATACAAAGGTAAAGTTAGTACCTGTTTATTGCTACATTGGTGGCTACAGTGGTGGAGTTATTATATCTGTTTACAGAATAGACAAAAATACTGATTATATTAAAATGTTGTAGTCAAATTAGCAGTAACGCTCGTTATAGAATAGAATAGTTTTTTATTGCATAACTGTGTGTTTACGTAGGTAAGTATTAATAAACATAGAGTCAACAGTTGCCCGTTTCTGGCATGCAATATTTAAGCTTAAACTTAATTCTAAGTACAGAATGTTTAACCATCGGAAAACTAAGGTTATAAAATGCTTTGTCTATAAGCATTTTTTGTTTTGTTTTAGGTAAAACGCTTCTAAGGTTAGAAGCGTTTTATGTCGTCCGTGAGATGGTTAAACACTCTGATGGCCTATAAGTGTACTTACTCTTGTTGTATACTGGGTGTTTTTTATTCGTCTTAAACATTTTGGGGGTTAAATCAGTAAGTCATACTGACCAACTTTCACTATGGAACCAACCCCGAAGTCGCGAAAAAAAATTTGACCCTCCCATACAAAACATCGTCAGCTGACTAGCCAAAATGTATGGGAGGGTAAATTTTTTTTTTCGCGATTTCGGGCTTGGTCTCATAGTGAAAGTTGATCAGTATGACTTACTGATTTAACCCCCAAAATGTTCAAGACGAATAAAAAAACACCCTGTATAGAAGAGGTACTAACTTTCGACAATCGAATATTAAATTTATATTGTGTTCGGACATTACACTTAGATGAAGACATTTTAGTGAAGTAACTGGTCAGGCTAGCTTTTTACAAACAAACTTACTTCTAAAATATAAATACCTGTCAATGTAAGAAAGCGGTATTCTCTAAAGGCTTCTCGAAGAGTATCCCTTACGCCGCATCCACATATGCGGCATTCGGCGAATATTCGTGTTGACGTCTTTTTCATAAACGTTAAGTAAAACAGAGACGCCAACACGAATATTTGCCGAATGTCGCATGCAGCATAATATGGAGACGAAAGATTGTCTTTAAGAATTTTTTCTGCATTTAAAACGTTTTATTTACGTCGACAGAGTTACCCCATTAAATGACTCCATAGGTAAGTTGATATTGTATTTCCATAATATGCACTTATAACTATACTTTCTGAGCATGTTTCTGATAGGTAGGATCGTTCCGTATTTTCTTAGCTATTTAGTCATGTTTTAAATACTGTAGATTGAAGCATTTTAACATTTGTGGTACCAAATGCCAAACAAAATATTTTGTAGGCAGGGTCACTATCAATCAGGGCCGTCTCTAACCCAAGTAGCACCCGTGTGCAATCCAGTGCAATCAATACCCTGGCGCCCTCTAGTAGGCGCGCGATCAAAATAGCAGCGGCGCTCGGCGCCCTCAAAGGCCCTGCGCCCGTGTGCGCCGCACACCCTGCACTGCAGGTAAACACGGCCCTGCTATCAATTAGACTAACTCTGCCATAGCCCCCTTTTTTATTATTTATTTAGCAATTAGATAATAGTATTCTCAAATATCCTTGGAAGCAGTATCTATTGAATTCTTCTAAAATTACATTTAGCTTAATATATTTTAAAAATAAATCACTAAAACAAAGTCGCTTCCCGCCGTCTATCCCTCTGTATGTACGCTTAGATCTTTCAAACTACACAACGGATTTTAATGCGGTTTTCACCATCAGTTAGATAATTTTTCATTGAAGGATTATGTATATAATAGTACCTGGAGAGAAGCGACAGCGGGTCACTATACTATATAAAATTAACATAAGAAAATGCATTTTTTATTTTCTTATTGGTACTGCCTTATAACCCAGCCTATGAGTTAATAATTGAACAATCAATACTTTCTTAATTCATTAAACAGTTCTGTTTAGTGCAACACTCAATAAGAATAAGAATAAACTTTATGTAACAAAAGAGATATCATACAATATGAGATTTCCAATGACCACCACACTAGGCACAGCCTGTCTCATGGGGACAATTTCGAGATTTGCCAGTACTAACAACTTAATTGTCCCATGCTTTGCTCAGGGTACCTATATTATTTCTTTTTATATATATAAATGCAAAAAAGTAAATCCAAATCTCAATGAAATCCAAATTTAAATTGATTATTAACGCAGTTATAAAGCAGGACCATTTAATTTAATTCTTTTTTCTATTATATTTTAATATGAATTTGTATGCCGAAAGGCAAAACATGACAGACATTATTAAACCTATGACCTTTATGTAAACTCACTCATGTTTTACAAATAAATTATCTCTTATCTCTTAATGAACATTATTGTAATAACTTCATACAGTAGTCACATTTTAGATTTACATGATTGGGTAATGTTGTCTTTTTCAGCAATTAGTAACAAAATTCACAAAATCTTAAACATCATCATCGTCAACATAATAAATAAATATCAGGGAACAATTTACGATGTCAATGTATTATTTACTTATACTTTTTGTGCAATAAAGAGTTTACATACATACATACATACATACATACAATCTCACATAAAATGACCTAGTCCCAAACTTAGCTTAAGGCTTGTACTTTAAGTAGGTACTAGGCAATGATAAACATACTTACATAGGGAAATAGGTACATTCTTAAATACATAGAAAACATAACTCAGGAATAAATAGTCACACTCATCACACAAATAATTGCCGATACTTCGATACTGGGATTCAAACCCGGAGCTGCTAGTTTCATAGGCAGGGTCACTACCAACTATGCAAAATACTGCTCTAATATTAATTATGTTTTAAATATATTATTTGAATCTAGTAATAAGTAATAAATCTAGAATTTAGACCAACTTACTCTGGAAGGTTTAACCGATCCTCCTATACTCTGCAGGAAATTCGACGCCCAACTAGACTGCTGCTTAGCCACCTTACTGACATCAATCAGAACACTATTATTTCTAGATTTAGCACCAACACTCATGTTTAGATCAGCTTTGTTCACTAAGGCACTCACACTTTTATTGTTAACTGGCAATTTATCCAATTTTGTTTTTTTTGGACACGGCTCATACGTTTCGGTTGGCACTATCACAAGATTAGGACTATCGTCCTGCATGACGTATGGTTTCCTCGACATTGTGCTTCGATATGAAACAGTACTTCACATCATGCTTCACATATCGGACACGCGTGTATTCATTTGTTATTTTTGCTGACTTTCGATAACAAGAAGGTATGTAGAGAAAATTGTTCTGTCAGCTTGCAGTTTTCGAAACATAAGTGGCATAAAAGCGACCGGCCGGCTATATATTTTTACGTATGTTTTATAAAATTTGTATTGTACATTCATTCCATTTTTTTACAATATTATAAATAAACCTAACGAATATATTTCGATCGGCGTTCAACGTTTGAAACGCGGCACAACACAAGTTATTTGTCACAGTAGACACACAGGAGGAATATGCCTAGACGAGATTTTAAAAATCCAGAATATATATAGTAAAGCAAAGCGAAGCGGTACCTACATCGATCTCCATCCCGGCAAAAAATTTATTGATTAGTTTAGGTCGTTCGGATTGCGAAAATATTTATTTAGTTAGTTCACTTGATAGACTAATATATATAGGGATGCGGATTTAGGCCTAGCGCGCACTGCGATGCGGCGAGTTGCGGTACGTTTTTAAATCTGCACCAAATCTGTAGCAATCTACAGAATTATAATGCGGAATTAATTCGGCAGTGCGCGCGCTTCTATGTACCTAGTTCACAGATTTTGCGGAAAAAAACGCACGAATTTTTACCGCAATGCGCGATAGGCCCTACTGCCTGTCTCAGTGCTACCCACCTAAACTATAAAGCTTTCGGCACACCAAACGCGTGTCAGGCGCGTCGCGCTTTGCACGCGGGCCCGCGCATGTTGTACGCGGGCACGCGTTCGAACTGCTTCGCGCACGCGACGCGCCGCAGTCGCCGCAGACAACTCGGGCAGCGCGGCGCGTGGCGTGCGTGAAGCAGGCGCGTCGCGCGCGCTGTCACGCGAAGTTGTATTAAATATGGCCGCCATATTTACCGGCACACCGGGGCGGGGCGAACAGGTCGCGTCAGCGCGGTGTCCACGCGGCTACTAGTCGTTGTATTTTTTTACAAACGCGTGGGGGATGTACCCGCGCGTCGCGCAGCATGTCACACCGAACGCAGCTGCGAGGCGTGCGCAATGCTGGCACGCGTTCGAAACGCGTTGAAGCTGCCGCCTGCCTGCGAGCGGTGTGCCGGGTGCTGCGTCGCTCACGCCACGCGACGCGGCGCGACGCGCCTGACACGCGTTTGGTGTGCCGTAAGCTTAATACTAAAGCATAGAAGAAGCCATAGAGTAAAAAGCGATAAATAGATAACTGTCATCTTTATACTAATGGGAAAATGAATATGCTAAAACGTGACCACTACATGTCTGCAAAAGTAAGGTACTAGCCGGTGTTGGACGAAAATTGACACATTTGTCATTACGTACCTAAACATGGGAATTGTCGATAATACCGATATCGATACTCTATCTGTTCGATTGCAACAAGGTTTATATTAACCTATGTGTAAATAAGTGTTTTTTAAAGTCGTTAGTTAGGTCACCATAAATATAGCAGTACCTAAGTACAGCAGGCACTCCAGTCCAATTTGTTTAAGGCCGGCCCCAAACCTAGGTACCGATTCTGTTCTGTTCTACCTAGAACAGAACAGAAAATAATTGAAATCTGAAGGCTAGAATGCAATACAAAATGTACCACTCGTCACATACCTACCGATTGCGGATTCTGGCCGAACCGGATCGTGCTGGCGTGCAAGAGTTCAGGTAGCAAGAGAAAGATATTCAGACCCTTGACGACCCGCTTTGACCTTGGCGGAATGTGTTTGTTTCCACAGGAAACGCGTTAGATTGAGCCCAGCGCAGGAATCCCAACCAGGGGCCCGTTTATCAAAAGCTTGTAGCTTGTATTACAAGTGGAAGTCTCTTTACAACAATATGCAATAATAAAAAGAGACTTCCACTTGTAACACAAGCTACAAACTTTTGATAAACAGGCCCCAGATGGTTGAACACGGTCTAGACGTTTCACGTACTCCACTGCGGCTGCGTCCCTGATACATTCTACACGTTTTTTTATCGAATATCTTAACAAAAAATGAGAATACCGTAACAGAGGTGGCAAAAATTGAATTTAAAATTAAAATTGGCCAAAAAAACAGATAATATAAACATTTGAAACCTACTAATTAGACAGAGATCGGACATCAGCGTGTACTACGGCAATCTAAACTCGTTATGTTAAATTCTGTTTTGCTAGAAAGAAATAGAAACAATAGAAACAAATCTTTAATGGCTTAAATCTTGGTTATTTTTATAGTTATTCGAAAAATTATTTTTCTCTGCTGTTTGTAACATGTCTTTTTATGAAAGCAAAAAAAAATGCATATTCCCTGTTACCAAAACGGCCATTTATCGATTAAAAAAACAGCTCTAATGTACCCATGAGAAGTTTATTACACAGCCAAAGACTGATACCTACACCGCAACTTCATTGCAGTTTGATCTAATACGTCAAACATTTTAAATTAGTAGGGTTTTTCGGGGCGAGATGGTCTCTGTTTTGTACTCGATGTGGCACGCTGGTTTAGCCGAAACGCGCTGCTATATACTTCCCTGTCTAGCTCATTATCAATCCGGTTTAAAATGTATGCGAAAGGTATATTTTTCTAGTGTGCTATTAGATGAAATCTTTCTATAGCTATGTCCACACCAGTGCGCTTTCATGTTCATCTTTCGCTTTCAACTTTCAATTCGTGCATGCAATGCAATACGAGGGTGACACTGAATCTTCAATAAAATCCAATGTTTTGACTTTATCTTCCGCCATTATATTTGCAAAATGTTGCACGTCAACCCAACGTTGACGGATCAGCGTGCGCTACGGGCATACGCTGCTGTCAAACCAGTTTGAGCGCATGCGTTATTGCACGAGCTATGGTTGCAGAGGAAAGCGCGAGATGAACATGAAAGCGCAGTGGTGTGGACATAGCTTATGAATATTCTACTTTTGGGCTCTAAAATGTGCTGGTTGCCATTTGAAAATATTGTAGTTTCAGCTGTCAACACACGCTCGACTTTTTTCCTAGGCAATCTAGGAAGACGAGTGAAAGGAATGGGGCTTCCGAAGTTTCGAATTTTTTAACCCCCGACGCAAACATAGACAAGCATAAGACTAGTTCCCAAATGAATGAAGCGACTTTGAATAAGTTTTTTTGTTTGAAAGGTGACTTTATCAAGAGTGTTCTTCTTAGCTAAGCTTGGTGAAAATCCGTTGGGCAAGAGTTACGAGCTCTGAAAGTGGAGTGGAAATGGAGTGGAGCCCAATTTTATCGGGGTTTTTTTTTTCTATTTAATAGTTATGTGTTTCGTAGTCATCCTAAATAATAAATATAAGGGACAATCTCACACAAGTTGACATAGTCCCAAACTAAGCTCTAGAAATAAATAAATATATAAAAAACATCAATGACTCAGAAACAAATACTCGCGCTCACAAAATTTGCCCATATCGGGATTCGAACCCGGAACCGCTAGCTCTGTAGGCAGGGTAGTGACCAACTAGGCTAACCGCGTCGTCGCGAAATCCTGGGCGAAATTCCAATAATATAATATTATGTTTCTTTCTTTTTAAACAACACAATTATCATGGCAAACGTGGAATGGCAATCTACTACCTCATGAGTAAATACATATATACTGTCATAAAAGAATGATGTATTATGCGTGTAATATGCTGAGGTAATAAAATAAGTTTCGTGGACTAGTAAGACTTTGGAAAAAATTACGTCGTTTTCAGAATGAAATTGGCAACATGATCCCATTTTTAGCCAACATCCTAATGCTGAAATTACACCTTCCTAAATTAGTCACTAACGAGAGGGACGCCGCTATACGTGAATGAGATGGATGTATCTCCATATGTATCTAACGTATTGAGTCGTCCCTCTCGTTAGTGACTAATTTAGGAAGGTGTGATAAGCCTTTAATACGTTAATATCTTGATACACTTTAAATTAAGGCCGGCCCCATACTACTCGAATGCAATACAGAATGTACCACTCGTCACATACCTACCGATTCGGATTCTGGCCGAACCGGGTCGGTAGGTATGTGACAAGTGTTTATGCGACAGATATAATTTTCAAGTGTACCATTAGATAAAAATTTCTATGAATATTCTACTTCTGTGATATGGTAAGGCCACGTATCCGTCACCAAGTATGTATAAACCGTGCCAATAAAAAATAGATTCCAAAAATGGCGGCCAGTGCTACTATATTCACACAACGCTGGTATGATATGCAAAAAACCATTTTGTCAGAATTGATAAAGCAGTATGTAGATCTAGGTGATTTTTGAGCAATCTACCGATTTATTTCTAACAATTCAAGAAATCTACCTGGTTTTCTTATATGGTTAAATCCAAGCTACTATTACCTACACAATAGTACATTTTGATGCAAGTGCGGAAAGTAGGTTTGTCAATTTACACGAGTCCCGATACTCCCGATGTGTCTTGGCCCGAACTGCAACAAGACTCGGGACGAGTGAAAATGACATTTCAGCACGTGTATCAAACTACGCTTTTTAATATACCTACTTATTTGAAAAAAAATGTCAATGAAACAAAAATAAAACAGTAATTATACGAAAGCCAACGGTTATATATAATACTCAATCAGTCAGACGGTTACTCATATACTTACTCATTTACTATTTACTTTTTTTTATTTTTTTTTATTTGGCCTGCCGTTAAGCATACAACTCATTTAACCGATCATTCGTAATACCTACTCATACGGCCAAATTTAAAAAAAACCGGTCAAGTGCGAGTCGGACTCGCACACCTCGGTCCGTATTTAAGTCCGTACTTCAAAAATATACCTTTTTAACCCCCGACGCAAAATTTACGATGATTTAGTTTTTTTGTTGTTAGAATGGTGACTTAATCGAGAGTGTTCTTAGCTTGGTTTGATGAAAATCTGATAAGCCGTTTAAAAGTTATGAGCTCTGAAAGCGATTTTGTCGGGAGTTTTTTTTTATACATGAAATCATGTAGTGACAAAGTCGGTCCTGTGACATACGTGCTCGGTGCCCGTTTATGTCTTTGTCGGACGTGACGTGACGACGCTTGAATATTACTAGGTACTGACATTGAGCTTTAAGGGCCATATTATTTATTTACGTTTTAGTTTTATTTTTGTGCCGGGGGTTTTTTAAATATTTTTTTTTTTACATGTGTACTTTAATTCGTATGCGATAGACCTTCTATTTTAAGTTGTCTAAATTTAACACAAATTTTCAATTTTTTTTTGTCAAGTTCTCGAAAACTATAAATTTTGAAGACTTCGTTTTATTTTTCCCGTAAAATATAAGCTAGGAATTTTTCGGTTCGGAGATAAGGGGGAACGGTCATTTTTTAAACATTTTTGGTTATAAATCAAAAAATACGTCACGGAAAATTATAAAAAAAATAGTTTTGAAATGTGCAGATTGAGCTCTTTCATATGACACCCCACTTGCTATAATCAAGTCACTTTCATTTTTCAACCCCCCATTCTAGACCCCTTTTTAATTATTTATAAAATTTATTTCATATTTTTTTTCTAACAACAGATGCGGGCAAGCAAGTTATACAACTATGCCAAAATTTCAAGTTGATAGCTTGTGTAGTTGCTGAGAAAAACTGCTGTGACTTACAGACAGACAGACAGACAGACAGACAGACAACAAAGTCTCACCATAAGGGTTCCTTTTTTACCATTTTGGTACAATGAAAAAGTAGAAAGTACTAGTGCGAAAAATCCAACTTTCCGCACGATATACAGCCACAAAAAGTACTACTTTTTGAGCAACTGTATAAAAATACGGTTTTGCTGTCGATACCTTATGTCATTCATAGTACAAGCCGCCATTTTGCAATCTATTATTTTAATGGTGTGACTTATAGCCATTTTAGTCTTGTTGCCAGGAACAAGAAGCCGATGTCACTGAGTATATTATAATCACTAGGTACTTTGGCCCATGTCGTAAAAAAAATGGTATCATAAATAAATTTTGTCACTAACGACATTTTACACTTCAAACAAAAATATTAGTCTCGTACACATTTTATGAAATAATTTTGTTAATGTCTTTATAATAAAACTAGTTTTATTAAAGTTTTTCTTTTAATCATGCCAATTGACTGCCAAAGATCAACTACGGGGGGGAAAGGTAATAGAGGCAAGTTCGTAGAGAGGACCCCAAATATTTGTGCCGCCGGAATACCTTCCGCACAGCCAAAGGAATGCGTAGCAGCTAATCTACAACATTACCTGTTGAAAGACGAAGTCGACTGTCTGATCAGTGATGCCATAATTCCTCCAAAACCACCGCGACCTCTCCCGCCCTTGAGGCACCCCATCCCTTTAGACAAGCGATATGCAAGTACGTACTCCCAAGTGGCCGAACTTGTTAACCCTACGCCCTTAACGAAGTTTCAAGTCCTAACTGCAGATCTAATATCCACACCGTATTCGTCTTATTGGAAACAACCACTAGGGAAAGTCAGAGATCCCACGCCTATGTTGCCTGATGGTTTCGATATTTACGGGACAACTTTTGGTAAACCAACCGGACAAAAAGTGGACCAAGTGTATAATACCGTAACACCGAAGGTCCCGCTACCAGACAACACACAGATGGCTAAACGTGTCGCAGTTCAAAAAAACCGCAATTACTGTAGACCGGCATTTAACCCCGACTTGATCTACGGTGAACCCACAAATATCGACCCTAACGGTGGTGCTGCCAAGTGCTGTCTCACTGACGACACTGTCAAACTCGGAACAAGTAGCCGTGCTGTCGTTAACAGTGTGCTTGCGAATTACCAAGATATCACTCAATCAAGATTAGGAACTGGATTAACTCCCAATGACAACATTAATGAGGTACCCTACGGTCACGCCTTCGGTAAAGTCGGGCGTCCCGAGAACGTGGCAGAATGTCTCACTACTTGCAAAATTAATCCTGAAAAAGACGAATTTCGAAAATGTTTTCGTCATCTGAACAGTTGTCGAAAGGTTTTATCTACTCGTTTTTTACCCACATTCTTTCGTAATTTCTACCTCAGCCTAAAATATTTTGATAAGGAAAAGTCTGGTTGGCTTCCAAAACAAGTTGTTTATAACTTATGCGCAACCAAATACATAAGATTCGATCCTACTCTGATGGAACCGTTACTATCTATGTGGGGAGCTTTTGACGGATCTCGAATTGAATACAAGACTTTTGTACATATTATAAACTTCAAAGAGCCTTCTCCAGATATTCCCAAGATATCTGATTTGCCTGACGATTGCTTGGACTTTCGAACAACGTACACCGAAATGGTTAAACCGAATCAACCGCCCGACAACAGCCCCATGGCAGGATTGCCTTCGGGTAGATATTTCGACAAGGACTATCCGGTAACTCCTGAGGGTTACGTAAAGGCTCATAGACAGTGTCTTCCCGAAGAGTCTGATGCCAAGTCCTGTATAAATCCCAGTGTCCTCACTCTACTTCATGTTTCCCATCGAGAGATGTACGCTAAACAAGAGCCAGAGGTTGTAAGGCGGGTATTTGAAAAAGTTGGGGAAGACTTGAGCGATGGGAAGTTTGAGACTGTTTGGGAGGAAGCGAAAAAGTCTCATTCCCAGGGGTGGGTATGTTTTGAAACGTTCCGGCGGGCCCTGGACAAAATTAATCAGGAACCATCAAAGTAATGTTGGATGTAAAGGTTTAACACTTAACCCTTTTGTATTTAATGTTACTTAATAATAATACAAAATACTGTAAAGACTGTGGATTAAAATAAATTTTATCGATATTGCCTTTAATTGTACAAAATATAAAGTAACAATTTGTGACGCTACATAAAAAAATATTAACAAAACCCAATATATTTTATGAGCAGACAAATGCTTATGACTATCTAGTTGTTAAGGAACTCTTGGAATGACTGATGGTATTTTCCAGTGGGGTCATATTTGGCAACGAGTTTCTTCCAAAGATCCGTATGTTTTGACTTCAGCTCTTGGACCAGCTTCTTCCCGACTTGCTTCTGCTTATCGGTGCACTTCGAGCAATGGGTTTCTAGCGCCTCTGGTAGTATTTCTGTATAAATAGAAGGTAACTTTAGTGTACATACCCTGTTGTGCTGTGCTTATTAATGCACCCTTTCCTGTGACGCACATATCGCGCCAAATTATGTTACAAGTTCATAATTTCGACATTTTTACTGATATATTACGTAGATCACAATTCATAAGTATTCGTTTTGGGGACCGCTTCAAATATGTTGTTTTCAGGATGAATGAAGCATTGATTACGTAGGTGTTTCATGTTAAACGTGTGACTACCACAAAATGTTTAACTCTGTGTATGTTTTTTTATGTATGTTCACCGATTTCTCCATCAATTGTGGACCGATTTTGAAAATTCTTTTTTTGTTTGAAAAGGTATACTCTTGAGGTAGTCCCATTGTCACCGAGTCAGAATCTGATGATGGAATCCATGAGAAATCGAGGGAACTCCTCAAAACTTATAGGCACGGCACACAGACAGTGATTCTCCGGCGTTTTTCTGTAGTGTGACTGCGGGAGCGCTGGCTGTTGGACGAAGCCTTTATTGTTTTCATACAAAAGTAATTTCGGACATAATCTCTTTATCTATACATATAATAAAATCGTTAAGACCAAAAAGTCTGTACAGTCGAGGACAGAAATATGTTTACACTTTTGGACCTTATATCAATGGCCCAAGGTGAAAAAGTTTAATATCTTTCTGTCCTCGACTGTACATTGAAGATTAAAAAAAAACGATCAGGGCGACTTATAAATAAGTAACTGAACATATTAAAACCATTTTTAAAAATTATGTTTGTTTGACTGCACATCACGTAAAAACTACAGAACGGATATTGATGGAATTTCCATAAATCTATCTAAATAAAAAATTTAACAAAAAAATTAAACCGTCTTCAAAAACCCACTAAAAAGCGTTAAATAAAAACCAGCCTCCTAGGAGTCCTAGGAATAGCCTATTTAGTGCCTAATATGTACATAGAATATATCGAAGTCGGTGGCAAGAATCATGGTGTCATTGCTACTGTGTATACCTACTTGACACCGGCTTGGATATATTCTATGTACCTACCTATTAGGCACTAAATAGGCTATTCCTAGGACTCCTAGGAGGCTGCTTTTTATTAGAATAGAATAGAATAGAAAATATTTATTCACACACATAGGGAATTCCTTGGGGACCGGTCTTTATTTAACCATTTTCAGTGGGTATTGGAAGACGGTTTATTTTTGGTTCATTCACATTTAAATCTAACTTGCGGAGTGCCTTTGAAATGAGGGCGCTGTTCAAAGTATTTATATTAAGTATTTTATATATTTATTAATTTTATATATTATTATATATTTAGTAACCCTAATGTGATTCTCTTTTTGTAAACATTGTTTTTTTAATTATCAAGCTATTAAAGCTTGAGATATACATATTTGTCGCGTGTTCAGATTAAATAGTTAATTCAACACAAGTACCTTTTAATTTTTTCACTTCAGTGGTGCAGGGGCCTTTGTCAATAAGGCAGTTAGTGTAGGCTACCAACAGTCTCTCGTTGTTAAGAACATCCGATACATTAAAGTTATCTAAGGCGGCGTCGTACTTCCCATCCGCCGCGACGAGCGCAGCAAAACAAACGACCAGAATAACTGTCTTCATCGTGCGTTACCTTCCTAGATACTGTTATTATTAGAATCTCAATCTAATATTTATATGCTAAGAAAACTGGAATTAATTTTTCTCGGAAAGCATTATGGTCACATTGTAATCGTTGTGGTGTATAATTACGCATACCAATGAGCTTTTTGCGTATTGATCCGATAAGGCTATAATATGCAATTAATGTCACTGCAACCACAGCGAGATAATTGACTATTGACGTATTTCGAGGAAGAATTTATACTAACATCCGGGTTGTATGTTTATCAGGCAATTTATTCCAGCGATTCAAATTATAAGGGGACAAACAGGGGCGTAGCTGCCGCCGCTATCAGCCGTATCGAAGTTACGGGGCCCCGGGCTGCAGTCAAAACGTGTGTAAGCAAAAAGCCGCAGTCAGGTAGAAGGGCCTCTCAACAAATTTTGATACAGGGCCCGTCTAGGGCAAGTGGGAAAGCTACGCCACCGGGGATAAATAAATAAAAACAGATATGTGAAAATCAACTCTTTAATAAACCCAAAAAATAAATGTAAGTTGAATGTCCTTATCAATTAAGAGTTTAAAAAAATAGCGACATAATTATAAAATCAACTTTGCCTTTCATCAAGAAATGTAACAACTATCTTAAATCTACATGTATGTACCTACTTATCAAATACAAAATACATATACTATGTGTGTTTTTCTGCCTTAACATAAACTTTGAAATTGGCATTGAAATCACTTTCATTTTCATGCTCGCTTTTCACTTCAGTTTTTTCAGTTTTGATTGCAAAAGATGGAATCATTTTCGCTTCTGTGTGCAGCTTATTTTTTAAATCGGCAAATATATTTTGTTTATTCTCTTCTCCAATCTCACCCCAAGGTGGACTAGCATGGCTGTACTGTACTCTATTTTCTACCTTGATATCTATATCTCCAGGGGGAGTCATGGTTGGGTCTGTCGGACTGTAGGGACTTTGAATGTCTTCGTGATCTTCGCGAATGAAATCTGGACTCATTGTTGGTGAATACGGTGTCTGTGCTTGCACGATGTTAGTGGGTGAATAGGCTTCGGGAGCTAGGACCAGCGTTGCTGCAGAGTTTAGGGAAATGTCGCTGCTGGCTATGTCCTCGTGAGGCGGGGGGGTGCTGGCGAATAGTGGCGCCGAGTATACCTTCGCGCGCTGAAGGTAGAATTGTTTCTCTCGCTGAAAACAATTGGTATGATGACTATAGGTCACAGTCTATTCGATTTCACCTTAACGTCATCTAGCTCTTATTAATTTGAAAGAAAAGGGGTCATAAAAAAGCAAAATGGATAAAGACAAAGTCAAATGAGGCTCTGGTAATTTATTCACTTAGTACGAAATAAATGTAAAGTCTGAAGAAATATAAATAAATACTGTGGGCATTGCATTCGATTATAAATAAGTAGTGATCCGCCCTCGCTTAGCTTCAGTTAATATAAGTTAAAATATAGCCGTCCTGAAAGAATTCTAAATAATATTGGTGAAATATTTTTTGACATCGCTTTGAAATAGCTTCGCAAATAACCTAATATTTTAAATATAAAAATGGGTACTGTGAGTCAACCTTCTAACATACATAAGGCCATCGCGGACTTTTCTTCGCGGACTTCTAGGCTTTTTGAAGAACTACAATTACTTAGTACATTATTTTGATGTATTTCTTAACGTTTAGCCAGCGTAAGCCATGTGAGCGCCCAAAAACGATTTTTTGACGACTTGATTAGAAAACATTGAATTTTCTCTACTATACGCTTTGTGGACGCGGTTAGCCTAGTTGGTAGTGACCCTGCCTACGAAACTAGTGGTACTGGTTTCGAATCCCGTTATGGGCAAATATTTGTGTGATGAGCGCTCCTGAGTCATGGATGTTTTCTATATATTTACCTAAGTATATATTTATCTATATAAGTATATCGTTGCCTGGTATCAAGTACCTGGTACCCATAGCACAAGCCTAGAGCTTAGTTTGGGACTAGGTCAATTTGTGTGAGATTGTCCCTGATATTATTTTATTTTTATACTAAAACTTATTTAGAACGTTGCGTACATATAAACCTTCCGTAAAAAAAATATCTAAATGACAGTGAAAACCGTATCAAAATCCGTTGCGTGGTTTAGAAGAAGTTAACGGAGAAACAGACAGACAGACGCGGAGCGACTTCACTTTATACCTACCATTTAGAAATAGAGAAGAGATTAGAGATAAATGTATATAATAAATAACAAAAACTATATTGAGAACCGATGTTTGTGTATTGCGATACATTCTTCTAGAGCATTATTTTTTTCAAAATTATTTAATCTGTTTCCGAGCAGTTATGTTTTAGATATGTCCCCTTAATTATTTCGTTTCTAGTTTTTTTCGCTAGGTTCAATAATGTTTAATAAGAATCATTGTAACATTTTATACTATTAAACGAGAAACATTAAAAATAAGTATATATATTCGTACTCGCGTTCTCGAAAACGGCTCTAATGATTTCGATTAAAATTGCGACATGGCGGTTTTCGGGGGCGATAATTCGATCTAGCTAGGTCTCATATCTGGGAAAATTCATTTTCTCTGTATTTTCACGCAAAAAGAATTCCCGCGCAATATGGTTCGTAATTTCGGAGCGGCTGCCATCGTCGAATAGACTGATGGTTAGAGCGTTGGCCTACTAAGCAAAGACTGCGGGTTCGAACTCCAGCTATGGATTATTTTCTTTTTTTTTTGTTTTTGTATAGAAAATCGATGAAAATTCGGTTTCGACCCGAGCGAACACGCTCGGTCTCCCAGGTACAGTCGAGAACAGAAAGATGTTTACACTTTTTCACCTTATTCCATTGTAATAAGGTCCAAAAGTGTATACATCTTTCTGTCCTCGACTGTACTTTAAACTAACGTGTGACATGAGTAACTCCTAATGACTCCTAACGAGTCCGAAACATGTCGGATCGTTCCGGCTTATGATCGTGAGTTTGAACCGATTATCCGTTAAAAAAATCATTGTTTCACTTTTAACAATGTATCGGTTACATGGAATGGAATTATTTTAATTATTTATTACCTTCCTAGCTTAGCTTTAAGGTCACGATATATGAATAGTGATGACTTGATGCACTTGAGAACATACCTACTCGTATCAGACGGGCTAGTGAAGTGGAATTTCCTATTAAATTAATGATCGTACATAATGGAACACGAAGCAACGTTAACTCGAACTTTTCCATTTTAAGTCATCACTTGGGATATTAGGTATTGAGTAGGTACAGTAGTCAAAGTCATAAATACAGGGTGAGTCTTTATAAAGTGCATATATTAAAATGAGGGACATTAAATTAAACTTTATCGATGAAACATTTTTTTTTATGACTTGAAAAACAATATTTCGCAACTGTGTGCCACATGTAAACATAATAATTAAAATATTTTTTTTTGTCTTAAATAATAATAATAATAATCCAGCCTATATACATCCCACTGCTGAGTACAGGCCTCCACTCGCAATGAGAGGGTTTGGGCTATAGTTCCCACGCGGGCCCAGTGCGGATTGGGAACTTCACACACACTGTCAAATGTGTGCAGGTTTCCTCACGATGTTTTCCTTCACCGAAAAGCTCATGGTAAACATACAATTTTTTTTGTCTATTTTAATTTAATTTCATGTCCCTCATTTTAATAAGTGCACTTTATAAAGACTCACCTGTATGCATATACATTCCCAAGATGCCATAAATAACTACACACCTCAATGCTACTAACAATAAGGTCGTGTATAGGTACATATATTTGAACGCGATGACTGTATGTATGCCTTTGACTGTACACGGAATAGTAGGTAATGAATCTGGTGTTTCGGGGAAGGTACTCTGCATAATTTTGATTTTCTAATGGAAACTATGTGAGAAAATGAAATATTACGATGCATTACATATTATACTTAACAGGATACTTTCCCATTTTAACGTGTGCGTGGGATGAAGTGGTTATTTACTCAAACCTGAGGGTTTCCTGCTTTGAAGATGAGATAGGGTCATAGTTCGTGCCTGGGTGGCGTGGGTGATGATTGTAAACCCAGTTGATCAACTTATTATTTTTAACACAATCGCTAGGCTGACTGAATTCTATACCGGCTTCGCACGGGTTGCGGGTAGCACTAATTATATAGGTATAATGGTGATAGATTAAAGCCTTTAGGCTGCCTTTCCATAGAAGCGGAGACGAGCGGTGCGGAGAGGAGCTGTGTAGGAATCGACCAATCACATTGGTTGTAATCCACATCTCGTCTCCGCTTGACTGTTTCCATTGAAGTGGAGCGAACACGACATTGGTCGATTCCTACACAACTCCTCTCCGCACCGCTCGTTTCCGCTTCTATAGAAAGGCAGCCTTAACCTTCCTAGATAATCCCTCTTTCTATTGGTGAAAACCGTATGAAAATCCGTACAGTAACTTCTGAGATAAGCCCGGACAAACACGAACTCAGCACGGCGGGGCTCTTTAATTGTGTGTGTGGTGATAGTGATGAAGCCGTAACCATGCGAATTTTTTATAGGTTAGTGCGTCTCTTTCTTCCTAATCTACAACGAAAGACGGCCTGAGTGAGAGATACGAAGTTACGCTAGCCATGCTTGGTTTGTTAACATGTACAATCAAAGTCATAAATATGTATACACTTTAGTACCTTGTCTATTTAATGTCATGTTTTAATTGCCATATATGAATGTCACTGCGATTAAAGTGACAACGTACTAAAGTGTATAGGTACATATTTATGACCTTGACTGTAGCTGCTTAAATCTAAATGATTTTTTGTTGCATTTAAATTCGGAACGCTATTTACTTTAAATTTAAAATAAAACTGAATTTTTGATTTGTGACGATTTTGTATTTAAGCAGCGACGTGTCAGTCCTAACACGAAATGTTTCGATGGCTTCGACAGTTCTCTAGTGAACATTTCAAATCGGCTATCATATTTTTCCTACAAGTCTGAAAATAAATATATTCGTCCTCCGAGGGCAAGAGTTAGTCAAGTGCAAACCCATTATCAATAAAAAACAATTTTTAATTTAACAAAAAAAAAATGGTGGATGTTTTTTGTTTACCGCAACAAACCGCCGCAACTGGCCGCTTACCGCAACAAACCTCTCGGCCCGCAGGACGACCGTGGGGGCTGGGCTGGGCTTACCTCGAGTTTATAACATTATCATGTCAAATCAACATGGCAAATTAAAAAAAAACTTTCCGCACGTAGTTTAAAAAGTAAGCTTTTTTGTTATGTCCGTACCTCTTTAGTCCGTTTGATAAGAGTATCCAGCTCGTCCTCAGAACTGGAAAAGTTCAAGTCTTCGTTGCTTACGTCCTCATAAGAGATATCGTTGTCAGTCTCTGTGAGCGGCACGGACGATACCGGCGAAATGCCGTTCCGTTTTCTGTGGACTCTGGCGTTGATAAATCTAACACCTTTCTAAAATTAAAAAAAATATTTGAAAATTTTGTTCATTGTTTTATTGATTATATTTTTTTTATGATAAACTGGGAACTGTAACTACTAATGCTATAAATTAAAATCTAGAATAATTTTAGATATGGCTCACCCTGCCTTATTCAATTCAATTAAATTATTACAAATGAAAATATTTTTAAGCGACCCGCCCGCGCTTCGCTCTGATAATATTATATTCATAAACCTTCCGTGAAAATTATCTAACTGATGGTTACCGCATTAAAATCCGTTGCGTGGTTTGAAATATCTAAGCGTACATACAAAGGGACAAAGGGCGGAAAAAAAAAGAAGGAAAGGGAAGCGACTTTGTTTTATACTATGTAGTGATGCAAATACTTAGAGCCGAAAGGGGTGGTACCATCTGAACAGACTTCATTTGCGTGTTCCAAAACCATAATTTTCATGTCATACTAGCTTTTGCCCGCGACTCCGTCCGCGTAGAAATCGTTTATCGGTTTTCCATTGGGAAATACCAAATTTTCCGGGATCGAAAGTATCCTTTATGTTAATCCAGGGTATGAGCTATCTCCATTCCAAATTTCATCCAAATCCGTCCAGCCATTGCAGCGTGAAAGAGTAACAAACTAAGACACACACTCAGACACACACAGGCAGACACACACTCAGGCACACACAGGCAGACACACATACACACGCACGCACGAGTCAATATAAAAACTTAGCGACCCGTTAAAACATAGGCTATGCAATAAAATATAGCCTCTATGTTACTTCTGAATAATATAGCCTTCTAATGGTGAAAGAATTATTAAAATTGGGTTATTAGTTTCAGAGTTTAATGATTACAAACAAACAAACAAATCTTTCCTCTTTATAATATTAGTATACATATAGATTACCACTAGCTTTTGCCCGCAACTCCGTCCATGTAGATGTTCGGGATAAAAAGTATCTTGGGACAATCTACAACAACGAGCTAGCTGTGTGCCAAGGTTTAATCAAAATCTGTTTAGTCATTTAGGCGTGATTGAAACACAAACTATTACATTTTGTCGCTTATCTGACAACACCGCTCAAGTCTGTTTAAACAACTTTACAGATCAGAGCAAAACAACAGTTTTTGTGGTGAGACCAACTGACTAGCACGCTGTCACTTCTTTTTAAATACTGATTTGTTATTAGCTGAAATGTTTAAAAATTTATTGATATATTGACGCGCAATGAGCAGCTCTATCCAATGACATTTAAAAGTAATAACTGCTAATTTTCGACTTGAGCTGTGTTGATAAGTGCCGATTTATAATATTTAGTAAGAAGAAGGATTAGTGGTATATAATACAACTCACTTGGTTCCTTGCCGACCTGCAGCAGCCTGTTTTAGATTTATTACTTTTCCTTCCTATTTTGGTTATACTATGAGAAGAACAATGTGTTCTTAGACATATTGGGGCAATTCTACCATAATACGCTTCTTTCTTCCACTCATTCCTATCAAACCTTATAATAGAATCAGACTTTCTTTCTCTGCAAACTGTATTAATATTAATAACACAGCGAAATTTATCTTGTTTTACTTGTACTTTCTGAGTTATCATAAGTGTTTCTGTCTCTTTCTTCCGGTCAACCTTCAATTTAACCTTCCTATTGCTCTTTTTTTTCATTTTTTTCTTTTTTAATTTGGCTTGAAGGTGAGGGGGTTTCTTTTCTGGACTTGAATCCCTCACAACAATTGTGTCATGGACTTCATCTATTGGGATGATGTCTGAATCATTATCTAATTCAAATTTATTTTCTTCCATTTTTTCTGGGTAAAAGCTTGTTGTGCTAGAAATTATTATTCTTATTTATAGTAGTGATTTTAAAATAATGAAGGTATACACAATGCTCATCAAAGTCAGCTGTAATGAAATGTTGCAAATGTTATATCATTTATTTAGGGATCATATACTTGTATGTAAGTAAATAAGTTAGTGTACTTTTTCATTTGAAGGAAAAGTATGCCAAGTAACACATACTTTTTTTAACATATTCTTAACAACACAAAAAATTTCATTTTCATCAAAAGCCTTTATAATTAATCAACTTTTGGGGTCCATACCTACTTTGGCAGTTTTTATGAAAAAAATTACCAGTAAAACATGCTTAATTTGACGTTATTCTACGCAATACAATAATTTTAAATAGGTGTCATATTGGCACCATTTTGATGATAAATTTCCAATCCCAGGACCCCTTTGCTGCACCCTATTTTTTTACTTTCAAGTGTATATCTTTAGGTAAACAAACGTAAACTAATAACCACAGTAGCTGTACATAAACATAGGCATAATAAGTTTACATACCTGGTTATTCTTGCTTACTGCTTATTTAATTAGATTTTATGCATATTTAAAAGGTTTTATTTAACGCTAAATCAGCGCATACCCGCTCAGCCACTGTTTTATTGTTATTTCATAACAGACTAAAAGTACTACTGAGTCGGCAGTTTTTCGGTACAGAACAATAAAGCATATTAAAATGATATTTTAGCGTTACCTACCACGTAAGACAATGACCGCAATTTATCCTTTTGCCACGATCTTGGGTCGTAACTTAGCACTAAATAATGTTTTCTCAGTTTTAAATGTTTCAATCCACCATAACTATAACTATACAATCTTCTCGAAAAACCTTATCAACTCATCTTAAAAAATATTAAATTTTTATCTTAGTAGGCAAAAAATACGCGGCGAGCATCTCGCTTTAAATTTTATTTTGACAAATTTGACATTTAAGTATTTTAGACATACCTTATATAATCTGTGGTATTTATAAATGGTAAAGGCTAAAGGGCCTATTAGACTATGCGATTATTCAGACAGTCTAAATGGGTGAATACACTTTCCCAAAATGTCCTCACACAGTTACGTTTCTGCATTAAATGAAACATTTTTAGGTTTCCATACCCAAAGGGTGTCAAATGGGACCCTATTATTAAGCCTACGCAGTCCGACCGTCCGTCTGTTGTAACTATAAAGAGATGTATCTTTTGAACCGTAATACATAGCGGGCTCGCTTTTTTTTTAAGAATATGTGTTATTACGGTGGATTTCCTAATGAATAAAAAAATGAGAAAGTTGCATAATAAAGGGGGCCTCCAAACAAGAATAGTAGATTGTACAACAAGTGCATATAACGCACCATTTTACGCGAGACGTTTATCCATCCAAGCGAGTTTGCGAGCGAGGATGGATATAAAGTCGAGTGTTAAATGGGTTTTATGGACGAGTTGTACACTCTACTTTTCACTTCGATTGCGAGGAAATGAAACAGCAACATGATAATAATAATAATAATAATAAATACGACGAAATAAAAAATATAAGTTTATTTCATGGAGCTTTATGGTGTACTTTGGCTGTTGGTATCTTTGCCTTAGTCTTAGAATACTAACGAAACGAAATAAAATAAAGAGGTTATTCTATGAAGTTAAAGTTGTTCGTGTGGCTGTTGGACCGATTGCCTACGTCTTCGACGAAGATTTTACTTTATATGCGTTAGAGCATAAGAAGCGACTTTATGTCGCCTACGCACGACATAAAGACGAACTTTTAGAGCATGAGAAGTGAAAACGTTTTTTGTTAACTTATTTTTATTTTTGTTTTATCATAAAACGGTAAAACATACAAGCGTCAAATTTGGTATGATTATATAATAAACCCTGTAGAATAACAATAAATACTAAAAACCAGCCAAATATGTACGGAACCCTCAGTGCGCGAGTCCGACTCGCACTTGACCGGCTTTTGATAATAGATGGTTTGGGTGAGGTTTTGGGTTGAGTAAAAGTATGAATTGAGTGAGCTGTTTAGGATTTTTTATGACCCGTACCGTAGCTGCAACACGTGTTAAGACAAAGGTCTGTAATCGCGCCGCCGCCGTTTGGTTTTTTCGTATTTGGCGCGATCAGCTCTGCTTACGGGTGCTGATGTTGCCGTCCCGGTTTGTAATACGATACTGAGTCGCTAATACTGCCCTCCTAAGGTAAAAAGTGTTATCTCAAATTCAATAACCAAAGCAGATTCAGTCCTTTCCTGTTAGTAATGAGGTAGCAATTTTTATGGGAGTTTTGTATAAGATATCGCATTTTAGCTTGGCAGGGTAGAATATCGGGCCAATGATGTTAACAAGGTGTTATTATGTAATGATGTTATCGGGCCAGTGATTTTCTGAAACATTTCGTTGACGTAACAACAGAAAACTTAGCTGGACGGTTAATAATTGGCTGTCGAGCTCGTCAGAGAATTGCTTAAGAGAATCACCGCCCGACCTCAGCGCAACATGTGTGAAGCTGCGTTTCCACCAGAGGATTACTTAATTCACCTAGCCTCAGCTTAGCTTTCATAGTTTTCTTCAACACATTAAAATTATATTACCTACATACTTACCCTTAAGTACAGTTTCTACAAACAAAAAACAAAGGGTCGCCATACAATACAAGTGCTGACCATATGTTGTAAGTATGTATAAACAAAAGGCAAGAAAGTTAGATGAATAAATGCTTGTATAAAAAAAATGGGTTTTTGTGCAACCAAGGCGCAATACCCGCAACTAATTTCTAGAAATTGGGTTATTAATTGTTAGCACCTTGCATTGCGTCCCAGATACCGTTTCACCCTGTACCGAAATCTGGATTATACACTAGGTACGTTGTCCTTTAAAATATGGAGCATAGAACCCTGTCGCAATAAGGAGACGTAATGATTCTCACGTCAATCAAGTTTTTCGGTGGTACTCGAATGCACTTTGTTGACTGTACATATGGTACCTTAAATGTGACCAAGGTTACAATGTGCGTCTATACCTTACTAGAAAGTTGTCACAACTATCCTATCAGTTAAAGAAGCGACCACACCGCTGCTCAAAATATGGTGACGCAGTGACGTGACGTATAGGTACGCCACGTTTCTAACGCATACCGTTCTCATAGAATCTCTCTCTCTCACTGCGATTCCATACCGTCACCGTATTTTGAGCAGCGGTGTGGATGCTTAAGGCTTCGCCAAACAGCCAGCGCGGCGCGGCAGTCACACTGCTGGAAAACGTCGCGTCGCGCGCGACGTGTTCTCTACAATCTATAAAGTTCTTCGTAATCTATACATTTTTCTACATCCATGGTCACGAATACACTGTCAATTTTTAAACAAATACAACGTGAAAATCACGCCGCGCTAGGCGCGGCTTGATTATGTGTGCAGGCCTGCATACAACTCCTTGTTAATTTCCACGCTAAGAACGCGCCACGCTGTTGTCGCGCAGCGCCAAGCCGGCTGTTTGATGAAGCCTCTAACGAAATCGACTTATGAAACGTCGGTCCCTGACATGTTAAGATTCCTTAAAAGTATTTTCAATCTGATTCATTTACTTATTATTTACATAGCCGAAACCTACACAATCAACGCAAACCAAGCAGCCGGCGTCGGCAGCAGGCGGCGCCACTGCCCTGAACGACGAGGTGGCCAAGCAGGGAGAGCTGGTGCGCTCGCTCAAGGCTGCCAAGGCGGAGAAGGCCAAGGTCGACGCGGCCGTCAAGACTCTGCTCGAGCTCAAAGCCAAGTATAAAGCCGCTACCGGACAGGTGAGAAATTTGCTATGACATTATATCGATTAGCTCAACAGTGTAGCTTTTACGTTCTTCAAATTTTAAAATCATCAATTGATCGTAATTTTATTTAAATTATCCAGTGTATACTCAATCGTGCGGAGTCTTTTTCCATGAGTGCGGTACCGCCTGGGTGTGGCGCACACGCATTTCTTTGTATTTATTTTTAAACCGCAGCATTAGTTCTTGTAATCACACAAAAAATAATAAATAAATACAAAAACACATTTAAATGTACTTAAAATTGTAGAATAATAATACTGGTATTTAATAGCAGATAACAATATATCTACATCGTATATTATTACTAGGAGTGGAAGCCAGGCGCAGCGCCCGCCGCGGCCCCCGCCCCGGCGGCGTCAGGCGACGCGGCCAAGTTGAGCGACGAGGTGGCCAAGCAGGGAGAGTTAGTGCGCTCGCTCAAGGCGGCCAAGGCGGAGAAGGCCAAGGTCGACGCGGCCGTCAAGACTCTGCTCGAGCTCAAAGCCAAGTATAAGACTGCTACTGGGCAGGTGAGATTGAGTAACTACTAAGCTTACTGCCGCACTCAGAGATGTCAATTAAGTTTTAAGTTTCATTAAAGGAGCTGCTGTCACATTCTTTGCTATAGCAATAGATAAGACGCAGCAACTTTAATGAAACTTAAACATTAATTGACATCTCTGAGTGCGGCAGTTAGTGTTAGAAAATAAATATATGTTTAAGGCAAGTAATTTGGGCTACTTTTAGTGGAGAGCGTACGAAATGCGTCAGTCTTTAAGTGTGGTTTTGTAATGTTTGTAACAGAATATAATTTATGAGTTATTTTAAAATTTGATTAAACAGATTTCGTTTTCACTGTTTGTGTTATCTCGTCAAAATGTATTTTATTGTAAATATAATTCATCGTAAATGTGATTCATCAAAACATACTCTTAACTAATGTTGTACCAGGATTGGAAGCCAGGCGCAGCGCCCGCCGCGGCCCCCGCCCCCGCCCCGGCGGCGTCAGGCGACGCGGCCAAGTTGGGCGACGAGGTGGCCAAGCAGGGAGAGCTGGTGCGCTCGCTCAAGGCGGCCAAGGCGGAGAAGGCCAAGGTCGACGCGGCCGTCAAGACTCTGCCTGAGCTCAAGGCCAATTACAAGGCCACTACTGGACAGGTGAGATTGCAAATAATATTTAAATTAATTAATGTAAAATTTTGCTATGTATTATATACGAGTATCAACTATGTTTACATCTAGATTAAACAGTTGCCTGGTAATTTGCATTTAAAAGATGAAACGTTATTGAAAGGTTTAGAGAGTTCGCTACTTTACTGATTGAATAGTATAAATAAAAGTACTTGTTTATGTTTGATTGTTTGTGCGCATAGTTATCTACGCTAAATTTAGATAATTTGTTCTGGAACATGTATCTGTGTAATACATTGATAATTCTCCCGTGGTAAGCCGTGCAGGCTTAAATATAATAAGCTTACATATTTTTTAAATAGATTATTAGATCAGGTACATGATCAGGGCCTCAAACCACTTCCACACGATCGGGCGGTTGGGCCAACCGATAGGGACGAAGCTATCTGTCAGAATGAGATAGTAATATATATGTACGTCTCGTTCTTACAGATAGCTGCGTCCCTTTCGGTTGGCCCAACCGCCCGATCGTGTAGAAGGCGTATTAGTCGACTAGTCGGTTAATAAAGAAAATTAGAATTAATACGTAGTTGACATGTCGTACCAGGATTGGAAACCAGGCGCCGCACCAGCCGCGGCCCCCGCCCCGGCGGCGTCAGGCGACGCGGTCAAGTTGGGCGACGAGGTGGCCAAGCAGGGAGAGCTGGTGCGCTCGCTCAAGGCGGCCAAGGCGGAGAAGGCCAAGGTCGACGCGGCCGTCAAGACTCTGCTTGAGCTCAAGGCCAGTTACAAGGCCGCTACTGGACAGGTAAGATCTAGGAACATTTTAATGAACCGTAGTGATGGCCGTCGAGTAAATTTTTCGTCACGATTTATTTTGCGGTTAGTTTAAGAGGCTAAAAATGTCCATACAAAATGCGATAACGTTTCTCGCACCTTAAACCTAGTCCGATTTTTACGATTGTTGAATACCTATGTCGTAGATATTACGAAAAATCAGGTCTAAAACGTAAGGAACAATTAAAAAAAAAAAACGTAAGTACAATCCTAGTTTTTCATAATAACTACAACATATTCAAAAGTCGTGGAAATCGGACTTGATTTAGGGGGTGAGGAACGTTACCGCCTGGATCAAAATTTGTACAGAAATTTTTTGACAGCTACGCGATTTCGCGTCACCTCACACACGCGTCACCTCACACACAATTCTCTTAATAAAGTAGGTGAATGGTTTAGCGATTTCGCTACTTATACATATAGTATAAAAGTTTGTGCGCTTAGTTCTTACAATATACCATCTATGTGGTTTTTATATTTGTTCCGGAATGATTATCTTTATAATACACTAGCTTTCGCCCGCAGTTTCACCCGCGTAGAAAATGAGATCCCTTGGGAATTTCGAAAAATCCCGTCTTATTCCTTGTCTACATCATAAAGGGAAACTCTGTGCAAAATTTCAGCTTTTTAGGTTCAAGGGTTGATGAGTCATCCAGTCAGGCCTTCTCTTTTATACATACATACATATTATATAGATTGATATATCACCTAGTCCAGCCGGGACGCGAGATAAAATATAAGTAGGTTACATATTTTGAATTCCGTTCAGTCGACTAGTCGGCTAATGAATAAAATTAGAAACATTAATACGTGTTGTACCAGGAGTGGAAGCCAGGCGCAGCGCCCGCCGCGGCCCCCGCCCCCGCCCCGGCGGCGTCAGGCGACGCAGCCAAGTTGGGCGACGAGGTGGCCAAGCAGGGAGACTTGGTGCGCTCGCTCAAGGCTGCCAAGGCGGAGAAGGCCAAGGTCGACGCGGCCGTCAAGACTCTGCTCGAGCTCAAAGCCAAGTATAAAGCCGCTACCGGACAGGTGAGTAATTTTTACACAGAATTTCTTGTACTTTAACTTGTAAATTAATACATGCGTGTACGCATATTTTTGCATTTACAAACATTTACAATGATTATCGATTGATAATGACCTTCAATCATTGCTTCGAGTTAAGGTATTTTATTAAAGATTCACATGTTAAAACAAAAGACTGTGCTGTGAAGATCTATTGTATCACTTATTACGTCAGAATATGTCCTAGAGTGCTGTAGCAGCTGTGTAAATAAGTCATGGCACGTTAGCTTTTATCGGCGATTCAGTCAGTGCGCGGAGCCGATGCCTTTTGGGCTATTAAAAAAGTAATCGAGTAAAGAGGTAAATCTCATATTTTATTAATTTGTTTATGATTTTGTGATGAAAGTACCTAATAGCAAGTTTCTACTTATTATGTAGGTAGTTATCTTAAGGTATTAGTTATCAAGCAATTATAATATTAGGCAATAGCGCAGTAGATATATCAATATGTTTTAATTTTAACATAATGTCACCGCGTTTCAATGCGCTGAAATCAGCAGACGGTTTATTTATCCTTTTTCAGTCACAGTTATAATATATTATAAATTATAATAAATTCAAAAGCGAGTTCGAAAGCGCCTTCTTTCTATCACGGCTGGATGGGGCTGGGCAATTCTTCGAGCGTTTCAACCGCCCTGATTCCCGTGCCCGCATTAATATCAAAATTCCTGTAGCTTTGGATGCTATTTTCAGTTATCTTGTAGAGTGTCCTGGCTTCTACAAAGTTTAACTGAAAATGCTTCCAAAGCTACAGGAATTTAGACATTAATGCGGGCACGGGAATCAGGGCGGTTGAAACGCTCGAAGAATTGCCCGGCTACGATTTGGTGTGATATTTTTGTGGGGAAATAGGTGAATCATTGGAGAATTTCAATCTACTTTTTACACCTTGCGCAATGCTAATCAGCAGTCTTTTAGGTGTGATTGTGAACTTTTGTATTTTGGAGGTTACAATGTTTTTTTGCATTCCCAATAAATCAGTCTTAAACGAATCCTACTTACGTGGAACTTAAGGAGTACCGAAATGAAATTCATCAGCACGTGTTTTACTATTTCTATTGCTTGCACATCACTACATAAGTAATGTAGTATAAAACCTGTGTATAAAACAAAGTCGCTTCCCGCCGTGTGTCCCTTTGTATGTACGCTTAGATTTTTCAAACTACGCAACGGATTTTAATGCGGTTTTCACCATCAGTTAGATATTTTTTTTGGAAGGTTTGTGTATATAATAGTACGCGGAGCGAAGCGAGGGCGGGGCGCTAGTTCAAACTATAATTCATATACGCACCACGTGACGTGACGCGGTTAGCCTAGTTGGTAATGACCCTGTCTCCGAAGCTAGCGGTCCCTATATAGTCCCCTCTAGTACCTATAGTAGAAGCCTAGAGATTAGTCCGGGAGTAGGTCAATTTGTGTGAGATTGTCCCCTGATGAAAAAAAAATATTGCCAGTCGAGTTTTAGTTTTGATTTTTTATACTTTTAATTATTTGAAAGGACTGGAGGCCCGCAGCGGCGCCGCCACAAGCCGCGCCCCCCGACGACGCGCCAGCAGCCGCGGTGCTGCAGCAGATCGCGGCGCAGGGCGACAAGATTCGAAAGCTCAAGGCGGACAAGGCCGAGAAGACCGTTATCGATACCGAGGTGAGATGCCGCTCTTAGGATCGTGTTGATAAACTGATTTTGAGTGAGACGCCCGTCTCAAGATACGCCAAAGTAAACGTCAAATTATAGTAAACTATTTTCTATATTATCTACTATATTTGTACGTCAATTTAACTTTATGGAATCAACATGTAAAAAATATAATCAGTTATCACACTAATATTATAATTGTTAAAGGTGTGTTAGTAAGTTTGTTACTTCTGAACGCATTAACACAGGCTACTGTGTATCCCGAAAATGCACATCTTCGATAAAAGTTAAGGATGTACGTACTTTTAGTTTACAAAATTTCATTACTGGCGCCAATCACGGGACGGTCGGCGTCCTTTTAAAAAAAATGTTAATTCTATTTAGTTTGTAAGGCTCTAGTTTTACTGGAAAGCGTCCTTTGAGCCAGGCTATAGTTATTTTCACATGTTTCAGGTTAAGAACCTGCTGAACCTGAAGGAGCAGTACAAGTCTATAACCGGAACTCCGTGGACCGCCAACGCCACTGCGCCAGCCGGTCCAGCCCCGGTACAAAAGGAGGTATACGCTTTGTAAAGCTATTGCAGTTATTGATGATAATAAACGGGTTATAACTGTGCTTATAGCCTGGCGAAAATGTCGAGCGAAAAAATGAGGACGCTGTTCGGAATGAAATTGGCAACATGATCCAAGGGAACCTGTGCTGGTTGCCGTTTGAAAATATTGTAATTCCAGCTGTCACCACACGCTCTTTTTTGCTAGGCTATATGCAGTAATGCCAGTGCAGCTTTTGTGAAATGGCTCTGTCAAACACACCAGGGTACAGATACAAAATATACGAAACCGACCAATAAATAAAATCTTTATTAAGGGTGGATAGATGTCCGGATAGATATCGTTGCTACAAATTAAAATTTCTAATCTATAAATCTATCTGCGGAATATAAGGACAGGACATAGGTAAGTTACGACGGGAAGATTCTTGAACAGTGTTTAAGCCGAGAACAAAAAAGCTGAGTAGTGTGCACGGTTATTCGGACGGCATCTTCGGACGTCCCCAGTGTGGCCAGTCGTCAACCATTGTTGCAAGTATAGCCCAGTATTTGCCAGGTCTCCTGATTTTTTTGGTGATCTACTGGGTTTTCCTGAGAATGTACTGATTTTTTAATACAAATCCAAAATACTCTACTCTATAGTTTTTGAAAATTTTAAAGTCTTAACTATTACTACAATACGCCCGAGTTTAGGTTTTTAGGCGCACGCTCGGAGGGTCTATATTGAAAAATAGGTCTATATGAAAAGCGCACTCTGGCCCGCGCGCGTGCGACGGATTTTTGTTTGTAAACGTCCGGAGCCCGCCCCGAGCACCCGCGCGTGATTTAACGAACGCCCTTACTCGATCAACGAGAACATTATTTCGTGGTGTGTGCAAAAGTCTCCCACTATATTTTCGGGTTTCAGTATCTTGATGACCATACTGGTCTAAATAGGAATGATATGCGGCACATGAATGTACAGTCGAGGACAGAAAGATGTTTACACTTTTTCACCTTGTTCCATTGTAATAAGGTCCAAAGTGTTAACATCAGTCCTCGACTGTACATACAACAAGGGGTGTTATTGCAGCAATCCGCGATGAACGGAGCCGACAAGGCGGCGGCGCTCGCGGCCGACGTGGCGCGCCAGGGGGACGCCGTGCGCGACCTCAAGGCGAAAAAGGCCGACAAGGTAACGTGGAACAATTACGATGAATATCTACCTACATATTGAAGTGAAAATAAAAATACTCCTGCCGCGTAGAAGTTATTTATCGCTATTCCCTTAAGAACTGACCGATTTTCTGGGATACAAAGTATTTTTGTCCGTCTGTGGTGTATAAACTAGATTGTACCGAATTTCACATCGTGTACGTTGCATTGAATCGTGAAGACGGAACAGAGAAACAAATACTTTCGCATTATTATAATATTAGTAAAAAAAAAGCTATCTGCACACTAAATTTCATCGAAATCGGTTCAGCGGTTTAGACGTGATAGCGTAACAAACAAACTCACTTTCGCATTTATAATATTAGTAAGGAAATCAAACACTCATACATAAAATAAAGAAAATGTACCTAATAATAAAAAAATAAAAGAAATCTAGAATAGAAATTAACTCTTTTCGCCCTTATTAATAAACGTGGAATAACCGTGGAATAGAGCCGTGCTTTGTCCTTTTCTGTCGAACTCAAATGTCATAATAACAGATAAGGACAGCTTAGCTACTCCACGGTTACTCCACGTTTATTAATAAGGCTGTGAGTTTGTAGTCGTATTAAAATACTCATTATTATTTGTCCTAAGGCCACCATAGACGCAGAAGTGAAGAAGCTTCTAGAGCTGAAGGCTAAGTACCAGTCAGAAACTGGCAGCGCGTACGTCGCGCCCGCGGCGACGCGCGACGCCAAGCCGAAAGAGAAGAAAGACAAGCAGAAAGAGAAGAAAGAAAAGCCTAAAGAACAGGTGAGTAAGGCTTTATATTATTTTACTTTGAAAGCTAAGTTTTACTTTGCCCGTCGAACTTAGCTTGCAATGTACACATAATTTAATATTGAACATAATTTTTTTGACCGTGAATGAAGCTGTATTGTTTCAACCAGACACGGACCCCTGACAACACTGTTCTCTTCCTTTAAGCTCACGACGCGAGCATAGCTCCTTTTATGTAAAATGTTTATATTTTATTAAAATAACACAATTCTAAGTCTCTGCTTTGACGCATCCCTTAATGTGGGTATAAAGATGAACACTTGTTTTTCACAATGCCTTAATTCCCGAGTATATTTGAGAAATCGATTTATTTCATGCTGTAACTGTAGGTGGTGTTCAAAAGAGTATTTTTCTTGTATTGTTATCATCCTGACATGTTTTCCTGCAGATATTTTATATTATTTTTACAGTTTTATATAATGCTAGAATAAGTAGTATCATTGTAATATTTTTTTATTTAAAAAATTACTAACTGTTGAGTTTCTTGCGGCGCTTCTTCTCAGCAGTGGTCTCGTCTTGGGAAGCGCTGGTAGATTTTGACGTGTAAAAGTGCCCGTGCGGCCTACTTACTGAATAAATATACTTTATCTTTATCTTTTGTAATTTGATTATGAATTAATTTATAGTCGCCGCGGCCAGCCGCAGCCAGCAAGGATGAGTCGGCTTCAGGGGTTAAGAAAGTGACTCGGCTGGGACTCGAAGCGAGCAAGGACACGGATCTGTCCGAGTGGTACTCTCAAGTCATCACTAAATGTAAGTATAGTTTAAAATTGCCCAATTTTACGTGTCGCTGAAGGAATTTCATATTCCTCAGGGTTGAGAATGCATTTGCATTCGTATTGCACACTTGATTCGAAATGTAGTCTTATAATTCCCATTGTCTATTGATCTCGAAGGCCGTATTATGAGCTATTAAAACCTGCCAAGTGCCAGTCAATAAAAGAGATAGAGCAATAGGAGTCGTATATCTCCGTCCCTTTTTCTGCCTAGAATCTGTCAGGTTTTGATGGCTCATAGTATGGCTAAGATCTCACTTAGCTGTGTGAACGTGTGTCTTCTACAAGCATTAAACATTTTCGCATATATGAATTTTACATCTTGATCTTGTAGGTATTCAGTTTTTTTACAACCGTTATATGAGTATTTGATGTCGACAGCGGAGATGATAGAGTACTACGACATCTCCGGCTGCTACATCTTCCGGCCGTGGGCGTACAGCATCTGGGAGGTCATCCGCGAGTTCCTCTCCAAGAACTTCAAGAAGCTCGGCGTCAAGGACTGCTACTTCCCGATATTTGTGTCCAAGGTGAGCTCATGTCGCGGAAAATAATCACAACAGTATATGTATAGTACTCGTGCTTCGAAAATGCGTGACTTAGCACTAATGCCTAGTGAATGTGTGTGAAGGAAGCTTGACTATGCGTTAACAGTTTATATTTATATTGGTTACAGTCACTTGTGCTTAACTAGCGCCTCCCCAGATTCGCACAGGTAGCACTAGCTATCTATAATGTTCATAAATTATAGCCTAACCTTCCTAGATAATCCCTCTTTCCATTGAAAAACAAAAAGAAGAGAAAATAAATTGTATATTCGTGACAAGCAAACATACACGGAATAGAATTTTGGACACATGCATAATTTGTCAAGAAACACAATTCAGGGTGATGCTGGCAGAGCCAGCGCTGGTCTTCCGTTGTGACCATTTGGTGAAGACACGGTGCAATGACGCCACGATCGCACACGCATCAACAAAAGCAAAATTTACAAAACACAATTAAAAAAACAAAAAGAAACAGACATGCCACGCAACTTTATACTTGGTGAAAACTGTATGAAAATCCGTACAGTAGTTAGTTTCTGAGAGCCCGAACAAACATAAACTCAGAACGGCGGGGGACTTTAATTTAACATGTAGTCAAGGTTATGCAATTAAGAATGATTTGATTTTTGACCAAAAAATATCAGAAATTTAGTGATAGCAGTTTGACGCGTTTTCCTGCAGAACTACGCATGATTTTTAATATTAAGAGTTGCATGTTATACAAGGTTCATTAATATAAACACTGTTGATTCGAGTTTCTTATGGCGTTTCTTCCCACCAGTGGTTTTCTCTTGGGAAGCGCTGGCAGACACCTCGTAGGCCTACCCTACATGCAGATATAAATATAATAGTAATAATAATAATAAATATCAGGGACAATTTCACACAAATTGACCTAGTCCCAAACTAAGCTCTAGTCTTGTACTATGGGTACTAGGCAACGATATACATACTTATATAGATAAATAAATACTTAAATATATAGAAAACATGACTCAGGAGCAAATACTCGCGCTAATTACGCAAATATTTGCCCATACCGGGATTCGAACCCGGGACCGCTAGCTTCGTAGGCAAGGTTACTACCAACTAGGCTAACCGCGTCGTCAACGTCGTAAGTAATGAATGTCGTTATTATTTTGTAGGCGGCGCTGGAGCGCGAGAAGTCGCACATCGCGGATTTCGCGCCGGAGGTGGCGTGGGTGACGCACTCGGGCTCCTCGGAGCTGGCCGAGCACATCGCCGTGCGGCCCACCTCCGAGACCGTCATGTACCCCGCCTACGCCAAGTGGCTGCAGAGCCACCGCGACCTGCCCATCAAGCTCAACCAGTGGAACAACGTGGTGGTGAGTGCGGGAACTCGGGGTATAGCGTTCTTCATTCCTGAAGATGCGCCCCGAGTACTACATTTGACGTGCAACGTTGGACGTATCTTAGCTGGTTCAGGATAATAAAAACCAAGTGCTTATACTTGGATATGTATTAACTATGCTAAAGGTATAGTAACGGATTTTATTTATAAAATTGTTAACAGGGAATAAAAATTAGAACAAATACCTATAATAAGTAATAAATATACATATAACTAGCAAGCAGACTTTTGTGTAAAATTTATGCTAACTATGATTTCTAATTTTCTATATCCATTACCTCTATAACTAGGTACTAAGGTCCTGTTTACTGAAGAATATTATCTAGAGAAAATTCGATAACAACAGAATACCAATCTCTATGCTTATTTATTTTATTTATTTATTTATTTTCAGGCTATACAAGGCCCATAGATAAATACCTTACTGACTAAAATACATATATTTATAACAATATCTTAAACTATTTTGGCGACAAAACAGCGTGGCTCTGTTGAATCGCAGCGTTCGAAGTCATGCTCGCTGGCAGGCCGCCCCGGAACCGCCGGAACACGACATCTTTCGGCCAGAAGGCAGGCGACTCGACCGTCCCCAGCAGCGGCCGCGGCACTCGCACCACGAATGAAGCGAAGTGCACATAGCGCCGCGAATGCAGCTGAAACACCCTCAGAGTGTAGCCTGTCTTCTGACTGACGTAGCCCACCACGTCATCCACCGATGTGGATGTGGCTTATGGAGCTATATAGTTGTTTTAAACCGTAACATTGTCACCAGAGGTGGGAGTTCAAGCAGCCGCAGCCGTTCCTGCGCACGCGCGAGTTTCTCTGGCAGGAGGGCCACACCGCCTACCGCTCCGCCGCCGAGGCCTCCGAGGAGGTCCTGCAGATCCTCGGTGAGTTCACTGGCCAAAACCCCATTGCGATCGGGGGCGTATCCAGAATTTCATTACAGGGGTTGGGGAAGGGGGGGTTTGCTATGATTTCAAAACCCAGCCCTCCTCAGGTCAGATGTCTTACCTACCATTACTTGACGAAATACAGTCTTTTTCTACCATCTTTAGTTTCCTGATAGAACACAAACTCTTCTTCAACTGTACTTTTTTTAAATTACTAAATTCATTCTCGACACAAGATCGTGTGCGACCGTCCCAAGGGTTCACAAACGCTGAAAGGGACGAGGCAGGACAGGAGGCCTGAGCAACTGCGCGCCACGTACTATAAGCTGTGATTGTAATAGCAGTCGCCTCGTCTCCCCCAACGCCTGCCACCCCGCGGGACCAGGCCCGGATTTAGGGGAGGGCAATCGGGCCTACAGTCCCGGGGCCTTCTAACTAACAAAAAAATCGTTAAGTCTATTTGGAAAATAATTAGGGGCCTCCACTCCTTTGCCGCCTCAGGGCCTCCAGATCTCCAAATCCGGCCCTGCGCGGGACGGTCGCGCATAGACTCATCGGAAATAGACTTACCTACTTGATTCTGTCCGATCACGTGTATTCGTCCCGAAATTAAACGGTTTTTGAAACCCTGAAAATCTTGCGTACTGCAAAGCAATTGAATCCGTTACGGACCCTCTGATCATAAGGAGATACTAAGTTTATAGTAAATATGTATGACACAAGGCGCATTGTTTAGATCTGTACGCGCGCGTGTACGAGGAGCTGCTGGCGATCCCGGTGATCAAGGGGCGCAAGAGCGAGAAGGAGAAGTTCGCGGGCGGCGACTACACCACCACCGTGGAGGCCTACGTGCCCGCCAGCGGCCGCGCCATCCAGGCCAGTCCCGCCCCGGCCCCGGGCCCGCCCGTCACTCGCACGCGCATACTGGACAAACACTGACAGATGTAGCCACGGTTATCCACATCGACAAACACGGTCATGCTGATAGCCCGCCGTACCAGTGGGATTACACTTATATCTCTTCTAAACATTTGTCTAAATTGGGAATATGCATGATTTATTTTTTTCCCATTTCTTAACAAAATTTGATCGGCCAAAAAATATACGGATAATATAAGAATTTAAAACTACTAATTAGACAGAGACCCGACATGTACTGTGACGTCAGCGGGCACTACTGCCATATAAACTCCATGTTAAATTCTGTTTTGCTAGAACGAGATAGAAATAAATCTTTAATGGCTTATATCTTGGTTATTTTTATAATTATTCGAAAAGTATTTTTTTCTACTGTTTGTTACATGAATGGTTTAAAAAAATGCATATTCCCAATTGGCATTATAGTCTAAAGCCGCAACCTGTTTGTCGCTCGGTATTAATGCTTCCTTAACTTGGTGTTTTTGAAACGTTAATGACGTTAATGATCGGCTTCCATCCTGTTTCAATGAAATACTAGAGACAAAAAAACTGTCAGATGCGAGTGCGAGTGTGATGGCAATAAACAGCCGATGGCTAGGAGATGGTTGTACCAACAGCAACATAAATAACTAACCATGTGAACTAATCTGAATCTTGTCACCTTATAGCAAAGGTTCAATAGTAATCAGTTAAATATGCACATTTACCCCCTTACTAATAAACGTTGAGTAACGGCTGAGTAGTTATACAATGCTTTGTCCTTATCTGTCGAATTCAAATGTCACAATGACAGATAAGGACAAAGCATTGTATAACTACTCAGCCGTTACTCAACGTTTATTAGTAAGGGGGTTAAGGTATAGTGTATAGTGTAAGATATAGTGTAGTTTAGGGCAGGATTAAAATATAAGTTAAACGGAATTTTAAATCAGGTATGTATTAAAAATTAAACACTTAGGCGTTGACCAAGAGTCTGTTAATGCATCCGCATATCATATTAATTGTCTATCATATTCATAGTACTGTACTGTAAGTAATGTAGCAACGCTGTGCAGGGCGCGACGAGCCACCACTTGGGGCAGAACTTCTCCAAGATGTTCGACATCGTGTACGACGACCCCGACACCCAGGAGAAGAAGTACGTCTTCCAGAACTCCTGGGGCCTCACCACCCGGACCATCGGTGAGCTTTAAACTTCGTACATAAACTTATTCTACGAGGTACGCTTCCAAAGCGCCGAAAATCGCGATTGAAAATGAAACACCTTGATTAGCTGGAGTAGGTAAGAATACGTATACTGTTCCCAGGGGTGATGGTTCTGGTGCACGGCGACGACCGCGGGCTGGTGCTGCCGCCGCGCGTGGCCGACGTGCAGGTGGTCGTGGTGCCGTGCGGGCTCGCCGCCGCCGCCGCCGCCGCCGAGCGCGCGCGCCTCGCCGACCAGTGCCGCCAGCTCGTCGACGAGCTCGTCGACAGCGGAATCAGAGCCGAGGGCGACTTCAGGGATAACTACTCGCCTGGGTGGAAGTTTAACCATTGGGAGCTCAAGGTACCTTACATCCCTTTCTAGCCTGACACTCAAAATAGGCGTGACGTCGAGTTGCGGAAACTAAAAGTAAAAAGTATCTACTTTAAGTTTATGATCTGTTTTAAAGCTGTTGGTTTTCCATAAATAAATAAACAATTGTTGGTATAAAAATAATGCTGAACTGAAATTCCATTCGTGCGACGTTGCCACGAATCTACATTATGTATATCGGTGAGTTAAATAGTTTTTTAACAAAATATAATATTATTTGTTTTCATTCCATCTTGCTCCTCAGTTCAGACTTGGGATTCCGTCTTGAGATTGCAAATGTCTATGGTGGCTAGCTTGTCTTCCCGACGACGTGTATTAAAAGAAAACTTGTTGTCAGGGCGTGCCGATCCGAGTGGAGCTGGGCCCCAAGGACCTGGCGGCGGGCGCGGTGGTGGCGGTGCGCCGCCTCACGGGCGAGAAGCGAACGCTGCCGCGCGCCACCGCGGCCGCCGCGCTCGCCGCGCTGCTCCGCGACACGCACGACGAGATGTTGGCCAAGTACGTCCATACCACCCACCTTACAACTCTGCTATAGTGACAGCGTCAACCAACTTGGAATAAAGTAACTTCCAAATTAATTATTCCGGCTTTCTGCGAATTCTGCGTCACGGTTTTATAGCTGCTTAATATTTAAAATCAATTAATCAGGTGCCCATTGTACTTTTTTCATCTGCGTTATGTAAGTTGCAATGGAAAATATAGTTTAAATCTTTTTCCACAGTACCTAGAAGTTTATTTTATACTTACCTCCATTACAAAAATATTTACAATATGGTGTTTAGGTGACCCCTATTTCTTTACTTCCATAAATCCTTCGATTTCCACGAAAAAACCATTTGACGTAATTTTATCTGAACATTGACAAAACGGTATTTTTGTGAGTACCTACTCATCAATCCTACTATTGATTGCCGTCTGTAGGTAAAAGTGTATACCTACACCAAAGAGTGGGACAGGCCTGCTCATATACTAATGAAATATTTGCAGGGCGACGAAGGAGCGTGACGAGAGGTTATCACAAGTGACAAAATGGGAAGATTTTACTGACGCGCTGGAGCGGAAGCACATCCTGCTGGCGCCGTTCTGCGGAGAGGTGTCTTGCGAGGATAACATCAAGAACGACAGTGCCAGGTTCGTCTGTCTGTGCATTCAAGCCCTTCCTCTTAACGGGCCGCTGCCTAACTTGAATGCTCAAGAAACGAGCGGGGCTTCTCACGTAATAACAAGCGCGGGTCCAGGGGGGTCACGGGTGTCATGACCCCCCTGAACTTTGTTACAGGATTAAAAATAACCTTATCAATGTTGGGAGCCCATGACCCCCGCCCTTACGTGATAAGAGTAATTACTATACCCTATACCTACCTGCCTATACATACTTATTTTTGGTACTTGGATGCTACCATGTCCTGGCAGTTGACTACTTTAGTTTATTGTATTGTATGAACGTTTATTGACGCTCAGGACGGACGACGACTCGACGACGGACGTGAAGGCCCCCGCGATGGGCGCCAAGTCGCTCTGCATCCCGTTCAGCCAGCCGCGCGCGCTCACGCCCGCCGACCGCTGCATACACCCGGCGTGCTCTAACAAACCCAAGTTCATCACTCTGTTTGGACGCAGTTACTAACAACATGTATATAATAACGTTTTTTATGCAATAAATAAGTTATTAAAAATAAATTGCATTTTCTTTCAAATCATATTTTTTTGATGGAGATCTGTGGGGAAGGACTATGTGCAGCAGTGGTCATGTTTCGGCAAAAGTGTTATTTAAACAAATTTCTGTTAATTTGCACCAAAATAATGACTTGTGTACTGTCACTTTCCTAATAAAAAATAAAACTTGATAGTAAATGATTAATAATCGAATTCTTAAATGGTAAATAAGTTTTAATTCATATTTAACTTAGAAATTGTTTATTTGTTGATGAAACTGATGACTAAGAACAGTAGACAGTAGCCAAACCCTACAGTATTCATTCATAACTTTGTAAAATTTGATAGAGTAAATAAGTGCAACTGCTATGAAATCCACGCCTCTGCACATGCAAAGTGGGGATAAAAATTGCTATCTCATCCAGTTTTCTAAAATATTTGCCCTTAACGTGGCCATTTTGAAAACGTTGCCTAAACACACAAACCAATCGCGACATGTGCGCGACTGAGCTGCCTCACTGTGCGTGGCAAGTTCGTACGCACTTTAAATAACATAACTTGCTACAGTCAAATTTTGTTAGAGATCTAGCCAGCCAAGTTAAAGGGGAATAGCATGGTCCTAAAGAGTTGTGGTAGGTGGAGATGTGGCATAATAAGCAGAAAGTAAACATTGTATACATTTAGTCACAACTTTATTATTACACCAAATCCATAGCAAATCTTTTCATATACATTGTTTCTTTGTATTTCATGACTTGACTTTGTAAATGTACCTATAACCCAAACTATATTTAAAAAGACTGTTGCAGCCTTACAAAAAAAACATGAAACACTTCTTAAATGCATTTAAGATGATAATTTTCTATGAATTGACAATAACTTATAATAGTTAAGTTTTTAGTAAAATAATACTCGTTAGTTATTAAAGAACAATTTACAAACCCTCTTGACTTTTGATGGTTGTTATGTTCTCCTCCAACAGCTGAATTCTTTTTTTTTTAGCATTTAATAATTGTATAAATTTCCCATACAAGGAAGTCTCTAAAGAGGTTTTGATTTCTACAAATTTTTCCATTTCTTGTTTGCATTTTTCTAAATTATTTGATAAAGTATCTGTTCTCATGTTAAGGTCAGCTACTATAAGGTGAAGGCCTTTGTTTTCTTTTAATAAACAGTCTAGTAAAGTGTCTTTGGATTCAGGATGTACGTCACGGTGCACTGGTACCGAGCCATGAAGTCTGGTAGCAGTGGAACCTTTGAATGTATTCTTCCAAACAAATGTTCCCGAGTCTAAATCTCCAGCATTTTGGATAAAATCAAATTCACAGTCATCACTATTCCCAGACAAGTATACCCTCGCGTTTTCCAAGTATTCCTCTTTCGACTCCTCAACAAACTCTCGGTATTTCTCAGCAAACTCGTTAGAATATCTCCCCGACCATGTATCTTGTCCTTCAAAAATTATAATACGAAACATATCACTTTCGCTAACCTTCCATAATATTTTTACGTAAATATTACGATCTCTGATATTAAATTTAATTAGTTGCGTGTCACTGTCTAAACTCATCTTAACCACATTTATTTGCAGTTGATAAGGAACTGTGATAATTGGTTATTCACGAAGTTTTCACCGTGCCGGAGATTGGAAGAAAAACATTACTCGATGTTTTCGTTTATACGTACATCATCACGTGTACATGTAAGGATAATTAGAAAACAGTAAAACCAAATTACAAGACGTATTATGAAGTCATGTGTGGAGTTGTTTGGTTCAAAGCGAAGGATTTAGGATCATGAAGTATTTTGTAATCAAAGATTCATGATGATAAAATAAAATAGGTAGGTATCAGTGCAATGAAGGAATGAAAATTAAGGTTTTTTTATTCACTACAGCTTTGGCTTCCAGGCCATCAGTTAATAGCCATAGAGTACATTGAATATTAGGACCTAATAGCTACAGTCTAATTTTTAATCTCATGGAAAAAATGTAAACAAAGGTGTTGCCGTTGACGAAAAAAAATTTAAAAATTCAAGATATTTATACTTAGCACATTTTTAAGAAATCGGCTTAGTATAAATCAAAAGTATATTATAATCATGATAAAATAATTTAATTGGTTGATGGCAAACTTTATTCTGACATTTATAAACTCTTTGTTATATTAATTTATAGAGAGAATACTGTTTTCGTATGCATTATTTATTTATTGCACTGGTATCACTGTCTCGATGCACCCGTGTCATTTTTGTCATTAAGTTGCGGCCCGCTTAACATCCGACTTCGACATTCGAATTCGAGATTGAATGCTTCTGTGATCCCGTAATCGCTTTCCAGTGACTGTTCTGTTAAATTTATGTTGTTGTTAAGTTGTTCATTGTTACGTTTTCCGTTGTTTTTCGTTCACTGTTGTGTAGAAGGATCTGGTCTGTGTACTTCTCGGTCAAAAGAAAACTATATGTTGTCTCCTGTGAAGAAACGACCACGTCTTTGCTCTTTATGAAGATGGAGAAAAATATGGTTTTAAACACATTTAAACACGTTTATCATAAATGGCAAACCAATAATACAGCAACTTCTGATGCTAATTAAGTCATTGATTTTGTCAATATATTGATAACACTAACGACGGCGACTAATGACGGCAGTCGAAAAGCCCGGAAATTTACCCGTCCATACTTTAAGATCCCTGAAATGTCACTTTGACAGTGACGTATCTTTGTTTACATTTTTCCGTGAGATTAAAAACTAGACTATACATAGGGAGTCCTGTGGTAGAAGCGTTGGTTCCTGCACGTGTCGATCGTTTCTGCTGAGCCGGCCGCCATCTTGGACTTCTCTTTAGAGAAGTGAAGCATGGCGAAGTGGAGCGCGGTGGAGTGGACGGAGCGCGAGGTGGTTGACACTCTCGCCACGGTTATCCCAGACAAGCAAATACCGAACAATACCTAAAGAACCGAACATCGACAAACATACACCGACATTGGCAAAATTGTCCGCATACCTGGACATATGCCATTTTTGTTAAAAATTTAATTGAATATTCTTTAGTCTTTATAGTACTTATTTTAACGCGTACAATCCTTGGTGCCTTTTTTTATTGACTGACACGATATCGGTGCACCGCGGCTTAAAGGTCTCTGCAACCAGGCCATAAAATCCAAAAAAAAAGATATCGGTGCAATGGGATAGTTATTGGAGCGAGCTCAATGATCTTCTATCTTACTCTAACCCATAACTGCGTCCCGTCGCACTGATATTGTATTGGCCAATTAAATCTCTTCTTCTTTTTGACAACTATGATTCCAGGCCATAAACATTAAAAAAAAACAACTATTGATATGACAAAATCTGACAGTGACAACTGACATGTAAAATCAAATAAACAATGGTTTTTTGCTTCGTGGAGCGCGGGAAGGTAGGACGCTTCAAAAAGCTGGTAGGATTAAAATATTTTTTGTACAGTTATAGTGTAGGGTACAGTAATAATTGTATATATTTGTCATTTAGGGGTACAGTTAAGTGTTATTTTGTATAATTGTAGGTAAATTGTTCATAATAAGTTGAATTTAAATAACGGCAATGTTGGGGCCGTAATGGCGGGTAGTGATAACCTGCCATGCGGCCAGCTCTCGGGGAATCCGGAATTTATGGAGTCCCCTCAGAGTCCGCCTGATATTGACAAAGTAGCCTCTTGTAGCCCAATGGATGATGAATGTACTGTAGATGATTCTGTTAATCTTAAACCGAATTCGACGAAGAAGAGGTCGATTGTTGAGTCAAATAATAGTGAAGAATCATTGTCAAAATCTTTAAAATTGAATGCCACGCCTCAACCTCTTATTACTAGGCAATGTTACATTCATGAGGATACTGGTCCATTCATTGTACACGTTGTTAAAAAAAGTTTGGATCCAAAGGGCAGCTCACTAAACCCAGTTAAATTTGGACAATTTTTAGTTTCTCATGGAGTTACCCACATTAAACAAGAGGGAATAAAAAAAATAGGCCGCAATAGGCTGTCTCTTGAGTTCACTTCGATGAAAGCAGCAAACGCATTTTTAGATAGACATGTATCGGATAGCGTTTACTCTGTTTTTATTCCCACGTTTAACGTATGTAAAATGTGTATAATTCGTGGGGTCCCCAAGGACCTATCTAATGAGGAGATTATTGCCAGTATTACGACGCCTGAAGGTTTTGGCAAAGTTCTTAAGGTCCGGCGACTTAACTCAAAAAGGAAAAACGATGTAACGTTAGCAATGGAATGGGTTCCAACTGAAACTGTAGCTTTGACTGTGGATGGGCAAAAATTACCTCCTCGAGTATATCTGTTTCACAATGCTTTTACAACCCAAGTGTACAATTACCCGGTAATTCAATGTTTTCAGTGCTGTAGGTTTGGTCATTTTCAATCACAGTGTAGGTCGCAGCCTCGTTGTTCAAAATGCGCTCAACCTCATTTAGGTAAAGAATGTCCGGTCCCGGATGACAGAATTTCGTGTCTGTATTGTTCGGGTTCTCATGCAGCTACTGACAAAAAATGCCCTGATTTCGATCGACAAATTAAGATCAAAGTGGCGATGACTGAAAAAGCAATATCTTTCTTAGAGGCTTCCCAGCTAATTCCTCCATCGAGACGGTCTTTTGCTGAAGTCACCAAGTCGGCTCCTAGTCAGGTGTCTTATAAAAAAACAGTAACTTTACCTCGTAAGGTTCACACTCCCCTACAGCCAGGGTATGATAAGAGAGCTCATCAAGACATTGTTAACAGTTATAACTTTCCATCTCCTCGTAATGGATGTGCTTTGCAAAGCTCTAAAGTTGATGTCTATCAGAGTCAATCTTATATAGAGTCAGCATCAGGTGAGCTACTTGGTCACAGTGACAATACAGATGTTGATGGACAGATTAGCGAAAAAGTATTAGACTCTCTTTTGGGTACTGTTATTGTTACTTAATCTTGATAGAATACCGTCCAACGTTGCTTTAAAAATTGAATCGCTTTGTAATATTCTAAATAAAAAACTCCAAAATGCATACGGCCGTTCAATGGAACGCTCGTAGTTTAATCAATAAAAAATCTGAATTGTCATACTTATGTACTAAATTCAATCCTATTATATTTTCTATTGCGGAAACTTGGTTGAAGCCTCATCGTTTTTTTAAACTCTCCGGATACTCAACTTTGCGAGATGACAGAGTTGATGGTTGGGATGGTGCTGCTTTGATTGTCAAAAATAATGTTCCTTTTTCTCCAATTCAACTCCCATCTCATTCAAATAATATCTTTATTGTGGCAGCCCGCATTTTTGACATATCGTATGTGTCAGTCTATATTCCGTACCCGTCTTACAGAATTTTGACGGAATTCTATTCTATTATAAAAGTTATGCTCGTTGTTGTCTCGTCCTCGATGATGAAGATGATGAAGTAAACTAATGTAGTCCCGGTTTTGCACTCTCTGGCGTCACACAAATTAAAAGCTAAAAATAAAAAATTTGAACGCAATCTTACTGAACGCACCCTATTCATTACATCCCCGCCGATATCATTCGGTTTTTTGTGTCTCTAATGGCGTCATGTTTTTTCGTTCATATTAGTTTTTTTAATACATATTCAGTAGGTAATCGTTAATCATGGCAAGAAAACGATTAACAGAAGAAGAAAGAAGTCAACTTCTCAAGGAAATTCATCGATTGGAGATGAAAATCTTGGACGAATCGGAATCCGAAGGTTAGGTTATGACCTTTTCCGATCTACATCAGACGACTTTTTAGTCTACTCTGGACCTAGGACATTCTGCGGGAATGTACATGGTCGAGGCTAGGGGCATTCTGCGGGAATGCACGAAGCCGGATTGTAAAAATATGATGAAAACTTTGGAGTGTTCTTCGAGAACACGTGGTTCACTAGGCTAGGGGCATTCTGCGGGAATGCACAAAGCCGGATTGTAAAACTATGTTAAAATGAAACCATATTGGGCCGTTTTTTCCATTGGGCTGGTTCAATAATGAATTAGGATAGGGGCATTCCGCGGGAATGCACGAAGCCAGTTTGTAAAATAGCATTAAGTGTTCTACGAGAACACGTGGCTCAATAACCGACTGGCACCTTTTAAGGATGCTCGCAACTTATCAATAATGTCTTTTTTGATATTTACAGACAATGAGGAAATGGAGGATGTCCTCATTGAGGATAAAGAAAATTCACCAACACCAGAGGAAGAATTCTATGAAGACCCTGTTGAACAAGACACCCGAGAAGAAGATAAAGATGAAGAACAAATGGACACAGAGGTTCTAGACATTCTGGGCGTAGCTCCAGTTCCGGCTCCTAAGAAAAAATCATTACATAAAGAAATAGCAGACCGATGGTCTGCAATTCTAGACAAAGGTATTAAAAAGGAAGAAAAGGAGACTATCAACCATGACAACCCTCCATTCGAAAATATCCCAAAGATGGTTGCACCAAAGCTCAATAAAGAGGCACTGGCTGCTCTTAATGAAGGTGCCAAAAGAAGGGATGTGGTAATAGAAAACAGACAAAAGCAAATATCCACTGCACTAGCATGCGTGGGTCAAGCTTTGCAGCTATGTATAGGAGACATACAGTCACATAAGCTGGAAATAATCAAGAAAATGAATGAAACAGGGAGATTGCTGTGCGATTCCCTTTACTTAGATTCGAAAGGACGAAGAAATCTTGTCTTGTCATCAATAAACAAAGAATTGAAGGAATCTCTTTTAGAAACAGAATCTGCAGAATATCTTTTTGGTGAAAACCTAACTGACAAAATTAAGACAGCCAAGGCTGTACAAAAGTCTGGAAAGGATTTAAAGACCCAGATAGATAACCAAAAGAAAGACTTTCCAAAACGGAATGAACATGCAGACAAGAGGGGAAATTATCGCCCTTTAAACTGGCGGGGCCCTCCTCGGGGGGGCATACATCAGAGACCACAAAGTTCAAGAGGGTCACCCTACAACAGACCACAAAATTTCAAGAAGGGAGCCGAGGAACAGAGGATCTCCAGGAGAGGAAGGAAATAAACGAACATCAGGTAGGACGAATCAGTTTCTTTGTTCAAAATTGGAAACTGATTACAAACGACCCACACATCCTGAACTGGGTACGGGGATATAAGATCCCTTTTAAGGAAGAGCCTCATCAGAGGCTAACTCCACTAAATGATAACTTTCCTCATCAGGAGTTAAAGTGATTCGACTTTATCAAAAACACGTGTTTATGAGTGGTACAAAGCGTTCAAAAGCGGTCGAGATGTGATGGAAGATTTGCCTCGCTCTGGTAGGCCATCAACGTCTGCAACTGAAGTTAACATTGCAAAAGTGAAGGAAATAGTGACTGAAAATCCTCATTCAACTTTGAGAGAGATAGCCGCCGAACTTTCTGTATCTCACTCTTAACTAATCATTTGGGTATGAAACATGTTACCGCTCGGCTAGTCCCAAAAGACCTGAATTTTCTCCAAAAACTCAATCGCATGAGAGTCGCTGAGGACATGCTAGAACGAGTCAATTCCGACCCAACATTCATGAAACGCATTGTTACTGGTGACGAGACGTGGGTTTACGAGTTTGACATGCAAACTAGTCAACAAGCTTCGGAGTAGCGCCTTCCAACTGAACCGAAACCGAAGAAACCACGCCAAAGTCGATCAAAAGTCATGTTGACTGTTTTCTTTGACTATCGCGGTGTTGTGCACTCGGAATTCTTGCCGGAAGGTCAAACGGTAAATAAAGAATATTATTTGAGCGTTATGCGGCATTTAAGAGAGCAAATTCGACGAAAAAGGCCAGATTTGTGGAATGAAAATTCTTGGATTTTGCACCACGATAATGCGCCTTCGCACAAGGCCATCATTGTGAAAGAATTTTTGACCAAACACTCAACAAATACCATCGAGCAACCACCATATTCACCAGATATGGCTCCTGCCGACTTCTTTCTTTTTCCTAAACTCAAATTACCACTTCGTGGCACCCGTTTTCAATCGGTAGAAGACATAAAGGAGAATTCGCGCCGAGAACTGAATTCAATTCCGGAAACAGCGTTTAAAAAATGTTTTGATGATTGGATTATTCGTTGGCGTAAGTGTATCGTTTCTGAAGGAGCATACTTTGAAGGTGATAAAATAAATTTGGATGATTAACAAACAGTTTGTGTATTATTGATCTTTTCCCGGTACTTTCTTGACAGAGTAGTACTCCTCCGAATTGACAATGTTACTGCTGTGTCTTACATAAATAGGCTAGGAGGTATTCAACATCCTCACCTACATAGTTTAACTAAAGAAATATGGCAATGGTGTGAACTGAGAAACATATATATATTTGCTACATATATAAATACTAAAGACAATGTCGTTGCAGATTTTGAATCACGGAAACAGTTAGGTAATACAGAATGGGAAATTAATCACAAATATTTTCAACAGATAGTTTCAGTTTTCGGAAAGCCAATGATTGATCTATTTGCGTCCAGGACCAATGCAAAATGTCAATGTTTTGTATCGTGGCATCCAGACCCCGAAGCATTTGCCATTGATGCATTCACACTGTGTTGGTCTCAGCTATTTTTCTATGCATTCCCTCCTTTCTCCATGGTTCTTAAAACCTTAGAGAAAATTATAACTGACAGAGCCAAGGGTATTGTCATAGTTCCATATTGGAGTACCCAACCTTGGTTTCCATTGTTTAAAGAATTGTTAATAAGTGAACCAATTGTTTTTGAACCAGCTAAGGATATGCTTATCTTGCAAAATTCCAGAGACCCACATCCACTACACAAGAGCCTAAGGTTGATGGCAGGACTATTATCAAGCAGACCTTCATCAGTTCAGGAATTAACGATGAAGCGGCAGAGATTATGCTAGCATCCATTTCCCTCAACACTCTAAAACAATATCAACCATGTGTAGTAGCATGGGCGAAGTACTCGCATGAAAAAGGTATATCTCTAACTAACCCTAGTATTCCTGATGTTATTCTGTACCTCACCAAGAAATTTCATGAAGGACTATCATATGGTAGTCTTAATTCATTAAGATCTGCATTATCACTGATAATGGGCTCACAATTAGGTAATAATGAGAGAATTAAAAGATTGTTTAAAGGTTTCTTTAAATTAAGACCTAGTGCTCCCAAATATAGTAACACATGGGATGTGTCAAAGGTACTTAAATATATTGAAGAAAATTATATAAGTAATAATAGTAATTTAGAAATATTGTCAAAGAAGACTGCCACATTATTAATTTTAGCCACTGGGCAAAGGGTTCAAACAATCTCATTTATTAATATAAACAACATAGCTATTATGGAAAATTGTATTATTATTAAGATAGATAAACTTATTAAGACTTCGGCCCCAAATAGATGCCAACCTTTCCTTACTTTACCATTTTTTCATTGTAGAATGGGTATATGTCCAGCTAAAACCTTGATTGATTATTTGGATGCTACTAGGAAGATTAGAAGTACTAATAATCTGTTTATTTCTTTTAAAAAACCACATCATAGTGTTTCCACCAGCACAATCAGCCGTTGGATTAAAAAATGTATGCAGGAAAGTGGCATAGATATGTCTACATTCACAACACACAGCACGCGACATGCTACAACATCAGCAGCTTTTAAGAAGGGTGTCAACATTGATGACATAAGACGAACAGTTGGTTGGTCAGGTGAATCCATGGTTTTTGGAAAATTTTATAATCGTCCTATTATTAATAATACTCAGTTCGCTGAGAGTATATTTAAGAATAATTAATGCTGTGTGCTATGATTAGGTGATGTTATATGGAACAAACATTACTAATAAAAATAAAAGACTTTTTATTTTCAAATAGATTTGTTTAATTTTACAATGTCTTTGAACATCTACATTAGTTTACTTCATCATCTTCATCATCGAGGACGAGACAACAACGAGCATAATTAATAGTCAAACGAACTTACCTGTATGTGAAGTTCGACGATAATTATGTAAAGTTGTTGTCTCGTCCGAAGATGATGATTCCCACCCACCGCTTATCCTTAAATAATTTCAGGTAATTATTGAATAAAACCCTAGATTGTAAAATTAAATTAATAGGTAGGTACTTTAAACTGGAATGATATCGGCGGGGATGTAATGAATAGGGTGCGTTCAGTAAGATTGCGTTCAAATTTTTTATTTTTAGCTTTTAATTTGTGTGACGCCAGAGAGTGCAAAACCGGGACTACATTAGTTTACTTCATCATCTTCGGACGAGACAACAACTTTACTTTCGTTTGACTATTAAATATTCCTAGCCCTGTTCTAATCATGGGTGACTTTAACTGTCACCATATATCTTGGGGTTCAACTTTGTCGGATAATGACGGTATCAAATTAATATCTATCTTGGATGAGTTAGGATTGTGTTGCTTAAATGATGGAAGACCTACTAGACGTACCGCTCCTAATCAAAACGCCTCTGCGGTTGATGTCTCATTGTGTTCTCCTGAATTAAACACGGAATTAGAGTGGAATATTTTAACTAATTCTCATAATAGTGATCATTTCCCAATAATTATAAAATTTCCGGAAAAAAATAACCCAGGTTCCTCTCTTCCTCCTTTGCAGAAGTATAGATTGTCTAAGGCTGATTGGGATTCTTATTCTACTTCTTTAGAAGCAAGTATCCATAATGTGTTAGATTCAGTAGTTAATATCGAGGATACACAAGATCTTCTTGTTGATTTGATTCATAAATCTGCTGTAGAGGCTATTCCTTTAAAAAAGTCTAACATACGTCACTCTCCTTCACAGCCATGGTGGGATTCAGAATGCTCTGATGCAGTAAAGGAACGTAATATAGCCGAACTTAATTATGTTAGGGATATGAATATTGATAACTATATAATTTTTAAAAAAGTTAGGGCTAGATGCCGCAAAACTCTTGCAATTAAGAAAATGAATGGTTGGAAATCATTCTGTGAATCTGTTTCTCCTAGTACTCCACCTTCAATTGTTTGGAAAAATATTAGAAGATTTCGCAAAGGATTTGTGGCTCCTAGTCCTGCTTCTTCTCTAGCATGGGCTAATAACTTTATTAATAAATTAGCTCCTCCAATGGTTCCATCGCTTAACGACTTACCTTCAACATACTCTTTTGATTCATCAGATCATATGCTTGATAAAGAATTTAGCTTAAATGAATTAAAAACAGTTTTATTCTCATTAAAGGATTCTTCCCCTGGCCATGATGGCATTGTATATTCTTTTATAGTAAAAGCGGGTCCTCTTTTCCAAAACCTTTTTCTTAATCTTGTTAATAAAATATTTGAGTCAGGTGATATTCCTCTATCATGGAAATCACAGATTATAATTCCTATTTTGAAACCAGGAAAAGACCCAGAAGATCATTCTTCTTACCGCCCAATTGCTTTGTCATCTGCTCTTTGTAAAATTATGGAACACTTATTAAAAAATAGATTAGAGTGGTTTTTGGAAAATTCAGGTGCTCTTGCAGTAAACCAATTTGGATTCAGAAAAGGCAGAAGTGTAACTGACAGTCATTGTCTCTTATCCACAGATGTGAGGATAGCTTTTTCCCAAAACCACTCTGTTGTTGCTGCTTTTTTAGATATATCTGCCGCCTATGATAATGTACTACTCTCGGTACTTAGTAGCAAATTGCGCCAGTTAAGTAGTCTGAGAAAGTAGTCTGTTTTATTAAAAATCTTATGTCTGGCAGAGAGATCTCCTTACGTATAAACTCAGATAATGCCTTCAAAGGATTGGTTTGGAAAGGGTTACCTCAAGGATCAGTATTAAGCCCTTTATTATATAATGTATATACATCTGATCTAGACCAGTCTATTAATCAACACTGTTCTATCCTGCAATATGCGGATGATATAGCTATCTACTCTATAAATCGGCACGTTGAAGATGCAGCTAATTTTGTTCAGAATGCACTTGACTCGTTAGGTTTGTGGTTAGAGTCCCATGGACTAGATTTGTCTCCCACCAAGAGTGCCATTGTAGTTTTTACTAGGAGGCGCAGCCTTCCTTCATCTTTAAATATAGTTCATAAATCACAGAGTATTCCAATTCAAGTTAATGCTAAGTTTTTGGGGGTAGTATTTGATGCTAAGATGACAGGGTCTGATCATATTAATCATGTAGTTGGCAAATGTGAAAAAAATATTAATATTCTTCGTTCTCTGTCTGGTGCTTGGTGGGGGGCTCATCCCTACACTCAGAAACTTTTATACAATGCTTTAATTAGATCACATTTGGATTTTGGAGCTATTATATTAGAGCCTAGCAAAAAAGCTGACCTTAAAAAATTAGATAAAATTCAATCAAAGGCCCTTAGGTTAGTGACAGGCGCAATGAAATCATCTCCTATTATGGCCCTTCAGGTTGAATGTTCGGATCCCCCTTTACATATTCGTAGGCAGTATCTGTCCAACAGATTCATTTTTCGTTTAGCTCAACTAGAAAACCATCCTCTTAGTCCAAAGCTAGAACTATTGAAAAATATGACAGAAGAGACTCCCTTTTGGTCTAGAAAATCAAAGCCAAATTTAGTTTATAGTCTTTATTGTTTAGAAAGCATTAATGTTCCAATTGTTACTTTTAATAAACTCCCTTTATATACAATTCCTTTTCAAGCTCTAGTTTATCAACCAAAAATAATTAACTTGGATATACATAAAAATTCTACATCAGTTAATGAGGTTGTTTTGGATGCAATCAGGGAGAGGTGGCATTGTTGGAATTTATTTTATACTGATGCATCAAAACTCAATAATGATCAATGTGTTGGGTGTGCCTTTTTTCATGAAAATTCTGGTAATATTCAACGTTTTCAGTTACCTTCTATATCTTCTATCTACACAGGTGAGGGCTCAGCCATTTTACAGGCTCTTAAGTATATTAGAGAACATAATCTGACAAAGTCAGTAATCTCTTCAGATAGCCTTAGTTTCATTCAAGCTATATCCTCAAATTCTATGAAGAATTCTGCCAAATCTGCTCTAGTATGTTTAAATAAAGAATCTCTCCTTTCTTGTCATTTATCTAGCATAGAAGTGAAGTTAGCATGGATCCCAAGTCACAGGAACATAAGTGGTAATGAAGTAGTTGATAGGGCAGCTAGAGCCGCTGTTCTTGATGGAAGTCAGTCCATTTATCACATTTATAATAATGATCTGGCAATGGTCTCCTCATCAGTCCTATTTAAATCTTGGTCGGATATCTGGAATAAGAACAACAATTCGCAATATTATAGGATACAATACAATATTATAGGAAAAGTTATCCCGTCAAAGCCATGGTTTTTTAAGTTCGAGTTTAAGAAAAAGGTAACAAGTACCTTAATTCGCCTTCGATTAGGACATGTCTGCTCTCCAGAATTTTTATATAAAATAAAACTAAGAGACAGTCCTATTTGTGAATGTGGTGTTGAGGTTGGTTCAATTAATCATATATTTTTTAATTGTCAATTAAATCAGTTTTGTTTATATGAACAACTTATTAAAAACAAGGTTGAACTTCCATCTAACGTCAATACTATTTTGGCCAATTTTGATAAAGTTGTTATACAAATCTTAGCAAAACATGTAGATAGGAATATTATTACTTTGTAAAAAAATATTTTACTATTATAATTTCTCTCCTGGGGTTAATGTAAGCGCTCCACGGCAATCAAAACGTCATCAAGTCAACGTCAACTTAAAAACATCTCACAGTCTGCAGAGTTGTTATAATCACCGCTCAGATGTTCGATATGTCAGTGGCTAAACACGCCGCTCGACTTGACATTGGCTAAGTGCCTTGCAGCAAGAGCCATAACACAAGAAAAAAAATAAAAAAATAAACAATATTTCATGTTTTACAGTACAGTGTAAACTAAACCAGGTGTGTAGTTTTTTTTCCTTTCTGTTAGTATGAAGAAGATCTTGATATCAAATCTATTTTAATTTTGGATTTAGTTTATATCCCCCTTGTTCATTATAAGTAAAAATTACAACTGGGAAACAAAATCTCATTTTTATCTAGACAATAAATATACTCCTTATTTTAATTTTGCATTTTTGCTCAAGTAATAATCTGCCTCGAAATCATATATCGCTTTCCCTAGATAACTGAGAAATTTTCCGTGATGAATGGTGCCGATTTAACCTAAATGTGCGGGGTTTGAACCTTGAGGTGACTTTCCAGTGACAGGATTTTAAGTGATGTGATGGTAGCCCTATTTTCAGTTTGATAAACGTATTATTTATAAACATTCACAGTTACACATAGGCAAAGGCAACTTATCAAAGACCAAAGATCAAATTTAATTAAAATTAATTTATCTAGTATTAGGCCCCAAGCTAATACTACCAACAAGGAATTAAGTTCTATTCAAATCTTTCTCTGTGTCAAATAAGTTAAAACATCTATCCATCTTCATTGACCCATTACAATTTTAGTAAAAGTGGCCCTTGATAATTTTAAATGCCTTATGTTGCCTTGCTAACATCCCTGCTTGTTGACTTACTCATTTTTCCACTCATTCTCTACTACTGTCCAAAAGAAAATGTTTAAGAGTATGAAGTCCATTGGCACTGCTGCTTTTTTGTTTTGGTTGGCAGATTAATAAACTCATCCATCTTTATTATTTAATTTATTTAGATTAAAATTTGTAAATATGTGAATCAAACCTCACAAAATAGTGCTTGTTTAGTCTCACCCTTAGTTTCATCTGGCTGTGTGTAAACTAACAGTAGAGCATTGTCAACAGGCTTCATCTACATGTCACAATGTCACTAAGTTTTGTTTGTTTGTATGTACGGAGCTTTTACTGGGTAATACCAGCAGCACCTGCAGCTCCAACTGAAACCATTTTTCAATAGGAGACCTAAATTAATGTCAGGTTACAATGTATAGTAGGTATTTTTGTTTTTGGTTGCCTACATCTCCCATTGTTCTCCTTAAGAAGATGCGGCCCACCAACAACAGAAATACTATACATGTGGGTGTCCCAAAAATAGCACATCACATTGACACCGGAGATAGCCCAGTCTAAGACGTACCAAACCAGCCTAACATGACCTCAGTATAAATTGCATGATTTTCAAGATGCTGCCAATTTAAAGTAATTTTAATATTTCTTATTTTTTGACATTGTTAGTGCCAGCATTTACTTGGATAGCTCTCAAATTTTTTGTTTTTATGCTGTCATGAATAGTTAATTTAGACAACAGAAACATTACTTTGTCAATAAGTAATGTAAAAAGCGGAAAAATACTGGATTAATCTTGATTTAAATTACCAGCAAAACATAAACTTCGACTTTGAACACCTGCCATGATTTTTTTTCAGTAGAAACAAAATGAGCACTATTAACTTAACTACAAACACTCAGTGGCAACTAGGATTTAATTAAGGAGGGGGCTCTAAACCGGCCTTAATTTAGGTCTCCTTTGTTCCATTTGCAGTGATAGTTTATATAAGCTGGTTGGTCATCCACTACAAGGCATGGGTAAATGTAACAAAACTAGCAAAAGGAGCAACCGTAAACGGGCCCGTTCACCAAGCAGCAACAGTGCTCGATCTCTGTCACCACCACGTAAAAGAAGAAAAAAGGAATCTCGAAGAATGGAGGCTAGGAGTGTGAGTACTACTCACCTGCATGCAACCTGCATGCTGAAGCATATTTTTATATACTTTCGAACGGCTAGTACATGTTGCCTGCGATTTGTTTGTCGCTCTGCTCTCCTTTTCTAACTAGCCTGTACAGATAAAGACGCACTGATCGACAAGCGAGAAAAAACAAGATATGCTAGCCACTGACCTGAATTGGATCCTGATTCTGACCATTTGCGCACCTTCTTTAGGTCTTTGCGTGCATCCAATAGGCATCAGCTATTATTCATCAGGCTCGAAATGCTAGCAAGTATTTTTTGCGAAAATAGTAAATAGTTTACATACGTAACTTTTCATTATTCTCTACTTACCTTGTGTTTTGTTTCGACAGTTTACTACATAATATGCGCTTTACTTTACCCTTTAGGAATATGTATTTATCAATCAATCACCTGTTTACAGCTTGTTTAGACGGAGGTTACACGTTCATTATTTCATCAGTTCAGTCCGTCAGTCTGGTCAAACTTTGACTGACGCCAGAATGGTGGATGATTCGAAATGGTTACACAATCAATCCAAGACTGACATCAGACTGAAAAAACGTACGCCAGTCGCCGTTTAGGTGACTGACGCGAGAATGATACGAGTGGGTTACACGATCAGTTCCCATCAGTATTTCACTGGATTGAAGGGAATTATTTAAAATATTTAGTTTTCATCAGTCCGTCATTCTGTGGGTTAGACGATCATTCTCCGGTCAAACTAATGGACTGAACTGATGAAATACTGGCGTGTAACTTCCGTCTTATGTCGGAATGAATCGGTTATCTGTAGGTAGATATACCTACTACTGTTACTACTACTTAACTACCTCCTGACTTTTTGTTTGCTGTGTAATTAATGTATTATTGATATTCTTTTTTTCTTTTGCCTGTTTTAACACGGAAGAGCTTGGCTCGCCACAACGCTGGGAAACTCCCTGAGGGGGTCCCAGTGCGGGAACTATGGCACCACTTTTGTTGTACTTAACCTGATTTTATTACAAAATAAATTTATCTTATCTTATATGCTCAGTCCCCCGATTTGTTTCTATAATCGACATTATACTGTAGTTTATCTATTTTAGAGTATATAACATTTCAGATGAGTAACCACTTACAATCAGTAAAAAGGAAAACGGATACTGTTCGGGATAGCACAAGCGTCTCAGAACCTCTTGTTCAGGCCTCCTCACAAGAAAAAAAAGGGACAAGTTTTGTGGAAGAGGTGGAGAATGAGCTGCAGTGCAGCATCTGCTCAGAGCTGTTCATCCGAGCCACCATGCTCAACTGCTCGCACACCTTCTGCAAGTACTGCATCAATATGTGGAAACGAAATAAAGCACAGTGTCCCTTGTGCAGGTAGCATATTTTTGTTTCATCTTCATCTTGAGCAACTTGTAAACAAATCTAGGAATTCGATTATAGCCTACTTATAGTCATTGCTATGACCTCCAAGCCCAGTCTCAGTTTAGGCCTATTTAGGATTAGGTCCAAAACTGCAAAGTCTCTGGCGCCCGTTCTGGGGAGGGGCATGGCCCGCTGGATCTAATATCATCCTCTGTGTGAGCTCGCTACGTCGTAGACTGAATCTTCGTCCTCCAAGGGCAAGAGTTAGTCAAGAGCAAACCTATTCGATTCTATTCAATAAAAAAAAAAGATCTGTCATATTTGTTAGATACTGAACTGACGACGTAATGTTCCATGACTGATGACTGTACCGTGTCTCGGTCCGGTTTTTACTTTCTGTGCTTTCAATCTATGTTACGGTCGTGTAAGGGTCGTGACCCTTTCTTTATTCATTTCAATTGGTAACAGATTTTTTTATCATTCCTCAGAATAAAAATAACGTCGCAGTGTAAAAACATAACATTAGATTCGTTGGTCGAAAGAATAGTGCAGAGTTCAGAGGAAAAGAAGGTACAAAGGATAATAGCACTCCGAGATAGAGAAGGTATGTTTCTGTACTTTCTGTTTTTATGAGATGGTACACTATTTTCTCACTAAGATAATCATATAGCTCTTAAAAATATCTTCGGGTCCTTATCTTTCACACCCATACGCTCTTACGCTGCAGCACTGCAGGCACTCGAGATTTGATGTTTAATTAGACTGTTGCTATCTCTAGTATCTCTGTTATAGTTAAAGCTTTAAGCCTCCACAGTATAACTTAAGGGATTTTCAAAATACCGCAGGCAAAACTGAGATATTGGTGAAATCTGCCTCATAGGACTGTTATCGATATCCCCTCTGGTAATATGATTCTTTAAGAACCAAAAATGTCCCCTTTGTTTCGAATTTGTACTTGTGGGGTATTACTCGTATCGCTCGTCGTTCAGAACTTTACTACTACCAATAGGGAACGAAGAGTGTAGAGTGAAAGATATACAGCAACTAAATGGTTGTAACTTTTTTTCCGTAGAGCTAGAAGCGAGGTCCGGACTGAACCCGCCCTCGTCAAGAAATATGCGGTAAGTCGGATGACGAGTCATACATAAACTTTGTTCTTTAACAACGTCCTCATTGTTTCCACTTTTAATGTTAGTATAATCAGTAAGTCATGGGTCTGTCCAAGAAGCTTAAATACTAACTGAAGATTGCAGAGCAAACGTTAGATTGAAGCGGGAAAACATTACCTTAAATTACGTAGTCGGACTCGGGCACTGAGGCTCAGGGTTTTTCTATAAGGCTTGTTCTATAATCATACCAAGTTTTTACAAATACAAAATAATGTTGAAAAAAAAACGTTTCTTGTATGGGGCCCTCCCCTTATTATTTTAGGTTGGCTGCATGACCTTCTAGGTGCGAACACAGCATGCACACGAGCACTTTTTTATTATTTGTTACGAAATCCGCCGTTATAGGTATCACTTATTCTGCAAAAAATCCACGGGTCATCTTTTACGGTTCAAAACATACAGCTCTTTTTTAGAACGGATGATCGGACGGACAGCGTAGCCTTAGTAATATTAGGGTCCCGTTAGGTTAAGTACCCTTTGGGTACGGAACCCTAAAAACATCTTGCATCTCTTTTCTTAGGAATGAAGATCCGTGACATAATTCAAGGTAATTTCTTCTAGCTTCAATCCAATGTTTGTTCTACAATCTTTGTAGCTTATAGGTAAGCTTTTTGGGTTTGTCAGTCTTATCGTCTTTTGCAGCAGAGGCGGCCGCGGAGACCAATCCGACAATCAGTTAACATTAACATTGTCGTCGGATGACTCGTCGTCGTCGTCATCGTCGTCGCTATCTTCGTCGTCAGATGAATCGTCGCTGTCGTCAACATCGTTGTCCGGGTATTCTTCAACGCCGTCGTCATCGTCCGGCGACGACTATCACGGTCGACGATTCCGACGAATACGTCGACCTCAGCGACGATCACAAGAACAACGACCATCAAGGCCACGGTCCCGGCGGCTGTGGGTATACGGTATCTAGTGAGATTGCAATAAATGTCTTTTAATAAATTCGTATTTGTATTACTGTTTTATTATCGACTGTCTTTTGCCCGTGACGCCGTCAGTGGCTTTGAAGTTGGTTATAGCTCTTTCCTCGGATAATTTTAGTTTTTCCGGGATAATAAGTACCCTGTGTCCGTCTCTTAGCTCTGTACCAAAATTCACATCAATAGGGAATATGCATGACTTTTTTTTGCTTTAATAAAAAGTCATTCATGTAACAAACAGTAGAGAAAAAATGTTTTTCGAATAACTTAAAAAATAACCAAGATATAAGCCAATAAAGAAATGAGAAATAAGAGATTTTATTATTATCAAGTCTAGTATCATATATTGTTGTATTCCACTATGCCTTACGATACACCTCATTGCCAAAATCATGGTCTGTCTGTTCGTGTGTAGAACGCCACATCTTTTACCAACAATCCATAAGGTCCCTTTATCGCTAAACTTTGAAGACAGATATCTCACTAAAAAATCGTGTTTTTAAACTATATAAAAATCTAAAGTAAACTTCGGTTTCTAAACTTTAATATTGTACAATTAAAAAAAAACGTAAATTTTGTTCAATTTCACTAAAGTCTTAGGGCCGTATTAATAAACTCATCTCAACTGTGATCCCCGTCTCAAGAAAAGTCAAAGTAAACGTCAATCCATAGAAAACTGCCATTTTTGACGCATCTTGTGACGGGGATCACAGTTGAGATGAGTTTATTAATACGGCCCTTAGTATCTCGGAAACTAGTTTCATCCATAAGGTCCCTTTACATAGAGAACGTCACATATTATTCACTTTTTGCCATATCTTTTACGGTATTTTCATATTTTGTTAAGAAATGCAAAAAAAAATTGTGCATATTTCCAATTGAAGGCGTTGAACCGAGAAGGCGGACCAAACAAACGAACACGCCTTTACAGCACTACTTTAGTAAACAGGGTGTCCCATAAGTCGTACGTCAATAAACAACGGAGGTAGACCAGCCTAACACGCACCGAACCAGCCTTACATGACCTCAGTAAAACTCGCATGGTTTTGAAAGAAAGAAAGAAAAAGCATTTATTCAGTGACACATACAGCACCTAGTACATAGAGTAAGTACAAAAGAGTAATAATTTAATACTCAAATAAATCACAATAGTGAGCAAATAATACCTACGAGTTTTCAAGGCATGTCAGTTTAAAGTTCAAGATTTTTGCCAATTTAAACCTTAAACTGGAAATATATTGAAAACCATGCGAGTTTTACTGAGGTCATGTGGTTGGTTCGGTATAGGGATGATGCGTAACTTCGGACGAAGGCGTGCGTAACGCATTTCTACCTGTCAAAAAAAATCGAATAATAATACATTGATTTAGTACTAAATGTATGTAATAATGGCTGGTTCGGCCCGTCTTAGGCTGTCTACCTCCGGTATCAATGTGACGTCCGACTTATGGGACATAATAATCCAGCCTATATACGTCCCACTGCTGGGCACAGGCCTTCACTATCAATGAGAGGATTTGGGCTGTAGTTCCCACTCGGACCCAGTGCGGATCGGGAACAACGCACACAACACACACAAATTGCTTTGCAAGTGTGCAGGTTTTCTCACGATGTTTTCCTTCACCGAAAAGCTCATGGTAAATTTACAAATTATATTTCGCACATAAATTCCGAAAAACTTCGAGGTTCGAGCCCAGGTTCGAACCCACGACTCTCTGCGTAAGAGTCGGCAGTTCAAACCTTTAGGCTACCACGGCTTATGGGATTATATAAAACAAAGTCCTCCCGCCGCGTTTGAATCTTTGTCTGTCTGAACGCGATGAACCTAAAAACTACTGAACGGATTTTCATACGGTTTTCGCTCATGGATGGAGTGGTCGCTAATCCATAATATTAGTAAGAATAAAGATGAATTTCCATTTCGTTACTCAATAAAGTCGTCTATAGACGACTTTTTTGAGTAACGAAATGGATTTTAGTAACGAAATTATTATGTGTAATGTATACGTTACGCATAATAAATAATAATAATAATAATAAGTCTAAATACATTATGATACAATAAGGCTACATTTAGGGCCTGGCTCCATGTCCACGGCACGGCGCCGTGCGCCGTGTGACGGCGCGGTGCCGCCGCCGTGCGACGGTGCGGCGTCGCGGTGCCGTGTGCGGTGCGACGGCGCGGTTTCACGGCGCCGTGTACGGTGCGCGGCACGGCGTCGTGCCGTGGCACGGTACCGTGTGCGGTTCACCGCACCGGTGCATATCAAGATAAAAACTGTATTTTTGAAACGATAATAAGCAACAGCAACACGTGCCGGCGCACCGCACACGGCGCCGTGCAAGCGCGCCGTACACGTCGCCGTGAAGCCGTGCCGTCGCGCCGTGCACGGCGCCGTGACGCCGTGCCGTCGCGCGGTGGCGGCGCCGCGCCGTTGTGCGGCGTGCGGCGCCGTGCCGTGGACATGGGGCCAGGCCCTTAGGGTCTGTCACAGGTCACAGTTGTGTAAACTGTCTCTTTTGTTACTCCTTGTGATCCCGGACGGTTGTATCATGCACACAGAATAAGTACTTGCATAGAAACCCTGAAAAAAGTCACCCTGACATTACCTACCGCCTTTTTAATTTTGTAGTACTGGAGGTTCGTGTCACGTGTGGGGGGCCTTCGCTGATATTGACATATCGCGGGCCATTTTCACGTCTTAAAACCTAGTAAAGAAGGATAACGAAAGAATATCTATAAGGACATCTCTTTCTAATTCGTTATGAATGCCATATTAGAAAAAGGTCAAACATACGTCATTTGTTGTTTCTTATAGTCGGGTTTCTATGCAAGTACATATTCTGTGGTCATGCATGATTGTATATAGTCTGTTCTGATAGATGACATCTAACCACAGATTATAACAGTTTTGTTTGACAAGCCAAATATAAATAATATTTTTCATGTTTAGCAGTTATTACTTTGGTTATTTATTACTAAGATTTTTAGTAAAGTGCAGATCGGCTGTAGCTGTGTTTTTTTCACGGCTATATGTCACTAGTTTGTAAACGTACTTGAAATTCATTTATTTTATTTCGATAATATGAAACGGTTTGGCGAGGTCAGTTTTATATTCCCCTTTGTTAATTTTAAGTAAAAGTTGCAAATGGTAATCGAAATAGCACTCTTGACTTGACTAGATAATCTAAAATCCTTGTTTTATTTTCTATTTCTAACCTGCTTCGAATTCATATATAGCTTTTCCCTAGGGAACTGCCTGTGATATATATTGCTGATTTAAAAGAAATGCCCTGAACTGCCTGAATATTTGAGATTATTGTCCGACGTGAAGATTTAAGTGACGACGGCCCTGCCATATTAATTGATGAAAATCTACAAATTGTTGTAACTACATCATAGTTCTTCAGGTCTTTACACAGGACAGGTGCAGGCAAATGTCCGGGTGAGAGATCTCAGTCTAAGCCCAAGCCCTACAGCTACCTACTCTTAGCCCCAAGCTAATATAAATTATCAACAAGGACTATACTACACAACAGTAATAACATTATTATCTTAGGCATATCATAATTTTTGTTACATTACTTTTGTTTGATCCTTTTAGTTTTACTAATGATACATTTATAAGGGTATGGCAACAGTGTTGGGCACTTAACTGACATAGGTCCAGTGCTGGATTAAGCCTCCATGGTGCCTAAGCATTTTCGCTTGTGGAGCCCCTGTGTGACCTGTGTCTGTTTGTCAATTTTGTTGTGTCAATTGTGATCTGTGATTTTGGTGCCTCTCTGTGGTGCTCCCCTCTAGGCTTTTACTAGGGTAGCTACTAGACAAACTAAAACTTTATGTTACAATATTGTTGTTTTTTTTCTAATTCAAATTTGAAAGCCTACTGTCTGTTGTATCCAACAGAGTGAGCTGGTCTATGGTAGTGAAAATTAATTAAAAAAAAATGATTCCTATACATAATGCTATGGTAGTGTTCTTGTGAATACTTTGATGACATTGGCATTAAATTGGCTTAGTTTTTACATACATAGATAGCATTTACCCATAGTTCATAAATAATATATAAAAATTATAGTAAAAGTAGTAATAAAGGAGATGTAAAATTTCATTAGCAGTTCTAGACTACATCTGACCCTTACACGACATGGGCAAACGTAGCAAAAGGAGCAACCGTAAACGGGCCCGGTCACCAAAGAGCAACACCAGTGGATTAACTCCATCACCACCCCGTAAAAGAAGGAAGAAGGAATCACGAAGAAAGAAGACTAGGAGTGTAAGTAGAACATGGCTGGTATAGTTGAGCTGAATAAAATATTCTGATTCTGACCAGTTGTGATCATATTACCTGTCATATATTATTATGCATTTAAATACTTAGACCATTTGTTTTGGAGAAGGAGTTAACAAACCACCATTATATCCTCAGATGAATAACCAGTTACAAACAGGAAAAACGAAAAATGATACTGTTCAGGAAAGTACAAGTGAGTCAGAACCTCATAGCCAGACCTCCTCAAAAGAAAAGAAAGAGGCAAGTGTCGTGGAACAGATGGAGAGTGAGCTGCAGTGCAGCATCTGCTCAGAGCTGTTCATCCGAGCCACCATGCTCAACTGCTCGCACACCTTCTGCAAGTACTGCATTGACACGTGGAAACGAAATAAACAACAGTGTCCCTTGTGCAGGTAAGATTTATATTTTCTAGCCTTGCAGACTTTGTTATGTTGTGGATTCAACTTTCTATATTAAGAAAAATGATGAAAGTAAAAATTTGTAAGGATGTTTAGATGTTTGTCCTTTAGTCATGCATGAATGGCTGAATATTATTCTGGTTGTCTGGTAAATATGACTTTACGCGGTACGCGGACGCCACTCGAGAACTCTTCGGCCCCGACGGCTATCTGTTCTGCGAGGGACGTACTCCACCCACTTCCACTTAAGTCTAGCAATTCTTAGGGCTATGTCAGTGACTTTGGTTCTCGTGCAGATCTCCTCATTCCTGATTTGATCGTGCAGAGATATTCCGAGCAATGGATTAAACTGTTATTAGATAACAAATATTTCCCTTACGCAAAATAGCCACAAGCCGTCTGGTTGTGGTAACCTGCCCACTTTAAAATACAAAAAAAAGTACCTATTATTCTTACGTTATGTTTCAGAACACCTATAACATCGGAGTGTAAAAACATAACATTAGATTCGTTGATTGATAAGATGGTACAGAATACGGAGGAGAAGAAACAACAAAGGACAACTGCACTCCGAGATAGAGAAGGTTTGTTCCTGCCACCTAATTATAATTTTCTTAAGAATAAATGCAATACACTTATGTCGGATTTCACCAACCACTTAACAGACTACAGAGTGTTAACAGCTCAACAGTCGATTAAAATTTAACATTGTATGGTGAAATTGGTACTCTAAAAAATTTTTAACAAAAAAATCAAACCGTCTTAAAAAACCCACTAAAAAGGGTTAAATAAAGACCGACCTCCTAGGAGTCCTAGGAATTGCCTATATAGTGCCTAAGGCTGCCTTTCTATAGAAGCGGAGACGAGCGGTGCGGAGAGGAGCTGTGTAGGAATTGACCAATCACATTGGTTTTAATCCACATCTCGTCTCCGCTTGACTGTTTCCATTGAAGCGGAGCGGAGACGAGATGTAGATTACAGCCAATAGGATTGGTTGATTCCTACACAGCTCCTCTCCGCACAACTCGTCTCCGCTTCTATGGAAAGGCAGCCTAATAGGTACATGAAATAACACTGTAACACAACACAACGTCTGTAACATTTCCTCCGGGATTCCCTTTTATTAATAAAAAAAAAATATTACCTTCTACCTACTACTAACTACCTATTACTACTACTACTACTAACTACTAATTACCTATAAATAAAAAAAATACCCGGTATTTAAGTCCATACTTCAAAATAAAAACGCGGCCTTCAACTGTCTCCTAAATCATTTATTAAAGTTCTATTATTTTTATTGTTTACTGTTTTGTCACGCTGTCTATACTATTGTTATATTTTCTTCTAAAATTCTAAAATTCACAGTGCTTTAGTATTACTGTAATGCTGTGTAATTTATTTGAATAAATAAATAAATAAAAATATACCATTTTATATACTTTAATTCGTATGCAATAAGGTCTATTTTGAGTTGTCTAAATTTAACACAAATTTTCAAAAAAATATTGTTTTCGAGAAATTTACAAAAAATGTCAATTTCTCGAAATCTATAAATTTTGTACACTACCTTTTATTTTTCCCGTAAAATATAAGTAATTTTGTATAAGTTGGGAATTTTAAGATTTTTCGGTTCATAAACTTCGGAGATAAGGGGGGAACAGTAATTTTTTGAACATTCTTGGTTATAAATTAAAAAATACGTCACGGAAAATTATAAAAAAAATATTTTTGAAATGTACAGAATGCAGATTGAGTCCTTTTATATGACAACACACTTGCTATAATCAAATCACTTTAATTTTTCAACCCCCCATCTTTTTTTTTATTTGTAAAATTAATTTCATATTGTTTGGGTTCCGTACCACAAATAAAAAAAACGGAACCCTTATAGGATCACTTTGTTGTCCGTCTGTCTGTCTGTGTGTCTGTCAAGACCCTTTTTCTCAGGAACGCGAAAAGATATCAAGTTGAAATTCGTATTAAATACGTTACTTAGGTCTGCAATCCCTTGGATCAGTGAAAAAATCAAACATCTAAGTCAACGTAATCAAAAGATACGGCCGTTTATGTCGCATATTGAAGGGAATCTCAAGAAAATCAAAACCTATAGGGTACTTCCCTTTGACTTAGAATCATGAAATTTGGCATGAAGCAATGTCTTATAGCACAAGCAAAGAAAAAAAACCGGAACCTCTTAAATTGTAGTTACATCACATAAAAAATAAGCACAGTATATACTGATACTCACTAAGTACGAAAGTGCATAATTATTGCGTGTCAGTTTATACTGGACTTTGTTTATATTGTATTCCCGTGATTTACGACCTATTTACACGCCTACAAGTTTGTGCGGAACCCTCGGTGCGCGAGTCCGACTCGCTCTTGACCGGCTTTTTTTAACTAAATACAGATGCGAGCAAGCAAGTTATACAACTATGCCAAAAATTTCAAGTTGATAGCTTGTGTAGTTGCTGAGACAAAACTGCTGTGACATACAGACAACGAAGTCTCACCATAAGGGTTCCTTTTTTACCATTTTGGTACGGAACCCTAAAAATTAACTCGAGAGTTTGAATTTTCAGTTTAAAGATTTAAACAATGTTTTCAGATGAAGAATAATAAATGATATAGATGGAGCATTCAAAATGTATTCATAGTAACTAACTTGTGTTCACAGAATTGGAGGCGAAAGTTATACAGAACCCACCTCCAGCATTCACCGTTAGGTATGTACATTGAATTTTAAATGAAATCCTCTCCTCTTTACTTTATTTTGATTAAATAAAATGTGGAGTTTTAATTTTTACGAAAATATTAACATAATAACAAAATATTAACAATATCTTACAGCAGTATCGAGCACGCACACACCGACGATAGTATAAACCATGACCAGTTTCAGTGGCCGTCTCCGGGCTCGGGAGACTCCTCGGCTTGGTTAACCTATTATAATATATTATACGACGATTCAAGCAACCGCAGCGAAGATTTCACCCACAGCGATGATAATGAGGGCCACGTCACCGATAGTAGTAGAGAGTTCCAGGATATTAGCGACAATCATAGCGATAGAAGCAACGAGTTCGACAACCAAAGCGAACATAGCAATGGTAGCGATAATAGCAATGGAAACTATTACCAAAGCAATGAAAGCAATCAGGGGGACAACCAAAGCGAACATAGCAATGGAAACTATGCCCAAAGCAATAACAGCAATGAAGAAAACAACCAGAGCGAAAATAGCAATGGAAATTACGCTGAAAGCAATAACAGCAATGAGGAAGACAATCAGAGCGAACATAGCAATGGAAACTATGCCCAAAGCAATAGCAGCAATGAGGAAGGCAACCAGAGCGAACATAGCAATGGAAACTACGCCGAAAGCAATAACAGCAATGAGGAAGACGACCAGAGCGAACATAGCAATGGAAATTACGCCCAAAGCAATGACAGTAATGAAGAAGACAATCAGAGCGAACATAGCAATGGAAACTATGCCGAAAGCAATAACAGCAATGAAGAAGACAACCGAAGCGAACATAGCAATGAGCATGACAGCCAAAGCGAACATAGCAACGGAGATTACGACCAAAGCAATGATAGCAGTCAGGAGGACAACCAAAATGACGATTGCGATGAGTACGACAATCATAGCGAGGTTACCAATCAAGATGAAAACAATGAGGATGAAAACCAAACGGATGACAATGAAGATAACCACGGAGAAGATAGTAATCAAGACGGCAACCATGGGGATGATAGCAATGAAGATAACCACGGATATGACAGCAATGAAGATGTTAACCATGGCAATGATAGTAACGAAGACAACCATGGAGATGATAGTAATGAAGACAACAATGGCGACGATTACGACCACAGCGACAACAACTATGATAATAGCAGCGATTGTTCCGACGACGATAGTTACTAGGACACCGAAACGTTTTAAGTCTTTATTGTTAATCAATATGATAGGGCGAGTGGCCTTAAGACAAAACGGATTTTACAGGGGAAAACAATTATTATAATTATATTGTACACTCAACTCACTCAAATAAGTAGTGTCGTGTTCGAACTGGCACACAAAATTTACTAAGTAGTTTTTGGATCCCATTTGGAGCTTATAATACGCTGACACTGTGTACATCTTAACCCTTTTTCAGGAAGAGGCTAAAGCCACATGTACTGTTGATCATTGACATCGGGATTTAATCGCGTGTACACATTATATTTACCTCGACGTTTCAACCAAGTTTAAAACAAACAAGTATTAACCACATATGTTTAAGTTACAGTTTTAACCTTAGTAACTTGATTCAGGGTTCAAATGTTATTAAATTGACGAGAAATTTTACTTGCTCGCAAATTAATTCCGATTAGGTAAATAACACAGATATAGATACACATAGATAACGTAAACACCTCAATGTGTATGAAAACCAACCGTGTCACTTTTTTTCTACCTACTGTGACGTCACAAGAGCGAATTAGTGATGCGAGTTCCCCGTTGTCCGCGCAAAATCGATTCAAAGGCGCCGCCGCCCGCGCCGGCGGCTCGAGTCAGTCAGCAAAGAGTAAAGTACCTAACTATAGTGGAAATGAGTGGCAACTCTATGGTCAAACTTGCATATATGACAAGTGCTGCCATCTAGAGTGGTGGTTGAACTACTAAATATACAGGGTGTTAGGTAATGAGTGGATAAACCGTGAACTGCTGATAGGGGGCACTTAGGTCGTTCTAATAATGATAAATGAGGTTTAGTAAAAGTGCCACGGTTTTCGAGATATTTGGACTTTTTTAATTTTTTAGGAAATTGACACCCTTACTAAATTTTTTGGTTGTGGTTAGTGTACTAAGATGTTTTTTTTTATTTTCTTTTTAGCTTATTATTGTTAAATAGTTGTGTTATGCGATAAACATTACCATTTTGGCGTAATTACCGCGGTTTAATTAAAAAAAAATCGCAAACTTGAATTTTGCATCTTCGATAGAACATTTACCAAATTTTGAGCTCTTGCGGTGAAAAAAAAAATTACTATCACATGGTAGCCAATGAGCTAAAAAACATGCCCATTTAATAGAGATTTTAAAACAGTAAACATCTTTTTATTTAAATATTAGAATAAAAAACAACATCAGTTTTCCGCAATCGATTCGATTATTTCCTGTGATTATTTCATATTAAATTTGTGCTCCACAATTCCAAAGCGTACCTAATTATGACAAACTTTTCATTGCGAAAATAAAAATACTGGCCACTAATTTTGTGAAACTTTTTATTGAAAAAAGTAAAGATTTGTGATCCGAGCGAAGCTTTACAACCTTTTTGTTGTAATAATAACGATACCGGGCACTAACTACTTTTTTAATGCCATTTATTCGAAATTTAAAAAATATCCCGACAGCTTTTTATTCTTTTAATAAGCTTAATAACATGCCTATTTAATAGAGATTTTATAACAGTAAACATTTATTGGTTTTGATAAATAAAACTTAAAAAAGTAGGTATTGGAGTAGCAAGGAAGCCGGTTTTTCTAATGAATGATTTAACTAATGCTATCTGTGAAATAAAAAAACATAAAAAGGAAATGTTTTAATAAAGTTAAGTTAAATAATGTGCTCAAATTGACGTCCACCAGCCCTAATGCAAGCTCTACATCGTCGGATAAAGGAACGCCTGACGAATCTGGTGTATCCAGAGTTCCCTATTTCTTGAGCAGCAATTCTTATTCGCTCTCGTAACCCAGAAAGACTCGTAATTGGACGGCTGTACACTTTCTCTTTGAGACAACCCCAATAAAAAAAATCTAAGGGGTTCAAATCCGGTGAACGCGGAGGCCATAGTATTGGGCCTAACCGGCCAATCCATCGTTCTGGGAATGCGGCAGTTAAGTACTGTCGCACTCGTGCTGCGTAATGTGCGGGACAACCGTCTTGTTGTAACCACATTACTTGCCTTAGTGCAAGCGGCACATCTTCCAGAAGGATAGGTAGATCATTTTGAAGAAACTCCAAGTAATTATCTCCATTTAGAGTAGATGGCAGCTCGAAGGGGCCGATCACTTCGCCATTCAAGATACCGGTCCACAAATTTACCTAAAATTAATATTTGTAATAGATAGGGGATTCATCGCGGTAAAAAGCATAATTAATTAAACCTTGACGTTTTTATCGTATTACAACAACCGTGAATACCGTGATCATGAGAAGACTTACCTTAAATTGGTACTGAGATCTATCCTATCTCATTAAGTGAGGATTATCTAACTGCCAACTGTGCAGATTGTGTAGATTCATGTAGCCATCTTGACGGCAAGATGATTCGTCCGACCACAGTATCTTGTTAAAAAAGTCTGGGTCTTCACGCATCCGACGCAGCATCACTCGACAAAAAGTTACTCTTAAGGGATAATCTCTAGGCAATAAAACTTGCACACGTTGGACGTGAAATGGGTGTAATTGGTGTACTTTTAATGTAGTATGCACTTTTCATACAGATAAACCCAGGTAATTTGCCATATCACGCACGGATAGAGAAGGATCTGCTTCAACTAGGTCCAAAACATTCTCGTCATCTCCTCGGGTGGGTCTTCCTCCACTTGTTCCACCCACACCCTGACCAAGAATTCTGCCTTCAGTGAACGCATTATGTACTCGATTAAAAATCCGGTAGTCTGGATGGCTAAATTTCGAATAAATGGCATTAAAAAAAGTACTGCCCAGTATTGTTATTATTGCAACAAAAGGGTGTAATGCTTCGCTCGGATCACAAATCGTTACTTTTTTTCAATAAAAGGTTTCACAAAATTAGTGGCCAGTATTTTTATTTTCGCAAGGAAAAGTTTGTCATAATTAGGTACGCTTTGGAATTGTGGAGCACAAATTTAATATGAAATAATCACAGGAAATAATCGAATCGATTGCGGAAAACTGATGTTGTTTTTTATTCTAATATTTAAATAAAAAGATGTTTACTGTTTTAAAATCTCTATTAAATGGGCATGTTTTTTAGCTCATTGGCTACCATGTGATAGTAATTTTTTTTTTCACCGCAAGAGCTCAAAATTTGGTAAATGTTCGATCGAAGATGCAAAATTAAAGTTTGCGATTTTTTTTAAATTAAACCACGGTAGTTACGCCAAAATGGTAATGTTTATCGGATAACATAACTATTAAACAATAATAAGCTAAAAATAAAATTAAAAAAAAACATTTTAGTACACTAACCACGACCAAAAAATCGAGTAAGGGTGTCAATTTCCTAAAAAATTAAAAAAGTCCAAATATCTCGAAAACCGTGGCACTTTTACTAAACCTCATTTATCATTATTAGAACGACCTAAGTGCCCCCTATCAGCAGTTCACGGTTTATCCACTCATTACCTAACACCCTGTATATACGTATGTACATAGGCGTGTGTCGTACAGTTTACCACCGAAACATGTATTGCGACTCTCCATAGAACAGTTTCATAATAAAGTGACATCAATGAAACAGGTATTTTCAAAGTGTGTGGAACAAATAGTACTATGTTTAGTCGGGAACCAGTCTTTCCGTCCCGTGGCCGCGATCCATTTTTCTTTTATGATTGGATCATGTGGGAAACTAAAAAAAGTACGTTTTTTAAGCACAATAGAAATGTATAAACATACTAAACGTATAAACGTTCAAAGGATAAACATGAACACATTACATACATGTACTCAAAAAATATTACCCTCCTTTTTTAAAGCTGTCGTGTAAAATTAGGACATGAGCTTGTTTTTATTAATAACTACTAAATTGGCTTTTTTTAATGGTTATTATCATTCGTTTGTCCGATATCGATTATCATTATATGTTGTAGAACGAACAACACTAGTTGCTAGATTTGACAGACGAATGAGAAGTTGCCTTGTACCACGAAGTCGAAGCGAAGCGCGAGGGTATCGCTTGTTATGATATTCATCATCCTTTATCACACAACTTCAGATCAAACGCTCAAAGCAAATGCGGCAACGTAATGTGAATAATAAATAAAATAATAAATAAATCAGGTACAATCTCACACAAATTAACCTAGTCCCAAACTAAGCTCTAGGCTTGTACTATGGGGACCAGGCAACGATATACATACTTATATAGAGAAATACATACTTAAATATATAGAAAACATCCAAGACTCAGGAACAAATACTCGCGCTCATCACACAAATATTTGCCCATACCGGGATTTGAACCCGGGACCGCTAGCTTCGTAGGCAGGGTCACTACCAACTAGGCTAACCGCGTCGTCAATATAGTCGTCGTGAATATAGTTTACTTACCGTTAATCTATACTTATATATTATTGGAATCACAGCTTGGAATACTTAAAAAATTGATTTAAAATGAATTTACGCATAATATATTTTTAAAATAACTTACCTGTGATAGGAAATATGTCCTTGCTTTTGGGTTCTCACAATTTGTGGGCTGTTGCAATTAATTACCACGCAACGAGGCATTTTATTAATTTTCACGGCCGACCGGCTGCAACAACAGACGCGCGCGGAATGTCAGTAGCGACGGCCAACCTCGACGCTTGGTCGGGGTTCGGACACGCGAAGTAGATGCATTTGCGTTATCTATATCTGTGGTAAATAACTTGGATGTGTTTCAATTTTTGTTAAACCTTCTAGATTGGTGCCGCTTGAAAAAGTGTTATGTCTAAATCTTAAAACAGAAATAGTAGTTGTGTGATGCCGTGAGCAAACACTGGCTGGCGCGAAAAAAATCAGCGTCAACGTATTGAGAGCTTCAGCAGGGCCGGAGTTAGAGGCCCTGGGGCAACAACGGAGTGGAGGCCTCTTTCCAAATAGATTAAACGATTGTTTTATTTCTTATTCTTATTATGGGGGCTCCTCACTTGTGGAGGCCCCAGGGCTGTAGCCCCGGTTGCCTCTCCTAAATCTGGCCCCGAGCTTCAGTGAGGGGGATCTTTTGTGTTTGGTATAGAGTGTTCATATTGATGAAGCTGACTGAACGTTTTCTAATCTCGGTCTTAACCTTACGTCTATATCGTTACAAATACTCCATAAGAGTATTAATTGCTACCGTAAGTTTAATGAAATTAAACTTAACAAACAAAATAATTAAGATAATTATTAGAGACTGTTATTTTTAATATTGGTAAGTATTTCTATCAATAAAACATGATGAGAATTTATCTTGTTTTTTTTACTATGCAAAGCAAAAACCCTCCATGAGTATTGCATTAGTCCCAATAATTTGTAATAGGAATAAAACAAAGAAATGTAATGTGTGTAGATCACAATGTATAAAAGAAACACTATTACACCTAATCAAACTCTTTGAATACTTATTGACTTTTATAATAATCCCTGTGAGAGCTCATATAATCACATGTTACGTTTGTATCTTTGGCTTTTCATAGATGCTACACAGATACAAACCTTGTGACATTCAGTAGTTTAAATTTGTAACAACCTCTTTTTATATGCCTTGCTTGCAAGTAGAGTAAAAGGATTATTACACCTAAATTAGTTACTAACGGGAGGGACGCCGCAATACGTTAGATACTTATGGAGATATCTCCATCTCATTCAATGTATTGCGGCGTCTCTCTCGTTAGTGACTAAATTTAGGAAGGTGTGTTTGAAATTACTATCACAGGGATCATCCTACATAGACCGAATACAGCTTATTATATCATAAAAGCAGAGAAATTATGGAGAATACATAAAAACATTAAGGCAGGGGAAAATAAGCCCTTCATTCATGCAGGTGAATTATTTTAAAGTTCACCTCCATTCATACACTTGTGGACTTAAATGAGCAGGGATCAAGACAAAGTTGGTGTTACTTTTTATTTTATTATGTATTTACAAATAAGTTTAGTGGATGGGTTCAGGCTGCTGTGTAATTAGAAGGCCAAATCTCTTTTTGATTGTGATCCGTTGCCTGGAGTACTTGTCTTCAGGAGAAAACCGTGCTGAAACAATGAAGAACATGTATTTTACTTTCATGGTCGAAGTGTCATGTCATAGAATCATATTTGCCATTTGTCAATCATTGTTATAAGTATAGCGGCAGTATTGCCAGATCTGATTTTTCTGGGAATCTACTGGATTTTCCTGAGAATGTACTGATTTTTCAATCCAAATCAAAGACTCAAAAATCAGTATGATTCTTTGGAAGGTTTGGTGGGTCTCCAGAAAAATCAAGAGATCTGGCAACCATGCAGTAGAGTAACTCTTGCGAATGGTACAATTAGTCACCTCACATCGTGTTAAGGGTCATCACACATTAGAGCCACCTGGCACCTGACCATCACTAGATCAACACTGCCTCAACTCTTGCCGTCAATGAGTCGCCAGCTCAATGCCACCGAGTGGACAGCGAGCGGTTAACGCGCCGACCAAGGGGCTACAGCTCTGCACCAACAATAGCAAGCTAGGGGACCGCGAGCGGCCTACAGGCCGTCAGCAAGGCACATGCAGCCTGGAGTGGATGATGTTAGGCCAGCGCGCGGTCCTCGCGGCGTACACTATTTTTACTTTTAACCTTTTGAACGCCAAGCTGCGAAACAAAACGCTGCCTACCGGACGGACGCCACAACAAAAACGTACAAGTCGATCTCGAAAAACGTAGTGATTCCAAAACGAAATATCGATACCATAATTGACTCTATGTAATGTATGTGTATTTGAGTATCGGAAAACTGTAACAAATATTTCACTATAATGTTGTTACATTTTCATATATTATTAACATTATAAACCCACAATAAAGTATGAAAACACCAAAATGTTCGCAAGACATGCACTTTAATTTAGTAACAGAGTCACAACACTACTTGCTTTTTTACGAGGTGATGACGTCACGTATTGACGGCTCTGGCCGACACGGGCGTCATAGGCAATGGAAATTGTAATAATACTAGAGTTGAGAAACTGTGTAAGGCATTAACTTTCATATCTTTGAGTAAGAATCTTAATAATATTAAAGTCCAAATAAAATTGCGTTATTTAAGTGTAATGATTTATGATGAACGATGATTTTTGCCACACATTTCCGTAAAAATGTTGCTCGTCTGAACGTCTTAAGAATTGCCCGTATCAATAAACGGGAAAAACCGCGGGGGCAATAGCGGCAACAGTTAAAAGTACCCTGATTATGAGCTCAACTGTTAATAATTATTAGTTTAAACCGCGGTTTTACCTGACCGACCTTTGTTAGCGAATTTTGAGGCAGATTTTGTACAAAGAATAGTGTTATTATTAGTACTTAGTTATGCTGCTCCATAAGCCCCGTAAGTGTGAGCGAGAGATAAAGAAGTTTTATGGCCCTAGAAATTATTTCGTAAAGGTACTAGAATTATTAATAATATAGCATTGGCTGGTCCATTTTCGATTACCTATTGATTTTAAATAAAATGAATTTTCATATGCTGAGTTAATAATATTACATTATATATAATAATATATATATTTAGTTAAAATTTAAAGACTTCCCTCGAAATAATCTATTTCAACTTGTTCCGATACAAATTCTGGAATTTCATCGTCGGCGTTATCAACACCTAGTAAAATTCGCAGCAACTCCTTCGTACGATAAGACCCCTCTCACATTTCGTCGACACTGTACAACACTATTCAAGATGATGTCGCGCCTCTGACGTCACAGATTAGCGTCCACAGCCGACGGGGGCGCATAGGACACTGATAAGCACTTGTTTACGTGAGGTGTGCAAAACCAGTTTGTCGATTGTTATTATTAACTAAATGGAGGACTATTATTGTACCATTACTGCGTGCAGAGTAAATGGGATACCATTGTTATATAATATTTACGTAATTTATGATAAATTTGGATTATGTAGTTTAATATTTTATCATGGATAAATGACTCTGTAATAGTTATTCTTACACTTTTCCAAACATAAAACGCAGCGGGCGGTCACAACACTATGTGCCGGCTGGAGCCGTTGTTGGCGTAGTAAGCACTGACAATTACTGCATTAAATCACAGTCTCACAGAAAGTGGATTTATTCATAATTCTGCTATTATAACCAATGTATTTTAGGTTTAGACTAATATAGACTTGCAAAGCAATTATAAAACTCCATCAATTTTCTTGTAAAGTTTTTTATTAAACTTGATTTTGATGTTAAACCGTGTGTCGGCTGTAGCCGTCGTGGCGTCAGTGGCACGACTTTCCGTTGACGGCCAGAGCCGACTGGGGCGTTCAAAAGGTTAATTAAAAAATTTACTGTACCAAGACAATTTAAAGCTCATTTATCAACCTCTGAGGCGAGGCGGTGCTGGTCGAGTGCCGGGTGGCTCTAACCCTTAATGTTTTTGGGTAACGCCGCGGAATACGCTCCAAGGTTAAGACCGGGTAAAGAAAGAAAAGGGTAAGCCCTTTTAGAATAATTGTAAGATCTGATTTAAGTTTTACCTGGATGAGCAGACAACGTCGGCTTCCCGCTGGGATCGAGTGTCTGGAAATTGAAGACAATAATAAATGTTTGGTGCAGAAGCAACACGTGTAGGCAATGGCGTGTATTGTATAGCGCATAGGTTAAGTTGTTATTACAAACACTTACCGCTAAAGTATATTGTCTATCGCCATTTTCATTCAAAAAGTATCGAAGGTACATTTTGATGCAGTAAGTAAGCTACGGATTATGTTGAACAATACGGAATGTTATAAACTGTGGCCAAAACAACACAACAAACAAACGACGTATCGTTTTTGGTTGGTTCACGGTTGAAAGCACTTGGGTATTCTGTGGTTCTGTCAAAACATTTTTTTTTTAATCACCGTTTCAAAACAGGCAAAGGTTGACACTCGATTCAGGCGTATCATATCATATACGCTCTTTTAGAATGATTTTGGCTACAAATGCATTTTTTTATAAGAAATGAATATATTTTTGGAAAAAAAACATGTTCTGTTATTTTAAATGCTCTTTCCAAATGATACGTAAAATACAAGGGGGACAAAAATGAAGTCTTCTTCCAATCCATAATGGCAGATCCTCTGTCAGAGGTTGCTAAATTTGTTTATTGTTTTTTTTCTAAATAAGCTTATTCAGATTTGGTAGCCTTTTTTCTTTGTTTCCTTTTCATTTAGCGATATTTTTATGTGTGATTATAGTTTGTAAGTGTTGTTGTATTTAGGCCAGCTGGAGCTGACATATTCATGGTTGAACAAAGCTTCTAAATAAATAAAGAATATAAATAAAAAATAAAAGTCAATTGTCTTGGACCATGTTGGCCAAACTAATGTGTCCCTGGTTTTCCTCAACTTGTCAAACTGACACTACTGAATGCCTGACAGCAGTGACGCCAGTGACAACAATTTTTACAAACGGACGCTATTGTCGCGTATGTTGTTTTCATTTCGTACTTTGTATTTTATATAGTAAGTAAGTTAAAATCTAGTATTTTATGCAGCGTGTTTGGTTCACAGTACGTAACCAGTTCAGTACCATGGCAAATCTTCCTCCAAGGAAAATCTCTCCTTCCAGTAAACCTTCTAAACAAGATGCCTCTCCGCTGCAGATACTATTGCAAATGGGGTTTTCGAAACACCGGGCGTAAGTTAAATAAAGTTCATAATAAGTTCTCAGGCTCGTTCGTTTGTATAAAATTATTTTTGAAATTCTACCGCGTATAATATATAAAACACATGCTTCGATATTCTCATGTTCACGCACGGATATATTGTTTCTCTATTAAAATGATTACATGTAAAAATACTGTTTAGGTAGTTCTGTAAATAAACACTGCGGCCGGCACTGCTTCATGTACTTAGTACTGTAATTAACTGTAGATTGAAGGCCCTAGCGACGACGGGGAACCGCAGCGCGCAGCTGGCATCGGACTGGCTGCTGTCGCACGTTAATGACACTCTGCTCGACGCGGACGCGCCGCGCGAGTACGTGCTGTACGCCAGCCCCACTGGCGCGCAGTTCCTGCAGCTCTATGAGTTCTGGGAGAAGTCCAAGAAGCTTGGTGGATGGAACGGAGCTCATAACTTTCCACCTCATATTACTTTAGTTTCATTTTTCAAGGTAACTTTGCTATTGTGTTTCTGGTTTGCTAAATATAGATTCAGTGACTTTTGCGAGTAATTCTAAAATATTTGCATACATTTGCAGCATGTAAGAAATATAATACTGGGTTTACTTGGTCTTGGTTCATGAATATATTGTATTTAAATTATGTCTATCTACTGAGAAAAACTGAAACCAATGTTTAAAGACCTGTTGAAATTTATTATAGGCACCACATGAGGTGTCACTGCAACTGGGCAAGGCAGTGAAGACTGTGATTGAATCGGTGGGAGAGCCTCCTGCAAGCCCCCTCAAGCTGGAGCCATACATCTCACAGAACTTCATGGGACTCTTTGTTTCTGAGGAACATGCGGAGTATTTAAAAAAGATTGCTACTGAGTATGTCAAACAAGTTTCCCCCTTGTGTAAGTATATTTGTTACTCTTCTTTTTTTTTATTACCCTTGATTAATACATTTATTTTACTTTTTATTGGTGTGGGAATATTTTGGACGAAAAAAGGAAAATAGTATTCTATTACAAATCCTTTCTCTTATTTTGTATGTAATATGTGTAATAGAGTCTATTGATATAGGTTCGTCCAGATTCTTAGGTTCAAGTGTAATGCTCTAATGTCTAGAGCCACCCCTTTAGTGTTACCAATTATATAAAAATTGAAAATGGTTAAATTTCCTGTTTTTTGGTATAGTCAAGGCTACCAATAAAGATACACTAGTTTTAAACATTATGCCTTCTTTCAGCGCTCTGCTAAAAATATGTAAATAGACCATTTTTTTATTACTAAAGTGGATGTAGGTATATTTTTTAGCAGCTTTGTGTGAATATTTATTTTTTATTCTTGATTGTAAATACATAATTAAAAACACACTCTTCATTCACACTCTGTGTCTGTTAAACAATAAAATCATGATCATGTTTTTAGTTTCATTCTAAATTAAGTTAAAATAAATTTGAGCTAGAATGATGTATGAGTCAGAAAATCATAAAAAGTACAGTTTTTTTGCGCAGTGGGTTCAACTAATGTGCACTTGGATATACTGGGGACAGGTTTCTCCTGGTGTGCTAAGTCCCAAGAAAAATCAAAGAAATGTAAGCTGCTGTATCGTAGAGTATCTGTGTGTATTGCATTATTATTTAATTTGGCATGTTTTTTATTTATCAGTAAACTAGAGCGCTGGTAGAAGAGCCGCATGTGCTAAAGGTAAAGGTAAATAAGAGCTTTAATTTTCATTTTTATTTAGTTATACATGTACCAAGCTTGGGTATACCTTTTGATTCATATTACACCAATCTTAGTAATATTCACTTAATTTTTTTTTTGTGTAAATAAAAGCATTGCTTTTTTTCGTATTCTACTGCTTATTCCTTTTTTAGTTTTGCTTATTTTTGAATAATTTGTTTGGTTTCATTAAGTGTGTGCGTGCGTGCGTAGTATGTTTTAAGTTAAATATCGAGTGGGGTTTAAAAGGTTAAAACTTTTAACCTTTTAAATCCCACTCGATATTTGTAATTTAATGTGCCCCATACGTCGGGGCGTCGTATCCCGATATGTACGAATCGTAAAACAAACTCATTGATAGTCGGGCGCCCGCGGTGTGAGAATCTTGTCTATTCCCCTATATACCTACCAGAATTTCAAAATACCAGATTACACTATGTATCATATTTCCACAACATCTTATTCGTAATATTGGGTAAATATCATGTCGATCAGTAAGTAGTGAGACTCCAATATGTTTAGAAACTGTTATTTGGTGTAAAACCTAGTATTATATAAATAAATATCAGGGGACAATCTCACACAAATTGACCTAGTCCCAAACTAAGTTCTAGGCTTGTACTATGGGTATTAGGCAACGATATACATACTTATATAGAGAAAAACATACTTAAATATATAGAAAACACCCATGACTCAGGAACAAAATACTCGCGCTCATACCACAAATATTTGCCCATACCGGTATTCGAACCCGGGACCGCTACAACCGTATTATATCTATCTGTTAATTTATTATGTAGCAGTGGACTTGGAGCCGCACCTAAAGTCGCTGCACATCACGCTGGCGTACCACTTCGCGGAGGAGGCGTACGACGGGCTGAAGCAGCTGGTGGAGCAGCTGCCCCCCCTGGACGCCAACAGCTGGGAGATCAAGCTTTACTCCCGCGACCCCAAGTTCGCCAACCATCAGGTATGTTCTCTCTGAACAGCTAGCAGATCTTGTATTTTCTCGCTTATCGCTCAGTGCATCTCTATCGTTATAGAATAGTTAGAAGGGAACAACCGAGCAACAAAAAAGTCGGAGCATCTTTTGCTAGCCATTCTGGACTTACAGTACCAGCGATAGGCATTTGTCTTGACCCTATATACAAACTGCTGATAGGGGCGTCTCGAGTGAAAATGTGTATTCGCCACATACAATATATAGGGTAGGATGTCCCAAATCGGTAGGCCACATTGACACCGGAGGTAGGTCAGCGAGGTACCGAACCAGCCTAACATGACCTCAGTAAAGGTCGCATGGTTTTCGAGATATGCCAGTTTAAAATTTGTACTGGAAAATAACTTTAAACTGGCAAATCTTGAAAATCATGCGATTTTTACTAAGGTCATGTTAGGCTGGTTCGGTGTGGGGACAATGCGTAACGCATTTCCACTCCGTTAAAAAATAAAGTGTCTGGTTACTTCCGTCTTAGGCTGGTCTAGCTCCAGTGTCAATGTGGCCTACCGATATTGGGACACCCTGTATTGTCAAATTTTCATTTGAAGTAACCGATTTCGGATCGTTCCTGTTGGAAATCAATGAGGCAGGGCTATGTTCTGACACGCTCGAATGTCGTCGTTTGAAGATATTTTGTAAGGAAAAAACAATTTTGAACTCTTAACCCGTCGTATGCGGGAGGTGAAAAAAATACCAAGTTCTAGTTCTAGTATAGGTAGACCACAAAAATAAAGAAAAAAAAATTACAAAAATCCCGTGTATTAAGCATGCGGCATGATACTCAAGATACATCATAATTTTAATTAATATCGTAAAAACTTCATGAGTACATTCTGTAGTACTAATACTTCACGGGCAAACTGATAGCATTCTCAAAAGAGAGGCGCCATCTGTGGGCAAGACACACTACTAACCCATCGGTAATTATAATTAATTACAACAATACAGTACAAACGAGATAACAAATCTAAAACGATGAACAACAACCAGTCCGCGTGCCAAATCTATTTATAACATAAAGGAAGGAAACTCGTAGCGCTATGCCGACGTAAACGGCACGCATTTCCATTTATCGCTTTTAGATTCACCGATTGTGTTACTATTAACAGGTACACAAGGTAACGCAAGGTTACTCGCCGGCCGCGAGCGACGAACTCGAGCTCCTGCCCGGCGACTACATTTACGTCGAGGAGAAGGCGTTTGACAGTTCACCAGACGGCTGGGTCCACGGCACGTCATGGCTGACAGGTGCGCAACTTAACAAGCCTTAGAGTCGTTACAGTCACGTGACAATGGCTAGATTATTAAGATCCCTCGGCTTAAGAAGCATTAGAGAAGGTTAGTAACAATTTTATTATACTCATCTTATATTTACATATTTATAATTGTTGGGTGATTTGTGGTTACAGATTGGAATTTGACCTTTACTTGTTGTTATCGCTGTTTATCAACAGTTTTAGCGTCCGTTACGTCATATATTGGATTGTTATTTTTGTTCACCTACAGTGTTTTGAAAAACATGCGCGAACGTTTCCACTTCGTTGCTTATGGCTTGAGGCTGCTTCTAATCTATGGTCACAATTAGCTCCTTACTAGTTAGTATTGCCCGCGGCTCCGTCTGCGCAGAAGTCGTTAACCCGCGGAAACAATCAAATGTTCTGGGATATACAGTATCCCATGCGTCAATCCAGAATAAGGACTATCTGTTCGCCAAATGTTATCGAAATACATGTACATTTATAATATTTGTAGGATTTGCTTGGCTCTTAGGTATTAGAGGCAATCTGAAGGACCAACTATGTCCAATTGGGACTTTGCCATTTTGAAACACTACTTACTTGATTTGAAAGTTTATTTTTAAAAATATTTTCTTTTCTGAGAATCATAAACACACAAACTTTATCATTACAAATTAGATTTATCATATTATTTTACTGATTTGATATTTAGCGTTTCTCCTGTATCGCTGCAAAAGTGAGTGTAGATAGCTAGTGTAAATACTGGCTGTGTTTGTTTGCTGTTCGCGTGACGGCGGAACCATTACCCGTTTTACCGTTAATAATAATAATTTGTGTAAACACTGCCTTGGTAATTGCGTGAGCATACGTATTTGCTGTAAGTGGAGAAGTTAGCCTTGGGGTTTAGATCACAGACTAGCTGTTTAGTCACAATAGTACCTTGTCACAGTACGCTAGCATTAATCATTGGCTTTCTGCGACAAGGTTTTACGGGGTCTAGGTACAATTTACGTCCGTGTGTTTGTTCTTACAAGCATTTGTTGCTCATATAGAAATCGTATGCGATCCAGAAATGTACGCGTAGTGTAGAAGTGGAACACGTCTTTTTTGTTGTGTTCGTAATTGTCAGGACAAGGTTCGTATAAAAACATTAATGCCCTTACTAATAAACGTTGAGTAACCGCTGAGTAGTTAGTTATACCATGCTTTGTCCTTATCTGTCATTGTGACATTTGAATTCGACAGATAAGGACAAAGCATGGTATAACTACTCAGCGGTTACTCAACGTTTATTAGTAAGGGCATTAGTAATTAGGTCGCTAGTCTATACCTAATAATAATCAAAGTAGGTATAAATATATCGTAAATAGTTTTCATTCGAATGATTAGCAACGGTAATGTTATTTGAGTAAATTAAAATGAAAAACTAAAAAACTAAGTAGTTAGTCGACTAATTACTTTATAAGATCTGTATGTGATACAAATGGTAACCAAGGCGAAGTTGAAGGTTGCGCCATCACGGGTTTTTATCAGCGCCTGTGTAGCCGCGGCTTCGTGGACGCGTGTCGTGTCAGCTGTCGAGCTGCTCGTAAGTTTCACGTAGGTACTATATACCTACTGCTATTTTTTTTAACAATTGTGCCACCCAAACTCGGACACACTACACGTTCAAATTCCGAATTATTTTCCAAATTTTAATTTTTCCGTCAGCTATGAACTGTAGCTATTTTATATTAAATGCATTTATTTGCTATGCGTAGGTTAGATTAGAATCATTAGCAATAACAAAAAATAGAAACTTCAATCGAATAATTACGTTCGGAATAGTGAAAATTCGGGATTTCTATCAATTCGGCATTACGATTCTTCGGAATTATGTAGTGTGCCCACCCAAACCCTAAAGGCGATCAAATAACTAAAGAACCGGCTGGCGTGAGTAAATAAAATAAATAAACAACAACACTAAGCAAATAAGTGGTACGTATTTCTGGTAACCTTATTCTAAACATTGTAGAGAGTAGAAACAGCGTCATCTGACCCCGTACTAGAATAAACTGTATCACGGTGGATCAGGATTCCCCGACCTTAACAATATGATGGATGATGACGAAGAGTAATTTTTGGAAAATTAGGTATATTAAGTAATAAAATAACTTATTGAACCATGAAATTGTGATCAGCTAGTGCTTGTAAACGGCCAAGATTTTTTGCATCTGTGTGCATTTTTTTTATTTGCCTATTCTTGTGTCCCACTGCTGGTTAAGAGCTTCCCCCCTTCTCTACTCGCCCATACGTCTTCTAATGTTCAACTGAAAAAGCGTATACGTTGTCTATGATTTATACCGTTTTTACCCGGCTGCGCGAAGCGAAGGTTATTGTGGCTAACAGTCTATGTAACATATGTACGTATGTGACCGAAAATCCACTCGAGCTCCTAACTAAACTATTGGACCCATTTTAATAAATGGGGTGTCATATGATTCGTCAAAAACGTGCGAGTGTCGTAGGCTATATAAACATTATAAGGGTGCGTCATAGTAGCAGCCAGTCGGGCTTTAGTTTTTGAGGTTAGGTTGGGTTACTGTAATTATGAGCTTAGTCGACTCCGTTATCACTCGGGCCACAAATTTATCATCATCATGATAAGCAAATCAGAAGCGTGACTTAATCCTTATCGTTGCTAGCTAATATTATAAATGCGAAAGTGTTTGCTTGTTTGGTTGGTCCTTCTTTATATTTGTACGCCTCAAACAATCGTGAAATTTGGTGAAGAATCGTTTATAGCCTTGAGACACCGGAAAAATTGGACAGTTCCCGAGGGAACAGCAATAAACGACTTCTACGCGGACGGAGTCGCAGGCAAAAGCTAGTTAAATAATAATATTTTTCTAAACTAATAGACTAATCGCGGGACGAGCACGACTTGATACTTTTTATTGAGATAAGATACTTCGATTGCAATCAAGAGTGCAAATAATCTTATCTAAATTAATTCAGCGTGCAAAAGATAACGCCCAGCGAGTGCATAATACGAGCCCGATAGCATTCACCTGATTAATTAAATCGTGACTATCAACTCGAAGCGTCTCACATTGCCAGATTGAACAGGTGTTTTTGATAGCAAGCGCAAATCGCCTGTATGTTGGACTGCAGTAGGTACGTGTTTCGTTTGTGCTGGTAGTGATTGAGCCTGTTTTCAGGACTGACCGGGTACTTGCCGGCTGTGTACGCGGAACGCACGGCCGAATCGGACGCGTGGACGCCGCACGAGTCCGTGCCGCTTGGAAACAACAACAGTAAGGAATACATTACGTCGCTAGGTCTAGGCTACAAGAGCTCAAACCTCACACCCACCTTAATGTATTGAAACAATTATAAAAAAATTACAATAAAAATTACACGTTACAATAGTATTTCCGCTAAATGTTTCACTGTGCCGTGATGATAAACTCAGCCTTATGTATAAAAATAAGGAAAGGTGGGTATTTTTAAACACGATCGAAGGCGAGGTCGGTACCGCCAGTGTCGCCGTTCCAACTTCTACATCTAAAACGTGAAACGTTACGTTAAACATAAGGTATTGTTATACTCTGTGAGATCTTGACATTATATACTTTCGGTTTATGTTTTTATCGTTCGTTTTTGCACGTCATTTAACATATTTTTCAGCGTTAAAATAGTACGAAAGTAAATATAGAACATGTGTTGTTAATTATTGCTAGTAAATGAAAATGTATGACGTCCCAGCCTCGGATTGTACGTACACTAGAAGAAACAGTCGTGCTAGTGTGAAGCCGACAGACTACAAGCCGGTCAAAAGTGCGGTGTAAGAAAAAGCGGTGTTTTGATCAATTCCAAATAACGTCACGATTAAAGTCCTCGGGCGTAATTTGATTATTATATCACATGAGTGAGTCACCGTTTGTTTTGTGCTTGGTATTTATGCTCCAAGGTTCTAAAACATTGAAATTCCATCACTATTAAGGCGCCTTTCCACCAGAGCTAAACTGCGAAGCTAAGGGTGTGTTGATATCCACCAGTTAAGGTCGTTTATTTTCATAGTTTAGCTTAGCGCTGGTGGAAACGGAAGCTAAGCTATGCTATGAAAATAAACGATCCTTACTGGTGGATATCATTCACATCCTTAGCTACGCAGCTTAGAACATCTCTGGTGGAAATGCACCGTACATTTCTTACACTTCTGGCAATACATATGTCAAACTAGTCCGTCGTAATGCGATTGATTATAGGTTCAGAGGTCAAGTCGGAGTCTGAGTCCAACACAGACGGCGAGATGGCGACCTACCCACACGAGGACGCGTCGCAGTTGGGGCTCGACAAGTCCGAGGAGACTTACAAGGAGTGGGAGAAGTACTGGAACGTCGTCATGACGGAGCAGAATCACGACGGCGTCATCTGCGTCACGCAAGGTAAATAACAAATTACAAATTCTTTTTATAAAAATTAGCTAAGTGATTTACAAGTTACGCCTAATATGCAAGCAAGCATGGTCACCATTATTATATTTTTACTTTAGCGTGGATCAAATTGGAAATATTCTCTTATAAAAATCACGGGAAAATATAAAATACCTACACGCGTTCCAATCCTTAATTATAAGTGAAGACTATAAGTGAGGTTATATTTTAGTGGTGGCCGTATCTCGCCAAATTGAAAAACAAATAGGTACGCTAAACTACCTTTTAAACGAACTTTAAGTGTATAAGTACATATTACAATCGCGATACCTTTAATAATGTTTACAGTATCTTGCTACTTAGCTTTTCTTATTTTAAAGTAATCTGGTCAAGGGTCTGTTTTCTAAATGTGCTTGTATCTCTTCCAGGTACAAGTATCGACTGGAAAGCGAATGCGGAAAATGATGCGGCAGGGCCCAAAGAAAAGGTATGGCCTATTTATAATGTGCTATTATAAAAATTAATGCTATTGTTATGTATTATTATTAATATTGTAATACCGATTTAGAAATATTATCTACTTAGATACAGTCGAGAGATACAGGTAAAGGAGTTCCATTTTTTGTTATCAACTGTACATTTTATTGTACATGCTGTTGGTACTCTCACAAATGAAATACTATTTCCTGTATCTCATTTTTTTTACTGTGTATTAAATGTTTAAATAGCAAAATTACATCCAAAACCGTATAGAACATCCAAACTTTGAAGGTTTCAGCTAGGTAATATATACGTGTTAAATCTCAGTTTCGCAGGTTATAGGTCCATTGAATATTTGAAGCCCCAGTCTGCAGGATTTTATATCAAGTTTACTTTGTAATCAAATCAATTCTTCCACTGGAAATTTGTCATTATGGCAGAGCTGATATCTCTAAATTAGGTAAAAACCACCAAAAAAAGATACTACTAGCCTCTCCCTCCAGTGATGAATATTCGGTTGTGATCAGTCGCAGAGCCGCTGGGTGTTCTCGATGCGGCACGGCGAGCGCGTGGACCTCACCTACGGCTCGTGGGCGCCGTTCTGCTTCGACGACCAGGGCAACTACGTGCGCAAGGACCTCAACATGCCGTTGCAACTCAGCAAGCGGTGAGACTCTTGTCTTTAGCCGCAAAGGCAATGAGAGCGGAGGCGGCGCATTTACATACTAAAAACGCCACCCACGGATTAGGTAAGCTTTTTATTATGGGAGCGCGCCGCCTTTGCTCTCAGTACGTTTGCGGCTTTATCCAATTGACAAGTATCTAAAGTAATGCGGTTGGTAAAATAGTAGTAAACGGTAATTCATAAGGTTCAAAGTTAAGGAATTTTTAGGTACACTCCTGCACTATCTGCATTCGTGTTAGAAAAATGGATCGGTACAGTCGCCTACAAATCGGGAGATTTCAGAAAGCACTCGCTATAACGTGCTATTAAATTAAACTGAGTAGGAAGGAGGTGGCACAAAGTGAAATGGCCTTTACTTAAGAAGAGTAAATCCGACCTTCACCAACATCATGTCAGCCAAAAGACTTCCACTGCTGGACATAGGCCTTCCCCAAGGATCTCCATGATGGTAGGGCTTGTTCCAGTCGCGTCGATCGGCTTCCCTACCTCGGTTGAGAAGGTGTTATTGTGTCCAGGGAGGGCGGAGTGGAGGCGTACGTGAAGGACACGCCGCTGACGCGCGTGGGCCGGCTGCAGGCCGCGCTGGTGGGCGAGGGGCTGCGGCTGGGCGGCGTGCGCGTGCGCCACGTGTTCGCGTCGGCCGCGCTGCGCTGCGTCGAGACCGCGCACTACCTGCTCGCGGGTGAGGCGGCCGCCCGGGTGGTCATATACCTATTATAGGTGGACGTGCTGCCAAATTACTGGCATTTCACACCTGCACCGATACTCCAAACTTAAAAAGTGTGCGGCTCGTCTCGTCGCGTCGCGTCTCGGGAGGAGGTCCTATGTTCCACTGTTGGTTTTTTTTATTATATAACGTTAATTATATTCCAAATAAATGTCTACATATAAGTATACCATATCATATATTTTTCGGCCCGTAAACTTCAGAGATAAGGGGCAACGGCGGGCGGGCAAGGGGGGGACGGCAATTTTTTTTTGTACATTGTTCGTTATAAATCCGATGATTAACGATTAAAAATAAAAATAAAAATGTTTTTAATGTGCAAATCAAGCCCTTTCATATGATACCCCATTTGCTATAATCGCTCACATTTATTTTAGACCAATTCGGAAATGGGGTAAAACTTTGTTAAAAATTCTAATAATGAGGCCTTGTGGGGACCACTAAATACTTTCTGCTCGGTGTTACGAGAATCGCAGAAACCCATCGACCGTGACATGACAATATTGTCTTATCATTAACCCTTTGACAGCCCGACTTATACGTGGCGTCATATGTCAATTTACAATACAAGAGGTTGATCTTTATTAAATGTAAGTTATTTCCTAAGGTCTGCAAGGCGACCCCGCGGTGAAAGTGAAGGTGGAGCCGGGTTTGTTCGAGTTTAAGAACTGGCACATGTCCAAAGGCATGGGGCCCTTCATGACGCCGTGCGAGCTGCTCGAGGCTGGGTACAACGTCGACCTTGAGTAAGTACTGAGCCAAGAAGCCTTTATGAAAGGAATATCTATATCGCAGTCTAGTACAAGCCTAGAGCTAAGTTTGGGCCTAGATCAATTTGTGTAAAGATACCGATATATTTATTTATTAATAGTGCAGCGATATTTTATTATTTTACAGTTATAAGCCATACGTGAAACTGGAAATGAATACGTCAGAGACTTTACAAGAGTTCTACAAAAGAAATGAATTGGTTATGCATTCCGCTTTAAAAGATACCGAGAAAGAAGGTCAGTAATAATAACTGGCGTGTTAGGTTTTATCCCAAGACCGGTCAGTCTTGTATGTCAGTTTAATTTTACTTTATACATGTTATTCAAGTAGTATAAAGGGCAAATTTGGTTCAATAAATGTTTGAAATTTGTATCACATAGTAGGACAAATGAATAATATTTATTGACAGTAGTCAGTAGTTTTTTTGGATTGTTAACTCATCGGTCAACTTAAACGCGCCAGTTCGTTTCACAGTTTATTATTTCGCATATGTGGTGCTTCCCGCCGCAGCATACATTTATTTGTGGTCATTTCTATCCTAACCTAAAAATAATGTTTGCCAAACGTACTTTTGGTGAAATGGATGGACGCCAAATCAATATTACACATATAGCTCCCTGAATTGTAATTAATAAGGATTTATGACGTGACGCCACATAAGTGTCATGCACCTTGAAAGGGAACCGAAAACTTATGAATCATTACTTAAGAGCTAGTGATTTATTGGAAACATTTTCAGGTGGTAACGTAATGTTCGTCGGGCACGCGGCCAGCCTGGACCTGTTGGTGGTGGCCTTGACGCGGCTGAGCGACCCGCGGCCCGACCCGCCGCCCTACCAGATCGGCAAGAACTTGCTGCGCGTGCCGTACTGCGCGCTCGCCGCCATGCGCGGTCCGCCCTACGCGCTCGTCTGCCCGCCCTGCCCGCCCTCCATCAACTCCAGCTCGGGCCGCTTCGACTGGAAGATCTTGCAAGAGGTATAGGTTATGTGATACTTTTGTAGCTCATGGCCGGATCTAGGCAAAGCGGGAAGGGCATGGCGTTTAGACCATGGTTAACCCTAAATAAAGGAAACACGTATAACATTAAAAAAAACGGCCTGACATGTGGGTCGCGTTTATAGCTGTGCATAAATGTGGATAAAACATCCATCATCCTCACTCGCTCGTCATGGGAATTTCGCAGCAGGGTATGAACGAGAGGCAAATAAATATTACTAGTTTCAACTTCCGTGTCTGGCTTATAACGATAATGGACAACGTCATCATAACGAATAATTATTTTCACGTGAGAGAACATTATAGTTTGTTACATTCAAATGTAAACTTTAACTTAGAGAAACAACCTAGCGCTTAAGTTGAGCATTTTTCTTTACATTTAGAAACGATTCAATCTCCATATAACACTGCGTCTGATAAATTTTAGCTGTCTTTTTACATCATGTGATATGACAAAGAAAAGGAATGTGTATTTAACTGAAATATAATTTTAACTGGCGATTGGAAAACTCGGCCTTGGGGCTGCAGGAAAAATCCTCCAATAGGATAGCCGCAATGTGCGAGGCTAGTAGAATGAAGTAATCCAGTTGGTGGATTTTTCCTCCCACGCCGCTTAGCTGCTTGCACAGCTTTGTTGGATGCGCAGCCTTAGTAGTTTGTTATGACTTCTAAAGTCTTGATTATGTGTGACTGAACTTTTAAAGCCGATTTTTATCTTCCGGGAAAGTATTTTAGTAGGAATATTACTTGCTTCCAACTTCAGTGCATTTAAATTATTATCTATTACTCAGTTGGTGCAAGCAATAGTAGAAGCAAGTCGTTAAGTTAATATTCCCTGTAGCTTCAATCTGTTCGTTTAATATTTGTCCTCTATGGCAATAAGCGGTATCTCAAATTCAATAGGCAAAGCAAATTCAATTCTCACCGTTAGGGATAAGGTTGCGATTGTTACAGTAATTTTGAGATACCGCAATTTGGCTTAATTTATTTTTAGTATTTATCTTGTTTTCTTAGTAAACTTTTGGACAGGTACTGGAGTTGAATGAAAAACGAAGGTAAACACGAACCTTTCCGACGAAATACGATGATCATATTTATTTATTACACCTGTCCTTGCGGCAACCATAACATAAGGTGCCTCAATTCTATTAAATGCAATTTTAATCATGTTGTTTTTTTATATTCAGTTCCGGTACGTCAGTAGAAAATAATGTATATTAAACATCGTTTAAATTCGTTTATTAAGTCGGAACAACTTCGTTGGTTGTGATTTGTAATGAGTTTTCGTGCTGGCCATAAAGGTCGCTTTTGAGGTTTATGCGACAACTCAGCTGGGTGAAGTTGGTTTGACGATTACTGCTTATTCGGTTAGTAAAACAATACCTGGGAGACCGACCGTCACTCGGGTCGAAACCGAATTTTCATCGATTATACAAAAACAACAAAAAAATACAATAACACAAGATGTACCCAAAAAAGAACAAATCGAAAACAAAATAAACCTGTCCCGAACGCACTCGAACCCGGTGGGGTTCGAACCTGTAGTCTTGGGCGTAGTAGAACAACGCTTAACAATCAAGCTATTCAGACGGCGGCGGTGGCGAAATTACGAACCATATTGCGCGGAAATACGGAGTAAACGAAATTTCCCAGATGTGAGATCTAGCTAAATCGATTCTTCGCCCCCGTAAACCCCATGGTGCAAATTTCATCGAAATCGTTAGAGTCGTTTTCGAGAACGTGATTACAAATATACAAGGGTCAAATAACTTTCTTTTATACCTCGTTGCCACGGTTGTCTCTTGGGTCACTCTTTGTAACTATGATTGTAAAGGATATAATCCTAATGTAACATTTTTTTTTTGTGGGAATTATAAGCCGATTTTTGTGGGCTTTCTTCTGAGCATGTTATTTTATTTAGGTACATAAAACGGACCGTAATCAAAATAACTATGTGAATGATCAGTATATATTATAAAAATCTTTAAATCTTTCTAAGAAACACTGTCACTGTTGTCTCTTGGCTTACGGGACAAAATAACAACTACAAAAAAGTTGATCCACCCACAAAAATTGCTCGTATTAGTATACTTAGGATAACTATTTAAACACTTTCGCGGTGTCTGCTAGTCCGCCACGAAAACGCCAAAATATTAAACCACTCGGCCAGAATTTTTGCTTTAAAAAAGTAGACAGGTCGGTCTAACCACAAAGGATTTAAACTTTGCCTTATGGCGGGGCGGGGAACATGTCCTGGCAGTCGCAGACCAACCGCCTGTCACCTCGCGGAACGGCCGCCAACGAACTTGTGCAACTATTGTCAGTGTTGCAGTTAGTCAGATTAGCATACACATGACTTTTGCCCAATTGCATAAACGTTCCTTAACTTTAATGTTACCTTAAGTTGCGTGCTATCACTTTCTATCTAGGTGAAAAAATACAGGTGTCCTATTAGGACATTAGTGCTAATAAACGTTGCAAGTGTTAATCTGCCCTCTGTGAATAACTAAGGTTCGGTCCCTATAATCAAACTGCGGATAGATAAAGTTACTTCAAGTTAAAATTGTATTGTATGTTGTGTATTTAGATAATATCAAATAAGTCGAGGTGTCGTCATCTATCCGCGGAAAGGAGGGACCGCACATACACGTGGCGATCAGTTTAAAGTAGAGACATATCACTGCCATTATTTATGTTACAATTTGTAACGGTGTTATAACAAGTAATATGCTTTATTTGGATTATATATGTTCAGTCAGTTGATGAAATATACTTACGAGAAAACGGACCAGTTTTTATTGTTTCTGTGTGTTCAGCTAAAGAGTAATTAATATCGCTTTCAATATTTTATTGTTAATGTCCATACTTCCTATCCAATTTATCAAAATTTTACAAAAGGAATAGGCACTAATTTGGCCTAGAAACTTACTTTCGAACTTCCAAGGAGTTAGGCCGGCCCGCCTACCGGTTCGGCCAGAATCCGGATCGGTAGGTATGTGACGAGTGGTACATTTTATATTGCATTCTAACCTTCCGATTTCAATTCTTTTCTGTTCTGATCTAGGTAGAGCAGAACAGAACCGGTAGGTGTGGGGCCGGCCTTAGAGGCATTATGATTATTTATTCCTTTTGTACCTTACATAAGTTAAAGGCGAGGCCTTCAGTTTTGGATTAATAATGCGTAGATTCAACACGTTGAAATATGCAGTCGATGTACATAATGTAATGTCCTATAGTTTATTTACCAATCAAAGAAGCGACAATCGGTCGGTACACTATAACGCTAACAATGTCACCGTCAATGTTGAAATATGTCTTACTGGCGTTGGATCTACGCGTAGACTGATTAGAATATTATGAATTATTGACTTTTTATTGTAAGCAGGAAATGTGAATGTATCAATACCAAGAAGTGTATGAGATAAATAAATTTCTTAGAATTACTTTGAGTTTCATTTATTTACACATTTGATGTATGTATGAAGATTGACAATAAAGCTAAAAACGTTAAATTCGAAAGATCATGTTAATGCAATATTTTCTCTTAAAAATATCATTATTCATACAAATAACAACAAGGTAGCTCTCAGCTCATTCATCAAATCAGTACCTTTTACAATACTGACAATGTTTTGTACTCCTCTAATGTATTGCAGTCCAAAGCCTAACACTAAGATAACTATTGTGAATAGCGAAGATTTGGTAGAAGTTATCAAACAACACTAACACAAAAACAATCTAACTAAATTTCAACAATATAGGTACAAAAACCTGATATATTTTCGGATATGTGACTAGACTTCTCCACGTGTTTATTTTCTAACAGTATTAAATATATAAAAACTATTAAAAATGCTGTAACAGATAAAATGCATGTAGTAAACGTGAATCACGACGCGAATAATCAATAGTAAATTAGTTAACTGCTTTAGATTTTATAACCGAGATCCATTAGTAAACTTACAGGACAATTACTAAAATTACTGGGAAAGTCGAGAATAATTCATTTTTTCAGAGAGAATTTCCTCTACAATCTGCTGTATTACCTGCCTGTCTTGAGCTCTGATATCTTCAGGTTTTGTTTTATCATCATATATTTTTCTATCTATAAGTCTAACTATAACTTCTTCCACTATATCATCAATGTTCTGATTAGTGCCCATTATTTCATCACTAACCGGGACATTTTCAGTCATTTCTTCTTTTTCACTATGTTTTGTCGTAGAAATTGTTCCAATATCAACCAGATCTGGTTCTTCATTGACTGTTTCAGGTTCTGGTATATCCCCTCTGCCATCTACTTCATCCAGTTCTTTAACTTCGGCTACTACATCATCAGAAAGCTCTTTGGCAACTTGTTTATGACGTTTCATCAACTCTCTGAGCTTTTCCTTCGCTGATGCCACAACCTCTTTTCGAGTTTCTGATTTGATTTTGGTAATAGCTTTTCGTTTCCTTTCTTTCTTTAAACTTTTTAATTCTTCAATAGCCTTCTTCACTTTATGTTTTTCTATACTTTCTTCATTTTCTGTAGGTTCTGGGATTATTTCTTTATCTTCTTCTACTTCTTTTACAGCAATTTCATCCATAGTAAGATTATATGCATCTGAAAGATTATGCGTCTCCTCATATAATATAGTTTGTTCTTCAATTTCCTCTATTTGTTCCTCGGAGTCTAAAGATTCTATTTTGGTTTCTTGGGAACCAAGGGTTTCTGTATCTAGATTTATAACATTTTTACCAACAATGTTTTCTTGAGTAGATGCTTCATTTGAGTCTATTTCCTCTCTAGTTTCGATACTATCAATACTACTCACTTTATGACCTTGGGGATATTCACGGAAATCTTTCCTTTCGAGAATAAAAAGTGATGATTTTGTTTTAATTTTAATGGGGGGTATCAATTTATAATTTATAGATACAGATGAAAATGCGTCAATGCTATCCAAAACTACGTGCGTGTGCGAAAAGGCTTTCAGGTTTGGGGAGTACTTGCTTTTCGCCTCCATTAAGAGGTGGGTGAATTCTTGTAGCTGGTCAGGTTCGAGCGATTCGTTTTTGCTGTACTTCCAATGATTATGGATTTCCGTGAACCTCGTCACTCCAGTCTGCGCTGCCAAGTTACTAATATGTACGTGGATGAAGGGTTCGTTCTTCAGAAGTTTATGGAACCTGTAATGTTGTAAATATTAATTTATTATGCGTTTCACTGTAAGGTCTTTTAAAAAAGTATGCTCAGCGCATTCTACTTATATATAAAATAAACTTAGAGAAAATTTCTGATTACTAATGTAAAGCTCACAAAAATAGGGTCAGTCAATTTAGCAAGTCCAATAGTGATATACATAATATAGTGTACCTGGTCATAGCTACCCCACCAGGGTAGTTGGTCATGGCGACAGACACGAAGGCGACAGACAACAATATATTGCCTACAACCACGACAGTGGTTCCCCAGAACAACAGCTCGTAAATTGGGGCTTTCGTTCTTCTCACAAATCTAAAAAAAAAGTCAAAATTAGTCTTGACAAAATTTCCAAATTTATTCCAAATTTCAATTCAAAACTATAACGGGAAATGATTCCAAATTTACTTGCAGGGTTTGATTTAAGCATATACTATCAACCATGTAAATTTAAATTAAAGCTTTGCAAAAATGCACTCAACTAAATGTATATTATGTATACAAACACATTACTCGACACTTCATTATCTTATACCCTATATGTGACGTTTTCAATATAAAGGGACCTTATGGAGGCAGGCGGTTTCGCCGTTTTTAGAACTGTTACCATAGTATTCGTACAGGTACAATAATAAGAAGAGTGTAACTGCCTTCCTCCATAAGGTCCCTTTACATTGTGAACGTCACATATATACTTATGTATATGTTCAATGTTCATACCTACTACAGTACGCTTTCATAGGATCAATCAGCCATCCAGCTATAATAAAATAATATTTGGCGACTCTGGGATCTTACTCTATACTCACTACAACTTACATATAAGAACAAGCGGCCGCCGACGCCATATTGAGCAGTGGAAACACGTATATGATGAATCTGAGCTCCTTATGCGGTAGCAAGGAGTACAGCAGAACATATACGAAGGCCGGAGCTGCGATGGGCACGAGGCGCCGGTCCAAGTACAGCCCCACCGGCACCAGCACGAGACTTGGCCCCAGGCCGCGAGGGAGCGCGGAGTAGAAGTACCAGAGGAAAGGAGATGTCTGGTCTTTGGTTAGAGAACTACTGCGTCAAGAGTAGCCAAGTTTTAAAGCTTAAACCGCAGAAAGCGTGTAACGGCGCAATGGCGATATTTAAATAAATATCAGGAGTCGATCTTACATAAATTGAACTAGTCGAAAATTAAGCTGTAGGCTTGTGCTACGCTACATTATGCAAAGAATTGCAAGTTGTTTTTTCTATTGATGTTGCCATCTCATTCGTCACTTCTATAATGAAAGAGGTCATTATTTGCACAAAGACAGTTAAAGGGCCAGAAAGTGTAATTTTTTTCAGGGAAAAGTGATAAATTTGTTATATACAGACAAAATATTGGGCAAAAGCTTAACATGGTTTAACCGTTTATAGGGCAAAAAAAATGGAGTGGATCCTAGTTTCATTGGATTTTGTCTATTAACACAAAAATATTTCAAAAAAATACAAAAAGTATACCTTGTAAGTGGTCATTTTTAGTACTAAATTTTATAATTGCCCTATAAAGGGTTAAAAACTATTTGCATTATATTTGGTGAGTAATCATAAAAGGATACACCCCAATCCGAGCTCTTGTTGAGAACTGTGTTGTACCAGAACACCTCTGCCTCAGGCCACAGCGGGCGCCCCCAGAATATGGAGTCCACTATTACAGTCAGAGCTACTAGCCCTGCGCCAGTGGGGACAACTATTTTGAGCAACCTGTAAAATACATATACAAATAATCAGCCAGCCAACTATGTATAATATAAATGTGAAGATAGATTAGAAAGTTAATCTTTCATTCAAGCAAGAACAGTTGAATGGATGTGGTTGAAATTGGGCACACACATAGTAAATGTGTTTTTAGACTTTGAAATTTAATACTTTCTGTTCCTGAGGGAGAAACGGTAAACTAGTTTTACATAAAAAATGCCACAGGTAACAGCTAGTTTCATAAAAACTATTAAGAAATATTAAGAAAATTATAAATAAAATAGGATAAATTAAACTTTATTCTCTTTGAATATGTTCAATTAACAACTTATTTATCACATTGTGTGGCACATTATGAGGTTGTCATTTAGTCAACACTATAAATAAAGGTAGAATTTCAATTATAAAGTTATTTGCATCATTATCTCAATGGTTAAGAGCATTCTACAGTAAAGGAACAGTCTTGGTTCAAATTGTAGATGCACCTTTTAATATTATTTTTATTTTTACATGTACATTTTTACACATGCTGCCACTAAACGGAAATCAAAGACCCTAGTGCTAAGAGTGCTAAAATTAGTTTACTCAAGCTTATTTCAACTTACATCACAATATCAACCTTCTTAAAATACAAGTCAATGATAAGAAACAATCCAAATAACACGGCTAGCTCTGATCTGAATATGACTATGCTGGCCCCTGCTGATATTAAGAACTGCTTGTGATTGCCAGATATCCATCCTTCAAATGCTAGCAGGACTGAAAAAAAATAGTATAAACACATAAAGACTAGTTCAGGTAAGATATAGACATGAACAGAAATTGTTTCTTTCTTTCTATTACAACTATTATAAAAAGTATCACAACTAAGGCATTATTTTACATTTGGAAACAGACAAGTAAAGCCAAATATGTGTTATACAAGGTGGGCCAAAAGAAGTCATCCGATGTTGTTTGACTCTCTTTTTTTGAATTGTTACGCAAAAAAATAGACACGATTATTCCGCGTTCTTGGGGAGTGTATCGCTCCATGGCTTGTTCACTTGTATTTTGCATCTGTCAAGTCCACAAATGTCAAAACAGATTTGACATTGGCGAATTTGCAAAAATGAGAGCATCTTCCAATAGGGTGATTTCTTTTGGCCCACCTTGTACATAATGTTATGCTTCAGTTGTTTTCAACAATTTTTATAAACAAGCTACATTTAAACAACTTTCATATTTAAAATATTTTCTTGTAAAATCTTCTAAACTATGACTGTCAGTAAATTATTTCTGTAAAGGTAAATTATTATGTGCAGAAGGGAAATTAATTTTGTTCATTTACTTACCTAGGGGTAATGCCAGAATATTAGGTAACGGACGGCTCATATAAAACATGAAGTGGTACTGCGTGACGGTGATCACAGTGAACCACCACGCAAATGTGTTTCCAAACTGTTTCTGGAGGGCATTCCTCAGACGACTCCATGCTGCTATTACTGTTAATGCTAATGTTAACCGAACTGGAATAATACGAAACGAGTATGTAATAATAATAACTTTTTAATTCAAAAGTGGTTTAAATTTATTCCTTATTAAGACTTAATTTGGATTTGTTTCATGCATAAAAATGTTATTCCAGTATAATTTAAAAAACTAATTAATGAGTGCCAACAAAACCAAGCTTTTAAATTTAAATCTTACCAACATACTGCATCCAAAACTTATTTATACCAAAAAGATATAAAAGTGCACCAACAGGCGCCGATAGAGCCGAAATAACAACCGGCCCGACGAATGTACGCGGCACCACGCCCGGAAACTCATTGTGGTCGTACTGGAGCAAGGTATGAGAATATTACATACGGGTAACTAAGCCACATAAGATTCCAAAATTAGATTTTCTCCTATACCTGTGAGAGGTTATATCGATGATATAAAATGTCGTGCAATGCCTGAATGTTGAAACTTTCTTCTACTTTTGTGAACGGGCAAAGTACAACATGTAAGCTAGCAATAACATAAAGCAATTGGGCCATATTTATGTACCAAAAAATACAAAAATAGTCAACCCATATCGCACTACCGAAACGTCAACTTGCCATTTGACGGACGTATCGTTGACATTTGGATCCATTTGACGTTTGGTTTGCGTTTAGAAAATATGTAATTTCTCTAAGGGATATGTAATGTGTGGCTACACGGTTTCAAACAACGTTTCAAAACAGGCGGTTTAAAACCGTGTAGACAGTGGTTTTAAACAAATTTCGCATGACTTTAAACACCTTTGGCAGATATCAAACAAACGGGCTTGTTTGAAACCGTGTTGCAGTTCGCTTCTACCAAGGTCACTTGGTTTAAAACCATAGTTTGAAACCGTGTAGCATGCGCTTAATTAGATAAATATTTGTAGATATGTTATAAACGGGACTTCATAAGACTATAGTTCTTTTCACATAGCTTGGGTACGGTGACAGCTGTCAACTCAGTACAAAATATAACCTCAAACACATATTTTGTACTGAATTGACAGATGTCACCGTACCCAAGCTATGTGAAAAGAACTATATACTACTTCAAGAATTAATATGGACAATGGACAGAAAAACTTTGTTCATCCGCTAGCCACCTTTTCTTCATGCATGTGTAGGTACTCGCGATAAAATTAGATTCCATAACTCCACTCGACGTCCTGCCGCTCGCCGTGCGTGAAATAGTAGCCTTATACCATTTATACCAGAATGGGCCTTACCCAGACTTTCCCCTCTGCCGAGGTATAAGATATAATGATCTTGCACGTTTATAATAACTCCCCATTTAGTCAATTATTTCGCATTATCAAAATCGTCTTCGGAGAGTAAGAAGCTCCAAGAAAATACCTTGTTGCGCAACAAGTGACGAAATTACAACTGCGAAATTAAATCGATATCGATATTATGGTCGACTCGGCAACAACACTCGCGTTCACAGATCATTGTGACAATACGAAGGAAAACGAAATAATACTTATAAGGACATCTCTTTTTAACTCGTTATGAATACCATAAGTAGAAAAAGGTCAAATATACGTCTTTAGCTCTTTCTTATAGTCCGGTTTCTATTATGTACTTATTCTATGCTACCGGATCGTTTTGACGTTTCAATAAAAGTGCAGTCAGTTAAATAGTCAATTTTGAAATGTTGTCAATTAGGGGCTCTTTCTTTTATTACACCATTCCGATTTAGAGAAAGCGTCCCTGAATAACGCGTAGTGTAACAGCCCTTTATTGCCTTTGGCATGAAACCTATGCATGAAACTAAACGCGACTTTTGCGTTTTATTTATCGCTATTCATAATAATTTGTTGTTAAAAATCCAAATTGACAGAAACCGTAATATTTATTTTATTACCAATGACAATGAAAACTGATAACATTTCAGCCAAATAATTGCATAACTGACCAGAAATATCACTGTATTAGTGTTGTACTTAATAACCATTTTAACTAAACGCAATTTTTGACAACAATCGTCAACAATGGTGGAAACGGATTCCGTGACATACAAGGCAGTGTTCGTTTTCTGAGACGAAAATTATTAATTATGGTCAATACTTCACACGAAATCATTATTGCGATAATATTGCAATAATATTTCGCTAAATATTGACACAAAACCATAAGAATGTGTGATGTTTGTTCGGAGTTTTCACAGCTTTTACTAAATTGTAAGTTACATTGTTTCGAAATTTTGTAGTTCTGAATTTCGTGATTTCTCTCTAACTGTTTAACTCAAATACAACAAGTGTTTTGCGCAACTATTGAAATTATTTACTGTCCTTACTTAAGGCCCTGCTTAATACTTGCATTTCAGGTGAGGCAAGATTAACTGACGATGTTTCCCAATACCCAACAATAAGCCAATTCGAACTCGAAACTGTTCTTAACTACATTCTTTCATGGCCTCAACGGTAAGAATAGTGCAATTTTTTATTTTGCTGATCCGAGAATACGACGTAATGCTGTTTCGCCCCATTTACTTTGCACAAGCTTCTGTGGTCTGGTTTTATTCTTATACTAGTCAAATTTCAGTATGTTCTTTTGAAAAACTAAACATATTTGATATATTTTAAGTCCATGGGTGTTAAGTGTACATATATTGCTTTTAATCCAATGCATATTTGCTTCTCAGATAGGTTGTGACAATTTTGTTTCAGGCAATGCATGTGCTGTTATCGTGATGTAAAGAATTTCGAAAGGTTCTATTTAGTAGTGCAGAGCATCCTCTGTTTGTCTGTGTGTCAATTAAAGCTACTCAAAGATGAGTTGATAGCTGTAGCTAAAACACCATTGCCAGAGGAGAGTGATGAGAAAACCAAACCACCAGAACCCACCCCACCTAGCAATGAAGAGAAAAAAGATGAGCCTGAAGAGGAAAATGCTCCAGTGGAGGCAGAGGAGTCTAAAACTACTACTGAGTCCAGTGAGACCACAGACGAACCTACCACATCAGAAAAACCATCTGCAAGCAGTGAGGATGCCGAAACATGGTCACTACAGCAGAAAGAAAAGCTCATGCATATTGTTTCAAAAATATTTCTTCTCAATTTCCCTTTGTATTTAGCGTGTAAGCACTCTGCACTGAGTCGGTTGGATGACTTGTCTGCCCAAGAAATATCAAATTTAAGTTCTTATTGTGATCTTCATGATACCGAAATACCTGCATATCTCCTGCGTAATGTTAGCCTCTTTTGTAAACTGGGTGGGGTGTGCGCGATGACATCTGTATTTGAGCATGCTTCACCCAGCACGCTGCCCTTGTCTATGGCTCATGCAATTGTGGCTGCAGTGGGTAATCTTAAGCTATGGCTTAATTTTCGAGCAGTGGCTCAGCTTTTTATGCCCTTAAGGAGTGAAATTCTAAAATATATGTGCAATTTGGAAGATAAAGATCTCAGAGTGCCCGCAGTCAAATCAATGGCTGGTAAGTTCTGTTTACTATTTAGCATTGTTTTAAAATAATCTCATTATTTTTATTAAATTTTTTCAACAGTCTATACCTGTAAAATGCAAGTAATTTTTTCCCTTCTAGATTTTATGTGGGGAGCTGCAAAAGAGCCTTTAGATGCTCCACTGACATTTGATGCTGACGGCCTACTCTTGGCCTTCAAATACTTCAACAGCAGTACTCTCACCATGAGACTGGCCGGTGTGGCACAGATCAATGCTCACATAGCAGCTTACAATGAACTCTGCGCTGGGGAATCAGCTGCCGAAGCAGAAGCTGCAGGCCAGCGGCTTGCTTGTTGGCTCTCGTTTAATAACATCATTGAGCACTTGTTCGGACCTAATTTACATGTTGAGGTATGTACTAAGCTCTAAAGTCCCAATATCAATAGACAATAGGCCTTTGGCCTTGAATTTAACCTGGGATGGCGTGAAAATTTTGTTTTAATATGTTTAGCCATTTATTCATGATTAAAAGACAAGCTCATCACAACCATCATTTATAATGGTTATTTAGATTGTCAAATTGTTGGAAATTTAGCATTGGCATCTTATAGCAGAGTCAATCTAGTATCCCTGGGGTTTATAATTTGTTACATAAATAACTTTATTTGTATTCCTAATTGTTTGACTTAAGGCACAACTTTATGTGGAGATTAGTAGGTTAGACAATTTGTCTCAGGTCATGGAAATCTGTTAAATACCCAGGCTGTGCAGATCTGGTCTTTGTGACCTTATTTATATATTATATAATATGTAGTCTTTTAACTGTTATGATGGCGCATACAATAGTGGTTTTACTGTACAGGTGATAAAGCAGTCGCACATGATCCTCAAGTTCCTGGCGGTGTCGGGGCGCGTGTCGCCGGACCACGTCGAGCTGGTGTGGGCCGCGGCGCAGCTGAAGCACTGCGGCCGGCAGGTGTACGACCTGCTGCCCGGCTTCATCCGCGCGCTGGCGCCCAAGCCCTGCGCGCACCTCTACAGCCTGCTGTGCTCGCTGCCGCCCAAGGAGCACACGGAACAGGTATATATCCTGCCCTAAGGATATTAAATAAAGAGGGCTTACATAGATATTTTAAACGCGTATGGGCATTGTCACAAAAAAAAAATGCTTCCCTGACAAGATGATGATGGACTGTAAGTTAGACTTATAAAGGGATATTGACCATAAATACCCCTTCCCTATCCCTTATTGGGATAAGTCCGCCTTTGTACTTGTCTGTTTTCTTTTAATACCTGTATTTTGATATTTTTTTGTACAATAAAGAGTTTACATACATACATACTACCTTTAGATTTAAGGTTGAGCTGCATGTATTTGAACACAGTTGCAAACATTACATTAAACCTGAAGGTAATCGCGGTCAATATCACGTAACCAACCTTAACTTGTCTCTGCTTGGTCTAGTAGTTTACATTAAGTTCGCCCATTTATACAATTACTTTGTGTACTTTGCAATAAAGTTTAAATAAGTAAAAAATAAAAAAAAGCCGTGGTAGCCTAATGGTTTGACCTGCCGACTCTTAAGCAGAGGGTCGTGGCTTCGAACCCGAGCTCGCACCTCTAAGTTTCTCGGGATTTATGTGCGAAATATAATTTGTAAATTTACCATGAGCTTTTCGGTGAAGGAAAACATCGTGACGAAACCTGCACACACCTGCAAAGCAATTTGACGGTGTGTGCGAAGTTCCCAATCCGCACTGGGCCCGCGTGGGAACTATAGCCCAAACCCCTCTCGTTGTGAGTGGACGCCTGTGCCGAGCAGTGGGACGTATATAGGCTGGATTATTATTATTATTATTAAGTAAAAAATATATATTCGGTTCAAAATAACTGTGAATCATTTAAAAATGTTATTGTTCTCTTGTAGAGCTTGTACCTGGCGTCGGCACTGATGCGCGCGATGTGGTCGCGTGGCGCGGCGCCGGGCTCCCCGCCGGGCGAGCCGCGCGCGCCGCCCGGAAAGCCGCACCACAATTCCTCCAGCGAGGCCAGCGTCAGCATGGACCAGACCAACTCCGACGATGACCCCGTCAGTACCTCGACTCTTACCTGTAGTAATTAAAAGAAAAATGTGGAGCAGTGGGTGACTTCTAGTCAACAACGAATACAATATTAATTTTTCTTCTGTTTATAGTGCGAAGAGCTAAGCTCATCGGGGGACGAGGCGGGACCCACGCCGAGGAAGCAGAGCAAACACCAGCGCGAACTGACCGGTATGTTTACATCGTGCAGTCACACTCCCTTGCCTTGAAAACGAACGAACTGTTACGATCAATTATTGTTTTAGCTGAACACGAGTGGCTTCGGGAGGGCGAGGAGCTCACTAAGAAAGAATGTGCTACTCTCAAATCATGTCAAAAGTAAGTACTTAATTTTTATGATGAACTTTACAGTCGCCTGCTATAATGTCTTAGCCAACTATGGTCTTTGAAACATCTGACCCGCTTCTTATACTATAGATTGCCTTAAGTTTATCAGTTAAAAATTGCCGAACTCGTTTTACTACTCTGTGTAGCCTTAAGCTAATAGGAAACTCTTATAAAATTAGTCTTAATTTGTAAAAATATTTATGTATAACTGTGCTCATGGATGCCCAAGATACGGGCTCAGCCCAATTTGGAATCCGCTGGAAACTGATGTTTTGTGTATTTTGTTAAACTTGACCGGGGGAAGTTATCTGGAGATGTTACGGAATGTTATCCCGGACTTATTAGACGACGCTCCGCTAGCAGTGCTAGCAGGTCTTTACTACCAGCATGACGGGTGCCCGGCTCACTATCAGCGCGCCGTGCGGGCCCACCTTGATGCCGTGTTTCCCCAGCGCTGGACTGGGCGTGCTGGGCCCGTGCCTTCGCCAGCAAGAAGCCCGGACCTTACTCCGTTGGACTTATTTGTGGTCTGAGCTAAAGCGCCTAGTGTACCAGCGAGAATACGAAACTCGTGATGCGTTAATAGCGGCAATAACGGACGCTTTCGATGTTATTATACGTGACAGAGACACATTAATATCATTGAAAAACAATCAAATTAAACGCGCCATATTGTGCATTGAACGTGACGGATTGCAGTTCGAACAATTATTGCGTTATCGGGAAGTTTAAGTGTAAATATGGGACGATTAAAAATTTGGTAAGGCAATTTAATAATCATTGTAAATAAGTTGATACCATTTTTTAAATACGCTTTAAGTAGGTTTTTGATCATTTAAAGCATGATCTAAACTTGTTATTTTTTTTTTAAGGATCCGTAAACTGAACGTAAAAAGTTTTTATGACGGTCCTCAGCCCGTAAAAGTATGAAGGAACAATGGAACTACTTTTTAGGTTATTTTGTTTCATTCACTCAAAAGAAGTAGGTACTACTGCAGTGCTACTACTGGTTTTAGGTCACTTTCGAGTTTCGTTCGACGCTTTTGTAAATCAGTCATTTCTTAACATTAATAAAAAAAAAAGATTACACATCGATTCAACCACTAAAATTTCACGGTGTATAATGAATGAATTAATGAATTAATAATAATTAATTAAAAAAAAATTGTCACCAGATAAAGCTATTACAGATTGTCAGATATTTTGGAGCGCAACATTTTTCAAGAAATAACTAGGCAGGGTTGACTACTACTCATAGTTCTACCCACAGTTATAGCTATCGGCTCCCATCGTGTTTGTATGAATCAAATAATATTTGTACTGTATTAGATTGTGATAGCGATAGCTAGCCGTAGCTAGCAAGGAGATGGTAGTACAGTAGCGTTGTGCGCAGACGCAGCAAGCGCGGCAGCAGCGGCAGCGCCAGCAGCGGCGCCGAGGAGCTGCTGCGCCCGCGCAAGAAGAAGCTCTACAAGAAGCGCCACAAACCCGCCAAGCCGAGACACTTTCGTGAGTACTTTTATACGCCGGGAGAATTTTGCTTGACACGTTTCTCGAGTCATTTCATTCCGAATTCAACACGTCATTCGCGGAATTGCTTAAGTTTGTACCGTAGATGTGATTGTAAGAGTTAGTCAAGAGCAAACCCACTATCAATAACAAAAACGTTACGCTCGCGGTTGTGCAAAAATCCGCTCTAGTGATGAATGAAAATCATAACCTGTGTAGTACGCCCTGCAGGCACTTCCACGTGTTACCATGCCAGCACTTCGCAAGAGACCACTGTTGAGACGCGATTTAGTCTTATGTCGGACGGACCATTTGTATGCCGCTTCGAACAAAACTGATTTATGAACGTGTTAAAGCGCATTGATGTATATTAGCAGGCTGACGGTTAATATTTGTTTAGTAGCGGCGCAGCTGAAGACGGCTGACTTGGCCGAGTCCGTGTCCGAGCTCGAGGAAGAGTCTTCGGGCAGCGACACACACTGCCGGCTGATTTGCGACAACGTCGACGCCAGGTGAGTTCAAAAGCGCCAGGTTCCCGCGGGCAGCGGCCTCGGGGGCGCGCGGGGGGCGCGCAGGCGCCGCCCGCTGTTCGCGCGGCCCGCTGCGCGCACCCGACGGGCCCAGAATGCTCCCACCAATAGAGCACTCGCTCTGCTGAACGACCTGTCCGGTGTCCACTATGACGCTGACCTATTCACCGACGGTGTTGGTACATTTTTAAGGAAATGCGTATATTTTCTGAATATGAATCTGTCTACGTAACTAATTGTTTTTAATTTATTTTTTCTATTTGTGACATATAATAGTTCCAATACTTCTAATTATTTGCATTTTTATTGTTACCAATTAATTCAGTAGTAGGTAATAGTATATTATTATATTGTAATTCTAATTTTATTAATTGTTTTTTATTATCGTGTGTCTTGGCTTTTTTAGCTGTAAGCTTATGTGACTTTTTGAAAATAAATAAATAAATAAAAAAACAGGCCTAAATGTAGGGCCAACGCAGAACCCTGTCACTGAAACAGTGACAGGGTTCAATAGTGGTTTTACAATTTAAATCCGTAAGTACTGATCTCTCGCAGCACATTAAGCGATTTCAAATAAAAAAGATGCCGGCTCCCCGAAACGATAATTTGCGATTGTCAATGTTTATGACGTATTGTTACGTGATTGGAGGTTTCAAATGATGGGCAATTGAAACCTCCAATCACGTAACAATACGTCATAATCATTGACAATCGCAAATGATCGTTTCGGCGAGGCCTAACTCACACGTCAATCACAGCTAAAAACTAAAGTTAATGACAACCTTAACTCATAGACTCGCAGGCCTATTTTGCGCTGTCAACCATGACGGTATAATATGGCGTTGAAGTAAATAGTAGTGTTAGTACTAAGTAAGTACTAGTTGTCTTCGGTTAGAGAGAACACCAGACGCCGTATCTCTCTTATCTTTTCAACATGCGAAAAATACTTTTGGTAAACCCTGTTTCTGTTTCTATAGACTCCGGCGACCGCTTGCAACTAAGCGACAATTACGTGATTTTTTACCAGAAAACCAATGTGTATGTCAATTTTGTAGGAGGCTAATGGAGCTCCGTCTGATGGAGAGCTACAACAAACGTCGCGGGGAAGAAGAGGAGGGCAGCGCGTCGTCCAACATCTCTGTCCGCCTCCCGGACCTGGACGAGGACGACTCGGCCTGCGAGGAGGAGCTCGCTCGGCTCGCTGCGCAGGTATCCTAACACTATCAGCTTATGACGCTTACTTGGCTCCGTGTAAGAATTACGGTTACAGAAGCTAAATGCGTTAAGGTTTCGATACACAATTAGCTCCACTTCTGCGAAACATTAAATATATTTTTAATGTCTTTTAATGGTAGAATTTGTGTAAGTGGAAGTTGCCGTAGCATAACAAAGCCTTAATTTTTAGCTGTTTAACTTGACTAGAAAGTTATGAATTACTGATTATATTACATTATCTTTGATCCCAGGCGCAGTGTCTAACGGAGTATCAGACGGCGAGCGCGCTGGAGGCGGCGCGCGCGCGGCCGCCGTCGCCCGCCGCGCCGGCGCCGCCGCCCGACGTGGACGACGTGTGCCGCCCCGGCAACACTCTGCTCTGGGACCTGCTGCAGGACGGCGCTATCGTGAGTGGGACGCGTATTAGCTAACAGACCTTAAACATTTTCATTGATTTTTAACAATGTGGCCTTATTAAAATTTGGTCTCTTTCGAACCTTTTCTGCCCTTTACAAGCCTTGAACGAAAATCTTTCTTACTTTCATATTCAACATAGTCTATGATGCAGCGATATCCAAATCACGTGATCCCGACCAGAAAATAACCTTTTTTGTTTTAGAGGTTCTTCTGGACTAGGTATATCAATATCTAACAGCTGAGACTTTTTTTGGATTGATAGATTTCTACTACTATCTAACAAACTTTCGTTCATTTATTCAGTCCGTTCGTACCAGCTCTTGCGGGAGTGACAATGGGAGTTCCATGTGTTTACTTCAATCCATCCAATACTCCGTTACAGGAACAACTAGGCGAGGGTTTAGCCTTAGAAGCGGAGAAGGCGCTTTGCGCTTTACTCTGCTTCAGCACCGACAAATTCATCAGAATAAAGTTCATCGAGGGCTGCCTCGATAATCTAGCTAATCACAGGTGACGTTTGTGAAATTACTAGTGAAGTAATTAGAAATTAGTTCTTATATTTACAGTTCGTTTTGTTTACAGGTCTGTGGCAGTCTCGCTTCGTCTATTGCCGAAGTTATTTTCATCATTTCAACAGTTACGCGGAATGGATATGCATCAGGTAGGGTCATACAATTGTAGTAACCTTATCCCTTCAATCAAATTTATGGCTTCATTACCCAATAATTTGGTGTATCGTCTTCCTATCTCTACTTTCTAGTAAAGACTGCGTCTGTTACATGGCAAGTTTTTTTTTTTTTTTTTTTTTCGCGTTTATTATGCTACGAATATGTTCTGTGAACGTGTTAATGTCCAGGTGGTGATGTGGGCGGAGCGCGAGCGCGGCATGATGCGGCTGTTCCTGGAGGACCTGCGGCACTACACGACGCAGGCGCGCGCCGCCGGCGAGGCCGCTCACTACGCGCACATCACGGAGCTCACGGTCCGGCTGCACTTCCTCACCGCCATCTTCTCGCCCGTGGGCTCGCCGCAACACTTCCGGTGAGATGTCGCAGGGCCGTATTAATAAACTCATCTCGACTATGATGCCCGTCTCAAGATACGTCAAAGTGAACGTCAGTATCTCAGCCAAGATCAGTTTATGAATACGGCCCTTTGGTTCCCAGAATGTCCCATATCACTTGCGTCATAATCATAACACAAGCAGGCATGCGAACGGCAAGGTTGTCTAGGTTACCGCAGCATTTTGAATGTACTTGTTCCAACACGTATCCTAGTCCACAACAACATGCATCGCAGCACAACAACAGCATATTATCAGACATTTTATTGATATCTGAGTCCAATGTGAAGTAGCATTTCTAATCTCACTATTACTGTAAATGCGCATTCTATCACATCTGTCAGTAGGCTAAAGTTTCCTCTGGGTTCCCATATCCTTTGAGTTTACCTTAAGACCGCGTTCCTTTTCTTTTCAGACTGACAGTGGAACAGGTGGAAGAGCTATGGCAGTGTCTGGTGGTGCGCGGGACAGCGGAGTGCGCGGACTGTCTGTACTCGTGGCTGCTGTCGCACACCAAGTCCCCGGAGCAGCACGCGCTGGGGCTGGACGCGCTCAGGTTCCTGTACATCGAGAAGATGCCCACGCTCGACCCTGAGGTGAGTTAATTCATAGTGGACAATGGAACTGATTATGCAAAGTTGAGTCGTTAACAGGGCCCAGGGCAGTAAACTTATAAGTTCTTAATCCTACTGGTTAAGTGCGAACCGGGTTCAAATCAGCTTTGGAGAAATACTTAATTTTTATTATGAACTTTATTTCCAACGGTGATTTATTTACAGTATTCATTAAGGTTCAAAATTAAAGATTTATTTAGACTTTGCACTCATTTGAGAGCTAGACTGTCAGATGGATAAGATGAATTTGTTTTTACAGACGATAAGCATAATGGGGCTGAGCCTGTACCAGCAGCTGTGCAACCTGGCGCGCATGGCGCTGGGAGCCGGCGGCACCGGCGACGCGGCGCACCCGCACACTCTCGCCATCGACCACCTGTGGAAGATCGCGCTGCGGGCCAACAGCACAGGTATCACTTTCACTCTACAGCTTCCAGGGGATTGAAAGGGACAAGACTGTGACACGATTTCGAGAGTCTCGAGGGTCTCAGGTAGGCTGCGCAAGTGCACAGTACGAGTATTATGGCGCGATGACACCCAACGGACTATGGAAGATGAAGAGCATCCGGAGGCTGTCCAGCCTAGCATCAAGGTTTTGGAGTAAAGTTCATCTGTCATCACGCGATTACGTTTTGAAAGTAAAGAGTGCTAGGATTTCTATGTTGACAATATAAAATTATCAGAAACTAATAAGGACTTGTCAGGTAAGTGCTTTCGATAGCGCTCTATGAAAACTTTTTTTCAAGAAACAATCGTAATATGTCCTTATTTTAATCAGGTGTAAAATGTAACCCACCTTTATTGTGCATGTTTAATTTATCATATCAATGATAATTCATTGCAAATAATAGCTAATTCACAAATTTCTTTCCAGACGTTTCAATGGGCGCGATCCAATACCTGAACAGCTATTACATGGGCCAGCAGTTGCTACAAGAAGATGACTTCGTCTCTAAATGCATGTTCCATCTCTCTTCGGCGGCCGAAAGACTCATATCAAAAGAGCGGGATGAAGACAGTTCGATGACTGCCAAGACGAGTGAAGAGAAAAAAGAGTCTGAGAAAGTACCGGACAAACAGAATATTTATGAACATATGACGGAAGAGGCGGCGTTGCAGTGCATACAAAGGGCTTTACTATTGCTCAAAACGCATTTAGACACGTTTAAAAGGAGGTAAGTTGACAAGAATTTTTAATTAGGTAGTTTTTAGGTATATGTAAAACACTAAATTCTTGTCAGCCATTGGCACCTAGTGTTTGTAGAATTATCACCTCTATCAGCTTGAAATAAAGTTCATGGTGTTAATGATCGGAAGGGGTGCCAATAATACGATTGTACCCCAACTTGGTAAAATTTTGAACCCGTGTTTAAGTCTAATAAAACGACACGACACAGTTTTAACCTTTGGGCACCGAATAAAAAAAATGCTATCTTCATCGAGATATTACTATCTATCTTCTTACCCCGGTGGTAGCCGGACTCCACCCTACCTTCCGACATTGCCCGTCTGATATTCGACTAGAGTTAACTTAGTGGGTATTCGTGTGTTTGTTCGACGATTGTTCTTGAGGCTAATATAATTTTCTGACATTTGTTTATGTTTCTTCTTGTAGGTACGCATATCACTTGCGGCGCTGGGCGCTGCTGGACTCGGGCGCGTGGGAAGGGTCGGGCGGGCCGGGCACGGTGCGCCTGACGCTGCAGCCGGCGGGCGCGGGCCCGCGCGCCTGCGTGGCGCTGCACCACTCCGACCTGGTCGCGCACCTGCGCGCGCACGTGCACTGCTGGTGGGAGCAGGTCGGTACAGGAGCCGGGGACTCTCGCGGGCAGGCTCGGGGGGCCGGACTCGGAAAGAAGGAAGACGCTGGGTTATGTAGCTTAATAACTTGTGGCACACGACTCAGTTTCGTGAGACGGTCTGTTCCACTGTCGCAACGTGAATGGCCTCTTACTCCCAAATTATTGGTCTCGACACTTAACGAACTGAATAGCAATTTCGTTTTCGTTTCAGATACAAGGCGAGGAAGGGGTTACGGCGTTGTCGACGGACGGGCCTCTGCGGATGATCACGCAGGGACAAGAGCTGACTATCGACTACGACGAGAGGACGTTATATGACATGGGGTTTAAAGACAATCAGGTATAGTGTAGACTTTATTCCTTTATAACCTTAAAGATATTAAAACTGACACCCAAAAAGGTTCCTGATTTGGGTAGAATTGACTACAGTTCGACAAGTTCGTGAGAGAGGAGCGTCGCGCGAGCTGTGAGACGTTGGCGGTGCCGAGGTATCTCGGTCTTTGCAGGGGCGAGCTGTGGGAAAAGGAGAGGAGGTTCAAACTGGTTTAAATGTCATAAAACAATAGGGTTGATGGGATGCATCTGATGAATTTGAAGTGTGGACTTAACGACATTTTCGCTTGATAATGTAGTATGGCGATTGGCCACTTTAAGTGTTTAGCAGTAACACAATAGTTTACTGCTACATAAACGCATATTGCTTGTCTCAGCGCAACCCAACATGTATATATATCAATACTTTGGAAATAATAAAGGTCTTCTAATACTGATGTTATAGTTACTAGTTTAACTTGGCACCACACGCCTCCACGCACCCTCGTCGTCCAGCTCCTTATAACTACCACTTTCATCATATATTACAATAAGAAGTGTTATGAAAATAGAAAGAACAAGTGATTTAGCTGACTTTAGGTCAACACGTGATTACCGCACGAACTAATCTGACTTCTGTTGATCTCGCTCATATTGCCACCTTTTCGATTGTCGGTTTATTGATTGATCTAACAGATGGCGCCAATTTTGTCAAGTAATTAATCACTGTAATCGTTCGGGTTAATGATATTTTTTTTATGAATCCCAGCTGGTATTCGTGTCGGTGGGCGTGGGCACGCGCGGCGCGTGGGCCGAGTGGCCGTCGGCGCAGCCGGCGCCGTCGCGCACGCGGCTCCCCACGCTGCTGTTGCTGGACCCTGCGTACTTCAACCAGCTGTTCACGCTCATGCAGGCGCTGGGCCAGATGAAGGAGCCGGGTGCTGGCGGAGTGAGTGGCTGACAACTATTAAGGAGGGAGGGGGCTGTTTTCCGGTTTAGAATTAGCCTAGGTCAGGCCCGTTGCACTCCAAGCTACAATAACATCAGCTTGCATCAGAGACTGACTTTGTCATGGGCGGTTGCGTGCGAATGACTAATAAAGGAACGACTTTGGGTGCACGGCCCTTGGCGCCATGGATCCGTCCGATCTCTAGGTCAAAGCATGGTTAGGTCCCTTTTGAGCGCGCTAGTTGTCACGTGCACATGGTCAAGGTTTACTTCCTGATACTGACGATATCTATTGCGTTATTTGCTTTAATTTAGTAACAAACTAAATACTTTTTTTAGGAACCCGTAGCTCACACAAAGGCGCAGCTGTTATCTCGACGCGTGTGGGACATCCTTCAAGCGGTACCCCTGAACCCTACCCTCTTAGAAGCATTCCAAAACCCAATAGAGAGCAAGCTACCAGAACTACTAGACCCCAGCAGCCCGCAGAAACTCATGTATTCCCTGCATATAATCGACAAGCAGAGTTCAAATAGTAATGGACCGCCTGCGAAAGACACTTCTGGAAGCGTAGAGAAGACTGAGGAAGACAAACTAGTCGTTGAGAATTGGAATGATCTGTTTATTAAGAAAGGTGGCTTGAGGTTGCTGTATGACATTATGATGTCGGGTGAGTCGTGCTTGTCAGTAGACAAATGGTCCTTATTTATAAGTACAGTTGGGGTATGAAAAGGTTCGTCAATTTTCAACTCTATTTCATTGCTGAGTAGTAACCGTTAAACTTTATCTCGCGTGTCTGAGTTGCTCTTACTTTGTGGTAAATGTTATGTATTCCGTAACTGTCGCGTATATCAGAATTACTCATAATGTATTCGGAAGTGCTTTAATGTATACGATTTTGGTGTACTTATTGTAAAAAAAATGTTGTTAAGATCCAAAAGTGACGAGGCTCTTTATACCGCGACTATACCTATTAAAATTACATCGTGGCTTGAATGTTATCGGTGATTAATGGCGTATTTTGTAGGCGTGTTACAAAGGAATGACGATAGCGAGTGGAGGCAGGACTGTTTGGCGCTCTTACTGCAGTTGCTGTGTCGGATTGGAACGCTGCCGTTGTCGGATCCGGCGCAAACACCCAAGCTACATCCGGTAAGTTAATTATCAAAGACTTTAACACTTATTTTGAGTTCGCTTGAAGACTCACTGTTGTATTCTTACTATTAAAGTATAATTGTGACGTTCTCAATATAAAGGGACCTTATGGAGGCAGGTGCTTACGCAGTTTTTAGAACTGTTACCATAGTATTCGTATAGTTACAAGAATAAGAAGAGCGTAACTGCCTTCCTCCATAAGGTCCCTTTATATTGAGAACGTCACAATTTTTTATTTAACCGTATGCAATAGTTATACAAGTTAATTTATATTGGGATTTACATAAATGAATGATGTTTGTTGCAGTCGCTACTCTCCCTGATGACGGTGGAGGAGACCACCGAGAGGCTGATATCGATACTGTGCGAGGCAGCTACTAACAAGGAGCCGACTACATACAAGACCGGGTTTTGGGGACGAGCGCAAGTAAGCCTCTAGCTAGGACGCCTAATTACATTGTATTCTATTAATTTGTTATACGATTAAGTAATAAGTTAATACTTTTTGGAAACACTATATAAATATAATAATTCTGTATTTAAATCTTCGCTTTATTCTGTTCTTGATGCCGGCATTGCATTGGTCATATTTGTCAAATATTCATCTTGCATCTGTTACATTTGACATATCGAATGAAAGATGCAACTACAATATCTGACTAGAATATCAGCCAAGTGAAGTGCCGGCATGATATAGCTTATACTGTCTAAGGCATTCTTACCGTAAAACATTAATAGCGCACGGCACGCGTACTGTACTGTTCTACTATGACGAGTAAGCACATACAGTCGTAGCCGAAATCGGTCAGGATGACATCATGGCCGTGTATTTCCCAGGTGGTGCAGCACGCGATGCGCATGTGCGTGTGGTGGGCGCGCGGCGGCGGCGACGCCGTGTCGCTGGCCTGGTCGCTGCGCCGCGCCGCGCCGCGCCTGCTGCTCGACGACGCCGACCCTGCCGTGAGTACGCGCCTCATCACTTAGCCGTGGTGTGGCTTCCAAAACTAACAGGCAGGAGGAGCAGATGAACCCCTAGCCTTTTGGATTGTAGTAAAGTTGTTTAGTCTTTTGAAGGATACAGTTAACCCCCCACTCGCCAGGCATAGCTTCCTCGAAACGTATGGAACGTTGAAAATCCGTTGATATGCCTTTCTTTTCCCAGATGTGGTTTTTATTTATGTAAATTTTCATTTGTAACTTGCAACCATGGTTTGGATGGATTAGAAATCGTTGAAGTTACCCTGAACGTCACTAGTACTCGTATTAGGGGTGTTTTTAGGGTTCCGTAGTCAAACTAGGAACCCTTATAGTTTCGCCATGTCCGTCCGTCTGTCCGTCCGCAGCTTAGCTCAGAGACTCTTAGTACTAGAAAGCTGTTATTTGGCATGGATATACATATTAGTCACGCCGACAAAGTGGTAAAATAAAATGTCGAAAAAAAAATTTTTAGGGTACCTTCCCTACACGTACATTGGGGATGGTTTTTTTTTCTCTCGTCTACCTCATAGTGTTGGGTGTCGTTGGATAGGTCTGGTCAGGAAGCTAAGTCCTCCCCCCTACAGCCAAAACTACAAGTAATAAAAATTTGAAAAAATCTGAAATGAAAAAGCACATATAACGAATTTAAAAGGTTTAAAATAGAATTAGAAGATCAGAATTTAAAAGATTTTTGGTTCTTGAGATAAAGACTACTAAAATGTTTATACCTATTGAAAAACAGCTAAGATAACTTTAATTAGAAAACTTGCTAATATTTGTGTTTTTTTGAGATGGTTGTTTGTGTTTGTAAGAATGGCGACGGAACCCTACATTGAGCAATGGTTCGACACCGACATGCTCTTGCTCAGTTTTATTTATTGGGAATCAGGTCTGGTGATCTAGATGGCCACTTACATACATGTTTTGCGAAAAATCTGCCATCTAAACGTCTGGCATATACATATATACATATATACATATATATATATATATATATATATATATATATATATATATATATATATATATATATATATATATATATATATATATATATATATATATATATATATATATATATATTGTTTAGTTTGCCGTAAATCTGGAAAAGAAGCCTTAATCGCTGGTGTTGAGTGCTATGAAGTAATGTGTGTGTGTGGCGGGCAGGTCCGGCGCGAGGCGGGCAGCGCGCTGTACCGGCTGTGCCCGCGCGGCGAGGCGGGCGCGCTGGCGCCGCTGCTGCAGCTGCTGCTCGAGCACCTGCCGCGCGCCGCCGACATGCGCCCGCACCCGCGCCCGCCGCTGCACGACCACGAGGTCACACTCTGCTTGTATACTACTAACTAGACATTGCAGATTACCACCTCGAACTTGTGCACTCACGTCGGATCCCGACTGCCGTGGACGCTCCTCTATGGGTTTGCTAGCGGGCCGACTGACCCCCCACAACGAGGCAACACCTTGTAGCGAGGTACTACTAGCATGACTCGCCAACGCTGTCGACAGTGTCGTCTATGGTTAACTGCCTCTGACGGTCGTCAGGGATCGATAATCGGAAACATAAAACCCCCGTAGACTGCAATTTTGTATTGGATGATTTTGCGGTTGTCCTTATCCATTTTTATAAAGTATATGGAGACAAAATACAATTCGGTTACGATTAGTCTGCAGAAGCACTTAATGTTAAATATCTGTCATTTACATATGATCTTAAATAATGTCAATTGAAAGAAGTCAGTCGACTGGCCTTCAGTCAGTTGCTGGCTGCCCTTATACAAATCGTTTTAAATGACCGATATTTTGATAATTTCGTTAACTATGTATCGTATTGCAATAGGCGGTGCACCATCACGCGGAAGAAGGCAAAGAGCCGTACGGGCCGGCGTGCCGCGATTACTTCTGGCTGGTGTGCCGACTCATCGACGGATTACCTGAAGACTTCTTCAAGGGCGAGTGATCTTAATTGCTTTGAGTTGGATGTTAATTAAGATCAAGGTTGTTAAACTTTTTGAAATATTTGGCGAAGCTATGCGGCGATTTTATGTCCTAAGAAAAACATTGATTGTACACATAAATATAAAAATAAAGTCACTTCTACGTGTCTCCGCTCTTTCTGGAGTGAGCGATTTTCGCAGATTTTCAGTGATTTCTTAAATGTTATGCAATTAAATTCATCATTTATCTAATTTTAAGATTGACAATTTAAATTACAGAACAACAAGTTTGATAGAAATTAAAACGAATTTATCTAAGTTGAATATTTGGATGGATATATTGAATAGTTGTAGTTTGTCTAGTAGTTTGTGTTCGCAAAAATATATTCTGATTTTAAAATAAATTACGAACACCACAGAGGGCGCGGCGTCGGAAGACAGCGGCGCGCCGGATTTGAACGAGCTGTGCGAGCAGATCCGCTCGTCGCTCGAGAAGCGCGAGATCATAGAAAAGAGAGGGGAGCCGTGCGTGCCCGACGACGGGCTCTACGGGCAGCTCAGCCTGCTCACTCACCTGCTGAAGCACCCGCTGCGGTTCAAGACGGGCCCGCAGGGCGCTAAGACGTTGGAAATGGTAAGAGCCTCTTTCTTACAAGGATTTCATGATTGTTTGTTTACATAATTATATAATGGAGTAGTTGAAAGGTATGTAATACTAAGCCATCATGTTTGAACTCGTTAGATTACTGTCACTGAGCGCGGTTGATGACAGCAAAAAAAGTACAGTCGGGGGGAGGCGACATGACTGCTATAGTACGTTCGCGTTAAGAATGCAGTGTGTCATCGGTGCAACTGCAGGGTAAAGGTGTATTCACAGTGGAGTTAAAATAAAATTAAGACATATTTTAAAACATTCAGATTACGGATAAAAATAAACTTAATCGTTTTAAATTAAAACAAAGTCATTAATTATCAGTAGAATCTTCATTCGTATTTACTATAAAAGAATTTTCATTTGCGAGTTCCATGACGTCATCCAAATTCTCATTGTTTAAAATACTTAAAAACATTGTAAATTACTTTTTTTTTCTCCGCTATGAATTATCGCGCCATACATTTTTAATAACATAAGCATAAAGGACACAACCGTTTCGTTCAAAAGTCTGCCTTCAACTAGTCACTGTGCACTTGACTTTTAAATTTTGAGCGACCTGATTGGTTAGGGGGCGTGGCTAAGCCGGCGGACAACGATGATTCACTGCATTCTTAACGCGAACGTACTATAGTACGCCTCCCCGCTATACAGGATGCCTCGTCCCCGTCAACGTCCGTCATCCCGCAGATCGCGCACGAACCTGTCGGACTATAAACATCAACAAAAATCAATATAATTTCTTGCCTGTGACATATTTGCAGCCCGGTGTTTATTGCAGGTTTTCTCGTTCCTATTCGACGTGCCGCACCCGGCGCAGCGTAACCTGCCGAAGTGCAAGTCGCAGAAGTCGCGCGCGGCCGCCTACGACCTGCTGGTGGAGCTGGTGCGCGGCGCGCCTGATAACTACATGCTGCTGCATCATAAGCTCATGGAACACCATAAGCCGGGTGAGCTCTAACACTCCTATACACTACACAGTCGACGACTAAAATATATGTCCACGTGTCTCCCAACTCGGCAAATTTAACAATTGCCCAAAGAAAGGAATGCAATGTTTGTGTCTTTAACTATATGCACCCGTCGTGCCACTCGTGTCTTAAGAGTCGAATGAGAGAGTAAATTGTTAAGAGTCGTCTAAATAGTGGTCGAAATCCATCCTGCACCTTTAGTGTTGTCGATTTGAAAATTCTAGCGGCATATACAATGCTAAAGGCGGTGCGAAGCGCGGGGTCATATACCAGCGGGCGTGATGTGCACGTTATCGGTCACCTCATTGGCCTTCTAGTCAAAGGCCGAACATAAAAACCTGTTTATCTACACCCATATCGTAAAACCTCTACAACGCGTTCGGAAACTGTAGGTAATAACTAGCTTTACGTCAGTCAGTGGTGTTGCTGTCGCGGTGTCAAATCTTATCTGTGGTTGTAATGTAAAGTTCACTTTACGTGTTCACGGCCGATACTGTTATGGTTTTCGAATTTCGAATTTATTCGAATCACAATACAATTTGATTCGACGACAATCTATTATGTAACTCGAGATGAAGCATCAATCAAGATGAAATGTCAACAACATAATTACCTGTATGTATTTTTTTTTATTATAGAGGATTTACAATATGAGTGTAGATAAAGTATTGTACACGACTCTGCGTAATTGGCATTACAACATTCCTGCGATGCTATTATGAAACCACACTCGTGTTGTAATGCCTGACATTACGCAGCCGTCACGTAAACTACTATTACCTATTGTTTGAAATGTAACATTCCGCCAGGCCCGGAATCGTACTACCCGTGGGACTACTGGCCGGCGGAGGAGTCCCGCTCGGAGTGCGGCTACGTGGGGCTGACGAACCTGGGCGCCACGTGCTACATGGCGTCGTGCATGCAGCACCTGTACATGATGCCGCAGGCGCGCTCCGCCGTGCTGCGCGCCGGCCCGCCCGCCGGCCGGCACGCCGCCACGCTGCACGAGATGCAGAGGATGTTCGCCTACCTCATGGTCATTCTAATTTAATGCAACTGTCACGTAATGAAGGTCTTTGTGATACGACTGGTTAAATTAGGATACGAGGCGTATCCGAGTTCGATATTTATCGAAAATTATTATTATAACATTTGGGATATCAATATCCGTTATACGGATGATGGCTAATTTTTTTTTTTTTGTCCATCAGATAGATTATTTAAAAGTATTGGACACGTATATATTTTTTCTTTATTCATAATGAAAAATAGAAATAATAAAAAAAAAATCGCTATTAGCATATATTGATTATTGTTGAAAATAGTACAAGCTCAATTGACTAGTTTCGTTGTTTATTTAAAAATACGTCTTATTGTATTGTATACGGTACGGTACAGAACTCTATAAATGCGTTTTCGATATGAACTGGGTCGGTCATTTTTACCCACTCCTGTTTTATTAGCACTGACTAGTCCTGCGTCCGAGGCCGTGCGTTAAACTTATCTACCATAGCATTCGCCTGCGACTCCGTCCGCGTAGAAGTCGTTTCTCGCTGCTCCCTCGGGAACTGTCCGTTTCTTCAGGATAAAACGTAGCCTATGTGCTATTCCACACTATAATCTATCTCTGTGCCAAATTTCATCCAGATACGTTCAGCCGTTCCGGCGTGATAGAGTAACAAACATCCAAACTTTCACATTTATAATATTAGTAGTATTATTGAATGTACTTTGTTGTGATCAGGAAAGCGAGCGCAAGGCGTACAACCCGCGCAGCTTCTGCAAGGTGTACCAGATGGACCACCAGCCGCTCAACACGGGCGAGCAGAAGGACATGGCGGAGTTCTTCATCGACCTCGTCTCCAAGCTCGAGGAGATGACGCCAGAGCTCAAGAGTCTCGTCAAGACGTTGTTCTGCGGCGTGCTCAGCAACAACGTCGTGTCTCTGGTGAGAAAACTATAGGCATATAAGCGCGGAAACTTATGGTGCGCGTCTGAGTTTTTAAGTTTTCATTATTGCGAATGTGACAACAAATGTGAATTCGTTCGACTTGTTATTAAAAAAATACGAAGAAAGCCGAGATCTAATTATAACCTAAGAAGTATAATCCTTTTTTTTTTTCAGATTTAATGACCGTTGTTTTGCACATGTTTTCGTCTTAAACGGATTCAAAATTAGAAATGAAATACAATTGTATCTGCTATAAGTAATCCTAATCAATAAAAATAATTATAACATACAGACAAATATTTATTTATTAATAAATATTTTTCAGTGTTATCGGCGTTATGAAAAGAAACTTGGGCGAATTTGACCGCAATCATTTCAATGTTAAAAATACGAAGTACAATACAGCTTTCGACAGTTGTAATAACGTCCCTGTACAGTCAGCATCAAATAGATAGGAGCAGCCAAAATGCCCAAATATAATATAATATTTGGCAAATTTCGCAGAATATCAATAGTACTCGGCTGTCTATGGCTGTCACACTCTCTGGTATAACATATATGTATGCTGACTAATGCCAAAGACAGTGTGACAACTACTGTCACGTAAACTAACTGCCCCAGTAGCTCAGTCTATTAGTAGGCATTCTTACAAACTTGTCTTCTTGGTGTCTATCGTTGTATACGTAAATTAGTAATCAATTTTCCATGTTCTGTACAGGACTGCCCGCACGTGTCGCGGACGCTGGAGGAGTTCTACACGGTGCGCTGCCAGGTGGCGGACATGCGGAACCTGCACCAGAGCCTGGACGAGGTCACGGTCAAGGACACGCTCGAGGGCGACAACTGCTACACGTGCTCGCAGTGCGCGGCCAAAGTGCGCGCGGAGAAACGGTTAGCACTTTATACAGGTGTCGCAAAAACAACGTCAAGCGGGAAGAGGAGATTGGGCAAGTGGTGACAGTTATCAGAAGATTAAAAAATTACTTTTTTAATCTTCTGATAACTTTATATCCCCCTTCCGGCTTGACGTTGATTTTTTGGACAACCTGTATACTTAACTGTCCTTGGTTAACACAGATTCCGAATTATTGCTATTGGTGAAATTACAACACTAGGCACCAGTGTTGATATTGTTGTGTTCCGGTGAACAACCAGTGAATGACGAGCATAGAGGCAGGCCGTAGAGTTATCTGTCTTACGATTGAGATTGTAGTCTTGAGATACCAAATGACTGTGGGTCTCGGGTCCCACCTACCATCAGGCCTGTGTGCTGTTTGCCTTCTTTATGCCATGAGAAAATAACAGTGCTTTATTGACAGTATCCATAAGGTTCAAACTAAAATACTTTCTAAATACACTCCTAAACACCTTTGCGAGTTGGAGTTTTAACAGCAGTGGCGACGACAAGCGTCAGTATTTTGTATAGAGTGCTCTGATAATCAGTCTTATCGTCAAGTTTCAAGTATCAAGTAGACAATTGATCACGAAATACGCTTCAATGTAACTATTTATTTCAGCGCGTGTTTCAAGAAACTCCCGCGCATCCTATGCTTCAACACGATGCGGTACACGTTCAACATGCTCACCATGCTCAAGGAGAAGGTCAACACGCACTTCTCGTTCCCGATGCGGCTGGACATGTCGGGCTACGTCGAGAAGCATCTCATGCCGGCGCAGTATCAAGGTATTTACTCTCGGACTAGTTGGTCTAAAAATGTTTTTACATTAGCGTAGCTGAAGTTTGTGACAACGCGAGCGGAGCGCTAAATTTTGCGACATTCTACAGGCAAATAGTGAAAGTTTTCAAAGGGGAAAAGTCGTAATTGTCCGAGCGAGCCAGGCGTCTCCGTTACAGCTTGGCAAACATACTTTAGTATGTCCGGATGTCTGTACGTTTGTTCTCCCCTATGTCGCCTTTCTCAAGCGATTCTCGTGAAATTTTGTGAGCAAGTTATATGGAATTTTTTGTCAATTCAATTTTCGACTTTTTTTTTAAATGGCGGAGATATGGGGGTTTTTGCGATTACAAACTTATTTGCGATGTTGGTAAACTGTCAGCGACCTATGTCGATCTATGGAGATAACAGTTTTCCAACGGCAAAGTTAAGTTTGTCGCGAGGTGTATAGCTCGCAGAGCCACTAGTTTTAGATTTAGCTAACAGTAACGTCATCGACATAGAAATCCAAGCAAATATTTGCTTAAAAAAAGGACAGAGCGCGACGGCGGGAGACGAGTAAAACGCGACGCTAACGTGAAAACTGGCATCGCGTCCCCGCTCGCACCTCATTGACGTCGACATTGTCCCAAATTTAGTAGCGCGGCTAAGTTGACTAATATGAAACCCCTCTGGTACCTATATGGTCCGTAGCGATTTAGAAACGCTGCAACTGCAGTAATGTGAAGGCATTCATTCCGAATTCGGTTGGGATACCTGACCTCAAGGACGGCCTTGAAGGCTGTCTGGACCTCGCGGAATGTACATTGATTGAATACGAAGCTATAAATGTGTGCTTGCATAGATCCAAGATGAGGTCAACTGTAATTTAGACCTCAGGGTGAATTTCCGTCACCGCCGTCATTAGTGTTTTCAATATATTGACGATATCAATGACACCTACCAGTAACTTCTGATGTAAACAGAAGCAGACCCGGGGTGCAGTTTCTATTCGCACCAGTAGTTGCTGTAGTGTCATTGATATTGAAAACACTAATTACGGCGGTTGAAACGCTCGGAAATTTACCGCTTAAGGTCTGCATTAATATCAAGCTCTTCTTATTCTTTTTTATTTTTAGAGGAGAAAAATAAATCAGCTGAGACAAAGAAAGAAGGCGACAGTAGTCCAAGCGCAGAGTCTGAGGATAACTCAGAAACTGAGGAACACTATGAGTGAGTATTTTTCTATTAATTATTAAGAAAAAAAATTATAAACCTATTTTAGAACATTATATGTAAATGTTTCGTTACGGATAGAGTAATACCTGCTTGCCCTTAAGGTTCATGCATTTGTGTAATACAACCTAACGTGATATTTACGTTTAAAGAACACATAAATCGTCGGCCGTGGCGTTCAAAACGTAAAAAAATTAACAAATTAATGAAGCAATCTCATTTTCGAATTTCTTTTACAGGTTAGGGCGCATAATGTCCCTTCTGTAAAATGTCCCTTCTGCAAGATGTTCTATTTGCAAAACGTCCCTTTCTCAAAATGTGCCATCCCTTTGGCAAAATGTCTCGTTCTCAAAACGTCCCTCCACAAAAATTACGTCCCTACTGCAAAACGTCCCTTTCGCAGAACGTCCCGTGCGTCTGCAGAATTAAACGAATTAGCTTATTCCCGTATTTTATTTCATTAAATTAAGAATTAAGCGAACGGGACGTTCTGCGAAAGGGACGTTTTGCGAAATGGACCTTCTGCGAAAGGGACGTAATTTTTATAGAGGGACGTTTTGAGAACGGGACATTTTGCAGAACGGCCGTTTTGCGAAAGGGACATTTTGCGAAAGGGGCAACGGGACATTCTGCGAATGTGACCTTATGCGCCCTAACCCTCTTACAAAAGTCCCGTCTAAATGGTAGCGTGTGTCAGGTACGAGCTGATCGGCGTGACGGTGCACACGGGCACGGCGGACGGCGGGCACTACTACTCGTTCATCCGCGACCGCCAGCACGCGCACCACGACCGCTGGCTGCTGTTCAACGACGCGGAGGTCAAGCCCTTCGACCCCGCGCACATCGCCGCCGAGTGCTTCGGCGGGGAGATGACGGTAACTACACATCTATTGATGCTAGACCACGGAAATTCATTAGTGGATTATCGAAAGTAACTATACACGAGGAGAGGAGAGGAATAGCAGATATAAGTTAGAAGAGTTAGAAGTAAAATGACCAGTGCCTACGAAAATTTGTAAAATAATAATGCCATGTTCAATTTGTGATGTTATTTAAGGCTTGTCCTCCGTAAAACATCATCATTTTCCATGGGATTCCCTTCAGGGATGCTCGTCTACATGAAATCTCTTATACATCACCATATAGAATCTACGGGCTACGCCTCACAAACGCGCTGCGTCTCGCCCTAATATAGCTCAACCTGCCTGTCCATTGTTTCCAGAGCAAGACGTACGACTCGGTGACGGACAAGTTCATGGACTTCTCGTTCGAGAAGACGAACAGCGCGTACATGCTGTTCTACGAGCTCAGCCCACCGCGCGCGCCGCGCGCCGACGGCCCGCCGCCTGAGGAGGCGCAGGTGCGTCCTACAGCAGATATACACTTATACAGTCATTCCATTTAGGAGAAACACGTCCATAACTGGACTAAAGCCTCCCCCAAAGATCTCTAGCCTGATTGATTCTGGGCTATTCGCACTCAGCTGTTTCCTGCGACCTGCGACTATTATCAGTTCGTCGCGCCATCTCGTGGGAGACCTGCTAACAGTATACAGTATCCCCAATGAAGACTTCAGTGGCTGTGTCATGACAAACTTTAAACTGAACATAGAATCACAAGCACAGGTTATCCAATGACATTAAAAAGAGCGGGTATGCTGTATCACTTTGGGTGACTGCTTCATAAAGTATTAATTTGGTTGGGCAGTCGTCGACGGCGAGCGAGGCGGCGGCGGCGGTGGAGCGGCGCGGCGGCGCGGCGCCGGCGGCCGAGCTGCCCGCTGACCTGCTCAACTGGATCTGGGAGGACAACATGCACTTCCTGCACGACAAAAACATCTTCCAGCACGCCTACTTCACGTGAGTACATACGGTGAATTTCACCCTTTCCGCCTCGTTTGGTAGCAAGAGACGGATGATAATTAACCAACTGATATACATTTCTACATGGGTTAGCTTAACATGAATAGTTACACGAAAAAATATCCAATACATCTGTTTTATAAAACTTAGACTTGTATTTACCGTAGCGTAGATTGTATCAACATTATTTTACATATTTGCTTATATGGTGTACCATGATAGGTTTGGTTGCTATTGCTAAAGAGTGGCTTGTCGCAGGTTCATGGGGCAGATGTGCAGCTCGGTGCCGCAGTCGCTGCTGACGCTGCGGCCGGAGGTGACGGAGGCGGCCGCGCGGCTCTCGACGTCCTTCTTCATCGAAACCTTCATTCACGCCAAGGAGAAGGTAATTTCTTCATTTCGTTTGGCGCCCTAACCTTATACACCTGCGACTCAATGTACAATAAAATGTACATAACCAAGGCAATATAAATTGAACTTTTTTCAATGAGAGTAGAGTTCCTTTTCCTTTGTTTAAAAATGAAAATAATTAAGGAAAGTGAACTGTATTGCAAAGTCCAGTAACGAAAAAAAGTTAGTTTTTCTTGATGGATAAATTAGTAAATTGGCCTAAAGGTTCATTGTGACGCTCTGTGACCGAGTGTCGTGGTGAGTGTGCAATAATTATTGTCTACATCGTCGGCATGAAATTTTTTATCATTAAGATGTCGTTGACAATGTCAAGACTTCGTTTAGCATGTGTCGCCGTATATTTTTTAAGGTCAATTGCGAATTATTTCCGTGATTTAGGATCGTCATCGATATATGTATAACGATCTCGCAAGCAAAGAGACGGTTGGTTCATATAAATAAATGCATTAATCAAAATAAAATCAAAACTAATGTTTTTTTTTTACATTTTAGATAGCGTCGGGGTCAATAGAAATGGCCAAAGATGTCAATAAATTAGTACTGTTTGACACATAACCTCAAAATTTAATAAAGCGTGGTTTTATTTAATAAATCGTTCTAAAAATGAATATGAAAGTAATAATCAAGCGTATATCATTGTACCTTTCTCGTTCTTGAAAAGTACATGATTATGGAGTAATAATGGTAAATTGGTTAGTTTCGTTTTGTTTACATATTTGGTCATTCCTATTGACCCCGATTTTAGGTATCTATGTATTTATAATAGTGATTTGTAAGTATTTCCGAAGTGGCACGAACTTTGCCGAGGCGCATTATTTACGTCCTACTATCAAAAGTGAATATTACAAATGACGTATGTCCCGGCAGCCGACGATGGTGTCGTGGGTGGAGCTGGTGACGAAGCAGTTCAACGCGTCGGCCGCCGCCTCCGAGTGGTTCCTGGGGCACATGGCGGAGGATACCTGGTGGCCCATGCAGGTAACTGCATACTGCTGCTACAATAATCAGTGGTCGGTATAGGTAGTTCTTATTTACCTAGACTAGATACATGTTCATTCACTAATGTATTTCCATTTCACTCACGCATGAATGAAGATGCGTCCAGTTTATGTAAATTACCACTACCTACTCTGGCAATAATCGTCAACATTAAATAGGACCAATCTAAATGAACTATGAAGTTGAACTATGTCCGTTGTGTTGCAGTGTGTTTGTCAAATAAATGTGAGTTTGAGTTCATGTTGGCGATTATTGTATTTGGATAATGTTTATTTATACAACTTACTGCTTTGGTTCTGTTTTATTTTCACGACTTAAATATTATAGATCATAATTAGATATACAGACTGTAATGTAATGAACCGATAATAAATACAATTACCGGCTGATCACATTATTTGGCATTTTTCCGTTATGAAATGCAGACGTGCAAATTTGTATTTATTATCGGTTCATTACATTACAAAATGGCGCCCGAACAAAAAGAGAATAAACACCAAACTTACCCGATTTAGCTGGATAATCGGCGGACACTGCTTTTAACAGCACTTATTGACAACAGACGTAAACTTAACTTTGTTTAGATATTTTCAAATAAGATACTAGACTTATATAGGGATATCACTTCGCACTGTATTGCGATCAGAAAAATAATGACACAACTTCAATATACTCGCGAACCTATCAAGAAATTTGAAATTCAAATTAAAAGAAAATAATTAACCTGCCATGTATTAAACCGGCAAAACGGTCAAGGAAAAGTTGCAACCATAAAAAGGAGGTTGTCAATGGCTAAGAATTAACATAAGCATAGAAGTGACGCTTCATGTAGCTATAATGCTACAAGACATAGTAAATCATAATGATATTGTTTTTGGTCGATTATGCTCGTATATTGTTTGCGTTTTCAGTCTACTTCAGTACCTATCGATCTTGTACTTGTCCTATAAAATAAGATGTCGTATCATTAGCTAGTACAGTCGCGGAATAAAAAGGTTCGTCAGTTATCGACTCTATTTTAATGCGGTTAAGGTCCAAAAGTAACGAACCTATGTTCAGATAGGTCGTTTCACAAGTACAACTTGTATTTCCTGTACTCGACGTTTTTAAACTACATAACTATGTCGGAAAGCTATGAGCTTACTTGAATCTACTAATGCTTCAGATATTCCATATTTTATTAACGTTTTTCTTTTCAGGTGTTAATAAAGTGTCCGAACCAGATGGTGCGTCAAATGTTTCAGAGGCTATGTATGCACGTTATACAAAGGCTCAGGTGAGTACTTAACCACTTCAAAAGCTATTTTATTCCTTAAGTTTTTCTAGCCCGTTTTGGTGTCCCACTGAAGGGCAATAGGAATAATAATAATATCGATTATAATTTATTTCAGGTCTAGTCATTGTGCCTTATACCTGCAGGGGATGGAGGAGGGCGGGGACAACAGCAAGTTCGGTGAAGCGAGTTGTGTTACTAGGTTTATAAGAATGTTATTGTCTCTGGTGAGTTTTAGCTCTTTTTCCATAGATAAGGCTTTAAAACGGTCGCGATATAAACCCGTATTGGCTTTTTTTAAGCTATATACGGTTAGGGGGACGCAGTTAGGTGTAAGAGTGATATAACACATAGTAAAGCTTGATTGCGACCCTCTAAATGATTTTATTATGTACTGTCTAGGGGGTTTAAGTGAAAGTATAATAGATGTACCATCGAGTAGTCGAACCTAGATTGGCCGTGGCTCTATTAGAGTATATGAAGATCATGTTCATGATAATTGTTAAAATTTAATGTTCTGTGTAAAAAAGTTGGCACGATACTCTTTTATCTCTTGGTTCATCAGCTATCGAGTGAGGTGTGAGGCGATGATGATGTATAAGCTGTATTTATTATTATATAGCAGATTTTCCTAGGAAAATTAAAAAATCACAATTAATCGATAAAGCGAAGTGCCTTGTTTATATCGCCGGTACTTATATAAACAACAAACGTTACTTAGTGTATGCTTCATTTCTATATTCGTCAATAAACTCATGTTATGTGAGGACGCGGTTAGCCTAGTTGGTAGTGACCCTGCCTACGAAGCTAGCGGTCCCGGGTTCGAATCCCGGTACGGGCAAATATTTGTGTGATGAGCGCGTGTATTTGTTCCTGAGTCATGGATATTTTCTATATATTTAATTATGTATTTCTCTATATAAGTAAGTATATCGTTGCCTAGTACCCATAGTACAAGCCTAGAGCTTAGTTTGGGACTAGGTCAATTTGTGTGAGATTGTCCCTGATATTTATTTATTAATTTATTTATGTTTCCCTTCACTGTTAATAAGAATATCACAGGAACAAACTGCATTAATTTATTATACTTTGCTAATCTTCATATTTTTTAATCGACTTGTAAATGTCATTGACGCATCTCTATGGTACATCTAACATAAACATTTATCGTTTTGACATGGAACTGAGAACTCCAATAATAATCAAAATAGTATATTATTACCGCATTCGTTGCCCTTCTGTTCCTTTGACCATGGTCTTTTTTTCTACTGTAAACACGCAGATACTCGTTTAAGGCACTGGGTAAAAGTCGTGAAAACGAAGTGAATGCGTTAATAGTTATTTATGCTACCGTGTCATAATGAACTCTTGAGACGCGTGTGACGAATTTACACCACGTGGTGTATCCGAGTGTCCTAATAACAGGCACGAGTGTCACCAGAGCTACTTACGTACAGTCACGAACGTTAATTTGGGACCTATTTCAAAAAAAATATTGCTTGAAGTTGTCAATGTCATTAGAGATGCCAAGTAATTTGTAACTTATAGGAAACTCCACCTTATTGCTGTAGAATGTCAGATTGACTTTGGACCTAAAGTGGGTCCCAAATTAAAGTTCGTGACTGTATATTTGCATACACAACTTTTTCTACTTGAAGTATTTTAATAGGTCTTATTCCGTTCTAATAGTGTTCTTTCAGTTCCACGTCAGAACCGTCGATACAAGGCTTGTTTTCGTTTAGTAAACACCCCCGATAAGCTAAGTTATTACATGTTACGCGTTTGTTTGTCATTCGATTTCATTAGTTCCAGTTTCCATGTGAATCGTTGAGTTCGCCGCTCGGCACACGCTTACAGAGTCCACTTAACAGAGCTCTTGATCTAGTTACAAAGTTTATAAATATATCGGCCCAGTAAATACAAAGTATATAAAGCAAAAGATGGGAACACCCAAATACACCGATTTTTTTTTTTTCCGAATATTCATTTGTCCGAATTTTCATTTTTCCGAAATCTATGTTATGCTGGAGCTATTTAAAATTAAAAACATATTTGAATTGCTACACGTAGGTTAGATTAGGTTTGATTTATGTGCGATATCAAAAAATAAATTCTTCATTCAAAAAAATCCAATCAATATTATGATTCAATCAATATTAATTCGGGATTTCAATCAATTTGGAATTATGACTCTTCGGAGTTATGTAGTGTACCCGCTTAAGACCTCTTCCAGATGCGTTCTAGTTAGGGAAACAGTCAGTGATCGAAGTTCTCGATTCGACATACTATGCCAGTGACAATAAAGTCATTTAATGTAATTAATAGATTTATGGTCATAGGGCAAAAAAAATTGCGTTAGGGCCGGCGCTCACTAACGGTACGGCACCGCAAAGGATTTTTAAGCTTTTTAAGCTAAGATTTTTAAGCTAGGTTAAACATATTTTTTCCATTAGGTCGGAAAGTTTCGTAAAAAAATGGTAATTTTTAATTGTCAGTTTTAAACTTGCTTAGAATTTTAGATTTTCGAAAATTTACATAAAGTTTACACGGTTAACAATTAGGCTACGCTACAGTTGTTACAAGCAAGATTTAGTGTTATAGACAAAATGATGGACAAAGAAAACGGTTGGTTGAATATACATTGATGAGCCATTGCTCGATGCAAAGGGCATCATTCTTCTGCGCGACTCAAATTGGATTAGTACGTTTATCAACGTTTAAATTATTGTTTGTTAGGTTAATAAACAAATGAAATCAACATTGAAAAGTTAATGATAAAAGATTCGGGAGTTTGGTTGAAACTGCGCAATGCAAAACTATAAGTGATCTAGTTTATTCTATGGGCCGTTTTCTCTGCCCGCAAGTGTACACAGATCGTGGTTGTCCATAGATACTGCACGCTATTCGTGTACCAAGCCGTATCCGTGTCATTGCTGCTCTAGATTATAAGCAGGGTGGCCACTTTTTGGAAAACCGGGAAAAGCCAGAGACATCGCTGGTCAGGGAAAAATCAGGGAAATGTCAGGGAAATTTGCAAAAGGTCAGGGAAAAATACATTACTTACTAAAACTATAACTTGCATTTCGTCTTTTGAGATGAAAAACTCACTAAGTACACTTTATTAAAAAAATACATTTGTTCACTGCACTGTGGTTCCTCCCATATGACAGAAATCATGAAATGAGTTATCGTTGTAACATCTACTAATTCTAAACTACGAAAAACAATAAATTACTAAATTAAAAACAAAAAATATCGGTGAATTTTAATAAGAAAATATATGTTACGCGTCTTGATTAAAATGTAAAAATCCTCGAAGGGCATCAAAATCCTATGTAGAAAACAAATCTCTAGATTTTGTTTCCATAGAAAAATTTATGGAGAAAAAAAAAAAATCCATACTTTCCGTGCGGTGTACTTTTATATTGAATATAAAAAGTTATGTCACATTTTTTTTTATTTTTGCTTAAATGATCAGGGAAAAAACCGAAAAAGTGCCTGGAAAACCGGGAAAAGTCAGGGAAATTCAAATGTTGTAAAAAGTGGCCACCCTGTATAAGGCACAAGTGTTTAGCATGCGCGCCGTTATTTAAGATAAGGCCCATTTCATTTTCAAACGTTTTTTTTCATTTTGTTGTAACGTCAGTGGCAGAACCACACGCTGCCGTGGTTACAAAACGAGAACATGCCTGTGCTGAAAGTGAACATAAATTGGAACACTGGACGTGTTTGCCATGACGTTATCGTCGTAAGTGTTGCATAGTTGTCACCCCCGACCGGCCCTCGAACACTCAAGTGTTTCCGTTTCAAAAATAGCTCGCTGCTGCGCGAGCTCAGTGACGATTGGCAATAATTGACTCTTAGATTTAAGGGTTCCTTTTAGCGTCCTGTTTATACGGTTTTAGACTTTGATTTGTCGGCCTTTTTGCAAATATAAGTAGTCAAGTCAAGGTCGATCAGCAACCTGTCCCTTTCTAACTGGTCTATAATGATAGGGACTGAGCGACAAGTGATAAAGGTATTAGCTCTGACAAGAGTTGCAGGAAATAGCTGGATGTGATTAGCACGGACCCGATCATATTAGGGAAAGGCTTATGTCCAGCGGTAAACAGTGTTTTGGCTAACATGATAATTAAGTTATTTTAACTGTAGTACAGCTATTTTGTATCATAAGACACTGTCAAAAATAAAATAAAAATATATGACGTGATTTAAATTGAATGTCGTTGGTTATAGACATTTTTAAACTCTAGTGGTACTTGTACTAACAGCTGACACCCGGACCATGTTATAAGTGTTATAACGCAAAAACCGAAATATGTCTAATCGTATAGCCTGGCAAAAAAGTCGAGCCAAAAATGAGGGCGTTGTTCGGAATGAAATTGGCAACATGATCCAAGGTTTACTCTAACCGTGTGAGGTTGCCATTTGAAAATATTGTAGTTCCAGCTGTCACCACGGTCTAGACTTTCTTGCCAGGCTATACAAGTGACGTTTTGTACACACATAATTCAAAGTATTGATAAGCCATTTGACTGTACTTGAACTATTCATGCTTGCATTAAGGCCTTATCTTTCTAAGGTTCTATATGCCACAGAATACTCTCTCGGAATCAATTTGAGTATTGAGTATTAATCTCCGTATTTTACAAACTTTTGGCTTATTATCCGCAATTCCATTATGTTACAAATGTGAGTGTGACAGGTATTCTGTGACAGGCTTTATGAATTGAAAAAAATCGTGCACATTGCATTTTCAAAGATTAAAATCACTTTAACGATAACTCTTAAAGGGATGGGCTGACTGTAATACAGCTTGTAATTCAATTGGGATGGTTTCGGTCTTTATTGCTGGTTCAAGTGGGTAAGGTTTTGACTAATATATAGAAAAAAATGAACCTATATCTCATATTGTTACATAATAAGTAGGATCATAGTCCACTCGAAACTTCAATAACTTTAAAACTGTAAAGATCCTCAACTAACACCGTTGGTGGGGAATTTTAAGGGTCCCTTCACACGGGTTAACGTTAGTCAACGCAAATGACACGCCCTACGTTAGAGTAAGATAAAAACATCAGCGTCTTCCTCTAACCTTGGTATTTCAGGACGGTGTCACATGCATTGACTAAGACTGGCCCAAAGTGACAGCTTATAATGTAAAGACATACCCTCTTATTCATAAACGCAAAACAACTAAAGTATGCTTTGTAATGTAATGAACCGATAATAAATACAATTACCGGCTGATCACATTATTTGGCATTTTTCCGTTATGAAATGCAAACGAGCAAATTTTGTGGGGATTAAAAGGGGTTTTTAAATATAATTTCAAATACTTTAAAAAAACAACAAAATCAATTAACACAATAAGATAGTATACGCAAAGAAATATATAAAAAAAAGTATCATTTTCCTGATCGCAAATAAAAAAAAGCTATAAATTTAGAGGTATTTAAATCAAAAAAAATCAACCGATTAGAATAGACCAAAACTTGGAAGTCCACTAAAGGGAATTCTAACCTGGGATTAGGAGAAAATTGTATTTTAAATATTAGTGTAGTCTAGGAATCAATGAAGGGAAAGTACTTTCGCTTACGTAAAATCCTGACCATAATAAATATCACTAATGTCGTGCTACAGGCTTAAAGGTACGGTTGAAATCAATCTTGTTATTATGAAACGATAACGGTAAACAAATTTTGAAAAAGGTTATCTTAAGGAATCCTGGAAGGACGTAGTGTAGAATTTCCACTCGTGGCACCGCTGACGACGACGCGCTTTTTGCGCCTTGATGTTAATCGCAGATAGATCTCATTTCATGTACGGCACCGCCGACGACGACGCGCCTCTAGCGCCTTGATGTTAATCGCTGACAGTACTCATTCCATTCCATTCAATTTTTCACGAGGAAGAATAAATAGTTGGCTGGTACGGAAAACTGCAAATTAAAAAAGCACAACCTATACATACTGAACCCTACGCGACCCTAAACAAAAAGAGAATAAACACCAAACTTACCCGATTTAGCTGGATAATCGGCGGAAACCGTTTTATCAACACTTACTGACAACAGTCATAAATTTATCTTTGTTTAGATATTTTCAGACAAGATATTAGACTTATATAGCGATATCACTCCGCACTCTATTGCGATCAGAAAAATAATGACACAACTTCAATATACTCGCGAACCTATCAAGAAATTTGAAATTCAAATTAAAAGAAAATAATTAACCTGCCATGTACTAAAGAGGCAAAACGGTCAAGGAAAAGTTGCAACTATAAAAAGGAGGTTGTCAATGGCTAAGAATTAACATAAGCATAGAAGTGACGCTTCATGTAGCTATAATGCTACAGCTTGTAGTATGGTTTGTCCTTATCTTTCATTGTGACATTTGAATCTGACAGAAAGTGACAAAGCATACTTTTACTAAAATAGGTTTGTTGTGCGTTTATGAATAAGGGGGATAACCTATTGTTCGCTACAGCGGACGGCATTTTCGTGCCTGGCTTTTAAAATAAATGATTATGTACATAAAAGTCCGAGGCCCGAAAATTAGCTGACGTATTTATACGGCGGACCACGACTTTATACGATAGCGGCAGCGACGGAAACCAATGCATAAAAATCTCATGGCCCGCGCGGCGTGTTGTGGTATGCTTCATACAATTACATACATCTGTTTCTTGCCGCATGTCGCCAAGCCGGTAGAGCGTTCAAGAGGTTAATAATTCAAGTACCAAGACGGTTAGCACTAAATAAAGTATCATGTCAGATGGAGCACGGGGCGCGCGCGCACCTGAGGCACCTCACGGAGTACTTCAGCCTCCTGTACGAGTTCAGCAAGATGGGCGAGGAGGAGGGCCGGTTCATGCTGCGGATCAACGCCATCGCCAGTATGGTCAGCTTTTATCTCGGGCAGAACGCTGGCGCGGTAAGTGGTGGCAGGATTTCAGCTAGGTCTATCTAAAACTTGATTCAAATTCAAATTATTTATCTACTACTCAAGGCTTCTTAAGGGTTCTTTTACACTCGATAATATGAAGTATGCATTATACATTCAGTCAACAAAGTATCGGGAATGGATGATTTGTTTATGGTTCCAAATTCAAATTTTTGTTTTTTTTGTTGTTGTTAGATTGGCACAACTGTTTTCTATTTTGGCGCGGAGTTTGAGTTGCATCTGTTATTTATATTAAATACAGTGCTGTTTTTAGTTATATCATATCTAGTGTGTATTGCGAATTTCATAATGGACAAAAACATTGAACAAAGAGTTTGTCTTAAATTTTGCATCGCCAATGGAATTTCGTGTTCGGAGTCACTGAAAATGTTACAGAAGGCTTACGGTGATTCGACTTTATCAAAAACACGTGTTTATGAGTGGTACAAAGCGTTCAAAAGCGGTCGAGATGTGATGGAAGATTTGCCTCGCTCTGGTAGGCCATCAACGTCTGCAACTGAAGTTAACATCGCAAAAGTGAAGGAAATAGTGACTGAAAATCCTCATTCAACTTTGAGAGAGATAGCCGCCGAACTTTCTGTATCTCACGAGTCGATCCGTACTATTTTAACTAATCATTTGGGTATGAAACATGTTACCGCTCGGCTAGTCCCAAAAGACCTGAATTTTCTCCAAAAACTCAATCGCATGAGAGTCGCTGAGGACATGCTAGAACGAGTCAATTCCGACCCAACATTCATGAAACGCATTGTTACTGGTGACGAGACGTGGGTTTACGAGTTTGACATGCAAACTAGTCAACAAGCTTCGGAGTGGCGCCTTCCAACTGAACCGAAACCGAAGAAACCACGCCAAAGTCGATCAAAAGTCAAAGTCATGTTGACTGTTTTCTTTGACTATCGCGGTGTTGTGCACTCGGAATTCTTGCCGGAAGGTCAAACGGTAAATAAAGAATATTATTTGAGCGTTATGCGGCATTTAAGAGAGCAAATTCGACGAAAAAGGCCAGATTTGTGGAATGAAAATTCTTGGATTTTGCACCACGATAATGCGCCTTTGCACAAGGCCATCATTGTGAAAGAATTTTTGACCAAACACTCAACAAATACCATCGAGCAACCACCATATTCACCAGATATGGCTCCTGCCGACTTCTTTCTTTTTCCTAAACTCAAATTACCACTTCGTGGCACCCGTTTTCAATCGGTAGAAGACATAAAGGAGAATTCGCGCCGAGAACTGAATTCAATTCCGGAAACAGCGTTTAAAAAATGTTTTGATGATTGGATTATTCGTTGGCGTAAGTGTATCGTTTCTGAAGGAGCATACTTTGAAGGTGATAAAATAAATTTGGATGATTAACAAACAGTTTGTGTATTATTGATCTTTTCCCGGTACTTTCTTGACAGAGTAGTATATGGTTCTTGCATGATATCTATGTAAAAATAATAATAATAATTATTATTATAATTTATAAATAATGTTATTTTAAAATTTAATTTATCTTTCAAATCGATTTATAAAAATGAAATGATTAATAATTATTACTTTATGATGAGATAAGATATCCTTTTTGTCTACTTTCTTTATTTTTTATTTTAACAGCATGTAAAAACTGAATGGAATGCGAGAAATAAAAGGCTTTTTTATTTTTATTTTTTATTTTATTTATTTTAATATGAAGTAAATCTATGAACGCTTCGGTCGAAGCACCGCAAGAATATCTTCATGTGACAACAGAAATTAAATAAAAGAACTTGTCGCAAACATCAATTGGTGTATGTTTATGTGCGTTTTTATATTTTCATCTCTTATTTCTGTTCGTATTTTATTTATTTAAACTATTTATTGCACGAAGAGCGAATTTAATGCTATACAGAAATCGTACCTTCTTACAACATTCAGAATGTAATCTTGTTCATTTTACCCACTTTTAAGATTGCTGTGTTATTTGATTGATTTAAGGTGGAATCTCCGACGGACGAGGCGGGCGGAAGCGGTAGCGGCAGCGGAAGCGGGAACACCGAGAGCGCCGGCGACAAGCTTAGGCCCGGAGCCCTGGACAAGATGGTGGCGCTGGTGGCCGGGCTGGTAGAGCGCTCGCGGGACGCCAGCGGGAACCTGGCGCTACAGGAGCCTGATGCCAAGGCGCTGCTGCACGCGAAGGTAACCGCACTGGAGATGGTCCTGTATCTATCTCCTGTAGGAGTCTTGAGTAAGATGATGTCGCTGGAAGCCGGGAAGCTTTATAACAATAAAAGTACATTTTTTTTGACCGTGACCAAAAATATGGGTATAATAAATTATATATCTGACATTTAATCCTGTTTTTCTCAAACATGCTCGGAAATGACGGTGTTTCTTTTGAAAAAATGAAGACTATCCTAATTTCTCTTTAACCGATCTCGGAAATGGATTTATGTGTCGGCAACTTGTTCACAAATATATTCGTATTATTTCCACACATTGTATGAGAAAAGTACATACACAGGTGTTATAAATATATTCATGTCAGTAGGATTTCATGAAGGTATGATCTGCCATAATTTGGCATGCAAAGTTTTAATCTGACTTAAAAATAATGCTACTGTTATTTATTATACAATTTATCAAAATATTCATTTAGTATTATTATTTTACTTATTCTTACTTATTGTTATGTCAGTATAGGTTAGAATGAAATGTCAGAAATGAAAATATAAAGCAAATTAAAACTAAGAAAAATCAAACCAGTTACAGTATACAACAATAATAATATAAGCTTAATGTCAATTCAATTCAATTCAAAATATATTTAGGAATAAAATCTTAAATTAAATTGGAGAGGAGCTAAATATTTAGCTTGTTGGCAAAATAGTCCTTAACGGAGTAAAAACAGTTATCTAGAAGCCATTCCGTAAGTATTTTCTTGAACTGGGTAGGTAAAGTTTTTGGAAGAGGTGTAAATTATATTTTTTTTTCGGTAGTCGTCATCCTAAAGATCAAGGAACTGCGGCTCTTTTATTTTTATTTCCTCTAATATTCTAGAAATATTTTTTTTAGTTAGTAAGTTGACATTTGCACACTTTAATGACCGACAAGCTTGTTGCCTTCGTACTTAATGAGAAAGAAAAAAAAACTGTCACTTCTATAACTGTCATTGTCAATCAAAGTAAACAAACGATTCAATTCAACGACTATTTTCTGTTTGCTTGCGTTTCATGTGATCAGTGTTTTTAGAAATATTTTAACAACCTCAGAACGAACTCCGGACTTTCGATTTTGCCGCTTTGCTCCTGCTTTGCTCGCTTTGACCTTTACACGATATTTGGACTACGATTTATTTCCGACCCCTTTGGCACTGCTTCTTGGACACCGATTTCTTTCTTTCACGACGACTCTTGCCCTGCTTTTCGATAGCCACGAGAGCACGTTTGAATCGTATACACGCAATGAATTTAAGCAATCCCACACGGACTTTGGAAATGGATTATTACAAAGATTTACTTAGATGCTTGAAAGAATTGAATCGTTTGTTTACTTTGATTGACAATGACAGTTATAGAAGTGACAGTTTTTTTTTCTTTTTCATTAAGTACGAAGGCAACAACCTTGTCGGTCATTAAAGTGTACAAATGTCAACTTAATAACTAAAAAAAATATTTCTAAAATATTAGAGGAAATAAAAATAAAAGAGCCGCAGTTCCTTGATCTTTAGGATGACGACTATCGAAAAAAAATATAATTTACACCTCTTCCAAAAACTTTACCTACCCAATTGACTCGCACGGCATTCCACAATGAATTTGGGTAAGTGGTTGTAAATTTGTATAGCCATACAGTAAGAGTTGTTTTTGTGAAGCTTAACTCTAGAGCGTGGTAAGAACAATTTTTTTCTATTCCTAGTTGATCTCGGATAGTTGGTGGTCTGCTTTTCAATAAGTTCAGGGTGTTCTCTCACAAACATGCACATGTGTTTGATGTACAAGCATGGAAGTGGTAAGACTTATTGATTTGAATAAGGGCCCACATGGTTCCAAGTAGTGAGTGTTACACACAGCTCTTATACATTTTTTCAGTAGCAAAAATGCTCTATGGACATCTACAGAGTTGCCCCAAATAATCAAACCGTAACTAAGTAAAGAGGACACATATCCATGGTAAGCTGTTAGTGCTAAGTCTCTAGACGATGTTCTACTTAATCTTCTTAGTGCAAATACAAACCTATCCAGCCTCTCACAGATGTTAGCGATATGAAATTTCCAATTACAAAATTTATCTATATAGAATCCAAGAAATTTAGTGGTTTCCACTTGTTCTATTTCAGTTTTATTATATTTTACATTAACGGCAATGCCAGTATTTCTGAATGTCCCAAACTGCATAATATTAGTTTTGCTTATATTTATTTTCAGGTTATTTTTATGTAGCCAATCTGGCGGAAACTTGGCGAGGCCTACTAAAATCCCGTACTTTACGAGCCACGACAATAAAGTAATATTTCTCAAACATGCTCGTAAGTGATGGCTTTTCTTTTAAAAACCGAAGACGTGAAAAGCCTCATTTTCTTCCTAGGAGTAAAATAAACGTATGAAAAGACATTCTTAACCCAATAATGTAGTATGAAACTGATGGCCGGTCGCTTCTGGCAGGGCTTCCCGTTCATCTACCAGCAGACGCGCGACTGCCTGAACCTGCAGCAGACGCGCGCGCTGGTGTTTGCGCTGTGCCGCTGGAACGAGCCACTCGCGCACAAGCTCGTCGGCATGCTGTTCCACGCCATCGCGAAACACTCTGAGGTACGGCTACTTCCTTCCCGCACATAGCTGACATGAACAGGTTTTTGTGGATTGAAAACACTATAATTTGATAATCGTTGTCTATCGATTTCTTACCGAATTATCACAAGCCACTGTCAGATTTATTTATTAACTAGCGGCTGGGTTGAATGATCTGCTATTTTTTTTATAATGAAAGGCCGACTCTCAGGCTATCAAGGTTTGTGTTATTTAAGTAACTGTCAGTTATTGGCATATTCTGTTCGCGTCCTAGAGTAGTGTTGCAGCTGGGATTCAAATTTTGCACCGTATGAATGTTCAAAGGGACTGATCCAGTTCTAACTTCGCATTTTCCCAGTGTTTATAATATAAAATACGTGAGTGTTAATCCGATCCTGTCTCCTCGTAGAGTTGCGGGTCATTCTTCAAGCTGCTGACGCTGCTAGTGGAAGGCAGCGGCGGCGGCGCGGGCGCCAGCGGCGGGCTGCCGTGCTTCACGCAGCTGGTGCTGGCGCGGCTGTGGGACGCGGCCGACGTGTGCCCGCACGCCGCGCTCGAGTGGCTGGCGCTTCAGGTGCGAGGGGGACGCGACTGCGCAGTGCGCCCGCGCACTAGCGGCCTCACCGCCTCCCCGCGGGCCGGCCGCGCACGAACTTGTTGGACTTTATGATAATATCAATAATCAACAAACAATAGTAAATAAACTCCATTTTGATACACCTGATAAATATGCGTGTAACATGTTTGTGCAGGTGCCGCGCAACAAGGCGGCGCACGCGTGGGCGCTGCGCACGGCGGACCGCTGGGTGGAGCCGCAGCTGCTGGGCGCGGCGGGCGCGCGCGTGCGCGCGGCGGCGGCGCTGCTGCTGGTGGCGCTCGTGCCGTCGCAGCACTTCCGGCAGGGCTACGCGCGTGCGCGCGCGCCGCCCGCGCCGCACCCCGCCAAGCTGCCCGACACCGCGCACCACACGCTGCACCAGGTACCGCGGACCCGCGAACCTGCAGGCGGTCGAGACCTCGAGAGAATCGTGTCTCCGTTGCAGAGTTAAACTAGTATACGGTTCAGTATAACAAACAACAAATATTTCGACTCTCGTCTCGCACATCCTCGTCAATTAGACCATTTCTACCGAATATACGCCATGAAAACGGGCCTTAGACTAAATTACACTTGTCAAACAAAAAAAAAAGTGACGCGTCTTCTTGAAATGGACTGAAAACACTATATTTGTCTAAAGTCGGAACCGACCGAAACCCTACCTAAACTTCTGTGTTATTAGGTGTACACGATGCTGCTCGGCAAACTAAAAGCTGCGCGCAAGTACACCGACATCGCGGTGCACGGCACCATGAAGCTGACGGCCTACTTCGGCGTCATGTCCTACTGCGTCGTCAGCCGCGTCGAGAAGCTCATGGTATGAACCACAATACAACACCAATATATTGAACACCACAAAAACATTGAAAAGTAAAATCTTAAAAATCTTGGTATACAATAGGCGGTCTTAAAGTTAAATAAATTCTAAGACAAGCTTAAGTGAAATAGCTAATACTATCTAGGCATTCCATCATATGGCCGTATTAAACTGATATTGAGTAAAATGCCCGTCGTCAATAGAAAACTCATTTATGACACGTCTCAAGACAAGCATCTCATGTAAGATCAATCGATTTATTAATACGATCTTTAGACCTCAGGGTTGTCAAAGTATTTGCAATGTTGAGATTGCATTTATCCACGGGCCTCCGGGCTCACTGACCAACACACTTATAACTAAGTAATCAAATCTTGCAAGTTGATTTAAACTTACTTCTAACAGTCGGATTGACTTGAAATTTTGCATACTTACATGTAACTCGTCCTCACTTCGCTTCGGTTAAAGTTCCCCCTCCCATTCCCCCCTTAAAGATGAAATGATGTTGAAACCTTCCTCAGACATCAAGGAATGTTAAAAAAATATTGCCGAATAGGCCAAGCCGTTCTCAAGTTATAGCGTGACCAAGGGAAATAGGGATTCATTTTTATATAATATATTCCGATGACAATGCAATAATATGATATTAAACTGGTATTAACGGACGGAAGTTATTAAAAGGAAATTTTTGAAAAAAAAAAATTGTCCGCAGTTCGGTCAATACTTCAACGACCTATGGGAGCTGTACCACCCCGCGATCTCGGAGCCCTCGGTGGCCGTGCACCCCAACAAGCAGGCGCTGCTCACGTTCTGGCACGCCGTCTGCGTCGACTGCGCCGAGAACGTGCAGCTCGCGGTGGCCAACCAGCGGCTCACCAAGCACATCGCGTTCAACTACATACTGTGAGTGCGAGTCGGGGTTCGAGGGCCGGTAGAGTAACGATAAGGGCTTTTTATAGGTGCAGTCGCATCACATGACCGCCCGGAGAACATTATAAAGTAACAGTGCGATTACAGTGCTCTAAAATTCTTAGTTTTTAATGATATGAAATCAATCATGATAATGACAGGGATCCTCCGCTCATTGTTGCTGTACGATACAGACTCGTTTGCGAAATGAAAATTTTGTAATGTTTGGCTTAACTTGACTGTTTTTTGTCGAATATTTTCACTATTTCTCCTGACTCTGTATATCAACATGTTTAAATGTAAGGTCAGTATCTAATACTGCTAACTAATATCCCGCCATAAAATGTTGGTACCTTACCTAAAATCATGAACTTAATAATCTTAAAATTACTAGGTATCAATCAAAACCAGTTTAAAAAAAAAGTGTCTGTGTGTCAGCTCCGACCCACGACTGGAGTTTATTCTTTAAGTACGATTTTCTTTGAATATACAATATACATTATCTTATGAATAATATATGAATAATATATGAATATAGAATATACCTATCTATTCGGATTATAATATTTGAAAATTACACGGATTACAAATCCTAAAGGTGGTTTTCCAAACGATTGGTAACCCTAGTAGAATGAGACACGAGCGCCTCTAGTTGATGTCTCATCCGGACCGGATGTTTACAGCAGTGAGCATTCCAGATGAATAGTAGTTCCATGGTGGTTGCTGATTCGACAATGGTCAGTGACTTCTTCCGTTTTATGTTCTCCTGGTACTTTTCAGAAAGCTTTTGTTTTTCTTTTTGACAGAAAACGTAACGCTTTATTGTTACGCTTAAAAAATTTAACTCCTCATAAAATTTCCATACCGGATGCCTTATATGAAAAATCGATTCGTAAGGAGTAAACTCCAAAAATAATAATGGGTAAGAGACCCTAGTAGAGACCAAAGAGTCAGGACACGGTCGACGATGGAGCGAGCTTACCCAGAAAGCACCTATAAAACCTAGTTTTGCAAGACACCGGGTCGTAAGCTTTCGAAAATACGGACGCGGGCAGGGTGTTCCATATCTTTACTGTGCGCATTCAAAGTTCCGAAGCGCTTTGTTCCGATTCTTGGTATTTTGGATGCCAATAATCGGGTGTTTTATCGTACGCACTTGGTGAACGGTAGCGCGGACCACGACGACGGCGAGGTGGTGGCGTACAACCGCGCCATGCTGCCGCCGTACTACGCGCTGCTGCGGCTGTGCTGCCGGCGCTCGGGCGCGTTCGCGCGCGCGCTCGCGCAGCACCAGAACATACACTGGGCCTTCCGGAACGTGGCGCCGCACGCGCACCTGTACCCTGGCGCTGCTGAGGAACTCCTCAGGTAAGGAAATCTCTTCGGATTCGCAAACGCAGTACTTGTTTAAGAGTGTACCGTTCCTTGGTTCCTGATAACTAATATTATGCACTTGGAAAAATTAAGAATTTTTTTTTATCGAGAAAATCCTTTCTTGTGATTCTGACTCTATACATACAATGCTATTTTTTGTTCTCGGTTATTTAATATCTAATCCATCTCCAGAGAATATACATAAATAAACGAATTCTACATGGAAGTCATTATAATTACAGGTGAAATTTACTGTAAAATATTAGTAGAATCATATTCGAACGATTCCTTCACTAGATGTTGTGTCGACTTTGAAAATGCCAGTGAAATCAAAGGAAATAAATGCAAATGACGGCAGCTGTCATGCCAATTCATACATTTTGACAGATTTGTACGGTTTTATAGAATAATCTGAATAAAGTTATCTAGGTTCAGTCGGGTGGTGGTTAGGCTAGGAGTGAGCAGTGTTGTATGAGTATGCGTATCGCAGGCTGGCACGCGTGCTGGCGGCGCGCGGCGGCGGCGGCGGCGGCGGCGGCGCCAGCAGCAGCAGCGCGAGCAGCGGCGAGGCCGACGGCCGCGAGGCCGCCGCCTTCCGCCGCAGCACGCTCTCCGCATACCTACAGGGTTAGTACTTTGGGGTCGTTCGACTAGCTCGACACACACGGTCAGTTCAAATACATCAGTTCTTAACTGATCAGTTAAAACGGATGTAAGCCAAAACGATTTCCCCGTTGGATATTATAAACATTTACAAAAAAATACGGATAATATAAACATTTAAACCTCCTAATTAGACAGAGAGATCCGACATGAACTGTGACGTTAGCGTGCACTACGGCCAAGAGACAGAAACAAATCTTTCATGACTTATATCTTGGTTATTTTTATAGTTAGGTATTTGAAAAATATTTTTTCTCTACTAGCAAAAAAATAATTCATGCATATTCCCTATTATCGAAACGGCCATATATCGATAGAAATTTTCAGCACTAATACACGCATGCGAAGTTTAGTACACAGCCAAAGACAACCGCAACTTCATTGCAGTTTGACTTAATATGTCAAACATTTAAATTAGTAGGGTTTTGGGGCCGAGCTGGCCGCTGTTTTGAACTCGATGTGACACGCCGATTTAAGCCGAAACGTACTGCTATATACCTCCCTGTCTAACTCGTTACCAATCCGGTTTAAAATTTAAGCAACAGATATACTTTTCAAGTGTGCTATTAGATAAAATCCTTCTATGAATATTCTACTTTTGTGTGTAGTCATTACGTGTCTACCTCCGATACTGTTATGACTTTAAAATTTCGCCATTTTGGGATAAGGGATTAACTTTGTATGTACATACTTTATTACGTTATCATTATTAACCTCCTAAGGCCCCTTGTACAATATAATGTACATAATACGGCTATTGGAATAGAGATCCATTGCAAAGGAGATAGTTTCTTTTGTTTTTATGACTGACAATAAAACTAGAAAATAGACTCTGTCCTTTTCAGAATAGGTTCATATTTCATTGGCAAATTTACCATCTGCATTAATTTAGATCAAGTGGCTATGAATTTGTTTGGTGGCGCAGGATTGAACGGCAGGACGTGTTGGACGACGCTGATATCGGCGTTCTGCACGCTCGTGGAGAACGAGGACGACCGGCTGTACGTCGTGTACAACGGCGGGCTGCAGATGACCTTTGAGGTGACGATGCAAAAATACGGTTAACAGTATAGATTGAACGTACGAACGAAACAACCTCATCGTGATCATTCTCCCTTTAGGCCTTGCACAGCCTGCACGCGGTGGTGGTGGAGGGGGGCAGCGGGTCGCACGGCGTGCGCGAGGAGCTGGTGGCGGCGCTGCGCTGGGCGCGCGCGCTGTGCCGCACGCTGCGCACGCGCCGCGACGCCAAGGAGGCGCGCGCGCTGCTGCTGGCCTGCAAGGACTGGCCCGAGTGCGCGCGCCGCCTGCTCACCATGCTCAACCTGCACGCGCGGCCCAAGCACCTCCGCGACCTGGCGCTGGGTTAGTTTGCTATCACTTGGACTGAGCACTTGATAGATCAGTCCGTGTAATACGTTGATACTATACTAGCATGCAAAAACTGGTGCTAGTGTGCCAATAATGTGTGAATTAATAGGTTCGTCAATATTTAACTTTATTTCATTGCTGTTAAAGTCCAAAAGTGACTAACCTTTTCATATTACGACATTCATTTTAATTTTTAAGATATTTATTCTGTACTAGGTTTGGCCCGTGACATCGTCCGCGTAGATGTCGTTTATCGCTGCTCCCTCGGGAACTGTCAATTTTTTCATGATAGAATGTAGCCTATGGGCTATTCCAGACTATAATCTATCTATCTGTGCCAAATTTAATCCAGATCCGTTCAGCCGTTCTGCACACATTCATCCAAACATTTGCATTTATAATAGTAAGATTACCGTTGTGTTTGTAAACAATATGATCCAAAGATCGCATCGCAGTTTCATCTTTCTTTTCAGTCAAGGTTGTTTAACAAACACCGTGTTAAATATGGCACGCTCCAGGCAGTATGTTACTGCTATCATGCTGTCCCTTATACTGTCTGGGTGTTGTCTCGTATCGCTGCATAATAACGTGTAATAGAAGTTGATGGAAGCGTTGGTTGGCGGCAGGCGTGCTCCGCGAGCTGGTGATGATCGGCGGCGGCGCGGCGCTGGGCGCGCTGGTGCCGCTGGCGGCGGGCGTGCACGCGTCGGCGCGCGGCGCCCGCCCCCGCGCGCACCTGCTGGCGCCGCGCGCGCCGCTCGTCGCGCACGCCGCGCACGCCGCGCACGCCGCGCACGCCGCGCAGCCGCCGCTGCACGCCGTTTACAGGCCCTACCACAAGTTTATAGGTAACTGTATTACACTGCCGGCAATCAAATTCGACTGTTACGGGGATTATCCTACATTAACCCCAGATACAGAAAGAATTCGTTGATTTTTTTAATTCAAAATAATCGCTTTGATATATTTCTGAGACTTTTACCAGGTAGTGTTTTTTTTTTTTCAAAATAAATACACGTATGTTTTTTGCGAACATTATTTATTTATTTAACGCAATAAAAGATGATTGATGATTACTAAATATTTATAATTTTTGACATTATCTGCCGCACTCAGAGATGTCAATTAAGTTTTAAGATTCATTAAAGTTGCTGCGTCTTATTCTATTGCTATAGCAAAGAAAGTGACAGCAGCTACTTTAATGAAACTTAAAACTTAATTGACGTCTCTGAGTGCGGCAGTAAGAGTTTGCTTTTGGTTTAACTAAAGTAAGCTCGCAGTTTCGCTCACGTATAAACGACCGCTTCAGACACGTGTTGCCGCGTGGCGTGGCGCCAGCGCTGCATGTCGGAGCAGCTCGTGCTGCTGTCGGCGCTGTGCGCGCTGGAGGCCGTGCCGCTGCGGTTCAACTACTTCGCCACCTTCTGGATGGAGGTCGCTAACTCGCCTGTAAGTGTTTTTAGGGTCCTGGTTTTTTCAGGGGTTTATTGCTGGTTACTGTAGTTAAAAAAAATTACGTTGAATGTGGTACTTGAACCAAACTTGGTGCATGCACGATACGCACTTTTTTTTTCTAAAGAGGTTTTAAGTAAAAGTATAACCAGAGTTTATATGTGGCAGGGGGACTCGAAGCTGGAGGAGATGCTGGTGGAGTGCAGCGTGGTGGCGGAGTACATCGACGCCGTGTTGTTCGACGAGCGCGACTCGCTCGCCGACCCCGCCATACACGACTTCGTGCAGCACTACTACCCCAAGGTACTGGCGTGTTTATTGTGCATTTTTTCTTATGCAATAAATGTTGGAATCGATGTAATTTCTTTAGTCTTTGGGTATGTTCCCATCTGTAATCATTCTCATACTATTGCTGCTTTATTACTAACTAGCTTCCCGCCCGCGACTTCGCCTGCAGAGAGTCAGTACTTTCGTAAGTTAAAATATAGCCCATGTCCACCCTGAAAGTTTATTCTAAATGTTGGTGAAAGAATTTTTGAAATCGCTCCAAACATACAAATGTTTCTGCTTTATAATATTAGTGTAGATGTAGATTAATAAAGTGGAAGGTGGCAACAAATGTTAGCGAGCGGTAATGGCTGCCAGTGGAATGTAAAGTTAGTAATATCGTGTTGTGCGTGTTTAAGGTCGGAGGCGGCGGCGCGGCGGGCGCGGCGGCGGCGCTGGCGGAGGAGCTGGGCGGCGCCGAGCGCGCGCCGCTGGCGTCGCTGCTGGGCCCCGTGCGCGCGCTGTGCGTGCTGGCGGCGCGCGCGCGCCTGCCCCCCCCCGCCGCGCGCCGCGCGCGCCTCGCCGCCCTAGCGCTGCAGCAGCGCCTGCAGCGCTCAGGTACTCCACCAACCACCCTCCACCCTCCCGGGACACTACTCTCTTACTCCTACTACCCTCACCATTATACTACCTTACTACGAACGGCCGACACCGAAACCTTCCAATCCCTTTCACTTGTTATTCGAAACTTAATTTGAAGGAAGACATGAAGAGCGGCACACATAATAAATTAGTACTTATAATATGGAGAGGCTTATGTTGAACAGTTACTTTCTATGTGCCTTTATTCAGCAAAAAATGTTTTTTGTCTTAATACAATCAGCCCTTAAAGATTTGTCCGTGTCTCGCTTGTACTTAATTCACATTAAAATTTCCGATCCACAGACGAAGAAAACTCCGAGCCGGAGTCTCCACCGGAGCCGGCGGCGGCGGGCGCGCGCTGCCACACGCCGGACGGCAGCTCGCCGGACGAGCCGCCGGACGAGCCGGGCGGCGACTCGGCCGAGGCGGACGAGCCGCCCGCGCCGCGCCCGCGCCGCTGCCGCGCGCTGCTCGCGGCGGCCGCGCAGACCCTCGCTTCGCTCGCCGCCAGCGCCCAGGCCCCCGAGTCATAGAGTTTAAAAAGCAGCTAGTCGACGTTAATCGGTTTTAGTGATTGTTTTGTTTGAACGGTGCGTTTGGAACTGAAATCTCCGCTATTTTTAATACGCGGTAGAGGAGCATTCAAACTGACATGAGACATGATTTAATACAATGGAGAAACTCTTAAAACTCACGATACGACATTTTTCGAACTCTTAGGGCCGTATTAATAAGCTCATCTCAGCTGTGATGCCCGCCTCAAGACACGTCAAAGTAAACGTAATACGGCCCAAAGTCTTTCATCAATGGATGAACGCGTTCACGACGGCAGCTAACGAGGCTGAAACATGTCGGATCGTTCCGACTTATAATCGTGAGTTTTGACCGTTTATCCATTTTATTATGATGTGGTATGTTTAATTTTATAAATGGTGAAATTTTATAGTGTGATGATCGGCTCAATGTTGCAGTGAAATAATGCCGTCGTTAGTGTGGCGTCGCGTTGTGTTCTTGTGCAAATTCGAATTATTACCGATGGGTACGAGATGATTATTTGGCTTTGTTTGCGAGTGTGTTAGATAACTTCTGAATTTTTTATAGTGAATTGTTACAAATTCGTTATCAGTTTTCCAATATGACATAAATTTTAGGAGCGGCCAGTACGCTCGCGTCCCCATTAAAACAGTCTAGTTTTTAAACGGCACATCCAAATAAAGTGAAATTTTGCAGTTGTAGTGGAATAATAATCGTTGATATCGGAAAGTCGACCGATCTTATTATTGTAAATAAAGGTAAAATACGATTAAAATTAAATATACGACCTAATCTGCTAAAATAATAAAGAAGTTTTCTAACACGTGCCATGATGTCACGCTTACTATAAAAAGAGATTTAATAAACCTAGATATTTTTTGGTCTTATACATTTAAAGATATGTATTTGACAATATGCGTTTGCTGCATGTACAGTAATGGAATTTAACTTTTCACACAAAACACCGTCTTTATAAAGGTACGTAAAAAGTTATTTTGTGAAAAATTCTTCTTGCCGTGTTATTGGTATAATGTAACTTTTAACGAGCAAGGCGGCCGGCTGTGCCAGGGTTCTGTGAAGCTTGATATTCTCGGACTGTACACACGAGTAGTCAACTCGCACCAAAACTACAGCGAAAACGCTTATCAATCCTCTCATCGATCAGAAATAAGCGAATTCCGATTCACAGGAAGACAATAGCGTTCGTTTGTGATGAAGGACACGTCAATTTGCTATGTAAATAATGATACCGTACATTCTTGTGAAGCAAACTGTCTGATTACCTCGGTATGTCCACATATTGTACAAAAGCCACTTTTCATTTTGCATGCCTCAAAATGAATTTGTGGAGCTAAGATCTATTTGCGTTAAAATACGTACATTTGGTAGTCGAATATCAAGATAAGGGCCGCGTTAGAGGTCTTAGGGCCGTATTAATAAACTGGGCCCTTAGCCAAGATGCATTACGCTAACTAGCGTTTCTATTCGTTTCGTTTTTAAACCAATCGCGTCACTGGTAGATCACGGGATACGAAGAGTCACGTGATCTACCAGTGACGCGATTGGTTTAAAAACGAAACGAATAGAAACGCTAGTTAGCGTAATGCATCTTGGCTAAGGGCCCTGATCGTGGCTGAGATGCCCGTCACAAGATGCCTCAGCAATGTCGATTTAGTATGGGTTGAGTTGACGTTTACTTTGACGTGTCTTGAGACCGGGATCACAGTCGAGATGAGTTTATTAATACGGCCCTTAGAGCATTTGAAAAAACAACCCTTCCTGTCGTTCGTATAATTTATTTAATTCTTCGTAATGTTTCATGGAAATATAATTTTTTCTATACTAACTTATCTTTATTGATTTAAAATCTTTATGGTTTCTTGTGATTACATCCATCCATATTTTTTATGGATATTTTCATAATTCTTGATAAATTATTTTATGATTATGTATGTATGTATGTATGTAAACTCTTTATTGCACAAATAATAGATTTACAATTAATATGGATAAATATGGATTATTTATGTGTTTCCTCATTATCGTGAACTAGATTAAATTCCTTACTTCATTCGAATGCATCCTTAACGCAAATGGTATAGCCCGATATGCGGAGGTACCGTTACGAGGTAGTTGGGTCATACAGTCACAGAAACAAAAGTTGTCTCTCCTGTTCCAGAAATTTAAGGACTTTGAAACCAATTTTTTCGGGTTAGGATATATCCGCGTAATGGGAGTCTGGTGTAGGTTTGTATCGAAATTATATGAGTTAAAAACTCCCACGTCGTTAACTTTTAAGATCAGAAGGGATAATGTTGAACCTAAATCTGTGTATGAACCAGTTACTTCTTTTTTTGTCTTTGGGTTACCGGAAAACATAAAAGCGGTAAAACACAGGCGAATTAAGAATGTAAACAGGAAAAATAACGCTGCGGGTTTTGAATGAAAGCGTGAGATTTTAACTTTTTTTAATTTAATACTTCACCATCCGGCATGGGCTGCTAAATTGTAATTTTATTGTTATGCGACTTTTGTGGGATGAATTTTGTTTATTTTAAATCACGTGAAAAGAGGTTAAGTTTTCAAAATTATATTAAGACAGTCTGCTGCTCAGTGGCCTCGTTTGTAATAATAGTCGACAGTGTTCGGAGTTTCTGTTAAACAACAAGCGTTTGAGTACAAAATAGACAATCCGCGACTGGTCTGCTTACATAAATTGTAGTACAATTGTATGTAGAAATTATCGACGGCCTGGCGTTCCCAACGGCCCGGCGGATTTTACTTAATTGAATGATAATGATTTATGTTGCGTTTTCACGACGTTTTCAACATTTAATATTTAGCCGAGGTAATAAAATTACAAAGGGAATATGGATACGTGAATTCTATTGCTTGTGATTGCGTTCGCGCGGAATTCGCTATTCGTGACAATTGTACAAAAGTATCCAAAATACAATCTCTGCTAATTATCATTTAAGCCAGTTCCGTAGTTTATTAGGTCGTGAAAATGGAACGTTTTTTTTATTGATAATAAAAATAATTGTTTGCTCTTGACTAACTCTTGCCCTCGGAGGGCGAAGATTAAATAACTAGATAATGAACTTATTTAATCGAAGGCGCTTTGCATATAAAACTGCCAACTGAGCATTCTCACGTATTGCAAACTGGGTAATTTAGTTTGCCGAAAACTTAACGAGTTATCCATTATGGAAGTACTGATCAGTCAGCCGACCCTGGGTACGTACAAAGCATGTGCGTATCCTTATCGCGCATCTAGGGTACATACTAGGGTGTAGACAGATTATGTTATGGTCACAAACAGAATGGGACTTTCGTAATGACTGAGAAATGGAACATGACGGGATTTTAACCTTTCCAACGCTATTGACGGATATATCCGCACCACTGGTTCAACGCCATCGACGGATATATCCGTCATTGTTGACAGCACAAAATAGACCTAAACGGGTATGAGTTAAGGTTGAAATTAGCTCTAGTTTGTAGCTGTCATTGGTCTTTTGTATATGACATGGAAAAGGATAATGTAGGCACGATAAGTTCCCCTCGTCCCCGGGCGCCTCGTCATTTACGCAAGGTGCCCAGCTCATGTTCCCAACTGAATCTGGCCTTTTCTCAACATTATGCTTATTTCGTTCTTTTTGAATGCTATAGTGCACATTTTTATATCGATTTATTTATCGTCCCCTTGATCAGTGGCCCGCTGTTTATTAATAATATTAATGACTTAGTATATGTGGAAATGTATGTAGTTTGAATGTATGTATGAACTAGTTCTCCGTTTGATAGCTGTATATTTTACACTTTTTGTATTTCATGTCATGTCTAGTTTGAAGGAATTATCAATTATCAATTTTAAAATGTACCTATTTGTATTCTAAATTGTAATAATTATGTTTCGGCTGTGAGAGTATCTTAGTTTAGTGTTGCGGAGTGAGCGAGGGCGGGAGGTTTCCCCGCGCGGTTCCGCGTCTATATCTGTCTCAATATAATACCTAGCTACTGTAAGTCAAAACAAATACCCGTCCAAAATGCTCTTTGTATTAATTTGCGAATCCTAAGTAGGTTCAGGTATCTCCTTGCAGCCGTGTCCTTCTTAAGGAATTTATTAGGAAAGGCAGAAGATCTGTCGATCTGTCTTGAGTGTCATAGAGGTTGACACGAAAACGCTTCCACGTCCATTTCTGCTGCTTTTCAATACACACACTTATAAATATATATATCAATTGGCGATAGTAAGCTTATTTCTTGGTAAATACTATATTTAGATACAGTCCCGTATGAACACTGCCTCAGTGAAGATTTTATAACATAGTACATAAAGTAATGTATAATTTACGATGTAAAATTATAGAAGAATTATCATATATGTCTACATTGTAAGTACATGTAAATTAACTGTTCGTGTCCAATGCACTGTACTACCCTCCATCACAATGTATTCAGTGTGGCCTCCAGGCCTCGTACTGTATGAAGCTAGTTCGCAATAATCTATAGCTATAGCGTCTCGAATGTAATACATGCATACCTTGTCTTAATTATAGATTGTACACAAAAAAAAACTAAAGCAATAATGTTTCCTTGGATTCCACACATCAGGAAAATAATGAATCGAATTTTCATAATTTATACTTTATTGATTGTGTAATTATTGTTATCGATTTATAATGAACGTGTCGCGCGCCGCCAGAGCTCGCGCCGCGCCGGAGCAGAGCAGTCGCCCGGCGGATTTGTAAAGAAAGTGGTGCTATCAACGCTGTTTCGAGTTACTGGGAATTAAGACAAAATGTATATTTAGTTTTGTCCTGGTTTTAGAGCTTACTAATATATATACCGTAATATAATATAACTGTGCTGTAATTATCTTTTTATTATTTTTAAGACAATATATTTCCGCAGGCGGCTCGCGGGCGCCGGGCGCGCGCGCGGCCCCCGCTCGCCGTCTTAGATATTGCTTGTAATGATATAAACATTTGAATTTGTGTGTTAAACTATACTATTACAAACATTTACGTTACTGAATTTCAGTGAAATATAACTGTGTTATGGACGTTAATTTGTGCAAAAAACGAATACTGTAAATCGGAGTAAAAAGCCAAAGTAAACAGTATTTTGTAAAAATCATTTATTGTATTTTATTTAACACAACCTACATCTCCAAAATTCATATGGACAGTGTAAATAGTTAAACACGCATCGGGCATACAGCGCTCTGCGAGTCCAGTACAACAATGCGTACAGGGTGGTGTTCGGGCTGCCGCGATACTGCAGCACCTCAGTTATGCTCTCGGAGGGGCGGACTGACGGCTTCCACGCGATCATCAGGAAGCGATGTAGCTCGCTATTGAGGCGGTGGCGCGCCAGCTCGAATACCATCCTGTGCACGCTGGCCGACCGGTGGGACTCACCGTGGCTGAAGCACTGGGTGCAGCTACATGCCCCATTATGTAAAACCCTTTATTAATATATGTAATACTAATCCTAGATTTAAGTAATACTTTGTTACTAACACGTTATGGACGTTGTCCGAAATAAATCATTTTGAATTTGAATTGAATAAACAGCACATGTTGCAATAAATAGGGTTCCGTAGTTGTAATGTCCAATACAATAACTCTTAGTCTTGGGTTAGGATAATGTCGAATGAGATTGAGTGAAAAGAAGTACAAACCTGAAGGTCGTTTTGAGAGCTAATGCACTGTAAATGTGTTATTTTGTATTACACTGCAAAGAGAGCTAATATGTTAAACAAAAAATGCTTATTTTCTTTTTATTTGAGCTATTTTACTTTTAATTTCTACAGGAAAGTTATCAATAGAGTTATTTGCACAATCCAGACAATAGATCTTTAGGTAAAATATACTGCATTCTTTGCCTATGCACACAGACTTATCACAGCTAGTGCAGTCTGCCCCCAAAACCAATATTTCACCCTTTCCTGGGGGGCTGAATGGGTCTTTCATTATATAACTTGGGTATTTGAGGTCAATGTTTCTAGAAAATGGAGGTCTTGTTCCTTTGTAATCTGCTGTTTCATTTAAATTACAAGACGAACAAATAAACTCATGTAAAATGGGTGTTTCTTCAGGCTTCTTTGTGTCTCCCATGTTTCTGGAACAAGTTTTGAATTGTTTATTTTAAACAGATGTCACTATAAGCATACACACATTTTTATTGATTTAATGATTTCAGATCCATTTAGTCTTCAGCTTTAATAACATTGACTTTTTCTTTAGGGGCTTCTACAGGCCACCAGGCAGGCTTCACAGGTTCAATTGTGCTTTCACCAGCTTTTAATATTTTGGCTTCCATCGCTTCTTTGATTCTTACCAAGCCTAAACCGCAGTCTCTAATATAACCTTTAACTTTTCCTAAATTTGATTTTGGCTTGTTAATATCTGAGATCAATGCATCTTTTTCTATACAATCCACAAGCTTTGTAATTTTAAGTGGCATTATTCTTTTCCGCACTACACCTGTGTGATGGACTCTAGCAGTAAGCTCTTGTCCTATGTAGCAGCCCTTGTGGAAACTTACTCCATGCAGGTAATCACAGTTAGCTTCTAGAGGAAAACAAGTGCCTGGCGGTATGTCCTCTGCACCTTCACTTACACCCAGTCTATAACGCAAGTATTTATACTCTTCAGGTGTATTTTCTACTTTAATATCTTTATTTATATGATTTGCCACTTGACTGCCATCTAACATATTTGAAGAAATAACCCTATAGCCTAAATCAGAAAGGCGTGGATCTTGGTAAATATTAACCTTATCATCAGGGCCTGATTTACAATCCAGTTTCAAGTCTTTGGATGGTAATAAAACCCATATATTGAACTCTTGATTCATATCCTCAATTTGAACTGCACTTCTGAGTTTATAAATCTTTAAATGCTTTTTCAAATTAGCTAGGACACTCTCATCACATTCAAGCATGTACGATTGCTGGTTTTTCCACTTGTATACTAGGGTATCAAATAAGACTCTGCCTTTGTTATTCAAAAACATAGCGTACATGGATTGAGCACCTTGCGACAAATGTTCCATGTCGTTGGTAACGAGACCGTGTAAAAACCGACATGCATCATCACCCGCAACTTTAATTAATTTTCTATTTTGAAGAGGATAGAGGGTGCTAGCAGATTGGAGACCGCTGTGGGAATAACGAAATATCTGCTTGAATTCAAGCGACTTACATAAAAATCGTTTTACCTGGTGATAAATCATTTTTAATTGGTGTTTAAATTTAACAAAATCCGTCCATATCATGCAAATTTTCGTATGGTTTTTACTGAAACTTTTAGACTAGAAAAGAAGGAAAGGAAATCTATCGGTACGACAGCGAGTGAGCGAGCCAGTCTTTATGACACTGACAGTGACAATCAACTGACATAGAAGTAGCCAACTAAAAAAACCTATAGTTTTTGATAATAATCTTGCAATAAAAGACATATTATTTAAAATTAAACAATAAATACTACTGAATTTCAAATGGCTTGCAAAAAATAAGGTAAAATGTTATGACCGCGTGAAACCTAACACAAGGTGGAATTAGTTAAGGCTGTGTTCACATTAGGCGAACAGTGAGCGCGGCTAACTGTCCGCTGGCTGACTCTGAGCGGAGAATCGGTCGCAAACTCAATGTCGAGTGAATGGCGAACTGTAACAAATTAGCTGCGAAACGCTGGCTAACTCTTGACAAAGAAGGTGCGTAGGCGCGTGGCGTAGCGAGCATATTTCGCCGCCGACTGCAGCGAATCGCGCGTGTAATTTTGCACGAATCGGCTGCTCACTGAATGAGTCGGCGAGTGAAACGCCACAAACAGCGTCGTAGTACCTCTTAGTCGTCTGTGGTCGTCTGTGAACAGCGTACAGTAAGCGCAGTGTGAACACTCCATTTAAACTTGCATCGCCAATGGAATTTCGTGTTCGGAGTCACTGAAAATGTTACAGAAGGCTTACGGTGATTCGACTTTATCAAAAACACGTGTTTATGAGTGGTACAAAGCGTTCAAAAGCGGTCGAGATGTGATGGAAGATTTGCCTCGCTCTGGTAGGCCATCAACGTCTGTAACTGAAGTTAACATCGCAAAAGTGAAGGAAATAGTGACTGAAAATCCTCATTCAACTTTGAGAGAGATAGCCGCCGAACTTTCTGTATCTCACGAGTCGATCCGTACTATTTTAACTAATCATTTGGGTATGAAACATGTTACCGCTCGGCTAGTCCCAAAAGACCTGAATTTTCTCCAAAAACTCAATCGCATGAGAGTCGCTGAGGACATGCTAGAACGAGTCAATTCCGACCCAACATTCATGAAACGCATTGTTACTGGTGACGAGACGTGGGTTTACGAGTTTGACATGCAAACTAGTCAACAAGCTTCGGAGTGGCGCCTTCCAACTGAACCGAAACCGAAGAAACCACGCCAAAGTCGATCAAAAGTCAAAGTCATGTTGACTGTTTTCTTTGACTATCGCGGTGTTGTGCACTCGGAATTCTTGCCGGAAGGTCAAACGGTAAATAAAGAATATTATTTGAGCGTTATGCGGCATTTAAGAGAGCAAATTCGACGAAAAAGGCCAGATTTGTGGAATGAAAATTCTTGGATTTTGCACCACGATAATGCGCCTTCGCACAAGGCCATCATTGTGAAAGAATTTTTGACCAAACACTCAACAAATACCATCGAGCAACCACCATATTCACCAGATATGGCTCCTGCCGACTTCTTTCTTTTTCCTAAACTCAAATTACCACTTCGTGGCACCCGTTTTCAATCGGTAGAAGACATAAAGGAGAATTCGCGCCGAGAACTGAATTCAATTCCGGAAACAGCGTTTAAAAAATGTTTTGATGATTGGATTATTCGTTGGCGTAAGTGTATCGTTTCTGAAGGAGCATACTTTGAAGGTGATAAAATAAATTTGGATGATTAACAAACAGTTTGTGTATTATTGATCTTTTCCCGGTACTTTCTTGACAGAGTAGTATTACCTTGACTGTACGTAACTCATGATCTGACACAAGCACAACTGTTACCTAATAATAAATATTAAAGCCAGGGGTAATAAAGCAAAACAAAATACCAATAATTTAACTAATAATTTTACTGGTTAACGGTTTTAGATTTAATTACTTGTAATACAAAACAATACAAAATAAATAAATTACAAATTGTTAAGTCCACTTTGTTATACTTCATCAACAACTTATATCTACTCTTATTATAAATTGATACTCATACATAAACAAACGTAACAAAATGAGTTAAGAGGCGTCTTACAAAAGATGTGCTAGCAACGTCGCATATTTAAATTAATGAGTGTAATTACCAATAGTCAGATATCTCATTTGCATAATGATTCGTATTGTAAATAAAAACACACATTTTAATAAATTCTAAATTTGAAAATTTCATTCGATTTTTTGTTGATTTGCCCGTTAAGATAAACGGAAAAACGTGACGTTGCCAGCCCGCTTTGTAAGAGGCCTTTTAATTAATTTTGTTACGTTTGATTATGTATGAGTATCAATTTATAATACTGGGTGTTTTTTTATTCGTCTTAAACATTTTGGGGGTTAAATCAGTAAGTCATACTGACCAACTTCACTGTGGGACCAACCCCGAAATCGCGAAAAAAGATTTGACCCTCCCATACAAAACATCGTCAGCTGACTAGCCAAAATGTATGGGTGGTCAATTTTTTTTTTCGCGATTTCGGGGTTGGTCCCATAGTGAAAGTTGATCAGTATGACTTACTGATTTAACCCTCAAAATGTTTAAGACGAATAAAAAATCACCTGTATATTATAATATAATAGATATTTATAATAAGAGTACATCGTTTGATCGTAATTATCATTAGACATCCGGTAGGCATGGTATGGTGTCCGAACTCAATTTGTACAGCCACCGTTATATATATGGTCGAAAGGTTGCACGGCTGGTTAGGTATCTACTTTAATAGTTATAGTATCGTTATCTACTGTTTATTTCGATATGGACGTCTATTATTTGAGTATCTAATAAATAAAAGTCATATTAATTAGCTTTCTGTATCTACTTTAAGTTTATGATCTATTTTAAAGCTGTTGGTTTTCCATACATAAATAAATATTTCGACCCATAAAAATTAACCAGGAATAACTACAGTGATTGTGACTTTTCCCCTGTTATTTTTCTTAGCCAAAACTAAGTAATTTCCGATACATATTTCGATATACATATTTTATGGCGACGACTGCACGTTTGTCATCACGAATTGGCACAAAAATGAAGGAAATTGTGTATAACAGCTTAAAAACATGTTAAAATAATATTTTAAAAACTTTAAAAACATATTATACCTATCTATATTTAATAAAAATAAATGTACTCAAGGAATTATAAGGAAAATTACTTTTTCTTAAACTATTAACGGCTCTTCAACTTTAAAATCCTTTCTCTTAGTATTCTATAGGTAGGTTAATTCACTAGGTGTGTCGCACAGCCGTTCGAACAATCCATTACAGAGTGAACCCCCATATTCTGCTATACGGGGTAGTCATGCTCTGGAATGGGGGAGTCTGTGATGGAGGAGTCTGCGGAGGCCGTGACCAGCTCGGTGGTGGCGGTGGGGTGGGAGCGCGCGGACTTGTCCGGGGAGGGGGACGCGGCCGCGCGCCCGCGGGCCTTGCGCACGTACGGAGTCACCTTCTGGAAACAATCGCGTCGTTATACCAGTTGTACAATTACGGCGAGACGCCAGAGACCAAATGCGAGTACATATGTTTAGTCGCGGTTTAAATAGGTTCTCTGGGTACTCTGTGGTTCCAGCCCGGGCCACACGGTAGATGCCGATCTTCCTCGGAACCTCACGCAGCATAGAATCACCAGCACTGCCTTAAAACGCAGTAAGTGCACACAAGGGCCACCATATATTGATCTCATACAGATGCTAATCGTTCAAAGTTGGAGATCAATTTAAAATGGCCGATACACATTTACTGCATTTAAATTCTGCAGGGCAGAGCACAGGTCATTAACACGTCACCGCGGGTGAGTTGAGTATCTATAACCAATCTCCCACTGAGAAGTTGCACCCTGTCACCCTGAGATGGAAATCACGAGCTAGAGAATCGCCAACTAATCCAGCTGATCCTCACCTGTGCCGGGTCCCTAGCGAGGTAGACCCCGGTCCTTCTCAATTGGAAGTCCGGCGCGACCAGGCAGCGCACTATGAGCAGCGTGGCGGCGCCGGCCCAGCACACCCACAGCGCGGCGCTGGCGGCGCGCGTCGCCTCGGCGCGGGAGCTGAACGTCCAACTAGTGTTCCATGACGACTCCAAGTAGACGTTCACGGATGAGCAACTGGAAAATAATAAAAATATATGTGTCAACAAGATGTTAAGGAAAAGGCAATAGAATGAATTGTAAGTAAGTAAGTATCAAAATTAAATGTGACGTTCTCAGTATAAAGGGACCTTATGGAGGAAGGCAGTTACGCTCTTCTTGTTCTTGTAACTATACGAATACTATGGTAACAGTTCTAAGAACGGCGTAACCGCCTGCCTCCATAAGGTCCCTTTATATTGAGAACGTCACAAATAATTGTCCTTGATATTGATCGCTCTAAGATGGTTTTCCAAATTGATTTAATTTTGGTCGGTGCTCTCACGTGGTGGCGTTGGTGAGGATGTGAAAGGCGGCGCAGAACTCGCGCAGGCCGCGGTTGGTCTGCGTGAAGCTGTGGCCCGTGATCCCCACCAGCACCAGCGAGCACAGCAGCGCCGGCGCCAGGATGCGCCACGGCTCCGTCAGCCTGTAGACAAAAAGACGTTTAGCCTAGTTGGCAACGAGTTGGTAGAAGCTGGTGGTCACGAATTCAATTCCCGGTAAGGCCAATTAGTGTTCCCAAAGTGCCGATTACTGAAGGCTTTGTAACGCTTAGGCCAACGGTAGCAAAAAGATAGACGTTGTTTTAATACATTCAGTCAACAAAGTATCGGGAATGGATGATTTGTTTATGGTTCCAAATTCAAATTTTTGTTTTTTTTGTTGTTGTTAGATTGGCACAACTGTTTTCTATTTTGGCGCGGAGTTTGAGTTGCATCTGTTATTTATATTAAATACAGTGCTGTTTTTAGTTATATCATATCTAGTGTGTATTGCGAATTTCATAATGGACAAAAACATTGAACAAAGAGTTTGTCTTAAATTTTGCATCGCCAATGGAATTTCGTGTTCGGAGTCACTGAAAATGTTACAGAAGGCTTACGGTGATTCGACTTTATCAAAAACACGTGTTTATGAGTGGTACAAAGCGTTCAAAAGCGGTCGAGATGTGATGGAAGATTTGCCTCGCTCTGGTAGGCCATCAACGTCTGCAACTGAAGTTAACATCGCAAAAGTGAAGGAAATAGTGACTGAAAATCCTCATTCAACTTTGAGAGAGATAGCCGCCGAACTTTCTGTATCTCACGAGTCGATCCGTACTATTTTAACTAATCATTTGGGTATGAAACATGTTACCGCTCGGCTAGTCCCAAAAGACCTGAATTTTCTCCAAAAACTCAATCGCATGAGAGTCGCTGAGGACATGCTAGAACGAGTCAATTCCGACCCAACATTCATGAAACGCATTGTTACTGGTGACGAGACGTGGGTTTACGAGTTTGACATGCAAACTAGTCAACAAGCTTCGGAGTGGCGCCTTCCAACTGAACCGAAACCGAAGAAACCACGCCAAAGTCGATCAAAAGTCAAAGTCATGTTGACTGTTTTCTTTGACTATCGCGGTGTTGTGCACTCGGAATTCTTGCCGGAAGGTCAAACGGTAAATAAAGAATATTATTTGAGCGTTATGCGGCATTTAAGAGACCAAAATCGACGAAAAAGGCCAGATTTGTGGAATGAAAATTCTTGGATTTTGCACCACGATAATGCGCCTTCGCACAAGGCCATCATTGTGAAAGAATTTTTGACCAAACACTCAACAAATACCATCGAGCAACCACCATATTCACCAGATATGGCTCCTGCCGACTTCTTTCTTTTTCCTAAACTCAAATTACCACTTCGTGGCACCCGTTTTCAATCGGTAGAAGACATAAAGGAGAATTCGCGCCGAGAACTGAATTCAATTCCGGAAACAGCGTTTAAAAAATGTTTTGATGATTGGATTATTCGTTGGCGTAAGTGTATCGTTTCTGAAGGAGCATACTTTGAAGGTGATAAAATAAATTTGGATGATTAACAAACAGTTTGTGTATTATTGATCTTTTCCCGGTACTTTCTTGACAGAGTAGTATAAGTCCGGTTTAGCTGTGTCCAAATGTACCCGTATGGACCTGTTACTCTAGATTTAAAAATGTACAGTTCTACCAGTTTCTTAATATTAATCAACAATCTTCGTGTATCTGTGCTATTACACACGAGTGAAAAACAAACATATGCGTTTAAGAAACTGCGAGTAATGTACAGTCGCCATCATATATATTGCAGCAAACAAGGTGCTCAAATATCTGGACACGACTCTATTGTCAAGGCGTTCTAACGCACTCAAATGCACTCTAGTGCATGTTCAGATATTTTTGACCACTCTGATATGTACAGATATATTTGATGGCGAACTGTACCTACGTCGCTACGTACTACGCGCGAATAGGGTTCACCCCAATTTACAGCATGCGCCGCGGTTCATTGGCCGGTCAGTGCATCCGTACTAGAGATGGGCGGTGGCGGGTATTTACCCAATCTACCCATCTAGATAGGTATGTAGCTGAGTAGATACCTAATTTTCAGGTAAATACTTGGGTAAACCGAATTAATTTGGCATATAAAGGGTGTATACCCAGGTAACCACCTAAAAATTGGGTATTTAATCAGGGACTATCTATTCGGCGGGTAGATTGGGTAAATACCCGCCGCCGCCCATCTCTAATCCGTACCAAAGAGACGCCTGTAACGAAACGCTCAAGTGGAACCTTGATTAAACAACAGTTAACAAGCGCCCCGCCCCGGCTTCGCACGGGTTAATGTTCATAAAATTATAGGCCCACCTTCCCAGATAGTCCCTCTTTCTATTGGTGAAAACCGTATGAAAATCCGTACAGTAACTTCTGAGATTAGCCCGGACAAACACTTGGGGGAATTTAATTTATAATATGTACTTAGTTATAAATTATAATTTAACTTTGTTTCTAAACCTAAAATTTCGTTTTTTTTTAATATAACATCTTTTTTAGGGTTCCGTTTGCGAAGGGCGCCCAACGGGACCCTATTAATATGCCTACGCTGTCTGTCCGTCCGTCCGTCTGTCTGTCTGTCTGTCTGTTTGTCTGTCTGTCTGTCCTAACTATAATGAGCTGTATCTTTTGAACCGTAATAGATAGCGGGTTGTTTTTTTTCAGAATATGTGTTTTACGGCGGATAAAAAATAAATAAAAGGAAAATGTCAACCTTCCTCAAATACACTTAGGTCTATTTTACGCTGTCAACCATGACGTCAATGGCCGTCAATGGCGATCAAAAGGTTAATAAAGTTTTCCGGATTAAGCCGGTGTTACCCCGAGCGCGGGCGGCCGCCGCCGGGGCACATGAGGAACAGCACGAGCCACACCAGCGCGCACATGGCGGCGCCCAGCGGCGCGAACTCCGCGAACTCGCAGTCCCGGAACGAGCTGAAGTACGAGTGCTCCAGGTCCAACACCTCGTGCTCCTCACCTGGAAAGTGATGGGATGCTGGTAAAATATCGACAAACATGTAAGATTTTTTTTTGGTATGGACAAGGTAAACGAGCCCAGGTTTCTAGTGCCCTTAACATGACAGCCTGTTTTTTTACTTTTAACTCTAGAGGTAGGTATGTTAGGGTTATTATCAAGTTATTGATAAGACTAAGATTTCAGCAGTTATTTTCTACAAAATAACGCTATTTTAGCCGGTTGGAAGCTAGGAGATCCTCGGTTTATTAATTTATATACAGAAAACCAATAGCTTTTACAATCAAATGAGATAAGTTGAAGTACCTACACCTATGGTTCTCTTTGCAAACTTACCGCTATTTGTAGAATTTGCAATGTCAGCTTCTCCTTTCAATAATTCCATCGTTTTGTTAGCACCAAGGACTTCTCTTGCAGGTTGGGCCTCTCCTGTTACGACTTCAGTCTCGTTGCTTTTTCTTGTTGTATTCGTAGTTTGGTGTTCACCATCAGGCGCTTTGTTAGCACCAGGACCTTCACTTACAGATTGAGCTTCGGTTTCAATACTTTTTCCTGCTGTATTCGCATTTCGCGGTTCTCTATCAAGTGTTTTGTTACCATCAGGGACTTCACTTACTGTTTGAGCTTCACTTGTTACAGGTTCAGTCTCATTGTTTTTTCCTGTTGTATTCGTAATTTGGTGATAACTATTAGGTAAATTAATCCATACAGTTTTGAGTTCTATCTTCGGTGCAAATAAAACGCAATTTTCACCCACCATAGACATCATGTTTCGTAGAAATACGTAATTCAGAATTCCAAATATGGCAGTAAGCGCGAAAATTACCAAGTGCCATGCTGTAACAGGAAACAATGGCGTTATTATGATAATTTACCACATTTTATACCTACATGCTATTAATATTACGGAATGAACACAACTAATGGCCTAAAGTCCCATTATTAATTCATAATAGTTCATGTATTGTAATGTTCATAGTTTAGAATCGGCTTTAGCTTTTTGAATGGTACATTATAGACAGAATCATCTTACTGTACTAGGTTTACTGTGACATAAGACCATAATAAAATTAGATTTAGTGTTATCAGTGTTTGCGAGCAGCGGCCCGGAGGCGCGGCGGTGAGGTCATCAAAGCTCTGCGCGTGCGACGGTCAGCTATAATAATAATTGTACGCCTGTACGCGCCCACGCCGCAGCTACATTATAAAGAACATAAAACCTATCAGGTACGAGTCAGACACGCGCACAGAGGGTTTCGCGCCACACGATATGAACGCCAATGATATGGGAAAGAATGCTATAAATACTATAGCAATTACGTGTCTCTTTCAATTAACTATGTTGTTGAGACATCCTAGTAAGTATGTTATGTATATTGTTAATTTATATTATATTGTTAGAGTAATGAACAGAAATAAAAAGCCGTGGTAGCCTAATGGTTTGACCTGCCGACTCTTAAGCAGAGGGTTGTGGGTTCGAACCCGGGCTCGCAGCTCTAAGTTTTTCGGAATTTGAAAGAAAGAAGGAAAAATTATTTATTCGTGACAATATTACACTTAGAAACTTAGCAATTTATGTGCGAAATATAATTTGTAAATTTACGATGATTTTTTCGGTGAAGGAAAACATCGTGAGGAAACCTGCACACACCTCAAAGCAATTTGACGGTGTGTGCGAAGTTCCCAATCCGCACTGAGCCCGCGTGGGTACTATTATAGCCCGAACCCTCTTATTTTGAGTGGAGGCCTGTGCCCGGCAGTGGGACGTATATAGGCTGGATTATTATTATTATTATTGGACTTACCTTTCCACACCCGGAGGTGCCGGCCCGCCCGCTCCTCTAGCTCGCAGTAGTCGTAAATAAGAATCGCCATGATCTTATTTAATTTCCATTCTGAAAAATATAGTTATTATGTGTAACGTAAGGGTGAACGATGAGTTATATATAAAACAAAAGCGTCAATAATAGGTATAATACGGTTAGACTAGGGGTGAAATCTGTTTTTCCCAGCGATAAAAAATATCTAATTCAATTTATGGTTACGCAGAGCGAACTAATGTGTATGTTTATAATTCAACATACATATAAGTAGTTCAGGGACTAGCATATCTACTAGGTATATTTACTTGTTGCTTATTTGTATGTTCTGTCTTCACGGTTCAACTTCTTAACGAAGTGAAACTTAGTACAGAGATAGTTTTATAGGATTTTTATCGTGAAAAAGATTATCACGTTTTAGGTTCCTCTATTAACTTGCATTAATGTCCATGGCGCCAATAATCGCGAGGGTGCCAACTGCCAACTGTTTCGATTTAACAAACACATTTGAACATAATCATTATCTTCTGATGAATAAATAAGTTGGTTCGAGTACACACATACGTGGAGACCAGGCATAACATTGCCGTATTACTAATTAACAAAACATGTCAAATGCTCGGCTGAAGGCTCTAGAGACTAACATAATTAAATTGACGAGTGAATGGGGACCGCCCTCAAGGGTATATACTTGACCCATTCAATGCATATTTAGGGCATAATTCTAGGTACAACACAGGTTCATAGACATAAATAAATGATCTTAGATTTCGACAGCTGCTACGAGACGAGGCACAAATAGAATGCCAAATAGACGGTTTTTCCAATAAACTACATCAAGAGTTGTGTTGAGAATTGAGAAAAACCGGTCAAGTGCGAGTCGGACTCGCGCACCGAGGGTTCCGTATTTAAGTCCGTACTTCAAAAATACTTTTTATGTACTTTAATTGTATGCAATAAGGGCCATTTCGACTTGCCTACATTTTATTACAGATCTTTGAAGCTTTTTGCCAAATTCTCGAAAACTATAAATTTTGAAAACTTCGTTTTATTTTTCCCGTAAAATATAAGTAATAATTATCTATAATTTAAATAAATATGTATAAGTAATAATTAACATTTTTTTTAGATTTTTCGGTTCATAAACTTCGGAGATAAGGGGGGAACGGTAATTTTTTGAACATTTTTGGTTATAAATCAAAAAGTACATCACGGAAAATTATAAAAAAAATGTTTTGAAATTTTGCAATTTTGCAGATTGAGCCCTTTTATATGACATCCCATGTGCTATAATCAAATCACTTTAATTTTTCAACCCCCCATTCTAGACCCCTATTCAATTATTTATAAAATGAATTTCGTTTTTTTTTCAGATGCGGCAAGCAAGTTATATAACTATGCCAAATTTCAAGTTGATAGCTTGTAGTTGCTGAGAAAAACTGCTGTGACATACAGACAGACAGACAACGAAGTCTCACCATAAGGGTTCCTTTTTTACCATTTTGGTACGGAACCCTAATAACCACCGGTGTAAAGTAGGACGGCGCATCGATTAGCGACGGAAGGTGCTTCCGTTTCATTTCCTGTTCATTGTTAGTCCAAGGACTTCAAATATATCGATAACGCTCCATGGCGACGTAAGTGTCAACGTGACATAATTTTATCCCCGCCACGCATTTTACATTTGTTTAAAGCTTGGAGCTAAATTCCAAGGCATGGCAGGCAGGATGCATCAGAAAATAACTTGGAGAAATATTGGAGGTGTTTATTGCGGACGTCGTCGGAGGTCGGGGAATGAGGATAACGGAACTGCGAGTTGGCCAATTGCTTATTTTTAAGATATGTACTGATTTAGTACGGATCAGTATATGTAATAAAACTAATAAAGGAATGCTTGATACATACCTACCCCGGGTACGAAATAATATAATACTCCGAAATAAGTTTCGGAATATTTATGTTATGCTATTTGAAATTAAAAACATATTTGAATTGCTATACGTAGGTTAGGTTAGGTTTGATTTATATGCGATATCATAAAATGTGGCGTTCTCAATATAAAGGGACCTTATGGAGGCAGGCGGTTACGCCGTTTTTGGAACTGTTACCATAGTATTCGTATAGGTACAAGAATAAGAAGAGCGTAACTGCCTTCCTCCATAAGGTCCCTTTATATTGAGAACGTCACAAATAAAGCCTCCATGCAAAAAATTGCATTCGGCATTATGAAAATTCGGGATTTCAATCGATTCGGAATTAGGACTCTTCAGTTATGTACGGTACCCACCTCGGGTAACATAAAATACTCAGTGAAAGTATTTGGCAAGGGGATAGATTGTATCCTGGGGAAGGACACTTATTAATCCCAGAAAATTGGACAGTTCACGAGAGAATAGCGATAAACGATTCGAGTTCGCGGACGAAGCAAATACCTTAACAGAAAACAAGGATGTACAGTTGCAAAAATAAGTGGTCTTCGACCCTAAGGCAGGCCACCACCACTCTCATAGAAAATGATAAAACCTACAATTTGAACGCGCATATAGCTTTTTATACTTATGTTTGTTAATACGTGTACTGCGCGCGTGCGCGCTAGAAAGGACCTTACGCGCTCGCGCTAAGTGCATCAATTGCGTCGTCCACCTAGCGCCGTCACACTTGAATGCGTGCCGGTGCGGCGAGGCAAGATCGCTGGCAGCCCGTTTCGATTAGTCCGTTCCACAGGTGTCCAAAGGTCAGAAAACGGTTGGCTAATACCGGATGTACTTTGCGGAGTGGTGTATCTGTTACGAAGTAAGGTAATCTGTGCCTAAGGTTAAATTTTGTCAGCAAGTCATAAGATGCGTCTGTAAATTTGAAGTGTGAACTTTAACAAAATTTTCATTAAATACGAAGTTGTGTCAAAATTTAAAGATCACTTATTTAGCCGACTATACAACGAACCTAGTCTTTATTTGCTTAGCACGCGAAGACCGTGGGTGCAAGATAAATTTCTTGTGTACACGCGAAAAGCGGCAATTTTAATACCTCGCCAGTGTACACATTCCACTCGTGTCGAGGCCAGTCGGGTGGTCATAGTCGTAACTCTTGTGTCATTCGGATATTAAAGTTATGACATGTGTTCAATGGAGACTCTAGTGACGTCATAGAGCAGGCTCCTTGGGTATGAAATCGTCCACATAACTCGAAGGAAAAACGTTTCCTAAACTGATTAATTTCCCAAACGTATCATTCGGGCAACCGCTTTTTTTTTCTGAAACTGGAAATAAGTATTTCAGGATTTTTATAAAACTAACCTACAATTTTAATATTTATAGGGTTCTACACGATGGTCCTGAAGTAAATCCTGAAATATTTAGGACCGCTTGCACCATCTGCGTTAAATATGTTTGTCTTAAATCTTGATTTATGACTGACAGTTCCATACGTTTTGACAGTGAACTGTTAAGTTATTTAAACATATTTAATGCAGATGGTGCAAGCGGCCCTCATTGCTATGATATCGATAACGTCCGGATCGCTTCGTATTGTCCCATCAAAAGAGATTCATTAGTCAGCCAAATATAGCTTCAATCAATTTAAGTGCTTTTATATAGGATTCGATCCAGGCATTTCTGTATAACCTCAAAACTGTCTGGCCCACCGCCAGCGCGCTGCGTGTCCCAATTCTTCAGAATATACATCAACACGTTCTACACGACATCGTGATTCATTTTAGATGACAAATGGCTTGTTACGTTTGTTTTGATGGCTTCATTGGCACTGAATATATGGGGAACTATTGCAGGAATTTGTTAAGTAAAATCAGTAAGTTATCATATTAAAATATACAGGGTGTTCAGCGATAAAGTTCACATGAATGAAATGAAAAAAAAAAACCGTTATAAAATCACATGTACTTTCACCCTTATTCGTTTGTGCACTTTACCGCTGGACACCCTGTATATACATAAGTTCGCTGCCATTTTCAAGCCCCAGGCCTAAGTAGCCGGATTGAGTTCCAAAGCGTAGTTTGCAATTCAATGCATTAGCGAAGACATGACGTTACATTTATTTATTTATTTATGGAAAACCAACAGCTTTAAAACAGATCCGAGTGCATACAATCTGAACCTATTTAAAGCTAGGGTGAATAGGCATTTTCTGGGTGAGCTCGCTACATCGTAGACTGAATCTTCGTCCTCCAAGGGCGGGAGTTGGTCAAGAGCAAACCCATTATCAATAAAAAAAAAAAGATCATAATCTTGTGTTACATTTAGTGCTCGTCAACGTTTCGCCGTCCCTTAAACCGAACCAACCTTTTCACCTATATCGACAGTCCATTCTATTCCATATAGAGGATACGTCCGCCTATCCTATGTACTTAGGGTGACCAGTGTCCCGTATTTTACGGGTTGTCCCATATTTCAGGCATGCATTTTTTCATGTCCCGTAATTTGGTGAAACCAAAACGGGACATATATCGTCATAATTGTATGATTCAATGGCATTTCATGATAACACCGAGCGTTTGAATGACGAGTGCGAGTGAGCGACTCTGATAGTGTGATAGATAGTAAAAAAATATGTAGGTATACTTATGTTGATTTTTAATAAAAATTGGCATGTCCCGTATTTTAACCTCGAATCCCGTATTTTCAATGCAGTTGTCCCGTAAAACCGGAAATCAGATCTGGTCACCCTATATGTACTACATGTTTCATTTCACTTGAAATTCTTTATGTGCAAAATATTCAAGTGAAAGCGATGGAAAGAAGACTAACATATTTTTTTTTTTCAATATTCCTATTCAGAAAGCAGATTTCTTTTCATTCAAAATGAACTAATCTACGTTATTATAAAGTAGTGTTTAAATCCGGTGTGGTTAATTGCATCCTCAAACAATACCCTTAAAATTGGGTGCGATTAATTACTTTTATCCTTTGGTTAACAATCTAACTTTTCCCAGGCACGTCATCATCCAGAAATAAACATGTAATCAGCTTAATTATTAGCACCGGCTTTTTTGTTGTTTTATCTAGGTCATGTTATTAAATTAAAAAAAGCAATAAACAAAGATGAAATCAATACAATGTAGTAATCTTGTCATTATTCCACTACTATTAAAACAAAAAAACTCGCTATTACGGAAGTTACACAGGTTTTCTACCGCTATTGGAATCCATCTAATTACTAAATAAAAACCGGGCAAAAACATGATCAGTGTAGGGTTCCGTCGCCATTCTTACAAACACGAACTAAAATCTCCAAAAAAAACATAAATAGTAGCAAATTTTCTAGTTAAAGTTATCTTAGCTGATTTTCGGTAGGTATAAATATTTTAATCGTCTTTAACTCAAGAACCGATGAAGTCTATTTAGCCGTGATAGTTTTCCTTTTCAATTCGTTATATTGTGTGCTTTCATTTAAGATATTTTTCAGATTTTTATAACTTGTAGTTTTGGCTGTAGGGAGGGCAAATCTCACGAAAACTTTGTAGTACCTACTAAGAGTCCCCTGAGTTAAACCGCGGAAAGACACGCGGACGGACGGACTGACAGACGGACATGGCGAAACCCTTAGGGCCTGCGCAAACCGTCGGAACGCAGAGCAGATCACTTTAAATTTATCAATGTATATTCTTTCCTATTTTAATTACAATAAGGTATAAATTTAGAGCCGCAGCCGCAGAGTAGAAATCCCCCGTGATGCTCCTAGGTCGGTCTCAGAGCATTCAAATTTATACCTTATTGTAATTAAAATAGGGAAGAATATACATTGATAAATTTGAAGCCTGGGCCACACCGGATGCGTTGCGTAGACGTGCACGTGCGCGTTCGCGTTCCACTGCGTTGTATAGTATGAATCCTCACATGAGGACGCAGCTATACAACGCAGTGGAACGCGAACGTGCACGTGCACGTCTACGCAACGCATCCGGTGTGGCCCAGGCTTAAAGTGATCTGCTCTGCGCTCCGCCGGTTTGCGCAGGCCCTTATGGTTCCTTGTTGATTACGGAACCCTAAAAATGCAGAAATAGCGGATGAGACGCTGCGTACGCGCCGACTCGTAATCTCGCCACTGACGTAACCTCATTTTATATTCGGTTTCCCGCGCCTCAATAGTTTATACATTGTTCTTCGTACACAATGATGAGCGTTTGTGTTACTTCGTTTAAATCATTGCGATTTAATAATTAAAGCGCGTGCTGCATGGTTTCAAACAACGGTTTAAAACAGGCGGTTGAAAACCGTGTACGAGTAGACAGTGGTTTTGAACCAAAATTCGCTTGACCTTAAACGCCCTTGGCAGATATCAAACAAATGGGCTTGTTTGAAACCGTGTAGCAGCTCGCTTCTACCAAGGTCATGCACTTGATTTAAAACCGTGGTTTCAAACCGTGTAGCACGCGCGTTAAGTTATATCTGAAATCGGCACGTATACATGTACTATCATCAATACAGTTAACTATGTATTTTTAAATCTTCTTACTAGTGGTCAGTTAACAGTGTTACTGTTGTACAAATAGTTAATAAGTAGATAAAATATGGTAAAGTTAACATTTAAATTGAAACTTCATTTAAGACGAAATGTCAACTGCATATAATTTTTGACATATTACTTATCTACTTTATTATTTATATGCTTTACCTCGAGGGCGGAAGTCAAATCTTCAAGTTTTCTTCGTTAGTTTAGAATCTTTTACTATTATTTTTGTAATTTCAACCCCAGAAACTCCGAATCCGAAAAATTGGTACAAATTCTTTTTTGTGTGTATTTATTTCATGAGGAATGGTGATTATGTATCGTCATTTTTAGAGCCACTAAAAGCTAAAGGGCCTATTAGACTACGCGATATTCAGTTAGTCTAAATAAGTAGAGAGGGGAACTTCAAAGAGCGAGAGGTTTTAACTCCTGTCTCCATTTATGGGTGAATTTCCGGGCGTTTCAACCGCCGTCATTAGTGTCACCAATATATTGACGAAATCAATGACACCTACCAGCAACTCCTGATGTAAACAGAAGCAGATCCGGGGATGTAGTTCCTATCAGCATCAGAAGTTGCGGTAGGGTCATTGATTTCGTCAATATAGTGGTGACACTAATGACGGCGGTTGAAACGCCCGGAAATTCACAACACAATCTCGCTCGCCCATCCATCAATCCGTCCATCAATCGGCGAACCTGGAGAAGGGGCATTAAGGGCCGTATTTATAAATTCATCATGAATGAGATGCCTGTCTCAAGACATGTCAAAATAGACGTAAATTCATAGTAATCAGTAATTTTTGTCATATCTTAAGATGAATTTATAAATACGGTCCTAAGACACTACCTAATCAAGTTTAGTCGCCTACTTTATTCCTTGAGCCACTCCACCGCAGATAGACTTAGGTAAGTAAATTATTTTGTCGATGATAACGTCTTACTGCCGCACTCAGAGACGTCAAATAACTTTTAAGTTTCATTAAAGTTGCTGCTGTCACTTTCTTTGCTAGGAATAGGTTCTTTGCTTGGATAGGTTCAGGGTAGTGTAATACGCGCATTAGATTTTACATTTAGTTATGTCATAACTCATAACTTTCGAGAGTCACTAGCTACAGATTCAAGCGGGCTATTCCCAGTTGTCCGCACCATAGAAATAAGGTGTGAGAATATTTATTCCCAGTTTCCACCTAATTTCTAGGGACACTGCGGGCGACTGGGAAAAAAATCCCAGTTGTCCGCAGTGTGGACAAAGGGGTGCAGACAACTGAGAATAGCCGATTCAAGCGGGTCTCGGTCAAGCTCATTCGCCGCAGCATTCGAGCCACAAGGCCAAGGGTAAGACAAGGACAGCCAATTGTCGAGCTAATCAAGATGGAACTTTACTGCATTTTTTTTATATGTCACGCATAAAGGCAGTCGGTCAAGCTCGGAAAAAAAACAATATGTGGCTGAAGGAGGTATATTTACACGAATGTTTTCGAGCGATTTTCCTGCTCACTCAAGTAACTCAATCGGCATAGGATTGGGTTTTATTTAGTTGGGTCATGTCATGATTGTATTTTGGTACACGATTCGCATCACTTTTTGTTTACATCGCAAATAAACAATCATTTCTAACAAGAGTTTAGAGAGACTTGTTGTTACGGTACGCTTTATTTCTTCGATTTAATTATTGGATGATAGTAATTTATTAAAACGAATCCTGCCAATAAACCAACCTGATTATTATACTTAATAATCAGTAGATACGAGTATGCATATGGTAGTGGTTATGTTTATTTTTAAAAGCTGCTATTAGGGCATTTATCTTTTGATAACTTTATACGTAGAATGTAAACAATATTGTTAAAAAAATACCAACCTCAAACAGTGAAATCCGTCAAATCGCATTCAAAAGGTAACAGCGATAACAATTCAATTCACATTTTTATTAATTGATAACGTTTACTCGAAACATGCGGCACGTCGACCGACACACGCTGCCGCCCCGCAAGCCGCGTAGACACTACTCTACTCGCTCGCTCGAATAGACCAAAATTATGCGATACCACACTGGTCGACTGCTGGAAGAACAGAGACACAATGAAAACATACTCGCACAAACCCCGCGACTAACAGGGACGGATATAAGCTTCTCACAGCTTTTGTTTACGCTATTTAACCACATGATGTCATGGTAACACTAACAACATTGTGTTTAATTTTGGTTTTGGTTTCGTTAGATCTTTGGTGGTACAGTTAAGATCGATGAGAAAATTTATTGAGCGTTGTGATCTTCGTTCTCTGTTCGCATCTCGGGCCGGTATCGATCGACTCTTTCGATAGTTTGCTTTTCCTCCAGGAGGTTGCTGCTACTGTATTTATATGCGGCGCTTACTCGAATTTTATCGGGTGGTTTTTGCCTGACTTTATAACTTTTCCGGTTGAAATACAAATGACAAGGTACAGTCATCAGTACATAAGTATATGTACACTGCACGTATATTATACAAAATCGCGCTCAAAAATATCTGTCACGCTCTTAAACCACTTCCACACGGTCGGCCGGTTGGGCCAACCGAGAGGAACGCAGCTATCTGTCAGAATGAGATAGTAATAATATGCATCTCGTTCTTACAGATAGCTGTGTTCCTCTCGGTTGGCCCAACCGCCCGATTGTGTAAATGGTGTATTAAGCGCGTCACAGATGGAGCTATGATATATATTATAGCACGGTATATTACGATATACGTTGACGGACTCTTGTCAACTAGTAAGGAAAATATACTGTTAAAATTGGACTGTATGGCGATAATTAAACTATACGACGCGACACAACACTAAATGCGAAAACGACACTACTTTTCTAATTGCTGTAACTATACCCGAATAATCAAAAGAGCACTTACCTTCAGCAGTTCAGTGACGAATCCTACTGCTCACAAGCGCAGGCTTCCCAGACCTCGAGCTCAAGTACGAAAGACTTACCGAGGATCCTGATCTACCTGCAGCTTGATACCAGCGTCAGGAAGTGTCCCAGTGATTCTTCAAGGTATAGGCGGTGATATTGACACAAATTAACCACCGAAAATTTAAAAATAATTCTATCGACAATTTTACGTGGCGACTATAAATAGCGCGCGATCTCAAGGAAGTTACGCTTTCAACTCTCAATTCGTTGCTGCGTCAAGCGGATGCAATACGAGGGTGACACTAAATCTTCAATAAAATCCAATGTTTTGACTTTATCCTCCGCCATTTCATTTGCAAAATGTTGCACGTCAACCCAACGGTGACGGATCAGCGTGCGCTACGGGTATGCGCTGCTATCAAACCAGTTTGAGTGCATGCGTTATTGCACGCGCTGTGGTAGCAGAGGCATGCGTCAGAGGAAAGCGCAAGATGAACATGAAAGCGCACAGGTGTAGACATAGCTATAGATACGCTACGTGTCAGATATTTAGACTGAGAGACTTTATACGATTTGACTTGTTGCGTCACTTTGATAATAGTTCCAATAGTCGCAGAAAGCCTAAAACGGCGCATCATGCATGCGCTGGTTTTAACTGACTTACATCCAAAAGTATAATTTCAACTTATGATTTCACACTCACGGTCAGCTTTTGGATGTACGTCAGTTGAACTGACCATGTGTGTCCGGCATTAGCTACATATTTGGTTGACTGTACAAGTCAATACGTAAGTGACTGTAAGTTCCGTTTTGGAGTTGTTTGATTACCTTTATCCACGTTCTTTTTGTTTGAGTTGACATTATATTTACAGGTGAACCTGAAATTACGAAACTCTTAAAACGCGACTCACACCTCAATAAATAACTCGTCTACCCTCAATCTTAGATAATTTAAACAACATGGATGCAGAATGTCGGGTGCTGCATGCAAAATAAACAAATTTAAGTTTGGTCGTTTCGTTTATTAGAATACAAAGCTGCGAGACATTGGACCCATGAGAGAGTATTGCACCCTGTACGTACAGTCGAGTAAGTACTAGAAAAAAATCTTGGGCTCAGGTTTCAAAGGGTATTTTAGTTTTACTCTACCCGGAAGCAAAACGTGATAACGATGAGAAATTTTTACGTAACAAATTAATTCAAAACCTTAATAAAGTTATAAAAATATGAAAAATATATGCATATACAACTACGATACAATATGAGCGCTGTTAAAGTGTGACGTCGACATCTCATTTTTCAGTAGGACCAAACGGTGCGAGGCTTATTTTCGATAAGTATAAGCTTATTCAATTAGGCTATTAAGATATTCAGGAATATACCGAATTTTTAACTAATTCTTTGCACACCAGCTATTTAAAGAAAACGCATTGGAAATCTCTTCTCCGATGTACCTATCTCCGTCTCTAGTGGTAAAATCGGGATCCACGAGCTTACTCCAAAATAATACCTACTCCGATTCGTCAAGTTACCTACCTTAGCCCTGTTCCTTTTTCTGGATTCTGTCATCACTGAAGGGTGAGAGAGAGTTCCGTGAAAGAAACCTACCTGCCCTATCAGTAGGAATACAGTTTCAGATATGACCAGATTACATTTTTTTATACTAGATCAGTAAGTACGAGTAGGTTACATCAATACAAACTTATTTTAATTTTAATATTACTTAAAACCAAAATTCAGATTACGAATTCAAATTACCAAATGAATAATTACTTAAGTACAATAATAGTGACATAGGTACTGTACCGCACATGAGCACAAATCATGCACGAATGCCATGTCCACATCACCTCACAGTAGGTTGAATCTTACGAATCAAATCACATCTCAAAATGCTCTTAACTCGAGGCTTTCTTTTCATCAAACAGTCTTGTCCAGTGAATGTGGTGCGGGAGGGATCAGCAGAATATGTACGGTCTGACGCATATAGGGCATCGGTCGTAGGCGGCTAAGCAGCGCCTCAAGCAGTCTGCGTGGAAGAAGTGTGCGCAGGGCGTGACGCGCGCAGACTTCATCACTCCGAGGCACACGGCGCACACGTCCTCGAGCGTGGCGAGCTCCACCGCCGTCGCCCGCCGGAACCTCGCGAGTGACCCGCACGCCTCACGCAGCTTCGACAAGGCCTCTCCCAGCCTATGCCGGCCATGCATAAACACGTTCACATACAACACTAACAGCGCCAGTCTCCAGCGGTCGCACCACGCGAGCGCTGGCACCAGCGGCAAAGCCAATGCGGTCGTCACTCCCCGCGCCCACACTCCAAAATACAGCGCCTCCATACCTTCCAGCCTCTCGAGCTTCATAGCGGTAAGCGCAATCGGCCAGATCTCTAGGAAAGTTCTTTCTGTCAGTAAGTAATAGGTGCCGGATATGAGAGTGTAAAGAGCTGTCGGGCGGTAGTGCTCCAAGCCCTGTTCTAGTCCAAAAGCGAGGAGGACGAATGTCACGGTGACGACGAAGGTGACCGCTTTGGTCCACTCGAGGACGATCTTGGTGGCGGACATGGCGAGGTGCTTGACGCGGGAGTGACGCGTGACGTTGACGTAGGGCGACCAGTCCTCCTTGGTGCAGAGCTCGCGCACGTAGCTGACGGAGTAGGTGACGACGTTGTAGAACATGAGCGAGTAGAGGCAGGTGAGCCGCCCGCCCGCCACCAGCAGTCGGTCGCACGCCGTGAACATCAGCAGCTGCGACAACACAACCATTACTGAATAACTTTCATTTACTTACGGCCGCACTCAGAGACGTCAATTAAGTTTGTCACTTTCTTTGCTATAGCAATAGAATAAGATGCAGCAACTTTAATGAAACTTAAAACTTAATTGACGTCTCTGAGTGCGGCAGTTACTTTGCTTAATTTTATTGGACATTAAGAACCTTCGCTCGACATAGCCTAAATTGATTTAGGGACATACACGTACTGATTGAAACGTCAAATGATTAGCTTATACACGAATTATTTCCCCTATTTGGCAGTTTTTGGTCTTCTTGGGTGAGCTAATGTACCGTAATATATACATATATGATGTTATATGTGTCCGGATAATAAGAGTGCGCGATCTTATGATTTGTATTTCTAGCTAAAAAAGGTAGGCTAAAAAAGCTAAAGGACATTTTATAGTAAGTATTAAGGAATTTTATGGATGAGGTATTTGGTGTGCATTTTCTAGAATTATATTGTTTATTTTTTTTATTTTTGATTGTATGTTTGATTCCTATGTTTGTGACGTGTGTTTTAGTGACATTCAATTTATTGACTTTGACCTTGTACCTAAGGGTACTAGTCCTTTACTCACGTTTAATACGGAGTTGGCACTGTTCCCCTTTGGTTCGAAATTTTCCATGATAAAAAGTAACCTCCATTATTGTCTATCTGGCTAGATAACCGCTGAGTAAAAGAGCATAACAATCTGATGCTCCGTTTTGACGAGACGGAAAAACAAATGAAATCACATTTTCGCCCAATTAAGGATCATAGCAACAAGTGTCGAAATGTATGGAAACTAACCGCCGCTTGCACCACCTGCGTTAAATATGTATGTTTGTCTTAAACGAAATGTCGTTAATTATTTTTAAGACCTAAACACATTCAACGCAGATGCTGCAAGCGGCCCTAGATGTATCTTTTTGCTGCTGTTTAAAAAGTGACCCTAAGTACAAAATAAAATGATGCGACTTTTTCACCTGCTGACAGCTGCTAAGATAAAATTGAATAATGTATTTTGGTAATATATATGCTGTTGTAGCGTGGTTTAGGCACGTTTTTAAGCACAGGTTCATCAGGGTTCGAACCAGGGTCGCAAGTTTTGAATTTTCCGAACGTTCCTTTACAAAAATAATTTGGACCAAATGGGATTCAAATTTCTTCTACCTGCACTTACAGTAACTTGAACGTGTATGACTACCGACCTGCCCTATCATCGTGGAGAGATTATTCATCTGCAGGAACAGCATCTCGGCGCGCTCGACCGGCGCGTACGCAGCTCGCACCACGCCCACCGCGCGCGCGCACGGCGCCCGCAGCCTCCGCGCGAACTCTGAAATTAGACATGGATGCTGTAGTGTTTCCGATACTAGTTAACCTACTATTATTTTATGTGCGAGTTAAATACATTAAATGGGAAATAAATAGCATGTTTGTGGCCTAGAATGTTTTAGTTTTACGCGAAACTGCGAAAAAATAGTTTACGGCGAATTTCAAGGTAAAATGACACGAAGCATGATCTTGTTTTTTGTTAGAGATTTGTATAACTACTTTTAAAGAAGAGAACTACTGTACAAACTGGGTACAGACCCAGACGTATTTTAATTTCGGCTTGATTTTTAAGGTTCTAAAAACGTTTTATTTCTTTAGCCGAAGTTGCAAGATTTTCTTTCTATGTAAATCGCATCAAAATATGTTTATAAAAGTAAGTATATTGCTGGTGGGAGGCCGCCCAAGATGGGGCTACGTGCAAGGAAATGAGGGAGGGCTTTGCCCAGCAGTTGGACATTACAGGCTATTGAATAATAATAATAATATATGTTTACGCGAGTTTAAGTCAAGACAGAAATAGAAATAGGTATGTAAGCAAGTATTAAGGAACTTCGCGAAAGTTTGCAAGTGTACAGTCAGCATCAAATAGATAGGAGCAGCGAATGTGGCCAAATATATCGCAACACACTTTTATTACTATAGGAATAAGAATGTGTTGCGATATATTTGACCACTGACTGCTCTTATCTGTTTGATGCTGACTGTACCCTATATGTAATGTGTCACGCTCCTGAAAATAAAAACCACAAGAAACGTTCGTTTCACGCACACTTAAAAATAAGTCAGTAGGTGTGCTTTTGGACGCGCGCTTCCTACATGTGTAAATTGTATTAACTTATAAAATAATTTTAATCCCGTGCTTTCTGATTTCTATACAAATTTGACTCAACATCGAGCTCTTGGCACTGAACTCATAATTGCTTCTTTACGCCGTCGGTACGGTCAAGGATTTAATCGCCATGGAACTTCGTCGTAGAAAAGTCAACGATTATTTTCTACGTAATTTCCTTCCCGTGATAGACATTTACTATTGTGACAGGGTTATATGTAAACTACACAGCCCGCGACAGCACTCGAGCCGTGGGCGGCTAGCAACAAGGCCAAAGTCGCCGCTGCTGGCCGCACCCGTCACTCCTGGTTGCCCACACTGTCTTAAGGCTTTACCCGCATTTACATAATTTTTCCCGTATTTCTAAGAAAATTATTTAGTTGTGCAGAAGGGAACCATGAAAAAAAATTCAATCTATTAAGAAGACAATAAAAAATTATTTATTACTTAATTACAATTAAATTGCCAATTAACATTGGTCTTTAACTGCCGCACTCAGAGACGTCAATTAAGTTTTAAGTTTCATTAAAGTAGCTGCTATCACTTTCTTTGCTATAGCAATAGAACAAGACGCAGCAACTTTAATGAAACTTAAAAATTAATTGACGTCTGAGTGCGGCAGTAAAACGTCTGTTCAGTAATGCTAAATGCGTTTCGTTCAAAACTATACAACTTAGGGCCACTTGCACCACATGTGTTAAATAGGTATGTTAAAGAGTCTTAGCACTCAGAATTGTCAATTAACTTTTAAGTTTGATTTAAGTTGCTGCTGCCACTTTCTTTACTATAGCAATAGAATAACTGCCGCACCCAGAGACGTCAATTATTTTTTAAGTGTCATTAAAGTTGCTGCGTCTTATTCTATTGCTATAGCAAAGAAAGTGACAGCGGCTACTTTAATGAAACTTAAAACTTAATGGACGTCTCTGAGTGCGGCAGTTAAGCATATTTAACGACATGACATTTCTATACATTTTGACACAATTTAAACTGATTTAAGACTTAAACATATTTAACGCAGGAGGTGCAAGCGGCGGTTAGTATTCTTCACGCGAGAAGGATCTCCCTTCTACAACGTTGCGCTTGCGCCCGACACGGTCACGTCCAATTTCCTTTATTGACCGTAGTTATGCAGAAAACGACCACAGGCAATATTCCTCTACAGTCATTTTTATACTATATTGTGAACTTCATAGAGTATCAAATATTTTATAAAACAAATTTGCTTTGGTCGTTTTCTATAAAACTACGATATATTGACCTTTAGCCTTTAGCAAACATACATTCTAATATAGTACCTACTCGTAAGAGCCGCTATATACTTATAATAAATGGGAAAAAAGTGTCTGGTGTTAACGTATTGTTTTAACTTATTAACCTGTAAACGACTTCTATGATATTTAAATATATTAGGTTATTTTAATGTAAGTTAGTTAAGTTTATTTTGCTATAATTTAAATGATTTTTTACATCACTGTCAAACCTACTAAATTAAGAATTTTTAATCAGGCTATACGAAAATAATTCGAATTTAAAGTAAGATTTAAAACGAATGCTACTGCACGAGATTTCCGGTTGTTGTTAAAGCTGCACTAAATTATTATTGTATAAATAAAGAGCTTTAATTCTGTATGTAGGCCGAACGGCACTCGTGGCATGTCAGAGTCTGCCGTTGCACCGCTTCCCGAAATTATATTACTGTTGAGAAAAAAGCGCCGCAAGAAACTCCGCGCGCATTGTTGCGTTCCGGTGTAAGGTGGGACTAAGAGGCATCCGTCACACCCAGTAGCACACAAGCTGTATAAGAATAAGAATAAGAAGAAATATTTATTGCCACACACCAGAAAAAGTACAAAACAAAAGGAAAAAAAAAATTTTTTTTTTTTTTTTAGAAACCATGTGACAAAAGGCACAGACTCAGCATGTGCTGCGAGCGCGGGCGCGTGCTCGAGCTTCGCAGCGCTGGTTTTCATAAGAGCTTATACAACCCTGAAATGCTAAAGCTAGAGTTATAATGACTGTATAAGCTCTTATACAGCTTTTGTGCTACTTGGGGAGTCCTCAGGCCCGGCAAAGCATTAGAAGTCACATCAGGACTACACATTGCAAGATTGCAAGTGGCTATGGGCCTCAGGGGCCATAATTAGGCCGTGTTATCGAATTCGAGTGTCCCACCCACTCGTAGGCGAGATCACATCGTGACTGTATTTTCATTATTATCACTAATCAGTGACATTAAAAAGTCGACTCCAGGCCGCTTAGCATTTATGTACGAGATAAAATTTGACAGGTGTAAGGGAAATGAATTCATCTATTCCATATTCTAACGTAAGACAAGAATATGGTATACGAGTAGATGTAATTTCCCTAGCACCTGTCAAATTTTATCTCGTTCATGCATGTTAAGCCCGCTGGGCCTACATACCATCAGTCAGAGGCATATATGCTTGTTTATTTTCCCTATGCAATTCAATCACTTTTTAAACTCATTTAACCGTGGCCATTGCCTTGACACATTTAGCCATGATCTAATGGAGAATTTTGACTGTTTCACCCAACTCCGCGAAGCCAAATAAATAATAAATATAAATAAATATCAGGGACAATCTCACACAAATTGACCTAGTCCCAAACTAAGCTCTAGGTACTATGGGTACAAGGCAATGATATACATATGTACTTATATAGATAATACATACTCAATTATATAGAAAACATCCATGACTCAGGAACAAATACTCGCGCTCATCACACAAATATTTGCCCATACCGGGATTCGAACCCGGAACCGCTAGATTCGTAGGCAGGGTCACTACCAACTAGGCTAACCGCGTAAATGAAGTAATTATTTCAACAGTCTATGTATGTATGTGATTAAAAATCGTATGTAACACCCTACTCATATTAGTATTAGTCCGATTTGATTAAAGGTGTCATGTGATTCGTCAAAAACGAGTGTCATACTGTGGCATACTATAAGGCACCAGTTTAGCTTTAGTTCGTAACATACATTGCAATTAACTTTTAAATTAAGAAAAAAATATTTGTTGGTCTCTCTACAACATTAGGCCGTCCAGGGGAGCGAGAGACGCCGGCGCTGTTTCTCAGCAGCTGGTAGCGGTATAAAAGGACCCCTTCGTCTGGGGGTAGTCAGTTCAGGGCGACGCTCCAACCCAGCACCAGCCTCCACGCAACAAAGAAAAGCTCTGGTAAGGAACTTAGTAAATAATTATAATGGTTTCTTGTGTTTGGAGTTCAATCGAAAAGAGCTCGAATTTTCAATTTTGAAAATTAAATTTAAAAAAAAATCCAGCGTATATACACGTCCCACTGCTGGGCACAGGCCTCCACTCATAATGAGAGGGTTTAAATTGGGCTATAGTTCCCACGCGGGCCCAGTGCGGATTGGGAACTTCGCACACACCGTCAAATTGCTTTGCAGGTGTGTGCAGGTTTCCTCACGATGTTTTCCTTCACCGAAAAGCTCATGGTAAATTTACAAATTATATGTCGCATATAAATTCCAAAAAACTTAGAGGAGCGAGCCCGAGTTCGAACCCACGACCCTCTGCTCAAGAGTTGACAGATCAAACCATTAGGCTACCATGGCTTTTTTACAATTACTAAGTATTTAAATTGGGTGTCATTCATTTTATCGAAATTTCTTTCATCTAATTTCATATCACCGAAAACTATTCCACGAATGTCATTTCATTTTTTTTTCTAATCACATAAACATCAATTCATTGTTTTTTAAATAATCGAACAACTATTCATCTTGAATCGTTTCGAATTTGTCTCAAATCGTAGCTTAACTATTCATCGATTTTACCTTTCACATAATAATTAGTTAGTTGTAGTATTAATTTATCGAAACATGGTTCACAGATGGTACGTCCCGTATATTATTATTGCCACGAACAATGTTTCATCGCAGTAACGTTTCATCGAACGATGCATTTTGTACCTAACTGTTAGTCTTGCGTTCTAAGGGCTGCATGACGTGAACCCTCCTAACCAACCCAATTTTGATGGGTATACCATAATACCACACCACCTAGGGTGCCTATTTCCGCTCTAAAGGTCACAAGATAACCCTAACCTAACCCACCAATAGTACAATTGTTACTATTATTTGTTTTTTTACTGCGGGGGGCTTCGCCCCCCGAGCCCCCCTCACGAGGGGCTGCGCCCCCCACCCCCCCTTACCAGCTGCCCTAACCTAATAACCTAATCTGACCTACTTTCTTGACACACTTTTTAGTACGTAATTTACGTACGTAAATGACGTAATTTATATTAGTACGTAACACACTTTTTAGCACCTTTTAACAAGTAAATATTATGATAATTCAGTATTAGACAGTAAAATCTAAGTAAAAACGTTATTCGGCTATGGCGGTGATAATTCGGCAAAATGAGAATCGACAAAACATGACTTATGAAAATGCTCTGTCGTTGAAACGAATTATCAAGTATAGTAACACCAGTGAAACGATTTTCTATGGAAAAAGAATTTTGGGAACTGAAACTTTCGTTAGTCTAATATTATATAGTATAGGTGATTCGATATTCGACTATGTCGATAGACAAATAAAATAAGAAAGTAAAATTCGATGAGTTGATTCTTGTGTAAACGGTAATTCGAGCAAATGTATGAGCGATCTATCGACGTTCGATGAATGATTCCTAAGTGATAATAAAATCCTACGAATAGTGTTATAGGAAACAATAATCGATGAAACGATCTTCGGTAAAATGATGGATTACCATTTAAATTACTATTTTGACAATTACTTGAACAGATTTCTTAGTATATGTACAAAAGACATCAACGGGCCCGGATCTTGAGAATTTTTACCTTAACTTAATGTGAAATATTGGAAATAATCTTTAAATGGTCTTTTTTTTATAGAGTTCCGTGAGTGAACTGAAAAACAGATGACTTTTTTCAATATTTACTAGGGTACACACCCTTTTTAAATTCAATTTGATATCCTTTTGCCTTAAAAAAATAAACTAGGCAGTTATGTACTTGAATATAAAAAAACGCCTAATATAAAGAGAATCATTTATTTCGCGGTCCAAATTCAACCTGTAAGTTTACACGGGAGCCTTAGCTCTTTCTTAATACGCTTCATACCGCAACTAATCAGTTAACAAAAGGAGCTAAATGTTTGAGATATTAAAACAACTGCATAAAAAAACTGAAACAATAGGTCATCGATCCCAATTTCATTAAGTGCAATTATCTCGAAAACCTCGACTTTTACTAGACCCAAGGCCCACGATGTTATCATAGACAATTATGAATCATATGTAACCATTACACTACATATGTATGTTCATTTCTTATAATTCTGTGAACCATAGAATTATGATTATTTATAATGTAAACTATAGTGCAACAGTGGTCTAACGCATGACATGAGAATCGATTGTTATTGTTCGTAACAATAACAATCTATTCTCAGAAATCTGCGTCCGCTTTCGATATTTCCTGTAGGACCGCTTCCTCGCTATTGGCAGAGTTTTAGACTTTAACGAACACTTCGACGGACAATAGCACAAGCTTTATTTCGGGGGCGTTTTACACCGAACGGCGTTTGGGAGGAAGAGTGACGCACGCGCACTGGCGCTGCGCCCGCGCCCGCTTCCGTCCCATTCAGATCGACAATGACCCGACTTTCTCACATGACGGCTGTATTATGCCAAAACATTGTACCTACGAATCGTGCTAGATGCTACATGATGCAATTTCATGTAACTAACAATTCGGGTCGAAGGACCAAGACGAAGGGTCTGGACACGACGATGCCACCGGCGGAGGCGTGGCAGGCGATTTCCTAATACGTTACATTGCCGCCGATTATATTTTGAAATACATATGCCACTGCTAAATACAAGAAGTTCTGTTCTGTAAATATAAAAAAAAAAACCTATAGGCTCGGGAGTCTTGGGTAAAGTTTGAAGAAGATGAAGGGAAGATCTGGAATTCGTTTTTATCTCTTATAACTTTTAAACAAGATTGCATTATATACCTACGCGAGAAATCAAGAAATATTAATGAACGAACATTATTTTGCTTATTGTTTGAAACAAAACACTAAACGTGGCGCCCACGCTCTAAATTCTAGAAAAAGACGCATTTGGCCCACCGGAATCCGTAATATTGTTTGTTTTCAGTCAGATGTGTGTAGACAACATAAACATCCATGCAAACAACTCCCACGCAGCATAGGTCAGGAAATTGGCACATGTTGTCGCACAAAAATAAAGTACATTGATAAACTTTGTCATTTCTCCAAGGAAAATAATAAAGAAAACAGCCGACCTAGTGGAGATTTCAGCCAATCGCTCAGACTTAGCCTTTGCCTCGTGACGCGGTGACATTGTTTTCATTGCACACTTAATCAAGTTTTAAAATAGCTTTGATGCATAGCAGTAAGTACGCACCCACGCGACAGAGAAAGCCGCCCTTCTGAATCGCGATTCGTTACGTTTGGTCCCTATGCGCGTGCTACACGGTTTCAAACAACAGTTTAAAACCGGTGGTTTGAAACCGTGTAGACAGTGGCTTTAAACCTTTCGCATGACCTTAAACGCCCTTGGCAGATGTCAAACAAGTGGGCTTGTTTGAAACCGTCTAGCCGCTCGCATCTACCAAGGTCACTTGGTTTAAAACCGTGTAGCACACGCATTAATCTCAACAGTTAACTTATTTCACCCTTGTAATTTATTAATAAATATTAACACTGATTTAAATAAAAAAAGAAGATAATCTAACGTGATGGTTAGATTAGATTATGTTATGTATCTGTACATCTGACTCACTTTGCGCGAGCTTGACGACGGCGGGGTACCAGCGGGCGGGGTAGCGGTAGTTGGCGGAGATGAGGACCGGCAGCACGAGGCAGGAATAGGCGGCCATGAGCCACGCGCCGCCCAGCGCCACCAGCAGCCCCCGCGGCGCCCAGTACGGCAGCAGCAGCACCAGCGACAGCAGCCACACTGACGACAAAGTTAGGGGGTGAGGGAAACGAAGTGGGAACCTGCTGGCTTCTGCAGCGGGCTGAGCTGAAACCATTCCATTTGCCACTAGATGTTCTTTTAGTTATTTGCGCAGAATTGCCCCCTAGCAAGCAAGAGATGAAATTTGGCAGGCGTTAGGGAAATGAATACATCTATTCCATATTCTAACGTAAAGCGCGTGCTACACGGTTTGAAACAATGGTTTAAAACCGTGTAAGACAGTGGTTTTAAACCAAATTTCGCATGACCTTAAATGCCCTTGGCAGATATCAAACAAATAGGCTTGTTTGAAACCGTGTAGCAGCTCGCTTCTACCAAGGTTAGGTACTTGGTTTAAAACTGTGATTTAAAATAAAACCGCGTGTGCGTGTGCATAAGACTTAACGCTTAAGGTTTAAAATAAAAGTGTCCCGTCTTGATAAAATCGATATAAAAATGTGAAAATCGCAGTAGTAGGTAGTAGTCAGGACGAGACACTTTTATTTTAAGCATTAAGCGCAAAGTCTTTACGTTAGAAGATGGAATAGATATATTCATTTTCCTAGCACCTGTCAAATTTTATCTCGTTCATGCATGTTAAGACCGCAGCACTGTCCGATAAAATTAGTTGAGTCGTGAAGACAGAAAAAATATATAAATAAACTTTACTCCGTTTGTTTAGGCACTTAACTGTTTAATTGTAAACAAACCTAACCACGTGTCGTGTTGAACGGCCTATCAAAACTGTTTTGTCGAGCTTCAACGTATTAGCACAGTCTATAGATATTATTTTTTTACGCTGTGGTATTATTGATCTGTGTCTATTGGCTGATGAGTACCACGTGGTTTTTTGTTTACATTTTGTGAAGTACCTAAACAAATAGCAATAGTAAGCATATAAAAACATTTTCTTCAAATGTAAAAACTAGAGTTTTTCTATTCATTTATATTTGTTATACACTCGCCCCATTATAATATGCAGTAACACACTCAACTTAGTTGTGTAATCATGTCTTATCCGAATTAAAATAATTCCGAACACATATGTACGAAGAAACAATACATTTAACGTCGCGCGCGCATGAGTTCAGGTCGTCGCCCTTCCCAAATTATTCAAAAAGATATCCAAACTTTTGTTTCGTATTAAATTTACTTTAAATTATTACAGCAATTTAAATCTAATTTAAAATGTAACTACATTTACTTCAACGAATGTAAAATCCGAGAGCTCATTTAAATAAATTCTGACCTTTGAAAATATTTATGAGCTTATTCGGATGGCGGTCATCAGGCGCTTCCTCAAAGCTAACCTAGCTTGCGCGAAATGTCTGTGGCCTTCATTCATAAACCTTGACAGCCAAAATATTGTTATTGACCTACTTTGTTTACTGTTTCATTGTGCGTCCTCCTCGAACGGGCAGCGACGATAAATACGTCTAATTCAAGAAATAGTATCAAATATTAACGCGTATTTTGTTTTGATGTTCCAATTTTCTGTCACAGCCACGTGTTGGGATTACGATGAGTCATTGCATAGGAAAACAACAACAAATAATATCCTACACCTTTAAAGGCAAACTTGAAAAAAACTCGAGTATTTTTGATAGTTGTTTTAACAAAAATGTATTATTCCAGCGTTAAATAAATTTAGTCGTTTACGAAAACATGACTAAAACCCATAAATAAGGAAACATAAATAAAATTAGGTATGTACTTGATACACTAATAATGACGCAAGCCTTTTTAACAAATTTTTTTATATTAATTTCATTTAAGTACTTACACCTTACACTTACCAATGTTGGCGATTTTATCCTCTGATTTTAACGTATGAATTTTCGAGAAAGAATCACTCCTTATGCGTCCACGCACTCGCGAAATCATACCCATTTCGTTTTGAAATTCGAACTAAACAACAAAACACGCTTTCTTCAACAAGTAGAGTAAATTATAAAGTTCTTAAAAAAGTTTTTTCTTAAAAATGTTTTTATGATCTGCTTCAGGCGAAGTGTGTCACATGAATGCGCATTGAACAGGCGATCGGCTGGGCGGGCGGCGGAGCAGCGCGTGCGCAGATTGCCACACCATTACACACCCTGCCCTCGCCGATATCGCACATTTCATTATCACTTACCGCCTTACTTCTTCTAATTTTTAATAACTTCGCACGGAAACCGCATTGGACGTGGATTTTACAAAGTACCTCATTATTTACAGTCAAACCACGAAATGACGTTTTATTTTTAAATTCCAATCCATGTCAGTGACTCTCAAATCAAACCTATAATTAATTATGTATATACAGTCCAAAGGCTTTGTAAATATTTTGGGCAAACAAGCTCCAATGGAGACTAGGTGGCAATTAAGCAACGATATAAATACGCAGTTTACTTCGTCTACTTTTACTAAGAATAAATTATTAATTATTAATTAATCCAAGCCCTGACTACGAAGCTAGTAGTTCTTCCGAGTTCAATCCCCGGCGGTAAAGTGATTGATTATTTTTTCCTAGGTCTTAGATGTATTTTAGTATAGGACACTATACTATAAGCTATGTCCACACCAGTGCGTTTTCATGTTCATCTTGCGCTTTCAATGTAATACGAGGGTGACAGTGAATCTTCAATAAAATCCAATGTTTTGACATTATCTTCCGCCATTTTATTTGTAAAATGTTGCACGTCAACCCAAGGGTGACGGATCAGCGTGGGCTACGGGCATGCGCTGCTGTCAAACCAGTTAGAGCGCATGCGTTATTGCATTCGCTGTGGTGGCAGAGGCATGCGTCAGAGGAAAACGCTAGCTGAACGTGAAAGCGCACTGGTGTAGACATAGCTATACAGTAATTGCGTATATCGTTGCCTAGTACCCATGCATAATACAAGTCTTGAGCGATTTGGAACTCGCAATTATTGCGAAACTTTGTATTTGCTAGTCCATGAGTAAAAAAACAAGCTGTATAAAACCGTAAACAATCGCCACGCCCTCGTCAACAGTCGCGGTAAAAATACATTTTATACGTGCGAGTAACGCAGAGAACCCGTCGCCCACGCCGCCACACTCGTCAGCGCTGAATAAACTCATTGATTGAATTAGGAAAATAGAAATGACACCCGTGGTTCAGCTGTATCTTAACTGGAACAGAAACTTACTTTTAAACATTTCAGAACCAATGTTATGTAAGTAAATATTGTCTTTAAAATCCGTCTCTGATTTTTGACAAATCCTAATTTAACCCTGTAGCTCGCAGAGAGCGTCTCAACTGCCCGTCGCTTTCAACTACGCTTTCGTACTTTCAACTATTATTGGCGATAAGACTGCTATTTACCGACCACTTTAATGATGAGTACAAGTCTGTTTGGCATTAGATTAAATATCAATCATTAAACAATTGGGTGACACGTAATTATTTATTGTAACAAGGAGAGAGAGAGCTCCAATAGTGAAACAACTCTATGGCCTATGACCACGACTTGCGACCGGCGCGGCGAGCGATTTCCTAATACATTGCAGGTTAACCTGTGCGATGTCTCGACCATCCAGCGACCTTTACAGCTCAGCGTACAGCGCTGTACGGACTGCTTTAAAACATATATGGAGGTGAACCGGAGGCAAACAGCAGCTCACTGTTCGCCTATGAGGACACGGCTTTAGAGAAGAATCGCTCGCCGCTCAAAGTCGTGGCCAGGCCATTAAGCCTTCGAGTTTGTACTGCATTTGCGCTATTAATTTCTCTTCGTTTCAGTATTTCCAGTTATAAGTTCGGTTTAACTTATATTTTAGCAAAAGCCAAAGGCCCTTTAAGACTGTTTACACTGTAAGCTATTTTTATAAAATTAAAATAATATACAAATATTTACACGCGCATCACGAGATGTGATGACGCCGCCTGCGCCGGCCCATTCACAACGGCGCGACGGCTCTGACGAAAACGTTCGAAATAGAGTTAGTAATGATTCAGAAAAGTTAAATGTCTGTGGGATGACTTGTTTTGTTTAATGATGAAGAAAATTTTGTTTCATCGAGTTCATTCATGATTCAAATATTATTGTTATAAATTAAAGGATGGTTGCCAAACCTTCTTTTAAAGTTTCCAGCAAGATAATGGAGATATATATATATATATATATATATATATATATATATATATATATATATATATATATATATATATATATATATATATATATATATATATATATATATATATATATATATATATATATATATATATATATATATATATATATATATGATAATAATATAAGTTAGCTTCTACCTTTCCTTTTACCGATAAATTAAGTACCGATGGATAAAATAGTTATTACGGTAACACGATATCCTTCATGATCATAATTGAAATGAGAAAATGGTAGGCATAACTGTGCCTCTCATAACGTCCATCGTATATTCGTCATGCCTGAACCACATTGTTAACGACAATTTCCATATCGCCGTGGTATATACCACGTTTAACTTTAATTAAGAAAATCGGACTTACGGCCGCACTCAGAGACGTCACTTAATTTTTAAGTTTGAATAAGTTGCTACTGTCAGTTTCTTTGCTATAGCAATAGAATAAGACAACACGTCACTTTGACAGCTTTAAATTTACTTGACGTCTCTGAGTGCGGCCCTACATACATGTAATTTAGGTAATGTCGAATAGAGGGAGGCCCGCCTAGTAGCGCATCATCGCTACGCCGTAGCACGTGGCGGTCGTAGCCTAGACAAAATAAACTAGGTTATTTGGTCTACGGCAGCAAAGATCTTAATAGGCATGATGACGATTTTTTTTATTTCATATGCCAATCGATCCGATTTTTTCATGTACCTTTAAATAATTTTCGATTTTTTTTTTCTCTTTATGTTATGATAATTTGCAGCTTTTCAATTCGATACCTCGGGGATCAATTGGCGTAAAAGCCATTTTAGTGAAATGGCTTTTACGCCAATTGATCCCTGAGGTATCGAATTCAAATATCTATAGTACATAGTAAAGTTCAACGTGAGTCATCATTCCTATTCTTGATACTCAACTGGGTCCATCGATACGAAACCCAAGAACATTGCAGTCTATAGGGAAACAATGATTCGTCACCATCGTAATTTCCTGACGCATTGTCATGGTTTACAACACGAACCTACGGACAGACTACATATGGACTTTATTTGACGGGAAAATCGTGGTATGACGTTAAAACAACGTATCCTCCAGTCTAGCAGTGTAGCAGCACTCAACCAGCAACCAGCGTCAGCTCATCTTGTATTTTCTCTCTTGTCGCTGGTCTCTATCCTTACAAACTAGTTATAAAGGGATAACCGAGCGACAAACAAGTCGGTGATGACACGAGCTAATTATTCCGCTGATGTTGTGTGCAGAACTCTGCGAACATGCACCCCCTGGTCTACCTGTTGCTGCTCGCCGGCGCGTGCCTGGCGCACTACCGCGGGTTCGAGTCGCGCAACCTGGTCGAGCGCGAATCTCAGGAACTAGAAAGGTGAATACTAACATCATTAACTTCTCTTTCTTGTATCTCCTGTCCTTGGTGTATGTGGTGTTCAATAAAGAGTTGTATTGTATTGTATCATTAGCCCTTTGGGGCTCTATACCCTTGGCTATTGCTCAGCGCATTGCCAAGCCTTCGAAAAAAGCTGGACAGAAGAACTTCAACCAATAGCTCAAATATTTCACATAGTTAGGTACTAATGGGGTTCGAGCCAATTTTCCATACAAACGGATACAGTTTCCCACCCCCTAAATGTTAAACCGATTTCGACCAATTTTTGATACGGTGTCAGTCGGAACAAAAACTATGTCCGTACGTTTCGTTTTTTTCAATAATATTATAAATTTCGATTTATTCCCGTTTTGTATTGTTTTCATACAAAAGTAATTTCGACCATAATCTCTTTATAACTAATAAATATTTAAAGAAACGAAACGTACGGACATAGTTTTCGTTCCGACTGACCACATATCAAAAATTGGTCGAATTCGGTTAACGTTTAGGGGGTGGAAAACGTTATCGCCGCTTGTATGGAAAGGCTAGATTTTGCAGTTGGTTCACAGTCCTCTTAACTCTGTCGATAAAGCAGGGGAACTTTTAAGTTCTATGTTTTTAAAAGAGATGGCGGCGTGACGCCATTATGAATATGCACAAACGCCTGTTTAAGGAATTGCTCCGCAGACGGAATTACCCCAATGCACCTTAAATGTGGATTAAATAAAAGTGAGTAATGTGAGCGAGTTTACGCATTATTTAGTGTAAACCCCGCTATGAAAAGAGGTTAATCAAAAATATTTATTGATTACTGTAGATGTCGGGCAAATACCTATATACAATACGTACCTACAGGTGACAAGAGCATTTATGTATCACTACAGTCTACCGTAACGAATTTATTCGCGATAAAATAGATAAAAAAGGTACAAGTGTTCGCAAGTGATTTCAAAATCCTTAAGCTGCTTCTAATTCGACCAACGCTGTTTTTTCGCGTGCAATTCGTCATTGGGAACACCATTTATTTGCATTTTACTACCCGAACGAAGACAACGGGATTTACCATTCATAGACAACTCAGGCTTCTGCAATACGAGTGTTTTTTAATCAGTCTTATCGTTCAATTCGTTTGGCATCAATTCACCTCTGTAGAGATTATTGATAACAATTGATAACATCGGTAAAATTCGAAGAATGCATTTTATCTTTTAAGTACCTGATAAAAATTGCACCGCAGTCTCAATATAACCAATTCTACTGTTGTTTTGAACACTGCCATCTCTGGATTTCATGGCATGGCATCGAGACTTATCTAAAGAGTGCGGACTCGGTAGCTATACGTTAAGTAGAGCTGGGATCCTGTTGCCACCTTGCGACTAGATCAACTCATACAGACGCAATAATATGGCATTGTTTTTTTTTTACTTACAAAAGACATAACAAATTAAGTACTTATTTTTAACAAACAGAACACAAAATAACTGGCTGTGCCAGCTGTAAAATGGTCCCAGTTCAAAATGTTGCTACTTTTAAAGCCATGCGGCGCTGGTCTTCCGCTCTGGGACTATTTGTCTAAACCAAATGTCTAAATAAGTAAAATTAAAAAGCTTAGTAATTTAAATTCAAATTCAAAATTATTTATTCTTCTTAGAAACACATTTTGTTAGTAGGGTGGTAGGTACTTTTCACGGTAGAACCGTCAATAGTAAGCGCTGTGTTGTGCTTTACAGCGACATCGTGGAGTGCCCCGTGTGCGAACAGAGTTCCAGCTGGATGTCAAACAAGGAGAAGTGCGACATCGTGCGCGGCAGCAAGCGCTTCAAGCGCTGCCCGCTCGGCATATACATCAACGAGGTCTGCGGCAACCGGCCCGACTGCTACCGGGTAAAACCTCCTTATTGTTTTTTCTTCTTTTTTATAGCAATAAGCACATTGGAGTAGTGCCACTTTTCCAGTGTCAAAAGTGAGAAAACGGGGCAGGATTACGAATACTCGTTAATATGTTTCACGGAATTTTGAAATTTGGATTAGGATCAGGAAAGTTGGGTAAAAAAATATGACAATACATGACAAATATGACATGAAAAATAATATATGAAAAATATGACAATGACAATAAAATAAATAATAATAGTTTAAACGACGCGGTTAGTCTAGTTACAGTGTTTTTCAACTCTTTTTCAATCCACGATCCCCTTATAAGTAAATAATTTTCTGTCAAAATTTCATCTTTTGGGACAAGCTTTTTTTGGTGACTGTATTTTTTTGCACAGTCGTCATCTGCTTATAAAGACAAATCCAACGAGCGGGGCTAGCTTGTTTTGTGGCGGAGTTCCTATGGCTATTTCAGGCATCATCAGACCAGCTCCACGGTACCAAATTATTGCATTGTCATCGAAGTTACGTAGGTATTCCAAATTTCAGCTCAATCGGACACCGGGACGGTCATTCTCCGAGCGTTTCAACCGCCTGTCGTACTTCTAATTAACGCGTCACCTAATAATTGGCTATATACACAACTAACGTCAATTTTAAAGCTTATTCCCAGCACAGGCCTGTATTATCTATGGTTTAGCATTTGGTTCTGTATGAAATTTTGTGATATAATTAACAATTTCGGTGACTCGTTAATTAGAAGGACGACGGGCAGTTGAACCGTTCGGAGAATGACCGGGGAAGGGGTTCAAAATTCAGTTTCAAGAATTGACCTAAACAAAGTTTGTTAAATCTGGCTGGCAAATCTGGCGACGCTCAGCATCGTAATAAGAACAGTGCAATTTTATTAATGTAGTCTGTGGAACCACATGGTTGCCGACCACGCATTGCCGTGAAAATGTTGCATCTAACGGCCCCTTAAATGATTGTACCTACTCCAGGGTCCCGGGGAGCAGTGCACGGAGAAGATGGTGTTCGACATCTACGGGCAGCGATGCGCCCACGGCTACTACTGCAACCCGTCTATTAGCGAGTGCACAGGTCTGTATGCAATGCAGTCATCAAATCACACGTGAACCCGCTTCAGGACTTAAACCTCCTCTCTTGCGTCTAGCTTTTCGGCCCTACGCATGCCTCAGCCGACTGTTTATGGATAACAATACGAGTACAATACATATAATATCAGCCTATACTAGTCGTACGAGATCTTCGGGGAAGTCAGGCTTTCATCGCTGAGCACAATTCTTTTCATGATTAAATAGTCTACGAAAACGGGTACAGTGTAAATATAACACACGCACACACGGCTTTATACACAGAGTTAAATTGCTGAGCCGTTGTGTGCAGGTTTCCTCGTGATGTTTTTCCTTTAAACAATAATTTGACATTTTTGGTCATAAATCCGAAACTGAATGACCAAAGTACTAAAAAAAGTTTTAAAATATGATACCCCATTTGCTATAAACGCTTTACTTTCATTTTCAAACCTCCCTTTTAGATTTCATTTCCAATTACTTTAATGCTTTTTTTCATATTTACAAATATGCCAAATTTCAATTTGATAGCTTCAGTAGTTGCTGAGAAAAACTGCTCTGCCCTCGTAAGAAAAAATGGCACATCTGCGAATTATTCACAGAAGCATATTAAACCATGTGTAGGTTAATAAAGGTCGCATGTGCAATACCAATTCGTTTGCACATGTGCCTTTTCTTCTTATGAGGGCAGTGCTGTTAAACACAGACAAACACCGAAGTCTCACCATAAGGGTTCCGTTTTTACCATTTTGTTTTGATACAGAACCCAAAAAATTTAACAACAATTATATTTACTTATGGCTAATCATCGACCAAAAACTAAAGTAAGCTATGTCGATCTCAGGGCTGTATTATGTCTTTTACCCAGTTACGTTTAGCACTAATAAAGTCTTTAAGACACTTTCTGTCTCTTTTTAATCTGACAACACGCGACATAAGGTGACATTAAATTTAATGAACGTTTGTGGAACTGGTTTGTCTTTTAAGTATGGCTAATTTCATGTACTGTTTTCCATTCACCAGGTTTGAGTCATCCCGTGGACAGCAACGTGCAGTACATAATTAATCCGATTCGATACCCCCTGCGAGCTCGCCGTGACGCCTAAACGATGCATTTCTCGAGTACGAAACACCTTTAAGCCAGGGATTCACTAGGGGAAGTCGAGCGACAGGTATCCGCGGCGAAGACGATGTTGCGAAACTCCCGGCGTCGCTAGCGACACGAGTCTCAGGACATTTCGACACATCCTAAGTAAAAGTGTCTATCTGCCCGATACACAGTTATACTACTATGGCATTTTCGTAATCTACGGTATCGACTTTATCATGTACCTACATTAAAAAAAAAAGGTGACCAGAACATATTTTTTTCCAAACGTGTAACTGACAATGCTAAAGAAACTCCAAAGAAAATAATAACTTTAAACTGCTCTCCTGTAAAATTTGGTTTTTGTAGATACACACTTTATCTTAGGAAGTGTCGATTTGTCCCCTAGTGAATTCGTGGCTTTATACTCTGACACACGACGCAAAGCATTCTCGTATACCTTAACTAATAATTTTATAGTAATTTGCTCAGCAAAATGGATTTAGTAACTAGTTATAGCTATTACAACAAGTGATCTCATTAGTAAAATGAATCAAAAACATTTTATTCATTGCTCTATTTCGTGAAAATATTATGATCTCGTAATTTAAGTACTTTAGTTTATTATTTAAGATTTTGTGCTTTTAATAAATTGCAATATTCGTGATATATTGGACTTATTATTTTTAAATATCCTTCTAAACGTCTAAATTAAGTTGCTCTAATTATCAGTAAGTATCATGAGAATCATCACAAATGCATCACAACAAACGTAATATCCTCAAACCGCTGCTTATGATTAATCGAGACCTATGGTCGAGACCATACTACCAAAGAGAATATAACACTAAATACGTTACAACACTCCCTGCCAGCCATATTTATATAAAGCGGTTCTACTTCAGCAGGCCAAGGGGTCCGCTGGCGTATCCCAAGTTTTCTGTCACTCCACGCCAAGGTTAAAAGTACCGGGCATGCCAAAAGAAAAGTTCGGGGGTTGCGGGCGGACCCCATGGCCTCCTGATAGAAAACGTTGAATATTAGCCTAGCGTGCTGGGCAAGGCCAGCGGGGTCGCCGGCGGATCCCATGGCAGGGAGAGGTGTTTATTCTCCCTTCACGCTCGGCGAGCGGCAGGACGCGGCTATATCGGACCTTCAGAATGAAAGTGACCTAATCCAAAATGTTTAGATTTTGAATTAGGTCTCTATAACAATAATTTTATGACTCGAAGTAGAAAACGTAACATTTTGTATTAGGTCACTTTCTTTCTAAAGTTGCGATGTTAGAGATGGACGTGTTTCCATTGGATTGCATTGGTTTATATTTATACATTACGCTATCAATAGGGTCCCTATCTCCTAGGTAGGGGGTAGGGTAATGTAGTAACAGATAAGGGCCTTTAGACTACGCGATATTCAGACAGTCTAAATGGAAGAGGGAGTTATAACCTCTCACTCTTTGAAGCTATATTTCAAATAAAGAATAGGTATGTTTACAACAAGCTTTTCCCCGCGACTCCGTCCGCGTCCGCGTCTTTTTTCACTTATCCCTCGGGAACTATTAAATTTTCCGGGATAAAAAGTATATTTTGTGTTAATCTGGGTAACAAACTATCTGTGTGCCAAATTGCATAAAAATCGGTCAAGTCGTTCTTAAGTTATAAATGGTGTAACTAACCCGACTTTGTTTTATATAAATAGATACTGAGGATAGCAACTAACCAAAAACGGGTTACCTACAGGATCACTCGCGTGACTGTCTGTTCTGTTGCCATAGTTTGTATCTCTTCGTATCCAATTTTCTCTGCCTACTCGCCGAATCCATTCTGCTATCAAGTTTTCACCTTTTGGAAATCTGAAAATATCGATATATTTTCATTTCACATCTCTGCTAAACTAAAAAAGCTACTAAAAAAAGAAGTCACCCTGACACAAAATTAACTATTCGCATATCAAGTTTCTAATTTTGTAGTACTAGAGGTTCATGTGGGTCCATTGGCCGGCTCATCGCGGTCCATTCAAATTTGACAACCTTTTGACAAAAACAGTTATGCGTGTGCTACAGGAATTCAAACAACGGTTTAAAACAGGTGGTTTAAAACCGTGTAGATAGTGGTTTTAAAACAAATGTCGCATGACCTTAAACGCCCTTGGCAGATATCAAACAAATGGGCTTGTTTGAAACCGTATAGCAGCTCGCTCCTACCAAGGTCACTTGGTTTAAAACTATGGTTTGAAACCGTGTAGCGCGTGCTTTAAAGAAAAAAAAAATTTTTTGTATCACTTCCTCGTATGGAATACGTAATCTAAAAATCAGTGAGAGATAGCTGGTGCAAAATTCATTTTATTGTGCGGTTTCTATGCTAGTACGTATTCTGTGCTGTCGGTCGTATGAATGCGAGCGAATTAGCGTCTTAGCGAGCGAGCAAACGGAAAACGTTTCGTTTTACGGGATAAAAATATTGTATAAGTTAATCGCGAAGCCAACGCACTTTCTAATAAATACTCTATATCTCAGAAATTACTTATAAATAATTTTAATTGTAGAATTTAGTGTTGCGTATCGTGGTATCGTATTCAAAAGTCAATTTGCGTTCTTTTTTGGTTGTTGCGTACCTATCCGAAGACCAGGTGAAATCCGTCTGGCATGGCAACACTAAATATACATATATTTATTTATATTTTAATATACAAACATACGTACGTAGAACGGCACCGGCAAGAGGCAAGTTCCTTCAGGCTTGCTCTCTTGCTGAATTTTTCTTTGTCAATTTGTCAATTAGTTCGTTTTATTATCAGACATAATACAGCCATTGTTTACACAAAGCACTAAGCTTAAATATAAATATTAGATAGGGACGAGAATACTGGCATCAACTCCTCGGGTAAGTTTACGTTATCGCTCCTAATCACTTGTTTTTGTATCGTTGTCGCTGTTCGGGGAATTCCTTTCCGTTAATACGAGAATGAATAAAAGTAGACATATAGTTCTTTGTTCTTAAAATCGGCAGTCTTCACGTATTCGTGGCATTACAGTACACTACGGTGTATGTGTAGGTCGTTTAGAGCGGTGAACATTATTCGAACAAATCTGTAAACACTTATAAATAAACTGTCAAGGGTCGTTTATTATTTTGTTGTTAATTGGGAGCTTGTCGCAAGTTCCGCGAACTGATTATTTATCAAGTAAGTACGGCATTTTCGTCTAGATTGTAACATTTTGTCTTAAGTACCCCCATTAGTTAGATTAAATAGCCTATTCTAATTTAATCATAATGTGAAAGTGTTTTGTTTGTTTGCTACCTTGAAGTAAGTATATATTTTGTTTTCTGGACAAAAAACAAACAAATATTTAAATTCCAATTTATAATCATGCATGATAAAAGTATATCTATAAAAAATACTCATGTAGCTTGCATTTGTAGATTTTTATTAAAAATAAAGTTATTTTGAAATTTAGAGGGGTTGAGAGATACAAGTACTTATTTCAAACTTTTCATTGATATTTCTTTGTTTAAAAAATATTATATGTGCTGATATTTCTATAGGGTACTGCAATCCCAAATTATGCTATTTTTATATAAACATCTGGATTGGGAAATTTTGAATGGGATTAAAATCTACAAAATATTTTTTGGAATATTATGCTCAGTCATTGCGGATCAAAAAGTATTTAAGACTCTTCCAAAGCAGTCACTTATTTTATTGAGATGCACATGTTTGTTATTAGTTATAATTTTGTTCACAATCCTTTTAAAAGATGTTGTGGAAACTTAGGATTGTAATGTACATCTTCGGAATATTTATTGAATGTTGTTGATATTTCTGGCCAGTTATCTGCAAGTGATTAGAAACTCTTAAATTAAATGTCTAATCACCCTTAAATGATGTTACCTCTTAGTGACAGCATCAACGCTAATTACTATCATGGTCTGATTTTCAAAGTCACTTTTTTTATTATGCCTTCCTTGTGAGTATCGTAAGTGTTTGGAGAAATATAGGGGTCATCCTATGTTGACAAAATTATAGTAGTATTTAAAAAGGCATACACAAAAGATACCTACAGTAATTTAGATAACAGTATGTTAATAATTTGACATGCTGTTAATATGCTGATTGTACATAGGATGTTAATCATTCTTGAGACAACTATATACCAAACTGTTAATATATAGTAGTAGTACTAGCGCTTATCAAATAAAAAAATAATAATTGTGGCAGTAAATATTTTATCATTGCCAGCCTGACAAGCTTCTATTCTAATAGTAGCAGAAGGTTGGTAACAAGTTGATATAGTTTTGGTTGTTCCATATTATGGTTTGAATCAGGGTATGGGTAATTCTTCAAGCGTTTCAACCACTCCCATTCCGCTGGTTGCATTAATGTCGAATTTCCTGTAGATTAGGATATCATTTTCAGTTATTTTGTAGAAGTCAATGTTTACTACAACAATTTAAAAGCTAAATAACAGTTACAGTTCAATAACAGTGCTGCGAAAATGGTATCCACTCTGCTATGTGTTGTAACACCTATTGGGAGTATGACGCTGGTTTTCTGTGGAATCCAAAGATACAGTACTTTAAAGTTATGAATGATGGATAGACAGACGGACGGACGGACGGACAGCGTAGGCTTAGTAATAGGGCCCCGTTAGGCACCCTTCGAGTACGGAACCTAAAAATGATGCCAAATTTTAATTGAGTAGAAACATAATTTTATAGAGTTTAATTCTTCATCAACTTGATGCAAGAAATCATTTAATTGACTAATGATCTTGCTAATGCCACAAATAATTATAGCTTATGTCATTAGACAATTCTCTAACTTAAATTATGTTATTAATTAAATAATGACTTCTTGCAAACCAGACCAGTTTTCCTTCATAAGGCAAAACTTAATTAAGCTTGCTATTTTATGACAAATACTAATTGTGCTGGGTTTATTGTTTGCTATAAAACTGATATACTAAGCTCTATTGAGTTTTGCTTATTATTAGAAGTGAAGAATCAGATATTATATAGGTAGTCTGTAGTGATAAGATATCAAGTTGAAACCTTCGAAATACATGTGCATACTTTTCTAATTCAAGTGGATGATTGTGTTGGAATATTAACAAAATCGGTTTGTTTACATTATTAATAAATTGGATTGAATTGAAAATTGAAACAGACGTTGAAATAATGATGAGTCTGGTGAGGCAGCAGGGGCTGGCGGGTTATAGTTATAGCGTAAGGCGGCTAGTACGACTTATCCGCTTTTTGTCTATTGCTCGGTAAACCCATCTATAACGCTAGAGACGCACTGAGCGACAAGTAAGAGACTACACCTGTTCTGTGAAATATTTGCGTGTAGCGGTCAAATCAACAAACACCACCATATTGCAATTCTGTTTTCTGTGTCTATGAATGATGTTTTCGGCAACAGCGACGCAGTCCTCCCAAAAAGCGCAGAGTGTGCAGCTCTCTGATGTGCCCTCCAGTGGCTTAGTGTCTATGAATACCGACAAATGAATGTTATTTATTTGCAGCAGGATGCAAAATACGGGCATGTTTTGTGTGGTCTGCGGCATAGTGGATGGGGAGTATGACGAACACTCCGAGGTTCACCACGAGAATACTCCCAAACACGTCTGTAACCAGATACTGCATGAGTATAAACACAAAAAGTAAGTTACAAATAATTTTTACTTGTTTAGTGTATGTTTATGATAGCAAGTTCTTACAATTTATGGGAAACTGCATTATTGTTGGCACCATGAACTTTATTTCAAGTTAATAAAAGGGGTTATCCCTTGGTGCCAATAATTGAGTATTTTACCCTATGTTGAATAAACGTCTTTGCTGTGCCATGTGTTAATTAATACCTACACAAATTTAAAAGTTTAGAGTCTGGTTTTGTGGTGTGTGGCCTCTCAGTGGTCTCATTAGGAAGTGCTGGTAGGCTCAGGCATTACAATTTTGGAAACTAAGTTTTATTTTTTACTCGACTACGGCGACGCAAAGGAAGGGTAATGAATTTGACACTCTTATGTTTGTATGTAAATATGTTCCACTCTAGCATCGTTCCTAATGAACCGATTTTGAAAAATGAAGTGTCTATCAATTCGTTTTTATTGTGCGATGGTTATAGAAGAAGAAGAAAAACATTTATTTCTGACAAATATCAACAAAGGACAGAGAAATACACACAGAAAGAATATAGGCTATTTTGTTTTATTAATTTCAGGAAAGAGTATAGTAAGAACAGAGAGGGGGTGCTTATTCATGGCAGCGCAGAGAGTCTGCCGAATAAAGGACCGGTTGTGAAGGAGCCTCCAACTGATCACCATAAAGTCCGTATATTTGTGAGTTTTTTTTATCATTATTAATTTTTAAGGTAACGCTTATAAGTTTTAAGCCGCGCTGCGTGAGTCCGACTCGCACTTAAGCGGGCTACATACCTTCAGTTTTATCTATGCGATTTAACTGTACCTACAGATAAACTGTTCAGTTAAATCGTTCGTCCATACAGCCTACACACCTCTCAGTTTACTGTGCGATCTATCAGTTCTATCAGCACGATGGCATCGGTAGACGATGCGTTCGCAATTGTCGTCTTGCATGGAACTCGTTACGTTAAAGGTTTACTTTATAACAATCCTGAAAAGTAAACGGTTTCATAAAAAATGCATTTATGTCAAATGATGATTATGGCAAATTATACATTATTTTTAGTCATATGAATTTATGAAAACAATAGACACCCGATTAATAAACCTCACTAATATAATTTCATCAATTTTGTCATCGTAGTTATCGAATATCATTTAAGTTTATCAGCAGTGGCTTACGGCCGCACTCAGAGACGTCAATTAACTTTTAAGTTTAGATAAAGTTGCTGCTGTCACTTTCTTTGCTATAACAATAGAATAAGTTGCGGCAACTTTAATAAAACTTAAAAATCAATTGACGTCTCTGAGTGCGGCAGTTAGTTTGATTCGTTAACAGGATATCGCAAGTTTATAAACATTCATTTACCTATTATGCAGCTAGTTTTTAATTATGGATAAATGTGCAGAGGTTTATACAGTTTCAACTCGTCAAATTAAAAATAAGCACACTCTTTAGACTATTTGCGGAGTCGACTAGTCACCAATAGTAATATTTTGCAGTTTATGCTAAGTATTATGCGATGTAGTGCTGCGTATGGCGAATTCCTCTGAATTTGAGGCGTATTTTGAAATTTCTTAAACGTAAATTTTCTCTTGATGTAGATCGTAACCTTTGCCTATTATTGTCTACGTAGCGAAGCAATACAATGCTATCAAAAACGGGCTTGCATCATTAGGGTAGAATTTAATAACAAAACCTATTAACTTTCAATTGTTTAACGTTTCATCCCCGATTTATAATACATTTTAATTGTCTGTGTATAGAAACCAAGTTCCGAAGTCCATGAATAGAGCGAAGCATTGGAATGGAATGTTTACTCAAGATAATGTTGTAGGTGCCATAGAAGCTCGGCACCGAGATGTGCCGTGATTGAGCGTTACTCGACATTTTATTTGAAAGATCCCAGCACACTAAAACATTCAATTGTTATAACAAGTGTAAGGAGCATTGCCCTCAAGTCATAAACACCATTTGTCCTAGCATTCATGTTTAAGAGCTAGTACACACTTGGTGTTTTATTATTTGTATGTCCTACTAACGTTCTTCGAACGCCGCCGCACTAAGTCTGCTGTGGATACGTTAACAACGCGCACTAGCCGGACGCAGCGCGCAACCCGAAGTATGTGCGAGCCTTAAAGGCCGTTTACCCCTAATTGATCTATTTATTTTTTATCTTTGGTAGTGTACCTTAGGTCAAAGGATTACTACGAGAAAGAGATGGGTGACATTCGCTAAATATTTTTTATCTTTTTTTTATCTTTGGTGGTTTAAATCATAATATTGCCTTGTGTTATAGGTGAAACCTGATCAGGAAGTGATTTTTTTCTTCTCCATAAGTAACGACCTGAAGAATGAGGACCTGCTGGTGGTGGGCATTCAGTTGGCGCACCCGCAGCCCCAGTTCCAGATGACGGCACACCCGTACGAATTTGGAAAGGATCCACATATTCTGGAAAAAAGTAAGTGACAGAGTTTTCCTCAAATTACTTGTTAACCTCGGAGCAAAAAAATCCGTAACCAATATTGTGAGTCATATAAAACGTTTTATTGAAATTGATTCAGTTTTAATATTCAAAATTATCTTTTTTTTTAGAATCATCTATTGAGTCGGGAATAACTGTAAGATTTACGGGAGCGGCGGTTGGTCAATATGAAATGCCTGTAATGTTTACTTTTTTTAGAGCTAGCGACTCTAAGAATCTTATTTTCGTCAGGGAAATGGTACGTTTGTTTTAACATAGTCCACGTTACTTCTATCTAGAATAAAAGATTAGTCTTTTTTTTTTTTTTATAAGAGTGGGAGGCAAACGAGCATGCGGGTTACCTGATGGGAAGTAATCACCACCGCCCATGAATACCGGCAACTCAAGAAGAGTTGTCGGTACGTTGCCGGTCTGGCGAGCAAGTCGTGCCGTTTCCAAAACCTACTCCTGGTAACATGAAATGCGTAGCGACGTGTAGTGCGGCCTAACCATACGACATCGTGTTTTGTCGGATAAGTTCGTATTCGTCTTCCTTTCTCAATTAGCTTGTCGATGGGTACTAAAGCCGATTGAGAAAGCAAGATACGAGCTTTTCCGACCAAAAACAATGTCGTATTTTTATTCACTACATCTGCAGGACATATTGGCCAGGCTCTTAAGGCGAAGGATAGACGTACAATAAATACTGTGTGATCTACTGATAATTATCAAATATCGTGACGGTACGGTTACAGTACTGACGTGATAAATATGAACGTGCAGCCTTGCCTCAGTATTGCGTAAATAGAATGTAATCCATCAGTTTTTATCACATTGATGGATCATAAATGGATGCAAAGTTCTGTAAATAATCCTGAAATTTATTTATAAGAACAATAAATATTCTAAAATAAATTTAAAACACAATTCTTGTTTTTCCTGCTACAACAATGTTTGCTAAAAATATAACTTTGTGAACAGTTGAATTACTTACACAAAGCAGATAACTTGGGATAAATTGAAGCTAAGATTTGACTTGGCTAGTTTTCACATACAAGTTATCTTATATTAGGCTACTCGACTTATCTTCCTCATGTTAAACGCAAGTTACTTTTTTATATGTAAGGTTTGCTGGTAAAAGCTAGTATTAATTTACTAATTAACTTGCTATTACAATTTCGTAAGGCGCTAGGTGTTAATAAAAATCGATTGCTTGAAAATTATTCGGAATCGTAAAAATTCACTGTTTTCTGATTGTATACACACAATTACTCAGCTGGATGCCAAATTTCAATTTTCTAGGTCATCTGGAATTGGGTTAGGTTTTTGATCTATGTGTCAGTCAGTCAGTTTTAGAAGTTAATATCTCAATAACAGTTTGAGCTGTATTTATGAAATTTGGGGTTCTAGTTAATCTAAGGGCTTTTATTAAATAAACCAAATTGCATGTGTTTAGGTTAAATAGATTTTGAGTTATTAAGGGGTCAAAAGTGGCTGCAAATGGTTCGTGTAATATAAAATACACACGGCTGGTGCGGCGCCAGTTCCTTTTCCTGGCTTGAACTTGGCTTGACACACTGCCGCGTGTCTAGATATCGAAACAGACAGCGGGCTCAAAATAATTAAACACCCTCTTACGGCAAACAATAGAGTTGAGATCAGATATTGTTGAAGAGGACTGTACAATCAGCATCAAATAGATAGGAGCAGTCAAAATGGCCAAATATCGGGTCAGTCCATAAGTTCGTGCGTATTTGTTTAAGGTCAACTATATTATTACATATTGCGCAATCATTCATAAAGTTGAACAACAGTCAGTTTGTGAACAACTTTGGCGGAGAGTAGACAATTTAAGGTATTTCTGAATATGGAAAACACTGAAGAATACAAACGACATATTTTATATTTCTTTTTTAAAAGTGGGGATAACGCTACAAAGGCCGCCGAAAAATTAAATACTGTGCATGGTGATAATTTTATTTCTGTAAGAACTGCACAAAAGTGGTTTCAGAGATTCAATACTGGTATAGGTAGTGTTCAAGATTTGCCTCGTTCTGGTCGCCCGGTGGGATTCGCCAATGAAGCGCTTAAACGTTTGGTTGACGCAGAGCCACAATTAACTGTCGACGAAATTGCAAAAAAATTAAATTCATCGCACGGGACTGTTTATCGTCATCTACAAGAAATTGGCAAAATATCACAACTAGGAAAGTGGGTTCCTCATGACCTATCTGAAGAAAATCGACAACAGAGAATTGATGTGTGCACCTCACTACTTTCTCGTCAAAATCAATGCTCATTTCTCGATCGTATTATAACAGGGGATGAAAAATGGGTATTATACCATAACGTTAAAAGGAAAAGGCAGTGGGTTGACAAAGGTAAACTGGCAGAACCTATACCAAAGAAAGGAATATGTTGGAAAAAACTTATGTTGTGTGTTTGGTGGGACAATGCCGGCATCATCCATTACGAGTTCTTAGAACCCAAGCAAACCCTGAATGCCGCAATCTATACTGAACAACTTGTCAGGCTAAACTCAGAACAGATTAAAAAACGCCCAGTTTTAATGAACAGGAAACAAGTTATATTACACCGCGATAACGCGAAACCGCATACGGCTAGATCAGTCGTACAAAAGATTAAGGAATTTAATTGGGAAATAATGCATCATCCACCCTATTCCCCGGATATAGCACCAACTGACTACCACTTGTTCCGAGGTCTGCAGAGCTTTATTACTGGAAAAAAATTCAGTTCAACAGAAGAATTGAAAAGTGAAGTGTCGAAGTATTTCGACTCCAAACCGGAACATTTTTACAAGCAAGGAATATACGAGTTACCAAACAGATGGCAGTTAGTTGTAGATAATAATGGCAAATAAATAATTGATTAAATAAATATATTTAAGTTTTTTTTTTTTGTTTTTCACATGTACAAAATACGCACGGACTTATGGACTGACCCGATATATTGCAACACATTCTTATTTTTATAGTAATAAAGATGTGTTGCGATATATTAGCCACTTTCGCTGCTCATATCTATTTGATGCTGACTGTACAACCTGATTGGTCGTTATCGCTACTCCGCTTGAGTGAAAGCGCACACTATTATTATTTCTTTTTCAGGTCGTAATGGTGCAAACCCAAAAACCTGACAAAAATTATGCCAAAAGTCCGTACACTAATAAAGAGTGGAATCACGTTGACCATTTCATTGTCTCTACCGATCATGTGTAAGCAACAAATTCTATATTTATTTTCAACACAAGTATAGTCTAACCAGTGGCGTAAGGGTAAAGAGCCATAAAACTAAAATAATTAGTTAATATTTATTGTAAAGTAGTTTGCACTAAGGTTCAATGTCAAATAACGTCTTATACAATTTGTGAGTTTATGACCATTCTAAACAAAATGCTATTGTTAAAAGTTTTATGGCTCTTTACTCTTACGCTGCCGGTTAGACTATACCTATAGTATTTTTTAGAATTCATCTTCTTTACCAGCCATAAATCGAAATGCATTCCGATATACAATGAATGGTAGACAACAATTTTTTTCTGATGAATCTAGACGAATAATTTATTATAAAAGTGCACATAAGTTCTATGAACGAGTATACTTATGGTCTTTTAATAATTATAAACATTTAAAATCGTTGTTTAAACAATGAATGGACGAATAGCTTACAACACAATGCTCCAGATGTACTTAACTTTTTCACCTCTACACTGTTAATAAAGTGATAAAGTGTACAAACGAATAAGGGTGAAACTACATGTGATTTTATCACGGATTTTTTTTTTTATGGGGTACAAAAAGGATTAAATTACTTTTTTTTTACATTTTTATTGTAGTTAATTATATAACGTGATCTCTTTAAATTGTAGACCATACATGAAGGTTTTCAAAATACCCAAACTTCTGAAGATACTTTTACCACACGGCCTCGACGAAGAAGCGTTGGAAAAAATTGATGTACCCTTGGAGATGAAACTGCAGCTAAGGAAGGTTTTGATAACCACTAGGTGAGCTGAGTCTTGTTGTTTTGGAATGATGAAACGTTGCTCCGTATGTAAAACAGGCGGTAAAAACTAAAAATATTTAACTATCCGACAGACCGTAGATACAAACAATGTAAAACCTTCGTACCGCTTGTTGGCAGATTATTAGTGGACAGTTATAGTTGAATTTATTTAAAATGTCGGAATCCACTTGAGAGCCTATCTTCCAATGAATGGCTTTGTTATGTATTGTGAAGCCCGACCGCTAATTAGCAGTGCAAAATGAAACGCACAAATAACAAAAGATTTCATATGAATAGCTACTTTACCGCTTAAAGAAGAAGGTTCAAATTGCAATGGCAATGCATTCGATATAGTACTGATTAAAATTTAAAGCGACAGCCAGGTACAATTTTGTTTGTGTCAGTTACAGGGTGATTCAAGGGATAGCTTTTTTATCGTAGTATAGTACGCAATTTGTAGGGAGTGAAGAAAGTGCGCGTGAGAAAGAGCCTAAGCAAGTATTGCGCGCATCTCCCAAGATTCGGTCTGTTATGCCGCGAGGCAGGAAGAACCATGGGTTGGTGGTGGGACTGGTAGGGCTACACTGTTATTACGTTAACCTTGACGTGTTACTGTTAATTAAAGTCAGTGAAGATCAAAATATATCGAGTTTAATGTCCATCAAGGAAATAAACCTATGTCTTCTTCTATTTTGTGTTCTCTTTGCTTCGACCCTCACTCAACTAGAGACCAAGATATCCGGCCATATCCTGAAGATTCCTGACACATCTAGCCCCAGCCGTAGCCCTCAGCCACCCCCCCATGTCTCCGAGATATATATATATATATATATATATATATATATATATATATATATATATATATATATATATATATATATATATATATATATATAATTATAATTATAACAAAAATAGGTACAAATTACAAAAAATACTATCTAGCCATATAATATAATAAGTAGGCCAGAGGTCAAATTAAAGAAATATCCAGAATAAAACACAGTGAAGCAAACGATATCGATACTTGGTAGCGACTGAGAACTAAGCAGACGTGCTTGCGTACTATACTAAGATAAGAAAGCTATCCCTGAATCACCCTGTACCTGACACAAACAAACTTCCTGGCTGCCGCTTTCAATTTCAAACAGTACTATCTCGAATGCGTTGCCATTGCATTTTGAACCTTCTTCTTTAAGCGATAAAGTTGTTATTCATATGAAATCTTTTGTTATTTGTGCGTTTCATTTTGCACTGCTAATTAGCGGTCGGGCTTCACAATAGATAACAAAGCCATTCATTGGAAGATAAGCTCTCAAGTGGATTCCGACATTTTAAATAAATTCAACTATACTTTGTACATTTTTATCGTATCCATAAATATGCGCGTAAAGGGGGGGAGGGATGTTGCTGAAAGTACGAATATCAAGAGCCAATTTAGAAGGTTTCCGCGGCTTGTATATCGCACCTTTAGAATGAAAGTGACCTAATACAAAATGTTAAGTTTTCTAATTCGAGTCATACAATTATTATTATAAAGACCTAATTCAAAATCTAAACATTTTGGAATTAGGTCACATTCATTCTAAAGGTGCGACATATCCCTTACTAAATAGTATGTAACGACAGAGACACTGAGTGACAACCCTGAAAATACAAGATGCGCTAGCTGGGACAGTCAAATTGACTCATTTTTTATATTACAGAGCTATTTTCGACGAAGGAATAACGCGAGCGAACTACATGATATACTTCCACCACCTGCTGTGGTGGGAAGAAATTATTGCTACGATTAATTTAAGAGTGAGCATCACCTTTCTATCCATGTAATGTAATAAGTCTGAAGGCTTTGGAAAATGTTAAGATGTTTGGATGTCTGTACGTGCTGGGTGGTCCCTAGAGAAAAATATAAACTAATTCTGCACGAATCGAATTGTCTCACTCTTATCCTACTTAATATTATTCATGTGAAAGTTTGGATGGTTGTATGTTTGGATGAAATGTGGCACGTTTATAACCAGGATTAACACAGGATACTTTTATCAAGAAAAGTTGACGACGCGGTTAGCCTAGTTGGTAGTGACCCTGTTTACGAAGCTAGCGGTCCCGGGTTCGTATCCCGGTATGGACAAATATTTGTGTGATGAGCGCGATTATTTGTTTCTGTGTAATGGATGTTTCCCTATGTATTTAAATATGTATTTCACTACATAAGTATGTTTATCGTTGTCTAGTACCCATAGTATATAGTGTAAAGTAATGAATACAATTACCGGCTGATCACATTATTTGGCATTTTTCCGATATGAAATGCAAACGAACGAATTTTGTGGGGATCAAAAGGGGTTTTAAAAGGGTACGAATTATAATCTCAAATACTTAAAAAAACAACAAAATCAGTTAAAACACAATAAGATGGTATACGCAAAGAAATATAAAAAAGGTATAATTTTCCTGATCGCTGAGTAAAAAAAAGGCTATAAATTTAGAGGTCTTAAAATCAAAAAAATCAACCGTATAGTATAGACCAAAACTTGGTTAATCGTCCGCTAAAGGGAATTCTAACCTGGGATTAGGAAAAATTTGTATTTAATTATTAGTGTAGTCTAGGTACCTATGAAGGAAAGTACTTTCGCTCACGTAAAACCCTGACCATAGTAAATACCACTAATGTCGTGCTACAGGCTTAAAGGTACGTTAGAATTCGGTTTAGTTACTATGAAGCGATTATGGTAAATAAATTTTGAAAAAGGTTATCTTAAAGAATCCTGGAAGGGCGTAGTGTAGAATTTCCACTCGCGGCACCGCTGACGGCGACGCGCTTCTTGCGCCTTGATGTTAATCGCAGATAGATCTCATTCCATGTACGGCACCGCCGACGACGCGCCTCTAGCGCCTTGATGCTAATCGCAGATAGAACTCATTCCATTCCGTTCAATTTTTCATGAGGAAGAATAAATAGTTAGCTGGTACGGTACGCTGCAAATTAAAATAACACAACCTATACATACTGAACCCTACGCGACCCTAAACAGAAAAAGAGAATAACCACCAAACTTACCCGATTTAGCCGGATAATCGGCGGAAACTGTTTTACAAACACTTACTGACAACTAGTATTATATTAACGATGAAGGAGATTTTTAATCTTTATATTGATATCGCACCACATTCGATTGCGATCAGGAAAATAATGACACAACTTCAATATACTCGCGAACCCATCAAGAAATTTGAAATTCAAATTAAAAGAAAATAATTAACCTGCCATGTATTAAACAGGCAAAACGGTCAAGGAAAAGTTGCAACCATAAAAAGGAGGTTGTCAATGGCTAAGAATTAACATAAGCATAGAAGTGACGCTTCATGTAGCTATAATGCTACAATAGGTATATACATTTGATCGTTCCTACGGAATTGCCGATAAACGGTTTTACGCGGACGGAGTCGCGGTCGAAAGCTAGTAAACTACAAAAACACTGAGTGAAATGTGAGTTGTTCCCTTTCAGAAATATAACATGTTCGGTGTAACCCTGGAGCATAAAGTCGATGTATATTTGCTGGAAGTGCCCGGCCTAGCCGAAAATCGTCCTTCTCTTTTGCGAGGCAAGTATTCAATCATACATCAATCGTGATTCATTTATTTATTGTACAGTGTTCTTTTGAATTGTAAAAATACATCACGCAAGTCTATTAGTGACATTTTGGATCGTCAAATCTTATTTACTGTTATTGTTCTATATTTTGTTTGTGATGATGGTGTCCAAATAACCATAACTTTTTTTTTTAGGTGATAAAGTATTCATTAAACCTCATAAAAGCACTGACGTCATATTTGAGAGTGTTATAAAGGAAATGGAGGACAGTGTCATTCATATCGGGAACATTGACGAAGGGTAAGTGTGATTTATAGATAGTGAAGTAATTTTATCATAAGGATTGCGATGTTTTATTGTTAAGGCGGGTTAGGGATGTTGCAATTTGATTGTATCCCTGTACGATAAACGTCACATGTAATCTGAAACCTATAATCCAAATTAGCCTGTTATATGTCCTCTCTAAAAAAAATTGTCGATATTTTCTTGTGGATTGTTTGGACTGAAAAATGAGTTAGTTAATTTCTTAGTTAATTCTATCAATTATTTAAATTACTTTAATTGCATAAAATATCATAGTTTTCACGCTGTATAAAAAAGTCGCCCATGTTCATGTGTTTTATAATTTTTCTTTACTCAAATTAAACGCTCCCTGACACTTTAAGAACAAAAAGCCCTTTTTCCGGGCAAGCCTGGCAACCCAAACCTAATATGAACAAGTGGCTAATATTGGTACAGGTTCGCGGCGTACTTCTCGCCGGACGCGTTGTTCGACGTGCGGTTCATGATGTCGCGCGTGCCGCTCGAGCGCGCGCACGTGGCCGTGTCGCAGGTGTTCGAGCGCCGCCAGGAGCCGCGCCTGTTCCCCGAGCCGCGCCGCAAGCCGGTCCAGCTCAAGCCGATCTACAAGTGCGTACATAGCGGCACCAGCATAGCCTGCGCCCTGGCTCGATATGGACCTATTACAACACCCAAGGTCACTCAAACGGCTAGACTAACGACCTGGCGATTAATACGAACAGATCTATAAACACGTATGAAGCATACTTCGGGTTACAGCAGCAGCGATGTGGCGATTTCTGTTCTTTAGTTTCCGCCGCCCACGGCAGCCGCCGCCGCGAAGAGTGACCAGACCGTTAAATAACAAAGATCTAGACATATTGCTCCTAAAACAGACGGTCACTATAGATCAAAGAGGAGTTCTCAAAATTAGCATCTTAATTAGCCTATTTTATCATCGTATCACGTGGCACGTATGGTGCAGGTGGTACAACCCGCTGATCCGGGACAACGAGGAGCAGCGCTCGGCGGTGCAGCACATCCTGTCGGGCTCGTCGGCGCGCGCGCCGTACATGGTGTTCGGCCCGCCCGGCACCGGCAAGACCATGACCATCGTGGAGGCTATCATACAGGTACCAATATTAAAACTAAGCGTGATTTGTTAGTTTAAATAATTTGGCAAATCGTTATATTCATTTTCAAGGTATTTTTCTTCGATTAATATTTTGATGTACTTAACCCTCTAATTTCACTGGCGGTATTTCTTGCTGTTAATTTTTTGATTGGACAGGAATTTTAGTTTCTGTTGGAGCGCGGAGCTTCTATTTCTGAGTGCTTGGGCCCTTCGCGCATAACTAACATAACTTGAACTTACGTTCTCATTTCGTCACCTGTAGGATCAATTATCGTATCCGCCAAATAAACCTTTGGCGGTTACGTTAATTGATCATACAGTGGGAAAGTTAACTGTTAGAATAAATGCTCAATGGAAAATATGCGTCTAGGTTACAAAATAGGACAAATTCGAAAAAAAAGCGGTGCACAGGAAAAGTATTTTGAAAAAAACATCAAACAAATCATTGAGCTAATTTACAAATATTCATACATTTTATCTTCGGCGGCTCACAGAACAAGCACTATCCTTTACTTTATTGATTCTAAATTAAATAAAAACGTGACTTAATCGCGTAATATGTTCCATTTCCCCTCAACATTTTCAGGTAGTACAACCGCTGTTGTCACGAGAAGACAAGAATGGCACACGATTCGCAATCATCCCGATTTTGTTCCTAATTTTAGAGTGTATGAAGAATCATGTTATTTTAAAAACAATGTATTGCTTTATTTCCTCTCGTTACCCTTGCTCCTTGTACCACGGCCAGTGGCGTAGCTATGGAAGGGCTAGGCGGGGCAGTGCACCGGGGGCTCAAGCTTAGGGGGCCCTCGGGCCCTGCCCAGCCAACCTCAACCTCAAACTGATGTAGATAGGGCCTCAATATTTTTTTTGCACCAGGGCCTTCGGTTACCTAGCTACGCCACTGTACCACGGCACCGATTTGGTTTCAGATAGTAATGTACAGCTCTAAGAACCGCGTGATGGTGTGCACCGACTCCAACATGGCGGCGGACCACATCGCGCTCATGCTTCTCAAATATAACAAACAACTTAACATCAATAACTTCATAGTGCGCGCTAACTCTAAATCCCGAGTTTGGTAAGATTAACACTATTTTAAGAGCTTATGTTTTTACAAACAAGGTCGACTGCAGTTTTACGTGCCCCATACGCAAGTTAACGTTTAAAAATTCCCTGCTTAATAGCAGGGCAATAGCAGTGGTAATCCACGAACAGGTGGGGAAAAAAATCCCAGTTGTTACCAATGGCAACAAAGTGGTGGTGACACCAGTTTTTTGCCGACTGTGCCTTATTTAGCAGTCATCAGCTGCTCGTCGAGACCGATCTAACGAGACTAACATAATATGCTTGCCTATTCCAATAACGAAAACTAGTTCTAATTCGAATTGCAACCTTTAAATTAACTAAAATAATCAAACTTAAAGATATAAAGCTATTTTCTTTATATACCTTTAGATGTTTTGGGGCAACCATGATTGCATTTTGATGATGATGATGACGACACTTTACGGTCATGAGTTATGACAGATAATGACTGACGATTACCGTGATGGTGGCAATGATGACAAAAACGGGATCCAAGATGATGATGAACAATAGGGAATATGCATGTTTTTTTTTTTGCTTTATTAAAAATTCATTCATGTAACAAACAGTAGAGAAAAAATATTTTTCAAATAACTATAAAAATAATAAGCCTTTTAAGATTTCTTTTCTATATCTTTCTAGCAAAACAGAATTTAACATGGAGTTTATGGCCGTAGTGCCCGCTGACGTCACAGTACATGTCGTATCTCTGTATAATTAGTAATTTTAAATTATTCGTATTTTTTTGCCGTTTTTAATTTCACTTTTTGCCAACTCTTACGGTATTTTCATGTTTTGTTAATGCGATAAAAAAAATGTTGATGCTTATTCCCGCACGGTGGCGTGCCGGCAGGAGCGTGATGCCCGCGGAGCTGGTGCCGGCGTCCAACGGGTCCGGCTACTCCAACTCCTACTCCGTCAGCAACTACGCGCTCTCCGCCTACCGCATCGTCGTCACCACGCTGCTGCACGCCGCCAAATATGGCTCGTGAGTACATCACCTACATTTTCTTTTCGGACTTTAAACTGTGGAGAAAATTTTACTTTCCATGGTGTCTTTAATTTTTAACATGTTTTCCTGTAAGTGTGGCACTTCACTTGGCTGTTACTTGTCAAATATTTTAGTTGCATTTCTTTTATTCGGTACGTCAAATGTAAGAGACGTAAATGGGTAATTCTTCACGCGTTTCAACCGCTCTCATTCCCCTGGTCGCATTAACCTGTCAAAATTCCTGAAGCTTTGAATGCTATTTTCGGTTATCGTGTAGTGTCCGACTTCTACATAATAACTGTAAATGCTATCCTAATCTAAAGGAATTTAACAAATTGGCAAATATTATGGCAAAAGTACCGCCAAATAAGGAGATTATAAACGTCTAGCGACGACGGCGACTGCTTTCCATCGGCTAGCTATAATTTATGGGTACGTTCTACTAAACGCCCGCAACGCCATCCACCACGACCGCTGAAATTGCCGTTCCACTAACGTAAAAACGCCGCGGGCGTTGTAGGCAAATATTGGTAGCGAACAGTGACGTCATCTATGACGTCGAGCTATCGCTCGCGGCGACCACGGGCCTTAGGTGGAACGATACAGAGGGTGTTACGATCGGTGCGGGCGTTTAGCGGAACGTACCCAATATATGTTAAACTAAGAAAACAATATAAATATATGATCACTATGATCAGATAATTTTGCAATGCGAGTTATTTCTATCGGTTCCTTGTTAGCACGGTTGATAGTCATTATTTCAGTCTCGCCGTTGCTTATTAATTGTCTGGGTTCGTTTTAATCATGTTATCGTCTTTGTCTCAGCCCACGAGCGCAACAAGCGCACAAACTCCAGATGTCCCACCTGTTCATCGACGAGGCGGCGCAGGCGTCGGAGCCGGCGACGCTGGTGCCGCTGTGCGGGCTGTTGGCGCCCGCGGGCCGGCTCGTGCTGGCCGGCGACCCCATGCAGCTGGGGCCCGTCTGCATCAGCCGCGACGCCAAGGACCGCGGCCTGGGTATGTACCGCGGAGCAGGCGCGATGACGACTCGCAGCGTGATGCCATCGAGCGGCACCGGCCCGGCAGCCGCGGAGTACACGCGCAACTTCTAGCTGGACCACTCGTATCTCTGGATCCGAGGAGGTGATGAATAGGAAATATGCATGAATTCTTTTTTGCTTTAATAAAAAGTCATTCATGTAACAAACAGTAGAGAAAAAATATTTTTCGAATAACTATAAAAATAACCAAGATATAAAATAAATAGATTAAATATTTGTTTCTATCTCTTTCTAGCAAAACAGAATTTAACATGGAGTTTATATAGCCGTAGTGCTCGTCGTCACAGCAAATTTTCTGCCTAATTAGTAATTTTTAAATGCTTGTATTATCCATATTTTTTGGCTGATTTCAATTTTAATTGCACTTTTTGCCATCACTTACAGTATTTTCATACTTTGTTAAAATATGCGATAAAAACAATTCATGTATATTCCCTATTATGAGGCAGATCTTATCTCACCCGCTGTTTCCCGAAACCTTTACTATTCAAATATTTGTCTTGCATCGCATTCAGTGGCAGCGGCGGTAGGGCGACGAGAGGTAACCAATGCACAAAAATCGCTTTATAATCTCTTTGATGTTTCCGCTTGCCGCTCGTGGCTGCCGCTGTCACCGCGCAGCTGAGACCAGGTCAGACGGTTACTTTACATTGCGATGGAGACGCTTTCTAAGCACTAAGCACACGGCATTTCTTTAAGGTTAAGGTTACACCAGGCTTCTAATAATACGTTGTGGAATCTCCAGGTAAATCCCTCATGGAGCGCCTGAAGCGAGACTACTCGAACCTGTACGAATCCGACCCGAACTACATCACGATGCTGGTGAAGAACTTCCGCAACGACCCCGACATCCTGCGCCTGCCCAACCACCTCTTCTACGACAACAACCTGCTGGTTGGTAACCTGACAAGTTTTAGCGTTACCGTTTTATTTTGATTAACCCGGAGCGAAGGGCGGGTCACTAGTTTAAAGGCGTTTGTGTTGTGTGACAGCCCCTGGCGTCGGCAGACGAGCTGAGCAAGCGCAGCATCCTGGGCACGCCGGGCGGCGACCGCGCCGTCGTGTTCCACTCCGTGCACTCGCGCGAGCAGCGCATGGGCAAGGCGCCGAGGTACGATAGTAAAGGGCCCCATAGACTACACCTATTTTAAGCTTTCCGCTGTCTTTTAGTAATTTGTACTTTTTATAAAACGACCATATTAGGCGAGACTTTTATTTTTTAAACCACAGATTCTAACAATACTACACAATTTCTTTATTAACTTGAAATTGGTTAACGTTGTACCAACATAACAACACCACACCGCCAAAGAGATAAATAGATAGATAGATAAAGAGCCCGAGAGTTGCTTCTGCGCATTCAAGACCATTACTCATGTTGGGTGTACATGTGTTAGTACAATATGTTTTTCGACAGCTTTTACAACGAGAAAGAGCTGGACGTATTGCAAATGTACACGAAGGCGCTGATCCAAAGGCACAACGTGAAGCCCAAAGATATTGGCGTGATCGCCCCGTACATCAGACAGGTTGGTGATGTCCCTATTAAAGGTATCAGTAATAGTCTAAATGTCCGTTTCATCTTCATGGTTCAACGCCTCAACCGATATATGACTTATCTCGGATAATGTAACTGTTCTATTAATGCTCCGACGCAAACGGAGTTGCGGGTAATAGCTAGTTATAGATAAATGAAAGGGTTTGTTTCTGTTTGTAATGCCTTTACGATTCCACCTAGTTGAATAGTTTGTGTTGGTAGGGCGCAACTCGTAGCGAGGGAGAGCAACTCCATTACTTGTAGTTGTAAGACTACTTACTTGTACTTTTATCTATACTAATACTATAAATGTGAAAGTAACTATTGTCTGTTTGTCTGTGTGTTTGTTACAAATTCGATGAAATTTGGCGAGGAGAAAAAAAATATTTAGAGTTCCCGAGGCAGTGAACGACTTCTACGCGGACGAACTAGTAATATGTACAATATTCTGCGCTTTAGGTGTATAAGATGAAGGGCTGGCTGCTGAGCAACGGGTACGAGGACATCGAGGTGGGCACGGTGGAGGCGTTCCAGGGCAAGGAGAAGCGCGTCATCCTCGTGTCCACCGTGCGCGCCAACTGCCGCCTGCTCGACTACGACGCCAAGTACGGGCTCGGCTTCCTCGTCGACGACAAGGTACCGCCATATCCTGAGCCCTTAGCCGAGATGCACTACGCTAACTAGCGTTTCTATTCGTTTCGTTTCTAAACCAATCGCGTCACTGGTAGATCACGTGATACGAAGAGTCACGTGATCTACCAGTGACGCGATTGGTTTAAAAACGAAACGAATAGAAACGCTAGTAAGCGTAATCTTGGCTAGGGGCCCTGATACATTATCTGCGAGGGGGAGACCTCAAAGGTGATGGATGGGACCAGAGGACTTATTGCCTAACGCACTCGCGATCGTTTTCATTTTTGACAGTTGAAGGTAAGACTGCCTACAAAATGAAAACAATTATTCCACTTTCAAGTCGATCGCGATCGCGAGTACGTTAGGCAATAAGCCTGCAAGTCCATCGTTTCCATTGGCCACCCTGGGTAAGTGCCCCGCTATCAGTGGGCCCTCTAGTTGCCGCCAGATCACCAACCGAATAAAAAACTGGTGCGTTTCTGACTGCCTAGGGCCTCCTATAGGTTAGACTGCCCTGGATGGGACTGAGTGAAGAGTGATATGAGAAACAAGAGAATTAATACTGAGATGTCGCGGCTGATGGGGATGTTTAAAAGCAAAAGACTCTTCGCCGACCCCTAATGATCGGGATAGTGACAAGGAGATTTACTGCCGCACTCAGAGACGTTAATTAAGTTTTGGATTAATTTCGAGTTGAATGTTGGTCACGTATAGGTGACATTGGCGTGTGAGCCTTGTCATGGCGTAAACGTCAGCCGCCATAAGTTTAAAAGCCCGTATTTTATACTTTTGCTGACGGTTATCCGATCCTTAGTACAAAATGAGATCGCCGTGCGTTCCAATTTGTACAACGGGTTTAACATGCATGCACGAGGTGAAATTTGACAGGTGCTAGGGGAAATGAATACATCTATTCTATATTCTAACGTAAGACTTAACGCTCAAGGTTTAAAATATAAGTGTCGTCCTGACTTTTATTACCTTCTATTACTAAGCTACTATGGCGATTTTCACAATGTTATCAAGACAGGACACTTTTATTTTAGACCTTAATCGTTAAGTATTAGGTTAGAATATGGAATAGATGTATTTATTTCCTTAGCACCTGTCAAGTTTTATTTCGTGCTTGCATGCTAGGGGGCCTGTGTGCAGAAGCTCTCAATTATCAACTATTACAGCCCTCACGATTTCAGCTCTGGTGTACATGAAAGTTTCACATCTCTCATTATTCGTTACAGAGATTCAACGTGACCCTGACCAGAGCTAAAGCCAAGTTAATCATAATAGGGAATACTTCATGCCTGGGGAGGGACAAAAAATGGCGGGAGTACATGAATTACTGCAGGGAGCTGAAGTGCTACCTAGGCCAGGAGTCGGAGCAGATGGACCGCACCTCCAAGTTGCTGCAGGAAGTGGCCATCACCAGGTTTGGACGCTGCCGTTTATTGCCTTTGCTCAACAAGAAAGCCAAGGAACAAGAAGATGGAAAGAATAAGTAAAGGTGTGAAAAAGGCTCCAGAATTATCATTTAGGAACAGTGAGGGTGAATTGATATATATTTGTTTTATTTGTTATTAGTATTCCAGTTATATATATCTATATTTATCTTAGTATATTTTTTCTTTAATGTTTCCAATTTTCATTTTATAGTGTTTTCATATTATCTTTACAATTATTTCTTTTTATACATTACGTTTCATAACTAATAACTTTCAACTTTAAATCTGTACTTTTCCACTTCCTTCTAATGTCTTTATTGCTGTTGAGAACTATATTTTTTGTCGTTAGTACTGTTACTGTTGATAGATAAAATAACAAATTGCCAAATATAATAGAAGATTCTATATACAAGTTTCTATCGTATTTGTATTTATATCTAAGTATATTAAAATATTACAGGGTCTGGTTTTGGAAAAGTATATAGGATATTAGAAACGTTATAAATGTTTTACCCGTAACTAAACTATATTTAGGATGACTTTAATAAATTCGTGAGTTCGTTTTCGACTCCAAATGTCATCTTATTACTGCTATTCATAGGACTCATAAAAACACTTCTATTTAAGCAAGTTCATGGTGCTTATTCTGTCTAAATCAAAGGTAAATAGCAGGACCCAATTAATATGGCGCGAGGGTTAAGCAATAATAGGCTCTTGGTCAACGGCGTAAGCGCCTGTCCTGTGTGGGGACATTTCACGAAAGCTTGTGATGTACCGTAATACGAGTGGAAGTCTCTTTCCAATAAATATTGATGGAAAGAGATTTCCGCTTGTAACACAAGTTACAAGCCTTCCTGAAACGGGCCCCTGCTATACGTTACACTATAGGTATATATAGGTATAACCCTTACCTAACCTATAGAAATACTTGCGCAATATCACTCGTACACTGCGAAAGTACAGCCATTACTATTGTTAGCCAATTGAAGCATTTATTGTATTAAATTATAAACAAAAATAAATTATACCAAATCAATAGTTACGGGTTAAAGTTAAACCTTTGAAAGAGGCAGGAGAGAGATTATTCTGGAGATTGCGTTTTGTGTTAGATGTTAAGTTTAAACTGTTTGAAGCGCTAGTAGTCGAGGCGAACGTGTCGCTCAGGCTAGTTCTATTTTAGATTAGAGTAGTGGTGATTGGAAATTGTGTTCTCTATAAATTTAACTTTAGTTTACCTGTTAGATTTATATTTTGCTGTAAGCTATTGCATTTGTTTTGTCTCAAACCTATTTAAGTTGATCTCTAGGTGCACATTTTGGATTTTAGGTGCGTTTTAGATAGTTCAAAAAGAAAATGTTTTCTATTATAATCATGACTTCATGACCTAAGTTATTTAGGCTCTGGAATTAAAAAAAATCAGCACAATCGAAAAGATACCGTGACATAACTTATGTTGCATTTTAATGAACTGTCAATTGTTTAAAAATGTAGCTTTAAAAACGATTACATTATTTTCATGAAATTAATGTCTAATGGGAGTAGACGTAAGAAATTCGTATTTTTATAGTGTGTAAGTAATATGTTTTAGAATAATCCGTACATCAAAGTCTGTAATAACATGGTTCGAATCGAAGTACTGGGAAATTAAGAGAAATCGGGAATTGAGAGAATGGATGTCCACCCAATCCGCACTGGGCCCGCGTGGAAACTATAGCCGAAACCCTCTCATTATGAGTGGAGGCCTGTGCCCAGCAGTGGGACGTATATAGGCTGGATTATTATTATTATGTCCACCCAGCTGTTGGACGCGGACCTGATTAAAGCAGAGATTTATTTAATATTATATTATTAAAATCGCCAGTCTAATGCGATTACACATTGTACATTTCCATAAAATGTGATATTGTCAAAAGTGCGTCCATTGGTGCAGTGTATTGTCGATATGGTTTGACTTTCTAATATGTATGATTCTAATATTTTTATTTTAAAACGGTCACATTGCCAGAAATGTTCCAAATCATTCCTCATGATGTCGTGTCGTATCTCGTATCAGCCACGTCCAGCCAAAGTTTACTTTAGTCCTAATGCATTGTTAAGTTACATTTATTTTAAGAAAGTACACGATAGCTGTGATGTTTAATTAAGAATGTTAAATTACTTATGTTTAAACGTGTGATTAGTTCTCCTGGCCTGTGTCGGTTCCCGCGAGAAACACGCACAGTTTTACGCAGGGAGGCTTTTTTTAAATTGTATTATCGAGTAACTTGTTTTGGATACGTCTTACTTTAAAGTTTCACCAAATATTGTACTTGACATTTTTGATAACTTTTATGAATAAATGATTATTTTAAACAAAATAATACTTTTCGTTCTACGTAGATCTACGAACGAGATCAGATCAGTTATAAAGATAGGTAATAGATAAAGTAAATTTATTTTCATAGTTTCACATATTATTAAAAACACCGGTCAAGTGCGAGTCAGACTCGCGCACTGAGGGTTCGGTACATATTTGATAGTTTTTTGTATTTGTTGTTTTTCTATAGGGTTTGTTCTATAATCATATCACAACGCTTGTACTCGTAAGTACAAGGTGGGCCAAAAGAAGTCATCCGATGTTGTTTGACTCTCTTTTTTTGAATTGTTACGCAAAAAAATAGACACGATTATTCCGCGTTCTTGGGGAGTGTATCGCTCCATGGCTTGTTCACTTGTATTTTGCATCTGTCAAGTCCACAAATGTCAAAACAGATTTGACATTGGCGACTTTGCAAAAATGAGAGCATCTTCCAATAGGGTGATTTCTTTTGGCCCACCTTGTATTACCGTTTCTACGCTAGAACAAATGGAATAAAAAGTTGGATAAAAACGTTTCTAGTATGGGGACTCCCCTTATTATACAACTTTTTGACTTTTTTTATTATTTGTTTGGAATTTCGCCGTTATATTACATATTCTGCAAAAAATCAACGGGCTCTATTTTACGGTTCAAACAAAAGATACAGCTCTTTAAAGTTATTCGCGTGCTACACGCTATAGCCACCACAGCGGGGCCTCTAATAACAAAGTAAAAAAGAAAAGATTACTCAACATCTTATTAAAAATAGACAAGAATACGGCTATATCACACCTCCGAACGGTTCGGTACGCCGTCCAGACGAGCGGACATGATATATGATATACGGAGCAAACCATACAGTACATTGAATATTATGACAGGTAATCCCTGTCTACCTATACCTTGTTCAGTAATTCCGTGGAATTCTGACGTTTCTTGGTCTTACCAGACTACAAAACGACAGTGGAAAAGCAAAAATGCTTAAGCGCCATATGTCAATATGGCGCTTATCGAAAATATTCCTTGAATCTGTGGTGCAAAAGTTTAAAAAAAAAAAACACGAACAGCGGAACATAAGCTATGTCTACACCTGTGCGCTTTCATGTTCAACTTGCGCAGGGTGACACTGAATCTTCAATAAAATCCAATGTTTTGACTTTATCTTCCGCCATTTTATTTGAAAATTTTGCACGTCAACCAAACGGTGACGGATCAGCGTGAGCTACGGGCATGCGCTGCTGTCAAACCAGTTTGAGCGCATGTGTTATTGCATGCGCTGTGGTTGCAGAGGCATGCGTCAGAAGAAAACGCAAGAAGAACGTGAAAGCGCACTGATGTAGACATAGCTAATAACATCAACAATAAAAAATGTCGTTACTCCTGAAACGTCAGAATGTGACAGCCGTCAGAATTCCTCGGAATTACTGAACAAGGTATAGTCTGTAAGTCTCTTTCGAGACCGACAAACGAGAAAATACAACTGGTGCTACCCATGCTGATCGTCTGTCACTAGTATAAGAAGAAGATGACGTTATCATTGACGTCACGACATCTCATGTATAGGTGGTTCCACGAGAGTTGAGGCAACGCACACACCCACAAGTCATGTAAAGACAGCGGAATTTCAAAATGCGCCGGACCAAGTTCGAGCGTCTGTTACGGGTATATAATCGCCGTGAGTGTCGGAGCGTGAAACGGTACGATCGTGCTCTGAGTGCTGTAAGCGTGGTTCGGAACGTAGCCTAAAGCTTTCGGCACAGCAAACGCGTGTCAGGCGCGTCGCGTGGCGTGAGCGACGCAGCACCCAGCACACCGCAGGCAGGCGGCAGCTTCAACGCGTGCCAGCGCTACGCACGCCTCGTGGCTGCGTTCGGTGTGACTTGCTGCGCGGCGCGCGCACCCCCACCACGTGTTTGTAAAAAAATACAACGACTAGTACCCGCGCCAACGCCGCGCTGATGCGACGCGTGCCAGCGCGCGCGACGCGCCTGCTTCGCGCACGCCACGCGACGCGCTGCCCGAGTTGTCTGCGGCGACTGCGGCGCGTCGCGTGCGCGAAGCAGCTCGAACGCGTGCCCTGCGCAGGCACGCGTTCAGTAAGTAGGCCACACGGGCACTTTTACACGTCAAAATCTACCAGCGCTTCCCAAGAGGAGACCACTGCTGAGAAGAAGCGCCGCAAGAAACTCAACAGTTAGTCATTTTTTTTAATATAATTCACTTATGACAATGATACTACTTATTCTAGCATTATATACAACTATGAAAATAATATAAATATCTGCGTACTTCTGCAGGAAAACATGTCAGAATTATTACGAAAAAAAATGAAAAGCATATATATATATCTATATATACATACACAGCACGGCTAGCACATCTGCCCGCGACTTGCGCGACAAGCGAGAAAAAGCGCGACATAGAGCTATCTCGCGAATCGGTAGCATAACACGCGCGACATAATTTGGTGACTCGCGGTCAAACGTCAAAGTGACAAATCTTTGTCGCTTGACAGTTAAGGGCGACATACTCTCGCAACTCGTAGCACAAGTGTTCATAAGGCGACATAATATCTCGCTTACCAACGTCAAAAGGCGACAGATTGTCTTCGAGCTTTCAAGCGCGCGAGATATATCTCGCTCTAGTCGCATCTCGGATTTTTAATAAACGTTTTGGTTAATCTTACCCCATTTAAATAGTCAATGTAAGTTTATTTGTTCACAATTATAAATTTGCTTAAATGCTATTTGTATCATCCGTTATTTTAACGTAGTTTTACATGTGAGTAGTGACAAAGTTTGTAATTTTTCAGGATGGCATTTTTCTCTAAGATTTTTCCTTTTTCGGGACGAGAAGCTCCGACAGAGGAAAATCCAAAGGAGGAGGTCAAGGGATGCCAACAACCCCTTCGAGCTGCTAGACAAGGAGTTTCAACACCTGTACCGCATCAGTAAAGATATGGGAATGTACCTTTGATAGTCAATTGGGTACCAATATGTATACAGTCTCAAAAAATATGTATATAGCCCTTATTACTATGGTAACTAAGTTTATGTTAACATATTTTTGCAACTTTGTGTGGATATTTATTTTTGCTCTTGACTTAACAATGATATGGGGATGGATGATAAGATGTATCCATATACACAACTACAATAACAGGCATAGGGCATAAACAACATTTTTTCATTAAAAAAAATTAATAAGTATCACGGGCCAATCTTAGACGAAGTGACCTAGTCCTAAACTAAGCTCTGTAAGTTTATTATTGATATATTATAGCATACTATGTATATAGGTATAGGTAGCAGATTTTGCCCGCGACTTTGTCCGTGTAGAAGTGGTTTATCGCTGCACCCTCGGGAACTGTAAATTTTTTCGGGGTCATAAGTAGCCTATGCGCTATTCCAGACTATAATCTCTGTGCTAAATTTCATCCAGATCCGTTCAGCCGTTCTGGCATGATTGAGTAACAAACACCATCCATCTATCCATACATCCAAACTTTCACATTTATTATATTAGTAGGATAACCTTCCTAGATACTCCCTTTCTATTGGTGAAAACCGTATGAAAATCCACACAGTACTTTCTGAGATTATTCTGACAGACATTCTGGGGACTTTCATTTATATGTAGATAATATTAATATTGGTTTGCAGAGGGGAGCTGAGGGAGATCTTAGGCAATGAAGAAAAAGTCGGAGAGAGCTCGTCTTCCGACGCGCCGACGCTGTTGCGAGCTGCAGTGGCACGTGTCGGGACCAAATAATACAGAGACATTTTAATTAAGAACAAAGTATATTTATTAGGATATTTAACAAAATAATCTGCTTAAATCTACACCGAGTGTATGCTGACCATCCAGTGGCACTTCCAGTACCATTATTGTTTTCTAATAAACTAAATAAGAGTAGTTTATTGAATTGAACGGAATGTTGTACTTGTACTGAATAGGTACCTACACAATTTATAGGCTATAATTAGCATAGCAAAGGAACTAATTTTTGTGTAATTAACTTAACAGAAAAAGTGACTTTGATGTAAAAATATATACTTAATACAATATTAAATGTATCTAGACTTTAAATTATTTATTCAATTGTACAATAAATCGTCCACCTGCAATTATAATTAAATATAGTCTGTACCAATCAACTTGTCTTATTATGTTAACAACTTTCTTACCTCAAAATTCAACTTTTTTGGCCAATTATACATATCACAATAATTTGAGATAAAGTTATTATTATTATTATTTTATATTAGACAGGCAGTTAACACTGATATGTCTACATCACTTGGCCCTAGAATCAGTTCAGTGGCCTATCAGTTGGCCCTAGAATTTATTGATTACCACAGCAGCGCATCCACATAAGGAGAAAATATTACACAACAAACATATACACATATAAACGTATTTGAACAAAGCGAATGTATTGGTTTCTTTAAATAGATACAGCTAAACTGTAAACGAAAGACTATTTACCATGACAATATGGAACTATAAAAAATTCACAGTTATTGTGTACATTCGAAATCCGTGAACACAACTTGCAAACTCCAAGTTTACAAGTGTTCTAGGAGGCGATTCATGGCACTTCTCTCTGCTGCATATACCTGAAATAAATTTTATATGAAATTATTCAATATAGTAATGTAAAGGCGTCCACTGTGTTACATAGATGCCAGCGCTAGCGAGCTGGAAGTGCTAAAAATTTAATCTAATACAACATCCCTGCTAATATTTTAAATTGCAAAAGTATGTTTGTCTATTACTTTTCTTGCCCTTCACAGCTAAACCACTGAACAGATTTTGATAAAATTTGGAATGAAAATAGTCCAATCCAACAATAGTTTTTATACATTATCTGAAAGTATGATGGTTTTCTGACCACCTATTGATATGTGTAAGTACTGTTTAACATATTGTAATACTTATAACTGGTTACTTTTATAATGAATGAATGATAAACCTTGGACTATTGTTGTAAGCTAGGAACATAGTTTAGGGTGTTTCATTTTCCAAACTTTGTATTTTCTAATCACTGCTCGTATCCTTGGTCCTACTTATCTAAAAGAACATTGTTCAAAATTTCAATCAATGATTTTGACAACTTTTTAAATCTGTTTTCATATTTATGCAATTCACCGAAGCCTTAACATAACGAAAAACCAGTGATGATGGTCGAAAGCATTAGTGTTTAACATAAGTCCACAGAAAAGTTAGTTGTTTGTTGTTTACAAAAAAATCAACATTGTAAGCTTGCCATCGCCAAAGTGCTCAATTTGTGCAACCTCTAAATACTATCCCATTACCTTTAAATTTCATATTTAATTTTTTACATTACAACGAGGAGATAAATTTAATCTACTATTACTTACATGCTTTGACGGACTTTTCGGGGCCTTCTCCGTTAATAAGTAGGTCTTTTAACTTGACACCGAGTAGGGTTAGTAGGTAGGTGTGGTACATTCCCCCGCGGCAAACGCTCATGCGTGGCGTGCTTCTTACTCTGAAATAACATTTATACAAAAATTATTTGAAAAGAATACAACATCTGGAACGATGTTCAATTTATCACAGAACCGGTGAGAAAAGCATGAATGTTTATACCAGTAATACAGTTATTTAAAATATTTCGCCAAAATAAAAGGAAATAACTTTTGCGTAAAGTCAGAAGCCACTAAAGTAATAATCGAAATACTTACACTACGCTCAGCATCCATGTTGATATTGTTGATAATCAGTTTGACACATGACATTTCGCGAAATTTGACACATGACGTTGGGCACCTCCCCTAGCGACCCGCGTAAGGCTTGCCGTTCACTCAAAAAACGAAGGGAAAAGCACATTTTTATTACCGATTCAGTGTTGCCATAAAAGAATATAGCATTAGTAGAATATATTCTTCATAGAAGGCAACACATACGTCCCGCCCGCGAGATAGCTTTCTCGCTTGAAGGGAATATCTCGATACGTCAAGTTGTGCTACCGAAATCGAGAAAACTGACAGCGGAGAGAAAGAATTGACAGCCGCGACAAGGGTTTCTCGCGCCGCGAGCTATGTCGCTTGGGCACATGTGCTAGCCGTGCAGGTATATAAGTATACATACACATATATATCTACACATATGTAACCACATAAAAGAGTTTCGACGTGTCTTCCTACATAAACCGTGCCCTACATTGACACAATAATATTAAATTGTCATCGGGTTTACATAAGTATTCCAAACTTCAGTTCAATTAAACACCGGGAAGTAGATGAAAAATAGGCTGCAAATTTTGAAATTGACAAGTTCCTTATTATTATAAACATTGGAACATTGCAAGTTACTAAATGAAAGCTTGTAAAAAAAGGAAAGTGATAACTTTCACTGCCACATTCTTTTATTTGGCAATTAGAAAAATCAGCCCTTAAATCATTAGAAGAAATTACAACTGCGAAATTGAATCGATATCGATATTATTGTCGACTCGGCAACAACACTCGCGTTCACAGATCTTTGTGACACGAAGGAAAACGAAAGAATACCTATAAGGACATCTCTTTCTAACTCGTTACGAAACCATAAGTAGGAAAAGGTTCAAGGATACATCTTTAGCTCTTTCTTATAGTCCGGTTTCTATTAATGTATTTATTCTGTGCAATAGGCTATACCTTTTTCTGTAATTCCGTGGAATTCTGACAGCTGTCACATTCTGACGTTTCAGGAGTATCAAACATTTTTTTATTGTTGATGTTATTGACAGACTGACTGACGACGTTTTTGGCCTTCAATTCGACATTTGTTATGTTAACGTCTTTGTTCGGTTGGGGATTCGATTTCATTTGAATTTGTGGCCGTTGGGGGTATTACATTATCAATATTATCACGATATCGTTATAATGATAATGTAATAGGCCGTATCGCAGTATCCTACAGGATACTGCGATACGGCGTATTACCATACATGGCGATCGATACAGTATCGCGATACTAGGATCATGATAATATTGATAATCATATTTACATTCTAAATATTATGTTGTTTTTGTAAACATCCCTACATGTAAATTATGGTATACAGTGGCGTAGTTAGGGGGGAGGCGGCGGGGGCGGCCCGCACCGGGTGTCACCCACTTAGGGGTGACACCCGACCGTGTACATCAGTAGTGCCACTTATAAAAATTATTAAAACTGTGGCAGATTGCACAACTGCCACTAATAAAAAATATATGTAACAATAATAGTGTAAGTTTTTTTTCATCCAGGACCATTGTAAAGGTTTTTATTTGGTTTCACGGTGAGCTCAACATGTGTCACAAGGATGATAAATTGATAGTTACAATATATTTTTTTCGGTGCACACACTGTCACTGTCGTTTACGTTCGGTGTACACACTGTCACTGTCGGTCGATCGGGGATTCCCCCAAAATGAAGTCGTTTTTATCTTCAAATTACGCTGTAAAGCGCTTACTACACGGATTTAAACCAAGTGACCTTGGTAGAAGCGAGCTGTGGAATGGGATTTTACAGAATCTCTTCCAAATCTAATGGTCGCACTAAAATTATTTATAACAATATGCGTATCTGTTGCTTCATGTGAAAGGAGTTTCAGCAAATTCAAATTAATCAATAATTACTTGCGGGCTACAATGACTGCTACTACCATTGGTATAATAAATCTATAAACTTCCTAATAATATTTTTTATTAACATCATAAGGAAGTCTCTGCTGTACGGAACAGGGTTATATTTTCAAAATGACGGGCGTTTTTCCAAGCCTTGATTTATATAATCAAGGCTCGGAAAAGATCGATGAATAAATATAAAGGTCCAAAGGTTTGTAATATATGACAATGATCAGAATGATACCCACCACTATTTACTTTTTCGTCAGAAAAAAATATAACAAAATATTATGTCTAACTTGTACGATTTTAAGTTAAAATAACTTTGTATTAATTAATGATACATTATTAAATTGTAAATTAAAATATCTAAATCATAGAAGTGATGTTCTACTTTTAATTTTTGTTTAACTTTTGCACCACAGATTCAAGGAATATTTTGTAGTCTGGTAAGACCAAGAAACTAACCAGTTGACTGACTGGTCAAATCGGCAACTTTTAATGAAACCTCAAAACGATATCCGCTAGTAAGTTTGTATGAAAATAGTAGACCTGCGGAGTCACAGTTTTCAATGTTCCATTATAATAAATAAATAAATAAATAATAAAGTTTTTGTTGGATTATAAATCATTTAAATTCCAAAAATAAGCGATAGCTAGGTTATTCCGTGTTATTTTTTGAAAGCTTGATTTAGTGGTAATGTAAAAATAATTTATTTTGACATTAGTAAACTAGCCTTTTGTGATTGTGGCTATTGCATTTTTTTGTATGTGGCTGTGGCAACACACCAAGCGTCTTCCAGCCAGGGAATTACCACACCACGTTTGTGTTGTATCGCTTGTATACTTGTAGACTTCTATCATTCCATTCCAGTCGGTCGTGCGGTACCGCGTCGCGAAGCCGTCGTCGCGTCACTTATCGTTGAATGTATTGTTTTTACAAGTATATTGTTACTCGTAGGTAGTGCATTATAACTAATCAGTGAAACATAAGTCTACATGACGTAAATGCGCTTACACCAGTGTGAAATAGGACACCCACCTTGCGACATTACTTTCTTGGAATAAGATCCGTGAATACCTATCGCTGCTTGTGAGTATTGTAGGTACCACCGTCTTCTGTCTGATTGCGGTCTATTTTAATTGAGTAAAGCTAATAATAGTTATTTCTTTCTAGAGAGAAATTTAAAATGTATCCGCGGTGTGCTGTCTGTTCTGAAGAAAACGTTTCAGCGGACCACGAAACGTCTCAAGGGCATTTGAAAAACTACATTCTGAAGAAACTGGCCAAAAACAAGTGAGTGCTATAATAAAGTAGTACCTACGTGCTACGACAATCGTTTCTTTGTTTTCGGTATCTGTTTCTTATCATTAATATAGCTATGGTAAAGATCATTTGAGTGTTATTTATTGTACAACACAATGCAGTTTGCGGAATTTACTTACGTTGAACAGGTATGTATGCTCGCTACGAGAAAAAGTTTCCTTTCTTTAGTTTTATACCTGCTTATTATTTATTACTGCTGTAAGGAAAACTACTGTAACCAAAAAAAATTGGGTGCAGGCTGATTTGATTAATGGATGGATGTAGATAAGTACTTAGTAAGTAAAAATACCTACCTACTATATACGGTTGAGTCGGTTTTATTTAAGCGTGTGCTAGACGGTTTGAAACCACGGTTTCAAACCAAGTGACCTCGGTAGTTTGAAACCATGTAGACAGTGGTTTCAAACCAAATTTCGCAAGGACGTTTGAAGGTCATGCGAAATTTGGTTTCAAACCACTGTCTACATGGTTTCAAACTACCGAGGTCACTTGGTTTGAAACCGTGGTTTCAAACCGTCTAGCACACGCTTTATCTGCAAGGAAAGATATTCTACCTATTCTGTGTGGTATTTATGTATTTAGTTGCGTTTGTGTGTTTGTGACTTGTGATGGTCACATTGACCTGTACTTCTTTCATTCTTTGTTTTTACCTTCCTAAATTTAGTCACTAACGAGAGGTACGCCGTACGTATCTAACGTATTGCGGCGTCCCTCTCGTTAGTGACTAATTTAGGAAGGTGTAATTAGCCTTTTACCTGTACAATAAACAGTACAATGTTTTTGGTTATAGTCTGACGGCGTAACAGTAAACAGCAATAAAACGTAGCATTTTTTGTTTAGAATGGTCATAAACTCATAAGTTCTATGAGACGTTATTCGACATTGAATCTTAGTGCAAACTATTACGTTAGCTATTACAATAGATTAACTAATTAGCTTAGTTTTATGGTTCTTTACCCTTACGCCGCTACACCATACCATACCATCACTATACCATCGTTACCTGTACCACAGATTACCTTACTTCCTGTACTGTAAGTAGTGCAAATTTGGGTCTAACAGCGTAGGTTGTCGTAGGTACTTGCAGCTGGTTACCTCTACAGTACCTACCTACGAGGACCCCTTTTTCGTTGCGATTACATCACCCCTAAATTGAGCACTTTCGAGAGGGACGCCGCAATACGTTAGATACGTATGGAAATATCTCCATCTCATTCCAACTTATTGCGGCGTCCCTCTCGTTAGGGGGAGCAGCGAATAGAGGTTTTCTTCTCCGTGAGGGGGGTTTCAAAAAAATAGCACACCTTTCACTTTTTCTTCAGATTTGGGAAAAAAATTGTACGCTGGTTTGGACCACCATTTTGAACAAGAAAAACAGAATTTCCTGGTATGTCCCCAAAAAGATGTATGGAATTGTCAGTTTTGTTACCTAAATTCAATACATTTTCTGGTAACAAAACGGATAATTCCATACATCTTTTTGGGGACATACCTACCAGGAAATTCTGTTTTTCTTGTTCAGAATGGTGGTCCAAACCAGCGTACAATTTTTTTCCCAAATCTGAAGAAAAAGTGAAAGGTGTGCTATTTTTTTGAAACTCCCCTAGGGTAAAGGTGTCAGTTGGTAGCCGACTGCACTTCCGCTGCGAAACCGCGAAACTGTGGCGGAATCGTGATAGGTATTTAATACGAAATTGAACTTTATTTCGTTGCCAGAGTTTCGCTACTACAGTTCCGCGGCGGAGGTGTGCTACCGGCGTGAGCGGCGTCGCCGCTATTCCGCGAGAAAGAGATAGAAGCATGGTCATTTTAACGCGGTAGAACAGGCAGTTTCGCTAATGTTTCGCCCGTCATACCTATAAAGGACAAACGGTGGCGGAACGTCAGCGGTTTCGCTGCATCGATTTCGCGGCGGAGATGTGCCTACCGGTCCGAATGTTCAGTTTTGATTATAGTTTAGGCCGAAACCGAACCTTTTCTAAACGTGATTAAAACGTTGAATTAAATGTCAGTGGGCCGTTCCTTCCAGATATATGAATAATAAAACATCTCGCTGGCCTAATATTACAGGTTTCACTTTTATCGCATTGAAATTTCAACATTGTCATAGTGACACTGGGTCTAAATTAGACTTCCCTAAAAGTGAAAATAAGTTATTTAGGGCCCCTTCCCACTTAGCGTCTTTCGAGCGTCGGCGTCCCCCTAATCTAAAAATTGGTAATGACATAGGTACGTAATGTTTTTTTAAGAGCTATCTAATGATCAACCTCATTAGATGCTATAAATTAAAAAAAAATATCTTTGCTTTACATGTATGGGAGGTAGGTACCCTAAAATATTTTTTTGTTACAAATTTTATTATTGATCTTTGTGCGCGGTAAAAATTTCTATACATACATATACAAAGTTCCAACTTTGTGACACTTTAGTTTCTGAGAAAAAGTGAGTGTGACATACAGACATGGCGAAACTAGAAGGGTTCCTACCTGTTCCTAGTAATCCGCTTGATAACATGTGATAGAGGTTACAGTAGCACATACATGTAAACCTACATTATAAATAGGTACCTAACAGTAAAAAAAACGCTCTGTGACAGGCGTACAGCGTAGGTCTTAGAGATAGGATTAAAAGGCTTATTAGGTAGTAAATAAATAATGTTACTAGCGGGTTGCATTATAGGTTAAAATAAAGCATTTTATTGACGACTAGGGTGAATTAGTATTCTGTAGCGTACCATTTTCTCTTACTAATATCTATTTATTTAAATTACGTGCCTCAATGTGATTTATAAATTATACATTAGATTTAGTACTTACGCCCGGTAATTCAAATTGCCCATATAAATATGTCAATCGTACAGGAAATTGGATAGAAATCGGAAGTTGTTTAAAAATGTTTTAGCAAATTGTTATTATTCGAAGTGCCAAGATTCTGCTGCGATCCAATTATATTAAAATAAGTAAAGGAAGGAGACGCCGCAATACGTTAGAAACGTATGGATATCTCCATCTCACTCCAACGTATTGCGGCGTCCCTCTCGTTAGTGACTAATTTAAGAATGTGTAATAAATTCAGATAGCTATACATTATAGTCTAACCGGCAGCGTAAGAGTAAAGAGCCATAAAACTTTTAACAATGGCATTTGTTTCATAAATATAATATTGTTGTATAAGACGTTATTTGACATTGAACCTTAGTGCATACTAATACGTTAGCTTTTACTATAGATTAACTAATTAGCTCAATTTTATGGCTCTTTAGGGCCTGCGCAAACCGGCGGAGCGCAGCGCAGATCACTTTAAATTTATCAATGTATATTCTTCCCTATTTTAATTACAATAAGGTATAAATTTGAATGCTCTGAGACCGACCCCGGAGCATCACGGGGGATTTCTACTCTGCGGCTGCGGCTCTAAATTTATACCTTATTGTAATTAAAATAGGGAAGAATATACATTGATAAATTTAAAGTGATCTGCGCTGCGCTCCGCCGGTTTGCGCAGGCCCTTACCCTTAAGCCGCTGGTTAGACTTAGATATACCTACCACAAATAACGCCGATAACGAATTACTAATTATATGATAAAACTATAATCGTCGTAGTAATAAGCGTACCTAATGTTGATTTGCTTGGAGAATTTCGAAAATTTAGATATCGTTTTCAGTACTGAAAACATACCTACATGACTAATACCTACCTATACGAGTAATACATACTAATCCCTTCTTTAAGAGGATTGTGAGTTGACAGCTTTCCATACAAACGGCGATAAAGTTTTCCACACCCTAAATGTTAACCGATTTCGATCAATTTTTGATAATATGTACCTATTTATGTTTTCAGTCGGAACAAAAACTATGTCCGTACGTTTCGTTTTTTTTTAATATTTATTAATTATAAAGAGATTATGGCTGAAATTACTTTTGTATGAAAACGATAAAACGGAAATAAATACAAATTTATTGATAATATTGTATAAAACTAAACGTACGAACATAGTTTTTGTTCCGACTGACCACATCTAAAATTGTTCGAAATTTAGGGGGTGGAAAACGTTATCGCCGTTTGTATGCAGATTGTAGAGCAATCAACTCAATCCTTTTAATGCATAAATGCGAAAGTAGGTACATTTGTGAGATTGTCACATCCCTATTTTATCCCGAGAAATTACTTTTCCCGCGGGAAATCTTATAATATTGTGTTCCGCTTTGTCTTAAACCATATCGTTATCATAAATATGTTGACATTATGGTAGTTTTTATTCACTTGACAGTAAAGCCAGCCGCATCCATTGAGCTAGCTCAATGGCCGCATCGTAAAAATAAAGTAAAATGTTTAAATAAATGTTTCCATATTTTGTTTTCATAAAACAAGTGGGATAATTTAGTGGTCCTGTAGCCCTATTAGGGTCGTGTTTATCAATGAGCATAAACGGGGATAAAACATTTGTCACTTACTGACCAGTGGGAAAGTGCGACAGTGACGGAGCTAGGCTTTATCCACATTTAACCACCTCGATAAAGGGGGCCTGGGGGCGCTGGGACGTTCCACGTGTGATTTCACGACGTTAACTGATTACATAATACAGTCTCGTATTTATTGCCTATACAATTTCGACATAGGTACATACTTCTATATCCTACCGACCATAAGGCCCGAGCGTTTCTCAGAAAACATTTGCAAACTAATCAGGTAGGTAATCAGGAAGGTATGAATTGCTTCTAGGAACTAGAAGAAGCCTTCAGGTAATTTGTCTATTAACTAACAATGGCTTTTTGTTGACTTATCAGTTAGAAACAGTAAATACATTCTGCGCAAAATATTTAAATACCTAATTTTATTCTTTTAAATTTCGTTTTAATACCTATTTGTAATAGTGTCACAACCTTAGAATATCACCAAGTCATTCCGTTGTAGGTAGTGTGTTGACAAATTCAGGTAAAGCATAATTTTTGGTGATTATTTTAACAATAATGGATTTTAAAGCCATCTGGATACTAAGGCGACAAGATCGTTCTTTTGTTCTTTCTTGCCCATTCGTTGTTTTGCTTGCTTACAACACAGATGGTCAGCATTTGAAAGTGGTTTTGTTACAGGCTAAAGTTGTTGGGACAATGTAGAACTTTGTCGATGAAAATCAATTTGTAACCGCCGCCCAACACAGACCAACTACAAAACCCTGCTTTTGAAATTTTGACATGCCCTAATAAAGTTATTATATCGTCCTCAAACTAAACGGAGGCTAATTTCTAACTGCCGCACTCAGTGACGTCAATTAATTTTTAAGTTTGATTATAGTGGTTGCGTCTTATTCTATTAGCAAAGAACTTTAATCAAACTTAAAACTTAATTGACGTCTCTGCGTGCGGCGGTAAAAGCATTGGTTAAGAAAGGGAGGACTACAATTGTTATTAAAAATGTATATGTAATTAATATATATATGTAATTAAAAACAAAATTGTATAGAATCAGTAGTTGATATTGAATACCCAACTTTTATCGTTGGCAAAAGGTAGGTACATTCATTTCCAAATCGCGTAGCCTAATCACTTTTATTGTTGCATACGTCTGCAGGTACGATTTCGAGAACACGAATGGCATCGCCGTTACTTGCACCGTGGGCTTCACGGCGGAAAACGCGGAGCCCTTTTATCAAGACACCGACTACACCGTTCTCAAAGTGTCCGTAAGTACCTATTACATCGCGTATTACAGTGAACTCCACAACTCTGGTGGAAAAGCAGCCTTAGGCTGCCTTTCCATTGAGACGGAGACGACCGGAGCGGAGAGGAGCCGTGTAGGAATCGACCAATCACATGGTTGTAATCCACATCTCGTCTTCGCTCAGCTTCAATGGAAACAGTCAAGTGGAGACGACTGTATCAAATTTGTATAGTACGCTACTCATCTCCGCTCGTCTCCGGCTCAGTGGAATCACATACCTCGTTTCACAGCTCCGCTCCACTCATTTCCGCTCGTCTCCGCCTCAGTGGAAAAGCAACCTTAGAATGGGTATGATTTTTGTCGCACACGTGGATGTTGTCTGTGCAGCTTGTTTTGCATAATAAAGATTATTATTATTAGCGATAGCATTCATTTCTTTTTATTATAAGTACGTTTATGTTGTCTTGTGCCCATCTTTTAGTATGTACGAGCTTAGAGCTTAGTTTGGGACAACGGCAATTTGTGTAAGAAGTGTCGTTTTAGGAGAGCAACGGAGGATGCGGCCATTGCAACCATCAACAGAAATAGGTACTATACCTACCTCACAGATCATATAAAGAAGAGATACGCCATGAGCGCAAATTCAATCGAGAACCGGCGTCGCCACTTTTAAAAATGTGTGCGTCTGTACGCTTACGCTCTATGAACTACTACAAAAACAACTTTCTCATAATTGGTTACAGCTTACGAACTAAAAACGCCGTAACATAATTTTGTTAGTAACACGAAATTAAGCTTTCTGTTCATTTAGCAAGGTCGAAAAATGCTGAAAGGTCGTTTTTTGTCCATCGCAGTTCAGTTACTCGACGTTAGATAGCGTTTACCAGTTCGCAGCTGCCATCTAGCGACGAGTAATAGCCTTGCTATTCAGCGCTAGATGGCGCTAAGATAGTAGTTCTTATGTATAGCGCTTTAAGGACTACGAAATAATCGCTGCTGGCCGGCTGCACCGGCACGAACCGGTGAAGTGTCATCTGGGCAATAAAGACTTAGCGCGTAACGAGCGTAACTACAGTCGCGCAATACATTGCGCAATACGCGCGTTGTTCCAAGAACGTCAGCAATGGTTAGCTAGCAATGTAAGCAGTTACTGTCGTACTAACGCATTATAAGTAAATACCATAATAGATTACTGGATGTTCTCGAAATATTAATAAATACAGTAAATTAGTGCTTACAGGTAAAATTAAATCACTCCTGGGGTACCTTTAAGATCTTAGCCCCTTATTTTACACGATAAATCTGCACAATACGGCATTTTACTATTTTTAAAGTCACTTAATTCGTCGACCACGTCTGTACTACAACTGAGCTGCGTTTGACAATAACATGAGTGTCTGATCATAAGCGAGGTAACACGCGCCACGCCCCTTACCGCGTCTATAGTATTTCCTTGGTCTGTGACCTACCTCAATATCTTACAGATAAAACCGGGGGAGGAGATAAAGTTCGCCTTCTCCATTAAGAACAATAACCAGCATGGGGTCGTTCTCCGAGGAGTGGCGATGTTCCACTCCGAGACCCTCAACTTCGACCTGGTCGGCAGCAACTCTGGGTTCGATCCTACCACCCGCCCCATACCACCTAGTAAGTATATCAATCAACGTAACCAGAATAAACTACGTAAATCTGTAATTTATCAAAGAACCTAATATTTTTTTTTAATTTTGTTAACCTAATGAGAAAATGAAATGTGAAGTTTAGTGCAAATTAAAAAAATGCTTTTCGGACCGGGATCGTAAATTCATAACCCTCCTCTTTGCTTCGCCGTAGTCGGGTAAAAAAAGAGCTATTTACTAGTTAAGAGGGGGATCAAATGAAAGGCTTGTATATTAACCATGGTTTTTTTTGTTTCTTAGTTTTCATATGATGTAAAAAAAAAAAAATAACCCTCGTTTATGTTATGTCCGAAGAGTTTTATAATTTTTTAATTTCAGATGAGACTTTAAAATGTGTAGCTGTGAAATTTGGGACCGTGGAAATTGGCACCTACTTAATGCGTATTTTCTTCCTTTTCATCGACAATGACACCAGTGAAACCACCATAACGGTGAAACAAATGGTAAATACAATACATACTACATTTTATTTCTTTTTAGGGTTCCTTAGTCAACAAGGAACCCTTATAGTTTCGCCATGTCCGTCTGTCCGCGGTTTAACTCCGAGTCTCTTGGTACTACAAAGCTGTAATTTGGCATGGTTATACACATTAATCACGCCGATAAAGTAAAATTAAAACTTGATTTTTTTTTTTTTTTTTGGTACCTCCCAAACCTCCCATACACGTGAAACGGGGGTGATTTTCTTTTTGCTACTCGTATGTTGCTTTGGCGGACATTCTGCTTAACTACGTGATTAAATATCGAACCCGCCAGACGTTGTCCTGTAAATACCAAATTATTTTTTCCCTAAAAACTTATTCGGATATTGGAATTTATATTTATTATGTATATAGATATCCACGAATCCACTTAATAAGGTGATGGAGACAAACCTGCGGTCTCTACTGCTAATGTGCTCTATGTCGGGCTCCTCGAACTCCAGTTGAGTTCTTAACATCAAACGTGTTCAGCCACCGATTAAAACTTCTAAATGGGACTTTGTTACAGTTATCCTTAAAAGTTTAAACCTCCACAGCCAACACTCAAAAAAGGAATAAGAAAATTATAGTAAGCCGTTAACTTACCAACCTATGTCTTTACTTATTTTAGTAATTATCTTTGAAAGATATAGTGTTTGTTTTTCATTCCTATAGACGCGCCACAGTAATGCATCATTATAAAGGGCGACAGACTAACATTCCGTCGGCTGTCTCACTTCTATCAGGTAGCCTGACGGCCAAAATTTATCACGGCAATGTATGTACCTATTAATTCCTAATACGATGAAGTGACAGGTCAATATCGGCCGGCGGTGTTACTTAGTCTGTATTACACGTGTAGTAGGGCGCTTCCTCGTAGATAGAAAACACTACAAGGTAAAAGCACCTATTATGGACAGTGCTCCAGTTATGAACAATCCAGTAAATCGGAAGCTTATCTTCCGAGATGTATATGTTATTGTTAAAATTAGTAGTATTAGCGTGAAAATTAGATTACATTGAAATTAGAATGAAGTTTTCAGTATTGCCAAGTTTTCTATAAAAAAATGTTATTGTTCATCACTGGAGCCTTGTCCATAATAGGTGACTTCACCTTAATAAGTACAACCGATTCTCTATTCCACTTTAATTTTAACCTCATTGCAATCGTATTGTTTACGACTCGGACCCTTTCACTGTCAGGTTAGTAAGAGCTGTCTGTTAACAATACAATAAAAATAGGGGTAAATATAACTTGGAATAGAGGCCATGTAGTAATTTAGATTATTAAAGGCTAGTAAGTTTTAAATTATTTTAGATAACGCATTATATTTGATTTTTACTTGTACCAAATGACCCCGTACACTTCTGTCAGCACAGTTCTGTTTACGTAAGTTGGGGTAAGTGCGTCTTTCATCGAGGAAAAGGTACACAGTATTTAAAAAAAAAGGTTACGGATCCACGGTTTTAAAAAAAGGACAGGTAACGGTTGTATTAGGTACTTTAAGAGATAATAATGAAGAACGCACTTTCCCCGTAGGCGCACTTGCCCCTACTGAGTTACCAATAACAATAAATTGACTTAGATGGCCCTCCCTTTCTTAGTAGGTATAAAGTTATTCAATTTTAGCTTAGCTTTAATGTACTTAATTTGACTAATCACTTTATTTTGTGCACCCTTATATACTAAAAAGTGTATAATTTCAGCTTAGTTTTAATTAAGGTACTTAATTAACCTTTAATTTATTTTGTGCACCCTGTTTATTTACTTAACATATTTAATTTTAGCTTCGTCTTAATTTAGGTAATTTTACTTTTACCGTCTGTTTTCCAGTTGTCAAAAAAATCATGTTCCCATTCTTACACTTATTTTAACTGGCAGATAAACTGACTGACTTGTGATTGTGAAACAGGCACTTAATGACGTAGTATATTTTGAGTACCCTTTTTATCCACTTGTGGGTACTAAATCGAATACATAACAACTTGAACTGTTCCCAGACGGTTTACGTGGAGAATGTTAAGAAGCCGCACATCAAGATCGACTCTCCCTACTCGGGAGAGAGCGTGCTCGCCGACTTGGTCATCCCGGCGACTGGCAAAAAAGAGTAAGTAACGTTTTGACTAGAACGAGTATTCATGGGCTTAAAACGGGGTCACGTAGTACTGAATTTTTTTTTAAAGTGACCTATTATTTGTGCTCATCTTTGACTATGAACAAGTATAAGGGTCGCATAGTGTTGCCATACATTCGTCAAAATTTCTTACTACTAGGAATCAATCTAAATATTTCACTTTTCAGATATAAACATTTGTTTCGTTTACCATCTGATGAACTCACAGAAGCTTTCAAAATGGACCTGAAAATTCCGAACAGACCAGGTTTTGAGGAAATTAGAGTCGCCGCTAAAAAGGCGAAGTGAGTGTGTTCGCATGTCATAATAAAATTTAATTACTCCTCTATGTACTCCTTACTTTCCTATGTATAAGCAATATGCTAATTAATGAAACATTTATTTACAGAAACGTGCTTAAGGCGGGACGCACAGAGAAAAATTATAGGAAATATTTCCATAATTTGCTTTGGTTCGAGGAAGCTATGCTTGAAGTGAATCTAAATGTTCGTCACGTAACTATACCGTATCAATCTCGTATGTAAACAGCTATGAAAAAACTACATAGTATCTTCATAGTAGAACAAGTTTAAGCGCGACCTTCCCGCGCGATTGCCAATATGTGACGTCGCACCCCTCCCCCGCTGTCTCCCACGTCTCTCCCCAGAAGAACGGCTAGCACTCTTTCGTTATAGACAGATTAGGGAGGGATTACCGCGAGCGACAAAAAAGCCGCGGCAAGGTGTGCTGGCCGCCCAGGTGGGATGGGCGCGAACGAACTTGCTCTACTTCGAGACACTTCGAGTATAGTATAACCGACAAATACTTACAATCCTTGCATTTGCAATATGGTACTTTTTAATAGTCTGCGTCAGGGGGGGCCTTTGGTCTCCTCTCGCCATTCATCCCTTTTAAGTGCATATGCTATTTTTTTATATTTTTTACTCGTTCGTCACATCGTTTTAAGGTGCCGTATATCATTATTGTGTGGTGTAATTACAGTGCTACAACATGTCTGGCGTGGCGCTGGTGCCAGCCAAAAAGACCTTCTCCTTACGTGTGCCCGGGCTGGTCGAGAAGCGACCCGCGCTCATCACAGGTCAGTACTGCATTGAGATAGTGAGTCTTAAGAACCGCGAATACTTTGTATTCACCATCAAATATATTGGAACAATTAGGCTCCCCAATAAGTATATCTGATTTCGACTGTATTGTTAAAGGTTTTAGAGCGTGTTCAAATATTATTGAGCACCCTGTATGCCGCTATATTTAATGCCGTCTGTCTTTAAGTGTGCAATCAATATTGTGCCGGAACAAAAAAGACGCACGCTTAATTACAGTTTTGTGATGTCTGTTATGATTGTGATATATTATTTATACATCTACGCGTATTTAATTTTGTACATATTTACACACGTACCTATACGATTAAATTATTTAAAATCACAGGGATGAGATTACTTTTTTTTTATTAACTCAACTTTATACGATAAAAGTACCCGACCAGATATTTGATAATTATATAGTGTATTTATATTAACTATCACCATGGGCTAGCAGATCTACTAAAAATGTAAATATTTCACGATGACTGTTTTTTTCTCAGGAGATTTGGTCCATGTGAGACCGAGCGGCCAAACTGAACTTCTGTTCGAAGCCGTCATCGTAGATATAAGGGGGAATGAAGCGTTTTTTGGACATTTCGCTCCTGAGTAAGTGCCATATATTTTTATAATTGTTTGAGGTTTGCGTCCTCTGTAGCTCAGGTAAGTGATATTTTTAAACCGATAATCATGGTTGACTTAAAAACTGAACTCTTGAGTTAAGATCAGAGTTTGAACACAGATTTCATTCATTCTTAATCGACCATCAGTTACCATCAGTTATTTCGATTGATAATATTTAATTCGATTATATAATAATATTATATTCGAGTTATTTCGATTGCTAATATTAAAATGATAATATATTTAATTCCAAAATTATTTCATACAGCTTTAAGAAGTACCACTCTGAGACGGCCAAGTTCGACATACGTTTTATTACATCCCGATTGCCGTTGGAGAGAATGCACGAAGCGGTGGAAAGCGCACCCACGGAAGCCCTGGACAGGACCTTCCCTCAGAGGAACCAGGCTGTGCCCGCCACGCAGCCCATGGACAGGTGAGATAGCGATAGTGACGCGAGTGGGACAAGACGTACTGGGCGGTAGAGAAGAAACCCTGAACAGGACCTTCCCTCAGAGGAACCAGGCTGTGCCTGCCACGCAGCCCATGTACAGGTGCGAGATAGCGATAGTGACGCGAGTGGGTGAAGACTAAAGATGCACTGCGGTAGAAAGAACGACTTGAACAAGGTAAAAAAACAATAAAAAAGAGAAATGAAGATAAGAAATAAACACTAATGCCCTTATTAATAAACGTGGAGTAATCGTGGAGTACTTAAGCCATGCTTTGTCCTTATCTGTCGAATTCAAACATCACATGGCAGATAAGGACAAAACGCATGTTTAGAATGAAAGTGACCTAATACAAAATATTAAGTTTTCTAATTCGAGTCATACAATTATTATTATAGAGACCTAATTCAAAATCTAAAAATTTTGGAATTATGTCACTTTCATTCTAAAGGTGCGAAATGGCTTAACTACTCCACGGTTAGATACTCCATGTTTTTTTAATAAGGGCATAAAATTCACATTCTATTTTGAAACGGGGCTGTCTCTTGTGGCGGTTTGTGTGATCGGCGCCGAAGGTGTCAAAGACGATACCACGAAGTCTGGTAAAAATCACGGTTCAGGATAACTGAGCTCGCCTACTTACCCGTAGTTACTTCAACCCGCTGGTGGCCGCGAACCCCGAGCAGCGGTCGGTGGTGGAGCACATCGTGGCGGGCACGAGCGGCCGCGCGCCCTACCTGCTGTTCGGGCCGCCCGGGACCGGCAAGACGGTCACCATTGTCGAGGCCATCCTGCAGGTAACACCAGCCACCAGAGAATTAGGGGCAATACAGACTAACCGTCCGCAACAGTCCCAAGGTTGTCAGGCAGCCTGCCAGCCGGAATCTATGAAGAAAATGGAATCGTACGAGAAACTGATAGTCTATAATGAATTGACAGGCCGAGATCGGACGGCGGACTTGTTAGTCTGTGTTACCCTTAAGGTTTTGATGACGCGGTTAGCCTAGTTGGTATAGTATTTCTGTTGTTGGTTGGCAGTACTTGTTCTCCTGAAGAGGGTGCGGCGAACTTAAAACAGAGATTCTATAAAATACAAAGGTAGTGATTGCCCAGAGACCGACATGGGTACCTACTCGGAAAATCCATCATTTACCGAGGACGCGGACAGAGAAACAAGGATACATATAGATAACTAAGCTAAGTCAAAAATTGACCCGAAAATGCTGTCAGGAATTCCTAATTAATCTAATACGATGAGCCTAGATTACTACTAGCTTTGGGCCTCCAGTGTTTTGTTGTCTCAAATTTCTTGCAGAGGAGGCTTAGAGCGCTAGAACCACACGAGCCATGGGTTTCGACTTCGAATGGAACAAACATATATTCTGAGCTTTAAGTATAATGTCTTAGTTATAATAAGATGTAATGTGTAAAATGTTTTATTGTTGATTTTACTTATGTTTATGCAATTTAGATAATATAAAAGAAAGATAACTTATGGAGCATTCCTCACTTGCCAGCTCGCCAAGGACCCCAGCAACCACATCATGGTGTGCACGGACAGCAACGCCGCGGCCGACTACGTGGCCACCGTGCTGCTGCAGTACCGGTCACAGTTCCACGAGGAACAGTTCCTGCTCCGCGCCAACTCCAAGTTCAGAAAATGGTTAGTGTCTGAATGTTTGATTATACTTATTGGGTCGATTAACACACTGGCCGCCGCATAACTTCTAAATGTATGTGGGTAAATGTACATCGGTCACTTTCTGATCATGTATGTGTGAGAGTGACGGATGCTTTATCCACACTTGTCCACCGCGATAAAAGCGACCGTAATACAGGGGCAGGTGGTTTAAGAATTATTGTTTAACTTTTTTTGTATTTTATTACATTTATACAAACCTTGCGACTACATTCAATAACATTAGTCATTAATCATCTTGTTTTTAATAATTTAATCATCTTGTTTAAAATTACGAAATACGTCACAGAGAGCATCCTATATCAACCCAGGTATAAGACGACTAGTGGCTTTGAGCTGTCGTTATCCCCGTACAGCGACATAGGTCGCGGTCAGTTCACCAACACCGCAAATAAGTTGGTAATCGCAAAAACCCCTACATCTCCGCCATTTTGAAAAATTTCGAAAAACTTAATCTACAAAAGAATTCCATGTAATTATTGAACCTGCTCACAAAATTTCACGAGATCGACCTGTAGAGAACAGCCGGAGACGCCTCGCTCGCTCGGTCAATAAATTCAACACGCTTTTAATATCACGCTTCACTTGTAATATAACTATTCTATCATTATTTAAAGGATGATGTACCCGTACGAGCGATTGTTCATTTTGTACGGGCGTGCAATTATTTCAAATTGTGTCAGGCCCACCATACTAGAAAAAGTAATACTGGAATTTAAATCTATAGTTTATGCAATTAAATTCACTTTCTGTTGTTCTAAAATGTAATTTCCAATAAAATAGGAAAAGGAATTAAAATAATTCAAATTATATTTCCCTGATGATTATGTACATTGTACACGGAGTCACAGGGGGTTAGAAAAGGCTAAATGTCTTCGGTGCCCTCAGGGAGTCGCTGCCGGTCGAGCTGGAGCCGTTCTGCAACGGCGCGGACCGCCGCAGCTGGAAGAGGGTCACTCTGGACCAGTTCATGGACCACAGGGTCGTCGTCACCACGCTCATACACGCGGCTAATTTCGGCAGGTACTTACTTGGGAACCCACTTACTTTTCAGGGGCGGGCGGTTTCAGGATTTCAATTAAGATAAACTCTTAGGTTAAAACACGAGCGTGCTTTTATAAAACAAGCTGTTAGGCGTGACAATAGTTTTTCCCTGTACATATAATACTAAATTATTTCAATGTTTTAAACTTTAAGGCTATTGCAAAACAATATGAAGCGCGGCTACACGCGCGAGACCACGTACCTGTTCATCGACGAGGCGGCGCAGGCGTCGGAGCCGGCGGCGCTGGTGCCGCTGTGCGGGCTGCTGGCGCGCGCGGGCCGGCTCGTGCTGGCCGGCGACCCCCTGCAGCTGGGGCCCGTCTGCTTGTCCAGGGAGGCCGGCAAGCGGGGGCTGGGTTAGTTTCATTAGGGTTACCGTGCAACACGCATTGTGAAAAATTTAATGCAAACAACTACTAATACAGATTTAGTATGTACATAATATACTGCAGAGGTTCAATTGTTTTGGTAACGCATTACCTATTTTCTCATATTATATTTTTAAACCTCACTGTGAAGAATGCATATAGAATCGGCAAAATCTAAACCCACGATAGAACTGAGTCACAATGACAATGTCACTGTAATACGGTTCTAAGGTGAGGCAGAGGGTTCCATCTCACATGTGTTAGTACATTTAACTCACGTGTATTAACACACCAAGATCAATTTGTGTAAGATAGTCCCCTGTTATTATTTACCTACTTATTATTTATCAGGTATCTCCCTGATGGAACGTCTCAAGACCGATTCCACTCTGTACAATGCAGAGGTCATGGATCCCAACTACATCAAGATGCTGAAAAAGAACTTCAGATCGGATGCTGACATCCTGAGCATTCCTTCTGAACTCTATTATAATAATCAACTCGAGGTGGGTACATTAGGGATGCAAAGAATCCGTTAATCTATTGCGATGGCCGACTAAAAATTATAGTTTTCAGCTGCAAATACTGGGTGTTTTTTTATTCGTCTACAAAATTTTGGGGGTTAAATCAGTAAGTCATACTGATCAACTTTCACTATGGGACCAACCCTGAAATCGCAAAAAAAAATTGACCATCCCATACATTTTGGCTAGTCAGCTGACGATGTTTTGTATGGAAGGGTCAAATTTTTTTTCGCGATTTCGGGGTTGGTCATAGTATAGTAGTCGTAGTATTTGGGGCGTAAGCCCCATAATTTTGTAGACGAATAAAATAACACCCAGTATATTCTAGTTTTGATTATGTCAATGAATCGAAAAATAGTTATCATAGACTTGTTGACATAGAGTTCTTGCGAGGGGAGGGTGATTCACCGGAACTTGTGGAGCAACTTGCGAGGCTGTCCGTCCCTGAGGTACACAGGATAACTTTAAGACCGCCTACGCGCTCCTTACTGGCCTTGCCAGCAGCGCGCACTGTGTCACACAAAAACTCGCCGCTGCTTCGTGCCTTGGGGCTGCTGAATGCTCTCCTGGCATCAGCACCAGAGTGTGACCTGCTGGCGTGGCGATGGACTGCTGTGTGCTCAGAATGCTTGAGATTTTGCGAGGCGATGGATGACAGGCAGTCGAGTACTCTTTTATTATAATGTTTACCTTTATAATACTGTAGCTTTTTACTTGTACATATCTTAATTTTATGAATGTAGTTTCTCAGTGTATTAGTCCTGACTGTAATGCTGTGTACGATATTTACGAATAAATAAATAAATAAATAAATGAAATAGACGATTTGTACAAGAATTTTCTGAACTCCGAAATCTTTACTTAAGCTGTCATCGATCATGACTGGTATGGCTTTGAATTCGTTTTATGTGAACATAAAATTAGTATACATGATAAAAAGCAAATTAAATTTGAAATGTTTAAAATTGGAACGCTTATGATAAGCCAATGCGTTTGCTCCCAGGCCCTCGCCCCGCTGGACGACCTCAGCCGAAAAGACATTCTATTGGCGGGCAAAAAGAGCCGCGCCATCGCCTTCCACGGTGTACTCTCCCAGGAACAAACCGTCGGGAAATCTCCCAGGTATATTTTTGTTCGTTACTCCTTTAATCTTTGTGTTAATTTTAGACAAATTTATAGAAATGATTAACTATTCCGATTTTGACTGATGTTATTGATTTTGCGATATTATTAAATAGGACCTTTTCAACGGTAAAAGGTGTGTCTTGCACGGCAGCAAAGTTATTTGCATCTCGGGCATTTGAATCCCCTCTGCGCTCAGGCTCGAATCTGTGAACTTCTCCGTGCGTGACATTTGACCACTACAGTCGAAGCAACTCAAACAATTAGCATCTTCCCTTACCTCCTCTCGCCTTATGTACAATGGGAACTACAATAAATTAGAAATATACATAATATGTATCTCAGTCACAGCATAGATAAATTAGACTTAAAAAAAATCTTTCGAATAATGACTGTGTGTAAAACCACTTGTACAGTCGAGGACAGAAAGATGTTTACACTTTTTCACCTTATTCCATTGTAATAAGGTCCAAAAGTGTATACATCTTTCTGTCCTCGACTGTACCTATTTAAATAGTTTGAATTATTAAAATTCTTCTGTTTCTTCGTGTTTCAGCTACTACAACAGCATGGAGGTGGAATTGGTACAAAAATACATAAAGGCACTGATAGACGTGCACAGAGTGTCTCAAGGAGACATCGGGGTCATCACGCCGTATAGCAGACAGGTAAATAATAATTATCAACAATCTTACACTTTACCATGTGTATTGGCTGGTACGCGCAGTGGGCGGCAATATACCCAATCATTGTAAAGATAAATACCTGAGTAAAGTGTACTCCGACAAATAACCTTTCTTTTAGACAGATTCTGTAATGTCAATCAGTCGAGAATATTTGGAAAAGTTGAAATTTTCGAACCTACATATGTATGTGTTTCTATTTCCATTTAGTAAAAGGTTGTGTGAGAACTTAACAAAATCGATTTGTTTACATAATCAAATTGTTTTTTTTTTTGCTTCCGGTGTCTCTACAATTTCCGAAGGTTGGCTATCAACTCTGACTATTTATTCTTGTTCTTTGCGAGGCGCAATAGCTTTGCAGAACTCGTGACTCGGTCCACACGCGATGTTCCTTAACCACGGCTTCTTCGGCCCGCTTCTTCTCGCATCATTATCAATTGGTGTATAATTCGTACGCCTCTTGTGTCGGAAAACTCGAATTGTATTTACGCAGGATATTGATTATCGATTACTTATCAGGCGCACAAAATCAAGGAGTGGCTGAAGGGGGAGGGGCTGCCCAGGGTGGACGTGGGCACGGTGGAGGCGTTCCAGGGGCGCGAGAAGCGTGTCATGCTCGTCTCCACCGTGCGCGCGCGCGTCGACCTGCAGCGCAAGGACCATTTCCGGCTCGGGTTCGTCAAGGAACCGAAGGTAACAAACATATTTTTTATACGGTGGTATTTTTTAAAACAAAAGACAAAAGTCTTTGATCAGTGTGTGTTGCCAGTGATGACATATGAATCTGAGACATGGTCGCTTACAATAGGCCTCATAAGAAGGCTCAAGGTCACTCGAAGGGGCGATGGAAAGAGCTATGCTCTCCTTGCGAGATCGAATCAGGAATGAGAAGATCCGCAGGAGAACTAAAGTAACTGATATAGCTCACCGAATAGCAAACCTTAAGTGGCAGAGGGCGGGGCATATTGCTCGTAGAACCGATGACCGTTGGAGCGGAAAGGTTCTAGAGTAGCAACCGCGAACCGGGAGACGAAGTGTCGGGAGGCCTTCCACAAGGTAAATCGACGATCTGATAAAGGTCGCTGGAAACCGCTGGATGACAGTAGCAGAGGACCGATCGTTGTGGAAAACCTTGGGGAAGGCCTTTGTCCAGCAGTGGACGTCTTGCGGCTGTTGATGATGATGATGATATTTTTTAACAGCTTTAACTTTACGTGTTAGTGTGTTTGGGTGAAATCGAAATCAATTTTGAATTTGAACCATTTCCCATTAATGGAATGGGTTGGAATTTGGAATATATACGTAAACCCGACAATATTATGGTATCTAAGAACTGATGTGATAATCTGATAAGATAATAGTCTGAAGGTGGCAACAGGGCTTCCGCTGTACTTAACGTAGACCCGCTGAGTTGGGACTCGATAGTGTTGGTCTTGATAAGCAGATGATGTACCTATTTATGTGCAAAAAAGTAGAGTCGGCGACACAAGATTGTCCCAAAATGAAATTTAGGACAAAAATTGATTTTGACACGAAATAATTGGGAAAAGTTACAGTGCGTTAAAACCATGCCGCTTTCATCGAAATATAATAAGTTATTTCGATGGCCGCTTTACGTAAATTTGCGCAATGCGCAATGTGACAATGACAACGTCCGCACGAAATTCAGTGGGTCTATAGTAAATACAGCAGAGATCCTGTTGTCACCTTCCAACTTCGTCATCAGATCAGTTTTTAGCACCACAACATTGTCATTAAATAATTTAAAATTTCAGCCTATTCCAATTAAGAAAAGTGTTTCAAAAATGACTTTCTTGATGTATACTGACAAACTATCAAATTATTAAATGAAGTTATTTATTCATTCCATTACATTTAGGTACGCACTTGCAAGATATAAGGGTAATCGAAAGGGTGTGAGCATTATGACGATAAATAAATGCTTGTAATTTTTTTAGCGCTTCAACGTAGTGATAACTCGCGCCAAGGCGAAGTTGATTGTCATAGGCAATCCCCTGTGCCTTCAAACGGACGACAAATGGAGGCTGTTCATGCAGAGGTGCCGCGACTTCGGCACGTACACCGGGTTCGACGCGACCCTAGCAGAGCGCGACGACCAGGATAACCTGGTCACACCAATGCTACAGGAAATGACAAAGGCCCTGAAAGAATTGAATATTTCGAAATAAAGCCGAAATGGGTATATTTTATACATATAAATAAAATACAAAAATACGAATTGTGATTTAAGAAAATAAGTTAATTAAGCGATTTTATTATAAATTACAAATCATGTATTAGAATATCCAAGTGGACACAATGTTCTTATCAACACAAACAAACCAATAATTTAAAAAAAATGGAACAAACCAAATACAAATAGAAAGCAGGGATGAACAAAGGTGAATTATTTTCCCCGAGAATTTTTTTACATAAAATTAGAAATATACCATTAAATGATAAAACATATGATTTTCTTCCTTACGTCATAACGCCACGTACAATATTGCATAATTCCAGCAGCATTGCCCCGCTGCACGGCAATGGACTATTGCAGAACCAAATAAGACCGGGAAAATGGGTCGCAACACCTGTCATTACATATAAATAAATGTTTGTTACAATAAATCGTAGAAGTATTTGTTATTGAAAACTAAACTTTATTATCTACGACGAAAGGTATTCTGAACAAATTATTTTGCTACATCTTTCATTTTAAATCATTTCTAAATAGATATGAGCGCCGATGGGGGGAAGGTCGGCGGCGGCGCGCCGACTTTTTGGAGTCGGCGGCGGCGGCGTCGTCGGCGGCGTGGCCTCCAAAGGATTTTTTTAACGTTGCCAGTATAAAAAATAAAATAATCACGTAGTTTATCGATAACAATACTTTTTTATATAGGGTGACGGTAACTTGACCTAAGTATTCCTTGAAAGGGGTTATTATAGGGCTTCTTTGCAATGTTTTTAGCCCCCAGTCAACCAGGGGTCGAAATTCGGTAGTTTTCGAGTTATTCCAGTTTTTATTTTTTTTGCATTATAATTATGTCCCTGACTTACTGTGTGAATGTGGGTGTGCGCGTGTGTGTATGTGTGTGTGTGTGTGTGTGTCGTATAACTCGAAAACTACCGAATTTCGACCCCTGGTTGATTGGTCGAAATATATTGCAAATAAGCTCTAGTATAACCTCTTTCAAGGAATAGGTCGAATTACAGTCACCCTGTATATAGTCTTTTTCCTTTGCATTTCTTAAACATGTTTCACAAAACACTTGATCGTTGAGAACTGTTCTTTTTTTCCATCTTCATTTACAATTACGTATCCAAAATAGTTCCAGTAGTAACTGCTTTGATTTCACACGGGAAAGCGTACATACCTAGTCACTGTAATTTTTTCTATTTTGGTTTTATAAACGTCCACATTTTCAAGAACCAACTACGCAACCATTTTTCGTAGCTGACGACTGACTGCGTAACGCGTCCTACGGCAACAACGAGCACGCTCATACAGTCGGTATTAGTCAAGTGACCGATACAATTATCTCTCTCGCTCACTCGGCGCGCCGTTACTTTTTCGCGGCGGCGGCGGCGCGGCGAAATCAGCGGCGGCGGCGGCGCGCCGGCGCGGCGCTCATATCTATTTCTAAACTAAGTATTTGTGAGAAAATCTCAATACATGCAAATAGTTCCATAATGCCATAGTTACAATTAATTAGTTATTATTATTGTGACACGGACTTACCCGACTGCGGAGCTAAAAAAAGGCTAATGAGTTTACCAATCTGTCTTTGTAGGTATGCATGTGATCAAGAATCGCATGCATGGCCGGATTTAGAGGTCTGGCGGCCCTGGGAAAACAAAGAAGCGGAGGCCCCTGATTATTTTCCTAATAGATTTAACGATTTTTTCAACTTTGTTTTTTTTTTTTTTAATACTCATTTTGTGGAGGCCCCAGGGTTGTAGCCCCGGTTGCCCGCCCCTAAATCCGGCCCTGATCGCATATTCCACTCTAGCCCCTGAACTGCTGGAACGATGTTTTTAACCTTTTCAACGCCATGTCAAATAAAAACTAGACCTAATGTCAACCTTAATTCATACATACTCAGGTTTATTTTGCGTTGTCAACCATGACGGATATTTCCGTCAATGGCGTTGAAAAGGTTAAATGGGGTGTTATTCGATTCGTCGAGGACGTGCAAGCCGTGTGTCGTAGGTATACTAGTCGCCAGGCTGGTTTTAAATAGTTGTAAGAAAATAAAATACATATCTGTGGCTACTGTATTTAATGTCATTTTAGCCCATATTTCTTTTTTTTCGTAATAAAATTATTGACGCTGTGTAGCTCTTACTTTACAGTAAGAGCTACATAAGCTCAAGAATATATTATGGTATAAAAGCAATAAAAATATGGCTAAAACGAATTGGCACTTGTCTTGTTGTTCGCTTTACACTCACCGAGGCTAAAATCAGACATGCCATCCTTCTCTAACGTAGGTAGGTACCGTAGAGTTAGCAAAACGACTGCAAGCCTTAGTAGTATTAAAACTTACATAGTTGTTATTAAGTACCTACGAGTACATACAATTAAAAGTGTATTTTTTAACAATTATAAAATCGTTTGTTTTATTTACACGTATTTTGTCAAACTATGTTCCTTTGTAGGAAATCCTAGCCAGTTGGCAGGTCATCCTTCAGGTGAAGTGAAACGGGCGGCGGGGGCGTGGGCCACCGCCTAGGGCTGTTCATTTATTACGTCGGATGACGACAGAGACGTAAGAAAATATGTCTTATGGATAAACCACCTCCCTCTTTTTAATCTTACGTAAGATAAAAAAATTGCAAAGAAAAGTTGCAAAAATATAAATATTTTTGTGATCTTACGTAAGAACAATCTGCTCTAGATCCCCCCCCCCCAAATCAACCTTAATAGAATGTTAGTGGTGTTTACAATCGACGAAGGCACTCATCAATTTGATGTTGCAGTAAATAGGGAAATAGCGAAGCTGTGCAATCTCCATAGGTTACAAGGTTCTTGATAATTACCGATATCTGTTTTTTATATTACGAATCAACTCTCTTACCTACATTAGTTACATTGTGCCCTTCAACTACAAGCTTTTTATAAATTTTTCGGCAAAAAATAGTTTTATTTTATTATTCGGATAGGTAGGTTCTATTTTATTACGAAAAAAAAACTACACGACACAACATCGGTACGACACCTCCTTTTGTGCTGCACGGCATGGCAATATTACGTTACGTCGGTCAAGTCAAGTCAGTAATCTGTCAAACGCGAGCGGATCGGTTGTGTATCATATTACGTACTCGCAGTTTTTATGAATTAAAGTTAATACTGTCTATTTGACGAAAGGATTATTTATTAAATAGTTACAATATGTTGCTGTAACAGACAATGTGCCGTGTGATAATATTCTGCGCTATAATTTTGTAATAAAATAACCTTTTTATTCACAACAAACTAGCGGCGAACTAAGGAAAATGAGTGAAAACGTGAATTTTAAAGATATTTTGGAGCCGCGGAGAACTGAAAGCGGTATATTTAGGTTCATGTCTCGGGCTTGGTACCCCCAGAGGACGCTGGTGATGGACAAGTACCTGTCGCCGCAGGAATTGCGAGATGTTGCTGCTAGTTCGATGTTCTTGGACTCCGTTATTGAAACAGTAAGTAATATGAATTATTATTCACGGCGAAGTGTTTTAACATGAATTTTAGTCCTGAACAAAATTTGGAAAATTAGAAATAATTTATTGTATTTTTTTTAGATAGGTTACTCTTATTTGAGTTATTCTAATTAATTTGGTATTGATATTAGGTACGTTGGTTATTTTTTTATGCTTTTGTAATTGAATGTGGTTAATTTGTCTTAAATAAATAAAGAGCTGAGCTGAAAGAATATAATAAATGAACTGTTTAATCTCCAACTTATTTTGATTTTATTATACAGGAGAGTCTCAGAACTGGGGTTTCCAAAGAAAAATTACATGAGGAAGTCCGCCAGTACCTGGAAGAGATGGGTTTAGAGAAGAAGCTCCATGTCATCCGCTGGATGGGCATTGCGATGCTCAAGATCGCCTTCATGATGAAAATAGGCATTTACGTCAATGAACCTTCAGTACTCAAGGTGAGGGATGCAATTGAAAGCTTCAGTTGCTGTTTAGCCATCAGCAGATCCTTGAGCTAGGAGATCATGACTCCTTCCCTCAGGACAGGTTCATTGACTTTAGATCTAGGTTTAACCTTAATCAAGGAAAAGAGATCAACCCAAGGAATACTGGATTAGGAGGTCTGAAATTGAAATCCCAATCTGCCTCTTTGTTGAGCCAATACAATAAAAATGTAATAGTAATTTGTTGCTTTAACCGTTTGAATGCCACAGTTGGCTATATACGACAACAGAAAGTTATGCCACTGAAGCCACATCGGCCAGAGCCAACACAAAATTGAAGATTAAAAGAGACTTTATTTAGTTTGAATTAAGTTGTATTTTGCATAGCATAGCAAACATCTTTGGCATGTGTCTCACATTTTGTATTTGATGTAAGGTGCTCAAAAGGTTAAAATTATGTTCGAACTCCCATGCAAATTAATTAAACATAAAAGTGACAAGGGGTTAAATTGTATTAGATATACACACTGCTTATTATATTTTAGCTTAAAGAAACAATGGGCAGGAATCCTGTGCTGTTTCTCCCTACACACCGGAGCTACGCTGACTTCTGTGTGATGACATACCTTTGCTACCACTACGATATAGACTTCCCAGCTGTAGCTGCAGGAATGGGTAAGACACTTCATTTTATATCTTAAAAATGAAATGTTTAGCTTTTTACCCAACTGTGCAAGTAGGAGGGTTAGATTTTCGGGTGTGTAGGTATCGGTTTCTGTTTGTTTATATATGACTTCATGTATGATAAACGCCTTGATTGGTTTTGAAGTGTGGTGTACTGACAGTTCAATGTTCATCCCAGAAGTGTCATAGGCTCTGTTTTTAGCTTTTAACATGAAAATTCAAACACATGTTGTGAAAACTTTTTGTTAAATTTGCCTGCAGAAAACTTAAGAATAACAGTTTACTTCTGTTATTTAAAAGTGTGGATTCGAAATAATTTTCAGTGCTAATAGCGACGTCAATGAATTGTGGGTGTTTGGCGTTTTCATCAGAGAATGCGTTAATGTCGTAGCATAACAACATTACTTCACGCCGAACAGTAATGTGACCTTTGCTATACAAACTCATGGTTCAGTTCAAATATTAGCCGCGGCGCAGATTATCCAATAGGCAATGTTTTACCGTAACTGCGGCGCGTAAAGCGTGTGCTAGACGGTTTGAAACCACGGTTTCAAACCAAGTGACCTCGGTAGTTTGAAACCATGTAGACAGTGGTTTCAAACCAAATTTCACATAATTTCAATTTCAATTTATAAAATTGGCTATCGTAACATGTCATTATACATAATTGAAACTCACCGCGGTACTTTGTCCACTTTGGAGTCGTTAATAAATGGTAAAGCGGTAGGTAAGGCAGACTTTCGTCTTTAATAGTACTTACTTGTCTACCTAAGCATAGGATGCCCGTGTGATATACCTATATGTAGATAGTAACTATCACCACACAATAGGTAATAGTACAAGGTATCACTAGTAACAACTTCATTAAAAGACTGAATTATTTCGGGAGCAACATATTATTTAGAAGGGTTTCTTTACCCTGATTGCAAACCTTTTTTCATGGCCAGCTTAGACCAATTTGACCTTACATTTGTCATGTTTTATTTGTGCTAGTTCTAATAATTAATATTTGTTACTTTATTACCTTGTACCTAATGTAACTTACTTTACTGTAACTTACTTTTAAGTATTATTGTATTTTATGTTTGAAAAAATGATCTTCTTCTGCTGGAGTTTCTTGCGGCGCTTCGTCTCCGCAATGATGGTCTTGTCCGAAGCGCTGGTAGCTTCACTCTATATTACCGACGTGTAGCCATATGCCCGAATGTGGCCAATTTACTGAATAAATATTTTGATTTGATTTTGATTTTTGCATCGACGAATACAGCGTTTTCTGTCCACGAAAGCGCGCCCCGCCATTCAAATTGACTAAGAATAAGTAGTTGCGCCAATGTACGTAAAATTAAGGAGTGGGGTGCGAACCGTGCGACGTCGTGGATTGAGAACAATATAGTAGGTGAAAACCGAGTTAAGTGATTCCATTGCATACATACAACTCGAGTGAATATAAGCGTACTAAAATAATACTACTATGTACCTACTATTACATTGGTGCAAACAAACACATTGCGCTAACAGTTAAGTAGGTAATACAGTACCTATTGAGTTCGTTTGTAGGTATGTATAGGGTATGTACATACTGTGGCATTCTAATGCGTGCGCTACACGGTTTGAAACCATGGTTTTAAACCAAGTGACCTTGGTAGAAGCGAGCTGCTACACGGTTTCAAATAAGCCCATTTGTTTGACGTCTGCCAAGGGCGTTTAAGGTCATGCGAAATTTGGTTTAAAACCACTTTCTACACGGTTTCAAACCACCTGTTTGAAACCGTGTGGCACGCGCAATAGGATTGTCTTCCCTACGTCACCCTACGTTCATACAAATTACTATCACACGAAAATATGTATAGACACGTACAGTTGGGTTGTTCTTTCTCAATCTACCTACAGTCTTGGTGGAATGGTAAGAAAGGGACAGCTAACGTAACTGCGAACTTCTATTTTGAGTGACCTGAGTTTATTACATCGTACTATAGGTACATACCTACTTAGTCGGTTAATAAGTTCTGTTACTAAGTTTTAGTCATAATAAACGAACTGATGTTTATTATTATATAAAAATAATATATATTCTTTAATAATATACATTTTTAAAGAAAATATTTTAAAGTCACATAAGTAGTGGCTGCAATTTTCGATACGATCTTTTAACATTTACGACCGACGTCATTAGAAATACGCACGACTTTTCTGCAAATTTCACTTTTTTGAGTGATTAAAATTCGGTTTAAAAAGCAGCTTTGATGCTTATTATTGTGAAACCTCTTATCTCAGGAAATGTTTACAGACCAGACTCTATGCCAGCTTATATGGTCGATGTAGGTATAAGGGGAAACGCATTTGTTGGAAATGTATTTATATCATAATTTAATCTCTACGTGTACCCTTGAAAAAGTGGTGGCCGCTAATCAGTATGATCGTTTCGAATTATGCAAAAGAGTTGTGAAAAAGTTGTTATTTTTTTATATACATATATTAATAAATCCTTCTAGTAACAGAACTTATAAAGGTGGACATTCACGGTCAGTTAAACTGATCAGTTGAACTGACGTACATCCAAAAACTGACCGTGAATGTGAAATCTTAAGTTGAAATTATACGAACTCAAGGTCAGCTTCTGGATGTACGTCAGTTAACTTATCAGTTTAACTGACCGTGAATGTCCACCTTTAACCGACTAGGTAAGTACTGCTCTCTCGAGTCTCTATATCAATTACAAAAACAAGTGATGACATTTTGCATAATAATATGTTTTTAATATTTTAATCTTTACACTTAGTTAACACCACCGGGAAGTAATCTATTAAGCTCAAAACAGGTATTTTCGGTGTTCGCCTCCGTGTAAACATTAAGGTCACGGACACGAGACGAGTTGGCTGTATGTTGACGCCGCCAGGGCATGCCCACATTGCCCACGCCGCGTGTCGCCACGCGCTGCTTTCATAAATGTATGGCTGGCGCCCACTAGGCTCGCCGAGTCGAGTCGAGTCGCAATAATTCGCCTCGTATACATTTACTATGTAACTGCGTGGGGTTAGTGTGAACGCGGCATGAGGCATGCCTTATTTATAATAGGTACATTATGAAGCAAATAAATACCTACATTTTGTAAGGTAATAAAGCGTCAAACGTTAAAATGGTATACTATTAAAGTAAACTGCGTAATTTCACTCTCTTGTTTATACTGGGTGTTTTTTATTCGTCTACAAAATTTTGGGGGTTAAATCAGTAAGTCATACTGATCAACTTTCACTATGGGACCAACCCCGAAATCGCGAAAAAAAATTTGACCGTCCCATACATTTTGGCTAGTCAGCTGACGATGTTTTGTATGGGAGGGTCAAATTTTTTTTTTATAGACGAATAAAAAAACACCGGGTGTCATTCATTTTGTAGAAATTTCTTTCATCTAATTTCATATCACCGAAAACTATTCCACGAATGTCATTTCATTTTTTTTTCTAATCACATAAACATCAATTCATTGTTTTTTAAATAATCGAACAACTATTCATCTTGAATCGTTTCGAATTTGTCTCAAATCGTAGCTTAACTATTCATCGATTTTACCTTTCACATAATAATTAGTTAGTCGTAGTATTAATTTATCGAAACACGATTCACAGATGGTACGAACGAATTATTGCTACGAACAATGTTTCATCGCAGTAACGTTTCATCGAACGATGCATTTGTTACTACTGCAGCGAGTTGGGAAAAAAGTTTTCATTTTTGTACCTGTTTGACACTTTTGACAGTCTGTGACCCGCCAGCGTGTCGATGACGCCCCGCTCACGCAGGGCGTCTACTTGCGTTCTAAGGGCTGCTAGACGTGAACCCTAACCTAACCAACCCAATTTTGATGGATATAGCATAATACCACACCACCTAGGGTGCCTATTTCCGCTCTAAAGGTCACAAGATAACCCTAACCTAACCCACCAATAGTACAATTGTTACTATTATTTGTTTTTTTACTGCGGGGGGCTCCGCCCCCCGAGCCCCCCTCGTGGGGGGCTCCGCCCCCCACTCCCCCCTTCTAGCTCCCCTAAGTAATAACCTAATCTGACCTACTTTCTTGACACACTTTTTAGTACGTAATTTACGTACCTACCTTAACATGACTTATGAAAATGCTCTGTCGTTGAAACGAATTATCAAGTATATAGTAACACCAGTGAAACGATTTTCTATGCAAAAAGAATTTTGGGAACTGAAACTTTCGTTAGTCTAAAATTATAGTATAGGTGATTCGATAAACGACTATGTCGATAAACAAATAAAATAATAAAGTAAAATTCGATGAGTTGATTCTTGTGTAAACGGTAATTCGAGCAAATGTATGAGCGATCTATCGACGTTCGATGAATGATTCCTAAGTGATAATAAAATCCTACGAATAGTGTTATAGGAAACAATAATCGATGAAACGATCTTCGGTAAAATGATGGATTACCAAAAACACCCAGTACAAGAACAGAACAAGGAAGGGCCTGGCCACGACTTTGCGCGATTAGCGGCGCGGCGAGCGATTTCGTAATACATTGCGTGTAATGACAGTAGGCTAGTTGACTGACTGGTCAAATCAGCAACTTTTCCGGTAGTATAGTACAATTTTATTATTTATTATTATAATTACTCATAGGTACATTATATCGAATTTAGCCACTATATTTACAGATTGTAGGTATACTTAGAAATAAAATATAGCCTATGTTACTTCTAACACCTTCTGACTAATGTAGCTTTCTAATGCATACCTACAGTATTTACCTACGTTGGTAATAAAGGCCAAAATGTCAACTAAACAGTACCTACATCAGCGCGTAAGCAGTGAAGGAGTTTATAAACGGGCCTCATATTTCTGCAATTTGTAGCCGGCAACAATAGCTGTCTTTCTCTGACTGCGCGTGCCAGAACAAGATGCCCTTATATTTCCAGCTATAAATTGCAGAAAAATGTAGCCCGTTTCGAAGCCCCTTAACATTCGCCACCAAATATATCGTAACATTGCTCAACAAATTGCAGAACAACCTCGACTCTTAACTTAACTAAAGCTAAAACCGTTAGTAACAAGTATTTGATGGCAACTATACTGCGTATTTAAATATTACGAAACGTTTGTAGGTTTTTTTCTCAACCATGATGAAGTTCAACCCATGGTTGGCAAATACCTTGAACTTGGGATATACATATTCGTATTGTTTTTAAAATAGGAGGACAGCTGTAAAATGGTTAATAATATATTCGGTTTGTTAAAAATATTATATTGGCTTGTCCCCGCAAAATAACATCATATAAAAATTGTTTTTTTTTTATTCTTCTTTTAAAAATAACAGGTATCCTGTCATTTTACCAAACAACGTTTCACAAACTGATTCATTTCACAAACAAATCTTTTGGCAAACAGTATTTTTTTCCGAAAGCGTAAGTATTTCAGGACCATCGTGTAGATGGAATATATCTAAGCCGGTGTCAAGTAGGTATACACAATAGCAATGTCACATGATTCTTGTTCTTGCCACCGACTTCCATATATTCCATGTACCTATTAGGCACCTACCAAATGGGCAATTCCTAGGAAACCGGTCATTATTTAGTCTTGTTTAGTGGGTTTTTAAAGGGGGTTTTATTTTTTGTTAAAAAAAATCACTTTTTAGTGATACCTACCTATATCACAAAAAAAAACTAAACCGCATCAACACAAAATCGGTCGAGTTGAACTAATATATCGCTTAATGACGGATCCATGTGGATGACGTCACGGGGTATACATTTTTTGTATACCAAAACCTTCTCCAGAATGTAACAAATACTTTTTTGGAAAACCGCATCAAAATCGGTTCAGCCAAACGCGAGATAATCGCAGAAAAACATAGGTACATACATACTGGTCAAACTGAGAACCTCCTTTTTTTGTAGTCTGTTAAAAAGCATTTTCCACGATTGTTGCTGACCTATTTATTTCTATCATATTTTTTTTATATGTCACACTGATTATTCCCTTGATTGCAGACTTCTACTCCATGGCGGTAGTGGGGCGGCGGATGCGGGAGACGTGCGCGTTCTACATCCGGCGCACGCTGGCGGGCGCCCCGCTGTACGCGGCGACGCTGCGCCAGTACGTGCGCACCCTGGTGGCCAACCACTGCGCCCCCATCGAGTTCTTCCTCGAGGGCACCAGGAGCCGGAGCAATAAAAGCTTACCGCCTAAATATGGTAAGGATTGGCATTAGCGGACCCTGTAATTATTCAAAGATTTTATTTAATACTAGCGACCAGCTCCGCCTTCGCCCGGGTGCAATTATCCAAAAACATCTTTAATACAAACCTTGTCCTGACAATTACGAACACAACAAAAAAAAAAACAGCCAAATCAGTCGACCCGTTCTCGAGTGATGCGCGTACACACATTCGGCAATTGATTTTTATTTAATATACTATACATATACATACAAACGGCGATATCCAAACTAGTAGATACTAACATAAATTAAATCGCTCTCATACACTCCTATGTAAGTCTTACAGGATTTAGTCTATCTAACCCGAAACACTTTGTTAATTGTCTAGCGTCGCGGGTGAAATAATTAAACACTTTGTTTTGATTTGAACACACTCTTTATGTCCTGTTAAACTGTATATTTTAGTTACCCATTCAATGCATTCGGTAATGATTATAAATCGACATATCGCACACCTAGATCAAAACAGAAGCAACTCAAAATACAAATGTGTTTTAAAATCAACATTCATAATAAGTTCTGTGAACTTATTAGCAAAATTAGCCGGTTTTTAAGTAGATACCTGTTTTGATCTAGGAGGGCGATATACAAACCTGAAGTATTAGTTATTAGTGTAATAACATGAAAAAAAAAAATAAAAAAAAAAAGCTCAGCTTGGGACAGGACCCATTTTGCGCGTGCTACACGGTTTCAAACCACAGTTTTAAACCAAGTGACCTTGGTAGAAGCGAGCGGCTACACGGTTTCAAACAAGCCCATTTGTTTGACATCTGCCAAGGGCGTTTAAGGTCATGCGAAGTTTGGTTTAATACCACTGTCTACACGGTTTCAAATCACCTGTTTGAAACTGTGTGGCGCGCGCTTTTGTGTAAAATTGCCTCCGTCCCCCGTCCCCCAGGCATGTTGGCGATGAGCCTGGCGCCGTGGTTCGCGCGCGAGGTGTCCGACGTGACGGTGGTGCCGGTGAACGTCAGCTACGACCGGCTCATGGAGCACGAGCTCTTCGCCTACGAGCACCTCGGCGTGCCCAAGCCCAAGGAATCCACCGGCGTGGGTACACCTGCCATTACATTTATTATTTAACAAGTTCAAAAAAAAAGTATGTTTCACTTCATGGCGGCGATTCGATAAATACATTTATTGCGCATAAAAGTTTTAAGCGTACTTATCAATCGCCATAATAGTTTTGCGCATAACGTTTTCACGCAATATAAGACAAACATTTTTAATCCTTCGTACGAATAAAGTATTACAAACAAGACTACACCGCAGACACTCGAAGACTGTGTATTGCGATGGGCTTCAATCAACATATTTTTAACAATATCTACTGCTGTACAACCAATACTGTTGTGTGTTACAACCAGATGATGCACGACAAAGGACGACGGAGCTCCTATCCCGCGTAGTTAAGGACACAACACTAACCTAACCTATCAAGTTGAAATACACCTAATTTATCAAATTAGATTACGTACGCATCAGTGATTATTTGCTAAATTAGCTCAATTTCAACTATATGTCTAATGTAATAATTTATGCATTGCAATTCTTATGACTAAAAACATTATGAGCTTCAATATTATGACTAAAAAAATTCGGACAATAAACATTATGATTGAAAAAAATATGACATAAGTAGTACAATTATGTTATGACAATGAAAGTATTATGCGAAGGGTCATTTATGACAAAAGACTTTTATGAGCAACAACTATATGCGCAAAGTGTTATTTCAATCGAAATTATGCCAATAGTATGTATGCGACTAGAGGGAGACCCTATTCCGACGCCACGGAAGTTTCACTTCTGTCACGTGTATGGTGCTGGAAGCGCATTTTTTATATATTGTATTGCTTTTGACCCTAGTCGAGACCAAACAGTGAGGACAAGGTCAATGATGCAAGTATGCTTGTCCCTTGATAAGGCCTCGTTTCCACCGTCGAGAACTGCGAGAAATGTCCGACGGCGGCTAAGTGCTTACTACTGTTGAATTTCTTGCGGCGCTTCTATTGATTAGTGGTTATCTTGAGAATCAGTGGTTGGAACGGAGAGCCTTAGATTAAAATGACCAAACCCTGGAACCCCCAGGTCTCCGGCCCGCGGTGTATACGCCCCAGTGTCGGGCACAGGCCTCTCACGAGGACAAGTAATGGCTCTCGATCCCATTTCGAGTTGTTAAAAAAACATTGCAAAATCTTGGACTTAAGGTTCACACAGATTAAAATTGTCAATGCATTTTAGCTACTATTGCCGTGTGACCAACGTTTATTTTAGTGTGTGAGTGTGTGTTGTTTAAAGAAATTAAATGCCGTGACCAAACATTCAAAACTAACTTCACCAATATCCTGATTTATCGTGTTTACATTTCTAATCAATGCGGAGTAGCAACAAGTAATTCTTAAATTTAGTATCGATACACGTTATCAGTAAAGCTGATAATACGACACTGATTATCGGTTAGTTGGATCGTTGCATTTGAATATCGTACTTAATCATTACGCTGTTTTTATCTCTGCTAGTTTTATCGCATTCGCTTCCATGCCTTGGCTATTTTTCTCAAACTACTTCTAACAACTCCATAAATTAACCAACGTATGCATTCGCGCTTCATGCAAATATTTATGTAAGTCGCGATGTCGTACGCAACGAGACATCACAAGGATGTTAACCTTAGTTTGCTTAGTACATGGCACAATCCTCATCATGGTACACCGCATCGTCATTTTAGTTTATGAACAAAGAAATCTGAACAATTCATTATGCATAAGTAATTATTTATATTTTACGGAAAAAATAAAATGAAGTGTTCAACAGTTTCTGAGAAATAACAAAAACTTTGAAAATTTGCGTTAAATTTAGGCACTTCAAAATAGACCTTATTGCATACGAATTAAAGTACATAAAAAGGTATAATTTTGAAGGTCGGACTTAAATAACGGAACCCTCGGTGCGCGAGTCCGACTCGCACTTGATCGGTTTTTTTCTACATATTTTGTTTCGATGTCCGTGTTACGTATTACGTCATGTAAAGACGACAGTCACGAATAAATTATAATGCTTAAACTGTAATGTCAGAGGTGATTTATTAATAGATAATTATTATGATTATTTTTAGAATGAGTTTACAAAAGAAATCGTTTCATTGTTTAATGTTTCGCATTAGTGGTATTTTGTAGCGTTGGTTTATATTTTACCTACTGTCTACACGTGGTTTAGTTTAAGGCAATTATTCGGACGACGAATTGTTAATGTCTCGCTTGTTCAGATTTATTTGGGTACAGAATAAGTTACTTAATTTTAAACCAATCACCATTAACCATCCACTAACTAGGATTTGTAAACAAGATGGAGTTGACACTGTTTGATACTTTGTCATACCCTTTATTTTGTTGTTTTTTGTGTTATATGTATTGTGTCAAATTTTGTCAATAAAATTATTTCTATTCTATTATATTTCCTTCAGGGTCTTCTGAAATCCCTGCACCGCCTGAACGACCACTTCGGCAACATATACATCAGCCTCGGCGCCCCGCTGTCCGTCCGCGAGTTCCTCGGCCCCGCCACCGCCGGCGCCGAGCGGCAGAAGCCCGTGGACCTGCAGCAGCCCACCGCCGCCCAGTTCCAGGGCGTCCAGGACCTGGCGAACCACGTGATTACCCTGCAGCAGAAGAACACGGTCGCGACCATATCGAATTTGCTCGCGTTGGTGCTCATGCAGAGTCTTATGAAGGCGACCGTTTTGAAGTTGGAGGAGGTTTTAGTAGAGGTGAGGCCTAAGATAAGTTTATTACGCTGCTTGAAAATGTTGCTTAAGATGGTCCGAGTTGCGGTTACATAACAGCTCATATATTATTATGAAGCAGGTCAAGAATATTTTTGCGGTCTGTTTGCCTATTGTTCGCGGTCTGAAGTTGAAAAGTTGATAAAACAAAGATTTTATGGCAGGATAACATAACACAACATAAGTTCTGCTACTAATTTATCTATATTCCTTTGCATTCGTTTTAAAAAGCAAAAAACACTACGCATATGTTTGTATTAGCGGAAAGGGCAAAATAGATGGACTCGTGTTCCTTTCAGAATAGGCCATCAGAATTATGCGAGTTGTTTTTTTAAGTAATTTAAAACAAATGAAGTAAACCATAAAAACAAATGAATAGGGGGTCCAAGAATTTCAGTTTTTTTTTTAATAAAAATTCAGTGTCACGTGTCACATAATATTAGTTTCTAACGTTGGGTATAGTAAGGTTGTCTCTAGAGGGTCTTAACTTCGTTCTCCCTCACCCGTCCATCTATTGCCTATTGCCTTAGCAACAGTGGTGTTTATCTTCAGGTGGAGTGGATGGGCGAGGTGTTGAGGAAGCTCGGCGCGGAGGTGTTCGAGAGCTCGGCGCGGGAGAGCGTGGCGCGCGCGCTGGTGGTGCTCCGCGGGCTGGTGGCGCAGGACGCGCGCGGCGGCCTGCGCCTGCTGGCCGGCGCCGCGGACGTGGCGCCCGCCGTGCACACCAACACGAAAGGTTGGTTTCTATACGAGTGTCGCAACGCCATTCACGGGTATATCGGCACCACAGGTTCTACGCGTTTATGTAAAAATCTTTCACGGTTGACAGCGCCAAATAGACCTGCGTAGCTGCGTTTGTAAGGTTGGAACTCGCTATGAAATTATGCTGACGTCAAAAATCCTGTAAATACATGCACACAAACTATTGTTAAATACGAGATTAAGAGCGCGTATGCATATTTTTGAATATTCGGAGCTAACGTTCACATAAACTTGCAGGGCACATCCTAAAAGCAGAAACGATCGTGAACGCCGTGCCCGTGATCCAGCTGCAGCTGTACGTGAACCCCGTGCTGCACTACCTGCTGCCGCCGGCCGCCGTCTGCGTCGCTGCGCACGCGCCGCTCTCCCGAGGTATAGTAAGATTTTTTTAAATGTCGGAATCCACTTGACTGCTAATCTTTCAAACAAAGATATTGTTTCTATTGTGTACTCCAACCGCAAATGATCAGTACAAAATGAAACGAAATAAATAACAAAATAATTCATTTGAATAGCGATTTTGCCAAGCTAGAAGATACAAATTGTAATGACTATACTGTATCACACTGTAGCTGACACCAACAGACTACCTAGGTACCGGTCTTAATTTCAAAAAGTATTGTAGCGAATGTGCTGTAATTTCAATTTGTACCTTCTAGTATAAGCGGCAAAGTCGCTATTCAAATTAATTATTCTGTTATTTATTTCGTTTCATTGTGCACCAATGATTTGCGGTTGGAGTACACAATAGAAACAATACCATTGTTTAATAGATTAGCTCTCAAGTGGATTCCGACATTTTATAAAATTCTTACTACACTGCCTGCCGGATGCCAGTCACTACTAATATTCATGTTGTTTTGACAAAACGCGCCAAATTAAGCTTGCATTGTTATGCCAAAATACACAGGGCAGCGCGCACGCATCTCTCGCGTTTGCACGCCGTCGCCTTGTCACGGTAAAACGATGCAATCTAGCTTGCAGTCTTTTGCCGTAACATTCATTCAAAACTTGAGGTTACGGTATGTCATATCGAATATCTTATCAACGGAACAATGTACTGAGCTGCGGATCGAACTAGGACCAAGCTTGCATCAAGTGGTATATTTTGGGCGCTGTTATCACAAAACGCTGTAACCCGGGTTGCATTGTTTTGTCAACAGGGCCGAGTATACACAGCAACGATTACGTAACTGATGGAAGAATGATGGGAACACGCAACGTTTCAACAACAATTATGTCTGTCATTTTCAGAGCAGCTAGTCGCGGATTACAATCTTATCCGGAAGCTACTTAGGTATGAATTCTTCCACTTGGAGAAGAATGAAGATGCGGTAAGTTGTATTGTATCTTATTTATAAAAATCAATGTTTGTTTGATTGTTCGTATATTATGCGCTGCCATACCGTTCATTCGATAGGGATAAAAGTTTGTCAATTTATTGCTTGCAAGGTTGTAGGCAGCAACGCGCCGGGTACCAGCTAGTACGTATATTTAAAAAAAAAACGGCTATCCATAATATAGGTAATATTATTGCGTTTTATTTGCGTGAGATTGTCTCCTCGTAAAATAAAATAAAAATACGCACTTGCTGGGAGTGGCGTAGCTAGGCAACCAAAGGCCCTTGTGAAAAAAGTTTTAGGGCCCTACTAGATAGGTTATATCAAACAAAAGTATTTTTTGAAAATTCAGTTTGAGGTAGGTTCGCTGGTCAGGGTCCTAGGACTCCAGGGCCCCCCGGAACTTGGGGCTGCCTGGTCCTCCGATAGCTACGGCACAGCTTGCTGCACTAAAGGCACAAAGACCGCAAACTTATAGTGAGTTGATGGGGTGAGGGTAGTGGGCAATAACAATGACGATTGTTTGCAGATGTTCGCGTCCGCGCTGGAGTTCTGTGTACAAAATGGCGTGGTGGCGGCAGAAGGGTCCACGCTGGCGCCCGGGCCCAATGACAAGCTGTCCTACTTACTGAAGTGGGCCGTGTGGCCCGCGCTCTCCACGCTGCTCATCTGCGCTGACGTCATGATCGAGGTAACCATTTGTTACTTTTACTTAAATTACGCTAAAATAAATATCAGGGACAATCTCACACAAATTGACCTAGTCCCAAACTAAGCTCTAGGCTTGTACTATGGGTACCAGGCAACGATATACATACTTATATAGAAAACATCCATGACTCGGGAACAAATACTCGCGCTCATCATAAATATTTGCCCACACCGGGATTCGAACCCGGGACCGCTACCTTTGTGGGCAGGGTCACTACCAACTAAGCTAACCGCGTCGTCATCCGCGACGTCACATTGTTTTATAAACCGCCGTTGCAAATCAGAGCGGTGTTATAAGTTTGTGTGTCTGTGTATATGTATATGGCGTCGTCAGTCCAATTGGATGAACCGATTCTGATTGATTAATTGATGATCATGTTGATGGACGTGTGGGCAGCGCGGGCGCAGCAGCGGGCGCGAGGCGCTGCGGCGCGCGCAGGCGGCGGGCGAGGCGCGGCGCCGCCACCCCTACTGCCTCAGCCTCGACGCCGCCGCCGCCGCCCTGCGCGGCCTGGCGCTGGCCGGCGCGCTCGCCGCCACCACCGGGTCAGTCGCTAACCTATATTATACCAGGGGGCTAACCACCTCACGGACCGTCTGACGGGCTCTGATATAATCAAAATATTACAAAACAACACACAAATTGGCATAATCAAAATACCCATCCCTATACTAATATTATAAATGCGAAAGTAACTCTGTCTGTCTGTCTATTACCTCTTCACGCTTAAACCGCTGAACGGATTTAGATGAAATTTGGTACTATGATGATTACTGCTAGCTTCGTAGGCAAGAAGCACTAGTATCTACGCTGTGTCATCTAAGATTACAAAGACATGTGCAATCTCTAAACTGCAAATACGTTGCGAACCGTAATGCCCACGACGGGATGCCTCTCCGCTAGACGGTTTACTGATTTCCTTAGCCCCACACCGAAACAACTACTAGACTACTACTACTACTTTAAGACCCCGGAACGGGAACTAAAAAATTCATCAGAATCGATTACTTACATCGATTCCGAAATAAAGAACCTACTCCTTTTTTTAGGTTAGGTTATTAATCATTCTGATGTATGTGAGAATATGTGACGTTCTCAATATAAAGGGATCTTATGGAGGAAGGCAGTTACGCTCTTCTTATTCTTGTACCTATACAAATACTATGGTAACAGTTCTAAAAACGGCGTAACCGCCTGCCTCCATAAGGTCCCTTTATATTGAGAACGTCACATATAAGTTATATTCCAGTGAAAAGGAACAGGGTTACGAAGTGGTCCCGGGCGTGATGGCGGAGGTCCGGCGGCGCGTGGCGGCGCTGCTGCCGCGGCTGCGCGGGGACTTCTCCGCCGCCAACCCCGTCCTGCTCGCGCGCCGCGCCGCCGCGCGCTTATAGGGCTCTCCACGTCTACACATTCTTTGGACATACGTTTTTGTGTAAGCATTCAGCTGATACACCTGGGTCATACACATGCCACAGAAAAAAGTTGTCTCTCCTGTTCCAGAAAGTTAAGGACTTTGAAACCAAATTTTTCGGGTTAGGATATATCTGTAATGGGAGCCAGGCGTAGTTTTGGCCTGTATCGAAATTATATGAGTTAAAACTCCCACGTCGTTAACTTTTAGGAACAGAAGGGACAATGTTGAACCCAAAACTGGCTATGACCCACCTACGTTTTTTTGATACGATGCCTCTATCCCAATTTGTTTTAGCCCGGCTAAACGTAAACACTGTCAAGTGAAAAGTGATGCACGATTGACTAAAGCAAAGTGGATTAGAGATAGTCGGCTGCGCTGCCCTGCTAAAGTAAAAGGCAGTTTTTATACAAAACTACTGTAACAAGTGCAACCTCATTACTGGGTAATAAGGTTGTAATTGCTAGAGTAGTTTGGCCTGGGCACGCGTCTGGCGGGGCGCCGCACCTACAGCAATGGTCCATTATTTATATTTAAATAAGACCCTGGTCAAATTGCTGCTGTATAAACGATTAACAATTTGGGACGGGCCATCTCGGCGTTATCGCGTTATGCATGTTATTGCATTATGAAGCTTCATTAAATTTAATTAAACAAGTAAGGCTTCAATTGCTATGACGTAATTAATGACCGGGGAATGAGTGCTTGCGTTTTATTTGCCGAACCTGTTGTGATATTTTTAGTTGTAACATAAGTAAGATGCGGTAGTTGTAAGACACGGGAATGGTTACCTGGGAAAGATCAAATTTATGAGCGAAAATTTAAATTACTATAATTTTAATTTTCGCCCATAAATTTGATTTTATGCGTAATTTAGTGGTTTATTTTAATTGAATAGAATGTTTTTTGATTTGACATCGAAATTATTGTTAGGATTTTAGTTATAATAAGGCTGAATGTTACAAACGTAATAGTTTAACTGAGGAAAGCTGAGATGTCTCCGCCATGCGACGTTAGAGCTTTCAAGTTAATTTGAATAAATATATCGATAGGGTATTTTATAATGAGGCGCCCTATGAGGGCACGTGATATAGCAGGACTCAATTAATATGGCGCACGCAATAATAGACTCTTGGTCAACGGCGTAAGCGCTTTGACGCGCGCCATATTAATTGTGCCCCCTATACTACCGCGCGTGAGATACTTATTGTGTTATTTGCGTTGTGTTATCAAATAAAGTTGATTATTATAATTGATATGACGTCACAAAAATCGCGCGACGGTTTAATTAGGTTGTAAACGTATTAGATTCATTCCAAAATTATGCACAACGCATGATTGAGTTTTGAGGAATTTGACAGTATTTGTGATGTATTTTTATTGTTTTATCCCATAATGACAATTTTGGATGGTGGTGCTCGATATTTAAACATTTTTCGAAGAAGTCATGACCTGTACCCTAAAGTGTGATATTTTGATTTAAAAACGTAATTATTCACGCTATTACAAGTATTTAATAATACGCTGTTACCTGTTCCGTAACTAGTCATATGAATATTTCCCAGTATTTACCAAGATTTTGTTTTGTATTGTATATTACGATGATGTTGTTAATTTATTACTAAATAAACGTTTATTAAGAATTTATTTGTGTTTTTACATTCCTAACTGGGACGAGCAAGATAAACGCCTTACTGCCGCACTCAGAGACGTCAATTTATTTTTAAGTTTCATGAAAGTTGCTGCGACTTATTCTTTTGCTATAGCAAAGAGAGTGACAGCAACAACTTTAATGAAACTTAAAAATTAATTGACGTCTCCGAGTGCGGCAGTTAGTCCGTTTTAACACCCGTTAGGGCCACGACTTTGCGCGACCGGCTGAGCGGCGAGCGAAATTTCTAATACATTGCGTGTAACATCAACTAACCGCTGCGCGGTGAGCGTCTCGACCGAGCATTGAAGAGAGTTCGCTCGTCGCCGCCGTGGCCAGGCCCTTGCAAATAAATGTTTTTTTATTGTAGCTGCTTTACATTGACAGGTAGTCGACTTTACAACTATGAGGCATAAACTATTGCTAAAATGATATCCGCCATATTAGCACATCCTTCAAAACATCTCAATCGGCAACCGGTTAGCGGTTCAAAAGACCGGCTCGGCGCGGCGTGATTCACGTTGTATTTGTCTACAAATTTAGTGTATTTGAGACAAATTGATAGATTGTGTTAGAGAACGTCCCGTTCTAGATTTGGGTATAAAAGCTACAAAGATGTGTTAACTTGGATCGAGATTGCGAGAGAACGTGTCGCGCTGCGAACGCGCCACGCTGATCGCGGCGTGTTCTTGGCGCGACGCGACGTTTCCTGCAGTGTGTGTGACTGCCGCTCCGCGCTGACTGTTTGAAGGAGCCTTAAAATAAAATTGGTAAGTGCGATAGGTCGATTACGAGATCTCACTGTCTCTATAGTTTATATCTCCGGTATCACTTAAAACGTCAAATTATGGTATCAATTAAAAAAAACAAGATTTATACCTATACATTATATTACTATTAACAAAATGTCATTGTATTCAAACAAATTAGCTTTATATCAAAAGGAGGGAGATGAAAATAAAGTTATATTTATAATAACAAAATGAATAATGGACAAATATTACAAGTTTTACACTCTTATTTTTTAATTAAGTAGTAATCTATTTCGCATAATATTAGCTCATCTTTCTTCGACATCTTAATCATATAGTTGTCGTTATGACAGTTCTTGATAAAGTCAATATAACATATTTTTAAAGTAATTGAATCCGTTTCATAAGTGCACAGATCGTATAGTATATTTCTCCACATCCCCAATTGCCAACCAAAAACAGAAATATAACTTTCTTAGTATATTATGATACTTCTTAACAATGTTGAGATCGGTGCTCACTGGCATAGAATGCAGATACCTTTTTATTTATACATAAACTTACACAACCGAAAATTGCAGATATCCATCAATAATTTAAACAACAAATGTAGCGGACGTTATTTACAAATAGCATTGATACTCTATAATAAAGAACGAAAGAACATACGCATAAAGTGCTAATAAATATAAAAACTTGGCTCTGTTTATAAGTGTTAGAGCGTGTTCAGATATATTTGAGCACTTTGAATGCTCTAATATATTTGACGGCGACTGCGTCGCGCCGACATGATTACATGCATACATTTTCTTCCTAAAATTAATCCCCATTTTAACCACCGGTTAACACACCGGTCATTTCGCCAAATTACTCAAAATATAATAAGTTCAATTCCAAATAAAGACTGTACCTATACGTATATAATTAGTTAATTAGTTTCCAATGGTGTGTTTATCATGTAAACGTGGATAAAACATCTGTCACATTCTAATCAGTGGGTAAGAGCGGGAGAGCGAAAACACGACCACAATAGACCCGCTGTTAATCTCCTTATTTCTATTGAACGAGGGCTAGTTTTAGTGCTCTCACCAGCTGGCGTCACTGTCTAAAGCAGTAAAAAAACTACGTACGTTCGAAACGTCGCACTCACCCAGACGCACGTCTCAACGTGACCCCTAATACCCCTTCTATACGATCGGGCGGTTGGGCCAACCGAGAAGGACGCAGCTATCTGTCAGAATGAGATAGTAATATTTATACCTCGTTCCTACAAATAGCTGCATCCGTCTCGGTTGGCCCAACCGCCCGAAAACAGTTTACATTTAAATCATATTTAATACCTTAAATATACTTATACTACAAAACATTGTTTGACAATTTGTATGGCTTTTGGGTCAACAAGATACTTATACTGTGAAAATTTGAAGACTGTAGCTCCAACCCTTTGGCTGTAAAACCTGTGGTGACAGACGACGGACAGACACGTGAGTAATATGTAATATATAATACGGCTCCCATAAATTAGCCCCTAGTTGTGCGTGTGTGACTTGTATTTTGCATGGCGTTGAGAAGATTAAAGATAATTTTAGAGAATAACTACCGCACTCAGAGACGTCAATTAAGTTTTAAGTGTCATTAAAGTTGCTGCGTCTTATTCTATTTTAGATTTCATTAAAGAAAGTGACAGCAGCTACTTTAATGAAACTTAAAACTTAATTGACGTCTCTGAGTGCGGCAGTAAGTGGGGAACAACTCAAGGTTTGCCTTCTTATTCATAAGGCCTCGTTCACACGACCGCGCGGCACCGCGTGACTTACCTCGCGGAACAAGATTCAAACTGAACAGTATAATCGTTCACATGAACGCGCGGGTCGCCGCCGTTTGTGCGCTGGACCAAGTGCACTGTACAGTCAAGTTCATAAATACATGTACACGTTTAGTACCTTGTCACTTTTATCGCTGTGCCATTCATATGTGGTAGTTTCAACATGACATTAAATAGACAAGGTACTAAAATGTACATATAATTTTGACCTTGACTGTACAAGAACTATATTATGCTTAAAATAAATGGTTAGTCCTTATCTTTCATTGTGACATTTCAATTTGACAGAAAGTGACAAAGCGTACTTTAACTAAAATAGGTTGAGGCCCGGTTTTATAACGGCCCGTTAGTAATACGTTATGTATAATTAGCGGCGTTAAATTACTCGAGATTAGTTTCCTTAGGACGTCTTATCGTTACTTACTATAGGAATGTTAATGCTTCATATTCAGTATCACAGGTAAACATTAAAAAACTAAAACGCGACTGATCACTAAACCTGTTGCCTTATTACCCAACGTACAGTCGCCATCATATACATATATTGCAGCAAACAAGGTGCTCACAAATTTCAGAACACGACTCTATTGTCAAGGCGTTAGAGTGCATGTTCAGATATTTTTGACCACTCTGATATGTACAGATATATTTGATGGCGAACTGTACATACTCGCGATCGCGAACGACTTGAAAGTGGAACAATCGTTTTCATTTTGTAGGCAGACTTGCCTTCAACTGTCAAAAATGAAAGCGATCGCGATCGCCAGTGCGTTAGGCAATAAGCCCTCTGTAGTCAGGTCGAGTGTTTAACTGAGTAGGTTCCTGCGGTAGTGGAGCGGTGCGGGAGGGGATACATGTGACGTAACACAACCGTCTCGCTATACACGTGATGAATAGTAATGAAAATAATATCTTACGATATTTACAAGTGTAAACCTAAATTAAAATAAAAATAAATAAATAAATATCAGGGGACAATTTCACACAAATTGACCTAGTCCCAAACTAAGCTCTAGGCTTGTACTATGGGTACTAGACAACGATAAACATACTTATATAGAGAAATACATACTTAAATACATAGAAAACATCCATGACTCAGAAACAAATACTCGCGCTCATCACACAAATATTTGTCCATACCGGGATTCGAACCCGGGACCACTAGCTTCGTAGGCAGGGTCACTACCAACTAGGCTAACCGTGTCGTCAAATTGAATTGGTACAATTGCGTATGTCAAAACGAGTTACAATATGATTTAATATAAATGTTTTGAACTGAAATTTTCAACTATAAATCCAATTAAATTAATCTGTATGATTTGAATCGCTTTCATTATCTGATTCCCCATGTCGTAAATTTATAATAAATTGATTCATTACCTCGTCACTAAAATGGTCATTTTTGTAGTACTTATGTTAAGTAGATATATTAATGTCATCTTATGCTCAGTAGAATTGGGATCTGATTTTCTTGCCTTAAAATGTTCGTTCGTAATGTTCGAAACGACAATAACAAACAAGAGTTATCATTATTGCGAATAGGACCGCATTTATTCCCTGAACACAATGAACAAGTAAATTATGCTCTATGACTATTTTCACTACGAGATTATATAAAAGAGGAGAGAATATGGCGCTTTTATGCTTTTTTAAATTTCAAGTGTATTTTGATATTTAAAATTACTTTATATATTTAGCGTAACGTGACGATATCTTCAACTTCTAACGCCACGAACAATCGGCCAAATAAGTGGTATGTCATCTAATACGTGGGCTACACGGTTTCATACAACGGTTTAAAACAGGTGGTTTAAAACCGTGTAGACAGTGGTTTTAAACCAAATTTCGCTTGACCTTAGATATCGAACAAATGGGCTTGTTTGAAACTATGTAGCCGCTCGCTTCTACCAAGGTCACTTGGTTTCAAACCGTGTAGCACGCGCATAATAGTGGCACAACACTTGGCATTGTTTGCCAAATATTGATCTAACATCTCTCTCATTTGACATACCGAATGAAAGAAATACAACGAAAACGTTTGACAAATAATAGCCAAGTGTAGCGTCACCATAAGGTTGGATTACGTTTACGTTATAAAACAATGAGTCAATTGGAAGGGGCGACATCGATAGGAACTTTATAAAAATTTAAAGACTAACTTATTTGGCTGACTATACTTACATATAATGTCAGTGGAAACCATCGAAATATACACGCGTCTCACGTTACTGACTTACAATAGAGTCAGCATTGCACAAAAACCGTGCGTAGAATCTAACCAGTAAACGAGGAAAAATCCACCAATAGTATCTTTCTAGAGGCTAGAGGAGTAAGTACAGAATAAGTACTTGCATAGAAACTGGACCATAAGAAACAACCAAAGACTAATAATGTTTAGAGCTTTTTCTATTTATGGCATTCAGAACGAGTTAGAAAAAGATGTCCTTACAGGTATTCTTTCGTTATTCTTCATGTTGTCACAAGGTTTTAAGACGTCAAATGGCCCGCGATATGTCAACGTCAGGGAAGGTACCCCCACACGTCATGAGACTTGGGCCCACGAGCCGAGCGTGTGGGGGTACCTTCGCTGACATTGACATATTCGACGGCCATTTGACGTCTTAAAACCTTAATAAAATCCTAAAATCACGTTCCGTCTAAACCAGCGGTTCTCAAACTTTTTAGCCACGGAACCTTTTTGAAAAAGTATATCTTTTACAGAGCCTCAAATGAGGCAAATACTTTAAGTTGTTTATTATAAAATACTCTATATAACATTTTTCTTTAGGTTGTTTTCTCATCGGAGCCCTTGCAGAGGATTGCGGAGTCCAAGCGCTCCGCGTAGCACACTTTGAGAATAGCTGGTCTAAAAAAATACGTCTTTATTTAATTAATTTAATATCACGCTTTAATAAATCCAGATGGTGCCCAAAGTTGCATTGAATAATCAAACGACATCGTATTTTGTTCGACAAGTTCATATTTATCTTGCTTACTCAGTTAGCTAGTATGTAACCTGTACAGTCAGTTTCAAATAGATAGGAGCAGCAAAAGAATGTGATGCGATATATTTGGCCATTTTGACTGCTCCATCTATTTGATGCTGACTGTACCGTAACCGCAGGCCTGTTGCCTACGAGTGACACGGAGATGCCAGCCCTCTATCCCACAAAACTTTACAAGTGTATAAAACGACAAAATGGATTTTTTTTCAATATATGAAAAACCGTACAATTTATTAGACAAATTAGGGGCTTACAATTTTGTAGGATAGTATAGACCTGTTTGTTGAAACATGTATAGCAAGTAAGTGTGTCTTTTACAATTTCACAATACAGGGGGCCTAAGCATGTTGCAATCTACCATGTTGAAAGCCTGAAATCTGCTAAAATGTAAAGAACGACAAAGGCGAACGCACGACAATTTACGTCAACGTAAAGTCCCATACACATGTAGTGAATGATCGTACGACATCGTACTTCGTCGAATAAGTTCGTATTCGTCTTGATTTATCGATTATCGATAGGTACTGAAGCTGACTGAGCAAGCAAGGTAAATACGAACTTTACCGACCAATTACAATATAGCATCGCATCGTATCGTATGCAGTCCCCCGAATATTCAAATGTACATGAAATCTTTCACGTATTTGACTTTGCACCAATCGAGACAAAGAACGACTATCCCGTGTTTCTATTTGATTACAACCTTACCTACAACTTTCGCGCTTGACGTCTTCCTAATACAGCAGAAAGTCGCTCTGCCGTACAAACAGATTCTTATTTCACTGCACTCACGAATCAGACTTTTACAATTTGGTCGCAGCCACGCCCTCAGCGGTGCTGGAGGGTCACGTTGATGAACACGGAGCGGACCTCCATGGGGCACAGCGTGACGGCCCCGCCGGGGATCTTGTCGCGCAGGCTGACGAACGTCAGCGAGCTGTCGTACACCTGGTCCGCGGGCGCGTCCAGGAGATCCGACACGACCACCTGCGAGCAACCAGTCAGCATTTTGATCAAGAGGCTGAATGTGTGTATAGACGAGGTCAACAATTCTAAGCAATATCTGAGAACGTTCTAATGCACTTGATAATAAAGTGTTCACGGTCGGCCATGACGGGCAAATACAGGCGAACATGAAGGACGAACGAGTGGGCCGACGTCCTTTGATGTGTAGTGACAAACCTACACAGCGGCGATCGCGATCGATCACTGGCACTCATGGGCGATTAGAGACGAATATGCCCTTACGTTACATTCGTGTTCGCCTGTATTTGCCAATCATGGCCGATCGTGGAGAGGGGCCTTTATGTACAAGTTGTAGACTGTACACAACGAACCAAGTTGAGCTACCATGTAACCTGTATAAAACTTACGCAATATCGTATAAATTAATCACATGTCACAATTAATCATTGACATTCAACAAACTTATCCTGGGCTGAGCTATATTTAATTTCGTCATTGTACACAGTCGATCAACGCAATTGTAGATCTTAATGACGAGGCGCGACTTCGTGGATTACGGTAGCTGTACTAATATTAGAAAACGGCACTCATTATGGCCTGAATTGTTTGGTTATTGAAATGTATTTTGATCTTTGAGTGTATCAACAAGGTCTAAATTCAAAAGTCACCGCTAGTCTATAATGGGTTGCGTATCTCCTCGTGACCCAGGCTGTTGTAACACAGTCGAGGTATCGTTTTTATCCCGCGATGAAGTCCCGTTTAATACAATTACAATGAGCAGGCAGGTATAAAACAATAAGTAGGTAGTGTGGTGGCTCACCACGCCGTCGCCGAGCGGGTGCCAGCGCGCGACGCCGCGGCCGCCGTAGCAGGCGTCCAGCGCCACGCGCTGCAGCGTCAGGCCGACGCCGGCCAGCGCGGCGCCGCGCGGACCCTGCCGACACACAACAACCCTTAATATGCCTATGTATATCACAATATAATAGCCTTTTCCACAACTATTACAGGGGGGTCGAAAATAGCCCGAATAGCTTCAGGAAAAGGATGGTACAGCAGCAGTGTCTTTTTTTTGTTCGACTTGGCGGTATACAGGTATACATACCATAACATTCGCTTTTCAAATTTTTTTGTTGCTATTTTTTTATGCAGTTTTAAAATCTAAAGAGGTTTGAACACCCGACTTCTTTATTTTTGCGACTTAAAGTTAAATCTTAGGGGACAAATCACGTAGTCTCAAATCAGTCTCAAGTCAGTCTTACACTAATAATTTTAAACCATAACACAAGTTCGGGTTTTAGTTCTTGTAGTTTCTGATGTCATAGTTTAGTACTTAATATTTAAAGAATGTTTAGCATTAAAACTTAAGACGAGCGGTCCATGCTCGCGTAAAGCCGAGCGAGACGCGATGCGAGCGCTCTAAACACATTTATAAGGCCTTAAAAATGGTCTGACCAACGAGCCGTGTCACATGCAATTTTTTTTAATTCTTTATATTACATAAATTTTTCGTACCTACGACATTTTGTGTTACCAGGAGTTAAAAAATTTGCCGCCACTTTTTTTAACCGACTTCAAAAAAAATAGGAGGTTCTCAATTCCTTTTTTTTATTTATTGTGACACCACTAACTGGTCAGACTATTAAATAATTTTTAACATATCTGGATTCTATACAATATTTGTAATGATGTTAAACTTGGCCGATTAACCAATTATATTTTTTTAATATCTTTCTTCGATCCGTGTGTACCTACTAATTCATTGTAGAAGTAAATACGAAATCTGATGACGAAAATTATACCAATGTATATTATACCAATTATACCAATATAAGATCGATTTAGTAAATTAAAAATTAAAAATCCGCTTCCATAACATGCAACAGCAGCGGCAACACGGAACTTTAGGTAAACAATCGACGGAGCGTCAGATGTGCGAGTTACCACGGCATGTGCGTGCGCGGCGGCGGCGGCCAGCACGAGGTCGGCGCCGGCGGGCTGCGCGCGCGCACGCGAGTAGGCGGCGGGCGCGGCGCCGGCGCGCGGCGCGTGGAACATGCTCACGAGCGGCTGCAGCAGCGTCTGCTGCGCCACGTGCGCGCCCAGCGTCAGCCGCCCGCTCGGCTCCTCAGGGGACGGCTTTTGCTGAACATTTAAACATCACTTTAGGCGAGGAAAACTACAAGGCTCATTTATCATCATTTACAATTTTAAACTTCATAGTCAGTGTCAATCAAAGCTCGAATACGTTCTCAATATCTAGTAGTAAATAAATAATTAATAATTGGTCACATTTTGGAGTATAGCGAAAAAACGGTCTTAAACGCATTGAAAATCTACCTGATATGATATTTATTTTGACATTATTAAAACCTCATAAAATAATGAATTGATCAGATCAGTTCTGTTTCATTTTCAAGGTAATATCCATATATCTACACTTGACATTAATGACATGGGAACAGCGGCGCACACCATTTCTGATCTCTGTTGATCAGAAGTATAAGAAAGGCAAGGTGACATGTGGTAGTAACCTGGCAGGGTGTCTCGGCCTTCTCGACGAGGAGCCGGAAGGTGTGTCGCGTGCGCACGTTGTCGAGCAGGCCCTGGTTCAGGCCGCGGTTGTCGTCCCGGCTCAGCCGCCGGTCTTGCATCACCTGCGGGACAGTACATTAAACAACCATGGAGGTCTAAAGTTTGACGGTAGGTTAGAAGTAACGGGTAGAAGTTAGTAGGTTATAGGGTTGTGTCTTGCCTCGATCTGTCCCGGGGCGAGGGCGGCGACGCCGAGCGGCGTGGAGGTGAGCAGCGTGAGGCGCGCGGCGGCGTCCTCGAGGTACGCGGCCGCCGGCAGCGGGTAGAAGTTGGCCTGCAGCGGCAGCTTCGGCCAGTAGCGCCGCCGGATCATCTGTACACACCACGTTATTTCTTATAACTTTATATGTTTACTTGAACAACCCTTTTAATCATAAACGATTCCATTACAAACAAGTTTGAAAATTAAACTACAAACGCGATTAATTGACGATTGTAAAGGAACATATTATTTTAGTTCATTATCACAATTTTGATTCTAGGATTTTCGTCTTCTATTTTTCTATCTTTATTCCGATTGGGTCTACGACCGTTCTGAACGTTCCAATCCCACGCGAGCGCGCGACACTAGCGCCGCCACCTATTTGATGCGGCGCGGACCAACCGCGAACTACTTAAAAAACAATCGCCGTCGCGGAAGCAGCAAAACTTTCACCTGCCGTTTAAAACTCCAAGAAAAAACCTCGACTCAAAACTGTGCCGGCTTGCATCTGATGGGGCACTGAGGGCCCTGAGACGCGCGGTCACCGGAGGATCATAGCAGTAAGTCGGTAGACGTATAATGCGATTAAAATTTCACTTCGCTTTGTAAATAAAGTCGGGTGCCCGGAAACAGGTTGGCTTTTTGTTATCTCATAATACGAAGCCAGTCAATTATATTTACGACGTAAACTGGCTGAAAAAAAGGAGTTCATGATAGACCTGCTGATTGGGATACAGTTTAATAACCCTACTCGCTTCACTCGTGGTTATATCTGACTTTACTTTCATACAATTCATTTACAAAATAAACAAAAAAAATACAGGTTCCAAGGGACGTTCTGCCAAAAAATTTACATTCTATATTCTCCGAAAAAAAAAAATTTTTCTCAGTGAACGGTAACCACTTTCCATCAGCCGGCTCATCAGATAGTTAGCCTTGGATTACTATAAAAAGACTTAAAAGCGACAAGGTAGAAACGTGATCGCGCACAAACCTGCATGCCGTTCAAGTCCGTGTAGAAGGTGTCCTTGTTGTCGATCTCGGTGGAGAAGCGCATGGCCAGCTCCAGGTCTTCGGCCGCCGGGTCCAGCAGGAACGAGTTGCAGATCTCCACCGCCGTGATGGGCAGCTTCGGGTTGTCGAACACCGAGATCTGGCGATCGTGCAGAGTAAATAATAATAATAATAATAATAAATGTTACCATATTGCATTGTAACCGAGGCCGTGTTATGACCTATTAAAACCTGCTAAGTTCCAGTCAGTAAAAGGGATGTAACTATATATCTGTCCCTCTCACTGCATGGAACTTGTCTGTGGTTTTGATAGCTCATAATACGGTCTCGGAGCTTTGTTTAAAATTTCAAGACACTAGCTCATGGGGAAGTTAGTTTAAAATCAATACCAAACAATAAAATAAACAGTCAAAGAAAGCGAATAGTAATCTAACCGCAATAAAAATAGTTTTTGCCACGTTTTTTTTGTCACTGCATTGTCATCAAGTTCCGAGTTATGTTTAAAATATCAAGTTTAGTTTAGCTCTTCGGAAAGTTAATTTAAATCGATTTCTAAAGTTATATGTTGAAAGATAAGGACAAAGCACAGCTACTTTATTAACGGCCGCACTGAGAGACGGCATATAACTTGATTAAAGTTGATGCTGTCACTTTCTTTGCTATAGCAACGATTTAGACGCAGTAACTTTAATCAAACTTAAAAATTAATTGACGCCTCTGAGTGCGGCAGTAAGCATACTTTAGGTGTTCTCGTATCTCACCGCCAGCACGATCTCAGCGGAGTTGACGCCGCTCAGGCCGCTGTAGATCGTGGCCTTGAAGGGCCCCTCCGTGATGACGATCTCGGGGAAGGCGTCGGTCTTGAGCTCGACGGCCGGCTGCGAGGGAAGGAACAGGTACGCGCCGCTGTTGTTGTCCACAGCTTGCATCGAGTCGTAGCTGAAATAAAATACTTCTTTATTAGGTAATTGCCTCCCACAAGGTGGACTGATGGTGTGGTAGAGGTCGCGGTTAGCCAATGCATGAGAGTAGTACAAAACTCGTGGAGATTCAAGAATCTCAAGGGAATGGCCTATGTCCAGCAGTGGGCATCTTTCAGCTGACATGATGAACTAAGGCTTTAGGCACTTTCACATGTCTGAATCTACCAGCACTTCTCAGGAGGTATCATGATTCGAATAAATTCGAAATTCGAAAACCATTACAGTATCGGCAGCGAACATGTAAAGTGAACTCTACATACAGTACAACCACTAAATAAGATTTTTCATGACGACTGCACTGACTGCAGACGTAAAGCTAGTTATTAACTACAGTTTCTGAACGCGTCGTAGAGGTTTTACTATATGGGTGTAGATAAACAATACTAATTAAAGGCTTCGACATACCAAACGCGTGTCGTGTTCGTCGCGTCGTGTCGTGAGCGACGCAGCACCCGGCACACCGCAGGCGGGTGGTACCTTCAACGTGTTTCGAACGCGTACTCGCGTTGCTCACGCCTCGCGGCCGCGTTCGGTGTGACATGTCGCGCGGCGCGCGCGTACATCCATCACGCGTTTGTAAAAACATACAACGAGTAGCACCCGTATCTACGCCGCACTGACGCGCCGCGGACGCGACGCGTTCGCCCCGCCCCGGTGTGACGCTAAATACGGCGGACATATTTAATACAACTTCGCGTTCCAGTGCACGCGGCGCGCCTGCTTCGCGCACGCAACGCTCCGACCACCCGAATGGTCTGCGGGTTCAATTTGCTTTGTTGTGTATTACAGCACGCGCGGGCCCGCGTTCGAAGCGTGTCGCGCCTTTGGTGTGCCGGAGCCTTGACACTTCGGTAAGTGGTAATGTAAAGTTACGTGACGAAGTCCATGTGCAGCGGCGTGGTGTCCCCGGCGGGCGACACGAGCGCCTTGAGCAGCCCGCGGCGGTCGGCCAGCACGCGCGGCCCGGCGCCGGCGCGCGCCGCCACGTCCTCCGCCAGCCGCGCCGCCGGCTGCTGCACGGCGAACACCTTCGGCAGCTCGATGTTCCAGTAGTCGGCGTTGTACACGCGCACGCGGGCGAACGACGTGTACCTGGACGCATTTCACAATACAACTCCGTAGTTATAGGTCACAAGATACAAAAAAATACGATAATACAATCATAATGTACTTAATTGGTCAATAAAAAAAATATCATAATAATAATAGCTTCCTGCGTATATAAATAAAAGTCGATATCTAATTTATCGGTAGATTATAAAATCGCTCGCACTATAGACTGGTGGACTTGACCACCAGCCACGTGCGGAGGCTGCGCCTGAAGATAGGTTTATAAGGGATTTTACGTGTAGTTGTTATTCAAATATAATAAAAAGTAAATATCAAGGGACAATCTTGGCTATGCTTGTATTATGGGTGCAGAAAACTGTCATCTCTGACGCGTCTTGAAACGAGCTTATCATATAATAGGTATACATTAGTTTACGAATACGGCCCTGATATACAACAACCAAAACTCATGAAGAGGTAAGCGTGCTCATCCCATAAATATTTCCCCTTACCGGAGATCGGAACCCAGGCACCTTAAGGCCCACTACACCGAATCATACCATGACCGTAGGTACTATGAACGTATCAGACACGAACGCTCACTGCTGATGTTCGGTGATGGACCGGTCTAGTGGGCATAGTTTCATACTTTTAAATACAATTATTTTTTTGTCTGACGTTCTTATTACGGTCATGGTAAGATCCAGCGTAGTGGGCAGAGGCCTTTAGAGACGGGGTGGACATAACTGGGTTACCTTTAGAGTAGAACACAGAACTTACTTGTTAATAGAAGTAGTGTCCCGAAGCGACACGGTGTACATGGTGAGAGCGAGCGGGCCCACGGTGACAGGGAATGACAGCTGATACTTGTTGGCGGCGAACGACAGTCGCTTGTCGCCCGTCACGACAGGCGACACTTGCGACATCATGGGGACTCCATGGGGGTCGTACACCTACAAGAATTAAGTAAACTTACAGCATTTATTTTATTATTAAAAGATATGCTATTGAGCAGTATTTTTAAGACGCGAATCTTGAATTTATCAAAAAACGAAACTATTATTATATATCTGCACACGTCAACGGATCCCTCACGGTTGGCAACGCGACGTTCACGTTACCGGATTATCATAAATATAGGTTGAAATAAGCCCTGGTTTTTAGCTGTCATTGGCGAGCGAGTGACTAGTTGACGACCTTTGTATTTGATGTGACGTTGAAAAGGTTCAAACATACAGCCATAATAAAAATAAGTCTATATCTGTGTCAACAAATAAGCATTTTTGTACCAGCTTGACGGGTAATTTTGTCCATACATTTATCCCATCCATTGGTCCCACGACTAGACCTTGAAGTGTTAATAGGACCATCCGGGAGATATAACCTATGTAGCTTTTTAAAAATCAGTCAATAAATGGCGAAGATATTGAGTAACATACACACAAAAAAACACACTCGCGAATTGAGAACTTCCTTTTTAGAAGTAGGTTGAAAACTTATTATATATAGGACAAAACAACACACACTTTTAGCTGTGTTATTATAGTATTTGCAAATTACTCTTACCTGGTTATCTATTGCCCAAAATTCATATGCTATAATTTCATTTGCCCGAATGTTTCGTTTACTAGAAAAGTTATTTGACATACTCTTGTTTTCCCGAACATTAGATTCCATAATGATACGAACGCCATACGTATTTTGTTCCATATTATTAAGTGCAATAATATTATACGCCATGTATTTAAGTCTGATAGGGACCTGAACAACCGTAATTATGTGCTGCGCGGAGCTCCTATTCCGCGTAGGTGAGGCGCTTCGCGCCCTGTCGCGACTCTAACCTAACATATGTGGGTAAAATTTACCTAATTCAAAGGCTTGTTTGACGTATGGTATTTATCAGTATATAGTGTTGATATATAGTGGTTAATCAATTATTTAAGATATCACTAACAATAGATATAAGTGAACAATGTAACTACATATGTAAAGGGAAATAAAAAGGCTTTAATAATAAATAATAATAATATAGTGGTTAATCAGTATATGACATTATGGCATGTGATAATTATGGATTACAATGATTATGAAAAATGAAATGATTGAAATTAATATTATGGGAAACAAAGATTCTGTCATTTGATTAATATGGTAAACAACGAGTATGGCATACGAAATTATAAGAAACAACATAATGGCAGAAGCAATTCTCTTACCTCAACATGCGGCGTAGACACCAACACCGTCAATATCTCATGCCTCTCGAAAGTGAGCGCGTTGTACAGCACCACCCTCTGCACAGAGGACAGCGCGTCCAAGGTTATAGTGAGCCTGGTCGGTATCTCGTCCTTCTGCCGCCAGATGTCGTCGACGTTGAAGAATACGTCATCTTGGGTTTGGTCCACGAAGGCCGGCTGTTTTAAAAGGAAGTAGGCTGCTTGTTGGATGGCCGACTGACAGTGTTTGATTGCTGTTAGCAACCTGTTGAACGAGTATATTGTTATTCGTGTACAGAAAAATACATAAATATCCAGGACAAGCTCACACAATTTTATCTAGTCCCAAACTAAGCTCTAGGCTTGTAGGTACTATGTGTACTAGGCAATGATCACATACTTATATATGCTTATATAGAGAAATACATACTTAAATACACAAAAGATATTTAGTGAAAAACTAAACGGCACAAGTAACAGATCAGTACCTAATGGAGCACATTAACGCAGTGGTCACGTGCGTACAGTCGGCGTCAATAAATCTAAGCATTCGACGACCTTGAAAATAAATTCGTTAGTAAAATATTTGCCGACATCAAACGCTCAGATTTCATTACACTGACTGTACCTAAAATACAAAGACCATATGAGATAAAACCATTTTGAAGATCAATCGAAATAAGATATAAATAAAATATTCAAACAAAAAAAAAAGTTATCAAATAGTTAAAAGTACAAATAAAAAATTAAAAACAACAAATTAAACAAAAAGTGATTCGCCCAACGTGGGGCTCGAACCCACGACCCTGAGATTAAGAGTCTCATGCTCTACCGACTGAGCTAGCCGGGCTGTGACAACTGCTCCGAAATTAGCTATTAAGACCTTGAAAAGATTGTACTGACTTACATTCTGTGTATAAAAACGTTTCTTCGTTGAGACTTTGATTAAAATTCTGGTGGATATTATTATTATTCATTTATTTCAGACATTGTCCATAGTGTTAGTATTACAGAAACTTACAACTATGTTAGTAAGACAACCAATTATTAAAATACATTGTAAATGTTGCATCTGGACTCCAGGTGAACGGAGTTCCAGTGCACTGACATTCTACTGGCCGGGTCAGACATCACAGCGGCCAGGAGACTGTTTGGACTGTCACGCACTCGGCGCATCAGGGAGGCAACTCTCTTCCGTACAATGGCCTTGAAGCCATCGGTGTGTGCCTCAGCAAACATTGCCGATGCGCTGCAGTAACGCGGCAATCCCAACAACATCCTAAACCCGTTGTTATACTGGACTCGTAAGGCGTTGACAGTCCTCTGCGTATATCTAGTCCACAGGCTACACGTGTAAAAGGTCTGACAGTATGCTCTGAACAGAGTCACTTTGACATTCCTGTCACAGCGTGCGAACCTGCGTGCCAGCATATTACAACGCACTGCCAACGCCCTACGCTCCCTCTCCATGTCGATGTCATCTTGGAGTCCTTCAGTGACCCAATGGCCCAAGTACTTAAACCTCTTCACCCTATTCAGGGGACACCCACAGAGGTTCACTACCGGCACAGAGGAGGGAACTTTGCTACCAGCTTTAAAAACAAGTAGTTCGCTCTTTGTGGCGTTGTACCTGAGGCCATGGGCCACTGAATACTCCTCACATACTCTCACGAGCTTCCTCAGGCCACTCAGGGCAGGGCTCAGCAGCACCATGTCATCAGCGTAACTGATATTGTTAATAGTGACTCCGTTGATCGAGCATCCAACACCAGTGCCACTGAGCCTCACCACCAGTTCATTTATGTACAGGTTGAATAGCTTAGGCGAGCTCAAACCTCCCTGTCGCACTCCGCATTCCAACCTGTACATATTCGTATATGCATTCCAAAGTTTCTTTTACTTTTTACATAAGTACGTGATGGATGAGCATTGTCATTACACTGCATATAATCCTCATATTTCTAGGAAACATAGAGGTAGGCTCTAAGTGACGATATTTATAATATGAAGTATTACAGAGCAACTCACTTGGCGGCATAGTCGGCGCGCACCTCGTCGCGCGACGTGCCCGTGACGCCGTCGTGGTGCTGGAAGAGCGCCAGGGCTCGCCGCGCCGTCTCCACGCGGTCCCGGAGCGTCAGGGACAGCACGTTCGTCACGGACCCGCTTGATGTCGCTTGTGCCGTTATGGTCTCCGCCGCCCTGGGTACAAACATTCACTGTTGTTATACCTCTTGCAATTCACGAAGGCGAGTGGGCGCTACTTGTAGTAAACACGTATCTGTATACAGCGTCGTGTACGCACACGCACAAATGGAAACAATATGCACAACTGGCTTGAGCTACGGCGCGCTCGCTCCGTCAGACACGCACACTACCGCAATGTGCATGTACACGTTCATCACTAATAAAGCCCACTCGCCTTTGTGAATTGCGAGAGCTATAATAAATTGGAAAACAAAAGAAGTTACGAAATCAACGGTTCAGAGCGCGGTGAAAAACACTAGAGCGGTCATGCACTAGACTCTAGCGCAGAACTGCTTATACTTTAGAATTTCAAATACAGCTACAAAATTCTCGAAAGTTACATTATCGAACTCGGATCGAACTCTCGCACTGCGACACGGATAAGATCCTACCGACTGCGCCAGTGCTTCGAAAAAGGTTACTACAACACGTACTCAGCGTATGCGCAGGCTATCACACAGTATGATGTGTGATAGTTCAGTTCGATATCACTTTAATTCCTATTGAAATGTCACAAATTAAAATTTGGTCATAGTCATAACATATTAAAAACATACTATTGATTAACACGAATTGAACTAACCTGACATAAGCCAACAACACTCGGTCCATGTTCTTGTAGAAAGGTCTTGACGTGTAATAGCCACTCCAGTAGTGCTCATTCCTGTCGGCATATGTGAAGAAGTCTCCAGAGAGCACCGGGAAATCGGCTAATTTGACCTCTTCGTGGACCGCCTTAAAGTAGTCTTGCAATGTCCCGAATTGTACCTAGAAGTTATAGATTACAACAAAGGGAGGTAGGCTCTTTTTTTTTTCAACAAATCTTTCCCCTTTATTATATTATAATTATAATAGTTTATATTACCTCGGTATTCCACGCATCGTTGTTGTTAATGTAGTCGATCAGCATCTCGTAGTTGCCGTACTGGTTGTCCCACTCGTTGGAGCGGTCGTACCGGAAGTCGTCACCGAGCGGAAACAGCACGACGTTGCTGCGATACAGCTGCGCTTTCTGGCGCCACTGGTCCAGGATCAGAGACGCCCTGTTGGTAAAACAGTTCAAATAATAAAAAAACAATATTTGTTCCTGTCTGCTAAGGGTCCGTTCATAATCTATAGACAACGAGCGTGTCAGACAAAATAATATTCTCCTATACAATATGTATGAACGTATTCACATCTACCGTGATAACACGTGTCTGACACTCTCGTTGCACAGATTATATACTAGTTACTTCGTAACAGATACTTCACGCGCCGCCGCCTACCGTTTTAATTACCTGCCGGCCGGTGTATCCCCGGGGATACAAATATCAGTTGAGTGTCAACTGCGAAATTCGTACGGTAATCTTAGTGGACTGGTCGAGACGCGACGATTTACGTAAAGTGGAAATTAAAATGAATAAGCAAATATCATACATAATAATCAAATGTATAATCACCCTTAAATCTCTCTCGCCCTTACTTGTGAATTGTTTACTCATCGAAAGAATTATTTTTGTCGATGAAAATGCAGTGATGTACTGCAGGATTATAAAGTAATTAACTAACTGACGTTTGTGCCCCGAAACCTCTTTTGCTTCTTTATTTAATAATAGATATATATATTGTTTACCTTACAAAGAACTGTCTAAATATTGTCTAAATATCTGTAATGTACAATTGTCTAACAAAATATTTTATTGTTTAGTTGCCCTCGGTTAAGAACGAAGTTAATGACGTCATCCGACGGACAAACGAATAATTATGTACTTTATGCGCGCGTGAATACGCACATTTTGGCGCGTAGCATACGGGTAATACTTGTGGTGGGGGGAAGTAAAGAAGGACGTAAGTAACAAAAACGCCCGAGAAATACTCTGTTGTATGGCGTGATGTAGCCTTACTCGTTGTCTCTAGATATATGGACCCTTAGGCAGGAAACTAGGATCAAGTACTATAATAAATATCACGGGACAATCTGATACAAATTGACCTATTCCCAAGCTAAGCTCTAGGCTTGTACTATGGGTACTAGACAACGATAAACATACTTATGTAGAGAAATACATACTTAAATACATAGAAAACATCCGTGACTCGGTAACAAATATTCACGCTTATCACACAAATATTTGCCCATACCGGAATTCGAACCTTCGAAGCTTCGTAGGCAGAGTCACTACCAACTAGGCTAACCGCGTCACGGTTCAAATACTGTATGCAGGGTGGCCGCTTTTTACAACATTTGAATTTCCCTGACTTTTCCCGGTTTTCCAGGCACTTTTTCGGTATTTTCTCTGATCATCCAAGCAAAAATAAAAAAAAATGTTACATAACTTTTTATATTCAATATAAAAGTACACCGCACAGAAAGTATGGATTTTTTTTAAAGACTAACTTAATTTAACAAACTATGGAATGTTTGCAATTCTGAAATAAAATTATTTATTATTATTATACATTTTTCTATGGAAACGAAATCTAGACATTTTTTACATAATAATTTTTTTTTATATAGGATTTTGATGCCCATCGAGGATTTTTACATTTTAATCAAGACTCATAACATACCTATATTTTTTTATTAAAATGCACCGATGTTTTTAATTTAGTACATTTATTTAAATTAATTTATAGTTTTTCGTAGTTTAGAATTAGTAGATGTTACAACGATAACTCATAATATTTCATAGTTGTTATTACACCGAATTTTTTATTTTTGCCATATGGGAGGAACCACATTGCAGTGAAAAAATGTATTTTTTAAATAAAGTGTACTTAGTGAATTTTCCTCTCAATAGACGAAATGCAAGTTATAAATTTAGTAAGTAATGTATTTTTCCCTGACCTTTAGAAATTTTCCCTGACTTTTCCCTGATTTTTCCCTGACCAGCGAATTTCCCTGACTTTTCCCGGTTTTCCCAGTTTTCCCGGTTTTCCAGAAAGTGGCCACCCTGTGTATGTAATCATTGTTTTTCTTGCAGCCTTGATCTATTGAAGTAACATCATAAATGAGAAAGTTTACGAGGACGTTTGAGTCTTTTCGGACGGATTTGGATGAAAGGTATAAAAATAGTCTATGACTTGGATTAGAACTTAGGGTACTTTTTGTCCCAAAAAATTGAATAATTTTAAACTGACGTTTTCGTTTTACGCAGACGAAGTCGCGGGCAAAAGATAATGAAACAAAAGGGTCTTACCTTTCAGCGACGTTCTTCTGAATAATCTTCCGCGGAGCGACGCCCCACGGGCAGGTGACGCCATTTCCGGGCAGTCTTCTGAAGTCGAATTGGCAACAAATCTGTAAAATCATGTACATATTTATTTGTATGCAATCCTATGAACCCAATACTAATATGATACAGGATTCATGTTGGATGGACAATCAAATTAATTAGATAGCAACATCATTTCGTCTCTATTGCAACATACTAGTTAGAAAGGTATATCCGAGCGACAAACGAGTCGCGGGCAAGATGTACAGCGCCCCAGGGATCTTATTGAGCGAACATCTCGATTACTTCTCTTGAAACAGAAGGTAGGCTCTGAAGCCCATGGACCTTGACAATCTAAAGATTGAAAAATGCTGCTGACCCTGGGGACTAAGATGGAGTGCCTCTATGTTAATTATGTCAACAATGTGAATGCAGGCTCCTGTGCAGTAAATATAAAACAGAATAGTGTTTAAATAATTTGTATCATACCCGAAAGCAAATTCACTATATAATAATAATAATATCAGGGGACTATCTCACACAAATTTACATAGTCCCAAACTAAGCTCTAGGCCTGTATTATGGGTACTAGGCAACGATATACATACTTATATAGAGAAATACATACTTAAATATATAGTAAATATCCATGACTCAGGAATAAATACTCGCGCTCATCACACAAATATTTGTCTATACCGGGATCCGAACCCGGGACCGCTAGCTTCGTAGGCAGGGTCACTACCAACTAGGCTAACCATGACGTCACTGTTGCCAATCTATCAAAACCATCTATTAATTACCAAGAACAGGCAAAAGTAAATTTTACCTTAGGATTGGGTCCGCACGAATGTGGCACGTCGTATGAATAGAAAGGCATCAAGTGTGTGAACATATCAGTTTTTCCAACACCGTCTAGATTAAACAAATAAAAAGATTAGATAATGAACGTAATTATTTAACCTTTTAACCATTATTGTCTGAATTTCAACCTCTGAAGGCCCACCGTTCAATATTTTTTGATAATAGAATATAAAATTGTTATTAGAAACGTGACCCACAATGGCTATCAGAAATTCAGCTCAATCTTACGGCCGTGTCTGGGATTTTTGACGCGTCTTGTGAAGGGCCTATCAGTCGAGATGATTTATTAATACGGCCCATAGTCACAACGGGTCACGAAACAAATGAAACACTACCAAATATATCCTACAGATGTAATGTATAAACATACAGCATCGTATTTTGTCGAATAAGTTCGTTTTCGTCTTGCCTTCTCAATCACCTTATTGATGGGCACTAGTAACGAGAAAGCAAAATAAATACGACTTTTTCCGACCGAAAACGATTTTTTTATTTTTATTTATTTAGGGTTACCAACAAATGATACATTGTAGCGAACACCTTAGTATAGTCTAAAATCGTAACATGTACATAATGCTCACTTAATTATAGGTATCCACAACATGCATATAATTATACATTATTCAATGTGCTTAGAAATATAGAAAACTAGCGTTAAAAAAAATGTATTAATTGCGTAGTTACGTAAATAAATTACATTCAATAATAATAAGTAAAAAATATACATAATACATACTAATTCCGAATTACAAACAAACAGATTCACAATATATGTTCTTAATACAGTTAGGACTGTGAGTTAGATAAGTATTTAAATAACTTTCGTTTAAAGCTTTGTGCGGTATCGTGCACTATGTCAACGCCTGCAGCGTTCGACAGCCCGTTGTACAAGTGGGTAGCTCTTGCGAGCGGAGCATTTCGGCCCAGATTGGACTTGTGCACCGATTCTCCAAACAATCTACGTGTGCTAATGTTTAATGTTCAATAGCTTACCTACTACTCGTGCATACCTCATAAAAATCATGTAAACGCTGTATCTTGTCTAGGGGACACGGTTTATGTAGGAAGACATGTCAAAACTGTTTATATACTATTAATATATATATAAATTTTCTCGTAGTCATTCTGACATGTTTTCCTGCAAAACTACGCAGATATTTAATATTATTTTTACAGTTTTATATAATGCTAGAATAAGTAGTGACATTGTTATATTTTTTATTTAAAAAATGACTAACTGTTGAGTTTCTTGCGGCGCTTCTTCTCAGCAGTTCTTCTCTCTTGGGAAGCGCTGGTAGATTTTGACGTGTAAAAGTGCCCGTGCGGCCTACTTACTGAATAAATATCTTTTATCTTTTATCTTTATCTTTTATCTACGTGTGCTATGACGCGGCATTTTGCTAGGTGTGTTTATTCTACTCAAAAGTACACGAGACTTGATCTTGCTGTGGATAATATCACGTAAAAATTGGAGGTCAAGCATTTTCCTTCTGTTCGTGAGAGAAGATAGATCAAAATGGCGCAAGCGCTCTGGATATGATTTTATTTCCTTCAACTTGAAATTTTAGTACGTCAAATAGTATAGAAATCTTTTTTGTACTTTTTCAATTCGCTGCCAATGAACTTCATATTGGGGGGACCAAATCTGAGTGCAGTACTCCAAATTGCTCCTTATTAGAATTGCCCAAAGAATTAAACAATAATAATTTTGTTTTGTTTTGTTTAAGTTGTCGTATGTTTCTTGATACGAATCCTAGCATTTTAAACGCGTTTGAAGTTATTTTGTCAATATGTTTATTAAAATTTAATTGACCATCAACTATAACTCCTAAGTCTCTGGGTACAATCGACTAGATTTATTCTTATGCTATTTATGTATTTCGTATGTTAATGCCTTACCCCACAACTGCCTCCACCTAAACTCGAGCTGTCGATTCCTCGCCAATTCCTTCTTTACCCTGTAGTGCACTCTCTGTATTATAGAGTTTTCGAGCCCGGCCAATTTCAAGAGGTACGGTTGCGAGCTGGAATGGCCGAAGGGGTCTATCGCCCAGGCGTTCTTGGGCCTATATCCTATATTGTTGAGTAACCATTGGTGGCCAGTAGTGAGCTGCTGTAGGATGGACAGCCAGTGTGAATTCGCTTCGTCGTTCATCACCCAGCCGCCAGTTACTATTTCTAACTGGCCAGATTTTAAAAGGCTGAAAAGGAAATTAATTTTATAAATACACACACTTTAATTGAAATTACCATATCGGTGAATTATCTATGGTTCAGGATATAAGTTGTCGCTGTGGCAATAGTATCTTTGTTTTTGGATAAAATATTCCATTTTGTCTAAATAGGTAGTACTCGTATCATTGGTTTTGGACACAATTACCCAGCTGGAGGCCAAATTTCAATTTTCTAAGTCATCTGGAAGTGGGTTAGGTTTCGGTTACGTTAAATCTCAATTATCGTTTGAGCTGTATTTATGAAATTCAGAGTTCTAGTTAATCTAAGGGGCTTTAATAAATATACCAAATTTCATGTGTTTATGATAAATAGATTTTGAGTTATTAAGGGGTCAAAAGTGGCTCCGAATGGCTCGTGTAATATAACACACGCCTGCTGCGTCGCCATTTCCTTTTTCTTGGCTTGAAGCGTAATCTTTTACACGATATTAATCGTAATGCAATTAACACTAGCTAGTATACTATTTTTTATGATTTTGTACATTTCCTTCCATCAATGGTATTTATAGAATCTAACAAGATTCGGCTTGAGGCGTCCGGTGGGAGTGAGAGGTTAAATTACTCTTCCCTTATAGAAATACCGGGAAGATTTCTGGAATATTCCATAATTATACAATCTAGGACAATAAAATATGCTAGCGAGCGGTTCTCCAAAACATGTAAATCCGTTCTAAGTCTCTCGACACAAACCGATATCTTTTATACTTTGAATACAACTATACTATACTTTCATCTTCGACTGTAATATGGAACTTAGTATTTTATAGGATTTTTTACCCTTTGAAAATATCCTTTTCTCTCTCCGACGCGTCAGAATCCCACCAGAGCGATAAGAAACTGGTCTCAGCCCAGATGAACTTCCTTCCGGCGTTGGCGGCCATCTTCTCCACCATATTGGTGAATATAGCTTTCGTTTGCGTCTTGTAATAATTCTCGAACGTCTTCAGCCAACCTGCGAAATAACTTAACTCATCAATAAACATATAATCAATCAATAAAAATCATAATTAAAAAAATCTATAATGCATGGAATTTCGTGTGTTCTTGTGTCTTATAATTTTTCAAGCGTTAATTTAGACCTATCAGACCGTCAAAGTAATTCTGAACTAAATAATAATTGTTTCAACTGACGATCTTGAAACAAATGGTCCCCGCCGCCCGCCGCGGTGAGTCATTACGAGAACGTCAGTGACGTTGGACGAATGGACGCTCCACTAAACTACACTGTCCCCGTATTATGATCGCCTTTATTCTGCCCTGCTAAGCTATACTGCGATATGTCTGACAAGACTGCTGTAGCAATTGCTACCTCATTACTAACGGGAGAGGACTGAATCTGCTTTGGCTATTGAATTTGAGATATCGCCTTTTAGCTTAGGACGGCAGAATTGTGGTTGTTCAATATTGATAAAGCATCCGTCACTCTCGTACCTACATAATTGTCAGTAAGTGACGTATGTTTTATCCACATTTATACACATGATAAAAACGACAATAATAGGCCCGCCGGTGATGATAAACTCAAGTCTGGTTACTGATAAGACTACAATTTGAATGCAGAGATACCTAGAATTACGTGGTTGCGATTAAGCAGACATTAGTGGCTCACCATTTAATTTTAACTGTATTTTAAAATTTATCTCTGGTTTGTAACCTTTAACCCGCCCTCTAACTTGTGATACATTTAAGAAAAACGTGAAAAGTATATATTAAGGGTTCGTCATAGTAGTCGTTAGTCGGATTTTACTTTTTTCCTTTCGAATGATTATTTAAATAGGAGTTGATTATTGCTAGCTGTAACAAGCCCAAAAATCAAATAAATCATTTGTTTAATAAAATCACCACCTCAGTTTTTAGGGTTCAGTTAAGATATGGTTGGTGAATGCTGAAATGCCATATTAATTTATAAGAATGTCGGTGTTGCCATTAGTGAGAACAATATAAAACAATACCTGGATCGTTATGAGAATGCGGCACGATGAACACTTTAAGTTTATTCTTGTGGTTCCATTGGTTGGCATCGTACGTCACTTTCCATCCTTGTTTCCATGGCCCTCCGTCTTCATCGTCAAACATTATTCTGTCGTACATCGATAACATCTACAAAATAATCGAAATTCATAAACATACTTTATAGACAAGTAGTTTTGCCTAATTTTAGGGACTAATTCTGGGTAAACGCTCTGGGCCCTTAGCCAAGATGCATTACGCTAACTAGCGTTTCTATTCGTTTCGTTTTTAAACCAATCGCGTCACTGGTAGATCACGTCATACGAAGTGTCACGTGATCGTGAGCGTTTACCCAGAATTAGTCCCTAAAATTAGGCAAACTAATTGTCTACAAAGTATGTTTATGATTTTCGATCGGTAATCAACTGATTACCAAAGAAGATGATTTAACTAGTATAAAATATGAAGAAACTAAACCGTTACTTTCTAGAAAATGCCATCATCGTCGCGTTACTAAGAAAACCCTGAAAAAGCCAGCACACGTAATCTTTAATGGAGATGTTATCGAATTTGCTTTTCCAACTTAATTACATTTAGCTGTAGGAGGTACTTTGTTGAAGTACTTGAACACTTTCACGACCAAGGCAAATCAAGTAGTTTCGCTGCATACCAAATATTTACATCACAATATGCATAAGACTCGGTAGCCGTGTTCATTCATTGAATGCTAGGGTTGTGTTTACCAAAAAATTTTTTCCATTACCTGTTGCAAGTTAATAGTTTCATTGGTTCAACCCTAGCGCGTGGGGGTCGGAACAATAGGACACGGCAGCTGAGTCTTTGTTATGAACTTATGAAATCTATAGCTAGTAGGTATTGCCGTGCCATGTCGGGAATATCATAGAAAACACGGTAGCCGTGTTCTTGGTCGTGAAAGTGGTAGTAGTTAACTTTTTCTGCGTAGAGAAAACACAATTATTGACATCCAATATACCAGTTATCGGCACCTAGTGATTTCAGAATGATCATATACCAAATTCTGCATTTGCCGCGACTCTGTCCGCGCAGACTAAACATGAACGGTATCGTAGACTATCTACGTACCGGGGTGAATCAACTTTTAAGGTACTCCCCATTTTTCGAAACGTTTCACAAATTATATTTTTTAGAAAAACTATTTATTTGCTAACGTCGTGACTTACACGTTTATAAAATTAGATAAATATGCTTACATTTAAAAATGTTGTTCTAAAATAGTAAAATTTCAAATAATAATATAGTTGGTAACGCAGGGGATGATGTTGTCCCCAGGTTTTGTATGAAAAATGTGCATTTTCCCCTGAGTTACCAGGGTTTTTCAAAAATTAAGAAATATTTGAGGTGTCTAACATGTGGGATCTGTAAATTTGATGGTCTGATTTTAATATTCATAAATTATCATAAGTCACCAGGAAAGTTATAGTGCCGCAAAAGGAAAGGAGTACCTTAAAAGTTGAATCACCCACCAACAAATATCTGAACATGACACTAACCACTACTACTTCATCATCGTCACATCAGATCACAGATGTCCTCAGTGGACACGAGGGTTGCAACAACGGATCCAAACATCCTCCCTTACTAATATTATAAGTGCGAAGGAGTTTGTTTCTTGTTTGTTTGTTACGCTTTCTCGGGTAAACCGCTTAACCAATTTCGATGAAATTTGCTATGGACATAGTTTGAGTCCCGGGGAAGAACATATGATGCTTTTATCTCGGAATTTGACAGTTCCCGACGAGCGGCGATAAACGACTTCTATGACGACGAAGTCGCGGGCAAATACTAGTAATTAATAAATAGAGTTCCTCACCTGCACATCTGTTTTCGGGGTGACCTGATTCTGTATGGGGCACACAGAAGCGTTGAGCTTCGGTCTCATTATTGGCGGCTCGTCACCAACACCTTTATGTTCCCTATAATTTACGTGGCGCTGTTCACTGCTAGCGCTCGCCTTCAAATACGAGTGTTTCGGTGGAGGGACGTCCAGTGACTGTGACGCGATCTGGTCCATGGCTGACTTGATCTCGCCAACCACCGCATGATGCTGGTTCAACTCGTCTTCAATGTGACGTAGCTTTGATTCAAAGAGAGACCATTTACCCTAAAGTATAAAAAATGGGCACACTGCATTTTTCGTTTTGACTTTTTAAATTACATTATCACAACTATTTTTTTAGGTCATCTAAGTGTGCATAACACATAACAAAGAACCGTTCAAAAGCTTCTTTTATTATTTTAATGTACGGTCGGAAAAGTGTTCTTTCACTTTTTAAGACAACTACCTGCCAAGGATATTATCACCATGTTCCACATTTTCAAATCGACAGAATTCACCTTTAGAGTGTAGGCAAATTTGGTCGACTGTACATTCAAAATTAGCCAGGGATTAATTTAAAATCTACATGGTGAAAGTTTGAGATAAGAGCTACTTGAAGCTTTTTACATTTCTCTAATTATAAAAGTACACAAGTCAGCAAGAAAAATGTAGTCACTTAGGCTGTTTTTAGATGCTATTACCTCAATCTATCGAACTCGAAATCGAACTAACTTACGTTAAAGTACTAACTATTAGCTATTAATCTAAAAAGCTTTTCCCGTACAAATTATAATGTTAGATTGATTATACCCAATACATTAATATGCCAATTTATTCATGACATTTTAAAAAACATACCTGAGTCATTTTCAAATTTTGTGCAGGTAAACTTGTCCCAACCTAAAAAAAGTTGTTTCCGTTTATATTATCCATTTTCTGCGGTTATTTGAGTGAAATGATGAATGATTTGCAGTCAACTATATACCAGAGATAATTATTGATTATCTGAATCGAAAAACGATGCTTAGTATTTATGTAATATTTGTAATAATGCAGGGAAACAGAGTGGTCGCTCCATACAAATAGTAACAGTGTTCTGCGCAAAATTTGAAAATGACCCACCTACCATAAGAACACAAAAATGGTCCATTGGTTTTGCTAATGCTAACAATAAACAGTAAGTATTTCTATTTTTGGTTAGCCTCGTCTTAAGTTCTCCTTAAAAAACCGGTCAAGTGCGAGTCGGACTCGCGCACCGTATTTAAGTCCGTACTTCAAAAATATACCTTTTTATGTACTTTAAATCGTATGCAATACGGTCCATTTTGACTTGCCTAAATTTTAGTACAGATCTTTAGTTTTTTGTAAATTTCTCGAAAACTATAAATTTTGAATACTTCGTTTAATTTTTCCCGTAAAATATAAGCAATTATCTAGGAATTTTTCCTTCTTCTTCCGAGATAAGGGGGGGAGGGAACAGTCATTTTTGGAATATTTTTGGTTATAATAATATATAAATCAAAAAATACATCACGGAAATTTATAAATAAAATAGTTTTGAAATGTGCAGATTGAGTGTCGTTGCTGAGAAAAACTGCTGTGACATACAGACAGTCATACAACGGATTCCACCATAAGGGTTCCTTTTTAACCATTTTGGTACCTAAAAATGGAGGTTGGGGCCGACCAAAAACAGAAGTACTATAGGTACCAATCTTCAAACAGTATTTATTACTTACAGCATCAATATCTTGCATGCCTGGTTTGATGCTTGGCAACTTGAAGCTCAGGTCTGTCACCACGTAGAGGATGAATATGAATGCCATGATGCATGTTGCCCAGAAAACGGCCCACAACCGCCTTATGCTCAACATGATGGAATGACGGCCTCTTCTGGAAGTAATATGGTTTATAAATTATATCGAAGCTTAGTCGTTAGTTCGGCCGCATTTACTTAAAGAAAACAATTATAATGTATATTAAATATGCATTATAACATGAAATCGTGTTTATAAATTAATATTACAATGACACATAACATTTTAATTTCGACGTTGAGTCGCTGTGACAGCTCGTTTGGTGGCCAGTAGGTATACGACAATGTATTTTAATAAAGTACCATTATATTGGTTAACCACAATAACCTAACCGAGTTAAAAACCCCCGATATCAGCGCCTAAAAACCCTCTGAGCAATGAGCAATACCTTTAACGGGCTCCAAGCACGTACATTTTCACTGGAGGGACTTTATCACTAGAAGATTTCAAGAATTAAATAATCAGATCCCCTCATCAACTAGAAAAGAGCTAATGATCTTCAAACGGCTGAACAGATTTTCATGAAACATGGCTAAGAACACTCGGGATAAAATTATCTATGACACAAAAAAAGCTAAACGAAAATCGGTCCATCCGTTAGGGAGCTACGATACCACAGACAGATACACAGATACACAGACAGACACGTTAAACTTATAACACCCCTCTCTTTTTGCGTCGGGGGTTAAAAAAAAGACTACGCTGTAAAATGGGATTAAAAGCTTTTTGTGTTCGATTATTATCGACTCTAACACCATATACAGTAGATTACAAATGCTTTAAAGAAAACTGAAACGTTAAAGACTTTGTAATCTACTTGCCAAGGGTAACAGGTCAAGTTGGTACAAATGTCTAATTGTACAATGGTTCAAAATGTCTCATTATCAAAATGTACAACGGTCAAAAAGTATGTAAATGTAAACATGTTATAATGAACAAAAGACAAAACAATTAGATGTCACAAAAACCTAAGAGCCTAATTGTACCAGAGAAAAAATGAACAATAGATAAATGGTCAAGATCCCAAAACATTCAATGGGTTCAAAAATCCTTTTGTCAAATTGTACAAAAGTCAAAAAGTATATAAATGTCAACATGTTTGTAAGAACAAATGACAAAACGGTAGCGGGTAATGTTGGTACAAGTGCCAGAATGTTCAATGGGTTAAAATGTACAACTGTCAAAAAGTATATAAAGTAAAGATGATATAATGAACAAATGACAAAACGTTTTGATGTCATGAAACCAAGTGTCTAAAAAGTCCCGTTGACAAAATGTGCTAATGTCAAGCTGTGCTATAATTGTACTTATACCGTCTTAATACAAATTAAATGTATCAAAACATTTTTCAAAACATTTTTTTAAGTCGTTAAATGTAAAGCAGGACCCAGACGATCGATTTCATCCATCAGCCAACCGATCGCAACTATCTGTTAGAAGAGAGATGAACATGCTCTCTTTTTGACCTAATAGCTGCGTTTTTGTCAGTTGGCTGAGAAAATCGGCCATATGGACAGAACTTTACTCGAGTACGTGTTGATTTGATTGCTTAATTATTTTTAAAATATGTCAATAGGTAGAGTAGTGTCATAGTAAACAATCATAAATAAATAAATAAATAAATAAATAAATAACATTATTACATAATTTTTGACCATAAAAATATGAAAACAAAATGAAACTTCGACTATAATTAATTATATCATGAAAACATTTCGAAAAGAGCACATTTAGTCAATCGCATTTTGTACATTTTGACCACAGAGTATTCTGACCTGAAAACTTCCAGACAAAATGACACTTTGACTATAATTAATTTTATCATGAAATCATTTCGAGTAGAACACATTTAGTCAATTGCATTTTGTACATTCTGGCCACAGAGTATTCTGTCCTGAAAACTTCCAGACAAAATGACACTTTGACCATAATGAGTTCTGTCGTGAAAACATTTCGAGTAGAGTACATTTAGTCAATCGCATTTTGTACATTTTGACCACAGAGTATTCTGTCCTGAAAACATTCAGACAAAATAACATCTAGACCATAATGAATGCTGTCTTGGAAACATTTTGACTAAAATAAATGTTGACCATAGCATATTTTGCCCTTAAAATATTCAGACAAAATGACCTGGTGGCACAAACATTTTATACTTTTTGACAACATTACATTTCAACCTTTATGCATTTTGGCATTTGTACCAAAATTACCTGTTACCTCCTGTTGTATGTCGCGTATTACAATACAATGACTTGCGTATATACTCGTACCTATACAATTACAATACAATGAGTGGGTAGTGTATATAGTTGATATCCATCTGTCGGTTATGGTATTAGAATGACATTAACAGAAAAATGTTGATGGGTCAAACACAGATTTATGTTCAACATTGTCCCTTCTGTTCCTAAAAGTTAATGATGTCGGAGTTTTTAACTTATATAATTTCGATACAGGCCAAAAGTACACCAGACTCCCATTACTTGAATATATCCTAACGCGAAAAATTTGGTTTAAAAGTCCCTTAACTTTCTGGAACACGAGAGTCAACTTTTGTTTCTGTGACTGTGTATGACCCTGATAACTATTCTTATATTTGGCTTTACAGGATTCCGTTAGTAGCTAAGGTTTTAGATTAGACAGTGGGCCCAGACTAAGACACAGGGCTTCTATTTGGGATCAACAATATTTAAATGATATGGCTAAAGTAATTAGCCATATTTTTTTTTCGAAAGTTGCCACTGTCCTGTTTTCTAAAAGACTAAGAAATACTAGCTCTTTTAATTTCTTATCAAACCGTATGTTCCACTGCCATCCTACCTGTTTCAGTTCATATAAAGTTTTCTTTAATAGACATGTACGAGTATCACCTCCATGCTTTGAAGCATTTTGCATTTTTCACTACCACGGGATCTTCTTTATTATCATGCGCCAGTTTTAACACACTCCTTTAGTAGACGAGGAATACGCATACATTTCTTCATCTAGGTATCCATTTAGATATGCAGTTGTTAATATCTAGCTGATGAATTTCGAAGTCCATCTCTACAGCAACTGCCATAATTAATCGCACTTTTTCGCGCATCCTCGTAATCCACTCCATTACGTTGGCTAAATCCCTGAGCCACGTTACCATTAGGGGTAAGTACGTATCTACAACCAACGACATTCGTATTTGGTGGTTTGTATTGACTGACGATAATCCAAGTGCTCTTTTGCACTAGGCTTCGTTTGCATTTTCCCATTGAGAGCGTTCTTCGCGACGTAAGGCGTCATCCAACGATATCTCCGTGGCTATGCCTGCAAACTCAATGCAATTCCTGTAATTTCTGGTCCTGTGATCAGATTTTCTATTACATTCTTCCATATTAATATAGAATTGTAGACCTCTTTTGGTCGTCCTGGTTGACCAGTGTTCATTACTATAAGTCTACTCGGTCCTCTCTTGAATACTATATCACGATCATGATCTGAAAGATTTCGTTCTTCTTCTAAATTTTTCGTCAGAGCTGTCAATTTTGTAGTAGGATCAATATTTCCTGGTAACTTCATAAAATCATCATTTTTTGAACTTGCCTATTTATGGGTTTTTATCCAAAATTTAAAAAAAAAAGCCGTGGTAGCCTACTGGACCTGCCGACTCTTAAGCAGAGGGTCGTGGGTTCGAACCCGGGCTCGCACTTTTAAGTTTTACGGAATTTATGTGCGAAATATAATTTGTAAATTTACCATGAGCTTTTCGGTGAAGGAAAACATCGTGAGGAAACCTGCACACACCTGCAAAGCAATTTGAAGTTGTGTGCGATGTTCCCAATCCGCACTGGGCCCTTGTGGGAATTAAAGCCCAAACCCTCTCATTGTGAGTGGAGGCCTGTGCCCAGCAGTGGTACGTATATTAGGCTGGATTATTATTATTATTATTTATTATCCAAAATTTATACTTTCCCCCCAAACGCACGCAAGTATTGAACATTCACTCATTTTGGCACCATTTTTCATAGGGAATATCACCCTTTAAGCTAGAAGTTGCAATGGGCAGTTATTATGTGTCGATAGGTTTAGCCCAAAAACTTATGGACAACTCACTATTTAAAAGTTGCCATCTGAACCAGAGCGCGTTTCCTTCTTTCGGCTATTCCGTTTTGTTGAAGGGTACAAGGTGCTGTCAATCTTCTCTGTACCTATCCCCTCCTTGCGTAGGAATTCATCGAATTCCGCATTGCCATTATGAAAACTTTGAAAATATTTGATTCTTGATCCATTATAATTCTTAACACAATTTTTATAAAGCTTAAAAGCCAGTAAAGCTTTCTTTTAAGTCTTTATAATTAAACTTCGCACCAATGTATACAGCCTTAGATGAAAGTAACAAAATATTTAGCACCGGATTGTGACTCACAGCTCATGGGTCCTACTAGGTATTATTTATTTATTCGTTAGTACAATCAACATGGCACAACGATAACAAACGCCCTGCAAAACTGTTAGAACATTTTTACTGCAGGATTAATAGTACACCTACAACCTTTCAACACTTTACTTCTAGCACAAAATATCACAATCATGTAACATTCTCGTACTAATTACACTTGCCTTTAGGTACGTCACGGTCTGCTTTTCCTAACAATTTGATGACGTCTTTTGCATTAAGATGCCCCAAATGTTCAAGCCGACGTTGTAAATCTGCACTGCACTCTGTGACTGCACTTGCAGATTCGTATTCTTGTAAACAATATAGATTGCCTCTCCGTTATGCAGTCAGCCTAACCTTACCATTTTTATTACTCGGCATATCACGCGTGAGTTCACCTCGTAGTAATATCTGCAACTTTTGCGTATTTACAGGGCGTCTTTTAGCTCAATAGATTATACCGAGCCATCTATCTGTTAATGCTGATAGTCCGATCCAACCTTACTTTGGACCTCGGCGCTCAAGTTGGTAGCCAATCTTAGTTTACCATTCTTCTCTTCAACTGTCTCTCCAAATAAGTTAGCATCGTTGCATAAGTGAGATGTGCAACCGGAATCAACCACCCATTGTTGTTTCAGATTGTCAACAATGTTACATTCCTCTACTTGAAACACTTAGAGACATTTGGGCACGGTAGTGTCCCCGCCAAGATTAAGCGGGCGAGTATTGAGGGACCATCCTTTACAGGAAACATTTCACGCGTATTTCAACCTCCTCTATCTTTATACCTAATTCTCGTAAGGGGGTAAAGTATGTCACCAAAAGTCCTGAATTAATTTAATTTACTCTCCAAATTTAAAGGTCTATATTAGAAGTTATGCGAAGTTGAAAATCAATAACATCACTTGGTAACACCACATTAGATATCAATAATCACCTTTCATTTGCATCACTTCCCTCGTTCTATTCTAAGCAGAGCGATTAGATGGTGCTGGTGATGAGCACCTTTCTTCTTTTTACGTACGTTCTTTATTTTCTATCTCGGTACATTCCTGGATTCATATTCTTCCACGATTTATACTTTAAGAAGCTCTGGCTTCGGTATAAGTATCATCGCGGCTTTCAATAGCACATCGAAAATGTTAAAAACTTGCTGGAAGAGTATACAATCACAATATTGACAGCAGATCAAAATGAATCTTTACATCCATGGACTCCGGTTTAACCACCGCATCAAAAAAAAATTATAATTTCTTCATGAATATCTCATTTGGTGCATCAACAGTGTGCAGTGTGCAAGGTAAGCAAATGTCGAGCTGATGCAAAGTAGTAAACCAGCCTTCACTTTAGCACCTCCGCCTCCTATTTAATTATAACTAAGGCAGCTAAATTAGGCAGCACAATCACAACAATAATCACAAGAAAATAATACAGTTTGTAATATACCTATTAGGCTTTTAGTAAAAGTATCAATCAGTAAGTAAAGTCAGAGAGAAAAGAATAATTTAAACCACTGTGTAAACACAAAACAGCCAGCAAGACACTGCATTTGATACAAGCTCAACAGATCTAGTACTCTACTAATTTTAATATCATCACACACTTTATAGTACACTCAACTTTATATACTCGCTCCTTTAAAATAAAGGGTTAAAAATACTGACAGTAGAATATTATTTTAAAGCACTTGTTTTGAAGAATTGTTAATCAGAGATGGGGGAATTACTCAAATAAAAAAATCATTCATCACCAAAATAATCGTGACTAATTTAATTGTGATTAATTTTTTTTGTATTTTTTTTATTTAATCGTCATTTTCTTTAAATCTCAAATAAAAGTAGGAACACACTCATTTTCGCCCATAACAACAATTCATTGTGGTATTGCAGATAGTATAGAGATTGCAAAGCAGATGTCAATCGTATAGGTAATCAACATTGTTGAGATATTCCTGTCTGTCAACAGTCCCGTCTGTCTGTCATACTTAGGTTTACAAAAAAAAATACCTATCTTATTTGTTCTAAATATTATTTGAAAAAATTAATCTAATTTATCATTTGAATAAAAATTTATTCACTGTCCAATTAGTTGACAATTCATTTATTCATGAATAAATTATTTCGAAACTCGCACAACTAAGAATTAATCGACCTTTTTAATTGCCATTTGTGATTAAGTCGGTTATTCTCAATCATTATTTGTTAGTCAATTAAATTTTGTCCATCTCTGTTCACCCGTTACATTACATGAAATAGTGAGTGAATCGCTACACTGATCTAAATTCTTTCAGGACATCACTGTTTCATAGCAACATGCTTTTGGAAAGTTTAAATATTTTCTCTTAGGGTCAGTTAAAACAAATAACTTTCACATAAAAAAATATTTATAAATGTTATTAACTATTTAAGAATGTGACAAGGGTAGACTGACCACATCTCAAAATAGGTCCCAGAATTGTTTACAAAAACAAATAATGTTGACTTTTGAATGAGTATAGTTTAACTAATGATAAGTTATAAGTTACACCTACTTCATCTTGTTGGCATTGCCTGTGATGATGATCTGTCAAACAGGTGAGCACATTTCAGTGTACAAGTGCAAGTGTGTTTGCCTGTTATTGGATAAAAACTCTTTCAAGATAAGAACTTTATATACTCTGTAACAAACATTGTAGCCATCGGCAAACCATTGTACTTACTTACTTATACTCATAGAAAGAAATAAATGCAAGAGTTAAATTAAATGCATATTATCTACAAGACCCATATTAATTTACAAATAAAATACTTCTCTCTCTATTTAATCAAAATCTTACACTTTCATTTACTGGGTGTTAACTTTGTAAATGTCTTTAAAAACATGCCATTTTAGTACATAATCTAAGCTTAGGCACACGATGGCGTGTCACAAAAAATGACGATTAGAAGATGTGCCCGTGGAAAATTATTTACTCTCTCAAACCAATACAAAATAAATACAAAAAATGCGAGTCCTTTACATTGTTGTCACTGATATATAATACGTCTGAATCCTACCATATTTGTCATATTTAGATTATACTTCGCAAAGTGGAAAATGTATTATGACAGACAGGATTATATTACTACTGATAACGAGTTGCCGAAGTCGATGGTAAAAATTTATATTTTAATTTGCGAAACTTACTTTTGTTGCCTTTGTAATTTGAGTGTTCTCCTTCAAAACATTCACATTTTAGAAATGAAAGTGAAACTCTTTAAAGCTTGAGTATGTTAAATTAGTTATTTATATTTTACATTCAAACGTAAAATAAATAAGAATAGCTAATAACTACTAACTCGTAATTTCAATTCAATTCAATACCTACTCCACGTCAGTTTGACTTTGAAGTTTATCTATAGACAAAATAAATGTTTTGACTTTTTGACACAGCTTTTTGACGTGTAATCGTTTTAATTTTATTGCCATGTTATTTATTATTAAAAATATATAGGCAATAGAGGGGAACTCCACTGATCAAGCGCTGCAAACCATTTTCCAGTTATGCTTCAGCTCATGCCGGGACCGCATCTGCGTGTGGGATACGGTAAATATTTGTAAGTGTTTCTTTCATAATATTTTATGTTCTTGTTATTGTATTTTATATTATTATATAAGAAAGAGAGCCAATACGAATCTTCGTCGTATCCCGCAGATGTGATCCCAGCTTTAATTGTCCTCATGGACAGACGCCATTTTAACAAAAAATTGAATTGATCCCAGCTTTACGAACATGCAACATAAGGTCTAATCATCATAGGCCCATTACAATATTCGACAAACACAGATGATTATTTTAATTGCATTATATGTGTTTCTTTTTCTTTTTTCTCTTATTGCTTTTGTTCGTACAATATTGCACCGCCTACAACAATTTTCTGCTTGCCCAAAGGTCAACTGGTAGAGAATGCCATTAGGCATTAAGTTCACCTTTTGTACTCAAATTTGTGTTTTTGTGCAATAAAGATGAAATAAATAAATACTTTAGTTTCCATTATTTTCAAGTTTTTTCTTACAACAATCCAATAACATAACGCTTTGTGCTTTGTTATCGATTTTGATACAAATGTCAAATTATTTGTGAAAGATGGCGTCGAAGGAGTCTCTCGACGTGAGTACCGTTTATGTTTAAGTATTTTTTGCTTATTTTCTTACTATAATTGTCCTGAAATAGTGGTTATTTGACGCAGCGTGACTTGTATTGTATGAATCTTTTTTTTCTAGGACTTGAGTAGATTGTTAATGATATTTCTTAATAGAAAAGGCCACGCCCTGGTAGGTGTTCAGTTTAAATTAAATTTTTTGAACAATTTCACTCGTAGCTTCTATTATGCGACGTTATTTAGGTTGCCGGTTCAATGGAGCAAGTTTTTGATGTCCATATTCTTTATAGTTGAGGCTCTTGCTAGTGTTTTTAATTCACAAAATTGTTGTTGAAGTTCGTAAAGCCGGTTTAAGCCTACCGAGAAAAAAGGATATTCGAAATTTCGTTTATGAATGAATACCTACGCAACATTCAAATTTTACGCAATCAGTACTGGGGATGATGATGCAAGGGCAAATGTTTCTGTGATGAGTGCAAGTATTTGTTCCTGAGACTTGGGTGTTTTCTATGTACCTATACAAAAGGTACTAGTAGTTATTTCTTAATATAAGTATCTTTATTGTTGTCTAGTACCCATAGTACAAGCCTGGACCTTAGTTTGGTATAAAACTATTTGTGTGAAATTTGCCCCTGATATAAAGGTTGACTGGTAGAGAATGCTTGTAGCATTAACTCCACCAAAAGGCACAAAAGTATACTTTTTTTGTGCCTTATAGTATTTAAATCAATAAATATCTAAGGTTTACAATAAAATTTGTATGTGTGCTGTACTGCAGACTATTTTACATAATAATGGTTTACAAAATTCCAAGTGCCATGATTCTTATAGTAAACAAATCGCTATTAGAAATCTAAACACATAATTTACTTTAGTAAATATGATACAACTATTCTAAATTACCAAATTTCATCAGATATAGTGTCCAACTATATGAGCGTGGAAAATTGAAAACTTGATTTAGTAAATAGGTTTAACGGATACTCTATTGTGTGCATATGGAAATATTAATTCATAATATATTCGTTGCAATTATGAGTTTTATAAGATCTTACAATTATAACTATATGTCTCAGCTTAAACCCTTTTAGGGCACAGTAACACAAAGCTTATCCTGTCCATATCCATCAATACAATACAACAATACAATACAATAACTCTTTATTGAACACCACATACAGCAAGAACAAGAAATACAACAAGAAAGAGAAGTGTTACATAGTGAGTCAACAGGCGGTCTTATCGCTAAATAGCGATCTCTTCCAGACAACCTTACAAAGAAGAGATTAAAAATAAACATCAAAAACTGGCAGGCGGTGCAACTAAAAATATTAATAAATGAAATCAATAACAAAATATACATAAATAAATAGTTATAAACATAAATAAACTTAAACAATAAATATATACATAAATAAATACAAAGGTACAAATGTACAAAGAGCAATACTCAGGGAAAAAGATAACAATGTCAGCCACAGCAATAAATGGAACAGAAATAGGAGAAACAAAACTAAAAAGGGAAGGAAGATAATTAAGGAAGTGATAAAAGATGTTCTTTAAGACGGAATTTAAAAATAGAAAGCGATCTCGCTTCTCTTAATTTCAAGGGCAGAGAATTCCACAACCTAACAGCCTGAAAAGTAAAAGAGTTATTGTAAAATTTAGACGAAGAAGAGGGAACAGCTAAAATAAAATTTTTTGAACAACGCACAGAATTACAATAACTAAAACGCTCCTTGAGATATCGTGGAGTTGCTGGGATGAAAAGGATGCTGTAGAGAAGATTTAGAAGGTGAAAGGACCGACGAAGACGAATTGGGAGCCACTTGAGCTGTAACCGAAAAGAAGAGACATGGTCATACTTGCGTAGCCCAAATATGAACCGAATACATACATTTTGAATACGCTCAAGCTTGTCAAGTTGCTCCTCAGAAAGATCAAGATAACATACATCCGCATAGTCCAAAATAGGGAGAAGCAATGATTGAGCGAGCGCAACCCTAGTCGCGAGAGGAAGGAAGTTGCGAAGGCGTCTAAGAGACCACACTGCAGCAAACATCTTCCTGCTGATCTCATTGACTTGAGGTATCCATGTAAAGGTACGGTCCATTATGACACCCAAATTTTTAACCTGGTGTGAAAAAGGTATACTAACACCATCAAAATGCACCGGTGGAAGGTTATCAAAATCGATTCTAGAAATAAGCTTTGGACTGCCAATGAGAATTGTTTGGGTTTTCGCTGGGTTAACTATTAAGCCGTATCTGTTACTCCATCTTAGTATGCGAGCCAAGTCATCGTTAGCAACCTTGACGACAGAATCAAGTTCACCAAGAGCGCCTTGAGAATAAATTTGTAGATCGTCGGCATAAAGGTGATATGAAGAAAGAAGACTATTTGTAACAGAGTTAATAAATATAGAAAAAAGTAGCGGAGACAGCACACCGCCCTGCGGAACGCCGGCTAACGTACTGCACCACGGAGATCGGGAAGCTTCAACCTTTATCCTCTGCCGACGACCCACTAACTAGTAACGTCAGCAACGTCAGTTTTCTGGAGTCAAAACCCATACGAATGTCGTCTGAGATTTTAACGAGAGCGGTAGCCGTACTAAAGTCAATAAATAAAATAATAGTAATAGTAATATTAAAGTCTATGAAATATATTTTCAGGATTAAGGCTTAGGCCTTGTTTAACTTTTTTTTATAACTCTTGCATGGGTAAAAACTTGCAAGGATTGTGTGCCGGAAGAATTTCGTTTCAACAAGATTTACCCAGATCAGTACTAATTGACACAGAACCTAAAAAAATATAAATACACAAGGGTTTATTTCAAATTCAAAGCTTTAGGTCCCCCAAATCTAACTCGCATATATGAGAAATAGAGAACAAAATTTCCAATTCTTAATTTAATAATACAATATATTGTATAAATACAAAAAAAAAACAAATAATTAAACTAAGACTAATTAAAATAAAACCGAAATATGATAAAACTAATTATGAAAAACTAAAAAAGGCCCCCCGTGGCATTGTGCTGAAGATACTGGCAGCATATCCTCTCTGAATAGCAATGCTTATTATTATTATTACTTATTTAATAAATACACAATTATATTCTTAATTTTTGGACCAGGACTCGGACTTACAAAATACACATTTACTATATGTACACAGGTAGTGAGGCGTCATACCGCGCACCTATAGACTTTACTCGTGCTTCATACCTACGTGCTACGACGCCTACAACATTTAAATTCTAGTTCCTAAAGGCGTATTATGGACTTTTAAATCCAGCCAAGTTCCACTCAGTGAAAACGATAGATCATATTCCTGTCCCTTTGGAACTTGTCAGATTATGACAGTTCATAAGACAGAACCGGCTCTAAAACACACAAATCGGCTAAAAAAACAAAACAAACAAATCCCACGCAGAACCACAGAAAGTGCATATAGTTAAAGTACAGAAGGCACTCTTCCTAAAAAACCTGCGTTTAGGCAGGTCGAAGATGCCTAATATGTGCTTCCCTTTCTGTCTAATTTGTATTCATTCACACGCATCCCAGCCCATACAAAAGTCACACAACAAGCAAGCCAATGTGCTTCTGTAGCTTCGCGCCTTAAATACGCGGAGCCTGGCGGAACTTTGGAAAACGTTGTTGAAATCTGAAAAGTAGCATAATTAATTATAGCTCGAGAACCATGCGCACGCGGACGGTGCGCCGACGCAGCCTTGCGCCGTGTTTAGCGCGGTTCGATAACGGCCGCACCAATTGAGCACATCCGCATTTATGTCAAAGGACAGAGCACGCTCCAAGACCCGCTCATCTTCGCTCAAGGTTGGCACCGCATCCGCGGGCGAAATCCTCCGACCCATGTAGGTTGTATTTTATAGCGGAAACCGTCTGACACGAAATGCTATTCTTGAGTTGATTTCATTTTTACTGTTTATTTAAAGGTATAGATTTTGTCGGTGGCAAATGTAGCCTATTTCCACTTGCAAGTGGTATATTGTAAACAATTCGATTTTGTACAGACCACTTTATGGAAAACCGGGAAAAGTCAGGGAAATTCGCTGGTCAAGGAAATTTGGAAAAGGCCAGGGAAAAAATACATTACTTACTAAAACTATAACTTTTATTTCGTCTATTGAGAAAAAATACATTTGTTCACTGCACTGTGGTTCCTCCCATATGACAAAAATCAAAAATCGGTGTAATAACAACCATGAAATGAGTCATCGTTGTAACATCTAATTCCAAACTATAAATTAATTGCAATTTAATTTAAAAAAAAAAAAACTCGTAACATATCTTATGTTACGAGTCTTGATTAAAATGTGAAAATCCAACTAGATTTTGAGAAAACAAAAAGGTTAAAAACCTCTAGGCAAATGTATGGAAATAAAATTCCATACTTTCCGTGCGGTGTAATTTTATATATATAACAATTTGTGTAATTTTTTTTCGGAAATTCGATTGTTATAAAAATTGATATCTCTTTTGCTCTTTGTGAGTTTTATGACGATATAGAAAACTGTTGTTTAGTCAATGTCGCGTCTATGCTATATTATATGCCAGGACTAAACAAAAAGTTGAATTTGTCACTTATGTTTCAAAAACTACCAATAAGGCTTGTAACAGCGCGAAAAAAGATGTTAGAAGCAATTTAAATGAAAATTTGTTCCAACAAAACGGACTATAGTAAATCATCTAGAAAATACAGGCTGTCCCATAAGTCGTACGTCACATCACATTGACATTAAGTTAGACCAGCCTAAGACGGACCGGTTAAATTAGCAAAAAACTTGAACTTTACTGAGGTCATGTTAGGCTGGTTTACGTCCGGTGTCAATGTGACGTGCGTCTTATAGGGCACCCTGTATATCAAGCCTAACTACTTATTATTACCCTTAACGTTTTTATACGATTAAGTATTTATACAATTTCAGTGCTGGTTAGTAACGCAAGGGATGCTGTAACTAGGCGGGACGCATCCGTCATTCTCTCCGACTCCCAACAGTTACGTAATAATGTAGGTTACGTATTTATATAGATATTTAGCATTTCTTTTCCGAAATCTGGGCCTATTTCAATCTCAAAGTATTGATTTACAAGAAGATCGCAGTCTCTTTAACGGTAATTGCAGTAGCCAACGTCAACAATTAAACTATTATAGAGTATATGGAGCTAGTGACCGTCTCATTCGCAAATGTATATAGTTTGATATGATTTGAATTGATGAATGTAGAGCAGTCATTGGCAATGGATGAATAGTGCGGCCTTCCTCGCCAAGCCCAACATTGTGACCCGTATTACATTATGCATGGATTTAATGAATGGGACTCCCTGAATAACCTCCGCGTCTCATTTCAGCATCGTTAGTGGATGTACAAAAGACTTCTGTATCCACATGCACCTGGCTCGTTTCAAAAGAAGACTATTTGCGATGTTATATAAAAATGTTTTTCGCATGATTATTAAAAGTACTGAAATTATATATATTATCAAGAATGATGGGGATCTACATGAACATTTACAAATTTCCGACTTCTAGCGTGTGAAATTAGGGAACAAGGTAGTCGCAAGCGAAACGGCCTAGTGGGAATAGAGCCCCTATCACAAATAACGCGGTTGAATTAACACGGCTGACGCAGTCAATAGGGAATTCGTTTTCCACGATAATTACCAGAAGTGGTAGATATATTTAGGATTATTCTCAAGAGAGCGGTTGCCTCGAAAATGGTTATAGTTGATGTATCACCCGGCTGGGTACTGTGAAGGTGACAAGTCCTTGCGACGGCAGCCATATATCTTGGTAGCAATCGTCTGACAGATCGTCTACGCAGACTAGACTGAGGTCCTCGGCGACACTGACGCAAGTGGTCGCACTTCCCGCAGGATGTCGGGAATGAGAGCGTGTCCTCATAACGCAGGCCGCACTGTCGTGGGTGGCGACCGTCGCTCGAGTTGTGTAACGCAGCACTAATGAGGATATTACTAAGAAGCGTCTTTTGTTCTTGCCTCGTGTCGCACTTAGCCCTCTCTTTAATTTTGACTTGAACTACCTCATGGGCGAAAAAGGACAGAAATGAAATATGAATATTATTGTTGTCATGTAGGACACTTAGGAAAGATTTTCCGAGAGTTAACCTCTAACGAGATGAAATGTAGGGTACGGAGTCAAGGCAACCGCTATTACGAGTACATACAACGTATACTGACCGCGCCTTAATGGCACTCTATTTGAAGAAAACTCGATAACACAGAATCTTTACCCATTATCGCGTCAAATTAGTCTCAACACAATAACCGCTGAAGCACGCTGAAATATAATATACCTAAGTTCTTTTTCTACGAAGCTTATGATGCGAACAATTTTGTCATAAAAATAGATACTAACTTAAAAATTGCATATTATTTTAGACCCGATCTCAGCATTTAACGGTGAAACCTAAAAAAATACGTTACTAATTGACCTACAAAACCTTAATCCCCTGCAGGAGGCGATGGATATTTGTGATAGAAATGCCTGTGGCATTATTAGTCCATCGAGTAGTTGAAGGTTTTTCTTATCTGACTTATTTTCTTTTGCCAGACACATTTAACTTTTATGTGCGGAGGCAGAGGGTGCGACAAGGCCAACAGAGCCAATAAAGAGGGCTCATGATTGCTAGGCACCGGCCTGTAGTGTGTATATTACGCAATCCGCCCAGGGTTGAGAGTAACAGAAACCTGTAAAATTCGTGGTTCCTTGAAATTGAGGCGGCGGCGACATTGCGTGCGGTAGTCTCGCCAAGATAAGCACCCAACGACAAGGAACACTGGAAAGTTTTTGCGTAAGAAACGACCTTATGCTGTCTCGGCAGGACTTAAAATTCGTAAGCAAGAACAGCTATCTTTCAAATTTCCATTAGGGACTATTTATCTCAAAGGTTGATTTATCTTGTGGCGTCTCATGTTTCGAACAATATTTTGATTAGGGTCAGTATTCTGCTTCAGGACAATCCAAATACTTAAAAAACTAGTTTGATATTGTAATAGTTAACTTACCTTGAACATTGTAGACACATTAAAATTTGTTGTTAAGTGGACGGGTTTAGGAAATTCGTAAATATTGTACCCTTACTAGCTTATTACAAATGGCACTTGTATTTGTTTCCCGCCACCCCATTTTCATTAAACAGGTATTGATTTTCAATTACCTACTGAGAGCCGAAGGCTCGATTTACGAGCGGCACGTCGTATATTCAATATTCAGCCGAAGATAAATCATAATCTTTTGCTGAAGAATATAATAAATTTACGTGGAAAAACTATTGTTATGAATAACGTGAGGTCTAATTTTACATTACCGAAAGCATCAAAATATTTCTGAACAAAATATTCTCCCTTGAAATGCAAATAATGTTTATTGGCAGCCCTTTTCTTCTTCACACAGAGAATATTGTGGGGCAGACGTTCATACTTTTTGTTGTATCTGTTCTAAATTCATCCTGTTCGCGATTTTCTTTGTTCCATCTCTTTTATTCGAGTCTTTACTTGGTAACCCATCTCTACCTGAAATCTTTTCGTTTTTCCAAGCACAATATATCTTGTGTGGCCATGTTACGTGCCCTCTGGCATTTCCTTTCGAGGGATTTGTTTCGACTTCTTTGACCTCGAACCGCTAAAACCATCGGTGTTTTTATGGATTTGTAACTATAGGTAGGTTACCTGCTTCTCATAAAAGTACTTTCTCTGCTTGCCTTTACTTAATATATCTCCGGCGTACGACTTTACTGGTTAATCAATAACTTCAAGGTTTAGAGTATCTACGAGTAGCTACATTTCAGGGTATCTAGTGTTCGTGATATACAGTAATCGCTATTTATAATAGCTTACTGTAATTCTTTAGGCGCCCAAAAGTAATATCTAATGTTAATGATGTACAAACGAGCTCGGAATCAGCTTTGACATTTCTGTGTAATCGAATCGAGTATAATTATAACGGCTAAAAAGTATTATTAATTATTATACGTCTAATTATGTCTGGCTAAAGTTACAAATGAAGGAAGTTTTGATATGAAATTGCGTAGTTTCGGTTGACATAAACAAGTCCTCTAACCTTTTGACGAACCTTTCATGCTGTCAAGTGACGAAGGGACGTGACAAGATAAGCTGACTTTGCGGTTTTGTAGACTAAATCGTGTACAGTTAGTAAAGTACAAATAACATGAGCCGTTTGAACGTGATAATGGTGCAAATGAGCTTACGAAAGATATTTTTAGATAAGTGACAGATGTTTATAAAAGAAGAAAAGTACGGATATTCTGTTCAGAACGGCCTCAATTGCTTTTACAATCCACACTGCCGTTTGATACAGAATCTCGTGTTCAAAGGAAGCCAATTTTAGGATTGGTGCGATGGTCAAGTATATAGAACTAATCATATACTCTTTTTAGGGTTCCGTACCTCCGAATGAAAAAACGGAACCCGTATAGGATCACTCCTGTGTCCGTCTGTTACAGCCAATTTGTTCTGAATTTACTGGACCGATTAAGTTGAAATTTGGTACACATATGTACTCGTATGTCTGTGACCCAAGCACGGACGTGTAACGTAAATAAATATTTTTTTTAATAAGGGGGACAACTTTGGGGGGTACTTTAGAAAATAAACTAAAAAAGTTTTGCAGTGTATTCGGTATCGTGACGTATCAAATGAAAGGGTTTTTGTACGGGTTGTAGTCTTAGAGTTATTTAAGAAAATAGATGAAAATTTCCCCCTTATCTCGTAAACGACTGCAGCTAAAATTTCGGAAAAAAAATATAGAAAATAGTTTACTTATAAATTACAGGAAAACCTATATGAAGTCTATAATTTGCTTCGTTTCGGTTCGTTTCATGTCCAGTATAAACTGACACCCACTAAGTACTTGAGAGCATACTTAGTTCGTGTCAGTTTATACTAGACGAAACGAAGCAGCCATTTTACCAGACGTCGGGAATTTTAGCCAATTGTCAGGAAGTGTACATTATCCTTGTCCCCCCCGACCCGAGAGTCAGGAATTTTATTCGCAAAGCAGGCATTTTGTCGCATATTTAAAGGTATTTCAAAATTTGTATCTGGTAACCCTGCATTCGGGTAAACTCCACGGCGGCGCCTATGTGCTGACCGGGATACGCGTGCGCGAGTGCGCGCGCTTCTGCTGACGGTTGTCGACAAGATTTGACATCGGCGAACCATATTTGCTAACCTACAACTGCTGCACCAATTACAACTATAACAAAAGAAATTATAACGGATGATCAATCCTGTACGTATGCGAAAGTATAAGGATTTCGACTGCTCGCGCTACGCTGCGAATCTAGTGGAGGTGTCGAGTCTATGCTATGTCACAGAGGCAAGGCGCCGCCATCGTCTTCGGGTTTCGTCTTTAATAAATATCGAAATAAAATATTAAACACAGGATAGCAAAAGAAAAACAGTGACATAAAGCGAGGTTTTTGTTAGCTCTCGGATGCAATGTCCTCCGAAACCAAAAGGTAGTAAGTGAAATTAATAGCTAAAGCAGATTCGATCCTCTCCCGTTAATAGTGGGGTTACACATACATATACTAGCTTTAGTAGTAGTTGTTTATCACTATTCCCTCGGGATCTGCCCAATTTTCCGGGATAAAAAAAATAATAGAAAAATCTACAATGTCGAAATGTAAAAAGTAATAATATTAATTACTCTCACTTGACCCGTTTTTATTTACATAAATGTCCTTGAGTTGCGCCTTTTTCATTATAATAGCGTCTACAAATCTTACTCGGAGGTCGCAGGCAAAAGTTCTTCGTTCTGAGACTTATGTTTGTGTTTCAAGGATATACTTAAATCCATTTCTGGTATATGTAGCTACTAAAAACCGGGCGAAAGCGTGTCGGGCCATGCTCAGTGTAGGGTTCCGTCGCCATTCTTACAAACACAAACAATGTCCAAAAAAAAAAAGGTTAGCAAATTTTCTACTTAAAGTTATCTTAGCTGATTTTCAGTAGGTATAAACATTTTAATCATCTTTAACTCAAGAACCGATAAAGTCGACTTAGTTGTGATAGTTTTCCTTTTAAATTTGTTATATGTGCTTTCATTTAGCTTAATATTTCACAAACGGATCCCTTGATCAAAAAATTGTTTTAACGAACGCGAAATATTTTTGAAAGACCTATCCAAAGACACCCCACACCGAGAAAAAAGAAAACCATCCCCACTTGGTAGGTACACAAAAAAAAAAGATTTTATTTTACTACTTTGTTGGCTAATAATAAATAACAGCTTTCTAGCATTAAGAGTCTTAGACCTAAGCTGCGGAGGACGCAGACGGACGGACTTGGTGAAACTATAAGGGTTCCTAGTTTGACTACGGAACCCTAAAAATGAAGGTCTTTTACCCTAAAAAGGAAGGATCACAAATATGTTTTGTTGTACATACAGCATAAAATCAACTAAATACCAAGCTAAAAAGAATTACTAGATAATCCAAATGTATTAAGGGGTAGTGTTGTCTCAAGGAATTTATGATGGTAATATAAACTCTATCTTTAAAGATGAATGATGATACTACCGACATGATGGACGCCTAACGTTCCACTTCTCGCATTCCCGTCTTTTTTCCGATATCGGAATTTTACTTTACTTTGTAAAACGGGGAGCGCGTCGTCGTCTACCCAGTGCGCTGTTATATCGAGTTACAGATATGTCTTTCTGCAAATGATTTCTAGAAAGCTTTCATTTCGCATCGATCAAGTTACTGTAGACGGTTTGTTAGTTTTCCGTAGAATGCACATTGCTATGAATTTTAATGTTTAAAGCATTGTGGTTTATTGTATCGTTGAAACATTATGTGGTTAAAAGTAAGATTTTAGTTCCAACATTAAATGTATTTTAAGTATTTTCGCGAACAATGCGAGTACACCCTGCGGCATTTTCCAAATAATCCCCTTTATCACTCCTAAATGTAGTGATATATACACCCGACACCATACTGCCTTATCCACTTCCACCAGGCGTTGGCAGCGGGGATCGCGTAACCCATTTTTCCTCCCTCTATCGTTACCCCCTTGCGGTTATATGCGCTAAGTCGACTATGCGTAACTATACCATATAGCTAACTTTAAACTTTTATTATTTTATAAAAAAAACTACTGAAAGGATAAGGCTTAAGTTTTATTTTAATCGAATTTAACATTTACTCCCCAGAGCCCGGGCGTAGCAAAACTCGTATCGATTGAAAAATTGTTAAACTACGATTAATTAACTGATATTTTGTATTCTGATACTTTTAAAACCCTTTCGTGGTAGCAAAAATAGGCTGTAAATGATGGTAGCGAAGAATCTTGTGTATAAAGCACGTTCCCCGGGCAGGCGGGTCGGTGCATCGGTCGGCAAAGGGGTCGGCAACTCCATCGATCCAGGCAGGTCACGCCGCGTGTTACATAACATAAATGCATTCGAGCCAAATTGTTACCAATTTAGGTTTATGAATTCAACTATCCCGTCTGGTTAAATTTTGAACGGCTCCCAAGATTTGCTGGGAAGGCTGTATCTGTGAAACTATGTTGCAACTTTAAAGCTTTTTGTTTTATTCGATTGCGATCTGCCGACGGGATGGGTAAATGGTATTGCTTGTCTTAGTATAATAATATATTGCATTTACAATGTGCGGTTAGCGATACAATTTACTTAATAAATTTAGCTGTCTAAGAGCGGGCTGTCAGAATTGGTGCTGACGAACCTTACGTGAATTAGATGGGTGGGACCAATTTGGAGTGATGCAGGGTGACAGTATTAAACACATACGGGGGTTTTGTTACTTGGGTTCGCATTGGTTATGCAACACGTACTTAGAAATAATCTAAATTTAGCCACTATTGTTAACAGTGCAGGCAAGCGGTTGCTACCCAGTTTTCACTTTGAAATAGTGCAGCGACACGCAAACGGGTTGTGCCTTGGCTCTCAGTGATTTACTGCAAATTGGCTAAAATTAGTAGCATAGCTTGCATTTCTGCTCGGAGTATTTCAAAATGTTCGTTAACTCAAGAACTCGCGAGTGTTAAATACAGTTGTAACGAAATCGTAATTGTACAATTCGATTCTTAAAACGATAGAAATGCGAAATGGTGTCAAATGTATAGCAGCAGCCTATCGCCTAGACATTTCATCCTGATGTATTCACATCACAACTAGAGATTGGAATAGTATTGGTTATTTCGCATCAAACTAATTTTACCTCGCAAAATTGACCTTTCCAGTGAAGTAACGAGCTATTTCTGTAGCAGCGTCACGGTATGGCCCCATGACCCTTTCGAGCTAAAACTGGAGTGGCGCTGGTTATATCTAGAATTTACAAATGTCAAAGATTAAGTGGTCGTGACATTTAGATTCAATTCAGGTGCATCCCCTGACAGAGAGTTTGCGTTCAGTCAGCTCGTAACAGCGGTTTTGTTTACAAGCCAAAAGGACCTTGTCATCCAGTGGACAAGTGGGCGGAACCAATTTATAAACCGAAGGCCAGTTTACTTTCCAGATTAATTTCGCCAGGGTGTGTCTGATCCGTACCGAAAGAAGGCTTATTACGTCACTTGTTAGTGAATGATACTGACGTACCCCTGCTTCCTATAGCTCAACTTGATCCATCAATTAACGAGAAATGTTGTCTCTTGTAACTGATCATTCTCCTTGTATCTAACTGAGAAAAAAAGGACTTCAGTTTAAAAACTGACTTGTTTCATGGTTTTCAGAATCTTTACGTTTCAGCATAGTTTGTTTTCTCAGCTTACTTTAAATTGAAATGTTCAATGTTCATCATTTGGTCTTGATTTGGTCAATGTCGTAGTTATCGTACTTCTCGTTCGTTACTTAATCTACGTGTCTACCTTATTTATGCGTTGCTTTGGCAACAGTTTTTCTAACTCACCAATTCGTAACTAAAAAAATACGAACAGTGGAACATAGAACCTCCTTTTTTGAAGTCGGTTAAAAAGGAAAAATCTGTATCCTATTCCTAAAAAAAGTCACAGCCGGCTTCCTGCCCGATTGTACTTATTTTATACAGTACATTGGAGCGGGAAGTGAGAAATATCCTGCGGGCGCCGCGCTCTTACGTGCTAGGTTGTGTTGGTATTCTTCGCGTTCAATAGTATTGTCAAAAAACGTTAGTGTACGGGGACCCCACGTAGTGGTTGCGTGTCAGCAGTCAAATACTTTCATGGCTACAACCGATAACGACCTTGAAGAAAATATTGAGAGCAGCCCTCCCGACAGCTTTATTGCCTTATCGTGCTAGCTTGTCGTTGACACCATTACCTTACCTCTCTCTGAGCAATTGGGCCAGACGTTACTGGTGTTACATAACAAATTCGTCTGCTTGCTCCGAGCAGCCGCGCTTTCGATAATTTTCTTTGTTCCTACCTATTCATTTGGAATTTGTTTGCCTCGTGGAAATGGAAACCAATCGGGAAGCCCTTACGATAAAAGTCGTTACGTTGATGTGCTTAGGATATTCGGTTCAATACACCCATTTTTTCTAGTATCATTTTGGAAAATTATAGACCGTCTGCTAGTGAACTCCATTGTCTATCAGATTAACAAAAAAACCCAATCGGGAAAACTCTACAGCAACGCTTTGCATATTACGTAACGATACTGATACATAATTCAACAGATTTTCTTGCCTTTACATACTTAAGTATATTCAGCCATGTTTTCCTATTATTTCTAGAGGTTTAAGGGAAAAACTTGACATTATCACAAAGTTTATCATACCTTTTTTTTCCACATCGAACGGAAAAACTACTTTAACCCCCTTACTAATAAACGTTGAGTAACGGCTGAGTAGTTATACAATGTTTTGTCCTTATCTGTCATTGTGACATTTGAATTCGACAGATAAGGACAAAGCATTGTATAACTACTCAGCCGTTACTCAACGTTTATTAGTAAGGGGGTTAGTTTTTTATCTCCCGAATATTTGAGTTTGTCTGCCAATAAAGTTGACACATACTACATTACATATCAGTATTACATTGACGACAATTTAAAGTAGGCAAAAACAAAAGCAAAAGTTAAAGGTTAAAAAAAAGGTTTCCCAAACAGGAAAGAGATCGTGATTCGCTATTTAGGGTCACGATCGTTAAAAATGTTGCTTGGTCTAGGCGGCATAAAGCCTAGCTAAAAGTGCTCGTTGTCTCGGCCTCCTTTCTCATACATTGGCCTGTTATTCCATGAAGTCGCCGTATTGATTGGACAGGACGGGACGGCTAAACGTTACGTAACTAGCGAACAAGACGAAATTCGCGACGCGTCCGACTCAGACTCGGTAACTGCAATACTTCTAACCTACAAAAAATACTTTGGCTTTGGTTTGCCTTGCTGCAAAAATACTCGCGAGGTCTTAAAGGATTTGAGTACCTAGATCGTTATGGATGTTCGGCCTAACTCGTTCCGGCAAGGAGTTTTCAGTTTTTCCCCTTGTCGGAGTGGAAGGATACTCTTATAGTTTATTAACTTCCTTTGGACTTTGATGGGGTCTACTGTGCTGTAGAATAACGGAATAATTGTAGTGGAGTGGATTTAACTGCCGCACTCAGAGACGTCAATTAAGTTTCAAGTTTCATTAAAGTTGCTGCGTCTTATTCTATTGCTATAGCAAAGAAAGTGACAGCAGCTACTTTAATGAAACTTAAATCTTAATTGACGTCTCTGAGTGCGGCCGTAAGCAGGGATTTAAATTAGAACACGACCTTTTAATTTCGTGACGAGTGTATTTTGCAAAGGACATTAAAATCAAGCGCCTGAATTAAAATTGAATTTTAATAACTAAACTTCTTTCATGTCTGGTCTCAAAATACCCATCGATTACTTCTCTCTCTAGTGCCTCAGACACTAATTTTAGGGTGTAACAAAAGACGACAGTTGACAGGTTTTGTGCCGATGTCTCTGTCATCTTAATAGAATATTCCCTATATTCCATTAAGATGACGAGACTTTGTCATACTCGGCCTGTTCAATGGAATGGTATGGAGACAAAACAGCGTATATATCATCGCTTTACAGAAAAAACTTTCCAATTGTTATATGGATATGTCTTCTAGATACAGATTTAGCGGCATGTCTAAAAGCTGTTGATTATTGTTGATGCTGTTCAACAATCAACACCTTACCTACTTCTAGAATTTTGCCTCGCCAATGACGCCGCGCGTTTCCATGTTTAGTCCTTGGATAATATGGGACATTTTTTATTTTGATAAATATATATAGAGCGATTAGCGGTCAACTTTCACGTGGTCTGAGGCAAGATCTTGTTAAGTAGAATTGTGAATATTTAGATTGTATAGATTGTATTCCGGTATTGATTCAATGTCATTCAACATTTACTAAGGTAGATATAATTGAACAAAACATATCGGTTTAGAATTCGACGGTTTTCAGTATACACTAGAATACAAATCCAGGTCAGTCAAGTTCTGCTGAGGCGGTGTTAGAGGCAGCTCGTAGCGCAGGCTCAGCCCAGCCAGTCGTAACCTCCAATTTGTACACGTCTTCGTACTCTTCTGCAAATGTGTTTAGCCTGAAGATATGCTGGACGTCTATTGATCCCATGTTCAAACGCTTCACATAAGATACCCAAAAAAAACCTGGATTATTAGTATGTTGTGTTATGTCACCTAACCGCGGCTACACATGTTTAAATAATCAATTCAATTAGACCTTTTTGGTGTTATTACAAAAACTTAAACAAATGCCAGTTCATAGAAGTAACTTTAGACTTGTTTAAGGCGTGTCTAAGTTTTTTGTAATAACATCTAGATGTTAAATACAAGTCGCATCTCTTTGGATGATTAAGCCAGACGGGCGCAGACAAGGGGCAAAATGGGATATTTCACGAACAATAAGGCGAGACCTTGAAAGACCCTCGATGATCCCTTTGTGCCCAACCCTCTGCTCGTGGCTTTATGTATCCTTTTACTATTTATTTTGTACCTTACTAAATACTATGAACACTCGCTCGATAACCCGATGTTTATTTGTAAAGTCGAATGTTTTCTACACTTCGCGCAGTAAGCTACTTGCCAATTTTATTTTGTTAGTATTTTCTCAATCCCGAACAGCGGCATAAATTCATTCATTCGCTCAATTAATTTTATGTCTTGCAGTCGTAATTCCTTAATCGCCATCTGCTTGATATTGGTTTTCACGAATAATTTAGCGCTGCCTTGATTACAGTAAAAAGGCATTACGGACTGGCAATCATGCCATTACAATAAATTAGCGAAACGTGTCCCGCCGGACGCAATTACTAATTCACCAGCTCTGTTAATACTCAAAGCTTTGTACGAATGAATTCAAAACGTCAGAGTTAGTTTTGTCTAGATTCTACTGCATTGCGCAAAAGTAATGAATTCAATCTCCTTTGAGTTGCTACTGCATTCATTGCGCGGCCGTTATTGCTTCCTCCGCTGTTTGACGTATGTCCGTAGTATGTTGTTTGTCGTGTACGTCGTTCATATCAGCGCGCACGGCACTCGAACCGCGCCACCGAACTAAACCAGACTCGACTGCCGAACTGTCTCCCAAAGATACATATCACTGATGGTAAATGAAACGTTTATGTTTTTGACCAACGACCCGCCCCAGCTTTTCGCATGGGTATCAGAACATATACGCACATAAATACGCGCAATAAATGCGCACATGAATTATGTATACACAAACCTTCCTCATAAACCACTCCGTCAGTTTTTGAGTTTATCCTGTTCAGACGGACAGACGCGGCGGGGGACTTTTTTTAATAATACGAGTATGTAGTGATGCACCACGCCCATTAATAACCAACGGAAATAACCAAGTTGCAACATCTCTACATTTTTGTCGCGACCCATTGTGCTATTATTTTAAATATGATGTTGATATAGAAATGTCTACCTACCTATGTTAGTTTACATTTAATTTTCAAAAACTTTCGTGTTGTCAATTATGATTGACATGATTTATGTTCTTAAGATCATCTATAATCTCCGTGTTTAATTGTTTGTCCAATTCAAATTTAATTGTGTAAATCGTTATACTACTTTTAAACACTCTACACTATGTAAAGACCGCTTTTAACTATTTTATATTTAAAGAGAGCAATTATTGTTTACGAGTATATGTAATATACCCTGGTTTCTGCAAAATGGCTGTAATTATTTTAATGAAAATTATGGACCAGGGATTTGTTGAGCACAGAACTCGCTTCAAGCCGTGCAATGCCAGACCATTATGTATTAGTAATGAAACACACTTTTATAGTAACCGCCGCATAAAAACATGTAAAAAGAGAATTTGATCGATTTAAATGACAAATAGAGTCCTTCCTTTGTGAGTCACTGACACGCTTGGACCAGACTCGAAGCCAGCTGAAGCGGCTTGAAAATGATATTAAATCCAGCTTGAACTGCAGTTTCCTCAAACTTCCATTCTGTTCTGACTAATCCTTTAATAGAGATAATTTCGACGATTACTCTAGTCCTGTAGTAATGCGATGACGAGGAACGAGAAGCGTGTCTGAAATATGAGTTAAGTCTTCCTTCCTCTGCGGAATTTTCCACTACTTTTGATTCTCACTCCATTAGTCTTTGCGGTTCTAGGGTCGGGAACTATGGTTATTATCTTAGCTTAGGTCTAAACTTTTCTTTTGCTACAGATGTTATAGATTCGTTAATCGTTATTAAAGCTATAGGTAACTACATTTTTACAATTCATTTTATTCTGCATAAATTAATTAAATCCTAAAGGTAACCCTTTAGGATTTAATTAATAAGTCCAACTGGCCTTTTATTTTGTTTACAATTTCTAATTATGAAAATGAAATTACTCATCTGGTGCATACAGAGAAAACATGAATGCCGTTTCAAATTTCAATTAGGCCATAAAACTTAATTTGAAATTAAATTTTGTGAATATATACAGTCGCATTTACGCGCCGGGCAATCAATTTGGCTGTGCGAGCTTTTGCAAATTTCATTTCCACCGCAGCTGTCAGCTATTCGCTTGTGGTCGCTTTTCAATTTCGTAAAAGAGTCATTTAATAGTTTCTACGAACGTCCGTTAATTTGGTCCCCGTTAGCAAAGTTTGGTCGCAATTTATAAACTCCTCATACCCTGTAGGGGTATTCCACTATATTGTTTGCCCAAAAACCACTTAGCTATATTAAATTTGCGCACAGCGTTGAGCGTTCTGTTAATAATAAAGTACAAAGAAAATTATACGACGGTATTATGTTTCCTCTTCAAAAGTGTGAAGCGGGCGGCGTGTGTGCAGAAAATTGAATCAGCCGTTCTGTGTTAAATCTCGGCTCCTGTACTCCCTAAATAATAGTACCTAATACGAGCCGATACACAGATAATAATAGAATATATGTTTTATACACTCTATTGTGCTTTCGTACCCAGGCGTATTTGATGTCCGTCTGTCCGATTTGTTACATAATTTTTCATACTAGTGAATTTTCACATCCCATTTTTTCATGTAACGATTTTTATATAGCGTTATTCAATGTTCGCGTAACCTAGCCTAACCTAACCTACCTACATATTACGATGTAATTACTATTGGAAAAAATTGCGATTGAGAAAAATTGGGAACGGAAATAATGCAAGTAGTAAAAATCACGAATATGAAATAACGCTATATAAAAAATCGCTACATGAAGAAAGCGATTAAGAAAATTAACGATTATGAAAATTCGCTACTATGAAAAAATGCTTGTTGTGAAAGTGATCTAGCCGTCTTATTATAATTAATATAAAAAAGTACAGTTTTACTTTTTTTGTGTGACCTAAGTTTTCTAAATATGCCTTTTCCACTTTAAAATCAGTATAATTTAAATAATACTACATTACATACATGTACATTAGTATTATAAACAGCTACGAGATTGACTATACAATAATAATACATCTACCTCCAAAAATGTAATCATACTCAGAAATACGATACCGTGTAGTCTAATGGGAATTGCTACGTGTAATCAAATCGCCTGAATTATACAATGTATTGTGGCATGAAGGGCCAGCGCGAATTTCATTCATGCCACACCCACCAGCAATTTGTCCATCATTCTCGGATTACGGTCTAATCAGGAAATAGGACATAGGTAGCTATGTTTTTGCAGACAATCAACAAAATAACCTAGCCCGCGGTAGGATTGTAACGAGGCGGAAATATGCTACGTATTTAGAAAGAGATTATTTTTTTTAATTTAAAGATATCGTTGGCCAAAAAGAGCTTTATTGTGTTGAACTAATATATTCTCAAGTACCTAACAAACTTCACAAAGCAAGAGGTTTTGGGTAAAAAATGGATTATGTTGCCTATTTCACTCCGAAGAGCGCCCTCATTAATCAAATAAATAAATAAATATCTGGGGACAATTTTGTTAAATCCGGCTGTATCTCATGAACCGTAACAGGTTGAAATTTTCACAGAGTATTTATTTTAATTGTCGCTATAACAGCAAATAATAAAAATAAAATGAAATTTAAAATGAAAGGGGGCTCCCATACAAAAAGCGTGATTTATCTTGTACGATGGTACGGAACCCTTCGTGTGCGAGTCAGACTCGCACTTGGCCGGTTTTTTGCATTATAATTATTCTGTGATTTTAAAAGAGCCAAGTGTTTTTGCCTGTCTAGTGCTTTGTATATAGGTAACCATATGGTACTGCTTGCTGGACAAACAGCGAATTGGGAACCTAATAAGGAAGCAAAGTCTCTAATATTACATATTTTCCTGAAAAACATTTGTCATGGATTTTTGTCGATTTTCTAAAGGAATACTAATTCGATGTGAATCCCTGTTTAAAATAAAGCCCAGGAATTTACATAATTTTTTAAGTATTCGTTGACTTTTGTTATGATTTATTACAAATCCTAATGACTAAAAATGTACAAGCAAATTATAATTTTTTCTACATTCACTTTCTGAATGAGCTGTAGAGGAAATCATCTAAATAATTTACCCACAAGATCTGTCTTGATCGTAGATCATTCATACATCAATTTGTTTCATAATTTTATTGGAAATATATGGTGCTGTAGAAAAACCAATATATAAGAACTAAAAATAATAACATAAGACTGATGAGTTTTTTATTGTAATCAAACCTTGAAAAAAATCTAGTCGTTTTCTAGTTTTAATAAGAAGTAGGCAACTTATCAAAGGTCATGTATGTTTGTGAAGAATAAATATGTTTACCTCATCTATCTATCTATCTTTAAAAAATCATATAATGTCTTTGTTTAAAAGTTAAGCACTGTTCTATCAACTTCGAGCTTAAACTGGGTGGTTGGTACAAATTTTTTAAATCTAAACCTTTTTGCTCAAATTAAACCTAAAGGACCCATCTGGTTTTGGAACAATAATTATATTTGATGTGTATTGACCATCTGAAGGGGCACATTGTGTTATGGCACCAATTTTCAAGTTTCTCAATATATGTTGCTATTCTTTGATTTTCAATGGAAGAACAATGATTATTTAGAATTACTTTGTTCTGTGTTACCGTACCAGTTATAGGAATGGAATACCCATATTTTATCCAATTTAAAATGGTAGTATTTTTTGTGAAAATACATAATTTTTTGCATAAAAGTCAGAAAGTCTGTATAACTTGCTTCTATTTCCTTTGATGATGAATGACTGTTTATATTAGTCCTTGATATTTTCCTTTGCGTGTCATAGAGCGTAGATGTTGGCGCTGCTGGCGTTGTTTGACTGTTGCATATTTGGACGCTGGAGTCTTGTATGTTGGAGTGTCGTTTGTTGGCGAGTTGAGTCCGTGTGTTGTACTGGTTGAATGTTGGTTTCTTGTGGGATTGCCCGCCCTGCTTCTTGGTCCAAGATGGGCTCCAATTGTTTAAAAGCAGTTCCTTAGTTGATTTTTCAATTGGCCGAGATTCCTTCAAAATTTCACAGATATTTTTCCCTTAAATTTGATCTGAAAGCTCAGTTTTTTCGAGTGATACTTTCACATTTTTATTAAGATTACGTAGAATAACTGAACGTCTGGTTATAGATTCCATATGGTGAACATCACAGAGCAAGTGGATTTGATTTGAAAGTGATTCTGCCATGTTTTCATAGTCATTTTCGGGTGTAACCTTCTCAAGGATGGTGTTCAGGATTTATGTTAGACCACAGATTGCATGTCCGATTTGGTTTTGTTTATCATTATCACATAGGTGTACATCCCTAGAAATTGCACGAGTCGAAATTGTGGCCTTTATTTCTGCATGAAGTATTGGGGCGGTTGTTCCTAAATCCCTTACTAAAGAAATATTCTTAGTTATTTTTTTTCTTGTATCTTCTCTCTACTCTGCAAAGTGGAAAATGTATTATGACGGACATAATTACATTTCTACTGATAACGAGTTGCCGAAGTCGATAGTAAAAAATTATATTTTAATTGGCTTAAACTTACTTTTGTTACCTATGTAATTTGTGGGTTCTCCTTCAAAACATTCACATTTTAGAAATGAAAGTTTTGTAGCTCTTTAAGGCTTGAGTAAGTTAAATTAGTTATTTATATTTTACATTCAAACGTAATATAAATAAGAACAGCTAATAACTACTAACTCGTCATTTCAATTCAATTCAATACTCCACGTCAGTTTAACTTTGAAGTTTATCTATAGACAAAATAATTTTCTTGACTTTTTGGCACAGCTTTTTGACGTGTAATCGTTTTATTGTCATGTTCTTATTAAAAATATATAGGTATTGGAGGGGAGCTCAACTGATCAATCGCTGAAAACCATTTTCGAGTTATGCTCCAGCTTATGCCGGCACCGCATCTGCGTGCGAGATACTGTAAATGTTTATAGGTGTTTCTTTTATAATATTTTATGTTCAAGAAAGAGCGCCAACGCGTATCTTCGTCGAATCACGCAGATGTGATCCCATCCCATATCCCATGTAAGGTCTAATCATCATAGGCCCATTATAATATATTCGACGAATACAGATCTTCTTCTTTTTCTTATCGTGTAAAGGTGATCCATGTTTCTATACTATCTTTTCCCAATGTTTTGCCCCTACTACTCCGCGGGGAGTAGCTAGCTCTCAAGAGATCGTCGGTACTGCAGGTGACTGAACATAGAGGGCACTGCATCATATGCTGCGTCGTTTGATGTGCTCCGCAGACGCATTCGGACCTTGAATTTGCCGGTAGGAGACCCATTTGAGGAGATTGTCCTTAGACCGGCCAACTCCAGCTCGTAGACGGTTGAGGGTTGACGGAATACAGATGATTATATACGAGGCATACACAGTTAATAGGATGGCCAAAAAGTTTGGAAAAAACGATGTAATTTTTATTATTAGTTATTTAATAAATACACAACTATATTCTTAATTTTGGTCCAGGACTTGCACTTACAAAAATACACATAATTGAACTAAGACTTAAAGCTAATTAAATACTAAGGACCGTAACGGATAGAAAGTACACAACTTCAAAATGATATTATTTTTATTCTGTGTGAAAACTGATAATGAAACAAAAAGAAACTGAAAAATAAGATCTGTATAAAAAGACTGTTTTGAATGAATTCGTCATATTATATCTATTTTGCCCGCAACCTAACTTTCTTTTTAATGTGTCTCACTAAATTCTGCACGACCACTTTTGATACATTTATAGGTGCCCTGTTCCACTTTTTTTTAAAAGTCGTCAACTGAGGTGGCAGCTTTGACGTTTTTTTGGAGGTATTGTTTCATGATAGCTCGATACCGTACAACTGGGCTAACTTCTGGGCAATTGGGAGGATTCATCTCCTTATCCACTACTTCCTTATCCAGTACGTTTTTGGCTTTATACCATTCCTTCGTTGTTTTAGAGTAATGACAAGACGCCAAGTCCGGCGAAAATAAAGTGCTAATGCTGTGCTTCTTTATGAGTGGTAGTAATCTTTTCTGTAAGCACTCGACACGGGATATCGTACCGTTCAAAGTCCCTGTAGTGAAGAAGGATGGCGATCGCATACCGCATTGACAAATCGCTTGCCACACTAATACTTTTTTTCCGAATATCTCTACGTTGATGGCCGCCATTTACTTATATCATCATTTTACTTATAAAAGAGCTACATACACTCTTGGCCCCTATTCCACACTGGATTAGCCCATCTTGCTTCGATATCGAAGTTATATCGGGGGAGTTTCAAAAAAATAGCAAACCTTTCACTTTTTCTTCAGATTTTGGAAAAAAATTGCACGTTGGTTTGGACCACCATTCTAAACAAGAAAAATAGAAATTCCTGGCATGTCCCCAAAAAGATGTATGGAATTGTCCGTTTTGTTACCTAAATTCAATACATTTTTTGGTAACAAAACGGACAATTCCATACATCTTTTTGGGGACATACCAGGAATTTCTATTTTTCTTGTTCAGAATGGTGGTCCAAACCAACGTGCAATTTTTTTCCCAAATCTGTAGAAAAAGTGAAAGGTGTGCTATTTTTTTGAAACTCCCCATCGACGTTACGACAACTTTTATTCTCTTTACTGTAGGTGCTGTCATAACGTTAACACTCTCTTTTTCCTTCGACCTAAACCTCAAATGTCCCAAATCATAGACGACAAACAGACTCGTCATATTTTTATTTACATCTATTTGTGAATAGTTTTATTTAAAGCGGTGCGTTGAACCGCCGGCTTTGGAGCGGAAACCGTGGCTGGTTGTGCGCGCGCCGGTGCGCGCGGGCCGCACCGGCCGCCACCGGCTGATGCCGGTTCCAACCCAGCGTTTTAGGAGCCCAGCCACGCTGGGGAAACCCACGCAAACGTTAACTTAACCATTATATTATTATAAAGTAATTTTGAGTAATTTGGTCAGTGGTTGTGGTTGCTAGAAGACGACGATATCAGCTAGGAGCAAACACGACATAATTAATGATGTATGAGTATATAAGTGGTATCGTTGTCTTACTGTGTCAAAAGAAATTTTAGTTTGGGGTCTACTTCATTGTGTCAAACATATGTTAATATTGTTACCAGTTGATGGTAATGGTAAAAAATATACAATTCACGTTTTAATGCCAACTCCCTGAGTGTTCCATTGAAAACTTGATAGGCTTTGTAAAGGCGAAGTTACGACGGTCGAGAAGACTTTGTAGCCAAATAAAAACCGCCCCAATCCCGTTAAATGGGTTATCAAACGTAACCAGTGACTTGAAAAATACATTTATTTTATTAGCACTCACTGGCTACGTTTGGAAAGCGAAACACATATAGATTTGTTTCTGGGCTGAAGCTGTTGTAATAAAGCAAGATCTACTTCTACTTCGTTGTGAAAAGAATGCTAAAAGTACTATTTGTCATGTAATTGTGTTTTCCGTTCCTCGTTTATGCTGTTGTTACCACTTATTAGCATCGATTTATCGTTTATTCAGATATTTATGATGATCACTTTATGTCAATGATCCCGAGATGTCTACGTATTATGTGCTTAATATTTTATAGACGGAGTGTGAAATGATCTAGTGTCGGTACGAGAAGAACCATCAGGCTCATAATTGAATTATGTCGAGCACGGCAATTCTCGCGTGCACTTAACGCCGCCTGATTCACGGCTAGATTTACGTAACGAGTACCCTGGGGACTGGTTAACAGAAGCAGGACACTTGACGCAACCCTGGCACCAAAACGCATTTCAGGTTCAAAAAGTCAACTGACTATAATATAATGCTCGCCACCTTTTTGTGTGTTGGGTTGGGTCTTTCAAGTAACTATTGAAACTCGGTTCCGTTGTTATGAAAATCGAATGGAAATGCATTATTAAATGATGACTAAAACCTGATGAGATGATAGAGACGGATTAATGTAGACTCACCGAATTCAAATTGTTAGTAGAATTGCTAAAAAAGTGAATATATAGGCAAATTAAAAAATGTTTTATAAATCTTTGGATTGTAAGTTTTTATACAGTAAATCTTGCCTTGAAAAAATATCATTACGACTAAAACGCATTATAAAGCTAAAATCCATGTCTTTTTGATATCGTTATAGATTTTCACGTGGAAGATACGATAGGAAGCACCTCGTAAGCGCGGCGCCGCCAGGCCAAGCGACCTCCTTTTCTCTTTCTGTGGTGCACTAATCAATAGTAAGAGGAGCATTCAACTTTAGTCTGGATATTTTCGCAAATCGCGGCTGCGCCTTAGTACGAATGGATACCGCACCTGTGTTGACAGGTACTCAGATTATTTAATATGGTAACGTAGTCCTACCCTTCGACTATGTAATTTAGCAGGGATAAATGGAATGGTAATTTGTTATGCTGATCTTTTACTTGATTACTCAGGACTTTTTATTTAACCATTACGAGGGCTGTTTGATAAATACCCGTTTATGGAAAAGAAATCTGTTATTTTTTTATAATAATATAATAATAATATATTATAGTATCGTCTGTAGTCACCTCAATTGGGCGGCCTGGGCGATCCTCATCAAAGACGGTTGTTCTCCCCCGCTTAAATTCGTTAAACTAATATCTGATGGTTGTCATAGAAGGTGCACAGTCACGGTAAACTGCATGCATTCTTACTTCTATCTCATCACACGTTTTTCCTTCCAAAAACAGGAATCGAATTATAGACCGATACTGTTCTTTTACCTTTTTAACAATTTAAAGTTCACGCTTTCTCTGAATCGCTGTCAAATAAGAAAAAGAATGCTGTTTTTTTTTTCCGCCTCTGATAATTTCATTAAAACGGTCGTATACATATTTTCGGCCAGTGATATTAATACATTTACCGCCTGTTTCACAATCGTCAAGTAAAGCATATCTGTCAAATAAATTTAGCCCTTTCCCTGCCTTACACTTGAAAATAGGCAAGGAGAGAGCTATCTTTATTTGACAGATGAATTTACTTGTCGATTGTAAAACAGCCCCTTAGAAAACGGGTACTTATCAAATAGCCCAGGTAAAAAGGAAGTTTGGGAGGGAATGGGTTTAGATTGGAGGTATGAGCACACGAGGACTTAATAAGCCTTTAATTATTAATGAAAACATTAAATTGAACCTAACTTGTCCTCGTTTCGGGCGTATCATCACAAAGTTTCACAACATAAATAATTTAAAAACAAATTTTGAGCGAAGAAAAAGAACTTTTAACAACCCTTGTAAAATTTGAAATGCTCAATATCATTCCACTCAACTTTGATTAATCTGAATCTTGGAGTTATATTTCGAAATGGAATGTGTTACATTTTAATAGAAGTCTCAAAATGAGTGAACTAGTTGACCGAATTCTACCTACCCCTATTCCGCCTCACTCCTAGGTAGGAAGGAGTTCAGGCAATTTCCTAGCAATTGCCCGTAGCAAACTCGCTACTAGACAACGGGAAAACAATCAATTTTTCTCTTTAAATAAACCTTTTAGCTTTTAACCTAAATTCGCTTAACAACAGTCAGCAGCTTAGAACTTGTCAAAACGAATGGTAACGTAAACTTTATATATGTATATAAAAGTATAATGCATTTTCGATTTCCGGGAAAAGGCTTTGTGAGGATTATTATCTCACTAATCTGCTTAAGAAGTTACGTTGCACCCCGGCGAGCAAATTTCAAATGTCACCGGTTGGCATAAGCCGCTGGTAGCATAGACGTTTGCCAGTTAATACACTTGGTTGGCTTTGTGAGTGAAGGCAATAAAAGTTGTGGCTGCTGTCGTGCTAAACAAAAGAAACAGCTCCTGATATGCAACTTCTTACTAACGAGAGAATCGAATCTACTTTAGATAATGTAACTTGTTTAGATAACGCCTTTTAACATCGCCAATTAGCTAAGCTAGCCTTGGTGCTGTGAAAATCTTGCTTATTTCACTGTGTTTGGTTTGCTACGTGTGTAAATACGTTTTTGAGGAAATAAAAAAAAACACCTATAAAGTCTTAAGTCTTAAGATTCAGCAAACCGCCAATTCTTGAGTAATTTTGGATAGTGGGAACCTTTGGATTTTAAAACCCAAATAATTGTGATAAGAGCTCTTGCTCTTGATGATGATGATTTAGACTGCGTTTGTTTAACGGGTAGCTATTACTTTATCGAAACACCTTTCATCGAACGTATCATTTCGCAGAATTTTCATTTCATCGAAAGGCATTATACCACGAGTTATAATTTTTTGATGGTCACAGGTCTAACCTAACCTACGTAACCCATGCTTAAGATAACCTGAAAACAATAAGGTTTCAGCAGAAATTAGCTTTCGATGAAATGAAATTCGATGTAATGGTACGTTCGATGAAGTGAAATTCGATAAAATGATGAAATACCGCTTTAACTGTCTTCAGATAGAGGTCTTGATCACAGTTTAAAGCAAATGATCCCCTTAACTAAGCTATTCCTTTGTGTTCACAAATTTTAATGGTTGCCGTTAATTCGATTATACGAACCTATCCAGTTTCCACCTGCTCTAGTTTTACTGGATTGCCTCATTGAACAAGGTCTCAAACATTGCCATTCGATATCCCTTGAAAGGAAACACGGCAAATTTGAAAATTGTAAAATATTCAAGGCGTTTATATGAATTATGTTACAGTTGTTTCATGCTCGTGCTATGTTAGATGTACCTACATCTTGAATTATTATTTATATTCAGAGCAACTTATAGGCCGGGTGAGATGTGCGCAATTTTTAGAATGTTTCTGTGAACTATAAATCTTATCTTGTAGCATATAGATCCAATAAACTTCCTTCGTGTTCACCTTCAGATCAAGCACGGAAAGCGAGTGAATCAACAGTAATGGCGTAGCAACAGCCGTGACGCGCCATGTTTATATTCGCTCATATAATGTTTACTCTATAATAATTTCATTGACTGAAATGTTTTACGGAACGTCGGCTCTGTGTAAATCCATGTTCTAAGCAGTCGGAGGCCGTGCGCCTGACCCGCTTCGTTCGGCTTTACTCGCGATCCAAATCCCCTTCAGCTATCTAGGTCGATGATGTTTTTACAAATTCACTAATACACATTTAATACAATTAAATTTAAAGCAGTAAAGGCACCAGACCAAATTTAAACTTATTTTGCGATTGCGACGTTATGTTACCATCTGCTGCTCAATTTTATAAAGCCTGATTGAATTGTTCGCTTCTTTCGAGCGGGGACTGAAACAGAAGTGAAATAATGAAAACCCATTTACCTATCTCAATAGCAGATCCCAAATCGAATAAATATTCGAGATTCCCTTGATAAGTTACACGTCAATTCTATTTTGCGAAGATAAAACAGAACTTCTCGTTACGCGCGCCCCACTTCTGCCTGTAGGCAAATCTAATATCGGAAATTGACTCGACTCGACAGTTTATTCACTTTGACCTCCCGCTCGAGGTGAGGTAAAACTATTACCTCCAATTTCATTACTTGGGGAATCAAATACTGCGACGCAACAAATCTGCCGTCAAAATAACATTACTTTGAAACCACTTTGCAGAAATTACGTAAAGCCTTTAAAAATATTGAAGTTTGAGATTATAATTATGACTCCGGAAAAAATACCCTAGGGGTTTGGTGTTGTTTATACTACCAAAAATTATGGATAAATTGAAAGCCTGTCTAAAGATCAAATTCAAGCTAAAACTCCCAAAGTGGTACCTTTTACTAAATACACTACATAGACTTGTGTGATGCGTGTGTTGTTCTCACATATGATGTTGCGATTTAGGAAATTTTATTCAATTTGATTTGTTCCTCGACATCTTTCAAGATATTTTCCTTGTTTTCTAGTTATACTATAGTATCTCGCCTGGCTGTGGACAATGGCTCTTAAGTCCTCACCTTCATTTTTGAGCATTTAAAAAAGAACATCACTACTACATTATATCTCGCCGAACTTCGCGGGTTTTATGAAGAAATCTAATATTGAAATATTGACGCAGTGAGTGGTTTATAGTATCGATTACTCAGCGGATCTGAGCGGTTCGGAGCGTTTGACCAGCCTTGAGACTTTACGTCGGCAGATGCCCGAGTTTAAATTTAATAACTAGCATGCACAAGCCTTCCTAATGTGTTTTTTAAATTTGCCATCAATTTGGGCCAGTTTCGACCCTTTCATTCACTGTTGAAAGCGCTAATAAGGTGCCTGAGCAAGTGCCCTAAATATAAATTACAAAAGATAAAACGGACAAAGATCGAAAGGTGGGTTTTAGATTCCCGATATCGAGAAATTAATATTTTCGCTATCCAAGGACGATTTGTATGTGTGTCCGGTGTTCCCGAATCATCAAATGTAACATCTCCTGTACAGAGCCCTATTATTATACTTCTGCAGAAACTAGAGCGAGAGTGTATATTTTGTAGCGGGCAGATTTACAAATACAAATTGTATATTTACCAAAATTGGTAACAACATAAGAAATGTTCGTTAAACTCCAAACTAGACCAAGTCGGTATTTTGGACGCCTTTGGATGTTTACCAAAAGTGAACTAAAACAGTTTGATCGGTTGTTAAAACGCAATGTTTTTTTTTTAAGTTTTATTTACCGGTAAGTAATAGCATAACAGGTTTTATTAGTGGTTTTAGTCGGTCCTTTGCCGTTAATGTCGCCGAAGATATTTATAAATTAAGTGTATCTAAATCTTAGTTCTCAGCGATTGTTCAAAGATGCAAAAGATTTATTTGTTAACGTATGTAATAAAGTGTATCGTTAAAGTGTCGCTATGTTTTGCCGCTAGGCATACAAATAAAATATGTCAGGTCCGGATAGCACATACACAAAGATATAGTTATGTAAATAAAGTTAAAAAGTGTCTGATTGATATTCTGATAGTAATAGTATGCCTTTTATGTTAAGAAGTTATACAGCGTTTTTTTTAAATTCCATTAAGTCATCTAGACTCTATTTATTTTTTGGCAATTTGTTGTAATGTTTCGGTGCCATTCCGAAAACACTTTTCGCATTATGGTAGGATGATACAGAGACCTTTTGTTTTCGTTTTGACACATATCTTGTCAATTTTAACTATTTGTTTTTTTTTCAATTAGATAAGATTTTATTAAATTGTTGACGTTACCTCTCACTTCATATTTATATAATTTCCTCAGTAAAATACTGTGGTTAACGAGGTTAGACGCTTTAGTTATATCCGTGTACTGGATTATTTTTGTATATTCGGTCATGATGGTTTTTAATAAGTCAAATATTGCCATATCGATGGACTTGTTTTGACGAAAGTATTTTTGTTCCGGTTCAAATAGATTAAACGGTTCAAAATAATTATAGGCGGTTATAAATTACTTTTTCTATTATTTTGGAGAAAATTGGTAAAAGGGATATAATAGCCCAATAATTGGTCTGTAATTGTCGATTTCTTCCTTGCTACCTTTTTAGGGTACCAAAATGGTAAAAAAGGAACCCTTATGGTGAGACTTCGTTGTCTGTCTGTATGTATGTCACAGCAGTTTTTCTTAGCAACTACACAAGCTATCATACTTGAAATTTGGCATAACTTGCTTGCCCGCATCTGTTTTTAGTAAAAAAAAAAATTAATTTTATAAATAATTGAAAAGGGGTCTAGAATGGGGGGTTGAGAAATAAAAGTGATTTGATTATAACCAAAAATGTTAAAAAATGACCGTTCCCCCCGTTCGCAGATAACTCCGAAGTTTATGAACCGAAAAATCTGAAAAAATTCTAACTTGTAGATAATCACTTACATTTTATGAGAAAAATAAAATGTATAGTTTTCGAGAAATTGACAAAAAATTTAAGAGTCAAAATGAAGGTCCATTTTTTGCATTGCAAACAATTAAAGTACATAAAAAAGGTATATTTTGAGGTACGGACGGAATTGGGCGAATTAAATTAAATGTCATAGTTATATTATTAGAAATAGAATTTGTATTTGGTGTGCTGACAGGTCTGGTCAATAAAATAATTACCTACTGAATTTTTGAGCAATTTCTTTGGGTCTTGTATAACCGTCATGTTTTATGTGTGTGGTTGTCTCCTAAGTGGGTCTATTTATGTTATTTTATGATATTCCAGGTCGCTTTACTTTTATTTGAAGAGTTCTTAATTAAGTAATCGTCTTGGGATTCAAATGGGAAGTCAAAGATATGATTTTTTTAAGTCTTTTTGAGTAGTTTTCGAAAGGTAAATTTTGTCATATACGTTTGGAGATTGTCTATATTTCCTACGTAGGTTTCGTTTCCTTATACAGAATTTCCTTAATCCCTTGGTGATCCACCTCTATTTTTTAAAATATGATATTTTGGATCTCACGAATCCTGTTTTTATGACACATGATAAGAGAATTTATCTTTGGTTTTAAAAGTGTAGTGAACTCGTGCCTCATGCCATATTTTTTAAATTATGTTTTAATTAACAAAGAACAAGCCGGGTTAAACGACACCTAGTAAATAATAATGGGATCAGTGATGTCTTTTGTATGTCTCACTGTGTCTCTTTCAAAAGTTTCCTAAACACTTTACTGATCGCATTGTATTTTATATGAGTATTTTAACTATGTGATCTATGCAAAGTGAAGCCTAAACATTTGTTTGAAAACAAGAGCTTCCTGGCGATTCTTTATTCAAATAAGAAATACGATATCGCTTACTTTTTTCAAGTAAACGAGACAAAAATATACAAGTTATTTAAAGCCAATGTTTCGGATTAGAAGTGCAAATTGTATTTAAAAACAAGAAAAGAAACATTAATAACCGCCATTTTTTTGAAATTGCAGGCGTTGGAGGTTGTTATAATTAAAGGGCGGCTAACGGATGCAAATTACCTCAAAATCATGTCGAACGATATACACGTAATATGGATATGACTACAATTGATTTAAAAAAGAGAACATAATTGCAAAATAGTTGTATAATTTTATTGTTGTAGTAAATAATCATAATTTTGCCTAAACTTATTACATATTTTCAGTCCATTCCTTTTATGGTCCACTATCCAATTATATAGGGAAAATGACCTCTCTACATCTACAGATGTAAGAGGGGCGTTTTCGTAAAATGATACTTCACCATTATTAGGAACATTATTACCATCACTCAAATTTATTATAAAATCATAATCTGGAATACATGTCTATCAATCACGCTTTTTCGTTTCGCAAATAAATTTACTTGACATTTGTACAAAAGATCGAGCCTTTAGAAGTATCGTAAATTAGATCCGGTTTATCAAGTATAAATTTACGAATTGTGATTCTGGGTTTTGGGTCTGGAACCAATGTCTGCAACGATATTCCGTAAACACTAGTTTAAAGACACTAAATATGTTTCTAGTGTAGTGAAAATGAACACAAATCTAGTACAATCTTGTATGCGAGTAATATTTTTTAATTTGGCACACAGTCAACTAATAAAATTGAAGTTGCATACTAATTTACTGTCACTTGGGCACAAGTTTGTAGAAGAAATGCATTTTTTACAGGTCAGTTAACAAAGAGTGCTTTTTCAGACCACAAGAGCCAGCCATTTCTACTTTAAAAACTTTTATTCAAAGTGTGGCTTCGGCTTCGTCCTTGTATTCACGTCGTTTAAACTGGTGTGGTTTACAATAAGTATACGAGTTTTATGGGCACGTTTTGGCTCAACGTTTGTTCGACGTACACGTCATAGCGGTATGCTTACCTTCTATTTCGACGTGGTACTCGCCGAGCTATTTCTGAAACGCGAATTGCGGTCTAGGTGCATGTACACAACAATACTGGAATTGTATATGCCGATAAAATGAGATGGATCCGAGTCGTGTTTTATTTTAGGTATAAAACGAATTTGCAGGTACTTTCTGGGATATTTCTCTGTAGGGCTCAGTTCGACCTTGAATGTTTTCCCTTTTATGATGGATTTCCAGCCCGGCGGGTCCCTCGGCGCGGCGGCCCATCCCTCCGCAGATGTGCAGATATTTTACATTGAGGGGTTACTTGTTACGACTGATAATCCTATTGACAGGACCCATAGAATGTTCTTACATAAATTACTGTCTTCCCACGCAGTCGGGCGAAGTTAAAACACACCCCTTAATTTGTGCTGTGGGAGGGTGAAGCTCGCCGTTGTTTGTTGTGTTTGTTGATGTTTGGATAGCAAATGTCTGCTCTAATGGACTCGAGATCTTTTATCTCTTCACCTATAGCCTTCAAAGATTAAAATATCGCTTGAATTCACCTCATTATTTTTGTATAACGTTCCATTTATTATTCTCGGCAATTCTCGTCGGATCTAGCTTAATGTAAAAAGTTTGTCGAACTCGATCCAGTTAAATGCAAATGCTCACAGTCCTGCTGGGACTCCAAGCTCGCCCGTCCTGTCTATTTTACTGTTACATAATTTTTACTTGGACATTGGATTGGATTAAAAATCGTATTTGTTAAATAACCAAGTTATAACCCAGTTAACGCTAAAAGTTATAATAGGATTGCCGTTGCCAAGTCACACTGAAAGCCGAAACTTGTCAGGGGCAGTTTACGCTTCATGAGTTCCTGCAGGTCGTATTTATAACGTGAGGGCACCTTCTAGACTCGGAGCTCCCCATTATGAACTTTCAAAGCTCTTCTGTGTATGAATTGGAAACTAAGCCTATTTACTGAAAGCCCTGATTCCACAGATCAATCTCTGGGCTTTTAATTATACGTTTAATTGTTATTACATTGTTTCGTGCATTATGTCACTACCATAGCCCTCAAAATATTGTTAAATTCTATTGTTCTGAATTACGTAAGAGTTTTCGAGGACTCGTGTAAGGAAAATGCCAGACTGGGGCGGTTCCTAAATTTATTTACACGCGTAGATATAGACTCCTTCCTTCGCAAACGCCGACTACTAGGTAATGAGACCACATTCGGAACTAGTCACGATAAGGCTATAGGTCTTAATTTAAAGTCTAAATAGCTCATATAAGACCGATTTAGAGAATAATTAATGTCGATGGGGCAGTGTGCGAGACGCGTTAGGTAACAGTGAACGCGGCAGGAGCGAGCGAGAGGGCGGCGCGCGCCGGCTCTGCTATTGATCGTGGGGAATGACGCCCGGGGTGACCCAAATAGAGCCTCCGAGTACCCTCCGGCCTCACACCAGCGTCTCGCACCACCGCCCTGCGGCCACCGACTGCGCGACGACGAATTTTCATATCAGCCGGTCCTTCACGGCGAAGGAATGACCCTCTATCGCTGCCCGTTCTGGGAATAACAAGTGATGTACGCCCATTCAAATTATTACCCATCCAGCTAGACTGCTTTTACCTTGTAGATACCATATAAAATAATAACAACTAGTTTAACTTTAACCGTCTTGGGTTCTTTCCTCATTTAAACAATCTTATTCCCCGCCACGCCTACGTGGGGCGTGAAAGTTTTATAAGCTCTACTGAAAACTTTCGAGGTCACTTTCATCGTCGGGAAATAATCAGTGACACTGAACCGTTCGGCTCACCTAATAGGTCTAAGGCTGCCTTTCCATTGAGGCGGAGACGAGCAGAGTGGTGCGAAAAGGACGAATCCTCTAGTTTCTCTGTGCTATGCGTTAGTGTGGGTACTGTACAAGGTGATTGATCCTTTTCGCACCGCTCCGCTCGTCTTCGCCTCAATGGAAAGGCAGCCTAAAGAAGTAAGATGCGTGGAGTATATTTTACAGAAGCTTTCTTGGTTTCGGTTTCATAATTTGTTTTCATGTTACGGGTATTTTCACTCGAAATATAATCAAGTAAAGCTGCATAGTAACAGTAACTGACCTATGGCGCCGGAGGGTCGCTCGGTGCATGCGTAGATTACCGTGTCCTGATGGCTGGCATATTGCATCTATAATGATCGGCAAGTCCAGGGTATTCCAGGTATTCATGTGTATATTTTCCGTGAGGAGGAGGATTGCTGCCTATTCCCCGCCCTTGACGAGTGCGAGCTACGTGGAAGAGGGTTTTAATATTTATACGGATCGTTTTATTTATCGCTTTGTTGTGTCGTATTCGGATATCGGTCGAACGAGATCGATTTTACGATGCACACCCGGGTTTAACACGTCGAATCGTTTTACGAATTTCTAGGTAAAGTTTAATGTTAATTTTCAATGTTAGGTGATAAAATCTTTGTAGCTGAGACACATAATGCATTTTGTCATTTGTGTAGCTAATAATTCACGACTACCGTGTCAGGCTATATTTTCAGTTATACTTGCTGGTTATGTATAGTTTGCATCGGGTATGATATTCAGAGCATTTTAATTACAGAGCTCTTGCAACTTAATTATTTAAATAACTTAATTTCAAATATGGTACAGTCATAGCAGGCAATAAATCATCTGTAACAATGGGAGGAGAAATCATTTTGTTTATCGCTCCAGTCCAAGGAAGGCACGGTGAAATGAAAAATAGCGCCGGGGCAGGCTGCAGGGCTCGACGCGGACGCTCAAATTGAAAACTGCAACTTTGCTTTTTATTGTTGCGAGGCCTAGGCCGCGGGAGATTACGGCGGCTGTCGCTCGCTCGCGCAGCTTAATAGACGTTTTTACGATTCACCGCTCGACTACAATTATACCCAATATAGCTGCTACAATTTAATTGAGATCAGTTTAGATTCCGAGTTTGAGTATGTCATGCTTTAGCAATACGATCTTTGACGGGTTGAAAAGTGCTAGACTGTTTTTTTTCCACCGGCGATAAGATTTAGATGAGTTAGTCAAGAGCAAACCCATTATCAATAAAAAAAAGCATCTGATTATTCATTCTAAACTAACAGCTCCTAAATATTTCCCAATTAATTTAATGGGTACTTACTTCTCGCGAGTAAAATTTGCAGACTTGCTTAATCGTAGCGTAGATCCGCCCCTCATGATGTAACCAGTCTGGAAAAGCGCTTACGTAACCTAAGAGTGGACAAAAAGCTACTCTGCTTACCGACTTGTGTTTGCGACTAGGGGTTGTGCGATTCACGCGACCCCCAGAACGTGCGTGCGCGATTTGTCTACCAGTCAACTTCCGTCCACTTTGTGTGATTCCAAATCGCGTCAGACGCGTCTTGATTTACTTAAACTTATTGTGTGAAATTAATGTGGTGTGAACAGTAACTTGGAGTTTAAGGTTGAAACCAACAGTCAGTGTTAATTTCGGCTAGTCTGTGAGGGATAATTGGTGGAAAAGAGGTATGTAGTTTTATCCGCTGACATGTTTACGCCGTAATTGCGAAGGGCAAGTGGCGTCAAGCACCGGAAATTGATATGAGAAGGTAGCACCCACAGCGGAACTATTTCACCTATACCCTACGCTTAATGATGGAGAGAATAAATTAACTTTATTTTTTACAGTAGACTTCAGTGAGTTATATGAGTTAGTTTTGTTGCTAAGTACTACTACCGAAATTACTCTTAATGAACTTGTATAAACGTTTTCACCTCATTAGCTCTCATAAAATTTATTCCGAGCAACACCCGAGTTGAAACTTTTTCTGACTTCCTCATTTGCGATGCATTGTAGAAGTTGCTTATGTATCGATTTTCTAAAAATAACATTTTAATTGCATCAGTTTTTTATTGTGATATTTTTTTATAACTACGAATGGTTTTAAGCTTTCCAAATAAACTTTCTTTCCGTTAATAGAAGAATGAGAATATAAATCATGAAAGCCCCGGAGTCTAGATCCGAAAGATTTTTCTTAGGTAGAAGTGGTGATCGCACAAAGGGTTTAATGGTCCAGATGTAATGCGCTTACACACCTTTTCAGTTGTAATGTGGGTTTCTTTTACATGATGCGCGGCTATAAATTCTCCTGTGCGTAGGGATTTAGACGGCAAATCGCGGCCACTCTTCTAGTATTAAAACATTTATACCCGGTTTATACCATCCTTATGACATTATCATAATGCAAGGCAATAAAACTAAAATAAATATATTCGATCGCCATAAAACCGCTCAGCCGGCTTGCAACGTAAACCGATGTGGCTAAATCGGTGTCTATTAAACAGATTGAAACTTTTTGGAATAGGTAATAGATTCGATCGATCTATTTGCCGACCATTACTGTCTCTTTAAGTTGTTCAATAGTTTTGAATTTACTTGAAGTAATAGCTTCATTTCTTAAATTATGAACTCTGACAAATAATGCACTTTACGGTGGTTACGTGTACCAGGAATATAATAAAGGAATAAAGAATATTAGTGCCCCCATTTGAGGCTTTTTATTCTTCTAGTCATAATAAAGCTATAAAAAGCACAAAATGTAATTCTTGTTCAAATAAAACGTTTTGACAATTTAGTATAGTATGTTAGATATACGAGTAGCATGTTTCAGTCTCTCAAATTAAATGATTATTTTCACGTAAGATATGTGAACATAGAAAATAACCATTTAAGATTATTTTAAGAGAACCACGTTATTCGTATGCCATTAATAATATCAGTAACTTTGAAACTTGTTACGGAGGAAATAAGGAAGCTTTCTCCCGACAACTCGGCCTTCAAAAAGGGACGTCTTTCTCATTGCAAAATTAGGTATGGGCGCGTCGCCGAGACGGCCTTCCGCCCGCCTATCCGCCGCCCTGCCGGCTGAATGCCTCGTAAAAATTTATTAACATCGCCGCTGTAAAAGCCTTTATGGATGGATATTAACGAAGGCCACCGTATGTGATTTTTCGACCATTTTTATTTCTATCCTCATAGATCACAGGATAAGATAATATATTCGCGACGTCGAGGTGCGCGTATGGCGTGCAGACGGGAAGGCTGTCGATCAGCGGAGGCTGTCAACGTGCCGGTTGTGGAAGGTTACGAGCGCGCGCGGGGCTCGGAGGGCGGCTAAGCGCTCGGGCGGCGGGCGGTGCATGCGCGCGACGCTGGCGGCGGCGGCGGCGCTGGCGTCGTGACGCAGTGTGACGTCAGTGCGCCGTCGGCTCGATACGCGCCGGCCCCGCCGTCAGTCGCCGCCCGAGCCAGGCCGCCGAACGTCGCGTGCCCTCTCCGCCCGCGTCTCATACGGGTTTCAGTTCCGAACCACGATGACATAGTCCCAGTGCCGTGCAAAGACACTACTTAAAAGCGCACACATTTTAAGTTTTTTCGTTGGAACTAGGAAGCTGTAACGGTCCCCGTTGTTGCAGAACTAGCCACGACCCACCCTACTTCATTAGAGGGACAGAGGCGAGACCGAGAGGCGGCTTGCTCCTTTTTATCCGCCTTTTTCCTAGGCTCTAGCGAAAATGGGCGAGGTGAGTGCAGTGTCGCTTCAAGTAGTGCTTACCTTACAGGCTTTTACAGTAGCAAACCAGGCCCGGCGGTAGGTACAGTGCTTTCGTGAAGATATGAGTGCATGTCGCGGACAGTGAGTGCGGAAGACCTCGCTCCGACTTCGGCCGGAGGCTAGTGCTGTTCGTGAAGTGCTTGCTCCCCGGGCATGTTAATAGTGTCGTTTCACGCCAAAATTTCATATACACGTTTTATCACCTTTGTTCCACCTCGTTCCGCGTAAATGTTATCCGTGCACGTAGCTGTCATGTTGCTCCCAGAGCTTTTAAATGCTTATTACATTTTCACCCCACTAGTGATTACTTTCATTGGTTTATCTCTAAATAGTGCAACTTGAATACCACGGATTAATCGGGTGTCAGCATTAACTTGTTGGTTATTGCCGGAAGTAAGCTAGACTTTTCGCTGAAAGGGCGCCGGCCCGGTTGCGTAACTGCACGTATCGATCTGACCAAGGAATGAGATACTAGCTCTATGGTTTTCCACATGCCAATCATTTAGACTTTCCTTATTTGTAGAATAGCCAACTTTAAGTTTTAGTTATAGCCTAGCCGGGAAATTTCTGCCATTTTGCGTTGTGTAACTTAGTAACGAAACTACCATAAAATATTTTCGGTCCTATTACAAAAAACTTAGACACGCCTTAGACAAGTCTAAAATGTCAGTTTTCTATGAATTGTCATTTACTAAACAATTAGTGTTCAACGGTTATCTTTTAAAACTTCTAAGCATCAGAAAGAAAAAGAAATCATTGTGATCGGCCTTTTTCAATCCCTAATTTAGACTGAAAGTTAGTTTAAATATCCTTCAACCTTTTTAAATACAGGGCGATACAAGTTATAGTCGTCGTTCTAGAACGAAGGTATATTACCTTGCGAGGTCTGGAGGATGTAGATAACAGGTTGCGGGAGCCAGGCCTGCCTAAGAGCGCCGAAGGTTTATTAGAAGATTGCCTCGTCATTATGTCATTTAAATCGCATAGAACGCCGTCGCTCTATTGGAGTATTTCCTTAATCCTATCTGACGACAGTGGCACGCGTCAATTAGGTGAGACACGCGGTTCCTATGAAGCTCCTTGGTTTCTAACCGGGGTTTAGTAACCTGACTCGGCCAAATTCATTGATCAATGCGGAAAACAATATTATAGGCTCTTATTTAAAAAAAAGGCTCTTAAATATTAATCTTACACAGGCAACTACACCCTTGAGATCTAAGATCATAAGGGCTAGAAGCCGTAGGGCTAGTAGTTATCCAGTGTGTCCAAGCATCGAGTTCGGAGACTATGGCAATGTGTAGAATATAGTTGTATTTTAATTTAAAAGAATGGAAATGTAATCCCAGCTCCTAGGAATGGCGACCTTTTTCAATTTCAATAGTTTGCAATGAAGTCTTCCACTAATAAAAATGGATGCATTTGAGAACTTATACAAACAGTCAACGGACTAAATCATTCAGACTTTTTGTAGGATAACACATGAAAAATAAAAGGTTAAAGATATTCATGTAATTTCATTGTATGTATTATTTTAAAATCAGCACTTATGTGATAGGCGTTTTCGTTTTGACATTTATTAACGGTGTATAATATCTTCGAAGCTGGTACAAAGATATGAAGAATTTTATTATTTAAATAAAATACTTGCGTTACCGTTGGTAAATTGTGGTTCTTTTCATATGGCTCGAATTAGATAAGTGTAAGATTTCTCCATATAAATTAAAATGGCCGCAATCCTAGGGGTACGTTTTACACCCACTTTATTTATATATATTTGTATTAAAATTGAGCCATACTCTTCGGCTCTGAACATACTCTTACCCCGTTCACATGACATTGCACTGCACGGTTTTTCAATACAATTCCCACCGTATTCGGTTGCTGTTCGATAATATTAGTATGGAAAAAACGTGCCGTACGACGCCGTGTGGACCCACGCTTAGTCTCCGAACTTGGTGCCCGGACACACTGTATTCATCATCATTATCAGCCGCAAGACATCCACTGCTGGACAAAGGTCTTACGCCTGTATATTATATTAAGATGCAGTGACTTTATTATTTAAAACGGCTCGTCAGTAGTCTTGACTAGTAAACGAAACTTAAAATATTTCCTAAATTTAAAATATTCTCTGCCCATCTCTAATCCAGGTAGATTTATCACTGCAACTAATTATATTGTTAACGCATGCCACATTTGCTATGCGGTTGGAATTAATCATGCTGTCGTGTTTGATTATAGTTTATCTATAATCGCATATAAGAACATAGCTTGTTAATTTTTGTAATATACCTACTATGTCTTGAAAACTGAAAAGCGTTTGACGTAATAAATAACACAATAAATATAATAAATCAATAATCAATTATTACAGACAGATAATAAGTGTCGTAGAAAAATTTTCCGGTGTAATAATGGTACAATTGAATATAATAATTATAATTATTAATCAATATCACTGATACGATCATAAAGACACATCAAAAAGAAATAACAGTTTTAATATTAATACACTTTAGGAATTTGGTTGTGTTTTCCTTGTCTAATTTTATTATTGGAAAACAAGCTTCTACTCTATAAATGCATAATGAAGCCCGTTTGGTTCTATGGAATCGAACTGTGGGGAACGGCAGCTAGCTCAAACATTGAAATACTTCAACGTTTTCAGTCTAAGATGTTACGTATGATTGCAGACGCACCATGGTTTATTACAAATTGCCAACTGCATCGTGACCTAAAAATGATGACAGTCAAGCAAGAAGTCACAAACAGGCTAACTGCCTATTCGAAAAGGATACAGTATCACCCTAATCATCTTGCTAATAAACTAATGGACAAATCCACAAAAACCTTCAAAAGGATAAAAAGAATTGCACCTCAGGACCTGATTTGATATGATAATAAGAAAATTGGTTTTGCCATTGGGCTTACACCATTCATGACTGTAAGGAAACTCATAAACTCTAGCTAAATGCCCCTAATGTCAGGCAGATTGCAAGATAAAATGGAGATTAAAAAAAAAATTTTTTTTACAATTATTTAATCAGTAATTAATCAAAAGTTATATACCAAAACCCTTATAATTTTAAAATAGCCAATGTCGAACTTGCATAGTTTAGGAGCTAGAGTGGAACATTTAACACTTATTTTTACTTGCTGGCTTAGCATTGTCGTGTAAAAACTGAACGAAATCCCGATAAAAAATACTCATCCTTAATAAAATACTTGCTGTACCTATTTCCTAAGTTCAATTTTCTAAGAAACAATTTAGATTCATCAAGAATAGGTTTTTTTTTTATGTTCCTTGTTTATCTTGCGAGCAGTCGGGAGACTATGAGCAGATGCGTTGAGTGTCTTGAGGCGTGTTGAAGCTACTCCCCATTAGGAGGCACTCCATCGGTAACTGGATTCTTAAATATCTAACTATCCAGTCAAGAATAGGTAATTTTAAAGTTTATTTGCGTGATGCAGAACAAACTGAAATAAAGACATCATCACCATTGACATTGACCCTTTTCTTGCCAGTCTATCCCAGACGATATATTCCGTAAGGTGAAATTCTTGTGTTATATTTATAGATATTTAAATTTAAATGAAACTGAACTGGAATTGCCTATATTTTTGCAAGAAAATGGTAACACCTAAACATGACATAACAAATTGTACTTTCGTTCCATTTGTGATTGTAATTTTGTAACAATAAATTTTGTGTATTTTAAAATGAGGGATAACGGATTATTACTATTATTAGGAAGTTACTGATCTGTTGTAAAGTATTTCGATTTCAAGGGTATGGCCGCCAAAAATTGTACATTTGAAAAAAGAGTTAATGTCCCTTATATAATTATAACTTTCATGTATTTTTGTTTTATAATAACTTGTAAAGGTGTATCAGATTCGCAGAAATTTCTATGCATATACAGGATGTGCTATAAACCAACGTCAAGCCGTTAAGGACTGATAGAGCAGCTAAAAGAATTTTTGTAATTTTCCCTTATGTCCATGTCACGAAAAATTCTTAATTTCATGTTTTATTTCGGAAGTTTTTCGGTGATATCTTACATTATTAGAATCATTACGAGTTTAACTTTTTAAACTCATTTGCTTGTTTTTTTTTTTATCAAAATTCTTAGTGATCGCATAAAGTGGTTTTTTCCATACTAGGTGTACCCAGGGTTTGATTTTCCCTTAGTATGGAAAAAAAACTTTATGTAATTACTAAGAAATTTTATTTAAAAAAAACGGGCAAATGAGTTTAAAAACTTCGCTCATTCGTAATGAATCAAATTATGTAAGATACCACTGAACTGTGCCCTTTCGTCGATGAGAGGAGGCCTGAGCCCAACAGTGACACGTATAAGTATAGGTTGATGATGATTAGAACATTATTATTGCAATGTTTGAACGTCCTCTCCAATTATTTTGATTATCCCAAACCATATCAATAAAAATAATAGAAAAATCTCTCATGTACTCTTGGCTTTACAAATTTCACGTGTCTAACCTTCATTCTCGAATGTTACCGTGCGTTACAAGTTCACAATCGTTACTGTACAATTTTTGGCGGCCATACCCTCTAACCAATAATCAGACAAAATCATGGCCTTGGAAATCATAGTTATTTATTAGAGATGCCAAACTATTTTAGAAATTAACAAAAATAGTTTGTCGGTCTCTGTTTGTTTATTGCGCTTTCACGGCCAAAATACTGAACCAATGTTGATGAAATTTGACACAGAGCTTAAGGCCCGAGGAAGGTAATAGAACAGTTTTCTTTTAAGGCTATTTTTACGGGGATTATTAAAAAATATATACATCCTTGTTCATTGTCACCTGAACCCTTCAATTATTATAGAATACTTAGTAGGTACAGAAATGTAGATTATTGCAACGACACTAATCCAATCTCTCGCTTTGTTTTGACGTAACGACAAACATAATTCATGTAAGTGTTAGAAAAACTAATGATTATCATTTTAACCGTTTACTAAGACATATAATTTTTCTAAATATATTTTTTGTAATTATACGGAACTATTAAAATAGTTCTCGACCGCATTTAATAATGCATTAATTATTTTACGAGGACTCGCGAGACATCGTTATCGCACACGTGCAGGGGCAATAAACGATTATAAATAACACCTTCATGACATCACATTCCCTAATTAATGTAAAGGCTCTCAGCTGTTTTGGTGTAACTTTCATTTAAAAATAGTTCCAATAGTTCGTTGATGGCCAGCTTTATTTGTTTGAAGCACAATCACATCAAATGAAGATGCACGGCTTCCAACGAACGAATGTATTTAGATTGTGTTGAACAATTCCAATTGACTTTTGCTCCATATAACACTCACGTATGTCAAAAAGCTAATATTGTCACTGTCTATAATTTATTCATCCATTCATGACATGCAACGCTGATTTATACATTATGGGTTTTTCGTAGTTTTTTTTTTAATATTTCACTAGCTAAGTATAAGGCATGTTTAATTCATACCTAAAAGGGGTGCATAATGTTAGGTGAGTTACTACTTGGGGTTAGTGATTTAGTAGTACCTACTGCAAGCAAGTTATTGTAGGTTGATTTAATTAACGTAGAGATATACAAAGAACATGTGATTTTAGGTATATACTGCATTTCCATCGTTGCACCTATTGCGGTATTCCCTGAAACATTAAACTTTTCAATATTGTTACAGAACACTTCTAATATCTCTAGCTCAAATAATCGATACTTGTTTATTGAGACAAGAAAAATATACCCGGTTTATTTTTAAATAAATAATTCAAAGGAACCTGTCAGAATATTTATTTAATCAGCCACTTACCACTTAGAGTACTTAATGCCACACTCAGAGACGTCAATTATTTTTTAAGTTTCATTAAAGTTGCTGCGTCTTATTCTATTGATATAGCAAAGAAAGTGACAGAAGCTACTTAAACGATACTTAATAAATAATTGACGTCTCTGAGTGCGGCAGTTAGAGTAGTCGCTGTATTTCATACAGTTCAGATAATATATATATATATATATATATATATATATATATATATATATATATAAAATAATAGATAATAATAAGTGTGTATAATAAATAATAGTGTACTGGCATGTGATGCAAAGGCGCGTCGGGAAAGCGCGACGCGTCGCCTCATTACATCAGTTAAAAATAATTGTCTCATTCATACGTCACTACTACGATAGTAACCACAAAAATTCAGTATAAAGCAGTTTCGTGGGCGTTGCCGTGTGTACGCGTCACTAGCACACCCAAAGCTCGCATGTGTGTGTGGAAAATTGATATTTTTTAACAATTGTGGTAATTTTCGGCTCGCTACGTAAAGGGTAGTTTCACAGACGGTGTTAGTCGGAGCGGATGTTTACGACACGCCTAAACAGGTGACGGCGTGCAAAATTAAAACTCGGTCGCTGCAGTCGGGTATAAATGTTATCTGAATCATAAGCAAAGTTCATCATCACGTGCCTATAATTTAAACCACCTTTGTTAATTTCAAGATATCAGCATCTTTATTTTTAACTTTATCGTCAAATTGGTATTTGACTGTTAGCCAACAAAAGCTTAATATTATAATTGGTTAAAGTAATATTAAATGAAGTGGTATTGAAGTTTCCTACTTCAAACAGTAGGATATAAACCAGCACGCGACATTTCATGCTAGGAGACTGTTATACTTAACAAAGTATACTCTAAAGTTGTTGCAAAAAATACCGATTAAAATACGAGTAAAACAAAAGAAATCATTTGGAATTTAGTCGAGCTTTTTGATATGCAGAATTGACATCGGTGGTATTATTCCTATAGGTACTATAGGTATAACTTTTTTCAACTGTTTGGTATTTATTCACAATGCTCTCCGATTCCCCACTTCCAGACTGGTTTTTGCTTAGGTACTTTGAATACTCCCTAAGTCCGTTTAGGACATGCTCTCACCTGGTTTAGCAGTTGCACGTTAGGGGAACGATGGGTATTACGGTAATGGGTTATTGACGTTAGATAATCGTTTCACGGGGAAATGGCACGCCCTAGAGGGATCTAGATGTCTCGGCCGCCGGCTCACGGTGAGAGGGGAGGTGCATTTAAATTAATGGTACCTAGGTACTACACCTGGCAAGTCTGCTGACATTCCTGCCAAAGGACGTTCGGCCTCTATCTATACCAATTGGCTATCCCAATCTATTGGGATACATTTTCATTTTTCCTTCCTGCTAAAAACTACTTTTAATTTGTAAATTACCTTTCATACTATATGGTTACCCCAATTATTTAGCATAGCTAGTTGGGATATATGTAACAGACCGCCTCATTTATTCCTAAGTCGAGTTTCTAGTGGTTTTTAAGAAAGGCGATGTTGATCCTCACCGAGAAGAGTTCGATATTCCATTAGGTATTTCTGTTTAACCTTTATAGAGATTATTAATGCGGTCGCTGGGGCTCGGGGTGGCAACCTTGTGTTATCTATTTATGTCGAGGGTAGAGGGTAGCGCGGGGGTGGCGCGGCGCGCCGGCGCGGTGCGGGGCTTATGTAACGAGCGCGAGCCCCCGCCGTCGCCGCCGCCGCCGCCGCGGCTCCGCACGTCTTCAGCCGCTCGTGCCGTCGTGCACTCGCGCCCCCTACTGCTGTACCCTACCCTACCACCATATGAATATTTCATCGCACCCTCGTGTCCACGTGTTACGAGCGGCCATCCAAGATGCTAATTAAACCCCTCGACGATTACGTCCCGCAAAACACTCCTTCGAATCTGTTTCTTAAGCCGCGATCCAGTTAAACAACGCTACGTCCATTCCGTAATTGCCTATTTTGCCGTGGCTCACTCTATTATTCTAGTTATTTTCATAGTAGCCTTCGCGATAATCCAGGGCGCGGTTTAATGAGGCGCGCTATGGAAACGTTCATCAATTATCGACGGTGACGGGCGCCTTGTTTACGTCAACGAGACCGCTTTAGCCGCTGACATTCTGATCTACCGCTGTATACAAACGTATAGAGCTCTTATCGCAAATTGCATGGGGATCACGATTCCGTAAGTCATGCCAGTTGACAATAACAACGGCCGTTTCCACGTCTTCCCCCTTCGCAATGATTTCTATTAATGTCCCGTTCCGTTCAGCGAACAACTGCTCCGCGTTTACGAAATCGCAAAGATGTAGATATGCGATGAATATGGGTATGAGCGTAGAGTCGGTTATGCATCGAGGTGCGCGCCGGCCTCCCAGCCACTCTCAGGTTCGCATACGCATCGCACCGCAACTGTAGTTCGGATCAATTGAGCGGCATTGAGCGCTGGTCCCTCGCAGGACTGCAGCGCGCGTTCGGCAAGGTTACCGGGCGCTCTCCCGCCGCCGCGTGCTGATCACTTTATTGATTGCTTTCAGCCTTCATGTTGTGTAGGCTATTGTCGATACTGTTATGTCGGTGGTCAGTATTTAATAAAATTTCAAGGCTTGTACTTCATAGTTGATCCCGAGTATTCTTTAGATCATTATTGTTTTATTTTATAGTATGACACTTTTATCTTTTTTAATAAACAAACTGGGACTACAATATTTGTTTGGCAATGTCGTGTCCCGCTTTGTTTTGATTTTGTTCTTGAGCATTGATATCGCATGACCTTGCCATTTATTTGTTATGATTCATGTTTATTTTCCGCAATATTGAGTAAGAGTCATGGAGGAGTCATTCGATATCTCGTTTGCCTCACATTCATCCCTTCACCCATTTGCATGGCCCATAGGGCCGCCTTGTAGAATGTGTCTAGCCCCTAGTTGTGTTTGCAGCATGGCCGTACCGACTCGTACCGCGTCGCCACGATCGGCCTCATTAAGGACGATAATAGAACTGCCGACGGACAGTATAAGGTTTTTATTTACATTATCATCTCTCATTTTTCTTTGCCCCTGCAAGTGGAGATTGACGCCAGCGACTACCGCTTTGCCGTCAGTCCTCGCTTGTGTTATTGCATGGTTTTTGACTCACTCGATGATGCATTTTGATTTATTTTCCCATTTCAACTAAGTGCTTGCGTTCTTAAATAGAATTAAATTACTTCGATGAAACTTACTTTTAAAATAAATTGAAACGCTTCTAAAAGCTGGTGTATAATTTTTGTTGGTGGTGGTGTGTTTCAGACTCGCCGAAAGCCTCCCGCGAAGAAGCGGAAAGCAGGAGATTTAGATGACCTGAAACAGGAGTTGGATATTGATTTTCATAAAGTTTCACCCGAGGAACTGTACCAAAGATTTCAAACACATCCAGAAAATGTAAGACCACTCTCTATTTGTACAACCTTCTAATGTGAAGCGGCTGTGACACAAAATGTCCTTTCTATTAGACAACCGATAATGCAAACTGTACTGATACTCATGTTTCTTTCTAGGGCCTTAGTCACGCAAAAGCGAAAGAGAACTTGGAAAGGGATGGTCCAAACGCACTTACGCCTCCTAAGCAGACGCCCGAATGGGTGAAGTTTTGTAAAAATTTGTTTGGCGGCTTCGCGTTATTACTGTGGATTGGTGCTATTCTATGCTTTATAGCCTATGGAATTCAGGTGAGTGTCATTTACAGATTTACACACCAATTAATATACTCATTGGTTTTCATGCAACTATTCTAATGATGGTTTCCATTATTCCAGGCGAGTACCGTTGAAGAACCAGCGGACGACAATTTGTACCTTGGAATTGTATTGTCAGCTGTCGTCATCGTGACGGGTATTTTCTCGTATTACCAGGAGAGCAAGTCGTCTAAGATCATGGAATCCTTCAAGAACATGGTGCCGCAGTTCGCTACCGTCATTCGCGAAGGTGAAAAGCTGACACTCCGTGCTGAGGACTTAGTGCTAGGTGACATTGTTGAGGTTTGTACTTCATTCAACTTTCCTATATCTGCACTAGCCGAAACGAAATACAAATAGAAAGAACGATACTAAAGTCACCCAGAGCCATTCATTATAAAACGACACGAGTATAAGAATAATAAGATAGATAGATAAAAACGTTTATTTGGGAACTACAAATCACATAAACAATCGGTAATATGAAACTTATATTAATGATGTTGTTTCCAGGTTAAATTCGGCGACCGAATCCCTGCTGACATCCGTGTGGTCGAAGCGCGCGGGTTCAAAGTAGACAACTCGAGTTTAACCGGCGAGTCGGAACCCCAGTCCCGCGGCTCGGAGTTCACCAACGAAAACCCGCTCGAAACCAAGAACTTGGCTTTCTTCTCTACCAACGCTGTCGAGGGCACCGCTAAGGGAATCGTCATCTGCTGCGGAGACAACACCGTGAGTTAACATCTTTGCAGCAAATGTTTGTTATTTATATAGTGTGATCCAAGTTAATAATGGTTTTAACTTTTATCAGGTGATGGGCCGTATCGCCGGCCTCGCCTCTGGTCTGGACACGGGAGAGACGCCCATCGCTAAGGAAATCCACCATTTCATCCACTTGATCACCGGCGTCGCTGTGTTCCTCGGAGTTACCTTCTTCGTCATCGCCTTCATCCTCGGCTACCACTGGCTGGACGCTGTTATCTTCTTGATTGGTATATATCACACTCAATAAGTCTAATTTGTGCATTATGTATCTAAAGTATTACGGTGTATACTAATAACTCGACATTTACAGGTATCATCGTAGCCAACGTGCCAGAAGGTCTGCTGGCCACTGTAACTGTATGCCTAACTCTCACTGCCAAACGCATGGCCTCGAAGAACTGCCTGGTGAAGAACTTGGAAGCTGTCGAGACCCTCGGTTCTACGTCTACCATTTGCTCCGATAAGACCGGCACGCTCACGCAAAACAGGATGACTGTCGCCCACATGTGGTTCGACAACCAGATCATCGAGGCTGACACTACTGAGGACCAGTCTGGCGTCCAATATGGTACGATTGCTTCTAATAATATATCTTGCTGTTTTTTTACTTCCTTGAGCTTTATGTAGACTATGTATCTTAAACGTATTTTTTCCGCAGACCGTACCAGCCCCGGATTCAAGGCTCTCGCTAAAATCGCAACTCTTTGCAATCGCGCCGAATTCAAGGGTGGCCAGGACGGTGTGCCGATTTTGAAGAAGGAAGTCGCCGGAGACGCCTCCGAAGCTGCTCTGCTGAAGTGTATGGAACTGGCACTCGGAGATGTGCTGAGCATCAGGAAACGCAACAAGAAGGCCTGCGAGATTCCGTTCAACTCCACCAACAAGTACCAGCTCTCGATCCACGAGAGCGACGACCCCAGCGACCCCCGCCACCTGCTCGTGATGAAGGGCGCCCCCGAACGGATCCTCGAACGGTGCAGCACCATCTTCATCGGCGGAAAGGAGAAGGTAAATGTACCCTTCAACCTTAAAATGTAATTAGTAAAACTCGGTTACGTAACATTTTCAGAAAAAAGTATTTCGTAAGCTCCCCAATTTCCTTTGTCTTGGATCTTGGCTCGGGCACGAGAGGATAAAACTGAGTTTGTGGTTAAGAAGTCCGTAACGTGACGCATTTCACTTCGAATATTACTACAATAGTTGTCATAACTTTTTTGTAGTTTTGGTTGCTCGCATTTAAGCGTCATAATCACCATAACTACACGTGTGTAAACAGTACCTTGACGACGATTTATTACTACTATTTTAATAACTGTTAAAATAGTGCAATTTATGTTTCCGTTTCACCTGCACTTTCCGGCGCTCTGATTATTAATAATATCTCTCCGCAGGTGTTGGACGAGGAGATGAAGGAAGCCTTCAACAACGCCTACCTCGAACTCGGCGGGCTCGGCGAGCGAGTGCTGGGCTTCTGCGACCTGCAGCTGCCGAGCGACAAGTACCCCATCGGCTTCAAGTTCAACGCCGACGACCCCAACTTCCCCGTGGACAACCTGCGCTTCGTCGGCCTCATGAGCATGATCGACCCCCCGCGCGCCGCCGTGCCAGACGCCGTGGCCAAGTGCCGCTCTGCCGGTATCAAGGTAAGGCCTAACTTGTCATTAACAGGCACACACATTTCAAAATATTCAACGAGTCTCAGGGACAGGTTAGACGAGCAACCATATCACGACAATTCTTGCTTTAAAAACTTAGTAAGAGTAAGATGACAATAGTTGCCGGCCACGCATTGCCGTTAAAAGTTGATCGTATGCCAGCCTACAAGCATATGAAAGCGAGTGAGAGAAAGAGTCCAAAGCCGTATACGGAAACAGGGATAATTTAATTTTTTCGGTGACACTGGGAAAGAACACGTTATGATTAGCTATGCTTGTTTTATTTCTAGAATGAGCCCTCAAACCCCGTAACCCCTAAAATTCTACTCTAATTTCCTGGCATGTCAGGTTCGTAAGCCAATTCGCTTCTTCTTCTCTTTAATGGCGCTTTCCGGGTATTACGTTTGCTGGCATTTCTATTTTCAAATTGCGAACTTCAAAATGTCAAGAGTTGAAAGGGCTTAGAACTTTCTATAAGCTTTTGATTTCAAATAGACTCTTATATTAGGTTATTACGAGGTTTTAAAGCAAACAAATGACTATCGGTAAAAATTCAATGAAGGTGAAATTCTCTAAGCACTGATTTAAAATATTGCTTTGGTGTTTTGTTTAGTTTAACAAAGTTTAAACTTGCTGCTGTTTTTGTCAGGTGATGACATACAAATTCTTCTGTTCCGGTAATGTTTTGTACGATGGTGGTTGGTACGCCAATATTCACTCGGGTTTTTTTGTTACAAAAAGACGACGGCTTTTACACGTGTCCAGAGCAAGAGGCAAATGCATTGCATAATGTATGAACTATAAAACCGCTCCGTGAATTTTCGCCGTATGCGGCGCGTAATTATGATGAGGTGCTGCCTATTTAATGTGGCTCTACACGCTGTAATTCACGTCCAACGAACGTCGATACTTATAAAACATTCCACAGCCGGCTAATGTTGCCACTTTACAACTCAGTAGTTCAAATTAAAATTGTAACTATAACTCATACTGTCAAAAGACCCGCAACACACTTGTACCGTCAGCAACACAGTGAACTGTACATTTGTGAGTCTTGACACCTTACAATAAGGCTCACTAGTGGTCAGTTAACAGTGATGCTGTTTGTATATTCTCTAGTGTTGTGTTTATGGGTCGCGGTAATCAGTAAGGGTCCGTTCACACAGACCGGCTCGTATACGCTTGGAATTGGCCGGAGCGGAGCGCGGAAGAGCACGTCAAGCAGCCGGTCGGCTCCTCTTATTATTTCACACGAAGCGCTTCAAGCATTCTTAATGACAAAAAAAGTGCAAACCTTATTTCTATGACTCAAAGCTCTGTTTCCAACGTGATAAAAATCAGCTCTCCTCCGAGCCGGTCTGTGTGAACGGACCCTAATAGTCTTGCGCACTTAAGAAAAACAATATATTGTATTTCAGCATGCGACACACAATAGGAGTAGTACTTCGTAAAGAAATATTCGTAAGAATGGTCGTCTACCTCCTTTGTTTCATAAAAAATGTAGTGTTATCTTCTTATCTTCTAGTTTTTAATAACTGGCTGTTGTCTAAATACCTCTAATTTCCAGGTCATCATGGTGACCGGTGACCACCCGATCACAGCCAAGGCCATCGCCAAGTCCGTGGGCATCATCTCGGAAGGCAACGAGACCGTAGAAGACATCGCGGCCCGCCTGAACATCCCCGTCTCGGAGGTCAACCCGCGTGAGGCCAAGGCTGCTGTCATTCACGGCACTGAGCTCAGGGAACTCAACTCCGACCAACTCGATGATATTCTCAAGTGAGTTCTGCTTGTGTTATGTTTACAAGAGCTGGCAATCAATCGGCCGGTCAATGAATAGCGATAAAAAAAATTCAGTGCTGCTTCACATAATTTGCTCCCGCCGACCCCTTTGCCCAAGATTTCATTAAAGATGTATCATAATAATTAAATTTTATATAATCTCGCTTATTTTGGTGGTTGACATTTACCTCTCATTTAATTGTATTATTCGTGTTTGTGCCAATTTTATTTCCAAGTGTTGTGTTAGTTATATTTAACATTTTAAACAATGTTTTATTGTTACTGAAATACGAAATGAATGAGAGGTGGATGCCGCTCTTTTGTTTTATACGAATTTCGCTTACAGTAAAGAACGTAACTAAGCGTTCAAGGCATTGGGCGAAACTTCAATTTGCAAAAAAAAACTCATTAACACTCGGCGCCTGTATTTTGAAACCGATACGATTGTGATATGATTGTTTGTACGACAGATACCACACGGAGATCGTGTTCGCGCGTACGTCGCCGCAGCAGAAGCTGATTATCGTGGAGGGATGCCAGCGACTCGGTGCCATCGTGGCCGTGACGGGCGACGGCGTCAACGACTCGCCCGCGCTCAAGAAGGCCGACATCGGCGTCGCCATGGGTATCGCCGGCTCCGACGTCTCCAAACAGGTGGGTACAACATTGGTCCGACATCGGCAGCGTGCCCGCTCCCCAGGCGTGTCACCGAATGAAGGGAGATCTCTCTAATGTCTTCCTACGACATCAAATTTGAACTTTCTTATTGTTTTTAAGGTTAAGTCCGACAGATATTGTATTGTATTGTAAACCTTACTGACTTTACACCTAACTTGTAACGAAAACTATGAATACTGAACGTTGCCAATTTTAAAGTGTAAGTTTGTACTTCAAAATTGTCCTAATTAGGTACGTTTAAATATACAAAAACGTCTGTTCTGAAATTGAAAAAATAATTGAATCAAAAATTGAGTTATGACATGAGTACTAAACTAAACTAAACCTACATCTCTGGTTATCTAGGTAAGTGCACAATACCGCAACAATTAACTAGAATCGATTTCTTACTAATGCAATTCCTACGCAGCCCAGTGTAGAATTGAAAAATATCTTAACAATAAAACAAAGTTCTTAACCAACTTCGCCCCGTGTCAATTTTATATGGTCATCGTTAAACTGGGTGATTGTCCAGGCCGCCGACATGATCCTGCTGGACGACAACTTCGCGTCCATCGTGACGGGCGTGGAGGAGGGCCGGCTGATCTTCGACAACCTGAAGAAGTCCATCGCCTACACCCTGACCTCCAACATCCCCGAGATCTCGCCCTTCCTCGCCTTCATCCTCTGCGACATCCCGCTGCCCCTTGGTACCGTTACTATCCTCTGCATCGATCTTGGAACTGACATGGTGAGTTGTCTTGTTTTTTACACAATGGTTATTTCTTGGACTGTACATTGAAAGAGCGAGACCGTTTTTACTTGAAGTTGAGGGTCTTAAAATTAAGAGGAAACATTTTTTGTTGGTTACTTATGCAAAGTTATAGTTTAAGTATATATAATATATTATTAATTTCCATCGATAAATTTTAGCTCTATCCTTTACTTTCATATGACAGAAAAAATTGTGATAGATAAATTTAATCTAGGGATTGGATGAAACGGGCCTAAGACGGGTGTTTAATGCTCTTTTGATGTACAGATATTTTTGTTTACAGCTCTAGTGCATACCCAGTGGAACGATTGTGGTATAATTAAAGCTGTTTTGTTAATTATTGTAAGAGATGTGATTAATGACTCCGTAACTTCTGTTCTTCTGTATAAGCGTTGGTACCAACATGAATTTTATTACCGTCGCTTGTAAAGTAAATAATATAGAATCGAATGGTAATTGATGTGAAGTTGACAATTTTTTTTAAAGGCCAGAATTGCTTACAATTGTCACCTAAACAATCAAAAGTTACGGATTCGTCTATTTTTCTTAATATTCTAGAAGAGACCCGGCCGACCTGTGATGTAGATGTATTAAATAGTTGTTCACACTAGGTGCCAGCGATTGCGCTCGCATACGAGGAGGCGGAAGCGGACATAATGAAACGTCCGCCTAGGAACCCATTTTGCGACAAACTTGTCAATGAGAGGTCTTTATTACATGCTCAATACTATGTTGCCATATAACAATTAACCGGTACCAGCTAATAACGTCGCTGTTGTCTCGATATCGTAACGAGTGGGTGTTCATTGGTGTTCTCTATGAGCTTGATTTGTGTAACCATAAGAACTAAAATCATTTGATGTATGTTAACGGATAACCTATCTCATCCATTATGATGTGAATTAGTAGTTTAATGAGTGTGTGGAATCCTGCATGGTTCTACGGAAACGGAGTTGTATAACGCAGCTATCCCAGTCCGGAGCACGCCCGGCGTTGGGCTGCTTCGCGACCTTGCCAAGAGATTACTATTATTAATGTGTTCTGCCTATTTTAATCCACGATCCTCACCGAGCGCGCCGTATCTTACCGAATTGGCAGTCCTCAGTTAAAACAGACACAACACACCTTCGTTACCACAGTCATCGCCATTCCACCCATCATCATCCGTAAACGAGCCCGAGTGATTAATACATTCCCGCTAATCATCACTATCAAATTTTGTGTTTTACATACTTGGGTTCCCGATTCAACTGATGTCACCTCATAATCTACATTTTTGTGTTATAAATATCATTTCTATGATGGTGTTAAGCATCCAAGTCGTTGCAACCATACGCTACACGATCTTGCCGATTATTAAAAAAGGATAGGCGACCGAGGTCAGGAGTTGCGGCGGGCTGAAGATAGATGGCAGCGCGTCCGCTAGCTATTGATCGCCCGCTCGTGACTCCATAAAGTACCTACTAGAGCTAGCCTTATGGTTCGGATTAAAACCATCAAGGCAAACAATGTGGTTTCAACAACGCTCAAATAATGCCTGGAAGAAATACGCGTCCAAAACATACCTGCAAGTTGGCTTATTCTGGCGCGTTCACAGCACATGTATTTCTAGACACACTTAGGGTTTTAGTCTACATTGTATTGCTACTATATCGTAATCATATTGTTGACATTATGACAGCTCTTATTCATGTGACAGTAAGAGTTGTCATAACGTCTTCCGTGTGATTATGATATTGAAACAAGATAGATTAAACCAAAATGGAATAAAGGCCTTGTGTGAAACCCTAAATGAGCCAGTGCGCTTATTTTTTGATTATCCGAGCGCTGCGTGCTTGTGTATCGCGCCAGTTGAAGTCAAACGGCGTGTGTAGCGTCTCGTTGCAGCGGCTTGCTAAGTGTTGGATGTTGTACTCGTGCCGTGCACGCTTGTCGGCGGCGGGTGCTCGCCGGTGCTCACGTCGCTAGTGTTCCTAGGTGCCCGCCATTTCCCTGGCCTACGAGGAGGCTGAATCTGACATTATGAAGCGACAGCCGCGTAATCCTTTCACAGATAAACTAGTTAACGAGAGGTAAAACATCACGAGTGCCCTTCGCACTCGTGTAAAGATTAATCTATCTATCTGCTAATTTGCTTGCTACCACGTGTAAGTCTTCAATATTGGGACCTGGTTGTTGCCTGCGGTGTTTGCCCTAACCCTAGCCCTCCGAGGATATTGAAGACGACAAATGCACAGCTCCTAATTTCTGCCTTGCGTTGTCTGTATTTTCTCTATTAACTCTCCTTTATATAGCTTGTTGTGGTTAATGTCCATGGAAGAATGTGTTTGCCAGCGCCACGAGCCTCCTCCGCCCGCCGACCCGTTCTTAAACACATTGTTTCATTTGTTATTTGTGGTTTTCTCTCTTATTTATGTACAATGTATTGTGTGAGTCACCAAGGTAAGTCTTTGGTGTTTCCCTGTGCCTATCTGCCGTCTCTGTCTTGCATGAATATGAAACTATAAATGTCCTTTCGTACTACTGTTGTCTTTCTGTATTGTATTTTGACTTTTACCTCATTTCTTACCGCTCATAAACTCACCATAACACAATATTTTTTTGAAACACGGTATCGCTATCATTCTCTACCACGTTACGGCCAGCGCTTCATCACACCTTTATATGAGTCGTATTATGCCTTTTAGGCCTCTACTTATGTACCTGTACACTAACACTGATCTGTATCATACGTAATGTATACTTTTATAAACCACTCAACAGCCTAGGGCTTATTTGTAACTTCTCTCACTAGCGTAGCGTTTCAGATTTTACATATCGTCTGTAAAGGTCGGTAAAAGCTAGTTTCTAATTTGTAAACACGCCAATTCTCTATTTTCATTCTAGCTAATATATGCGTACTATTTAAGCAGATATATTTACCTAGTTATATTGTATTTTTCTATTAATAATATTTATTTATATGAACGTAGTCGTATCGTAAAGGCGGCCTAGCCGGGGTGTGTACGTAGGTATATTTATTATGTATAAGTTGTTCGCTGCGTTGTTGGTATGTCCTGATTGCTTGGTGTTACCGAAGGTGCCTGCTATATCATTGGCGTACGAGGCGCCCGAGTCCGATATCATGAAGCGGCAGCCGCGGGACCCTTACCGCGACAACCTCGTCAACAGAAGGTCGGCCGCCTGCACCGCCGGACGCTTACTAGTTACCGCTCACTTGGCGTTGCGCCCCCAGCCCGCTGTGCCGCCCGCGAGCGCGCGCGGGCAGCGGGCTGCTCGTGACTCAACCTACCATTTGAGTTGGATGTGGAAGAGTGATTATAAATGCCCCCCTGTTTCCAGCACTAAGCCGTTCTCTACCTCGAAACCCGTGCCTCCGTATAAATACTCGTATACAAGAATCTTGTCTCCAAATACGTAATAAATATACAAAACCAGTACATTAACCTGGCCACACTTTGCTCCTACAGTTTGCCTAATAGTTACCTGCAGTTTATTTAAATTAGAAGTCTGCTGATATAGTCTAGATACTTAGACTATTTTACCTGTCTCTCTATGATCTTCACTCTTCCATATTTCAAAATTAGTTGAACTCTGTGTTGGGTGACAGCACGCAACAGTGTCGGCGCAAATGCACGATTAGAGAAAGAATTAGTTTAGTCGTCATAGACGCATTAAACAATATTATTTTGTAAGTTGTCGTGTTTGTCCAAGTAGATAACATAGTAATTTCATTAAACATTAGCAACGTCTCTTTTTAAGGAATGTCGTAGGCGTCAGGATACATTTAGTGATATCGTAATATTTTTCACGTATTTATTATAATTTAAGTATATAATATTGCTATGGTTTTTAATTTTGTAGAAGAGCACGTTAGTTGCAGTCGCCAGGCTACAAGCGCTTCCGACGCCACACACACACACTAACTCAGGGCTCTGGCCGATGCTGTATACTTGCTGCATATCTACTCCACTCGCTATTGCTTCCTTACCCAGTTTCATAAGCACTTGATAGCAGAGTCTAAATGTTACATATGACTAGCTAGTATATTATACTAACGTTATTTCCATAGTGAGTCACAAGACCTAAAAGGTTTGCTTAGTAAGGATTTTGCTTTTGAAACTGAGCCAAAATTTTCTTTTTCCTGATCTATTTTTTATTAATTTAAGACATTGTAGTATTGCCAAAATGGATGTTGTACGGTGTGTGAATGCATGGGTGTTGTTGAGACCTATGGTATATAACACTTAGCTAGTGGTGGGTGCATTGAGAGTGTTTTGATTTTAAGGTAAAATAAATTATAATTGAATTGCCCAAAATAGTAATTAACGTTACATGTAATTTTTACTGACTCACCAGATTGAACATTCCCAGTGCACCTAAATTGAAATAAATTGTCATTTAACTGAAGCACGAAACATATATTAGATTTAGCTACAACGCGATAACAACAAAGTATAAATTCCTCTTTTACCTAATTTAATATATTTTTTGCTTCAAGAAATGCAAACTTGAAAACTAACTCTAACCTTAGTCATGAAAAAATTTGATTGCCATACTTTCCGTATTCAAACTAATATAATGGCTTGCCCTAGCTAGTAAATACAGTGCCAATCTTGCACACGAACTAAATAAACATGGCACTTTTTATGCTTGCAAAAACATTATTCTGTGCGTTTTCTGACGCGTTTGTGGTGCGCAGGTTGATCTCCATGGCCTACGGGCAGATCGGCATGATACAGGCGGCCGCCGGCTTCTTCGTGTACTTCGTGATCATGGCTGAGAACGGCTTCCTGCCGCTCACGCTCTTTGGCATCCGAAAGCACTGGGACTCGAAGGCCATCAACGATCTCACTGACTCCTACGGACAGGAATGGGTAAGTTACATGCGTAAGATAAGATTATTATTTAAAAACTTAATTTAATGTCTTTCAAAAATAGTATTAATCTTGTTACAAAGATTTTTGGGTAGCAGATGCGATTTTTAGCATTGCGAGTCAATTTGAAACGATATCGGAAGAGGCTGTAATTTGGAAAAAAAACCTATTATACTCAGCCTAAATTTGTAAAGTAAAAAATATTAAAAAGTTATTGCAATAGGTGAAGCGTCACGGGCCGTTTCCCGTAGACCAACAAGCGGTGTCTAAAATGTACACCCTCACTAATGCAACATTGTTCGACAGACATACCGCGACCGCAAGGCTCTCGAGTTCACCTGCCACACCGCGTTCTTCGTGTCCATCGTGGTGGTGCAGTGGGCCGACCTGATCATCTGCAAGACGCGGCGCAACTCCATCGTGCACCAGGGCATGCGCAACTGGGCGCTCAACTTCGGCATCATCTTCGAGACCGCGCTCGCGGCCTTCCTGTCCTACACGCCCGGCATGGACAAGGGCCTGCGGATGTACCCGCTCAAGTGAGTCCATTATACTAAACGACTTTGTTCAATGTCACATAATCAAGACACGTTTAGGATAGGAGGCGAGTCGAGTGACCCAATAATAGACTGAACGTGCAAATCTGAATTATTTTAGGTATACAAAATAGTTTTCGTTATTTTATTATATTTGTTTTTCGGGGTTATTAACAGTAGAACGAATTCTGTAACTTTTCTGTAAGAACCAGACCAGTAAGATTATAGCTTCATCTTATTGATACACGGCGACCGTGAGGCTCGAACTCTGAACACTAACATAACAGCCACATTACCGACCGTTAGCGCTATAATGTCTCTTTAGAGGTATCGTCACAAAGGACGAAAGGGATAGGGCCAAAGATTTAGAATTAGAGGGATGTGTTCACATCAGGTATCAAAGTTTAGTCTGGGCTCCCTGCAGCACGGGTTCCGTTGTGTGCAGAATGTGGATACGATGCGCTTGTGTCGGCAGGTTCGTGTGGTGGCTGCCGGCGATCCCGTTCATGCTGTCCATCTTCATCTACGACGAGATCCGGCGCTTCTACCTGCGCCGTAACCCGGGCGGCTGGCTGGAGCAGGAGACGTACTACTAAGCGCCGCGCCTCTCGCTTGCTGCCCGCCCCGCCCGCCGCGAGCCCCGCCCGAGCCCTCCGTTTCTCTCCCTATATTATGTATATATGCACGGTGAACGGTGGTTTGATATTTGTGATGAGAACATACACGGTTATTATTGTTTTTGATGATTGTGAATCGAGTTATTTTTATATTGGAATAGTTTGACGACGCGAATCTCGACGAATCTCTCGGCCCCGGGCGGGGCGCCGCCGCCGCCCGTCGCGTGCTGCCGCACTGTACTCGCTCCCCGCGCGCGCCGCCGCGTAGTGCGCCCTCGATACACTAATGACGTAAGATAGAATTAATGAATAATACTAATGAATTGTTTTTCACATACTTATGTAATAAGTAATAAATGATCGTTTAGCAGTAGTTCATCGTTCGTGCATCATATGGGCGTCGGTATGCCGCCGCGTTCGGCGGCCAACGAAAAGCATTTGTTGTAAAATTACAGTTAAGAGCCATTATTATTATATTTTAAGTGATTAGATTAAGTTGACTTTTTCGAGTGAAAACGTTTAGTTGAGATGCGATCGGGTGCATGGTGCGTGCGAGTCGAGTGGAGTGCCTGGTCTAGTGTACTGCCGCTTACTGTTAGGTAGGTAGTTGAAATTTTGAAGCCGTATTTTCAATTGTAACGTAGATGTCGAAGCGACCGCCGCCCGAGCGGACACGATGCTTTACTTTTATAAAAAATAATCTGATTATTAGTGAATTTTGTCAAATTTATTAAAATAGGCTGCTCATGGTAATTATGTAAGATTTTATTTCTTAATTAAAGGATAATAACAAAACGTAGGGATGCGTAATTAGACATTTTTAAAATTATACAGTTATGATAGAGTCATCTTGTTTTGGTCGCCACTCGGCCCGTCCGCGGCGCGGCGCGGCGCGGCGCGGGGCGGCGCGGGGCTGGCCGGCCGGAAGGACCGAGTGGAAACGATTCAGTTAAATTTTTCGTAACGAATACATATAACATTATAATAATGGTTACAAAAGTAAAATATAACATTATAGCGACTAATAAATCTAAATTATATGAAATGTTTATAGATTTAAATGATGTTTGTTTCTTTAGAGTGACTTTCTGTGCTTGTTTGACGAGAGCGATGTCCACCTCGCGACGATAGCCGTCAGCCGACGTTGCCGCAGTGAGCTGATCTTGTGAGACGTTTCTTTGTACGTACACCGTAGAACTTTGTTTTGCGTTGACCGTTCTTTACACCGAATCATTTTTAGTATTACTCTGTTGGCTAGGAGCGCTGTAAAAATGTAAGTGTTATTAATAAAAAAAACATTTTCAAAATATTATTGAGCTGTTTCATTCCACTTGAGTGCCATCCTATTGTTTATTTGATTTACACAAGTCTAATTAGAATTTTGTGACCACGATAATACCAAGTAAATTTAAATAGACCTAGCTATGTATTTTCTAATAAGGATTTTCATGTCAGAAAAACGCCAGCGCATATAAAATCATTGCTCCCCATTTCACAAGCTTCCGAAACATAGTAAGCGGAACAGGACAATTGTACAATAAATGCATGACATCGCCACATTTAGTTTTATTTATCGGCCCACGACGAATCCCTCCTGACCTGATTCACTGCTGTTGCGCGTGCGCCTGACTAGCCTGCAGCTGAGTTTCCGCGAGAGCTGTTCGAGGCAGCTAAACGATGAGCGAGAAACAATCCCCAGATTAAGGCCCCGCGCAGACTGCGGACCATTTAGTCGGTCGATTGTGTTTTGTCTTCACCAACTTTGTAAAAATGAATAAGGACAACCGTATTATCGGCCGATAGAAAGTCTGCAGTGTGTAGTAGTGGGTAGTAGGACACTAGTGTACTTCATTCTTCAGCGCACCGCTTAGCTACCTCATGGTGGAAACGTTACGTATACGACGGGGTGTAGCGCGGTCTGCGCCCTTCGGGTAAACAAGCATTACCCTGTCTAGTATAGCTTGATCATGGCAGATGTACCTACAGGGGCCCTACTTTGAGAATCGAAATTGCATTATTTCTATCCCTCTCTCAAGAATAAGTGCCGCTTGCACCATCTACGTATGAAAATAGACTTAACCCTTTTCCAGGCCGCACCAATCTAGACGGTGTAACAAAGAATGCAATACATATCCAAGTTATTTACATCATCATCAGCCAGTAACTTTTCGCGTATATTCAATCTGATTTGCAACTTAATTTAAGGTACTAAGGTCGAGATTGTAACTAAACCTATGTGGTTAATATGTATATATATAGAGCCTCTGTCTGGAAAAGGGTTAAACATATTTAACGCAGCTATGGTTGCTCCTGCGATGTTCAACCCTTACTTTTAATTTTAATTTATTTTTTTACTTTTGCCATGTGTTACTAACATAGGTTTAAGCTTTATTGTACTAACACACTATGGATCATACCTGGTCTGAAATAAAAAGTTTTTATTTTTTTATAATTAAGGTGCCAGCGGCCCTAAGAGCCGTATTAACAAACTTATCTCGACTGATCCCCGTCTCAAGACACCTCAAAGTAAACGTCAGTCCATAGAAATATGTCATTTTTGACGCATCTTGTGATGCGCATCTAAGCCAAGATCAGTTTATTACGGCCCTAAGACTGCGTTTCCATAGAAGCGGAGCGGAGCTGAGCTGTGTAGGAATCGACCAATCACATTGCTTGTAATCCATATCTCGTCCCCGCTCCGCTTCTATGGAACCAGTCAAGCGGAGCGGAGAGGTGCGGAGCTGAGCTGTGTAGGAATCGACCAATCACATTGGTTGTAATCCACATCTCGTCCTCGTACAGCTCCGCTCCGCTCCGCTTGACTGTCTCCATAGAAGCGGAGCGGAGCGGAACTGTGTGGGAGTTGCGCGTTGCGCTTGTGTAAATCTCGTTACGGGAAGTCCACCGAACGAGATGTTAGTTTATTTTCTTAAGTATTTTGTGAAATTATTTAATAAATCGATTTTATTCAATAATATACACAGATGATTCAGAACATTAAGAAATTTGTTATAAACGCTATCTGTTGTCCAGTAGACGTACTACTATTACGTTAGCGGCCTATATTTTTTTGAATAGTGACAAATAATCAAACAAGATATATTCATATCAAATATCAAAATATTCATATCAAATAACAAATACTTAGGTCTGCAATCCCTTGGAGCTGTGAAAAATATCAATCTTCTAAGTCAACGCAATTAAAAGATAAGGCCACTGATAGTGTATTAAAAAACCTATCAGTGGATACGGCTGTTTATGCTGCATATTCAAGGGAATCGCAAGGGAATCAAAGCCTATAGGGTACTTCCCGTTGACTTTGAATGAATTGACGTTGAATCATGAAATTTGGCAAGAAGCAATGTCTTACAGCAAAAGTAAAGGAAAAAATCCGAAAACCGTTAATTTGTAGTTAAATCACATAAAAATAAATTCCAGTATAAACTGACACTCACTAAGTACGAATGTGCATACTTAAGTCATAAGTCATTTATTTGGTAAAGCCACTTTACACGTTAAACGGGTAGTTACATCATCTAGTATCTGTACAATGACAAGAAAGAAAAAAAAGAAGATGAAGTTTATACAAATATTGACATCGAAAAATGTCACGTAAAATAATATCAATTAGGTACTAATTTCCTGAAAAACAGAGGCACATTATTAAACTAATTAACAGTGTACCTACTAAAAATAATAATGAATACATCAATTAGTGAATAAGGTAACCTAGATTTAATTACAGGTACTCTGCTTAAGGGTTATGAATTCGTGAAAACCATAGAACGAGTGCTCAACAAGCCAGCGTTTCAGGCGTTTTTTAAAACTGCTCATACTGTGGGCTTTGGTGATATGCTCCGGTAGCTTATTGTACACAGCAGGGCCCATAGCATGGGTGATCTTGGACGACTTCTTCAGCCTGCTGCCGATACCGACAAGCTTGTCAGCGTTGCGCGTGTTGTACTTATGTACCATACTGTGGGTTTTATATGACGCTAAGTTTGCCCTCACATACACTGCCACCTGCAATATGACTATGGCTGGTAACGTTAATATACCCAATTTCCTGAAGTACGGCCTTGCAGGGGTACCATGAGGCACGCGCGCGATTATTCGGACAGCCCGTTTTTGGAGGCGAAACATTCTCTCCCACTCAGCACAACGTCCCCAGAGTTCCGCGCCATACTGAAGCAAGGAGTGCACCGTAGCAAAGTAACATGTGCGCGCCACTTCATCAGAGACCAACCTTGTAACTCGGTCTAAGGCAAAACATGCACTACCTACTCTTTTACACATTTTGTCCACATGATGATCCCATTTTAAACATGAGTCTATTTCGTATCCAAGGAAGGCAGTAAACGTCTTTTGTTCCAAGGCTATCCCTTCTACAAAGACGGCAATTGGTTCGATGCTACGACCTGACAAATTGAAGACTAGGTAGTGGGTCTTTTTTAAGTTCAGGGCTAGGCCGTTGGCACCAAACCACTCAGCAAGCTGCGCAACAGTCTCGTTTAGTTTTTGCTCCAGGCAGCCCACAGATGGCGCAGTGACCACTGCGGCAACATCGTCAGCATACATTAGGACTTCTGCAGCATCTATGGCGTCCGGAAGATCATTCAGCAATAAGGAGAAGAGCAAGTTTGAGACCGATGACCCCTGTGCAACGCCTATGTTGGTTACTAACGGTTCCGATCTCGCTTTACCCCCATCTCCGACCACTATTTGGGTTCTGTTATGTAGCAGGCTCTCAAATAAAGAGAGCGACGGACCGTCAATACCATAGTGTCTTAGCTTACCAGCAAGGACGGCATGGTCCGCGACATCGAAGGCCTTCGAGAGGTCGCAGCATAAGACAGCCACCTGTTGCCTATTCTCTCGGGCAGTAGTCACGCGTCGGACTAATTCGCGGGTCAGGGATGTTGTTGAACGACCCTCACGGTAAGCGTGCTGCCTGTCAGATAGGGCATTCGTTGAGACCATGAACTGTGTTAGGCGGCTGCTGAGGCCATTTTCAAAAACTTTTGCCAATGCAGGGATTATAGAAACTGGTCTATAGCCATCCATATCCTCTCGTTTGCCCTTACCTTTGAAGATCGGGGCAATTTTACTTAGTTTTAACGGCGCAGGGTAGGTGCCCTCCCTTATGCAAAGGTTAAATAGCTTCGCCATAATATGAGCCATAGGGGCTGGGGCTGCTCTCAGTACATTCATGCTTATCCCATAAATATCATTTGAAGCTTTTGGCGGAATCAAAGATGTTATCAAGCGATACACCTCATCTGCGCTAAACGCACTTATTGTGAACGATTTATCAGTAGCGGGTCTCGCAGCTCGTAGGTGGCTCATGGCGCGGGCGACGTCGGCGCGCGGCGCACCGCACGCGTTCGCGGCACTCAGGACTTATTGCGTATTAGTTTATACTCGACTTTGTTTATGTTGTATTCCCGTGATTTACGAACTATTTACATGCCTACAAGTTTGTGCGGAACCCTCGGTGCGCGAGTCCCGACTCTCACTTGACCGGCTTTTTTTTTAGTTAGCACCGACATGACGTGTGCGCTCATTAACAGATATGTGTTAACTAACTACATACGAAATGTATCGTCTCGGCTCGCTATACACAGCTCAGCTCAGCTCCGCTCCGCTCCGCTTCTATGGAAACACATACCTCTTTTCACAGCTCAGCTCCGCTTCTATGGAAACGCAGCCTATGGCCCCGCACATACTATCGACTTTCTATCGGCCGATTCGATGTGCCTAGAGTTATAAACTATTATGGAGACAGAACGTTAAAAAAACGCGTGCCATATATTCTCAACAGCTTACCCGAAGACATCCGTCTCGAGCAAAATAAACGGATATTTAAAAGAAAACTGAAGAAACATTTTTTAGATACACTGCCATAGATTTATATTATAGTATAATGGTACCTATTGCGTATATAGTGTCGAACAAAACCATGTGAAATATATACTGTACTCTTAAAGTCTTCCTGCAGACAAACTGTCATAGAACAGTTTTGCAGGGCTTTGTTTATTTATAATTTTGTTGATTGGTTTAATAAATAAATAAATAAATAATACGGTTGTCCTTATCCATTTTTACAAAGTTTGTGGAGACAAAACACAATCGGTCGACTAAGTAGTCGATAGTATGCGCGGGCCTAAGTCTCGAATGCCAAGTAAAAGAAACGTGGCATCCGAAGTTTTGCGATGACCATCCAATTAACTATATTCGAGCAAAACAGAGCTCTAAATCGCCCGTGGTAGGTAAACGAGTTCAGATATTTCTTTCACATTATATGTTTCAATATATTTTATATCGACTGTACCTACTATGGCACCTAGGTTCATATACCTAGGAAATAAGCGAAATTATGTACGTGAGCATTAATTATTAAGAAATTCACTAAACATCTGAAAATATAAGGTTTCTTTATTCTCACAAAGTTACTATATTCTTTGATAAAGTTGCGATTGCTCTGATGTTTTTCAATTGAGTAGGTAAGTAGGTAGCCACTCTACAGGGTAAGGTGGGGCAAGTGCGCCAAACCACACAATTTGAGGAGAAATTAAATAAAACAAGGACAATGATGTCACTAAAATAAACTTAACAATGGACATTTCTTATTAATATTTGTAGGTAGGTATACCTACTCACTCAATGTAGGTACCCTACATTAGTACACCTAGTTTCTCTTGACCCTTCGGGTACAGAAGCTTAACATTAAAATCTTAAAACCTAAATAAAGTAATGCCGATGTAACATCAAACTAATTCCTTAGTAACATAATACCTATCTTATAGGTCACCCTAAGGATGGGGAAGGTTATTGGGGTCACCCTGTCGTCCCTTTGCGGATGATTATTCGAATTAGGCAGAATGGCACTGCTAGCCTAGATATCGGCCGAACGATGACGTTAATAACTAGGTTTCATATTTTATTACATACCTTTACACATACCTAATATAACACAGGAAGTACCTACGTCTTTGTATAGTGTATGTACAGTCGATTTCATAATTATGTGTACATTTCAGTACCTTATCTGTTTAATGTCATGTTTGAACTGCCATATATGAATTGTCACAGCAGTGTTTAAAGTGACAAGGTAGTAACAGTGTACACATATTTATGAACTCGACTGTACCTATATCGTGATTTCATAATTATTTTATAACACTGTATAAAAAAGAGGTAGGAGGGGTTTTAGAATGATAACATCCTGATATTTTAACATTTTTAGCCCCTAATGTAATTTTGATGCCTTGCTATATAGACGACGTTGAAAATTATGTTTTATCGCGGGCTTATACCTATATAATTACTTCTTATATTTAGTTCTACGTATACTTTCCATGATTACAGTACGGGTGAATTTAAGAAAAACTCTGTATAGGCCCTTAATTTGGCAACGTCCATCATACTGGACATAATAATATTATGTCCTGTATGATGGACATTCACTTTTTGTATTTTTTTGTGTAAAATTTTTGTTTTTTTTTTTATTCCAAAGAGGTTTGAACACCCGACTTTTTTTATTATTGCCGAATTAAGGGTTAGGACCTGATTAAAAAACCGCTGAAAATTTGTTATTTATTTATTTATAAGCATTTATTTCGAACCTTACAGTTAATAACAAAAATCTTAAAACTATGTTAGTAAAAATTATTCACATTTAGGGTAAAGTGTCCCCTTTGGACTCCACATGGACCGAGTTCCCGTGGCGAACTATGGGGCAGTGCAACCTGTCAAGTATCTTGTTCAGGAGGCTGCTGGAGCTGCCACGTATTCGTTATACAATCAAAGTAAAATTCGTTTCATAAAGGAAACAATAACGGTTTTCTAATTGAGTCCTTAAATTGCCCTTAACTATTTTTTTTTAAATAACCCATAACATAGAAAGTTGCCTAATTTACTAGATACTTTAATACGGCGAAGCAAGAAGAAGGGTTATTGGTCTATGGTTTAACTAACATTTCAGTCAGCTCAGTAGGTAGGTACAGATTCAAGGCGCTGGCAAATATCCAATGTCCTGAATTAAATTGAATTTTGCATCCAAACAACATATCGACGGGTCTCGGACTTACCCTCGTATATGAAGTCCGATACAAAATCCGAATATCCACTTTAGGTACACGTCCTAAAGTAGATATTCCAATTTCATAAATTTTCATATACGAGGTTGAGTCAGAGACCCGTCGATATGATATATGATTAAGTAGGATTAAGTAGATTACTACATTCTTAACGGCGCTAGCTATAGGAGTTGTTATTTTAATTTCAAATTTCCTAATTTCATTTAATTTTGATAACAATTTTAATTTTAATTATATTTATTGTAATATTATGGATCGTAAGGTAAGCGTTATTCTATACATTAAAAAAAATGAATCCATTTTAATAATTTTAACGAATGCAGCATAAAAATTCAAACGCTAACCACCCAATTTATAAGTTGCTATCTAAAATATCTAAGCCCACTTAACTATACAACCTTTTGGAGGTCCTGAGTGTCGGCAAGGCACGTGTCGATCTCGGCCTTGAGGGCTATACTCGTACCTACCTAACTACATACAGACAGCTCGCCCCGCCTCGCGTTTCCATTTGTGTGTGTAACCATGTCTAAGTAAACGACATTCGCAGCTTACGTTCAAAGTCACGCAATCTCCGTGACCTGTGTGCGTCAATTTAGTTTCTAATCCTCGTTGTGTTGGTTTCACCTCTACACAAAAAAACGCATCCCTGTAGATATACACCTGTAGCCCTAGCGCAGGGAACCCGCACACACCCCCGCCGCGCCCCCTCGCCAGCGCGCATGCGCGGGTTTGACAGCCAGACCGTGCCAACACGTCCTAATTATTTTCGTGTGACTCAAATTGTGCTCCGCAGCCACAGCGATGTGATCCGTGAACCATGGTCGCGAGCATCGGCGTCATCGGTGCTACCAATGGTAAATAGAATTCTAGAACCCTAGGGATGTTGGGGAGGTGTGTAAAAGCCTTGTTGTTGCGCAGTGGAAGCGACGGCGTATATAAGCGCCGTGGCGGCGTTCGCGGCGGTGGTGCTGGTCGTGCTCCTGTTCCTCGGCAGGCGCTGGTGCCCCGGCGGGGTGTTCGCGCGCCAGGGCCGCGAGGGCGTGCTGGTGGTCGCCAGCGACGCGCCCTGCCTCAGCCTCGGCCATGCTCACGGTAACCTTTGTTTGTAACTTCTATTCATACCTAGTTTCTTTGTTATGGTAGTCCCATGGGAATAGTTAAATAGTTCACCGACCGCCCAAATTGTAATAAAAAAAAACATGAAACACGCTAACAGTAGTAAAATATTGATTTTGTTATGAATATTTCATTGGAGTCGAAGCTAGTGAAGGCCTGCGAAGGCGTCATAGCATAGATTATTTATTTGTTAGTGTTTCAAGCAGCGTCAAGGGCGCTGTTTGCGTCGCAAGGTTCCTACTAAGGACGGTTTATCTGCTATCTTTAGAACGTAATAAACCTTTTAAAGTACTGAATATAAATTTTAGAGCTTAGTTCCTAGCCATTTATATGTATATTAGCTAGTTGTAGAGCGTAGGGCAGTGCGTATATATCGATTGACGTTGTCCGTACGTCTGTGTTGTTATAGATACTTTGTCGAAACCGATCCATTATCCCGATCGAATATTCACGTTCGAGGCGTCGGACTCCGACGAGGAGCAGCGCTTGCGCATACAGCAGGTGAGAATTTACTTGTTTACAAGGACATATATTTTAAATGACCTAAATAACAATGTTTCCAAACGTTACATATTGTGGTTTGTTTCTTTCTTAACTTTCCTTTCTCAGCAAAGCAAGAATAAAGCAAAACAGGTAATATATAAAATTAACGAAACAATATTATTTAGGCATACTTTTTTTCATTTACTTATTTATCCACCTATTTCGTAGCACCGCTACGAGCTACGAGAACCCGTAGATCGTAGACCTCGGTTCCGTAATTCGATTAGAGGTAGAACAAAATAACTTAATTATGTTTCTTCAAAACAAATATTTCTAAATTCTTTTGTGACAAGAGCTATGTTAACAATATAAAAAAATCACAATATTGTCGGTGAGAAGTCGTACAAACTGAAGTTTCTCGATTAGGAATGTTTACACAAAATATTGATGATTAAGAAACTTTAGAAGTTTGTACGGCTTCTCTCATAAAACACGGTTCATTACTTTTTCCCTCATTTCACCAGATGACTTAACTTTATCCCCGAGGCCGCAGGCATCATGTTGCGTTAGGTACTAGTCAAAAGCACGAATATCAAAACGGCCATCGCGCCAAATATGTGTACCTATATATAAATCGACCTTACTGTCAGTGGCATAGTGTTATAACTTGACTGTAACATCGACATTGATATCTGAATTGAGTCAATTCCATACAATTTGTCAATTTTCGAAAATCATTAAGTTATCAGATTCAAATTCTTTATTTGCGATAAATATCGTAATGCATCTTGGCTAGCCCAGTCAAGACAAGCGAAAATTGCTCCGCTAGGGCCTTAGTCGATGTCGAGTTATTTATGAGAACACCACGAAGTGAATTCCAGGCGACGCACGTGTGTCAACATAGTTTATTTATAGCATTCGCCGGTTGCGCCAATATTCCCCGAGATGCACATGCGCTAAACTGACCCAATTTATATTTTATACTTACGAAAAAAAAATAGCGTATTGTTTTGCCCTAAAAAGGTTAATTTTAAAGTATTTCAAGTTGTACCTATTGATGAGGTAAAAAATGCACTGTGACGCAAGTTTGGAATTGTTTCACTTTGTTTTAGTACATCATGCTACTATATCGTCAACAACATGATACGATATAGTAGCAATATGGGTTAAAACAAATAGAGCCCTTGAACAATCTAAAACCAATAAAGCTATTGGCTCCTTTTTCCGCTACTCGCGATATGGTAGAAGTTGCAACGATGCGTAACAATTTGCCCCCTTACATACTTTCATAATGTTATTACTCTCTAATATGTTTCTGTCAAAAATTTCATTTTTGGGACAAGCTTTTCTTGCCGACTGAACTTTTTTTGCACAATCATCTGCTTATCAAGACAAACCCAACGAACCCAAACACGGCGTGGCTATCTCGTTTCGTGGCGGAGTTCCTATGACCACCTTCCGACTGCATCATCAGACCAGCCCCACGGCACCATATTATTGTATTATGTCACCGAAGCTACGTTGCTACCAAATTTTAGCTCAATCGGACAACAGGAAGTGGTTTAACCTGGGTGGTTTTGACCTAAACAACTAACATGCAAACATTGCAAGTTAATAATAAAAAGCTTGTAAAAACGTAATTTTCCTCTTTAACTCTTCCGAAAGTGATTTTCATTAAACTTTGTTAAGAACCAAAGCCAGACACAAGCTTCCAGACACAAGCTTCCAAATATAAAAAAAGTATATTTAAAGTCAGTCCACGCTTTTCGGCCCTAGGCTATATAGACAAACAGACAGATTCACAAACAGACAAACACATCACACCCCTGTTTTTGGAAATAGAGATTTAGATTGTAAGCGATTGATAATTTCTAAGCTCTCGTTAGACTCTCTCAAACCTTATATCGATAGGTAGGTGACATTATCTTGGACTTTCCTAATTTTTCCTCCATTGATCCCTAGATCTCTTTTTAGGGTTCCGTGTCTCAAAAGAATAAAAACATGCCTACAAGTTTGTGCGGAACCCTCGGTGCGCGAGTCCGACTCGCACTTGACCGGCTCTTTTCCACTTGCTGCCGTTTTTTACTTCAATGTCATCGGACCATCTAGCTTTAGGACTGCTAGGACTTCGGCAGCCTGTTCTAAAGCCTCCATTATGGTATTCTTCGGTTCCAACGATCCTCCGACCTTTCCAAGAGATACCGACTCAGACAGGCAGAGGCTCAGATTTCTTGGCGAATTAATTTATCCCGAATCCTGTTTTGAAGAGACATCTGGAGCACTCCTTTCTCCATATCTCTTTAGACAACCTTTAGCTTCCTCATAAGTTACCTAGCAGATTCGGTAATGCATGATTAAAATTGACATCAGGGTGTACTCGTATTGGCTTCTGTACTCGTATTGAGTTTTGAAATGTTGCTATATTACCGAAACTGGCCCATCCTACTGGATCAATACTCGTAATCTGAATGAAATACATATTATTTTACTTACTTACCTATTATCTTCTAACTAAGCATGCACGTATGTAGATATTTTTAATGAGATTATACGTACTTTGTTTGTAAGTAGTAACTATTTATCTTAATATAATATGTACGTACTTACTTTCAATAATTATGTATTATATATATACGGCCCCGATTTTTCCATGTTTATATAAAAACACTCGACGTAAAGCTAAGTTTTTAGCAGTGAGATTAAAAAAGGAGCAATAAGTAGAATGTCGTCACATGTGGGTTGCGAGAGCCACAAAAACTGCCAGGCTTAAATCAAGTTTAATAAAAACTAGACTTATTTTATTGCAAGTGGCTCTAAATACATAGACATTATGAAAACAATTAGTCTATGATCTGTCAGTCCCTATTAGTCCCTAAACCCCTTGATCGATTGCTAAGATAGAACCAATACAGAGCAACGTTACTTAAATTAATTGACTTTGCTGTCTGTACCAAAACGTGATTAATACCTAAATTTTTAGCCGTGCAATTTAGGTTGAACTAGTTACTAGAGTGTTATTGTAAAACAGGTACAAAGTCGTTTTTAGAATATATTCTCACTTTGCACTTTTTTTTTTTTTTTTTTTTTTAAACCTGATCACCAGTTTTTCACTGGATGTACAGTCAACATCAAAAGTACCTTGTCGCTATACAGCCACGTTAGCAATGTCAAACAAGATCGTCGAAATATGTTAGTGCGATAAAGTACAAAAGTGATCTACTCTTGACGTTAAGTTTCTTCAACCCCATCACAACGCCCCCGAGCGCCGGGCCTGCGCTTTTCGCGTTAAGGATGCCCCGTAATCTTTTCAAATATGGTTTACTACCGGGCGGCGTCGTGCACTAAATGTCTTCAATATTACACCTACAAAATGAGTACAACTGCCTTAGTGTAATAATATTTATTTCCGTTTACTTACTTAAAACATGTAAGTCGTGGTTAACGGTGTTGATCATACATATGTAAATTCGTCATGCTTGGACAGTATTGTTATATCTCGTGTAGTGATTGTTTGTTAACCCAAATAAATTAAAAAAAAAAAAAAAAAAATATCAGTGCAACCAAATGATCAATAGGGGCGTAGGTAGACGATTTTTTTTAATATTTTTATTATAAAGATATACATGATATATATCTAAAAGAATATTTAAAAAAAATTCACTCGCATATTAATTGAAAACGCCAATAAATTTCGTTTTAAAATTTCGCTAACTTCTGTCATGGCGTCGCTATGACGTCACGATCCTCTAAACACAATATATTCTAAAGTACTCTGTGGGCAAATCTTGTTTCTTGGCAAATGTCAAAATGTTGTTTAATTAGAGAACCGTGACGTTACGCGCTGTTTGCGGTCACGTGATAACGAGGATGAAATATTTATTTTTGTATAATTAATTTAAAAGATATTATAAATATAATAGTCATGAAAGTGTGATTTTCGGTAATTGTATATTAAACACTACCGGAAAGAAAAATATATTTATTTTGTTTAGTGTCTACACCCCTATTGTCTCTAACGTATGATCAGGAACAGTCTACTCTTACTCTCAGTCTAGTCTAGTTTATACTAGACTCTTTCTTAGATTTGAATACGGTGCCAAGAATCTAATTACAGACCTCTTTTCCACTTGGTCTTAAATAAGTATTATATATCGTTATTTTATTCTAGATTTTATTGACGTTATGGTAGCTCTTATTAAAGCTGTACATCCACCAGAACTGTGCGAGGCAGCTAAGCGGTGTGCGAGAAAAAATCCACCAATAGGATAGCCGCGCTGTGCGAGGCTAGTAAAATGAAGTAATCCTATTGGTGGATATTTCCTCGCACGCCGCTTAGCTGTCTCGCACGGTTTTGCGGATGTGCAGCCTAAATGCAGCCTAGCCATATCAGCCATTTGATTTCTGACACAACATAATGCTAAGCCAGTGATTTTCACTGCCGCGAGGACTCGCATCCCGTGTTTTTCCTGTTAGCTTCAACTTTTTTTTTAATTTCGTATATCTTGTGTGTAATACGTTTCTCTAATAAGATGGGTTTAAACGCAAGCATTGAATAAGAGTAAGATTATTCTTCTATTATTAAAGTCAGCACCAAATACCATGAAACCTATTTAAAGCGTTGCCTAAATAAACAGGATAAAGAAGAAGTGGGATGCCACTACGAAGAGAAGAACGAGAACGCACCAATAAAGGTCCCGGTCGAGGTGGAGCTGGTCGAGACGGCGCTACGAGAGACCACCCTGAGAGAGACAAGGATAGACGACGTGGTGGCTCCTAGACGGGCGGAGTTCATCCACACGCTTGAGGCGCAGAGCAGCGTGGACAGCGATGTTATTGTGCATAACGTAAGTTTAAAACCGAGACTCTATTTTCACTGAGAGGAGGACTCGGACTTCACATTCCTCTGCATCTTTATCCATTCTTACTAATATACTTAAGTGTAAATACAAAAGCGTGTTTGTTTGTTTGTTCAGTCTTCACGGTGCAGAGCCCTTAGCCAAGATGCCCATCGCTAACTAGCGTTTCTATTCGTTTCGTTTTTAAACCAATCGCGTCACTGGTAGATCACGATTCACGTGACTCTCCGTATTCCGTATGACGTGATCTACCAATGACGCGATTGGTTTAAAAACGAAACGAATAGAAACGCTAGTTAGCAATGGGCATCTTGGCTGAGGGCTCTGGACCTCAAGCGGGTAACGGTAAATTTGGTACAGAGATTGTATAAACAACCCGATGACGAACGTAGAGTTAGGTACTCTTTTAATCTCGTAAAATTAATAATACTTATTCATTACAATGATGGCTGTAATTCAAAAAGGCAACTCACACTATAATTGAAATGGTAAGGGTTAAGATAGTTATTTGTACAGTTATCTCTATATATATGGTTTCAAGCTACCTACGATAAAGGGTGAGGTAATATTTTAACCCCTCATAGTCCTAAGGTTCCCACTTTAAGAGCCACGTTTACTCTTAAATTGCATGGCTCTAATTGCCTGCCGTTAAACACCATGGTTACCATAGAAGAGTCAAAGGTGTCCGTTTTAGTTTCTCTACGTGGTTTACTTTAACCTTGGCCTAGTTAACCGATAAGGCGTAAAAGAACCAAGAAAAGGTGCTAAAGTCACGATGGTATTTAATTGCTTACTTTCACTGTTATAGTGGCTCTAACATACCGTGGTTGTATGATGTATAGTTGTTAAAGTAACAGGGGGTTAATAAGTTAATTTTTTAAATTGGATCCCAAGGCCCACGGTACTTCAGTAATAACCAACAGTCCTAATGCGCACTTTGTCTTCTCCGTGCCATATATAAGATGCATTGTAGCAAAAAAATAAGTTTCCACTAACGACAAATCAGTTCAGCAACAGAGCAATGCTGTTTTATCGTCAAAATATTTTTATATAGCCTAGTAGCCAGACAATAATTAATTAATTTGATATGACATCATTCTGATTCTAATCACATTAAGAGTACTGAGTCCTCTCTTGGTTCTCTCACTCTTTCTAAGTCGCGTAAAAAATGTAAAGAGCTTCCGGCGTTTCTTATTTGCGCTTTGTAGTAATATACTTGAGCCAGTTAACAATGTATTTCTAATATAATAGTAACACAGGTAATTTAATAAGAATTCGATGAACATTATTCGAGAATCAAAAGGCAAAATAACATTTTTTAGGCATAAGCTAGTCCGACGTTTGACCTTCTATATTACTAAACGGAACATTACCGGATCGGCAGGACACGTCCCTCCTGTGCGGCGAGAGCAGCAGCAGTCCCCAGGAGCGAGGGTCCGTGGAGCTGACGCTGCTGTATGACGCGCCAGTGCGCAGCATGACCGTGCATGTGCTGCAGGCGAGGGGGCTGCCGCAGCGCACGCCGCCGCAGGTGCTGCAGAGCCAGGTACGGCGAGTTACACATACTGATCTAAATCTAAAACGGAATTTAATCGCGCAGCAACATTATAAATACCTCGATCGTGTCGGTTGTGGTCACGAGCAGACTCCAACACGCAACCCGCCACGTTGTAAGTTTATAGTTAACAATTGCAGTAACAGCATAGTTGTGCCAATTACCATCCTCTCCAAGAAGCATTCTTACTATTAATTCAGCGCGCCGCGCTACCAAGGCAGCGGTGATTGCTACTTTTGTCCCCCTCTACTGCGCTAGGGTCTTGCACTGTTGCCAGCTGCAAATTTCTCACCAGATGGTTTTTTTACAGGTTCGAATTGTTCTTCTGCCGTTGAAAAAGCAGAAATTCAAATCCAAGATACGCAACGGAGAAAACCCTCAGTACATGGAAAGCTTTGTGTTGCATAAAATCAATCCAGGTAACTAAGTAAAAACTATTGATTTTTTTTTGCTTGAAATTAGTCTTTATCAATCACGTTGCATACGTGCTTATTCAGTAAGTAGGCCGCACAGGCACATTTACACGCCAAAAAATTTATTGTCAAACGTAAGTAAAGTAAATCCCCAAGGACATGACCGAAATTCTGTTCATGTGGGTAGCATAGTCTGGGGGGGCGTATGTCTATATATTAACATGTTAAGCCTTTCGGCTGTTATGATGATGATTACTGTAGCATATATCAATAGTGCGTTAAAGTAAATAAGATTTTAATTAACCCTAGGCCGTTTATTTCACTATTACGTTTTTATCAGAGGATGTATATGGACTGGGCCTCCGTGTCCGCGTGTACGGCTGCGAGCGCATGCGCCGGCAGCGGCTGCTGGGCGAGGCGGCCGTGAGCTTCGCCACGCTCAACCTCGAGCTGGAGAACAGCCTGTGGCTGCAGCTGGCGCCGCGGCAGCCGCACCAGCCCAGCCTGCAGGTAATCCGTGAAGCAACAGGGGCAATACGTTTATGGGAAGTGAGAAGCATGGTTGTCTGTGATTTCCAAGCAAACCAAAGTGTTGAGTTTGACAATATTTTTGAGACAGTTTGAATGGTGCTAGTTTAGCCAGAACACGACTGAGACGATCATAAGGCCTAATGGCCTAATGGTCTGACTGCTTAATTGTCTTATAAGCCACAAACGAGGTTAAGAATTATACAGTATCCAGCAATTTCATACATCTTGTCAGTCTATGGATTAAAAAAGATCTACTATTTACTCTTCCAGCTGCCGAAAATAGAGATGAACCACTCGATGTCGATGTCGGGCGTGCTGGCGAGTCCGTCGTCCGTCACGACGACGACGCCGGGCGGCGGCGAGGCCTGCAGCCTGGCGCGCTCCGACTCCGCTTCGTCCTGCTGCAGCGCCCGCTCCGCGCCAGAGCTGTTGTTAGGGCTGCAGTATAGCTCTAGCACTGGGCACCTGTCTGTCGAGGTATGATTTTATTACTGTTACGAGCGACCTTCTACCCTCATTGAGGCTGGTCAGAGTCAGCCATCGCAAGGCCAATAAGTACGGCTTTGTGTTACTGCAGCGCCCGCTCCGTGCTAGAACTATTGTTGGGGCTGCCCCAGCACTGGACAAGGGCCACAACAACCATAAACGCTCTCGCGGAGCTGCGCCGACTCTGTTAGTTATATTGTTTATTATAAAGTTACATTAATTAATGTACCTTAAATGATTACCATCTAGCCTAGAGGCTATATAATAAGTAATTTACATATAACTTAAACTGTTAATTCAACTTAGCTAATGTGTCCATTTACACTTTTCTTCCTGTCTCTGTTAAGGGGAATTCACTTTAAACATAGCACTAATCACTGCACAATTTTTTGATTGTTGTAACTTCCCTAATTTTAGTTCCAACTTTAATAAAAAATAGGTTTTTTTTTTTTTTCATTTCAATGTAGTCTATTAACGATACCAAATAATATGTTAAAATTAGTGTATGGATTAAAAAATTACCCAGTATAGGTACCTAAAGTAACTGCTAATGAAACAAGGTTTTTTGCTTGGTTTTTCTGTTTCCCCTGCAGGTAATCAAGGGCACGCACTTCCGCAAGCTGTCGCCCAACAAGGCGCCGGACACGTACGTGAAGCTGAGCCTCATCAGCTCGCTGGGCATGGAGATGGGCCGCTGCAAGTCCTCCACGCGCCGCGCGCAGTCCAACCCTCTTTACAAGGAGCTCTTCATATTCCAAGTGATAAGCATAAAATAGCCCCATGGCAGTTGGTGTAATAATATCAGTAATAAGATCGTGAGTGACCTTTCTAGCTGTCCTCACCTCCCCCAACGTCTGTGACACAGCAGGACGATCGAGCACGAACTTGTCAGGCTACATCACTTTTATGATGTCACAATAAAAAGTTTTAATTTTTTCAATTTCAAAGTAGCAGCAAATACGAATTCGCGATTCGCACCACTAGCCATTTTTCTGGTTCCAGGTGGCTTTGTTCCAACTGACGGAGGTGACCCTGATGGTGTCGGTGTGGTGGCGGCGCAGCGTGAAGCGCAACGAGATGGTGGGCTGGTTCTCGCTGGGGCACAGCTCCTCGGGCCGCGACGAGCAGCGCCACTGGCAGGACCTCTGCGACCACCATGGGGAGCAGGTAATTGTTAAGCCACTATACCACCCTGTCGAAGAAAGCCAGTGAACAATTTCGGAGTAGTTTCTTGTGTATACAAATAGGACCTTTTATGAAGAGGACTTTTTTATCACTTTCGCAGGTGCAACGCTGGCACGTGCTGCTGGAGTCCTGACGCTCGCCGACCTAGTGCGCGAACGCACCTTCCTGAATTGACTTCGCCCGAAGGCTTTCTTCGACCGTCGCCGGCCCAGCCAGCGACTCGCACGAGTGGGCTCGACTTGACCAACCCATTCCCCAGACCTAGCCCTAATTTATTAAGCGAGTTCAGGCGATTATGTAATTCACATGTTAAGAAAACTTGTTGAAGTGGTCGCTTCGTTTCATATTGGGCTAGTTTGATCCAACTAAGGATCTTTTCGAGAAATGGTTTGTTGCTTTGTGTCACTAGCACGCCTTTTGCGTCGATGTGACGCAGATCACTGCATTGTGTGATTATCATGCGAGGTATGGAGCACGTTTCTGACTGATTGTAATTGATGTAACAATTGTATGGATTTGTAAAATTAATCGATTTTGACCTATAAATTCTTATGTGTTATGAATAAACATCAATATTTATCTAGCTTGATAGCTTTCGGAGGTTTGTTGTATTTATAGTTATTTAACGCATTTAACGGGGTTGCACGACTTCTGAGTTGTAAAGCAAAGCTTCTTCGGATCTATTCTAATTCGTGTCATTACATACATAATTCAAATAAATATACTTAATGCCCGACATATATCAATACTAGAATATTTATTTACACTTTCCAGTTAAATATAAAGTCTTGTAAAAAGGTTGTTCGATTTGTAACGAAAACTTGAGCGGAATAGCTGTAGCTTTTATCAATTTATACGTATATTTTAGAAGTAACTTTGCTGGTAGATATTATTGACGTCACTGCATTTTCTATGAGGTTTATTAAAAAGGTATAATGTATTTTTTATTATTCATTCATTGTTAAAATTCCTTAGAAAGGCTTCGTGTTATTTTAAGTTCAAGTTTATATGTCGTAAAGTAGGTAGGTATAAAGATTTCTTCAAAAAATATTGTATTGGTATTTATAATAGTAAGGTGTTGACTTACATTACCCAAGCCCTTAGTGTATTGAAATAGCGTAAGTAGCATTTTATAACGATGGTTAAGACTCGCAGCGCACAATTCTGGTGAGAGTAGGATAATTATGTACCGAATACCAATTTGTATACATAAAATTATACTTGTACACGTAATTATATAATTGCTATACAATATGTATTTATGTAACTATAACTATTATTTTAGAATTTTTTAGGCACAAAACGCGAAATTAAATAATAACACATCTACAGTAATTTAACAGCTATTCCTTGTATACATATATTAATTGTAGTCCGACAGCTGGACTATGTAAAATTACTAGTACCGTTATTTAGCTCGACCAGCCTAGCTTGCCTATAGACGACATACTACGAACGTTACCGATTGCAAAAATCAAAGAATATGTATAGGATTGACCGGAGGAGTCGTCACTTGTCTACGTCAACACCAAAAACATATTGGTCTACATAGTCGGTGCCCTTCGTAGAATGCAACTTGGCTAGCTCGACAGGACATTATCTTTCCTATATAAGGTATTTAAATCCCATTTATCTTATTAAATGTAATATTATCAAACAAAAATGCTGCTTAAGGGTTAATTTTACTATACTCTGGCATTTATTAAGTAATTAAAAGTGGTTATATCAATAGGGTTCCCATAAATAAATAAAGGTTTGCAGTTAAAGTTCACATAATTTATAAGCGAAATGTTAATTTTAGAAGTACTTTCATGTATAAGTCAAGTATAACTTGTGTTCCTAAATACTTAAGTTAGTAAATGATACGTTATTTACCTTTATCCAAGAGAGTTATGAATATTATGAATTTTATATATTTTATAATAATTACGTAATAGATACCTACTTGCTGTTCTCTCTTGCCTGTGGAAGAACGTATGTTACATTCTGCTTTTATAATATTAAATTCATAAATGATTAGTCAATTGTGGACCTTAACGTAGGGTCGGTAAAAGCATTTGGTAATGATGCATTGTTATATAAATATTTAAATCCCATAATATTGGGCTCTAAACAACTTGCGTATATATGTATATTATATGAGTTACATTTCTTTAAAACTTTGTAGTCGTAGGCAAATTATTCGTTTTAACTCTTCCTCCGTCGATACACTGAAAATATTTTATAACTTATAAGTAGCGTAGTTAAACTACTTTAACATTAAACAAATAAGCAAACATAATTTAAAGTTAAAGGTTAGACTCGGATAAGAGCGTATATATGAGAGCGAGTGAGAAATACAAACCCGAAACTTGGTAGTCTAGAGAAATACGAATGCGAAGCTAAATATCGGCTAGGCGTAGCGCTACGTAATGCGTAGCATTTAGGGCTTGCGTAGCTATTAATGGTGAGAATCATTTATAAATATAGATTTCTACGCTACGGGGCTTATATTGGACATTACATAAACAATATTATTTCGATCATTTTCTCTATTCCTGTTCTTTCTTTTTCTTCGTCTTCTTTAGTACTTACTGCCGCACTCAGAGACGTCCATTAATTTTTAAGTTTCATTAAAGTTGCTGCGTCTTCTATTGCTATAGCAAAGAAAGTGACAGCAGCTACTTTAATGAAACTTAAAACCTAATTGACGTCTCTGAGTGCGGCAGTTAGTCATAGAATGTGGAATAAACGGAGCGCTTAAGGAAATGATCGGAAACAATATTAAGTATTTTATCGATGTCGAATGTAGATCCAATTTTTTTTCCGTTAGAAATACCATGCTTCCATTGGTTGAAGAGTTTTCAGAAGCGTCTAAAGACTCGATACCTAGATCCAGTTGGGCTGAAACTTAGCTATACTATGCAATATTTAATTTACAGCCTGGTTATACCATCACTTACTGCCGCACTCATAGATGTCAATTAATTTTAAATTTTCATTAAAGTTGCTGCGTCTTATTCTATTGCTGTAGCGAAGAAAGTGACAGCAGCCACTTTAATCAAACTTAAAAGTTAATTGACGTCTCTGAGTTCGGCCGTTAGTTGACAGTAGGTACTTAGGTAGGTCAAGTCCATAGACAATTAATTCTGTGTAGCGTGATTCGCAATTAAAACAAACCACGATTAACGTTCCGTGTAGAGTAGCGCGGATGCAGTCATTAATTTACAAAACTTTTAATTTGCCTACGACTTACAAAGCTTTTTCAATAGGGTAGGTAGGTACTTTATTATTTGATGTTTGTTAAAATGTCCAAAGTGTTCAATTCGATCCAGGAGCGATAAGGGAATTAAAGTCGTTCTTGTCTTGATTTCTAGGGTTTTTGACGGCATTTTCGCCCTAGCCAATGGCATTTTTGGTTTAATTTTTGGTTAAATTTAATTTTGACGACACGGTTGGCCTAGTTGGTATGGTAGTGACCCTGCCTACGAAGCTAGCGGTCCCGGGTTCGAATCCCGGTATGGGCAAATATATATATTTGTGTGATGAGCGCGAGTATTTGTTCCTGAGTCATGGATGTTTTCTGTATATTTCTCTATATAAGTAAGTATATCGTTGCCTGGTAGGTACCCATAGTACAAGCCAAGAGCTTAGTTTGGGACTAGGTTAATGTGTGTCAGATTGTCCCTGATATTTATTATTATTATTTTATTTAATATGTCTGAGGACAGATCTTTGATTCGAAATTGTCTTAAATTGTCTTGTTAAGATAATTTCCATCCCTGCCTTTCCTTTGCTAATGAAGAGCAACGTTTTTGTTTAGGCAATATCGAATATAGACCACGGCCGTATCCTCGTAAGGCCATAATATATCGTGTCTCACAATCGGGATACACATATAAGGTATAATCACGCTTTTATTTCATAATAGTCCATTAAAAAAAACATTTCCTACATTTTGTAATAAAATTCAACTTTTTTTTCTCTTACTTAGTGAATATTAAGTAAAATTTGAATGCGTTGATTTTTGTATAAAAATAATCTAATGTCCAAAAAATATATATTGTGCATATTTCTCGAAATTGATTTGAATGACCATACATCGTAAAATCAATTAATTAATTCAGTTTAAAACCATTTTGTAATTATTTCTTCAGGCCTTACGGGATAAGGCAAATACTGTGTTCAGTTTATAAGTAGTTGGTAAGAGCCGGCTTTTAGCAAAAAGTCAAGAATGATGCAAATGACCAATCTAGTGTACCTACTTTATGAATGATGGTGTATACAACCTATACATATAATTTCACATTAATACAATATAAATCGCGTCAAAGCCAAAAATAGTATACCTAAATATATTACTTTGATTTTATAAGATTATTTCAGAGTCAATAATTTATAAATCGAGTTTTTCTTCAATGAATTTAAGGGTTACCGGTTTTTTAGATGATCAGACCATTAGACATTTTTAATGTCATATGATCTATATATTTAGAAGAAATCAATTTTGTCGAAGTTTTGACGAAAGTTGACGACTTTTTGTTAATTAAGGGTGATTATAATAATTCACATTCAGATACAGCTACTGGTTATTATAAATAGGATATATATATATATATATATATATATATATATATATATATATATATATATATATATATATATATATATATATATATATATATATATATATATATATATATATATATATATATATATATATATATATATATATATATATATATATATATATTATTCTCCTGGTATAATCAAGAACTTCATGAAATTACTCCCTCGTTTGCATAGAAGAGCCTCATATTCGTTTTTTTACTGTTTATGTCGTAAACACATTCTCTTGTTACCGACTCGAACAGGCTTGTATTATCAGACGGGTTCAAGAAATGGCACTTTTGAAATTGTTGAAATACCCATGTAAAACGTTTCTCAATAAATCACTTTATACATTTTTCCTATATGTTGTTTTACTACGAAGTCCTGGGTACCGAGTCTACCTACCGCCTACCTACAGGGTGCCCCAAGAATTAGTGGCAAGCGGAAGTTCAAAGCTAGCGAGTGCCTCAAGGGTATCCAAATCACCCCCACGTACGAGTATGTTTCGCGATTTCTTTTTGTTTCAGAGTTATTACTCAAGGCATGCGCATTTTGTGAAATTTTTCCCATAACCAGATCTACAAATCGTGGAACATACATGGAGGTAATTTGGATACCTCTTGAGGTTCCCTACTTTTAGACTTTCGCTTGACACTACTTCTTGAGACACCCTTTATACGCAGTGCATCCGTTTTAGAAAATTTATAGTATAGACAAGATACATATAAAAAAGATACAAGTAAACCTGACTAAAAAAAAACCGGTCAAGTGCGAGTCGGACTCGCACACCGAGGGTTCCGCACAAACTTGTAGGTATGCAAATAGTTCGTAAATCACGGGAATCGAGTCTCGAAGATTTTTACCTCTTTTTCCGAGTTTCCCCTTGGAGGTGTGAAAAAGTCAAAAACTTCTAAGCTTACGCAATCAAAAGATACGGCTGTTTATGCCGCATATTCAATGGAATCAAAGCCTATAGGGTACTTCCCGTTGACTTAAATTAGAATCATTAAATTTATCAAGAAGCAATGTCAGACACAGACAGACAGACAGACGGACAACAAAGTGATCCTATAAGGGTTCCTTTTTTTCCTTTTGAGGTACGGAATCCTAAACACAACTAAATTTTAATAAAACGCAGCTCTAGTTTACAAATCCAAAACTTCGATTTCTGTAGGTCACGTCTTGCAATGTAAAAACAAAAACATGATTCTAATTTAAAAAAAACATATAAATTCAGTTAACCTTGAGAATGGTGTTAATATGCTTACAATTAAACAGATACATATCGAAACATGGTCGTAGCGTGATCAATGTGATCATGCGCATGGTTAATCATGAGTAATTAAAATACATATATGAAGTACCTATATTTATTTCCAATTATAAATTAAATTTTACACTGGCATATACGTTTTATCACGACAAGAAAATGACGGAAAACAGTATGAAGGGGAATAGTAGATCGTTGCTAAAGAAGTTTTGCTTAGAAGGAACCATTTTAGGTTTGAAGTATTTTTATTTGTATCCAGATCCAATATCAAGGTAGGTCAGACCCCCATTATTTTTAAACACTGTATATAAAAACAAAATATAGGTATTGGTATTTGGTACCCAAGGACCCTGTCGCATCACATTTGAGTGATGTGATCTGTCATTGCGACAGGCTTCTAAGGTGGTACACGACTGGTACATGAATTCATGTTATTCATATGATAATACTTTCAATTTTATTGGGATACCACTAATCCCCTTAAAATCGCTTAGTAATAAAAGGTAATAAAAGTCAAAACGGGACACTTTTATTTTAAAACTTAAGTGTTTAGTCTTTTCTGCATGCAAGCTAAGCTCGCAGGGTGTTATAAATGTATCTGTGTATCTGTCTGTGACATCGTAGCTCCCAAATGGATGAACCGATTTTCGTTTAGTTTATTGATTTGACAGGTGACTTGATCGAGAGTAGTGTTCTTAGCTAGGTTTCTTAGAAATCCGTTAGGCCACTTAACTTAGACTTACTTAAAAAATTAGGAGCTCTAAAAGTAGGGCTCCTAATTTTGTCGGGGTTTTTTTTATCTATTTAATGTTCTGAACCATTGCTGGTACCACTACACCCAAGGCCAAACCCATCACCCACCCACCCAATCACCCATACTTTTGACACCAGGTGCTTCTGGGCAGCAACCCTCATCCTCATGGTGGCGTTCGCGTGCAACCTGACGCTGCTGCTGTACAACCGGTTCGACCAGATGCCCACGCGCATCACCATCGAGAACCAATACGAGCCGCTCACCAGCCTGCCCCACCCGGCCGTCACCATCTGCTCGCCCAATCAGATGACTATATCTTCCATGAAACACTTTAATAAGACCTTGGTGTAAGTTAGCCACTGTCCCGTTGCGACATCCCCTCCAAATCCATCCAATCCAATTGTGCCATCCTCTAATGACGATTGATAATTCAAGGGCTTCTATCGAAAGATAAAAGCACCAATTATGGACAATGCTCCAGTTATGAACAATCCAATAAATATAAGCTTCCAAGATTGTATATGTTATTGTTGTTGTGTTAGCGTTAAAATTAGATTACATTGAAATTAGAATGAAATGTTCGGTATTGCCAAGTTTAATTAGTTAGTCCCTAGGGTTGGCAATGCATTCGCAAACGCAAGATGGGCCACAGGCTCAGAGATTACCCCGCCGGGGTCCTGTATGCTTGTTTAAAAAAGTAGACTTCATGTCATAAATAAGTCAACCGAAACTTCTGAAAGATGATCACTGCTAGACGTGGCTCCATCGAGGCACGCCATTAAATGAGTCCAGCTATAATGTTTCACTTTAAACTATTTCTTCCAGATTCAATTTGTTGTAGTTATGTAGCTGGAGCTGTTGTAAGCTAACGGAACACTTAATTAGTTCAGTGATCGGAATGGGTAGAGCTAATTTTCGTAAAGTTCGCGAAAGGATATAGGGATATAGAGTGGTTACAACCGGGTAAAATATTAATTTATATTTATTGAATTCCGGATTTCTGGTATTTTTCTCGCACTAGTCTGGTGGTAGTCGTAATGCTAAATATACGTATATTTACTCACAGTACGGGATATTTTTTATGTAACTCATTTCTTTTGTCAAATTTGGCTAGCATATCTTGTGTTTATATATTATGCCGTGTCGTATCGTATCGTATCGTGCCGTGTCGTATCGTGTCGTGTCGTTCCGTGCCGTGTTATGTTGTGTTGGGTCGTGTCGTATTGTATCGTGCCGTGTCGTGCCGTATCGTATCGTGCCGTGCCCAAGCCGTAACGTATAGTAGTGGGACGGGAAGTAGTTTTTAAAAAGAACTATATTTGATTAACTTACCAGGTTTGTGCTTGTAGAGATGGGAACACGGACGTGAATTTGAAGTACGCGCTTCCGCAATTATTGGGTTTCTACGAGATCGTCAATGATATAGACGAAGGAGAAATTAACCGCCTTCAGACTTTAATCTATGAAAATCGATATACAGTAAGTCAATTCATCTATTTTTAGGGTTCCCTACCAAAATGGTAAAAAAAGAACTCTTATGGTGAGAGTTCGTTGTCTGTCTGTCCGACGCAGTTTTTCTCAGCAATTACAGATGATTTCAACTTGAAATTTGGTATAGTTGTATAAATTGCTTGCTCGCATCTGTTTTTAGTAAAAAAAAATATGAGTACCTAATTGAAAAGGGGTCTAGAATGGGGGGTTGAAAAACGAAAGTGATTTGATTGTTCAAATGCAAATGGGATGTCTATGAAATGACTTATTAAATCTGCACATTTCAAAACAATTTTTTTTATAATATTCCATGACGTACTTTTTGATTTATAGCCAACAATTTTAAAAAAAATCACCGTTTTCCCCCTTATCTCCTAAGTTTATGAACCAAAAAATCTGAAAAATTCCTAACGGATAGTTAATTATTTATATTTTACGGGAAAAATAAAATAAAGTGTTAAAATTTTACAGTTTGAGAAATAACTAAAATACTTTGAAAATTTGTGTTTAATTCAAGGCCACTCAAAATCAATAATATGCCTCTGTAACTTTGATGATACATCGAATTTTCATTTCATAGAATGTTGTCTAGCTATAGCTAGAATTACCTACGAGATTTCATACCTAAACGTCTTTAATTTCGTATGCAAATTCACTTGAATCCTGCCTCTTTCTGTAATACTTAATGTAACCAATATCGAAAGCTCATGTACCTATACAACTTAACTACTCGTAGGTATATACCCACCAAACTTTGGCGGAGACCCAACAGGCTTCAGCTATTGTAAAATCTCCATCTTTCTGCAGGTGCCCGAGGTCATGGGGTTCATGCCGCAATCCTGCGACGCCTTCCTGAAGATGTGCATCTTCAGGATGAGGCACCACGCCTGCCGCGACCTGTTCCGCCCGGTGCTCACTAAGCACGGGCTTTGCTGCGCGTTCAACAGCGTGTACTCCTTCAGGAATAAAATTAGGTTTGCTGTTAAGTGGTTTACAAATTACGATTAATCACAATAAATCTCTTCCTGAATCTTAAAGTATACATAGGTGTGGTAGGTATGCTGCTGGTAAAGCTGTAATGATCAATTAGCTATTTGTCAAACATTGTCGCTGCATCTTTTTCATTCGGTATGTCAATTGCATAGGTAGACATTAACTCGTTAAACTGTTAATCGTTAATTAACGAAGTTAACAAAATTATTACCGGTTTAACTTTTAAATTAAAAATGTTAACGCTCTTGTTAACTTTCGTTAACTTCCCATAAGTCCATTAATCGTTAATTAAGTGGCTACTATTTGCCAAAAGGACACCGCGTGCGCCGCGCCGCGTCGCGAAAATCATGTTCTGACAATTTCTAATTATTATTACTAACTAAATCCTTTCTTCGTTAATCCATCCTTGTTATATTCTTTTTTATTGTCAGATAGCTAAACTTCCATAGACCAAAATTTTTTATACGCAATTCACTAATGCACGACATATAAAATGCAATTTCTTATACGAGTTACCGATTAACGTCCGTTAAATTTTCCGAAATGTAATGTTTTAACGTTTAACGAAGTTAACATTTTTAGTAACGGATTAGCGATTAACAAAAGTTACATAGCTTTTTGATTAACGGTGCCCAGCTATGGGACAGAGATGACTGAGATACCAAGATCAATGTTTGGCAAATATGGGCCACCATTACAGGAAAACTTTGGACTTTTTTGAAATCACTACCTATTTCAAAAGTTAAAGCCTCCGCGGATCACGGAGAAAAATATCTAGTTGCTTTTAACAGAATATTGTAAATTCTACTTGATTTTATTGTATTATATGTGACAACTATACGTTTTTTACACATTAATAGAAAATTCTACTTCTGTACAACATAATTTCTAGTACCATTTACCTAGTATCGTAGGAAACAAAATTTGTGTAGTAGGTATACAAAACCTGTTGTATGCTAAATGCATATTTTACTCTGTAACTATTAGATGGTAACCATAACGATATCAAAGTCTTCGTGTACTGAATATTTTAACTAGAATATTCTAGTATTAACAAAAATATGACTTGTTGTCATAAAAAAAATCTGTTAACCATAGCTGAAATCTGTTTTCCTACACAACAACTGTGTTATCATAACTACAATACAATCCGGTAATATTGTAAAATATTTTTTTCTCCGTGTATAGAGTCATTCATTACATTACATTAGAGTGTGTTTTTAGAAACGAGAGAAAGTTGAACTTCACGCCGCAGTTGGCGTCGACGCTGGGGATGTGAGACGCGTTGAGGGTCGTGGTGGACTACGACCCCGACGACGCCATCGACGGGACCGTGCTGCTGGCGGGGGCTGCCAGGGTATGCTTGCTTGATGGTAATAAAGGCGTGGCGGAGGCGGTTTTATTAGGTACTAGACGGCGCCGTTTCCGCTTCGCCGCCACCTCAGTTTGCAGCATTTGTAGCTGGTGTTGCCGCTGTCATATGTCAATATATGCACCTATTGGCCCCTCTTCACGATCGGCCATGATGGGCGAGCATGAGGGCCGAAGTTATGCGTTAGAGCGAGCAAGATTGTCTTGTTTCTCACGCCCTAGATTTTCCCTGTTTTCATACGTAATTTAATTCTCGCGTCATTTCTGTCATCTTTAACTCAATCTGGCAGGTGATGTTCACGGACTGGACTGAGTTTCCGGCGGACGACGAGACCATTCTGGTGCACCCTGGGGTAGAGGCGTTCGCCGCCATCCACGGCACCTACACCTATTGCTCCGAGGAAGTCGCCGGCCTCCCGGTCTGGAGGTACACTCAAAAACGCATTCGTGCACAGTAGAACCTGTCGCAATAGGGAATATGCATGACATTTTTTATCGCATTTCTTAACAAAATATAAAATACCGTAAAAGAGATGGCAAAAAGTGAAATTACTATTAATATCGGCGAAATAATACGGATAATATAAGCATTTAAAAACTACTAATTAGACAGACAAAGAGATCCGACGTGAAGTGTGACGTTAACACTACGGCCATATTTATAATCTTTATGTTTAATTCGGTTTTGCTAGAAAGGGATCTTTAATGGTTATCTTGGTTATTTTTATAGTTATTCGAAAAATTCATCGTGTTGCCTTTTTATAGCTCGAATGTGGGTCGCCATTAAATTCTGTATTGCATTATTTCATCGTACAACAGCGTGAAATCAGTTATTGACATGTGGTTCCTTGGCCTCGACAAAAACCAAGATTAGACTAGCAATGCGTTAGACTCTTGTTTTTTTCTTTTCTTATTTGCTCTTTTGTTTCATTCCTTGTATCCGTATAATCTGCCAAAATTTTTGCTTATTTTTTTATTTAATTTAATTTAATTTGTATACCTATCTTTAGATGTTTGTGATTATTTTTATTAGCACTATTTACTTAAGTTTGTTGTGTTCACTATTTAAAAATGTACACAAAAGTTCAATTGTTGTTAAATATAATAATATAATTATTTTATACGTGTAACATTCGGTTTGTGAACCTATTAACAAAAATTCTCTACTGTTTATTAAATGAAAGACTTTTTATTAAAGCAAAAGAAAAATATTACCTAACGTATACAATCCCACATGTTTAGCTTGGTCGATGTGATTTGTCGTTGCGACAGGATTCTACGGTGATACACCAATCAGTTTTGTAAAATGTAGGTGTAAGCATGCAATCATGTACAAATGCATTACGTTAAATCTCATGCGCCGTATAATGTGCATCAATTAACTGTTAAATCGACTTTACCACATACACACAAAATCCACAACCGTCAACCAATTAAACTCTAATCTCCTTACTGTGGCGAATTACTGGTTATCATTATGTCCCCACACCTTGAAGCTCTTCGCAATTTAGCACCTTAATGTAGACTATGGAGATTGATCTATGTTCACATTTTGCGGGTGTTGTTAGCACCTCTAGCAGGGTTCATCCAGATTACTACTTCAGTAACTGTTTACGGAGGTAAGAATACGTATGTTACGTAGAACCTACGACAGCCGATAATATTACTAGCATTAAGACATTCCATCATGGTAATCACAGTCCATGCCCGCCTTCTACTGCGAGCGGAGCGGTCTCCGTACGGACTGCGTTTAGCTTGCATTGGTAACTTCATGCGCTTCCACCGCGAGCAAGGCTTTTGAAGTCACTGTTGTAAGCTGAACGCATTCCGTACGGAGTCCGCTCCGCTCGCAATGAAAGGCGGGCATTAGGGTTGATATTGCTTTTATCCATGGGCCTGAGCCCACTTACCACCAGGCCTGTGTTCTCATGCTATTAACCTTTTTTCTTTTCAGTCGCGAGTGCTATTTCGAGCACGAAGGCCGCCTGCCCCACTTCCGGCAGTACCGCAACTCGGACTGCGACCACATGTGCTACGTGCGCGCCCTGGAGCGCCACTGCCGCTGCATGCCTCTGTTCTTGCCCAACATCCAATCCGAGCACGCCTGCAACCTGACTAACATCGACTGCATCATTAAACTCAGAAGTGAGTGAACTGGCCAAAGGCAATTGGAATTCGGAACTGGTCTTTATCCATGCGCTTGATCTGATCCGTCGATACCGGAACAATTTTTAGATCGGACCGCTGGATCAGTTTTTACACTGAACACGGCACGCCAGTTCTGCATTTACATTTTTCCTGCAAGTGGCCCTTAGTCGATAACGTTTGTGGTTGAACATTGCAGCTTCTTTTAGATTTTTCGACGTATTTCAGACGTATTTTTAACCGACTTCAAAAAAGGAGGAGGTTCTCAATTCGACTGTATGTTGCTTTTTTTTTGTACGTTTGTTACGCGATTACTCCGTCAATTGCGGACCAATTTTGAGAATTATTTTTTTGTTTGAAAGGGTATACTTCCGAGGTAATCCCATTGTCACCAAGTCAGGATCTGATAATGGGATCCATGAGAAATCGAGGGAACTCCTCGAAAGTTATAGACACACATACAGCGATTTTGGTATTACCTGCAAGGCCTTAAGAAATTGCATTACAAAAGCACCTCTTGGCGAAGAGGAATTGATGATGAAGACCAGAGGTGACCACCGAAACTGCTTAGTCGTAAGTGATTGACGCCAGCAATGAGATTTCTTTTTTAAGGATATGAAGCTACTTTTTTAATTGTGATGTTGTAACCTTTTCTAAAAGGACTCACGAGTAAAGCGAGCGACGACGCAGAGTGCGTGTGCCCGCGCGACTGCGAGTCCCGCCGGTACGCGGTAGACCTCTCCCTCGGGAACTTGAACGCTTTGCCCCACATCACCATCAACGCCTAGTGAGTCTAAATTCGCACTCAATCGGTTCACTCAAGCCTAATAAGCCCAGTAAAGGATCCATTCGTTTAGTTTTAATAAGCCAATATATCTTTTAAACTAACATTTAAAAAGGGAGGTTCTATGTTTGACCCGCATGTATGTATGTTTGTATCTTTGAGATTATCATTAAATATTACATAAAATTATATCATACTAAGTATGCATATTATAATATTTATAATATAAGCTACTGATCGAGGGTGATTCAAAACAGCGTAGCACTTTTCATTACTCATTGGGTGAATTTCAGGGCGTTTCAACCGCCGTCAATAGTGTCACCAAATATATTCACGAAATCAATGACACTACAGCAACTTCTGTTGCTGATTGAAACTACATTCCCGGTTCTGCTTCTGTTTACATCAGGAGTTGCTGGTAGGTGTCATTGATTTCGTCAATATATTTGTTGACACAAATGACGGCGGTTGAAACGCCCTGAAATTCACCCCATTACCAGTGGTCGGAATAGGTACCTAGAGCTAATTTACCTAAACTTGAGGCATGTTCATTCGTGCGTGAGTGAGATGGGAACACATTATTGAATGAACATGCATCAAGTTTAGGTAAATTAGCTCTACCTTTTCCGGCCATTGCTCATTCATTACTCATGTTACGCGCATTAACTTACATATTCTATTGTATTAATGACTTGCCACTGTGAACGAAATAAAATACATTTGATTTCTTAGGCTGCCTTTCCATAGAAGCGGATACGAGCGGTGCGGAGAGGAGCTGTGTAGGAATCGACCAATCACATTGGTTGTAATCCAAATCTCGTCTCCGCTCCGCTTCAATGGAAACAGTCAAGCGGAGACGAGATGTGGATTACAACCAATGTGATTGGTCGATTCCTACACAGCTCCTCTCCGCACCGCTCGTCTTCGCTTCTATGGAAAGGCAGCCTTAAGCTAGAGCTCATAAAGTGTAAATAGGTACGAGTAGGTATACTGCACATAAAGTTTAGGCTACATTCATGGCTTTCAATAAAATCTTTTTCAGTGAGGGCGTGAATTTTACCGAAAGCACTACAATTTTACATTTCTTCTTCCCGAGCTCTGTTTACGTGAAAAAGAAGCAAGAAACTGTGATGTCTCTCATCAACCTAGCATGTAAGTAGCAAATGGTACCGCACTTTTAGCACGCGAGTCCAGCTCGCGCTTGACCGATTTATAGCTACGATAGCTACCACACGCCACTTGACATTAATAATATTTATAAAATTAACAAAAAATAAAACCGTCTTCAAAAACTCACTGAAAAGGGTTAAATAAAGGTTACATAAAGACCGGCCTCATTCCTAGGAGTCCTAGGAATTGCCTATTTAGTGCCTAATAGGTACATTTAAATATATCCAAGCTCCAAGCAAAAACGATAACGTCATACAGGGAGTACCGCGATAAAGTGCACAAACGAATAAGGGTGACTACTTACATGTGATTTTATCACGAAAAAAAAAATGAAAAAAAAAATGTGGTTTACAATAATAATTATAGTAAACTCTTTGCGAAATTTTAAAAACAAATTGTTTAATGTTTATATTTATTTTTTTCCGTGATAAAATCACATGTAGTTTCACCCTTATTCGTGCACTTGTGCACTTTACCCCGGGACACCCTGTATAAGTAAGTTTTATAGACGTCGTCGTAGATAGGTACCTACTACGAGTATTATATGACGGTCGTAAAAAATAGTTGAAATAACGTCTTCAAGACTTTTTAATATGACAAGAAATGTAGGTATATGACTATTCAGACACATAGTGCACCAATGACGAAGAGTAAGAAAAATGACTAATATATTTTTATAAAACTCAAGGTCATAGGTATAAATGTTCGATTACATGACCAAATCCGGGACTCAAAATATCTCTATACTCTCATCTAAATCGGTTCAGCGGTTTAAGCGCGAAGAGGTAACAGAGTTACTTTCACATTTATAATATTAGTAGGAATGATTACCTAAATACATAGAAAACATCCGATCCCGCTCATAGACCGCTAGCTATTTGTTTGTAGCCAAGGTCACTACCAACTAAGGCAAAAAAAAACTAGTTACCTAGTCTTAAGTCTGGATTTAAGTCTGACAGTTCCAAACATTCTGTCACTGCTAAACTTCATGCTGCTGCTTAATTTCATTTATATTCGTGCTATTGAAGGTAAACTATAACGTAGACGCGGTTAGCCTAGTTGGTATGCCTGGTGGTAACCTGGGTGGTTTCGAACCGATTGACGAGGGCATTTGTTCCTGATTCTTGGATGTTTTATATCCCAAAGTACAAGCCCTAGAGCTAAGACTTCGTGAGGTTGACCCCTGATATTTTAATTGTTTATAAACCTGTTCCAGCAAACCTGGGAGGCATATTCGGGCTCTGCCTGGGCTGCAGCGTGTTCAGCGTGCTGGAGATAATGTTCTTCATCGCGAAGGCGCTCCAGAACTGCCTTACTTGGCGTTTCCGACGCGCCGTCGAGAAGCACGTTCAGAAACACAATAAGCCGATGTTTAATTAGAAGCGGCCGCACTCAGAGACGTCAATTACCTTTTAAGTTGCTGCTGTTACTTTCTATGTTATAGCAATAGAATAACTGCCGCACTCAGAAACGTCAATTAATATTTAAGTTTCATTAAAGTTGCTGCGTCTTATTCTATTGCTATAGCAAAGAAAGTGACAGTAGCAACTTTAATGAAACTTAAAAGTTAATTGACGTCTTTATGTGCGGCAGTAATAGTAAGGTATATTTATATATTGTGTAATGGAGGGTGTATTGTTATTATTTGTGGTTTTAACATTATCAGTGGCAAGATGGTGAAAAGACGGTATAAAAATACTTAAGTGTTGTGTTGTAATTTGGTTACAATTGTTCTCAAAAGTGAAGTTATATAAAGGGTTAAAATCTTATGGGAAGTTTAATTGATACATACGAGGGGCGGCTGAAAAGTTCTAAGCCTAAGGTAGAAAAAAAAAATTCAGATTTTTTTTACTATTTTTATTTTTCGATATAATCTCCCTCTAATTCAATGCATTTATTACATTTTTTAAATAATGCTTTAATACCGTTAAAAAAATGAATTTTATTTTGGCTGTCGAAATGTTCCTGTACAGCCGCCTTCATTTCTTCATCACTGCCAAATCGCTTTCCCCTTAAATCTTTCTTCAAATTGCTGAATAGAAAATAATCGCTAGGGTCCAGATCTGGACTGTAGAGTGGATGATCAATTTCTTCGAAGCCAGTTTCCTTCAGAGCAAGCTTGGCAACACGAGCGGTGTGAACGGGGGCGTTGTCTTGCAAAAACAAAACGCCTTTGCTCAGTTTGCCCCTTCGTTTCTCGACTATGGCTTGTCGCACTTTTCTTAATAGCTCGGCATAATAAACTGCATTTATAGTAGAGCCTTTCGCCAAATATTATATTAAAAGAATGCCATCGCAATCCCAAAATACGGTGGCCATTAGCTTAGACGCCGATCTTTGAACCTTGAATTTCTTCGGTGGCCTTTCACCCTTTTCGATCCACTGCATAGATTCAGACTTCGACTCTGGATCATACTGTCTGATCCACGTTTCATCAACAGTTACTATACGGGTACAAACTTCATCTAAACCATCTTCACACAATTCTAAAAATGCCTGACAAGTTTGAACACGACGTTCTTTATCGAAAGCTGAGAGAATTTTCGGCACCCAACGAGCACTAACTTTTGTTATATGCAAATGTTGATGCAAAATCTCTCCAACTCTTTCCTTACTAATACCTAAGGCCTCAGCTATTTGCCAAACCTTAATTCTCCGATCCTCTAATACTAACTTCTTGACTTTTTCAGATTTTCTTCAGTCACAACCGATATTGGCCTCCCTGAGCGAGGATCGTCTTCGATCCACTCCCGTCCAAGTATAAAAAGTCGACTCCATTTTTTAACAGTGGCATGAGAAGGGCCAGATGCACCGTAAATACTAGCCATTTATTCAAAAATACTTTTCGGCGATTTGTCACTTTTCGTGAGGAACTTAATGACTGCACGGTGCTCAATTTTCGTGATATTAGTTGATAATTCACACATGATGACCTTTAACGTCGGATATCTCAAGATGTAATAAAAGAAACACGACATTTTTTTCTTTTATTTATTTACTTTTTAAATGGTCTTTTTAGTGGCCAGTACCGCTAACCCATATGCAACCTCAAAGTACCTTAGGCTTAGAACTTTTCAGCCGCCCGTCGTATTCATTATTGGCGACGAGGATGGGATATAGTTAAAATCACCCCTGAAGAGGATGTAGTAAGAGAAAGTAATCAGGAACCTATAGTAGAAGATTTAATCTATCTGGAGCCTTCCTAACCCTACTTGATTCGACCTTCGAAGCTCCATCATTGGTTCATTGGCTTGCTCTAGCGATGTCGTGACGAGCCACACGGCACACCTGGCAACCCTAAAATGACGTCACGAATTGGATGGCGGGAATCTTACCTGTCAGTGCTTAGGTGAGTCCATTTTATGAACGTAGAGGTAAAAGTTGAGTTCGTCCGAAGTATAAGTGCACAGTTATCAATCACCAGGGAAATGCAGTGCTGTGTTGTGCCAGCATTTCACTTGTTACACTAAAGCTAAGTATTTAACGCCAAGTATTTAACGCTAAGTATTTAAAGCTAAGTATATGCCTACTTAATCATTTCATCAGTTGAATATATAATATCATATACAGAGAATTTATCAGCCTGAGGGTGCTAAACTTTATGTTCACATTATACTACTTAACACTTCAACACTTACACTACGAGTATACTCCTAGGTCTGAATGTCTAATACCTATTATTATTATTGTGTATTGCCTTGACCTCTTGGCCCTTGCTTAATCCTTATTAATCTTTTATGAATCCAATTTATTCTGACCCGACACCAGTGAGTTGATGGGGCCTGGCTGGTACGTGGAGGTAACTTGTTCTCCGTTACGTCCAGGCCCGACTGGTGTGAGTTGATGGGGTCTATATGGAGGTAACTTGTTCTCCAATTTATTCTGACCCGACACCAGTGAGTTGATGGGGCCTGGCTGGTACGTGGAGGTAACTTGTTCTCCGTTACGTCCAGGCCCGACTGGTGTGAGTTGATGGGGTCTATATGGAGGTAACTTGTTCTCCAATTTATTCTGACCCGACACCAGTGAGTTGATGGGGCCTGGCTGGTACGTGGAGGTAACTTGTTCTCCTTTACGTCCAGGCCCGACTGGTGTGAGTTGATGGGGTCTATATGGAGGTAACTTGTTCTCCAATTTATTCTGACCCGACACCAGTGAGTTGATGGGGCCTGGCTGGTACGTGGAGGTAACTTGTTCTCCGTTACGTCCAGGCCCGACTGGTGTGAGTTGATGGGGTCTATATGGAGGTAACTTGTTCTCCAATTTATTCTGACCCGACACCAGTGAGTTGATGGGGCCTGGCTGGTACGTGGAGGTAACTTGTTCTCCTTTACGTCCAGGCCCGACTGGTGTGAGTTGATGGGGTCTATATGGAGGTAACTTGTTCTCCAATTTATTCTGACCCGACACCAGTGAGTTGATGGGGCCTGGCTGGTACGTGGAGGTAACTTGTTCTCCGTTACGTCCAGGCCCGACTGGTGTGAGTTGATGGGGTCTATATGGAGGTAACTTGTTCTCCAATTTATTCTGACCCGACACCAGTGAGTTGATGGGGCCTGGCTGGTACGTGGAGGTAACTTGTTCTCCGTTACGTCCAGGCCCGACTGGTGTGAGTTGATGGGGTCTAGTATGTGGAGGTAACTTGTTCTCCGTTTGTCCTGGCCAGACACCAGTGAGTTGATGGGGCCTGGAATGTGGAGGTAACTTGTACTCCGTTATGTCCAGGCCCGACTGGTGTGAGTTGATGGGGTCTTGTATGTGGAGGTAACTTGTACTCCATTGTGTCCAGGCCCAACTCTAGTGAGAGTTGACGGGGGACGAGTTGAATTATGTGTTAGTAGTGGTCTGGTCGTATAACAGATAGCTACATGTTGAATTATGTGTTAGTAGTGGTCTGGTCGTATAACAGATAGCTACATGTTGAATTATGTGTTAGTAGTGGTCTGGTCGTATAACAGATAGCTACATGTTGAATTATGTGTTAGTAGTGGTCTGGTCGTATAACAGATAGCTACATGTTGAATTATGTGTTAGTAGTGGTCTGGTCGTATAACAGATAGCTACATGTTGAATTATGTGTGAGTAGTGGTCTGGTCGTATAACAGATAGCTACATGTTGGCTCATGTGTGATTAGTGGTCTGGTCATATAACAGATAGCTAAGAGCCTGACTCCTGTATGAGGAGATACATTCTGTCTTAAGGAGGTTATTCATCTTAATGTGTAGGGTACACAAGCCTGATATTATTCTCCTTTATTTCACATGTTTAAATAGCTAATATATTTCAGCATTGATGAGCCACCCCGGATATGCCGGAGGTGTGGCTCTCTTAGTGACACCATGTCAGTGGTGTCATACTCTACTAAACCTACAGATGGCGAAGCAGTAACTCTAAATCGGAGACGAGCAGCTGCCAGCTGGGTCTCGGTGGCACATCTTCTGAACCTGTGAGTCCTTAAACAGATTTCATTTTCTTGTTCTCAACATGACACATGATCACAATGCATTTGTCGCCGTGTAAAGGTGTATAGTAGTCAGTATGACACGGGTATAGCGCCTGCGCGGCGACAAGCGATCTTCTACTATGGGTTCCTGATTACTCTCTTACTACTTCCTCTTCAGGGATGATTTTAACTATATCCCATCCTCGTCGCCAATAATGAATAAGTATATACTTATCAAATAAACTTCCAATAAGATTTTAATCATTTATATAACTTGCAATAATGCTGCTAATAATTAAATAAATCGTGTTATAATATAATCCACAAAGGAGCGCCCCACTTCTTAATGTTACATACATTGACGCGACCGTCCAACGTAATTTGAGAGGCGGAGCGACTTCACGGATTTAAAACAAGACTAGTTCTGTAAATTAGTTGAGGTGTTGTGTAAGATCCTAGCCAAAGTCATCATTGTCCACTTGGTACGCTATTCGCTAGTCTAGCGGCTAGACACTGCAATGACACAGTATAAAAATAGCTAAAGCAGTAAAGAAACTACGAACAAAAAACGTTCGAAACGTCGCACTCACACGCACGTCTTAACCACTCGTGTCCACGCGACGACCGTACACTGACAGCACTGCCATGTTCGCTTAGGGGTCTCGTTGAGGCTTGCGTCTGTGTGAGTGCGATGTTCGAACATTTGTTCGTAGTTTCTTTACTGCTTCAGCTATATTTATACTGTGGCAATGGGGTGATTCCCATCTAAAGGTTTCCAGGTAGACAGGGTGGAAGATGGGAATCATCCCCAGAAGGGTATTTTCGTTTATTTCTAAACATATGAAAGGTTGCAGTTGCGGTGTAACCAAGTACTCCGTGGTTGCAGTAATATGGAGTAGCAGCCATATTAAGGGGTTAAATAACAATAAAAATAAAAAAGTCCATCATCAGGTGTATGTAAACAAATTTATATTTTCTGATTTACATATATAAGTATTTTACTACATCTGGCTATATTTCCAAATAATTTTATCAAATATGTATATTGCTTTGCTAAATTTTCTTGAAAAAATACAAAAGTATCTACAATTGCTTATAGAAAAATGTTCTAGAAAAAATTACATCTCTCTTAAAAACTAGATGTTCATATTATGCATAGAATATGTCGAATGCTATGTAATAAATGTCGGCAAATATTCGCTCCTGCTCGTGGATATTCGTGGATATATCGGCGTAGATACTAAATAAATACTTCACACGGCCCTCGCCTAATACTTTGACGGACACAGCGGCTACCCTAACTTACCATAACGATAAAATCAATATTTGGCTTAGATTTTAATTAAACCTACGATAAAGCACATAAAATTAATAATTTGGTCTAAGTTATGCGTATAATATAAATTGTTAAGTGTATTTAATCTAATTATTGCCTTACGCTATTATATTTTTATTCCAGTGGTCTTTATCGGTAATATTTAACAACCCATGCCGGCGCACGATAAAACGTTATCTACAATAATTTCGGCTCACGCCAACTTTTACGCGTCACACGCTGATAAGGCAGAATACTCGCGCGGCGCTCACGAACGAAAACATAAGTGCGTAACTCGAACTACAAAGTATCCAAAAAAGGTCACAACCCGTGAGCCCGCTTTTAGAGACCTGTCACAATCGTAATACATAAAAATCACAGTTATAAATGATAAGGTGAAATGGCATGAGTCAAATACACAGTAAAAACAAAAGGTGGAAGCAGACACGGCCTGCGGCCCACTCCGCGTTCAGAGGCGTCGCAACTCAGCTCGCGGCGGTGTCCGCTCCCGCAAGGGCCTGCTTCACTGGACGTATCACAAATGGCTTAACAATACCCTACACTACCAGTACCTAACCAATGGAACGGTAAACGTTACACCAATATTGAGCTAACTTACATACAATATATTAATATTCTTTAAGTAATATTGCTGTTAGTTTATGGTTAACTAAATATTTCGTAGTCGTAATTATTGTATACTTGAGAGTAGACGAGTGAATGGCACGAGGTTTATTATGACAAGATACTTCGAGGGTAGGTCGATAAATACCAGTTTGTGCCGTACAAAACAAACCAACAACTCACGTGTAAAAGAGATCTTCTACAATTAACTTACAATATTAAACGCACCGCCTAGCCTCGCTAGATTTAAGCACAACTCGAAATAAATTCCCTGAAATGCTTCAAATAAAACTCTGTTTTATTTTAAATCACAATTTCTATATTAGTTTTGCGGATATACACATCTATTTATAAAAAATATTCTCCTTTAGAATACTAAATTAGCTCATCATATTCAATTGACTTCGACGGGCCGGTGCCGGCGCCGCTTAGAGCGAGACGAGACTACGATATCGATACAAAGCACGAAGTGAGCAACAGTTCCGGGCGCGACGCGCGCCCTCCAGATAATAAATAGGACGTTAAAGGATAGAAAAATACAATAGGAAAGATCGTACATCGAATAAATAAGTATTACGGTAGTTTTAGACGAAACTCGAACGCGAACTTGGTCCGCGGCCGCGTCCCGCGACGACCGCTCAAGGCACAACTTACAATATAAAAGCTATATTCGACTGGCTACGCGCGCGGTCCGCAGTAGCACCGATACTACACTCAACTCGGGCGCCAATAGAAAGTCTCTCGACAAATACGAGACAAAGAACTAGAATACACAAAAAGCAACAGCGCCGCGATATGATTTTAGGTTGTAACATTCGAACACGTCACCGCTATCGCTTCGCACCGCACTTTGAACGCTACAGTACACAACTTTGTACGTGCCTCAGGGTCTGCCAACTGATCTGAAGTTGCCGTTGCAGTTGCTGAAAATGCCCGTGAAATTTATTTAAAGGGTCTTGAAACGGGTATGGCATTAATACGACCATATGACTCTAACACTGCACCTCGTCGACTCGAGTTTACGAGTGATGTGCTGGGGGGGGGCTGGGCGCGGGTCACGGCGGTGTGGGGACATGTCCCGGGCTAGAGGCTGACGAGGCTGCCGGGCTGGTCGGCGTCGGGCGCGGCGCGCGCGTGCTGCGCGCAGGGGTGCTGCAGCGGGTGCGGGTGCACGGGCGTGAGCCCGGTGCCGCCCTCCATGAGGCTGTCGAAGTTGAACGGGATGCCGTTGCTGGGCGTGCTGATCTCGATGCCCGCGATCTTGTTGTTGTTCGCTAACGCTTTGTTGTTGTGAATCTGGAAACAACGATGGCTCGTTAGTAAAGTAACGAAATATTTCAAATTTGAACCTGCGTGACTATCAGTATCAGAACTGTTAATATTGTTCTACTAGTAAACTAAATTTTTACACAAAATATAAGTCCGATCGGCAATTAGAAGAGCGTACGACCAATATTACCGAACTCGAATTTAAAAAACGCTTGCAATGCGATCATAACTCCGTCATACTCATGATTTGTACTACAATAATGTCGCACACCGAACAGGTAACAGATCAATAACAGCATAAAGTTTTAACGCAAGACCACGTACACCATTTTGCCATTACAATAGTAGCTCCACCAGACTTATATTTTGTGTACAAACTGTAATGTGGATGTCGTAACTTAATTTATTGATAGAATAGAGTGACTAACTCTCCAATATGTCAGGAACAAACTGTACTTGAAATAAAGAACAATCGCATCTGCTTGTCAGAATTAGTGTGTGTGGGTGGATGTATGGTGTTACTTCAAAAGAAAATAAATGTGAGACCTGTTACAACGATATCGACAGAAGATCGTTAGATACACACGCGATAACGCTAGTCTGATTTTTTTCAGTTATCTGTTATCAATGCCGCCACTCTCTAAAAACGTGTTAGGCGTGTACGTGATATGTAAACACTAACTTCAGGCCAGTGCCGGATTAGCCCATAAGCAAATTAAGCAAGTCTTGGGGGGCACCATAAACAGCACAAAAAAAAATTTGCTAGCACATGAAAGGTGAGGCTGTTTGAAAATGGGGCCACAGGTGTGGATTGCTTAGGGCAATAAGTAGTCATGCCCGGTTCCTATATTCAAACCGCGGATAGATAAGGTTACTTCAAATTCAAATTTGACACATGTTGTACGTGGCAAATGTCAAATTTTAACTCGAGGTGTCCTTATCTATCCGCGGTTTGGATATAGGAACCGGGCATTAATCCGGCACTGCTACAGGCCACACAGCACAGCCACACTATTATTACTAGGCTTACACAACCGGATAGCGGTTAGACTTTTTTTTATGTTCCTTGTTTATCTTGCGAGCAGTCGGGAGACTATGAGCAGATGCGTTGAGTGTCTTGAGGCGTGTTGAAGCTACTCCCCATTAGGAGGCACTTCATCGGCAACTGGATTCTTAAATATCTAACTATCCAGTTCATCTATTCTTTTCCTCTTCAGTCGTTTCAGGTGATCAGGGATTAGATTAGGGATAGCGGTTAGACAAACTTATTTATACACTACGATGAAAACTCCACGTATTTTTAATCTACATATTTAGAAATATACGACGATCACGCTTGCTAAATGATTACGCGTGAAATAAATGACAATGCAAAAATTCTCGAAAATTCTGAAGAAAATAACGAAGCTATTGTCAAAACATTATCATATCAGCTAAAAGACGTCTACCTATTGCTGGACATAAACCGATGGTAATAATATACTAAAAGGTAACTACGATAACATTAGAAGTGGCCATGTGTTCGTAATGGGTAATGCCTAGAGTTCGGAGAATCAGAAGCTAATTCCCCATATAGTTCGCGTAATCTAAAGGAAAGCTAAGGAGACACCTTTTTAAAATAATTTATCAATCCTTACATGTAATAATAATAATCTTTGCAAATATATAAAACTCGGGAGATGTATCTAACTAATCAACATGTTTTTGACATACTTTTAAGCGGAACACATAAATATTGCTCAGTTCCAACTAATTTTGTCAGTTTAGAACAATGTTAAGAGGTATATGTAAAATCTCGTAAACTTTGGTACCAAGCGCACCACCACCTTTGGTGCCATGCACTTATAATTCACTGGGGTAAGAGTAAATGTGACGTTCTCAATATAAAGGGACCTTATGGAGGCAGGCGGTTACGCCGTTTTTAGAACTGTTACCATAGTATTCGTATAGTTACAAGAACAAGAAGAGCGTAACTGCCTTCCTCCATAAGGTCCCTTTATATTGAGAACGTCACAAATAACCTTTCGGATTTGTCTCTCGATACAGTAAATAAAATACAAGTTCGGCTGAATACGCTCCTAATAATCCGATATACAGTAATTTGCATGTGTGTGTGCGTGTGTGTGTGTACCTGCGCGGGAGTGAGAAAGAGCGGCACCTGGAGGAAGTTGGGGCGCGAGGGGCGCGCGGGCACGGGGGGCGTGTCCAGTGAGAGCGGCGCGCCGCCGAGCATCGCCGGGTTGGCCGCCGACAGCATTATCCTGGAAATACAACTTCACTTTAATTGCCAGCGCCATTTCAGTATATTTTTTTGAGGAGGCAAACGAGAGGTCAGGAGCGAACTGCAGAAATTGCAATCGACTTCTCGGCCTTTGAGAAAAGAGTATGCTCGTCTCTTGAATGTCTCCAACCGACTCGGCATAGAGTTGCCTCTGAAATATTATAAACCGACGGTTTAAAACCGTTCACAAAGATCCTGTCCGATTGACTCTTCAGGGTCTTATACGGCTAACTGAACGTTCAGATTTTCTCACATTGTAGGCATTTCCTTTACTGTAAGAGCATCGGTTATAGTGGGCATTCAGGTAGCTTAAGTTTAAAAAAATATTGGTACCTACACGGCGGTGTACAATAATGAATTACCTTTTGTTCGGTGTCGGCGAGGCGAACATGTCGTTATCCAGCCCGAGCACAGGGTCTGTGGCGGGGTCTACCAGCTCCTCCTTCACCCGCACCCCCTCGTCCAAGTACGAGTATTCCTGGTAGGGCTTCACGTCCGGCGGACTGGGCGGCCTCTTCGCGAGCCGGCACGTCCGGAGGTGGCTAGTCAGAATCGCTTGCAAGTGATCTTTATCCGAGTTCAATTTTCTGATTTCCTCTTGGAGAGCTTGTTTTTTTTCTTCTAGTTTATCAGTTTCGTCTTGGAGCTCGTTGGTGTGGTCGAGCCTGCGTTTGCGGCAGCGGGCGGCAGCCATCTTGTTTCGTTCGCGGCGGATGGATCTCCTTTCTTCCTCTTCAGGGGAGATGCCGTGGGGGGCTTTAGTGGGGCGCCTCCCGCCCATGTTGCGGCGCTTGGGGGCCGGGCCAGGGCTGCAGCTGCTGTCCCCGCTGGCGGAGAGCGGGCCCGGCGACACGTGCAGCGCCGTCGTCGGGCCCGACTCGCAGTAGCCCACTGGATTCAGGATGCCTGGAATTAAAGGAATAAAATAATGCATTAGTTTGAATAGCTGTAAATGTTTCTTACCTACTGATATTATAGATGTGTGTGTTTGTTTGTGCTGCCTTCACGGTTCAATCGATTGGTGTGAAATTTGGTGCAAAGATAGTTTATAGCCCGGAGACGGACATAGGGTACTTTTTTCCCGGAAATATTACAGTTCCCGAGCAAATAAGAATACCACAACTTCTAGGCGGACGGATATGCGGGCAAAGCTAGTTTTATTACAAGATCGTTTCATTGTATAAGGAGACATAAACTTGTTTTTTCCGTAAAGAACAGGATTTGTCTATGTTAGGCTACAATTCAAGCCATTAGCGAGATAAATGTACCAGGAGTGTATAACAGGGTGGCCGCTTTTTACAACATTTGAATTTCCCTGACTTTTCCCGGTTTTCCAGGCACTTTTTCGGTTTTTTCCCTGATCATCCAAGCAAAAATAAAAAAAGTCACATAAATTATATTTTATTAAAAAAAAAAAATGATATATAGGATTTTGATGCCCTTCGAGGATTTTTACATTTTAATCAAGACTCGTAACATATATTTTTTGTCAAAATGCACCGATATTTTTCATTTAGTAAATGTATTGAAATTAATTTATAGTTTTGCGTAGTTTAGAATTAGTAGATGTTACAACGATAACTTATTTCATAGTTGTTATTACACCAATTTTAGATTTTTGTACTTAGTGACTTTTTTCTCTCAATAAACGAAATGCAAGTTATAGTTTTAGTAATGTATTTTTCCCTGACCTTTTGCAATTTTCCCTGACATTTCCCTGATTTTCCCTGACCTGCGAATTTCCCTGACTTTTCCCGGTTTTCCAGAAAGTGGCCACCCTGGTATAAGAAGTAGAGGCTCACCGTAGCTGTTGGCGTGCGTGATGGAAGGGGGCACGAAGCCCGCGTGGCTGGCCTGCTCACTGTGGCAGTTGCTGAGCTCGATGTAGGTCTGCTCGAAGTTGCGCAGCTGCGTGGGCGTGATGGTGGCCGTGGTGCGTGTGGGGACCCCCGACTGGAGGCCCTCGAGGTTCGCCAACTGCCGAACAAATGAGCTGTTAGTCTACAGGATAGCTATGTTTTCCTGGTGAGCTACAGGAAAATTTGATGAAATAAAACTTATATGTTGGTTAAATATGGCTATTTTATGGTTTTACTGTTTTATGTTTATTGGACACGATATAATTAATAGGTATATACTGAAATAAATAAATAAATAAATTGTCTTTTTATTATAGTGCAATCTACAACTATGTAGATTCTGTGCTGCAGAGTGCCTTTGCACAAATTGTTATAAATGTCCTAGTTTGTAAGATCGGCAAATAGTTATAGTAACCTAAATTAATTGCATGTCGCTCCAAACACTGCACTTGCTTTCTAGTGAAATCATTATGCAATGTTTATTTATTGTTTTATTCAGCTGCAGTTGCTTCCACATTCCGATCTCGACCACATACTTCTACTTGTTATTGTTAACGACGACTCCCAACTTAAACAAAATTCCTATCTTTTATTTGTATGTACACTTTGTAAATTGTGGTAAATAATTAATTACTACTGACTGTATTTGTAATTATTTTGACTTTCCAGCAAAAGTACGTTAGCGTCCAATTAGTGCCAGAAACCGAAGGCACTCCTACGCTCATAATTCGTAAATAATAACTGCCATAAGTACATCGTAAGATTCATTAACTTCACGTTGAAAGCCAACCCATAAATCGCTCGGCCAGATCTCAAGGTATGATAAACATAACAATCGTTATTCCACTAAACCGTCTAAAGAGGTAGGTATCTTTTATTACTCGGCGAGCTGTACAAGATAAATTGTTTACAAGCGTTTCAGGAATAAAATTAGAAAATTCAATGTTACATTATCAGATATAGCTGAGCGATACCTAATCTCGCTAACAAGGGCGCTAGTCAAGACGCGTGCCCATTGTTTAGTGGCAATTACTAGTAGCTTTAGTTCTTCTCTATTAGTGTACCGGCGACCTAAGCTCCCGTGCGCACGAGTGGCTCCGGGAGGAAGGAGTACCCGTACCTGTTGGCACCACAGCTCGGTGGCCAGGATGTTGGCAAACTCCAGCGGATCGATGTTCTGCATGTCGTGCTCAACCACGATATAATTAGAAGCTTACTCTATTGTATTGCGCTTTTTGCGACGCGACACCTTCGTGCAGTTCGAGTTTGTTAGTCGATTTGTTCGTTAAAATCCGCCCTCGCAAGTTGACTACTGAGCGTGCACTCGGCTAGGCCTGTGGGTTCGGTCTACGCGTTGTTAGGGTCAGTGTCGGCTCGGTAGTTCGATCGCGTTGCGCGGGAGTGCGGGTCGTTCGTTCGTTGCGCGCGCGGACGGCGGCGGCCGCGGCTGATCGCGCGCTACTGATCCCCGCGCGCCGCCGACCAAGCCCGAAATCTTCGCCCACGACCGACGTAGAATCATTTATTTATAGAACACTCCTCAACTCCGGAAATATTTCGCGTCTTTTCGCATTGCATGTGCCAGCTAGTTATCAGAGGTGAAGAGCGACGGCGACAGCGCCGGACCTCACCGGCACCGGCCAATACCCACATTAACTAAACAAAGCAGTTTTTCTCTTGGATTGTCAGTCGCATTACCCACACCTAAGTATAATAATCAATAACCAAACATAAAATGTAAAAGCACTTAAAAACAAGAGTAAACTCCACGCCCTTATTATCAGTGCAGATAAGTAATAGGTGAGGTCTATTCCGACCGGGTCTGATTCACGCCAAGCTTCTTTGATGCCGAGTGGGCCGGGCTGGAGGCTCGGTCGGACCTTGCCGCAAGGCCGCGTGGACAGGTGGGCGAAGACGTGGCTTCTACTACGGCCGTCAATACAACAATAAATGGTCTACGTCGATTAGCAGAGAACGTATTAATTGGAAGCAGGGACCAGAAAACCCCTTTATTTGATTAACCCTATCGATAGGGTAACCTATCATTCGGTTACCCAGTCGATGGGTTACCCTATGATTGTGTTACCTTAAAGTTAGGGGTACCCCTTTGAACTAGTTAACCACTTCCATAGAGCTTACCAAGTTCCTTAGGGTTTTGGTAGTTTAATATTTAAGCACTTTGCATTACTTAGCTATTGATCGCCTCTCTCTTTTTTACACATTCGGGCGATCTTTGTCTAGCCATGCAATCGTTAGGTAGTGCAATAATGAGTCGAAACACTTGCGCGTAGAGATTAAAACCGTACGATTAAGTTTAAAAAAGTAACAGATGATAGGGTATTGGGATTGGGTTAGCGCTTAATTGAATTAACTGTATTATTTGGTAGCCCTTTCATTGGACTAAGTCGATGATAGGCTTAGCGCATCATTGGGGTTTGTAAAAACAAATACCCTATGGAAAACTGAAACTGATTGTAAGCAAATTTCTAGAATTGGAAGTCCTTTGGAGGAAGCGTCCTGTCCCAAAAGCGGGTCAAATTTGCAAGGAATTTGTGAACCGTGGTACTGAATGAAGTTTAAACTTTCATTATCTGTCGTCGCAGGGGGACAAAGCAAGCTGGTCCGGAAGGCGCTCGGCCGGTCAATTACAGCAATTGCTCTAATGAAATTCGTCTCAACCACCCGGCCACCACGTGCGTTAATTGGTTACGGTGCATACCTAGCAAATAACTTTATGTAACGCACTGCATGTCCATTTCGTAATTGCTTAGCGCAGAATACTCTAGAATTGAGTTTACCTAAAATTAACTTTAATATTCAATTCTCGCTAATTATACATATTCCAAGAACCAAACTTAAAAACACCGGTGTTTCACTAAACAAGTTCAAAGAACATTTGACGACGCGGGCGCGGTTACACTAGTTGGTTGGTAGTGACCCTGGATGCGGAGCTAGCGGTCCCAGATTCGATTCCCGGTAAGAACAAGTATTAGTGGGATGAGATGAGAGAGAGTAGTTCAGTCTTGGATATTTCCTATGTATGTTTACCGTTGTCTAAGTACCCGTAATGCATGTCTAGAGCTAATGGGACTAGGTCAAGTTTGTGTGAGATCGTGATATTTAATTATTAAACTAATTAAACGAACATTCCATTGTTTTCGCCCAAATAAAGCTGATCCCATGTTAGTAAACAGACTTCTCAAGTTCGCATACCTACATGTTTTTTGATAAAAATTCTGTCCTGAAGCCCAAGCCGAGCTCATAACCCGCTCGCATTACCGCTGAACGCTGGTTATCGAACCGCCTGTGAGATCACCTCTATATCTAGTTGTGACGTATTGGCGAGGTACTCGAGACGAGCGAAGGGCAATGCTTTTCGTGTTCTCCCACGGATCTATGTAGGTATACTCGTATGATACCCACATCAAAGCACAACGTGAATTGAACATTAAACTAGTAAAATGGTGTAGACTTTTGTTTTGGAGGAGTAAAAGTTAAAAGCACGTTTAAGACTTTTTGTTAGAAAATACTGTGTAATTACCAGTAGAAATGTTTGGGTGAAGACGATTGCTCTTATCAAAAACTTCTTCCAAAAGACACTACGTGGTGCACACGAGTCCATTTATACCTATTAAATCTGTTCACAAGATAGGTACTTTACTGTGAGATTTGTGCTCATGTCCTACTTGTGCAAATCAGCCCTTCAGGATAAACCAAAAACACAATTTAGCAACAGCTATTGTAGGAGCCAAATAAGGCCGGTCCGTTATATGTACCTAGGTACCTACGCACGTGTGCGCGCCCACGTACAAGGGTGAATCAACTTTTAAGGTACTCCTTTTCTTTTGCGGCACTAAAACTTTCCTGGTGACTTATGATTAATAATAATTTATGAATATTAAAATCAGACCATAAAATTTACAGAACCCACATGTTAGACACCTCAAATATTTCTTAATTTTCGGAAAACCCTGGTAACTCAGGGGAAAATGCACATTTTTCATACAAAACCTGGGGACAACATCGTCCCCTGCGTTACCAACTATATTATTATTTAAAATTGTACCATTTTAGAACAACATTTTTTAAATGTTAGCCAATATGTCTGATTTTATAAATGTGTAAGCCACGACGTTAGCAAATAAATGTTTTTTCTAAAAAAATATAAATTGTGAAACATCTCGAAAAATGGGGAGTACCTTAAAAGTTGATTCACCCACAAACAAATCCTATAGTTATCTATTGGACTGAACAAACACATAAATAGACATATATACACGTGTAGATTTCGCGGAATCACATTTTTACATGCGATACGACGACCGCCGTTATATTATGTCGGGCGCAATTAACGTAATGATATAATAATGATGTCAAACAGTTCTTGAACCACTTATCATTATCATTAACTATTTGTGTACTGGTTTGATTATTATGAAAGGTGCAGGCACAGATGAACCTTAATTTATTTAGCTGTACCTACTGGCAGCTTTATGTTAGAGTCGAAATAAAACTGTCCAATGCGACCATTTTCCTCTAAATTTTCCTCCTTTTTGGCAACCTTTTTCCGGGAACGTTGTCCGATAAGCAGTCGACTGTTTTGCTATCTATAAATATCGTTTACGAATTATTCTTGGGAATCACGCTACGTCAACAAACAGCGCCGTCGTCCACGCAGATCGCCGAAAACATATACATAGGTAACTGTATATACGAATACACAACTGTCACCAATAAATAGGAGGCTATTACATAACACCGATAGTCCAGTTAAATAGTTAAGAAAATTATATCATTATATCGCCAGCTAATGGTTTTATAACTATAATAATCATTTGATGACGCGACGCGTCAACGCGTCGAACAGGCAGCAGCGTGTAAACCAAGGAAACAGAAACATCGACTTTACAAGGGTCCTTAACCCTCGGCGGGTCAAACCACACGTTAAATTAGTATGGTAGTCAAAGCGGCGTAGTGAACAGAGTATTTATGGCCACGTTGTTATTTGAAATAAATTGCGCAGTTTTTGACACGAGACGTGCCGCGAATTAGCAATGGGTGGCGACAGGTGAGATCGGCCACCCGCGCGGTGAGAACTACACCAACAACAACGTCTCAGCCTTAACAAGCTGATTAACGAAAACACACGATGACTTGATTATTTCAATCGTGGCAAAACAACGGTAGAACACCAGGAACATAGCTCCTGATTACAAAGCACAAAACCGCGTAAACAAATAACTGTCGCCCCCCCCCTAGAAGTCTTAAATAGGTGTGAATATTCTAAAACGTCGTCAAATATGGGAACACGGCGACTGTAGGCGTTTGTAAGAGCGCTTAATGGTTACTCGGAAGGCACCAGTAGCGTAAAATTCTTCCCATGCCTTTACGAGCGACCACGTGAGGACGCAAACCGGCCTCAATAGCGAGGAGGATAGAGAACACATTCAAGTTGAGGAGGGCGCCATAAAATACTCCCAGACGATTACGATGTCAAGTTAAAGAGGTAGTCGGGTCGGTGTAGTGTGGGCGCATGGGCGGCTCTTCGTATCTGGCCAGCGGTCTGAAACTCATTAACACTCTAATTGCTCGGACTAATAGCGCACGGGATGTCAGGTTAACATTCCAAGAAGACACTCTGCATAACACCGAGAGTAGTTCATAATATTTAGCACTGAAACTGTTAAACGTTTTTTTATTACTTTTTACAATTGCCTTGCAAAAAACCCATTCGCTCATTGGCAGATCGATTCGATCGCAGAAGTAACAGAGCGCCAAGGTTTCCGTTCATTAACTTATCGTTTGAATTTAAAGGGCGCCTTTGTATATGTTACAAGGCTCGAGAACGTTTTAATGTTTACTGTAACGGTTAAGCTGGTTGTTTTGTTTCATTTTTGTGCACGTCTCGCATGACAGAGAGCAACAAACACGCTGCGAACACGAGACTGTTTCAACAAAAGATGTGATGCGAAGATCTATTTTGACTTTTAAAAAAAAGAGTATGGAAGCACATGCGCGTAATGGAGGCGCCGCGCCGCGCCACTAGTCGCGACATTGACCGCCGCTGCGAATAATAAAATAAATCGACGCCTGGCAGCGCGCCAACAGCCCTTCGCCTCACCTTTATTACCGAAACTAAATCATGCACCCCTACCACTACCGCGACAACAAACCCGATGGAGGCTAGACTTGAAGTCCGTGCCGCAATGTACAAAGCAGACCGTGAAGTTTCCCGCCACTGCCGTCGTTTCGACTGCAGTCAATGCCCTTGCACTTTTCACTGCCATACATCACCCCACTATAATTTCATAAGTTTCCCCTTTCGCCGTATATTAAAGTTTAAGGTGAAACTTGAAACTACATTGAACATGTTGTTTTAACCAGAGGATTAGTAGAATTTATGTAAATGATTTCACCAAAATGAGTCATGTGTACCTAAAAGAAATTTGGCCGCTAGCAGTTACCGGGAGGCAGTTACAGAGCGACCTTCGGGCTCGTGAAAACTGCTTCATTCCGTTTTCTCGGAAAACCCGCGTGAGTCACCGCCCGCTCGGCTCTATCGCAGGTCACTACGGCAGTATTTACATTCGGCCGACTCGATTCAAAAACTCGATTACGCTGAATGATTCATAATGAGCTAGCGAGCTATGAATCAGCCGGGCGACACTGAGAAAATTTCACTTTATACAAGGCGACTGAAAGAAGTGGCTGTCGAAACCAATAAGTATTCGTTTTAGATCATATCACAAAAAACACGAGCGGCTTGTGCTCAAAACACGCATTAGGCGATTAGATAAAACTTAACCATCCGATTCTGAAGGCTATAAGGAAATGTCGATAAAACTGGAAAAACAAGTCTGAAAACTTGGTGACATGTGTCTATAATTAGTCTATTTCTAGATTATAAAGTCATCCTTGAGAGCAGATAGCGCGTGTCCGTGAAACTAGAGTTAAGCCGTGTGGCGCCGGCCGGAGGGCCGGATATCGTCCGGAAATGGCGGGCATACCGCGCGCGGCGCCGCGCCAACCGCAGACTTCACCGAATAAAAAAAAAACAAATCATACACTTTTCGTATTTAGTACACGCAACAATAGCAAACATTTTTTGTGGCTGGCCAAGTTTGCAAGTTAAAGAGCGATTTGTTTCTCGCGATGATTGTATTTGAATGTTAACTGTGACGAATCTGACACGCGATACACGGATTTTACAGTTTAATAATTGTACATATTTAGTAAATAGATACGTGGAATAATCAGATCGAATCTAATTACGAGTGCGGCAGGGGGCGTAGGGTAAAGGGTTATCACTACTGAGAAGTGTTTTAAATCGCTATTTATTGTTCTGTTGCGATAAGAAATAATAACAGCTGCACGAATGCGGCAGAACAAAGAAGTACAATCCCGACGCGTTAAATGGCGATGCAAATTACATTGCTGCTTAACAGCCGTCATGCCTCTCCGTATGGTCAGGTTACGTGCATGTGCATTATCTCGACTCGTGTCGCAAGTCGCAACTAAACCCGTTGCAATATTTATATTAACATGTTAGTTACATGATAATTAAATTCTTAATTTATTTACTCGGCTTGAATTTCACCAGCTTCTTAAATAGAAATATTTCTGACTATATACGCGCTGCGCAAGGGCCCGTGCAAAGTCGTCGACCTTTGTATAATTTTCCTTTACAATTAGACCTATATTAGCACTGATTGATACAAAGCATGTAGTGTGCTGTTGTATGTACGTGTGGAATTATCTCGGGGCGCATGCGCAGGGCGATGCCCACGCGCCTCTTACTTGTTTTATTTAACTTTTTTAATTGCGTCACCCACATACGACTTCGGATGTTTTCGGCAACATTCGGAGACATTCGTATCGATCGAATATTGCATGGGACCATTTAGGGTTTAATTTATCGAATTGCGGCGGTGACAGTGCCTAAGTACCTACAAAGTTAGTCGGTACTTTGGCCAAACTAATTAAATTACGCAGTTAATGTCCCCATAAAATATATTTCTGTTTATCCTCGCTTAGAATAGTTAATTATGTCGTTACAGTATTGAGCGTACAAAGACAACCACATGATAGAGCAGTTACCTTGTAATATTTATCACATAATTTCGCCCTGACGTTTAATTTTATACAAATGCACTTTGTCCATGCCTACAAAATTGACATAGTTAAATTTACAGTTACAAGAGGCGACAGACTAACAGACAAAGCCATTGTCTCGGTGGTCGGTGTTTGGCGGCACTTATGCTAATTTCTTTAGTGTCTCGACCTTCCTCGGAGCCGTAAACGAACAGTCTTCATTACCTGCTATAGATATACTTCTAACAGAAATACAAAGAAACCACGTATTAGATGTTTTTTAAGTTCAAACTATTTAAATTTTCAGTCTGGTTCTTGGAACGCTTCGTAGACCAACTAACCGTCTCGCTCGAAACCTAAGCATCGTTATTTAGTGAAGAATTCAAATTAATGGAAACTAATCTGAGCCAGTCCAGTATACCTATACTGAAAATTCGCCCTCTTTCTAATTAAACGCCCCTTCACAATAAGATATTTATTGATATACCAATGATAAGACTAAAACTAGGTTTTTCTTTTTCATGATAATTATATTCTCGATCCACTTGCAAGAAAAAGATAAATCTTGTTTCTGCTTTACACCCGGATTTAAAACGGACAAGTTTATAACAATATTTTGACACAATACAATGTCATATCTTCCTTTGGGTCTAAGCTTCTTTGTTATAAACTTCATCTTGGTCGTGAGTTTCGGTCTACTGCAAGTAGGCTCAAGAACTGTCATCCCTAGCTTCACCCCGGAAGTATATTGAACTGCTGTATCTTTACAAAATTCTGCACTCATATATTGACTCCCACTCTTCTATCCCTTATCCTTTTTTTCTTAGACTTAATCCGCATAATCCCTCGCCCAAAATATTCATCCGGAAAACGTTCATTAATAAAATAACACCTTCTACAACCCTATTACTAGAATATGCCGCTTAGATATACAATGACACTGTTGCGCTTCATTCTTCTCTGGACATTTGTGACGTTCTCAATATAAAGGGGCCTTATGGAGGCAGGCGGTTACACCATTTTTAGAACTGTTACCATAGTATTCGTATAGTTACAAGAATAAGAAGAGCGTAACTGCCTTCCTCCATACGGTCCCTTTATATTGAGAACGTCAGATTTTTAGATGTAACTTACCTAAATTAAAAAAAGAGACCCACGAATTTTTATATAATTAAATAACTACTACCTACTCTAATAAATTAGCTAAGGATCAATTGGCCCTATTAATCAAGTCTCGTTAACTTTAATTTTAACTTGAAACTAACCACTAGGTATAAATGTTTTCACACTATTCACTAACACAGCTAACCCTCTAACTTTTTATTCAATTATAATAATAGTCATTATGGGCACACATATACTCGTAATTATGGGTAGTTACAATCTAGTTCTAAACTTTACCTCCGTCTCAATATCCTGGTATAATTTCGACTGTAACTTGTTTTGTGAGCCAAATAAATAAATAAAACTAAAGACTAAACCTAGATATGGGCCGTCAGTCCCTTGCACTCTATAAAATAACCGAAAATGGCATCCAAACCTACAGAAATTTCGACTTTAATACGATCAAGGGACTGACGGCGGTTGAAACGCTCGTGGAATGACCTATATTTCTATTTTTACTATACTATTGGTTTGTACTTTTTATTTTTCAATTTAGAATTCCGAATCCACTTCCCTAATCTGAAGACACAATCTGTACCTGTACTGTTAAGTTAACCCATATTCGCGAAATGACAGTCGCAGCCTCCCATGTCATGGGTGAATTTCAGGGCGGGCGTTTCAACCGCCGTCATTAGTGTCACCAAATATATTGACAAAATCAATTATACCTACCAGCAACTCCTGATGTAAACAGAAGCAGAACCGGGGATGGAATTTCTATAAGCATCAGAAGTTGCTGTAGTGTTATTGATTTCGTCAATATATTTGGTGACACTAATGACGGCGGTTGAAACGCCCTGAAATTCATCCACATAATAATTGACGTGCAAAAATCACACAACCAATTATGAATTAGTTAATGTAAAGCGGTTACGCCCATGACGCACACGCTGAGCCGTAGCTCTATACGATTGAGGACTGCGGGCGCCGAAATTGTTCTCCATCGAGAATTGGTTGGCACCGCCTAGCACGAGATAACGCCCTAAGCAACAGACCAGCTTGTCCTCGAGGATAATTACTGACAAGGCCCCGGGTTTTTTAATTTTTAAAAACATTTTGAGGAAACATTGCCGTTGCAGTAATACGGAAATTTTAATTAATTACCAAAAACAAGCTAATGAGCTTAGATGATGACCCATGGTTTTCCCGAGTGGTATAAAAAATCTTTTAAGTTTTTTTTACTACTAGGTACCTACTAGGTTTAAGTTTTTTTGACGCCGCGGTTAGCCTAGCTGGTAGTGATCCTGCCTACGAAGCTAGCGGTACCGGGTTTGAATCCCGATGTGGGCAAATATTTGTGTGATGAGCGCGAGTTTTTGTTCCTAATTCATGGATGTTTTCTATACGTATATTTAAGTATGTATTTCTCTATATATATAAGTATGTATATCGTTGCCTAATACCCATAGTACAAGCCTAGGCTTAGTTTGGGACTAGGTCAATTTGTGTGAGATTGTCCCTGATATATTTCATATATACCAAATTCGCCACTGCAATAAAGTTCAAAAACGTGCAATAAAGCTATTTACAACTAGCAAGTCAAAATCAGAAACATACATAAACATAATACATACATAATTAAAATCTGCTTTTTTGATATCAGTTAAAAAAAGGTTACCTTCATTTATTTTTTACGAGTAGATAACGAACACTAGATGCCTAATTAACTGCAAAAATGGCGGTTAATTATGCCGTTTAGCGCTTTTAGACACAGTTTCACTTTTTAGCGCGTCTACGCGAAACTCGCTAAAACTCCACGTTCCCTGTTCTATTCTAACACGCCCCGGCTTATCGGCGACAGATAGTGGCATCCGAATTGTTTGACATCGCACCGGCCGCGTTATCGCTTCCATGAAATCGTCCGCAAACACTTGGACTTATCGCGGAACATTTCACAATCTAGCCCTAAAGAAATTCCTGGACATATCATAATATTGGATTGGAACTTTCCAGTAGGAGCGTAAAAAGAAGCAAAGACGGATTGTTGGTGCGTGAAGGCCGTTGAAGTAAATGCCAATTTGAAGTAGCTAAATTAAATTAAATCTGGCTTTGTTTCCGGCAGCTCCTACGGCGGTGTCGCCGATTTGGCATTATGCCCAAGGATCTTGGTCCTACGTGTGTCCACGGCATAATAATGAGCTGACATGTGAAATTTAATACCTGTAGAACACCTCAACATAAAACGTACGATTTTGTACCGTAATTTATTTATAATGAAAAGGATTTTCCAACGTTAATGATAAGGTAAAATCTAATTAAACTTCAAATATACGAGATTTCATAGTAACAAAACAAGCCAAAAATTTTAAATGTTTTTGGTCAGTCCCGAATCACGCAATTCGCCTTATCATAATCACAAAACAAACACAATGGTTAAGATATTCTTTACAACAGGGCTAAATATTACGATAAACATTATCAATCAGATAATCAGAAAGTCGTTGTTTAGCTTGTAGGTCATACATCAATTCATAACTCACAGTCTGCCACAGCAGATCTTTCTCTTTCAAAACCGAATAGGTATTTATTCGTTTTTAAAACCGCATCGAAACTTAAGTCAAATTTGACATCTGTCAGTCCAATGTAAAAAAATAAATTCTAAGAATAAATTGCGGCATGAAGATGCACAACTTGTTACGCGATTACTTTATGCACAAATTACTTTTTGGGCTTCGGAATATTAAAAAATAATTTAATTTTTTTTTTTACAAAATATCATCTACCAACTCACCGGATAAGATTCCAAGGTCAAAAGCATACAAAAAATGTTGAGACTTTTGATCTTGATATTCACACAATAGCTAGGTCACCTAGAGGTGCTTCACCTAAACATGTTAGACAGCTAGATATATCAACGATATCTAGCGGGTTGCTATCATTTTTAAAGTCTCTGAGGACGGAAAAAGTTGTCTTTATGGGGCTCAATCAAATTGTATCGTGGTGGATACACCATACAATTTGATTGCCCTATTCAATTGGCCAATCAGTCTAATTGTCCGTCCACACGTACCATATTGCTACCCACACTACACAATTTGATTGCCAATCTAGTCAAATTGGTTGTAAAATTGTATCGTGTGGATGCCCCATTAGTCTCGGATAACCCTTTAAAAGTCCGAACATAACGCGCAAAATCCGGGGAAACCAGGACGGTTGGTTTCTATCAGGACGTCAGGGTTCATCCGACTAGCAAGTGCGACAATTAGAGGTACGTTTACAGCCCACAACGTACAATGGTGATGCAAATAATCGCGATTATGGCAAGGTTGACGTCGGCGCAGGGTTCGTTCAACTGACCGCGAGCGATGACACGCAGCGTCGCGGCGCATCACATGTGCGCCCGCGCACACCAACCAACGTGACGACAAAAGATTAACAAATATTTTTCTAAAGTCAGATGACCGATAAAAACACGTGCGGTTCATCGTGAGAGCTATTTACGGCGAAAAATGTCAAAGAAAATCATTCTGACGCAACTCTTGTGCAAAACAAATCCTGTACCGAGAAAGATAACAAAACTACCTACACGGGGAAACCCTGATCATTGTTAACCAATACAATTAATACCTGATTATTCATTTTCAAATTAATAATAACTTACCAAATTCCTTTAACTGCAATCCCAAATAAGTATCACAATCCACAGCAAGTATTGAATTACGATAAAAAACTTCACAAAACTTGTCGGAACTTGATACAAACAAGCGCGATACGCGTGCGCGCAATGAAAACAATCGTGTGACAGATGTCGGTCGGCGTCGGAAAACCCCTCGGAAACTACGCGGCGCAGAGGACGCGGCGTGTCAATATTATGCTTCGACTGGACAAAGGTTTTTGTTATCTAAAGCCGGTGTCAGCGGACACAGGCGCGCGGCCAGCGGCAGAGCGTGGAGTGAGGCTCGCGCGCCGGCCCCGCCGCCGTCTGATAAGCCTGGCGCGACGCCCCCCGGCGACGCCTACGCCCCACTCGCGCTGCAGCGACACCCTCGGAGCACCCGCCGTCCAGACGGGCCCCCGCGCAATGCACCGACACCTACGCAATTTCAAAACTGCACGTTGCAGAAAACCGACAACTTTCCACTCCCTAAAAAGACGAGGAAACAGAAACGCGATTTCGAAACGGCGGCAGCCCAGATACCCGAGAGAACAATGAGGCGCAAACATACGCAGAACCTTTTTAGTGCCCTCCTAATTGGGTTCGAGGTGCGTTCAGCTCGGGCCAGCAGAAACTCAATATGCAACGCGATCCGGTCGCTGCATAAACGGAATAATTAAATTAGTGCAGCATGTCGGGCACGAGCAACCCCGCTGGCCGGCCACTGATGCAGTCGTTGATGAAACCAATACTGCATTAGATCTAAGAAAAGTGCTGTTGCTGAAAACTTGCAGACCACCGCAAGGCGAATACGATAACAGTGAAGACTGCAAAAGCAATCGACAACTTACTACCCATAAACAAACTACTTGCAGTTTAATCAATACTCTTAAAAGATCACTAAAACAGCTATAGCAAATACAGTATAGTAACTTTTTAACGATTTGAAACATAAAAGGAGAATAAACTATGTTTCAAGCTTTTAAAAAGGAGCTAATGTGGCGTTCACAGCCAGCCCGCATGGCATAAAAAAAATTACCCCACATTACATTTTTATTACTCGGTGTAGTAAAATAAAGTTAGTAACTGGCTATGCATAAAGAAATAAAAGAAAATAATGTATCTATTAATGGATATATTCGGTCAATGGTATGTAGGTTCATTAAATTCATTATACTATAGTTTTGACAGATCATAACAGTCAAGCAATTCTCGTAAATGGTGTGTTTCCAATCATTAAGGAAAAAGAAAAACACTGGAACAACCAAGTTGCATGTGCAGGCCGACTAGGCCGCTCGACCGCAGCGAAGATACGAAAGAGAACGATTGAGGAAAAATTATCAGTTAATCTATTAGTTTGTATATTTGATAAAACTAATAAGGTAGGAACCAGAAAACAAATCAGCAATATGAGACAAGTAAACGGTCGATCAACAATTACATAGGCGACCTTTAATGCATTTTATTAGATTAAAGAGCTATACGGATAAGAAAGGTCAAACACGAAATTTAATTCCAAGAAACGACCCGGTCATTCGTCTCATCAATTCCACAGCTCAATGACAAACTGCCGCACTCAGAGACGTCAATTAAATTTTAAGTTTCATTAAAGTTGCTGCGTCTTATTCTATTGCTATAGCAAAGAAAGTGACAGCAGCTACTTTAATGAAACTTAAAACTTAATTGACGTCTCTGAGCGCGGCAGAAAGTCAAGATTAAGAAATAATAGTATCTGCTGCACTTAGAGACGTCAATTAATTTTTAAGTTTGATTAAACTTGCTGAGTCTTATTCTATAGCAAAGAAAGTGACAGCAGCAACTTTAATCAAACTTAAAAGTTAATTGACGTCTCTGAGTGCGACCATAAAGGAAACAATGTCAGAAATCGTTAATATTTAATCAGGATCAATATGTGCATACATGTTTTTTTTCGTTTTTTTTTACATCAAAAATGGAGTGTTGGGTTTACAACATTCTTGGCAAATTCAATGGAGTATTGTTAAATTGAAATACTGTTCGTCAATAAAAAACCTCATTGCAAAACCCACGTGTCAGTGTATGGGAGGAATCTCGAAAAATATTTAAATAACATTGAAGTTGAAATGAAAACGCAGCCACAGTCGTAAACATTTACGAGTGCATTACTCTCGGCGAATGGCATGTCCGTGCAAATGATCCTTCAACCGGACAATTTATGCCGCATTAAAGAATTACTCTGTGATTCCTCTTAATTTACCTCCACCATTCTTAAACTCATAAAATCACAATCGCACCCTTTGAAAAATAACGATCGAAGGAACTATAAAAAACTCAAGCACGGTCCATTGTGTACGTAAAAAATATTTATATTTAAGTCACATAACGTCAACTGAAAAATCTGGTGTCTACCATGTTAGAACCACATTTATTATGAGATTAATCTCTACAAACAATTTGACCTTTTCATCTGACGAGGGTTCATTAAATAATGGCGTCGGTATTGGAAGTGAGGTTATTGTGCCGTCTATCACAATTTTTGTTGTGGGCGGGAGCCGGGCTCATTCAATCTACTCGTTCATGCCTTTTGTCAGCGAGGATTAATCCAGCATAACCAAATCGATCCTACTCCTGATAAATACTTCAAACGTCTCTAGCTCGAATTGACACGACATCTCCTCATAACCTATAACGATTATGGTGGATAATTGAATGATCGAATTCCATGAATAGTTATTGTTATCGTTATGAAACAGAAACACCTATGACGATATTTATTAAAACACGTAGGTAACTTTATATGTATGAAACAATATCAAACATTCGGTGTCTACATAACGCACGTTTCTTTTGTGTTGTAATCGTAAGGTATTAAGTGGAACGGGAAATCTTTTATTTGTGACATTCGCAAATACGTTAGTATGCAGTGTGAGAGACGTTACTGCCGTTGTTACATTTTGTTGGAGTGATCTAATGCACGTGCGAGCATGACATCCTTTAATAAGGCACTCGAGGCGGAAACATAGAAAATGTTAGTAATCCACAGAGCCGCTGGCACGATTCTTGCCCATAATCGGAACAAGGACTTAGCAGCTGTTGTAAATATCAGCTTCATGCTTATTATTGTGACGTAATTATTATTGCTTCGTGAAACAAAGAAAATTAAGTTTGCGGAATCATAATGGCTTTGTTTTAACGGCTTATAATACGCTGTTTAATATTTGTTGAATAATATTTATTAAATTATGTAAAAAATAATACCAGGTGTTCTAATTAACTAAACAGAAGTGATCGTAGAAAAAAAAGCACGTGTAGAATGTCCGGTGGAATGCAGACAGAGCCGTGACTCACCGTCACCAGGGTGATCGGCTGGGAGCCCTAACGGACCTCTCCGCCGACCCATCGCTTTCGGAAGCCACCGATGCAATAAACAGTACCGTTTCAAAAATCTTCACGGGATATTTTGTCTCCGACAGATACCCCACGGCTTTATTTTAACTTCTATTGTGTGACAATGAGAAGGGTCTTGAAATTGCCGTTTGGAAAATAACATGCACTGTTACAAGTAAACAAAGAAATAGCGGTGATGATAGACGCGTCGGTAAAATTAGCGACGGTTTTTTGTCGACAACATTATTTGCTTTCAAAGTAAAAGGAGCAGTCGAAATTGCATTCAAACAAAGTTACGACTGTTACGAGTAATAGATTGAGCGCCCATGGCAGTCATTTATATGGGTTTTTTTTAACAGAGTTGCGTCTATTTGTGTTTATAAGTATGCGTAACTAAAGGTCCGCGGCACGGTCCGAACGCATCAATCAACGACATTTTTTGACCTTTTAACCATTTTCCTTTCTGTTGCATTCATGTCATTTACATTAGGAATGTGTATCGGAGTATACTGAGTGCCCTATTATTCTCTCAGAAGGATAATTTATACAACAATTCTAAGACCGACACTGATGAATGTGGACATTACATGAACGGTAGATTTACTGAAATAAACAGGAAACTTTTACATAAATGATATTATTGTATTTACGTATTTTGAAATGGTTTTATTGACGTATTTTTAGCAAAAACACTAATTAAATTGAAAATAACGTTAACGTAGGCGTTACAAATAAATAACCATAAAACATAATTTGACGATGAACCGTAAAACCCAATATTAAAAAATGAAAAATTAAAAAATTTAGAATAATATTATATTATCATATTATAATGATAATATGCGTCTCGCCTTGTTTTGCAGACACTCATTTCATCGAATGTGACGTTTCACCGAATTTAATTTAATCGAAAGCTAATTTCTGCTGAAACTTTAGTTTTCAGGTTATCTTAAGCATGGGTTACGTAGGTTAGGTTAGGATTGACCTGTGACCACCAAAAAATTAACTCCTGCACGTGGAAATACCTGTCGATAAATTAAAAATTCAGCGAAGTAAAGCCTTCTATGAAATGAGTGTCGGCGATTCAAGGGTAAACCGATAATATGAAGATACCTTCATAAATAAAGTAGGCAAAATAGTATACCTAAGTATTTTAAATGCAAGCAATGCGTAACAAATAACATCTTAATAAAGTATTGCCATTTCAAAAATGCAATAAAAACGAAAATACAGTAAAAAAAAAGTCACGTAAACGCAAAACCAAGAATTGCAAAGTAGACAATAAAGAACCGATTCACAAGAAGGGAAATCACCAGGGCGATAATGTCTGCTCGTCAACGTGGGAGGTTGGTTATGGTTTGACGCGCGACAGGGCGCAGGCGCGGTGACATAGTGCCTACCACACTCCCCGCAACAAAGGAACAGCTCGGAGTTACGACTTGCCGACACAATGTCGAGCCCCTGATATTGTCTATGCCGAGATAGACAAATGAGGCTGTCATTCTGTTTAGTAGCTTTTGTTTTTTTTTCTACTCAACATTTGGTGGAGCAGCCAGGATTAGCCCCGGTATAACATGGTAAATTAGGGTAAGCAAGCAATTAGGACATTGTTTTCGTCTTTGTGACTTTCCACAAAAGGTTTAAAAAACCTCATACCGTTTATATTAAAAATAGAATGTAAACTTTATTTTTGTTTCTTAGTACGACCATTGCCAGCTACTAATTTCTTTAAAATGTATCAGCGATAAGAACACGGGCGATGGAAAGTACTTTTGAGACAATAGGAAACACTTTACGTAATGGTCCGAAGGGACAACTTTACCTTGGTTATCTCCCAGAGTGGTAATAAAGAAGTCACTCCGGACTTTACTACTAAAGTTTGCGTGAAAGCCGAGTTAAGTTTACTGCTGAGGTTTTGGAGTTACTGTTGAAATAACCAGTTCCTGATATTGTTTTGTGAGAAGCAAATATCACACGAACAAGTAATGAATCATAATAAAAAAGTTTGCAAAATTTGCGAAAGAAATCAACGACTTGTGACAGGTGCTGGCAGCATTCGCCAATAAACAATTTGATACGAGTCTGTGTCACTGTTTTGTGCTCACTAACGATTTACTTCCGATGCTCTAGGCGATGACTCATCCAAGTTCCCAGAATTCCGTTTACCTCTACAAGCTCTACAACGTCTACTTTATACATATACTTCAATGAAGATATTAAATCAGATAAACCGCGTACTCCCTCAAAAAAAATTCCAAGAAACTCTTTAACAATCGAGACGAGCCTTCTTGTTGCTAACAGCGGTCGATTAGGTATGTAACTAGAGCAAATTGTCTACATCCGCCCTGAATTAACTGGAACCATTTAATAGGTGTCGAGCGATCAAACATCTGCACGAGTCGGCGAGGTCAATTATTACTTAAAATCTGTTTACTGTTTCAATAGAACTCAACTCGTGACAGGACATCATCCATACATTGACCACGACGCGGTTAGCCTAGTTGGTATTGACTCTGTTTACGAAGCTAGCGGTCCGGGGATCATTCCTGGTAAGGGCAAATATTAGTGGGATAAGCGCGAGTATTTGTTTCAGTCTTTTTATTTCTCTATACAAGTATGTTTATCGTTGTGTTAGTGTTACCCACAGTTCAGACAGCTTAGTTAATAGAGCTTAGTTTGGGACTAGGTAAATTTGTGTGGGATTGTCCCCCTGCCTAATATTGCGTTGGTTCTGCAAAACACAATTTAATTTTAACCAAAAAAACCTAAAAACCGGTAAAGCCAGTGGCCGACGTGCCTGCAACCGCGTTGCGAGGAGGGATTCCCCAGCGCGTTCGTTCGTAGAAGCACTTCGGCGCGGATGCAGGAGAAATTGCACAAGAGCAAAGTGGGTCAAGTTAGCCGGACTCGCCGTTTTCGCGTCGGAAAGGTTAGCCGCGCCGCTGCCGGCGCGGGCGACGCCGACAGCGAATCCGGTTATGCCTTTGCGCAATTCTGTAATCTCGTTTATCGGGTCGTTAAAAAGATCAGTCCACTCTACGAAACAATGTGCAATAGAACGGAGCAGGACGCATTCCTAGAACAGATTTAGATAAGCCGCTTATCGAAAACCTTAATCGCCATTTTATCAGCCATTACAAGGCTAAATCAATGGTGGTTACACTGAAAACTTCATTAGCTAACTGCCGCACTCAGAGACGTCAACAATTTTTTTTAAGTTTGACTAAAGTTTCTGCGTCTTGTTCAATTGCTATAGCAAAGAAAGTGACAGCAGCAAATTTAATCAAACTTAAAAGTTAATTGACGTCTCTGAATGCGGCCGTTACAATTATTTTACTCTACCGTGGAGATAGATGAATTCAGGTGAAGTTATAATAGGTATGTGCAGGACGCACATCCTTTTTTTAAATAATTTGATAGTTTGCCTTTGTTATTTTTATTTACTTCTGAATTAAAGTCGATAGCAATCAGAGATGTTATTACTTAAGATAGATCCCAGCCTCAGCCACGTAATTAAAGGTTTTATTATAAATACTATGAGACAGTGCAACAATTGGTAAAACCCAAGGATTCCATTCATACTTTAGCAATAACAATGCTTTTCAGAAACTCATCGGTTGTGGTCGGTGACGTGCGCTATGGCTGTGTTTTCGAATTACTAACTTACCTACGAGTAATTAACGGCCGCACTCAGAGACGCCAATTAACTTTTAAGTTTGATTAAAGCTTGCTGTCACTTTCTTTGCTATAGCAATTGAATAAGACGCAGCAACTTTAGTCAAAGTTAAAAATTAATTGACGTCTCTGAGTGCGGCAGTAAGAAATAATTGTGCGATAAATGACATTAACAATAACATTATAATCTTTGGCTCACCGCAAGCTGCCGCGACGTGCCTATTAAAAGGTGATTAGAAGTAAGACACAAAAACATTAATCAACATAAGATTCTTATTTCGAGGAGTCAAAAGTAAAATAAATATGGAAATAATGTAAGTCTTGAAACCCATTAATGTCTTCGTAAGACAGCTTCAATTAAAAATGTCTCAAGCAAGAAGAAACTTGCGTAAGAAACACTTAACACTATGGTCTGATGCAATATAAAGGTAAACCTCATAATTCAGATTTTAAACGAAACTCGGGATCTCTGTGAACTTTTCACAAAAGGAAAGACTTAATAAACTTACAAATATCAAAAAGTTAAAGTAATTAAGGCCAAGCTCGAAGCCTCCATCGAGGAACTCGTGCGCCCGCGGCGACCGTGGTGGGGTCGCGTTGACGTCATCGAGTGACGTCTAGTCGAGTGGCGTGATTCGTGTGATCAGAGAAAGTTGCTGCAAAAATCTTAACTAAACAAATTTTGTTTTTTTTTCTGCCCTCCCTATAAACATCTTTTATAGCTTTAATTATTGAAAACATAGGACACTCTTATCACGAAAAATTGCTTGACAGGCATCAACTACTAAACGACGAAATCAGCAACCGCAGTCATTGTAAGGTCTTATTAAAAAGGCATTGAGTACATACACCAGGAGATGCCTTTCGCGCAATTTCCTAACCACAAAAGGTTGTCGTTTTTTTTGGGGGAGGCGAGGTAACACACAAATAAACCGCTAAAACACAAATACGAAAACTGCTCTTATTCCTACACACTTACACCACTAAAAAACAAACACTAACTTGAAATCGCTCACGGAGAAAAAAATCTAGTTTCCTTTAACAGAATATTGTAAATTCTACTTGATTTTATTGTATTATATTATATTTATTTATTTATGGAAAACCAACAGCTTTAAAATAGATCATAAACTATACGTTTTTTACACGTTAATAGAAAATTCTACTTCTGTACAACATAATTTCAAGCACCTATTACCATTTACCTAGTATCGTAGGAAACAAATTTTGTGTACTTAGTATACATAACCTGTTGTATGCTAAATGCATATTTCACTCTGTAACTATTAGATGGTAACCAAAACGATATCAAAGTTTTCGTGTACTAGAATATTTCAACTAGAATATTCTAGTATTAACAAAAATATGACATGTTGTCATAAAAAAAATCTGTTAACCATAGCTAAAAAGATAAAAAAGATAAAAGATATTTATTCAGTAAGTAGGCCGCACGGGCACTTTTACACGTCAAAATCTACCAGCGCTTCCCAAGAGGAGACCACTGCTGAGAAGAAGCGCCGCAAGAAACTCAACAGTTAGTCATTTTTTAAATGAAAATATAACAATGTCACTACTTATTCTAGCATTATATAAAATCTGTTTTCAGTTTTAAAATCTGACTCCAGAATCATAACTACAATACAATCTGGTAATATTGCAAAATATTTTTTTCTCCGTGCTCACGCAAACGAAATATATAATCAACACGTGCGTACACGAATTACAATTACACATGTAACAAATAGCAACCGAAGACAAATGTTTGATGTTTTATTTGTGGCTTTAATAATGAGTTAAAAAGAGATGTGCACAAAGGCATTCATTCCTTTTTTTGAAGGACTTCGTCCACAGATTATATACGAGTAACCGAGCGATTTTACGCAAGCCGTTTACAAATAGATCAGGGAATCGATATATTGGTGTGCAAGAAATAATACACAAATCACTTAAAATTGATAAAAATTAACGGTGAAAAATAATGAAATGTATAATGTTATTGTGTTACGCAATCTTTCTACGAATTCAATAAGGTATTTTCGTGGAGATTCTTACTCTCCGAAGACGATTCGACTAAATGAGTAGTTTTTATAAATGTGCAAAATCATAATATGATCTTATACCTCGGCAGAGAGGAAAGTCTGGGTAACGTTGCAATTACACCACCCTAAATTAGACACTTTCGAGAGGGACGCCGCAATACGTAGGGATGAGATGGAGATATCTCCATACGTATCTAACGTATTGCGGCGTCCTTCTCGAAAGTGCCTAATTTAGGGTGGTGTAATCGCAACGTGAGGGCCCGTCCTGGTATAAATGGTCTAAGTAAAAAGATAACGATTTACGATGACTGCTCACCCTCATCGTCTCCGATTTCGCTGGCGAGTCTAACTCGACACGTCAGTACGTATGAACGGTATATTGGTTCATATCATATCTCATACTTCGACACAGAACCTAATGCGACCATAATGTCTACGACGAGCGCACGGGTCATGTCATGCGTGGATTGTGGGGGTCATGACATAACCACCCACTGAACCTTATTACAAGTTTAATAAACACATTAAAATATGTGTATTCTAAAATTCAAGTGTTCCAGAGTTCCAGAATGTATTATGGAAACCAGAGCACCCCTGGTCATAATCCTGGATCTGCCCTTGGTGCAAGTTCTGAGCGGCCAGCACATCTTTATCGTTATGGACATGTTAGAAAGGGAGATCCAAGCGACAAACATGTCGCGGACCACTTTTGTGCTAGGCGTCCTGATATCTAGTCGGGCGAATTTTAAGACAGACGGAATGAGCAACGAGGTTTAGGTATATTATGTGGTATAAAGGCAATGATTAGAATATAAAACAAACAACGCTAATCTAGTTTAAGACAAGTGATACCTGTTGTCTAAAACCGATAAGATTGAAGGTAAAAAAAGCAACGCCTGCTCATCATGCGTGATCATGTGCGTGATAACAACACGAAAATAAGTACTTAGCGTTCGTGACGCCATCTATCAGAATAAGTGTGAAGCTCTTGATGTTTTCAAGCCATAAGTATAGGGAATGAAACAAAGAGTTTATCCCATTTAGTAATAAAGATATATAAAAACCTCACGTGAGAAACGTATAAATTCTCAAGTGTTCACCGAATGTATTTATTTAAGTTAAAAAAAACAAGGTCTTCAACCGCGTTCCGAGAAAAAATGGGACGATGACGTCACGCTAAGAAAGAAACGTGTGTATTGTTTTTATCTTTATCATACGCTTTCGTGACCAATCGCGAAGAGCCCAAAGTGACAGGGACGCCTATTGGCCCATTCAAAGTTTACTAGTTCACAAGTGTTAAGTTGTTTTTCGACACCATTATTAATGAATTGCGCAAATAAAAATGCAATTACGGGCCCAATTCAGTACGATAAGCACACGAAAAATTAAATTTGGCTTGAAATTGAAACGAACACAGATGTTTATAACGAGAAAGACATGCGACAATTTGCAGAAAATGTTTTAATGTTGTGAAATTCTAAGAAACCGCGCACTCAAACTTTTTTCAATTAAACAAGATTTGTTACACTTTATGATTTGTTAACTTCACTTGGTCTTTATAATGTAGGTACTCACCGTGGGTTTGTTGTAATCATCTGCGTGGTACTCGAACATGGTAGCGAACATCAGACTTTCGTCTTGCTCGCTGCTAATATAATGGTATGGCACCAGCTGAGACATGAATGCTAGTTTTCAATGAAATTGTCCAAAACAACAGTCCGGGGACGAAAACAAACAAAACTATCACAATACAGAAGTTTTGTAACTTCAGGCGCGGCGAGTTACTTCACTGTGATAAGGGTATGAGTCATGCAAAGGCTCTATTGGAGGCGCGCACGTGTCGATAGAGTGTGTTTCAGTATCAGACTGAGTCAGTCCGCGGGTCGCGGCCGGTTTTGTAACGCGCGCCGCGACAACCGCGCACGCGCAGACCGCCACCCAAAACCGAAACGACTCAACTCACCAACTATTCCAACTATCCGTTCGCCGCGCCAAATGGATTTTTAACACAGCATTGCACAAACAGAATGTTACAGTTTCAGTGAATCATGAAATTCTTTTCAGTGACACAGGAACCGGAATTATTTTGGCATCGAAAGGTTCATCTATTTACCAAACGGAAGATACTGAATACACTGCAAATACTGAAACGACCTAAGAGCGCCGCCTGTTTCGCTGGCTTGGCATCGAATCAAGTTATGAAGTTATCCGAACATAATTTCGGTGAATTGGTTTATTTGTTCGTTGTCTTTTTGGGAAACCCAGTACGAAAATAAATATTTTAAGACACCGTCAACACTGAAATGTCCCATAATGACAAAATATTATATTAATAGCGTACAGTTAAAGCTACCAACACAAGGATATATTAAACAGGAAATTGCATTGTATAATTCTCAGGAAAACACAGAATGTAAATAATTCAGAGACTTTAAATCAACAGGAACAGTTTGTTTCATAGGCATCTAAATGGTTATGCAAATAGGCATCTAAATGGTTATATGTAAGTCGAAAAACTCTCAAAAAAGAAGCAGATTCCAGTCAGACATTATACAAATCTACAGTAATAATAAGTAACAAGTATCGGTACTTTATTTAACTCTAAAAAAACAACAACTAATAAAACAATATTTATTATTAAACTGTAAATCCAAAGCAAAACTAACTAAAGGTGAACGACTGGAGAAAACGACATTCATATTCAATTCCTGTTGCAAATCTATGCACATAATATTGACAACGGCCGAATCAGACGTAGGTTACAGAAACGTGGCATTCATTGTTTATTTTACTAGGTTTCTATTTACATGAAACATTGTATTTTCTTTATAAACTATTATTATCTTGGCGCTTTTCCCTTTTCTCCGTTTCAGGATACGCTCTATGGTCTTAGCGGCAGTCACACACACTGGTCACACTGCAGGAAAACGTCGCGTCGCGCGCAACGTGTTCTCTCGCAAACTCGATCCAAGTTAACACATTTTCGTAGCTTTTATGGATTTTACTCCTAAGTGCATAATTTACTATAGAACTTTACAATTTACAGTTATAAAAACTCGTTGGCAGGTTGAGCCACCACCGTAAGCCACTAGGCTAATACCAACAGTCTTACACATTTTAACCTAACTAATTATAATAAAGATATTGTCGGAACACTTATTCATATTTATATCGCAAACATCTCGATTATAACGGGCTGGAGACACGAATGTTTGCAGCTGCCTGTAGCTATAAATTACATACCCGAAGTTCCTATCTCTTTACCAGTTTCTAGATAGTTAGGCCGATTACTGTGAACAAAATACAAACTAAATGGTCTCCCGGTTTTAGCATTGGAGTCTCTCGAGAGAGATTCTCGTTTTATGGTGTCTAATGTTATAACATTACAATCTAAAATGAATGGACTAAATTTCATCCAGCAAAGAGGGTGATTTCCATCTTCCACCCTACTCACCACCCTAGATTTCCAAAGTAATATAGGAATGATACGAGCAGGGTGGAAGATGGAATCACCCAGCAAAAATCGCCTAAACTAAACCGGCACAATGGTAGAATAAGATGTTGAATGCTGACAAAGACATTATTTATTTTTTATTTTACTCTTCTCACATTCTTTTCAGCATTCACAGGTATTCCACTATATCGCCAATATTGTATAAATAGTACCTAAGTGGTTCATTAGTGGATGATGTTTATCGCGTTGCATTATGACCTGATCTGGGTGACTCCAAGCAGACAAAGAAGAATTCTAATCTTCGCATCCTCTCCCTGCTTCGTTTAACGTGCCCTAAATTGTGACGTTCTCAATATAAAGGGACCTTATGGAGGCAGGCGGTTACGCCGTTTTTAGAACTGTTACCATAGTATTCGTAAAGTTACAAGAATATGAAGAGCGTAACTGCCTTCCTCCATAAGTTCCCTTTATATTGAGAACGTCACAATTTCTTACTAATTACGCGTAGTAACAAAATGCTAACTACAGATATTATTACTGCATTATAATGATAAACAACAGTCAACATAAACACGCTTATGTTACAATTGTCCACATTCATGATACGCTCGGCCTGGAAATGTCTGATAGCTGGCACGTCGCCGGTCGCTATCGCATTACGTCAGACCATGAAACATGTTTACTTACACCTTATTGATTTTACTGAAAAATAGAGCCTAAACCGGTGATAAGGTCTTTATCATTTCCGCAGCTTTTCCTTAATGAAATATATCCTTTGATCGTTATCTTTTGAGAGAGTAATTCGATGAATAATCCAAGTTGCTTGCTAGATTTTGTCGACGGAGGCAGTCCTGCTGGAACTAGTCACATATTTGCCACGACCCCAGATGTTCCATAGCCATAGCAACCACAAAGAAGAAAACTATAATCATCAATACATTAATGTGATCATGACAGTTTTTAATGGTTCAGGGTTGATTATATTCGACATAATATCAAAAGGCAATCGCGGTCAATATCCCGTTAAACTGGAGTCGTCTCGCAAGACTGAGAAACACTATTTCTGATTCAAAGGAATCCGAGACATTTCAGTTCACCGCATTTACTTCAAGCACGGGTCAAAAAAAAATTAAGAGTTCCCCTACTTTCCAGCTTTAAGAGCTCAAATAGAACTCAAATAGAATCTAACCCTAATAGTACCTTAATGATATAAGAAAATATATTGGTTCCACATTCTGTGCCTTATCCATTTGATAAATTATTCAACCACGAGGAATTTCACGTGACTATGGCAGTAAATTATACCATACTTGTATGTACGATGTTATCGTCGAAAATTGCTGAATCACCAGTTCACTAAGCAGACTTGCCCACGAAGTTCAAGGTCTAGCTGTTGTTTGCCTTTTTAGCTAGGGTGCGTGGGCAGTAAGTAAGTAGCTGAACGTAAAAGGTCAGCCCTATTAATCTGAAGCGAATGTGGTAAAAGTTGGCGTATAGTATAATGCAAGCTGGTTGCGGGAAGGACAGGATCGGTCATTGTAGTGATCTTTGGTAAAGGGATATGCATGCAGCAGGGAGTTACTCAGGGATTTTGGCTAGCATAATAATAATGATAAAAACAAGTGCGATTAAATATATGCAGAATTTAATTTTCTTGGAGATCGAATAAGCATCTTTTTCCTCCTTTAGCTGTCGAAAGTGATACTTAACAGCGGATTGGTCGGCAAACACAAACACCTCCAAACAATAAACTAGCAGTCTGTAAAGCTGCCCTGAAACCAGTATGGGTGCAATGGATAAACGGGTTTCTATTCATTATAGGATACAGCAGCAAAAAGCGACTAAACCACTCACATGCATCTAACGTCGATAAGGTTTTCCTGTTGCAAAAGCAATGTATTAGAGCCATCTTCAAGCTTAAGCGGCTAGATTCATGCAGACCTGTTTTTAAAAAATACTCTATTCTCACGCTACCATAAAAGACTTAAATTTGACTAGGTTTAAAATACATGAAAAAAAAATGGCTAGCAGAGAAATGCTTTTATAGCATACACGAATATTTAAATTATAATTCGGATATAAATAGAATTAAGCATTTAATTTCGCATGCCTTGTATGTCAGATTTTAGTGATACCAAAATTAAATTGTGACGTTCTCAATATAAAGGGACCTTATGGAGGCAGGCGGTTACGCCTGATTTAGAACTGTTACCATAGTATTCGTATAGTTAAAAGAATAAGAAGAGCGTAACTGCCTTCCTCCATAAGGTCCCTTTATATTGAGAACGTCACAATTATGTCATCTTATGTACCTAAAATTCAGTGAAATAAACTAATTTGACTTTGACTTTGCTATAAACAACTATAGTTGCCAGTGAAAACCCTTATTTGCTTATTAATAAAGTCGATACAGTTTGCACGAGCAATTGAGTGCATAATCAATGTTGCTTCACCAATGATAGATTTTAGACAAAAATCAGGATTGTATACAAAATACCCTGATACATTAGCAACAAAAGCATCTATGCAGACATAGGTCTAGTCTAAAAAAACACCGGTTTGAGAATAAAAAAACATGTCTTTTTACCAGACTATGCAGACATAGCATCACCAGCCTTCTAGATTAAAAAAAATACATAATAGACAATGCATGAGGCTCGATACCAATGGGTTCCTCTCTGTTACGACACAAATTCCAACGTCAGCAGACAACAGTGACGCCTTTTGTGGCCAAGAGCTACAGATTGCGCCGGAATGCAGATAAAAGAAAATAGAAAAAAGACGTAGTATTTTACAAAAAATAATAAAACTCATTATCATTAATATCATTGGATACCACATAAAAACAACTCTAAAACGAAAAAACACCCGTATCGTTTTCAGGTGTGTATGTAATGTTGAAGATAGACCGCCTCTCATGATAAGGCAGGCATAGAAATAGTTTGCAGAAAAGACTTCATAGTATCTAAGCATACCGTAGACAGTTGTTTCGTATGATAAAGCGTTTTTACTAGTATACAAATAATTCACGCTTCTTAGCCTGGCTAAATGCCAACTAAACAAAGGTAACCGTTTTGATCCACCACACCGAATGGAAATCAGGTGTCGAATATAAAGAACCCATTTTGCATGTATGTCACATCACCCGGCGTATGGCGTATAATTTTTAGGTCGCCCGATTTCATATCTTTTACATTTTGTTACCTTGAACGTTTTCTGATGATCATGACTTTTTCAAGGTTTCTTTTTCTCTCAGCGATGTGAGCCAATAAATGTGACGCATATAGCGTTGTCAGTTAAAAGAGTAGAATCACATAATCATCATGACCGATGTCGAGACGGTGCGCCGGGATGCAGTTATGGGTTACAGTAAGATAGAAGTACATCGAGCTCGCTTCAACCCATAACTGCGTCCCGTCACGCCGACACGAAATCGGTCAATGAAGAAACGCTCTGTATTTAGTAGTGATATGGTAGGACCTTGTTGGTTTTTTTTGTATCGCTACTACCATTCTACCGTTGAACCTGCCGCCAAGCAGCAGTGGTCGCCTTGATGTGCTCCAGTTACCTAATTACACTACCGGTGAGTGAAATTGGACGTAGCTTAGGGAAAAGGATCCAACCCACAAAGTAAATGTATTTAAATTTGAATTCTATTGCTGTCAATATTATGTCAAATTCTACAAGTGTGAAATGGTTGAATTGGATCCTTTTCCCTAAGCTACGTCCAATTACTAGTATAGAGGAATTCAAACGCGGTGCGCCCGGTTGGCAACGCATGTGTGGTCCTGGGTTTGCTGTCTTGATATTTCAAATGTCTATGGGCCTCAGAGTGCACTTAAGTCCAAGTCCACCGACCGATCTCGGCCTGTCAGTTCATCGTGTTCATGTTCTTCATAGATTTTGGCCAGCAAGCCGCCGGACAGACTAGGAGCTGCCGCCGGACAAACTTGGGACTGCCGGCGGACTGTTAGTCTGTGTTGCCCTTTAGCCTTCTCGCATGCCGTAATAAAAACAGTGTTTTTATTGTCTAATGCAAAGCAATATAGCGAATTAGTCGTGAAGTTCTACATCGTCCTTCACGTCCAGCATTATTTGATCTTTACACTCATAAGCAACTCGGCTGCTAACCAGTTACGAGCGAGTCCGTGATGCTTAAGTCCAGGGGTCAAGGGAGGGCGTCATAGAATTCACTGACGAACTCTCAGCGGTCGCGTTAGGTCCTAGCACACGAGTTGATTTCAAACGTGTATCAGAGTAACGTACTTTATATGCTACAATACCTACATATAATTCACGATAATAGCTCACGCCACATGGTACTCATTGTAGCTTCAATGAGCTCTACTTAAAAAATATTAGTTTTTCATTGCTTGTTATTATTTAAAATTGAGTTCTCTGTTGTTCAATTTAAAGCAGTAATCATATTATTATCAATTAAGCGTTAGCTCGCGTAGGCCGCAGCGAGTTTTCCTCGAAGCTGACGTCATGCGGCGGTCGACGTCGCGCGTCGCCAACATTTGCCAACTAGCGGACACCTATGTACTCGGTAGCAATCGGTACAGCGCTGTACGGAATATTCGTAAATCATTCGGCACATAGGTACCTACAGGACTGGATTGGAACTAGACCCGCGGGAAAATATACCCAAGGATTTAGCGCTACTTACAGTTAGGATTGCTTAGGGATTACAGATGTCTATGAGCATCAGATCCCACTTACAACCAGGTTTACGTGATCGTTTGCCTTCTCTATGCCATGCCATAAAATACCTACCTATTAGCCCTGCTTCCTTTACCCTTCTAATATTATAAATTTCCGTGGGAAAAACGTAACGGAGTCGCTGGCATTCCCTAGTAGGTAATTACAATAAATCTGTAGATAAAAGTCATCTTATAAAGGTTCCGTCTTTGCATTTGATACGGAACCCTAAGAAGAAGAGTAAGAAGGAAAATAACACTTCAATTATTTTGCCTCTCTGTCTGTTACTCCACAGCAGATATAGTTTTAATTTAACGCGGATTGTTTCAATTATTATCTGTTTCATTGAAATGTTGTTAGCGGTTGCGTAACATACCTACACAGCTAATACGGTTGGATGGTTGATTAACCTAATTAAATCTCAAAAAGTCATAGGCATATGACATCACCATTCAATACCTACATCAAAATATTAAAAGGATACCCACTATGCTTAACAGTAAGATCACAGTCATATACACAAAAAAAGAAAGGCAGTGCACCTAGCCTATTACACTATTCAATACCTACATGTAATAAGAACAAGAGTTTATATTTACTGAGAAGTTACGGCCTAGGTCTATTACTGTTTTCAATCCACCAATTAATTGCATGTACTATAAAACTTTTATAAATTAAGGACACCAAAATTACCCTTATAATAATGCAAAAAACTTTTGGAAAGACAGAAGAAATAATGTAACAATTAATTAAAATTAAATTGGACAATAAACAAAAACTAACTGCGAACTAATGGATAGACACTTGAGATTGTATAAAACATACAATTTTAAAGTAAATAAATTAGCTTATTAATTATTTATTTACTAAAACACATAATGCACCCCAGAAATAGGTACTCCTTGGGGAATCCCTCCTTTTAACAATAACAACACAATGTATTGAATGTTTCCTTGTTCTCCAAAATGGAAGAGATTTAAATTGTAATTGTTGCTAAAAGTGATCAATATTTACATACAATTATTTCAATAAGGATAAAAGAACAATAACACACACAAAATTGCATGTTGGGAAACAAATTATAAAATAAATTAATGGACTGACTGACTGACTTGAATAGGTGATAAAAAATGACTGACATTGACAGTTGAATAATCACAAATAAATATACCATTATTTATGAAGCCATATTATATTTGGCCTATTAAATATAGAATACTTGATTGTGCTAATAATGACTGCAGAAAAACAGTACAAATTAGCAAAAAAGATTGTCACAAAAATTACTTAAAATACCATTTTTCTGCTAAAGTCTTGTTTTCAGGAAATCCTGAACTTGATAAGATATGTAGGTTGGGTTAGGTTAGAATTATGACCATCACAAACTTTTCCCTCGGGCAGTGAGTAAAGCTGCAAGAATGAAAATGAAAACGAATTATAATTCAACAAGTTCACTCACACATTCTATGGAATGCAAGTTTTTTTAACAACAGTAAACCTGGGGTAAGGGTTGTGGTATGATACGAGGAATCAAGGAGTGAATACAGAGATGATGCCTGACAGGAATATTGTATATGGAAGTATCAATTAATGTAAAGGACGGGGATGGTAGTGTCCTTTACTTTAATTAATACTTCCATAGTCAATATGTTGAAAGGGCGAACAGGCTGACCAACCCCAGATAAAATAAATATTTAAGGGATGATAATGATTAATCATGGCAAAATTATCATATAATATTGCTCATTTGCAAAAATCATAGTGTTATTAGGCTATGATTTAAATTGCATTGAATTATGGTGCTTTTTATTACAAATGATTATTAGATAACTTAAAACATGAAGATTGTGAAGTTGCAAGTGTAATCTAATTAGAAGTATTGTAGTGGTAGAATTTTTGTTTCCTTTGATGTGTGTGTTTTAAACCACAGTTTAAAACAGGCGGTTTAAAACCGTGTAGACAGTGGTTTTAAAACAAAATTTTGTATGTCCTTTAAATGCCCTCGGCAGACAGGGTTTGTTTAAAACCGTGTAGCAGCTCACTTCTACCAAGGTCACCTTGGTAGAAACTGTGGTTTTAAATCATGTAGCACACGCTTCAACTGATTCCAAAGCAATGACTAATGATCCCATAATATCTAGATGAGTAAGAGATAAGTTTAATCTTATCAAGTCATACTGTCAGGTATACGCTCACACTATACAAAATTCTACTTTTGTTAAATAAGCTTTTTGTATAATGATACTGAAGAGGTTTTGTTATTTAATTACCACCTAAATAAATGTTCCTGTAAACTTATACTGCAGAAATTGTATGTTTATTATTTTTCCTATATCAGCTATTCTCAAATTGTGCTCCGCAGAGCCCTGGGCCTCTGCAAGGGCCTCGCCAAAAAATCAACCTTAAGAACAATATCATGCAGAGTACCTGTTTTTAATTCTTATTAAAGAACTAATATAAAACCAGGTACTACTTCTGTAGGGGGTTCTGTATAATCTTTAGTGTTTCAAAAGGGTCCGTCACTAAAAAAGATTAAGAACTGCTGCCCTAGATAGTACAAATTTATGTAAAAATATGAATTGTGATTTGAATCTGTGAAATGTCTGTACAAATAACCATAACATTAAGATTTTTTTGTTTGTAAACAAAATCAATTACATTAGTTAAATTTACATGAGTTTGTGTGAGGAATATCTATTATTATTTGTTATTTACACAAATATGGGTAACATAATTAAAAACATCAGGACAACATAATAAACTTCATAGCCTGTCAGTAAGCAATTCTTATTGACCAATTTCCTGTTTAAGTTGTGTGTTTAGAACTTCATAATAAAACAGTTGAAAATAAGGTCAGACAGCTTGTGGTTACAAGATGTTACTCCTTATAATGGAAACAATACTTCAGCTGCACTAAGCATTGTTTTTTTTTTGCTATCACATATCAATGGACTTCAGACTTCAATGCCAACTAATAAATAATAATATTACAAGTAGGTAATCCTTTAGTTGAAAATGATCAATTCAATTGAGGTTAGATGTAGTTTAATTCAGACCTTAGTTATTATCGGTACTTACAAACCAACACGAAACATGTGACCTTGAATGATTATGGACTGGTACATACCGTGAGCAGAGACCTGGACGCCTGTATAGTCGCCATAAAGTCATTGTTCGACCCATGCGAGGACTGGCTGTCGCTCGACACCTCAGAGTGGTTCGACTGGCTATCACTAACATCCAGCTTCATAGTCATAGTCCTTCACAACCCTCAACACAATAAACACACGATACGATTTACGTAATGCACAAACGCTTATTATAATGAGCCAATTGACGAGGTTAAGTCGAAACCAGTTCCAGTTCCGCGTAATATCAAACTATCGCGTTCGTTTTCAATCTGATTCTGACAGTTCACCTGCAAGTTGTGACAGCTGCGATTCGAAACAAATGCGCGCTGAAGATTATCCACAAACAAGAACACAACAATCATGACTCATCTCGCGATGACGTCGTTGTCGCTTTGGGGATGCCCTTCTCTCCTGAGAATTTCTCGCCCCTCGGAACGAAACGTCCTAAACGCCGGTTCTTGGTATAGCCGTATACACTTTTCGTGTGTGCCGTCCCACTTTAGCCTAAACAAAATTTGAAGGGGTGATCTCATCGTCCATAAAAAGACTATGGCGTGATATCGGACCAATGACGAGGCAGTATGGCTGTGACGTCATATCGTTTTTGCGTTCTGAAATAATGTTATCATCATCTTTATTTCCATTGATAACGAAGTGCACACAGTACAGCACTGATAACAATTTTTGCAAAAAAAAAACAAATTTTGATAATTGAATCGACTAAGTATACCCTGGGGCCACACTAACGGGAAACGCCGTTAAAAATCAACGTCTGTCGCCGTTAGTATGGCCCTAGGGTACGTAAATGTGAAATTGATCTACCAGTTTTGTTGTACAATTTGAAATTTCGGGATTTTCGGATGGGTTTAACTTTACTCCTAAGCGCTGAATAAAAAACTTTGGATGCTTTTTCCATTTCTTTCATTGATAATGTGTGAACTAAAATATGGTTAATTTGATGAATATTTTTTTTCTTTCTTGGTTTTTGTAACCGATATATATATATATATATCAGTTCATGTCAGATCTCTCTCATCATTAGTAGATTTTAAACGCTTTAAACGATTATCCGTATTTTTGGCCAATTTTAATTTCACTTTTTGCCTTCTCTTTTACGGTATTTTCATATTTTGTTAGGAAATGCGATAAAAAATTTCATGCATATTCCATATTTACTGGTTTATGTGACCATGACGTCATACGTCTTGTAATTTTTAATCGTTGGGATAGTTTAATCATAATAAAATACGCCTCAGTTATGTCAAATTATTTGGCTAAAGAACTAGAATCCAAGCCATAATCATCACAAAAAAAGTCTCATTAATGTCATTCTGACATTCTGTCAAGTTCCCCACATAATCTATCTATGGCCAAGTTGTCAATGTGAATGAATATACATGCTCTGCTCTGGCCGAACTTTATTTTTATATTGAAAGGCATGCCAATAATCAATATAAAAACCGAAAAACGTTTCTAAATATTATAGAAACTACCTCTGTTAACGTTTTATTTATACATGTAAGTTTCACAGTACGCACTTCCAGGAGTTATGGTATATCTTGCTGTTATATTATAACGTTGTAAACTTTCACGTGAAAAAAATTTGGTTCTGTTTTAGCTAATTAAATAATGTCGGGAAAGAAATGTAAACATTGTGGGTCCTCGGAAATAGAGGTAGACCCAGCCCGAGGAGATGCGGTATGTACCAACTGTGGTACAGTGTTGGAAGACAATATTATTGTCGCAGAAGTAGAGTTTCAAGAAAATGCACACGGTGGCGCTTCTGCTATCGGCCAATTCGTATCTGCTGAATCTAAAGGAGGAGCAACAGGTTTTGGAGGAGGTAATTCTTTGTAAACCCAGTTATTTAAAATGATCCTTTTTACAGAAATTCTGAAAGAAGAAAACAAATTATTTGTGAGAGAATCCCACAAATAATAATTTTTTTTTTATTGTACCTGGGTGATCCTATCAGGTTATCTCAGTAGATAATAATGAATATAGATTTTCTCAAGACATTTCAATTATTTTCCAGTTTGCTACTATTTATTTATTTACTTACTATGACTGTTGGCCCCAATTAATAAACATTCAAGTCAAAATCTACACATTCCCCTCATGTCACTGAGAATTAACCCCTCATATGCGGGAGGTGAAAAAAATACCAAGTTTTAGTCTTTTCATATTACCTTATATAATAATAATAATAATCCAGCCTATATACGTCCCACTGCTGGGCACAGGCCTCCACTCACAATGAGAGGGTTCGGGCTATAGTTCCCACGCGGGCCCAGTGCGGATTGGGAACTTCGCACACACCGTCAAATTTTGCTTTGCAGGTGTGTGCAGGTTTCCTCACGATGTTTTCCTTCACCGAAAAGCTCATGGTAAATTTACAAATTATATTTCCCACATAAATTCCGAAAAACTTAGAGGTGCGAGCCCGGGTTCGAACCCACGACCTTCTGCTTAAGAGTCGACAGGTCAAACCATTAGGCTACCACGGCTTTTTTGCATATTACCTTATAGACCACAAAAATAAGCAAAAAAAAAAACAAAAAAATATTGAAATTAAGCATGGATCTGTATGTTAAGCATATGAGGGGTTAAGTCTTTACATTTCTTTTTGTCCTTGTATTTCAAAACATTAGCATGAACATTGGAAGGAATACTGTTTTGTTTTGGTTTTGGGATGAAAAGTATTATAAATAATACAACCTATCATTAATTAAATGGTAAACACTTACGTGTTTAGGTGCTTTATTTGTTCTTAGGAGGGTACCTGTTTTGCAAATGGGTAAAAAAAGGAAAATATTAACCGATTTATAATAACTAATATTAATCTTTTTCAGCATTCAATGCTGGAATTGGTCAAGAGTCCAGGGAAGTGACTTTAAGAAAGGCTAGAGATGGCATCACAGCCCTCTGCCAGCAGTTGAGGTTAAACCAGCAGTGTATTGATATCGCCTGCAACTTCTTCAAGATGGCTCTGTCCAGACACCTGACCATTGGCCGACCAGCGAGCCACACTCAGGCAGCCTGTGTTTATATGACCTGTAGAACAGAAGGCACAGCTCGTATCCTTTTTAATAATGAAGGCAGTTTTAAAAATAGTAATTTACTATATAAAAATTCATACCTACCTTAAGGTAGCATTCGGATCACAGCAGCCGCGGCCTGAAAGCCGCGACCGTGGTCGCGCCGCACCGCTTTGTAGGGATTTGTTTGCAACGCTTTTCGACGCAAGCGACCGTGCAGCGCGGCCGGGGGGCACGGCCTGCGCGCGACCTCGGCAGCGCTGCCCGCCGCCCTGGAGGCAGTATGGTCGCGCTGCCCGCTCGCGGTGGTTGACAAAATGGAGACGTTTACTGATGAAAATGAGACAGCTGCCTTCATCAACTCTGGATGTATATAATGAATCGATTTTATTCCTCTTTGATGAAAGTAAGAGCAACATTATTTCATCATCCTCTTCTTCGTTCTCTATCAGTCTCTTTACGAGGTCTCGCTTTCGTTTATTTGATTTGATTTGAAATTGAAGATTAACTATTCCTATCTTTGATACACGACCGGAACGCACGACTGGGAGTCGCTGCCCGGGCCGCGGTCGCTGCTGTCCGAAAGCTTCTGGCAGCGCCGCACAGCTGTGACAATGGGTCGCGGCAGCCGGTCGCAACTGCCAGGTCGTGCCTGCCTACCTTTATTAGGAAAACTCAAATAAATCCATTATTTTGTATTTACTGAACTTCACTCTTTTACTTTTTTTTTAAATTTAGTTTTGATTTGATTTGTGACCTATAACATGACTGACTTCAGGTTAATGTTTCCACACATTTTGAATTTGGAAAATGTCAAATCTTTACCAGCAATTTTTACCTATTATGGTCAGTTTTACCATGTGGATAAATGTGTATAAAACATATGTCATTTTCTAATCAATATGTAAGCGCAAGAGTGACGGATGCTTTATCTGTGTGGGTGTAGTGATGTTTGAGCAAGTAAAAAAATTACCTCGGGAGTCCTGTGTTTTTTAAAAGCAGTAGTCCTATCTACCTAATGTACTATACCAAGTACATAAAATACCCACTAATAAAAGTGAACCTAACGGTGATGTATACATTCAGCAGTTACTCGAACTATTTAGTTAAAATGTCAAGTCTGAACTACTATGATTGATTTATATTTATGCAAGTACGCGGGGACTTACGAGGTTAAGAGCATGATTGTTTCATGTAGTTATATTAATCTGCTAAAAAAATTAAGTACCCAGTAAAATAAAACATTTTTACTCATTCAAAATATTGCTAAGCATTGTAGCTTACACCGCAGTCTTAGGCTTAGGGATTACCCTTATTCACAATATTTCCTTGACTAGTAAACACAGATCTCTTGATAGATATCAGTGACGCACTTCAGATTTGCTGCTATCAGCTGGGCCGCACATACTTCAGACTGTCCCGAGCACTCTGCATCAACATTCCACCTACAGGTAAGTGCTTAAATTAAATTATACTAGCCTCATTGCCCAAGCGTTTTAAGCAATTTCCGATTCTTGCCCGTTGCCCTTTACAAATGACTGTTTTTCGGGTTTGGTACCCGAAGGACGCCCAGCGGGACCCTATTAATATGCCTACGCTGTCCGTCCGTACGTATGTCCGTCTGTCTGTCTCTCCTAACTAAAAAGAGCTAAAGAGTATATTTTGAACCGTAATAGATAGCGGGTTGATTTTTTTTTCAGAATGTGTTATTACGACGGATTTACTAACAAATAAAAAAATAATAGTTAATAAAGTGAGATAATAAATACAAGAAACATTTTTTTTCAACGTATTTTTATTTTTGTTGTATCATAAAACCGGTAAAGCATACAAGCGTCAAATTTGGTATGATTATAGAACAAACCCTATAGAATAACAACAGATACTAAAATCCAGCCAAATGTGTACAGAACCCTCAGTGCGCGAGTCCGACTCGCACTTGCCCGGTTTTTATGGATGATTGAATTAGCATGCAGAATGTATTAAATCTCATGTGTTCTTCATAAAGGACATTGGGCAGGTCGAGGCTAGTGGTAGTGAATTTTATCTCAAGGTATTTATTGTTTGAAATAGCGTCAACGCTTCGGTGGGAAAGCACTTACGGAGCAACCCCCCAGGGTGGATGGTCATGACGATGTTGTTGATTCAAGTCACCTATGTGACGACTGTTACGAGTGCGTTCGCCCGTTCCAGTCCTAAGTTCACAAAGATGATAAACCTTAAGCAATATTTTTTTTTTTTTTTTTTTATAAGAGAGGGAGGCAAACGAGCATGCGGGTTACCTGATGGGAAGTAATCACCACCGCCCATGAATACCGACAACTCAAGAAGAGTTGTCGGTACGTTGCCGGCCTTTAATATATTGGATATATCCATGTTTATTTTGATCTAGGTAATTTAGTATTTTTGAACACCACCGTGCTGCTTGTAATGTATAAAAGTATGGAAAAAATCAGGATGCTGGCTCATTGATAACATCCGATTACGAACTAACAGATTTTTACCAATCTTCACAGCTTTAGATGTAGGTAGAGCTTGCCTTTTGAAGCTATCATAGATCAATCTTTCACGGGTCAAACTATTTTTCTGTCGTCTATTCACCTGTCCGGGGCGCTTACCTTTCCCCGAACAGCAGCGTTCCAACACCTGACACACCGCTGTTGAATCGTGGGTAGAAAAGTCCCTGTAAAATTTCTAGCATATTCAGGCACTTCATTTTTGTCCTCAGGGTCGTATACTTCTGTTTCTATCTAAATTATGTTAAAAAAAAAAGATAAAAATGTCATATTGTTGGCACCATCAGCACCATGAACTTTATTTCAATAGATTCGACAATTTTACAATCACTGGGTACCCAATGACTGATATTTTGAATCCAATATTATTATTATATGATTGGTTTGTAGTGCATTGATAAGATGCCCAGAGAATTGATAAAGAATGGCAGCTTAGTTTCGGCCGCGTGCCAGAATACGAAGCACAGGTATGATCCTAGTGAAAGGTTGCGGGAATCTGAAGGATGCGATTAGCGTAGTGTTGCCCCTCGCAGCGATCCTCGGAGAACTGTCTAGGTCTACTTCTTTCGACTGACATGATGATAATAAATTGCCATATGAATGTAATGAATACTAGATGGTCTCGGCTCGGCTATTCTATGCGCCTCTAAGCTTACCAAATATTGATTAATTTGCCGATAATATTTGATTTAGTTGCGGACCCAGTGTTACGCCCGGTTATTTATTTATTGCCGACCAAAAGATTATTACGCCAATCAATTGATTTAACTGCTGACTTTTGATGCTGATCAAATAGAAAAACTGAAAACCAAAAAATTTACTCACTCTTTCAACTAGAGCTTAGTATGGGACTAGGTCAATTTGTATGAGATGAAATAAAAAGCTAAATGCGTATAATTATATATATTGCAATAAATTTGTGTTATGGATCAATCTAAGTTTAAGCATATTTAGAGAGCATTACGACATCCATATCACATTCTTAGGTTCCCTTACTGTCTATTTAATTCAACAATATACTATAAGTAATTTTTTAGATTTTCAACAAAACAATCAATGTAACATGTGGGAATGTTCAGTATTATAAATATTTAGATGGAACGTCTCTCCCGGTTATACTGAGGTTCGACGCACGCCACAATTAATGTCATTATGTTACACGGACATGTACTTGGGATGACGCGGTCTGTTCATTAATTGTCAGTCCTCGCTGGCACTCATGTTGCCGGAGGCGCTCATTGTCGGCCCATAGTAGATCAGCTCCGGTATCTGCCCTCCCTGCACGCCTGTCCCGTTTGTACTTTCCGAAGAGCAATGAAATTGGAAGGTCACAGTACCCATGTAAACTTCACTCAGTCCTTCTTGTCCAAAATAACTTAGCTCACTTCCATCCAGGATAGCTGAAGCCGTATAAAAGTACTCTGGTTCTATCTGTATTGGGTTCTCAAAGTATACATGGAAAGTGTTACTTGACCCATCTGAAAAAAACTTTGTGTTGTTTTCTGCCAGAACTCTGCCCATGCGTTTCAACTCTATCTTTACATTGTAATCAGCTGCACCATTCGAGGATCCATATAATCCAAAACCAACAACAAAGATTCTCTTGTCAACACAAAACTGTATGGAGTCGCACCTGCCTCGATACCGCCATTGGTTACTTCTGTATGCGCAGGATTGAAATCTGTGGCATATCTGAAATAGTAATAAGCAACAATGATTAAGGTGTTAACAAAATTAAACATATTTAATCAATCTTTATATTTTGATGTATACATTACCTGAGATTTTAATCCTGCTCTAGATTTGATTGGGTAACACAATGGAGGCTTGCTGGCAGCAGTGAAATGCAAAAATATGTCTATTGTTTCTTGCGGCGTCAGTATCCCAAGCTGAGCTGTGCTGTTCGCAAACTCTTCCAATGACATAGTGGGAAATCTGATCAAGTAAATAGCATTTCCAAGCATTGCTCGCTTGTTGGATGGTGTAGACTCAATTTCTTTTCGTGTGCATTCTGCCTGAGCCCAAGCTAATGCTGCTTCAAATAGGTTTATTTCTTTGCAGTTTAAAGTTTCCCTTGCTAATACTGACTCCAAGGTCGACACATCTATGTCAACGAATCCGTCAGAAGTCAGGGCCATCTCAGCCTATAATTAAATTTACTTAATGTTATTGATGGTAAGGTTAGGAGTACTGAAACTGCAATACAATTTGTTTAAACATTTTATTCAGATCTTCACAATATGCAATCAGAAATGTTACAAAATTGTACTTCATTTCAACAATTACATGCAAATTCTAGACATGCAGATAACACCAATAATACACAGACTGTATTGCAGTTTAAATCTACTTTGTATGTATCTTGACTAGGAGTCAGAAGTACACAACACACATAGTTCTGGAATGTTATGTGGAATTAATTTATACAATGTTGTAAATTAACATGAACTCTTAAACCTAAATCACAACCAAAATTCATAAAAGTTGAGCTTAATTTGTGTACTAGTTTCAATGGCATATTTTGAGATTCATATTATCTGTATTAATAGACAGCACTCAAACACAATAAGATTAAAACATCCATTGTGGAATCATCCTTGAGTGGAGAATATTAATATGACGCACAGTCTTTACTTATTCATCACAGGTCTTGTGGAATCTCATTGCTTTCATTTGTCTCCGGACTTGATAAGTTTCTACTGGAAGACCTCGAGAGATCCGTGAGAAGGCTACTGTATGATGAAGATGGTTCAAGGCAGACTGTTGATATGTGTTTTGTGCTCTCACATACCTGGGCATCGATAACTTCCCAGCACCTCTGCATGAGCTCAGGCTCCTCAAACAGTCGGGACTGGCTGAGGAGAAGGCATGCATTTTTTGCTGTCAGACTAGTTTCCAGGTAATTTACACAGGCTCTTGCTAGATGTGGCACAATATATTTTTTGGCAACATAAAGTGTTGATAGCACTGTGTCAGCTTCAAGCTGGATCTCATCACAATATAAATACCTGGAACAAAAAAAATTATTATTAATAGATGAAAAATGAATATTCTTGGTTAGATAAACCCTTTGTATGCCAGAAAAAAACCAAGTTCTAGTCTCTTCAGATTTAGTTTTAAACCAAAATTAAAAGAATACAAGAAGATACTCAAAAAATTGGGATGGATCTGTCACCAGGCATACAAGAGGATGTCTTTTAAAAAGTGTACTTACTTTAATAATGTAAGAAAGGCTGATGGTTCAACATCAGGAACTTCTATTTCTAATTTGCACTCTGCTAACCCCCCATAAAACATGGCGTAAAATACTGAGCTGCCAGTCGCTAAAACATATTTGTGTGCCGGGATCACTTGTGTGTGTCCTGTAACATAACAAAACATTGTGTCATGCTTTATCGTAAACATCATTAATATGCACATAATATCTTATTGTTTGCTTTTTATAAGCAACTTACCCGGACTGCCAACGATAAATGTGATGTCTGCCATGAGTTGATTGTTGAACATAGCTGCATTCCGTTCCCGGATGGTGGGTTTTGAGGCTTGCCAGTTGGGGTCGAGTGTGGCGACTCCCGGGGGCGGTGCGGGACTGGCAGTGGGTGACGGGACCGAACTCGACGACCCGCAAGGGGAAGGAGGCCCGCTGTAGCACTGCGACACTTGAGTGCCCGTTTCACGCTGCGAAATCGTCTGGGAGTGCGGCGGCGATAGTGACTGGCCCCCATTGTTGATGTTTTCAGCTTTAAACACAATAAAACACAACTTGAAAAAAATTTTAGAGCGGACGAACTCTGGATCAATCCAATAAAATCCAGGTCAGGCGAGTAACTAATTATAGTAAACAAAGTAGTAGCGACTATACAATGACAAACATAAAATAACAGATATACCTACCTACAGAGCTTATTTACTAACAACAAAGCAGATATTTAGGAAGAAAGATAAAACTCGTAAACCTTTCATAAACATAATCGATAATTTTTAACACTGCGCTCACCATTCATCCATGCATTTGTTTGTGCGACTGACATACTGTCTTGTAACCTCTTGGGAGGTTTTGAAACAATTCTAGAACACAAATTCGACATATTTCAGAAACAAGATCGCAAAGTCGTTTAAATTTTCATTCTAAACATCGAGGCCGCGTTCTTTCTGCGCTTTGACGTCAGCCATATTGGTTGACTGTCATGGCGGGGCGCGGGTGGGGAGAGCAGGGTTAGGCCGGCCACAGACCTATCGATTCTGTTACGATTCATCGTCGCACACACGCCGGGCGCGCCGGCCTTTCTTGATTCTCGCTCGGTCGCAATACTCGCAACCTAGCGCTTACCGGGAGACGTAACGTATTTAAACCATACTTAAACGTACGTTAAAAAATGTAATGGACGAAAATGAATTGGTTTGTTGTTTTATAATTGTTTAAATTAATGGTTTCCATTATATGTATTTTCTAATTCTATTATTTTTCATTTGTATGTTAACTTATTTCATTGAATATTAGATACTACACTTCTTTTCATTCAGTTGGAGCGAAATGACCTAAATAAAATCCCGGAAAAAGGAATATCTATTACTAATTTTCCATGCAGTTTGTTCGTCGCATGTACATAAATGAGTACGAACGTAATTCCGATTACGGTTCTTTATATATGTCACCTTATGATTGTGAACACCGTTAGTTTATAATCTGTCGTTAGTTTATAAGTACCTAATCTAATTTTTCAACAAGTAATATAAGGATCTCAGTTGATTCCGCCATTTTTAGGGTTCCGTAGTCAAACTAGGAACCCTTATAGTCTCGCCACGTCAGTCCGTCTGTCCATCCGTCCGCAGCTTAGCTCAGAGACTCTTAGTACTAGAAAGCAGTTATTTGGCATGAATATACATATTAGTCACGCCGACAAAGTGGTAAAATAAAATCTTGATGAAAAAATTTTTAGGGTATCTCCCCTACACGTAAATTGGGGTTGGTTTTTTTTTCTTATCTACCCAATGGTGTGGGGTGTCGTTGGATAAGTCTTTCAAAAATATTGTGGGTTTGTGCAAACAATTTTTTGATTAAGGGATCCGTTTGTGAAATATTAAGCTTTAAAGTGCTAATTTTTGTTAAAGTCAAGTGTTCTCCCCCTACGTTCAAAACTACAAGTAATAAAAAAAATTAAAAATATTTTATATTAAAGCACATTTAACGAATTTAAAAGGAAAACTATCATGACTAAGTAGACTTTCTTGGTTTAATGGACCGGGCATTCTAGCCGAACCGGGTCGGTAGTTATTATGTGACGAGTGGTACATTTTGTATTGCATTCTAGCCTTCCGATTTCAATTCTTTTCTGTTCTGTTCTACCTAGAACAGAACAAAATCGGTAGGTTTGTGGCCGGCCTTACCTACGACCAATGCATTTTAATTTAAATTATGAATTAATATCAATTATTTAGCACTTAAGTACTTATTATTTTAGGTCAAACAATAATGACCTTCAAATGTGGAAAGTTAAACAAATAAATTCAGAATTTATTTTAACCTGAGTTATAATTTCCATAGCATTGATGACAACATTTACATAAAAAAATACTAATAGAAATCCGAGTAATAGACCAAGAGAGAGTTCACGGAATGTCTTTATCCATCTTATTATTTATTATTTAGGCTGGCCTTACTCCACCTTTCTACCTCCGGAAGCAAGGTTCGCCACAGTTCCACACACACACACACCCGCACGCGCGTACTTACACGCACACGCAAGCACGCACGCACGCACGCACGCACGCACGCACGCACGCACGCACACAGGCTGTAATACCGCGTTTATTTTTAATACCTACCTAACAAAAATGTCGAAATGTGCGTCAATGTAATAAACACATTTTTTCGAGCGGTTCTACTGACAAAATCAAAGTTTGACATTACGCTAGCTACTTATGTCCTTTTCTAAAACTGCAGAGTTCACAGGCTGAGTATCCGAAATTTCGGAATATAATAAATAAATATCAGGGGACAATCTCACACTAACACTAAATAACTCGTTTTATCCCAAACATTTCCGAGGCCCGAGCCAAAGGCGAGGGTCGATATTTAAGTCCATATAATTCAATTTACTATAGAAGTAATCAGTATGTCATTTTTGATAGAGCTGAAAAAAAAGTACCTGAAATTAATGGCTGCGGCCGTGGCCGCTGCCTGCGCTGAGTAGGCTCCTGGCAGTTGTTCACCTCCGCGAACCGGCCGTCGGCGTTGATGAGGTTCTCGAAGAAGTCCACGCTGCTGTCCATCGGGCTGTGCTGGCGCAGCTGGCACGCATACCAGACGAAACTGGGGAACCAAACGGAGCTCTTAGGGCTGTAGCTATAAACCGATCTTGAGCGAGAGACTCGTCTTAAGACACGTCAAAATACAAAAATCTGTTAGATCAGTTTATGATTTGATTATTGTCTTTATTAAATTGATTCTCTTAACGACCACGTATTATTAACTTGCGAGCTTAGTTTAGATAAATATCTTAACAAGTAACAAGAAAAACAAAAAGTGCAATATTAAAGGTGAGTCCCTCACATCAAACCTCGGAAAATTGCAATTGGGTAGGTAAAGTTTTTGGAAGAGGTGTAAATTATATTTTTTTTCGATAGTCGTCATCCTAAAGATCAAGGAACTGCGGCTCTTTTATTTTTATTTCCTCTAATATTTTAGAAATATTTTTTTTAGTTATTAAGTTGACATTTGTACACTTTATTGGCCGACAAGCTTGTTGCCTTCGTACTTAATGAAAAAGAAAAAAAAAACTGTCACTTCTATAACTGTCATTGTCATTCAAAGTAAACAAACGATTCAATTCAACGACTCTTTTCTGTTTGCCTTCGTTTCATGTGATCAGTGTTTTTAGAAATATTTTTAACGACCTCAGAACGAACTCCGGACTTTCGATTTTGCCGCTTTCCTCCAGCTTTGCTCGCTTTGACCTTTGTAAGATATTTGGACTACGATTTATATTCGACCCCATTGGCACTGCTTCTTGGACACCGATTTCTTCCTTTCACGACGACTCTTGCCCTGCTTTTCGATAGCCACGAGAGCACGTTTGAATCGTATACACGCAATGAATTTAAGAAATCCCACACTGACTTTGGAAATGGAGTATTACAAAGATTTACTCAGATGCTTGAAAGAATTGAATCGTTTGTTTACTTTGATTGACAATGACAGTTATAGAAGTGACAGTTTTTTTTTTCTTTTTCATTAAGTACGAAGGCAACAAGCTTGTCGGCCAATAAAGTGTACAAATGTCAACTTAATAAGTAAAAAAAATATTTCTAAAATATTAGAGGAAATAAAAATAAAAGAGCCGCAGTTCCTTGATCTTTAGGATGACGACTATCGAAAAAAAATATAATTTACACCTCTTCCAAAAACTTTACCTACCCAATTGTCTGTGTCTCTAAGACTGCGGCTTATTTAGGTTCTGAATTTAACAAGTTTTGTTAAACTTCATTGTTAAATAACTACGTTTTTTATTTTCGACGTTTTTTGTGTATTCGTTCTATACTAAAAACGGTAATAAATACAAGCGTAAATTTCGTATGATTATAGAAAAAAAACCCTATAGAAAAACAACAAATACTAAAAACCCGCAAAATGTGTACGGAACCCTCAGTTCGCAAGTCTGACTCGCACATGACCGGATTTTTCTCAATAGGGATGAAAACGAAATTTTATTTAAGTAGTTCTTCAGTTAGATTATCAAAAAATATTGGACACGTATTTTTTCTTTTGTCAATCAAACAAAAAATTACGAAGATAAAGCGCGTCCAAGTCGGGAGTGGGGCGTTTTCTGTGTAAACATTGTATTGAGACGTGAAGTCATGCGACATTTCAACTCGTTATATCTCCGTAATTGTTTTGATTATATGAAAAAAGACAAAAATTAGTGTCCAATACTTTTTGATATACTACCTGATCGGCAAACAAAAAATTAGTCATTATCCCTATTACCAAGGACTGTCACCACAGTGCAAAAGGTCTTGATAAGTTTTTTCAGGTTCGGGTAAAATCGCACAAGAGCATACGCGATCGAAAAAGAGAAGTATACTAGCTGTTGCAGTGTAGGTGGATCTCTCTCAGTCTCTTTCAACTACTTTTTCCACAACATCAAGTCATTCCCTTGCTTCTCAGTACCTACTTGTAGTTTATTTCTTTTTTGGCCGTAGCTGGTGTTTTCATCTCAAAATACTTAATATACTATTTATAAGCGAGACTGTTATTGAACCAGTCTTATTGAAACTGGAAATACCAGAATGATGTATCCTCGTTATTTAAAAATGCAATGTCCAAGATGATCTTATACTTTAATGTATAATTGATTTTTAAATGTATTACAAATTACTACTTGTTTCGTAAGCATTCCAACTATGCAAACTTATATATTATTATTAGGTATTGCTTAAATAATAACCGGTCAAGTGTCACTTTTTGTAAACGTTAAATAATATAATGAAACAAATACGCTGCAAAAAAAGGAATTGGAAGGTGCAGATTGAGTCCTTTCGTAATGACACTTGTTATAATTGAGTCACTTTAATTTTTAATACTCAATTTCAGACCACTTTTCAATATTTATAAAATTATTTTCACGTTTTTTGTTCCAAAATGAGATGCGGGCAAGTTATACAATTAATGCTATTTAAAATTGATATCTTCTATAGTTGTTGAAAAAAATGCTGTGACATACAAGACAGATAGACACCGAAGTCTCACCATAATGTGTTCCTTTTTACCATTATTTTGTCAATTTCGCAACGGTTTTTCAGTAAGTAGAATAAAGACAAAAATTATATAAAAATGAAACAGACTTGAAACAGGCCATTTTATCAGAGATAATTATTTATCCTACCTTAATAAATTTAATTCAGAAACGATATGGGTTTTTAACTGTCATACTACATTTATACATTATACACATGTCCATATGCATGTTACTTCGATTGCGAGGAAATGAAACACTACTAATTTAAATAAAATTATAGAAAAGTTAGAAGAACTAAATTTATATCGCTACAAATTATTTTTAAAAGGAATTGAATAAAATTAATTGTAATGAAATAACAAGTTTATAAGAAGTAAACATTTTTTAAAGCAAAAAGAGCAGAAAAAATCGTTTAAGTCTGTTTAAGTACCTACACATAAACAGAAACTTTAAGAGCGTGTGAACTGAAAATAATTTCCGCAGTGTCTGTTTCTTGTAGTTACCTAATTGTAAGAATTAATTATTATATAATATATAAATTAATAAATTACGAAGGATGGATTTGCTTTTTGTGCCGGGGCGGGTAAAACATAAAGTTCATTATATATTTAATTTCAATGCTATAAACCTCATTCGCTTCTTTATTTTAAAACCCTGCTAAATAATAAAATAGGTGTCAAAAGAATGCAGTTGTGTCATTTGAAAGAATGTAATAACCATAATGGACGTAGCTTTGGGAAAAGGATCCAACCCACAAAGTAAATGTATTTAAATTTGAATTCTATTGCTGTCAACATTATGTCAAATTCTACAAGTGTGAAATGGCTGTATTGGATCATTTTCCCTATAAGCTACGTCATAGTATTCTAGTATTCGATAAAACAATGCCGCTTTGCCCTCTTTCCCATCGGTTATCTTGGCACATTTTAAGATTATGACTTTTATCGTACGGTACACCGACTTATCTTCCGGTAGTTGAAATGATCCATAGATCATCCTAACCAATCTTGCTATTTCTTTTTACAGTATAATTACAATTAATCCTCAGTTCTTCCGACAAACTCTTTACTGAATCAATTAAATTCCTTAAATTAACAAATGACGCACGACGAAAAAAACAAGCCGATAAAAATAACAAACCGGTTAGCGAAATAGACGAAATCGGCTTTGGTGAATATCAATCCCAAAACAATTTTTCCGAATATCACTGGTATTTTCGGTGTTTCTATAATAGTACCCTTCATTTCATTTTCTGGCACATCCTTTAATTTCCACTTTTGGTCACTCGTAAACTTATCACTGTAACTGTTTTTATAATTAATAATTGTATAATAGGTTTCACTGCGTTGCTTAAATAATTATTATTTACAATAATAATTGAATGCGTTCGCGTTTAATTTATACGTGCGTACTCGCTGCGACCGGTGCGCGAACGTAGACGGTCACGCACTGAACTCAGCGCCGCGACTCTTGCGCAAGATCTGTCTCTGGCCTGGCGTACAATGCCTTCCAAAAGAAAAAGACAGTATGAGGTCCATGTGCGCTTAATGCCTTTTAACTTGGGAATTCAGTGCATGGGTGTTATTCTTTTCGCACTCGGTCGATTGGACGGTGTAGAGAGAAGCCTTACTTGTTTTCTTAAAGCGGCAATGTCTACGACCTTTGCACTGAGAAGCATCGAATGTTTCAAGGTCGAGCCACGCACAACCATGTAGTATTTATGCACGAACGGGCCAAATTAGGCTCTTCGGTGAGTTTATCGACGATTGTTCCTCAACGACAGTAATACTTCCATAACCAAAAACGAGAGATTGCGAATTCATCGATCTTTGTGTTCGGTGATATATCGATCGATCGATACAAGTATTTTTTAGTTATCTTGGGAGTATTTTTGGTCTCTTGTTTGCCAAATCAAACAATCTTATAGATTTCGCGCAAGTTCCTTATTATTGAGATGCCAGCAATCTCTATTCTTTATTGCAATTGACATATATGTATTTCTTGTATCTTGCTGCAAGATGAAGTAAGCTTTGTAAACTTAAAAAGTTTTAAATAAATCGTTAACGTTGATTATTTTTAAATTTTTAAATTACTTACTCTTATTTTGGTAATCTTAATGTCTCAGTTGTAATTTGTTAACCAGCACATGAGTGTATGAGTATAGCGTATGAGTGGCACCATAGACCACATTCACACAGTGAGGCAGATTATACAGAAGTCCGAAGAGTATAAATCAGCCCCTGTGTCTCGCTTTTGTGGACTATGAGAAGGCCTTCGACTCCGTCGAAACCTGGGCTGTTCTGGAATCCTTACAGCGTTGCCAAGTAGACTATCGTTATATCGAGGTGCTGAGATGTCTCTACGAGGCCGCCACCATGAGTGTCCAAGTACAGGGCCAGCAGTCTAAACCCATCCAATTGCGCAGAGGAGCGAAAATGTTCACGAGCGCGTTGGAAGATATGTTTAAGACGCTGGACTGGAAAAGGAAGGGCATTAACATAAACGGCGAGTACATCTCACACCTGCGATTCGCTGATGACATAGTCTTAATGGCGGAGTCGCTAGAGGAGCTGAACCAGATGCTGGATGGCCTAGCCTCGGCCTCGCGATGCATCGGTCTTGGCATGAATTTGGATAAAACCAAAGTCATGATCAATGGCCACATTGATCCGGGACCGCTCGTCGTACATGGCCACCTTCTCGAAATTGTTTCCGAGTACACTTACCTTGGGCAGATTCTGCAGTTAGGTAAAAACAATTTCGAGAAGGAGGTCAGGAGGAGAATCCAGCTAGGCTCGGCAGCGTTTGGGAAACTACGTCGAGTCTTCTCGTCATCCATACCACAATGCTTGAAAACGAAGGTTTTCAATCAGTGCGTCCTACCCGTTATGACCTACGGAGCTGAGACGTGGATACTCACGGTAGGGCTGGTCCACCATTTCAAAGTCGCTCAGCGAGCCATGGAAAGAGCTATGCTCGGAGTTTCTCTGAAGGATAGGATTCGTAACGAATACATCCGACAGAGAACCAAAGTTATCGATATAGCTCAAAGAACCAGCAAGCTGAAGTGGCAGTGGGCCGGCATATCTCACGAAGAACCGACAACCGCTGGGGTAAACGTGTTCTTGAGTGGAGACCGCGACTCGGCAAACGTAGTGTAGGACGCCCTCAGGCCAGGTGGGATGACGATCTGCGGAAGATTGCAGGCAGATGCTGGATGCGGCAAGCTGAAGACAGGGCGCTATGGCGCTCATTGGGGGAGGCCTATGTCCAGCAGTGGACTACTATAGGCTGATGATGATGATGATGATGAATTTGTTAACAGATTGCATTACTTGTTTTCCATATTTTCTTTCCCCAATCAGTGCCGATCTAGTTTCCGCAACATTCCATTGCTATATCTGTTGCATTATTGATCAGATAAGTAGATAACTATCTAGTCTAGTATGTACGAGGTGGGGTTCAAAAGTTTCTGGCTGGAGAAATAAGGCGGTTTAAAAATAAAAAAATGATGTCATTGTGATTATCATTTATTCTGCTTATTCGTGTATAGTATTGAGATATCTGTTGGTTTTGGTTTTGATTTGACGGCGTTTAGAACAATAGGAAGTCTGAAAGTTTTTGAAATGTTTAAGTTGGAATATCGTTCCGTGATCAAGTTCCTGACAAAGGAAGGGGTCAGCCCGACTGATATAAAAAAAAAGGTTAGATGCTGTGTACGGGGATACCTCTCCGTCATATTCCACCATTAAAGAATGGAGTAAACAGTTTCGTTTAGGGCGGGAGTCCATTGACGACGAACCTCGTTCCGGCTAGCCTACTGCGTCAAATTAGTGGAAGAGGAAGTTCTGAGTGATCGAAGACTGAAGACTAAAGAATTAGCGGCAAGGACAGCGCTTTCGAAAACTTCAGTTCTTAGGATTCTTCATGAACATCTTCACATGAATAAAGTTAGTGCGAGGTGGGTGCCCAAACTTATTTCAAGCTTGCAGCGAAGTGAGCGAAAAGCGTGCTCTCAAGAAGTTTTAGACGCATATAGACGACACGGAGAGAGTTTTTGGGAGTCAATTGTTACGGGGGACGAAACCATGGTTTTGTACTATGATCCTCTCTCCAAAAGGGAATTGATGGAGTGGCGTCGTCGTCGTAGGAAGGCCAATGTAACACAATCCACCAAAAAAATAATGGCTACGGTATTCTGGGATTGTCACGGAATACTACTGATTGACATAAAAAAAAGGAATACTACGGTAAATGGTAGCTACTACGCCACCCTTATTGAGCAGTTACGAGAGGCGATCAAGCAGAAGCGTCGTGGAAAACTTAGCAGAGGTGTACGGCTTCTCCACAACAATGCTTGACTCGGTGGAACTAAGAGACTCATCGGCCACGACTTTCTTGAAAAAGCTAAGCTTCACAGCCTAGCTCACCGACGGAAAGTTGCCTGCTTGTCGGTGTTCTACAGACTGTACTTCGGGGAGTGTGCACAGGAGCTCCACGAGCTAATACCGCCGTCTCCTTTCTACCATCGGACTTCCAGGCGCACCGCGGGATGCCATCCGTACTTGGTTCAAATTCCGCCTTTTCGAACGAAGCGCTTTGCATCATCTTTCATAATGCGTACTGCAAAGGAGTGGAATGCGCTTCCGGCGTCTGTATTTCCGAGTGCATACAATCTGAACCTATTTAAAGCTAGGGTGAATAGGCATCTTCTGGGTGAGCTCGCTACACCGTAGACTGAATCTTCGTCCTCCAAGGGCGGGAGTTGGTCAAGAGCAAACCCATTATCAATTAAAAAGAAAAAATTTAAAAAAAAATGCACCCGTTCACACCACTTCAATTGCCAAGGCTGCTGTTGCGAAATGTGGCTTCAAGGAAATTCACCACCCACCTTATAGACCCGCGCCCTGGCCCCGAGTGCCTATTATTTGTTCTCGAAACTTAAGGCAGACTTAAGGGGAAGAAGATTTTCTTCAGATGATGAATTGACCCGTGCGGTTTACGCTCATTTTGAGGACAACATTTCTGAGTATTTTAATAAGGGGATAGAAATGAGTTTTGTAAATATATGTACTTCTTGGGTAGGTATTGTTTCGTAGAAAATTAATAGCTCGATTTTCTTTTGCCCGAACACGATACTTCGATTCTCAGTAACGCGAATTTTTACTTCTTAGAATTTTCGTTTCTCCGAATTTCATTACTTCGATTATTAAATTTCCGATTTTTAATTGAAAATATGTTCAAATCTACGAAGTTTTAATATCCCGAATGCACTTTTCACAGAATAGGTTTTCCCCGATTGTTCAGTTAAACGATTGTTTAATTTCTTATTTATGTTTCGGGCGCTTCGCCGGCCGCTGCCGCGGCACGCTCGCTTCGCTCGCTCGGCTCGCGTGCTGTTGTGGTCACAGTTCTAACCTAACCTAACCTAGTGAGGGGGGTATTTGTTTTTTTTATGGCGGGGGGCTTCGCCCCCCGAGCCCCCATTATGGTGGGCTTGGCCCCCCACGCCCCCCTTCGCTTAGCTATCCCACTCCGCCTTCCTAAAGTGTGTCTAGCATTCGAAGTCGAAACCCATTCGAAAAGTATTAATTAGGATTTCCAACTATCAGAATCAACCGTTTTCGGTGAAACGTTTTCGAGAAACAGAAAATTTTGCCTATTAATATTCGATGTATTGAAAAAGAAGCAAGTGAAATTAGGAGAACTGTAGTTTCGGACAACAGATGACTTCGAGTAAATGAAATTACAAAGCAATGAAATTCTAACTATCGTGATTCGAACAACTGAAAATCCTGACAAACGTGTTCGGAGAACCGAAATTCGAGGTATTGACTTTCTACGAAACGATAGGCACCCGTACTTCTTTTCTTTGTTGGGCCGGAAACTTTTGGACCGCACCTCGTATATGATATGAATAACAGATCTAATGTCACCGAGCGTCAAGTGGCCTGTAAAAAAATCGCTGCTGCCTTTTATTTGCTTAGCAATTATTTAATTGGTCTGTTTTTTTTAATATTTCTTATATGTATCTCTTGATTCTTTAATTAATATATTCATGTGTTCATGTTTTCCCCTGTAATTAACTATTAGTAACAAACATTTAAAAATTAATTGCGTGGCGTCTACACGATTCCAAAGGCGGCAGTTTTTGTAATTCGAAAAATACGACTTATGTTACTAATGCTGTATTAAAACGTTCAATGTGAGTTGACCTGGATATTTGTAGGTCAGGTTTCAGCTTCACGTATGTCGAATTGCTCCTTACGTCATGGCTATATTTAAAAGTGTACTTTAAAAGTGTAATTGGTAACAATTTCCCAAAAAGTATACGGTACTTTTACCCCCATTTTTTTTATATATAATATACTATAGCACCGATCGGCTAAGGCCATTGTGAAAATGGAACAAGCAAACGAACACTCTGGTGCATTTATAATACTTGCAAACAATTGCTAACGCAGAATATCATATCATATCAATATCACATGTAAAATTGAAATATGAATGAAATCTTATTTGGACGATCCGTGGGTGGCTAGCACATCTTACCCCATTTGTTTGGCGCTCGGCATCTCCCTCTTCTCTGATGGTACAGTCAAGGTCATAAATATGTATACACTTTAGTACCTTGTCACTTTAATCGCTGTGACATTCATATATGGCAGTTTAAACATAACATTAAATAGACAAGGTACTAAAGTGTATACATATTTATGACCTTGACTGTACCTAAAAAGAGACGTGTTGAGCGACGAACGAGAAAACACAAGTTGCGCTAGCCGTACTGGGTGGCCACGTAGCGCAGCAACCTTATTCAAAAGCCATTAAACCGAGAAGCGATCGTCATGCAAGTCGCGAAACGACTGTAATCAGACCATAAGCATGCTAGCGGGTTGTCGTGCGCCGAGTATTGTCCTGTAGCCAAGTCTACTGCCTATATTAACACTTTTAACACATGCAGTGATCGCCTTCATCGCGGTGGGTTTTGGATAAAGCACCCCGTGACTCTCGCACTTACGTACTGGTCAGAAAGAGACGGATGTTTTATCATATCGATAAGCACGGCCATAATAGGCCCACAGGGACATATACTACTCTGTCAAGAAAGTACCGGGAAAAGATCAATAATACACAAACTGTTTGTTAATCATCCAAATTTATTTTATCACCTTCAAAGTATGCTCCTTCAGAAACGATACACTTACGCCAACGAATAATCCAATCATCAAAACATTTTTTAAACGCTGTTTCCGGAATTGAATTCAGTTCTCGGCGCGAATTCTCCTTTATGTCTTCTACCGATTGAAAACGGGTGCCACGAAGTGGTAATTTGAGTTTAGGAAAAAGAATGAAGTCGGCAGGAGCCATATCTGGTGAATATGGTGGTTGCTCGATGGTATTTGTTGAGTGTTTGGTCAAAAATTCTTTCACAATGATGGCCTTGTGCGAAGGCGCATTATCGTGGTGCAAAATCCAAGAATTTTCATTCCACAAATCTGGCCTTTTTCGTCGAATTTGCTCTCTTAAATGCCGCATAACGCTCAAATAATATTCTTTATTTACCGTTTGACCTTCCGGCAAGAATTCCGAGTGCACAACACCGCGATAGTCAAAGAAAACAGTCAACATGACTTTGACTTTTGATCGACTTTGGCGTGGTTTCTTCGGTTTCGGTTCAGTTGGAAGGCGCCACTCCGAAGCTTGTTGACTAGTTTGCATGTCAAACTCGTAAACCCACGTCTCGTCACCAGTAACAATGCGTTTCATGAATGTTGGGTCGGAATTGACTCGTTCTAGCATGTCCTCAGCGACTCTCATGCGATTGAGTTTTTGGAGAAAATTCAGGTCTTTTGGGACTAGCCGAGCGGTAACATGTTTCATACCCAAATGATTAGTTAAAATAGTACGGATCGACTCGTGAGATACAGAAAGTTCGGCGGCTATCTCTCTCAAAGTTGAATGAGGATTTTCAGTCACTATTTCCTTCACTTTTGCGATGTTAACTTCAGTTGCAGACGTTGATGGCCTACCAGAGCGAGGCAAATCTTCCATCACATCTCGACCGCTTTTGAACGCTTTGTACCACTCATAAACACGTGTTTTTGATAAAGTCGAATCACCGTAAGCCTTCTGTAACATTTTCAGTGACTCCGAACACGAAATTCCATTGGCGATGCAAAATTTAAGACAAACTCTTTGTTCAATGTTTTTGTCCATTATGAAATTCGCAATACACACTAGATATGATATAACTAAAAACAGCACTGTATTTAATATAAATAACAGATGCAACTCAAACTCCGCGCCAAAATAGAAAACAGTTGTGCCAATCTAACAACAACAAAAAAAACAAAAATTTGAATTTGGAACCATAAACAAATCATCCATTCCCGATACTTTGTTGACTGAATGTATGTTGATGAGTGATGACATAATTGTGATGGTGGTCACCAGTAAACACATTTGACAACCGTGTGACAGTTACCCTTTTTATTAAACATTCAGTGCTACGCTCTCCTTTCTATATAGTCATATAGCCTTCACGTCTAAACCCCTAAATAGATTTTGATAAAAATTATAACCCTTGACAAGGGATACCCATTATCCCGGAAACGTTGGTAGCTCCTGAGGGAAAAAACAAGAGACGATTTCTACACGCACGAAATCGCGGATCAAATCGGGTGTCCATATAAAAACCTTTTGCTCACCCTTTAATAGTCACTTTATTTATTCTTCACGCCTTCGCTGTCTTCGCCGTTACTAAATATTAATGATGTTTCATCGATTTTTTACAAAATCAGCAAGCGTAAGATATAGTTGATTGTACATTCATTGGCTTCTAGTTGCGTAAATTTCGTGGTCAGCACCGCTCTGTTTCCTTAACGTGACTCACGGCAAAGCCAAGGTGCCACCTTGGATGGCGTAAATTATTGACAAATCTGTAAATACGTCTCAACAAGCCGGTTAGTCGAGTACTTCCTAAAACTTTGTAGGAAGTGGTTCATCTCGTTCTCTTCGGGCTTCCTGCTTTACGAATTTAAATCTGTAAAATTAGATACACGGGTACCTGTTAATAACCTAAGCACTGTTTCGACCATTGCAAATTGGAAGTGTCGTTGCATCATCATTGCCTTTTACAACATGATTGATGATTATACTCACAATTATTCATCACGACCGTGCCTTTATTTTTATCCAACTGTGCATAGAAACATAAGGGAGGAAGCGCATAACTAGCATAGTATTGGAAAAGAAGTCTTTTACAGTCTATAGATAACAGAGGATCGAGGGAAGATGTTTAGTCACCTGATACGGCACAACAAATACATCAAGATAAGAATAGAAGAAAAATAGAAGGCATTACCCTTCATTAGAAAGAAAGGGAGACCAAGAAGAATATATCTGGATCAAGTTAAAGAAAAACTGGGCGTCGTGCCAGTGTGTCAAAGAGAAGGCGCGGAATAGGATAGAATGGAAATTATCAAAATACTCCACAGCCAAGAGCATAGCTCTTAAGTGACTGATGATGATGTGCGACGCCAAAACTAGGGCAAAGCGTGATGCATATGCATTCACGACCTATGTATGTGGTATAAAATCGGATATTCCACTCTAGTTTCTGAACTATTTATAAATGGGGTATATTCACTACGCGTTTAGCCTACAAGCAGCACACAAGCTGTATAAGAGCTTATACAGCTCTTAAAATGCTGAAACTAGAGTTATAATGGCTGTACACGCTCTTATACAGCTTTTGTGCTACTGGGTCTATTTCTGTGGCCTACTTGCTAGTGATCCCGCCTACAATGCTGGCGGTCCCGGGTTTGTTCACAGGTATAAATATTTGTGTGGTGAGCGTGAGTTTACTCATGACCCCCATGAGTCTTGAATGCTTTTTTTTGTGGGTGTATTTCCATTTAAGTGTGTAAAAGCTCGCGAGGTTAATTTGTGTGAGGTTGTTACCGATATTTATGTGGTTTGTTACGATCGTATGAGTTATAAAGGCTTTATAAAATTATAAACGTTTCGTAGTCCCCAGTCGGGTTGGTATTAATTGTTAACTAATAATAATAATATTAAAATTTCCTACCTCTGATATTATTACATCATAATATTATACCTATCGAGCGAGGTGTATCGTTAAAAGATAGTTTTAATATTTTCGCAAATACCAACTGTGTTGATTGAGTAGGTATATCAAAGTAGTTAAGTGTCTTGTTTTAAGTATATTTACCTAGGCCTTGCCTTGTAAACCATTAACGAACAGAAAAGGTTTAATACGATTGAATGAAGCTCACGTAGCCTTATTTGCCCTAGTCGTAATGCAGAGCCCTCGAGTCGATCGCTTACCAGGAAAATGTTTGTGTCCGGTAATACAAACACACACTCAATGTCATAAGACTCATAAGTATCGTATTTGTTAGTTACCTCTCTCGTAGCAGAAAATATATTTTTGACGGAAATTTATTCATCTCGTAGAGATAGTATCGGAGTGATAAGAGATAAGGCCATGGTTCCGTGTTGCCGTAGTTGGGTGGCATGAAAGCGGATTTGATGCAGTATGTTATTTAATTTATATAAACCAATGAACTCGCCGTATTAGAAGGCAAGTTGTATCCTGGGAAAGGATACGTCTACGCGGACGAAGTCGCGGCCAAAAGCTAGCATTAAATATTTCATGTTTAGTAATAAATTAATAAAATAAAATTGTTATTTATTCAGGCATTAATATAATTAAGTTATTTAAAATAGTATTTTTTGTTACAATTTGATTCAAAAAGCTTATTTTATTATTTTCCTGGAGTAGATGGCACAAAGAGTGAAACAATCAAAAACCTTAATTCAAAAACTTATTTCATGTCATTAAAATTAGCATTTTTTTTTCGGTACCTTCCGGTACGATATTTTGGTGGATTCAAAAATATAGTCTCTTAAAATAACAAGCAAAGACGACATAAAAAAATAGCCTGATATTGTTTTTTTTTTCCAAAAAAATCGTAAGTGTCTCGTGCTACATAGTCTCTTACACATGATCGCGAAAAAATCGTCAACACGGCGAACATGCCCAACGCGCCGTAGCGCCACGGCAGCTCGAGCTGCAGCGCGCAGAACGCGTTGTTGTATTGCACTCTTAGCGCATTCCACGCACGTTTCGTGTAACTGTCCCACAACTGAGACGCATTAGACGCCTGACAGTATAGTTTTTATACGCCCTATACAAGGTTATTTTTACTTGGTCGGAACAGTACAAATTGACGCGCTAACATGTTACTCTTCACCGATATCGAGCGGCGCTGTCTCTCGAGATCGTCCTCTTCTCTTGATTTCTGTGATAATGTGACCAAGATACTTGAATGAAGACACCAACTCCAGTTCCACTCCGTCGAGTAGCATTGGTGTGATCTGGTCCTTTCCCATACCTAAAAACCATTACTTGAGTCTTCTTAACATTGTTCTTAAGTCCATGGAAAATTGCATTGCATAATAGCGCTGACAAATGTCCAGACTCCAGTAGCATGTTCATACCGTTCACAGAAGGGTTCAGCAGAGCCATGTCGTCCGCTTAAGGCTGCCTTTCCATAGAAGCGGAGACGAGCGGAGCGGTGCGAAAAGGACCAATCAGATCCCTCTAGTTTCTGTGTGCTATGCGTTAGTGTGGGTTCTGTACAAGGTGATTGGTCCTTTTCGCACCGCTCCGCTCGTCTCCGCCTCAATGGAAAGGCAGCCTTACGCTAACTTAACGATTTTCCAAATCAAAGAACTTCAGTCAGCTAACGATCAGACTGATGTCAGCTAACGATCAGTCGTGTCAGCCGCTAATATCGGTTTATCATCATTTCATAAACAACATTTCACAAACTGATTCATTTAACAAACATATCATTTGGCTAACCGGTTTTTTTTTCCGAAACTGTAAATATTTCAGAATTTTTATAAAAACCTTACTTGACCTAACCTATAGTTTTCTACACTGGTCCTGAAATAAATCCTGTAATATTTACAGTTTCGGAAAAAATGCGGTTTGAATACATGTTTGTGAAATGAATCAGTTTGCGAAACGTTTTTCGTAAAATGATAGGATACGGTCAATATCATACGTTGCGGCGATTTTTGAAAATCTTTAAGTTAGCGTAATTCATCTTGGCCAGGCCCCAGGGCAGAGTGCACGAATAGGGAACACGACCTTGGCGTTAGAGAGTGGTCGGGTGTTACTTAACACTCGACCCTATATTGTTACGTTAAGTAACTAGCCTTCAGCCCTAGAGGTGTACAACATGTCAGCACAGCAATTACCGTACCTACACGGGAAAAATGTGACAAAACAGTCATACCATTCATAGCCAACACTGGGAAATAGATATCTGACACGTTTGTATTACGTACTAGAGGCAGCATGTCAAACGTTTTATTATTATTCTACTGTACTGTAAATACTATCACCTACTATTATCTTTCATATACAAAAACATAATCAGAATACAGATATTTCTATCTGTAGTACCTAGTGGACCTAATTACACCTAATTAATGGCATCCATTACTAGTTTCTAGTGTCAACAGGTAATTGGGTGTCAACAATGTGAAGAGCAGTTTCTTCTAGATTACCTACAAGCTTTCAAAGTTTCATACCCGTAACAAAGCAACGTTTTCAAATATACTATGTATTTTTTTAAATTTACATGAAATATTTTATACAGCAGAATATATCAAATGAATCCTCAAGTATATTTTGAGCTGTAATTATGCAGTTTATGTAACGGTTTATGCCCCAATATGCAATGTTGCCGCTGACCTTGGCTCCTACTGTTGCATACTTTACGCGTGCATCGTTACGAAATGTTACTCGTGGGACAGCGTTCACCGTGTATAATTTGATTACGCTTGGAAATGGCGACATTTAATATCGTCGCCTTACTTTCTCAACCTCGTATCTGCATTTTTTTTTCTTGCGGTTAGTAAAACTGATTTATAATTAATGAAATGAAATTACCAACTGCAAGAAAGAATTGCAGATACGAGGTTGAGAAAGTAAGGCGACGATATGTGGGTACCCTTACCGCGCCCTTATACTTGTAATTTTTAATGGCATAGACAAGGCAAACGAGCACTACACCTGATCGCCTTTATCGCTGTGGATAATCGCGGATAAAGCATCCGCCACACTTGCACTTATAAATACTTATATACTGGTCAGAAAGTGGCGTGAAGTGAGTGAAAACTCGACCATATGATGCCAAAAAAGAGCTTGATAAAAAATAGGGGCGCTGTCCGGAATGAAATTGACAACATGATCCAATCTTAACCTAAAATTTGATTATGTGGTGGTGACATGAAAATATTGTGAAACCACAATCCACGTCAAACTCTGCTTTGCTAAGATACCTATAAGTGGGCTCTGACTAAAGGCTCATAGAAATTTTCAAGCTCAATACAGCAATCATAATAATAAACACGTGAATAACCACACTGTGTTCTTATACCCGTACCTTTGACCTGTACAAAGAAGTATCCTAATGGTTATACTAATAAATAATAATAAATGCGAAAGTGTGTTTGTTATGTTTTCAAGGTTCAGCGCCTCAACCAAACGATCAGAATTTAGGTACAGATTTAGTTAATAGCCCGGAGATTTAATGACGAGGCTCTTTATCCTGGAAAATAGTAAAACACAGCGGTAATAGCGATACAATTTTATCGCGGATGGAGTACGGGCAAAACGGGCAAAAATTCGTTTGTAGTAAATAAATTATGTCATTCCCCGAAACGCTACTTAAAAGTCTACCTAGTTTTTGCCGACCTTTTGAAGCATATTGTTTTTTTTTTTCTGTTTTGTTTAGGTTTTGTTTTACCCGACTAGGAGTAACACACCTCTGTATAATTAATTAATGTATTTAATATCTTTCCAAAGTGAAACCGAATAGCGTGTTTGACCACACGGAGAAAAAAAAATCTAGTTTCCTTTAACAGAAATACAAATAAATAAATAAATTCTACTTTATTTTATTGTATTATATGTGACAACTATACGTTTTTTACACATTAATAGAAAATTCTACTTCTGTACAACATTATTTCTAGTACCTATTACCATTTACCTAGTATCGCACGAAATTTATGAGATTTTTCGCACGAGATTTTGTGTAGTATACAAAACCTGTTGCAAGCTAAATGCATATTTTACTCTGTAACTGTTAGATGGTAACTACAACGATATCAAAGTTTTCGTGTACTAGAATATTCTAGTATTAACAAAAATATGAGTGGTTGTCATAAAAAATAATCTGTTAACCATATCTGAAATCTGTTTTCCTACACCAGAATCATAACATAACTACTATACAATCTGTTAATATTGTAAAATCTTTTTTTCTCCGTGCAGCACAGTAAAGGTCACACTGTGCAAATTATTCTTTACAATAGTAAACCTGCTGATAATTCGACAAGGGTAACTAGTGATACTTCCGGTGTCTCGGTCCGTGGCCGTGAATATTTCTATTCGGAAGTAGCACAACTAGAGGATGGTTAGTAAAGTATATTAAATATTATAATACAGTTTAAGGTTATCTCTGGACTTTTTTAATACTTTTATTTTAATTATACAGGTTAGGTCCGATTCTATCAAGATATACATATTAACAGGAAATAATACTTAAATGGCTGAATTTTATGGTCATATTTTGGATAAAACTGCTCAGTTCGTCAAATCGTTACACACATATTAGGGCGCTAAAATAAAGAATGACTCAGATCTCAGATATTTGTCGTGCGAGCCGGAAGCCTGAGGCATTTTTTTATCACCGCCCGTGGTGTGTACACAGGTCTACGACTTCCCCTGGCCAGGAAGCAGGATTTTCTCCGTAGCGGGCGGTAAATGCAACTTAAGCCCGCTCCACATTCTCGACAAAACTACACGAGATTGTTTCGGGAGAGATCGGGCGAAACCGAGAGCTGGCCCACCACATTCTCGCCTTGCGCAGTTGTAATTGGACTTTCATCCAAGATGGACGTCCTCGAAACTTCTGTCGCTACAGTATTATTCGCTGTAGCATATTACAATTACTTACATATCCGTGAAAAACGATAATTCTATATCGTGATTCCATTTGGCCGCCATTGTGACTCACATCCAAAGACCGCACGCGCGCTTCCTGCGTTTGCCGTCGGCCGACTGGCGCGGCGGGAGCGCGGGAGTGGAGGGGTAGTTTCGCGCAAACACGAGACTTCACGAGAGCCCTTTGATGTTTTGCCTTTACCGCCACGAAATGGAGACAACACGAATATACGCGAGACAATACGAACATAGATGAATACTCTCTCCACACTCTCGTATTCGGCAAGTCTCGTGTAGTTTTGTCGAGAATTTACGGCCTGGGGTTACGTAAATTGAACACAATTTTTGAGAGTTTTTTAGTTGTTTCTCAAAAACTGTTAATTTTGAACAATTAATTTTATTTTTCCTGTAAAATATAAATAATTAACTATACGTCAGGAATGTTTCAGATTTTTTGGTTATTAAACTTCGGAGATAAGCCCCCCCCCCTCTTTTTTGGCTATAAATCAAAAAGTAGGTCATGGAAAATTATAAAAAAATGTTAAAAAATTTGCAGAGTAAACCCTTTCATATGACACTCCATCACCTACATACAACCCCCCATTCTAGAGACCCCTTTTCAATTATTTATAAAATCAATTTAGTTTTTTTTACATAAATCAGATGCGGGCAAGCAAGTTATACTACAACTATGCCAAATTTCCATCAAATTTCAAGTTGATAGCATCTGCACTTGCTGAGAAAAACTGCCGTGACATATAAAAGAGGGACAGACGGACAACGAAGTCTCACCGGGTTCCTTTTTTACCATTTTGGTACGGAACCCTAAAAAGCAAACAACGTACAAATGCGGACTCATCCCGTCAAAGCATCTCCTCTAACCAACCTTTGAGCGATTAAAAAGAAAAGTTGTTGTTCATCGAATCGCCAAGTTTATAAATTTAGCCAGTTAGGTACATACTCATGTTATGTTATGTATGTATTAAATAAATGAAAAACATTTGTACATATATTGTTTATATCCTACACAAATATTTACTATATCATTCGTCAGTCGTGTTAGTTTACGTATGGACTGTTAAGGACTGATGTTTAAGAAACGGTAACTTTTTCAGTTTCGTAACGGACATGAGTCATACTCGTACATTTAGTATCGTTAATTTTTGCTACGAAAATGAAAAAGTTGCCTTTTCTTAACTTCAGTCCTTAACACACCTACACTTTCTCGAACTTCACCCATCGTACACGTCAGATTCTTTACATGAGCGTGTCTAGAAGAACAACATTCATTTGCAAGTTAAAAACTCTAATAAACTTAAAGTATGATGTAATAATTAATTATACGGGTGACAAGCGTTGACCCCTTGCTGTAGTCTTCAATCAACGAAGGCGAGCTTCATGACACTCAATCAAATTGACGTGGATCGGTGCGTCAATGTATCTACGGTAAAATTAACTAGTAGGTCGGGACTTCAAAGGTCGGGAAAGTACTGTTTTGTTTGCCGTCGTTTCTGTATTTTTTTGTATTCCATTAGCTGGACTTGGACTTGCTTACGCAAGGGTCCGTTCGACCCTAGTATACAATTTGGGTAGGTAGGTAATAGTCATTGTACCTACCTCTAGATAGCTATACATTTTAATACTTATTAGCTATTTATGATGCTGACTACGATAGAAGGAAAATACTATGATAACTGATAATAAAAGTGCGTGTTTTTTTTTAAATAAATTTATAATATTTAAGGAAACCACACCAATAGATCTAATTTTGTGATGAGCTTCTGAGCAGATAATATCTATTTTGCTGATTAATATTCAGTGTTAAGAGACAATGATTTATTTATACTTAGTGCACGGAACTTGTATTCTGCGCCATGTTTATTTAAATTTACAAGTTTATATCAATGTAAATAATTTAAAATCAAAAGGGTCAATGATCGCGGTACTTTTAAACGACTCTTCTCAAGGTGAAAAAAGGTAATGTCACGGAGTTTACTCGTAGTTGCCCGCGCGTATAAATAGGTACAGTTTTCATATATTCAGTTCACATTCTTCCGTGTTCTTTATGGATACTAGGTAGGATTTAAAAGTTGTTTCAAAACTGGTCTGCAGTGTGCGACTTCCTTTGAAAGATTGCGATTGCTTATTGTCAAGTGTTCAAAATGAAGTAGGTATACCTACACAGTATAGTTTGTTATCTTAGAACGATGGTGTTTCAAACTTTAAACCGTCGTTGCTCTTAAATAATCTAACCTTACCCCAAAAACTGAAACCAGGTTGGCGACCAGTATGACGCATCCTTATAAAAGATAAAAAAGATAAAAGATATTGATTCAGTAAGTAGGCCGCACGGGCACTTTTACACGTCAAAATCTACCAGCGCTTCCCAAGAGGAGACCACTGCTGAGAAGAAGCGCCGCAAAAAACTCAACAGTTTGTCATTTTTTTAAATAAAAATATAACAATGTCACTACTTATTCTAGCATTATATAAAACTGTAAAAATAATATTAAATATCTGCGTAGTTTTGCAGGAAAACATGTCAGAATGACTACGAGAAAATTTATATATCACACAAAACAGTTTTGACATGTCTTCCTACATAAACCGTGTATAATTTTTATATAACTACTTACTTAAATTAAAGGGATTTGTATATTACTTGATAATAACTACAGCGTACGATTACAAACTTCCCTCAAAACCAGGCAGTGTTTTCTTTCGTTCAGACTGGCATGAATTCTGGAGTTTTTCAAGTCAAATATAAATTTCGGAATTGAAGCCTATAATATCGAAAATCAACACCGGAATTGAAAAACATTTCAGATCCATGCCTCTACATCCTGCGTTTCGCGTCGCAGCTCCAGTTCGAAGACAAGCAGCACGAGGTGAGCATGACGGCCCTCCGGCTGGTGCAGAGGATGAAGAGAGACTCCATCCACTCGGGACGGCGGCCCTCAGGCATCTGTGGCGCTGGTAAGTACATACTACGACTAGCACCAGGGTGACGACTTGATTGTCGGTCGGATAACCCTTTCGAACTAGTCTATTACAAATTACAATTGGGTAGGTAAAGTTTTTGGAAGAGGTGTAAATTATATGTTTTTTCGGTAGTCGTCATCCTAAAGATCAAGGAACTGCGGCTCTTTTATTTTTATTTCCTCTAATATTCTAGAATATTTTTTTAGTTAGTAAGTTGACATTTGCACACTTTAATGACCGACAAGCTTGTTGCCCTCGTACTTAATGAGAAAGAAAAAAAAAACTGTCGCTTCTATAACTGTCATTGTCAATCAAAGTAAACAAACGATTCAATTCAACGACTCTTTTCTGTTTGCTTGCGTTTCATGTGATCAGTGTTTTTAGAAATATTTTAACGACCTCAGAACGAACTCCGGACTTTCGATTTTGCCGCTTTGCTCCTGCTTTGCTCGCTTTGACCTTTACACGATATTTGGACTACGATTTATTTCCGACCCCTTTGGCACTGCTTCTTGGACACCGATTTCTTTCTTTCACGACGACTCTAGCCCTGCTTTTCGATAGCCACGAGAGCACGTTTGAATCGTATACACGCAATGAATTCAAGCAATCCCACACGGACTTTGGAAATGGATTATTACAAAGATTTACTTAGATGCTTGAAAGAATTGAATCGTTTGTTTACTTTGATTGACAATGACAGTTATAGAAGTGACAGTTTTTTTTTTCTTTTTCATTAAGTACGAAGGCAACAAGCTTGTCGGTCATTAAAGTGTACAAATGTCAACTTAATAACTAAAAAAAATATTTCTAAAATATTAGAGGAAATAAAAATAAAAGAGCCGCAGTTCCTTGATCTTTAGGATGACGACTATCGAAAAAAAATATAATTTACACCTCTTCCAAAAACTTTACCTACCCAATTGACAAGTGACAAATACAAGATTTTATGTGTCGCTCGGTAATCTCTCTCTACCTACTCGTACCTAGTCCATAACAAGGGGTCTTTATGAGTCGAGCTACACTTTCCTAAAAGGTCGGCTGGCATCTGCAATTCCTCTCCTGATTTTGCAGGTGTCCATGGGCGGTGATCATTTTCACATGATCCGCTGCTGGCTCGCTGGCCTCTTCTAGCATAAAAAAGAGACATGCTAGTTACACGGAGAAAAAAATCTAGTTCCGTGTAACACATTTTTACACATTAATATAAAATTCTACTTCTGTAAAACATAATTTCTAGTACCTATTACCATTTACCTAGTATCGTAGGAAACAAATTTTGTGTAGTATACAAAACCTGTTGGACGCTAAATGCATATTTTACTCTGTAACTATTAGATAGTAACCACTACAATATCAAAGTTTTCGTGTACTAGAATATTTTAACTAGAATATTTTAGAATTAACAAAAATATGACTTGTTGTCATTAAAATAAAATCTGTTAACAATAGCTGAAATCTGTTTTCCTACACCAGAATCATAACTACAATAAAATCTGGTAATAATGTAGAATATTTTTTTCTCCGTGTAAATATGTGTCAAACAAGCCGCAGACAACTTGTGCTAGCCATGCACGAACTCAATGAGTGACGAATGACGGACGATGATTTGGAACACGCTTGCCACAAAGTTCGTCCTAACTTTGTCATTAACGTAATATTTATATCTTAGTCATGAATACCTAAAATATTTACTTATACTTAGGTATTTAGAAAAATAAATATTCGTGTCGTTAAAAAATAATTTTCTAGCATACGTACCCATAGTAGGTACAGGGATTTATAATGACTATAGTGTTCATGTATTGTTTTTCCCTGCAATTTTACAGTAAAAAGTATAACATTTCAAAAAATGTAATTGCTTATTTTGGTTGAAGTTGGCTGACACTATACTACTGTATAAGTGATAAAAATAAAACATGCGCTTGCGGCCAAAGTTAAAGTCCTGCCAGGCTCTTGACCCTTTTCAGACTTCGGACTCTTTTGTTATTTGATACACAATAAAAATTTACTTTACTAAAGTATAACCTAATGTGGTAATAATGGTCTTTGTATCACTGAGGGCAGGGCATTATTAAACTGATCCTGAGTGAGATGCCCCTTTGAAGTAGGTACCTAAATGGCAAGTCATAGAAAACTGTTACCTCTGACGCGTCTTGGACGAAGACCATACTACTCCCTCGATGAAGGTCTCGTACATAATATAATCTCGTAAATTAATACGTTGGAGTGTGTTTCTTCGTCTTGAAACAGACGATTTAAAAGTTCTCTGTGCTACTGACTCAAATTAAATGATAATGGGTTTTATGAACGGGTTGCACACCAATCAAGTCATTTGACCATTGATATTAAAATACCCTTTTGTAGTCATTATTCTTAGTCATGGTTGCAAAATAATAAGTCTCCACAAGAATTAACTTTCAATACGTCGTGCTCTATGGCACTTAACAACCCGTGTTTATAGAAACTTGGAGATGCCCTTGCACTTCAGTGCACATTGCCATTTACGATGCGTGGGAGTCGTATGTTTAGATTGAGATGAGGTACGGAGAGAAACGTCAATGGATGTTCAGGATCAAGAAATACATTTTGATGCAAGTGCGAAATGTAATTTTACGAATGAAAATGACGAATACTTTCCGCACTTGCATCTAAATGTACTGTATTATGTAAATGTACTGTAAATACACATCTTCATCAGCGTATATTTTAGTAGTCCTTTTCAAGTCACTCAAAATTACGGGAGAAGTAGAGTCCTTTCTTAGGGTTCGAGCTATCTCCTTACTAAATTCAATAAATATTATCCTCAACCTACATTTTTCTTATTCCAGCACTCCTGATCGGCGCCCGTCTCCACAATTTCTCCCGAACACCAGCTGACGTCGTCCGGATAGTTAAGGTCCATGAGTCGACGCTAAGGAAGCGTCTCCTCGAGTTCGGAGACACCCCGTCCAGTGCGTTGACCCTTGAGGAGTTCATGACCGTCGATCTGGAGGAAGAACAGGATCCTCCGGCGTTCAGAGCGGCTCGGAAGAGGGATAAGGAACGCTTGCAAAAGGTGTGAAGCGAGAAAGATATGGGTGGGGTGGGACGTATTGGAAACCGGTCTTACCTGATTAATGATTAACAACAAAGAAACAAAAAAATGTGGATGAACATGAAAAAGAGAATGCTGGGACTGAAACCCTGATTACTTCACCGTCACCCTAGTAACGCCTTTCAACTTGAGCTATTGATACAAGTAGCATTAGCATCGAATTTCTTCATGTCATCCGGTGTCAGTTCTTGTCTCGTTCAGATGGCATCCTGTCGCAACACTTATTTTATAAGATACTTTATGTTGGTGCTTCTTAATTTTATTCTAAGGTTATGGAGTGCGGTGGCAGTCAGTGCCTACTGAAAACAGTCATAGGTCAGAGTGTCAGGGTCAACTCTCTCTTTAAACTCCAGATGTCTGTGAAGCAGGCTGTGTCAAGAGAAAGTTGTTGCGAAATTATTTGTAGCTTCATGTTGAGGACTATCATTGCGACACTTTTAATCTCCATCGTCCTTAGCGTTGGTAAATAGGGCGCTCTCACTTACATACCTATTTACCTAACAGCTGAAAAAAGAAAATCATTGTAATTTTGAAAAAGAGAATACCTATCTACCTACTTAATTTTTCAGTTTGTGGAAGAAGAAGATGGCGAGAAGGAAATGACTGATTTGCAAAAAGAGATAGATGCTCAACTAGAAAAGGACAATTCGAGAAGAAAGAAGGCAGCTGCTTCGGTTTCAGCCTCAATATCAGGTCTTGGTAAGAATGTTTTGTACACAATCTACCTATTAACATTGGCGACAATTTATTTGTAATAAGGTCCCATTTTTAACTGAAATCAGAATCGTTTCAATATTTTAAACGTACAGCTTATGTGAAACGCGCTTTCCTAACTCAATATAACGATTAACCTTGTAATGTTCATGTCAAATTTTAGTGGGACAAATGTCCTAAATCTGGGTCATCAAGCCAAATGTGGTTTATTTTATTTATTTAATACTGACGACCTTGGCTTCATTGTTACGAAGCAGATTGATTGTTTTGCAGATTGTTATCTGCAAAAAAAATATATTAGCTAATTTTGTATTCAAAGTTATCTTAGCTGATTTTCGGTAGGTATAAACATTTTAGTCGTCTGTAACTCAAGAACCAATAAAGTCTACTTAGTCGTGATAGTTTTCCTTTTAAGTACATTATATGTGCTGCCATTTAAGAATTTTTTCAGATTTTTATTACTTGTAGTTTTGGCTGTAGGGTTCAATATTTCCTAAACGGTCCCCCAAATCTAAAAACTGATAATAACATATCCATAATGATTTTTAAGAGCTATCTAATGATACCTCACTTGATGTTATAATGTAAAAAAAATTACCTTTGTTTTACATGTATAGTACTTGCGCGATCTAAGTGCAGTCGGGGTATGAGGTGGGGCGTCCCCCCGCCGTCGACACCCCTCGCCTCGCTCGCCCTGTAGTGTAGGGCTGTGCTGACCTTGATGTCTCTCGTTCGCATTCCTCAGAGCTGCACTCAGATCGCGCGCGTATTATATGTACCCGAAAAACGATTTTTTTTCAAGATTTTATTATACAACTTTGTCGGTGTTAATTTAAATGTATAACTATGCCAAATTACAGCTTTTTAGAACCAATATTCCCGAGTTAAACCGCGGACAGACAGACTGATATGGTGAAACTAAACAACAGAATCGGTCGAGCCGTTCTCGAAGTGATGATCTGTCATGCATGCGGCAATTGATTTTTTATTAATATAGATTTATCACACGAACAAGTAAAATTAGGGCCCGGTATTCTCTACCAAAATAATCCAGCAGAAATTTATATAGCACATTAAAAGTCGACAGACTACAATATATTCTATGCCATAATAAGATCACGTGTAACTGGTAGATGAGGGTGCTTCCGAGGACGCGGAGGCGTCGCGGTTTGCAGCCGAAGACACCCTGAACCTGCTTGGGGAGATCACTAGTGAGGGCCAGCCGCGGACCGAAGAGTCGCAGAAGCAGGAGAAACTCAAGCTGGAGAAAGGACTAGGTACCGCATATAACATTTAAAATACCAACCAATGTTGGCGATATTGTTTCTGGTGAGAGGACCTAATGAAGGATGGTTTCCACGAAACACTCATTTCGAACGTTCGGATGTACGGTCACGAGCATTAATTTGGGACCCATTTAAAAAAAATATTGCTTGAAGTTGTCCATGTCATTAGAGATGCCAAATCATTTGTAACTTACAGGAAACTCCATCTTATTGCTGTAGAATGTCAGATTGACTTTGGACCTAAAGTGGGTCCCAAATTAAAGCTCGTGACTGTACCATCCCTTTCACTCGTCAATTGTGATTAAATCGTGAGAAAGGGAAGGAGCTAACGTAACTTCAAACTTCGACTTTCAAAGCAGCCCTCCAGGGTTGAACGTTTTAGTTATTTTATAGAATGCCGGATTATACAGGCTGCCGATAACATAATATTATATTGATTGAATTTTTGACACAGGCCCGGATCTAGCAGTAATAGGTTTAGGACAGCCCGATGAAAAGCCCGACAAGTTCCTGAAGCCCGAACCAAAACCCCAATTCGGCAAAGACCTACACAACGCCGACGAGATCATGCTCAGCCCCAGCGAAGAGGATTATATAAGTTCACTCATTATGAGCGAAGAGGAAGCGAGACACAAGACTATGCTGTGGAATAAGATCAATGCTGGTTACTTGAGAGAACAAAAAAGTAAGTACAGTGCGATCGTAGTGCAGCAGTGTTCTCGTTCTTACTTTTGTCTCACTCGCTCACATACGCTCTTATGCGAGTGCAACTATAGTTATCTAATTATTTTACAGTAAAAGAAGAACTTCGCGCAAAGGAAAAAGAAGAAGGCAAGGACAAAAAGCGGAAAGTGCGCGGCTCGTATAAGAAGAAACTGCCTTGCAACGCGGCCACCGCCGGCGAAGCTATAGAGAAGATGCTGGCGGAGAAAAGAATCAGTATGAAGATCAACTACAACATCCTGAAGACGCTGGACCAGCCGGGGGCTCCCACGTCACCGGTTAGGGAAACCGCTACGCCAGTTCCTGAGTGAGTTTCAGATTACAAAGCTCTATACATCTAGAAGTATATTATGTATATAAAAAGCATCCGTGGCTAACTGATTGTCAGAAAACGCATAGTTTTTTTTTTATCGAATACACGTCACGAAGATACCAAATTTATCTAAAGGGCTTATTACACCCGTTCAATGTTTATGAATCCTATTTAGCAATTAAGAAGATGTAATCGTCGTTAGGGTCCGATTTCCTATAGTAAAACAATAAAGGATCCGATTCAGCTTCCTAATAAGGATTACAAAAAATTAATAATATAATCTGGGTGTGCTTGCCCTGTACCTAAAAAGATTTTCCCACAGATTTAAAAACATGATCTAATCTAGCCATAGACAATAACTATTTATCCAGCCTTTTCAAATCGACTACGTCACCCGCAGACTGCAGCCAATTGAGTGGGCCCATTGATTTTTTTCTTCACAAACTTTGTAAAATTGGATAAAGACAACCGTATACTCGGCCGATAGAAAGTCGACAGAGTTAATTCATGTACATACATTTCAGATCGAAACCCGCCACACCAGCGCCGGTCCCGGCGTCGCCGGTGCCCAAGAAACGCAAGAAGAAGGCGCCCACCATCCCCACCCTCAACATAGCCAGCCCCGCGCCGGCGCCCCGCTCGCCGGCGCCGGCGCCGACCACGCCCAAGCCTGCCACACCCGCCGTGACTGGTAACATCAACTTCTATCTTTATGGTGTACGTCGATTCGAATGGAAAGGATGGGTGAATTAAAAGTTCTTATAACATAAAAATCCTTACTAATATCATAAATGCCAATGTGAGTTTCGCTTTCATGACTAAACCGCTGATCCGATTTTGATGAAATTTGGTATGGAGATGGTTCGAGTCCCGGCAAGGTCATATGATACTTTTTATCCGGGAAAATTGGATAGTTCCCGAGGGAGCAGTCATAAACGACTTTTACGCGGACGAAGTCGCGAGCAGAAGCTATTAGAGTATAAAGTCAAATAAATACGTGTTTTGGGTTTGCGATTCGAACCACGTTCAAAAGGACGGCGCTCATACAACTACACGTGATACACGAGCAAATTAGCTTTTGAAAGAACCTTCGTGGTTTGTATTTCGCTTTCACTCGGTTCTCGCCCTTCCACTCTCACGCGACTTACCAGAACCCGAAATAATTTAAATGCTATTGCACTGTAATTTTCGCTCGTTCCATATACGTTAGTAGGTTCTCTACTAGTTGACCTTCGATTGAGTCGATTGGCCTCACAGAACGCTCAATGTAACAGCAAAACGCCCGCGCCCGACTCGCGCCCGCTTAAGGGAGGGCCCACGTTATAGCCTTCAAACAATGCCGGACTAGCAGCTGCTCAAGGGACACCAAAATGACAAATCAAAGTTGTCACGACAAATTGACAAACCAACTCAGGCGCCTAAATGCTTAGCGCACCATGGCTTAATCCGGCACTGCTTCAAAATAAGCTATACGTTATTCTATATTCTTATTTGTTACAGATGCAGGTGAAGACTACGATGAAGAGGTCGAGGCCGAGCCAATGGACGCCGGTGAGGTCTCGCTTGGAGCCCTCCTTAGAAACGGACAGGGCGACGACTACTCCGATTACGAGGAGTACTGAACCCTCAGTGCGAGAGTTACAACTTAACGTTAAGCAGTGTGTGCCTCATGAGGGATTAATACACTCAGCGGCAAAAATATCCGCCCATCCGTCTTTTGCTCATACAAGTGTTAACAAATGTTACTGTCTGGTTTAAGAGACAGTAACGTCAAGAATGCTTAACCAATTTGAATGCGGTTAGTAGTGTTTTGCTGCTAATTACTGCAATGCAGGGTAATTACCCTAGGTCCAAAATGGCTTACAAAATGATCTTAAAAGTTGCAGTATTTCTCAAAATGACACTTTAAATTCATATCGCGCAAAATGCAATAATTTACTACAAACAGGTGATTTACGGATCTTTTGGGCTTCTTTAGGAGAAGTTATGACCTTGAAAGTATAATTAAACGCAATTTTTGACCTAAGGTAAATGCAAAATACTACAAATCTCATTCAAATTGGTTAAGTATTTATTTATTTATTTACGTTACCGTTTGGTTTAAGAAGTAACATTTGTTAAGACTTGTATGAGCAAAAGACGGGTGGGCCGCTGAGTGTAGCTAGCTAGGTAGAGAGAGAGAAATAGTTTTTTTTTTTATGATAAGCAAAACATTTGACCTCGATCTCACGTGATGGAAAGTGATGATGAAGCCGAAGATGTAGTATGCTTACCTTACCTAGATAGTGCCTATTCACTCTCGATTTGAAAAGGTCCAAGTTATACTAATAATTTAAGCCACGCTGCGAGGTAATAGCGACGCGCGACGTTGCGATTGATATTACACAAATTGACCTAGTCCCAAAATAACCTCTAGGCTTGTACTATGGGTACTAGACAACGATAAACATACTAATATATAAAAACCTAATTATATAGTTAACTTCCAACAAAGTTGCTCCCCATATTATGGAATTTTCATACAGTCAATGATAAAATGTAGGAGGGCATAATGCACTGCGTACAGTACTTTAATCTCGAGGACAGTCACCATCAAATATATCGGAACAGACGAGTTGCTCAAAAATATGTTAACACGCTCTACGGTGATTTGCAAAAATATTGTACATAGTGACGCTTAGTTAAGTTAAGGAACAAACTAATTTCATTTTTGTATAACGAAAATTAGTCATACATTCATATGGTTAATTTTCGTTGCACAAAAATGAAATTCGTTTGTTTCCTTAATTGAATTCGTAACGTCGCTTAACTTACGATATTTTTGCAAATCACCCTCTAACCCATTTGAAAATAAGAGTCGAGTTTACAGATATTTTTGATCACTTTGTCTTTTCCGATATTTTATTACTGCTGTTGACTTTTGAATTTAAAAAAGCTGTCTTCCTATCGTCTTATATTACTGTAATACTTCCAAATAGTTGTAGCACTCGTTATGTTAGTGAATAGCTTGTTCTTTCATAATTCATCATGCCAATAATATTCTAGAAAATCATGATAGTGTTCATACGAAGCGATTCCAAGGCTTTAAACTATATCTTTATCATATTGTTAACGCTCTTATTCATTCGACAGTTAATGTGGCTGTAACTTAAAAAAGCAATATCGATTTTAAAGCAAGGTGGGTTGTAATTGTAACAATCTGGTGAAAGATAGTTTGATTGTTTTAAATTTATAAGTTATTTTTTGATGTTTTAAGACTAATTGTGTGTAAAAAGTGATTTTAGTTGTAAATAGTATAGAAAGAATATGAACACAGGACTGAGTTTTAGTTATATTTTGTAGTGTAATATGCCAGTACACTTATAATTTCAGATTCAGAGTTATTATTATGTGTTTGTGTAGCGAACACATTGTTAGTATTATTATATTACCAATACCTATAAAGTTAAAGTTCACAATAGCTTACAAATTTTATTAACCGCTGCCCTCGGCTTATTTATCACTCGGATCTCAGATATATGTAGAAACCTAGTCTGTTACCATTTTCAGGCCGAAAAGAATGAAGTGAAGAACGATAATCAACCTTTTTAATTATCCGATAATAAGACTCTTATTTGATTATGACAAGTGCACTTTTATTTATTTTTGCTGATGATTTGAGACACGATAAGGTTCATTTTCTTTTGTAATCAACCCGCACGATCTCATACTGTGCTGTAAGGGACTGGGCGATACGATAAGCGACAAAACATAAGTTGTGCTCGCCGTACAGGTGACTAACTGCCGACAATTTGTGACGTTCTCAATATAAAGGGACCTTGTGCAGGAAGGCAGTTACGCTCTTCTTATTCTTGTAACTATACGAATACTAAGGTAACAGTTCTAAAAACGGCGTAACCGCCTGCCTCCATAAGGTCCCTTTGTATTGAGAATGTCACATTTATACTGGTAAGCAATCCAAATGGGTGGAGTGGAAATCTGATACTTTAAGAAATAGATAAATTAGTACTTCAATCAAGTCTCAAGGAATCAAGGCTGCGATGTTTTAATTAAGAAAAACTTTGTTCAATGGAATCGAACCTGGTCAGATCTTATACTAAATAGTTAAAAACCTAAACAAATGGTTGGAGACCAGATGTTAGAATGTAGAAAACAATGCTAAATAAATTCATTTTTTTAGAATCTTGAAAAGTCTAATTATTTATTCAATTTGTTGTTACACTTTCGGTTAAGTAACCTTTCAAACAAAAAAAAAAAACTAAATCTAAATCGGTTCATCCGTTACGGAGCTACGGTGCCACAGACAGATACACACATTAAACTTATTACACCTCTTTGTTTTCCGTCGAGGATTAAAAATGCCAGTGGCATGTGGGAGTGCCTCGAAATGTTTTTAAATGACGATAGGTATATTGTAAACGGCAATATGGGAAGTACAATAAAAACATGTTGAAATGTTCAGTAATTATGAAATAACATAGCTTGTACCATACGGTATTTGACTAACTGGTCAAATCAGCAACTTTTATTGAAACGCGTTAGTTTGAAAATACTGGTATGTGACGTCACAATTTTTAGTGTTCAAACTGCTTCCTCTATTTAGTTTTTGTTGAATTAAAAATCGTCTTAATTCGAAAAGTAAGCGATAGCTTTGTTTTTCCGTGTTAATTTCGAAAGCTTGATTTAGTGGTAGGTAGTGTAAAATAATTTATTTTGACTTTAGTCAAGTACCGTATTAGTCGTATTCTGCCCTCATAAGAAGAAAAGGCACATGTGCAAACGAATTGGTATTGCACATGCGACCTTTATTAACCTACACAGGGTTTAATATGCTTCTGTGAATAATTTTCTTACGAGGGCAGTATTACCTAGGTACATAGTTTAATATGTTTATCGTATTAATGGCAATAAATAAACCATTATATTTATCATGGTGTTCATTTTTATTATTCGTGGCACTAATGCCCTACTCATGATAAAATATGATAATTGTGTTGATGGCGCTAGAAAACAATAACAAACAAAGTTTTACTTTTGTGTTCAAAGAATGTTCAATTAATTCCGTCTAAAAACATTAATGTCTCACTAATATGCATTTCCACGCATAATATTACATCACAATAATATGGAGATGCCAATCAATACTAACGTTGCATTATTTACTTTAAGCGATGCGGCATGACTCATGCATGACCGACGCATTTACGCGAACACGTCTAAACGTGCAAGCTAGGGTATGACTAGCGTGTGATCATTAGTTTAGAAGTTCATAAAACGTTTTTTTTTTATTGTCCCTATTTGACATGTCTTGTTGGTTCATCAAGTTGTGACATGATTCCGTGACATAAAAAAACTATTGTTTTTCAAAAATGAACTCTATGATAATCTTAAATTAGGTTCTTTGCCGAAATCTGATCTTATTGCCGTCGAGTTTTTAGGGCTGACAGTGGTTTCAACGTGCCAGTGTGATGAGTACACCAGATTTACAAACAAAAGGCAGATGGCAATGATCAAGTGCCACGACATACATAATAAGGTTTACAGTTGCTTGATTCGTGCGTTAGACTTTTAGTGTTGTTGTTGTGTAGACCGTAATAAGGAAAATTTATTCCAATTTGACCCCTGGATTCCGATAATACCCAGCAGCACTGAGTAACCCAGAACTTATCAAATCGTAATTATGTGCAGTCTGTTATTAAATTAGAGATACATATTCCTTTTAAAACAATTATGATTACCTATAATAGGTATAACATCACGTTAACCTTTAGGTAGTTTCACTCGTATACATACATCCGTTTTCTACTTTTTAGCTTCACTTTTAAGAAGGAAAGGAATATTTCTTAGTCAGCCTAATATTTCTTAATTATTGAAATACTTATCGCAACATTAACAAATCATCTTAATTACTTAATTTGCATAGCGATTTGGTTTCTGTTTTTAAATAAAATAACCCATTCGTAATTTTTTAATAAAGATTACGGCCGCACTCAGAGACGTCAATTAAGATTTAAGTTTCATTAAAGTAGCTGCTGTCACTTTCTTTGCTATAGCAATAGAATAAGACGCAGCAACTTTAATGAAACTCAATTGACGTCTCTGAGTGCGGCAGTAAGACGCAGCAACTTTAATGAAAATTAAAACTTAATTGACGTCTCTGAGTGCGGCAGTAATACTCGTAATAGATTTGATTCACTTTTTTACAACACGTCGTACCAAATACATACTATTCGGTCGCGGACTTGTCGCTACATGAACAGTTCGTGCATTGCGCCCGGGCTGGGGGTCGGCAGACAAACTGCCAACCAACACTCCAACAGCCAGTATTAAAACAAACTTAGCCAAACCGACTGCGCCTCTGTGCCAGTCACAAAATAATCTAGTCATTAATAAAACAATAAAAACAAATAAATACCTAATAATATATTACCCTAGCAAATATAATTTTATTAAAATTATGGGCTTTATGTGTAATGCTCAAGTGCGACGAAAAAATCTTACTCGTAATCAATTAATAATTTTGAAAAAACTTTTAGCGAAATATGGTAGAAATTCGCTCCAAATGCCGCTGTTGAACACGACGCGGATGAACTTTAAGTGGTAAGTTTATTTTAAAGATTGTAATTGTTTAGTTTGTTTTTTTTTTACCAAATTTTGCAGTGCACAATTTACTTCACTACATATTATAAATTAGAGTCCCCCAAGTGTTTGTCCGGGCTAATCTCAGACAGTACTTACTTACTGTACGGATTTTTATACGGTTTTCACCAATTGAAAGAGGGACTATCTGGGGAGATTATAGGCTATCAAGCGCGTCACATACGGAGCTATAATATATATTTTGGTTTATTAATATATTACATTATAGCAAGGCAATTTACGATATATTTTCGTATATTTTCCGTACTAGTTGACAGAGTCTACACACGCAGCTATAATATATATTAATAATCTAATCTTTATTTATATAGGTACATATGGCGGTATGTACCTAAAATTAATTATCCGGGCGACGTTTTATGGTAAACAAACACAAAAAGAATCTACGTCTCTACGTGACCTTACACAAAAACAAAACACTTTGAATTTTCCCACGCATTTGTTCCCTCCATATAAAATAATGTTACCATGCTTAAACTTAATCCCCAAATCGTGGTGAAAATAGCAATTTTATACTAATGATAAAAATATGCATAAAATAACTTGGTATTTAGGTCACCACATTAATATACTCCTAAATTAACTAAACTACGAGTAGGTACGTTGAGTAACAATGCAGCAAACTGTCAAGGAAAATTCGAAGTTTTAATTAATGGATTTGAAGCTTTGAAATAGTAAGGCAACCGATACGAAAATTGAATCTATGTTTAGAAAACATGAGTAAAAATACGTCTGAACTCTTTTTTTGGGCAGTCATGTAAAAATAACATAGGTAGTAACTAACAATTTATAGGTCGTGTAAATACTCATTTTCGTATTCGTCTAATATTGAAAATACTACTGTATTCGTACTATTCATTGCATCATGATTTTGAAAAGTTAAGAAAGACGAAACCACTTTAAAAACTTTTCATACCAAAATGGAGCATAATCTCACCATAATGTTACACTATTTGAGCATACCGTGGGAAGCTTTGTGACAATATCAACCAAATGTGAAGGCTATAGATCTCTAAGCTATAGATACTAATATTATAAAAAGGAAAGATTTGTATTTTTGTATGTAACGAATAAACTCAAATACTTACTGGACCGATTTCAAAAATTCTTTCACCAACATTTAGAATGGACTTTCAGGGTTGATATAGGCTGTATTTTAACTTACAAAGGATTGACTCACCGCAGACAAAGTCGCGGACGGAAAGCTAGTTGGATAATAAACAAGGTTCAAAATAACTTGCGCTTACAAAAATCCTTTGCCGTGCCATGCTGCTCGTTAGTGAACGCCGGCCCGCATGCTCCAGGAAAAAAATCTCTTTTTTTTATTTAGTTAAGTAACTAACGCACGAATACCTAAATGTTTTTGCGAACTAACACCTAAAGTTTTTTTAGGAAACCAGAACTTGTGTGGCAACATAGTTTTGCGTTCGGAAACACTAGCAACTAAATATTTTTCGTTATTCTAAATATATCTTTTAATAAAGTGGCAAAAATCAAGGTGAATTAGGAATTTGTATTATTTTGTTTTAAAATCAAACAAGACCAAAATGTTGATCTTGTAAAATGGCCAAAAACCTAGAATTCAAAACAAAAAAGGCACTTCAGTTGCTGTGTGTTGGCATTATGACTTGTTGGCCAACTTAACCGCAGTATAAACGTGAAGTTCGCTAAGATCACTCATTGTCGTTGGTGCAAGCTAATTAAGCTGAGAGTGAAGTTAGCCGCGTTAAACATGAAATATTTTTTTTAGTTTGTAGTTAGCGACTTCATGATTGTGTTTAGATTTGTCGGGTTCTAATCTAAAATCTGTGGCGTTCTTTCAGGTGTCATTACTGAATATTGGTTTTTGATTTTTGAGTGATTAGTCTACGCATCGTAGGAAATCAAAATATTTAATATTCCGTGAGTGAAGTGCAAATGTTCTAGGTTGGTGGAATAATGACGACCAGTGATTTTATCGCTTTGTAGCGATGTGTGGTTTTACATTGAATAGATTGTGATTTCATAATTCATGGTGTATCCAATTCAATTAGTGCCGTTTATAGAAAATATTTCGAATCATAGGGTCCATAAACGAGCAGACGGATTCTATCATGGTCGTAAAACGGTAAGTTATCAAATCATACAACGTGGTGTACATATTTCGAAAAACTTAAAATAAACCGTCAAATTTATCAACGTCTTTGTCTTGCGTTAAATATCTACATTGGTTTACTTAAAACGTTACTAAACCTTTTGGTTTGGTGTACCTATTGTCTCCGCGGTTGTTAGCTCCGTCAACTGTGATACGTGACTAACATGTATGGCGATCCTTATTTGTTTACGTTGTTTATAACTTAACGCTCCCATAATTTGGAGATCTCGTGAATAACGTGATTATGTAGGTAAAACATGATCCATTGTTTACGACAGACGGACAGACGTGTTATTGTCGCCATTGTTATCGATCACTACGCACTCGCGGATTGGCTGGCGGGTTGTTATTGTATTTTTTTTATAAACCGCGTTTTATCAAATTAATTAGCGACCTGGTTTTTTACCATATACGTACGTATATCCTCAGACATTGTAAAAAAATAAAAACAAAAAAAATCTTAGACAAGTCATGTTCGTCTTTTGTTTTATTTTTAGCCCTTGTACAAGAAGGATTGCAATTTTTTTTTAATTCATTACTTTATTGTTATTAGATCTTTCTATCGAGAGTGCATTATAAGTTTAAATAAGTTTTGAAGAATCATACATAACATGTTATTAGGCAATAAGTGACAGTGAGAGGGTCCCTTCATACCCTCCTCACTATAATTGTGTTATTAACTTACAACAACTTACATAACAATGCATTCCACTAATAGCATTGCTTGCCCTAGACAGGCCCTGTATTTTGATGGGGGGCCCTTCTACCTGACTGCGGCTTTTTGCTTCGCACTCTCGGGGGGGGGGGAGGGATTTATATTTATATGAGGCACTAAAGTGCATGATTAAAAGAGTAATGTGATTTGTCAACTAATGACTGGACAATGAATTTGACTTTTGTCACATTTTACTTATTGCTAAAGTGACAGTCTGACAGATAGGTTAACAAACATTTTTTTAAAGTTTTATAAGTATGGCCCTGGCTTTGCCATTTTGAAGCATATATTCTTAAGGTTTCTGTTTTTTAAAGACAGACTGCCTTTTAAATGTAATATATATACAGCTATACTTTTTGCCCCTTTTTGCATACAGGCGCTATACTCTTAGATTCCATCAATTGTGGAAATAAAGGTTTGGTGTGCAGCATAGAAATCGTCCATAGCTGCTTCCTCTGGAACTTTCCAATTTTTCAGAATAAAAAGTATCCTATGTCATTCCCCGGGACTCAAATTTCATCAAAATCGGTCCAGCGGTTTAGCTGTAAAAGCGTGTCAAACAAACAAGCTAACTTTCGCATTTATAATATTTAGTAAGGATGTCCTGTAGGTTTCACAATTTTGATTTAGGTACAGTTGGCCAAGTATAATGGTCTGACGGTTCTGATACCCTAAGGTTGAATTCCAGCACATCTTAAAACAGTAAGGTAGATAAGATGTGTGTGTATGTAAGTAAACTAGAAGGAATTGAAAGACCACTTATTTGACTGACTGTTCCAACCTATATTGTAATTCAATTAAATCACATTAATAAGCCAAAAACCCCATCAGACTGAAAGTCGTCAATGACAGTTAAGAGGTCCCTGCCACTCCCTCTTAATTGGCTCAATCCAAACAAAGGTCCTCACACCTCGCTAAGCCAAGAGCCGCCAAGAGACACTGAGAGCCAAGTCCAATTACCTACCTGTTATTTATAATAACTATGTTAAGTTTAGTATGTCACTCACTAAACATCACAGAGAAAAGCTTGAACAATGTCAGAGAGGCATTGGGAGAAGCATGACAGGAATAAAGAAACGATACAAAGTGAGAAGTAGCAAAATATGAGAAAAAACGAAAGTAACTGATATACTTATGTGAATATTGTAGATCAACAGAAGTGGAGATGGACCGGTCACATGATCCGAGACAAAGAAGACAAATGGAGCAAAACTGTCTCAGACTGTCTTACCCCAGAGATGGCAAATGCAATAGAGGACGCCAACAAAGATGGGAAGATGACTTTATTACTCAGGCGGGACACCATTCAAGAAAATTTATTATAACAGTGCACTTACCTAGTATAACATATCTTATTGATAACTGGATAAATATAATACCTAGATTCAATGAGTTCTGACTATTTTCATAATGTACACATCCGGTTTTTACCTAAACTTCCCACCCACCTACCCATACCCATACCTACCTACCCATTTTCTTATAAATTAACCCTTTACCGCATAGGAATCCAAATATGGTGTCTCATGTTTATGATTTTTTTTTACGTATGAAAATTAATCGTATTTGAAATAAATATATTTTAATATAATGCTTAAAGTGTCTGTAAAACAAAACGTATTTTTATTTGTATGTTGTGGGGTACTTTGCAATTTTACTGGCACTCGATTCTGTCGGGATACATAAAACAGTGCTTGACAAAAATCTGAATGTTTTTGAAGTGAATTCAGCGTAATCAAGATGATTAATACGTTAAAAACATATTTTACTGCTACCTTTAAGCCTAATTAAGTGTATGATTACGATTGTTATACATAATATTATCATACATACTTAATTTTAGCGCTTTTTTGCACGAACCTTATATGGCTTCGTATGCATCAGAGATATTAAAATAATAGTCACATTTGGCTTCGTATGCATTGTGAATTTTAAATCATTGCTTGTGAAGTTGATGAGAGATATAAGATTTTTCATTAAATGCCAAAGTAATAACTTAAGAAAACATTATCAATGACACGCTTTGCGACAGACTGTACTTCTTCTATCACTCTTTTAACTTCCAACTCCTATCAAGTCATGTTAATGTATGTTAAATTCGACGTTTTAGATTTTTTTTTAATACATACCAAGCCATTTATGGTTTGTTATTATTTAGTTCTGAAATGCATACGAAGCCATATATGGATTTTGAAAAATTCGTGTTGAAATTTTTTTTTCCCTCTACTTTTGAAATTTAGTCATAAAAAAAATATTGTCTGTTAAGACCCCGTGTTAAGTGCCCGTGCGGCCTACTTACTGAATAAATATCTTTTATCTTTTTTATCTTTTAAGAAGAATATTTTTTTTACTTAATTTTACCTATTCCATGCGGTAAGGGGTTAAGAACTTATTCTATGCAGGAGTTCTAGCCATGCATTCAAAATAATAACTGCCGACTTATTTTCGACTAAAACAAGGATGTCCGATTTTGAGGTTAAATTTCACACTGGCGATAGACAGAACCCAATGGAAAATGTTAAAGGAGGCCTATGCCAAGAGGCACGTTGAACTACGGGACATTTTACAAGGGAACCAAAAGAACCTCATAGTTCAGATAGGGCTTTATTATTATTATTATGTTAAGTTTACGTAGATGTACAGTCACCAGAAATAATATATGTATTGTACTCAAAAATATCTGACACGCTCTTATGCTTCTAGTAATAGAGACGTGTCACGTGTCGAATATTTTTGACCCTAGTATTCGATAATATACTGTTGACTGTACATAAGTAGGTAGGTAGGTATATTACATGTAATTAGGTAGGTGCCACTCAAATGTCGTTCTGTTTTTAGAACACTCAAGTTTTATTTTAACGCAACCTTTACAGAGTAAAAAGTAGAGTGACGTTTATTTATGTCTTAAAAGGTTAATTAAGACGACTCGTGATACCGCGAGCCGAGCCAGGCTCGTGTGTCAATCTCGTCCAACGGTTGAACGGATTTGGATCAGTTTTGGCACACAGATAGTTCAGGATCAGGGCTATCTGTGTGCTAAATTTTATCCAAATCCGTTTAGACGATATTGAATCGCGAGTCTGGCTCGGCTCGTGCTATCACGCGCCGCCGTCTAAATCTACCTTTAGCTCTTCTCTCTCTCTCTCTCTCTCTCTCTCTCTCTCTCACCGCTCTCATTCGCTCTTATACATGTCTACCCGACTACCCGAATCCTATTCTAGGTGCTTACGGGCTGTAATATGCTTTAACGTGGAGGATTATTTCGTCTATATAAGTTTCTGACAAAAAAATCATTTCTGGGACATGCTTTTGTTGCCGACTTTACTTTTTTTGCAGTCATCTTCTGCTTATCAAGACCAAACTGATGAGTCCCAACTCGGTGTGCCAACGTAAGGTACAGCAGAGATCCTGTCGCCACCTTTCGACTCCATCGTCTGATCAGCTCTTTGACACCATAATACAATATTGCATCGGACTTACATATGTAATCCAAATTTCTGCTCAATCCGTGCCAGCGTGTGGTTGAAAAATGGTTTGCAAATTTTGAAACTGACAACTTACATTATTATTATACCTATATACCTACTACATACGAACGTTGTAAGTCAAATAAAAGCTTGTAAACTTGTAAAAAAAGCAAATGCCTCTGCTTTTAGGCATAGTTTTACCGTTAGTAACAAACCTGCCTAAATAACGAATCTCCACAAAAAAACTACAATATCAAACGTGGTTGTAGTTAAGCCTTCTTTACAACCTTTTAGTAAACGAAATCCAATATATTTATTTCTAAGAGTCCATCACTCGGAGAAAGAAATGCTTTGGAGCTGTGTCGACAAAATGATAGATGACTAAAGGAATTTGCGGATCACGGGACTGCGTTTATTCCAGGAAGTTTATAGTAGGTAGGGATACCTACCTGCTGACGGGGCTCGGGCATTATTAGTAGGGCCCGTTCATCCCTTGCTTCCCTTGCAAGAATTTACGCGCCCATTCGGTAAATGGACCAGGGGTCATTCGTATAATCAAGTTAACTGGCGGCGCTTAAGTGGAGGGCCGTAGGACGATATTGAATATTAGCATAGAAGTAGGTAGTAATGGTGATTTATTAAACTTTCCTGGATATAAAAGGGAATAGGTAGGTACCTACCCCTTGGTTGATATAACAACTTTTTTGTCTAATTTAATTTATCTTTGCCTAACATTTCTCGAATATCACTTTTCATAGTTTTTATTTAGTATAACTAATAATCATTTGATCGGAATACATTGACGTTTCATACAGGTAATTTTTGTTTATTCTAATTTTTTTATACCGAATGATCATGTTATGTACCTATGTGATTGTTTATTATAATGTTTACTTGATATAAAATGTTATAAATAGGTAGGTACATAAGTTTAAATTCATCAAAAGATTATTAGACAAAGTGAATACATAGGTATCTAGGTATAATAAGTAAGTGATTTTAGTCAAACTGAAGTTATTCAAATGGCAAACAGATAAAGTTGATATAGGTACGAATCATTAGACAACCATATACCATATACCTAGGTATCGAGTTTTTATTTATTCTCCTTTTTTCGTTGACGAAAGTCAGCGAAAAAATCATTCTATAGGTATATTAGGTCCTTTATTTTACTTTTTGCTAAAATCCCTTTGATTAAGGCAACGGCCCTAAAACACCTAAATAAGTGAGTATTTAGGTTAATAGGCAGGCACTTAAAAGATACAACGGTTCTTCAAGTCTAGCTGATAAAGACGCTGTAAAATGTCGATAGGTAGGTAGGTATATCAATGTAAAAATGAGTTCACCACTTACAATAACCGGAAGCTAATAAATCTAATATTATGTTATATTAATAACAATTGGAATTATCCGTATGGCAGGGAATTATATAATGAGGTACATTTTACATTATAAGTTAGTTACATGCGTACATACCTATAAGGGTTCATTCTTTATTTAAATATTGATATACATATACCTATTATTTCAAAGAATCTGTTTCGATAAGGATACGTAAACAATCACAGCACAACTAGGTACATGACCAGTTGACCACGTCTTAAAGCTGGCGTCCACTAGGCTCCCAGAGTCGAATCGAATAGCAATAATTCGCCTCTTATACATTTACCCCCTTACTAATAAACGTTGAGTAACTGCTGAGTAGTTATACAATGCTTTGTCCTTATCAGTCGAATTCAAATGTCACAATGACAGATAAGGACAAAGCATTGTATAACTACTCAGCCGTTACTCAACGTTTATTAGTAAGGGGATTACTATGAAACGTCGATTGACGACGAGCGAATCGTCGTCAATCGAGCCTAATGGACGCCAGCCCTTACAATATAAAAAGATTTCCTGAATTATTTTTATCATTATGAACTAAGACCGTTACATCCCAAGTCTTATACCTAGTTCCTACCTAGTATTACTTAATTTACAGCCCGGGATGCCACCTGCCTGCTGCAACACTGCACCTGCCCGACAGATGTTTCGGCCCCCTTAGAATAAGCTCTTCCATCCGACCGCCTACCTACTTCGCCACTTCCCGACTCGGCAATGCTATCCTTTTTCAACTTACCACAAGATAAAGGGATAGCAACTCTCCTGATTTGACCCCCCTGGGGTTTTTGACGCGTGCCTGGTGGACAGATGCTGGCTGCGATGTTTTGAGGAAAAATATTTTTTGTACCCGGGAAGAAAATGTCACTCCGAATAAAAATGCGTCAATTATAAAATTGCAATATACCTTAATGCGTCTTCAGACATAAATTGCAAGCGTCGTCTTCGATTTGGAGTTGAAATTGCTGGGTTTCATGACAGTAGGTAGGTTTGTTTTAACTTATGATGACGTAAATTTGTGCGCGCGAAATTGTCTACGTCTAACGCTCCTGTGAACCCTTTTTACGTAACAGGTTTTTTTTTCTTAATTCTCAGAATATTAAAAAATATTGCTTAATTTCATTGAAATTGGTTCCTTAAGGATTTTTGTAAGTTAAATAAATGTTAACTTGTTCTTGTGATTCATATTCAATAAAATATTTTTTATCTCGATCTGATCCAAATATCTCTGCTGAAATAAAATGCATTCACTTTAATAACTGCATTACTTTTGGGCACGCGCCGACTAACTCTGCCGGAGTTAAAAGTCTGTCGCCATCGCACATCATCCAAGTTGAGTAGGAATTCTCAAATTGGCAGGGTAGTAAGAAGGTCACCCTTCCTTGCAGCGCGAGCGCATACGAGTGCGAACATGTTTGCGGTTCGCTGACCCCTGCATAGCGACCTCGTTTGCCACACCAACAGCCAAAATGGGCTGCCTGCCATCGAACCTAAGACTCGTAAATAACGTCAAACCATCGACTGCCACAGGAAACTCCTTCACCACAATAAATATTCCCCAAGGTGACAACGGCGTTAGCGACGTCACTTTTAGATTTTTTAATGACGGAAAATACAATCTAAGTGTCGTGTTTTGCATACATAACAAAACGGTATGTTACTACGCCATAGCTGCCTAACTAGGCACTTCTGTGATAGATAAAACTATTACTATTTGAACCATTAGGGCCTGCGCAAACCGGCGGAGCGCAGCGCAGATCACTTTAAATTTATCAATGTATATTCTTCCCTATTTTAATTACAATAAGGTATAAATTTAGAGCTGCAGCCGCAGAGTAGAAATCCCCCGTGATGCTCCGAGGTCGGTCTCAGAGCATTCAAATTTACACCTTATTGTAATTAGAATAGGGAAGAATATACATTGATAAATTTAAAGTGATCTGCGCTGCGCTCCGCCGGTTTGCGCAGGCCCTTATTCTAACGTCATCCGGATTGTTAACATGTAGGTACCATAGCAATTTATATGTAGAGGTGTAGGACTTCCGCGAATATGTATCCAATTAAAAAACCACATGAGAAACACGAGGAAAATCCTGTAATTAAATGTCTTTTGTAGCTTTTTCTAACAAGATATTTAATCAAATAATGAAATTTAAGAATTTCGTTCACTACATTGCCACAGGCAATCTAACGCACCACAGGTGTGTTCGCTCATTATTAACTCTACAAAAATACCTAAAAAGTATTTTAGCTCCTATTTCCCGATCAACCTTCAGTTTGCACAAATATTAATGTAATATAATGTCGCGCATAGAATTGCCGGCAGAGTGTAGGTTTTTTATTTATTACATGTTTAAAGCTAGGAAGATAAGATTATGAATTAATAATGTCTTGTTTGTTGTTGATTTTACGTTGTGTTAAATATTACGTACTCACCTTGTGATGTATACTGATTTCTATATTACGGACTTACCTTTTGTTATGTACCAATCTCATGCAATGTACCGCTAGAATAATAAGTTTCCAAATAAAAAGATGCATACCATATACACAACACTAACAATTCCCAAACACAAAACATGATACACCCTATTTTGCCTGTGTTCTCACTCCCGCAACACACCTGTTAGCACAGCGAATTAATTGCTCCCCCAACTATCCTTTATAACACGGCACTTTTCGCCGCTAAATACATTCACTTTATTTCACTTTTACAAGAACTCGCCGACCAAAGCACCACTCGCATCAGTTATATTTTAACCAGTGATTTTATTTTAATAAGTATACAGTGCACCCGCCATAATTAACGTTGTTGGACATTCTAATTCTCAAGTAAAATCATCGGACTCTACCCGGATCCAGGGGCGATTCAAAGTCAATTTCCGTTTCTACGCTGTGGTAAAAAATAAATGACGGTGGTTGGAGTATCAACGTCAACCGTACCATCGGCTCTTTGATTGCACAGCAACTGAACCGTACTGTGTAATTAACATCTGGCTATCCATTATCTAAAGGCTCACAGAATCTGGTATAACTCGAATATTCATTTCCTCCAGTCGCGTTGTGCCCCATTAGCGTCGGACTTCGTTTCACTGTGTTAATTTAATTTTAACGATTCTTCGTTGTCTTCATCTTTTTGACCATTACAGCTCTAGTTTTACCTACATTTGAAGGAGAATCAGCTCTCGTTTCGTGTTGTAATGGTGTGTTTTTAACGTTAATGCTTGTTTTTGTTGTAATTTTAGATGATTAGGCTACTTACCAAACGGTCAAAGCAAGGTTAAATAAAATCTATTGCGACCAATGATGTTTTTTTTTTAACCAATGTTCCAAACAGTAAACTTTTGCTGGCTACTTTTATGTAAACTTGAAGAATTAAAAACTTTCGAGGAAATTACTTTGAGTATATACAGTGATTTTTATGGCAGATTAATGTAACTTTAATATCGGCTAGAAGTCAACGGGGAAGGCTAGCGCGTAATCGAGGTAGAAAGTGTCCGCGGTCTCCATGAGAGCTGGCTCGAGATCGTGACCGTGCGAATGGTGAAAGTACGGGCGAACAAGGGACTGGATATTGTACATAACATATACATATACTCGTAGTTATTCTCTATTGTTCGCATTAGAAGTTTTGCATACCCACTTGTTACAAGGTGTTACCTCATTATGTTATCATGTTTTTAACTCGAACCAGGGTGCCGAAACCGGCGTCGGCACCGCCAAACCGGCGCCACACGCCAAATCTCCCAAAATATCCATTTGCGAAGTGGAATTCATGTCATGTAGGCGATTCTCCGAAGACTTCCGCCCTTCCCACCACTCCCACCTTCGCCGGATGCAATGTGTAGCCTGTTATCGCCACGTGCTGCGCTTGACGAATAAAGTAACGAACGAAAACCCCGCTTCGATGACTAGCGCTGATTCACACGTAGTAACGTGTAGTAATCATTCTTAGAATTAAAATCTCATGATAGTCATGTCATGAGTTTTTCTAGACCGGAAATTAAAAGGCGCACCACACGTTTTACCTTCGCGCGAGACAAAGCCGAGACAGGCAGAAGTTGTTCAAAAGAGGAAATATGTCTAGACATGCAAATGATAATAATCTTAGTTGCGTGAAAACCTTTTGTCGGATTGTGACGATTGATGTTAATCAGTACGTACAAACACACACAACAGTACGAAAATCTCCAATAACTATTTGTCATCATCATCATCATCATCATCATCATCATCATCATCATAATCATAATCATCATCATATCAGCCGAAAGACGTCCACTGCTGGACATAGGCCTTCCCCAAGGATCTCCACGACGGCCGGTTTTGTGCTACTCGCATCCATCGGCTTCCCGCATTCCCGCGATCTTCACCACCTTGTGGAAGGCCTGCCAACACTTCGCTTTCCGGTTCGCGGCCGCCACTCTAGAACGTTTCCGCGCCAACGACCATCAGTTCTACGAGCAATGTGCCCCGCCCACTGCCACTTAAGTTTCGCAATTTGCTGGGCTATGTCGGTGATTTTGGTTCTCCTGCGGATTCCCTCATTTCTGACTCGATCTCTCAGAGATACGCCGAGCATAGCCCTTTCCATTGCCCTTTGGGTGACCTTGGGCTTTCTTATGAGGCCTATTGTAAAGGACCACGTCTCTGTTCCATAAGTCATCACTGGCAACACACACTGGTCAAATACTTTTGACTTTAGACACTGCGGTAACTGGGATGAGAATATGCTCCGTAGCTTACCGAACGCTGCCCAGCTGAGTAACTATTTGTGCTAGAAAAAATGTTTTCTGTGATAAAAAGTAGTGGATTAAAGAGTGCGGTGTCCTTCTTTTTGGTTGGGACGATGAGAGGGCGGGGAGGCTGCGGGCTTTGACCCCGGCGTGCCCGTAATCATAGCCGCACGAGATGCGGCCGGCGCAGCTATCCCGTTCCACATCCACTACGACTAATGTTTTACTTTCTTTATTTCTCTGCATCCACACGATTCACTGGTCATTAGGAATGCCCAATAAACTCTTAATTGCCTCGTATTTTGGTTTGTATTTCTACCTCAAGCAACACGAACGCTCCTAAATTTAACCTGTTTCACCCAAAAACAAAAGCGAGAGTTGACTATTTGTGCCAGTCGCTTCACTACAAAGCGCCGAGTAGGCGTAGTTAGAGATAGAGTGTCCCATTTTGCTTTGCCGTCAGATTGCACACAGAGGAACCGATAACTTATCGTATCGTCCGCACCGATCGATAAAGCACTCAAAGCATTTAACAACCGCTGACAAGTTATGGGAACCAAAGAAATTCGCTTTTTGCCAAATGTTTACGTAACCTATTTTTCATCCTTGGCGCGTATGACTTCAAAGGCTTTTATGATCCCGGCAGACGTGGTGTTTTATGGTGTAATAACTGAGGGCTGATATTAGAATATAACTTCCTTTATTGGGTCCTTTTATTAGCTATTTGTTTCGTTTTATGAAGCTTGCGTAAGTGTGTAGTGCATCGGTCGCGACCGGTTCTGGCGCCGGCTAGTAATTTACATCAGTAATCTTGACCCACAGCTGTCTCGGGCCAGTTCTCGTTCTAATCTTACAATTCGTTCTTAACCGACACGATGCCTGATGCATCTATTCAATCATTAGACGCTTCACGTTGAATCTCATGGGTGGATGAGACAGAAATGTATATAATAACTATCGTGCATATTCACTTCTGCCCTAATAAGGTAAAAGACAGTTTTTTTTTACACAAAACTACTGTAAGTAGCAATTGCAACCTTATTACCCAGTAATGAGGTTGCAATTGTTACAGTACTTTTGTGTAAAAAAACTGCGTTTTACCTTAGTAGGAGAGCGTACCTATTCTAAATTTTATTGTATAATAATATACACGGGGTCTACACTTAGGAGTCGTTTAATGATAACCCTTTCTCCATTGTTACAGTGCTGCGGACAGTGCGGAATCACCTATTTTAGAAGAAGCCGGCGAGAGCGGTTCTGAGCAGAAACCAAAGCCTCTCGTCAAATATGGGGAACTCGTCATACTCGGGTAACTAATCCATAAACATAAATAATGTTACATACATAATACCGTTATAGACTGTTAGGATGGTATAATGTCGACGCGAATGCTTTTATCTTTATTCTAGAATTCATGAGACAGTACAATATTTTTTTTCCTTACCCATGATTTATCTCTCACTAGGTACCGGGTAAAAACATCCCCTTTTTCATTCTCCCCTCCCTTATTTCCGCTATTTTGTACATAGGTACTTTAGACAATCCCTTTCAAACGCTTGTGTTAGTTTTACCGTCATCTCCTCTTAGGGTTGCCTCCGGCCTAATGTCCGTCTTAAATGGATGCTATAGTAACCGTTTTGATATAATAATAATAGCAATATTATTAAAATTATCTTATACTAGCGACCCGCCCCGGCTTCGCTCCGGTAACAGAGCATTAGCAGCAGAGATTTACGCACCTTAATCTTAATGAATTATGCATCTAAACCTTCCTCATGAATCATTCCGATCATTGGTGGAAAACGTATGAAAATCCGTTCAATAGTTTTTGAGTTTATCGCGTTCAGACAGACGCGGCGTGGGACCTTTGTTTTACTGCTAGAATATTTTTGCATATTTTAATTTTGGGTTCTGCATATTATTACCTGGTTGCCCGCTTGCTGCATTTATTTGCAATAATCCCAGTTGTTTGCGATGTCGGTCGGGCACAAGGTTAGACGCTCGGCATGCCGCTGCTAGCGCATGATTGACGTCGCTTCCGATCACCGAGACGTTGCACACGTAATAATGCTGCGTTTGCGTGTGAATCCATTATTGAGTACATAACTATAGAAAAACGTATAGTTACTTACGTTTTACGTCCATTACGTTACGGAGAGCTGAAACCGTTAACATCAGGTTTTTCGGAGAATATTTTACCATGATTTTTTATAATTTCAATGGGTAAACTCGACGCGTGCTGGCTGCAGCTGTATTTAAATAATAATAAAATAAATAACAATGATTTATTCAGTAACTTAATTGTATAACAGTATCTGTGCTAGTGCCTCTTGTGTTAAGAGAATACCGCTCTTCCACCAGTTGTATCTTACAAATTTTAGTAACAAAGTTGTTGTGACGAAGTTTCGACAGTGCGTGTATAATTTTGTACATTTTAATTTGTTGCATGAGCGACGTCGTTACAAGTTGGATGAAACCTTTTATGTGAAGTTTGACCCACTTATCATAGTATTAATCTGGTATTGTAACAACTTTGTCATAACTGCCCTTTTACGAGAATTTCTAGCTTGCTGTAGTTGTTTTTCTAGCTTAACTGATATTTCCTAGCGATAAGCTAACTTGTCTGATCCCGATTATAAAGCGAAAGCGTCATAATATATGCCTGACTTTCCGCCCCTCCAAAATGCTTTTGGAACCGGTCAGATTATTATAGTCGAAATGATGAGGATTTTGTAAAATACCCATCAAGGATAAATTAAAAGCACTTTGGGAATGTCCATTCAAAAAGCCAATCGAGGCTTTTCCTTTACCATTCCTTCACTCCCGATCATGCTCTAGATAAATTACCTCCCGTCCAATTTTATTATTATTCCGCCCGATAACGTTGTTGAGGAAAAGACGGAAGGCAGTAAAAGGGTTATTAATTCATAGACTTGAGGCTTGACTCAGCGCTCAGGTACGTAAAAGGTTAAACAATATTCTTGTAGTAATCTGTAGTTGATGAATTTCATTTTATTCGTCCCTATCTAACACCAATGTGAACTACTTAAATAATTTAATAGTTAAATTTAAGAGTATAAAGATTGTTTAACTTCAATCATCGACTGTCGCTGTTCGATATTTGAAAGTTCAGAAATTTGAGATATGATATGCTCGTGTTTGGTAAGCCGCTTACGCATTCTAAATCACGGTTGCGTGCATGCGATGTGGCTATAATGATCCAAGAACTATTGTATATCGACCGCCATTTTAATTCTGCCCTTGGCAAACATACCTATATGTGAAGGTTCAGTAATTGCCAGCGTTTAGCCAAGATTATATTCAGGCAGGTACGAAAAACACAATCGTGCTGTTGCCAATAGGGCTTCCAAATACCGGACTTTTCCTAAAACCGGTATTAGTGCCGGTATTCAGTTTTCAATACCGGGATCCCGGGAACCCGCCCGGTATTAAGAAATTAAACAAAAATATACTAAAATTGGGAAATGGGTGGGAACTTTAGTTTAAAAAAATCTTTAAATAAAATACTAAAGGTGGACATTCACGGTCAGTTAAACTGATCAGTTAACTGACGTACATCCAGAAGCTGACCTTGAAGCTCATATAATTTCAACAGTCAGTTTTTGGATGTACGTCAGTTCAACTGATCAGTTTAACTGACCGGAATGTCCACCTTTAGTTTAATTTCACTGTATTTGCCGCATATGCGCGTGCAAACTGCTGATTTAAAGCTGGCCATCGAAGTTTCGAAGTTTCCATTTAGCAGTATTCCATACGATTCGAGTTCGAATAAAGTCCGCTAGACTCGCATAAGAGAGTATGAAAGCGAGTGAGAGAGAAGTACAAACCCGAATCCTAAAGAGTGCTCACGGGCTGAGAGTATTTGGTCGCATATTGGTAACCACGTCATCGCAAGTTTGTAAGCATAAAAACTAATACGTGATGAGAGCAATAACAATAACCGTTTAATGTTAAATTCTTGTATTAGTTGTCACTGCCCACACGGTTCTCGGAATTACTTCTTTGTGTGATCGTTTATTTTTGAAAACTTGCGTTGAACTGCTTCACTCTTTAGTCATGTTTTGGATACAGGGAATTCCTGGAATTCATTAGCTAATGACTCCACCTAGATAACCCTTTTCGTTTGCTTTCGTTTAGGCAAAAATATGGAAGCGCGTATTAAAAAAAAAGCAAAAACAAATACCTAATTTTTAGCAGATTGTGCAGTATGTTTCAATTTGTTTTGATTTTGCGCAGTATGATATTTTGAATTCTGTTAAATTGACATGTGTGTAAGGAAAATAAAATCTGTAATTTAATTAAAACTAACTTCTAAAATAAATTTCAAGTTCGATAAGTTCCAAAAAATTCTTAATCTCAAACTTTTTAATAAAGAAAAAAGTTAATATTTTTAAAATTGTCTTTGAGATTAGATATGAGTATATTAAGAGACATTTGGCGTATGTTTTACAAAAATTGACTAAGCCGTCTCCTACCTGGAAGAGCCCAAACTTGTTGCGATTTCAAAATATTTCTTGGATTTTTTAGAAAACAGGTGGCCGAAAGGTAATCGGCTCATGAAGCCCTTTCATTTGATACCACACACGATAGATTTCTTATTAGAAAATTCAATTCCCATACAAAAAATTCATGACATCTTACTGAAATGCGAATATTTTTAAGAACTACCGCTTAAAATGATTGTTTTAACCTGAAGTATCCGTGTACCAAACGGCTATCCTGTACATCGATTTGCGGTTTTTTTTAATCAATATTTGCTTTGTACATTAACGACGTAAATTATTCTTGTCTCAATAGATGTGAAGGACGAGAGACGTTAACAGAAACACCCTGCTGATTATGTGTCAGCCTATACACTCGTACGTTCTATAACATTTTACGTATTAAAAAACGGATATAACGTAGAGGGTGTAGAAGTGACTTATATTGGTTTATATGCTACACAAACAAAGTGAGACTGAAAACATCAACTTTTCCTTCATTCTCAGTGGCACTTGTTCAATGCAAACTTAGTTGTTAAGGTCAAACACATTATGTAAATAGAAACTCTTTCATTCACTCTTTCATGACAGTTGTCATCGTCGTCCTTGTTTTGTTAATCTTTATGGACACTGCTTATCGGGCAGTGCATGCGCATAGCTAAATACATCGCGTTCTCTATACAATAGCTTTGTGTTGTTTTGTTGTTTTGATCCTCAGTATTTTGTTCAAGTTATGGGGAATCACTTCTAATTAAAACTGGTTTAAAATCAAACAAGATTTCATGTCGAATTTCATCAACAACTTAAAAGACGATTAGAGTGTTGACGCTGTCAAAATGTATGAACTAACAGTCGATTAACATTTAACATTTTTATTTATAATAACCATTATTATTCTTTTTCGTGGTGACATGAATCTAAATTAAGAACATTATTTCAAAATTCTAAACAAATCGCGCGAACAAATTTCTAAAAAATAATACTAAAAAAAAACTGTCACAATTACTAGGAAGTTGATACCCAGCCTAAATAATCCTCACTATAAGAGGTGTTCACAAAAAAACCCTAGTCAATTTGATGTAAGGGCAGATTTGCTATGGAAAGCCGACCATGGCCTTTATAATTAACGCATTTAAAATTAGTGGTATATTTCCCATTTCTAAATAAAAGCTAGCTGCGAGTCTTTACGGATCTCCTGCATATATGTTTTCAAGCTTATTCAAATTTTCGTTATTTGTAACCACAGATGTGTAGTGCTGTGTAATCTCTGTCACGATACTCTGTCAACGTTTCGCTTCCTTGCCATTATGCCAGCCCAAACTGCGGTAGGAACCCACTCACTGTTCAGTACCCGCTTTCTCGACAAATTAAGGTTAACCAATCGTTTATTGTACCACTTAAGATTTATCTGCTCTCGATTCAAAAGGAAATCTTAACAAGCGATTAAACCAAACCGACGTCGCGGTTGATTGATATTATTTTATTATGACTAAATGTTATCTTCGACGTCATTTTTGGTAGCTTTGGTAAAACCGTTCTAACAATAGTTGAACACACGTGCTCGCATGCAACACGTGTAGTTCTTCAATTTTGCTCACCGAAGACGTTAGTTTGACGTTGCGAGATTATATTAAAGTCGTTAAATGTTTTATAACCGGCCGCCGTTACGAAAGCGATTCGACGCATTGTTTCGGCGCGGGCGCAGACGGTGTGGATTAAGAGTGATAGTGCGGAAGCAAGTGCAGCGGCTGCATCCGAAATAACTATGTAGAGCAGTTGATGGCTGCAGTACCTACAGACAACTGAGGAGTAGTCCTAGATATAATCGCGCAGCGACTACCGGTGGTAGTTATCTGCATGTTTTTAGGAGAATTTATGCTACTGTTACCAAAAACTTAGTTTAGATGTATGTTTCGGTCTGGCTACGACCAACGCAGCGGTGAGCGATGAACGGCGGAAATAATGCATAGAAATATACCCATAATAATTGCTGCGCGACGACTCGTGGCATGCTTCATACATTTGTGTGGATTTGTTTGTAGCCGCTGCTTCCGCTGTTGCGCAAAGTAGTACAGTAGCCAGGTTAGGCGTTATTTTTATTATTAATAATCTTATCGTAGCCTGAGGTCGCAACAGAAGCGAAACAATTACATTTTTTTTTCTTTTTGCTGTCTACATTTTCGTACCTATGTCCCACGACATTAATGATGCATTTGCATACGCGTTCGTTTGACATGACTTGCATGCAATAAGCGTAAAAACCATCTAAAACATCTAATTTGTGGATTCGGCATTCATATTCATCGTGTAGGTACATATAGTGAACTATCTACACGTTTGATTATTGTCTGTGTCTGTACGGTTACTACCAATTATTTGCATCATGCGCGCCTACGCGACGAATAACTGTACCTACCTACTGTCTGAGTATATTAAGTTTTTACATGCTGTATTAGGTCGACGTAAGAATCAAGTATAAGATAAAACATCGAAGGCGCATCCTACGTAGAAACTTTTAGAGGTATCTTCATAATGGTTTAAATATATCTAGATCATAATGTAATACTTAAATAAAATAATATGAAACGCTGTTAAGAGTTTTTATGTTTGTAGTTACAAAAGTTTCAAAAAGGGAAATTGTCCTGTTAAAGGATAAATTTCAATAACTTCAAAGGTTAACAAACGCGCAACCTTCCTGGTACGGCTGCTAAAGAATTTTATTTACCCTCTTTCAGTTTGAATATAATACGGCTTGACAAGAAAGAATTTATGGTAACTTTATCGGCGAATAGTTGGAAAGCGTTCCTTCCGGTTCAGGGGTCAATGTAATGACAAAAGCGTGAAGTTTCCGCCGGCGGAATTATTAACTTTATTACTTTCTTCCAATTTAGTCGTTGAGTGGTTACAGACAAAGTGAGTAAGTTTCAGTTTGTGGGTTGGGACCCATTTTGTTTTACGGGATCTTTTCCGGTCGACAACCTTTCAACTTGACTACGAGCGCCGACCTCTTTTTCAGGTTTTCCTGTTCCTTATAAAGTGTTTTATGTGTTAAAGGTACTAGAAGGAAGGCCAATGACTCTTGTACCTTGACTATTGTTGCAGGATATCTCACGTCACATCTCACCTACTTACTATCTACAACTAACTTTATGGAATCCAATAAACGTTTGAGTATTGAGTATTTTTTATGTAAAAATTCGAACAGTTGTCGACGGGGAGCGATAAACATGCAAAAGTGTAGTGTTATACCTAATTATAAAGCAGACCCTGCCAATTCAAAAACAAAATAAATTTCGTCCGAAATAACTGCACTTTCCTATTTCTTACTGTTTTATATCGAGGTTAGTGCAACAACTTAAACCTCAAGCAAGAAGTGCGCTCTGCAAAGAAAAGAAGCCCTTTACGATGTAACGCGGTCAGGATTACGAAACGCGAACCGATGAGTCGCGCCACGGAGTAATCCAATTAAACCTGGAGCGTGCCAACGGGCGGCGCTGGGGCTTGGAAGTGCGCTAGCGGATGCCTTGATATAGTGTAGTGACTATGTTTGCTGTTTTACCCAAAGTACGTTCACGCCGGTAGCACACCTCCGCCGCGGAACTGTAGTAGCGAAACTCTGGCAACGAAATAAAGTTCAATTTCATATTAAATAACACGATTCCGCCACAGTTTCGCGGTTTCGCGGCGGAGGTGTGCTACCGGCATCACTTATGGCGCGGTGGTGTCATGCGACGGCCCTTATGTGCAAGAAAAGACGCGCCGCGCCAACGTTGCCGCTATTGCTGTAAGCCCAAAGTTGTGGTCTGGGCAGATCAGTTCCCACACCCACACACCCATAATTAACCATTTAACTATTTATTTCATATTTGCGCTCATGTTACATGCAATAGTATATATAAGACCCTGTTAGGGTATCGCATGAAATAAAACCGGATAAGTTTACTAATATACAACTAGATTATTAAGTAATTACATATTAAGCGAGTTGGTGCATGCATGCATTACCAACAATAACTACTCTTACACGAATTTAAGAATTATAATACAATAAATATTCACAGCACAAACAATAATAACAAGTCACGTACAGTTTTACATTCAGATTTCAATTGGTTTAAAAAAAGAATACGTCACACTAAACTAGGGTCTTAGCCGCCAGAAATTCATTTCAATGGTAATAACATGGTTCATTGTTGCACCAATATTTGCAAATGGAATAAAATAAAAAGAGTGATGAGTTTCATCGATGTTGCTATAGTGCGAATAAATTAATGACTTTCTAATCGAATTAAAAATCTGCCTTTGTGGACAAACATTCAAATTAATACCTCGATGTTGTAATTCATTGCCACATTTATCTAGCTAGACTGTACCCAGACAATACAGAGTTATCATTGTCGATGAACAACTACGTTCAACATTCATCGTAGTAGATTACCACTAATTTCATGACCTACTTGGTGAAGCATTGTTTGCTGTTCGTCCGTAAACAGAATATTTTATTGTTTCCATGCATCAGACAGCACAATACCTACTTGTTTCTGGAACAACGTTACTTTCACCCAATTTATCTGCTTTATTGGCCATTCGTAACTCGCTGCGTCGGCCGGGCGCATTAGCTCTTATCGTTGACTGCCTTGTACAAACTTCTCAAGTTGTATTGATTCTTTGAGCAACAAATAGTCAAATATTTGTTTAAACTGCGAAGCCGATATACGATTAGTTTATATTGACGCGTAACCAAACTCTTTAATTCTATTTTCTATTTGATGTGATGCAGTCTCAGGTCAGGCTTGTTAACCACAAAACTTCATTAAATATAAGTAGATTTTACTATTTAATTTTTTTATCTTATCTTATATATTACTTAAGTACAATTCATATATTTTTAAGAATTCTTCCTCAGTTCTCAATACAAACACTTTGAAAATATGTCAAAGATTTACGCAGTTCATATTTCATCACGCATATAGGTACTTGTACTATTATCTATTCTGTGATGTAGGTAACTCTATCTGCTTTGTCCTGTGAATTGGAGTGTAGACACGTTTCAATGTCTTTATGACGATTACCATGGGCCATGTAAATTCGTTCGTCATCTATCTATCACATATGTATTTGTCGTACCTATCTAGTACCGTAAATAGATACCGAAACGTATACAAGAAATCGGAACCTACGTTACAATTAATAATGTAATTATATAGATACTTAGCTACAAAGCTCAGCGTCAGCCAATGAGAAGTGGTTCAAACACTCAGTCAATCATAAAGAAGCCAATTACAGCCAAGAATAAAGCAATTCTCATTAACCCTGTCTGATGTAACTATCGCCTGAGTTTTAAATACTACGTTATGTCATTATTATGTGACACCATGTTATACAATAGCACAAAAAGGTTGCACTTGCGCGACTTCCCATGCGCCCGGCGAACATCTTGCTTTAAAACAATGAAAAATGCACGAGATACACTGTGAACTACCCGAACAGCTGTTATTGTTTGTTAAAGTTTCGGAATCTAACAATGAATGACAATAACTCTGATCTTCTTCCGAGTAACGAGTTGATGATGAATCATTGTTTAATTTGTATATTTGTCTTGTATATTTAATTGGAAAAGAGATAACTCTAGGAAAGAAGTTATGGGTTCAACTCTACAACAAAATTGTTTTGAGAATTGTAATGTTTACGTCAATGCATAGATAAAATCTATGACCGGATCGTATGTTTCGGAAATACCCGCTTCTCCCACTAGCAAACGTGCCTATGTCTGGGCCTCTATTCTTCTTTGTTTATACGCTCATCTTGCTTATTTATTGTAACCAGTAAGTGCTAGGTAATAGCTACTATAACGTCGACAATATGATTAAGATATAACTAAAAGCAAGATGAGCTAAAACAGATTGGAATAGAGTCCCTTCAGTTCATTAGAAATGAAAAATATAGGATAACAATGGTAAGATACAATACGGCAGAGTCAGTGATGCTGGTGTGAAACGTGCGCCGTGTAGAAGTGTCAGTTAATTGTTGTGATTGTGCTTGCTTGTCTCTCACGGAAGTTTAACCTTTTCTATTGGATATTGTTGTATTGATTTCAATGTGTCCCTACATCGGAGTCCCCACGATCGTTTTATTATCAACTATTCATCCATAATCGTCGACCTTGTGGTCCTTTCTTCGTATAACTAGATATAGTATCGACAGATATGTCATGTGTTAATCAGATATGATTGCAGTTTATTTATGGGTCGTATAGTTTCATTTCTCCGTTTATTTGAGCTCGGCATCAGAAGTTATTTTGACTTTCATACTCATAATGATTCATTAATCGTTGACATAACATAATAAAGTCTTGTCGTTTTATGATTAAGTGATTTAACCTTTTTTTTTGTTGTTAAGTTTTTATTGTTTTGGTACTTTAATTAAGTTCCTATCTGTTATTCAGTCGTAAAAATATGCATGTATACGTTACGTATGCGTATGATGCGTTCCTTGACATGAGGATAATTATAGAATACTTTTCATACCGGAACGCAGAGCTCGCTGATAAATAAGTTTTCTATAATTTTATGTTTCTTGTTATAAATAGTAGGTAATAAATATATTTCAATATTTATGAAATCCTGTCTGGGGAAGTTTGTCTGCGGGCTTAACATGCAAGCACGAGATAAAATTTGACAGGTGCTAGAGAAACGAATACATCTTTCTAACGTAAGACTTAACGTAGGTTTAAAATAAAAGTGTCTTTTATTAACTTTTATTACTAAGCGACTATTGCGATTTTCACATTTTTATAGCTACTTACTTGCTCAGTCAGTTAGAGTTAGATATTGTTTTTGTTGCTCGCCGTTTAGATACATATAGGTAGTTAAAATTTTGTGTACATTTTAATTGAATAATTTTGGGTTTTGTTTTCTTTTATTTTTATTTGTGTTTTATGGTTGTGTGACCTGCCGTGGGGTCACCAAATGGTTCGTGCGTAAGACCAGCTCTGGCCTCAAAACCAGTATCATGCTGAGCTGGGACCATTTTGCGTCATCCAGTGCATTTTTTTTAATGCTTTTGTTTGTTAATTTGTGTTCTGAACTTTTGTTAGATGTATGTAAATAAACGTTTTTTATTTCTTTTCTTTCTATAATAATTATGTGATCAACAGTAAAATTACAACAATTGTGGACGTAATGATAAACCAATCTTAAGTGAGATGCCCATCTCAAGACTCATAAAAGTTACAGATTTTTACTTTACATTCTCGTGTCTTGAAATGTCTATCTACAATTCATATTCAGAACTGATCTAATATTTTCTATAGATATAACGGCTACCTACCGGCGGGCGAGCGCGGTCGCCGCAGAAGCAAGTTCGTGCTGTACCGGCGGCCGCAGGCCAACGGCGTGCGGCGCTCCAAGCACTACGTAGTGAAGACTCCACACAGCAGCAAGGCCATCCTCGATGCTAGCCAGCACTCCATCTCGTACACGCTCAGCCGCAGCCAGGCGGTCATCGTCGAGTACACGGAGGATCCCGATACGGATATGTTTCAAGTAAGTTTCAAAATCTTATGACAAGTATGTTTAGGCATTTTTAAATCATCATTATCAGCCGAAAGATGTACAATACTGAACAAAGATCAAGCAACAAGTATCTCGACGACGATCTCCTAGTTCAGCTAGCAGATCTTTCCACTTGAAAATAGTGAACAAAAAACTCTTTCTTAAAGCTCATCTTCATAATGATTTATTCGTTAGTGCCCCAAAATACGAAGTTCGTGCAGAGACAGAAATAAAGATCAAAGTTTATTAATAGTTTCGCATAGCATAAAGATAAATAATGAACTGCATATTTGTACCGGTATTTTTGCTGCGACAACACGCGCTTTGATCGTCGCTTACAATATCTCGCTTAGTTTTCCTGCATGACGTTTATAACCTTATTTCATATTTTTTTGCTTCTGATTCTTTGAAATGGCGCACATTATCATTGTGTTTTTATCCGAACAAGGCACACCGTTAGCGTTAATGGTGCCGGAAAAATAAACAGACATTATGTTCATTACAAAATCTTGTAACACATTAAATTGTTACACCATGAATGAATCCCTTGGCACGTTTCGAAATGATGTCAGAAAACACATAAACTCAGCGGGTGTTCCCCTCGCGATGGGTCCGCTTATCTGCCGACAGACGCTCTATGTTTGCTTCTGAACCAAGTGCTACACGAGCGCAAACACCGGTTGCTAAATGAGGGATGCCTATCTCCACCATCATTTACTGAAACTCTGGAACCAATTGTCTAAATTCCTCTAAAGCCAATGGCCTCCCAGACTATTCAGTTGTTCACCGTCGCGACCGCTATTGTAGCCAAATATTTGTTACGAAATGTTTTGATTGAAGCAGAGCTTTCACACAAAATCTTTGGTGTGGTGCCAGGAACGCGGTGCGATCACGTGTCGTCTAATGGAAATATCTGACAGGTGGTGGCGAAACATTTTCGCGTGATGTAAAGTAGGTTGACGGGGGGATATACGGGCGTTTACTCAGATTTTGATATTTTCCATTGTTACATTAAATATATGCATGAGAACTCCCTGTTGCTTCCTCTGATAGTTTTCTTTACTTTGCGTCTACAAACAAGTTTGTGTACTTTTACTTTCAAGTGGTTCCATGGTTCAAGAGCGAAAGATTCTGTATATTCTTCACAAGGACCGCGTCGGTTACAATAGTTGTGAAGTGTTTATGCGCCGCGTCCCGGCGCCGCACGTATCTAATCGGCGCATGGGTTAGTGCCCCCCGGCGAGAACAATGCGTTGGTCCCTGCACTACTGCAACACAAGGCGGGCGACAATGACCCTTATCTCTCAAAATCTTACTTATCTGATAATCTATGCCCAATGCATTCCTCTAAGGTGATAAACCTGAGACAGCTTAATCGGGGCTGTTTGTTATCTACGTGTTGTCTATGCGGAATTTAAACAACGATTAGAGAATGAATGTTACTGTTTGACTTGGCATATTTGGGCAATGCTACACACAGTCACATAATTAGCAAACGGTACTTCCACCGAGAGCCCGACCGACAGGGTCACGCAGATATTTCATGTTATAATATACTGGATATATCTTGAAACAAACGCGCACAACGAGCATGTCCAGTGATATATGCCGTTGGAGTCGTCAGCTTTTTGCTCAATTGCCGGCTATTCCTATGGGGAGGCGAAGTTCGTTGCCGCCGCCGGGCGACGCACCGCTCCACATCCTGTTCATGGGACGCCATTCTATTGTTTTTGCTAACGCACACACGCGAACTCCTATCATATTCACCTAAATAAATATTTATTTCAAACATTACGATAGCGGAAGTAACGAAACGAGGAGCATTAGCATTTTCGGCGACAATCTTCTAATGAATTTTAATGCGACTTGTAGTTAGCCACAAAGAACCGACCGAGGAACCTGACGCAGTGTTTATTTTTTCATTCATAATAAATCGTATCCGTTGATACGAAGTATGCACGTTGGGAATGACGTGCGGTATACATTACCACGCAATATGTAGGTAGAACTTGTTCTAATACAAAAAAATAATCGCTCGCAACAGACGCAGATGCCGGCTGCTTTTGCGTCTTTGGAAGACCTTGATATCGGACGTCCGTGGACTGTTATCGGCCAAATGGGTGATAAACTCGATAAACTGCTGACCGATTTGCATAAGATGTCCTATATTAACCCAGTTTCTGTATAGGCTCAATATTTGCGAACGGTTTTAATTTTTTTTAAAGAAATAGGTACTTAAAGTTTTAAGAAACAGATGTACCTAAGATGTGCTTAAAACATACGGCTTTTGCAGGAAATATTTCGGTGGAATACAATTTCAAAGATGTGATGCATCCAACGTGTTTCGCGTAGTTAGTTAGTGTCATTTTCGAGGCAGTGACGCAGTGTTTACATGGTTTTACGCTATATGCAACATTTGACCTATAGTAAGTTACTAATATAAACACCTGCTGTTCACCGATATTAATAAAAATGCTTTTTACGTCCATCAATCGATTATTGTAAAACAGTAGCTCTATTATTCCGATCGAGGTGACCTCGAGGGCTATTGACCTAGGATCTGGCTCTGGTTATAAATATGCAAATGATAATCTTTATTACAAGGTGGAGCTGAAAGGCGCACGCTGGCATCTCTTGATGAATGCCACTTCACGCCCTCGCAGTAACGGCTCAAGCGACCCACTGACCTCATATCACTTGTTAAATCAACCGTTTTAAGGGATGACTGCGAATCTTTAATTAACTTTTTCGGAAATTCAATTTATCGGATCTGATGGCTTTCTTTCTGATTATTATAAAATGAGTGAAGCATTTGAAAAACTCACTAATGTCCTTCGACAGTTATCACACAGAATGATCTATTGTGTGTGCTACGTTAAAGATTAACTATTCAAATTGACTCAACAGCCTGGTCTGCATTCAACAGGAACTGTTTGGTTCATTGCATTTGAAATCATTGCACAAAGAGCCGTATGGTTAAAACGATGACACGTCCGTTGGCCATTGAGTTCGCAATTTGCACTCTATGCGCCAATCTAGTTACCAAACAACAAGCTCTGTGCTCGGAAGACTTACACCGATATCCACCGTTAATTGGTTCGCTTACGTGATGCATGCCGCTGGTAACGGGGTGACATGCGACGTCACGGACGACCCGAGCCGTGGCGACGGGGGAGGGCTGTGACGTCGGAGGGAGGCTAGCAAGAGACGGCGTGGTCGGGCCAAGGACGTCGCCGGGCCGACCGCCGCGCAACACCCGACGGCAATCAATACCGTTGCTTGCCAACCACCATGTGATCTCCACTAAACCAATTTTCACAATTATATTATTACTTACATTAGCTAATAAAAATCAAGAACTCAAATCACTTCCATGATCTTGAAGTAAATAATAGTGCTTACTTTCCTCCTTCCAACAACAGCTCTAAAGCTTCCGGAGACAGAAGGAAAAAACCCCTTAATGCTTTTCGTAATAGATTTATTATTTCTTAGTTAACGTTTTGTTCTTGTAGGATTTACTTTCCTAAAGCAACTTTATCAAAGTTCTACCACTTCTGGTGAAGTAATATTTTGTCGTTGAAAATCTTTTCCGCCATGTTGGTTCTCCCCCGACAAACCCTACCCTAACGCCAATGACGCTAACCTAGTTCTTATTATCTTGAACACCAAGCTGGATATAGCTAGAATAGTAATGACATTTCATAAATTCGCAACATTGCGAGGATGCGTTCATGTTAAAGTATGCATGTTGCTATTTCTCTTTTTGTGTTAAGGCTACCCTGTGAAACGGATATCGATTGATGTTTTATGTAACATAGTGTATGGTGAATAAAAATGAAAAAACAAACACCGTATACAAGCCGCGGTGAGTTTGGAACCGGACCGGAAACAAGTCGCCATTTCCCCAAGTGCTGGCAGGCGTCCAGTGAAATGTCCTTCTTTTATGCAAATAAAGTGAAAGTATTTTAAGTTTCAATTGTTTATAAAGCAGTACTTGCTAATTGCTGCTGATTTAAGAGGTTAGTGCGTTTTTAAGTCAAACATTTTCAAAAATTATTTTAAATTTAGCGTATCTTAGGGAGCCTAATACTACGAGTATTAGTCATAATCGTTAATTATTGACCATCATGTATGTTATGTGATGTGATGTGATACAAGCGAAACAAAAAATTGGTGCAAAATATTCTATCTATGAATGTGACGGCAGCGCAGTATTAAATTTCTTCTCGTTATTAACGTAAGCGCTAAAGGAAATTGAAGTTCGGCTTTGACGTCGTTGAAATTAGGAAACTTTAACAGGTATTGTTTAGACAAACTAAAGTTTCCCTTTTATCTTTTAATGAAGGGTTCCCGTTTCAAAACTGGTCGTGTTCGCGGTTTCTTTTTTCAATTATAAACGTTTTATTGTTCTCAAAGGAGTCGGACGGGAAACGCTTCGGGGCATTATTTTGCCACGATTTGGTTTTAAGTGTTCCTGGGTAGTAAAGTAGGGAGTTTATTCGGGTGTCCCCTCCCTGATGGGTGGGGGTTGCGTCGAGACAGTTCATCGGACCCTGGAGTTATGGCTGAGACACGATCCGCGATCAGAGCTGTTATTATACGTCTAGACGACGGAGCTGGGAGTTATCAACAGAACAAATTAATGATATCTAAAATATGCATATTAAAATGAATATGTAGTTAAAATATGTATTTAAGTATGTATGTAAATACTTAATAAAAAATATAGGAATATAATTATGTTTGAGCTTATTCCTGACACTTCTCGTCTTTATTTACGCAGTTATATGTATAATACGATCTTAAACAAGATTAATGTGCTCAAAATTATTTTGTCACGACATTTCGCTTCCAATTTACACGCTCCAGTTTCGGGGCAACGTCACTAAAACAAGATAATAATAACAGGGCTGGCATAATGAGACAAACTAACTTTGACAGGCATACTTGAAACTTGTATAGGCTTGGTAGCTGGCAGTGTTGATACGTCGATGAATTTAGCGTAGGTGCTTCCGACAAACATATACTAAGTATGTTGGCTGATGTTCCTTGTGGGTGGTCGTTGTCTTGAATTCTTAATCCTCTCCTTCTCGCGTTTGGCAACTAATGAAGAGTGAAAAATATGGCCATTTAAAGTATCGAACTTCGCTTTCTGAATAATTCTTTTGTAGCCATATCATTTACAAAATATGGCCTCGCGGATGTAAACGAGATTCGGCTCGTGCGGACGATTACGCTTACGGCAGTAAAGTTTGGGTCATCGTGATTGCTTTTCGCGAATCATAAATATGACGATGCTCTTTCACGCAAGGTCGAACGGTCATGCCTGCTCAATGACCCTCCTAAACGATCGACGAGGTAAATCATGAACTTATTAGCCAAATCATGAATTATAATCAGCAAAAAATATTTCTGTCGGAAACGGGGAAGAATATTAACTACCGAAGCTGCCTAATTTGGGAATCGGACACCTATTGATTGTGAATGTGATGTGGACGTGGAAGTCATTTTGTGGCCGTAATTTCCGTATAAAGACTATTTATCATTAAGCGGCGACATTCCGTAATGTATTCACGGCACGGTGCCCATTTATAACAAGACCGTTAGACGAATGCATTTGACCCGCTTGCCGCTTGCGGCTTCATTTGTCGTCTAACACTCACGTGGGTCAGCCGTTGGTAATGACGCCTCGTCATAATTTAAATCGGTTTCGTGAGCTACCAACAGTAATAAGTAGTTCTAGTGCTTAAGTTAGGTATTGAAATTAAAATAGAAACTCGCAAAATTTCCACGTAGTTGCGGTAAGATTAACATGCTGACAGAAAATTCTCAAATGCTAAAGCTGTATGCAAAATAATTCAAAGTGGTTTAAATCGTAAACGATCCGGGCGGATTATTAAATCTGTAAACGACGCTATTTGGCGCCCCGGAGACACCCGCATTGGGTTATCGCTAAAGTCCAGTCCCTGCCTAATTTTTTAAATTCGCTAAATGTTCGTCTACGGTCACGGCCTTTTGCTGTAAAGACAATGCGCCAAAGTTAGGATAGGCTGTTGACAACATGGTGTGAATCTGAGCCAAAACAATGGAATAAGTTTCAAACAATCGAATAGGTATTCATTAAACAAATTATCAATTTTTTAGCTTTAATTTTATTATCAATGTTATTTTGTGGTTGGTACCTATTTTTGGGATACATATTTTTCCCCGATTCATAAAGATTGTATTATGAATGGATCTTTAACATTTTTCCTGTTAGTACTTTCCTTGCAAGCAATACCGATTCGGGGGAATACTGACGTACCGCGGACGAAGACTCATTTTGGTTTTCCCCTTATGATGATTCCAGTTTATTCCCTTGGGTTGTTTGTATTTAATTATATCCACCGTGGGAAATTTAGTCATTGCCTAACAGGAATTGATTGATAAGATACTCGTAACGTGTCTTATTTTATAATACTACTTACCATACAATTACCTAATGATTTATTATATTTTTGATAATATTACCATTTTTTATATAAAATATTGTTATCTTACACTGTAAATATAACTGATAAAAATTCCCATCGATCGCCCCGTGAATGCTTCTTTGCTTAAATACAAAAGCGTCACAAATCAAAATGATTTTTTGTTGCATTTAAATTCGGAACGCTATTTACTTTAAATTTAAAATCAAACTAATGTATGTTTTTGATTTGTGACGGTTTTGTATTTAACCAGCGTTTGATTTCCATTTCAATACGGTCGATGAAAATGTAATGTGTATGGGTACAATTTTTATTTTACAAGAAAATAATTGGTTAAAACTTACAACGTCGATAGGATATGAAACAGTTTAAATTAGAAAAATTTATAGAATAATTTTTGAACTTTTAATCATAATAGAGTATCACATTGCCACAGGATTATAATTTCAACCTCTTAATCCCGGCGCACTCGTTACCTTATGGGCATTGCTAAATTTGACTTTACAGGGTTCCATGCAAACAGAAGCTCTATAGCTGTCACTGCTGTCTGCCCGTCCGTCCATATGTCACGGGTCTCTAGTTCGTAAACGGAATAAGTTTTTCCCCCAAAACCTATCGAAAGAATTTGTTAGATTGGTTACTCTTTATACGAGGAAAAATGATTTGTTAAATTTAATTTCGTGTTGATGATATCAAGCAAAAACTTTTTCATTAAACTTCAACTTCTAAGTCAAAAGGCAGGTTTTCAAAGCTTGGTTTTAGTCAGATTTGTTTCTGAATCCAGAAAAATTAAGAAACATTTGACAACAAAATATCAATAGCTATAAAATGTTTGACCTAAGTTTCCATAACTGAGTAAGTACTAAATAATAGGTTAGGTGGCTCTTTTTGCCTATAAAGACACAATTTATTTGGGAGTTGGGACATTACATGTGTGTATAGTTTCAAAGGGATTGTACCTACTAATTCTAAAGTAAATATATTAGCATTGTACCTACCTGTAAGTATATTATTTCATGTGAAAGACGTGTGACAGTCCGTCGTCAGTCGAAACACGTAATGCAATACAAACGAATGGTAGTTACCTACTGTGCCTCATATTGTACGTCTTATATCGCGTTTGTAATCGTACTATCCACGATGTGATATGGTGTATTATATTCGTACCTATATTAAATGGTAAAGCAAATGTTGAAATAACCGAAAATGGAATTCGTTGGCAATATCGAGCTAAGTACTTATATGTACTACTCTGTCAAGAAAGTACCGGGAAAACATCAATAATACACAAACTGTTTGTTAATCATCCAAATTTATTTTATCACCTTCAAAGTATGCTCCTTCAGAAACGATACACTTACGCCAACGAATAATCCAATCATCAAAACATTTTTTAAACGCTGTTTCCGGAATTGAATTCAGTTCTCGGCGCGAATTCTCCTTTATGTCTTCTACCGATTGAAAACGGGTGCCACGAAGCGCCACTCCGAAGCTTGTTGACTAGTTTGCATGTCAAACTCGTAAACCCACGTCTCGTCACCAGTAACAATGCGTTTCATGAATGTTGGGTCGGAATTGACTCGTTCTAGCATGTCCTCAGCGACTCTCATGCGATTGAGTTTTTGGAGAAAATTCAGGTCTTTTGGGACTAGCCGAGCGGTAACATGTTTCATACCCAAATGATTAGTTAAAATAGTACGGATCGACTCGTGAGATACAGAAAGTTCGGCGGCTATCTCTCTCAAAGTTGAATGAGGATTTTCAGTCACTATTTCCTTCACTTTTGCGATGTTAACTTCAGTTGCAGACGTTGATGGCCTACCAGAGCGAGGCAAATCTTCCATCACATCTCGACCGCTTTTGAACGCTTTGTACCACTCATAAACACGTGTTTTTGATAAAGTCGAATCACCGTAAGCCTTCTGTAACATTTTCAGTGACTCCGAACACGAAATTCCATTGGCGATGCAAAATTTAAGACAAACTCTTTGTTCAATGTTTTTGTCCATTATGAAATTCGCAATACACACTAGATATGATATAACTAAAAACAGCACTGTATTTAATATAAATAACAGATGCAACTCAAACTCCGCGCCAAAATAGAAAACAGTTGTGCCAATCTAACAACAACAAAAAAAACAAAAATTTGAATTTGGAACCATAAACAAATCATCCATTCCCGATACTTTGTTGACTGAATGTATTTCAGAATTCTCTTTGATCATCAAAGACAAATAAATTACGTCTGCTTTTATAGTTAGACTGGGTCAGCTGTAAGTAATTATTAAAAAAATGCGTGTTTTACTTTGAGGTTGTAAAGTATATAAGTCTTTACATGTACTTTGTAAACAAAAATAGATTAATATCAGAGGACTATCTTGAACAAATTACCTAGTGCCAAATTGACAGTGTGTGACAACGATAAACAGCTTCGCAGGCAGGGTCACTAAAGTTGGTACTATAGTAGGTACCTATTTCCGATCCGCGAAGGCCCAACCTGCGAGTCAAATTGACATTGCACGGTTGCAAAATCAAAGATTTCTTAGTTGAACTAAGAAATTCGTATCTTTTTTCATACCTATCAGATAGCAGTATCAGATACAAAGCCTGTCAACAAGACGTAGGTAAATAAAGCGTCTAGTTTACTCCGTGTCAACGCCGACCTTTTCATACGCTTTCATAACAGAGTCCCCCATATTGCGACGTATCGACAAGCCGTCGCGGGCGCCAACACGACACGTGCTTTCATTTCCCTTCATGGGGGTTGGTTTGTGTACAAGTGTCTGCTCCACATGATTGTATTTGGCGATACGTTATTGATTATTTCAGTAATGTTTGTTCATGTGATAAGACTAAATCTCGAGCTGTATTGGAGTGAAGTACCTATACAGATTTCCAAATTAAATTTGGGCAAATACTGCGCTTGATTGATTAAAGCTAATCTCATAAATGAGTAAGCTTTTCTTAGCAACCGTGTAATTTTGTTACTGGGTACACGCAGTTGGTACCTACTCAGTGCAATCAAGGTCTTGTGCCGTGAGAATTGGTCGTTTCTTCGTCACAAACACAAAAAAATCTGACGGGACGCACAATTGACTGTGACCGTGAATTGACAGTCGTAAAATTGATTTAAATCTATCTTCAATCAACGTCTAACTTTTTGGCTATGAAGTTATCAAAGAAGAGACGATGACGTTATTTTATTAACGTTATCTTGATTGTTCTAACTACTTTATGGAGTTCGTCAAAGTCGATAGAATTTGGCAGACGTTTGTTAGTCTTATAGGCTCTCGGTCTTACCCACGCAACGCCCACAATCGCGGGGGGGCGAACGAAACTACATATATTGTAACATCCCAAAAGACGTAAGTCCCTTCAAAATTCTTATGATCATACGCTTTCTGAAATCATGGCAGTTTGAGAATGTCTCCGATTGCTTTCAAGGTCGCCAACTGCCTCGAAGCCTTTTGTCAACGTCACATGTCGTTACAAATGTAAATTGATAACAGAATTTGCTTTATCGCTGTATTGAACTGGCAGGGGATCTTTCGTTATTGTAATGAGGTCTCGATTTTCCTTAATATAATTATAATGACCACAAAGAATAGCATGATCCATCAACAAGGAGATATGCCTAGTAAATTTTTATCCCATTCGTGGATTACAATGTAACTGAAATAGAAATAACAAATCTGCTGAGAACGTTTACCGTGATTATCAAAAAGGCCTTGACTCGTGAATAAACTATTAAAATTTCAGAGCAACTGCCACTAAGCTTCGACAGGCTCTTGTTGCGTCATTGAACTGCTTGTCGTTCAACAAAAGCGGGGAGAGCAAAGAGCACCACTTGAATCCGTTCGCCGGCGTTCACGTGTGAACTAAACAAAGCACCAGACGATGCGCAAAAACAAAGGCTCTGCCAGCCACCGCCATAACTATTAACTCCCTTTTAACGTTTCCCGCCATAGCGCTGCAGTTCCAATTCAAACGGAACTTTCTAAACCACCTTCTTGCACTGTATAAACGTTTAAAATGGAAGCCTTCTAAAACCGGCCGTCTTTTTGCCCGCAAAGAAACCATTACCCTCCGAAAATTATCACGAATTCAACCTTTTGTATGCGAGTAGTGTTTGTTTGGTATCCCAATCCATGTTCCCATTTCCAAATAACAGGAAACCATCAGGTACAATGAAAACCATATTGTTCGGCAGGTAAGTGACGCCAGCCAGACGGTGGATGTTAAAAGTATTCGTTACAGACAAATACAGTATTATAAAAGGGATATTGGATGTCGGCTTTTGCGGAGAATACACTGTATTTCCAGATTTTACTATACACCATCCTCCGGCATATTTGAACGTTACAAATTTTACGACATATGTTCGGAATTTAAAAGCGATCGCTCGTTCCTCCGGGCGTTGAAAAATGTATAAGCCTGATTTTATTGAGGCGCGGCGCGAATGCATTCATATTGATCGATCTACAAAACAGCAATACATACCTGATTCACAGGAATAATAGTCTATTCTAGTGCCGAATAGTGCACGATCAGATCGCTCAGAGCAGGAAATTGGCCCCGGACGGAGGCTCCAGTTCCTCGACACGCTCCGCGGCCCCAGCCCGATCACCTTGCACCTGCGGTTAAAGTTCCACATCGTATCGCATATTTTATTACATTCCGTAGCACATGTGGTTTTACAGAACACAGTAGTACATATTCAGTTACCTGCCTGGGCGGCATATTCATTAGATCAAAAGAGACATCGTGTATTCTCAAAAAGTTTGTGACAGGAAACCTTTCGCGTGTTTTTTCTACTGAAAAGGTATGGCGTCGAGCATCGCTGAGAGCAGCTAAACAAATGGGCGCCATGTGTTATCCCTCCCACGTTCAACCCTGATCCTAACCATGTAAAAGCATCTAAATTATCGAGCTGTGCGCTGTGCGTAAACAGGGCGATGCATCGACACACATTTATTAGTGTATTATTTTCGACTACATATTAATTAAACGAAAACAAGTGAAAACTGTTTTTAATTCTGATGCTGATAATGTAGAAGCATTAACTGTTTGTTAACTGTTAACTGTATGTTTCGAACGTTTTATGTAAGTCCTGTTTACACATGTAAGTCCAATATTAATACCACAAATGTATGTTATAATATCAAGACTGCAATGTAACTGAATACCGAACATCATTCCGACCCGAAACTATGCGCACTAAGTTAACGAGACTACATGCATTGCGTTCGTCAATATGAAAGCAACAACCTACTATGCCCGCAATTTGGCTCAGTAAGCTACTAAAAGTACGTAACTGGGTGTTAAGTTATTTAATACTACCGAAACTGAAATTTCGTGATATGCTTCTAGAAATTTGAGCGCGTAACTCTGCAAGCGTAACGCGAGTGGTGTTACATTTCTTTACATGCACACACAGATAGACAATACCCCGTGGTATTGTTTGGTTAGCGCGGTTTGGAAGGAACTAACGCACTAACCGCGTGCATAACGGGACGGTACAGTAGACTAGACGTTTTAAAACAGTAGGCAGGCGTGGGTATTATAATCCAGTTATTTTACGGTTTTAAAACATTAATTTATAATAGCCTGATTTTTTTACTCCATTCTTATAAGATATTCTAAGACGCTATATTCATGAATCCTACAAACTTTCCACCCGGAAGTAGGTCAAATAAATGCCTTTTTTTTATTAAAAATAGTTATTGTAATTTTTGTGTCTAAGCATAATAATTTTTGTTTTTCTATAATGAGTAGAAGGTGAAATTAACAAAATATTTACACGGAAAGCCACTAAATCAGCAAAATACATGGCTCCGGTTATATATATCCTTAAATGATAGAAAAAGTTAGTGCTTTGATAAAAATGACATAAAACAATTTATAAATGTTAAAATACACTGATCAATTAGCATTTTTTATATAAGGAAAAATTATTTACCACCTATAAAATCCACCTTCTGGTATTATTTAGGGTATGATTTGCTAAATTAAAACAACATTCTAGCTAATTGAATATAAATGAAACATTCTTAATATTTTTTTGTGTCACTCACCTTGAATATTATAGATAGAAATATTAAGTAAGGAATATGAAAAAAAAAAGTTTATAATTTTTTTTTTAATTACAGGATTTTTTTAATGACTTATTGACTCATATTTAGTTAGATTATGTTTCTACCTAATTACTAGAATTATAATATATCCGATACACAAGAAAAATCAGCTATTATAAATTATTTCCGTGGCACCATACTAGCGTCCGTAAAATGACTGGAGTATTGGGGAAATAAGCCCTTTTCTAACGAACTAATGCGATTTATATCCTATGCACCTTATAAGTGTTTACTTCCTTGTTTTTATAGCTCTAGCCATACCTATTCCTTATGCTATTAATACCTCTGACCATCAATAATATTCTCTATAACTACAGTTCTCACTTATATATCTCCACCCACGCCTCACATAAACTTGATCAGCATCATGTTTTTACTTCGCTTTTGAAATTGTTGCAAGATGTTGCGCACAACACTTTTAAAGAAGTGACTTAGAAGCGTGTTGTACATACATACATAATCCTAAGTTCCTAACGACTAATCCTCTGATGTGGTACTGGTAGCAGCCTGTCTTGTCTAGGACGGCAATCGGATAGCGTGTAATCTCTGCCATCTCTGTGTTCTCGTCACGCTCGCTGCCCCAATTCTGTGGTTACGATAGAAAAAATATTCTAGAGTCGCTGGAGCAGTTTCGAAATGGGTTTAATGTCGTTACGCTGCGACGGTATTTGCGCAACAGCTTTAAAATGTCATCTTATAAAACTTTGTGAGGTACCTATAAACTGTTGACATTGAGGTACAATAACAAACTAACGCTGCCGATTCACAATTACAGCCAGATTCATACATAAATGTTTTAAGTGAATGCACACAAAAACCAACCTTGAAATTTTGAGGAAATGTCTGTAAGCTTGTGGTTTAGAAAGTATATAGTTAGATGATGATGATATCAGTTTTTTCCACTAAAATTTATTCTTACCGAACTTTAAAATTATTAATAACAGCCTCAACAAATGAAGGGTACAGGGAAGAACATGTTTAAGTACATGGACATGTTCTTTCCCTGAACCCTTCAAATACTTAGGCTCTGAATTAATTACTTAATTTCTTAATGTATTGTAAAGTGCATTCATTAATTAGACTAATAAAGGAAACGTGTGTTGAACTGCTGATTAATGTTGTTTGATATCGGGAACTACGCTATTTACATAATATTATAGAATGTGAAATAAATTATAAAGCGGGAAAACCTTTACCTTGCATAATCTAAAGGTCAATGAATAATTGATTGCCATTGCCAAGAGAAAATATTAACCACGCCACGATAGCGCATAATCTTATATGCTTTGTAAAGTTAATTTTGAAATTAGCGAAATTATAGAAATTAGTTTTATTTTATAACTTAAGTTGTCTTCGTGAAAGGCAGTACCCAAAAAAAAAGGGCCCTTTTTACATCAGTTTGAGGTTGAGGTTTACTGGTCTGGGTCCGAGGGCCCCGGTGCACGGCACCGCCCAGCCCTCCGATAGCTACGCCCCTGGTCGTGATGATGATGTGACTTCATTCGTTTGGTTAAATAATTCGCATCGACTATACGATAACAATAACTGTTTTATCATTCACAGTTCAAATATTCGGGAACCTAATACCCGTAACAGACGCTCGAACTTGGTCCGGGCCGGACAACGGATTTGGTTCGGAGCGAACCAAATCCGTTGTCCGGCCCGGACCAAATCCTATCGTCTGTTACGGGTATTAAACAGTTCTTAAGGTAGGTAAGTAAAGCTATAGACGTAGTATGAGATAGTGTCTTCGGAATAACTCTGCTAACAAGTGCTATACCTACTGCCACGTGTGCAACTTAATAGACAAATCACTCTAGGCTAGGTATTATCTTAGAAATCGTAGTCGCTCACTAGGTACTATGATTCGAAATATATAGGACTTAAGCCTAGACACGTAAGAACGTTCACATTATACACAGTTAAGCGAGCAGTCAAGCCGCCGTCGAGATATTTAACAGAATAACAAAACAAGATAGATCTACTCTTGAGCTTTGTCTGCCGTTGGAACCCTCAATCAGGAACCCTATAACATGCAATTTTAACCAGGGCAGCATAGCGCAGGGCTGCACCGTGCCCTTGCAGGCGTATGCGACGCCGTGACGCAAGCCTGGCTGCGTCACATTACCCAACAACGGCAATGCGGCCTCGGACACGCTAATCCGCACTAAGCTACTTGCCACTTACTAACTTGAAGCCTTGAAACCATCTGAGAACTAGAATTGATTCAAGGAAGGACTATTTTTTTCCAAACGAAGAAGGAAGATAATGAATCCAAATGAATCAGAAGATGTTGGTTACCCGAGTGAGAGCTAAAGCTGATGCGAAGCAAAGTTATGTTAAGAACTTTACAATTTCACATAAAGAGATCACATACAGGGTTAAATCTATTATGGCGTTTTAAAGTTCTAAGGCAATTTAAGACACGAATATAACAAAATAGCAATGTAGTTCGGTCTTTCCGAAAACTCTTGGGGTTTTACGAGGCTCCCCATTTAATTTCGCGGTTCCTTGGTCATTAAATGTTTATAGAAATTCAGCCATGCTCACGTACGTACTCCGAAATTAATTCTAAGATCACTAGCTAGCTAGTTTTTAACTTAAAATTCCGTTTTAAAATATTAAAGTAATACCGCGTAACTAGTAAAATTAATAAAGTTTTACACCTTCCTTATATTGGTAGTTACGCGACATTGCACTATCTCCGACCCTATAATGAATGTCACTTAATTCATATCTGAAAAATTAAGTCTAACGGCTGTTACGTTTTCTGTGAAGGGCAAAAAAGAAATAAACGCTCTTACATTTTATTAATACGTGACGTTAGGTAGTAGTAGGTACATATATTATTAACTCCGCTTTGCCTGTTAATACATGAAATTAATCACACTCACATTACTGTCTGCAATCGATCGACGATTCATTGGTGTGGCTTCATCAAGGCACCTTGCAAATATCTTTAGCTACATCAGTCAGTGAGTGAAGTGTGTGGAAGCGACAGGGTGGCCTACGATAAGCAATCAGAGCGTCGCGAGCGCGCTCCGGAACGGTGACGTAACGCAGCCTTCACACCGAGCGACCACCACCATCGCTCGCTCACTTCACTCATTGTTCACGACCCTCAACAATTTTGATGCTCTTGAAAACCATGAAGGTCGCAGGAAAACTCGGACCCGGCCTGTCAAGGGCTTATCAACTGTAGCTGTTGGCATTAATTTCAAAGTAATTCGCGACAGTTGTTAAAACTGTCGTTGCGTACGTAATTGATTTGCAAAGCGTGCCATTAGAGATTACTTTGCTTCATAATCCCACAGTTGCTTTGTTATTTCACTATTTATTTCTAGTGATATTTAATTTTTTATTTGTGTAGGCTGTGTGGCCTGCCGTGGTGTCACCAAATGGTTCCGGCGTAAGACCAGCTCTGGCCTCAAAACCAGTACCACGCTGAGCCGGAACCGTTTTGCGTCATCTGGCATTAGTGCAGTTTTTATTATTTTTGTCCATTTGTTTATTTATGTTCTGTAGGTACTTTTGTTAGATGTATATAAATAAACGTTTTTTCTTTCTTTCTTTAAACTTTCGTGAGACATCACGAATAAATGGTAATTTAACGGCTTAGTCATAGTAATGAATCAGTCAGATCAGCACGACATAATATATCGGCCTCTTTAAAATGCCTTTCATAGTGCGTTATGCACCGCCATCGTGCTGGCACTCATCCCTTGATGAAGGACTCTAGAGTCCGAAACATTTGAGAATACTCCTGTCTAAGTTCCACATGAATGCCGTGGTTTTTCCGATCTGTTTCTTGTTTTTAATTGTTCTTTTCTTCCTGTTTCATATTGGAATTTGTTCAACAGATCGGCAGGTCCTCAGAATCGCCGATCGACTTTGTCGTGATGGACACAGTGGCGGGCGACAAGACCGGCGACACGAAGGTCCTACAGAGCACCATATCGCGGTTCGCGTGTCGCATCATCGCCGACAGGAACGACGTCAACAATTGTCGCATTTACGCCGCTGGTTTCGACTCTTCTAGAAATATATTCCTTGGGGTAAGCAACGTTAGACTTATGTTAATGTAATTTAATTATGGTTTATTCATTACAATTATTTTCCTTGAGTATTATTTACTTATTCCTTAGACGATACTTATTCGACATTCATAATTATATCTTTTGCACAAGATTAAAGACAAGCGAGTACATTTCTTCAAGTCCAACATAAATCAAAAGTGTTTCTTTATACTCTACTCATTATACGTGGAGAATTCGAGTGAATGTTGTGAAGAACTTCGGAACCAAATTAATTACATCCTTAGACGATTATTCAGTATTGCATTCAAATATCTACATAGATCTACACGTTAACTTAGATTGTCGATTGTAATTGGCTATTTAACTGACTGGTCAAATCAGCAACTTTTATTGAAACTTCAAAACGATCCGGTAGTATGAAGTTAGTATGAAAATAGTAAAATGTGACGTCACAATTTTCAGTGTTCCTTTATAAAGTTTTTGTTGAATTTAAAATCATTTAAATTCCAAAAATAAACGATAGCTAGGTTTTTCCGTCTTATTTTCGAAAGCTTGATTTAGTGGTAGTGTAAAATAATTTATTTTGACATAAGTCAAATAGCCAATTGATATAAAAAATATTATCGCATTTCAGGAGAAAGCAACGAAATGGACAGAGAACCACGAGATCGACGGTCTGACGACGAACGGGGTGCTCATGATGCACCCGCGCGGTGACTTCTGCGGCGGCAGCGCCACCTGTGGGCCCTGGCGCGAGACCTCCGTCGGGGGCGCAGTCTTCTCACTCAGAGAAAGCCGCTCCGCACAGCAAAAGGTAAGATTAAACCCTCTGACGTTCCCAGGCACGAAAAGCTGCGGGGAGGACGCCGTTGCCACCGACGCCTGAGAGGTTAAGGTGTACAGCCGAGTTCAAAAATAATGTATAGCTGTAACTTGTGGTAAAACCGTATCTGTATACAGCGTCGTGTATGTATGTACACGCACACACGGAAACAATATGCACAAGTTACTTGAGGGACGGCGCGCTCGCTGTGGATCGCTCCGTCAGACACGCACTCTACTGCAATGTGCATGTACACGTTCAACACTAATAAATCCCACTCGCCTTCGTGAATTGCAAGAGCTGTACACTCTTTTGCACCTTATTTCAATGGGATAAGGCGCAAAAGCGCATATATCTTTGAACTCGCCTGTAGTCCCTTCTCTAGTTCTCGGAATGGTATGTGGATAAAAAAGGGCTATAACCTCGACCAAAGTCGCAGGCTCTCAGTCTTAAAAAGTAGTTTAAGTCCTTTTTTCCGATGACATTTTGTCAGAAATTACGTTCATATTTTAACTTTCTCGACTGTCTTTTGATTTTAATCTTTTACGCCATCTTGTCAAGACGGTGTTATATTGTTGGCATTCCGTCTCACGGGCCACGCCATTGGCTCTTTGCTAATTTTATCAACATCTTGGAAACATAATTTATGGTGTTAAATTGGTAAGACTCTTAAAAGAATGAGTAAAAATCCGTTGTAGGTTCTAGTAAGTTTCAAGAGTGTAATCATTTTAGGACTAAATGAGTTTGTTAATAACTAAGACTCAATAATGTATGGAGAAATGCTTTGATATCAGTAACAGCAATTATGTTAACTGTTGACAAGTCAAATAAGTACAATCACATAACTCTTGTGACGCCGTCGACCGAGAAAACCAGTGCACTGGAACCATTCCATTCATTACCGTAAGCGTAGCGTCGAATAATACGGTTGCACTGGCCCGCCTTAGCTGAAACACTATTATTAGCTACGTTGGTTAGTTACTAATAATTGCTTGGTCACGTATATGATTGCAATAGCAAATTAATTAAGTGTTTTTAATCCACGAAGACGCGCGCGCCTCGCCAGTCAAATTTGTCGTTGCTTGATGGCGTCGGTGGCGGTGTTTACAATATATATAGAAATTAATCTGTGTGTGGGTATACAGGATTCATGTAAGTAAACTTAAGTAGTGGGGCGGGACTTCGTGGGTTGAAAACACTATAACTATGTTAATCATGTTTAACATCGTTAGATTTACAAAACATCCTAATTATTTATCGCATAACGTTTCCTTAAATTTATATAAACACAGTAATTTTTGCTGTGCAAAAAGAAATTGTGTTTCATTTTGAATGTTTTTTTTTACCTCATTAATTTGACTTTCCAGGGTCTCCCATGTCAAGCGGAATCAAATGTTCTAAGAGACGGCACTATGATTGACTTATGCGGCGCTACGTTACTCTGGAGAAGTGCAGAAGGCCTAAAAAATTCACCTGTAAGTTAACATTTATGTTAAACCTTCGAGAAATTACATTCATACATGTACGGCCTTAAAAGATCTAAATACAAATTTAATTTAGGCTTGCGCTATCTCTACCCCTCGTATTTTGTGCTTCGTAAATGAAACGTACTTTCCTTATTTGTGTTACTCTCGTACGGTAATGGCCAATGACTCATTATCACAATCGTTTGTTGGTTTTTATATGACTTTATAAATAAAACTACACTTGCGTGAGTAACCAGGCGCCATGCACCAGAACTTAATCTGGTACTCGTAGTTTACCTTGTACCTTGTACTCGTAGTACCTTGAGTTGGTCAATGACAAGTGACAGGGAAAGAGTATCCCGAGTTTCCTTGACCACTCCCGCGGCCAGCATGACTCCAGTCAAACGGTTCCCGTCGTTACCTACTATTTAGGGCGTACGCTATAACACGCGCGGGACAAAAACCTATCGCACGCGCGCGAGCCAGAGCGCCGCTCATACTATTGTTCAACACAGACCCGCCAAGCGTGCGCACCGCACGTCTGGACACCTAGACAGATGGTCGACATAAATAAAGTATCGTATACAATTTAGTTATATGATTGATCGCGAACTGTCACAACTATCCTAGATTTAGTTTATTAGACTTTATGGCTTGGCGAAAAAATAATTCGTGGACAACAATCGATCCATCGATGTCGAAATGCCGAAGTTCCCGACGTCAGTTATCAAATCGGAGTTTAAAATAAATATGATTGTCTGTTGTTTCCAGACGAAGCGCGACCTGGAGGCGCTGGTGGACGCGCTGAACGCGGGCCGGCCGCAGTGCCCCGTGGGGCTCAACACGCTGGTGATCCCGCGCAAGCTGTCCGCCGCGCACCAGGACCTCAACCAGCCCTACGTCTACCTCAGCTGCGGGCACGTGCAGGGTGCGCATACGGACAACACAACATCCACACTGACTGCCATCTTCATCTTAGCTGTATAAAGTCTACAAGTCGGCTGGTGAATTTGTCGGTCTTTAGCCGCCTGTTCGATTTGACATTGAAGGAGCCGACACGTTTAGAGCTGATTACTCATGATTGATGAATCTTTTTTTAAAACTACCGCCCGAAGCTTTCAAATAAATAAAAACATCATTGAAATCGGTTCACCCGTTCGAGCCTCAGTCGATGAAAGACGTTTGCGAGTACAAGCCATATAGCTGACACACGATCGAGTAAGTTCGCGTACTTCGTGACGTTCTGTACCCCGATTGGTTGACCATAGACAATCCAACCAATGGAGACGCAGAACGTCACGAAGTACGCGAACTTACTCCATCGTGTGTCAGGCCCATTAGCGTTAGCGGAAGCTTACTGTTTAACGGGGAAAGGCGCGCAGTCGGGCGCTGTGTAGCAGTCATCGCTTCGCCTCCCAACCCAACCTGCCACCTCGCGGGACTATAGAGATACATATGTAATTGCATTCCATAGCATATTCGAGAAATCATAACTTTATGTATTTCCTTTGCAGGCGAGCACTCGTGGGGCGCCGAGGTGAGCGAGACGGGGCACCGGCCCTGCCCCATGTGCATGACGGAGGGGCTGGTGGTCCGCGTGTGCATGGGCATCGAGCCCGCCTTCTACGTCGACGCCGAGCCGCCCACGTACGCGTTCAACGCCTGCGGGCACATGGCCTCCGAGCGGACCGTCAAGTGAGTGGGACAAGGGACTACTGATTGCGGAGGCTAAAGAAACGTTCTCATATAACGATTCAGCCTAGTCCACTTATATTAAAATGGCAGACTAATAGCGTTCTCACGCTCGCATATCGATAATTGGACCTAACGGGCAGTCGCTTCAACATTGCTCAAACAAAAAAAAATATTATCCGTTTTCGATTTGAACAAAAACTAAAACCCGAATCCTTATTATTTTATAACACTTGCATGTTCTAGTATCATACATACATTGACTGTAAAACTCATAAACATCCTTTCGGCTTCTCGCAGCCGTGTAAAAAGTTGATCAACTTAACCGTATAATATTAACTGTATGATGATGGTGATGTCTGTATAACCCTGGTGGCAGGTACTGGGCGAGCGTGGACATCCCGCACGGCACGAACGGCTTCCACGCGATCTGCCCGTTCTGCGCCGCGCCGCTGCAGGGCTCGCCGGGCTACGTGCGCCTCATCTTCCAGGACAACCTCGACTGAGCGCCACGTCAGTATCAACCTTATCGTGTCTCATCTTGTACAGATGAGCTCTTTCGACCCTGCAGGACCTTACACGCTCAGGCTGTTCGTATGTGCACGACGTTTTCCTTCACCGTAAAAATCGGATATTATACTTAAGTTGGAAAAACTTATTACATTTGGCTACGGCTAGGTTTCGACGCCCTGCGCCACTAGGCTACCGACGTTTTTCAGTACCAGCTTTACTAGCAGCTTACACGTATCAGGACAGGTCAGTGAGCCTGTCGTTGCTGTCAAAATGTATGGGAATTGACATAGGCGACCGAAGCGACTGAACGGCAGCTTACGTCAATACGTTTTCTTTGAAGTCGGCAGTCGATAACGTAACGTTCAAAATGCAACTTGTACTGGTCCACAGGTGCGAGACGCACTCAATTACTTAACTAAGTACAGTCGCCATCATATATATTGCAGCAAACAAGGTGCTCACAAATATCTGAACACGACTCTATTGTCAAGACGTTAGAGTGCATGTTCAGATAATTTTGACCACTCTGATATGTACAGATATATTTGATGGCGAACTGTACATAGTGGAAACAATTTATACATTGCCATAAACACATCACGGCCGACGTATAAGCCCTCTTGAATTCTGCGAAAGATTAAAAAAGTTTGTTCTATCGATGCTATGACATAATGATTATTTAGTACCTACCTGCTAATCGGTAAGAATTACACCCTGTAGAATAAACTTATAAAAAGTTAATATGTTATTGTTTCAGATCCTGTAACCGATGCGACATTTTGTAAGCCTTAAAATAACCCAATTTACAAGATTTGAATCTGCAGTGATATCGCGAAATTAGGAATTAGTAGGCCACGTTAGCTTAGCAGCAACAACAGCTGTTCCGCGCCCGGGGGTTATGTTGCTCCTCGATCACTTGAGAATGTTTCATGACCTTGTTGATATACTATACTATGACTCTTGCACCAATATGCATTATTTTCAAATGGAATCTCACTTTATTACTTGTTTTTCTACATTACGCATACGCATACAAGTGTATTGCACGCCGACTCCTCCATATCCAAATACTACATGGATAAATGATGATAAAATGCCTGTATAAAAAAAATAAAAATTAATTAATTTTGTTCACGAGACGCAAAATAAATATTTATAACGTTTACGAAGTGTGTTGAGTTGATAAATTAATGTGTTGATGGTGTCTGTATGTTTAAAATAGGAATATAATATAAAACGTTCGGCTAATGAAGAATATTTATTTGTTAATGTCAAGATGTAAGATAATAATGCAGAGAAAATGAAAGAAACCACAAAAAAAGTATTTAACGCTTTGTAAATGGCTCTGTTTTATTTAATCAATAAAATGGTTATGAATGGTATACATATATCGGATTGATTTATATTATAACTTCGATTCTTAACTGTGCTTGCAATATATAACGATTGTTTGAGTTAGATGATGTCTGTTCAGTCTGTTCTTTATTTACAACCGGCTGTCGCGAAAGTTTATTAACAGGCAGAATTTGGGTTTACAGAGCTGATTTGAAACATGTACTCTATTTAACCAGCTCGAAATAAAACGAGAGGAAGAATGATATCGGCAGTAATTAAAACTTTCGAAACAACCCGCACCGAATGTACGAGCATCTGATAGTTGTAATTGTAAATATCGATCGACGATTACTTTTGTAATGTTAAGTAATTTATGTTGATTACTGTAGTTGTGGGTTGCTTCTAGTACTAAGAGCGAGCGTTTTAGCGGTAGGGCGTTAGGGCACCTAGGGTATCGATGTCATGACTGAGAGCGGCCTCAATGAGCGGGCCTGTTGCCGGAGCGACGGCTTCACTCGCAGTCAGTACAGGCTAAACGTAGATTCTATTCGACGCGTCACCACGAGTGGTTAGACATGCCATTTATATTGTAAACGTAATAATAAGGCATCGCCGAAACATCCCAGCTGCACTCTTTCATTCAACTATTACTTTTTGTTTAAAAAGTAGCCATTAGTTGCCTCGAACGCTTGATACTGTACCGGATTGTTTCACTAGTGGGAGGTGTCGATGGTTACATGTAGCTGACGATTATTAACGTAGCTATGTCGATGTAGATTCTGGTTTAAGACTCGTGAATATCGTCTGGCCTATTTCTATTCTGCACGAAGGAAAAGTAGGTACTTTACTGCCAATCGTTGTCAAATACGTTAATTCCCTTCATGGGACATAGAAATAGGTCTCTCTGTATACATTATTTATAGTATAGATCTTAATAAAACCCTTTCCTTGGGAGTGTTGTAAAAATAATTAAGTTTATAAACGTAGTGATGATCATTAAGCTTATGAAATATGAAATTTAGTTTTTGTACAATTTGAATTCACTAGTTAGTGATTACACGTAATATTGCTTTTTCAATTGTAAAAGTGCAAGAGAAATGTAAGGATCGTTCATGTGTTACAAAATTAATTCTTACTTAATTAACGCGAGTATGTAAGTGCACGTATAATTATATTTGTTTAAGAATTAATACTACTTCGGTATTATATCACCTTGTTTAAAATTCGAATATTTAGGTGGTTATATCAGTGTGAAGCCGAGATGCACTTGCTAACATGGTAGATTAGCAACTGAGTAACCCTTAAAGAGCAGCGCTTCGTCTTTTATGTTGTATTGTATGTAACAGAATAAGTAGCTGCAGTATATGTTGACAATACAGCGCGCGGTTAGCCGCCTAACGCATATTCAGTAGGAGTCCTCGGGACGCGGCCGCGACGCGTCCTGACCGCACTTCAGTGCGCCGGCGCCGGCGGTCGGCGGGACCTCCGCGCCGTACGCTTTAGTGAAGTGCACAAATTACTAAATTGTTCTAACATCATCTAGTGGTAATAAGAACTGAATGCTAGCCTTAATTTTATTTATATTAAGAGCTAGGATAATAATAAATCGCTCTTTTGAGTTAGAAAATTGTCTTGTTGTTTTATTTTTAAATGAGAACGCATTTTTAAAGCTTAATTTATTTATCATAATTCATAACAATTAAATAATAAGTAACGGTGCATACACACACGGAACACTGCTGAGAACTGCACTCGTATTGGGTCGGGTTAAGGCGGCCCATTCACCTACAATACTACTGCAATATTGTCAAAATACACAATACTATTTGAACTTAGGGGGGTTGTATTGAAAGATTGCGCAATGATTGAACTCAAGTTTGAGCAAGCTTACATTTATTGAGCAATATGTATTATGCGATATTATATTATTGTAGATGTATGGGCCGCCTAATATTGGCCAAAGAGATACGTCGTCACGATAAAAAAAATCAACACGCAATAGCAAGAGATGGTAGATTAAGTACACGTGACGACTTTGGTGTATTAAATTGGTGCCATTTTGAAGTAAATAGCTCAAGACATTACCACGGGCTTAGCATACCGCAAACGCATAGAGGCGGGGAGGTGCGACAGCAGTATTCTTGTGAATGAGTTATATGTAGGGTGCCACACTGGAAAAGGCGTGGCGGAGGCGGTTTTAGTACCGGGCCGCTTCGCCGCTGCCTCGGTGCGTAAGCTTAACCCTGGGGCCACACTAACGGGGAAACGCCGTTTATCACGATGATAATCCTTATGCGTACTACGATAGACGTTGATTTTTAACGGCGTTTCCCGTTAGTGTGGCCCAAGGGTAAAGCTACAAAAAACGCCTCCGCCTCGCTTTGGGAACGCTTTTTAGCATGAGAACGCGCCGCCTCCGCTCTCAGTGCGTTTGCGCCTTTCACGCGACGCCCGTTGCGCCCTCTTACAACACCAACGTATTGAAATTCTAGTATGTGCGTGAACTCTAACATAGTAAACTTGTTCTAGCACATTTTAATCTACATTGAAATACCATATTCAAAGTAAATTGAGTTTGGTGGTGACGAGTATACGAATGTACTGGTCGTACGAGGTGGCGACGGCCAGTCCGAGGTGGTCGCGGTTCCATTCCAGCGAGTTGATGGGCTGTGTGCTGATCACCATGCGCTGCAAACGCTTGAGCTTGCCGGGGACCCCGAAGGAAACCCCCTGGGCGTCCATGCGGTACCTCTGCTCCGGATATTCACTGAGGACAAGTGAGATGATCACTGATCACGACAATTTTAGGAAAGTAAACATACATATTTTAGCTGATAAAGTAAAATCAACGGTGTTTAAAGCGTAACACACAGAGCGCAGGCGCGGGTGCGGGCGTTTCGCCTTCATTGCGTGCTATGTGAGAAGGCCTAGATCGGAGAATGCGTGTATCAATGTAACAGCAACAAGCCCGCGCCCGCGCTCTGTGTGTTTTATGGCTGATTTACAGCACTAGCACGAGATAAAGCACCGTATAAACAGTTTCCGCGCCAAAAAACTTGCTTCGTCGTCGTGTTAAATCAGCCATTAGTTACGCTTAAAATTCCACAAATCACTCGACTATATCACTATTATTATTATCACTAATCAGTCTGCCATTTGTACTTGTTTTTGTGCAATAAATATTAAATAAATAAATAACTATAACACCTTTTCCACTTTAATTTTTGGGCACAATTAGCACTTTGCTAGTAGCATACATTTTCAATCACAACCCTCTGAATATTGAGAAGTCCTGTACTTACTATTTCCATAGAGTTACATGACCGTTGCCAGCACAAGTAAGGAATACATCGCGGTTTTGCGGCAGATGGCGTGCTACCCAAATAGTACCGCTTTTGGTGGAATCATCCAGAACCTGCAAATAATAATTGTAACGTAAATAAACTATAACGATATTCCAGTTTAGTTAAAACTTTACACATGGATTGCCAGGAACCTGCTAGCATGCCTGTATTTTGCATCGCTACCGCTCCAGCGCGTTTGCCATGTCTACTTATGAAGCACATGGCATAATTCGAAACTTCGTATGTCCCATCCATTTCACTCGCCATTTGAGAATTAATCGGGAGGTAATTTCGAACTGCCATTTTTTTTAAATAGGGACCAGCCCTAGTCCCAAATAAGTGGATAACATAATTTGTCAGCGGCTTATTTACCCAGGCTGTTATTGATGACGCCAAAATACCTACAACTTGTGATACCCATATAGCCCGGCCATGACTTTGAGCGACGGCGGCGACGAGCGAATTCTATCTTCATTGCGCGGTCGAGACGCTCTCCACACTACAGTTAACTGTCATTACATGCAATGTATTACGAAATCGCTCGACGTGTCTCTAGTCGCGCAAAGTCGTGGCCCGGCCCATACTGCGGTCACTGCGGGCCTATTAAGTAAGGATGGTCGCATTTATTGCTGTGCATAAATGTGGCTAAAGCATTCGCCACTCGCACTTAACTACATACTCCATACCCACATTTCTTTCTATACTTATATAAATTAAGTAACAAAGAATTACTACCAACATAGTACCTGAGCGAAACCTTTGGTAGGGCTTTGCGTCCGCACGTCAAATACGTGAAACTTTCCTTCCAATGTGGTTGCCACTAGTTTGTTCATTGGAATATCTTTGCGGTCGAACTCCGCAAAGCATACCTGAATCAAAATGAAAAATATATAAGAGGATATATTACTGCAATGTTGTTTTAAAAATTATAATCATTTTCTGGAGTTTTTTTTTTAAATAAGTTTAAACATTTAATTATTGGCGTCTAAAATACCAATTATTGGAACTTGGAAATTCATTGTTCCAATAATTGGTAAGGTGCCAAGAATAGGAAAATCTCCCATAATAGGAATTTCTTCCCTTATTTAGCTTAAAAGAAAAAAGTTAATAAATACAAATTAACTAAAAAAAGGTCTTTGTAATAAAAGAAAAGATTAAAAATGTCTTACTCCATTCTTTAAATTACATTCCCATCTCAGAGACATGGTGCGTAAATCAAACATCTTCAGGTCCCCATTATCATATCCAGCGGCTACAACCCTCTCCGCATCATTAAAGGAGTTGCCAAAGCAAACAGACCAGCAGTCACGTCTTGTTTCACCCTTCACGGGTTGCATGTTGGCAACAGGCTTTCCTCGTTGACGCGGGTCCCATACCTTAACAGTGCCTATAAATATGAACATTTGTAATTACGTAGTTTGGGATGAAGATGGGAACTGTAGTTCAGTAAAAAGCTATTATATTCAATACAACTAATATAGTAAGAAATGGTAGATTGCGTACCATATTCAACCTGTAATATTTTCTGTATAATGAGTACCTATATCCAGATTTGAGAGAATGTCTCGGTGGGCTGGTTTCCGCAACTCGATGTCTAGCGCCTATTTTGCATGAGGAGAGAATGTCTTTACCTTTCTGGTTTGAAATATCACAATTAGTCCTGACGCTGTACACCTATTGCCGTTTTAAAAGAGGCGAAGTAGAAAAAATTATGAGCTGATTTTGCATTTATCACCTCAGAAAAAATATTTAAAGATTTACCATCTCTACTGCCTGTGACAATTTCTGGCGCACCACAGTTATTTGTATTGCCTCCCATACCATCTATTGAATTAATAATATCAGTGTGCTCCTTTGTTATGTAGACTTGGCTACTCCTTTCCAAATCCCTGGAAATAGACAAATCAGACACCACTTTATTCTCCATGTATAGACATAATAATATTATCGTCTTGATACTTTATTATTCTTGGTCCAGGCTGATTTTAAATTATGCCTGTAACGACTGGTAGTTTTGGTCATTGAAGAAGGATATATGTCCAGGACTCAAATACATACAGCAGATTTTTAGCGAGTCCTAAAGTAGGCAAATAGAATTTGAATTATGCTTTTACGAACCATATTTCCAAAGTGCCCTTAAAGTCGCCCGTGGCCAACCTTCTTTCAACATCGCTACTTGCACCAAAAGTTCCACATTTGAATGAGTTAGGTCTCTCAATTTCCTTTATTTTCTGCGCTTCTCCTGAGGTTATCTCGAAGACTTCAATCGTACCATTCCCTCTTGGTATGGTACCAATAACAACAAACTTTGCAGAACATGGTATCCACTTACAATCAAATATAGAATGGTTTAGATTATGCTCTATGTGTGTTATAATTTGCGGGGTATCAGTATCTTCCATTGTGTAAGTAGGATACTTCTAATTAGGAAAAAAACTTCTTAACACAATTATAACCTCGAAATAACGAATAAACAACTCGTTGCTATGGTGATCAACATGACATCTGTGAAGTGAATGTTTTTATGGTTAGGTACCAACCAGCCTCATTATTTTCCTTATAACTAGCTTTCTTTCATCAAAGGATGAAAATATGTCCTTGAGTTGGAAAACAATTAATTTAGTTCATTCTTAAAATATGCTTAGACATTTCGTTCCCAGATGTCCCTTAGTTAGAGTGATAAAAATAAATAAAAAATACATAGGTATACCTACCTACTAGGCTACAATCTACAATAATAAAGAGTAGTACCCACAGACGACTAAGAGGTACTACGGTAGTACCTCTTAGTCGTCTGTGGTTAGAGTATAGAAGTATAACAGGTCTGTGGTCCCTCCCTTCCCATTCCTTGTGTTGTGCATTCCCTTATAATGTAATCTATGGTATTCATCTGTCACCCTCATCTCGTTGGCTTGTGTCTAAAAATCCCAAATTCTAATTTTGGTTTTATTTCAATGGTAACTTAATTAGATATTCTCAAAATGAGCGAGAGAAAAAGCAAAAAGAGCGTAAGTCGTATTTGTAAATTAAGTGTTTATGTTCGTGTCTTCGTATCGGCGTATGCGAACTACGGTTGTCGAAGATCTTTACATTCTTGTATTTCACAGAAAGCTGATATTGCGAAGCAGTTTGATCTGCCTGAGCGGCAGTCAAAGATTACGTCACTTCTCAACCAGGCGGGGCAGGCGTACTGCATATGCCGCTCGTCCGACAGCTCTCGGTTTATGATGTTAGTATCCAAGATTCCAATCTAGCTTGTAACTATTTAGCAAATTCTTCAAAATAAACCTATTTATTCCTATGCAGAGCCTGTGACGTCTGTGAGGAGTGGTATCATGGAGATTGTATTAACATATCAGAGCGAGAAGCTAAGTACATCAAGAACTACTTCTGTGAGCGCTGCCGGGAAGAGGACCCTAACTTGAAAACCCGCTTCCGACCTCAAAAGAGAGAAATTGATGATGAACCTGGTTAGTTTCGTACCTTGTTACTTAAGCCTAAGTACTCACCTCAGACAACAAAATAGTGCATTATGAACTCTAAAATTTGTCCATACCACTGGCTTTAGACTCTGGTTTAGTATTATAGAAATTGTTTTGTGTGAAAGGAGGATAATGTCAGTTTTAAACCACATTTTTTCTCCTTAGGCTTTTCATACAGTATTATTTTTATGTGGGTAGTTTGAATGTTTGGAAATTAAATTTCATGTTGGAAAATATACTGTAAAGACAGCCATTTATTCTTTTACACTTAGCATTAAGAAAGAGGTTAAACATTTATGTTGATGGTGTTTGCCGAAGTTCTTTCTGTGGGATATTTTCAGACTGTTTAATTTATCTTTGTCTTTTTGTTTAATAGCAGGATTATCTTCTTCAAATAAAGTCCGAGATGACAGAAAGAAGAAACGCAAAGAAAAGGATCACTCAGAGAACAAGTCCTCCAAGAGACCAAACAACAATGGCTGCGGGGACTGCTCGGGTTGCTTGCAACTGGAGGATTGTGGACAGTGAGTGATAATTAGTATGGTAGTATCATCATCATCATCAGCCTGCACTAGTATAGTATAGTATTATATTATTTATGGTATGGTCGAGGACGAAAATATGGTAGCAGATAAACTTCTCAGTAACATCCATGTGTGTTCTTAAGAGCTTTATCTCAACTACTAGTTATAATAAATGATTACTGTATTAACTTTAGTTCATCTGTAAACTAATATTATGGAATGCAATAAACATTTGAGTATTGAGTACCTATTTGTGAACATGCTAATCTCTTTACAGCCATGTCGATTTTGACAGCAGTACAGATAAATTATTTAATAGCAAACACTTAAAGTAAACCACCCCAGATACACGAAAATATAAAGATTGGAATTGTTTTTTGTTTTTATGATTTTTAAATTATCAAATTCTAAAGCATGTATATTCCTTACAAAATCCAATTATTTCCAGATGTGAAGCATGTGAAGATATGCACAAATTTGGTGGAAGCAACAAGCTAAAAAGAAAGTGTCGGCTGCGGGTTTGCATAAAAAACAAGAAGACTTCGCGACAATCCAGGTAAAGTACAAAATTAATTAGTGAGTGGAGTGGAGACCTTTATTGACTTCTTGTTGCACTGAGATTTATTTCTGCTTTCTAGCTCCTTCTAGCTCCAATGGAAAATTCTCGTTTTTGTATAATGACCCTCATTCACTATGACTTTCATTATGACTTTATATCAGTTATTAAATCTCTTTCAGTACAGTTCTGTACTAGCTAGTTTCTTGTATGGTTATTATTAGGGTTTGGAGTTTTCATAGCACGGTAAGAAGAAAGCGAGCTATGGAGTCAACATTAACATTAAAATTCAACTCCTACTCCTACTCATTCATTTATTTAATTCTAAAATGGTTTTTTAACTGTCCTGAACAAAGCCCCTTAGTAATGAAAGATTAAAATTCGTCTTAACGTGCTATGAAAACTCTGAACCCTAGTTATTATAACTTTAATTATTTATAAACTTGATATCCCTTGCAGTAGCAACAGAGTTAAAAAGAAGCACCATGAACGAGAGACTTACGAGCCAGAGGAATCAATATCACACCTGCAGACGATGGAGCCAAGACAGTGCTATGGGCCGCAGTGTACCAAGGCAGCTCTGTACGGGTCTAAGTACTGCTCATCCCAATGTGGCATAAGGCTGGCTACAGCGAGGATCTATCAAGTAAGTATTGTAATGATACTTAGAATGGAGAGATTGCTCTCTTTTTTAAATTTTTACTGAATCAACTATTATATCAATTACATTTTTACTGAATCAAATTATTATATATTAAAAGTGGACATAATGCAGAGATATTTGCATAACCACCACCACATTTGTGTGAACAGATACACAATATAGGTAATTTAAAAGTAGAGCAGGCCCTCGGCAACAGCTTTAATAGTGATTTGTTGTTATTATGTTGCCTTTCATTGAAACCAGCACTTGCTACATAAATTGGTTCGTTGAGTCGGATTTAAGCAATGGAAACGTGACATCCACTGAGATAGCTCTGTACAATAACAATTAAATTAGTACTCGGGGTATCCTGTTAGGTGATCTTAGTGGACAAGGCGTTGGAAACATAGTGCGACGCGTGACGCTAATACAGCGCTTCTGTTTCCTTCGCGTTTCTCATTATCTTGGCCATAGAAAGTAAGATGATTTCAGCCAGTGATGAATCTTTAGGTGATATGATATTATAGGTCTCCAACTTGACGTATTTTCCACAGGTACTCCCGCAGCGCATCCAAGAGTGGTCTCTGTCGTCGTGCGTGGCGGAGCAGCGCAACCGCAAGGCGCTGGAGGTGGTGCGCGGCGGGCTGGCGCGCGCGCAGGCGGCGCTGCGCGCGCTGGACCGCCAGCACGCCGCGCTCGACGCCGCCGCCGCGCGCGCCGCCGCCGCCGCCGTCAACGACTCCGCCGACAAGGTCCGGTTCAAACAAAATACTGAGTGTCTTAATATCATTTTTACTTGACTGAGTAAAATCAACTGAAATTAAATTTAATAGTGTATGTATGTGAATGTTTCCTCTTGAGCTGCTGATTATAAAGTCTGACTAAGATATCAGAATTGGCTGGTCTGGTAATTATAGTGAAGCGATTGTCATTCGACCTACAGAACCCTTCTGTCAAGGAAGCAATCAATTCAATCATATTCACATCCTAGCAATTAATTTGCTTTCAGGTTTACCCAAGGCCAATAGGGAATATGCATGTTTTTTTTTGCTTTATTTAAAAGTCATTCATGCAACAAACGGTAGAGAAAAATAATTTTTCGGATAACTATAAAAATAACCAAGATGTAAGCCAATAAGGATTAGTTTTTATCTCTTTTTAGCAAAACAGAATTTAATATGGAGTTTATATGGCCGTAGTGCCCGCTGACGTCACAGTACATGTCGGATCTATGTGTCTAATTAGTAGTTTTAAATGCTTATCCGTATTATATTTTTTGCCATCTCTTTTACTCTATTTTCATATTTTGTGAAGAAATGCGATAAAAAAGTTTCATGCATATTCCCAATCGTTTGATCTTCAAGTGAATAACTCATCGCTTTCGCGCCAGCTGTACAATTTAGAGACACTCCTCTCAATAAAAATCCAAGTGGACTCACGCCTTCAACCCTGCATCATCATCATCAGCCAAAACATGTCCACTGCTCGGAATAGGACTCCCCCAAAGAATCGCCGCCAGCATCCGCATCCAGCTTTACTTGCGACAAATTAGAATTGAAAAAAGAAAACACTTCATCACTCATTATTATTTCAAATCCGTATCGCAGGAGGCAGACGACGAGACATCAATGTACTGCATCACGTGCGGCCACGAGATCCACTCGCGCACGGCGGTCAAACACATGGAGAAGTGTTTCGTCAAGTACGAGGCGCAGGCGTCGTTCGGCTCGCGGCACCGCACGCGCATCGACGGACAGAGCATGTTCTGCGACTACTATAATCCGGTCAACGGGACCTACTGCAAGAGGCTTAGGGTGAGTACCAGGAAATGTCATGGTTAAGATTAGCTGCTTTATTCATTTGTTTATTTAAACTTTATTGCACATAAAAAAAAATGACAGTAGGTGATTTGTAAGGGGTTTTTTTGCGCTAAATGGCCACAAGTACGTTAATTAGAAGCTGTAAACGTGCTTCTATGCTTCTAATTCTGTCTAGCGTCACAAGTAAGCACAGGGCGTATCCGGTTTTTTTGAATAGAGTCTCATTTTCAATAGAGAGGTCGACCTCTGTTAACCCTATTCCCAACTCCATATTTTAATATTTCTCCATATTTTAACTTTAAGTGATTCTTTTGCGTGTATCCGGCCAATCTCTGGCCGCGCCTAGGGTGGACGGAACCAAAATGCAACATGGTCTTCCACTATACCTTGTAGATTCCTTAAATCGAACTGAATAACAATGCCCTGTGGCGTTTCTATGTCAATTCAGCATCTTAACTGACTGCTGCCTATTTTTTTAGTCTGTCTCAGTGTCCCACTGCTGGGCAAAGGCCTCCTCTTTTCCACCACTCGTTCCTATTGAGTCCAAACGCGTCCGAGTCCCGGCCATCTCTTTGGTCTGCCTCTGCTCCGGTAGCCATCTAACAGGGTCGCAGTGACAACTTTGGTCTACAGTTGGTTGGTTGGTTTGCCTAATAAATAAATATCAGGGACTAATCTCACACATATTGATCTAGTCTCAAAATAAGCTCTATGCTTGTACAGTCAAGGTTATAAACATAGATGCGTCCAAAGCCTCAAAAATATGTTACCACGATCTTATGTCTCCGTAAAAGGTTACATATTTTTGACACTCTGAACGTATCTATATTTATAACCTTGACTGTACTATGGGTACTAGGCAACGATATACATACTTATATAGAAAAATACATACTTAAATATATAGAAAACAGCCTCAGGAATAAATACTTCGCGCTCATCACACAAATATTTGCCCATACCGGGATTCGTACCCGGGACCACTAGCTTCAATCAACTAGGCTAACCGCGTTTTGTTTTTGTGACGCTAGAAAATGTTGTAAATGACTGTGTTTTCCTCCAGGTAATGTGTCCGGAGCACTTCAAAGACCCCAAAGTGAGCGACACCGACGTGTGCGGCTGCCCGCTGGTGAAGAAGCTGTTCGAGCCGACGGGCGAGTTCTGCCGCGCGCCCAAGAAGTCCTGCCTGCGCCACTACCAGTGGGAGAAGCTGCGGCGCGCGGAGATCGACATGGAGCGCGTGCGCCAGTGGCTGCGCGCGGACGAGCTGGTGGAGCAGGAGAGGAGCATCCGGCACGCCATGGCTTCGAGGTAAGATACTTTAGAACCCCAGAGCAAAAAGAAGGGTCTTATAATTTTAATCATGACAGGATTAGAGATGGGCTGAATACGGACTTTGCCGAACATTCGGTTCAGCTCTTACCGAACCGAATATTCGGTTGCGCCGAATCGCTAGAAACAGGTTTTGACACGTCCGCGCTCAGCGCTCCGCGCGTGTTTTCCCAAATAGCACAAACGCTGTATAAGAGCTTATACAGCCATTATAAGTCTAGTTTCAGCATTTTAAGGGCTGTATAAGCTCTTACACAGCTTGTGTGCTGCTTGGGTTGGACCTCGCGCTCGCGCCATTTGACTGGTAGACCTTTAGTGGATAACTAAGAAAGGTGATTACTGATTAATAAAACTTACTTAATTAAAACAACTCTGGTTTTTCTTATTTAAGCTACGGTTTTTTGCAAAATAATTGTATTTATATTTAGACGCATATTTATCTCTTTTTGGTAGTTGCTTAGAATGCTGAAATAGGATGTCAATCCGACGAATTACGAAACAACCTACGCTCGTTATTTACTTTGTTTATTCGGTAAATATTCGGCAATGGAACCGAACTATTCGGCCGAATACGAACATTGAAAAACTTGCCGAATATGCCGAATACTGAATATTTACCGAATATTCGGCCCATCTCTAATTTTAATCATGACTTAGGATCCTCGTCTTCGCCTTTCATCTTCGCCTCCAAAAATATTTTTGTTTACAGAGCGGGCGTGTTGGGTCTAATGCTGCACTCCACCTACAACCACGAGGTGATGGAGCGCATCACGGGCAAAGCGAACGAGAACGGCAAGCTCAAGGACGGCTCCTGACGGCGCGCGCGCGCCGACAACGGGGGCAAAAGAGCGCGTCACGCGGCTGCCGGCTCTGCGGCGACGACCGCCGTAGCGAGTGGGGTCGATTGTGGGGAAACCGGGCGGAAACACTCGGCGGGAAAGTAGCTTATTTAAAACAGCTAATGAAATATATATTTGTATTATAAAAATAAAGCAGATCTTTGCAGACTTGCTCGGGCAAAATGCATTATTATAATTGAACACTTCCCTTTAAACCGCCGTTTTCTGAAATTTAAGACAAAATATCCAGCTCATTTCGCCGATGTCTTATATTTAAGACAAAATTTTCATGTTTTTGAGCAAGGTAAGGTTTTTCCCAGTGTTTAGAAATTATGGCAAGCACTAAATAACTTTGTGTAATATTGTATGGCTGGCGACATTATATATTAAAATTTTAGTTTATTTTCACTTTAATAATAAAATAATGAAAAACTGCGTCGTTGCCAGCTTAGGTTTTGTAAGAGGTTTCTAGTAAATTGTCACGGCATGCTAAAATATTACTGAGGATGTTGAAAATCGAGTCTTATGTCGCTTCCTATATTGTTGTGATTGATATAAGAATACCAGATCTATGTAGCTAGAAATTTAAGCATAAGTTGTATGTTGACGCAATAAAAAGTGAATTTAAGCTAAACTTATCTTTTTCCCCGTACTTTTATAAAACGTTGGTAACCTACTATCCTACTTTCTATTCTACTAATATTATAAATGTGAGTTTGTATGGCTGTTTGTGTTTCAGTCACACCTAAATGGCTGAACGAATTTTGATGAAATTTAGCACACACAGTCCTAATCCTGGTTTGATACATTACCTTGATCTCAGAAAAAATAATAGCTTAGTTAATGAAGGGAAAAGCGTTAAACGACTGCTACGCGGACAGAGTCGCGGGCAAAAGCTTGTATTTTATAGATTTGGAAGATATTGTGATAGAGGGATACAGTTGGTCATTTGAATTAAAATTATTATTTGCAGGTTAGTTACGCTCTAACACTTGCATTCAAGTGACATATGACGAGAACTTACTGTAGGGTGACCACCCTACATTTAATATTCGCTTGGGCACAAAGTTATATTCGGATAGTATAAAGTTGGATTCGCGTCACACGTTCAGGTGGGAAATGCGCCAAACCATCCAATTTCTTCTCAAATTGGATGGTTTGGTGCTCTTGACCCATAGGCGGACAACCAAACCAAACCAATCCAATCAATCAATCAATTCAATCAATTTGTGGTGAAATTGGACGGTTTGGCGCACTTGCCCCACCTGACCTTAGGAATTTACCTAATGATTACTCTGTTATTATGGAATTTTGCGCTAATGATGATTAACATAATTCATATTAACATGCTTACCTACTTATCAACGGTTTATCGGAATTTTGCAAACTACTTAAAACTCATTAGACGTAAAATGTATGACAAAAGCGGGTTATACGATTAAGGAACGGGATGGAGTGTAATAATAAATTACATATTTGCCACTTTATAGTGTTAAGTGTAAAGCAGATTATTTATATAAAACAAAAATAAAATATAAACTGCTGTGTCACCCTATCGAGGGTAATGTCACCCTAGTTGGAGCACAAAGGGAGGGTCTAAACGGCCCGTTATCTTCGGTTCCGTTTAATTAAAATCATATTAGCTTGTTAGAGCCGGAAATTTCAAACTTTAAACATTTTCGTTTCGCACCAGGATATTTAATTATTTGAATGCATAGAGCCCGATATAATATAGCGTAGCGGTAGTGTCGTGTAGCGTAGTGATTAAGTAGTTTACTTCTAATAATAATATTAATAATAAAGCTATTTAGCCACCATAGAAACCTACCACAATAATAACCTCAAGTCACGAGAAAGAAGTTACGTCAAAATAAATCATTGGCTTTCTGCAATAGGATTCTACTGTGGCTCAGCAATTAAAATTGTTCACAGTATAATATACCAACAAATACAAAATAATCGCCAAATCAATATAACTAACTAATTAAACAATACGATTTTTGAAATCCTATTTCATTGTAATCTAATCTGCTCAAACATTTCAAAGCAGGTTGTTTGTTACGAGAAAAAAAGTTAATTTATTCGTGGTTAGGAAATATTAAACAATTAGACAACAATGGCTTTAGCATAAGTTATCATATCAAACCGACATATTGCGCCCCTCGGCGGCACGTGCGGTCGCCCCTCTAATTGGACCGTGTCATTCTGCTGACATGTTTTGCTAAATCTCATAATTTGACACAGATAACACCCCTTCTCGATATTTTAAGTTGCGCATTCTAAAGTCGAGTAGGTTTAGGATATAGCGGAACTTGCAGTACGGCTGAATAAGTTGCATTCTGCTTAAGTTAACGACTGTCGAAGGCTGTCAAAATATAAGGAATAGCGACCCGCCCTCGCAAGTTAAACTATCTATGTCTACGTTAAAGGTCTATTCTAAACATTGGTGAAAGAATTTTTGGAATCGGATTAGTAATTTCGGGGATTACCTAACTCGTACATACAAACTTACAAACTTTACCTCTTTATAATAATCCTCATCATCATCATTATCAGCCCGTACTAGTCCACTGCTGGACAAAGGCCACTCCCAATGCCGCCACTGCTCCCGATCTTCAGCTTCTCTCATCAAACCTACACCGGCCAATCTGCGCATATCATATAAGGGACAGGGACAATTTCACACAAATTGACCTAGTCCCAAACTAAGCTCTAGGCTTGTACTACGGGTACTAGGCAACGATATACATACTTAATATAGAGAAATAAATACTTAAATACATAGAAAACATCCATGACCCAGGAACAAATACTCGCGCTCATCACGCAAATATTTGCCCATACCGGGATTCGAACCCGGGACCGCTAGCTTCGTAGGCAGGGTCACTACCAACTAGGCTAACTGCGTCGTCAAATATCATCGAAGGCAAAAGATGCGCGGTCGTTCACCAACAAGATGGACCGATCAAGTGAAAGACTCGTCATCCTCCAAGTTCTACACGGTTGTAAGAGACGCGCTGGACAGAAACCGGTGGAGGCAGATTGCCCTGCAACTCTGATGCTGACCACGCTCCTCAGACATGAGGGACCGACCCCAGAGAGAGAAAATATTATTTATAGTATTTATGAGCCTCTATATATAGGATACTGTACCAAAAGTTTACGTAAATTGCATTAGTCAATGTGGAAAAAAAATGGTTTTTACAATATAAGAAAGATATGATGATAAAACTTAGAGGAAATAATACTTGTCATAAGGGCTTGTATTACAAAAGTTACAGTATACATTTGATGAAAGGGCGGATTTTCCATGCAAACACGGCTACGCTCTTTAATTTAATTTCCCTTATTTTAATATGTGCACTTTGTAAAGACTCGCACAGTATGTTAATCGTTATCATAGTACCCTAGTACAAGCCTAGAACTTACTTTGGGATTAGTCAACTTATGTGTAATTGTCTCATTATTTTTTAAATTCTAATTATCTTATAAAATTTCTAGTCCGACTACCTACTTAAAAAACTATAAGTAGGTATAACACAGGTTTAACGACCGGTTAGCCGCTCCATTCATTTCTTTTCCGCAATATGCCGAGGTATTTATATTCCTGGTACAACCTGTACCTATAAGTACTTAGTAATTTAACCTCGTCAAGGCCCAAGCTATTTTAGGACGTTTGTAATAATGACCTAGTGTCCTAATTAAAGGCAAGCCCAGAACTTTGAATTGCTATAACATCTTTAAATGACATATTCCAGGCAAAAGTCATAATTAGTTATTGTAAGGGCAAGTACTATAAGCAATTTACATGTAAATTTACATTTAAAAAAAGCGTGTTTTTCTTTTAGGTCGTTGGGTTTTAACACGAAAGACTTATATTAGTGTTGACGGCCTTTCAACCATTTTATACCACTATTTGATTATTATTTTGAATTAAAAGGTTTATAAAATAAATAAAAATAGAGAAAATTCCTTTGTTTTTAAGTTTGAATTAATGTATTTTTTGAGAACCAATAAATGTAGGTATATAAGTGTTACAAATATCAACAAAAATGCTTTTTTCTTAAATATAATTACATGTTTTAAATGTCTTCCATACAAACTATCCTAAGTGGTTGATTACAATAACATTCCAGCAACCTATTTTTAGGACATAAAACTTTGCATGCATCTCTACTACAATTAAATCATGACAAAGCGAAAATTTTAGTCATCGATATACTTATAACACTTAGGTAAGTATTTGGCATAAATTTTGCATTAATATAATTCAAGATTCTATAGAAAAAAACCGATTTATTTCCGCCGATCCCGCGAGGTCGCCATTTGGTCCAACATCCACGTGGCAAGTGACAGATTTTATTTATTTATATATTTTTGTTATCTATACGTCAAAGTTGACAGCTAAGTATTTGGCTGCGTTCAGTCCCGATATATTTTAAAAGGTAAAATTCGGTTTTACGCAAATTTCAAAGAACGGCATGTGTCCAAAGTGAATGTCCTTATTTTGGGACACCGGGCCGGTAATTGATAAATTTAAACATTAACTTAGGTCGGAATAACTACAATTCTCAGTCCTATAAACAGGACGTTGGGCATTACGAGGCTATAAATGTATACATGCTTCATATTGTTGTCTAGTATCAATAACACAACTCGAGGATAGTTTGGGACTAGGTCAATGTGTGTAAAATTATCCTGACTACTTTTTTTTTACACTGTCCCTTGTAGCTTCGTGCTAATTAGCTATCGGTCGACAGTAGCAACTGTAGCAAGTGCGAAATCCAATATCTAATAATCTCATTGACATCTTTTGTCACGAGTCAGGGGCAGAACCCCAACTTTACCTCGTTCGCCCTAATTCTGTCACAATTGACAAATTTGCCCCAAAATTGCAATGTGCATTGAATATGGCGGCGGTGTCACGCCTATCTGACAGGCCCGATTATAGATTAGCGCATACGTCACGGTTTGCAGGTGCATTGTGCATCGCTGCATCTATTCTTACTGATGATATAATTAAAATAAATAAATAAAATAAATAAAAATGTTTTATTACAGGTTGAATTAATTCGTAAGCGAGTTTGATATTTTATCGGTTTAAATATTTAGGTAATATGTAACTGTTTTTAAAAATAATTGGCAGAGATGAGATATATTTTGGGGTGGAAAAGGGGACGCATTTTGCACATTTCCTTAGCGGTAAACAAATTTATTTGCATGAATGAATTGTTTTAAATTTATTGTGGAATCGTGAATAATAATATAATAATAATAATGAAATAATAAAATGAAATTATCGACACTTCTTATATTTGTGTATAATGAAGATAATGTAATTCATAGATAACAATTGAAATATTTTGCATGCTTGCTTAATGGTGAATTGTGCTGTTGTCTATTGTTCTGTTATACGTAAGTATTGCTACCTACCATATACCACGATTCTGGCAAATAAACTTTGACTTTGACTAGAATCCCTGGGTATAAACTGATGCATTTTTAGAAGAGCCGCGCCTTATCTTCTTTTAAGATTATTAAGGTACCGAATTATTCGTTTTAAACTTACTTTATTCTTTTCGACGCAAACGACTCATATATCAGCATAATCAGCACCTCGGGTTCAACGCCAACGACTTATACAAGGTGTTTTTTTATTCGTCTTAAACATTTTGGGGGTTAAATCAGTAAGTTATACTGATCAACTTTCACTATGGGACCAACCCCGAAATCGCGAAAAAAAAATTGACCATCCCATACATTTTGGCTAGTCAGCTGACGATGTTTTGTATGGGAGGGTCAATTTTTTTTTCGCGATTTCGGGGTTGGTCCCATAGTGAAAGTTGGTCAGTATGACTTACTGATTTAACCCCCAAAATGTTTAAGACGAATAAAAAAAACCCTGTCACGGTTGACAGCGCAAAATAGACCTGGGCATATATGAGGTAAGGTTGACATTAGCTCTAGTTTTAGCTGTCGCGGCGTGTGAATGACGTCTTTTGTATTTGACATAGCGTTGAAAAGGTTAAAGGTAGGAAGGTAGTGATTTCTTCTTGAGAGCTTCATGCATTTTGACGCAACTGAACTAAACATAAGATCACTAAGGGCCACTTGCAGGAAAAGATAAATCTTTGTAGAAGGTACGGGGCTCTATTCCACTTTGTTGTGATAGCTCTTATTCACTTAAGAGGACTGTGAACCAACTGCAAAATCTAGCCTTTTCATATAAACGGCGATAACGTTTTCCACCCCCTAAACGTTAACGAAATTCAACCAATATTTGATATGTGGTCAGTCGAAACAAAAACTATGTCCGTACGTTTCGTTTTTTTAAATATTGATTAGTTATAAAGAGATTAAGGCCAAAATTACTTTTTTATGAAAACAATAAAACGGGAATAAATCGAAATTTATTAATAATATTGAAAAAAACGAAACGTACGGACATAGTTTTTGTTCCGACTGACACCGTATCAAAAATTGGTTGAAATGGGTTAACATTTAGGGGTGGAAAACGTTATCGCCGTTTGTATGGAAAGCCGTCACCTCATAATCCTCTTAACGGTGAGAACATCGGAAGCAAGCATATAAAAAAAAAGCAAGACGGCCTAAATCAAAGTGAAATAGACGTCCTTGGATATGTCGAAATATCCTATCACGTCTAAGGGCAAAGTTGGGTCCGCACTGTAATTAAAAATGTATTTTATTTTATTTATTATATTCCGGCCTTTACACAAACGCTACATCCGCCCAATCTCCACAACACCAAAAATGAAAATGTAAATCTTTATTCCGTAAGTAGGCCCTGTAGGCACTATGACATGTTTGAGTCTACCAGCGCTTCCCGAGAGAAGCACCTTTGTTGAGAAGAAGCGCCGCAAGAAACTCAACAGTCATACTGAAAATGTAAATCTTTATTCCGTAAGTAGGCCCTGTAGGCACTATGACATGTTTGAGTCTACCAGCGCTTCCCGAGAGAAGCACCATTGTTGAGAAGAAGCGCCGCAAGAAACTCAACAGTCATACTGAAAATGTAAATCTTTATTCCGTAAGTAGGCCCTGTAGGCACTATGACATGTTTGAGTCTACCAGCGCTTCCCGAGAGAAGCACCATTGTTGAGAAGAAGCGCCGCAAGAAACTCAACAGTCATACTGAAAATGTAAATCTTTATTCCGTAAGTAGGCCCTGTAGGCACTATGACATGTTTGAGTCTACCAGCGCTTCCCGAGAGAAGCACCATTGTTGAGAAGAAGCGCCGCAAGAAACTCAACAGTCATACTGAAAATGTAAATCTTTATTCCGTAAGTAGGCCCTGTAGGCACTATGACATGTTTGAGTCTACCAGCGCTTCCCGAGAGAAGCACCATTGTTGAAAAGAAGCGCCGCAAGAAACTCAACAGTCATACTGAGAATAATAATAAAAGTAGCAAAATAACAAGTAATAGACAATGTCATTAATAATAATAAAGAATATTATACATTAAAATGGTCAACTTAACCAAATACTAATTTAAATAAATAAAGAAATATCAGGGACAGTCTCACACAAATTGACCTAGTCCCAAATCATGAAAAGGTCTTCATTTAAGTCTTGGAGAAGGGTCGAATCATACCATTGAGATTTAATTAATGAAGATGTAAAAGGTCTCCACAGTCAGTCTTACGAACAACATCAACAACAACGTTACGGCTTAGTCATAGACCAGAAACTACAATATATTTAAAAAATATATTTATATTTTTTTTATATCATATTTTTATATTTTATTTTATACCTTAGGCTTCACGCGGTTTTAGGAAGGCGATATTTTTGAGGTGGTTCTAGATAAGTTTTGTGAAAATACATTGGTTAAGTCCATCTAGATTTCTGGTTTCTGTGCCGAGGATTTTTTAGGTATGTATCTTTCTCTAATTGTTCATCATGATTTATAGTGTCAGGTACACTATTATTTATTATTTTTAGTAACATTCAGGTTTGTATGGAAACCTGCGTCTAGAAGCTATTACAAAGAGATCCACATTTCAGAAGTCGATACTCCCGCCCTGCGCCTGCTGTGGCCAATCAGCGTCCACCACCCTAGACTCACCCCTATTCTGCCCAATCAGAGGCGAGAAATCTGGCGCTACAATGGTTAGGGGTCGCTTTTCACGCGTACACGCGAAAATGAAATCAAATAAGTAGTGGAAAGGGCTGTATTTCGGAATGTTTGTGCGTTTTAATAAAATGTTATGATGGGTTGGCGTGAAAATATGAATTTATATTCTGATTTAGTATAGTTACAGACGTGGTTGGTCGAGGTACTAGTTCAGTGAGTGCTTCTGGAGTGAGTGAGGTATTTTTTCTGGTAAGCGACGGAATCAGGAATCAAGATTCATTTTCCGCTGATGTCCTACGGCAGCGAGACGCCACACGTTTGGAGTAGTTCTGCAGTATGTCGTTTTTTTCATCTCTCAATAACTGAAAGTTCTAGGGTCGTTCTAGAGTTGTAAATAACAATGGGTATCTTATTTCTCTTTGCGCCAATTGTTATCATATTGATAACGTTACGATAGCTCTTATTACATCTATACCTAATTAGCAGTTGATGTATAATTTAAAGTCGGCAATAACTATTGCTTGTTAATTAATTTAGCAGAAACTTATTAGACAAACACAAAGCGAAACCATTTTCAGTGTCGTGGTCCTTGTTATCGCTGATGCTGTTAGTGCTGATCTTCCTTATCTGAATGAACCCTGTCACCCGCCACTTTCGACTCTGTCAAATTTTTTATGTACTTTTCTTACACCATTCAGTTAGCGGAATGTGCGGGATCGCCTCTATTAATAGAGACGTATCATATATTTTTAAGCCCTATATATAGGGCTTAGTATAGTTACCAGAATTAATATATATATTAATTCTGGTAACTACACTCATTGGTACGCCGTAGCCACTGGGGATCAAAATCCGTATACTTATAGTACCCCTATTTCTATTGTTTTTCGGCTGCATCCTTAAGATCCATTGTCCTCCTTAAGAAGATGCAGCCAACTACACCTGGGGACACAGACATAGTACACCTGGGGGCCTAGCCAAGATGAATTAGGGTGACGGCACCAGTGTTGGACACTTTTAGCTGACAGGCACCAATAATGGACACTTAACTCTTAATTCAAAGATCACAGGGTTATAAATTGATTGTTGCAAAATAAATGAATAACCCTTATCTTCTTCAGAATAAGAATCATATGTCCATCATTGGTCCTTGTCCATTACTGGTGCCATCACTCTACGCTAACTTAACGATTTTCGCAAACAAAGGATTGACGTACCTAAGCTAACGATCAGTCGCGTCAGCCGCGTATGTCAATACATTTTGTCGATTTTCGAAATACTTGTAATTTGGCTAGGCTCTCAGGTATTTCTGTTTTTAGTTGGCTGCATCGTCTTAAGGAGAACAATGGGGGATGCGGCCAAACGAAAACAGAAATAGATACTATACGGAATTTCGGAGTTGGATCTCCAGTAAGTAGGTGATCGTCCTCCGTCGAGCCCCGTACGGATTCTGTTCAGCTTACAACGGTGATTTTAAAAGACTTGCTCGCAGTGGAAGCACATAAAGTCACCGTTGTAAGCCAACAGAGTCCGTACGGGGTCGGCTCCTCGCAGTGGAAGGCGGGCCAGCCTCTAGGCTACAGATGGTGATGGTGTTTATGGCACGCAGGGCAGTGAGGTGTCTCCGTACGGGCCGCTGTGGGACGCGCCGCCTGCGCCGGTACCCTACCCCGACATCCTGGCCTTTCCGCCCTCCGACCTGGGTGAGACCATTATCCGACCGGGCATAAGTCAAATAACCCGTTAGATTAGTAGTCTTACTAACTATTGCTATTTTAGATAATCAGTTTAAATTGAAACAGTAGGTAATGACATTACCTGTTAGAATGGCATGCCACTTAGTTTTCAAGTTTCGTAATGAATGTGATTACTTACATATGACACATTAGGAACTCCTATTAACCTATATTAATTAATTTACTTATGCTAAACTACAATAGTCAGTGACATCAGACTAAATTTGTTGTATTTACTATTTTGAGACCCTATTTCATCATTATCTTTTGCTGTCGACTGTACTTACATATGTAATTTTCGGGGACAAACGCCCGCACTCAGAGACGTCAATTAATTTTTGAGATTGATTAAGTTGCTGCTGTCACTTTCATTGCTATCAGAATGGAATAAGACACCTCGCTTAGGCATTTTTAATTGACGTCTCTTAAGTGTGGCCCAAAGAACTGAGTATCCTATGTGCTCCTATCCGATTGGACTATTTGTAATGTAAAATCCTGATAATGTTAAAATTGTAATCTTAAATAAGTTTCATACATTAAAACACACATAAAATTTTCATACATTCGTTTTAAAAGGTTTTAAAACAGAATGTGTTCCTACGAGTATTACAATGCTCTTCCGATCACTTAAATTTAAAATTACTTTAGTGGTCCGTATTGTAATAGTTAGAAAGGGACAGATGTTTCACCAGCGTTGTTCCACGTGATAAACACGACCATAATAGGCCCCACGGGAGCCACAAATAAAAGAAAACAAAAGATTGACAGATATAGTCGACAATAGTCGACTTATATTGTAGGTAACACATCTCTTTTTACCCAACCGCTGAAGGAGGATAATGTTTCGACATGTATGACTGTATTTATGTTTGTATGTATGGATCTTTATTCCCTTTCAGATGATGAAGGTATAGCCCAATTTTGACAAATGAGGTGGCATTAGATTAGTTTTAGCGTTGCGAGTATCACTGGGTTCTTTAATTTAAAAATATATGTGGTTTTAACATAAACTAGACGACAATATCAAAATACTTATGCAGTCGGGTTTGTAATGATTGTCGGAAGTTGAAAATAAATGATTATGGACAGTATGGTCGGCGGGGTGCGGGCGCGTGCCGTCGCGCGCGTCGTCGAGCGGCAAGAAGACGCGGCGGCGCGTCGCGTCGGTGGCGCAGCGCCGCGCCGCCAACATCCGCGAGCGCCGGCGCATGTTCAACCTCAACGAGGCTTTTGACAAGCTACGGCGGAAGGTGAGATGCACCATTTTTAAGGTTCCGTACCTCAAAACAAAAAAGGAACCTTTATAGGATTACTTCATTGTCCGTTTGTCTGTGTCTGTGTAAATAATAATAAATATCAGGGGGCAATCTCACACAGTGATACTCGTATTTATATATTTATTTTTCTCAGGAATGCTTAGAGGTATTTCTCATCTACAAGATGTGTGTTCTTCAATACGCCTTATATTTTTGTTGGTGCAATGTTCAGTTCAAGTTTGCAGTTCGTACGGAACCCTCGGTGTGCGAGTCAAACTCGCTCTTGTCCGGTTTTTTTTAATTTTAGGTAAAGCCACCAGGTAAAAGTAATGGTTTAGGTAAAGGTAGGACCACCTAAATAACTCAATCTTACTGATGGGTCTTGTTTAGACAAACAATAATTTATAAATATGTAAAATGATTAATTAATTTATGCAATTAGCGCTAATGATATCACTAAGTGAACTCGAGGGGAAAATGTATCATTATGGCAGATTAGTACTGTTTTTGCAATTATTGACATATTTTAAATATGACTATTTATTATTATTACCTTTACAAACAACCTTTGTTTAGGAACGTTAAAGAATTCCAAAGAGCAAGCCAAATAGCTTGAATTGAGATTTTCTTAGACATCCAAAATTGGAATATACTCGTAGGTAGCTACTCATTCTTGCCATAATTTCATACATCGTAAAACAGAGTCACTCTCACCTGCCTGAGATACATCTCTAATTTATCTGAAGTCAACATTCCGATGAAAATATAAAGCAGCACTAATTTAACTCGTAAATGATCTCTAAAGTTAAGGGGTCGAAACGCTTCGGTAAACGATGAACAATTAAGTTTAAGTAGGTACAGTCAAGGTCATAAATATGTATACACTTTAGTACCTTTTCTATTTAATGTCATGTTTTAATTGCCATATATAAATGTCACAGCGATTAAAGTGACAAGGTACTAAAGTTTATACATATTTATGACCTTCACTGTACCTAATCATAATCATTTAATTTCATATAAACAGTACAAATAAAAGTTGCATTGAGTACATAGATATTACTGCATATGATCTAAAGATATAAAATAAACTTAAAACATTAAAGAATGTATTTTGTAATACGCATGTTGCGCCTAGGATACATATAAACCCCTGGTAATGGTAATAAAAATTATTTGCGGGTAAACCCGTGCAGTGGTTGCTAGCATCTCCTTATCAATCAATCTTTGTTGGGCTAAGCAACCGGTGAAATTACTAGTATAAAGGCATTCCATCTTAAGGCTGCGGCACACCAAACGCGTGCCGCAGTCGCCGCGGATAACTCGGGCAGCGCGGCGCGTGGCGTGCGGGAAGCAGGCGCGTCGCGTGCGCTGGCACGCGACATTGTATTAAATGTGGCCGCCATGTTTAACGGCACACCGGGGCGGGACGACAGTGCGGCGTCGATGCGGGTGCTAGTCGTTGTATTTTTTTACAAACGCGTGATGGATGTACGCGCGCGCCGCTCAACATGTCACACCGAACGCGGCGGCGAGGCGTGAGCAACGCGGGCATACACGTTCGAAACGCGTTGAATTTTGTTATTTTGTGTTAGCGGCAATAGACGGACGGACGACGGACCGTAAAAGCGTGTTCCGTTGTTACTCTTTGGGTACGGAACCCTAAAAATATATTATCACCCAGGTCCCGACGTTCGCGTACGAGAAGCGGCTCTCGCGCATCGAGACCCTGCGCCTCGCCATCACCTACATCAGCTTCATGTGTGAACTGCTGCATGGATCGCCTCAGCCACACCACCACCCGCCTCTACAGAGACATGTGTTTGACGGCGACGTGCCCTGGTGCGCTTAAACCTTAACAAAACAAGGGATTCCCAAGTATAAAATAATGGCTCGATTGTATTCCATTGTAAACCTAGAGATTATTTGTTTTAAACTTTTACTATGTATTTATGTTGATTTTACGTGATTAAGTCCCGTTTTAGTTTTCTACAACAAGATGTAGGACGTAGCTTAGGGAAAAGGATCCAACCCACAAAGTAAATGTATTTAAATTTGAATTCTATTGCTGTCAATATTATGTCAAAATTCTACAAGTGTGAAATGGTTGAGTTGGATCCTTTTCCCTAAGCTACGTCCTTTTAAACTCGTATTATTTGGCAGGTACCTAAAATGACTTAACAATAGTTTGAAGTCAGGTTTCTGTATCACTTTCGAGGGCAATTTCGAAGCGCTACACCAAGATTTTAAATGACTTGGCACTAAGGGTAGCTTTGCATTTTCTAGATTTGGTCACAAATGGGAGGCGAAAGAAATGGGACATTCGAAGTTTCGAATATAGCCTTTGTAGTAACTTTCCCCTGAGTTTACAGTGAGCGTGCGTGAGCCAGTGGGTTGTGACCAATGAGAGCATAATGAATTGACTAAAAATATAAAAATATTATTATGATAATGGTTAGAAAATACACAATTCATACTTATATTTTAGGGAAAGCTCGAGTAGCTTTGCCATTTATTACGTCAATTTATATGATAATCTAATAGGAAACATGTAACAAAGTGACTGTAACGCTGGTATTTATGTTGGAGTAAAGGTGTCAGTTGGTAGCCGACTGCACGCAGCAGCAGCAGACGACGTGTCGTCATGACACTACTGGTTTCTATGTATTTCTATGAAATTCCCTCCGTACGACACGTCGTTTTCATACAAACACAGAAACCACCTTAATATTCACACTTTTAACTCGATGCTCAACCTTGCCACGTTACATGCTCTAGTCTTCCATTACTCATAGCATAACTATTAGGGAAGTGTATATGTATAAGTCAAATAATAGCAAGCAATACAAGTAGATAAGTATGAATAAAATATTCAATGGAAATTTGTCTTATTACTCTATTAATAAGGCGATTAGACTTTGGTGAAATTCTTAGGAACCATGTATTTAGAGAATGAGCGAATGAGTGAATCACGAGTAATTAATTAGCTAAGGGCTCTAGCTGCGCCCGCGCATACAAAAGGCGGGGTTGCGCAGATAGTTCGTTAGTAAGCTGTGACAAGTGCAATTGATAACAGTGACAAGTGAATTTGAAGATGCGGTTGAAAGCTATCAATGTAAGTATAAAAAGTTAATATTTGTCCTGAAACTGTTTTTTGTAGATATACATAGTTGTTTAAAATTAGTGTTTTTAATTCAGCTCCAGATATTATGATGTAGGATTGTGTGCATTTATGTACAGTTATGTATATTGAAAATACTACTTATACCACCAAAAATGTCAATTGTAAATGGGTATGATTTAAACTGTCACCAATTAAATCCATTTTTTGTGACTTAATTCATTGTCATGAATTAAGTCACAAAATGATAGGTCTGTCACCAGAATCAAATCACCGAACAATTCCAATTAGATACCTAAAAATTCATTTCAAACCACTGGGAAATGATATCAGCTCAGTCATCTAACAGTTCAATGTAGTGATCTTAATTAAATGTTCGTTTCTAAACAGTAGTAGTGTATGACCAAATGAAATGAAAATTGTACCCTAAATAACAGCTTCCGTGACATATGCGACGAAGCCCTGCTGCGCGGAGCTTCTATCCCGGGTAGTTCGGCCCTTCGGTATTATTGGATCATATGTTTTTTAACTTTAAAAGTAGAGTGTTTAAATTAAACTTTTAGTCTGTCATCCGTTCAGAAAATTAAAACGATTAGATTTTATATGAGAAAATCAGAACCTAAGTTGCGTGACCATCATTTTAATTTTCTACAGTACATATTTTTGGCGTGGACGGCCACAGCGCTGACCTCTGATGCCTCGGAGCCCAAACCGCGACCTCCGCGCCGCTTGCACCAGATCAAGGAGATGATCGTCAACGAAGAACGACCCGAGACCAAGTTCTACCAGATCCCTGGCTTCGACAGCGTAGTCATCAAAGCGGTACCTAAAATTCCCACAGAACGGCCTCCGATTGTTGAAAATATTCCACCGAATTCACAAATCGGTATTATTAGATCATATCTTGGCACCAACACTCTTAACGACACGTTTAACGCGCTGCAGGGCGTGAATAATTTACTGCATTCAGGAATTTTAGATGCACATGGAGAGCTAGACGAACTAACGTTTTTAAAACCTACAAGTGTTCAAAACATACATTCAGCGCAGATAAATCCAGTGAAGCCTTGTTCAACTCCCACGTTTATTAGCCCGGCACTTTTAAAACCCATTCGTATTCCCGTGGCGCCACCAAGACTCCCACAGCTGGTTCCGACGCAATATTCATACAAAAAAGTCAAACGAGACGGGCCACTAACGACTTACACCAGCTCTCTGGATTTACATAACGGCGTAAAAGTCCCCAGAGAAGGTAAAACACACCCCTTTTTCATAGACAAAATACGAAAGATCCCTGTGCACCTGCTAGCTCCTGAATCACCAAAGGTTTCGAAGATCATCTTTTCTAATCCTTTCGATGTCACTTATGGGCATTACCCGGTGGAAGTCATTCACCAACAATTGCACCACGATGATAGATTGACCACCGACTCGGGCCTGCCTTCAATTAATAGGAAACATAATGGGCCTGTGGTTGCAACAAAAACGGGCAAAGCAATCCCTCCGCCTCCAGTTTTTTTCATGGACAGAATTGAAAAAGTTGCTGCTACTGCATCATACCCGAAAGCTTCATTAATACAACCAAAACCAATGTTGATCGACGCCGCAGCTGGTCATGTTTTGTATAGTGACCCATCATTTTTGAGTCGTGTTCCTGTATCAGGCCCTGGCGAATATTCGGACACCAATATTTATCATAATGAACGAAAAGGCGGAAATACGATCGCTCATTCAGCGCCCGACACTTTCGACGGTTTTGGAAAAAATCCAGCGGTGTTTTTAACAGAACAAAAACTGTCTGCACCGCTAGTACATCAGTTCAGTTTCCCGCAAAATAATCCTTTCAGACCACCTGCACCTGGCTTTTCAGGTTTCCCATACAACCAAGTTTATTCTGATGGAAAAATAGCAAGCTTTACTGGATCTGGTACACAAGAATATGCCGGTGTTAACGTAGCAGTATCAGCGCCCATGACACCTGAATTTCAAGGTATGCCGTCTGCCTCCAGGTTGTTTTCTTACAACCAAGTTGGTAATGGAAAAGCGACTACATACAATGCAGCGGGGATTGTAGAGGAAGGTCGTGGCGTTAATCCAGCAGTCATGGTGCATGCTGTAAACGTGCATGCTCCCCACATTGCAGACAGAATAGAAAAAGTTGCTGCCGGAGCAAAATTCAATCGACCACCACTGATGTTAAATAATCCATTTATTGTTCCAGTTCCTACTGGCTTTGTGCATATTCCATCAGTGCATACCAGGATACCTCAGGTAGGCAGGTCGGGGATGAACCCATTCGTCTACAACCATATACACAGAGATGGTTCTGTGTCGAGTTTCGGAGATGGTGCGGTTACTGTTGAGGTTAAAAGTCAAGTGCCAAATATGGCAACGCCGATCCCACCAGGCTATCATCGAGTATTTGAAACTCCGATAAATACCGGTCCTTTCCCGGTGGAGGTAAACCCCAATGCTGTGAAACCATCAACTCCTGTTTCATATTCCTACAAGTTGGTCAATAATGGGCCTGTGAATATTCAAGAGGAATCAATAGACGGATATCAAAACAACATCACACCACCGGATGTACCAGTACGTAATAATCAACCTTTTCCCATGCCTCCTCCGATGCCGGTCATGCCTGCTCCAGCTCCTGGTTGCGTTGACCGAGAGATCACTTATTCAAATGTTGGTCCATCTCCTGTTGTATTTCAAGAGACTGATGCTGTGAAACTATCAACTCCTGTGTCGGGTTCATATTCCTACAAGTTGGTCAATAATGGGCCTGTGAATATTCAAGAGGGATCAATAGACGGATATCAAAACAACATCACACCACCGGATGTACCAGTACGTAATAACCAACCTTTTCCAGTGCCTCCTCCGATGCCGGTCATGCCTGCTCCAGTACCAGGCTTCGTTAACCGAGAGATCTCTTATCCAAATTTCAGTCCATCTCCTGTTGTATTTCAAGAGACTGATGCTGTGAAACCATCAACTCCTATTTCGGGTTCATATTCCTACAAGTTAGTCAATAATGGGCCTGTGAATATTCAAGAGGGATCAATAGACGGATATCAAAACAACATCACACCACCGGATGTACCAGTACGTAATAACCAACGTTTTCCAGTGCCTTCTCCGATGCCGGTCATGCCTGCTCCAGTACCAGGCTTCGTTAACCGAGAGATCTCTTATCCAAATGTCGGTCCATTTCCTATAGTATTTCAAGAGCCTGTAATACCGTTGAGCTACACATACGAACAGATCAATCACAACAAGCCTGGCGAGTTCTTAGTAGTCAAAGTCGAGGATCCCGTGAGGGACATAAAGAAAGTACACGAGAGACTCCAGAACAATCGGGCAAACCAGCGCTATCCTAATGGGTTCCCAACTGGCGAGGCGTATCCAAATCCGTATTACTTTGTGCCACCATCCAGCAACGGACCTGCGCCAACTGTACCACAAATTCCCCAGGATACAACACCGCCCTCATTTTCATACAAACAAGTACATAATGAAGGTGTATATGATTACTCTAATAACTTTGGTTCTACCGGTGTCAAAACTAACAATCCTATTACCTCTGAAACTATTGAAAACCCTCAAGACAACCTAGTTGGTAACGTCGAGCCAACGCCTTTGGAAATTGCGTCCAGTAATCCTATTTTAAATAACCGGAATGCCTTGGCTAATAACCCTATTGTAGTACCGGAGCGGACGTCTTTTTCTTTCAAGCAGAGTAATATGGATGGGTCCTCGATAACAGTGAAGGATAGTCATAATGGTCAGAACAGTGTGTCAGTGGATGTAGAACCGGCGAGGCATGAGTTTCCGCAAGGGCAAGAACCTTCGAGATTCGACATAGAGGAAGACGGTGCAGCACCAAGCCCCGCGCCTGTGCAAAGGCTCGTGGCACCGACAGGGTCTGACCAAACGCAGGAGGCCGCAAAAGCCGAGACCACGGCTCGCAGGCCGATGGTACGGCGAAGGAAAATAAAACGCGTCATGAAACCAAGAGGTGATATACCAGACGCTGAGTCGTAGATAAATTTAGCTTATAAAATTTTTTAATTTAGGATTTCAACATTTATTTATGTTATTTAACTGTTTATTTGTAAATACTCAATTTTGATATTTTTTGTGTAGATAATGACTGCCTACCAAAACTATGTCTAAGTCATTGTAACATATTAGTAAATTTAAGATTACAAAAAATAAACTTTGTGTAATTATTCAACAGTTTTATTTAAAGCATAATATCGTCCTGCAGGCCTAGCAAGAATAACACAAAGAAATAAAAACCCTTAATGCATTAATCAAGTAGACAAAAGTATTTATTAAGGTGTGACTTAATTTCCTTTATACTGCACCTTCAGTGGAAAGTAAGTAACAATCTCCTAGCATCGCTCTTGTTAGGCGCTTCTTACAATAACTTTACCTACAAGGTTCACCTCAAACGACTTCTGTAAACTATCATAGTCATGTCACATCGTGCAAGACCATGAACCAGCAGACATCAGTTTCAGGTGAGGAAAGGGTCTAATTTTTACCTACCAGCTGTAGGTGTTTCAGAAGAGAAATAAATAAGAAACTTTAGTTTAGGTGGAGTTCAAAATGTTGGGCATGCTAACTCACGAAATTAAATTTTTACGAAACTTTCTGTTGTGCAACAAACATTAGCCATACAATTGTAAGGATACTTTCCGTCGCACAACGGAACTTTTTCGCATTCGTTGTTTGTACGATTAACTACGCTTAACTATTTCCTAACGTCCAACTTTTTGGACTCGACCCAATTCCTATCACCAACACCAATCTTGACAATGCTGTAACAATTCTGAAAGTTTCACATCATTTCCCTCATTTTATTTGGCGGATCGGATGATGTTGATTGCATCAATTGAAATGTCTTCACGCTTACTGAAAGGTACAATCGATTGCTTCGTCTATCAAAGTTCAGTAAGTAATAACTCGTCATTGTTAAAAGTATGATCAATATTATCATAATATTAGGGATGGCAAACTTTCTCAGACTAATTTTTGTTTCCTTAAGGTTTTATATTATTAAGGATCCATGTCATGTATTTGGAGACGTCGGTGTAAACTCCTGGGAAGTCAGAGCCGCAGAGCCTGGGTCCGTAGGACACTACGCCGTGCTGGATGTAGCGATGCCCTAAGGTCTTGTACGCCCCTTTGACCATGAGGGGACCACCAGAGTCACCACCGCAGGAATCCTTGCCGTTCTCCCCGGCGCACAACTTGTTCAGGGTCTGATCTTCAGCTCCTGGTGCCGCTCCTCTGAAAATGTATTTTTTCATAATATCATAATCAATTTTAGTTTAGATAAAAATGTTTGCCTGTAACTCTGTCTGCGTAGAGTTATTCCTTTAGCTCAGACTACGAAACGGTCAAACCCTTGTCATCTCTTGACGTCAAATAAAGACAAAAACAAATAATAAAGCTATTATTGAATAGGGGGGTTTGATTAAATATAAATATTTGGATTTATACTTTGTACTGACCAAGGTTGGCCATACAAAGAAAAATCTGGAATGTGTAATATTTTGCTGGATCAATTTTCATGAGGTGACAGCATAGACCACAATGATTTAAATAAGTTGATTGACCACACATGGAATTTTCTGTCTCTAAATATAGGATATATTTTATTCTACAGTAAACTACCTGTTGTAAAGCTCCCTGCAGGACTCGCTGGTGTGAATAGGCACCTGGACCGCCAACAGTTTCGACGACACGCGCCCGGATTCTGTGTAGCCCCACCCAGCGACCGTCGCGTTTAGCCTGCCAAGATCGCGGTTCTGCAGCTCCCCAGTCACGGGGAGACAGATCGTGGCCGCGTTTTCTATAGGAATGTCAACATTATTAGTTTCTTAGTTCTCTAGTCGACGACGCGGTTCGTCCTGTTTATAAATCCCCGTAGGTAATTAAAGGTCAAAGTCAAATATTGATTGCATGGTCATGAGTTATCAGGTCTTATAATATTTGTGATAAACTTTGTCAGGTCCTGTCTCGGAAGGCGTATAATAAGCTTCACTCTAAGTTTTTCTTGTTGAACCAAGTATGAATTAGTTACCGAGTAAACTCATACATTACTTATGTGCCTAGCTTGCAACAATATAGTCCGATTTTCCTCATACATTATCTGAAAAATATGATAATTTACTAACCTTTAATAGTTTGATATAATGTAATAGAAAAGTAAAAAGTAATGCTCATAACTGGGTATTTTTTCAATTAATTTATGAAGAAACTTGGACTAATGTTGCAGGATTAGGAACATAGTTGTATGAGTTTACATTTAATGAATAATATATGAATGTCAATAAGAAGGTAAATATTTGTGTGCTGATGTGAGTAGGTATTTGTTTACGAGTGTTGATGTTATTATTATGAGTGTATTTATGTTATTGTAGTGTCTAAAAACTTCTACTTATAATTATGTATGTATGTCATGCTTTATTGCACAAACGCGCGTGTGATTGGGTATTCATATTAACTAAGACTTAAAGTTCTAAAGAAACTTAATTGATTCTTGCGTACTCGTGAGATAAAAGAACTACCTTATAACTAGTAAATATTCGATGCGATTTCTCGTCGCCTGTTCGTTACTAACTTATTGAAAATTTATTTATAGTTCCTCATCGACACAGACATAGGTATATAATGTTAATAAGTTAAAGCCCACCTACTTAATTAATGTATAAATAAATAATAAATAAATATCAGAGACAATCTTACACAAATTGACCTAGTCCCAAACTAAGCTCTAGGCTTGTACTATTTGTACTAGACAACGATAAACATACTTATATAGAGAAATACATACTTAAATACATAGAAAACATCCATGACTCAGGAACAAATACTCGCGCTCATCACACAAATATTTGCCCATACCGGGATTCGAACCCGGGACCGCTAGCTTCGTAGGCAGGGTCACTACTAACTAGGCTAACCGCGTCTTCATCTATAACAGATATAAACTTGTCGTATGGGTAGGTTACTTACTGTATGATAAGTCGACAGGTTTCTTAAGCCGTAAGAGCCCGATGTCGTTTTTCAACAAAGGCTTGCCCTGGTAATTCTCATGTGCAATCGCTTGTTCTATGCGACGGTCCTATAAATATATATTTAGTAAGGTCAGGAATGCATCACAAAATGATGTCTGAATTGCAGCATGTATAGTCACCATCGCCATGAAATATACATAGTTACTTAAATACAAAAATTATGAAACTGTAACTTTTCCGGTTCGTCACGAAAATTAACGATACTAAATCTGCCCTGCTAAGATAAAAGGCAGTATGTTACTCAAAACTACTGTAATAATTGCAACCTCATTACTGGGTAATAAGGCTGCAATTGCTACAGTAGTCTTGTGTAAAATACTGCCTTTTACCTTAGCAGAGCCCTTAGCCAAGATGCCCATCGCTAACTAGCGTATTCGCTATTCGTTTCGTTTTTAAACCAATCGCGTCACTGGTAGATCACGTGACTCTCCGTATGACGTGATCTACCAATGACGCGATTGGTTTAAAAACTAAACGAATAGAAACGCTAGTTAGCGACGGGCATCTTGGCTAAGGGCTCTGGGCAGAAATGTATGACTGATTTTCGTGACGCACTGGAAGAGTTAAAATTTCTTAATTTTTGTCATTAACGATGTACACTTTTTTTTTAAATCACCCAAACGCCTTACTGCCGAACTCAGAGACGTCATTTAATTTTTAAGTTTCATTAAACTTGCTGCGTCTTATTCTATTGTTGTAGCAAAGACAGTGACAGCAGCTACCTACTTTAATGAAACTTAAAGGGTAATTGACGTCTCTGAGTGCGGCCGTTAAACGCTTAATACAATAGGTATTTAGTTCAGATATTTTAGATTATCATGCATGTATGTTTCGATATATTTGATGGCCACTATCAATGTAAATCATTTTCACCGCCGTACTCTTAACTCAAAACAAAATTATAATAAATGAATCTGAGGTTAAGTATTACTAAATGGCTACGTAACGTGTCAAGTCGCGGCATACCTATTAGCCGGCCAGCCCTCTGTCATGATCTTTCTTTATGAGGAATTATTATTAAGTAGCTACCCGCCCCGACTACGCACGGATAGTACTGAAGTAATAAATTATAGCCTATAAATCTTCCTGGATAATCTTTCTTTCTGTTGGTGAAAACCGTATGAAATTTAACAGTAGTTTAACAAACCCAAACGCTTCTCATTTGGCCAAACGCTTTTCTTTCCGAAACTGTAAATATTTCAGGATTTATTTCAGGACCATCGTATAGAACCCTATGTAAGGTTAGGTTAGTTTTTAAAAATCCTGAAATATTTACAGTTTCAGAAAAAAAAGCGTTTGGCCAAATGAAATGATTGCGAAATGAAACAGTTTGCGAAACGTGCGGTTGCGAATCATTAGTATACCGAAGTATAAAGCGGAGTGAGGCGCACTATGATGCACAGTTCAATAGTCTCAGGTATGCATGGATCGTTAAGCATATGCCTGTTGCCAATATCCAAACCCTGGATAGATAAATGTGTCGAATTTTAACCTGATGTTTAATCTATCCGCGATTTGTATATCATCATCATCATCATCAGCCGCAAGACGTCCACTGCTGGACAAAGGCCTTCCCCAAGGTTTTCCACAACGATCGGTCCTCTGCTGCTGTCATCCAGCGGCTTCCTTCGACCTTTATCAGATTGTCAGTCCACCTTGTGAAAGGCCTGTGGAAGGAAGGACTTCGTCTCCCGGTTCGCGGTTTGTATATGGGAACGGCCATTAGACACTCAGATGAAGTCAGGTGTTACCTGCAAATTTGACTCGCATTTCATGAGGGGGGGCTCGCCCTCGCAGTCGGGGGAGGTGTCCACGTCGTGCTCCCCCACCCGCACCCCCGCCAAGCTCAAGTTCGCTATACAATGCGCCGCCGTCAGCACGTAGCGCTCGTTGATCAAAGTGCCGCCGCAGTTGAACTGCAATCCGAGTCCTGAAAGGTAATTAAGTAATAAAAATGGTCAAAAATCTGCCCTTGGGGTTTGCCAGATAGTCATGGAGCGTAGTATTTTAGTCAAATAATCAGACCGCATCAGAAATACCATACTACGCTGATAGCTGCAAATAGCTGATGTAGCCCAAGCAGCCGCTAAGCTCAAATGGGGATGGGTTGGACGCGTCTGTCGCATGCCGGAGGAATTGTGGGCTAAAGTGTGCACCAAATGGGTCCCACGCAATAGAACCCGGCGTAGCGGCAGACCACGGCGACGTTGGCGAGATGAGCTTGATGCGTTTGATCAAGACTGGTGGGAGACTGCTCAAGACAGGGATACCTACATGGAAGCAAAACCACCCAGCAGTGGGACATTACAGGCTATTAAATAAATAAATAATAAATATGCTTATTTTATTCGATTCGATTAACTAAATCGATGGACTGTTTAGCTTTATAAAATGGGGCTACATATATCGGGTGACATAATTATTGTTTGACATAATGTATCGTTTCGAAAATCATTCGGTCGAAAACGTTTTATTTCAATTGAAAGGATTTTTTTCAAAACGATTATAAAACTAACCTAACCTTACTAATCTACACAACAGATCTATTTATTGAATGCTGTAATGTCAGCCTAAAAGGGTTTTAGACAAAAAGATTTTACACCAAACGACCATTCGACATAAAAATATTAGACGATGCAAAGGGTACCTATACCAATACCTATAGAATCTGGGGTACAGCAGTGCCCCCGTCAAGTCAAGCAAAAAAAGGCACGGCCATACCATCCTTTTCCCGAATCCATTCCAGCCAAAATGCTTAAGGTTTTTTTTACAAAAACATGCTTTATAGCAAGTTTTACATTTTACTTCTTCAGCGGATCAGATGCATATTTATTTACGTGAACAGCTATGTTATTCTGTTAAAACAACGTCATTCAGTTCTACTCAGTCGATGAATATCCGGCGAATTTACATCGTCCGTCAAGGTGGGTAAATGACATTCAACTGCCTGCACTTTCATTTAGTCGCTAGTTTGACAGCTGGTCGTCTGTGAAACCAGCGACTAAATGAATGTGCAGGCAGTTGAATGTCATTTACCCACTTTGACGGACGATGTAAATTCGCCGGCTATTCATCGACTGAGTAGAACTGGTTGACGTTTGTGTTAACAGAATAACATAGCAGGATAAAAACACTATAAAATAAAACACACGTCCTTAGTTTTAGATAGTTAGATTAATAACTATATACCTACTTATATAAAAGTGAATCCCTATTTCCCTCGATCACGCCATAACTTGAGAACGGCTTGGCCAATTCGGCAATTTTTTTTTCAAATATTCCTTGAAGTCCGAGGAAGGTTCATGTGATGAGAAAAATTGGATATTTCAACTTTAAGGGGGGAAAATGGGAGGGGAAGTATAAGTAGTATAAGTATAAAATAAATTATTTTATGAAGCCGTCATCACATTTACGCGAACTTTAGGTAAGTTAGCTCCTGAATATACGATCTCAGGTAATCTCGAAGATTATTGAGCAGTTCTTACTCGACTTATAGGAGATGAGCACCATCCATGGGAACTCATAGATGCCGGTGACGTTGCCTCCGATGATCTTGTCTCCGTCGATCATGCCACACTCTGCCGGGAGGAGGGCCAGGTTCGGATGGTTCTCCACGCTTCCGGCCTCGGAGACGCTCTTGGTTGGCTGAACGGGCGTCAGCTCAGAGCAGCATAGCTACGGACAAACCGATTCATGTTGAATTGTTAAGATTATTTACTAAAAAACAGTGATATAAGTTTATTATGTATAAAGTTTTGTTAATCCACGAAGGCGCGTCTCGGGTCTCGCCACTCATATGCAAACCACATACTGTTTAAGTTAATTACGAGATTGTAGGTTAAAAATAACTTAAACCTGATCACTAATAAAATGAGTCGTTTCCTCGTACAAGACCGGTTAACCATAGGCTGAGTGAAGTCGTTTGTGAGTCAAACCATTGACGCGACTTCTTATAAGGCGTAAACTTGGGACTTCGCAACCGGAAAATATTAAGGGGTATCATACCTAATTTAACCAAAAACTGAAGTAAAAATCAAGTTGTAGTTAGTAGTAGTGCGTGCCGTTATAGACTAAAACGATCTTGCGTATTTATGTTCATGTAAATACCAAATAGATAAGTACATTTATCTTCTGGGTAATCGATGTTTTTTAAATAGTTACCATGAGGCGATACCGCAGTCATCCCAGATAATTATTCATCGAAGTTAGGTACCTATGCTTAAAAAAGTTGGTTGATTTTACAAATACCTCTTGTATTGTAATCAATGCGTAATACCCCAGACTCATTTTTTAAATAAACAAATGATAACAAACGGTTTTATTTATCTTTTCCTCATTGTAAGACTGGAATTTTGCACCACATTACAAAGGCTTTTGAGTTTGTTGCTACCTCGCTATTGCAATATGCACTGACAGGTCAACCAGTGTATGTTCGTCGACGAACTAACGGGCGAGTTATTTAAGAGAATAACACCCCTTGGGTCCTAGCCAAGGGGCACTACGCTTAACTTGACGATTTCCGAAAATCGACAAAATGTATGGAATCGCCATAAGCGGCTGACTGATCGTTAGCTGACGACAATTGTGACGTTCTCAATATAAAGGGACCTTATGGAGGCAGGCGGTTACGCCATTTTAAGAATTGTTACCATAGTATTCGTATAGGTACAAGAAGAGCGTAACTGCCTTCCTCCATAAAGTCCCTTTATATTGAGAACGTCACAATTATTCTGTAGGTACATTTTGATTTCGAAAAGCCTTAAAGTTAGCGTTATACATCTTGCCTAGCCACCTGATAGAATATACTAGAATAGAATAGCAGATATTTATTAGATAGTAATTTGCAACTGACAATTATACAAGGACCAAGACGGGTGTTTCAAATTGGTTTGGGTTGTAATTTAGGAAGGTACTTTTTGTCTGGCATTGCGAAGGCAATGTTCACAGGCCGCCTGCTTGTTATAGTGAGACCAAGGAGCCAAGCCAAGATGCACTGCCTACGCTAAATTAGCGGTTTTTGAAATCAAAGAGAATGTATAGGATTGTCGTTCGCTAACGATCTGTCACGTCAGCCACTTATGTCAATTCCGTACATTTTGTCAATTTTCGAAAATCATAGGACATTTTTAATCTTTAGACTGCAAATGCGGTGCCAACCTTGAGGATCAAGATGGTATGCCTGCGTGGCCTGGGTAAATGGTGGTAACGATACCAACGATCAGGGCGGACCCTTCGTAGGTCCTATAGAAAGACACAATTAATATGGCGTGCGGATTAAGCAATAATATTCTTGTGGACAAAGGCGTAAGCGCTTTGTCTCAACACGGAGGAAAAAATATTTTACAATATTACCAGATTGTATAGTACCTAGTTAGGATTTTGGTGTAGGAAAACAGATTTCAACTATGGTTAACAGATTTTTTTTTATGACGTCAAGTCATATTTTTTTGTTAATACTAGAATATTCTAGTTAAAATATTCTAGTACACGAAAACTCTGATATCGTTTTGGTTACCATCTATTGGTAACAGAGTAAAATATGCATTTAGCATACAACAGGTTTTGTAAACTACACATTTGTTTCCTACGATACTAAGTAAGTGGGTAATAGGTTAGGTACTAGAAATGATGTTGTACAGAAGTAGAATTTTCTATTAATGTGTAAAAAAAAGTATAATTGTCACATATAATATAATAAAATCAAGTCGAATTTACAATATTCCGTTAAAGGAAACTAGATTTTGTTCTCCGTGTGCGCCATATAAATTGTGTCCTGCTATACTACCATTAATACCTACTTACTATGTTGAGATACGATGTGGAGGTACCCGTATTATGGCCGAGGAGGATATGACAAGTGTACCCACACTTGTCATCCGCACCCGTCACTCTCGCACTTACATACTGGTCAGAAAGTGACAGATGTTTTACCTACGTTTATGAATATCGATAAACACCCGCATCAATTAATATGGCTCGTGACAAAGCGCTTACGCCGTTGACCAAGTGTCTACTTGTAACCCCCAACTGACCTTGGGGAGTGAAGAACTATCGAACCCACAGAAGGCATTCTTGAGCTTCGTGTCAGCGGCTGGATTCCTCATATGCAGCAGGGTGACGGCAGCGGGGCAGGATGCATACCCGATGCATCCGCTGCAGTTTTCTGGAAAGTTAATATCTTATATGCAGATGGGCGCTCATCTCTGCACTTCTGTACTTGGACACTGTAGAATCTTTAGTAGAATTACCCTTCTTAATCATTTAGTTAGGATGTGCCGGCCTGCCAGCTTACGATCTTAAGGTGTGATTCCATAGCCGACTGCAGGCGGCAGCATTTTTATATCCAGTATTTCCATGACAGCTCGCTATCGACGCCCGTCGCCTTCATAGAAATACATAGAAACCAGTGGTGTCGCGGCGACTCGTCGCCTGCTGCTACCGCCTGCAGTCAGCTATGGAATTACACCTTTACGAGCAACAGTTTACCAGGTTACCAGAGAAAGCACTCAGGTATTGTAAGTTAGAGAAACTCATTGGTACACGACGGTCATTGGGTACCTTCCGATCACAAATTGACCCTTCAGCCATTTGGCCTCCGAAGCCTCCTTTTGAATGTTCAGGAGCGTATTTTTGACCAATAATGAAAGTATTAAGGGAATCAATCTTGTCTTGAATTAAAAAAAAATAGGATAGAAAAATAATGATTACACTCTATCATAACAAAAACAAACAACAAAACGCCAATGACGCGACGTCGTCGCATTAAAAATAGACAAGGTCGGCTAGGTAGAACTAAACTAAAGATAATAAAGCAAATTAGTGGCACAGTAATATTTGCACAAACGACACAATTGTATCAGTTTCAAGTTAAAGTTAAGGAAAATCAATCCAAAATAATTAAATGAAAATAGTCAGCGAGTGCTTGTTATTGCATCACAATTCGTTTCTAATGTAACATAGCGAAGGTTCGTGAATATTAAAAAGAGGTGGCTTTAATGTAAGCTTAGTATCTAAAACTCTTTTTCAAAGCCGTGATTTTCACATGATTATTTAAATAATAATTATTAATTCTTCCCCCAATATTATGCTCCGCAAGTTTTCACTTGTTATTAATTATACATACAAATTGAGATTCATCGCTACCATCATACTAATCCTGCTTTCTATACGTACTAATAATATAAATGTGAATGTTCATATATGGATATTCAGATGGATCTCAGCTAGCAAAACGAACTATTATACAGCTTATTTTAGTGATATAAGCACTTAGTTTATCCATGATAGAAACGTTTCTATCATTGGGAATTGGCCCCAGTTTTACAGCTGATTGATGATATATTGTGTGTATTTTAGCACCACCTATCACAATTTTGTTATAAATCCGTGATATATAAGTGACATTAAGTATTTTTAGTGTTATAGCAATGATTATTTGATCACAATATCTCTAAATAATTATATAATAGTTGCCACGACGCTGATATAGAGCTATTTGTTGCAAATGTTGCTATTTTGGCGATTGTGATTCTGAAATATTACATTAAACTTAACCTCACTTCAGTGCTCCAACTGTTGTGCGTATTTTGTGAGAGAAAAAATTGTTCAAGAGAATCTTTAACGAAACGGAGTACAAAATATGGTAGGTAATATTTTTATCTCGCTGTTCACGTGTATTTGAGGTGAAATTCACTTGCGCTCACAATTTTATAGTTGAAATAATATGGCATTATAGGGTTTTTTTTCATGCGCCCCTCGAATTTTTGATATTTGATTAAATAAAAATAATTTAAAATATGGAAAGCACCATAGTTACTGATGTATCACTGATTTACAGCATGTTCCCGCCATGATAAAACTTTAGAGTTCCTCGAGAAATCACGTCACACTCTAATTAGTGCAACCTATTACACTTTTTGAAATAAATTCTAACGGGCATAGACTAAATGAGTTATCATTTCATCCTATCGGAAAAATGTTTTGGTAGCGGACGTTTCACTGATACAAGTTTGTGCTTTCACTTTACCATTGTCAATCTTTTTTTTACTAAAGTGGATTTAATTAAATACTAATCGTTTAATTTAATTGGATAATGTCTGCCGCAAATAGATATCAGTATTTATTAGAGAGTACGAAGTATGTGGAAGATGATGTTGTTGAGCAGTTTCGCTAAATTCTATCATCTTCTACCAACATTGAAACTCTTTGTGAACTGAGAAAAAACTCCCTCCCTTTAGATCCACCTCGTGAATTTCTCCAATACTGGTCCAATAGTTCAGAACCTAGAGTGAAACATCCGAATTCTGATCACATACATGCATATACGGTTAAGTACCCATAACCCTGCATTTGGTTGCGCAATCGGTAGAAATAAAAAACTTTAAGGTGACAACACCTATTTTTTTTATTGTTAAAATTTTAGAAGGTAATTAACGTTTTCAGATTATTATTCTTAACTAGAAATGGAATGGTACGGAACCCTGGGTGCTTAAGTCCAACTCGCACTTGACCGGTTTTTACATATAAGTAATGGCCGCCTTTTTGTGATAAATAAATATATGTTGAAAGTTCTCTTAACGAGCATAAACTTTCTTGTGTAGAAGTCATTTGCTGCTATTATGTGCGGTTTTAGCGATATATCTAACCAAAAAACGTTTTTAAGTAACTATTTGACGATATAAGGGTCTTGTAAAAGTAAGTTTACAACTATTACTCTTATATATATTAGTTAAGCGATAAGATAGATGCATATCAGCTGCAGGGTATTGTTTTATATCACGGATTAGACCCATGTGTATCGGATGTGTCACAAGCGCTAAAGCAGCCGCTTTGAATCCACAATAGATCAACTTTGCTGTATAAATATATTATTAAAACCTGTTCTACAAAATATTACTTACCTCTAAATTGTGGTTATGATAACTTTTTTACAGCTGCGTTATATGTGCTGTAAAAAGTGGTCGAGTAAACGTTTATGACGTTAACTTGTTATCTCAATTATACAGCTAGTAGCACAGTAGCATAGGCGCTAAGGAAATGCTGTTATATGATAAATTTGCTGTATTTTCGCTGCAAGATGTTCATTTATATCACAGATTAGTTCCATGCGTGCCTGATATATCACCAACACTATTGTAGCGACCTTGAAATCAAATAAGACCTACTTTGCCGTATAAATGTACCAATGAAACCTGTTGTACAACACATTTGCACTAAATCGCTGTTGTGAGACCTTTTTTACAGCTATGTTATATGTGCTTTACAAATCAATCGTTTATGTCATCATTTCTTATTATTATTTGGCTGTTTAACCTTATACAGCAAATTAATGTTACGAATCACCAATATACAACAACGCTGACGGAAGAAGTCGCTGCGTTGCTTTTAAATGACTTTTATAACACTCTTTAGTGATAAAAAAAATCTTTTATCATTATTTTGCTAGCTGGGATGTCTGTGTTTCAATCACGCCTAAACGGCTCGGTTCGGCTTCGAGGGAAAGCGAAAACCGACTTCTACGCGGACGCAGATGCGGGAAAAATCTAGTATCTAGACACGCGGTAGCGTGTCAAGCCAAGTTCAAACTAACAGAACTGGCGAGCAGCACCGTGTGTAATATTACACGAACCATTTGGAGCCACTTTTGACCCCCTCATAACTCACAAACTATTTCACATAAACATGGAAAATTTGGCTCATATATTGAGACTTGCGAGATACATCTGTGCTCCAAGTTTCATAAACACACCTCAAACGGTTATTTAGATATTAACGTCCAAACATCGACATTTTTATCATTGACTGACCTATAGATCAAAACTCTAACTTCTTGGCTAGTTTTCATTATACGAATTATATTATAGCCTTCGCAAGTTCTAAAGCTGTAAGTTCATATTTTATTTTTCCGAAAATTTGTCTTGCCGGTAGAAACTGTACTTTTAGGTACTTATATAATTCGTATATGAAAACTAGCTAAGTCAGACCTTAGGCTTCAATATATTATCCTAAGTTATAAGACAAATTATATTTTAAGTTGTTGTAAAATATTTGATATTGTTATAAATAAATTTCAGGAAAAAAAAAATACATTTTTTATTTTCCATTGAACTTGGCACCTATTTAGATCTCACTTCTTTTGTCGTTGAAGTCAACAACCAAGGCATATTTCATCATTTTGAACTTGGCTCTCATTTTACATTTATGTTTTGATGGAATAAACATATTTCTGGCAGTAGTAGACACCAGCCATGTGATTATGTTAACGTCTCTCCCTTCACATCGACAGAAGACGTAAATTTGCCGGTTATTCTTCGTCTCCGTCGATGTGATGGGAGAGACGTTAACAGAACCACACTGGATGTTAAAGGAAATCGGAATGTATCGCGAAGGCAATAGTGGCGTTTTCCTCCCGAAATCATATTAGTACATCACCTTCGATCGAGGAGGATAATCATGATACATTGAACTATCTGGAATTCCGAGGCCGTTTAGTCTTAAAGTCCATTGCACTTTAAAACCCCAAGAAACTTAACCATATAAAATACACACTTCAAGCAAAACTAAGCCAACTATCCAGAACGTAAAAAAAAAAAAAACTTACTTATTGGGACGTTTGCTGCAGTACAACTTAGCCAAGTAAACACAAAACAAAGAAAAGCTCGTTTGTACATCTTGACAGTTAATCTAACTTCTTCCGCTGCGTCTGCGCAGGCCGGACGTCTGCGTAGGACTGGTCAGGTTCGGACCGGTTATTGTATATAGTGTCGTCATGATTAACATATAAATAATAGGGGCGGACCAACCGCGTTGGTTTGTTGCATTGTCTCCGTAAGCCCCTCGCGGGCTTTTGTCTTTGGTATAACCATCTTGCTTCGATGAGAGGCAGAGGAGATGCTGATTACGAAAATGAGGTTCCTTTTTTCCAAGATGGCGGACGTGACTTTTTGAAAACGACGTCATGGGACTCATTTTCTAGGATTTCGGGATACCGATTTCTAAAATGAGGTCAATTTTGGATTCTGCTTTGATTTCGATTTCGTGAGCGAATTAAATTAAACCATTCAAGAGTTCATTTAATTTACTACAGTTTTTTTGACACCTACTTTTCTTGCATAGTTGAAGGAAAAGCAGATTATTATGAACCTTGCATTAAGTAGGTACCTAATTCTATTATTGCACCGAGTGCTGACTTGGAGCCAACCTTGACTTTCTCCTTGGTGCAACAAACTACTAAGTATTTTTATGTCTTCGTTGTCGCTATGGAAGCTCGTATTTATCTTGACATTACTGCATTATACTACTTTTTGTTCATTTTATTATTTGTTAGGAAATCCGCCGTTATAATATGTGTAGCACATATTCTGTAAAACATCAACCGGCCATCTACTAAGTTTAAAAAAGATACAGCCATGTTATTTTCTGTTAACGCCTCGTCCTGCACATCCACTGAGACGAAGAAAACCGGCGAATTTGCGTCGTCTGTCTAGATGTGTAAATGACATTTGGCTGCCTGCATTTTTGCAACCGGCGACTAATACCCCTTCTTGGTCGGGTGGTTGGGCCAACCGAGAGGGATGCAGCTATTTGTAGGAACGAGATGTAAATATTACTATCTCATTCTGCTGTATAGCTGCATCCCTCTCGGTTGGCCCAACCATCCGACCGTATAGAAGGGGTATAAATGAAATTGCAGGCAGTGGAATGTCATTTACACATTTTCGCCGGTTTTCTTCGTCTCAGTCGATGTGAAGGCGAGACGATTAACAGAATCACACTGCGGTTCTTTAAAGTTAGGACAGACGGATGGACGGGTGGACGGCGCGTAGGCTTAGTAATAAGGTTCCGATTGACAACCTTACGGTACGGACCCTTAAGAATGCCTATGAAATGAATGCTTATATAAAAAGGTTGTACCAAAAAACGTTTCTAAAAAAAAAATTCAGCTGTTTATTTCTTATTAAAACACATGTTTTGGTTTTCTTAACCTCTAAATCTTAAATAATAAAGATTATTGGGAGTTAAGTTTACTTAATATTGCAAATTATTTAACATAACATTCTCTTCTTTAACATTTTCAGATTAATTAACATATCTGTTAGTTTTTTCTTTTACCAACCAAATAATTCTTTACGATGCTCTGTTTGTTTATTTGTTTTGTTTTCAATTTTAATTACTAGATCGTATGGAAATCTGTTCAATATCTGATTATATATATCACATACTGATTCATTTCACAAACATAATTTGGCAAACCGCTTTTTTTCCGAAACTGTAAATATTTCAGGATTTTTATAAAACTAACCTAACCTACACGATGGTCCTGAAATAAATCCTGAAATATGTACAGCTTTTTGGTAATACCTATGAAATCAATATTGCATCTGCATTTTATTTTGTATTTAACTATTCATGATCGTAATGGCGTTACTATACAGTGACAAGATCAGGTGCCTCGTTTAAGATGGAAATTAAAAACCACTTATAATCATTATTCAATATTACTTTAATTACACTACTGACATGGATTATCTTGAACGCGTTTTATGGTTTGATATGGTCGAGGATCCACTTGGTATATTTAGTGACGTCAGTATAAATGCCGGGGAAGTCCGAGCCGCAGTTGCCTCTCGACCCGTAGGACACAAGTCCGTGTTGGATGTAGCGGTGGCCGATGGACCTGTACTCCCCTTTGATCATCAACGGGCCACCAGAGTCACCTCCGCAGGAATCCTTGCCAGTCATCCCAGCGCAAAGCTTATTAAATCCCCTAAAAAAATCCGTTAAGAAATATCAAATAACGTTATGCACCATGAAAGCATGGAATTAATAAGCGTTTTGGACGATTTAGATGCATTAAGTACGCTAATTTAACGATTTTCGAATATCGAAAAAATATTATGATTGACGTAAGATTCTCTTTAATTTCGACACAAATACCTGCCCTTTTTACCCGACTACGGCAAACCCCAAAGGAAGGGTTATGATTGCTTTTTTTACTGCAGGTTTATTAACATTTAAAGTTCAGGCTGTCAAAGAATAGCATTAGTATTTTGATAGGTATCCTTATTTACCCGTTAGCAAGAGGCAGCTGGGTGCATGAGTTCCTGTCGTACACGGGAACCTCGACAGCCAGCAGCTTCGAGGAGGTGCTTCCCAGCTCCGTGGTGCCCCAGCCAGCCACCGTCGCGTTCAGCCCGCCCACGTCGCGGGTTTGCAGCTCCCTGGTTAACGGCAAGCAGACCGCGGCGGTGTTATCTGAGAAAATACGTCACAGGTTTTCAGCCAGGCTATTTCAACATATGATGGTGTATTGAAGCCCGCGTACAAGGCACCCACGAACAACGCACACATTACATAATGATAGTGCGCGGGGGCCATCTGTCGGTTCAGAGCCCTTAGCCAAGACGCCCATCGCTAACTAGCGTTTCTATTCGTTTAGTTTTTAAACCACTCGCGTCATTTGTAGATCACGTCATACGGAGAGTCACGTGACCTACCAGTAACGCGATTGGTTTAAAAACGAAACGAATAGAAACGCTAGTTAGCGATGGGCATCTTGGCTAAGGGCTCTGTACCAAAAACTTGACAACGGGTTCATTTCGTATTCAAATCTGTTGTGATGTCCACTAATATCACCTGATGAAGATGAATACATTATTTATTGTGCCTGGGTGATCTTCGCAGGTTTTCTCAGAGGACCTCACCGTCATTAAATAAGACTAGGTGCCCGCGCGGTTTTTGGTTTTTAAAGTACGAGTAGGTACTTATATAACTTTTCTATCACATAGCTCTTGGTAGAAAATTACATCTAAAAGTGGAGAGCAAATTTAACGTTCTCTGAGACAGATTGCTGAGGCTTTAACAAGTGAAGAAGTTGTATTTAAGTTACAATAATCTTGGGTCACCCTACAATTATTTTGATTTGTTTGAAGCTTGCTTAAAATTAGGCATTACTTCCTTACTTGTAAAGATAACAGGTTTCTTGAGCCGTATTAGTCCGATATCGTTATTTTTGTTAATATCCATATTTCCTCTGAAGTTTTCATGCACTATGTATTCTTCTATGCGCCTGTCCTAAAAGACAACAGGTAAAAATACAATCAAATTGATAACCTCCTCCTTTTTTTGAAGTCGGTTGAAAAGGAGAGTAAAGAGACGTCAATTATTGTATTGTACTTCGCGCGAGGGTATCCTACTCGTTATCACATTATCGTCCATTGCTATTTTTAACCGACTTCAAAAAAGGAGGAGGTTCTATGCTGATTTCGTGATAATGGGACCACCCATTATCACGAAATCAGAATCTGCTGATGGGATCCATGAGGAATCGAGGGAAATCCTCAAAAGTTATAGGCACACATACAGCGATTTTGGTATTATCTGCAAGATCTTAAGAAATTGCATTACAAAAGCACCTCTTGGTGAAGAGGAACTGACGATGAAGACCAGAGATGACCACCGGAACTCCTTAGTCGTAAGTGATTGACGCCAGCAATGACATTTCTTTATTAAGAACATGAAACTACTTTTAGGCTCTGCATCTTGCGGACAGCGACATTTTGTTAAGGGTGATGAGAAATTGGTATAAGGCTATTGTTTCTTAACGTGATGTTTATGTGCTTTATCACATAATAATATTAGGTGCATCACTAAAAAGCGAAAAATAAAATTTTAACAAAAAAATAAAACCGTCTTCAAAAACCCAATAAAAAGGGTTAAATAAAGACCGGCCTCTTAGGAGTCCTAGGAATTGCCTATTTAGTACCTAATAGGTAGATGAAATAAATCGAAGTCGGTGGCAAGAATCTTGGTGTCATTGCTATGTGTATGTATACTTACTTGACACCGGCTTGGATATATTTCATATACCTATTAGGTACTAAATAGGCAATTCCTAGGACTCCTAGGAGGCCGGTCTTTATTTAACCCTTTTTATTGGGTTTTTGATGACGGTTTTATTTTTTTGTTAAATTCTTTAAATACAGCTTTCCCACAACACGCGTACAGTCGTGTGAGGCCCCTTGTGCAAACAATTTACATAAAGATCCATTGCAAAGGAGATAAAGAGGAATTTCGTTTTTATGACTGATAACCACATTAGAAAATTGACTATATTCTATTCAGAATAGGTTCATAATCTAGTGACAAATTTCATTGGTTGGTGGGCCTTAAGAGGTACAATTTACTGCGTGGCGAGAGGAGTGGGTCCTTTTTGCTGGAGCAAACGTCGCCCTCGTAACGGACCCCACGAACCAACCGCCTGGCTTCTGTGCCGACCGAAAACCCTGGACTCGCTTAAACCTCGCTTAAACCACCATGCGACTGTGGAGCACCTGATCAGACCCTCTTCCACGTGGTAAATGATTGCCCACTTCGCTGTGAAAAACTGGAAAGTAATGGTGGTGTTGCGCGCGGAGGAGGCACTGCGCGAGCACGGCCACTGCTGGTGTGGCGCTGGTAATTGTTTTACCAACACCAAGTGCTTTCCTCGCTACGGTGCGGTGAAAAACTGTGTGTTTTGCATGGCAGTAAAGTTATATGGGTCTCGAGGCTTTGAATCCCTCGTTACGCTCAGGATTCTGTTTTTGAACCACTCACTAGGCTCGTGGTTCAATTTTAGAATCCTTCGCTAACTCGGGATTCAATAATGGCTCTCGCGCCAAATAGAATCTTGCAGCCTTGCATAACAAATAACTATTGTCCTTCAGATTTTCGGCCAATTCGGATAGCTTTAGGTTTTCCAAAAATATTGTCGGTTAGGTTAGGCCTACTGTCCACGGAGGCGTAGCTGCATAGACGCGTATTCGCCATTGTACGCTTGCTGTACGCTTGCTTGCGCCTACTTACAAAACCGCGTAACTCTGTCGACGAAGCGCATGCACGGTTCCAGCCGCTTGCCGTACCGCATGTCATACGCCGGGCTACATCGCAAGGAATAGCACGTTGTGTTTTTATGAAAAATGGCGGAAACAGCCGCAAAGTTTGTTCAAATAGTGTATAATATCCGTGTCTTTACAATAATAATCTCACGGAATATTCACGTAAAGATATTACCTAAAAGGCATGGAATGGGGTCTACAATTTATGTTCCGTTCTATATATGGATGTATCCAATATAAATGGCGTATTCGGCGACTTTGAATATAATAATAAGTCAAAATAACGTCTTCATCGTTGGACAACAATTGACGACATCATCACGAATGAAAGAAAATGTAGTCTACGCTACGCTTCGTGAACAACGTCAGTACGCCGGGCGGCACGAAAGCTGCACGGCGTATTTTGCAAAGTCTATGCAGCTACGCGTCGTAGGCAGTAGGCCTTAGGATTGTATTATAAACACGGAATATTTAAGTAGTTCGGGTGGAAATTGCCTCAGGATATACAATTCGGACTAAAATCCTGGAGTTACTCAGTTAGGAAACAGCTAAAGAAAAGTGTACCTGCAGGTTAGACTCGCACCGCATAAGGGGGTACTCTCCCTCGCAGTCTTTCTGAGTGCCGATGGTGTGCTCCCCCAGCCTCACGCCGGCCAACTTCCGGCCCTCGAGGCAGTGCGCGGCCGTCAGCACGTATCGCTCGTTAATCAGGCTGCCCCCGCATTCAAACTCCAGACCTACTCCTGTAACGGAATCTCTTCAGTTAATTTATAAACGTGAAACTTTGTAAGGATGTTTGTCATTCAATCACCCAAAAACGGCTGATCGGATTTAGATGACTTTTGGCACACAGGTAGCCCTGTTAATAGATATATCGTTAAACGAGATTTGCCTAGATGAATTCGCGGGCAACCACTATTACAGTATACACAGCTGTGACATGCCTGTGGTGCTTTGGTTGTCAAGTAAACTCCTTTTACTAGTAGGCCTCAAAAGATCACCTCAAAAGTGTAACATGATGATAAAACTAATAGCAAGAGGTTCAACAGAATCAATTATCTCTAAAATTAAAAAAATGAAAAGATAGCGGCGACACTGACTAGTATTGTACGAGATGAGCGCCATCCAGGGGAACTCGTGCAAGCCGGCGACGACGCCGCCAATAATCTTGTCTCCGGCGATCTTGCCGCATTGTTCCGGGAGGAGGCTCAGGTTCGGGTGGTTCTCCACGCTTTCTGGCTGCGTGGTGGTGAGCTGATCCTCCATCAGCTCCGAACAACATACCTGTGGAAAGTAATACGTTTATAATAATAATAATAATGCAGCCTATATACGTCCCACTGCTGGGCACAGGCCTCCACTCACAATGAGAGGGTTTGGGCTATAGTTCCCACGCGGGCTCAGTGCGGATTGGGAACTTCGCACACACCATCAAATTCGGTGAAGTAATACGTTTAAAAAAAATAAACCTAAACCATTATGTCATCATTACATAGTGATGAGAAATGGTCCAAAGGCGCAATGTAGGTAGGCCTCAGGCCATACCTCACACATGTGGTACATAGTTCCACTAATCTAACCTAACTCGCAGTCACAGAAACCAGCTGGACGAGAGTCGGCACAGGATCGGTCACGTGATCTGTGGGAAAGGCCTTTCTCCAGCAGCGGCCGTGTTCAAACTTGTATGGCAGTACCGCCACTAGTATTTCGAGTGATATGATTATAAAGAAGAAACACCAAAGAAGTTAATAAAATGTTGACATCATGATGCTTTGTCTTATTATACCTTTAATATATATATATATATACAACACTAAAAGATCACTGAAACATTACTATTCATCATCATCATCATCATGATGCGGCTGATGAGCCGCAAGACGTCCACTGCTGGACAAAAGCCTTCCCCAAGGTTATCCACAACGACCGGTCCTCTGCTGCTGTCATCCAGCGGTTTCCCGCGACCTTTATCAGATCGTCAGTCCACCTTGTGGAAGGCCTGCCGACACTTCGTCTCCCGGTTCGCGGTCGCCACTCTAGAACCTTTCCGCTCCAACGGCCATCGGTTCTACGAGCAATGTGCCCCGCCCACTGCCATTTAAGGTTTGCTATTCGGTGAGCTATATCAGTTACTTTAGTTCTCCTGCGGATCTTCTCATTCCTGAAACCTCACTATTAACAGGAAATAATTAACGGAACACGATGATACATGTCTTAAGGTTAAATAAAACATGTCGTCATCGTTATTATTATGATGACTACCCAATTAGTATTTTTGTTTGTTCCTTTTTGAGTTACCTTACAATGGTGTAAAGGAATGACATGACATTGGTCATGGGTTCGAGTTGGATCAAAACGAAGCAAAATATACTGTCATGTGTCTTGCACAAACGTTGTTAAGGTCCTCAGGCAATAGTGGGCACATACCTATCTCAGAAAATATCATATAAAACGGACCAGGTCGAGTGGGTAAACACAGGGTAAATTATGTAAAAGTTCTATACGTAATGGCTTTAACAATGTCGTTAAGTTCTTGGGGAAAATCCTTTAAGTCAACATATAATATGATAATACTCGTATATGGACATATTTTAAGGATTAAATGTTAATTAAGTGGTCTTTCCTCATACAAGACAGGTACACATGCATATACACATGCATAGACTCGAAGGTCTTTCTGCAATAATATATAAAGAAAGAAGAGGAAGTCACACCTATCCATCGGAACTGCACGTCTCTAAGTCGTAATTATATAGTTTACATTATGGTGGCTCTTATTCCTTTGGCAGTAAGTGTTACTATAATGACAACAATATGATTACGTTACGAGGCAGGCAAGATTGCCTCAAAACTGGAATAGAGGTCCTGAAAACAGTCACTGTGGCAAAAACAGGCCGGGTATCATTAATTATGACGATGATGACATAGCACATGAGGTATTTTTATTTGAAGAGTTTTCCAGTGCGTACAAAATAAAAAAAATTAACCGAATTGAAATGAGAGGAGATTCCTGGTTGGGTTCGGTTCAAATACAAAAGATAAATGTTCGATTTGCATAATTTGAAGATTTTAAAGATACCTACCAGAATAGTTGATTAGAAACTAATGATTAGAATTCATCTGATTTTAGGTAGTGTCATCAATTATTAAATAGCGGGATCTATAATACAGGTACAGTCAAGGTCATAAATATGTGAACATTTTAGTACCTTGTCTATTTAATGTCATTTTTAAACTGCCATATCGCATCTTTAGAATTAAAGTGACCTAATACAAAATTTCAAGTTTTCTACTTCGAGTCATAAAATTATTATAACAGAGATCTAATTCAAAATCTAACAATTTTGGAATTGGTCATTTTCATTCTAAAAGTGCGATATATACCTAAATGTCACAGCTATTAAAGTGACAAGGTAGTAAACGTATACACATATTTATAGCCTTGACTGTAATGGTCACATGTATAATCAGTTACTATTGTATAACTGATTATCTATATGTTATTTTACTAAACTAGTCTTGCTGCTTCATGAAAACCATTGATTTAGTATGCTAGATACACGTTACGATCCCGAATAAAAATCTTGTATAAACTGGCTGAAACCGCCATTGACTGGTATATTCAAATACTTTACGAGTACATGCAGTGTTGGATTCAAGCTCCCCAAAAATATTGTCTACGGAAATTAAATACTATCTTAGTATTTGCCAATTTTAATTGCGCTGCGTTAACAAAATGTAGGTACTATATTTATATAGTACCTACATTTTGTTAACGCAGCGATTTTGTCATCGAGTCCGACTCGCACTTGACCAGTTTTTTTATTGTACCTACATTTAACCGTTATTGACAACTGACTGTCTACGGTTGGAACAAGCAAAACTTATGCCAAAGTCGAAAGTCGATGCCACTTAGCCTGCCCGCACATTGGGTCACTAGTGGCGGCCACAGCGTAGCCACTAGTGGCCGCCACAAGCTGCGGACGAGTTTTTTCATACATTTTTTTTTTCATATAGCGTTTAGTGGCTTGCCTCGCGCGCACACTCGGCCACAGTCGCCGGCTTCTCAGATAAACAATAGCCAGTAGTGGCAGCCACTAGTGGCCGCCACTCAGCCACCGGTGGCCGCGATTGGTGGCTGCGACTAGTGGCTTAGCCGAGCCACTAGCTGTCGCGTTTAGTGGCGGCCACTAGTGGCCCAATGTGCGGGCAAGCTTATTCCTGCTGATTGTGTATCTAGTATAGGTACCTATACTAAATCAATGGATAGCGTAAAGCGACTGCCTTATAGGTACTCGATAAACCGATTTTTCGCAAAACCCTCGTTTTTTCGTGAAAACACAAAGTTTGCGATCCTACGCCTACATAGGTACCTACATAACGATTATATGAAATAATCGTAAAACATAATTAAGAGAAGAAAACGATGTGGTGTTTATATTTGATACTGACCATCGGTAGCTTGGCGCTATCCAGGCCGCAGAAGACGCTCTTGAGCCTGGCGTCTGCAGCCGGCTCCATCTTGCGCAGCAAGGCCACGGCGGTAGGACACGCTGCATACCTGATGCAGTTGCTGCAACTCCCTGCAAAAATACCCCGGTTAGGCACTTGTCCCACCGCCGGCGAGGAAGCGATTAGCTATCGACTATTTTCTCGCTCAAGAAACGAACAAAAGATATACTTAGATCCCGTGTCAATGAAAGAGACACATATATTAATAGTTGCTCGCTGGCTGTTCACACTGCCGGCAACGATTAGCTATCGACTATTTACAAAAGATATACTTAGATCCCGTGTCAATGAAAGAGACACATATATTAATAGTTGCTCGCTGGCTGTTCACACTGCCGGCAACGATTAGCTATCGACTATTTACAAAAGATATACTTAGATCCCGTGTCAATGAAAGAGACACATACAAGGTGGGCCAAAAGAAGTCATCCGATGTTGTTTGACTCTCTTTTTTTTTCTAAATGAAAAACTTGGATTCTGTTTTTTTATTATATTAATTTAAACCTTTAGAATTTTATTGGTCAAGTCGAGAAGATTATATCGGCCAAATGGGCGCCGTCACAATTGATTGTCATACGGGCTCGTTTTATGGCATTTTTCATCACTTCGGCGAGAACTTCGGGCGACAGATTCTCGCACTCGTGTCGAATGTTGTCCTTGAGGGCTTCCAGAGTCTCGGGCTTGTTCACGTAAACACGGGACTTCATAAAACCCCACAAAAAAAAGTCTGGAACGCTTAAATCGGGTGATCTTGCGGGCCAGTGCAAATCGCCAAAACGAGAGATGAGGCGACCCGGGAACGCCGCCTTCAGAATATCGGTTGTGGCTCGCGCAGTGTGTGCCGTTGCTCCGTCCTGTTGGAACCACATGTCGTTCGGTCCTAATTCGTCCAATTGCGGCAGAAAAAACTCGGTCAACATGGCCCTATAGCGCGCACCGTCCACTGTTGTCGTATGGCCAGCGGCATTCTCGAAAAAAAATGGCCCAATGACTCCTCCAGCGTGAACAGCGCACCATGCAGTCACTTTGAGCGGGTGTAATGGCTCCTCGTGCATCACTCGTGGATTTTCGGTGCCCCAGAAGCGATAGTTTTGCTTGTTCACGTACCCGTTGAGGTGGAAATGAGCCTCATCGCTCATTATGATTTTGGTCGAAAAATCGTCCACTTCTTCCTCGAGATTGAGAATGGCTTGGGCGTAGGTTACGCGCGTTTGGCGGTCGGCAGGCAGCTGCTGATGCACGGACTGGACTTTGTATGGGAACATGCGCAGGTCTTTGACCAAAATTCGCCTTAGGGACGTCCGTCTGATGGCTAATTGCGTGGCACGGCGTCTGGTTGATGTTTCCGCCGACAGCTCGACATCCTCGGCAACAGCGGCGATATTCTCGGCAGAACGGGCGCTCCGGGGCCGGCCACTCTTGGCAACGTCTCGTGTGGTCCCATACTCTTCAAGGTTGGTGGCCAAACGGCGCAGTGTTTGCGCAGTCGGTGTCTGACGGCCGGGGAATCGGCGACGGAATTCGCGCTGCGCCAACACCACAGACGAATTGTTACGCAAAAAAATAGACACGATTATTCCGCGTTCTTGGGGAGTGTATCGCTCCATGGCTTCAATTAAATTTTTTGTTAAAATGGCGTCTGTCCATGAGGACAATTCTGCCAATGTCAAAGTTTCAGATTACATGTGATCGGTTCTTGAAAATGTTATTAAAACATTTAGAGTGTTATATTCTCCGAGATCAGAGGCAAGAGTGTCGGCCGCCGCTCGCGCTGACCACTCCACCGAGCTCTTCAACACCACTGAGGCACTAAAAAACCGCTCCATGGCTTGTTCACTTGTATTTTGCATCTGTCAAGTCCACAAATGTCAAAACAGATTTGACATTGGCGACCATTTGCAAAAATGAGAGCATCTTCCAATAGGGTGATTTCTTTTGGCCCACCTTGTATATTAATAGTTGCTCGCTGGCTGTTCACACTGCCGGCAACGATTAGCTATCGACTATTTACAAAAGATATACTTAGATCCCGTGTCAATGAAAGAGACACATATATTAATAGTTGCTCGCTGGCTGTTCACACTGCCGGCAACGATTAGCTATCGACTATTTACAAAAGATATGATCCCGTGTCAATGAAAGAGACACATATATTAATAGTTGCTCGCTGGCTGTTCACAGCCGGCGAGAACTCTCTCGCCACTAGTTGGTCGCAGCTACAAGAGCTATCAAAGATTAAACTCGCTCAGCGATGCTTGCTTGGTGGTCAGGACTCACGCCGAGACGCCAGACCATTTCACGAACGCTTATTACTTGTTTTACGAATGGAAGTCTCTTTTTAATGCAAACGAGTATTGTTAGAAAGAGATTTCCGCTTGTAATACATGTTACAAGCTTTCATGAAATGGGTCATTTTACTCATGTATTTCTCGGCCGCCCCGAGCGAGTGGTGCGAGTAATGCTCGCCAACTCGTTTCTAGTTTCTAGCTCTACTCTCTTCTCGCTCATCGTCGGCGGTGGGACACGTGCCTTACTGCGCAATGTCATGGATAAATAATTGTGTTTCCGTTGCAGAGTTGAGAGGGTTAAACACTACGAGTATTTCGATTTGACAACTCGGATTGCCTAGTTGGCAGTGGCCCTGCCTATGAATCTAGCGGCCCCGGGTTCAATACAAGATGTGCCAGCTGCACTGAAAGGAATTAGGTACACTACGTACGATAAGAGCGTGACCGGTAAAACTTAAAGAAAAAAAAGGATTATCACGCGAAATACTACAATTAAACAGCTCTCCAATTACACATTCATGCTTTATTTTTAAAAAAGTGTCCAGTCTCCCGAATTATCTAAAATTGCTTAGCATCGCGATTAAATTAAATTTTCAGCGTAACTGCGAGGTAAAGACCACACAGACTTCGGTTCTCGGGTTAGGTCAGCAACGTCAACAGTATTTTTTCCTCGTAATTTGAGCTTCATCCAAGCCCAAACATTTTCAATTGGATTGGCATCGGGTGATTATGAGGGCCAATCCAAAACATCGATGCCATTTTCAGCTTTCCACGCAGTACAGAGCAGACTTCGGTGTTTATACATATTGAAACCTTTTTTCTTTAATTTTTCCTGCTCTGAATGCAATGATAATAGTAGATTTTTTTAAATAACTGCAAAAGCTGTTTATCCTCTACGGAGGAGGTCACCCTCGTTTTCCTGCGTACTGGTAAGTCGTCGACGTTTTTTGTTTGCATATATCACCTCATTGCACCCACTTACTTACAAATACCTTCGATTTAGTCATGTACATGGCGGCCAGAGCCCTTAGCCAAGATGCCCATCGCTAACTAGCGTTTCTATTCGTTTCGTTTTTAAACCAATAGAAACGCTAATTAGCGATGGGCATCTTGGCTAAGGGCCCTGATCGCGTGGCATTTTTGGTCCTTTCGGGTGTGTACAAAGGAACACTGCCTCATAACGTGAAGCAAACGCAGCACTCATTTTGGAAAATGTACTGTTGGCGGGAAAATGTCAAAAGTTTTTTTTATACGAAGCATTGTAGGCAGAAGACCATGCTATTCAGCCAGTACTTTTTTCTTCTGTGCCACACTCTTAAAATAGAAATTATACCGGTCACGTTCTTGTCTAACAGACTACGTCGAAATACCGACAACCCTGTATAATTCTCAGGTCATAAACGTACAAAGTATACCTAACATAACGCTTGAGACGATTACAAAGCTGGAATTTAAAAATTCCTCTGGTTGTTTACATCTTGACCAATCATTATGCGATGAATAAACTTGAACGTTGATAATAATAACAACCGGTCACTGAAGAAGTTGTATTATAATTATATAGCTGCTGCCCGCGATTTCATCCGCGTAGAATCAGTAACTTGGCCATCCCGCAGGAACAGTGTTTTTTTCGAGATAAAAGGTAGCCTATGTGTTATTCTGGGGTATAAGCTATCTCATTCCAAATTTCATCTAAATCCGTCCAGCCGTTTAAGCGTGAAGAAGTAACAAACACACAAACTTTAAAGGGATAAGTTCGCCTTTGTACTTGTCTGTTTTCTTTTTATACCTGTATTTCGTTTTATTGTTTGTACAAGAAAGAGTTTACATACATAGGTACATACTTTCACAATGATAAAATTAGTATGATGTGATAATTAATTAATTGTTTTGCATCTGCAAAAGTGTGTTTGTTTGATTTGTTACTTCGTTTCGTCTGCGTAGCTAATAACCGAACAATGTGAAGTATCTATGTTACAGAAACACAGATAACCCGTATATGAAAACGAAAATGAACGATATCACTTCGTATTTTTTTACACATGATATTTTAATAATTATGATAGCATAATCCAACTGCTCGCGAAGCGTTTCCATCATCGATTAATTACGCGCGGACGAAGTCGCGGGCAAAACCTAGTATTATATAAAACAAATGATCGGTTTGGTTAATAAAAGACTTACTTTTTTGGACGTAGGCGCCGGCTGAGGCGAGCCAAGCGATTAAAACACAAAGTAAAATTCGTACGTGCATTTTGACAGCTAACGAGTTCACTGCGTCTGCGCAGCTCAGACTGGCATCTGCGACTGGTCAGCCTCTTCGACCGGTTATTTATATATGGACATGCCAATAGTATCTACTCATATTCATTTAATTATTTTTTTTTATAAGAGAGGGAGGCAAACGAGCATGCGGGTTACCTGATGGGAAGTAATCACCACCGCCCATGAACACCGACAACTCATGAAGATATGTTGTTGTTGGAGTTGATTTTTGAAATCACATTTTCATAAGATACACATGAATAAAATTTTAACTATTTAATATTAGATAAAACTTTAAAATAAGTCCTAATTAAAGTTAACATGATTTTAAAAAGTCACTAGGCAGGCTATTAAACATTCTTACAGCCTGATAACGAACACTGATGTACCACTCTCAGTTTGGGCGCAATCAACACAGACATGTCTTTCCTCTGTGTCAAAAATCTCGCCTCTCTGTAAGGGGCAGTCTCATAGTTACCTCTCTGGATCTTTAACTGCGCGCGTAAGCAATACCAGAATATAGAGACACGGGCACAGATTACCTTATTTCGTAACACGGGACAGTAAGTATGTTAATCCTCTCAAAGTGTTCCCGACACGACTGCCAGGGAGAATTTGTAGTGTAAAAGCTTTTATGAGATTATACTTATCTTAAACGCGATTGCACAAAAGCACTCAAAGTCTACTGATATAAGTTGCTTCACTGTGATCGCGAAGGCTCCGAAGAGCGCAGCACGCAGAACTAATACTACTCTACTATCTTCGCTATTTTATTTCACTTCCAAGGATTCTCTATGTCTAGATGTAGCTCTAAAGAGTATGACTTGTGTTTTTTTCGTGTTCAGTTCCAGATTGTTCGAGTTAAACCACATGTCAAACAGATTAAGGGCCTCATTAACCTTGTCATTTAAATTATCCATATTTTGGCGTTGGTGTCATCTGCAAAAACCACAGTATGTGTGTCCGGAGTTTGCTTATTGTCGAAGTCTATCAAATCGTTCATGAAAACAAGGAATAAAATGGGACTCAGATTCAGAATTGAACCTTGTGGAAATCCTCCGCCTCATCCTAAGGAAATTATCTTTTCATAGCTACATGTTTACAGGAGCTGTCGACTCAGGATCGCAAGGTACCGAGTTTAAATCCCAGTAGTCTTTAAATTTTAGGCCCACCACAAATTAATTAAAAATGCATCATCATCATCATCAACCCGTGTCAGCCCACTGCTGGGCATAGGCCTCTTCTATTGCTCACTCAGCCCGATCTTCCGCTACTCTCCTCCAGTCGTTGTCAGCAACCCCAAAAAGAATTCATTTTGGCTTATATTATCTATAAAAAAAAAGTCTGTATAGATAGTATTATAAACTAGCTTTTGCCCGCGATTTCGTCCGCGTAGAAGCCATTTATCGCTGCTCCCTCGGGAACTGTCCAATTTTCCGTAATAAAAAGTATCCTCAAACTATCTCCATACCAAATTTCATTAAAATCGGTTCAGCGATTTAGCCATGAAAGGGTAACAAACAGACAGACAGACAGAGTTTACTTTCACATTTATAGTATTACTCGTATTATAGATGCGATAATGAGTTCGTTTATTTGTGGAAACCTGGAAACCGAGTTGTGGATTCGTTTTACGGAAAGAAAATATGGCGTGGGAACTTCATTCAAGTATGTACGTTGGTACTTGATTCTGTAACAACAGATTGCCTTAAATTAGCGTCCTCGACTCGACTCGTGATTCGATACCGGGTTTGAACCCCAACAATCCCAAATTATCTGATTGATGTTGGAACTGATGGTCTTACTGAAAATACATACTTGTAACTGGTCTTAATACTATTGACCCCTTCTCCTGTTTTAGCTTATAGGGTTAAGGGTTCAGATAGCAGCTGCTCCACTGTTATTATATACCTACATAAGTATATAGTGCATTACCTCTTGATTTTTTCCGTAACATCTGCCGTGCCTCTAGCTAAACCTCCACTAAGCGACAACTCAAAGTTTTCAGTTAAAACCTAAAAATCGATATTTCTAGACTGAGCTGTATCTATTGAACCGTAAAATATAGCCCGTTGATTTTTTTTGCAGAATATATGATATACCGGCGAATTTCCTAACAAATAATAAAAAAAATTCAAAAAGTAAAATAATAAGGGGATTCCTCATACAAGAAACGTTTTTTTTTCAACGTTTTTTTTTATCGTAAAGACTGTAATACTTACAAGCGTCTGGTGTGATTATAGAACAAACCCTTTAGAAAAACAACAAATGTGTACGGAAACCTCAGTGCGCAAGTCCGACTCGCAATTGGCCGGTTTGGTATGATTATAGAACAAACCCTTTAGAAAAACAACAAATGTGTACGGAAACCTCAGTGCGCAAGTCCGACTCGCAATTGGCCCGTTTGGTATGATTATAGAACAAACCCTTTAGAAAAACAACAAATGTGTACGGAAACCTCAGTGCGCAAGTCCGACTCGCAATTGGCCGGTTTGGTATGATTATAGAACAAACCCTTTAGAAAAACAACAAATGTGTACGGAAACCTCAGTGCGCAAGTCCGACTCGCAATTGGCCGGTTTGGTATGATTATAGAACAAACCCTTTAGAAAAACAACAAATGTGTAAGGAAACCTCAGTGCGCAAGTCCGACTCGCAATTGGCCGGTTTGGTATGATTATAGAACAAACCCTTTAGAAAAACAACAAATGTGTACGGAAACCTCAGTGCGCAAGTCCGACTCGCAATTGGCCGGTTTGGTATGATTATAGAACAAACCCTTTAGAAAAACAACAAATGTGTACGGAAACCTCAGTGCGCAAGTCCGACTCGCAATTGGCCGGTTTGGTATGATTATAGAACAAACCCTTTAGAAAAACAACAAATGTGTACGGAAACCTCAGTGCGCAAGTCCGACTCGCAATTGGCCGGTTTGGTATGATTATAGAACAAACCCTTTAGAAAAACAACAAATGTGTACGGAAACCTCAGTGCGCAAGTCCGACTCGCAATTGGCCGGTTTTTTTACACTTGAAAATAGACATGGATAGAGCTGTTAACTGGAAGATAAATTTACTTGTCGACCGTGAAACAGACCCTTATTCGAAGGAAAAAATAGTTGTGTGCGTTAGCGGTGCTCTAAGGGATGCTTGTTACACGCGGGCCTTGTTTGTGTAGGTACTGTAATGCAATAAGTAGGTATTTAGAGTTGTAGAACTTGTTGCATTATGTATGTCAGTTTTATTCTTAATTCTTTTAAATCAAATAAAGGAATTAAGAATAAAATATAAAAAAATAATGTAAAACAATATGTAGTTTTGGTAGAGTCGCCCTAAGGCATTTCAGGTGCTAACACCTAACATTTATTTATTTATTTATTTCTATTTAAATTGAATAAAATTAACGTCATCTCAAGCAAGAAATAGTCATTTCATTAGAGTATCTACAACTCAACAAAAAAATATGATGAATTTACAATCAGTTTCAATTATGTACTTAATTTGCAAGTAATAATTTAGCAAATGTATTAAGTTAAAAGCTTTTTAGCTTTTAAATATTTTAGGAATTGTAATGTACACGTTTTTACATTACAATTCAGTGATGCTACTTCAGAAGTTTGTACCTATTTGAAGTGTTTACGCGCACCCTTAGGACTAACAGGTTCGGCAGAAGTAAAACAATGCAAATATAAGTCAATTAAATAATCTTTATTTCTCTTCTCTCACTTAATTTATTAATTTACCATACTTTAATTCGTTAATTTAAAATATAACAATTTATTATGTATAACACGTACTACAATACTCATTGTATCGCCAAATATCCTGCCCTTCTAAAGGGTACAATTCCAATTCAATAGTCGAAGCATATTAAAAACCCTCTTATAATAGTTTATGTGACTGGAGCATAATGAGAGGCATTAAAATACGAGTGTGTGTTTATGAAACGAGCCTACAGGCGAGTTTCATAATAGCATCACACGAGTGTTTTAATGCCTAATTATGTATAGTTACATACATTATTTTATCTATATCTTATTATCTATATTATAAGCTCTCTATGATGTGTTCAGGAACTGCATGTTACGGCCGGCATAGCCGACATTGATCAATTTATTACAACGTCAAAAATGGCGGTAACCCTAGTTTTTTTTAAATTCAGAGACAATCTAGAGTCGGCCTCTACTATCATATTGTTCGATATCAAATTATCAAATAACATACGAGATTTGTCAAAATTGTATGCAATTGACATTTCATTTCGAATTAAATGTCATCTCGAATGATATTAGAATTGGGGTCAAATAAAATTGTTTTGTTTTTCAAAGATGTTCGAAATTTGAAACTCATAACTTTATCAAATTTTATATCGTTATAAGAACATTATGTTACTGCTACATATAAGAAAATTATCATAGTAAAATTGATTGTTGTAATGCTGGTCATTGCCTACGGATTCTGAATGCATTATAGAGGACTTATGATATGTGTGTAGATAAAGGTTTATTAAAGTTGCTATGAAAGTCCACGGCCGCACGGCCAAACAATTATTATACGTATATGATAATGTATTATCAATCAAATTAAACTGAAAGGATTAAGGAGTAATAATAGGTCTTTTTAACTAATATATATTGAAAAATAAATACCGCATAATTTGAAAGTCCCAATAAATGTTTGTGGTCGATGGAATGTAGGTGACAGGTGTGTTTTTACGAAATTATTTATTTATTTTCCTGTTTTTCATTAATTCAACTGTGTTACAATGTACTTGCAATGGGCAAAACAGATGACCCAGATGAGTAGTAATAATTTTAAAAACATGTTATTTTTCAATAACAAAATAGGCATCTAAATAAAAAAATCTGTAGGTACTTAGGTACACATGATATAGCAGTAAATATGATTAACATTACCTACTAAAAAGGACCTGTTATTTTTTATTATTTTATGATTGTTAAAAAGAAGACCAGATCCTATGACACTTGGCACAAAGATAGACCATGTCTAGAATTAACATATCAAGCTATTTATTCTCTCCGATTCGCGGGTGAATGTAAAAAAAGATGTCTACACAAAACCAAGGTGTTTTAATATTATCACATTATGCTTACTTACTAAATTACATATAAGTAATTATTTAATCTTTGATTATACCCGTGGCGATACTATTTTGGGTGTAATATTCTTACTCGAACAGTTAACCTGTTGAACGCCACGTATCGTCGGTGAAACTGCAACTGTGTAACTAACAAATTCAAGAATGAGCAAAATGCACCTTAAAAAGTAAGTCAGTAAGGTGCATGTTACAACCTATTGAATTTGTTAGTTCCGCGGTATTGCAGAGTATGTTACATGCTCTAGTTTTCATGTCGTCATCTATCTTTTATAGCCGCTAATACCCCTTCTACACGATGGGGCGGTTGGGCCAACCGAGAGGGACGCAGCTATCTGTAAGAACGAGAGGTATATGCTACTGTCTCATTCTGACATATAGCTGCGTCCCTCTCGGTTGGCCCAACCTCCCGATCGTATGGAAGTGGTTTAAGGTAAGCTAGCAGACGGCTCACCGCTCGCATTATGGCGGCCTTGATCGTGGTGGACGTATGTAGATAAAGCATCCGTCAATCTCGTAGTTACATACCCTAGCTGTTACAGGAGACCTTGAAACCTTTTTTAGGGTTCCGTACGAAATACTGAAAAACGGAGTCCTTATAAGATGACTTTGATGTTCGTCTGTCCGTCAGTCCGTTGGTCCGTCTGTCCGTCGGTCTGTCAAGACCCTTGTTCCCAGGAATGGCTGAAGGAATCTGGCTAAAATTTGGAATAGCTGTAGTATTTAGTGGTTCGCACAAGGCCTCATTGTTAGAATTTATAAAAAAAATATAATAATTGGAAATGAGGTCTGAATCTGGGTTTACAAATTGAAGTAAAGCTATTATAGCAAGAGGATATCATATGAAATGGCTTGATTTGCACGTTTCAAAACTATACTTTTTTAAATTTTTAGTACTTTCTTTTCGGATTTATGACCAGAAATGTACAAACAATGTCCTGTCCCCATATCTCTGAAGTTTACGGGCCGAAAAATCTGAAATATTTAATTCAGACTTATAGACGTTTATCTATATTTTACAAAAACAATGAAATTAAATTATGAAAATCAACGATTTTTGCGATATTAACAAAATTATTTGAAAATGACTTAAAACTTAGGCTACCTAAAATGGACCTTAACACATATTAAATATAAATAAAACTTATTTTTACTATTTATTTTATTAATGGCCCCGACTCGTGGCGTCGGAATATTAATACTTAATATATTACTAAACATTAAAAATTGGGAAATAGTATGATGCGAACCGTATTAGAAACGGAACCCTCCGTGCGCGAGTCCGCCTCGCACTTGACCGGATTGTTAAACACATTTTGGATAAAGCATCCGTCAATCTCGTACTTACATATTCTAGCTGTTACGGTACACCATAAAACCTTTTTTTTCAACATATTTTTTATTTTCTTGCTTAGATATTTATTAATTATTACAAATAAAAATATTCTTGTCATGAATTTCACCTCTTGCCTTAACTTCGATACTTTCTACGCAATAGGCTAGTTTTATATGATTTCATATAAATATTTTGACACTAATCGATAATATCACGTTTAAACAAATAGATAAAATAAAACTGCAAGAAAACAATTTTGCAGTGAACAATTTAAAGATTTTTACGAAACCCGATATCTTTATTAATTTTTTCGTTTCACAACTAGGTATATATTTATCGTTTTGTTTTTATGAGCTTCCATAACGTTAACAATAGGATAATGATATTTTTTTAACCAAAATAGAATAGAGGCGGCGCCTATATTTGCCTATATTGTAATCTATCCTTTTCCCTATCGTTGTACCTATTTTGTCTTCACTATACAAAGGGAAAGGAAAAAGGGACAAAATATAGGGGTCATTCCACGAGCGTTTCAGTCCCTTGATCGCATTAAAATCGAAATTTCTGTAGCTTTGGATACCATTTTCGGTTATTTTGTAGAAGTCAGGGCACTCTATAAAATAACCGAAAATGGCATCCAAAGCTACACGATTTTAATGCGATCAAGGGACTGACGGGGCGGTTGATACGCTCGTGGACACCCATAGCGATATAGTAATCAACTGCCCCGTAGCGTTAGCCAAGTTGTTTTCTACAATAGCTAACGTCTGTAAAACAATATCACAATATTGTATACATAGGCTAACGCATATGATTCCTGCAGTCGTGATACGTAATTGATAACAAACCATTAAGGAAACATTTAGCATTATTTAGCCGCTGAGGAACCAAGACCGCCAGGCTCACCGCAACTCGAGGTTCGGCGTTCTACGCGTGCTAGGCGTATACCGGCTTACCTGGAGGACTACCAGAGATCTTAGGAGGGGTGAATGATGTGTATCTCTATGGCCGTTGCCATGGAATGACACTCTATCAGTTACAAACAACTACGTTTATATACCACGCTGTATTTTAGCTGAATAAATTGATACGTAATTGATAACAAACCATTAAGGAAACTTGGCTTTATTCAGCTAAAATACAGCGTGGTATATAAACGTAGTTGTTTGTAACTGATAGAGTGTCATTCCATGGCAACGGCCATAGAGATACACATCAAGTCGTTAACGTTCGCAGAATACTACTTGTCTACACCGACAGCCTACGTCAAATGTTTGATCTAGCTAGCAGCAGGAAAACCCGCTGGCAGCCGCCTGGATTCAGCAAAAAGTGTCTCTAGCAACTGAACAGAAGCTGGTAGGTTCAGACAGCGCTCTCTCTGTGCAACGTCAGCGTAACGTCGGGAGGCGGCGGGTCCCAGTGGGTCCAGAGCGGCTTGCGGCGCCGGTCCACCACCGGAGCACCCTCGGAGCCGTCGGAGTAGACGCTGCTGGACGAACGCAGGCTGCACGATGCGCGCACCTTGTGCTCTGGAGAATACAGGCTAGTTACAGGATGCGGGCTTTTATGGGAAACAGGCTCAAGGGTCAAGGCAGGATGAGCACGAGTGTTTTGATCCTGAGTTACGGATGTTTTCTATAGATCTAAGTATTTAGTTATTTATATAAGTACGTTTATATTTATCGTAGGTATTCTATTTCGTCTGCGAGTCGTAGTATACAAATCCAGAGCGTTTACCTAGTCTTAAACTTAAGACAAGGTAAATTTGTATAAGATTTTCCCTGGGTTATGTTTCCTTTAATGAGAAATTGGCTTTGCGTCAGGTTCTCAATGTCTATGCAGGATCGTTTTATGGTGTACACTTTGTCATACCTACCAAAATTTTAACAGGATACCTACATGTGCTCTTTGTGGAATACAGACTCCTTGTACGGGGTAAAGACTATTTCAAAGGATAAACAAAGTGTTCTTAAATAAGAAGTAGGCGCTTTATTGATACCTTTGAGCGTCGGATACCCTTTAGAATTATAGCGGTTGTCATGTATGATAAAAGCTATTTAAAGAAAGATAAACGCGGTAATAGAAAAGTGTTTTATTACTTACAACGTGCTATTACGACTCTTATTAAGTAGGTTGTCTCAACAGTATATACTAGTAGTAGATGTGCCTTGTAGCGGGTATACATATTTCATGTAATTAACTTATGTTAATGTTAACATGCAGCACATCTCTTTATTCGTGGGATACTCGGTCAGATAGCGTGCTAACATGGCGTGCTTGCACATGGAAGTTTGTAATTTTGTGCATGGGGCATGATAAAATAATGATCAGAGTCGGCAGACAAGGAAAAAAGGAATCAGGAAAAATATTAGTTATTAAGTGGCATCTAAGCACTTGTCTTAGGTATATAGGGCAAGGTTGTTTACGTATATCTACCTAGGTGTGTCGTATATTTTCCATTGTAGCTTATAGTGGCTTAATAATAAAATTTGAAATTTAAATTTGGTTTAAAATTTCGTTAGTTAGGCACTATTGATTATTAACCGTCGCTCGTTATGTTACAAAAACAGATTAAATTATATTAGTGGCTCCTCCATTTGATGTTTCTTATTTTTCTGGTCAGTATCTCTTCATCAGTTGGGATTTTTTATGAGATTGTCGATATTCATGACAGTTAGCTGATACAAACGTTTGATTGATACTGCTTTATTGAGCTAATTTTGAAAACGTGGGAGTGCATTCAATAGGTTTTGGAAACAGTAAGGAGTTATGAATGGTGCGCGTGAGGGATGGAGAAAATGCAACTTGGGTAACATACAATCAACAACCAAACATAAGGAAAATAAAGTAAAGTTAAAAGTCGCGTTTTAACGCGTTAAGATTAAGACAATATTTTTTTCCCATTGTAAAATACACCAGAAAAAACCCTAAAGGCACTCATGTCGGAAAGTATAAGAAGGACCAATATACGTCCTTAGTGTTAAAGAGTTCAATATTTTCAGATGTTTCGACGTTGATTGCATAAGCGTGGTTCACAACGAAGCCAATGAAACTAGGGCATGATTTATAAATATTATATTATAACAACAAGCATTTAATCTAGGTACATGAATAAAGTATGATATGGTAAATGAAACAAATCTAAAAGAAGCACCGTGTCCGTTTGCAGGGCATTTGATGAATTAGTTCACACTAGCACTAGAATGGCCTAACCTCCAATGGTGTCCAGATAGTCCCTGGCAATGTCATCGAGTTGCAACACCTGGATGACGGGAGCGGGCTTGGTCCTGGACCGCCGCGCCAGCCGCACCACGAGAAACGTGGAGATGAGGAATGCGGCCACTAGAACTACTGCACCCACTGATATAGCCACGTCTTTCTCTAGCAGAACTGGAAAAGAGGAGACGGACGTGATGCTAGCGAAATTTCTACAGCTGATATAGGTTGTGATAGGCGTTCAGCATAGAGACCCTTCCTGAGGTTGTGCTGCTAAAAAAGTAATCGTAATTGTTCTGTTATGCCTTAACTTGAGAAAAGGTGTGAAATTTTACTATCTAAGAGAAGGTCTCAGTTGGGCGAAACATCTTTCACTGTAAGTAGGTATTACAATTTTCTTAAGATCTTGTATAGATAGATTACTTACATTCCCACCAAGACGGTGCAGAGTCCTGTAGCAGATTTTCCGTGGGCCTCAGCAGGAGGGCTCTGGAGCACCCAAACCGGTTGCAGGCCGAGGCTCCAGCCTCGTCTCCCGCCTTGAGCTTGCCGAGCCCCCCGCGGACGAGCCAGGGGCTGACGCCACCGCCCTGCGCCAGCGCTTGTCCGGAACCAAATCCCATGGAGCCTCGACGCTCAAGGATTAATGAAGTATTGGATACTGACATCCGCCAGACGGCGACCTCGTAGTATGTCGCGTTCTCAACTAAAAAATAAAATGTATTCCTTTAAATGATACATTATGCATTCACATGCAGTAAACCTAATAAGACGCAACGTGGCCTACATTGAACCCGCCCTATTCCCACTAATTAAGAGAAGAAACTGCTCAACACTGGTACGTAGTACACCAAAGTTGATTATTATATATTGTGTTACGTAACTGTACCTATGGAAAATCAGATTACACCTTACCTGGTATACATCTCATTTGGAACTCCTCATACTCATAAGCCAAGTCGCACTGCTGCGGCTGCTGCGGCCTTAAGTGCTCCAAGCCCAAAATCCTCTCACATGGAGTCTCTTGCGACGCTATGCCGTTGCCAGCCTCACACGTGACCTTCAGAGGTCCTGGTAGTGCGCCATTGACCTGGGAGAGCGGGAGCAGTGGTGACCCGGTGGTCAAGTGCTGAACATCGAACCCCGATGGCTGTATGTGCCAGAAGAACGTGTCTGGGTTCGGTAGAGCTCTGACGTTGCAGTTTATAGTCTCTTGGGTGAGCGTGACGCCATTGTCACATTCTGGTGGGTCTGAAACAGAACACATGTCATGGGTTACGTTTAAAGTTATCTGATAATAAGTTGTACCATAGAAGGCTTCTTAGAAAATATCAGGTCGTAAGATAGCTACCCTAAACGAAACATTGTTCTAGGCAGTTCGTTGTTTATGTATGTATGTATGTATGTAAACTCTTTATTTCACAAATAATAGATTTACAATTAATATTAATAAAATAAAATGTACAAAGGCGAGCTTATCCCTATAAGGGATCTCTTCCAGCTAACCTAGAGAATGAGTGAGGACAAAACAAGAGGACAGTCAGGATGAGGAAAATGGTGGAGTTTATTTTAACATATCACGTCAGTCTCGAACTACAGTTAACTAATATATCGTCGTATCAATCTCTATGGGCTGTATTAGGTAATTAATTAATCTTGACCGAGATGCCCACCTCAAGATGTGTCAAAAATGACAGTTTTGAATGGCTCGTTGTTTACTTTGACGCATCTTGTGACGGGGATCACAGCCAAGATCAGTTTATTAATACGGCCCTATAACTGCCGCACTCGTCATTTAATTTTTAAGTTTCATTAAAGTTGCTGCCTCTTATTCTATTGCTATAGAAAGTAAGTGAAAAGTGAAAAGTTCTGAGTGCAGCCGTAAGTAGTTTATAAAATAAAAGGCCCTAGACCTTGAGTAAACACATGTCAAAGTAAATGTCAAGTCATATCAAACTGTCGTCCTTGACTCGTTTCATTCAAACAAGCATCTCATTCAAACGGAGAGAAAGAGATTAATACGTCCTAAAGGGATCCATAGACTAACAGTTTACCTGCAGTCCCAAGTCTATCAGGTGGCCTGCCGTCCAAATCCATAAAGAAAATATGAAGCCTTATGAGAAACGGATAGTTACATATATTAATTATTCTAATACAATCAATTGACAGGTCAATATCAGCTGACGAACCTGTTAGTCTTTGATACCCTTAAAAGAGATCTGATCTTATTTGGGATCTGTCCAGATATTATATAGAGACCCAATCATAGTGCCTTTTCCAAATGCTTTTGACTTACAAGAGACAGTGACGGTGAGGGCCTCCGCCGTGGTCCGCCCGATGCTGTTGGCGGCTGCGCAGGAGTAGCGGCCGGCGTGCGCGCGCGCCGCCTCCTCCACCAGCAGGGCGTTAGACGACGTGTTGGAGCCCCAGATGTCGCCACGATGGATCTCATTATCCTGGAATTTATATAGGTTTTTGTCGTCAAATATTGTATAATGTTAGGGTGCGCACTCGTGTACGAAAGGAAAAATAGGGAATTGTATATAATATATTAGTTTCTGCTTATACATAAAATGAAAATTAATGAAAATTATTTATTCAGATAAACTTAAATTAATATATTAGTTTCTGCAAAACGAGGTACAATATGAAATAGTTTCATAATTCCGATAATTTAGTCCGACAAATCAATTTAAATAATTACGCTCATTGAAATGCAAAAAAAAAATTATTCCAAAGCCACGACTAGTAAAATAAGTAGGTTAAACCACAGTAGGTTAACTCGGACCGAGTACTAATGTTTACTCGTTAATATTTAGACATATTTAAATAATTATTATCATTCATCAACAACAGCAATCGTATTGCTTATGAATGACGCAGCCGCCTTTACTATCAATTTCATAAGAGCTATCATAACGTAAATAATACGAACCAAAGTAAAATACTTAATGCCTCAGAACAAATGGCTGACTGACAGTTAAGTGAGGTGGAGTGATGATAATTCATTAACTACTTCACCCACGCCAAAGTCTAGACAAAATATGTCACTACGTTATTGAAATGCGTTAATCAACATTCATCCACAGAGCTATAGGAGTAGAGTAGCATAGCATAAATGTGTCGTTTTCAATATAAAGGGACCTTATGGAGGAAGGGAGTTACGCTCTTCTTATTCTTGTAACTATACGAATATTATGGTATCAGTTCTAAAAACGGCGTAATCGCCTGCCTCCATAAAGTTCCTTAATATTGAGAACGTCACAAATGTATTAATGAAACTTGTGTAGTAGGATCAGGTAAACTCACATTAAAATACCATATAAACCGGTCGACTGGCGGATTTGCCTTGACCTCGCATTGTAAATGCAACGGATCCAGTTCCACCACTTCGTTGGAGCTGTCTTCTCCTAGCTTCGACACCTCTACTATGGGGCTATCTAAAATAATGAAAGAAATTACAATATTAGTGTGCATAGCGAACGCATGCCGATTTTGTTTTGATGTTCCTCGAAGAAGTCACATTTGCCCTTTTTCATTAATGCTAAGATCCTCAACATGTCAACACGCACATGTGACACAAGTGATGATAGTCTGATGATATGACATGTGCATGCATGCACGTAGCCGGGTAGATTTCCGGGCGTTTCAATCGCCGTCATTAGTGTTTTCAATATGTTGACGAAATCAATGACACCTACCAGCAACCTCTGATGTAAACAGAAGCAGAACCGGGGGTGTAGTTTCTATTAGCATCAGAAGTCGCTGTAGTGTCATTAATTTCGTCAATATATTGAAAACACTAATGACATTAATAAAATGCCCGGAAATTTACCCAGCCACCCTTTTATTTGGCGTTGTAAAACGTAAACACCCACCTTATCTTTTTTTCAAGTTAAAGTGGTATCAGCGAGTGCTTCGTCTGGGTATTAGGTACCTATTTGTATTCCTCCGCCTACAAGGGAAGTTTTAAATAGGCCCCACCAAAACATGGAATAATATTCCTCCATCTTTGCGAGATCTGACTTCAATACAATCGATTACATACAAGTTATCGAGTATCGAATCGAGTATATACATCGTGGTACGTACAAGTTACATTGAGCGTGATGAGGTCCGCCTTCGACCCTCGACTGGGCGCCATGGCAGGGTTGGTAGCTACGCAGGCCAGGGTGGCGCCATTGTCTGCGACTCCTAGCGTCAGCTCCAGAAACGACACCGCTGTGCCGGTAGCGTTGATGTAGCTCTAATGAATGATAGGAATAATCAGTATCTTTCGAACCAAAAGGTGCTGGTGGTGGTAATGCTAATAGTGCAGAAATTGTAGAGTGAAGTTTTGTAGATATTCAATTTGATGAGGTTGAGTTTGAAATTTATTGCAATCCTTCAAACAGGGACAGAAAATCGTCGGTGATACTGTAATACTGTAACTAACAAATTCAAGAAAGCAAAATGCACCTTAAAAAATAAGTAAACGTAAACGATTGTAATGGTTTGCTAACCTGGTTACTGTGCTGTGTTAGGTGCCGATGGTCCAGCCACCAGGCTAGATCTGCGGGTGGGTGGGAGCCGCGGGCACTGCACTGCACTATCGCGTGCTTGCCGGCTTGCAGCGTGTCGCCTAGTGTACCTTCCACCCAGTGGATAGACACGTTGTAGGCTGGCACTGGAATATACATATATACTTAGCAAGCATATAAACTACACATAAACAAAAGTTTGAATACCTAATACAATGGTTCAAAGAAGAAACACATGAGATGAACAAACTGGGAGGTTTGTAACAATTGTAACACCTAGGTAGTATAAACCAAAGATCCCTAGAGTCACAGTTTATTGTCAAAGTACGTAGGTACACTAGCTTATAGATATAATACCTTTGTTTTTACAAGGCTGTTGAGCGATTGGGTTCCCCCGATGATTCCCAACTATACAGTTTTAAAACGGAAGGAGATGTCACTGACAATTCCCGCATATTTTTGACGTTGAATGTTGATATCACTACCTATAGTTATTTGATTGTCATCATCTCCTCCTGTGGGTCTACTATGATCGCTTTTATCGCGTGGATAAACATTCTCTCACTTTCTAACCAGTATATAAGTGCGAAAGTGACTGCTGCCTTATCCATGGATGTACATCCACGCGATAAAGGCGATCTTATTACAGGCGCTGACTTTTCGGCCATGGCGAGCTGTGATTGTGTCGTTCATGTGCTCTCAAGTAACTGACATAGCAATGTTTTGCAAAAAAAAAGTGCGGCCACAATACACTTTACAACTGAATCCTCATAAAGAAGTTCTTTGATATTACCTATACCAAAATCTAATCTACCGCCCGTATTCCACATTGTAATAGCCCATATTGGTTCTATATTGTAGTCATAGTTGACGCTATGGTAGCTCTTATTCACTTAAAAGAAAGAAACTACTGCAACGTCAACAATATGAACGCGATTTAAAAGCAAGATGGGTTAAAAATCGGAATGTAGCCCCTCTGGTTCATTGTAAACACAACTTACAGTATAATTCAACTTGCAATGACGCCACTACGGGCGGGGCGAGTTTGGTGTTGGTTGCCCTGCACGACAGCGCTGCAGCGTTGGCCCGGGTGAGAGGCAGGTACAGCTCGTTCTCTTTTACCCCGGGGATGTCGCTGGCCCCGTCCGACGCGTCCACCAGGGTTTCTCCGGAGTACCAGCTGATTCGGGGAGGGGGGCGACCTGGAATAGATGAACAGGAATTGAGATAGACTTCTTTTAAGTGGCTTGCTTTTAAATCTAGAGTTCTTCTTCTTTCTCGGTTCCTCAAGGTTGAGTGACGTGACTATAGTAAGCATGCTTCAACACCGCGCTCTAGGATGCTTGATCTAGCTAGTTACGATAGTGCAAGGTAAGAGATTGTAGAAACCAGATTTGCTCATTCCTTGAACAAATATAGATATGGGGTGTAAAATGAAAACAGGTCAAGTCAACTAAATTGATTTTTCGATCACTATGGAATATGGAACTATGTCAAAGTGAAGTCAAATCGTAAAAGTTCTTGGGATTCGACATAATTATGTCGTTTCATAGTGGTCCGGAAATCCATTTAGTTGTTGTTTGTTTTGAATAGCCCAGAGTCGGACAAAACGTATCTTTTGTCCCGAAAAAATCGAGTTTCCGGAGGTTTCCGAAACATTTCCGCGCATGCGGTAATGCGAACAAATTTGAGAAATAAAATACAGTTTCCTATATTTCTATATTGTTGTGGAATCCGCTATCGAGGTATAACACCAAATTATCTAACTACTCCATCATTACAAGAAGCGAGAAACTAATTTAGTTAGAAGAAAGCATCATCCATCACCAAAAGCCTAATATATATCGTTACGGCAATAAAAAAAAATTAAATAAGGAACGAAGGCGCCACATTCTCAAGCGTGCTTCGTTGATTGTTATCACTGTTCTCGAATAACAAGCCATTGTTCTTATGTGATGTGATAACAGTAATCCCGGAGAGTTATTGAATAAAGATGATGACTTTGGGAATGCATCCTGGGGTGAGAAAACCACACAACAAATTTGATGCAAAGGACAAGGTAGTATTGTAAAATATAATGTCCATAATAGTAACTGTCAATCTTTCCACACAACCTTTAACCTTTTTAACGTCATTGACGGATATATCCGCACCACTGGTTCAACGCTAACGACGGATATATCCGTCACGGTTGACAGCTAAAAATAGACCTGAGTGTCTATGACGTAAGGTTGAAATTAGCTCTGGTTTTCAGCTGACATTGGCGTGTGAGTGACGAATTTTGTATTTGACATGGCGTTGAAATGGTTAATGTGCCGTCGCGTCAAGCTACTCGGAACCATGTTTCCAGTAAGATAGAACCTATCTCCTGTTAACCAGACAATTATGGCAACTAATGCCTCGCCTTGACATGAATATTAGACAAATAAGATTCATAACATTATTATTATAGAGACCTAATTCAAAATCTAAACATTTTTGAATTAGGTGACTTCCATTCTAAAGGTGCGATATTATCATTATTAATATTGATTTGTAATATACCGGAACTGTTGGGCTTCGGATTGGTTTTATATAGGAATGCCCAAATCGGACAAAGGTGGGCCGTTTTATCACCAAGATTATTTTTTGTTTGTTATTAGACACAGATGTTGATGTGGGTAGGTTTTATCTAAGTAAGATATAATGTGAACTTTAAATTATTACGAAAAAACCTCTTTGAATGGTCATAGATATGTTTTTCTTTTTATTATTTCCACAAGATTCTGAAACATTTGTATTTCTAAACGTAAACTGTCTATCTTTCTTATTTCATTTTGTTATGAAGGTACAACCAAAACGGACGTACCTAAATACGCCACTATCAAATATGTATGTTATCATATATAAGTTGCTTAAAAATGTCTGAATTCAACTCTATTGTTGAATGCGTTAGAGCGTATTCTAATATTTTTAGGCATATTTGATGGCGACGTACAGTCGAACTCATAAGTAGCTGTATATCTTAGTACAGTCGAGGACAGAAATATGTATACACTTTTGGACCTTTTTACAATGGAATAAGGTGAAAAAGTGTAAACATCTTTCTGTCCTCGACTGTACATTGTCGCAGTATTGACATACTAAATTTAAACTATTGACACTTATAACTTATAATACGTAACTGCGACATGGTATAGTCAGCATCATATTATATATCGTATCAGCCAAAGTGGCCAAATAGTTCTTCACACCATATAAAATATATGGTGTTACGAATAATTTGGTCACTATTGGCTGTTACGATATATTTGATGCTGATTGTAGTAAAATGTAAAGCTACTTATGGGTTCCACTGTACTTATTGGGAAACCCAACATTAATATAGGTACCTCATTTGTCTCTATCGTATACGCGTAACAAGTAAGCCTGGGGCAAAATAAAGTCTAATAATAGTTTTATTCCACAGCTCGTTACAAAGAAAATATTAATGGACCCTTAATTGAACGGAAACGGCCGTAAAAAAAACCATTACCCTGCCGACACAGGACGCGTCACTATTTAATAAATAGTGACAGAATAATTATAAGAGCAGCAAGCGCGATACCAGCACCGTATTATCAAGTATTATGGTCAAGTGTGGATAAAGCATCCGTCCCTCTAGCACTCACACACTGGTCAGAAAGTGACAGATGTCTTATCCACGTCACAAACACGAACATAATAGGTGCTAACAGCATTCGAGTCTAAGCAAGAATTTGCTAATGAAACGAAAAAAAGCAATGCCTAGAGCTGCTAGAGTTTTGAAATAAAAAGTTGTTTCCCATCATTACCTTTCCGAGAGCACGTAATGATGTACATTCCTGTGTTTGAAGCGGAGGTTTCCGACGAGCTCTGTTTAAACAGGCTTGTATAGCAAGCAGGTTTGGAGCACACGTTGAATGAAGGATTGATGAATGAAAGCCGATACAGTGACGCCGATGGTTTTTATTTGGAGAAAAGTTAGCGTGTCCAGTGCGAAATTGTTAGTATTCCCGCCAACTTGTATACAAAAACTACGCAACCAAGGATGAACCGTAACTATTTATTTATACCTTTAAATTAGTAGTTTATAAATAGTGTAAGGAATTGAAAATGCTTCTTAAAAATGCTCAGTCATTTTAAGTATATTTTACCTTTTTGGAGCTCCCAATTTGAATAATCTTAATGTTGTATTAATTAATTAGTTATTTATGTCCAAAATAGTGTAAAATATTGGTTTATATTATAATGGTAACTCCAACCTAATAAGAGAAGTCCGCAAGATATGACATCCTAAGAGCCTCTTCACATCTAGCGACTTTTGAGCCTTGTCAGTCTTGTCGTCCTTGCCAGCGCCCGCGGTAGCGGGTAGCGGGGCGAAGGGATTGCGTTATGCACTAGCTAGGCGCTGGCAGGATGCCGACGCTCAAAAGACGCTAGATTCATAAGGGAAGTGTTGTGTCACCTACCTCCAATGACCAGGCAGCTCAGCACCAGCGTGTCGCCCTCGTGGTACGGCCCGATCTTCTGTTCCACCTTGTTGCCAAGCTCGTCAAAGAAGAATGGCGGGCTCGGTAATACTGAAAACATCAAGAATAAAATAATTTTTATGATGTCGCATCTCTTATTTGCTTATAAATAAGGCCAATACAATTTGCACGAGCAACTAAGTGGTCAGAGATGAGGTTAAACCACATTTTAAACATTACTACTCTAGTTACTACTGCAAATTAATGGCTAATGTGCATGTTTATAATTTTTAAAGACCGTAATTAAAGCAAGAATTATTTTTGAACTCTGTTGAAAATTGCATATATTATTTTAATCCGTTATACGATAAAGTGAACGATAATTTAATCATCTTTAAGAAACTAAATTGGGTATGATGAGCCACATTGTTTTATCTTTACATAACATAAACATTTCCACCTATAATATTATACATACCTATATAATGCAATTACAATGAATGACAATAAAAACGTAGTGATAAAGCAGTACTTACGATTAAGTTGCATCATAAAGATTTAAATTATGATGTTTTTGCCTAATAGACAATTCGTTACCCGTGTTCCATTATTCAAACTTCGAAATGAAACCAGTAAAAAATAACCGTGGAGCAGACACAAAATCGAGCAAAGCAATATTGGCTGCTTTAAAATGCAAAACAGTTCCGACGTCCACTTGTACAAACTTTTGGGACATTTCGGCTTAAAATTGCGAATGTGGAAAATACACATATTCAATTAGCTAAATATAAACTGTAGACTTTTAGGCAAAGGTAATTATGAACCCTGTAGCATTTCTCGACGTAACCACAGAATATTTGAACGATTTTAAAATTTGAGAGACGTTAAATATAGATAGTGGTAACATGAAAGGTTCAATTACGGCGCCGCTAAAAACAGTAATCGTACAAATCAAACAGGCGTAAACAAACATCCAGTAGATGGATTCAATTCATTTCCGGAGCAGCATTTCGGAGCACCTGCTCGTACAAAAACCATTCCCATTCATTTTGACGTCACCGAGAATAACGTTTGTGTCTATAATTACTAAATTAATGATTCATAATTATAAGAACATGATGCGACGGTCGATGGTCCCACTGAGCTTGTGCGATTGTTTATTTTTTTATGGTGGCTCGCTTTTGGTGGTCTACGATGGTGTACCGTTGTTCTACAAATCATTTATCCGTTATGGGATGGGTTGGACACTTTTACTAAATTATTATCCTAACGGGTTATCAATGAGTATAAAACTATTCCGTATATATTAACATACATATTACATACGTATATTATGTATACCTACGATTTACAAATATTTGCTATAATTTCTCAAGTCATTTGATAACATGAAACTATTTGAGCTTTGTTTTCAGTTTTAATATAAAATATTGAGAATAGTGACAGTACTAATATCGCTCATACCTACACAAAAGATATTTGTGATAGCAGGTCATAATGCAGTGAGTGTTTTACAGGATAAAATGAAATTGTAATGAAAAGTTATGGCAAGAGAAGTGCTCCTTCTGAGTACCAATTTCACCAAATGATGTTAAATGTTAATCGACTTAGTTCATACATTTTGACAGTCGTTAACACTCTAACCGTCTGTTAAGTGGTTGGTGAAATTCGTCATAGTCTGTTAAGAAGTCAGTTCTGTCGATACGTGCATGTGGGATTTCCAATTAATCATGACAGATCGGCCTACGTGGAATTCTGCGGCTAAATGTGAACTCTGTGATCCCGGATACTCTTAAAGAGCGGACAAGGCAAAAAATAACAAAAAGCTAAGTAAATTACTAGGTACAAAAATATTTGAACTAGCATTATATCAGTAACTACGGCTTGTAATATTACAAAAATATTTTGACGTTTGCACGTTATATCTAGTTATCCAAGCAGAACAAAGAAAGATATATAGAAATTTTTTAAAGGGGAATCAACACGATACAATTTGAAGACCAATTTGACTAGATTGGCAATCGAATTGTGTAGTGTGGATAGAATATGAAATTAAAGGTCATCCGACTCCAAAAACCAAAATTGCCAAAACCAAAACTAAAACTAAAACCCAAAACCCAAAACCCAAAAACCAAAAACCCAAAACCCAAAACCCAAAACTAAAATTGGCGATCTTCAATGTAATTGTGGACGGACAATCAGATTGTATAGTGTGGATGCCCCATAACAGCTCAACATTTTTGTCCTACCCTACCTATCTAAAACGTTTATTACTATGGTAAAACGAGTCAGACCCAGCGTGAGCTAGCTACTTACTGTTGGTGCAGAAAGGACAGCGCTGGTGTTCAGATCCATTACTCAATTTATCGCACTATTACTTGTCTCTTGTCTCCATCATAAAGAAGAGTGTTGTCATAGAGAAAGATATAAATAAGTACATACAATAGACGAGGGAAGATGTTTGGTTAGTACATCAAGATTATATCTAATTGAAGGGAAAATAGAAGGAAAAAGGAAAAGAGCGAGACTAAGAAGAGCATATTTAGACTAATTGAAAGAAAAAGTAGGCGTCGTGCCGTATCAGAGTGTTAAAGATAAGGCTTGGACTATTCCAAGCCTTATCTTCTGTTTTCATAATTTCCATTCTGTTCTATAACAGAATGGAAATTACTCCACTGACAAGAAATAGCTCTTAATTTAATGATGATGATGAATGATGACGATAATCATAACGAAGACGATGATGATGATGAACTCACCAACGATAGTCAAGTTGACTCCAGTGTTCCGCGTAGGCCCGAGGAGAAAGTCGACCCTACAGTGGTAGAGGGCCTGATCGTCCTCCCTCAGGCTAGAGACGGTGAGGGTCGTGGGTTGCCGGGAGACGTCAGCCTTCAGCCGACCGGTGGTGTTGAAGGACTCGCTGGACCAGGCGGTGAGAGTGCGGGCGTCGTAACTGGAAACAGATGTTTTGGAAGTTTTGGTGTTGAGCGTTTTGTTGCTGCTGCACGTGGTTTGTGGGACAGGTATTTCATCATTTTATCGAATTTCACTTCATCGAACGTAGCATTTCATCGAATTTCATTTAATCGAAAGCTAATTTCTGTTGAAACCTTATTGTTTTCAGGTTATCTTAAGCATGGGTTACGTAGGTTAGGTTAGGTAACCTGTGACCACCAAAAAATTATAACTCCTGCACGTGAAAATGCCTTTCGATGAAATGTAAATTCTGCGAAATGATACGTTCGATGAAAGGTGTTTCGATAAAGTGGGACATAATATATTAAGTTTTTAAATATTATGCAAACATCAAATCGACTGAACAGCCAGTGAGTAATATAATATGGCAAGCGCCAAAGTAGTACATTTTGAATTTAGCTGTGGAAATACCGGGGGGTGACTAAAATCGACCGAGAAAATTGTCGCTCTTGTTAGATATTTTATATTATTCAAGATAATTACTAGTTGTGCTAGTTGTGAATCGAAAGTGAGTTTTTCACACTTGCAGTTATTAAACGCAGTTATTAACGTTATTAAAAGCAGTTATTAAAAGCGCAGCGCTGTTGCAGTTATTAAACTTCATAGATATTAAATATGTGTTTTAGATTAATCTAATTTCCATGACCAGTTTATAAAAAAAAACTAGTTTTGATAGATTACGCCCGACACAGATATCAGTGTAGATTATAATCAGTTTATGATAAAAATATGATATAATAATATGGAGTGCAGCTACCATAAGGAACAGCCACCAGCTTTTTAATTTTTGAATTTGTATTTGAGATTTACATTATTTCAGTTGAAAACGTAGCACTAAAAATTAACAAAAAATCACCAAGTAAATTAGAAAACTATAAAAGCTCTAACTGCCATAAAAACTATGTTTCATTAAATATTCTTTTTAAATAAATATTCATAGCGTAACAGACGTATCAAATGACTATCTGCCGCACTCAGAGACGTCAATTAAGTTTTAAGTTTCATTAAAGTTGCTGCGTCTTATTCTATTGCTATAGCAAAGAAAGTGACAGCAGCTACTTTAATGAAACTTAAATCTTAATTGACGTCTCTGAGTGCGGCAGTATGTAATTATATTCAGCCCATCTTCAATTTACCTTGGTTTGTCGCAATAAAAATTTGACCGTAGTCCTTCAACTTACATCATCGTCTAATTAAAGTTATTACGTAGTTTTTATTGTTTTGTACATCAATGTAGTAGGTAGAACACACCACTTAAACCAGCGGAACGTGTTTTGCATTTTAAAACATTTATCTCAATTATACAGGTTCTATTACTGGGCTCTATAAACAACTTTACAGTGTCAAGCGAGATCAAAGATAAATAGCAAGTTGCGCAGTGACCGGAGAAATGTTCGCCTCGATAGGATCACGAACTCGGCTTGATAACTTCCAGATCTTTGGAATGGCGGAAGCGTAGAAAATACTTTCGTGGTGAAATATTCTACTTCTAAATAGACGTTAGCTTGAGTGACAAGAAATGCGTGTTCGTTCACCACTTTACCGAAAATAATCAGATGGGATAAAAAAAAATGCCTACCTGCTACCTGTGTAGCAATTATGTTCATTGGAGGTCGCTTAGGATAACAAGACATTTTACAAAAAGGGTGCTGGATGTGAGACATACTACGATACATTATGCGGTCTTTTATCACGCTAAGAACTAAAAGACTTAACATATGACAAGATGTCGAGGTGTGTGATTCGTCAAAAATTTGCGATGTGTGTGTGTGTCATAGGCTATATAAAAATTGTAAGGGTGCGTCATACTATAGTCGCTAGTCGGGTGTTAGTTTTTCAGGTTAGGTTAGGTTAAGTTATACCTATTTATAATCTTAGGTCTATAAAGTGTGTCTCAGAGGTAAATGTTACATTTATAGAGGGTACTTAATAGCGAAAAATGTCACGCTTTACAGATATAATGAGAAGAGTCTTATCCCCTTATTCATTAACGTATGACTAACCTATTTTAGTAAAAGTATGCTTTGTCACTTTTTGTCAGGTTACAATGAAAGTCAAGGACAAACCATACTTCAAGGATACCTTACAAGGAAAGGTAACCAACTGTCCAGCTCCGATTTGATTTATTTTGATATATGTTAGTAGTCTAAAATAACAGACACGTATTTTTTTTAGCTGCCCAATCTCAACCTATTAGGAGAAATTGTCCTCCAAAGTACTGAAAAGTGACTAAACCCTCAATTTCTGTAGAGAGTTTTGTTCAAGCAAATTGCTAGTTAATTACTGGTTTGATTATATGTTTGAGAAAATGAAAAAATAATGAGCACGTGTTTTGTTATATCGGCTCAAACTCATATTTTGCTAAAAAGAACACCCTTCAAAATTTTATGAAATATAAAACTTTCGTGTTTTTTTAGGGTTCTGTAGCTCACTTCGTTGTCCGTCTGTCAAAAATAAGAGGGTAAGCGCCTGTGTCACAAGCGTCAAGTAAAGCATATCTGTCAAATAAATTTAGCCCTTACCCTTTCTTGCACTTGAAAATAGACAAGGAGAATTTATTTGACAGATGAATTTATTTGTCGGTTGTGAAACAGGCCCATAATCTGCTGTGCTGTTCTAGTCTATCCGTATTTGTAAGATATTTATTGTAAAGCTGGTGAATGGACTTACAACTATAAATGTTTGAAAATGTATGTTGATAGAATAAATATGATAAGGAATTAATACACAGTTGGAAAAAAATGTGAATAGGGCAAAAAAATGTACTTACTTTCCGGGGTTTACTTACCGTAGCTTACCTTAATAATATTATAATTATGCAAGATTGTGTTTATGTCTGTTACGTTGCGTTTTCACGGGTTAACGGGGTTAAGTTTTAATGAAATTTGGTTTGGAGGTAGCTTTTAAGCGCCGGGAAAAGATACTTTTACGTATACATAGGATAGTTTTGTCCTGAAAACTGTTATTTTTCAAGAAAAACCGAATTAAACTTACGAGGATGAAATCGCAGGATATTCAAGCAGTAAAAAAGATCTTACCTGTAAATTGGCGCATTGTTTTTGTACCAAACAAGCAGCATGAGTTCATCGGCTGCCGTTTCCACCGAGGAGTCGCAGTGCAGAGTAGTGTTGTGGCCTTCGATGGCTTCCTGGTTCACCACCGGGCCTGGAAGGACGTCGTTGTGTTTTTGTGCCATTCATTAATTTGACAAGCACATTATGGCTAATTCACTTGAATGATTTGGCCATTGAGTAGGCTTACCATCGTTGAAAGTATCTACTAAGGTCATATTATGAGCTGTCAAAACCTTTTAAGTTCCAAGCAGTGTAAGGGACAGCAATATAAGACATAATAGCTATATCTCTTTCACTGAGTATAATATATTTCGATAAAATTTGGTATGGAGATAGTTTGAGTCCCGGGGAAGGACATATGATACTTTTATTCCGGAAAATTGGACAGTTCCCGAGGGAGTAGCGATAAATGACTTCGCGGGCAAAAGCTAGTTTAGAATAAAATTGACGCACTCACTTGTCAGTCAGCATCAAATAGATAGGAGCAGTCAAAATGTCTCTATTTGATGCTGACTGTACGAGAGCATAAATACGATCGTCTTCTGTTTGTAAATACTTACTCACATACGCAAATACAAGGTAATAATGATTCAGGTGTATCAATAATTGATTGGACAGGCTCGTTAACTCTCTGTCAGTTGACAAGTCAATTGGAATGAGTGCGGGTGGTCTTTTTAATTGTTCATATTGAAATCACGGAAGGTAATTATCGAATTCCAGTCAGGTTATGGATTAATATCAAATTCTTGGGCGATAGTGTCGTAGGTTATAAATACGACGGTTGATTGAACGTTTAGCACATGAACAACTTGTCGTGTGTTAATGTGGTTGTCGCGACAACAGTTATTGGGCAATTAGTCGAGTAGGCGGTTGCGTGTTAACAATGAGCCATTCTTTTATTTTTTATTGTCGAATGTGCAATTTGTCGGCAGTTGTTTGACATGACATATGATGTTACGGGTCTATTTAAGTATACAAAGTTTAACGTCTGTTAGGTCTGAAGAGAATGCTGGCCTAAGTACCATTTTTACCATACGATGTTAAATGTTAATTTACTGTTAGTTCATACATTTTGACAGCCGCTAACACTCTAATCGTCTGTTAAGTGGTTGGTGAAATCCAACAGTCATCTGTCAGGGGAGGCTAATTACCTGCCGGTAATTTTATTTGACCCAGTTAAAGCGACGCTGTACACAAATAATTTTTGGACAACATTTTAAGTTTCTAAAAGAATGGACATTGACCGAGAACTGTGTGACAACTTTGGAGGCAAGGTTTAAGAGAAATTGAAAGTGTATTATTACGATAAACGGTAATACGTATATCTTTAAAATGTATGTAAGTATTTAGGCAATTTAGGCAAGTGGTAGCTTATAATAGAAGTGGTCCAATTTGCCTCTTTCCTGTTAAAATTATGTACAGCTTCAGTGTCTCGACCATAAATTAGTCCTTTTACACTGTTAATACTAACCATCGTCTCCAGGTGAGAATGTGTGGGTATCTGTGCAGATCAGCAGCAGTAATATCAGCGCCGAGTTGAGGCGCATCCTATGGGCCATCCATGCTACCGCGCTGCTCTCCCATTGGTCGACGACGCAGCACTGGGCGCATCTAGCGCGAGTTGCGCTACTTACATGTCCTTAGGCATATTGCTGTTGTTGGTGAACTGAAACAAATATATATATATTACAGATGTTGAGTCTACCAGTTACGTCACAGAGCTGAATTCTTAAATAAGGCAGTATTTTTAAATTAATGAGCAGTGGTCGGAATAGGTAGAGCTAATTTACCTAAACTTGACGCATGTTCATTCATGCGTGAGTGAGATGGGAACACATTATTGAATGAACATGCATCAAGTTTAGGTAAATTAGCTCTACCTATTCCGACCACTGTTAATGAGACTAGATGAACTGAAGCGATAAAAAATCAAGTTTATTTATATATTTAATCGGCAAGCAGAACGGCGAGGCGATGGAGCGGTGAAGTCGGTAGGTTGTATTCAAATTGGATTAAAAGAGGTCGTACCTAAACCAACTGCGAAAAAGCGATACGCTTTTTGCTTAAAATCAGATCTGCACCATGCCGCACCTCTACCGCTTTTAGTGCGTAAAAGCGGCGCTTTGGTTTTATTAAAAAAAAAAACTAGAAAGATACACACTCCTAAAAAAGTTTTACTTAAAGAGATTATGCATTATAAACATGAAAGCTAAGATTATTAGATTATCAAGTCACGAAATGGCGAGCGGACTATTGTTTGTAAAACTTCCATTTGCATATAACGGTTGGAGAAACTTTAATGTGAATTAATTAGGGATTTGTATTTCGGAATGTCATTGTGACACATTAAGGAACTCGATCGACAATGGCCGTGATAGGCTGGCACTTCGGCCACTGTTAAACTCATACATTTGATATTACATCTTGCGGTTAGCTGTTCATTATGACTTTAATACCGAATAGATGCCAATGAAACGTGATTGTTTACGAGACACGCCTTAATCAGATCAAGGTCGGAATTCGGATATATATTCGTGTTAATTCAATTAGTGTTTGCTTATCCATCGTTAATGGATATTCACAGATGAATACATGATTACTATTCGATTGGCTGGTGCCTGTGACTTCATTTGTTTGTTTTACCCAATTTCCAGCTGTGCAATTCTCGGAAAGTATGTAAATAAGTGTACTATCTTTTACTGTCGTGTCGCTTAAAAGGTCTCATAGATATTTTCAGTTGACTGTCATTATCGTCATCAATATAATTAGTACCATCATCTAAGGTGTGGGATGGAGGTGTTTCGACACTTTAAAGGACCATAAGGTGCCTGCTTGCCACTTTCGCAACACATCCGTTTACAGAGCTGAGGGCGGATCCAGAATGCGAAACTGCCTAAACCTATTGAGGTAATCTATCTGTATGTATTATCTTCTCGTCCCAAATAACACAGTGCCTCAAGACAAGTCTTTGATCAGGTGTGTTGCCAGTGATGGCATATGGATCTCACTCAAAGGGCGATGGAAAGAGCTATGTTGGGTCTCCTTGCGAGATCGAATCAGTCGGCGGGGCACATTGCTCGTAGAACCGATGGCCGTTGGAGCGGAAAGATTCTAGAGTGGCGACCGCGAACCGGCAGACTAAGTGTCGGTAGGCCTTCCACTAGGTGGACCAACGATCTGATAAAGGTCGCGGGAAACCGCTGGATGACAGCAGCAGAGGACCGATCGTTGCGGAAAACCTTGGGAAAGGCCTTTGTCCAGCAGTGGACGTCTTGCGGCTGATGATGATGGTGAAGTATTGTCAGACTTGTAGCTCTCTTGTCTTTTGTAGATCTTCAGGGCTTCTTTATCACCTAGATACTTAGCTAGCCAATGACAATGACTGAGCCGGGGCACGGTTAACCATTGCTTTACACAAAAATAAACTTAGATTACTTGACCGTGTCACGGCCCGGCCCCGGCACGGTGTAACGTGAATCCACCTTTAAAAGGTAATTATTTCTATCAAAGGCGTTTTAAAATCAATTTTGAAACAGCCTCACATGTTATTATAACACGCTTAAAGGTGGATTAGCGGCTGAACGGATTTGGATAAAATTTGGCACACAGATAGTTTACAATTATGACTATTTATGTACTAAATTTTATTCAAATCTGTTTAGCCGTTTAGACGAGATTCAAACACTAGGCTGGCTCGGCTTGCGCTATCACGCGCCTTCTAAATCCACCTTAAGAATATTGCTGTTATTTGCGCGCGCAAATCTGTTGAAACCATAAATTAATAAACGTGGAACAATAGTTTTAATTTCATATCGTTAAACTACTGGCCTTTATGAGACATTAATTAACAATCCAATTCAAAGGAGACGGTGTAAAATTGGTGGTTACGCCATTCTAGTCTTTGCTATTACACCAATAACATGGCAAGTATAATTAGACAGAGTAAGTGCCGTCCGCTACAAGGCCGCTTTTGGTTTGAACGACCACGTTGTTTGTGTACTGACACAAGCTTGTTGATAAATGGTCTGGCTTCACCCAAATACAATGACTCATTACGTATTTCGGAAGACACGTGTGAATATAAAATTCGGAATGCCATTAAGTACGTGATCTTGACTATTTTACTTATATATGTTTTATTTCTGAATCGTAAATCATATTCCTTGTGGGTGTGGTTACTAGACCACGACACTAATTTACTTATAGTCATTCTAGTACCTACTTAAATAAATATACAAAAAATCAAAACGGTGTTACTATTTTCTTGTCTCTCTGATTGTTTTTTTTTTCGTGAGCTAGACTTGCAACTTTAAACATCTTAGAATTGGATAACAATGCAATAATAAGTATGATACCAAAAATTATTTAATTTATCAGATTTATAAATGTAGAAACTTCCTGTTTTTTGCACCCTTTTTTTTTTCAAGTCGAATTTTTGGTTCTAAAGTGATTAATCCCATCCAGTGGAATTAGAAATGTTGTTTTATCGCATTTAATCAACAAAACACACATTTGTCAACACGATTAAACGGTGTAACGGACGAGTGACTGCCGACACCATTACTGGTAAAGTAAACAGTACAAAACAAAGCTTCCAATGCTTTACAAATAACAAACATTATTTGTCATCAAGTCCAAAAACGCTGTGCAGTGCATAACGTAGGTAGGTAATAAATAGGTACCTATTTATTTTCTTCGTATTGATTGGAAACTTTTCGATGGAAAATTCGATGTCAATAAAATCCCTACTAATATTATAAATGCGAAAGTAAATATGTCTGTTACCTCTTCACGCTTAAGCCGCTGAACTTATTTGGATGAAACTTGGTGTGGAGATAGTGCGAGTCCCGGGGAAGGACTTTGGATAGTTTTTATCCCGGGAAATGTTAAAAGTTCCCGTGGGACACACGATAAACGACTTTTACGCGGACGGAGTCGCGGGCAAAAGCTAGTAATATACATATATATTTATTTACGATTATTATTGGGTATATCTTAATATCTTATGTTACAATTTTGTGCGTTACGTTTAATGTTGCCTATCCTCGTGTTTTGTCCTCACTCATTACCTATCCAGGTTAGCTGGAAGAGATCCCCTATAGGGATTATAAATCTGTTAACCTATAAAATCTGTTAAATCTGTTATCTGTGCAATAAAGACTTTACATACATACATAGATAATATCGGTGGTGTGATGATAGTGGGATGGTGGTCATAAATTAGCTACAGGAACTCTTCAATGGTTAAAATTGCTTGTCCATTTTAATAGTTTGTTATTTATATGTATTATCAGTCATAGAAGTGAATACAATCAGTAACAACGAGTTATATAAATATTTTTACTGGCGACCCGCCTTCGCTTCACTTCGGTTAATGGTACCTACCTACGTATAAGTTAAAATACAGCCTATGTCCACCCCGAAAGTCCATTCTCAATATTGGTGAGAGTTTTTGCAATCGGATGAGTAGTTTCGTAGATTACCCCTACATCCTAACTTATAGAAAGATGTAGATAGAAAAAACATGATTACATAACCTCGGTCTAATGATTTGGCATAATCACTATGGACAGCGCGCATGTTTGACCGGAGTACACTCTATTATCAATTCTGTGGCTCGACTTGACTTGCGGTCACCGATAATGAAGCAAATATTGTGCTTGCGTCCATACAGTGTATCCTTGGAACGTGTGGTTCGATATCCCCTCCCATATCTATTCCACCGATTACCGATCGTCGTAACTCCGATAAGACACGACCCTTTGACACGTTAACGACTCTTACGGTGTTCTCGCCACGCGAGGTTAACAGAATCGCTTGATTGTGTAGGGACACAATATGCCGCGTCAACTCAATATCACGGTGCAAATGCACTTGAATATGAGCTGACGTGGCAACGCGCGCCAGGCGCTGGTCGTTCCCGGGGGATTGTATAGTTAGGTTGGGTTACTAACCATCTTAAACAAGTATTTAATTCCGGTAACGGCTCACCAAGTCCCCTATATCTGTTGACCCCGCGGTTGAAAATTCAAGCGCAGCTATAATCAGTCTATGAACTCAAAACAGAAACATGAATAAAGATGTCGAGGATCCATCGCAAGCACTGCCGCCGGCGCCAGCCTGCAATCTGGAAGAGGAACGGCAGATGCACGAGCTTCTGGGCACGCAGGTGGCAAAGCTGTTGGTCAGAGTGGAAAACCTGGAGGAGGCGTTATCCATCACTCGACGGTCACAGGGTCTGAGTGACGCAAACTGCATGCTCCAGTAGCCACGGGAGGGGGAAGCACGCGGCCTAGGGGCGGTGGAAAGGCGTCCGCACCAGGTTGTGGCTGTCAGCAGCAGCGCGGTGTGAACAATGGGGCATGGAAGTTCAAGAAGCATCGGTCTCCCTAAGATGGGAGTGTTTTTATCACTTCCGGTTTGGGGGAAGAGCATCGAAGTGCGTCCAGCCGTGCGCATGGCGGGGTGATGCCGAGGCCTAGGTTGCGTGTAGCGTGAGGCCTGCGACACCCTCTCACCCTCAGTGTCAGTGTAGTGTGGTGATATGCTAGTTTTAAGTCATTTGTAGTTTAAGAATGTAGTTAAGCGTCTTCGTAGAATTGACGCAAGTAGCTTAGGCGAGCGGCATGCTGACGTTGCTTTTGTAGTAGGTAGGTGCGCATAAACGTGCGGCGTCTGGTAACAGCAGCCGATTTTGCAGTAAAGTAGATGTAGCTAGATATTTTTTTTGTGTGGTTTAAAAGTAAGCAACGTGTAAGTAACGATCTACACATCGTGAATTATTATTATTGAATGTCGTTAAGGACGAGTGTCTAACTGCAATGGATTAGAATAGTTTTTGGACGTCTAAACACCGTTTGCGCATTGCTCGTAGAACTGATGGCCCTTTGGGGTAGGAAGGTTCTAGAGTAATCACCACAGACGGGAAAGCGAAGTGTGAGCAGGCCTCCTACAAGGCGGACCGGCGATCTAGTGAAGATCGCGGGAAACCGATGGATGCGAATAGCTGAAGAGTGGAAGAGAGTAGTGGAAGTCCTTGGGGAAGGCCTATGTCCAGCGGCCGACGTCTTTCGGCTGCTATATGATGATGATGAAACACCGTTGATTTCAGGTTTAATTTGGCTCAAATTGGGACTTTAAAATAACACCAATTTTCCACACAACTAGGTACGGCTTAGCAATCAGTAATCTTTAAGAGGACTGTGAACTAACTGCAAAATCTAGCCTTTTCATACAAACGGCGATAACGTTTTCCACCCCCTAAACGTTAACCGAATTCAACCAATATTTGATATGTGGTCAGTTGAAACAAAAACTATGTCCGTACGTTTCGTTTTTTTAAATATTGATTAGTTATAAAGAGATTATGGCCGAAATTAATTTTGTATAAAAACAATAAAAACGGGAATAAATCGAAATTTATTAAAAATATTGAAAAAAAACGAAACGTACGGACATAGTTTTTGTTCCGACTGACACAGTATCAAAAGTTGGTCGAAATCGGTTAACATTTAGGGGGTGGAAAACGTTATCGCTGTTTGAATGGAAAGCCGTCACCACACATTCCTCTTAACTGTGCAAGAGGTAGTTAGGTACTTGGTAAATGGGTATGGTTAAGTTAGTACCTACCTGTTGCGTCATTCCCGAAGGAGCAAATAAAAATAGCTCAGTAGGTAATACAATACAATATATCATCATTAAGATCATTATTACCGCCAATTATAAGACTAAAGGTGCCAAGCCAAACCTTGGCTAGATTCTCACGTTCCGTCGCGATAAACTAAGGTGTGATCGAGGCAATTTACAGGCTTAATGCGTGTGCTACACGGTTTTAAACCAAGGTTTTAAACAACGATTCAATATTGTTAAGGAGCGAATCTAGCCAATTGAGATTTGAAGATCTTACAATTTGAAGATACCAATTTCATGAATTTTGTATTTGATCCAGTAGTTTTGTTTTATATCTTTATTTGTCTAACATGTATTTCATTGATGACTTCATTATTTTAGATTTTGTATGGTGATAAACAATAAAATGAATGTAATTATAAAAAGGGATAATATGCCATTGAAGCTTAATTCCTCTAAACGGTTTGAGCCTACGAGGGACTTAAGCAATGACGAAGGTTAACTTACTTTTTTCAATTAACCGTAATAGATGGAGTACTTTTTAAGCGCAATTCCATTCCTTTCTATTTAATCAAGTCAAAACCCTACTTTGTGAAAGGCTTAAAGGCAAAAATATGTCCAATTCCATAATCGATAACACTAATCTGTTTTTTTATTGAGTTCACAAAAACGCGAATAGATAGAAACCATTCACCCAACTTCATTTCGATTATTAATTGCCTTAACATTGTAGTTGAGTGACAGCTAACATAAAGCTTATCTTGCTAGAGTCATACAACCCACTTAGAGATATTTATAGCACAGACCAGTAATGTCAAACGTTTATCTACGATCGGGTTCTGTACAATAAACAGTTTAAAAAACTGTAATCCCAACTAAGCCATAAGCCTTTACTAAACTTCGTAATACTTTTGCAACTATTTAACAAACGACCTGAATATTCTCTAGCTTTGGAGGGTAATCCTAGGATTAGCTCATACTGGCAATTATTTTTACCACGTTTTTAGAAAAATAACGGCCGAATAAAATAATGTTTAAAAATCAAACCTGCTAAGTGTTTTCTTAAACGACGGGTTTTTGAATTTTTATTGGAGAGCTTAAAGGGCAACACAGACTAACAGTCCGCCGGCCGTCCACAGTCTGTCCGGTCGGTGGCCTGCCGGCCAAAATCTATTTAGAAAATGAATGAAATCGGACGTGAACCTGATAGTCTGCGTCATAATACGATGAACTGTCAGGCCGGGATCAGCCGGCGGCGGACTGCAGTTAGTCTGTGTCGCCCTTAAGTTATCTCCTCGCTTATAGTTCGTTCGCTCAAATAGTTTGCATGCTTTGATGTGCCGCTTACTGCTTATATTTTAGGGAAATAATAAACTTATATCTTTAGCACTTAGATCAGTTGTAGCCAAGTCTGATATGTTATCAGAGGGCGAACGAGACAGACATTTCAAACTCCTTTCTCTAATAGAAACAGGCAATGATTTACTGTTCCCCATGGATCCACTGTGCCCTACCCTCCCATATGTGTTTTTTATTTTATCTTGTTTGATTATTAGTCACTATTTAACAAAATAATAATATATTGAATTATTAAAAAAATAGGTATTGTTATTCAGATAACATAATATGGTTTCCATAGTAGTGTGTGGGTGTGCTGCAAACTATTTGAACGAACGAACTATACTCCCTTAGGAAATCGCGGACCGCTTGCGCTAGCCGACCAAAGACGCACGCTAACCTGACGATTTTCGATCGACACAATGTGTGGAATGGACATAGTTAGCCTGGTTTTGTTCTGTGCCTGTATGCCTACGCGCATTTAATTTGCCGGTTAGTACTTCGTCGACAGATTGAAAAACGCAATTTGTTAGATAGAATAACCCCCCGTTCATCGATTTACGAATTACGGTTGATCGAACATGACTTCGGTTTTTCCACTCTGGGATAAACCCAAAGTCCGTGTTTGTCATGTCGGCAGTGAAAACATTTTTAATTCATTGCTCCACAACACAGGCACGTTGATTATGAATTTCAATTTTTCCCATCTTTTATTTATTTTACGGCCGCGATCTATCAAACTGGTAAATCACGTAACGGAATTTACACTCCCTACTCAATTCTGCTCGATAACTGATTGAATTGGAATTTATTATGTGTATACTCAATGGAAAATTTCAGTACACTTTTTTCAGTAAATCTTTTCAGCTTTTCGTTTGCATATGTGTGAAATCATAACAACACGTAAACACGAGCTGTGTGCATCAATTTGTTTGTGGGGCTTTTGAAATGAAAGCAGTAATCAACTTACAATGAATTTGAAAATGAAAAATGAAAAAAGGTTAAAAGTACCGGTGCAAGCCAAAAGAAAAGTTTTGGGGTTGCGGACGGACCCCATGGCTTCCTGATAGAAAACGTTGAATATTGGCCTAGCGTGCTGCGCAAGGCCAGCTATGGGGGTCGCCGGCGGATCCCATGGCACTCATGGCAGGGAAAGTGTTAAGAAGTAAAATCTGACCTAGTTATTTTTGCGTAATTTGCAGTGGCGCAGAGCCCATATAAGCCTGGGCCACACCGGATGCGTTGCGTAGACGTGCACGTGCGCGTTCGCGTTCCACTGCATTGTATAGCTGCATCCTCATGTGAGGATTCATACTATACAACGCAGTGGAACGCGAACGCGCACGTGCACGTCTACGCAACGCATCCGGTGTGGCCCAGGCAATAACCCGATACCCCCCGGGTTCCCTTGGAAATTCCTATGCATTATGTACTCAAACAAAACGCAAAACAATAAGTAACCCGGTATACCATAGCCTTAATTTGAGTATACTCAACGCTGCCAGTGCAGATGATAACATTGCTAAAATAATACTTTGGACTCTAGTCCAATATGGATTTCACATAGTCATTAGATTAGGTACATTTGTAATAGCTCTAGTTGCATATCGTTACGATTTGTCTTATTTTGCCAAGAGAGGGAGGATGAAAAATTCTACGTTAACTATTGACAGTTTGTAGAAATTTAAAATGCTGCCCTACACTAACATCTTGATAACGGTAGGTAGGTGTACATGCAACAAAGGTAGTGAATGAATGAAGGAGTGAATGGTGAACAAAATTCCGCTGTCAATACATGACATAATGTTGTGACCTTAACTCTGGTACCGATACCTATTTTACAAGAAAAAAATGTTGACGCGCGAAAGGTCTTTAAGTGGCAGCCACTTCATTAAACTGCCATTTGTTGTCAGTTTATGTTGACCTCTTTAGTGTCTTGTCATAACGAAGTTAACATAGAATGTCAAGCATTTTGGCGCCCTTACCTCTACAAATTGTCAGACAGAAAACCGTTTTACACAAATCTTTTTGACTGTAAGATGGCTAAAAAAATAAAACTCTGTCCCGAAAGTTGCCGCCCCTAAAATCTGCCGCCATAGGCTCAATCTTACTTGGCCGTTTCGTTTTTCTTAAGTTTTGAATTAAACCAAAGTATAATTTTGAATCCCCTAAAAGTAAAACCTGTTTGCAGAATACGCCATATAGATAATATTAAGAGCAGAATATTATTTTTTGCACATGTTTATGTTATGTTAAATGAGAGGTTTATGTCGGATTTCACCAACCACTTAACAGACGATTAAAGTTTTAACAGCTGTCAAAATGTATGAGCTAACAGTCGATTAACATCTAACATCGTATGGTGAAGTTGGTACTTAGTACGGTTGACCTCTAAACAGGATTCTTGGATTTATAAGAGTCATTAGTTACATTATAATAAAACCATTTTGAATCTGCCTACAGATTAGGTTTATTATGATAAGTTTTTTATTGTCGAAGATGACAAATAGTTTAAAATGAATAAAATATATTTAAAAGTGCTGCCAATATTAACAAACTTGTTTAAAACTTAAGCTTATGATCCAAGAAAAGTGATTTGCATTTATCATACAATGAAATGTTAGAAACTACATACAAAAAATCTATGCCTAAATCATTTTCAATTACGAAGTAATAGGGTTTCTAAATTGAACCCAATCACGATCTAGATTTGGATTTACTGTACATGTTTAGAAAAGAAAATGAAACGTTTGTATACGCTTCCTAACTCAGTTCTAACTAAACCAGGGTGTACGCGGGTGAATTTCAGGGCGTTTCAACCGCCGTCATTAGTGTCACAAAATATATTGACGAAATCAATGACGTCTAGCAGCAACTCCTGATGTAAACAGAAGCAGAACCGGGGATGTAGTTTCTATCAGCATCAGAAGTTGCTGTAATGTAATCGATTTCGTCAATATATTTGGTGACACTAATGACGGCGGTTGAAACGCCCTGAAATTCACCCACGCGATTAACAAGTAGCTGTGCGGACTTAATCCGAGGATAACCGGCTAATAGCGCAAATTAGCATAGCTGAACTGCACGTGTGACGGCAAATTTTAATGTAAATTTCAATTAAATAGTTACAAGTACAAGCTTTAGCCCACTCTGGGATAGAAACAGTTTTTTTTCTCGTAACTATCAAACTTTCCGAGGTAAAGTGTATCTATGTCCTACCCCGAGGCGGAAGCTATCTCCACACGAATGAGCATTATAATTTGATTAGCGATTTAGCCGCGAAGGCGTAACATTATAACAGAAAACCGGCCAAGTGCGAGTCGGACTCGCGCACCGAGGGTTCCGTACTGCCCGACTCGCAATTAGCGCTTTTTAAAAGTTTATTGTTTTTCTTTAGAAATTGTACTATAACCACGCTAAATTTAACGCTTGGTTTGTAAGATAGAATTAATACAAAAAAAAGTGAAAAAAAAAAACGTTTCTTATAGTACCTATAAGGTGAGGACCTATCTTGTTATTTAACTTTTTTATTTTAAAGAAAATCCGCCGTTATTACGTACTCGTATTCTGTAAAAAAACAACCGGATAACTATTAAGTACGGTTCAAAAGATACACCTCTTTAAAGTTAGGAGTGACGGAACCCTAAAAATTACATTTGTATTTATAATGCGGATTTGCGAGCATTATTTATTGCAATGCAAGTCATTATTAGCCAATATTGATTTGCGTAATCCTAAGGTTAAACCTGTATGTTTTCTTGATTGTTATCTTCTCTAACTTAAAGCTTAACGATGTGAAATAATCTCTTAATTTAATTTAGTCTTTATTGGCTAAACTTTGTTGATATCACGTCATTTTACCAAAAAAGTTTCACAAACTGATTCATTTCAGAAACATATCTTTCGGAAAACCGTATTTTTGCCGAAACTGCTATTTCAGGATTTAATTCAGGACCATCGTGTAGAACCCTATAGGTTAGGTTAGTTTTATAAAAATCCTGTAATATTTACAGTTACGGAAAAAAATTGGTTTGCCAAATTATGTTTGTGAAATTAATCAGTTTGTGAAACTTTTTTGGTAAAACATTAGGGAATCACAAATGTTTAAATTTTGTGATATTCGTCTTAAAGCTAACTCTACTTAGTACGTACTCAATATTTAGGATACCCTGAAACGACATTCATTATTTTTTTCATTTTTCATTTTTCATTTTTCATTTCATTTTCATTCATTCATTCATTTGATTTCGTTTATTTAATTTCATTCAACAACAGTTCAGCCGGAAAATAGTTTTCGTTGAATTTATGACTAGGTAGCTTTGTCGCTCTGTCGAGCATTAACGTGTCGAAAATTAGCGGTCGAGAAGATATTTACTTGACCGTGCGTGCATGCCGTGCGGCATGACATTAACTTTAACAATAATCAGGTCAAAAAAGTACAGTAGTTCCCAGATTATGGTTACTCACAAAATTTCAATGGTGACTTTAAAATGTAAGTAGGTATATACAGTAAGAAAATAACACTACTTTACACAAGTACCTACTGAAGTCTAAAACTAGATACAAGACTCAGTAGGTAATATATGCTAATAATACGGCTTACCGCCACCGCTGTGATTACTTTGCACTAGAAGGCGATTCGTAGTCATTTTGCAACTTCGAGTAGCAAATGGTCCGAGAAAATGGCAGTTAGGCTTGCGAAGTACTAACACGCTAAGTTTATCGGTCCCTGTCTAACTTCTGAAGCGTGAAAGGGTTGGAAAATGTTGTCTCTAAGACGCAAATATTATAATGTTATACGTTATACTCGTCTAGTGCTATACATGCTTTTGAAGAGGTTGTCAACCGTGACATGAGGAATATGTTGTGGTTGATTCTATTTACCTTTTAAATAAATAAATATGGCCGTCCTTTCGGACCCTAATGTCTTTTAAGTACAGATGGAAAGAATTTCTTTCATGATTATATCTACAAACGTCGATATAAATGTGTAAAAACATATTCTTTGCCGTTGCGGAAAACACTCAACCTTTTAAATAAAACATAGTGTCCTGTAAATCATGTACTTATTATAACACCCTTATTTTAGCGTTATACATAAGAGAATTGTCAAAATTTGATGAGGAGATTGTAGAAACGAAGATTGTAAAGCCATATTTTATAGGACCGTATATACTCGTAATATTTTCCTGTTTAAAGCAACAAAAAACACTATTATAGATACAAATTGCAGTCCATATATCACGTTCCTTGATAAAGTCTAGTCTGAACTTAACTATCTACTTAAATATTTATTATTTATCTAACAACGATGATGAAACCAAATATCTAATAATAAACAGTTCAATGGACTAAAAAGCCGCCATTTTATAACGATCTGTTGAAATCCAACCGACCGTTCGAATGGTTTCCAAATTCGAACGAAAGGCCAAGGCCGTTGCGGTTACTGCCTGCGGATTTGATGATTTCAGGTCAAGATGTCACTCGTGAATAGCAGAGTTATCTTCAAAGTGAAGTCGTTGATTACTCAGAGTTCGCGTATGAATGGACCTTTTTAGTTGAGGAGGAAATATTAATTAAATTTTGGTTGACTTTGAAAGTTGTAGCTTTCTATTAACTTGCCCTTTTTTGCAGCGTAATTTATTATCTTTGATATAATTATACTATCCCTTCTTACTTGTCTTCATTATAATAGATTCTTACCAAAAATATATTCACTTTGTAAGAATAAAGTCCCTACTAGTTATACGGCCTATCTAAGGCTAAAATAAATCTCAATTTGCTTGCGACTGGTGTCTCTCTCCACATTTGGCTAATAAAAAAATATATTCAATCGAATTGATAATCTCCTCGTTTTTTTGAAGTCGGTTAACAAGAAATTAACTATTCATAAGAACTAATAGGGAATTCTTAATGTTTGTACCTGGGTGGTTACGTCAAAACACGAGTCAAGTAAGATTACTCTGTATTTAATACAAAACGAAGGGAACGTTAGGGGCCATCTCATTAGGTTGTGATCTTGGAAATCGTAGGACTTTTATTAAACCTATGTTAGGCTGTTTTAATAGAGCAAAAGCTCGTATACATGGTGTCCCGCGATAAAGTGCACAAAAGAATAAGGGTGAAACTATTTTTGTATGGGGTTTACAATAATAATTATTGTAAACTCTAAGCAAAACTAAAAAAAAATCGTTTAATTTTATTTTTTATTTCTCTCGGATGAAATCACATCTAGTTTCACCCTTATTCGTTTGTGCACTTTATCGCGAGACACCTTGTACATACAGGTTGATTGTGGATCTCTAAATACAGGTCATTATGTATACTCTAGTAAAAAACTGGTCTTGACGCGATAAAACTAACGAAAAGTATATATTGACCTATCACGTTATTAATCCCGAGATTTTGGCTGAATTGCACCACCCATGGGCACGAAAGGACACCCTTATGGCCATACCCTCTTGATATTATTCAACAGGCTGCAAACCTCATTTTTCTGGCCCCCGATCATTGACCCTGGACCGAGGTGTCGGAGAAATGAAATCCTTATTCAATTAAACGTCAAGAGCGGCCGTCTCGAGTGCCCGTCAATTGACTGTCATTTGGACTTGACAAACGTTTTATTGCACAAGTTTACTACTCACTTAACTATCTTTACGTCATACCTAGATGGGTTCGTTAGACCGGCTAACTAGATCGCATATTATTAACTTTCTTCCACACCCTTAACAATCACCGCATTTGTCCGTCAAACGTTTTGTGTATTATTTATGTCTGTGCTGTTATTTGTTCTAGGTTACCTGAAGTCCGGATCCTCACATAGAAAGTGAAAATTTATTTATCTCCGAACATTGCCCCGGCGTGTCTAATGTCAAGTTGTCATTGGCGAAATACATCTTGCCACAATATATGTGAAAGCCATTACTAAAAAAATTAAAAATAAATAGATGGCATATGGAGTCCAATTCTAATATAAAGGATAAACGTTAAAACTTGCGATTATAAGCCGGAACGGAATTATAAAAGTTACTGATACACAAATTCTTTTGCATCGCAAATGATACGAACTGTCGTGTGTTTTATTAACATCTGCTACTCTTCGACTAACCAGTCGAAAATATGATGTATTTTGCACCCCACGACTTTCGTTTACAAAACTTTCACATTATCAATTAACCATGTCAATTTTTTAGGACAACCTGTTGGGTGTTATGAATCTGTATGGGCTAGGTGAAATTACTTTATACTAAGACTTCTCAATACTTTTTTAGCACAAAACAATAAGTTTAATTATACCTAATTTTATACCCAAGAAGATTTAATGGGCATATACCCAATAACTAAAACACGTAAACAGTTGAAGGAGCATATTCAAATAGTTCCCAAATTAGCCTAATGTGTTCCCGTATGACTTTAACTTCGCGTATACAGGGTGCTTATAAGCTCAGGACTTTAAATGTTATTATCAATATAGTTATCTCTCGAACGGAATTTGACTCTACTCCTCTAATTAAATATCTTGTAATAACTTAAAATAGCTTACCATGTAGTAAGTTATTGTTGTTGTTGGTGTGTTGATTAACTTTTTATTATGTTGTGAAGTTAATTTGTAGACTGAAATAAAAAAGTGGTCCGTGACTTGTTTGTCGCTCGGATCTCCCTTTCTAACTCGTCTGTAACAATAGAGACGTACCGAGCGACAAGCGAGACGATGCAATGTGTGCTAGCTGCTCTGAAAAATCAAGCTTTGAGTAACACACCTAAAGGGTAACTGCCGCACTCAGAGACGTCAATTAAGTTTTAAGTTTCATTAAAGTTGCTGCGTCTTATTCTATTGCTATAGCAAAGACAGTGACAGCAGCTACTTTAATGAAACTTTACGAGCTTTAGCTCGCTAGCCCTTATACAGACGAAATTTCAGCTCACATTGGAATTTACTTAGGACTAATTATTTATTCGTAAAGCTCTAAGCTTGTACTACGAGTGTTAGAAAACGTTAAACATAGACACTTTAAGCTGACAAGCACCAATAATGGACACTTAACTCTTAATTCAAAGATCATAGGGTTATAAATTGATTGTTGCACAATAAATAAATAACTCTTATCTTCCTCAAAATAAGAATCATGTGTCCATTACTGATGGCATCACCTATTTATGCAGATAGAGTAACACATACATGAAAATATAAATGCGTAGAAAACCTTCAAGAAAAATAAATACCTACTTACATAAACAAATTAAAGACTCAGGAAGAAATGTTGGCGCTCACAACATTATAGTTTAAGTTATCACGTAATCCTTTCAACAATAATTTTCCAACAAGCTTTTAACGCACGCCGACGAAATATTTTCCATACGAATATAACTCAATATCGCACAGAATCTCTTAAAAGGGGTAAGCCGTACATTGGAAAATATTTTCACACGCAACATTACACTGTTGAATTGAGTACACACAAGAGATATGCAAACAGATCTCTGTATAAATTTACGAGTACTGTGACCCGTTTTCATTGCTAGAGTGTATGTATAAATGGTGCAAATTACATATAAGTATGTTACATCGTTTCGGTAAATAAATCACATGACGCTATCGCAGCCACTTTACGCGAATTGTATTTCTAACATTTTTATTTTTTGTTTTGTACAGATTGCGTAAGGTTGTACTTTAGTTAGATTTTCTCTTGGTTTTGTTTGATTAAAATTATGTTTTGTTTCAGATTTCCAATGCCTTTGGCAAATCATCAAAACTGACTCTAAAGAAGGTCTGGCTATTGATAGAAGAAACTTTTTTCATTCTCGGACGTGAAGCTCAGAACTCTTTAAATTCGCATCACGTACATAGCATAGGTATTATTGTCTAGTAGGTAGATACAAGCATAGAGCTTATACCTAATACAATAATAATAATAATAATAATATAATTTTCTCGGCCTATTTAAAAATACAAGCAGCCTGTATTGTGCTTTATATAATACACACATAAAATCTGGGTAGGTAGGTTAAGCTAATCTGAGACTAAATTATCTTACTTATCTATTATTAATAAAATTTTCTGAAGATGTAACCCACAAGGAATTTTCAATGCAGGAATGTGATAATTTATTTATTAGCTTAATTAGGCAAACACATATTGCGCCCCTGAAATTCATCTTTGATGTCCCGAAGGTTATTTTTAGCGTTATCTTAGCCCTGTGACAATGAGAGATAAAATGACGTTGGTCAGAGATTCGTTCGATAAACCATCTAACTGGAGCTCTAATGTCTAACAGTTCCTACTAGCCGACGGACCAAATTAAATAGATCGTCTAAAATGTTGATGTCGGGTTAGATAAACGCTATTATACGGTCTTGTTTTGGGGATAACATAAGATAAAGAGAAGGGATGAACGGAAAGGATACCGTTTGGTTTTTATGCGGGTTGAAGCCATAAAAATGAATGAATGTATATTCACTCACCATTTTATTTGTGCGTATGTATATGGTAATTTAAAATAGAACAGGAACCCTTAAAAATACATTGGTAAATATATGTGATAGGGGTGCTATTATGTATTGGTGGTGCCTCCATTCGTTCGACACGCTTCGCCAGATGTGATTTGTACGTTAGAGGAATTCAAAAGAAGTGTCGGAGAGTGTCCGATGTAGACGACGAAACAGGCAGAGGGGAAAAATTTCGCTTTTAACGAATTAAAGTTGTAGTGTGGCTCCTTAAGGCTGCCTTTTCATAGAAGCGGAGACGAGCAGAGCGGAGAGGAGAGGAGCTGTGAAAAGAGGTATGTGATTCCACTGAGGCGGAGACGAGCGGGGATGAGTGGCGTACTATACAAATTTGATACAGTCGTCTCCGCTTGACTGTTTCCACTGAAGCAGAGCGGAGACGAGATGTGGATTACAACCAATGTGATTGGTCGATTCCTACACGGCTCCTCTCCGCACCGCTCGTCTCCGCTTGACTGTTTCCATTGAAGCGGAGCGGAGACGAGATGTGGATTACAACCAATGTGATTGGTCGAATCCTACACAACTACTCTCCTGTCCGCTCGTCTCCGCTTCTTTGGAAAGCTTAAAAGCTTAATAGTGTAATTTCAGCACAGTTCAATTTTAAGTATAAGTAGGAATGGTTGACTGAAATCGATTGATTTTGATATCTACCATGTTATTCTGTCACAATTCACAGCCGAGCTCGTCGACTAACACACTGGTTGACACATCCATGCGTAAACATTACCAGGTATTTATTCCGTTAACGCATCGTCCTTCACTTTGAGTCGAAGAATAACCGGCGAGTTTACGTCGTCCGTCATTTATGCGTAAATGACATTTAACTGCCTGCACTTTTATTTAGTCGCCGGGTTTAAGCAACTAAATGAAAATGCAGGCAGCCAAATGTCATTTACACACCTTGACGGACGACGTAAATTCGCCGGTTTTCTTCGACTCAGTCGATGTGAAGGTGATTAACAGAATCACACCCCAGTTACGTATGGCTAGCCAAGTAGCATTCTGCGAAAGGAATGTGTAAAATAGGTAAGCGTTTAACAATCCTATGTCAATCTAACAATATCCTTTAATTTCTGTAGTGAGTAGTCGATAAGGTTCGCAGAAGGTGACTTGTCTAGGTTCACCGGATGGTTACCAAAGCACTACTTTGAAACATCGGATGCCCCATCCCTTTTACTCCTTATTCAGAACCAAAGCGAGAAAAAGTGATGGCGCTAACGTAACTTTGAATTTCGATTTTCAAAATAAGACCCTATTCGGGCATGTGTCCAGCGAATTATTCAAGATAACCCTGTTCCAGTTCCACTCGAACTTTTAAAATAGTGTTCTTTCTTTATCTGTGCTGCCTATTTGAAATTCGAATGTTATAGCCGAAGCGTGGAAATGCTATAAAACGTGTGGGGGATGGGATTTATATACCCCCGTATTTTCTTTTACCGTCGCATGTTACATTATCCTCGGGAGACTGAGTGACAGTCGGACGGACTACATATCAATGTAACCAGTAGGCTTTATCTCGGGATTACACGAGACAAGTTTTTTGAGCTAGGGAGCAAGCTAGTAAAAAAAAACTTCTTACTGACCCGATGCTGCAACGATTACACGACGCTAGAAAATCTGACTAGCTACTGTTTAATTGCTTTTCTTGTATAGCTTAACTATTGATACAAAGCTTAAAGGGTAGCAAATTAGTTAAGTAACCAAACCACTACCGAGTAAGTATGAGTACCTAGTTAAAAAAAAACTGTGTGTGTGTCAGCTCTGACGTTTGAATGGAGTTTACTCAAAGTACGATTGTTTTTGATATGCAATAGGCAAAGAGGGTTAATAAATATCTCTATATATCTATATATATCTCGTAATACTTTCTTTTGCCAAGTTGTATCTCCATGCATTGGCGTGATAGACGGAAAAACCAACCAGCTTACTTTCGGATTATAATATTTAAAATTACATGGATGACAACTCCTAAAGGTGGTTTTCCAAACGATTGCGATTGGACACAAGCGCCTCCAGTGGATGTCTCATCCGCAAACAGCAGTGCACATTCCAGGTGTATAATAGTTCCATGGTTGTTGCCGAGTCGACGATGGTCAGTGACTTCTTTCGTTTTAAGTTCTCCTGGTACATTTCTTTGGAACGCGGTGGATAAACAGACATAAACAAAACATAACATGTTAAAAGCAATTAGGTCAGTGACTTCTTATATTTCATGTTCTCCTGGTACTTTTCAGAAAACTTTTGTTTGTCTTTTTGACAGAAACCGTAACGCTTTAATTGTTACGCTTATAAAATATCACTCCTTATAAAAAAATCCATACCGGGGGCCTTATATGAAACATCGGAGTAAACTCCAAACAGTTTTAAGCAAATAAAACTATCGTGGCCCAAAGGCTCTAAATTACTAGTTTAGTACGAACTTAGATTAAAAATTCATTTACATGAAGCTATTTGCTAGTTTATTACCTTAACTTACTATCTTGGCTTAAAAAGCTAACCTCGTGTAGCCCGGGCATAGAGATGTATTTGAAATGACGGTCGCTACGTTATACTCGTAGCATTGCCTCTATACGTCTATAAAAAGAAAATAACACCGTATGTCATTGTGGTTGTAAGATTTTTGATAGAGTATTGACGTTTGACATGACGCTTTAAAAGCAACAAGACGTACGTGAAACAATACATATTATACATGACGTAAGGAAATTAGACAATGGATAATTGGTTAGTAGTTTATTGTCATTGTATTGATTATCTTTGAATGTAAGACCGTGTTTCTATTGAGTAATTATGGTCTTAATGAATGGAAGAAGGAGTTTTGTCCAAACTATATTATAATTTTCTAGACTTTTTGTACTGTACACAGGCACGCCTAATATTTAAATGATTAATTAGTAAAACGGGAGCCGGTCGTTCTAAAGTTGTAATATTGTAGAAAGGAAACAAACTAGGTAACTTTACCTTTATAAAACTACTTAGTCTTACATAAGATTATTACTTTTAATGGTACTATTGTAGCAGATTCCACTGGCAAACTTTTAAAAGGCATCATATTCATATTCATATTCATTTATTCATAATAGTTTTTTTTTTTACACGTCAACGGGGTATTTATAATTTTTTTTTAATAAAGTATAATAGGTACATCAACAATTACAAATAATCCATTGACGGACATCGACTTACACAGTTACATTACTTACATAGATAGCCAGCATATAAAAGCCCACAGCTGGGCACAAGCTTCCTTTCAATCCTCTGGGTACGTGCGGGCTCGATGCAGTTTTGGGAATTTACACGATGTTTTTCTTAACCGGAAATTACATATTCAATTCTACAAATAAATTCCAAAAACAGAGGCGCAGGCCGAATTCGAACTTACGATCCCCTACTTGTGATTGTGTGCCCAAACCACTTAACTTCCAAAGCTTTAATCACCATTTAACCGAATGCCTTTTGTTTTAGGTCAGACTCGTGTGTATATATTTGGTCAGTTGGTGATAAAATAGGCCAAGTACAAAGGAAAGTGCCAAGTTATTTTGGGTTCTGAAATAGGTATGCTTTGCCTACAAATGGCGAACCTATCAGGGTTAAACTTACATAATTTACGCGGTCGACGCAACTTTTTCAAGAATAACACTTGGTAAATTATTCGAGTTTTGAGCGGTTGGCTCCTAGACTATGATAAATATTTCAAGAATGATTATCTGTACAGTAATTTTGTATTCGGAAAGTGATGTATTTATAACGATATAAGTTTTTTAGTAGATCATAAGTTAAACCACTTTGTACTGAGATGGCCGTGACCAGCTGCGACAAATAATTATTAGGTAATAATAATAACTAATGAAGTTGTTATGGCAATTACGAATTGTGTTTTATATCTAACATATATACCTTATATCTTAATAGTTTGCTAGAATGTATGCCATCTCGCTATTAGCTTAAAGTCTTTGAAATCAATATTTCAATGATGAGGTTTAAAACTAACATTAAGTAAGAACCCACTTTGTGTCAGTTTCTTAACGTCTACGTTTAAGGTGTCCAAGGTTTAAAACCATCAAAAGAACATTTAAAGTGGACGTAATGACGGGAACCGCCCACCATTTTGTTAAATCGATCATAAGTTGATTATTATTGACGAACAAACGCTTAATCATTAAGTATTCAATCATTACCGTTTTCCATTTAAAGGTTTGGGTAATCGGTTGGTTGATTCTCGAACTTGCTTTTTATTTTGTCGACAGATTATTAACCAGCGTAAATTGTCCCGTTCGAGCATAAGTGCGTGTGTTTTGATTTGGTCGCAAGTTTCGTCGACGAAGCAGCTCGCTGAAGTGGTAGTTACCTATTTCTGCGTAACGTTTTAGTTTGCCGGTTAATATTGTCGACGAATTAGAAAGTGATTTATTTAACAGAATAGCACCCCAGCTGAGGAGCTCAAACAAATCGTTATGGATTATGTTTATGATAAATGGATTGTTACTCGTTATTATCATTTAACAAGTGCGTAATCATTTGAAATTAGTTTTCAAATCGTAGCCGAGTAAAACGGCGCAGTAATTCAGACCCTTCAAACACCTTCAAGTATCTCTTTGGGAATTCTTTCAGCAATTCTAAGAACGTTCCTTCGGAATTTGAAGTTCAATTGTTGTTTAAGTTACATTTAATGGTTACTTGACAATTTCAATTTTGTGACGTGTTTTATTGACAATGTGAAAGTCAAAGAGTTTTTTACTTACACGTTACGACAGAGCGAACGATTGAAGCGTTTTTACACAGAAAAAGTATTGTCGCACTTATTTCTATTTGAAAGCAAACTATTCTCTCATTTTGCTCCTCGTACACATTTTGAGTTATAAAAAAGTAGTGGCAAGACAAGGTGTATTTGTAAAAGTTCTACAAATTGAAGCTCCGTTCTCACACTGGTAATTTATGCTGTCTTTGTCGAAAAAAGTCGAGACCTATTCTCAAGACGATCGCGAGTTGTCGGTATAAATCTCGCTTGAGGTCACGAAGTGACGGGGGTCCGACGTCACCTGCTGAGGAGTCGTCTTAATCTATAGCCATCGTTAAAGCTTAAGGGCAACACAGGCTGACAGTCCGCCGGCCTATATTCCCCCTATATTGGCCCCTAGCCATAGCATGCCAGCACGAGATAAAATTTGACAGGTGCAAGGGAAACGAATACATCTATTCCATATTCTAACGTATGACTTAACGCTTAAGGTTTAAAATAAAATTATCCCGTCTTGATAAAATCGCTATAAAAATCGCTATAGTCGCTTAACCTTAAGCGTTAAGTCTTACGTTAGAGTATGGAATAGATGTATTAAATTCCCTAGCACCTGCCAAATTATATCTCATGCATTCATGTTGAGCCTGCTGGCAGTTCATCATGAACACATACTATCAGTTTCTCTTGCGATTTCTTTCTTCTTCTTGTATTTAAAATGTGGATATAGCAATACATAAAAACCTGACATTTATGTTTTTTGTTGGCGCTCACATCAAAAAGGACCTAACGACAGCTGGCGTTTTTGTCGTTTTGCATGCTGTATCATTGCTATTACTCTATACGAATAAAATGTAAAAAATATCAGGATAGCGTAAAGGCTAGTCACATTAAGTTCCTTTTTACTTATATAAAATTTAAATCGTTTCTTCTGAATTCCATATATAAAAGACACAATAAGGAGTTCTTGGTACATAATAGGTTAACACTTACAGCGCTCATGACGCACACGGTGTGTCATAAGTTCATAACTCCATACAAATGGCATTCACAGTCGGTGTATGTTATATTATACCTAGCTATGGGAGGGTTTGTTTCGCTCCAGGCTATTTTAACAATGGCTACCTTTTGATTGTTTGGCTAAATCTCTGTTTGTCGAGGCTAATGTTATGGAAAAATGGCAGGGTTGATATAACAGGGTCTGTTATTCCATACTTTTTTTATGTAAATAATATTTATTCAAGTTTCGACCGCTTTCTGCTGAAGCGTTGGGAATAAATCTTGGATCGTAATATTGTAATAAAATGTTAAAGGAGAAATCATGTTTTTTTTTAATGAGAGACGTTAATAAGTATTTCTTTTTTACTTTTAATTTGTTTGTTTTTCGAAGTCCTCTATTTTTCAAATGTTATTGTGAAATTAATAATTTCATTAACAACCTCCGTTCCGGCCTTATATAAAGAATTATGATAATTATGAAGCTTTGTTTGGGTTGGTAATAAAGAATTAGTTGACATAACACATATTAGGTTATTATGTAGAGAAGATAATTTATTACATAATTTTTTTAACTTTCGTATTCATACGAATCAATACCTACTGACGCCAAGATAATCTTTTAGCTTAGGTTAATATTGCTTAATGGTTAATTCTAGAAATTTTTGAGGAATACAGTCAACGTATTCGCCACGCATGCGCGCGCCATAAGGACACGGACATGAGTGTAAGTGATGGACCTTTAAACTAGACCATATTAAACACATTTGACATTGTGCCATTTTACTCCGTGGAGTATTTGGCGCAATAGTCGGTCGAACTACAAGGCCTTACCCAAGCAATATTCCATAGAGCATCATTCATTCTAAATAGCATTTTAAGGCACAGATACATCCCACAACTTCTCACGTTAATAACTGTCTTGCATAATCAATCGTACAGTAGGTATATTTGTATAAAAGCCATCTATGCCATTGACTCGATATGGAGTCAAATTATAATGAGATTTTGGAGCCTGGTGTTACGCCTCATACGTTCAATTGAGAAATGCTATAAGTACAAGAACCCATTCAAAATTGAAGTTTAACATATGTGAACAAAGTTAAAAATACAGATTTATCTTGAGTTATTACGTTTGTTTTCAATTCATGTGTTAAACTTAAAACGCTACATTAACACGCGGAGATCCGGCCGAATAAATCCAAACATTTGTTTGTCAATAATGACGCAATATAAAATGAAATGCGCTTTCATTGTATGCTTTAATTGGATATGTTAGAATTTAAATTTGAATAGTGCCTCATCTTGTGTTATAACGTTATTGATCGGCAGCGATTTGTTGCTTGTCTTACCCTAATGCGGTATGAAACAGCTCTTTTGTGTTCCGTGAACTTCCGTGTTTATAGAATGTGGCTATTTGATTCTCTTTTCAATTTCGGTGCGTATCGAGGTAAACAATCGTTAAGGATTGTTACGCCATATCGGTTGTTACGTTGAGCTTTGGTAGAGCCAATTTTCTACTAAAATAAAAAAATAATTTATAACACAATTAGGTATGTACTTTTAAATGTTACAGCAAATATGATCCAAGTGATATAAAACAAAAAAGCCATAATGGCACTCGAACGTCATCCACCCTCGCTTAGCTCGGGTGGATAAATATCTCGTGTCTTAATACGGCTCGCTTTAGTCTCTTGTTGCATAATCTACTATTTTGCTAAGCGTCCAACAGAACGTACACCCAGAATTATTTGACACGATGCTGCGAATGGCCGGCCCTTTTCAAATATGTTTTTATTATTCATCGTTTTGTTTTTTATTTGTATGGGTGTTGTGTGTGCGGTGATAAATGATTTATATTCGTATCTTTGCTATCTCGTTATTGAACACAAAATATGGTAACACTTTAAAAAACTTTCAAAGATTTCTATTGGTAAGAAAATAAACCGTATTTCCATCATATTATGTAAAGTCTCAAGATTTTTTTTAAATTAAATATGTACCATACAGCAGACCAATTGCTTAGAATATCTGATTTATTTCTATTGTTTACGTGTTAGAGCGGGTGAGGATATTTTTTAACCATAGGTTCTCCGATTTATTTGATGGCGACTGTCGGTACTTACTTTTGTGACGCGAGCCAACTTACGTCATTAAACCGAGTAGTAAAGTTCAAACTAAACAATAAACGAATTTCCTGTTATTAATAATGCATAACGCAACGCAAGTGCGAGTTTCCAGAACCAACAAAGCCCTAAACTATTTATCTATTATGAAACACCGGGTAAATTATCACGTAAACTTCAATACATGATAAATGCCGGGTTGTTAGCAAAACATAACAGTTTTCAAAGTGTTTATGATTTATTATTTAATCTCTATGAGTATAATAATAAGGTAGATAACTGCTAGTCGATAAACGCAATTCTGAGTTCTGTAGTTGTGAAACATGAGTTTATGACTCCAATTTAAGACGATCGACTTCCTGTTTAATGTTCAGATTCATAAGGCTGTAAGTGATTAGTCTTTGATTTGGAGTAACATCGTTTTGTTTCTCCAGTACAAAGTCTAACTTGAGACGGTCAAGGTACTTCGTAACTTGATATTTTGTCATTTGCGATGCTTAATGGACCTCTGGGGGCGCTCGCTCGGTATGAAATTACTTCATTACACAGTCTCGTGTGTCAAAGTATTCCAGGATTAATAAAGTCCTGGCAGACGCAATTACCCAAAACTTTTTATATAATTCAAGTTTCGAACAATTTACTTAAGTAGTAGCTGCGTGTATAATTTAGACAAGCCGGACGATTAGAGATGGCAAATGTGGATATTTGACTTGGGTAGGTATATACCTGGTGTATACCCAATAATAATGATGCCGGGTGGGTATATTAGGTATTTATCCGCTTCCTATGTCATCAGTGTCATCACGATAGATACTGGTATAATAATACGGCGACAATAACACGACACGGGACCTAATTTATATTGAAATCTGAAGCACTTAATAACTTAACCCATCACATCTAGTGGTGATAGGAACGAACCCTCCGTACGGATCGCCAGGACCATCCTATAATCTAAGGACCGTATTAATAATCTCATCTCAACTGTGACCCCCGTCTCAGTATACACAAACACACACACACTTACCTTTTCGTGTAATAATTTTTAATTGTTTCAGATTAAATTTATCAATTATCTGAGAGTAGTGTTAATTATTGTTGCTATACACCGTGTTTTTTTTTTATTTCCGTTATCTTTAAAGGAACATTCTTCAGGTGAAATAGAGTTAAATTCTCTAAGACACTAGTATCTTAACTCGTGCTATTTTTAAGATATTAAACAAATTAATTTAATCACTAATACACGTTATACCAATGTAAAAGGTTCATTATCTATAAACAAATACTTGCTTTTAAAATCCTGTAAGTAAAGAGTTTCTGATTCTTACGTATGCACAACATGAAGGTTAAAGAGATTCGGTTCATTGCAATTATTTTAATGAATTGACACTGGCAAAATATTCCACGAGACATGCTATTTAATCAAGAAAAGAAGAAAATATTTTCTGTTATGACGTAAACGTCAATGTGATTTGGTAAATAAAACATAACGTATGTGTGTGTGTGGATGTCATTCGAAATTGTCATAATAATTGACTGACTGACACTAACTGTTACTTAACTCAAAAGGCCCTTTTACAATGAACGTAGCAACATTTAATTAGGTAGGTACAGTCACACCACGGGATTGTTGAGCCACCATAGAACCCTGTCATAATGACAGCGTTAAGTCACGCAAAAGAAATTACGTCAAAATTTACCGTCAACTTTCTGTGAGAGGGTTCTATAGTGGCTCAACAATCCCGTGTTGTGACTGTACTTTGTTCTAAAACTAAATAAAATGTTTTTTTTGCTATATTTAAAAATCTAATCCACCACTTTGTTTTTATGGATGTACCTAGTATAATGCCGAAGTTAACGGAAATCAACAAAAACACGGTGTTTATTTCTATATCACCGAACAGTGTTCGCATAATTATGTTCCGATGTGGGAATAAGGCCACTGGTGAAATTACTAGCATAGAGGCATTAGATTTACATTAGACTAGATTTTCCCCGCGGCTCCGTCCGAGTAGTAGTCATTTTTCGCTTATTCGTCACAAACTATCAAATCTTCCGGAATAAAAAGTATCCTATGTGTTAATCCAGGTAATACACTATCTGTGTGCCAAATTTCATAAACATCGGTCGAGCCGTTCTTGAGTTATAGATGGTGTAACTGACCCGACTTTGTTTTATATATTTAGATTACACTACTTCCAGCTTCTTCATAACGTTCGGGTGGCTGTCGTTACCACGCTTGCACTCACAACTGACAGTATACATATTTGTCACTCGTGTGTCATAGAATTGCGGATATCTTCGTATCTATGGGTCTCAGAGCCCACTTACCATTAGGTAGCTTGTGGTTCTCGTTTGCCTGTAATTAAAACATGAATTGTCCTTGGTCGTTATTTTAATTAATTTGTGACACACCGTGTGCGTCATGGGCAGTGAACTTGTTAACCGGTTAATTTATGTTGTCTCTGTTTTATTTAAACTGTTTACGCCGGCTTACCGCTTACTGCTAATACATATTTCTAATTTAGGTGAGTACCATTAGTTCATTGCGTAGGTAATAAATAAATCAATCAAACCAGTAAAGGCTTTTATTACTTAAGCTACTTATATAGTGCTCTTTAAATGTTTTATTACCTACCTACTACTTTTCAGACGCAGCGCCGATAACAAAACACTTGGAGCTTTGTGATATTTTTCTAATTAAGGATTGCTTGGCTTTAAATTAAAAAAAATATATATCATCTATTAATCGTAGATTTTATAATCGCAGTATGTACCTATTTATTTATGTTATCAACGCAATTATTCACCGTCATCAACACTTCAGCTGGAACTGTCCAACAGACATAGACTTTCCGACTCCACGGTGGTCGGTTTTGGGCCACTCGCATCCATCTGTTTCCCGCGATCTTCATCTTGTGGAGGCCTGCCAGCACTTCGCTTTGTACGCGGGACCACTCTAGAACCATACTGCCCCAACGGCCAATACAGATACTCAAATTATTAACCTAACCGAGTTCAAAACCCCCGACATCAGCGCCTAAAAACCCTCTGAGCAATGAGCAAAAACTTCAACGGGCTCCGAGCACGTACATTTTATAACTGGAGGGGCTTCGTCACTAGAAATATTAAAAAACTCCCGACAAAGTCGTGATCAGAGCTCATAACTCTTAAACTGATTAACGGATTTTCATCAAACCAAGCTTTCTACACTCTCGATTAAGTCACCTTTCTAATAAAAAAAACTAAATCAAAATAGGTCCAACGGTTTAGGAGCTACCATGCCACAGATACACAGATACACACCTCAAACTTATAACACCCCTCTTTTTTGCGTCGGGGGTTAAAAAGTAAATATCAGCTCTTCCACTTGACCTCACTTACCTTTTTAAATATTATATTTTCGAATATTTTACCAACAGATTACCGAGTTAAGTGTCTTTGTCGTCTGAAGGTAATTGGCCGTGGCGTGTATTTGGATGATTTGGATGTTTTGTCTTATTTTAACCTCAAGTTTTATTCTAATCTTAATACGAGTATTTTAATGCGTATTAGCTCTTGCTGCTTTCCTTTTTCCGTTTTCTACTGCTTCATATACAGAATGATCAATCAAGACGGGTCAGTTAAAGTGCGAAACTATAATGAGAGAGGAAAATTGTTACTTTTTATTATTTTAGAAAGAAAACTGCGTTCAAAGATAATTTTCATAAGTACCTAACATCGTGTAAAACTCGGTACATTTGTAATTACCCTTAACTATTTATTTTGTACATGGAGTTCTAATTGAAAAGTCATTCCTTCTAGATTACTATCAAATATCACAATAAGACGATGTGCGCTTATTGGTATATAACTTTCTTTACCTATATAGTCATCTATCTATTCTATAGTATGTCACAGTGAAATTGTATATTAGTTGTTAACAATATTTCTCCGAAATTATTTGTTATGTGTAACGTATCACAAAAGGGACGCTGAAGGCAATTCCAAATATACGGATATTATCTTTCTTTCAATACGTGCGTGTTGTTCAACATTGATGTTCTCAACATTACCCAAAATACGAACAATATTTAATTAATCGCAATACAATTCGTAAAAATATTTTTATTACCTACCTATTTCGGCGGATTGTATCGCGTGTAACTAACTTGCTACTCGTATTAAATCAAACTGTACAGTCGGATACAAAAACGTGGTCACGACCAAAGTCCTAAAAATAATTCGATACTATTATATTACCATGAAATTAAATAATGCATGTTCAAATCAAAATAAGTCGCGGTCAAAAAAGTTTCAAGACAAGCGTTGTAGCTGATTGTACTTTGGTTGCATTCATTATCTACTTATCAAGACCAAACTAACGATGATATTGGTTTAAAGATAAATTGTAACCCAGAAGCCGATATTGTTTTTTTTTGATCCCGGAGAATCTGAAAGTTCTTCAGGGAATAGTGATAAGATTCTGCGCTAGCGGAGTCGCGGGAAAAAGCGAGTATTAATATGAAGTTTTTTATTTATTGCCTAAGCGTTGGATATTAAATTTACGGCCATTCCATTCCCATAAATACGTTATCCAACCGTCCTTCAATATTTATTACTGTTTCAAATACAATTTAGGTCCACAATTGAGTTGACTTCGTTTAAATGCCGTTACTCCTTGGATATGATCGATCTGCATACAGGGTGTCCACATCAACCTGTATATAGACCCTTGGCTCTATCAAAACAGCCTAACATGGGTTAGGCTGTTTTAATAGAGATAAAGATGCACGCACACTGTTGAGTCCCAAGGGCACCAATTTGTGCCTTAAATTTTCGAAAAAGCAATTATAAAAAAATACATTTAAAAACCATAGACGAATACCATAAATAAAATAAGTAGTTTAGTGGCAGGAGCGGTGGAAGTGTAGTGGTAGCCAACATAATAATTATTCAAAACGAATTTGACGCACTATATTATTGCACACTTAGGAATAAATCGTCTTAAGTCAAAACAAAATGCATGGTACTTTTATTCCGGAAAAAGGGCAGTTCCAGAGGGAGTGATAAATGACCTACGCAGACGGAGTCGCGGGCAGCAGCTGTGTGAGTATATTCTCGTGTTTCGGTCGGAGCCTAAACGATAATTATAAAATTCCGTGACATACTCTAACACAAAGCCTAAAGTTGAAATTTCTGAAGTTTCCAAATAAAAAAAAACTATACGTAACTACAGCTCAGAAATATAGTATACATGACCGATGCATGTTTAATTCGGTTAACGCGAAAACAGCTGATTTAATTAAGATTACCCTAGAGTTAACATTAGCGCCTACAACAGCAACCCCGGTTCATTTTTGTATGAGAACAAGCCAGCCTGGCACTGAACCACAGGCTGCGTTAACTTTATTGTTATTAAGCTTGTTTTTGTTGATTTTGAATAATTGATTCCGCTAAGCTCACGTGTAGGTAAAGGATATTCTAATTTATTCATACACGGCGAACTTCGCTTATTGGAACTAACTTTGCACCTTTCATTTCCGCAATACGCAATACGTAAATAACCTAACCTAACGGAGTTTAAAAAAACCCGGGAGTTACTTTCAGAGCTCATAACTCTTAAATGGCTCAACGGATTTTCATCAAACCAAGCTAAGAACACTATCGATTAAGTCACCTTTCTAACAAAAAAACATTGGTCCACCCTTTAAGAGCTGCGATGCCACAGACAGATACACAAATACTACACAGATACACGCGTTAAACTTATATAACCACTTTTTGTGTCGGATGTTAAAAATAATTGTGTCTAAAAAAAGCCGGAAAAACTATACTTTAAGTATAGTTTTTCCGGCTTTTTTTAGACATTAATCGAGAAAAATCGTATACTTCTAGTAACTTGTTATCTTGGTGCAGTACAGCGGAAATCCGGTTGCCACCTTTTCACTCTATCATCAGCACGGCTAGCACAAGTTGTATTTTCTCGCTTGTCGCTCAGTGCGTCTTTCGTTACAGACTAGGTAGAAAGGGATTACCGAGCGACAAAAGAGTCGCGGGCAACTTGTGCTAGCCGCCCAGGTCAGACACGAAGCGTTGGTGGCCTAGTGGCTTAGGATGTCGACTTGTGATCTCGAGTTCGAACCCCAGCGGTTGCCTGGATCAATGAATTTTCCTAACGTCACGACATTACCGCCGCGCGCGACGTTACGCCGTTAGTGTCAAAAACACCTATATCTGTGCTAATAGATAAGATAAAAAGGTAAGCTCTTACGACCACACTCAGAGATGGCAATTAACTTTTAACTTTGATTAAAGTTGCTGCTGTCACTTTATTTATTTATTTAAAACAGGCACACCAACAGCATACATATCAATCAGTACAATATAATATTACTTTCTTCGCTATAGCAATAGAATAAGACGCAGCAACTTTAATCAAACTTAAAAAATTAATTAACGTCTCTGAGTGCGGCAGAAGCCTCCATAATCATAATTAATGTTTCATACTCATCGGCGGTTTTTCAAATACATACAACACAGGATATTCCAGAATTTAAAAAGAAACATTTATAATATTAGTAAGACTATTAATTAAAATCAAATCAAAACTTCAATGTTAATCAACACCTATTTTATCTAACACTACAACTAGGTTAAAATTTTAGTTAATTACAGTATTTTATCCATTCTTCTATCTTGTCAACGAAGTCCGTAATTAAGCCCGTTGCACAAAAACAATGTTTTAATGAAACATTTTAATGAAATTAACGCGGAAGCATATTTCTTGCCGAAAGGAAGGCTTAAGTCTTAGTCAGGCTGAGACAAAAGGACGTCTCGGCTAAAATTAAGTCCGTCTTTGTCGAACTCATTACTTAAGCCCAATTATATTCGAGTTATAAAAATGATTGTCGTGTATTAAAATAAACGTTATTACATGACGTGTTTTATCTATCAATCAATCAACCAAGCGTGCTAGTAAGCACATGTAATAAAATAACAAAGTTAATTATTATAATATTAATCATAATCAATTTGAATATATATTTTGTCAGTTAAAAATCAAATCAGAATTTAACAAATAAAAAAATAAAGGATTGGTCTCGCAGATACATATATTAATTACCCTAATATAAGAATGATTTCATTATATTAATCACCGATTACGCCAATTCTTAGGGCTTTTACTCGATTTTAACGATGAGAACCACAAATTTGGCAATTAATAAGCCATATTAATAGTATTATTATTTCTCTTGAATATTAATGCGCTATTAATTAAATTTAAAAAACATTAATAAATTAAACAACACTTAAAACTTGTCTAAAAAGTCAAAGGGAAAGCATCAGGCTATTTCACAGCATGGGTTTGAATTGTTGAATATTTATTATACTCATATACTTACATCAAATTTAAATAAAAAAAAACGCCGTGGGTTCTCGTGCTATTGTTCCGAGTGAGCCTGGAAAAGAAAATATATGTAGGTATAAAAAGTATTTTTATAAGTACTTAGACAGTACCTAAACCATAATTTTTGATCGATTTGACTTGCGTAACAAAAATGTAGTTATAGTGTTCCCAAAATATTAATTAAAGTTCCTACTGAGGTTCTGTGTGTCGTTTGTCCTAATATGATTTTCAGCTGAGTCGGTCTAATTTGTGTATTTACTACTGCAGTAGGGTTTTCATCTTGCAAGACTGAAACGTTAAATAATTTTAGAGGAAAAAAATCACTTGGGTTAACACACCGATACGTTTAAATCTATAAAAAATAGGGACTCCTTTATGTAATTATACCTTATAGGTTGCTATACGTACAAGAGTAAAAACGTGGGTGAAGCGTGGTAATCTCTGGAAGCTGCAGACCGAAACATCACTCGAACAAACGACAACGCTCTCTAAATAACCTTTTTAAAGCGTCTCTACAGGACGGCTAGCACAAGTGATCCGCGACTTGTCAGTTGTCTGTCGCTGGGATCTCCCTTTTTAACCTGTCTGTGACGATAAAGGCGTACTGAGCGACAAGCGTGAAAATACAAGAGGCCGCTCAGAAGTCACTTCTTTCAGGAGTTAATAAAAAAAAATAGTTATGATAATATTGATAGTACATTTTACTAACTGTTCTATTTACCTGTTTCAAATTACGAGTTTATAATGGGGTTGACTATATCCAGACGCTTGCATTTGCTTTTCTAGGCATAAACGAAACAAGAAATTTGGGGTGAATTTCCGGGCGTTTCAACCGCCGTCATTACTGTCACCAATATATTGACGAAATCAACTTCTGATACCAGCAACTTCAGATGTAAACAGAAGCAGAACCGGGTATGTAGTTTCTATCATCATCAGAAGTTGCTGTAGTGAGTGTCATTGATTTCGTCAATATTATATATTGGTGACACTAATTCACCCTTTGGCGCTTACATAATTACCTAGCACGCTTCTGCGATAAAGGCTGCAATTTTACTGATATGATATACTGATAAAGTTAAAGGGTGTTTGGTTTTTTGTTCCTTCTTTACGCTTCAACCGATCGACAAAAATTTGGTACTAATATAGCCGTAAATGACTTTTACGCGGGAGAAGCCGCAGGCAAAAGTTTACGTATAAATGCAAAAAATCAAACTCACAGGTTATCACAGAAATACTTTTGATTTAAGAAACACAATTTTTTGCATCTGCCCTAATCACTTTTCTAACCTCAAAGTTTTAAACGTCATGACACATGGCAATACGTGACGTGATTCATAACGTACAGGTCATCACGGAAGACGGATCACTTTTTACGGTTTTTATACCCGGATAACGATTTGGCAAAGGTCCGCTGGATATTTTTATGAGTAATCTTGATTCTCAGAAGAATTACTTAAGGAATTACGAGGGATTTTATAGAGGAAATTCCCTTGATCAATTTACTTCGTGATCCATCATTTATATCTTTGTAACTTGAGACAGATAATATTTGATAACGAGAATATACGATAAAAGAACTAAAGAAACATAATAATAATGTAAGTGCTTTTATAATGTAAATATCGATATTTTGGAATACTTGTGTACTTTAGCGACCCAAACTTATTCCAGTTTTCAGATTAAGGAAGGTCTGAGATCCTCCGGGATTACATTAGATCTAGAACATTAAGCGGGGTGTTGGAGTTTTAATAAAAAATGCGACTTGCTTGGAAATTGAATTTACTTTCAATTCTGAATGGAAACAGCTTTTTTTGAAATTAAAAGATATGCTCGCTTCGGTGGCTGTTCGCAAGTGTCGGGGGCCCGGGCCGTTTACCGGTGGTCCTCCGCGCGCACTCCCCCCCCCATTGCCACCGTCTGTCATGCGTTGCAGGCGTGAACACGGGGAAATATTACACACTGAAAATTAAATAATCATTTCCTAAAAGCTCTCAGGTATTAAAACATCCATAAACAATGACATAAATGGCTTTTAAGAAAATGAATGCCCAATTATTTACTCCAATTACCCAAATGATTTACGGTCAAAAGTGGTGTCTGTGACTAATCTTTTTTTTAAACGCTTGTGACGAAAATTAATGGAAGCAAGCACTTTGTATTATTGCATTAGTAGATGTTGCGAGTTTAGTCACGGTTTACTTTAAAGATTTGTCGAGAACGCACAGATGAGTCTGAGATAATGTAATTTGCCTCTCGAGTCTAGCAGCAAAGCAGCATCCCTCTTTAGGAGTGCTATCGTAAAACGTTTCTTAGTTCCGTGCTAAACACCCATTTAGCGTAGTAAATAGTGGAGCTTTGCAATAAAATATAAATAATATTCAAGCACATTTAGTAATTCCTTCATTCTTTGAATTTTAAATTAGTTTTCAAAGGAATTTCTTAGTACGACTTCCTGAAAGTACTTTTATATGGTGTAATTTTCAATTTTGGACGGGTAATTTTGGTACAGTTCAATTTCCGCAGTGAATAGAAGCCAGTATTTTAAATTACGAGGCACGATGACGCATGATGATGCATGATGATGATATGCGATTATTTATACTGTAGGTATACAAGGCAGGCATACTTTTTAAAGAACGTGCGTTACGTAACACGTACTCAACATTTATAGAAATAACGTATGGGGAAAGGGACAAATCCTTTGAATAAATAGCACAGGCGGCGTGTCACTCGCGTCGCGTGTAATGTTGCAATTTGTCATCGAGTCCCTTGTATTTGTCTCTAATGTCGCATATGGCATAAGGCTAAATAAAAAAAAATTAGTAAAGGGCAGTTAAGGACTCGATTAAAAATCCGTGTGTTTTTTCCTATGCGTAACGGAGTTAACCATATGATTGTTTGACAAATTTTCGTTTTTGTGTGACAAATTGAGTCCTTAATTATGTACAATTACTTAAATATACTAAATTAAAGAGCAATTTAAATAATAAAGTCTTATGTTTAAATGTATCATGTGATTGGGATAATTATACGTAAATTAACTTTAAAATTTCCGAACCATAGTTAATATGACAATTATAGATAGATAGCGTTAATTATCGTATCTTGACCCGTACAATTATTACAAAACATTACACTATCAAATAAGTTTAAATTAATGTAACAAAATTTATCATAAGTAATATTTTCCTATTAAAAAATTTAACGTTCGCTCAAAAATGGAGTATATAGAAGTTTAAAAAACATTTCTATTGTAACTGGATAAAAAATAAACGAATTTTTGATCTCATTCCATTATGTTTATTTTTTCATAACTTCTACACATTTCAGGAGGCTCGAGTCGAGTAGACTCATGAATTTATTTAGGTACTTATTGTGATGTACTGTTACGTGAATACAGCTATTTAGATTCCTTCTAGGTGACCTGAATATTTTACTGCTTCCAGTCTATTTAAATAACCTTCCATTATAACCGGGGTTTAGTTAAAACCACAACAATTTTGATGAAGATTTTAATATAATTTTAATGCAAAATTAAAGCACCAAATATTCAAAATAGATTTAGATGTTATTTTATAAAATAGCCTATTTTAATGGTAGGTATTTTCAAAGATTTGGGAACCCTTCTTTTAAATGTATTCATTTGTTAACCTCGGGGTATCTAGAATTCTAAGGTCTGTGGTTTTGGTCTACACGATTTAGATCTTATATGTTATGTACGATACTTATTATTAATTTATGACATTCAGTTCACATACTAAAATACATTAAATCTGATTTAATAACCAGTACTTGACAACATTATTTTTATAACCTTTATTTAATCAGTTTATTGTTCGGTAAGACATAATTTTAACTAAGATATTACAAGTATGGTTTTAGTTTTACATATTTGCTTTAAAATAAAAACTATTTATAGATGAAAAAAAACTGACTTAAAATTATGTCGTCTTTCTTACCAATTAACTTAAAGTACCGTTTTATAAGTGAGTAATTATTAATAAGTACTGATTTCAGGTATTTACGCGTATGAAGAGTTCTATTCTAAAAGGGAGTATGTGAAAAATGACGTCTTCGGCAAGACGACGTCATTTGGCAAAGGCCTATAATCAATTAAATGACGTCGTGTTAATATGTATTTATGAGCCGTCACAAAAATCCTAGATTGACCCAACTGTTACTTTATTGAGACGAGGTTCTAACTGTCCTTTTTGTTGGTAAATTATTTATCAACCATCGGTATCCTAAGAAGATTAATTTAATTAGGTAGTACATAGTGTGTGTGTTGCCTACATTGTTATCCCTACTGAGGATTTTCCCGAGATCCTGATAATAATAGGATGACGTGAAGAACTCGATTTCCGCCTAATGGCAGATTTTCGGTATAATTGGAAGCAGTCGACTCGATACAAAAGACCGCCATGATTGAATATTGTTTTACAAACAATAGATTGCCAAACAATTTTAGCTGGTAAAGCTTTATCCTTTGTAAGTCAATACTATATTTGACAGCTGTCAAACCATGGACTTTTAAGTTAAATTTTGTTTGTTTGTTTTGACCGTCGGAGAGATCCTTGCGAAGGCCTACCTATGTCCAGCAGTGGACGTCTGTCGACTGACATGATAAAGATAACAATTATACAAAAATATTTCATGTTTCTTTAGGAATTGGCAAATTTATAGTTTTTTTAATAACATTTTTTTTTTTTTACTTAAAGCAACAAAGTTGCCAACGACTGGCCAGTTCGACCTAACCTTAAAATGCCCTATGTTAATGGCAATGGTATACGTCAGCAAGTGGCAAGTGTGCTCGTTTGCTCTCTTTGTCATAAAACTCCTTTCTTCAGAAAGAAGATTTACTAAATCTGAAGAATTATTCAAAACTTTCCAAAATTTTAATCTTCCTCTCCGCCATTGTTTCAGCTTCAAACGAGCCTCGTGAACTACTACTTATTTAACTGTGCTCTATAAAATACTATAAACTTTATTGCGGTTAACTTTGTCGGTAAAGGGAAAATTTACCTTTGTACATAACTTTTCCTTTATCTTACTATTTTGTCAAATAACTCTTTGATATTTTCCATTTGTTGAAAGTTTGGAATAATCCAACTTTTACGGTTTGGTTTCTCAGCCACAATTCTTTTTATTAAATTGTTCTTCAGCTCCTTTTATTAAATTGTATCTTCAATAGTTTGCATGGCAATGACAGGGTACTTAGCATCACGGAACAATACGTTATCTAAGAGTTTATCAAAGACGCGGGTGAAACCGCCCAAGAAACAAGAAGTAAAATGAAATGACAAATAACTCCAAAACGTAAAAGGCACCAGTGCGTTGTTGTCAGATTTAGTCGGTTAATGTTTATATCTTTTCAAAAGTTCAAATGCAGGTCGTATTGCTTCGCCAGGTGTCAAACGTAATACACGCGGGCTCATTTCTTGGTGCACGATCATAAGTTTACGGGACTTAGGGCTTAGGGCTGTCAGCGTTATCATATATCCCCGGAAAACGGGATTTTCTTTTCACGTAAAATGTTCTCGAGCCGAACCTCAATTTTTGTTTCGTTCTTTTACCGATGTTTATGCGTTTGGGAGTATAATGTTGTTTCTTGTAAATTCCGGTTAATTAAAGCACCGTGGGTTAATTACGAAATCTTGGTGTTGTGAAACTCGTTAACAAGTAAACAAAATTGGATAATATAATAAACAAATTGGATTAGCTTTTGTTGTATATACACACTTAATTATGTTTAACATGGCACATTGAAATAAAATACCGTACTGTTCAATTGTTTTACAAAGATAGATACTTGTACGAGTAGCAATTGGCAGTGTAATGTAACTTCTGTACCTAACGCGAGATGCATTTTTATGGTTCCGCGTACCGTCCCGTCAAACGGGATTAGCCTACGCTGTTCGTCCGTCCGTCCGTCTGCCCTAACTATAAAGAGCTGTATCTTTTGAACCGTAATGCATAGGCGCCGATCGCCGAGTATGCCAAAGTGGTTTTTACCTTAATTGGTTACACATTTGGTGCGCGGACTAGTGTTATTATTCTAAGCCTAATAATACATAGATTTGATTTGTTTTGCTTATTTGTATGGTTATTATAAAATACATTAGAGGGCTCCTAGCAGGACAATTTCTTACACCATCGAATAAGTCATTTTTTCGGGATTAGTATCACCTGACAGACGTGGGCCTGCAGGAAACCTGTTAGTCAGTGGGGCCCTTGACCCTTAACTCTTTGATGTGGCAAAATGCCGAAAAGTAGCGACACAAATAACTTGATTCGAAGCTCTAAGACAGCGAACTGATGCTATCAGGCGTCATTTCCGAACCGCCGGGAAATCGACCGAGATTCGTTCCATTTCATAAGAAACTTTTATAATTCTGGGAACGGGTTATTGGATTTCCCACGTTCTTGGCATGAAAGGTCAGATCAGAAAGACGTCGGTTGTTATAAAAAAAGGCTGAATGCTTTTGTGTTTTGCTGATTTGTAGGTATATTTATTTCTAAGCTAATTACCTATGTACTTACCTACTTTTGTAGGAGTCATTAGATAGTTTTAAATACTAATTTTATTTCCATTAACAAATATGGTGCATGATCCAATTATTTTCAGACCCACAAGAGTCTCAAGTTAATTATATCAAGCTCATTTTTGGAAATAATATTATTATTTAAAATATTTTAATTTTAAATTAGAGACGGCCAGCAAGAAGTGTGTAACAGAACAAGGTAAGAATTTACGAATCTGAAAGTATAATATGAACGAATAATTTTGTCATATTGCAGTGTCCCCTATTGACTGTTATCATGAATATTTTATGCTTCTTACTCCTTTTCCGTTAACTCTTAATGGACTCTTAAACAATTTTCCATCCACCATCTTTAGCGTTGGCAAGGCATTAATTTGCAGTGTTATTGCAAATAGAAAGTGTTACAAAAATACCCGTGAAGCAGAAAGGGGGTATTAATGGTCCCTTGTAAAGAGTCCATTGACAATATATGAAAACCTTAGCATGACTTTATGAGATGACGACTTACGAGGTTAGCGGCCTTGATTTTTTACGGGTTATTTTGTAACACGTTGTATATATACCATTAGTTAGCCTGTGTATTTGCTCCTCCATGCCATGAAAAAAAAAAGTTTCAAATGATACAACAACTTGTTAAATGTCGCTTATTCGCACGAAGCAACATTATATGGCGTATAACATGACGTCGCCTTTTAAGCGGTAAAAGAGGATTCCAAGAGTGTGATCGACAGGCATCGAACGTCAAACCCTTTTCAGGAAGGGCGTCTGTCACAACGACAATGGTGTCCTAAAGTGTGTTTTTACACTTTTTATATTCCTAGATAAAATGAGGAGGAATCACGTGAGCTATGGGATTCCACATTTTAGTGATGCGACAAAGAAATAGTGTTAACGGGCATTGTCAGTTTATAGTAGGTAGGTATTAAGTAGGTAATTTTCTGGGCAGTAAGAATATAGATTACGCCTACCTACTTTCATATTTTAATTACCGGCTGCCTGTCGCTATAATACTACCTTTTACAGATGTATCAGATGATAATATATACGTATCTGTAACATTCGGGAAAAGGGACATAAATCCTCTGAGGTTCAAGAGAAAAAGGTTATAAGTTGATCTGTTGGTCTGTTTATGATTTATACTCTTTTTAGGGTTCCGTACCAAAATGGTAAAAAAGGAACCCTTATGGTGAGACTGTATGTCACAGTTTTTCTTAGCAACTCATAAGCTATCAATTTGAAATTAGGCATAGTTATATAACTTGCTTGCCCGCATTTGTTTTTAGTAAATATGAAATAAATTTTATGAATAATTGAAAAGGGGTCTAGAATGAGGGGTTGAAAAATGAAAGTGATTTGATTATAGCAAGTGGGGTGTCATATGAAAGGGCTTAATCTGCACATTTCAAAAATATTTTCTTTATTTTTCCCTGTAGTACTTTTTGATTTATAACCAAAAATGTTCAAAAAATTACCGTTTTCCCCCTTATCTCTGAAGTTTATGAACGAAATTTCTGAAAAATTCCTCACTTATAGATAATTATTTATATTTTAAGGGAAAAATAAAACGAAAATAAAAATGTATAGTTTTCGAGAAATTTACAAAAAACTTTAAAGATCTGTACAAAAATTTAGGCAAGTCAAAATGGACCTTACTGCATACAATAATTAAAGTACATAAAAAAGTATATTTTTGAAGTTTGGACTTAAATACGAAACCCTTGGTGCGCGAGTCCAACTCGCACTTGACCGGTTTTTTTTTATATTATATTAGAAATAGAAATAGAAAATATTTATTTCGCATAAATTTTTACATACATGTTATGTTTTATTAAGAGCTAAGTCGACGTATCCGTTTTCATCAGGACAGGGCAGTGTATTTTGTTATAAGTTTTTCTTTTTGTTCCACAAATAAAGCGGGTTTCTATTATGTCCTGTAATCACTTTGAATCATTATTAATATTATTATCAATAATAATTAAATAGGATGTTTTATCGGGATTATCGTTCCGGCAATATAACGTCAATCCGGACAGATATCGCAGTACAAAGTTATAAATTCTACGACATTGACAAATGTCAGAATAGACTGCTTAATAGGGGTGTAGACGACTCTTTTATATTTTTATTTTATAGATACATGAAAATTTAAAATTTCCCGCTAAAATACTAACTTCTGTCATGGCGTCGCTATGACGTCACGATCCTCTAAACACTAGTATATTCTAAAGTACCTACTCTGTACAAATGTGAGCTCACGCAAATCTTGTTTCCTGGCAAATGTCAAAATGTTGTTTGTTTAGAAGAACGTGACGTCACGCGCTGTTTGCAGTCACGTGATAACGAGGATGAAATATTTATTTTTGTATAATTAATTTGAAAGATATTATAAATATAATAAGCATGACAGTGTGATTTTCGGTAATTTTAAACACTACCGGAAAAAATATATGTAATATGTATTTATTTTCGTATAGTGTCTACACCCCTATTTGCGGAAACTATCTCGTAAATAAATAAGTACGTAAGAGAAGAACTTGTATTAGGTTCCATGCTTGCCTGAGCTGGGTCTAGGTTCGTAATTACAAGCTTGTGTTTGTATTCGCCTGTTTGTAAGGGTCAAGTCTAGCAAGTTTAACCAATAAGTTCATGAACTTTGTCGCAAAACACGTTTGAATATATAGGCTCATACAATATATGAAATAAAAAGCACATACTGTAGATTTAATCAAATTAAACCTCCTAAATTAAGTTCTGTTCGGTGTCGTGTTGTTGTCTCTGTTCATCCTAATGGATTCTTCGATATAAATAGCTTACTGCCGCACTCAGAGACGTCATTTAATTTTTAAGTTTGATTAAACTTATTCTAATACAATGACAACAGCTTTTTAATGAAACTTAAGAGTTAAATGACGTCTGCAGAGACGTCATGAGTGCGGCCGTTAGTAGTAATATAAAATAAATGCAGGTTAAATTAATTTTACTTAGAACGATGCCCTCTTGTTTCGCCAAATATGTTTGATCGAATATAATCATTTTTGGCAAATGATACATTCTCGACCAAACATATTTTGGCCAAACGACAGAGACCCCGATTTACACGTATCTTGTCTAGGGCCGCACAGGTTAAATATTTGACTAATTATAACTCAAGTAGCGTTGCTTCGATTATATTATTATTTGAATGTCAGACATTTACTTAAGTAATATTTTAAGTGTTATTATTTGGCCAAATTTATTTTAATGTTAATTGTTTTCGTGCGTGTTCGAACCAATAATTTTACTTTCATACAATTACAAAACAGCGTCGCGGTACTCGCGGTTTACCGCTGCACATTGCCTCTTTAGTGCCTCTTCAGAGGATCCTGGCCTCTTTAGAGAATATTATCGTGATTATAATATTATTGGTATACCCTAATACTTTAATTTAGAAAACTATAAATTGGAATAAAGTAAAAAGCGCTAATAAATGTAAAAATTGATAGACCCCAGTTCGAACGTAGTTCTTATTATAAGAACCGTAAGTATTGTAAAAATATAAATGGTGGCCCTTCCACGGGCGCTACGGCGAGGGGCGTACTTCGCCTCAACTCAACCCGCATCATTAACACAGTATAAATATAGCTAAAGCAGTAAAGAAACTACGAACAAACGTTCAAAACGTCGCAATCACACAGACACGTCTCAACGAGACCTAAGCGAACAGGCAGTGCGGTTAGTGGCGGGTGTCGCGTGGAGACGAATGGTTGAGACGTGCGTCTGTGTGAGTGCGACGTTTCTAAAGTTTGTTCGTAGTTTCTTTACTGCTTTAGCTATATTTATACTGTATATTGGGCTTATCTTATTTTGTGGCTCGAGCCAGGTTATCTATTCTGTGCTCTATACAGGATGACCAGCGATAAAGTGCACAAACGAATAAGGATGAAACTACATGTGATTTAATCACGGATTTAAAGAAAAAAAAAACAATTAATATTTAAATTTTGCATTGAGTTGGCAATAATTATTATTGTAAACCCCATACATTTTTTTTATTTAATTTGATTTTTAATTGTTTTCCGTGATAAAATCACATGTAGTTTCACCCTTATTCGTTTTTGCACTTTATCGCGGGACACCCTGTATAGCCTGAGTTCTAGAACGTGTTACTAATCATAAGTGTATAAGATAATAATTCTAAAACTGGTTTAATGTAACGTGCCAACATCACAGAGATCTAGATCCAGACGTGTCATAAATGACAAGGGTTACGAAGCAATTAGGTTTTGTGAAGCGGATTCAGTTTCCTGTCAGACTCCTGCGAATGCGAATGGGTTAATCTAGTAAAGTGCTTTTATACCTCAATTGGCAATAAATATTTATTATTAATATATTATTACACTTTCAAAATCTTGTACAAAAAATTTAAAGAGAGCTATTAGCCCAATCAAATATAATAATAGTTCTTTTTAAATGCTTACTTTGCCTAAATATTAGATAAAATACTATAAAAATATAATGTTTTTATTTGTAATCGAGGATATTTTTTATCTTTTTTTATTCAGAGTCCCCTAATGAACGTAAGATATTTCTAATTCCTTCTAAACGCCAAAAGCGATTATGATAATCTTTACAAAATTTCTAGCAAAAAGCCGTAATTTTCCCAAGCTATTGAAATAAGGAAGCGCTTTTCGGCACCGGGGTAAAGGACCCTCTAAATTCAGGAGGTAAAGTAGATTCGATTCCCTTTTTGAGGTCGCATACTTCAGATATTCGCTTCGTAGGCCACTATTTGGCTTATCAGGGCTAAGACTGCCTTTCCACTGAGGCGGGTACGAGCGGAGACGAGCGGAGCGGAGCTGTGAAAAGTGGTAGGTGTTTTACTGAGGTAATGACGAGCGTAGGCAAGCGGAGACAAACAGAGACGAGCGGCGCGGAGGTCAGAACAAACGGAAATCCACTCTGCTTATCAACATGGCTGGGATCCTTCGCCACATTTTTATTTCTGTGTTTGCTCCATGTAAATCTCGTGTACTCGTAATTTAGGTAATTAAGTTAAGAGCTCCATGTTTTTTTTCATGTAATATTTTCATGTGTGGCAATAAATGTTTCTTATTCTTATTCTTATTCTTATTCTGGGTTTCCATTGAAGCTGAGCGGAAACTATTATGAGGATTTCAACCAATGTGATTGATCGATTCCTGCACGTCTCTCCGCTCCGCTCGTCTCCGCCTCAGAAAGGCAGCCTAACTATACATTATGAAGTAAAATTCAGACTCGGTTGGCTAGCGGTATGAGTGGCTAAACGACGTATTGTTTTTTGTTCGCGCGTGGTGTGAAGTCGCGTGTAATGTGTTTGGTGATTATGTAAATACGATAATAAATTCAAATGTAAGAAATTTGTGTTTCAATTCGTTATATTGTTTACATAAATCGTTTAACAGCCATAAAACTAATTATGGCAAATGGTAGGCATATAAAAATGGTTTGAGGGTTGCGTATTAGATTGTGTCTAGGCTTAGTGTTAGCTTATATGATAACAAATTTTGCAAAGGTTACCCTAGATTTTTTCAGTAAATTGATATTTTGGTGGACTGACGTTCTGGCTAGGAAGGAAACCGATATGGGCGCGAGTAGCACAAAACCGACCGTTGTTGTGGAGATCCTTGGGGGAGATTCATGTCCAGCAGGGGACGTCTTTAGGCTGATATGATGAGTGGTTCAACCTTAGTCGAACAAGTACGAACAAGCTCGAGACTTGCGAGGACCTTCAATTTATACGCACGGGTCAACCAGTGTATTACCTAATTAGTAAGTATTAGTATAGTTTCTTATGAGAATAACAGGGCTGCGTAAAAGACGAAAGAGTTACTTTTCATATCGGCAAATTGAGTTCCTGAGCAAACCTACAAAATATTCACAGACAAGTCACAGATTAAAGTCAGCACTTAACAATAACAAAATAAAGATACCTAAGTCTTTTAATGGACGTAAGGAGCATTATGCTAAAAGGTGTTCGTTATTTTTTACTTTGTACGGGGTCGTGTTGTGACTTTGTTAAGATAATAGCGCTTGACAAGGGTGTTCGGTGTTAGTTTGTCATTTGAGAGCTTTAAGATTTATATTTATAAACGAGTCTAGGAAATCTCACCTTTAACAAACGTAAAAATCAAATTACGGTATGATCAGATATTAACTTTTGAATTCCAAGATCGCTTGCTATCTCACGTTTGCTTTACACCAGCAACATTCCTCAAAACTTTGCAAGTGTACAATTATTACAAAATTGTACGAACATATTTTTTTTTGTCAATTTTATTGATTTGGACTTGTAATGTTTTGTGTGATAGGCAGGTCGTCCTGAACAGACGGAAAGCGTATGAAGCACAAAACAACTCTCTGGACATAATTATATGTCGAGCTCCCAATATTTCGACGATGTTGCTACTAGGACTTGTAGTCCCGGGATTTTCGGGACTAGCCCATACCAATCCAGTCCCGAAAATTCCGGGACTATTTACAAGCCCTAGTTGCAACATCGTCGAAATATCGGGAAATTCGTGATTCTGGCCTATACATTAGATCCCGGGACTGCAAGCCCTAGCTGAAACCGTCATGATCCCGGGAACACTGTTAGGTTTCTCGGGAACAAATCGGCAAACTTATCGCATGTTTAATAGAAAAAGGAAACAAGTGTCGTTTGAAGTTTTTATTTCGAACTTTGACTATGCTACTTTAGGTTTCAATGTTAAATGGTCTGATAATTGAAGTTATTGCGTTTTACTTTTAAACGTGCGTTATGTCCAGTGATCGGAATAGGTAGAGTATATTTACCTAAACTTGATGCATGTTCATTCAATAATGTGTTCCCATCTCACTCACGCATGAATGAACATGCGTCAAGTTTAGGTAAATATACTCTACCTATTCCGATCACTGGTTATGCGTGCCGTCAGAGCATTTGTACCATTTCAGTGCGTGAATGTTTAATTTGGGCACAGGATTTTCATTTACCAATAAGAAACACCAGACTTAGGTGAGTAGGTACTTAGTAATAATATAATTATTTATCTACAGGTGTAAGAAGAATAAATTAATGTATAACTCCTAACTCATCAAATCTTTGATAGGATTAAGATAAGAGATTAAGACTAAAAAAAACACTGTAAACGTTTATATATGTATAGAAATAAACACCTTTTTTTTATTTCGATGAAGCAGCTTTGTCAAAGCGTTCGATTTAAAATAAAACCAAGGACTTGCGCGTTTAGCGCTTGCTGTATTGTCTCGTTTGTCGCTCAGTGCATCTCTGTCGTCGCATACTAGTTAGAAAGGGAGATCTATACGAGTGACAAACATGTCGCGGGCAAATTGTACTAGTCGTCTTGAGTTAACTTGCTTTTTTAAATGATTCAAGCGATATACCTACTAACAAATAATCTGTCTTCACAAGAGCGTGCTAAAGAGTGATTATAAATTAAAGCCAAGTACAAAAGTCGAGAGCCCTTCAAGGTTAATGACCTGGCAATTTGTCCACGTTGTGTTTTTAAAATAAACGCCATTTGAAGTTTGTAGATGACCTCCATTTTTTAGAGTTCCATAGTCTACAAGAAACCCTTATAGTTTTTTATTATTATATAAGTTAGGTACAGTCAAAGTTATAAACATAGATACGTCCAAAGCCTCAAAAATATGTAACCACGATCTTATGTCGCCGTAATAAGGTCGTGGTTACATATTTTTGACACTCTAAACGTATCTATATTTATAACCTTGACTGTACTTATATTGTACATAATATGTAGACCTCATACGAGCCTTTTTTTTCAACTGGCTTCATTCAAAACAATGTACATGAACATTACATATTTATGTTTTTACATGAACATTAGTTCACGAATTTTTTTAACAGAAATGATTTTAATAAATCGTTGGCATTTTAATGATAGTTGTACGACTTGTAAGGACTGCTTCAGAAATCTCTTATTAGACCAAATGGAGTTTCTTGTTTTTTGCAGTCGAAATAGAAAATATTACGAGTAACCTTTTATAATGTCCGTCAATTTCGCGCGCGACTGTCCGCGGGGCGAGTGTTAGTGTTGTGTGTATTACGAAGACGTAATTATACATAATGCGCGTGCTACACGGTTTCAAACCACGGTTTTAAACCAAGTGACCTTGGTAGAAGCGAGCGTCAAACGGTTTCAAACAAGCCCATTTGTTTGATATCTGCCAATGGCGTTTAAGGTCATGCGTTTGGTTTAAAACCACTGTCTACACGGTTTTAAACCGTTGTTTGAAACCGTGTAGCCACGCATTAGTAATAGCAGGGCACAAATTAATATGGCGCGCGAATTAAGCGATAATTAAATAGTTTCTTGGTCAACGGCGTAAGTCCGTTGACGCGCGCCATATTAATTGTGTCATTTAAGAATACTAAATGACAATTATTATACGCTCCACAGTTGTATAGTATGTAGGTATAGTCGACCAACAAACACTGTCTTTTATTCCTGTTGGAACTCAACATCTTGTAAGTTAACAACTTCACCCGCCGTCACATAATTGTTATTATTCCAGACGAAACTAAAAAATTGTTTCTCGTTTGAAAGAAAGAATGAAAACTACCCCGGTTCCGCTTCTTTTTACATCAGAAGTTGCTGGTAGTTCATTATTTTCTCAATATATTATAAAGACATGTACATTCACCAGAAAATGCTGTACAAGCGTACTTATAAGCTTGACAAACTTTACCTTTCGTATGTCAGCTGTTATCTTTCCATTGGCCTTACACTTACCGCTATCCCGTTTACCGTCAGCATTCTGAATTTCATTTAAAATCGACTCTATTATCAAGTTGTTGTCTGACAAAAAAGTTTGACTAAAATTAGAGGCTTGGTCTAAGTTTCCCGGACTGTTTATTTTCTTAGTTACTGCTTTAAATATTATTAATCAAAGTTTTGTTAACTTAAATTACACAGTTAATGCACAGTATAAATATAGCTAAAGCAGTAAAGATACGAACAACCGTCGAAACGTCGCACTCACACATACGCACGTCTCAACCATTCGTCTCCACGCGACACCCGCCACTGACAGCACTGCCATGTCCGCTTAGGGGTCTCGTTGAGACGTGCGTTTCTTTACTGCTTTAGCTATATTTATACTGTGGTTAATGTCTCAGTTGCCTTCCATTTCCATGCAACCTCGGCGCGCAAGCCTCACGTGTCACCCGTCACTGGATTAAGCCCCGGCTCTGACAGGGTAACGATATCAGCCTGCCGCGACTCGAATGGATTTTTGCAATGCCCTTATAAAAGGGCTTTGGAATGATCGGTGCCAGGGATCAGGATGTCGGTACGAAATAGACCCGATGTCGCGTCTTGGGCCGTTAATGTTTTACACGTGAAAAGGATCGCAAAGCGACCTTGTCTACGTGCGTTTCTTTGTTTGAATTGTTTCAAAATAAAGTATAAATTAAATACATACTTACATTACACATTAAATCTTATCGCTATTCCCCCGGGATCTCTTTGATTTTTCGGGATAAAAAGTGCCCTATGTCCGTCTCTCAAGCTATAAACTATCTGTATATAATTTTACATCTACCGGCCAAACTGCCGCACTCAGAGACGTCAATTAAATTTTAAGTTTCGTTAAAGTTGCTGCGTCTTATTCTATTGCTATACTCGTAACAAAGAAAGTGACAGCAGCTACTTTAATGAAACTTAAAACTTAATTGACGTCTCTGGGTGCGGCCGTAAGTGTTGGATCGCAACCTTAAGACTAAACATGCAAACTTACTTTCGTATTTAAACTAAGAAACTTGAAAAAATCCGTAGAAAATTTACTGTAAATGTTTTTCTGTACCCCTGTAAAACCCTGAAAATCTTCAGTCTTTTCCCAAAATCAATAAGGAAAGTTTACTTACGAAACGTAACTTACCTAGTACTGAAGTAAGTACTATTTTATTAAGACATTTATGAACATAATATTCAAACTGGAATTGAGTGAGTAATGATGTATTAATTTATAAGTAAATTAACGACTGTTTTGAGTAATAATTTACAGATCCGATATATCAAAACGGGTGGCCTATCATATTTCATTACGAACATTAAACGACGTTAATCCGTGGCTTAAGACGGAATGCGTCTTTGTACTCATTAATTAAAAGCTTAATTTCGCTTACATGATAATAAACTTGTAAAACTACGTTAAGTCCAGAGATTCATTTACCGATTATAATCACTACATAGTATATAAATAAAAAAAAGATTAAAAACTAAAACCCGACTGCAAAATGAACGAAACAAGTTTGGACCTTTTACACATACCACCGTATGGTATTCGCTATCTGATTTGCAATAGAACCACTCCTAGTCCTCGTATGATGACGTAGAGTCCAAATTTAGGAAAATCCAAGACATTGGCAGCAGGCATCACCTGTGAATGGAACTCCATCTATTGCGATCGTCATCCAGCCTGCTGCAGCTGCAGTTGCAGTCCTAGGCACCATCAGTTAGATAATTTTTCACGGAAGGTTTATGTATATAATAGTACCCGGAGCGAAGCGAGGGCGGGTCGCTAGTTATTAATAAGTAAATGTTATGTGTCGTTACGTACCAAAAAACATAAAATTCGATGCGTCGATTTATGGGTGAAGTTCAAAAAAGTGTACATACATACTTATAGTTAAGGACTGTTAAGGACTGAAGCTAAGAAACGGTAACTTTTCAGTTTCGTAACGAAAATTATTACATTTAGTACGTTAATTTTCGTTACGAAACTGAAAAAGTTACAGTTTTTAACTCCAGTCTTCAGTCCTTAACTACGAGTATGTATTAAACGAACGCAATGGACTGTATAAACTTTAAAGTAGTCTTGCATGCATCTCTTACCTTGTGGCTTCATAGACTTTTACCTAGGGCCCTGGTTATATCCTGGCTTCTGGCACACAATCAGCTCAGGAGTGACCCACCCACAAAAACAGGACTTAGACGATTGCCAGTCGATTAAGATTATATTTAGGTATAAGAGCAGATCTCGAGAACGTGGCCTCACTTGATCATTCAAAAAACGTAGGTAGATGCCGCCATTTTGGAAACACGTCATATGACAACACAATTGAAAAGCGTTCCTAACTACGCAAACAAAACTATGTACCAAAATTACTATACAGTATACTTTTTTGAACTTCATCCTTACTTCATTACTCTAGCGACTAGATACCAGTTAAAATCGCTAGTCGCTTAGTAATAAAATGTAATAAAAGTTAAGACGGGACACTTTATTTTAAGCCTTAAGTGTCCACTCTTACATTACAATATGGAATAGATGTATTAATTCCCCTGACACCTCTCAAATTGTATCTGCTGCATGCATGCTAAGACCGCAGGAGAAAAGAAATGCCCAAGGATAAAAATTGTTAAAAAATTAAAGGTTTAAAATTTGGAATATGAATCAAAACGTAAAATGATTAAATTCGTTAAGAAATTGTAAATCTTTTCAACGTGCTTTGTATTACAAATAACTAAGTTTAAATTAAAGCTAAAGTTAAATTACGAATTTCAACCTGACACTGTAGGTAACTTTATTAAAATATTTGTTCACCCTTGAAATGTTAAATGTTTTATAAAATAATAATATTAGACAATTAGGTTTAAAGCCCTTGGGGTAAAACTAAGAATAAAATCCCCTAATTATGTTAAATCCCCTCGAGCTGCTAATTACTTACTAGCGACCCGACCCGGCTTCGCACGGGTAGCACTCACATAATGTATAATGTTCATAAATTATACTTTCCTAGATAAGTAATCCCTCTTTTTGTTGGTGAAAACCATATGAAAATCCGTACAGTAAATTCTGGTGATGGAGGGGGGGGGGGGGGGGAGGGTTTTTAAAATGTAGTGATGTAGTGAAGGCAATTTGAAGCCATATTTAACCAGACAATGAAAATGGCCGGTTTTACCCTGGTGCAAATGTGTGATCATAGTTTTGTAAAAAATATTAATAAACGAAACCCTTATAATAATTATCACTGTGAGGTCCATCTCTCCGTCTGTCAAGTTAACGGCTAAGGATATCAATGTTGATATTATGGCATCATTAGAAATATGAAAACTGAAATAATATGTGGTCGTCCAAATCTAAAGGGACCTTAGCGCGGCAGGCGGTTACGCCTTTTTCACACGGCTGTTACACTAATGAAAAGCAATGAAAACTATAACAGCGTAAGTGCCTGCCGCCATAAGGACCCTTTTGATTTAGACGACCACAAAATACTATATTTTTTTCAGATACGAAAAAAAAAACAGTTTGTTTAATATGTTAGATGTAATTATTTTGTTAATGAAGGCACCACAACGCGTTTTGGTGCTTTCATGCGAGTGAGGACTAATTTTTTTTAGCACTTAATTTAATTAAAGGTCATGTTAGTAAAAATAGAAAGATAAAAAGATCCTCCAAATAATAAAATTAATTATAAGAAATAAAATGACTAAAAAGGTAGGACCTACCAAAATTGGCGGCGTTTCTTTTTTGTGATACTAATATCACAAAAAAGAAGCAAGCCTAAGCAAGAAAGTATACGTCAATGTCAACCGACGCAACTTATCCTTCGCATTTGGTAACGGTCACGGAACTCGACCTCGCCTTAACACGTAATTAAATAGTCGTTCTTCTTTTTTTACCGACAATGGCAAAATAATTGTATTCAGAAATCGTCGCTTTTTTAATTTTTAATTTAATTTCAAGCCTCTATAACATATTATGTCCATATTATTATCTTAAAACGTTATTTATTTTTGTACATATTGATTTAAAAGCCAAAACAGAGTTGTATATATAGTCAATGTGGATAATTCCGTCTGCAGGGCAAGACCGGACACAGGCGTTTGTGCCCATTCGTAACGGCGTCACGCCGCCATTTTTTTTTTAAACATAGAACCTAAAATTTCCCCTGCTTTATCGATAGAGATAACAACGGTGTGCTGTTCTTACCCGAAAGCCACACTAACGGGAAACGCCGCTAAAAATCAAGGTCTCTCGCTTTACTCACTACGCATATGCATAGGCGGTAGACGTTGATTTTTAACGGCGATTCCTGTTAGTGTGGATTAGAATGGGCCAAACGGCTGTGTACAGTCTTGCCCCGCAGGCGGAACTACCCACATTGGCTACTTTTAATCCTCTGTGTATTATTATTTCTCGAAAAAATACGGTTAAATCAATATAGACTAGATAACAACTAGTAATTTGACAAAAGTAAGATTATTTTTAATTAAAGACGGTATTAAACAACAAAATTTACAGGAATTTATCTTGCTGGAACTAGCAATTGTCAATAGAAGAACGACCCAATAACCAAATCACTAGAAACAACGACATTGTTGCGAGTTGGCTTGTTAATAATTTTCGTTTTTAAAATGGTAAAAAAGGAACCCTTATGGTGAGACTTCGTTGTCTGTATGTCTGTATGTCACAGCAGTTTTTCTCAGCAACTATTTCTTTACTCTTTTATACCATACTAGTGTTAGCATTAGTAGAACTATTATTACCCCGTGATTTAATAACAAATAATTATGTGACAGAAATAAACCGTGGGAAAATTCCAAGTCGCTACAATGAAATTACTTACTTGGAAAACTCTGAATAGCAAGGTGTGTATACGTAACATTAATACAACCAATCGTTGAATGACCTCGTCGAGGCAAGTCTGGATTTAGGTCAGCATTAAAATTAGGTCTCTAATCGTAAGGGCGCATAGCGATGGCCGTAGGTATTTTTCATCTCTCCTGTTCGAAAAGTAAAGAATTCCACATCTCAATAGTGGGAAAATTAAATTTCAATACCTAGGGAGGAAAGTGATTTTGAAAAAAGATTTGGTACGAAATCGAAAAGAATACAGCCATTACGAAATAACTTCTTTTCAACTAGTTTTTATACGATGTCAAGGATAAATGACACAAGATTTTTGTTGCACAATAATTAAGACAAAGTGAATTCGTGACAGTAACATAGAACATTTTTGATCCTAAGGGAACTAACTGTCAACACACAACACAGTTTTTATATACAACGTATAGTCAGGGTGAAAAAAGGTTCGTCACTTTTCAACTCTATTTCGATACTGTTAAGGTCCAAAAGTGACGAACCTTTTTTTACCCTGACTATACCTGCCGCTTGTATATAAAAACTGCTTAACAAGAATAGTGTCTGTTTTATTTACAGATTTATTCAAATCCAGAATTATTCGTAAACGGGTAGATACCAAAGATCAAACGTTAACACAAACTTTCACAATGTAACATTAACGCGAAAGGGATATTGCAGTGTGATTCGCACTTCATTCATAATTGATGCGTACGTTCATGCCATAAGGGCTCTAGGGCTATAAACGCCATAGAAAAGCTGTGTTTCGCCTTAATTATAAACATTAAAAACCTGGGCCTCTTAAGCTTCATTTTTTACGTACCTTGCTTTTACAGGGTGAGTCTTGGTAAAGTGCACATAGTCAAATGAGGGACATTAAATTACATTTTAATGTTAGTTATAATTTAAACCAAACAGTAAACAGAGAATTTCCCACCCCCATCCCTCTTCTACTTACGTTTGCAAAACGCAATTTGCCGTATGGCATGAGTGTTAGCATATTTTGAAAACTATAAGTCCTATCAACATACATAAAAAAATGTTTTGTAGATAATTTTATAAAGAACATTTTATCCCTTGACGGTTTTCTCCTAGCTTTAGCCGTTTTCAATAAAATAAAATAAAACTGTGATTGGGGACAAAAAGGGGGGATGCCAAGTTTCATGCTTTCTGCCGGATGGGACCGTATTTCAGGTTAACAAGCCGCACTATAGCCCCAAAGAACCTAACCTGACCGCGGATTACACAATACAGTTTTTCTGATAAGATCAGATACATAACCAGCTTTATTTATATACGATATACAGTATAATTCTCAAATTAGTTATGTATATGATAATTGGCTATAGCCATTTAATATTCACTAGGGCGCGGGCTTTCTCCGCGATGGCCCGGTCGCGTTAGGCCATTGACGGTTTCCTGAGTAGAACATAAATATTATTGCATATGCGATTATATGTGTAACCATTTAACCAAAACGGATTTTATGTGCTATTCCCAGTATGTCAAAAATATCTGGGCGCCTCTATGGCTCCGCAGTTAAAATCTGAATAAATATTTTTGAAACGATGGCTGGATAGATATTTGTAAACTTGACTGTACACTTTTTGCTTAAGGTGGATCGTCACTAAAAATATCTAACTTTTGCAATGCCATATTGAAAAATATAATTATTCCGCCAAGCAACCCAAAATTGCCAGTTGCGACCACATTCCGCTGACTCTAGTGAACCGTATCAATTTAAACATTCTCATCAGATTTAAATCTCAAACGGATTAACTAAAAATGTTTATTAACGAAATAAACATTAATGAAGATGTGAATAATCACGTATTTTAACAAAACCGTATAAAATTTCCTGTTGTTTATCTTAACGGCCTTCACGAAATAAAAAAAACTACAAGCAATTACGTCTTATTGATTTCTTGACACTTTCGATTGGTCGCGGTACTTATAAGTATCCGAAATTATTAACTTAGGGATTAAAACTACCGTCTTTATCTTACTAATATAGAATGAACGGGATGGATATACCTACTATAAAGTGGTGTAATGCTAGTAGTGGTTAGATGAAGACATTTAAAATGGTTTGATGCTTCATAAAGTTCAACAAAAGTGCCGGGGTCGTAATTATACATACGAATTGGAGACGATTTGAAGCTTCTTGGCGCCGAATGCGTTAGTAATCTGCTATCATGCAAGGACAGAACTGACGTAAGTAAAAACTAAATATTCAATATTCTACTGTAAGGCGTTTAGATACGATTTAAAACAGGCGATTATTATTTGACTTAAGACACTTTTGTACCGAAGTCGCATTATGAGTAGCGGTGAGATCAAGAAGCCCTTTACGACTTTTAATAGCTTAAAACTTAATTGATGGTTTTTATATAGACTTTTTTGATTAAATCATTACTGTAGTGCGATAGAACTGTCTCAAGTATTTTTATCAAAAGGCAGTTCATTAAAATTCTTATCCTTTCTAATATTTAAATGGGAATGTCCACTTTAGTCAGGTTGTTCCGTTACACAGCGAAGGTCTTGGTCTTCAATTTGGGTAAGGTTCAAAAATTTGCGCATGCTAAAGCAGCGCTTACACCACCCTTCGTCCCTCTCGAAAGTGTCTAATTTAGGGTGGTGTCATCGGCGCCTAACTCACGCAATTACATTTTCTGTGAAACTTTCCGTTGTGCGACGAAAGTTAGCCAAAGGATACTTGTCGTCGCACAACGGAACTTTTATCGCCTCCGTTGTTTGTATAGTTAACTGCGCTTAACTATTTCCTGATTGGGTCCAACTTGTTGAACCTTACCCATTTTAGACATATAGAAAGATATCTATCTCTATCTCTGTTCTATCTCTTATTTACTTGACAGCAAGAGCTCCTCCTCCTCTAAGAGTGAGTGTAACAACAATGTGGTATAATAACCATACGAGACACAAGATGGCTCAGATAAATTAAGATAGAACTCAGTGGAAGTAGCTGCTGACGGTGTTAACACCCGTATTTATAGAAAAGAAAAGTAATTACTTGAGCAATAGTAATGTTAAGTCATATAAAAATCGTTACTTAAGTATCAAGTGATTACTTTTCTTGTTTATGGATACGGGTGTTGGTGTCGTAGGTTCGTATTCCACCAAAAACATAAATGTCAAAAATTGGCAGTTCCCATGTACCTCTAAAAGTACTCGTAGTAGATGTATATTTGGATTTTTATTTGTCAAGTTTGGCGCTAGATCGTTGACAGTATAAAACAAAATTGCGACAATGCATTCTGAGCTCAAACTTGGTAGATTTCTTAAATACCTAACAGATTAAATGATATCGTATCATCTATACTAATATCATAAATGTGAAAGTAACTCTTCTAACTTGAGAGGGAGGCAAAAGAGCATACAGGTTACTTAATGACCTAAGTTAGTTTAAAGTTAGCTTTATAACCTGGTTGGAGACTGAAAACCAGCAGTGCTGCTGAGTCTCACTTCCATTTTACCACACTTACTACTATGTACCTACCTATTTCTTACAAAGAACTTTTTGCACTGTGTTACCTAATGTAAGTACCTAATGTTTTGTTTTGGTAAATAAAAATTTCATTTATTTATTTATGATGGGCAGTTATCACCACCGCACATAAGCACTGGAAACTCATAAAACCACTTACTTTAACAATAATAAATTTCATACAAATCTTCCTTTGCGACAGCACAGAATAGATAATAATAGTACAACAAAGCACAATAATCAAAATTTGTAAAGCCCAAAGCGCACAAAAAACGGATTCTATAAAACTAATCTAAATTCCCGCACAAACTAATATACAAAACTGGAAGTTGGACCTCCACGTCTGGTGCAAATTTTAATTGTGTAGGTACGTGTTTACGTCGAAAGGATTTTGACGCTTGTGTCAGAACTTTCCTTTACTAAGAAGGCTTACATTTTGAGACCTTACGTCGCGCGAGAATGACAAAAGTAAGAAGTGGTGGAAAGTTAGGAACGTCTTCCAGTAAATACCTAAAAACTACATACTTTGATTTACAAAATAAAAAATGTGCAGTCACAATAACTGCAATAAGAGTCTATAACATGTTAAGTAATCTCCAAATGAATGGGAATAAAAATTCTATTCTATCTCTCCATGGCTGACCAAGGGCGAGCTTAAATTCAGCCGCCAGCTGCGCTCACACCTTTTTCGTTACCCATTTATATGTATTTTGTAGATACAGGTGTCCTTCCATTTGGCCGAAAAACGTTTGGCAAAATGTTTCATTTCGCAACCGTTTCATTTAGCCAAACTTTTTTTTTTTTCCGAAACCGTATATATTTCAGGATTTATTTCAGGACCATCGTGTAGAACCCTATAGGTTAGTTAGGTTAGGTTAGTTTTATAAAGATCCTGAAATATTTACAGTTTCAGAAAAAGCGTTTGGCCAAATGAAATGGTTGCGAAATGAAACGGTTTGCTAAACATGCGGTTGCGAATCATTAGTAAACCGTAAATACATCTTGTCTCATTTTGTAGCGTTTGTATTTTTAAGTTATTATAACAAAAAATGCTATCTTAGACTAGGTATATGAGATTGGCCGTTGCTCATATCATTACTGCAAGATAAACGTATTAATATTAAACAATCATGACCGTTTCGATATATAAAATAAACAAAGAAGTGGTATTTTCAAGTCGAACAAAAGTTATCGACGAGTTTTATCAATACCAGCGTAACTTGACCCCCGAACTCGCTAGCAACTAAATACTTAGAACTAGTCGTGTTTATACCTTATTCTAGTAAGTCCGAGCTTAGAGATTTTCTTAAGTCTGGGGATCCAGAAAAATAACAAAGCAAAATGTTTTGCAACTTTGAGAGCCAGATGAAAGTTACTATAGATAAGCCCAATAAGAGAGGATTAAGTAATCAGTTGAATGAAAAATAAACTTATTAAGGAATTAAGAATCAATCAATAAAAAGTAATGTTTTCATTTATTATTACGCTCGCCAGTTTGTAAACGATTCCTTTAATATACATATTTCAATTCCGTATAAAGCAGGAATAATGAAAATATTTATTAGGAAATTTACAAATATCGCGGCCTCTATGTAAAAAGTCCCCATCAAATATTTAATTTACGAAACCTCGACTCGAAACCTTATTTCTCACCTAAGTGTGAAATATTAAAAACCCCACCAACCATAAATTTTCCATTATTATTATATTAGTTCTCAATAACATTAATAATGTTTTGAATAAATAAACATGAAATACGGACTTACCGTGATTGACAAGTCACTGTATTTTTTTTCGTAACAATCACATCAATTTTTCACCAATCACAACACACATTCCAGTTTCAAATTTTCGAATTTGGAAAAGCCACTGGCCGCTTAGAATCCGTAAGTCACGGAGTAAAAGTTGGAGTCGTGTCGCGAGCTTCGCAGAGAGCAAACGGACGCGTGCGTACCGCGTAAAGACCTTTTCGGGACTGTCCGTAGCCGCGAGTGTAGTGTGGCTATCGACTCGTAGCATAGAAATGTTGGAAATGTGTTGGAATAATTTTCTTTTCAATTTGTATACAAATTTCTCTCATTTAGGGTTCACGTTAATAAAACTAGTAGCTTCACGTGTTTGTTAGGTTACAGATGAACTCAAAATTTAAAACCCGGATGAGAGCTTCTGCACTCAGGATGCGTTCCGGTCATCCGATCCGATCCTCAGTATTCTCTATCTTATTACCCGACTACGGCGAAGCAAAAAGGAGGGTTATGATTTTGATCGGTATGTATGTATGTACGGAACGCATCCAGTGTGCAGAAGCTCTTATACAATAGTGTCTAAGACGTGATGGTGAAGTCAGAAGGTCACAGGATCTCCGGTGTTGATGAAATAAATAAATGAACGATTAAATTCCCTGTTTTATTTTGAAAGTAGACCGCACGGGCACTTGATTCTAATAGCGCTAAAACTGATAGTTTAAAACGTAGAACTACCAGTTTGATTAAATTCTTTAGATCTTAGAATATTTGACGAGGAGTCGATGACCACGCAATAAACCTGTGCAGTCAGCTATAAGGCAATTCCAAAAATTTTATTGGCAAATACTTATTTCTTGCTGAACGTGTAGCTCTCTAGTAATAATTTTATTGTAAGAAATCAAAGTTCAGCACAAAAAAGAAACCTGAAAATTTAAATGCTTTAAAAATACCGATGATACATTATTTAAGCCCGAACGTACTAATATTATAAATGCGAAAGTTCGTTACTTCTTCACGCTTAAATGGCTAGACGGATTTGGATGAGAACCAAGATAACTTATACCCTAAAATAACGCATAGCCTACCGTTTAACCCGAGACAAAACATAGTTCCTACGGGATGGCAAAAGTACTGGTTCTACGTGGGCGAAGTCTTCATATTTCCCATTTTCTGCTTACTTTTAATTTAGGATAAGGGCTGAAACAATCGCGCAATAACACGGGAAAAGTTTAATGGGCTATTAGAAACGTTGCGTAGCGGGCGAAGTTTACTGAATAAACTTATTATCTACAAAATGTACTTTCTTAGGATAGGTACAGATATCACAGCACGGGGATTTTCACACAAACTGACCTAGTCTCAAACAAAGCCTTAGGCTAATACTTGGGTACCTACTAGGCAACGATAAACTTAGGTACTTATAGAAAGTAAATACTATAAAACATCCAAGACGCAACAAATACTCGCGTTCATCACACAAATATTTGTTTTGACCGGGAATCGAACGCGAGACCGCTAGCTTCGTAGGCAGCCACACACCACAACCTGGAATCAGAGTAAACTGTGTTTCCTTCAACCTCGAAACACTACGAACTAGACTGAACGCGTCGTCGACATGTAGTGAATAGTCAAATGACATCGTATTTTGTCGGGTACGTTCGTATTTATCTTGCCTTCTTAGTTAACGTATTGGATACGCTACTGAAGATAACTGTGAAAGCAAGATAAATACGAATTTATCCAATAAAATACGACGTCTGCGGTTGCGGTTCTCCTTCATGTCCCTTTAATTTTTTTCACCCTGTATAAAACTACTAGCTTCTGCCCGCGACTTCGTCCGCGTTGAATTTAGAATTGGGTCCAGAGAGAAATGAAACGTGTGAGTTGTCGCTACACGCCTTACACCATTTATATCAGGTCAGGACCGGCCTTACAGTCTTTCCCCTCTGCCGAGGTATGAGATCAAATGATCTTGAACGTTTATAAATACTTCCTATTTAGTCGAGTATTTGATATACACAAATTGTGAGAACACTTCAAAAAGGACCAACCTCCCATGCAAACTACCACCCCCTATCTAATTCCCTTAGGGATAGTTTTTCAAAAATCGCCGGTAGTAGTTTTTTTCTATTTGATACCAGATGCCTATGTACCAATTTCCACGTTCCAAACTTCAAAAATGACCAAACTCCCATACAAACTTTAACCCCCCATATCAACCCCTTAGGGGTAGTTTATTTGTATCGCTGAAAGTAGTATGTTTCATTTGTAAGTAGTAGCCTATATGCCAATTTCCACGTTTCTATCTTCAAAGATTGATGATTTTCATACAAACTTCCAACCCCCCTTTTACCCCCTTAGGGGGTGAATTTTGAAAAATCCTTTCTTAGTGTACCCGTAGACCTTATAAAAAACCTACATGCCAAATTTGGAATCTCTAGACGCAGCGGTTTAGGCTGTGCGTTGATATATCAGTCAGTCAGGACTTTGAATTTTATATACTACTCTGTCAAGAAAGTACCGGGAAAAGATCAATAATACACAAACTGTTTGTTAATCATCCAAATTTATTTTATCACCTTCAAAGTATGCTCCTTCAGAAACGATACACTTACGCCAACGAATAATCCAATCATCAAAACATTTTTTAAACGCTGTTTCCGGAATTGAATTCAGTTCTCGGCGCGAATTCTCCTTTATGTCTTCTACCGATTGAAAACGGGTGCCACGAAGTGGTAATTTGAGTTTAGGAAAAAGAAAGAAGTCGGCAGGAGCCATATCTGGTGAATATGGTGGTTGCTCGATGGTATTTGTTGAGTGTTTGGTCAAAAATTCTTTCACAATGATGGCCTTGTGCGAAGGCGCATTATCGTGGTGCAAAATCCAAGAATTTTCATTCCACAAATCTGGCCTTTTTCGTCGAATTTGCTCTCTTAAATGCCGCATAACGCTCAAATAATATTCTTTATTTACCGTTTGACCTTCCGGCAAGAATTCCGAGTGCACAACACCGCGATAGTCAAAGAAAACAGTCAACATGACTTTGACTTTTGATCGACTTTGGCGTGGTTTCTTCGGTTTCGGTTCAGTTGGAAGGCGCCACTCCGAAGCTTGTTGACTAGTTTGCATGTCAAACTCGTAAACCCACGTCTCGTCACCAGTAACAATGCGTTTCATGAATGTTGGGTCGGAATTGACTCGTTCTAGCATGTCCTCAGCGACTCTCATGCGATTGAGTTTTTGGAGAAAATTCAGGTCTTTTGGGACTAGCCGAGCGGTAACATGTTTCATACCCAAATGATTAGTTAAAATAGTACGGATCGACTCGTGAGATACAGAAAGTTCGGCGGCTATCTCTCTCAAAGTTGAATGAGGATTTTCAGTCACTATTTCCTTCACTTTTGCGATGTTAACTTCAGTTGCAGACGTTGATGGCCTACCAGAGCGAGGCAAATCTTCCATCACATCTCGACCGCTTTTGAACGCTTTGTACCACTCATAAACATGTGTTTTTGATAAAGTCGAATCACCGTAAGCCTTCTGTAACATTTTCAGTGACTCCGAACACGAAATTCCATTGGCGATGCAAAATTTAAGACAAACTCTTTGTTCAATGTTTTTGTCCATTATGAAATTCGCAATACACACTAGATATGATATAACTAAAAACAGCACTGTATTTAATATAAATAACAGATGCAACTCAAACTCCGCGCCAAAATAGAAAACAGTTGTGCCAATCTAACAACAACAAAAAAAACAAAAATTTGAATTTGGAACCATAAACAAATCATCCATTCCCGATACTTTGTTGACTGAATGTATATAGATTTTCTGCCCGCAAGTCACATTTGACGTAACTAAGTGCGGAAAGTATGTCATTTTACACGAGTCCCGAGATGTGTCGGCCGAGAAGACTCGGGACGAGTGAAAATGACAGTTTCGCACGAGTATCACACGACGTTTTTTAAATAATTTAAAAAATATCAATTAAACAAAAATAAAACAGTAAATGTACGAAAGCCAACGGTCATTCATTATAAGTACATTAGTCATTAAGTACTCAATCAGCCAGGCGGTCACTCATAATACTCATTTAACCGACCATTCGTAATACTCATACTCCCAAAAAAAAATGGAAAAGTAAAAAGCACTAGTGCGAAAAATCCAACTTTCCGCACGATATGCAGCTACAAAAAGTGCCACTTTTTGAGCAACCGTATTAAAAAAATTATATATTGTAACATCCTCAATCGGCGACCAGGCATGAGATCTTAGAAGAGGGCCAGCGGGTTCATATGCCTGAGAGCAAGCTACCTCGAATTTAGAAATAGAGGCGCCCTGGGTAACTTACTACAAACAGGAATGGTTCCTTGTGTGAAGTGAAACAACAAGTATTGTTCTCCTTGATATATTTAACACATTTTAAATATCATGTTATTCACCCTAAGTACATTTATAGAGGTCGGCTATAGCGAGAGCCGCTCTATTGAAATTTGGTAACCAGTAGGTTCATATGCACTATAATAATAAACTAAGAAATAGAAAGTTCACTTATCTAGGGTGAAGGGTGCGTGAAGCCAGGTGTGTAGGTGATGTGAGGGTGAATGGCAAGCGAGGACTCAAACACTAGGATCGAAGCGAAGAGGCACGTTAATGCACCGAGCCTCCCTAAGTCGCAACACGTGGCAAGCAGGCCACGCCCCTGCGGTTCGAGTCTGCAGCCTCCTCACGGTCAACTCCGGTAGTTGAAACTAGACATAAGAAAAAAACCCTGCAACAAGAATTGCAGTTGTAAACAAAAGAAATATAAATTGAAAGCTAACCTATCAGCCCTAGCCATAAGGTAAAGATGTGCACTTACCACAGTGTGGGTTTTCAATGTTTTCATGTAACTTTATAACGTGAGGCTAGTTGAGACCGGCTAAAAGCACGGTGCCTCCCTGTGACGTGGCACTGACTGTAAGCAAACATAGCTTGTTAGAACAAAGTTAAAATAGCGGAACTTGCCGACAGCAACGTGGGCTCTCACGATACTCACTTGAATCAGGCACGTATGCCACCTAGTGACCCTGTTTTACAAGGCAGGAGTCATCGCTTGGGATTCGGAACTGCCTTAGCTATAACAAAAGAGGTTACGTAAGTCGACACATCAATCACACAACACCTTTAATAGGGTGTGACGCAGGAGTTACTTACATTGGTGGTATTTGTAGCGGCCTCTAACTCATATTAAGACGGCGACACAGACTTATGCCCTGCTCTGATGCGCTAACATGTCTTCGAGTAATTCGCCTGAAACAACATGACAAATGTCATAATAACAAATTCCACTTGGGTACGATGGCAAGACGCATCGAATGAACACCGTAACTCACCGCTGAAAGCCCCTTTATACGGGTTATTTAAATAACTTGGTCGACGGCTAAGCAGCCATATCCAAGAGCGAGAACCGATTCAACGCTGATGTGGCGAAGTTCATACGTCATTCCGGGCGTACGACTCGTTTCACTCTTCAATGCCGACAACATTGTACTCGTGCGCTATTTAACAATTTAGACCTCAAAACAACTATAATCTTTCCCAATTATTTTCCTACAGACACTCTATAAATCCTGAAACAATATAATTTTACATGCCGAATAGTAACACATGATCCGAGTCTCGTCTATATGTCAAAACGCAAGAACAGTGAAACGTAACGCTCAATCGGAAGCCGTACCTGCTCCATCCCGCTCACTCTCAATGGGCAGCTGTAGGGAGTGAAAAGGACAGAGTGGGTTTGTATTCGATCCTCGTTTTTTGGCGCAGAGGCCCGCCAGCTGTAGTGTTGCTATATGAAAAAGCTTAACAAAAAAAAACGGGTGTTACAGTACCGGCTTAGTTGGGGAAATAATTTTATTTCAGAAGTGCAGCTTCTGAAATAAAATTATTCTGCACCATCAAGGGGGTCGAGAAATATTCAAGGGAGAGGTCGCCTTCGCCCGCAGGGGAAGACGTCTGAAATCTGAAACAAAACGCTAGACGTTATACCAAAGAGAACCACATTAATTTCTACTACTTACTAACAAACGCTTACAAAAATACTTTCTCAGTGTTTGTTGGCTCTGCCTCCAATCAAACGTTCCTGATTAAAGCAAACGATCACACATGTACGAAACTTAAGTGTGTTTCAGTACACAACAATCTAAACCTAAAGAAATATCCGCGAGATTGCAGCTCTACTTATGACAGCAAAAACAGTGAGGGGTGTGACACACTACCAACCTCTTAAGCGGCTTAAGAAATGGTTAAACTACCACTTATAAGAGCTGTGGAATTTAACCTTATTAATTAAGTAAACCTAAGTGAAACTACAAATTTCAACCTAGACTGGTAGAGGAAAATTTCAACAAAAACCAGTATATAAAAATTTTCAAACAATAGAAAATAGGACGCACTCTGTACTTAGAATGTCCATTTCTCAACAACTTTGCTAGCAAAAGATAAAACCTTTAAAATTAGTTTTATCTCGAACCGATTACACCTATGGCATAAACGGAAGAAATCCTATCACTATGAAAATGGTAAGCATGGCATTACCAATCTCTGCATGCCTTACTTGACTACGGACAAAACATGACGGCACGACTAAAATTAGGTGGATGCGCATCCTTGGTTACTTAAAACTAATACTTACCTAATCTACTTCTACGTACTTTCCTTCCAGTAATCTCATTCTTTAAAAGAGCCAACAGTCAGGACGAATCTTTTCCTATCAATAAACCACCTGCAGTCCGGACGAAATGATACCAACCAAACCAGTAAATCACACCTAAAAGAGAGCCAACGGTCGGGACAAATATTCTACCATCGCCAAAAATCTCAGCAAGTCCAGACATGTTTAAGTACTAAGTGCTTACTTACTAAGTATACATATAGGTACTTAACACATAGACATAAATTCCATTAACCTACCAATCATACTTAACATAAAACTTAAGCATTTAGGTTTAGATGAGTTCAATAGCGCATAGAATCTGCCATGAGCTCATTCTAACCTAGTACTAACACTAATTTGAGGGTTGTACCCCTGGAGGATCAGAACCTCCGCGGTCCAGCAAATCCTTTATGTGAAACCGTCCTAAGGGTTTACCGTTAAGAGACTTTAACGAATAAACCAGCGGTGAATGTTTTTTATCTATAACACATTTTTCATATTTGGGAGAAAGTTTAGCACTAAAGTATTTAGAAGCGTTTGACAGAGGAAAACAACGCTTATAAATAATTTGGCCCTCCTCAAATTGAATTGGTCGCTTCCGTAAATTATAATACTTTACATTATGAGTATAAGCCTTTTTTAAATGGGCTTGAACCGATTTAAATATATTGTTCAATTTAGGAAGATTAGACGAATACGGTTCACCATTAATCCTAACCGTCGAGGGATCTAACGGCTCCTCAATATTATAAAGAGAACCGTCCAATATCATCTCTCTACCATGAGTCAAATAAAACGGCGTGAACTTTGTACCTTCATGAACAGCAGTGTTTAGAGCACATTGTATTTCAGGAATGTTCTGATCCCATTTACGATGATCAGAACGCACGTAAGATGCAATGGCACGTACTATGTCGCGGTTGACACGCTCCGTTTGATTTGTCTGGGGATGATAACGAGGGTTATAGAAGACGTTAGGGACACCATAATTAGAGAGCAAATCCCTGAACTCCTTCGAAATAAACTGAGGTCCGTTATCAACATATATAAATTTGCACACACCATGCAATAAGAAAACGCCCTTCTCTAGACATTTAACTATGGCTTTCGCCGTTACACTACGCAGAGGAAACAAAAGGGCGTACTTACTGAAGTAATCAGAACATACAAAGAGATACTGGTTCCTCGCGTATGAAGGTGGGAACGGCCCCATAATGTCACAAGAAATGGCTTCCCATGGACGTGTGACGACGCGTGGATTGCCCATCAGACCCGCCCTGGCAACATTGCTGGGTTTATAGCACTTACACACCTCACAAGCCCCGACATACTTCTCAACGTCACGGTATAGGTTTGGCCAAAAATAAACAGCACTAATACGCTTATGAGTTTTAGCCACTCCAAAGTGTCCAGACACCGGGTCATCGTGGTACTTCATTAAGACCTCTTCGCGATGGTCAACAGGTACGACCAACTTCCACTCAAACTGGGACGTTAAATTGTATTTATTTTTAGACAAACGAAATAATTTGCCGTCCTTTACCGTGAAGTTGGGAAATAAACGTGGATTGTCGCTACAATCTTTTAAGAGTTTAGTATACCAAGAATCTTGGATAACCTGGGGGTCGAATGATATAGAGTCTACCTTGATTCGAGATAAAGTGTCCGGGAGAACATGTTCTTTTCCTTTTCTATGGATAATTTCAAAGTCAAATTGGCTCAAGCGACACGCCCACCGATTTAGCCTTCCCATCGGATTTTTTAATTTATAGAACCATTGAAGTGAAGCATGATCAGTAACTATATAGCACTTGGAACCTTCAACATAAGAACGGTATTGCTCGAGAGCGTAAATGACCGCCAAGAGCTCTCGCTCCGTTGCTGTATAGTTGACCTCTTGTGCGCTCAGGGTTCTGCTGCAATAAGCGACAGGGTGGTCTACATCAGCTTCGCGCTGCGTCAAGACACCACCGATAGCAAACGAGCTCGCATCTGTATGAATATAAAAAGGTTTACTGAAATCAGGACACTTTAAGATAGGTGCCGAGATAAGTGCAGACTTCAAAGTGTTAAAGGACTCATTAGCTTCATTCGACCACACAAAAGGAACCTTTTTACTCGTGAGGCGAGTTAATGGACGAGCTACCTGAGAGAAGTTTTCAATGAAACGCCTGTACCAACCAGCCATACCTAAGAAGCGTTTTAGTTCCTTCGGGTCCTTGGGAGTAGGAAAATTCATGATAACTTCAACCTTGGACGGGTCCGTTCTCAAACCGAAACGATCTACGACATAGCCTAAGTACTTTAACTCACTCCGACAGAACTGAGATTTCTTCATGTTGATAGTCAGGTTAGCATACGTCAACTTCTCAAAGACACGTTTAAGGATCTGCACATGCTCGTCGAATGAAGACGTGCAGATGACAATATCATCGACATACGCAAAGACCTTGTTATCAAACTCCGCCGAGAACAGGCTGTCCATCAAACGCTGCATGGTAGCAGACGCACCGACCAAACCAAAACACATGACATTATAATGAAAAAGTCCACGACGGGGAACAGTAAAAGCTGTCTTTTCCTTCGAATCCGGGTGAAGAGGTATTTGATGATAAGCAGCACTAAGATCCAAGGAGGTTAAATACTTAGCATCGCGTAAGTTATCGATAATGTAGTTTATATAGGGAAGGGGATACGCGTCTGTTTTTGATACTGCGTTAAGGCGACGACTGTCTAAACATAAGCGCATCTCGCCATTCGACTTAGGTACCATAGTCACAGGAGAATTCCACGGAGATGAAGAAGGCTCAACTACACCATTTTTTAACATTTTATCCAATTCCACTTCTAGTAACTTCAACTTTTCTGGACTAAGACGATAGTACTTCTGCTTAATAGGAGCAGCATCACCCGTGTGTATCTCGTGCTGGATCAACGACGTACGACCCAATCCTACCTTATCGGTGTTAATAGAGTCGAAAAGCGACTTGACTTTGTCAATAGTTTGCTTCTGTGAGATACTTAACGAATCGTAATGTCGCAGTCCCTCTTCGACAATATTATCTTGACCGGTCCTGACAGATGACACGTGATTAGGCAGGCAAGCTAAGATATCCGGTGCTAAATTAAAAGCCTTCCAAAAGTTGATACCAAAATGAATCGGTAATAATATTTCCGGTTGAATGTGAAACATGACCAACTTCACCTCATTTTTATATTGAATTGGAATGTTCATATAGTACCGACAAACATAATCCTCTCCATTAGCGACCCTTAAACGGCAAGGTCGTTCGAATTCGTGTAATTTAATATTTAAATTTAAAAACTTTAAATGAGCGTCATCTCCTAAAATAGAGCAAGACGCGCCGCAATCCAACAAACCACAAACGTTAACATTGAACACTTGAACAGTTAAGTAAGGGCGGGGGTCATTGACAGGTGGCACAAAATAAGTCTCATCGGGCGTTTTAGCACTACGCACCAACGGAACCCGTGAGACTGGCCTAATTAGTTTTTTGACGTGGAAACAGTATTTACACAGTTTGGACAATTTGGACGTTTAACATCTTTTTCCCCGCATTTAAAGCATACAATGTCGCGCGACTTAGGACAACGACTGGTTTTGTGCCCTCCATTACAACGAAAACAAGTATGAGATTTTGATTCTTTAGTTTTATTATTATTACTTGTGGAGGCCACGTCCTCTTTGCGAACAAAACGACTGTTATTGGTACGACACTGCATGTCTGGAGCCATAGAACAACGTGACGTAGACGGTTCAACAAAATCACCCGCACGAGCATTCGCTAATTCAAGCTTCATACATAATGCCTTAAGTTGCTGCATTGACGTGACATCTACTAACGCAAGCTCGCGACTATATTCAGGACGAATATTCCTGACAATTATGTCCAGTTTCTCGTCTTCAGATATAGGTTTGGTTAAACGAGAAATCAAACCACCCATGATTGACAAGTAAACAACTATAGATTCATTCCGCGCTTGTGTACGAGCCCTTATCTCACGAAGCAACTTAAAATCAAAATCCGGGATGTCAAAATCAGCTTTCAAACCCGCAAGGAGCTGTGAGTACGAATTAAAATTTTCTTTATTAGCTCGGTACCAGAATAATGCCGGGCCTTCTACTATGTCGGGAAATCCATTAAATATAACACGCTCTGGAATCTCCCGAGACTGTCTAAGCTCTTCCAGTCGTGTTATGAAAGCTCGCACGCAAGTGTCCCCACTGTACTTTAAATTAAGTTCTGACAACTTATACCGAGGTTTAGAGTTACAGACCACCTTAGTAACTGGCTCAGAAGGAACCTGAAATTCCTCATCTTCAGACTCTGAAGACTCTGATGCAGGATTTAAAATCGACAAGCAACTAACTAAGATTCCTTTCAAATTGTTAACTTCAGTCTCAAAATCTGACAAACGCGCTAGCCGGTTTAAATAATAATTAGACCTGCACACTAACCTGTCACGATGAGACTTTGAAAATCCGGTGCCCTGCAACACCTCAGACTGCAACTCATGCACCTTCGTTTTACAAGCGTCGACCTCCTGTCGTGAATCAGCTCCTTTATTCTCAGCTGCTGGCTTAAGACTGCCTCGTCTGACAAGAGCACGAGTCTGTCGAAACAATTTGCGAAGGGTGTCACAACTGTGTTCAGTGTCATAGGGTACATGTAAGACAGTTAGTTCATGTGCCAGTTCCTCTTTAGTGAGGTATTCAACCTTTACATTCAGGTCCATGGTCATTTATAATATAAGATGGTCACAAATCAAGCCTTGCAACAGAACAGTATGCCACGTGCTTATTAGCAGTAAAAAATGCAAACAACATACATTACAACACAAATAAGTAACTGCTGTTCTGTTATACACTCAAAACAGTTAGAAAGCGCTAAAGTGGCAGGTATTTTAAGAAGAACAAGGGAAAGATGTGTGCTCCTATCAGAATAGTCAAAACAGCTAGCAGTTATAAAATAAGAAAGTTATTCCTAGTAACATAGCATACCTACAGGAATTTAATAACTATTTTCTTATTAACTCTGTTATGACTGATAGTAATTATGAAAGAAAGCAATTCATCCCATTAAAGAACACTTAACACAAGAAAACCATTCCTTCAGGCCATACGTTGGGTACGCCAGTGTAACATCCTCAATCGGCGACCAGGCATGAGATCTTAGAAGAGGGCCAGCGGGTTCATATGCCTGAGAGCAAGCTACCTCGAATTTAGAAATCGAGGCGCCCTGGGTAACTTACTACAAACAGGAATGGTTCCTTGTGTGAAGTGAAACAACAAGTATTGTTCTCCTTGATATATTTAACACATTTTAAATATCATGTTATTCACCCTAAGTACATTTATAGAGGTCGGCTATAGCGAGAGCCGCTCTATTGAAATTTGGTAACCAGTAGGTTCATATGCACTATAATAATAAACTAAGAAATAGAAAGTTCACTTATCTAGGGTGAAGGGTGCGTGAAGCCAGGTGTGTAGGTGATGTGAGGGTGAATGGCAAGCGAGGACTCAAACACTAGGATCGAAGCGAAGAGGCACGTTAATGCACCGAGCCTCCCTAAGTCGCAACACGTGGCAAGCAGGCCACGCCCCTGCGGTTCGAGTCTGCAGCCTCCTCACGGTCAACTCCGGTAGTTGAAACTAGACATAAGAAAAAAACCCTGCAACAAGAATTGCAGTTGTAAACAAAAGAAATATAAATTGAAAGCTAACCTATCAGCCCTAGCCATAAGGTAAAGATGTGCACTTACCACAGTGTGGGTTTTCAATGTTTTCATGTAACTTTATAACGTGAGGCTAGTTGAGACCGGCTAAAAGCACGGTGCCTCCCTGTGACGTGGCACTGACTGTAAGCAAACATAGCTTGTTAGAACAAAGTTAAAATAGCGGAACTTGCCGACAGCAACGTGGGCTCTCACGATACTCACTTGAATCAGGCACGTATGCCACCTAGTGACCCTGTTTTACAAGGCAGGAGTCATCGCTTGGGATTCGGAACTGCCTTAGCTATAACAAAAGAGGTTACGTAAGTCGACACATCAATCACACAACACCTTTAATAGGGTGTGACGCAGGAGTTACTTACATTGGTGGTATTTGTAGCGGCCTCTAACTCATATTAAGACGGCGACACAGACTTATGCCCTGCTCTGATGCGCTAACATGTCTTCGAGTAATTCGCCTGAAACAACATGACAAATGTCATAATAACAAATTCCACTTGGGTACGATGGCAAGACGCATCGAATGAACACCGTAACTCACCGCTGAAAGCCCCTTTATACGGGTTATTTAAATAACTTGGTCGACGGCTAAGCAGCCATATCCAAGAGCGAGAACCGATTCAACGCTGATGTGGCGAAGTTCATACGTCATTCCGGGCGTACGACTCGTTTCACTCTTCAATGCCGACAACATTGTACTCGTGCGCTATTTAACAATTTAGACCTCAAAACAACTATAATCTTTCCCAATTATTTTCCTACAGACACTCTATAAATCCTGAAACAATATAATTTTACATGCCGAATAGTAACACATGATCCGAGTCTCGTCTATATGTCAAAACGCAAGAACAGTGAAACGTAACGCTCAATCGGAAGCCGTACCTGCTCCATCCCGCTCACTCTCAATGGGCAGCTGTAGGGAGTGAAAAGGACAGAGTGGGTTTGTATTCGATCCTCGTTTTTTGGCGCAGAGGCCCGCCAGCTGTAGTGTTGCTATATGAAAAAGCTTAACAAAAAAAAACGGGTGTTACAATATCACTTAAGTACTTGTAATAATAAATGTTGACACAGGCCACGTGCTCCGGATGACTCCCTTGGGGCTCCTTTATTTACCCAAAAGATACGCTTATAGAAACATAAAAAGCAAATTTAATGTTATAGCCCAATCGTACCTGCCTTTCACGTTATGTATTTCAGTATGTGTAGATGTATAAACGCGAACAAACACAAACAAACAGATGACCATGGCAATTACATTAAAAAATACACCTTAAGGGGCGTGAAACATCGGAAATTACCCGATAATTGCCGTGAAGTGTTAGGCAAACGTTTTGGTATAAAAAGAGCATGAAAATTTCAATGAATGGTTTTAAGCACATTGCTGTTTACGCCACGGCGACTAGTCTGTTTTTCCTGCACCACTTATGGGCCACTTAGCCAAGATGCATTACGCTAACTAGCGTTTCTATTCGTTTCATTTTAAACCAATCGCGTCACTGCTAGATCACGTCATACGAAGAGTCACGTGATCTACCAGTGACGCGATTGGTTTAAAAACAAAACGAATAGAAACGCTAGTTAGCGATGCGTTCTGTCCGTAGCGTTTGCAAATTGCCTAATGCCAGATTCCTAAATTCATACCGCGGATAGATAAGGTTACTTCAAATTTAAACTTGACACATGTTGTAGGTATGTGGCAAATGTCAAATTTTAACTCGAGGTATCCTTATTTATCTGCGGTTTGGATATTGCACTCCTAGATCGAAACAGTATCAACTCAAATACCGGCAAATTTTGATCTTAAGTTAATTGAACTTATTATTAAAGTTGAGTTTAAAACACAGTTGTATTTCGAGTTGCTATTGTTTTGATCTAGGAGAGCGATATAAGAACGATGCCTCTGCCTACCGTTTCGTGTATCTTTAAAACAGTTTCATAATATCGATGTTTGATTAAGATTTTAGATGACAAACTTTTAAGGGCGGTAACGTATAATTACGATACCGTGCAGCACCTAGCACTCGGAAGTGTTTATAAGCGTTCAATCATCTCGAATCAGTAGGACAAGTCATTACGGAAAAAACAACATAATCTCAAACTCAAACCATGTAAAGAGCTAATTTAACGTGTTGCGTACATGGAATAGCTTTATGTTTTACTAGCGACCCGCCCTCGCTTTGCTCCGGGTACTTTTATATACATAAAACTTTCGTGAAAAATTTTCTAACTGATGGTGAAAACCGCATTGAAATCTGTTGCGTAAATTGAAAGATCTAAGCGTATAATATACAGAGGGGCAGACGGCGGGAAGCGACTTAATTTTATACTATGTAGGTAGTGAAGCTGTGCTTGCAAATGAGCGTAATAAAAGTTGTCTTAATTTTATCTCTTGGTTGTCTCTGGAAAGGCACATTATGGTAGTTCACGCTCTCGGAGAAAATCTATTTCCACGGAAAACTCCTAGCACATTATAAAAGCTCTCAGACTATGACTTTTATGAGGAAACCCCTAAAATATGTCGTCGTTACGAGTGACAAAATGTTCTAACACGTGAGCTCGTTCCTAGCTCACGAGTTTCATGATTCATGACCTTTCATGACGCTTTAGCGTGTTTGTGAAAGTAGTTTTATCTCTTTTTCATATGAAAATGATGCCACCGCTTTACGTTTTGTGTACAAATATAATAGAGTTAAAGATATCACGCACGACAGTTTCGTGGAACCAGTTTATTGCGGCGGTATTTCCGGACCGCTACGACTCACGACAATCACGACGAGCACGCTCTTTTCTTAAATGCTGGCAACGCATCTGCGATTCCTCTCCTGGTGCTGTGTGATTACTTTGCATTAAGTAATCTGGTAGTCCTTCTCTTGCATAAAAAAGGTTAAGGCAAGTTTTCCTTTGCGTTGTGTTTTAAGGAGCTATTCAATAGGCCGTGAGGCTCTGTTCCATCACACCACGCGTACCCTCATGACTGATATGAATGAATTGTGAAATGAGGTCAAGGTTTCCTTACGAACTGCAGCGTAAGGTTGTTCTATAGGAGAGTTAAGGGCAACAGAGACTCACAGTCCACCGGCCGATATTGGCCCTATCAGTTCCTCTTTTGTATTAGATCACGTACCTACTACCTATCTATTTGTCCAAGATTGACTTTTTTTCATAGATTTTGAACGGCTCGCCGCCTGACAGACTTGGGACTGCCGGTGCCGTCCTACCAATATATTGGAATAAACGAAACGTACCGACATAGTTTTTGTTCTGACTGAGCACATATCAAAAATTGCTCGAAATCGCTTAACATTTAAAGGGTGGAAAACGTTATCGCCGTTTGTATGGAAAGCCGTCAATTCACAATCCTCTTAATTCGTATTAATTATAACTCCTAATATAAATTCTGTGGATTATTTTACGTTGAGATGTTTGAAAGTTTTAATCACGCATAAATAAACGCGTGTACGAATTTGGAGGCACTCGTATATTTCATATTGGATTTTAACAAAGGATACTATATATTTGATAGAAAGTTCCTGTGGGAATCATATTAAACGAGTAGGCGATGCAAGCGAGGTAGCAAGTAAAACATACAGTAGTATTTTATTAAAATTACGAGACAGGATATATTTTTAAATCATGATAGGTATCTTCCTTCATTTTTTTTCATTAGAACAGATGCACGCACTTTCCACAAAAATATTTTTCTTGAGTTGTTTGACCTGGAACCGACTACTCAATATTATCGTTACCAATAAAAAATCCCCTTGAAACGTTTTTCCGCTCGTTAAAAAAGGTCAACGAAAACACTTGGAGGCTCGGAAAATTAAAGGGAAAGCGTTGGATGGAGTCCGTAAAGTTTAAAACAGTTTCGTGAGTTTGCTGGAATTATTCGCGCCGTGAACGTACCGGAATAACGATTAGAGGCCTGGCCCAGCGCTGGGTGAATGCTAAGGTGCCATTTACAATTCCAAAGTGCGGTGCAAGGCGACTCACTAGAGTCCTTGCTATGAGGTCTTGGATGTGTTAAGAAATAACACTGAAAATTAATAATAGCAATGTGTCTTCTGTCTCGCTCCATCGTCGACCTTGTCCTGACTCTAGTCTCGACTAGGGTCAAGAGCAAACCCACATAATATAAAAAAAGCTAAGCCTTCCTTAAGTCTGGGATTGCAGTAGACTAGTGACGGCTGATTGGGGACGGCTTAATGCTTTCTACCCTCTTTTTGTACACTTTTGCTTACGTCTTGCGTACGTCTGATCGGACGTGGTGGCCATCCGTTAGAAAGGATACGGAATATCGTGAATTCGGATAGATACTTACTGACTGATAATTGCAAGGTTATTATTGAAGCCAATACAAATATGATTCCGAAAAAATATGACATCGGATTCACGGCGCTTGTGAAAGATTGAACGTCATTCTTACATGCTCACACACTGTATAAACGCATTTCTAAAGTAATTTATAAGTGATTTATAATAAAATTGTTTAAAGCACATAAAGACACAAAAAGTAAATTAAAAATAAAATGATCAGTAATTTTCTTTCAGCAGTATTATAAATTCATAGGCTAATAATTATGCCCATTCAATTTATTTTTAGCATCTTTTGAAGCAAAGGCTTCCTTTTTATTCAGGCGGTTCGCGCGATTTCCGGCCATTCTCTCAGGAAGAGACCCTAATCCACCCATTTCCGGCGTGCGGTTAAAAAAGCGAGAAAATCCTTACACAGCCAGCTTTCGCACATTTCAAAAGAAAAAAAACATCTCTTAACTCTTTTCCATTTTGTACTTTGAATGCTGCTTTACAGATTCCAATTTTGAAAACTTTGGTTAGAGAGACTTAAAGCATTTTACAGTTAACGTGGCCTTTGTTAATTGCCTGTGAAACAGAGCTCTCACTATTAATTATAACGAGGGCATTTCGCAATGATTTAAGAGATAACTGAAACTAGGTTACACATTTTTAATGATTGACTATATAATTACGAGTACATTTCTCGTTGACATTTTAAATATGGCTCCTTTAACCTCATAATCTCTTCGGCAGATTTAACATAATTATTATGCCCGATATGCTAATTCTCCTTCAAAGCAGGTTAAGGATCTTGACCTTAACGTCGGTTTCGTTCAACATAGTGAGATGAGCCACGAGGTGGCTGTTACTCCTCGCACTCAATGTCGAAATTCAGAAATTACTTTTTCAGCTTACCAGTTAGAAAAGGCCGTCTTGTCGCTGAAAATATACTTGTAAAACTCCACTTTACCCGCAAGCGTGGAAAAGTAATTCGAGTAGTTATGGATGCAGAGGTTGGAGAAGCGTGAATATGAAAACTGATGTAAAGCTCGTAAAACTGTTTTTCTTGCACCTAGTGATTGCCTCGATGCGGTGAGATGAAAAATTGTGTTTCGCACGGCACCAAAGTTACTTACGTCGCCTTTGATTGAGTGAGCTACGCTCAGGATCCTATTTTTGAACCTTCGCTTGCTCTGGAAATGGAATGGAAGGTCTGCTTCAAAAGAAAGTTATAAGTTGGCAACCTCAAGATTGTATACAATATAAGTTGTCAGACGCAGAGGCGAATTTTTTTTAATCCCCAGATAATATTATCTGTCAGTTAAAGTGATCACTTTCCTTTTCTTTGTGATTTGATAGAAATTGTCAAAAATAAAATTTACCTGACAGAAGAATTTTATCTTACAGATACAGAGTGTTTTCTGGAGATTGAAAAATTGGCTAAGACGGAATGCTTCTACATACTTATTTTAATATTTTGGTACCACACTCATGAACATTTAACCATAATGCCGTAACGTGTAAACCATTCAACACAAACTACTTTATCTAGTCCCGAATAATCTCCAAAATAGCAATTTATTTTTATCACCTATCACCCCATTATCTTTATATGACCTTATCTAATTAATTAGTGACACCACACTGCACGCTGTTTCATTGATGGACGTCACTGTTTTATAGGCTCACTAATTTAACGTTCAGATGGTCCTGTGTCGCGGTATCTCATTGTCACCCTTATTGAGAGGCTGATAAATGCGCTAGTACTGGAAACGGCACGCTTTTTTCAGCTGACGTGGATACGTTTCTTTTGTATAGACATAGGATAGGATAGGAGTAGCTGTGAGAGGTAGCGAGTTGACTTGCGTGATTTTTGGTTTTTGTTGTTCCTTCTGGCATTTCTGGTGTTTCGATAGTATATAGGTTTTGGTCTAGGTATAGGTCTGGTGCAAGATGCATAACGCTACCTTTGGCGCTTTTCGAAAACTGTCGAAATGTACAGGATTGTCGTTAGCTAACGATCAGTCGCGTCTAGGAAATGCAATCTTGAGACGAGATCGCTAAGTCGAGATCTCGAGGGATCAGAAATTCGATCTCGGCGAGATCTCGGCATTTTCGAGATCTCGAATGGAGATGTCGAAAAGTATTGTTTTCATTAGATAACTGAAACATGATTGACACTGCTTAGTTGTGGTTATGATGTGAGTACAACATGAATTATTGAAAAAAAGTATGTATTTTTATAATTTTTTATTTATGTTATGTTAATGAACACAGAGATTCAGACCCGTAAAATCTCTAATAAAGTAAGTACTTATTTTAACAAGGATAATGATAGTGAAAACAAAAATTTACAAAAATTGCTATTTCCAAAAACACTCCTAAACTAGGAGTGATTAAGAGTGATAACTGCTAACTAAATTAAGAGTGATTTTGGAAATAGCTTCTTAAAAAACAAATAGTGCTTAGAGTGCTGTCGGATAAACGGCATCTTATGTCAGTCGCTATGTAGCCAGCGGCTGAAAAGGCCTTCTCAGATTCAACGCTAGTTGGTATCAGCGTGAGCACGCTGTTGTATGCAAATTGCAAAAACATACCCCTCGATCCTCCACACTCATAGAGATCCATCCATTAATCACGGACTCTAGCCTGTTTGTAACTGCCGCTCGATCTCGTCAATCTCGGACGAGATCTCGTCATTTTATGCTTCGAGATTGATCTCGAAAAATGAGGCGAGATCTCGGAAGATCGGGATCTCGCGAGATCGAGATTGCATTCCCTAGTCGCGTCAACCGGCTTATGGCAGCTCTATACATTTCGTCGATTTTCGAAAAATCTTTAAGTAAATGCATCTTGGCTAGGACCCATGGTGGGAAAAAGATACAATGTGAATATGCATGGTGCAAGAGCGTTAGTCATATGTACACGGCTTAAGCTTGCAACGTTTTTTTTTTTTTTTTTGAAGTAAAACTCATTTAATTTATTTTTGATTTGAAAGGTTACCTATTGTTATTTCCACGGGAACTATAGGTACAGTTATCCGGGATATAAAGTATCCTATGCTTTTATTCAGGACATTGTTTTTTTTTAATCTAAATCCATAAGAGTGAAGAGTTTCTGACCTAACTTTTAACTACGTGGCTAACTTGGCGTAAATAAACATTAACATGTTTCAGTGGGTTTTTTTACCGCCATTATTTAGTTAAGCGGCAAGAAAGCTCAAATTAATAAAACATGTTGCTAGAAATGAAGCGCATGAATATACAGAAGAAAAATAATTTGCGGTATGCGCGTCAGGGCGGTAAGCAAACGAAATATTTATTACCAACATTTCGGAGCGGGGCGACGCTAGATAAAAGCATTATCAGGTGTTGCTCCAAGAGCGTAAAATAGGTATATAGTTCTAAGTAGGAAAAGTACTTACATTAAAATATCTTTGCGTTTTTACGGAAACTTTTTCAGAATTTAAATGACAAATATTTTTTGTTGAAATAAATACTTTTTTTACATTTACTATGAACGTTAGCTTTTTTTTGTGCTTTTGAAACACAAATATCAGGTTCGAGTTTTACTATCAGAGTTTTTTTGCGCTTTCGATTAAAAATGTAACGGAATATAAAATAATTACATTTGCTAGCGTTTCCTGTTTTTTTAACGTTTATTGCACAATATATTTTCGAGTTGAGCTGCAAATCTCTTGCTCATTAAGTTTTTATTATGGTGACACTACATTTGGCAGTAGGTGTTGCCGACAATTGATCTTACATCTCTCTCATTTGACATACCGAATGAAAGAGATGCAACGAAAATGTTTGACAAATAATAGCCAAGTGAAGTGCCACCATTAGTTTCAAGACTTATAAAATTGACGCTTTGACATTACGTATGTTTCTTATTTCACTCTCCTCCCTCATCAAATCTGAAACACGTATCTCTTCCAGCGTGCTAAGTTCTTGTTGACTCGACAGATAGACAAAAGAGAGGGTGTTTGTTAAATGAATGAACTGAACACCCTCCTCGGGAGGTCCCATTGGACGAGTGGCACAATTGAGGAAGATAAAATGATAAAATAAGACCGACTATCTGGTGGGTATGCTTAAGAATTTATGTCGCCATTATGGCGAAATATCGTCGAGCAGAACCGTTTTTATTCAATATCTTGGAATTATAATGGTGAGGTGAGGTAAGACAGACAACTTGGCAAATGTTATTGTTAAATCTAAAGTGACTTGCGTTTTTACAACTAAGATCTTTTGGTACTCAAGTTTCAAGAACTTTCCGATCCACTTTGTTCGTCCTTTCCGAGAATTAAAAATTTCTTGGTTCCATTTCCTAAAATAGAATTGGCACAATCTGTAGGAAGTAGCATTTTAAGGAACCTGCACAAAGTGCGAAATGCGGATGAGTGGATTTGAATTTCATTAAAAGTTGGCTAAAGTGAAGTGCCAGGCGGTCAGGTTCCTGTACAATATGGACTCCACATCGGTTTCCCGGCACTGAACTTGGCAAGGTCTGATAGAATCAGGGTCGTTATTAAACATTGCTTACCGGAATACCCGCGCTTTTATTTTGAATATTTTAACAAAGTAACAAAGATTTTTATCCATAAATTAACGGACCGGAAATTACTGTTTACAATACTGATTAACATTATAATAGTGCAGTTTGCTGCTCTACACCAATTAATTCGTGGATCTCAATCAAATGCAGGTGCAGGCATTAAAGATAATTACATGCGATCAGGTAATTATCGTAAAAAAGTCAAATAAAGAATCGTAAAAAGCGCACTGGTTAGAATGTTAATTAGGAAAGTCAAACAAATCGTACCCTTTTATACGCCTGGCCACACTACTTAGAAAGGCTTTATGGATGGAGAAGACCGGTATATTTTTATTGAGAGGAAGTTTGAGAGCGGATTGAAAAATAATAACAGTTTTGAAATTGAATACAAGAAGTTAAAAATGGTTCAGAACTTTTAAGGTCATTTTGTCCAAGTCTTGCAAATATATAAATTGTTATCCATCCAAAAGGCTTCTTAGAAGTACATACCTACTAAATAATGGATATACGTCCTTACTAATATTATAAATGCTGTATGTTTATTTATTTGTTTGTTAGCTTTCACGGCTAATCCGCTGAACCGATTTCGATGAAATTTGGCACGGAGATAGTTTGAGTTCCGAGGAAGGACATAAAATACTTTTTATCCCGGAATATTGACCAGTTCCGGAAGGAGCAGCGATAAACGAATTCTACTTGGAGTAAGTAGCGGGCAAAAGCTATTAAGAAATAAATTAAACATTGCGTTTTACTTTGTACAACATTTTTTTTGTGGGCAATCTTGTAAATCAGTTATAACAACTAAATATATTTAGTTATTTACACGTACTGAACCCAAGAAACCTTTAGATATGAAGGCAGATGTTCTTGGTAATTAAAGAAACGTTAAAATATAAATTATTGACAACGATATGGCTAATCCCCACGTCGGCGGTACCATAACTGTCTACTAAATATTCGAAAATGGGCCCTCGGATGTACAATGTTGTACCTATTGTTATGTAAATAAATAATAAGGGCTAGAAAAATAATAAAACGATGATATTATCATTCGGAGAGGTCTAATTTGTTTTACTTACATTCGTCATAAATTTCATTTGTTTTCATACTAAACGCGACTCAAATAAGCAATTTAGTCAGAAACTGTCTACGCGCAAAGGATAGGAAAAATGAAATAATATAATGTTTAATGATAAATTAGTACAAAAAATAGCTTCTTTTATTTTAAGCACCTAATTTGTATGCATAAACGTCTATTTTAAGTTTAGATAATTTAACACGGATTTTCAAAAAACTGATCAGTTTATTTTCCCCGTAAAATTGTTCAAATTTATTTTTGGTATATGTAAAAAAAGTAGTAGCTAAGATATAGACAGACAGAAACTGATGTCTCACCACATGGGTTCCTTGTAGCATTTTGGTACGGACCCTCAAAAAGGTTCATTTCGTATTGTTAAAGCTGAATAGGACCGACATTTTGTGGCAAAATGATGGCACAGGAGGTTGTAAATGAATAGTTACAACCCCGCTATCACGGGAACGGAGCTGAATTGTGAAATGTGATCATCAGGCTGGGTCTTTTGCCCAGACTCACATTCCATTTCTCGTAAACGCAGGCCGATTCTCTTACATAATTCACCCGGGTTCTCTAAAGGGCTACATAGACTAACAGTCCGCCAGCGGGCTTAACATGAATGCACGAGATAAAATTTGACAGGTGCTAGGGAAATGAATACATCTATTCCATATTCTAACGTAGGACTTAACGGTTAAGATTTAAAATAAAAGTATCTCGTCCTGACTTTTATTACCTAGTGACTGTAGCGATTTTCACATTTTTATAGCAGACAGGACCTTAAGCGTTAAATAATATGAAATAGTTGTATTCATTTCCCTAGCACGTGTTAAATTTTATCTCGTGCATGCATGCTAAGCCCGCTGCAATCCCAAGTCTATCCGGCGGCTTGCAGCCAAAATCAATGGAGAAAATGTATGAGTTCGTACGAGAAACTGATAGTCTGTTCTAATACGATGAATTAACGGGCCGGAACCGGCCGGCGGACTAGTCTGTGTTGCCCTTAAATGACGACGAAAACTGCTACCAAATTTGGTCGGCACTTAACTCTGCATTATGCACACGAGCACCTGGGACAACGAAAGTTCATAGATTAGTACTGTACCCGAACGGTGCCTTGATCGATACTGTTCTTTATTAAGTAAGTTTGGTGAAAATCCGTTGAGCCAAGAGTTTAAGAACCTGTTTCACAAACAACAAGTAGATTCATCTGTCAGTTGAATATAGCCCTCTCCTCGCCTATTTTCAAGTGTAAGAAAGGGAAAGGGCTAAAGTTATTTGACAGATATGCTTTACTTGACGATTGTGAAAGGCGGTAAGAGTCCCAATTTTGTCGGGGTTTTTTATATTTAACAGTCATTTGAATGATATGAATAATATTGCTACAAGTAAAAATCTACATAATTAACCTGGAGTAATCAAATTACATTATGCCAGCATCTGAGCGTCTGGAATGAGAACGAAAATGTTTATTTAGGTAATTTAGGTTAAATATATTTAGTTCTAGTTTTAGGGATAATATGCCTTTGCGAAGCCAGACAAAGAAGCCAGATTAAATATTAAATAATACTATTTGTGACTTGAGCCAGTACAGGGTCCATTAAATCTGAGGGTATATTCTAAGATACGAAATTACGATTGTTCAATTTAATTCATAATCAAATGTGACATAAGTCGAAGAGCGAGATGACACGGATATTAACTAACTAATATAAGGTTTTTTGTAAGTCGAAGTAGTTTCAGGAGGGTAAAGCTCAAGGTAGCAAGGTATTTGCAGCAAAAAAGATCAGTATCCTATTTGAATTTCGGTAGATTTTTGGATATTGAAAATATAATTCTAAACATTTTTATGAAATTTCATTTTTTTGTTAAATGAATTTGATTTCCTAAAAATAAATACATAACATGTAGCCAGGCGTGCAATTTAAATAACTGTCTTCGAAATCGTGTTGTAAATTGTAAATTAAATGTTTTTCATTTCTTCCTTTAATTTCCTACAATTTTAAATTAAATAAAGTTGTAAAGATAACCTTAACGGACACAATACAGGTTACATATTTACTTAATTAAACCAACACACGGCAACGTCTGTTCTGTTGACATTCCGTTTTAAATCCGTCACCGAAATGATCTCTACGATGCGATAATAGGGACCTGACTGTTTCACGCTTTTCTGCGCAGCCTGGGGGCCCAGACACATAATAAATATGTAACAAGCTTTAACTCTTAAAGGCTTGTGTCATCCCTTTGGCCCTACACTTATGTACTTAGATTACATCTCAAATAGTTTTTCGTGTGTATTTATCTCAGAAGTAGGTACTATAAAAATGCAAAGGAGGTGATATCACGTAGTTTCTGAAGACGAAGTAGACTAGGGTATTAATTATCGGTTTTCTCTTCGAGGAATTAAAGACCGTGTTTTGCATAAAGGTGTTCTAATCGTGCAGGTCAATCGTACACTGACTTAAGCTAACATTGTTTGTCACTATATTCAAACTACGACTCGTGCAAATCGCGAGTCATTGACTGTAATTTGTGTTAGCATAAAATGCATAAAAAATGTACATAACCTTAAGGTCAATTAAATATAAAATATATTTTTTCAGTGTATAGGGCCTCACGTGCACTTTTACACGTCGAAAATCTACCACCGATTGACTATGTAAGTATACTTTAGGGTAAAAGAACACGTTAATTGCGTTAGGGATTTCAATGCCTATAAAAATGTAAGGTTAAGAGTTTAAACATAAGTAAAACTGTATAATAAACAGATTAATTCTGTAACACATTCTGTAAATAAAAGTCTACTCACAGACTAGGAAATTAAGATAATAAAAAAAACATTTAAAAACCGCAAGATAATTTGTATAATCCACAATTAACATGTAAAATGCAGTTTTATGCATGTGCAATGTGTTTTCCATTTTGCACAAGGTAATAATAATACGGCGAAGTAGAAACGGGAGACGATGCGACTTATTCAGTATTTTAAATTAATTTACATATAAAATAACCACAGATATTGAGTTAGAGCCAAAATAAACTAGGCTTGTACTGTTGGTACTAGGGGAACATCGATAAACATACTTATATAGAGAAATATATACTTAAACACATTAAGGGCTTGGTTAACAATCGACAAGTAAAATCATCTGTCAAATAAAGATAGCCCTCTCCTTGTCTATTTTCAAGTGCAAGAAAGGGCAAGGGTTAAATTTATTTGACAGATATGATTGTGAAACAGGCGGTATACTCAAGACGCAGAAACAAATGCTCGCGCTCATCTCAGAAATATTTGCAATTTAATGCCGGCAATCGAACCCGGAACCTTTAGCTTCGTGGGTAGAGCCACTAGTGTTACTAGGCTAACCGGGTCAACCTTTACTAGATAATTCCGACAAAAACATTAAAATCATTAATTATTCTTATTTATAGAGATAAAGTGCCATTTGTAAAATAATAAACTCTTAAGTACCTATTTGTATTTTTTTTCATAGATTTAAATGACAATCCAATTAGCTGTCCTTAATCGATTATTTTGGTTGTACACAAACTTGTTTGATCTGTATGGGAATGGCCATGAACCATGGCAATGCGTACAAGGCTTACCTAATAGGTTACTTGACCCGGCATGGCAAAGTATTTTTAAATGTTATTTTTTTAAGTGCACATACCAATAAATTCATTCAGTACCTAGAACTTGATTTTTGGTCAATTTTGTCGCTCTATGCATCTCATGTGTATATTTTACACTCCAACGTAAAAAGAGCGGTGTTATAGTTAAGTTTAACGTGTGTATCTGAACATTAAAAACCCAATAGAAACAAAGTACCCACTTAAAAAAATTGAATTCACGTACTTACTTTTAAAAGACTCTTGCTATATTTTTTGGGGCAAGTTGACATTCTTAGCTCTATCATTTTCTACATGACAGAGAAAAGGAGAGTGATAACTTTACTCACTACTAAGTATTTTTATTTGGGGATTGGATCAGAAAAAAAAGCAATTATAATGATGTAATGAGTAGCAGTAACTTGGCCAGCTTTTTTAAATGACCGCCGGCGGCGATTAAGCGGTCACGGTACCACGTAGTTTTTCCCCGTTATTATGTTTTTGTCGCGGTGAATATCAATTTGCTTTTTGTTTGCACAAAACGACCAGATAATGTTAGGTTAATGTAATGATACAATATTTTAACTCATAATAATAACGGACTTTAATAGTTGTACGCAAACACACCTTTATTATTATTAATTATTAATATAAAACTACGTTTGTAATTATTATGAAAATATGTCGTCCAAATCGACAGGGACCTTATCGCGGCAGGTGGTTACGCCTTTTTTCACACAGCTGTTACACTAATGACAAAGCAATGAAACCTATAGCAGTGTAAGCGCCCGAAGAAGAAGAAGTTTAGTACCAAATACTTACAGGCTATAAGCACCGAGGTAGATGGAAATTAGAAATTACATAAAAAGACATTGCGCGAGCAGCACCTTACGCGTATTAGACATGAAAATTCTTAAACACTTTCGTGGCATCGGAATATATAGCTCTCTTTCTCTTTGTCTCAACGTCATGTCTTTCTTCTCTCTCATGTAACGAAATATGCCTAAACGTGACGCGTCATTAAAAATTTACTCTCAATTCTCGTCCATTATCAATAATCAAATCGCCGCTGAAGTTTCACTTCAAAAGTAGCAACTTTAAAATGATCTTTAACATGAATTTCGAATCAAGGTTTTTATTTATTTACCTAGATGAAGGTTGGTTAATAAGTAAAACCGCTTAAGCTCAAACTTATCTACTGAGCACTCCTAAACCCTGAGAACCCGTTAATTACGGGTTTTAGCGGGAACCAAATCAACCGGCTAACATTGATGAAAGAAGTAAAGTAACGCCTACGGACTGTTTAATGAAAACACCAAGTAGTTGAAACTGTTACGGAATACGAATCGAATGTTATTGTTTTCTCAGTTCCCACTCATTTCACACCGCTATATGGTATATTAAAATAATAAGTAATGCAACCATCTTACTTCATAATCATAATGGATTTTTCCCGCGACGTCGTTCGTGTATAATTTGTTTATCGGTTTGCCTTCAGGATTACTAAAAAAAAAATCAAGTGTTGTTATTCCATTCTAGGGCTCCATTTTTTTCTAATTAGTACCTATATACTTACTGAAAGTCATCAGTCAGTCAGAAATCATTACACTAAATAACTTTTAATTTAGTTGTATGTAAGTAGACATTTTTTTTGTGTTGCTAGTACCATGTTACGGAAGTCGGAGCCCTACACTGAGCATGGCCAGACATGCTTTAGCATGTTTTTTATTACGTTTAATTCACCACAGAAACTTAATACTAGCGTACAGAAGGATCACTCTCGAACAAAAGTCGATAGACCGCCTTGAAGCGGCGCCCTGCATCTACTTGTGAGTCGCGCCTAACTTCATATAATAATGTTTGTATGGTAGTTTGTATTTATATTGAGTTGAAAACTTGCTTAATTTTGAACCACTTCACATAAAAATGGGCTGGAATTTGAAATGCTTGTGTAAATCACAACACAATATACTTAATGGTGTCTAGAAGTTGATCTGATGATATAGTCAGAAGTTGGCAACAGAACTCGTTAGATTACGTTCTCTATAATTAGCTGATCGTTGTGCCCTTAATAACAGTAGACAAGAAAAATCTTGTTTATGAACTGAAATGTTTACCTAATCAGTGACATGTTTATTAAGATTGAACTGCGGTCACAAGTAGTTAAGCTCGGCTACATCGTTTTGTCAACGGAATGAACAATAGGATTTGCTTAAATGCCTATGATTTACATAACGCTGGGTTTATGTACTAACACAATGTAATACTATTGTGTTAATAATAGCTTACTGCTGAATTAACGTGGGTATTCGTGTGGTCGTGACGTTTGCTTAGAACAATCGACTACAGACCACTGATCATGACGATATTATCAACAAACTACCTTTTGCCCGTGACTTTATCCTCACAGATCCCGCTTGTTATCTGTCAGAGATAGAGTTGCGCCGTTCTCGGAAACTTTCCTCATTTTGTATGGAGAACATTCTAGACCGGGAATATTTCACATACAAAATGAGGAAAGTTTCCGAGAACGGCACAAGTCTAGTCGGAGACGAACATTTTCGTGAATGGAGAGTTTGCTATTTTCTTTTCCAGGTTATGGTTGTATCTGTATGCCACATTCAGCCGTTTATGTGCCATTGAAATACAAACTTAAACATCATGAAACTTTTATAATAAAACTAGTTTTAACCCGCGAATCCGTCCACGTAGAACGCGTTTTCCTCAATTTTCTGAGACAAGATGTAACTAATGTTATATAATAGTCAGGACATGAATTTAATTAAAAGAATATGCGTGACAAAAAAAAACATTGAAACATTTAGAAAACCTCACGAACTTTCACATTTATCATAATTTTGGATTAGTAAGATTGTAATATGTATTATCATCTATTCATACAAGCTTACCAACAGAAATACGAGTCTGCAAGAGATCGCTATCTAGCGATAAGACCGCCTTTTTAATTGTACCTATTGTTTCTTGTAAATATTTTTTGTATGGTGAAAAAAAAAATGTTTTGTATTGTGTACAGTATTGTACTTTTCCAAATTGATCAAACTATGCTAAATACCACATAAAGGCACTGTAATCAAATTAAAATTGATCTTATGACAAGTTAGAGTTGAGTTCATGACCCCTTGACAACTTCGTAGCCAGTTAATATCGACGGTATTTTCGTCAAAAGGTCATGAACTTTGTACAAGTATAATAACCCTAAATTTCACAAAAAGGGGATCAAAATAAATCCATCGCGAGTAGCCGGTAATTTGTTGACAGACTTAATTGACAGTTGGTGTAATGAGCACGTCAATATACTGGAACTATCATTTTAAAGTCGGCCATGTGTTGAAACTCGTTGGTAGACCTAGGGAGAACCGTCGGTAACTCTAACTGATCGAGTTACTTTTAAATAAAAAAGGTTGGGATTTCTAGGCGGAACCTGGAAGACTGTGTATAATTATAACTATCCAACCAATTATACTCATTTATATACTTTGACGTTTTTATGATACAAACAAATTATGAACAAATTATTTTTATGATCAGTTAAATTTAAAAAAAAACCGCCAGGCTAAATCAGGCAATCGGGCGCGGCAAACCAAGATTTCTATCCATACCTAAATAGTTTGATCATATAAATAAAGTTCATTGCTGGTGACCTCATGACTATTTTGATAATTAATTTTCATGATTATAAACAGCCTACCAGGTTCTGCCTGTAGGCAGGAAATTTTTTTAAAGTATTTTTATGCTTAATTAATGACGAGCAAGCAGGTCACCTGATTGAAAGCACTCCTCTGAACGGAAGGAATCAAAGATCCTCTCTTAAAGGACCCCAAGACGTAGTCGTAACTTTTTGTCTTTCTCCCCATACCGATTGTGTTCTGAATGGTTACCACGAAGAACTAGTTCGTAACTTCGGGTGCCCCATCCCTTTCACTCGTCATTCGAAACTAAATCGAGGGATGGAGCTAACTTCCAACTTCGATTTTCAAAGTATGCTCACAGATATACATTTATACTACATATGTATAAACGTATGTATATACGTATGAGGTTCTGCTAATACGCGATCACGTAGGGTTATCAATGGTCGCCTCTGGGTCTATATGAGAATCGAACGCGAGTTAACTCGCTCTCCAATACAAATGTAGTTTCTGTTATATGCTTTACCGGTGTATCCATATATATATATAGTGAAACGTTTCTGGTAAGTATGATTTAATGGCCATTGTTGGAAAAATAATTTACAACTTAATTAAGTACTCGTAAATTTTGTCAACACCAAAACTTATTTATTATTTTAGATTTGTCTCCTCTCTTCATGCAAGTTTAATGTTTGAACGATAAGGCATTTAAACTTTAAACGGAAATCGGAAATTACGTTTGTATGCGAGTGCAAGCGTCAGGGCGACTCATTCATTCATTACAGTCATAACTCATAACCTAAGTCAATATTATAGAGCACTTGTGTAATGAACGAAATGTCCCTGTCAACGCCACTGTCTACACAACATGACTCATCGTTTGACTCGCCACTTGGGGTTTCAATGACGTCACTGATGAACTTTCAATGACGTATTTAGAGATAGTTTGTAAACCTTCTCCATCCACTTCGCTACTCCATCGTCGTTAATCCGTTTTTTGTTCTACAAGGAAGCTCAGTCAATTACCTTGATTATTCCATAGTAAATCTGTATAATAGGTATTAAGAAAAAAATTTTTTTTCTTCAAAAACCCACTGAAAAGGGTTAAATAGAGACCGGCTTTCTAGGAGTCCTAGGAATTGCCTATTTAATGCCTAATAGGTTATATTGAATAGGACTAAATCCCTATTATAAGCTTTAAAAAACTGGCATGTTCCAGGCAAAGAAAGGAATAGACCTATATTATATATGACTGCTACAACTCTGTTAGACAGTTCATAATACGGTCTCTGTTTCGTTTGACTGAATTCATTAATTTTAGAACACGATGGTTCCTACCTACTACAAAAGCGAAACATTAGTGAGCCATTTTTTCCAGGGTCCGATTTGTAAACTGTCTTTTAGGGCAGTACTCATCCATCATGACTGAGGTGTTTGCCTCAAGACACGTCAAAGTTAACGTCAACCCAATAGAATACTATAATACTATCTTTTTAACTTGTCTTGAGATGGGAATCTCAGCCAATATTATTAATACGGCCATTAATGACAAGCTGTTTAAGACTGTCTTAATTAAAAACACATTACTAACCCCAAGGACATAATAGTTTCATGCCCAAAACCTGGACATAATATCAAAATTTACGAGCATCCGAAAGCCTATCCAAATATCCGTAATATCAATCATGGCGTATAATAGACGTGATCTAATAGATAAATTAAACCGGGGCAAATATTCGAGGATTACGCGGAGTCGTGGGCCGCGTCACGCCGCCCGCCGTTACCCACGACAATGTACGACTAAAAGTGAAACTTGTTGCGTCAATTAACAAATGGCTGCTTGGGTACGGCCTAGTAGATCACGCTTTAGAAAAAGCGTGTTTTTTAAGTATTTACTTCTTATTAAATTTAAGAGCTAGCTCTTGTCGGTGGAGCAATTTCCATGACTCTCTATCTAGAGCCTTCTTTAGGGCCTGATACGACACGACGTCTACTTTTACAGTTAATTTATGCAAACAATAAATAAAACTCGCTTCTGAACCTGTAAGATGTTTTTATGTAGCAGGGTAGCAGCACGAAGGGAATCGCCTTTTTCACAACATAAGTATGTACTGTATGTATGTAATGTTCGTGTATTTATCATGTAATTATTTCAAAATCAATGTTGACAATATTTTATAATATTATCAATAAATGAGTATGAGTAGCTAATAGATACAATTTGCAACAATATTATCATGATACTTATATTACAATTTTGTACAACAAACAAATATCGTAAAATACGTAAGAATAAAACATAGGTACCTACTTAACAACTAACCTTCTCATTTTGAATTCACTGTAGAGTCAAATCTATAACGTAAGCTATTGACAAAATACTCTTTGATAGCTTTTTACCAGAAAAATTAACGCCATTAATTACTAATAATTCCTTTATTTGACTTCGTCGATTGCGATTCTCTTACTCTATTGCACAACTATTTATATAGAAATCAACCACTTACATTGTTACCCCTCATGATAAAAATAGGTTCTTCTATTCTTGTCCTGCCTTTCTTTCTTTCTTTTAAATAATTCATTTCTTTCAAATAATTGTATAATATTGTATCTTTGGTAAACTTGTATGGTTAATAAATACAACCACAACCGATGGGAATGAGCGCTGTCTGTTAATTACAGGTCTCCTGCCTAGTTTAGCAGCGGTGGCCAAACATGATTGTAACATATTTGTACCTATCTTAACATAAGTCAGTCACATGTAAAGAATTGTTTTATCTTTGAATAAAGATTTTATTTATTGTTATTATATTCACTGCAATTTTCTGCAACATGTTTCCGAGACGCATTTAGACGCAGATGTTCGCATTCATTCACACACCGCGTTAGTCTGTCGACGGCCTCATCGATCGTCGGTAAACAGCTGTCGATTCTCAATGATCGATAGTCTCGCATGCTAATGAGTTCATATTGGGACTGCGTAGAATATCCGAAAATATTCGATGGAACTTTGGGTTTGTACTTCTCGTCGAAGTCTCTTTGTGATCGCAGAATTGCTAGCTCGAAACGATTTGCGTTAATACAATAATTTATGAGTAAATTCGTCACATCGAAGCCTAGCCAAGATGCACTACGCTAACTAAGCGATTCTTGATATTTGAAAATGTTTAGGATTGACTTTAGCTAACGATTTGTCGCGTCGCTTATGTCAATTCCGAACATTTTGTCAGTTTTCGAAAACTTTTAATGCTTCTTGACTAGGCTCCCTGGATTTTTCTACACGTTAGTAATACATGTACGAAGTTTTAATCAACTACTAGCCAGGACCATGACTGCTGAAACGTCGCGAATACACTGAAAAAAAGGATTGATAAAAAGTTTGTTAAATGAAACCAAACTTCGTCTACGTGTAGCTAAAACAAGGGACTACAAAACTTAAGGCAATACCTAACCAAATCAGTCGAGTTAAATAACATTAACTGTTTTATTCCTTACAGACAAACAGTTTGTTAAATCAACAAAACTTTAATAACGCCTTAGCAAATTATGGTTATTTCTGAATTAACCGAACTAGTTTGGTTAAATATTTTTTTCAGTGTAATTCTAGCGTTTTTGGCAGAAATTCTAGGAATAGGAAAATGCTAAAGGCCAAAGCTCGGTCAGAGCTAGAATGCCTAGAGTCTGCGATGGCAGTCACATATACATATACCAAGTGTTTTTGTATGTTATTCAAAAAGCTCGTTACTTCATATTTCCTAGGAAAAATAAATATTAGGTACCTTGAGTTGTCGGTATTCATGGGCGGTGGTGATTACTTCCCATCAGGTAACCCGCACGCTCGTTTGACTCCCTCTCTTAAAAAAAAAAAAAAAAAAACCTAGGTAATAAAATAACGTCTACATGCCAACTGGACGCAGTTATGCGAAAAGGATCCAATCCACAATGCGAACATGTATTTATAATGCTATTACTGTCAACATAATGTCAAATTCTACAAGTGTCGAATGAATGTTTTAGATCCTTTTGGCGTAATTACGTCCAACTGCCACTGTACGAGTAATTATGCTTACTTTATCGACAGTTCAATCCACTCTAAAAACCTACCTAATCTACAAAATCTAAATTCAAAGTTACGTTAGCCCTTTCTCTGCACCTCAATCGCGTCACAGCTAAAGAGAGAAAGAAATAAGATCTTCCAAAAATTCGTAGTGCTTCAGAATTCCTGTCGACGAAAACTTTAACCAACTTCAGACGGAAACTACTCAACGTTAATTAATTAAAACCTTCACTCGAAATTTCTCCAAGGACTCCTTTACGACTCGGCGTTAACGTTCGTGAGAAAATGCCATAGTTTGTGTACAATCTAAGACCAATATTTATAGGTTACCTGTTGAAAATTTATCGTGATATTTTTACGAGTACTTTACATGAAAATAATCTTTTATTTAATAACTTTTGAAATTTAAGATTACGTAATGAACTTTGCGAGAAAAAACCAAATATGTTATAAATACAAATAGAGATTATTTTGTATTTCATGCTTATGCAGGTTACAATGACTGACCCGATTGAGTAATCAATAAAGTAATCAAAAATGTTCTGTGCGTGAAAACGTACCGTAAGTGAAAAATCTGTCTATAATAGGTTGTGTGCGAAGTTACTCTCGTTAGGAAACATTTCTCTTTAGTCTCTTCAGACTTATTCGGTTCGGGACTATGCTTGCGGCAAAAAAAAATATAAGGCAGTCTAAAATGAACAGTTACTTGGTGGGAACTATTAATTTTAGACTGCCTGCCTAGTAAGAGTGACTTACATGACCTCTGATGAGGCCCATAGGAAGTGGGCCCTGAGGCCTATTAGCATATGCAATGTCAAGAGCGCAATCCCAATAAAGCTTTTTTTAGGAGACTGCAAACGCGCTGGTAACCCTGAGGAATACGATACCTTTGGCCACAAATTCGGCGTGCAGCGGGGCGTTGTTGATTTAGCGTGCACAGTGATCGCTGACCTAACTTACTGGAAGTATAGAAGTCTTTCATAGTCAGCGACCAGTGTGCACGCAAAACTACAACGCCCCGCTGCACGCTCCGCTTTTGCGGCTATTATGCTAGCCAGTTCACCGGTGGTCTCATCCCCACACCGGAACACAACAACACGAACTATGTTGGTTTCCTCACGATGTTCTGCTTTATCAAAAAGCAAGTGGTACATTTATAATTCAAATCGTTCATCGTTTTAACAAGAATCTAAATTCCCGATCCCTAAGCTCTTAAAATTCTTATACACTCATGTTATAATTATTCCCTTAAGTCCCACTATAATTAAACTCCGAATATCGGCCCTTGTCATCGCTTGCGCACAATTCAAATATAATTATGACCTACCTGCATGCTCGGTTGTAATAACGTTATATTAATAACTTTTGAAGGATTACACTCTTAATCATTTTCAATTAAAAGTTTAATTACCTAATGTTCTTTGCTTATGTTTGATAATTTATAATTGATAAAGATGGAATGGACACTTAAGTTTAATCGTGTAATTATTTAATGATAAGAATTAACTTTTAAAAACTAAAACCCGACTACAAAAAATAATGAAACTCCTAGTGTTATTTTAGTTTCCAGCCGCCATGTTCAATTTATAATAAAACCATCGCACAATAAAGACGAATCGATAGACACGTAATTTGTCAAAATCTTAGGAACGACGTTATGGAACATACTTACATACATAAATACATACATAGGGTGTCTCAATCATTACCTTTCTTTGCTTTGCCGTAGCACGCTATCTAGTTGTGATTGTACACGTAGAATTCCATTATATTATAAGTATTTAAATTTTTCTTGTATAGATATTTTTTTGTTGATTTGTGAATTTACGCTCAAGATACATGGATACTCTAGAAAAAAGGGATATCTTTTCATCCGTTTGGGAGCTAGCAAGCCACAAAACAAACAGACACCACCACCACCGCCCCTCTATTCTGTCCTGCTAAGCTAAACTGCGATATGTCAGACAAAACTGCTGTAGCAATTGCTACCTCATTACTAACGGAAGAGGACTGAATCTGCTTTGGTTATTGAATTTGAGATATCGCTTTTTAGCTTAGGACGGCAGTATTTTGGTCCGGGGTTGAATGTCTCATAGAGTGGAAATCTAAATCCTTAGTACTCCACTTACCCATTATCCAAAATTAAATGGTAAAATTGTTTACTACCTCGCAGCTTTTAATAAGTCGACGCCATCATGTAGTAAAGAAGCTTAAAGCTTGTTTCTCTTCGTAAGCTCGCTTAAGCCGAATGAAAGTTATTGTGAACGAGATTTAATTGTCATCACTCTGATGAAATCTGAATGATAAATTTAGATACTCGTAGTGGTTAAATCATTAGGAGATTATTGATAAATGCCGACTGATTTCCATATATGTTTCGAAATAGATTAATAGGTACTTATATTACGAATACTTTAAGGCACATTACAGATCTACAAAAATAACAGAGGTTAGTATCTTCTAACTTGGAATGTTATACGGAGTACTATTATATATATATGGCGTTTTTCGGGGGCGAAAATTCGATCTAGCTAGGTCTCATATCTGGGAAAATTAGTTTTTGCCGTATTATGACACAAAAAAAATTCCCGCGCAATATGGCTCGTAATTTCGGAGCGGCTGCCGCTGTCAGAATAGACTGATGGTTAGAGCATTGGCCTACTACGCAAAAACTGCGGGTTCAAAACTCAGCTATGGATCGGTTTTTTTTTTGTTTTTGTATAGAAAATCGATGAATATCCGGTTTCGACCCAAGCGACGACGTTCGGTCTCCCAGGTACTGTTAGGTAAAATGTGACGTTCTCAATATAAAGGGACCTTATAGATGCAGGCGGTTACGTCTTTTGTAGAACCGTTACCATAGTATTCGTATATTACAAGAACAAGAAGAGCGTAACTGCCTTCCTCCACAAGGTCCCTTTATACTGAGAACGTCACAAATGTGACAGTGAGTTTGTTAATTCCGTCTTCACAATTTTTAACACTTGAACTGACTGATTTAAAACTAGGGACTGATAGTTTACAGCCCGGAAACGGATATAACATATGGTTCTTGTTACCCTGGAACATCAAACAAGGATCAGGATTCTACTTTGTCTTTATTACTCCTATTGATATCGTATTATCATATTTCTGATAGCTCTTATCAACTTGAACTGAAAGTAAAGGCGAGTCATGAATAATACGATTGCAATACGGGTAAAATCATAGTGGAATAGAGGCCCGGTTCATAGCGGAATAGCAAATATAAGGGCAGATATAATACCCGTTCACGTAGAAATTGTTTCTCGCTATTTCGAAATGTCTAATCGATTGGTTGAGACCTCAAAATTGAAGAACACTCTTTTAGATATAAGTTATTTGTAAGGATAAGGATGAGGGCTACCGGGAACTACTTTTTTGATTTTTCATTTAAGAGGACTGTGAACCAACTGCAAAATCTAGCCTTTTCATACAAACGGCGATAACGTTTTCCACCCCCTAAACGTTAACCGAATTCGACCAATTTTTTATATGTGGTCAGTCGGAACAAAAACTATGTCCGTACGATTCGTTTTTTTAAATATTGATTAGTTATAAAGAGATTACGACTGAAATTACTTTTGTATGAAAACAATAAAACGGGAATAAATCGAAATTTATTAATAATATTGAAAAAAACGAAACGTACGTACGGACATAGTTTTTATTCCGAGTGACACCGTATCAAAAATTGGTCAAAATCGGTTAACATTTAGGGGGTGGAAAACGTTATCGCCGTTTGTATGGAAAGCCGTCACCTCACAATCCTCTTAATATATCCAACACTAATTTGAACTCTATTTCATTTGAATTCTCTTGCCCCATTATAAGACGGTGAATGGACCCTTTTACAATGTGTAAAAGGCTATATTAACTGGTAGTCCTTATCAGCACCTTCCCATCTAGAAGTTAAGTACCTAGTTAAGTTCGTATGACGTTCTTATTCGAGCCAGGTTTTGATATGTAAATGTGGTATTACAAGGTAGATTTGCATACCTATACCAGAGTAACTCGCGTCGCAGGTTACCAGAAATGAGGCCTGAATGATTAATGAACTAAATGAACATAATGACGGACTAGTCCTAAGCCTACACGAGGAAGCTAATTTCACATTATTAAAAACCTGCGCAAGAAAATAAATAAATATCACAGGGCAATCTTACGCAAATAAACCTAACCTAACCTCTAGGCTACCACTATGGTTACTAGACAACGATAAACTAGTGATATAGATAAATTAATACTTACCTAAATATATATAAAAAAAAACATCAGACTCACGTGCTCATTACACAAATGTTTGTGTCCGGGAATCAAACTCGGGTCTGCAAGCTTCGTATGTAGGGTTTCCGCTCTCCAATAACTAAATCATGCAACGCTTTGTTAGGAAGCGATATAGGTACCTAGATATCTATTGCACTGTTTTTAAAACACGACTTTACCGTAAAAATAATAAAAGCTACCATGTAGTAACTAAACAGAATTTAAATACAACTAAATCTTATACTATTCCATTGACGAACCTTGATAGAAGACAAATTGAAAACCAACGACGCGAGCTCGACGTCGAAACTAATTAAATGTATATCGTTGTCAATACCCCTTATTTCTAGCCTGCCTAGAGCTAAGTTTGGGACTAGGTCAATTTGTGTGAGATTGTCCCCTGACATTTACAACCTACAAGACTATGAAAGATATGCTCTTTAGCAACACTAATTAGCGGTGTTTAGTTGCGTTTAGTGCCATGTGACGTCCCATTCACTGTCAGTCGTTGACGAAGGCATAAAATTGAGAAATAGGTCTCGCTTCAAGCATGAGAAACCGCCCATGGCTATTAAAGAAACCGGTACATGAACCGCTAGGGCATACTGGTGCCAGACGATTTCCATCTGATTACCATAACACTTAACACTTTGTATTGGAAAATTATCATTATCCGATACCTTCGGTGCAACTGGACGCAGTTATGGGTTCCCAAGCAGCACACAAGCTGTATAAGAGCTTATACAGCCTTTATATTGCTGAAACTAGAGTTATAATGGCTGTACAAGCTCGTATACAGCTTATGTGCTACTTGGGTTGGAACGAGCTCGATGTACGTCTGTCAAACTCAAGCCCATAACTGTATCCCGTTGCACCGACACGATATCGGTCAATGAAAAATCGCTCTAAGCTAACTCTCTCACTGAGAGACTCTCAGGACCTGGCTACGACTTTGCGCGACTGAGGCGTGACGAGCAATTTCCTAATACATTGCGTATAATGTCAATTAACCGCTGTACAGTGAGCGTTTCGACCGTGTAATGAATAGAGATTAATTCGCTCGACGCCACCGCCGCCGCTCATGTTATGCGTACGAATAGATGACACCATTTAATCGGTTAAATTCGCTGACGAATTAGCCAGTGACATGTATAAATAACCGGCAGATAACAATTCGACGGAACAAAAGGCAGTTAACATTTGAAGTAAAATGTGGGCGAGGGAAAATAAAGCGGAATATACTAAGGGCAGCCGCTCGAAGCGGGTCGAGGACGCGCAAGTGGTTCGTTAAATTATGTAATAAGTCAAATGTTATTTTTCCTTTAGGTAAGAGCCCGGGTAGCATGCTTGACACCTTGAAGGGACGGTTGGCAATCGGAATAAGAGGTATGGCTACTTTTTAGGGTTCCGTCGTCAAACCAGGAACCCTTATAGTTTCGCCATGTCCGTCCATCTGTCCGTCCGTCCGCAGCTTAGCTCAGAGACTCTTAGTACTAGAAAGCTATTATTTGACATGAATATACATATTAGGCACGCCGACAAAGTGATAAAATAAAATCGTGAAAAAAAGTTTTTTTTTAGGGTACCTCCCCTACACATAAATATTGTTTTGAAATGTGCAGATTAAGCCCTTTCATATGACACCCCACTTGCTATAATCAAATCACTTTAATTTTTCAACTCCTCATTCTAGACCTCTTTTCAATTATTTGCAAAAAACAGATGCGGGCAAGCTAGGTATACAACTATGCCTAATTTCAAGTAAATAGCTGAGAAAAACTGCTGTGACATACAGACGGACGAACGGACAGACATACTACGAAGTCTTACCATAAGGGTTCCTTTTTTTATCCTTTTGGTACAGAACCCTAAAACGTTTTCTTAGGGTTGGCCCGAAGAAGGCAAAGTATTAGGTACTCAAAAGTGCTATAACCAGTAAACTACAAACTGGAACTGAAAACGAGCTGAAAATGAAACCGTTGAGTAACAGTATAGTGCGGTAACCCTCGGTAGGTACTTACCGTTGTATAAAAAACCGGTCAAGGGCAAGTTGAAGTCGCACTCTGAGGGTTCCGTTCACACCTGGCCAGTTTTTAGTAATAATTTTTTTGCTTTAGGGTTTGTTTTTCATACCAAAAACGCTTGTACCGTTTTTACAACAGAACAAATAATTTGAAAAAAAAAGTTTCTTGTATGGGGACTGCCCTTATTATTTAACTTTTTCCTTTACGATTCAAAAGGTACAGCTGTTTAATGTTAGGACGGACGGACGGAGAGCGTAGGCTTAGTAACGGGTTCCGTTAAGGCGGATTTAGACGGCGCGTGATATAGCGCGTGCCGAGCCAGACTCGTGTTTCAATCTCGTTTAATCGGCTGAACGAATTTGGATAAAATTTAGCACACAGATAGCCCTGATTCTGAACTACCTGTGTGCCAAATTGTATCTACCTTTAGGCAAACTTCTTCTTCTTTAACGACGCGGATAGCCTAGTTGATAATATAAGCTGGCAGTCCTGGCTTAATTCCCTGGACGGGTAGCACAAGTTGTATTTTCTCGCTTGTCGCTCAGTGCGTCTCTTTAGTTAAGGACTATATAAGTATGTAGAGAGGGACAAAGAAGTCGCGGGCAACTCGTGCTAGCCGCCCAGACAAGGGTAAATATTTGTGTGATAAACAAAACGATTATTTTGTTTTTGACTCTTGGGGCACCTTGGATGCGCTAATTTATTTGCTGCCTCGCTAGACATTGTTGTCGTAATTTGGTGTAGAAAATAGTTTGCTGAGATTTCGATTTTGTACTTACAATACTCGTAAGACTAGACAAGCCATGTAGGCTGATTCGTTATTAAAATATCGACGTTAATCGGATCAATATTGAATTTCTATCTGTGAATGACAACATAACAATATTGTAACAATATCTCAAACTAGTCCGTCAAATAAAGAATTTTAGTTAGTTTAGCAACGACTAGATTGAAAAAGGATAACCCTCACAAAGTAAAGAAAATATTGTCAAGTTTAGATTATTCTAGGGCCGTATTAATAAACTCTTCTCAACTCTGATCCCCGTCACAAGATGCGTCAAAAAAGACAGTTTTCTATGGATTGTCGTTTACTTTGACGTATCTTGAGACGGGGATCACATTTGAGATGAGTTTATTAATACGGCCCAGAGTAACCCCTTTCTGGGGCTATCCAAGTTTTGGCTTTCGAGGTTTCGTGTGTGTAATATTTTCAGTTTAAGATAGCGGGTAAGTAACAGCGGGGCGTGTTTGTCCTGGCGTGCAATTCGGGCGAGATAAGGCAATTTATACAAACAAAATAGTGGAGCAAAAGTCACATAATGCATTTATTTATGCATTTGGTGACTAAAGGAGCGTCCCCAATGAGAGCATTCGCGTGTAATGAGCATTCGCCGTCGAATATTCAAGTGGTGTGGACGTTGAGCCGAGCGTACAAAGCTTACAAATTATTGAAATTATTGCTCGTTAGCATTCTTACCAGGGCCCTTAGCCAAGTTGCATTACGCTAACTAGCGTTTCTGAGCATTTCTTTTTTTTTTGGCCACAGCACATTGCGCAGTGTCCCACAAGTTTGAATTTAGAAAAAAAATATTTAGTCTAATAAAAGCGATTAGATAGATTTTTTGAAATAAACTTCATTTTATTGGCTAATAGAGGAAATTAAAACAAGTCTATAAAAACTCATACTTAATTTAAAATAAAATTAAAACCAAAACATTAAGATTTCGAATGTATGAAAACCTATGTGTCCCATTCGAGTATCCGCTGATTGAAACTTAATTATTTTCATCACGGTCAAAGAACCTATATGAAGCTTTTGATTTTAATCTCTGCCTCGTCGTATGAAGTTTCATTTTACAATGTATTTATTTCATTTGCGGCAAGCATATAGTAGAAAATAATTTTTAAATCTTGTCCCAGAAAAAGTTCCAAAACAAGTTTCTTTTTTTGTTACCCATTTTAAGCAACTAAATAATTCTTAATCTACCAAAATTAATTGATTTTGCATCTGGCTATACTTTAGCATGTGTTTAAACGCCTCCATTTTGTTTGACACCAGTCGTGTCGAAATCCATCGGCCGTAAAAGACGTTGATACCTGCGGTGCGAAAGGATAGTTCCGTTTTTGATACCATTGTTTCGAGATAAGCACATAAAAAATCATAATTTTCTTCAATTTATGGCATATTATTTACTATTAATTAGAAATTAGGGAGTCATGGAGATCAAGAGGAGAGGCCTTTGCCCAGCAGTGGGACACTCAAACAGGCTATTAAAAAAAAAAAAAAAAAAAAATTAGAAATTGGTGTAAAATAAACGGATATTTAGTTAAATTTCAGCCGTCCACAATTTTTCAAAGTAGTTGAAGTAGTATTTTGTTACTTCTTTTTTTGTTACTTTGGCGTGGTTTCGTATGGGAGGAAAAGTGGGTAACAAAGGAGGAAAAAATATAAAGGCGTGTTTTTATTGTCGTACAGGGCAAGACAGACTTAAAAAAGCCACAATTATTCTGTAAATTAAATGACTTACGTTTGATTTCTTGTCACCCAAATAATAAATAAATCATTTAAATAGTTATCTATTTCAGTGTCTTATTTTAACCTAACGGCTTTTCAAGAAAATTGACAAGTTTAGTGTGCTGATTTTGTGTTTAGTGATATGAACTTAGCCTTACATTTTTTATTTTGTTACCAGTGTCTTTTTTGTTACTGTCCCAAGATTTATACCGTCTTATTTTTGTTTGTTTTAATATATTTAGATTAATCAAACGGCTATCAAAAATAAATATAGTCCCTAATTTTAATATACTTTATCAAAAATCATGAATTTCTGGTTTTTTACTCATTTAATTTAAACTTTAAACATTTTTTTGGGAACAGTAACAAAAAAAATACAATGTTGAAAATAAACTAGAATGTTTTCTTCTTTTTGTATGGTTTTTAAATTTATTGAATCATCTTCATCATATAATTGATTAAAAAACCATAACTGAACCGTTAACATAACATAATAAATAGTGGGTCTATTTATTATGTTATGTTTTAAATAAAAAGTAACAAAATTGGAACCAAAATTTTACCTTCCCCTAGTTTTTCTTACTTTTCTCATTCTAAAACCTACAAAAAAGTAATGACCTGTACATATTTTCAATATTTATGATATATTCTACCAAACTACACCAAAAATAATCATATACAAGCATATTTTCATTTTCAACTGATTTTAGAAGTTGTGGCCAAAAAAAAAAGAAATGCTCTTCTATTCGTTTTGTTTTTAAACCAATCACGTCACTGGTAGATCACGTGATACGAAGAGTCACGTGATCTACCAGTGACGCGATTGGTTTAAAAACGAAACGAATAGAAACGCTAGTTAGCGTTATGCATCTTGGCTAAGGGCCCGTGTAAGAATGCTCATAGTGAGGACGCTCCTATACTCATACTCATTTATTTATAATATCAAAATATTTACATGTCAAATTGTCAGTATTATTAATTATTATTATATTATTATTATATTATTATTATATTATTTATTATTTATTATAGATTCAGGTTCGCTATTCCAATTTGTGCTTTAGCGAATCGTTAACCAATTGTTTGCAATACGGCCGGCCGCCTTTATTGTCAAATTAAAAGAAGCTAGAGTCGAGTTCAAAAATATTTACACACTTTTGCACCTTATTTCAATGGGATAAGGTGCAAAATATCTTTGAACTCGACTGTACCATAACGTTGTCAGATATAGTTTAATATATTGGTAATAAGAAGTGTTGATAAGTTCATCTTAACTAAAACTATTAATATAACCACGAAAGTGTTTAATGTAATGGTTTCGAAGGGGGGTAAAAGGGAATTATTTTTGTGTGGAGTCGGATTGGACGATAAAAAAGTGATACTTAATCCACGTATCGTAAAAAAGCAATATGCTGTCGAAAACTAAATGGTATAAAAATGAAGGAAAAGTATTAGGGTTTAAATAAATAATACTCTCCTAAATCTCCTAATCTAGGCCTAAACAATTTTAGTAAGTATATTTTTCACCTACCTAATTAACGAATAACCACGGATACTAAAGCAGTTTTATCTATACGTATAATATAAATTAACTTTATAGTATTTATAATTTGAAATATAGATAAAAAGATACAACCCACGTCACTGCGGCGACCATTCAAGACGAGTTTTAAATTTAACAGCTTTGTGAAAATTCTATCCGTTATTTAGATAAAGTTGATAAATTTAATTAGTTGATGCTCGAGGCTTCTGTTTAGAGAACCGTGCGAAGTTATAATGTTACATAAATATTATAAATAATCCCGACATTAGGGAATTCCCTCGTTTCTCCCGTTCGTAATCCAATGAAATCCGTGGAATTATAAAGATAGCGGTTGTGATTGTGAACGTTTACGAGAAAAATTCCCGCATATTTTGTACGTTAATGTAAGGATGAAAAAATGGCTTCCCCCTTTTTAAACAAGCCTTTATATTAATTTTACATTTTAATGTATCTAAGTATGCATGTAAACGCATCGGGAAAGTTCTAAACTACTTCTAATCGTTGTATAGATTTAAAACGTTGCCTATTAAGCGGCGTTCACACGAGGCGATTTTAGGATCAACTTAAATCGGTTTACGAAATGAATGAAAATGGATCATGATGACATGTTTTCAATAAAAGTTGATTAACTTTTATTGAAGAACAAAAAGTGTATTCTCTCGCCTAATCGCCTCGTGAGAACCTGCCATTACAATACCATTTTTATAAACAATACAATATACCGTCACAGGGGCCTTGTTATGCTTTGGTTTTACCCCTATTGTTATCGTATTGTTAACGTTATGATAGCTCTTATTAACTTGACAGTAAAGGTGAGTCTAAACGGCAACACAGACTGACTGTCCGCCGTATCGCTATCACTCTCTCACATCTGACTGTATATTGTATGTCATTCCGACTATTAGGGTAATCGATGGCCCATTATTAGCCTACAATACAAACTGAACCTATTATGGAGCCCTTTGGCCCTGGCTGTGTCCAGTATTTTTAATATTTCCGAATCTACGCGGATGTTTGGGTAGATGATTCAGAGCCTAGCCTCTCCCACTCCTACGCTCGTTCAATTTTCGTATTCATCTGTCCATTATTTTACTAATATAACAAAAACATGTAAGCCATGAGGTTTTTTTATGTTCCTATTCATAGTTGTAATTCAGAACTATTTTGACAATTACGGTGTTGTCAGTTATGGGTACAATTTAAATAATGAGGTAAACGTCCATGTTTCAGTATGGAATCGACCTACTACATAGTACTTATAAGCTATGTCCACACCAGTGCGCTTTCATGTTCATCTTGCGCTTTCAACTTTCAAGTCGTCTTGCGTCAAGCGCTATCAATACGAGGGTGACACTGAATCTTCGATAAAATCCAATGTTTTGACTTTGACAAAATGTTGCACGTCAACACAACGGTGACTGATCAGCGTGCGCTACGGGCACGCGCTGCTGTGAAACCAGTTTGAGCGCATGCGTTATTGCAAGCGCTGTGGTTGCAGAGGCTGCTTCAGAGGAAAACGCAAGATGAACGTGAAAGCGCACTGGTGTAGAGTTAGACATAGCTATACTGAGTTATGCATAGCATTTTTGTGCTAGACAAAAAAAAAATTTGTATATAGGTACGAGTACTTAACTTAGTACAACATTAATAATTTCGTATCTTAAATGTCAAATTAAATAAATAAATAAATATCAGGGACAATCTCACACAAATTGACCTAGTCCCAAACTAAGCTCTAGGCTTGTACTATGAGTACCAGGCAACGATATACATACTTATATAGAGAAATACATACTTAAATATATAGAAAACATCCAAGACTCAGGAACAAATACTCGCGCTCATCACACAAATATTTGCCCATACCGGGATTCGAACCCAGGACCGCTAGCTTCATCGGCAGGGTCACTACCAACTAGGCTAACCGCGTCGTCAATTCATCAATTATATCAGTAATCCTAAATATAAAGAGCATTCAGCATTATTAACGTTATTCCGATATTTTTTTATGACATATTATGACTGTGCCAACTTTTGTGCGTATTGAGCCATTCGTTAAACAAATGGCTGGGTTCTATAAAGATCCGTTAGATCAAATTTCGATCAGGGAATGTCATAAATTGTATGTAGTTACAACAATTTTATCTGACATATTTACAACGGGCCTTTATAAAACACGGCCTATATAAGTATATTTAATCTTCTGATTTCAAATCTTCAAAACAAAATGATTGGATTTGAAGCCAAACAAAGCAGTATACAAAACACATTTATGTGTTTTGTATAACATTATTATGGTATTCTGTTTCCGTGCCGGAAAAACAGGTTTTGTATGAGTTATCTCTTCCCAAATGTGGCAAAGGCGCGGCAAAATGGCGATTTAATAGTAGTTTTGGGTAAAATCAACAGTTACCTCATATAACTCAATCCCTGACAGATTTACAAATATGTCTAAATTACGCTTATAATGAGTAATGGTTGGACGTGTCTTGGATTCTTTATATATGCTAGAGTCAGACATGGCGTCACCTCGGTCAAGTATGTTTGGACAATCAACAGTAGGTACCATGTTATTATGAGAAGTTATAACTGCAGTATCGAAGTTTCATTACGTTGCTACAAAAAGTTACTTCGTTTTTAATTGAATTAACACTATAAGTACTGATTTATTCAGATAACAGTACATGACAGATAAATTATATGTGGGTCCATTTTCTTCTTTCTTATGATAGAGAAAGAGTGATCATTTTAATTATAGCTTATTTAGAGCCGATTTTTCCAAGCCAAAGATAGAATTATCTGACAGTTAAAGTTATTACTTTCCTTTTCATGTGACAGAAAAGGACACCTGATAGATAGTGTTACCTGGAGATTGAATCGGCTCATAGAAATATAATTTAACGTGGCGACCATCGGTTTTTACCCGACTGAGCGAACCAAAAAAACGGTAATGGTTTTAACAGTCTATTTTTTTAACAGTTTATTTGTGTATGTGACCAAAAAGTGGAGGTTCCACTCTAGCTCCTGAAGTAATGCACCGATTTTAATAAACGGAGCGTCATATTATATGATTCGTCAAAAACGTTTCATGCATATACAGGGTGTCCCAGTATCAGTAACCCACATTGACACCGGAGGTAAACCAGCCTAAGACGGACCGAACCAGCCTAACATGACCTCAGTAAAAGTCGCATGGTTTTCGAGATATGCCAGTTTAAAGTTTGTACTGGAAAATAACTTTAAACTGGCAAATCTTGAAAACCATGCGATTTTTACTAAGATCATGTTAGGCTGGTTCGGTGTGGGCACAAAGCGTAACGCATTTCCACTCCATTAAAAAAAAAAAAAACAAAAGTAAAAAATAAATAAAAAAAAGCTAAGAAAAAATGAAAAAAAAGGTTCTGGTTCGGTCCGTCTTAGGCTGGTCTACCTCCGGTGTCAATGTGGGTTACTGATATTGGGACATCCTGTAATATGTCGTGTGACACTCATAGGCTATATAAAATTGTAAGGGTGCGGTCGCCAGGCGGGTCTTAGCTCGCAACTTTTGTGCAGTAAACCGACGACTTTATTTCGAGCTGCTGCGGAATATGAGGACTAAGTAGGGGGACAAGTTGCATCCGGCTCGAGTTGGAAATAGAAATCATAAAAATATATGCGATGGGGCTTGCTTGCTGAGAGCTACGAGATTTCATGTCGATTTTATACATCTTATACTCGACGGCACACAGAAACGATTTTATTTTCGACAACACGAGAGAAAAGCAATTTTACTCGGTCCAGTTAACATGAAAATTGCTGTGTTTATTTGCCAGTGAGACTGTAGTTTCTGATACTTTACAGATTCGACAGCAACCCAGTAATATTAAATAGTAATTTTTGTGTAGGTGCGAGTATATCAAAAGCTGATGTATTTTTGAAGTGCATCGATCATTTATTACTGCGTTAAAATAAATCTGGACCTGCTAATCTGTAGCCGACAAGACCGATAGCGTCCCTTCTTATTATAAATGGCAATTCTTAATAAACTGGAATGTAGGACATTGGGTTAAGGTAAAATATTGTACGCCACAAGTATGTTAGACTATAGTAGGAACTATTTAATATAATTACTATACATATAGCCATACAATAAATAATTTGGAATTTTTTGAATCCTTAACTGGTAAACGAGTGCGAGGCGTTATGTGCGAAATATAATTTGTAAATTTACCATGACTTTTCGGTGAAGGAAAACATCGTGAGGAAACCTGCACACACCTGCAAAGCAATTTGACGGTGTGTGCGAAGTTCCCAATCCGCACTGGGCCCGCGTGGGAACTATAGCCCAAACCCTCTCATTGTGAGTGGAGGCCTGTGCCCAGCAGTGGGACGTATATAGGCTGGATTATTATTATTATTTATTATAAACGAGTGCAAGACCGATAGGCTCAGGCGGCCTAGCCAAGATCCATTAACGATTTTCGGAAATCGATAAAATGTATGGAATTTACATAAGCGGCTGACGTGACTGATCGTTAGCTTGCGTTTTGATAGTTCTTGAAAAGCGCTTAAGTTAGCGTTATGCAACTTGCCTTGGCCCTCAGGAAAGCTGCAGGGCCATCTCTGTGGAATTAATCTGTCACCTTTTTCTCGTGAGGCCGTGAGGCAGCATACCTTACAGCGGGCTCCCTCCCAGTGTACAAAACTCTTTTAGTGCCCAGACCTCCGTATCATCATCAGTTTGTACAGAAATGAGGTAAAATGGCGCTGGGTAAATTCAAACTACGCTATACCTAATAACAATTGGAAAGCAATAAAACACTGAAGTTGCAATAAAGCGTTAACAGCACGTTAAGAGTTAATTAAAGCTATTTTATAGCGCCTGCCCGGCGTCGATCACGGCGGACTTGTGCGCGGGAGTCGGAATCAGACTATAAAATGTACCAAGAACTACTCACGGAATCTGTGAGACCCTTATTAAAACCCTGTACAATAGTGACAGATGTCCGGTCCTTATATTCAAACCGCGGTAATAGGTGTCAATAGCTTTATTTATGTAATTTACGTTAAAAGAGCCTTCACTTTAAATTAAAAAATGTATATGTAAATTATGAGATAAAATAGAGTTTCGAGCTGGACCCATAACCTGACTACTCTCTAAAATCAACATGCTAAAACACAGGAAACGGAAATTGGTCCCTTCATAGATCCAAACTTGGACAAGTTGGAGCTGGTATCAGAGCGCATCAAAAATGAATGTCCAGACCAGCGGCCGGCCGATTTATTTATTCACGGAATTGCCCAAGTGTGCATCGTAACGTGGCTGTGTATGTTGCTGAGTTTGTAGGTAATACATTATGGTCTTGTTACTGAATCTAAACTAGATAAGCTTAGATTCTTTAGTCTCACCGGTATTGTCCGTTGAAACAAGTTTCTTCCATGGAATAGGGAATAATAATGTGCATGTTTTTTTTATCGCATTTCTTAACAAAATATGAAAATACCGTAAAAGAGATAACAGAAAGTGACATTAAAATTAAAATCGGGCAAAAAATAAGGATGATATAAGCATTTAAAACTACTAATTGGGCAAAGAGATCCGACATGGAATGTGCCGTCAGCGTCCACTACGGCCATATAAACTCTATGTTATAAACTCTATTTTAAATTCTACCCTGCTAGAAAGAGATAGAAACAAATTTTTGATGGCTTATGTCTTGGTTTTTTTATAGTTATTCGAAACATATTTTTTCTCTACTGGTTGTTAGGTAAGTACATGAATTAATGTTTATTAAAGCAAAAATAAATCATGCATATTTCCTATTGAGCTAGTAACATCAAGCGAACGAAGAGGGATTATGTCTTAGTTGACACACATTTATTAACCCTTATCTCGACAAAAATAAAAAAGTCGGGTGTTCAAACCTCTTTAGAATAAAAAAAAGCATAAAAAATTAGTAAAAAAAAAAACAAAAAGTGAATTTTATGTTATGTCCAGTATGTTGGACGTTGCCAAATTAAGGGATAGCTATGATAATAGTTATATTAATAAAAGCTGATAGTAATAACTAGAGCCCGGATCCCGGAAAAATCTGGGCTCTGGTAATAACATCCATTTTATTTGTGTTTAATTAACATCTTTGATGATAATTACGACTATGTATCTAACGTCTCGCTACGCTCGTATGGAATCAAGACTTACTACAATCACAACCACGTATGAAGCTACTAACTTTTTTAAAGACCCTTCGCTTTGAATTGTCGAATCCAAACAAACAAATAGACGTTAACTCACTAACATAATAAATATTCCGCACATAGACCGCGGTAACGACATTATAATGGCTCTATGGACTACGCCCGGAGCCCCGCGGGCTCCGGAAAGTGGCCGCTAACATGTGGACTTGAATGATTGCGGGTAATGGAGACGTGGTCACGCGAGTGTGGTTGTATCTTTATTTAGTTTACGGTAACCATGGGTAATTTTTCAACCTCTAAAAGGTTTTGTAAAGCCGGATTTATGTTTGTCTAACGTGTCGTGTCGTGACACGTAGCAAGATGCATGCTAACTTAACTACTAAAATTAAAACTACTAAAATACTATGGATCAGATGTTATCCGAAATAAATGAATTGAATTGGATTGAATTAACGATTTTTGAAAAAGAAAAAAAAAAACCGGGCAAGTGCGAGTTGGACTCGCGCACTGAGGGTTCCGTTCACATTTGGCTGGTTTTTAGTTTTTGGTGGTTGGTTTGGGTTTGTTCTATAATCATACCAAATTTGACGCTTGTGTTTTACCGTTTTTACGATACAACAAAAATAAAAATACCTACGTTGAAAAAAAATGTTTCTTGTATGGGGACTTCTTCATTATTTCACTTTTTTTTTGTTAGTAAATCAGCCGTAATAACACATATTCTGAAAAAAAATAACCCGATATCTATTACGGTTCAAATGATACAGCTCTTTATAGTTAGGACAGACAGACAGACGGACGGACAGCGTATGCATATAATTAGGGTCCCGTTGGGCACCCTTCGGGTACAGAACCCTAAAAAAAATATGGAATTGACATAAGCGGCTGACGCGACTGATCGTTAGCTTACGACAATCCTATACATTTTCTTTGATTTCGAAAATCGCTAAGTTAGCGTAATGCATCTTGGCTAGGCTCCAGAATGGTGTTATTTTCATACATTTGACCCAAGTCATCACAACACATGGCAACACTAATATAAAGCACACCGTGTGAATCCGATACCGTTCTGGCGCGTCACGATACGACACGTCAAATAATGTAAGTCCAGCTAAATAAGTTTGAATTTGAACGCATGCGTTCTCATTTTGTTCAAATAATCGCATCGGTTTTATGAGATTTCGTTTGGCCGTTCAAGAGTTAGCCGCTTTTAAAGTGAAAAGTGAAGTATATCTAACCTCCTGAGGCCCGACGTCCTACATATAGGACAATTGTTTAAATGACTTTCAACTTTTGTTGTCTGCCATAAGATTCTGTTTCGAACTGGCGAAATTTTTACGTAGGCCTCAGGAGGCTAAATTAAATCGTATGTAAAGGGTTCTCAACACAGGCGGCATGTCGCCAACGGCAGAGGCAGCCATTGTCGGCAGCCGTCGGCCAAAAACGACGTTAGCAGTCGGGCCATTATTTTGTTTTGAGTGCCTAAAATATTAATTAAGTTCAAGATCCATTTTAAAAATTCACAGATATGTTGCGAAAATTTTAAAGTTGTGCCACGTTAATTCTCAACCAGATCTCACTTTTTATTGTATTACCCACTATTTTTGTTGTTTGTATATAAAACACGAATTTACTGCTATGTTATCGACGAATTTACAGCTGGTCGTCTGTGAAACCAGCGACTAAATGAATGTGCAGGCAGTTGAATGTCATTTACCCACCTTGACGGACGACGTGAATTCGCCGGCTATTCATCGACTGAGTAGAACTGAACGACGATGTGTTAACAGAATAACATAGCTGCTCAAATTACCACTGCGTTATCAGTCCCCACGTCCCCTTGCAAATAACGACCACTGCGTTACCATAATAGCCTTTGTTTCACCCAGCCCCACATAATCTGCCATAAAACGTTATTCAGGTATGTCGACCAGAACCTGAAAATAGTGTGCATTCCTAAGACTATCCAGTTTACTTGAAAGTTATGACTTTTAATATACATTCACGTTAAGGGACGTTTTATTAGCCCTAAAATAGTAGAATGACCCAACGCTGAAATGCCACCAGTGTATAAAAAACCTTATTCCAAAATTCTGTAGATTTTTCTACGACTTGATTGATATAAAATATTGCTTTATCAAAACGTAAGTCTATATCGTGTATCGGGTTGTTCGCTTTGTCTTTACGGCTTGGTGGACTGATTTGTTTTGAATAAAAAACCGGGCAGGCGGTTGTCGGACCCCGCTCAGTGTGGTTTCGTCGCCGTTGATTTTCAGTTGGTATAAACATTTTAGTCGCCTGTAACTCAAGAGCAATGAAGTCTACTTAGCAGCGATTACACCACCCTTACCAATCTAACGAGAGGGACGCCGCAATACGTTAGATACGTATGGGGATATCTCCATCTCATTCCAACGTATTGCGGCGTCCCTCTCGTTAGGGTTAGGGTTAGGGTCAGGGTAGTGTAATACGTGCATTCGCCGTGACAGTTTTTTTAATTCGTTGCATGTGCTTTCATTTAAGATATTTTAGTATTTGTAGGTTTGGTTGTATTGTAGGGTGGGACACGCAACTCTAGCAAAAATTACACTTTTAGAGTTCAATGTTTTACAAAGTGGTCCACAAAATCTAAAAATGTATAGAGACAAACAGTTTATTAAGACTCTATGTTATATGGAATAACCCCGAAATATATTTTTTTACAGATTATATTATCGTCCTTAGCGTACAAAATTTCAGCTTTGTGACTTGTGACACTGAAAGTTTCTGAGGAAATGTGAGTGTGACAAACAGACGGACGGACATGCCGAAACTAAGAGGGTTCCTAGTGTGACTACGGAACCCTAAAAAAGCGGGGGCAGACATGTTCGCCCAGGGTTAACGATCGGCAGTTTAAAAATAATATCTGTATTGAACTTGGGACAATATCTAACACTAATGATTGCAATACGAACTCGTTACTCTGATATTTTGTTTTGATGTATTGTATTTTGTTTTGTTTTGGTGATTTACTTCAACAAGAAATCTTTGATTGTAATTTAAAAATAACGATATTTTTTACTAGGTACTTATACTTATTTGACATATCATGTTTAATCTAGTATATAACATTTACGTAAGCTAAATAAATATAAGAAATTTAAACAGGGTGTCCCGCGATAATGTGCACAAACGAATAAGGGCGAAACTACATGTGATTTTATCACGAAAAAGAAATAAAACATTTTTTTTATATTTTGTATAGAGTTTACAATAATTATTAATGTAAACCCCATACAATTATTATTATTATTATTTCCGTGATAAAATCACATGTAGATTCACCCTGTAAAAAATAAAAAAACTCGATTCTGCTTTTTATCAGAAGAACCAAATTATCAAGATAAAAATGAACATATTCAATACATGTGTAGGAATTCATTATATCTGCGAGATTGAGTGACAAAAGATTACCATTGTCACAGACAGTTAAAATGGTAATTGTGGAAAAGCGGCCAATGGTGCAAGAAGCTCTTATCAGTAAACCGGAGAAACTCCCTCCCTCCCTCTCCCTCCGCGAACGGAAACGTTGATTAGATACACCATATTTGACTATAGTACCAAATTCAGACTAAAACAGAAACTCTTTGATCTCGCTGTGACGAAATGGACCATAACGTTGGTATAGCAAACTTCGATGATACGGTGCGAGGACGATGTCGTCAGTTTACATGGTCTTAGTGCGTGTAACTATGCCGATTTATACTCCATTTTAGGGTTCCGTACTCAAAGGGTGTCAAACGGGACCCTATTACTAAGCCTACGCGGTCCGTCCGTCTGTCCTAACAATAAAGAGCTGCATCTTTCGAACCGTAATAAATATCTAAGAGGGTTGATTTTTTTCAGTATATGTGTTACTACGGCGGATATCCTAACAAATAAAAAAAATTAAGAAACTTAAATTATAAAGGGGGTCCCCATACAAAAACTTTTTTTTTTAATGTATTTTTATTTTTAGGGTTCCGTACCTCAAAGAAAAAAACGGAACCCTTATAGGATCACTTTGTTGTCCGTCTGTCTGTCTGTGTGTCTGTCAAGACCCTTTTTCTCAGGAACACGTGGAGGTATCAAGTTGAAATTAATATCAAATACATAAGTCTGCACTCCCTTGGATCAATGAAAAACTCAAACATCTAGGTCAACGCAATCAAAAGATACGGCCGTTTATGCCGCATATTGAAGGGAACCTCAAGGGAATTTAAACCTATAGGGTACTTCCCGTTGACTTAGAATCATGAAATTTTGCAAGAAGCTATGTCTTATAGCACAAGTAAAGAAAAAAATCCGAAAACCGTTCATTTGTAGTTACATCACATAAAAAATTAGCCCAGTATAAGCTGACACTCACTAAGTGCTAAAGTGCATACTTATTGCGTGTCAGTTTATACAGGACTTTGTTTATATTGTATTCCCTGTGATTTACGAACTATTTACATGCCTACAAGTTTGTGCGGAACCCTCGGTGCGCGAGTCCGACTCGCACTTGACCGGCTTTTTTATATTGCAATAACCAAAAAACATACAAACGTCAAATTTGGTATGATTATAGAACAAACCTTAAAGAATAACTGCAAATACTAAAAACCAGCCAAATATGTACGGAACCCTCAGTGCGCGAGTCCGACTCGCACTTGTTTAGGGTTCCGTACTCAAAGGGTGGCAACGGAACCCTATTACTAAGCCTCCGCTGTCCGTCCGTCCGTCTGTCCGTCCGTCCGTCTGTCTGTCAGCGGGCTGTATCTCATAAACCGTTATACGAGTAGGTAGATAGTTTAAATTATCCCACAGTGTGACTTTCTATCGCCGCTATAACAACAAATAATAAAAGTAAAATAACATTGGAAATTGTATGGCAATTTTTTGAGTTGTGCTCTTTTATATTTAGGGATATATCCGAGGGTCAACGCACGTGTTCCAGACAAGGCAAACACACGGCCACTCAAATCGGTAAAATGTCATTGAATTCAAGCACCGTCCGGACGCGTCCGGATGATTTACGAGCCTCTTTTTCTATTGTAACGACATAAATAAAGCGAACAACACACCTTCCGACATAAACACGCGTCCGACGTAGGGTGCTAACGCCTACCGGTAAATGTTATGTAATTTTAACAGATTACAGGAGCCTTCGGCGCTGAATGAGAAGATACTTTCAGAGCCAACAACTCGATCCCGGGTCAACTTTGTACAGAAATCTCTTATACTGGCTTGTACATGTTATTTGTAAGACAGCTTAGGGTTGTGGTATTTAGTCAACACAACAATTGCGAAATTAATTGTCAGTTGTTAATTGTGAATCTCGTCTAATTGTAGCTTACTATAACATATATGCAAACATGCCCGAATCATTTAAGTTATAAATGGGTGTGATTAGGATTAAGATCTGTTGTTTATGACGGGGACGTGTAAACATCAGGGTGGCCGTGTTGACTTTCAATAATTTGAATTAAAATATAAACAAAAGAGAAAAATAAACGAATACCACATGCATGGTTATCCCAAGGATGAGTAAGCTAAAATAAACAGAACAATTTAAATTTAGATTTGTTTCTGAATTTGAATGCAGAATGCACGACGGAGGTAGTTGGTAGGTGTCGTATCGTGTATTGCCGCCTTTATACCTTCGAAGATAAACAGTATTATCATACTACTTTAACTCAATGGTTATCTAAGTGCATCACGGTGTTGAATTGCTCTCAAACCCTAACAGCTACTGCTGAATTGCCATTGTGTGAATGTTACGAGACAAGTATTAAAGAAATTGTATATCTTTTCACTCGGAAACTTTCACGTTTTGATTTACGAGTAGCAATCGAAATGTTTCTGGCGGATTTTACCAAAACAAACTGCTTTATGTTTGTCGATAATCAAAAATAGAGGCCCTCTTATATTTAGTAGGTGCCTACAAATTGTTATTAACAGCATCTTCACTTAAAAAATTATAAATCTATAGATTGAGTTTTAGTCCATTTTACACGTAAAACGGCGCAAATAATGATGAGATTGAATAAATCTGAGACAGCGTCTTCGGGAGGGGGCGGTCAAAGTTCGGAGTGATGTTGAGATGTTCTTCTAAGATTTCTATTTAAGATATCTGCCCCTTCGCATTTAAGTTTACTGAAATTTCATGATACATTTCCACGAAAACGTATAAGTGGGGCTTAGGGCGATTTCATAGAAGTTCTCGGTTATTCTGTTACGCATGTTATCCGTGAAACTTTAGTTTAATATCATGTAAGAGCAAATTATAACTAAGTATATCTTTAGATGAGACACTCCTGTTATAAGGACCTTGGATATTTTTTGAAACAAAAAGACTACTAAAGTCAAATATAAGTAATCTCACTTATAAAACGTTTTCGTTAGGCAGTGATAGGCCCATGACTTGAAATTTCAGCAGCGGCGGTGATGTAAGTGAAATTGTTATGCCCGAAAGTAGAACAGGTAACCTAGCTGGACTTACTTGAGAGTGCGACGTCAGCTCAAGATAGGGTTGGAACTTGAAACTTGTGTCCACACGAGTCCAGTAACTCCAGTAGCAAATTAGCACTGGTCTGGGTACTTACCTCGTTACTGGCATCGTGTAAATCGGGTATTACTGAGTGACAGACAGACAATGCCCACCGAATGGCGTGGCTCTAATGTAGCCTAAAGCACTCAGGGTAGAAATATGAACACTGGAATATTATACTCCTGTAGTAATATAGTGATACAAGAATGAAGGATTTTTCAATATTCAACCGCTTACAGGATTATAGATGTGAGAATAGCGGATATCAAATTCTTTGCATATGCTGTCGCGAGCAGCCTCGTTTAATACATTTGTGAAGCGTTTTACATTGTAATCTCGATGGTATTTGATTGTAAACCCAACCTAACCTAACCGAGCAAAAAAACCCTCGACAAAATCGGGACTCTTAATTTCAGAGCTTATAACTCTGAAATGGATTAAAGGATTTTCATCAAACTAAGCTAAGAAAACTCTCGATTAAGTCATCTTTCTAACAAAAAATAAATAAAAATCGGTCCATCCGTTTAGGAGCTACGATCCCACATGCAGATACACAAACACACAGATACACACGTCAAACTTATAAAAAGTTTAGCGTCGGAGTAAAAAAAGGAAAATAATTAATATTTTCCTTTTTTTACTCCTAGACTGATTAAGACGGACTTATAAGATATTTTCAAGTATTCCAGTTAACTAATCACTTACGAGTAAGTTCTCAGACCCCAACAATACGGCAGTAGAGTGATTATCTAATAAAAGCCCTCGTGTGTACTGACTCGTATAGTGTTTTCTATAAATGTTGATCGGTTGCGTCAATATGTACGCCGTGTACGCGCGACCTTCGTGGACTAAAAAGACTTATACTTACTTTTAAATTGTGCTATTAACTCCCATCATCGGTGATTCCGAACAATTATGAGTATAATTAATAGCCTTTTAAAAGGTAGGGCTTTATAGCTGACTCCCTAAAAGGTCGGAAAGGGGTGGTCGCCACTTTACAACCTTTCGACGGCAACAGCTATCGATTCCACGTCGCCCCCGCCTACTGCCACATTTCATATGATCATGGTAAATTAATCAAATGTTCGTTCGATTGCGACACAACGTGATCTATGCGAGCAACTTACGTATTTGCATACAATCATTTATAAAGCAGCAATAAGCATTCCAAATCACCTTATGTCAACGATTTGAGTTAAGGAAATATTTAAAACCGCACCTCTTGATTAAAATCGTGTCTAAATAAGTGATTCGATTAAACTTTAAAGTTAAGCCTTGACCGAACCAACGGGGCTCGATTTTTGATTGCACTGCAATGGAATTTAGGTAAAACATGTAAGTCTTGCAAACGTTACCCATGTTTACAGTTTTACAGGACGAATAAATAATACCTATGTTATGTATATCTAGCGGTAAGTTAAGATAGCGATCCGGTCGGACGTCTAAGATATGTATTTTTCCATCAATTGTACTGATTAAATGTGAAAATTTGGGCGTTGGTCCTTCAATCACGCGTAAACTTTTGAATGAGTTTGGATGTATTTTCGGCTCGCATGTATAGTCAAAAAAAAAATCCAAATCCTGGATTGTCTCATAGGAAAAGTGGTAACCGAGCCAATAAATATGCGGACTGATTTGAGGATCATCATCATCATCATCAGCCGCAAGACGTCCACTGCTGGACAAAGGCGTTCCTCAAGGTTTTCCACAACGACCGGTCCTCTGCTGCTGTTATCCAGCGGTTTCCCGCGACCTTTATCAGATCGTCGATCCACCTTGTGGAAGGCCTGCCGACACTTCGTCTCCCGGTTGCGATTTGAGGATAAAAGAGTGTTATTTCAATTAAAGATGAGTTTACAAAATCTTACTCATCGCATAAATTTATACTCATCGTATAATAAAATAATGAACTACGTATTACGGTACTGTAATATAGAAAATAATGATAAATCACACATCTTACACACACAGATCTTCACAGATCTTAGTCATTAAAAACACATGATTACAGATAGCACGATGATTCTGCTATAGGTACATAGCAATTTGTAGTAACTATAGATACCTATACTATAAATAATTCATGATATAAATATATTGGTAGTGCCGATAAAACCCTTCTAAACAAACAAACACTCCAAACCAAATTTAACCAGATTTTACTACATTTAAAGTACAATTTGGAGTTGCTGCGCTGAATGCATCGTCTGCACGCAGTATGCATGCAGCTGCAAGTTTATTAGCGGTGGGTTCGTTAAGTCTGCAATTATGGTCAAAAGTACGGATAAGTATCTTTGTGAGGATGATTGAAATCGTGTTTTGTAAGTGTGGGAAGCCGGAAAGAGGCAGTTTAAATAATACATACCATGGTTTTACCCTTTGACTACGGCTCAGTCTGTGTATTTTTCGAAATCGTATCTAATTTGACAGAATTTTAACTGTAAAAATTTAAAAATACTTGGCACTAACTTTCAGAGCTGATAAGGCGGAAACACCCTGCGGCGTGATTTTTACGTTGTATTTGTTTACAAATTGACAGTGTATTTGTGACATTGGATGTAGAAAAACCGATAGATTGTGTTAAAGAATGTCCACACTCCACACCTCTGCCAAGATATGTTGACGTTTTAAATGGGAATCCGTTGAAACACATAAAATTGTTTGGTCGAAAATCGTTTTGCCTAACAGCCTTATAGGCTAAAAATTTGGTTGTGTAGATTAGTTAGGTTACGTTATAGTTTTAAAATAATTATGAATAAAAACCCTTTCAATTGACAAAATCGTTTTCGATTTCGTTTTTGATGATTTTATGCCACCCGATAGACCCGTTTAAAAAAAAAAGGAAAAAAAGTTATTTTAAACAGAATAAGCATCAATACGACCGAATTTTGTAATAGTACATTATTGCCTAGGCGCGGAAAGTAAGGGATTGCCTGACTCGTATTTTAGCAGGCCTCGCTATTGCTCGGCCTGCTAAAATACGAGTCAGGCAATCCCCCCGTTTCCGCCGAGGCATATATAATGCTTTTCTCAACCATGTGAGGAAAATATACAAATATATTTGTAAAAAGTAAAATAAATATTAAAAGTGATGTTAATCATATTAGGACAATTTGTAAACGAAATTGTTATGGGTTTTCCAGGAACATTTATGTTTGTCTGTTGAATTTGAGATGTTGATATATTAGGGCTTGTGGTAGACAAATGGACGTAACTTAGGGAAAAGGATCCAATTCAACCATTTCACACTTGTAGATGTGACATAATATTGACAGCAATAGAATTCAAATTTAATACCGTGAAGTGCCGAGGACTTGATGTTTGTAGCTTTTACACAACAACAGTAAGTTCTACGTTTAAATTTCAATAAGTTTTTGTTTTTAATTTTTTTTTCTAACCATAGACAATTTTAAAGAAATTTAAAAAGAAGAAAACACACGCACTGTGCTATGAAAACGAGCAGTTGCCTTGGCTGTATGAGATTTATTTCTTGGTCCTTTCTATTCTGTATGCATTTGACAGCACTTTAAAAAAAATATTTCAGCGGACAAAAATGGGTTTTCATACGTTTATTTTACTCCTAGGAAGAAAATGAGGCCCTTCGCGTCTTCGTTTTTCAAAAGAAATGCCATCCTTTCTGAGCATGTTTGAGAAAAATATGTACCAGTAAGTAGTACAAGCCAAGAAAAATATTAGTCATATAAACTATGCATCGTCTATTATTAAATAAAAGCTGGGATTACGTATTAACATCACAGTAGACACTTCATTTTTATTTATATGTATTTTCAAGCTTTTTGGGCACTGTAACCCCCTTACTAATAAACGTTGAGGAACGGCTGAGTAGTTATCCAATGCTTTGTCCTTATCTGTCATTGTGACATTTGAATTCTACAGATAAGGACAAAGCATTGTATAACTACTCAGCCGTTACTCAACGTTTATTAGTAAGGGGATAACAGTGCAGATCCGTGGCACACGGCGTGGTACAGTGGTTCTATTCTTGTAATACTGTGTCCTTGATTTAGGTAACGTTTATTATTATTATTATTATTATTATTATTATTATTATTATTATATATTATTATATCATATTAACAGGCTTCATTTTAAAACAACGTCCCGCAAAACTGTTTTCACAGTTTGACTGTGGGATCCATATTGCTGTGCGAGGCAGGTATAATAAGCGGTTTGCAAGTAACAAATCTAGGATATAATAAATAATATATACAGCGAAGTTAATCTACCCGTCATGGCCGAGAATAGCAGTATGATCTGTTTCTTCTTACTTGTCTTACAACGTAAACAAATTTCTAACCTAAAAGTTCACGTTGTAAGTATAAAACAAGCTATAAATTTTTAATGGATCATCCCAAGATAAAATTTTAGTTTTTCATGTCTAGTTTCTACTTGTATTTGCGATATTCATAGATAATATTATATGATAGCGCGAAAATAATAATTCTTAGGTTAGAAACTTGTTTACAAGATTAGGCTACATCTACTGTTAATAAGATACTATACCTATATACTATTTTACCAATAAGTTTACTAGAAAAATGGTTGCAATGATACGGATTAGGTCCGCTCATTATAAAACGGGTTTTAGGTAGGTACGAGTACTCCAGTTTCTTTAAACCCGGCAGTCGCTGTCAGCCACATCTAGCCGTTAAATTAAACTGCAAGTCTACTCGTACCTAGTTGGTTCGGAGGAAGAAAGGCTTGCACTCCCATGACTTATGTTATAGGCCAGAATCGGTATCTTCGGGACTTTCGGGACAAGCCTAAGTTATACAAAATTGTTTCGAAAAAACCCTAAGTTTATGTAAGTATAACCATCACTAACGGTAGCTATGTATACCTACTCTTACCTACACATACCTACCTTATAATATCCAGTGATCGGAATAGGTAGAGTTTATTTACCTAAACTTGACGCTTGTTCAATGAACAATGTTCATTCAAGCGTGAGTGAGATGGGAACACATTATTGAATGAACATGCATCAAGTTTAGGTAAATATACTCTACCTATTCCGATCACAACTTAATGACTTGATTGAAAAATAAAAGACCGTCACTACGCTCTAACCCTCTTAGAGTTTGCGACCTTATTATACTCGGTAAAAGAACAATTTTACCCACCCGTTAAATTGTAGATATGCCATTTTATATACGTATAACTATTTTATAGTTACTCAACAATACAGTTGTCACAGTTACTTGTAAACTTTCGATTATTGTCACCGACACCCACTCCACTGCGTCACAGTGTATCGACCCTACTTGAAAAGTGTTCTCTCAACTGACTAAAGAAAATAAACATAGTCAAATTTAGGGGATTTTAGTTATTATGACGTCAATGTTGCTGACTGAGCGTAAATTGCTCTTGCTCCTATCCTTGCTTGTCGAAATCGAACCGTTTAGCGGCTATAAGTAAACAAAGCATATACATTCATACTTGGTCAAAAACGTTTTCTTCTTCCAAGTCAGCAGAACCCTAAAACCCTCAACAGTTTTTACAGTTTCCATAAAGTACCTAAAATAAGGTTTTCATAATCAAGCGCGCAATGGTAAAGTTGAAATATTTTTGGATGGAGTTCAAAAAGTTGGGCTTTGCGTGAGTTATTTTTTTTTTCTACTGGCGTACTATATAAACTGCTAATAATTATACATCGTTAACAGTATCAGAATGCCACCCATAGTGTATCCAAAGCGTGAAAACTGGACGTAGCTTAGGGAAAAGGATGCAATTCAACCATTTCACACTTGTAAAATTTGACATAATATTGACAGCAATAGAATTCAAATTTAAATACATTTACATTGTGGGTTGGATCCTTTTCCCTAAGCTACGTCCAATTGTTCTATAATGAGCGTTGCCATAGTAATAACTGTTCTTTTATAACCATTGTAGCATTGTTATTACCATGGTTACGTTCATTCCGGATATCAGTTTTGGCGTTTAGTGAACACTTGACTTCCTAATTTGTACCTATATTCAATCGTTAGAAATGTTTTAATAACCATTGAAATGACGTAGATGAAAAACAAAATTAATTTCGAGACTGTGTCTGCGATGTCTTTAAAATTACATTTTTATTAAATCGCTAAGAAAAGATGATTGATATTCATCGACTTGTATTTGGTTACCGTGGTCGCTCAATATGGATAATACTATTTACTAATTACGTCCAACTTTTTGAATTCTACCGTTTTATTTTTTAAAGAAATTCTCTACAGTTTCTTGCCGGCGCTACAAAGAAATTATAGATGTGAGAATCATAAAACAACGTTTAAGATTTAAGCTTTCTCCTTACGGACTTGTTAAACCGCGTGATTCTTTATATTTCATGACCAACAAACAAACTACCGACCATTAGTTACGTTACGTATCAAACACAGGGACTGATACGGAACCGGTGGACTTCTCCACGCACATCGTTTGCAGCTTCAGATGCCTTATCTCTCTCACACTCTGGCGGTGACAGAGTAGAGTAAAAGGGATAACGCAAACGTAAATTAAAACTTCGATTTTGGTAGTAGACCCCCTGACCGGCTTGTTACACCTCCTTATAACCGGTGACTTTCAAAAGGGAAGGTTCATTCATTTAGACATATAATTATAATCGAATGTGGACTTTAAGGGTATGACGGTAGGTTCAAATCTTCAAGTTTATTTAAAGATGTGTAAATGAATATGAGTTTTATCTTGCGGCGGCGCCTATTTATCATCTGTTTAGAAGTTTCCCGCGCTCGGTGTCGACAAAGTTAGATAAAACCTTTAATAGTCAAAGAAAGACCTAGTTTTAATGGTAATTGGAATGTATGGTTTTTTACCTAATTCAAGTTATGAAACTTTAAATCACAAACATGAGTGAGTAGACTAGAAGCATGAAGAATCGCAAGATGAATTTAATGAAAACTACTCCCAGACAAGACTTGAACAAAGCATAATAAATGTGTTCGTAGGTATGTTATGCTAATCAAAATGTTTTATTTAGTTCTAACGTTGCAGTGTAAAGTGCGCGCTACACGGTTTTGAACGACGGTTTAAAACAGACTGTTTAAAACCGTGTAGACAGTGGTTCTAAATCAAATTTCGTATGACCTTAAAACGCCTTTGGCAGATAGGCGTGCGCTTCAAACAAATGGGATTGTTTGAAATCGTGTAATAGCTCGCTTCTAAGGTGACCTTGGTCTAAAACCGCAGCACACGCAGAAGTATTTTGTGTCGGAGGACATTTAACCTACGTTATCTCTTTCGTACATGTAAGTACTTAATGCAAAGGGGAGGAACAGGTGCAGATTCGTAGAAAGATACAGTAAAATAAATGAAACACTAGCTCACCTTTACTAAACGCCACTCTTGTAGACATCTCAACAGATGTTAAATGATTATCGGCACCATATTTCTTTAAACGGCTTGTCAGATTATATTCAACTTTTCAACATAAAGCAAATGTAACGAAAATGGTCAAACTATTTTGTTTAAATAATTAAATAATACAACAACATAGCTAGTCGCATTAAATTTGTTCCAGTTACAACATAAAATATATTTTGTTAACAGTTCAGTATTTTTAATATTAAGTTCATAAAAGTATTAGAGAGTTTTATTTTTTACTGTATTTTTTACTATAATGTACTTTTATATAATAACACTCAGAGATAGAAAATAAAAAACGAACTTAAATAAACGAATATAAAACGTCTAAAAAAGCTAGAATCCGAAACCACTTCACTTTCATGTTTGCTCTGCCGGATTTAGAAAAACTCAACGTAACGTACTAAAACGTGAAATCCAACTAAAAAAGCAACACGAGCAGCAAGCTAACATTGCAGCCCAGTAAACTCAGTTCGACAGCCGATAACCTGGTTTCACAAACTGGGCCTTGGCAGGGCCCCAACACCTATGCAGTGACTCCCACTTGATAAAGGCTTGTGTATGGACGAGTATCTTAGTTACGAGATATAAAATATATTTTTCACTTCTCATGCTCTTAAAATGCTACTTTAGTCTCTGCATATCGGGACTAAAGTTCCTTTTTAATCTCTAGGGATTAAAGTAATTTTTTTTTTTAATTTACTTTGGAAACCCCTAAACAGCCAATCACGGTGTAAGTGAATGGAGGATTATTACAGAATAAGTACTTGCATAGAAACCGGAATATAAGAAAAAACAATTGACGTAGGTTTGACCTTTTTATATTTATGGCATTCATAACGAGTTAGAAAGAGATGTCCTTATAGGTATTCTTTCGTTTTCCATCATGTTGCCAAAAGGTTTTAGACGTCAAATTTGAATGGACCGCGATGAGCCCGCCATTGGACCCCTACACGAACCTACAGTACTACAAAATTAAAAAGTCGATATGCGAATAGTTAATTTTGTGTCAGGGTGACTTCTTAATTTAGTAGCTTTATTAGTTTGACAGTGTTGTGAATATATATCGATATTTTCAGATTTTCAAAACATGAAAACTTGATACTAGAATTATTGTCGACTCAGCAGCAACACTGGCGTTGACAGATCCTTGTGACAACATGATGGAAAACAAACAAATACCTTTAAGGACATCTCTTTCTAACTCGATATGAATGCCATGCCTTAAATAGAAAAAGGTCATATACGTCTTTTGCTGTTTCTTATAGTTCGGTTTCTATGAAAGTACTTATTCTGTGGTATAGATAATTTTAGGGCGTGGAAATAATCTCAAAAAGACAACTGTGTAAAAATATTAAAAAGGAACTATTTAATTTCGTGAAACACGATTAATAATTACGAAAATGAATCAATTTAATTATATTAAGGTTGAATTTAATTAAATTGATTCATTTTCAAAACTAATCAAAATGGTCCATCCATGCATAATAAATTTTAATTAGATTTGAAAAAATAGTTTTCAAGTATGAATCTGTTGGCTAAATATGCAAGCATTTAAAGCGTCACTTACAAAAGAAAAGAAAATTAAAAACCGCGGAACAAATTTTTTTTGCTATTGTAATTTTTTATAGAACGTCGATATTTTTCCTCGCATTCGAAGTGAAAAGTAGAGTGTTTAACTCGATTCTAAAAAGCCATAATGACACTCGAACTTCATCCACCCTCGCTTTGCTCGGGTGTATAAATATCTCGTGTCATAATGGCTTACTTTAGTCCCTTGTTGAACAATCTACTATTAAGGGTGAAAATCACAAACATGATTTAAGTAGGTACCTATGTCAAAAATCCCGTGATATGCGAGAAGTTCTCGCGCCTGGAGGGTAACGTACCTACTTATTTAAATTTACTTTACAACTAAGTATTAATAATAAAAAAATCCTATGACAAGAAAAATTAACAACAAAAATTGTCCAGTTAGTTACGAAGTTAAAAAACAAAACATAAAATTAATTTTGGCAACAAACCGGAAAATTTCGAAATTGCATAGACCTCAAAAGAAAGGTACAAAAAATCCTATGTATCTCAGAAAGTTTGATACTTTTTTAAGTTCCATATATACGAACAAAGATAGTTTATAAAATACTTGTGAAGTAGGTAAATTTTTGGTTATAAATATTTTGCTTCCACATTCTTACAAACTATTAGAAGACTAATTTGGACTTAAACGCTCTCTACTATGAGTTCAAAGTTCTACAATATTTTTGAGTAGCTTTACTTAAGCATACCAACGGGTCGCTTCAAAATAACTTAACGTAAGTAAAATGCATTTCCCGTCGCATACTTGTTCTTTGAGCCATTGTTAATTAGCCTCCGCGCTTTGCATTATTCCTCTCGTTCATACACAATGTATTTACTGGAGAATGAGGGAGAAAGAATTTAAGAATTTTAGGAATTTGTTTTACAGGAAATACTGGAATAGGACGTGTCGGCGTCAGCGGCTGGAGAACTGTAGTAAGTACGTTTAAAGTGAAAATAAGATACGCTTGCCAATAAGCAGTGCGTTAACGTCTATTTTATTTATTGTACCTAAAAGTTATTAAGGCTGAATCCGATATCACACTCCATAGCCTACATTGAAAATTAATAGATAAATATAAGGGTTCAATCTCACCTACGTCGCTTAGTTTAGCTAACAATACCACTTAAGTCATCGATACAACATACAAATCGCACAATGTACCTTTGTTAATGTGGAAGATTTCCTATAGCGGGCTTAACATGCATGGACGAGATAAAATTTGACAGGTGCTAGGGAAATAAAACCAACTATTCCATATTCTAAAGTAAGACAATGCTTTATGTTTAAAATAAGTGTCTCGTCCTGATTTTATAAAGACAAGACGCTTTTATTTTAAACCTTAAGCGTTAAGTGTTACGTTAGAATATGGAATAGATGTATTCATTTCCCTAGCACCTGTCAAATTTTATTTCGTGTATGCATGCTCAGCCCTGGTCTGTTTCCTATTGTGATATTTTGGTCGCTTTTATCGCGGGGGATAAGTGTGGATAAAGCATCCGTCACTCTCACACATACCTACTGGTCAGAAAGTGACAGATGTCTTATACACATGCCAAGCATGAGCATAAATAGGCCTGCAGGACAAAATACACTTTAGCCAGTACCTCTACCATGAGTTGCTATCGAAAACTCGTGTTACGTTCTACAGTCGATAGCGAGTAAACGTCCTTCGAATTGTTTTTGATTAAACTCGTACCATGAGTCACATAAACGTTTACTATTCTCGCTAACGTTAACTCGATAGTTCGTGTAGTTATCGTTACGTGTGCCTAATTTCACACCAAACGAAGTTGTCTCTTTCTAACTACAATAAAAAGACAGAGTAAGGATGATATTGGGCTAAAAGATAAGTATCCATGTCATCCATTTAAAAATATAGAAATAACCCTGCTAATTTAAAAAAGTGCCCTAGAGCAGTGTCACTATGTAAGTGTAAGTGATTCTTGAATTTGTTTTGATTTTTTTGTCAATGTGACAGTTCATTCATACGTCTGTGTATAGTCAAATTAGACAAAACCTTATTTATTTATGTGCCGAAAGTTATAATATACTTACATATAAGTCATTAATTTCATTTCTCATGGCATTCTTTTAAAAAAATGCTTTACAGGAAGAAGTTACTGAAGTGGCACTAGAAACAAATGACAGCCTATCAATTTTCCTGCTAAATGAATAACTTGCTCAACAAACTTGTTCCAGTAAGTTTCCCTATCATTGTTACTATTGAAATAAAATAAACAATTTATTATATATATTTAAGATAAAAATTCATTTAATTCATGTCCTAGGAAAGATTATTTCAATGTGTTTTTTTTCACTGCAGGCGTTGGAGACTGGAATCTACTTGTACCACTTGTACCAGGGACATCAGCTCAGGCCTCCTTTTTTCCACCATTGCTTGTGGCTAACAGCACTTGCAGTGAACAAGACTTGGTGGACAGAGAGTATCCCGAAACAGTTAACAGCCCAGGTATAGTGACTGCAATGACAGTCAATTTCCATCAGCTCTTCAAGAAATAGGTTCCAATAAATTTTGCTGTTATTATCACATTTTAGAGTAAAATGTACCTACCTATCTAGTTTCATTAGTTAATTAAGAATTCAAAATAGTACTGTAAACGTTTTTTTATCCATTACAGCCCTGCCCGAGGTGGACGGGAGTGAGACCGGAGTAACGCACGGTGGTGAGCCTGCGGTCACAAGAACAGCATTAACAGCTGCTAATGCCAGGTGGCAGAGCCCCAAGCTCTTACCGCCCACACCGCGTCAGTGGCGAAGACGTCAGGTGCAAAACCACTAATCTCCTGTCTACAGAAGGACTCGCACCCAGACAGTCAGATTTGGCAAGGCAAGCCTTTGTCAGAGCTGACAGTGAATGGCGAGCTTTTAAACAGGAAGTGGAGCGGGAGAGGAATAGGTTAAGGGAATCAGAGTTTAGAATGCAAGAACGGTGGTTAGATTTATTTGGTAAATTTTTAGCATTTGGAAATATAATTGTAGATACTTTAGCAAATAAATAAAGATTTTGTGTAATAAATAAAGATTTTGTGTAATAAATAAAGATTATGTGTGATGTATGAGTACTTTTTATTTTTATATTAAACAAAAAACAGAAAACATGGTACAAGTATTTGGAAATAATGCATTGATGCAAGTCTTCTAACTAATTGATCCCGCGGTGCTCTCTCCATTAATAAATCACTGGTGCCTTCATTTTCCAACACTAACTCCTGGCCCTCAAATAGTTCTGAAAATAGTAGGTACCTACAACAAACATAATAAAGATAAGGACATATTTAGTATTAAAGTTAATATATAATCATTATCTTTCACTATAAATACCTTGACTTTCTTCAGACATATCCTTGTCATCAGGATCGGGAACATTATATTTGTGAGTGGATTTCAAATCCGTGTAGTACGTTAACGAATCGCACAAATTCTCAAAAGCTTCCTTACTGAGCCTATATCCTTTAATAAAATTTATTCTCAGTTAAATTTTGAAGTGGATTTCTTAACGTAATATTTCTCATATCAGCTTGAAATCCTCCTTGTTTTCGTCGTTCGTCTTCATAAGCCTACATATTCCACGCTAAATAATGTCTTGCCGATATTATTTGGATAGATAAATAATTGGAGTAACGTATTAAACAATAATTCTAAGTTTTCACGCACCAATTTGCTAGTGAAATAGTTAACTACAGTCGATACGGTATTTTTCGATGACATCTGTCAAATTTACGACTCATGGTACCGATGTTCTACGGCAACGGTTACAAAACGTTAGTCGCTAACGAATAGATTTCGACAGGTAATTTACCGTTGTACTCATACTAGCGATCTTTAGTTCTTTAAGTGACCGCTAGAGGAGCTGTACAATTCTCCATACAAATCGTTTACGCCGTCGCTAGCGAGTGCGGTCACTGTAAACTCATGGTAATGGTACAGATCGTATCGCCGGCACAACGTGCAATAACCTTTAAAGGGGTCTCCCTCTAGTCGCATACGTGCTATTGGCATAATTTCGATTGGATTAATGCTTTACGCATATAGTTGTTGCCTTAAAAGTTTTTTGTCACATAATACTTTCATTGTCATAATTGTACTGTCATATTTTTTTTAATCATAATGTTCATTATCAGAATTTTTTTAGTCATAAAATTGAAGATCATAATGATTTATGACAATAGACATATAGTTGAAATTGACCTAATTTATGTGCAAAACTATTATGGCGATTAATAATTATGTTTAAAACTTTTATGCGCAATAAATGTATGACAATTGTTATTTATGCTCTCAAACATTATGATTAAAAATAACATGCGAACTAATTTATGCCTCTTGACAGTTATGCGAAGTGATCATTATGTCTTAAACAGTTATGCCTATCAACAGTATGCCATAAAACTGTACCTACCTATGCAACCTAATATGGACCCCCCTTAAAGGCATAAAAGCTTTTGTACTTTCTGTCTACGTAAGTTAGAATATTTTAGTACACAAATAATTCCCTAAACACGTAGCTAAGAAGGAATGTCTTATATGTCTATAAACTGCTCCAGGGAGCTGGAAGCACACTTTATGGTTCCCAATTCCCATACGCCACAGCGGAACCACAAATTCCGTGCATCTAATCTGCTTAACACTTAGGTACATTTTAACATAGGTTTATCGACTTTATATTGCTGTAGCTGAAACGCTTTGTTTTGCAAACTAAGGGCCTAGACAAAATGCATAACGCTAAATTGACGATTTTCAAAATCAAAGAGAATAGTGACGGTGTACCGCGTCGGCCACTTACGTCAATCCTATACCCAATGCAGGCTCCCTGGTACTATCTGTTCGCCTAATGAGAACACAGCCTAAGAGTATTTAATAATACCAAAGAAAGGCCGCTACGGCCGCTTGACCCTAAAGGCCGAACCACACGACGCATTAGCCACGCGACGATTAAGACGTTTCACACGATTAGATGCACTTGTCTCTTGAGTTGTAACGCTGTCAGTGAAATATTGACGTTGAAAAGTTCATTTTGGAACCTTTGTCAAACTGACACTTTCCCGGAACACGATTGATTAATGACCGCATTGGTTTTTGTGACGTAACTATAAATAACATAACAGAGATAAAATTAGCTTGGTTGTTATTTGAATCAGAGCTATCGCGTGTTAATTCGCCGCTAGAGGTGCTAGTGTAGCGTGAGGGCCTGGCCACATGTCCACGGCACGGCGCCGTACGCCGCATAACGGCGCGGTGCCGCCACCGTGCGACGGTACAGCGTCACGGTGCCGTGTACGGTGCGACAGCACGGCTTCACGGCGCCGTCTAATTCAGAAGTTAGTTAGTTTACTGTTTTAAAATGGCAGTAAGATTGACTATACAAATACGTAGATGTTTAAATTTTACTGAAACCTTGGGCCAATTACTGTTACGACACAAGAAAATTAGATGCCGGCTGAAAATTCAGGTCGTAAGTCATACGATGCACTATTTACACGCCCGTAAATCCCTCACAATTTACAACGTGCGAGAAACGATCTCTATAAATCACTGTCGCAATTTGTACAGCATAAAGCATATATTGTATGGAACGTGTAATGCAGTTTCAAATAGGTAACGAGTTTAACTTGAACGTTCGCGGCCGCAAACTTGCGATTGCTCTTAATTTGACACGCGAAACGTGCCATTCGGCGCTGAATATTTAAACAGTCCACACACGATGTTCGGGGAAGGTGACCATAAACAAGTAGGAATGTGGATTGTTCCCGCGCGGTAGCGTATGGGGCGTGCTCGAGGAACCACAAATCATTTTCGAACATGTGCACACTCCAACCGAGAACATGGCGTGCCGTTCTTTTTTCAAATTTATCGATTTCCCCAACAGACCTGACGAACACTGGCCACTAATTTTTTAACGGCCGTGGAATATTGATTAGGTATAAATAAAGCGAGACATGCAATGCGTTCTGTTGCATGTAATTGTGTGATATTGATAGCAATCTAGCACGACCAACTTGATTAGGTAAAAGACGAGCTTACTTGATAGAGATTAGAAAGACTTATCTTCTCAAAGCGGTTTAGGATAAAACAAGTCAATACTTATCAGATTACACTCGCTCGGTAAATCAACCTATTCGATGGTTGAAATGAAAAAAAAAAACAGTTGTAGGTATTCATAGTTTTTTCGTTTTCATACTTTAATATCAACCAAAGAGTTCTAAGGACATCCGTTTAAAAAAACAATTTCATGAGCGCAGATAAGGAACGAAATTGACTTTGGAATGCCGACCGCGGACTTCGGAACTATTTGAAATTTTGAACTCCTAACAATTCATTAAATCTCAAAGCGGGACTGTTATAGATCAAAATGTAGTAGATTTAGGTGTGTAGCTGTCATAAACAAGAGTCCAGGTCAGGTAAACATTATTGCCGAAACTGGCAAGCTCTGGGATATTACGTAATGCCCAAAATGGGACGGTACATCGCTTGGTACTTAAACGGAGCATACCTTTTTACGATGTTCAACTGTTTTCTTCTTTTTATTGACATGTACGTACCATAGAAAGAAACGTTTTCGTTAACCTCACTCGGAGAATTAGTAGCAACACTAGCAACGTCTTTTTATAGAATCCTTTTATTGGTAATTTGCTGTTAAATGACTAATTTAAGATCGTTTGCTTTGGTCTTGACACGGCCTTTGGTCTCGATAATCTTTTGGAGCAGCATTCCGCATTGGAATGGGAGATTTTGTTTATTACAGTGGGCTTTATTACTTTAAAGCCCCGCCAGGTATTGGAGTTGGTAATGCCTTTTCTCGAGATTTCGCGCAGGTACCTACTAATAAAGGAAATACAGAAGATATTTTCCACTAACGGCCGCCCTCAGAAACGTTAAATAACTTTCAAGTTTGATTAAAGCTGCTGCTGTCACTTTCTTTGCTAAGCAATAGAATAAGACACAGCAACTTCAATTAAACTTAAAAATTAATCGATGTCTCTGAGTGCGGCAGTAAGCCAGTTGTTGTGAAATCACCATAAGTGCATAAATATCAAATGATTATATTAAATAAATGTGCATATTTATGCAGATGCTGGTTGCTTGTGTGCGTGTATGCATTTTTATCTTTATACTTATCTATTATCTATCTTCTTATCCCACCTACCTAAACATTGGTTGCAGATATTACCTACTTATTTGATTTCCATTTATGTTGGTAGGATCATCTCGTCGTCTTTAGTCATTAATAAATAAATAATACATGATCTAAGTACCTATTTACTTTAATTTTAGAAATATGTATGAGTGTGCGAAGCTTGTATGTCAGAGAAAATCGTCGATAAAACGTGAGTTTTGGAATTTACTTTTTTTACTAAATAAAAAAATATGCTAGAGATCTAACGTTATATAGATACACTAAAAAATAAATAATAAAAACAAGTTAACAGGCTTTGTCGAGACTTTGCATGGGAATGTTCATGGGCGTCATCAAATTTATTGATGAAGCTTTTACAAAAACGTTTAGGTACTCTGTGGAAACAAGTTTCTGCCTTGATCGAAAAAAATCTTACCGTTTTTAAAGCACGCGATACTATAATCATTATTTTAAATTAACTTGCGTGCGCGATAAGCGCCGACGCCAAAATCGCCATTACACGGAGCAGAACTTTTAAAGCTTTTGCGTTCCGTTGCAACTTGCATTGCTATCAGATGGTATTATCAAAAGTTCAGTAATTTTGCTAAAGTACGGGGTAAGAAGTAAGGCTGCCATGGGGCAGAGTTTCCCCGGATTTATCCATCCAGAGCCGTCCGGGGACGTCCAGAGCTAATACGGACGTTTAATTAATTAAGTTGTCAAATTGGTGCATTAGGGCTCTGTTGAAAGCGGTCTAAATTGGTAATATGTCAATATTTTGAAAGGTCTGTACCGCCTATTTATTAAGTACAGAAAAAACACAAATAGTGTTTAGTATTTTTGTAAAAATCATGGCTCTCAAGTCATAAACATAAACCAAAGATTAAATTGGCCGTGTTCGGAAAAAAAGGCCACCCGTATTACTCTTTGGTAAACCCGGATGGTTTAAGGATCCGGTAGGAATCACAAAATATCAAACGTATCAAGTTTGTTTTGTACACATGATCCTCTAGATACCTACTTCTATCTGTACCAAACATTTTTAATAGATTTTATTCTCATCAACTGATAAACAAGCAGGTGTAAGATAATCTTCTTTGTGAGTTAGTAACGCTTCTCGTTTATTTAATACCTTATTTAAGAAGGGTGTAAGCCAACTCGCAAAAGTCTTAAATTAAAACCCTTTTCAAGTCATATAACTAAACATTAGCTAATGCAGAACTATGTTCCAGCTGCGCTATTTCAAGTTCAGCTCATAATTGATGTAGCAAAGAACTCAACACTAAAAAATCCTTGCTTGCGAAGATATTAGACCAAGAAAAAATACAGACCTCATTTTAATCTCCGAAATTCAAAATTTCTCTTTCAGCTTCGGACCAATGTTATTACAGACGTGGCTTGCCGTCCCGCTGGGCGGAACGGAGTTGTGAATGCATAATCACTGCACAATCTGCGACCTCAGAATCTCATCAGGGTGTAGACCGTAATTTAGGTTTCCTTTGTTATGCCGCCTTAGTTTTCAAAAATACTAGTTAGTTTACAAAAACTTAACGGTTTTCGAAATCAAAGAAGATTTATAGAATTGACGTGAGGTGACGATCGATCGCATCGGCCCCTTATAGGCGTTGTACGTGAAAAAATAAGTGGCGCGAGTGGCGATATATTTATAGCTCGAGAAGCGTATTTTAACATCGTCGAGCACCTTAAGAGCTACAGCACTTCGCACTACCCAAACCACGAGTTGGCGATAAAAACTATATACTTAGATGTCAATTCCATACATTTTTCCTGTTTTCGAAAATCATTAAGTTAGCGTAATGCATCTTATCATGTCTTATCTAGATCCTATGGTGCGTTAAAAATGGGTAGGTAAAGCGACAAGTGTAGCTGTTACCATTCCGGGTAACATACATGCATTAGGAGACGAGCTTTTGTTACCGACTGTCCTTTTTTTGCACAGTCATCATCTGCTTATCGAGAGCAAACTAACGAGTTCAAAATTTCAGCTCCTTCAAAGAAATACAATTTTTTTTTAACAATTACAAATATAATACATGAAGTAGATATATAGCAAGTATATAATAAAGAACAAGCCACGGTCTCTATTCCTCATTAATTGTATTAAACCATATCGTTATCATATTTTTAACTTTGTAATAGCTCTTGTTCACTTATTTAATAGTAAAGGTGAAAACAAAATGGTTTTGAAAATCAGTTATGTAGGTTACAATAAAGTAGAACAGCGGCCACGAACTGTCAAAGGCGTGGTGTCAGTTAGTTACCCTACATCCAAATTTAGCCGTTGCTTGCCCTGTTATTGACGAAAATTGTTCCATGGCAACTTTTGGCTGGAATAGCCATTTAAACTTAACTTCCCTGTTGATTGTATGTCCAACCTGCAGCAACAGCGGATACGTCAAAATTGTTACTACAACAGCGCATACCACGCAAAATGTAAATTTTGGTAAACACTAGCCGCTCGCTTGCTATCCCATTAGGTCAGTAATAGCTGTGGCCTGCCCTGATGCACCTCTTTACTAACGGAAGAGAATTAAATCTGCCCTGGATAGTCAAACATTTTCCTTAAAACATATCTCCAGAATACCAGGGCACGTCGGTCGCATGTTTGTTGGTTTATCTTCTACGTCGAAGCAGGGCAACTGATAGACGTGTTATTTCACTTGTTTAGTCCTATTCCAATGATAAAGAAGGATAAACAAACGCATATTAATACTGCTTCTTCAGCGACACAGCAAAATTGCACTCGTGACGTTTTTAGAAAGATTTTAAAAGAGCTCGGGTACAGCACTAAGCATTGGTTAACATAAACCTTGAGAACCATTAACAATTCATCTCACTTGCATCTCAGATTCAAAAAGCCTAATAAAAGCGAACCCTTTGTGAGCTATAAAAGAACCAGGGAGCAAAATAAAGCAATTTCCTCCCATCGCGATACCATTTAGAACACCTCCATAAAGTATAGTATCCTATTAAACAATATTTCGATAGTTTTGTTGAATAAAGCAAGGGTTTAGACGGATTGAGCGATAAATATACCTGTTTAAAGCTCCCGGAGTTCTGCAAGCGTAATACCCTTTTCCACCAACATTTAAAGGACTCTTAAATGTGTTAACTGTCACTTTATTTAAAGTGTTTAGAAGTTCAAGCCATCAACCATTAAGTCAGTATCCACCCACTGTTGGGAATAAGGATCTTTCTTCTCTCGCCCGTCTCATCGGTTTCATTCTCATCTAGTCATTCCTCGTGCCATATTGCGGATGACATCCACGGCATCCTGTCCACCCATCGGACAGGTGATGTCTGCCATGGACGGTTTTGATATTCTTGGACCCTATCCAGTAACCAGCTTCAACCATTAAACCACCTTCAAGTTATGATTATCGGTCGGCAGGGGCAACTCCAGGGGGAAGGGAGCAGACGGCCATTGCCCCTCTTAAACCGATTTTTTTTGCAAAAGATCTAATTCAAGGCTGTTTTACAATCTAGGACACAGGTTTTACAATCACAGAAAATGTCCGTTTCCCTCGCACAAATGAAATTCTACCCTGAGCCGCCGCTGACGAAGTTTGCTACGTAATTTATAAGCTGTACTTTGTGAAGTTAGCGTTCGTATACAACTAATTAAAAGTGAAAACCTGAAATAAATTCAAGCCTATCAGAATTAAACTTATTCGTCGTTCGTCTTTTGTAGTAAGCAGTAGTATTTGCGTTCCTTGCTCGATTTGGAACGCGGTTGGCAGCCGCGGCTGTGTTGACACCGTCACACTCTGACAATGGCCCAAGTAAGTGCTGGCTAAATAAACACAATTTACTCGACTAATATTTGGTGTGACGTGAAGAAAGCCCGATGTATGTCATGCATTTTAAGTTGCTGTAATACATAAATGTGTTCTGCTTTCATTATATATTATAATGAAATCTACGTTAAGGGTGGGTTTTTGATCCGTTGTTCAAAATCTTAACCGAAGTTTAAATCTCAAAATACGCCATACACTTTTATTATTCAATTCGTGAATTTTTTTTATCGCAATTGTTAACAAAATATAAAAATTCCGTAAAAGAGATGGCAAAAATGGGCCAAAAAATTCGGATAATATAAGCATTTAAAAACTACTAATTAGACAGAGATCTCCGACATTAACTGTGACGACAGCGTGCACTACAGCCATATAAACTCCATGTTAAATACTGTTTTGCTAGAAAGAGATAGAAACAAATGTCTGATGGCTTAAATCTTGGTTATTTTTTTAGTTATTCGAAAAATATTATTTCTTTACTGTTTGTTACATGAATGACTTTTTGTTAAAGCAAATAAAAAAATATAATATATATATCCTTACTGCACGGTAACTTTTCCCGATAAGGAAGAACAGGAAAATGTTGATTGAAATGTGCACTTCTCCTGTTTCTTGTAGATTCTTATTAAATACTTTGCATGAGCTAGCTGCATGTAGTAATTATTTACATTAGAGAAACACAATATTTTAAATTCTTATCTCATTCATTAATCAGGGTTTGGATTGACAACAAAATAAGGCACCTATTTAATTGTGGCTTATGGTAGGTATGTGTGCCATGATACCCACCGGGTTATATACACTAACTAAATTGGGTTTATCCCAATGTATGGCTTAAAACTTCATTATGTAGTTACATATTGACTTAAACCACACACCTCGTTATTTCCCTAAATCAAAACAAACTAACGCTGCCATTAAAACCGAGTTTTATTGCTCGTTCTAAAATTAATGGTTGTACCGATCGGCAAACAAGTCTAATTGATAATTTACATGTCGATGCAGGTTGATTATTATGAATTAATTAATATCCCGCCCCTTAACGTGTTCGTGTCAGTTGTAAAATTAATTAAAAATTGTAGCCGGCAAGTTAATTAAATCGGACGTACGCTTTATGATAAGGCACTCGTTACTACGGTCTGCAGATATTCGCTTCAAAATAATCAAAATTGATTCCTCATTCGAATTGTTTGGATTCCGGTTATGTCTGAATATTGTGTAGATTGCGTCAGACTCAGTAACAGAATTATAATTGTTCCGTATTTTCTTTTAACAGTATATTTTTCTTACTAATTTAAAATAGAGGTAAAACTGTTTACACTTAAGTGAGATTGAAACCTTTCTCAGCTAAAAAGCTACATTATTCTAGAATGTACATAATACGGCAATTGGAATAAAGATCCATTGCAAAGTATATAGAATGGAATTTCTTTTGTTTTTATGACTGATAATTACATTAGAAAATAGACTCTGTTCTATTCGGAATAGGTTCATATTCCATTGGTAAATTTCGTTGTATGGTTGGTCTTAGGAGGTTAGAGTAACATGGCTTTTAGATTTTATTTTGAAAAATAATTACAGCGGATGGAGTGTAAGTCAGTAATAAACAATATCAAATACAATCATAATAAGTGCGATAACTTGCCGCCAAACAGCATCCTGAAAATGCCTGAATCCATTTACCTTTCTACAGCTTCTACTATCTGCGGTTTGACCCCTTGAGATTAGCTATCTCGACGACACAACAATAAACGTCGGAAAATACGTGGATTACGTACTAGAGTTAAAGAGTCTAGACCGATGTCAGTTTTAAGGCCCCCTTGTGGTCACGTAAGGGTCAATCTACTATTTATACTAGCAATCGTAGTTTAGGGAAAAAGATCCAACCCACAAAGCAAAATGTATTTAAATTTGAACTTTATTGCTGTCAATATTATGTCAAATTCTACAGGTGTGAAGTGGTTGTATTGGATCCTTTTCGCTAAACTATGTCCATTTGTAACCCGACTGCCGAAGAAGGAGGGTAGGATAGGTGATGTTTATGTCCTGGATGTATACAGGGTGTCCCAACCAACGTCAAGCCATTAAGGGCTGATAGAGCAGCTAAAAAGCTATCGATTTAACCCCTATGTATGTTCAGCGATTTTTATTAGTTTCGGAGATATTGATCGTTTTAATCAGAATTTTTGTAATTTTTCCTTATATTTTATTTCAGAAGTTTTTCAGTGGTATCTTAAAGTGGTTTTTTCCATAATAGACGCCCAGTATGGAAAAAACCACTTTATGTGATTACCCAGGGTTTGTTTTTCAATTAGTATGGAAAAAACTACTGTATGTGATTACTAAGAAATTTGAATTAAAAAAGCGGGCAAATGAACTCTATCAGCCCTTAACGGCCTGATGTTGTTTTATGGGACATCCTGTGTGTACGTGTCTGTATGGTTCTTCGTTGCCTCAGAGGGTGAACGGGTGGCTCGGTTTCGACAAGCAATAAGGTGTCGTTAGGTTCGGCGTAGCGTCGCGAGAGTCACTGGGTACCTACTAGTATTTAAAAAAAAACCGTAAAGTCCAAGTTTATAGATTTAAGTCCGTACCTTTCGTTTGAGTTGCCTAAATTTAATTTAACACGAATTTTCAAAGTTTTTTACTTATTTAACAACAACTGTAAATTTTGAATACTTCATTTTATTTTTCTCGTGAAATATAAATAATTAGCTATACGTCAGGAATTTTTCAGATTTTTTTGTTCATAAACTTCGGAGATAAGGGGGGAACGGTAATTTTTTGTACATTTTTGGCCATAAATCAAAAAGTAAGTCATGGAAAATTATTTAAAAAAAAGTTTTGATATGTACAGATTAAGTCCTTTCATATTACACCCGATTGGTTATAATTAAATTATTTTCATTTTTTAACCCTCCATTATAGACCCCATTTTAATTATTTATAAAATTAATTTCATTTTTTTACTAAAACAGATGCGGGCAAGCAAGTTATCCAACTTTGACAAATTTCAAGTTGATAGCATCGGTAGTTGCTGAGAAAAACTGCTGTGACATACAGACGGACGGACGGACGGACGGACGGACAGACTGACAACCATAAGAGTTCCTTTTTTACCATTTTGGTACGGACCCCTAAAAATGCCTACATGGCGGAATAAAAATATATGTGTTTTTTAACATACGTCCGAGTACATAGACGACAATATCAAAATATGCAGTCGGATTTTTGAACCCTGCTTTTTATTTAGTTCTAACATTCAATAAAATGTCTGGGCTAGATTAAAAGCAGTGTACAAAATATTGCATATTTAACTATGACACTACATTGCTCGCGTAACGATGAGAGGTTGGACATTGTAAGCGTTAATTTACCTAAACTTTGTGTTATCTAAAGAAACACTAGATTAATGAGGAGCTACTTAAAAAAGATCAACCCGGCATTAGTAGAAACCAAACTTACTAACGTATTTTTAAAATGCTGCGGTTTGCGTAATATGCTTTGGATGCGACGAGCTTCTCAGAAAGCAAGGTACGCAAATTCGGACTTATCCACGAAAATACGATCGTTTGATTATTCATACGGAGATAGTACGAGAAACACGAGAAACAAGTGAAACGTGTTTCTATGTACTTATTCGTTAGTTGCTTAGGTATTTTGCTCAATGGGTCAGTGTGTACTAGTGGAAGTTGCGCAATGCTGCACTTTATCTGCCCCGTCATTGCCATTTATACCTTTGGCACATCGACACTATAATAATATTAGAGGTAAAGTTTGTCAGTTTGCAAGTTTTGTTGTAGGGGGTTCATTCTCCAATATTTAGAATGGACTTTCAGGGTCAAAATAGGCTATACTTTGCCGCTAGTCACCACTAAACTTCGGGATTGTCGAAATTACCAAAGCAAAGGATATTTTTTTGTATTTGGCATTTTATTAAACATCGGATTTTTAACTCTACACCTCTATACCTACTATGCCGTTCTGCAAATTATATCGATCAACAAGGTAACAACAAGCATGAACGGTGAACCCAATTATAACAAGTCTCTCCAAGATTTCAAGAATCGATTATTTTTTTCAATTTCGCATTTTGCGCATCTTAAGTTTTTGGGTTTAATCATCGATAATTCGCCCTTGATCTGCTTGGTTGCTTAGAGGTTTCACCGGTCGTCCTGTTATTTATTAATAATGATCGAGTCGTACAATCGGGTTGTAGGCACCACTAGTTATTCCAAATAATAATAGCCTATGCGTTAGTAAGTAAGGTTATAAAATAGTTTTGCTTTGATTTTTGGAACAAGCATAAAATATTAACAGGTAACAAAATTATAACTGATTTCAATTTCATGGGACCCAAAAACAACTGTGTGGTCTGTACCAACAAAACAAAAGGTAAAAAAGAATCACGTTATAAGATCAAGACCCCATAGTTATCCTCACCAAAACACATCACCGCCTGTCACTTTAATTAAAAAAGAATTCATTTCACGGCTAAATCAGATGAAAGGGCTTGTTAACCCGTCGTTTGGAACTCATTATCACGGTATTTCATCGTAACGAGCGAGTATACAAGACCCGAGTGTACAGGGGTATATCGGTAACAGCCAGTGACTGGTCACGCCTTGATGGGACGCGGTCTTTTAGGGCTGGATAGTGTAAAATTTACAGTTTACTTACATCTATAATTATAGAGCAAAGTATGCAGAGGTCGGAATAAGATAGTAGGTACTAATTTACGTAAAGATGGGAACACATTATTGAATGAACATGCATCAAGTTAACCTCCTGAGGCTCGACGTCGTATATATAGGACAATTGTCAAATTAACTTTTAACTTTTGTTGACTGCAATAAGATTCTGTTTCGAACTAGCGAAATTTGACGTGGGCCTTAGGAGGTAAGGCAAAAAGCACTACCTACCATTCCGACCTCTGAGTATAATATAGACGACCAAGTTACTCTTTTACCACCAACTAATAAAGCCGAGGTGTTTTCCAGAGATTGATTAACCAATTTTAAATAGACGGAGTTGCAAACAAGTTATTGTCGTTTATATGATTTCATTTCATTTCATTTCAGGGCATCTATTTCAATTATTTTATATGTATCATCTTGCATCTTTATTGTTATTTTGTTGACGTTTCTGGTATCTCTTATTTACTTGACGATAAGATCTACTGTAGTCCACAATTTTGTACCATATAGAAGCAAGATAGCTTAAATAAATTGGAATAGAGCCCGGGTAGATTAATGTTAACAGGGGCATATCTCGAGTTGCATATTAGGTAAGTAGTTGCAGGAGGAAATTTTGTACTTACACGAGGTGCATACGTTTCTAAAATTTATTATTATTACTAAGTTTTAGTGCAAGAATTAACGACAAGGTCCAACTCACTAACTTTGATTAAAGTTTGTGTATACCCTGCCACGACGACTTCATAGTACTCTCGGAGAGATGGAAGAATGGAGAAAATTCATGCTGCTGAATGATGATCAATGTTAAGGTGGTTTTCTGATTCTGAAAAGCGACTAGCCTAACTTGAGCCCGCTTATTCTCAAAATACTCTCAATAAGGTACTGACATTTCAAAACTTACCTATCACTAAAAATAAGTTTGGTAACTACTGCTTATTTTTTTATTACATTTCAGATTTGGTGTTATGGGAATCCGATATAAAGTGTAATGTGTTTTTTTTTTGGAAATGAGCGCTTGAGCTTTCCGCGTGCTAAAATCGCACATAGTTCAACGTATGTGCCAGTCGTTTACAGTTGTTTAATTTCGATATTCTCTGAAAGCAGTTAAAGCGAAAATATCTAATAAGTACTATTTTTGTCTACAATAAATTTATCTAGTTTTTAAAATATCTCGTGTTTTTATGTCTTACCTCTGCACAAAAACAAAAAATACAAATCCCAGATGCGCCCCCGAGTCGAAACAAATATCCCAAACATTTCTAACAATCTATGAACTTAAGGCACAACAGTAACTAAACAAATTACAATAATTTGAAAAATGACCGAGAGATATCCACAATTGTTGGTGAGTAAATCATAAAACGAGCTGATCCACAATATAAGCATACGTCAGTAGTAAAACCGTAGTAAAAATGCCGATTTTATTGTGGTCATGCTTACCCCATTTTTTTCAAAAAAAAATAAACAAGAAGAAACCATTGCTAAACATAAACCTCTGCAACCCGCAAACATACTGATAGGAAACATAGATAGTGCAGGTAGTTCTTATCTGTTTTCCACAACATACCTAGTTACTCGTGGACCAGAACCAACTTTAGTTGTAAATGTACACCGTTTCTTCCTCAAAAACTGGACCAACATGGATTTCTTCATCATCAAATGATCTTGTTGTTTTTTTTGTCCTTACATATACTCTAAACATTTTTTAAATGGTTTTGATGTTTGCAATTTAGTAGGTACCTAAATAACTTATCAAAAGTCTTTGACAAAAGACATCCCTACAGAAACTTGTCAATGGTCCTTTATTATCTGCACGACGTTGTATGTAATAAAAAACTAAGTACCATTAAACCCTTAAAGGTCACAAAAAAAACTGGCATTTGAAAAATGTATCGTTGTATTACGCTACTGCGGCATTCTACTTTATGTTCAACTTACCGGTTTGGTGTGGGATGATCACTTTCACTGTACGTGACGTGATATTTCAAATCAAGGGCTACCGAGATAGGGCCCGTCTTATGATAGTTATAGCGGTCTTGAGATTAATCTTAAGATCGCTATCAAATGTGAGTAACCATTGCCTACATGGGAAGTAGGAACGCTAGCATGTCTCAGAGAGCTTCATGTGAAATAGAAGTTGAATAGTAACGTTAGGTGGTTAGCCGTACCACTTTCACGAAGGGTTTAGAATTAAATGTTACCAATTAACGTAGACAATTCGGTTTTCTAATTCCGTCTAAATACTTTGATAATTGCTGACAAATTCCTGAAAAAAAATTGTCATAAAAGTAAAAATCACTTCCTAAAAATAGAAAAGCTGTCAAAAACAGTCAAAATGGGTCAATTAAATCATGATGACCCAGCTCAAAAAAAGTCCGCCTTTAAATCGAGGCACGGTCATGATTTCACGACTATGCCGTGTTCTTTTGAAGAACACCGTCGTTTCTATTTCCTGTTTTGCCGTTGGCACTTGCTTTTTAATATGTAGATACCTATTGCATTTGGTTCTGAATATAGCATCATTATAGCAAAATAAGGTACTTACTGCCTACTGCGTAGGTAAGTTTTTCAAGTTACTAGAAACAAAATACTCATTTTACATCATAAGGCCAAAGAAATCGTAGTACTATTAGATCATGATCAAACAGTAAGTGTCAGAGCAGAGCTTTGTGTCTCTAACATGAAGAATGCATCTTATCCGTACCTACTCCCATGTTACAACACTATATTTAGATTATATTATCTAAATACATACGAACATGAACCCTGAAAACATTACACTCCTTTTTTGGGGCAGTCGTGTGAAAAGGGGCTACCTTAGCTCACTTTCTATTTTATTGGAGCTAGTAAAAATGTAAATTTAACTCAATAGGCTGTCGAGACGCGAGAAACAAAATTCAATTGTTGGATGCAAGATAGGTGTGAGGCATTTTGTAAAAATTGAAAATTTGTTTTTTTTTAACCTACATAAAGGTACGTTGATAAAAAATAAAACGGTACCTTATGGTGCAAAGTAAATTCAATAGCGTAGATATATTATCATAACTTCATAAGTAAGTGAATTCAAGCAAGTAAATTATAGCTTAAACCAATAAAAACCTAACGAGTCCGAAACATGTCGGGCCTTTTCCTGACTAACACGTGAGTAATCCGTGTTTATTTTGTTTCAATATGAACCTAATCGGAGATAAAATGACAATATTAGTAACATTTAAACTAACGTAAATAAATAATAAATAACTAATGGATAGACGCTGTGATGAAGGACTCCTAATGAGGCCGAAACATATCGGATCGATCCGGTGAGTTTAAGCCGTTTATCCATTACATTGCTGATATTATTAAAATTTTATACAACTTGAAAATGTACAGTGACCCTACCTTTTAATACGAAGAAAGTACAACCAACTGGTAAGATTGTGGCTCCGCTCCGATAGGTAAAATAAATTTGATTTACTAAATTCAATTCCAAGTATAGGTTAACTTTTCTTCAAAGGTATTTGTTGATTTTAAGCGTTCTATAAATTTTCCGAGAGCTCAAGAAGAACAAAAAGGAGGGTAAGTAATTAATTTAATTTACGATTAGCCAAGCATTTATCGTTTGGAATAACCATATTTTACTTAGAACACAATGTCAGTTATTGACATTGACATTCCATTTTATAAGAGAATTCAATTTAGCACGAAAGTGATGTGCCGTGTAGGGCCGCTATTATACCGTAAAAAAAAACAATGAAGATGTCGCACATATACGAACAATTCAGAAACTTGTGAGCGTTTAGAAAGTAAGTATAAACATGAATACATAAGAGTCATAAGACATCAATTTTCAACCAAGCAGCCACCAGATTAAATCAATTCTTGTTCAAAATCCGAGATAAGCGATGTAAAACTTTATCGGTCGATCAGCCCCGTCCGTTTAATGCGCCATTAACATTCCTGGGCTGACCCCATCAATCCAGGAGTCTCAGGGTCCCTGAAGATCGGGAGATAGCTGGAGCGGAACGGGAGAAGGATTGTTGCGCTTAATTTGAAAATTAAAGAGCCAGAGTCCTTGCTGGCCTAGTTTATTTTTTTTGCGTCTACAAAAATCTTTTTCACCTCTCAAGCTCAGAAAGAACTTCTTTGTCGCGCAAAATCCACTAGCAAAAGTCCACTAGCGAGGAAAGTAATGCTAAGCTGATGCTGTGCTGTGTGGAGGGAGCCTGCTGCTCGAAAACGACCACCATGTGACGCTTCTGCAATTATTTTTCTGACACCTAACGCTACAGCTGCACACTCTACGAGTGGCATAGAAAGTGGCGAGGAAAGGAGGCAGAGACGTAGTGTGGCTACATCACTCGTCATGCCGCACGACATGCTACTCGTTATGCCCACTGCTCCCTTTTTTGTCGGTTTTTTGTGCGCGAGTCAAAGGACTCTTAGGCGCCTTCAATATTTATTTCTTGGCACTAGTAACCATGAGGCGTGCGCGTTCCCATGCTAATATAATTGGAATTAACGGTATCTATCTATCTATATTCCGTATATTCGGTGGAGTTGGCTGAAAAAACGATATTTTTGACTTGATTCTTATTTAATATGTTTTAAAAACAGCATCTGTAAGACACGGACAGCATTGACCTAGTAAAAGAATCCCGTTAACCCACCGAACACGGGACTCTAAAAACAAAAGAATGCACGCGGTCCAGGCAAACTAATTCAAACCAATTTATTAACTCCGCTCTGAGAGAATTCATTTATTCACGTACAAACCTACTTGAGTAATGCGAAGGTTATTCACCTCCATTGACTGTGTTCCTGTTAATTAGTCGGGATTCGAGACCGGGTTTTAGAATTTCGAGAATTCTGAAGGCTCATTCTCCGCGGAAACGTGTCGTTAGCTAAAATCAACCTGATGTTTACTTCCTTTGAGGCAGTTTAGTTTAAGGGCGGCTTATATTAAATAACAGCGGGCGAGTAAATACCTAAGTAACCTTCATTTTGTTTATTTCTTCGCCTGTTTAAGAAGAAAAAAAAAATTGTGAAAAAGCAATAAAGAATTGAATTGAATTGAAGAGTTTATACACATAGTCGACGGGAATAGCAATTAAAAGACTCGTATTCTACTTGCTCATCCTGCAAGTATTTTATCTCCGGCTTTTGCATAACCTATATAATGAAAAATTGACATATTTATTTTGGTATTAAAGTACTTTATAACTTAGGCTTATTGGTAAGATACCAGAAATTCCTGTATTTCTTACTTACTACTGCGCGCTTATTGGAAGAACAAATGTCTTCAACAGGCCTGTCAGTTCATCAGTGGATACATAACTCCGAAGAGTCATCATTCCGAATTGATTGAAATCCCGAATTTTCATAAGTTCGAATGCAATTTTTTAATGGATGCTTTATTTTTTTTTGATATCGCACTTAAATCAAACTTAATCTAACCACGTATTCAAATATGTTTTTAATTTTAAATAGCTCCAGCATAACATAGATTTGGGAAAACAGAAAATGTAAACAAATGAAAATTCGGAAAAAAATATTTCGGAGTGTTTGGGTGTTCCGGTTCATCAGTATCAGTTATCGGTTTCTCTTACGGTTTAATAGATTATAGTTCCCGAGGGAAACCGGATAAACCAGTTATATGCGGACAAAGTCGCTGGAAAATCTAGTTTAGTATTAGCAACGTTTTAATCGAAACAGAAGGCCTATATTTAACAGTCGCTACTCCGCCTGTATCCAATAAATTTACGATGGACAATCTACAATTGATAGTTATTTGCGAACCATTAGTTAAGCGCGCCACCTATCAAATTTAACAGCTTAATAAATAGTAACAATCGACAATCTATTCGTGTTTATGAATAAATGATTGGCAAGGTTAAATACATAAAGTTAACCCTAAGGCTAAGGGGAAATCTCTCGACAAGCTTTTATAATGTAAATTGTATTTCATAGTTTTATTCCACAAAACGGAAAATGTAACTTGAACGTGACATGAAACTTATCTTTAGCAAAAACGCTGCAGACACCATGGCTCGTCTACAGCAGACTCGCCAGCAGGACAGATAAATAGCATATCTTCGTGTTTATTTGTCAGATATACAGGGTACGTTCAGTAATCTGGGGGTTAAATCAAATAAAATCAATAAAGGGACGATAAAGGGACCAACTCCGATATCGCGAAAAAAAATCGACCCTCCCTTACAAAACGTCATCAAACTAGCCAAAATGTATGGGAGGGTCGATTTTTTTTCGCGATATCGGGCTTGGTCCCATAGTAAAAGTTGGTCAATATGACTTAACCCCCAAAATTTGAATTTAATTTCAACTGAATTTAATTTCACCCTGTATATGCTTTACTTAAGATAAAAATAATAAACCTGTTCTCACGACGGACATTGATCACCGGTCAAGTTTCAAAACTCGTCTCAAGCGCATACCTCCCAGTCATAAACTGTAGCATTTTTAATAATCAGCGGGTGCATTCAATGCACATCTAACATTACATGGATAAGAGAGATATTGCCTTGCATCAATTAGGACTGAAGGTTATATAGGTTTACGACCACTTTAGTACTTTGTCGCTCTATACTGGGTGTTTTTTTATTCGTCTACAAAATTTTGGGGGTTAAATCAGTAAGTCATACTGATCAACTTTCACTATGAGACCAACCCCGAAACCGCGAAAAAAAATTGACCACCCCATACATTTTGGCTAGTCAGCTGACAATGTTTTGTATGGGAGGGTCAAATTTTTTTTCGCGATTTCGGGGTTGGTCCCATATTTAAGTCCCAAAATTTTGTAGACGAATAAAAAAACACCCTGTATTTGACAAAATTGTATGGTACTTTATTTCAAACGTAATGTCAAAGCAACACGGAATTAAAGTGACGTTTTCCTTGCGATTGAACTAACTATTAATCTGTTCCTTTACTTGTATATTATGTTAAACTTGGATATTATACTGACCGGAAATAATAAAGAATGTGATATACATCTGAAAGTTACTTGTCCAGAAGGTAATTAGGGCTGTTAAAAGGATAAATAAATCACTGATTATATGTCTAATGGGACAGTTTAAAAATAAATTAAAAGGTACTCGTGAAATGCTTTCTTTACTGGAACGCTTAAATTTTTTCTACCTTAATCGAATTGAGTCTCTTGTAATTGCCATTACAATTATTATAAATGGAGACGAGGTTGATCTTTATTTATTACTGAAAACTCAATGGGTTTCAGGGTCCTTATGGTCCTCCTGGTCCTTGTGTTCCGGAACAGACGGAAGCAGCATCGCTAGCTGATGACCCTAGTCATTGTGGGCCTTGTGGTCCTCCTGGTCCTTGTGTTCCGGAACAGACGGAAGCAGCATCGCTAGCTGATGACCCTAGTCATTGTGGGCCTTGTGGTCCTCCTGGTCCTTGTGTTCCGGAAAAGACGGAAGCAGCAGCGCTAGCTGATGATCCTAGTCATTGTGGGTCTTGTGGTCCTTGTGGTCCTGCTGGTCCTTGTGTCCCGGAAAAATCGGAAGCAGCAGCGCTAGCTGATGATCCTAGTCATTGTGGGTCTTGTGGTCCTTGTGGTCCTGCTGGTCCTTGTGTCCCGGAAAAAACGGAAGCAGCAGCGCTAGCTGATGATCCTAGTCATTGTGGGTCTTGTGGTCCTTGTGGTCCTCCTGGTCCTTGTGTTCCGGAAAAGACGGAAGCAGCAGCGCTAGCTGATGATCCTAGTCATTGTGGGTCTTGTGGTCCTTGTGGTCCTCCTGGTCCTTGTGTTCCGGAAAAGACGGAAGCAGCAGCGCTAGCTGATGATCCTAGTCATTGTGGGCCTTGTGGTCCTTGTGGTCCTCCTGGTCCTTGTGTTCCGGAAAAGACGGAAGCAGCAGCGCTAGCTGATGATCCTAGTCATTGTGGTCCTCCTGGTCCTTATGGTCCTCCTGGTCCTTGTAGTCCTCCTGGTCCTAGTGGTCCCTAGTCCTACTGGTCCTGCTGGCCCTTGTGATTCTCCTATTCCTTGTGGTCCTGGATCTTTCGGAATGTTAGGACCGTATGGTCCGGACGGACCTATCAGTCCTTGTGCTGCAGTGTACTGCATAAAAAGGTTGCAATGCATTGCTTTTTTTTCTTTGATTTAGTTCGGTAGATACCAGTTTTATCTTAAAGGTGTTTTAGAATTAAATATAATCGGTTGAATCAGTATAATCGATTAGTGCCCCAGTAAATCGACTCCGAAGTAAGTAAAACTAAGGCCGGGCTTACACAGTCTGAATTTTAAGAATCTGAATTCATATTATTAATTTAGAAAGCACGGAATTGCTTGCAATTTAACTATCATCCACACACAATCTGATTTTTTCAGATTATGAATTTCTCAGATTGATCTGACAGAACGCACCTCTTTCCATACATTATCTATGGACGACCACACACACTCTGGATTCAGATTATGAATTCAGATTCTTAAAATTCAGACTGTGTAAGGCCGGCCTAAAGGGCAACACAGACTAGTCCGCCGGCCGGTCCCGGCCTGTCAGTGCATCGTATAGGACACAGACTATCAGTTTCTCGTGCGATTTCGTACATTTTCTTCATAGATTTCGATATACATTCAGTCAACAAAGTATCGGGAATGGATGATTTGTTTATGGTTCCAAATTCAAATTTTTGTTTTTTTTGTTGTTGTTAGATTGGCACAACTGTTTTCTATTTTGGCGCGGAGTTTGAGTTGCATCTGTTATTTATATTAAATACAGTGCTGTTTTTAGTTATATCATATCTAGTGTGTATTGCGAATTTCATAATGGACAAAAACATTGAACAAAGAGTTTGTCTTAAATTTTGCATCGCCAATGGAATTTCGTGTTCGGAGTCACTGAAAATGTTACAGAAGGCTTACGTTGATTCGACTTTATCAAAAACACGTGTTTATGAGTGGTACAAAGCGTTCAAAAGCGGTCGAGATGTGATGGAAGATTTGCCTCGCTCTGGTAGGCCATCAACGTCTGCAACTGAAGTTAACATCGCAAAAGTGAAGGAAATAGTGACTGAAAATCCTCATTCAACTTTGAGAGAGATAGCCGCCGAACTTTCTGTATCTCACGAGTCGATCCGTACTATTTTAACTAATCATTTGGGTATGAAACATGTTACCGCTCGGCTAGTCCCAAAAGACCTGAATTTTCTCCAAAAACTCAATCGCATGAGAGTCGCTGAGGACATGCTAGAACGAGTCAATTCCGACCCAACATTCATGAAACGCATTGTTACTGGTGACGAGACGTGGGTTTACGAGTTTGACATGCAAACTAGTCAACAAGCTTCGGAGTGGCGCCTTCCAACTGAACCGAAACCGAAGAAACCACGCCAAAGTCGATCAAAAGTCAAAGTCATGTTGACTGTTTTCTTTGACTATCGCGGTGTTGTGCACTCGGAATTCTTGCCGGAAGGTCAAACGGTAAATAAAGAATATTATTTGAGCGTTATGCGGCATTTAAGAGAGCAAATTCGACGAAAAAGGCCAGATTTGTGGAATGAAAATTCTTGGATTTTGCACCACGATAATGCGCCTTCGCACAAGGCCATCATTGTGAAAGAATTTTTGACCAAACACTCAACAAATACCATCGAGCAACCACCATATTCACCAGATATGGCTCCTGCCGACTTCTTTCTTTTTCCTAAACTCAAATTACCACTTCGTGGCACCCGTTTTCAATCGGTAGAAGACATAAAGGAGAATTCGCGCCGAGAACTGAATTCAATTCCGGAAACAGCGTTTAAAAAATGTTTTGATGATTGGATTATTCGTTGGCGTAAGTGTATCGTTTCTGAAGGAGCATACTTTGAAGGTGATAAAATAAATTTGGATGATTAACAAACAGTTTGTGTATTATTGATCTTTTCCCGGTACTTTCTTGACAGAGTAGTACTTGGGCCTGCCGGCGGAGTCTGTGGTGCCCTTAACACCTTTTCAAGTCATCATAGGCCAGACAAACAAAAGATAAGATAAGATAAGATAATCATTTATTGTCAAAACTGTGTACATTATATTATAAAAGATGTCATGCATTACAATAGTCCCAACAGTTTATCCATTGCGGACGTAGGTACAATAGGTATAATTTTAAAAATAATTTTACAAAGTGACAGAGAAATATTCTTTTAAATCATAAAAACTTTTGCTAAGTAGCCATTCCTTAATTTTCCTTTTAAATTCAATTCCATTTAGTGACTTAATATATTCTGGCAAATTATTAAATATTCTAATTCTAGTAACATAGTGTTTTTTTAAGAATATAGCTAGAAGAAGAACAGTTACTTGATAAATTATTTTTGTATTGAGATCTTAGGTTGTTAAAATTGGCTTTTTGTTTAAAAATATTGTAAGAAGCAGGCAGACCTAAAGTCGCCGTCAATAGAACTTGTGAACGATGTAAACAAAACCAAAAGAACCAATTCACCATGATTACGCGATAATCACGTACTTTTAAAGATCAAGTGAGGTTTTTGCAATGATTACACAAGATCATTATTTTCAAATTAAGTTTAAGATGAAATAACTATTCAATATACGTTATTTTGAATAAAGACACGCTTGGTGAATATTTGAGGTTATGTGTCAAACAGTACCCACACTAACGCATAGTACACAGAATCTAGAGGAATCTGATTGGTCCTTTTCGCACCGCTGCGCTCGTCTCCGCCTCAATGGAAAGGCAGCCTAAGACAGATATTGCCTTGTTTTTATCAATTAAGACGGAAGGTTGTACAGGAAGTGGTACCTACATATTTCAAACGTAAAGTCAAAGCGACAAGGAATTAAAGTGTGAAAACTAGCCATCATTATACATTTACATTTAGCCATTATACATTTTTTCTACCTTAATAGAATCTAGTCTCTTGTAATTGCCATTACAATTATTATAAATGGAGTCAATGATCTTTATTTATTAGGTACTGAAACTCGTGGTACGTTTGGTATGCTTGGTTCGGAAAAGGTGGAAGCAGCAGCGGTAGCTGATTGTTCTGGATCTAGTTCTTGTGGTCCTTGTGGGCCTTGTGGGCCTTGTGATCCTCCTGTTCCGAAAGATGCGGAAGCAGCAGCGCTAGCTGATAATCTTGTTCCCTTTCTACTGGTCCTGCTGGCCCTTGTGATCCTCCTATTCCTTGTGGTCCTGGATCTTTCGGCATGTTAGGACCGTATGGTCCGGACGGACCTATCAGTCCTTGTGCTGCAGTGTACTGCAAAAAATAAGTTTCAATGCATTGCTTTTTTCTTTGATTTAGGTTCTACCTATTTTATCAAGGTGTTTTAGAATTAAAGACAATCAGTTGAATCAGTATAATCGATTAGTGCCCCAGTAAATCGACTCCGAAGTAAGTAAAACTAAAGGGCAACACAGACTAGTCCGCCGGCCGGTCCCGGCCCGTCGTCAGTTCATCGTATCAGGACACAGGCTATCAGTTTCTCGTACGATTTCATACATTTTCTTCATTGATTTTGACATACTTAGGACTGCCGGCGGAGTCTGTGGTGCCCCTAACACCTTTTGAAGTCATCCTAGCCCAGACAAACAAAATTGGCTTTTTGTTTAAAATATTTTAAGAAGCAGGCAGACCTAACTAGAATGATTTAAAAAGATGTTAAAAATTTCATATTTAGATTAACCGTTTTAACGTCGTCTTCATTTTGTGCTTTTTAGTTGATGCTGTTTTGTAAGTAACGCCACCTCCAAAATCCCAGTGTTTTATACAGCGGCAGCGCAGAAAAAGATCGCGCCATACTAACGCGTGACGCCACATGTAAGTGAACTCGAATCTTATTTAGTATTTTACGTAGTACTTATGGCAATTGAACTAATGTTATGGTATTTAAATGGTTGTTTATTGTCTTCTGCACGACTTCTGAGTACTCTTTATATATTTTTTGGCCTGGAAATACGTTTAAAATGGAAAATAACATTACATCGGTGATAGACGCCATTTTTTGCTGTGGATACTAGTAAGCTCAATTAATGACCTTTCACTTGAAATCAATTTCATACACCGACGCCATTTGGGCCAAAGTCCTATACGAAAATGTCCAATCTCCTTTTGTTAAAAATAAATTATAAACATTTTTTTTTTCATATTTCTTACCTACTTAATATTTTGTATATTATATAATATTCAAGATGAATCGCACAAAAAATAATTAAGAATTAAAAATGTTTTGTAAAAAAAATCAGGCTATTAATAATTAATGTTTCAAAACCGTAAAATGACTGGATTAAAAACCTAGTTTTGAATGTAGCAAGAGAACTCACCGTTAGCACGCAGCACAAGATCGCGAAAATTATAAATGCTCTCATGGTCACGACTGTTAGGAGTGGGACCCAACCAGACATTTCGGTCCTTTTATACTCGTTATTAACGTTGAACCCACTTGTTTCAATATTGACACAATCGTAGTTAAGTAACATCACATTCGATGAAGGACAATTTAAAGGACACGACCCAGACAATGATAATGAGTAGGTAATGCATTTTTTACGTACTTACCTAATCAACAATGCATTGACGTCTTTTAAAATCTGGATAAATTCTAAACCTGGATTAGGTTAAGTACTCTACAGATTTGACAAAAAACTTAATGTGCCCATATTGCGTCAAGAGGACAACGACTATCTTTGGCTGCGCCTCCAGTATTAGATGTCATGTCAGGGAAGTAATTTAACAGCCCAATGTTCACGGTGTTTCAGCGGTCGTTCCTAAAGAGCTACACAGATTAACAGTCCGCCGGCAATCCCAAGTCTGTCGGGCGGCCTGCCGGCTAAGGGTAAATTTCCGGCCGTTTCAACCGCCGTCATTATTCATCATCATTATCATCATCATCACCATTATCATCATCATCATCATCATTACCATCAGCATCATTATCATAATATTTATCATCATCACCATCATCATCACCATCACCATCAGCATCATTATCATCATCATTATCATCATCACCATCATCATCATTATCACCATCAGCATCATTATCATCATCATTATCATCATCACCATCCTCATCATCATCATATCAGCCGAAAGACGTCCACTGCTGGACATAGGCCTTCCCCAAGGATCTCCACGACGGCCGGTTTTGTGCTACTCGTCATTGGTGTTTTCAATATATTGACACAATCATTGACACCTACCAGCAAGTTCTGATGTAGACAGAAGCAGAACCGGGGGTGTAGTTTCTATTAGCATCAGAAGTTGCTGTAGTGTCATTGATTTCATCAATATAGGTATTGAAAACACTAATAACAGCGGTTGAAACGCGGAAATGTACGTCAAAATATTTATAACTAGCTTTCCGCCCGCGACTTTGTCTGCGGTGAGGCAGTACTTTCGTAAGTTAAAATATAGCCTCTGTCCACCCTGAAATTCCATTCTAAATGTTGGTGAAAGAATTTTTAAAATCCGTCCAGGAGTTTTTGAGTTTATTCGTTACAAACATACAAAAATACAAATCTTTCCTCTTTGTAATATTAGTGTAGATTAATTATTGGGGCCCCGCTTTGAAGTTATCCATCTCTTTTCCCCGACTTAGCTTTGAATAACGAGTGAAGGGGATGGGGTTGCCGGCAGTTTCGAATTCATGTTTTGTAGTAGCTATCAGAGGGCCTAGTGTAAGTTTTGCAACGTTTTTTACGTCTCGATCGCGTTTGCGTTTAGTCTCAATTAGCATGGAAGTGTGACAGCGCCCCTTGCGGCGCGTACTCGAAACATTTGACAGTTCCATACAAAGTGACACTTTTACGCAGACGCGATCGAAACGTAAAAAACGTTGCAAAACTTACACTAGACCCTCAGGTGTGGATCAGATCGGTCGACGCACTTCAATGACTTATTAACTATGCCTAGAAATATGTAATTCTATAATCCGTCTAATGCGATGCCTATCATACCTTCTAATCAGACCCCTGAATGCTTGCTTACTTTATGGCACCAGTAGGTACAACCAATATAAATAAATAACAAGCGAGGTGCAGTTGCATTTATTCAAGTTGTTTAATTATTCCAGAAAGCGATTACATGCATCGATGCTAATGGCGCGATTCTAGGAACTAGTAAAATAGTAGATGCGTTACGTTGGGAAGAATTTTACGCAGATGAAAGGGATAAGTAACAAATGTAGACAGACCAAATTTTCAAAGCTTACAACTATGTTTTAAATTATTATTTTTTTTATTTTTTTTTTATAAGAGAGGGAGGCAAACGAGCATGCGGGTTACCTGATGGGAAGTAATCACCACCGCCCATGAATACCGACAACTCAAGAAGATATTATAAGATTATTGTTTTAGATCCAAATAGATGAATGAAAAAACGTACCTACCCAAGTAATTTGCGCACCAAGAATAATGTGCAAGACAGTCTCTGATTTGATACATTTTCTTCATAGATTTTGGGCGGCAGGCTGCCTGACGCTCTTGTGACTGTCGTCGAACTGTTAGTACGTGTTGCCCTAAAGTTAAAAACATTAATGTCACTGCTACTCAGCTATGTTATTCTGTTAACACATCGTCATTCAGTTCTACTCAGTCGATGAATAGCCGGCGAATTTACGTCGTCCGTCAAGGTGGGTAAATGACATTCAACTGCTTGCACACAGCTGGTCGTCTGTGAAACCAACGACTAAATGAATGTGCAAGCAGTTGAATGTCATTTACCCACCTTGACGGACGACGTAAATTTGCCGGCTATTCATCGACTGAGTAGAACTGAACGACCATGCGTTAACAGAATAACATAGCTGTCCGCGCCTGACCGGGATCTTCTTTGGTCATCTGTCGAAAAGCTAGAAAAGTTTAATTGACTAGAATGATTCGGCTACGCAATTTGTTACATAAGAGCGATCCGTGTCACAGTAATCTACGACTATATACTTCAGCACAGCCTCATCTATAGGTACTAAGTTTTTTACCCGACTGCGCGAGATCAAAAGAAGAATAGGTAATGAGTTTAAGTCTACATAATATTTATTTACCTATGCTATGTTTAACTCTAGCTTCTGAACGATGGACCCATTTTAATAAAATGGGGTGTTTGTTATACGATTCATTAAGAACGTGTGTGAGCGTGTAACTAGTAGTAAAGTTCTACTTTTTATCTTTTGAATTGTTTAGTTAGATAATCTAACCACAGAGCAATCGACGTATCTATTACTTAATCGTATCTAAGAATTGCCAGTTCGATAAATTGCACTATTAACCAAAGGCGCCGCTACTCGGGAGCTCGAGTTAAGGATCCTTGTTGACATGTTCCCTAGGACGCGATATGGAGTCTATTTATTAAAGAAATACGAAAGTTTGGCGCTGAATGAGGTACCACTGAGCCACAGCGATGTTATCTCTTCATATAAGCCATTAGATGACATTTATCTTAGTTAAATTGCATACCGGCAATCTGGTTTGCTATTTTTGAATTAAAATATAATGAAGGCCAGTTAAAATTGTATTCATTGCATTTTTAATTCTAGTTAATAAATAGGTACATAATATTAAAACTGTAAGGTCGCTGGCAGAAGCTTGCGGCATGCCGAAGACAGGGTAAAATGGCGAGTAGGGGGAGGCCTATGTCCAGCAGTGACTGTGGAATGTGGACTGCTACAAGTCGATAATGATGATGATGATGATGATTAAACTGTAACGTAGATATGGAAAATTTAAGAAACGAATTTCACAGATATAGGTACTTATATGTATGATTTCTGTAAATTACGTTTTCAGTATTAAACTTGGGAAACTTATTTCTTTTTTCGTTTTTGATGCTACTCGTAACTTTTCTTAAAATTTTTCAACCAAACTGCCAGATGCACATCTTGAGAAGAGATTTTACGTTGTTTAAAATCTACAACGGTTTGACAAGTTATGGTTTAATCCGAATCTGAAAAAGACATACCTAGGTATATAGGTAGTCGGGGTCAAAAAGCTTCGTAAGTTTTGGACCTTAATCGTATCGAAATAGAGTTGAAAAGTGACGAAACTTTTTTAACCCCGACTATACATAATATGCCAATATTTGAGGCACGATCATTATAGGCCAGCTTAAGGTAAGTGGGATCTATAGCTGCTTTTCCACCTGAGATGTGGTAGGTAGTTAAGCCGAGAGTGAGGTCAAAGCTTCCCGTTTTCACTAGTGCTAAGGGCTTGTACACAAAACTGCGAATCGGCGCGATGCGAATTTGCAACGCTGAAAACTGCATAGTAAACTGCGCAGTAAGCTCGTAGACTTTTACGATGCGACGTTGTTCCCTCCGGTGAAGTAGTCAAAGCCGTCAGAGGCTAACTTAGTAAGTCCCGTAGTCCCGCTTAGCTAATCTACAAAATAAACGAACCTAATTTGTTGATATCAACACATCCTTAGCTACGCAGCTTGGCACATCTCTGGTGGAAAATCAGCCTGAGATTCACATGTCTTGCCAACACTGACGGCCTGCCCCCTTGCCTTTCACCAAGTGACATGTGACAATTCGTTATACATTGCAAATTCGACGAGTTTCTACATCAACGGTTTAACCTTGACGTTGGCGGAACCATCGACAGTCTCGATGGAGCCATAACACACAAAAATTTAATTATATCAAAAGTTTTCATAATAAATCTTAATGTACCCACCTCGAATTGTCACATGTCACCTGTCAATGTGAACTTGGTGAAATAGGGGCCACGACTTTGAGCGGTGGCGGCGGCGGCTGCGGCGAATGAATTCTCTCTTCATGGCACGCCGATCGAGACGAGACGCTCGATGAATTAAAATTACACGGAATGTATACCTATGTATAGTCGGGGTAAAAAAGATTCGTCACTTTTGGACCTTAACAGTATCGAAATAGAGTGAAAAGTGCCGAACCTTTTGTTACCCCGACTATACTTATTATAAAAATTAAGAATGTTAGCAAGTGGCTCAACATTCCCGTGGTGTGACTATACTTACCACCTTGCTGTTTACCACTCTCCCTGCCATGGGATCCGCCGGCGACCCCCAGCTGCCCTTGCGCAGCACGCTAGGCCAATATTCAACGTTTTCTATCAGGATGCCATGGGGTCAGCCCGCAACCTCCAAACTTTTTCTTTTGGCATGCCAGTACTTATAAAAATCTATTTTATATTGACACGCCACCAATAGCAATTAAAGCACCTACCTATAATCGCTAGTTGGTCGCGCGCCGCCCCCACGGCCTGCTGTGTTTTTTCCCGCGCTTTTGGTGTTATCAGTGTTATCACGATATACACGCCAATTTTGCAGGCCGTAGGTAAAAAGACGGCGGCACAGCGGATCCCAAGACGCATTTTCGTACTGGCCGCCGGCGGATCCCATGGCCTGCTGTGTACATTTTGTGTTTTAACCTTGGCGTGGAGTTACAGAAAACTTGGGATACGCCAGCGGACCCCTTGGCCTGCTGAAGTAGAACCGCTTTATATATGGCTGGCAGCGAGTGTTAAAAAAATTAATCAAAAAATAACAGTCTTCAAAAACCCACTGAAAAGGGTTACAAATAATGACCGTCTCCTAGGAATTGGGTGTCAGCACGAGAGTTGAGGTGAATGATTACGCACACAGCTATATGCAACAAACAAAGGTAGTGAATGAACGAAGGAGTGAATGGTGAACAAAATTCCGCTGTCAATACATGACATGATGTTGTGTGCGTGGCCTCAACTCTGGTGCCGATACCTATAGTAAATTACATGAAATAATCCAAAGCCCGTGTCAAGTAGGTATACACTAGCAATGACACATGACTCTTGCCACCGACTTCGATATATTTCATGTACCTATTAGGCACCAAATAGGCAATTCCTAGGAGACCGGTAATTGTTTAACCCTTTTCAGAGGGTTTTTGAAGGCTGCTATTTCTTTGGTAATTTTTTTTTTTCACTTTTTGTGATGTAGGTAGGTACCTACCTAATGTGATTACCTAAAATACATATACTTACATGACATTAAGAAGCAATAGCCTAATACCAATTTCTCATCACCTTTACCAAAATTTCGCTGTCCAAGATGCAGTGCTCCCGGTACTTCACCATCAGCTGCATTTTACCACATGCATTATGATGACTAAGACTAGCTTCATGTTCTTATAAAAGAAATCTTATTGCTGTCCGTGAATCTCATGACTAAGGAGTTCCGGGGGTCATATCTGGTCTTCATCATCCCCAAAAGGTACTTTTAGAATGCAAATTCTTAGGGTCTTACAGGAACTCGATTTCTCCAGGATACCATCATTCGATCCCTGATCTGACAATTTTCCATATCAGTTCACAAATGACGGAGTTCTGATGTAACAAAAATTAAAGAAAAACATTTCAACCGAATTGAGAACCTCCTGCTTTTTTTGAAGTCGGTTAAAAACTGCAAACGTTAGCGTAGTCGATTCTGTTCCATTAGAAACAGAAGTCTCATTAAATCAATATTATAATGATTCATGTCGTAATTTATGATAATAAAATTGTAATTTTACCTTCCAAAATAATAACGATAAGAGTGAGTTTCAGATTTTAGACGCGGGCTCGTCGCAATTACATTTTCCAATTTGGAATTACAACCTGCGTGCTCACTAAATTCAGGCAATGCAATTTATGATTACAAAAGGTTATTTTATTACCCTTTAGAATATTTCAGGTAGTTTCATCATTATTATTCTGTACTTCTCATGCTGTACATGGTGTAAAGCAGTAAAAAAGCCTTTATGTAGCGATAGACGACGCGAGAGCGACTTAAGTCATAGGTAAGGTAATTTTTGTCTTGAAGGACTATAAGCTCTTCTGCAGTATATAAATTCTTAGGAAAGCCATAAACCAGCTACTTTTACCGTCTAGTTTCTAAAAGACTTACTTAAATAAAAGTAATATGCCTGCGCATCGTTTAAAAGTCTATAAGCACAATTCGACCTTATGGAACCCTAAATTTCCACACATGACAGGGCTTCAAAATAATTAATGGACGCCATTAGAGCGTGTACGTCTTGGCCGGTGCAATTATCGAGTGATTTATCTACATCATGGATCCCATCGACAATTAATATCGGCCTAAAACCTTTTTTAACTGTATAAAAATTAAGTACCTACGAAGTCGACAGTTTCTACGCCTGAAGGGATTCTTAAATTATTTTTTTGACGCACTCGTCTCTGAGTGCGGCAGTAAGTGTCACTTTAAAAGTACCTACCTAGTTACAAGTAGGTACTTACAGAAAAAACTCACCGAGAAAAAATTAACATCTTAGCTACTTAGCATAGCCTACTTAGCTAACTTTTTAAAACCAAAGCAAGTTAACTTTACCTACTCTAAGATAAGTCCTAGCTACCTTATGTTATAGTATTTTTATATCTTATTTGGCCTGTGGCAGCTCATATAAACACTTATTACACTTGTTTCTTTGACTTCTCATAAAATAATACCTACATTGATACAAACCATTGTCATGACGCTTAGTAATCGGATTAATCACCTCTTTATTATACTTTTATATTCCTTTCTTGTGAGTATATAAGTGTTTGAAATTACTAAATGCGCCTGTCAAAGGCCCAATAAGATATTTTTAATAAAGTTTGGTTTGCTTCGTCACGCCGCCGTGTAATTTTGTAATCGAACCAGCTGATTGTTAAGTAGTGAAATCTAGCGGCGACTTACAACATCAAAAACTCTGGAAAAATATTGCAATACGTTCGTAATAAGTAACATAGATGGCGCTATTGACAGAAACATTTGAGTGATCAAGGATATTAGAACTAATAATTGGAGAAAAGTAAAAATAAACATATTTTTCATTAATAATGTAACTGTTTATAGTTCTGGTCACGATTCGAAAGCGCGACCTTGCCCCAAGAATTTTAACCATTTCATAATAGTTTCGTCACTTTCGGCCGCACTCAGAGACTTGCTTGAGTTTGATTAAAGTTGCTGCTGTCACTTCCTTTGCTATAGCAATAGAATAAGACGCAGCAACTTAAAAAATAATTGACGTCTGAGTGCGGCAGTTTGACAGATAGATTTGACTAATAAATTAGCGTCATCTGTCGAAAATTAATGTAACTTAATACAATTCAAGGGTTAGTCTGATATCACTGTCATTTCGGACGTCTCGCTTTGTATTGGCTAATAACAATACATTTTAATTATTTGTTTGTGTTATAACCAATCACAAGCCAGCGTTTGTTTAGAACCGTGAAGTGACAACGTGCCTTGTCAAATTCATCTGAATTCTGAAGCGATCGTGTGCGTGTCTACTGTGCAAGTTCACAACAACAAAGTGTATTTTTACGTGAAGTGCATCGTAAAATGACATAATTCGTGATAAGTGATGAAAACAGACATTGCGGTAAACAAATTTGACATAAAAATCGTAAAAAGCGATGTGATACTATCCTTGGCAGTGTTCTGAGATTGTGGTCATATCGCGAAGTTTCATAACAGTGTCACTCAGATAATATTCGAGATGTCTTCAAAACCAAGTAATCAAAAAAGGAGGTAAGTCTAAAACCTGTTATTTGTAAGTTTCCTATAATATACTTAACATCATTCTTTTAATTGTTATAACCTTATCTTTTCCTCCATAGCTGCTAACCAAAACCTCTTGTTATGAACTTTCTCCATGTCAGTGTTCTTTAAACTTCGTTCTCTCTCTGTCTGAAGCCTTAAGTCTCTGCTTTAGCACCTGAATTGGTTCTTAATGTTCTTTACTTCAATTAGTTACCATAATTAACATAATTGAGTATATAAACTGGTTGCCAGAAGGTTACCAATCATCTTGTGATGAACTATTTGTACTTTGTACTTTAAAGCTGAGACTTCTCCAGGCAAAGGCAAATTGATTAAAGCAGTACTGTTTTAACTCACCGCTTCATTTTAGTGTATCAGTAATTTTTATCTTGTTAGTGATTTCGAAACAGCTATCATCCTTACATAGTATAAAATAAAGTGGCTTATCACATCTGTCTGTTTATCCTCTGACTCCTCCTAAACCATGCAACGGATTTTGATGCAGTTTTCATTATCAGTTAGATAATTTTTCATGGAAAGTTTATGTACATATATTGTAATAGGTAGTACCCGGAGCGAAGCGAGCAAGTGATCGCTAGTAATTTTTAAACCATATTTAAGTATCATACTGCTCCATCACAAATTCCTGCACTTATAATTATGGAGTATGAGGTAATTATGTGATAGTAATGTTGCCACTTTGAATGCTGCCAGTTTAAATAAACTCCATTTATGGGTGAATCAACTTTTAAGGTACTCCCCATTTTTCGAGATGTTTCACAATTTTTATTTTTTTAGTATAACTATTTATTTGCTAACGTCGTGGCTTACACATTTATAAAATAGAACCGTCTTCAAAAAAAACCCACTAAACAAGACTAAATAATGACCGGCTTCCTAGGAATTGCCTATTTGATGGGTGCCTAATAGGTACATGGAATATATCTAAGCCGGTGTCAAGTAAAATATATACTGTACTCTTAAAGTCTTCCTGCAGACAAACTGTCATAAAACAGTTTTGCAGGGCTTTGTTTATTTATAATTTTGTTGATTGGTTTAATAAATAAATAAATAATAATAATAAATAATAAAGTAGGTTTACACAATAGCAATGTCACATGATTCTTGCCACCGACTTCGATATATTCCATGTACCTATTAGGCACCCATCAAATAGGCAATTCCTAGGAAGCCGGTCATTATTTAGTCTTGTTTAGTGGGTTTTTTTTGAAGACGGTTCTATTTTTTATTAAAATTTTTTTTTCGTCTTTTTTTATTAAATTTTTTTTTTCGCTTTTTAGTGATACTTTATAACTATCACTAAAAAAATCGCGTCAATACAAAATCGGTCGAGTTGAACTAATATATCGCTTAATAACGGATCCATGCGGATGACGTCACGTGGTATACCAAAACCTTCTCCAGAATGTAACAAATACTTTGCTGAAAACCGCATCTAAATCGGTTCAGCCAAACGCGAGATAATCGTGGACAAACATACATACATATATATACATACATACATACATACATACATACAAACATACAGGTCAAACTGAGAACCTCCTTTTTTTTTGAAGTCGGTTAAAAATCAGACATATTGGCTAACATTTAAAAAATGTTGTTCTAAAATGGTACAATTTTAAATAATAATATAGTTGGTAACGCAGGGGACGATGTTGTCCCCAGGTTTTGTATGAAAAATGTTCATTTTCCCCTGAGTTACCAGGGTTTTCCGAAAATTAAGAAATATTCACCAGGAAGAAGTCACCAGGAAAGTTTTAGTGCCGCAAAAGAAAAGGAGTACCTTAAAAGTTGATTCACCCTTATATTAAGCGCTTGTACCATATGTATAATGAAAAGCTGTAAGTTTAACATGTAACATGTGTATCTGTCTGTGGCATTGTAGCTCCTACGTAAATGGATGGATTGATTTCGATTTAGTTTTATTTTGTTAGAAAGGTGACTTAATTGAGCTTGGTTTGATCCGTTAAGCCATTTTAAGAGTTATGAGGTCTGAAAGTAGAGGTCCCGATTTTGTCAGGGGTTTATTAACTCAGGTAGGTTATTTTAAAATTTTGTAATGATTTCAAATTATCAACTAAATCTACTGCACGTAGGCCTTTCTCAAGGATCTCCATGACAGTCAGTAAATAAATTTAAAGCGGAATGGGGTAAATATAATGTTTATATGCAATTAACTAAATTTTTTAAACAACTTTTGATCTGTACTTCTCTCTCACTTGCTCTCATATGCTCTTATGCTAGTAAATTTATCTGAACCTGAATGTGTTTCAAGCTGTTGAAGCCCATAACTACAAAATGGTTTTATAAAACCATAAAATATGACAGTGTAAGCCTAAGTATTTTCTTTTATGACAATTTTTTGTACAGTCGAATTCATAAATAGGTATACACGGTTACTACATTATCACTTTAATCGCTGTGACAATTCATATATGGCAGTTTAAACATGACATTAAAGAGATTAAGGTACTGTAATGTACACATATTTATGAACTCGACTATACTCTTAGGATTTCATGTCGGAGTTTTAAATTAGATCACATCCATTTAAAGCTTCAATCTTAGAATAATAAGTTATTCTGTTTTAATATTAATTACTGTACAATAATAATTGAAGCAAAGACTAACATAGACAAAATTTGTTTAGATACTCTTTTGTACCACTTCTCTGACAGCTTAAATTTAGATTTTAACCCTTTACCGCATAGGAATCCAAATATGGTGTCTCATGTTTATGATTTTTTTTTACCTATGAAAATTAATCGTATTTGAAATAAATATATTTTAATATAATGCTTAAAGTGTCTGTAAAACAAAACGTATTTTTATTTGTATGTTGAGGGGTACTTTGCAATTTTACTGGCACTCGATTCTTTCGGGATACAAAAAACAGTGCTTGACAAAAATCTGAATGTTTTTGAAGTGAATTCAGCGTAATCAAGATGATTAATACGTTAAAAACATATTTTACTGCTACCTTTAAGCCTAATTAAGTGTATGATTACGATTGTTATACATAATATTATCATACATACTTAATTTTAGCGCTTTTTTGCATGAACCTTATATGGCTTCATATGCATCAGAGATATTAAAATAATAGTCACATTTGGCTTCGCATGCATTGTGAATTTTAAATCATTGCTTGTGAGGTTGATGAGAGATATGAGAATTTTCATTAAATGTCAAAGTAATAACTTAAGAAAACATTATCAATGACACGCTTTGCGACAGACTGTACTTCTTCTATCACTCTTTTAACTTCCAACTCCTATCAAGTCATGTTAATGTATGTTAAATTCGACATTTTAGATTTTTTTTAATACATACCAAGCCATTTATGGTTTGTTATTATTTAGTTCTGAAATGCATACGAAGCCATATATGGATTTTGAAAAATTCGTGTTGAAATTTTTTTTTCCCTCTACTTTTGAAATTTACTCATAAAATAAATATTGTCTGTTAAGAAGAATATTTTTTTTACTTAATTTTACCTATTCCATGCGGCAAGGGGTTAAGTTATTGATTTACAAAACATAATTGCTGTTTGACAGTCAGTATGCGGCTTCTTATCAGACAAAGGATCATTTAATAGAACCACAAATTAAAAGGCACATTAACAAAATGTGTTAAGATTTATTTCGGCGTCCAATAAAATACAAAAACCAAAAGCAGACTTCAGTTTGACTGACCTGAATGATTTGAAAAGGTGTTATTATTCACTTTTTTTTCAATTTAATTTAATTTTTGTCTCTATACCTATTCATTGTTAGATATATCCCACAAACAAGGTAAGTCCTGGTACATACAATTTCATCAGTTCTGTAATTGCGCCGCGCTCGCTTTCCATGACGCGTACCTACGTCCTTCCTTTTGCAACGTCTGGATGCGACTGACTTCGCGCAGTCGGGTTCACAAGCTTCCACACGGTCGGCGGCCGACTCAACGCCCTCTATTCGACTTTGGTTGTAAGCGCAGCACTTCAACAAAGTCAATTCATTAAAAAAATGGCATCTGCCCATATAGGTATGCGGACATTTTCGCCCAAGATGGCGTCCGGCTCAGCAAAAACAATCGACACGTGCAGCAACCAACACTTCCGCCATAGAACTCCTTCAACCAAGGTCGTTGACGTGCCAACTTCACTTTGTGTGTCCGACTGACGTCTACGCGATAATTTTTGTCTAACTCGATCAAGGACAACTTGACCTTGGTTGAGTTGCGTGGTTGTTCCGACCGTGTAAAAGCCCCTTTAAGGTCATGTGTGGCGCAGGCGGGTAACAGTGGCGCAGACACAAATTACGAGAAAAGGATAGCTGTATTTTATCCATTTCGTCACTTTACCAAAGCTATAGGTGGCGGCGGCGCACGAGCACGAACGAACTAGTCGGGTGGCGTCTGCGCCGCAAGGTTGTTGTGTGAAGAGGACTTTTTTGTTTTAGTGGTGCAAATTACTGATTTAAGGTAAGTTTTATTGTATTCCAGTAACTATAGTGTTCACCATTTATGTACATTGTATTTTTTTTTCGCAATATATGCTTAACTGGGTAGGTAGAGGCGTGAGATCCAACGTATACAGTGTTGCCATATTATGTGGAACCAAAACATCTGAATTGCAAGGTCAAAAATTCTGATGAGATAAATAACACAAAAACTGTAAATCTGTAATTATGAAACTTTAATAAGACAAAATCGCATTACATGTTTTCTCCTAATGCTTTTGCTCGTACAATATTGCACCGCCTACAACAATTTTCTGCTTGCCCAAAGGTCAACTGGTAGAGAATGCCATTAGGCATTAAGTTCACCTTTTGTACTCAAATTTGTATTTTTGTGCAATAAAGATTAAATAAATAAATAAATAAATAAATCTGTATGAAATCTGTAATAAGTAATTGCCATGATAAGACAATTTAGTAACCATCCCAATAGTATCAGTAACCCAAGGTTATCAAAAATGTAAATCATGGTCAAATCATTTTTTATGATATTGTTCTATATCATCATAGACTATGTCAAATCCCAAAAATCTGTATAAAATAGAGTAAAATCTTTCATCTGTAACAATATTTTTGTCTGACATTCCTATTACGGTCATGGTATGATCAGGTGTAGTGGGCGGAGGCCTTCAAATTTCTCGAAGCATATAAATGTGTTGAACCTGAGGAAGAAAAGTGCTAATTAATATTACATGCTTGGATGCCTGCCATCCCAGATCACTCAAATGTGAATGAAGATGATAATTAAGTTGATTTTGCCTAAACCTGCAGTTGGTCGCAGTACAATCCGGCAACAATCATTGCATTCCTATCGACCTATCTCAGTTGAACATGTGATGTGCATTTTGATTTCTTAAGTAATGGTATTTTGTTTCCACAAAAGATGTGATTTTGTGTTGTTTACTTTTTTATATTATTGCTAAAACAAAACGCAAAGGGTTTTATTTTCGTTGAGTTTTTTTGTTATACGAATTTCATTATCAGCCGCAAGACGTCCACTGCTGGACAAAGGCCTTCCCCAAGGTTTTCCACAACGATCGGTCCTCTGCTGCTGTCATCCAGCGGTTTCCCGCGATCTTTATCAGATCGTCGGTCCACCTTGTGGAAGGCCTACTGACACTTCGTCTTCCGGTTCGCAGTCGCCACTCTAGAACCTTTCCGCTCCAACGGCCATCGGTTCTACGAGCAATGTGCCCCGCCCACTGCCACTTACGGTTTGCTATTCGGTGAGCTATATCAGTTACTTTAGTTCGCCTGCGGATCTCCTCATTTCTGATTCGATCTCGCAAGGAGACACCTAGCATAGCTCTTTCCATCGCCCTTTGAGTGACCTTGAGCCCTCTTATGAGGCCCATTGTAAGCGACCATGTCTCAAATCCGTATGTCATCACTGGCAACACACATTGATCGAAGACTTTTGTCTTGAGGCACTGTGGTATTTGAGACGAGAAGATAGTGCGTAGCTTACCGAACGCTGCCCAGCCGAGTTGGATTCGACGATTGACCTCTTTCTCGAAGTTGGACTTACCTAACTGGATTCTTTGGCCTAGGTATACATAGTCGTCAACAACTTCGAAAGTAGAGTCTCCAACTTTGACAGGAGTGGGTACGACATGGACATTTGACATGATCTTCGTCTTGTCCATGTTAATTTTAAGACCCACTTGTTGAGAGACTCTACTGAGGCCATCGAGCATTGTACCGAGGTCCTCCAGGGTCTCAGCCATGACGACAATATTGTCGGCGAATCGAAGGTCAGTGATGTATTCACCATTTATGCTGATGCCAAAACCCTCCCAGTCCAGAAGCTTGAAAGCGTCTTCCAATGCAGCAGTAAACAGTTTTGGAGATATTACATCTCCCTGTCTCACTCCTCGCTGCAATTGGATAGGCTTCGAATTCTGGTCCTGAAGGCGAACTGACATAGTAGCGTTTCTATACAAACACTTTAACACCTCGATGTACCGATAGTCGATTTGGCACCGCTGAAGAGACTGCAGTACAGCCCATGTTTCGATCGAATCGAAGGCTTTCTCATAGTACACAAACGCTAAGCATAGTGGCTGGTTATACTCCTCGGTCTTCTGTATAACCTGCCGCAGCGTGTGGATGTGGTCTATGGTGCTAAAGCCTTTTCGGAAACCGGCTTGTTCGGTAGGCTGGAAGTCGTCAAACCTGCGTGCGAGACGATTCGTAATGACTCTAGAGAACAGCTTGTAGACATGACTCAGGAGCGTGATGGGTCTATAATTCTTCAGCTGGCTATTATCACCCTTTTTGAAGAAAAGAACCACCACCGTGCCATGCTTGCGACGTTTTACCCTCGGCTATGACTGAATCAAATAGCTTCTGATCCACCTGCTTTCAGAAGCTCAGCCGTAATTCCGTCATCACCCGGCGCCTTGCTGTTCTTAAGCTGTTTTAGAGCCACCCTAATCTCGTACAGGATGTCTTGGGTGTAGTGCCGGGACAACCTAGCTCTTGGGTCTCCTGCTAGGTTGCTGACAGATAGGCGTGTTGTCGTGTACAGCTGTCCGTAGAACTTCTCTATCTCTTCCAAAAGCTCAGACTTCGACGATATGATCCTGCCGTCATCGGTCTTCAGCCTCATCAGCTGGCTCTGCCCAATAGACAAATCTCTATTAAACACTTTAGAGCCCTTGTTTCGCTCAGTAGCCTCTTCAATACTATTGGTATTGAATCGGCGTATGTCGCGAGTCAGGGACTTAGAGATCTGTCTATTGAGCCGCCTGTACTGAGAAGCATCTTGTGATGACTGCAGAAGCATGACACGTCTTCTCTCCATTAGCTTTTGGGTCGAGTCAGAGATTTTCTTGGTTCCTTTTGAACGGCGAGTTTTGAAAAATTTAGACCCAACCGTTTGGACAGTTTCCACGAACCTGTTGCAGTAATCATCCACGTCTACGGATTTACAAAGAAGAAACTAAGGAGAAAGAAGAAATTGAGTATTTAGTTATTAATAATAATAATATTATAATGATGAATAAACACGATTTACGAATTAAATTGTTTTATTTCTGTTAATTAACCCGAAATTATCCACTGTGTACCACCCCGAACCACTGTGTAAATGAGACCGAGCCACTGTTTCGACCACAGTCAAAAGTCAGTCTTCTGCATTTTAAGTTCTTCCTTAAAATCACACTTCATTTGGTTTCTAAAATTTTCTAAAACAGTTAAAAAATAAAACCATTTCAAGTTAAGTATACATTATTAATCGGAAGAAATATAATAATAAAAGCAAAGTTAATTGGTTACATACAAAAGAAATAAAAATGTACAAGGATTAACTGTTTTTTTATTTTTTCTTTATATGAATAAATAATGAAAAAAAATTTGAGGAGAAATATGACAAATTTACGAGAATGGTTTTTGTTTGCTGTGGCCTGATGGCAAACCAATTGCTCCAGCGAAATTAACTGATTTGCAATTGATGTAATATATTCCTGAAAATTATCTCCAATTTTACAGAACGCTTGAATTCGGAAGACATCATTGAATCAATGATGTCTCTGATGATGTCGATGGGTTTGGTGGAGATCCAGACTTTGACATGTAATGACGTATGATGGATGATGATCATTTACTTATCTTTTGTAATACTATTTTGTTTTCTTTTATTTTGTATTAATTTTTTCACCTATTCATAAACTCAAAAAAGTGTACAACTAAAACTCTAAATTGCGCTTAATCTCAAAATGGTGTCAGTGTTGATTGGAATGTTTATGCATAACTATGTCCAATTTTTAACTCGACTGTGTAGGCACGTGTAGGTAACCCGAAAGATAATGTCTCTGTTTTTGTTATTATAATTATTTAATAACAATGTATTCTATATTTGTGTTCTTACGTAGCTTTAGCACTTATGCATACCTACCTATAATAAAAAGGAAAAGGATATTGTTATTTAGTATACTAAAAAGGCACGGAAATTTCCATTTGCAAATTAACTGGCTTAATTGAAATATTAATTATGTTGCTCTAGTCATATTGTGTTGTGCTTTACAGTGTTCTTTTCTTTTGAAAAGGCAGGAGTTAAGTTGCTGGCCCCACATTGTTAAAAAAATCTAGCCATTACTAATGTATCAGAATGCTAACTGATGTTTCCTCTAATTGAATCATACGAGTCCAAAACTAATTTAATAAAGTGATTTTTTATTACTATTAGGGTGATGATTTATATGCTACACTAGCCTCAGCCCGTGACTTTGTCCGCGTAGAATTAGTAATTTGCTATACCTATTTTTCCCGCGTTTTGGGGATACAAAGTAGCCGGTGTTTTTTTTAACAAGTTTTCTAATTTTAATACCTAGTAGGTAGGTAGGTGTAGGTATTTAGTTCGAGAAAATTAATAAAATCAATGAAAGTTTTTTTTTCAAATGCATGTTCTATAAGACATTAACAATTGTAAATATAAAACATTGTACTATTATTACCTATGTATCGTTATTTACGATTATTTGTGTATCATATATTTATAAAAACAATGCTTGCAGTAAGAAAAAACGCCTCTTCATAATGTCAAAAATGTTGACAGGCGTTTCGGCAGCTATTCCGTTCCATTCAGACAACTTATTAAGAAGGGTTTTTCAATATTAAAAATTAACGTGTTATAATGATGAAGAGGTAAGTAATAAAATATGAAATATGTATATTTTTCGTATTCTTACATTAACAGTAGGTTCTTATGTTGTTTACGATGTTTAAAGGAAACTAATATCAATAAGTAGTCACGAATTTAAAAAAAAAAATTAAAAAAAATTGGAAAAGTAAAAAGCACTAGTTCGCGAAAACCAACTTTCCGCACGATATACAGCTACGAAAAGTACCACTTTTTGAGCAACTGTGTTAAAAAAGCTAATTTTGGCACAGTTGTAGGGAATAATAACATAACAAAAGTACTGATGGGTGGGAGTGAAGCTAAGGGGTGGGGGAGGGTGTAAAAGTTCCTTTTTTCAGGTTTTGTTGTGTTGTGTACTTATTAAAAAAAAATTAACCGTGGGATGGCGAATTAAGGCTTCGTCATACAGCCAGCGCGTCACGCCTGCAGCGGCGTGCGGCGCGTTCTTAGCGTGGAAATTAACAAGGAGTTGTATGCAGGCCGTCACACAGAATCACGTCAATCAGCAGCAAGCGCGCCGCGAAGTAAAGAGTAAAGAGTAAAGTAACTATAGAGGGAAAGAGTGGCGACTCTATAGTCAAGTTTGCTTGTATGATAAGTGCTGTATCTAGAAAGTGCAGGTTGAACTAAAGCTATTTTAAAATGGCAACCAACACGGATTAGAGTAAACCTTGGATCATGTTGCCAATTTTATTCCGAACAGCGCCCTCATTTTTAGGGTTCCGTGGTAAAACTAGAAACCCTTATAGTTTTGCCATGTCCGTCCGTCTGTCCGTTTTTAGGGTTCCGTACATCAAATGAAAAAAACGGAACCCTTATAGGATCACTTTGTTGTTCGTCTGTCTGTCTGTCTGTGTGTCTGTCAAACTATTTACATGCCTACAAGTTTGTGCGGAACCCTCGGTGCGCGAGTCCAACTCACACTTGACCGGCTTTTTTAGGGTACCTCCCCTACACGTAAAGTGGGGACGGTTTCGCAAAAACGATTTTTTTGATTAAGTGATCCGTTTGTGAGAGTCAAGTGTGTCCCCCCCTACAGCCAAAACTACAAATGCAAAAAATGTGAAAAATATCTTAAATGAAAGCGCATATAATGAATTTCAAAGGAAAACTATCACGACTAAGTAAACTTTATTGGTTCTTGAGTTACAGACGATTAAAATGTTTATACCTACCGAAAATCAGCTAAGATAAGTTTGAATGGAAAATTCGCTAACATTTATATTTATAGAGTCGCCTCTATAGTTACTTTACTCTTTGGAACTTTGGCGCGATCGCGCCGTGCCGCGCTGCATAGCGTTTTCTGCTGCCTGCAGTGTGACTGCCACGCCGCGCTGGCGTCACGCTAAGAACGCGCCGCGTGCCGCTGCAGGCGTGACGCGCTGGCTGTATGTCGAAGCCTTATACTGACATTATTACGTGGACAAAGTTGTATTTGTTTGTTTGTTAGATCTGTTTACGGACGGGCTGAAATTTGGGATACCTACGCATTACAAATTTCAAAAGTTTGACACTCATCTCATATTAATAATTTCTGGTCGGTTCGGAAGCCGGAAGCAGCACGTTTCTTGGCTATAAAAGCAGTCAGGGCAAACCGCTTTGTAGATATAAAGCCTTAACTATATCTACGTTTACTTTAAAGTCTTAAACAATATAAACCGGTTAAATCTATTCGTATCTAGATAATCTCAGGCTGATTACACGAAACGGATATAAATGAAGACGACTAAGTTTAAAACCCCTTCTAGACGGTCGGGTGGTTGGGCCAACCGAGAAGGACGCAGCTATCTGTCAGAATGATATAGTAATATTTACATCTCGTTCCTACAAATAGTTGCATCCCTCTCGGTTGGCCCAACCACCCGACCGTCTAGAAGGGGTTTAAACGGCATAAGTTTACTGTCTTTACGGGTATCGTTAAAATATTGGGTTGTTTTATTATGCTGTAATAGAGTTCTGGGACGCTGTAAAAATCCCGAATAGACGTAGACATGTAAATCGTTTAAAAAACATTTTTAAAGTTTAAAATTATGTAAACTGACAGTTTACCTATATAACGACGCGGTATGCCTAGTTAGTAGTGACACTGCCTACGAAGCTAGTCTAATCCCAGTATAGGTAAATATTTTTCCTACCTACGAGCGCGGTATTTGTTCTCGAGTTATGGATGTTTCTGTGTATGTATTTTTTCTATATATAGTTAATGTGGGTAATTGCCTATTCTAATAACGGCACACCGTTTGTTAACTCTGTCGATAAAGCAGGGGACATTTTATAGTCTATGTTTTTAAAAGAGATGGCGGCGTGACGCCTTTACGAATGGGCACAAACGCCTCGCAGACGGAAACCAACTTTGACAGCATGTTTATGGTTCCCTTAGTACCCATTGTACAAGCTTAGGTCTTAGTTTGGGACTAGGTAGGTAAATTTGTGTGAAATTTTCCCCTGATATTTATTTACATTTCAATATTTATCTTTCAACCTGTATAATTATAACAAACGTACTAGGAACAGGGTAATTTAAACTAGATTTGCTTATATTTTCTGTTGAATTTCGCCATAATAACGGCTCGTGAATATTAGTGTACTTTGTCTGACTTAAAATACCTACTTAAGACTCGAACATCAGTAGTAATAATATACGGTGAAACCCACGTTATGAGTTATGACAAATTCTTTAAAATAAATCACACTACAAGTATAGGTACTATAATGTGCCCGTTGACGTAAAAGATAGTGAGAGATAAAAAAATATAAACACTTTTATAGCAACGAAAACAAAAGTCGTCCAAATAAATGCACTGATAGGTAGATAAGAGTTGGTAAAAATTCGTAAAATAAGACCTCTATTCCGCTCAGTCCTAACTTACAGGTATCGTTATCGTACACTGAGAAAAAGGTTTAATGAAAAGTTCGTTTAATTAAACCGAATTTCGTCTACTTGTAGCTTAAAAAAGTGACTACATAACTAATAGCTACTAACCAAATCAGTCGAGTTAAATAACATTAACGGCTTTATTCCTTACAGACAAACAGTTTGTTAAATCAACAAAACTTTAATAACGCCTCAGCAAATTATGGTTATTTCTGAATTAACCGAAGTAGTTTGGTTAAATATTTTTCTCAGTGTATAAACAAGCAAAGCCCCAAGCAAGCCCCCTCCTACCTACCTACCTACCTACCTACTTACCTACCTGCCTAGACCTACTGGGTCTGTAACTAGTTCTAGTTCTAGATCTACTGGATCCATAATGATGTCATAACTTTTAAGTAGGTATTTAACATCTGTATATACATTATGGAAAGCAATAAACGATTGAGTATTGTTTACATTACGGTTTTTAAGTCGAAGAACACACGGAGCGGTGCGGCGCCGCCACTGTGAACCAGCCTTAGGGCCAACTTTTCCAATCCCAAGATGTAGGTAGGTACCTAATTATCTGACAGGTAAAGATTGACGACGCGGTTAGCCTAGTTGGTGACTAGCGGGCTAGGGTTTGAATCCCGGTATGGGCAAATAGGTATTTGTATGGTATTTGTTCCTGAGTCATGGATGTTTTCTATATATTTAAGAATTTTTCTATATAAGTATGTATATCGTTGCCTAGTACCCATAGTACAAGCCCAGAGCTTAGTTTGGGACTTGGTCAATTGTGTGAGATTGTCTCCTGATATTTATTTATTTCCTAGTCTTATGATAGAAAAAGATAGCTAAAATTTATCTGACCGATAGTGGTATCTGGATTTTGAAAAATCGGCCCTTAATCCGTTGAACAAATTTCGGTTTTGTTGCATGGCCAAGTTAGTACAGTGCAGCACTTAAAACGTCCTTCGGGCTTGTAGGTATTTCTCTCTTACTCGCTCTCATTCGTTCTTAGGCAAATCTAACAAATTTTACCCGAACTCGAAAGACTTTAACCGCCTGTTTCACAATCTTCAAGTAAAGCATATCTGACAAATAAATAAAAACTCCTTTCCCTTTCTTACACTTGAAAATAGACAAGGAGAGGGCTATCTTTATTTGACAGATGAATTTACTTGTCGATTGTGAAACAGGCCCTTAATCATTTTGCCTTGTAGTTAAAGTATTTTACTAGTGCCTCACTTGACACACAAAAAACAAAGTTAAAATTTTCATTCATGAATAAGTTTCTGTCAAAAACTTACTATTCTCGATGCATCTATTACCTCTACGTTTAGTCGAGCGCAGAGCCAGTGGCCCTACCTTTTAGGTTTATTTATTAAATGACAAAAAATACAATATTTTGCTACAACAATTTGTACAATTTAATTTGGTGGTTGTTTTCTGAATTTGACTCTCAAAGATAATTTTGGTGGTCATTATATGTTCACGTTTTAAAAACTAGCCGAGCTAGGTTAGCACGGGCGCGAAACTAAAAAATTCGGGAAAACTCAGACGGATGCCAGCCCTAGCATAACGCGCGTGAGTTCGCGACACTGTAATACTCTCGCTACTGGTATTACATGCTGAGCAGACATGAGAGGTGTGTCAGGGTCGCACTTATGTCCATCCGCTGTCTGCCACGGAATACCTACCTACCTACCGACATAAACTTAATATAACTTGTGTCAGCAGCGTCAGCTATGATGTAGGTAATTATATTATCCTCTTCGCTAATTTATGGAGAAACATTGTTTGTTTTCCTCATTCTTTTGTGTTAATTAAGTTTTGGTAATTTATTTAGGTTTGTGGCAAAAAAACATTAATATGAGAATTGCCAAGAAGTATTTGATATTTATTACTATTTAAATATTCATTTCATTTATACTAGTTCCACGAAACACTCGACGTTGTTGTTTTACAGATTTATAAATTCGACTTCTGCATTATTATTATTTTCTTCTCTGTAAGGTGTCTGGAAGGGATCGCTATTTAGTGATATGACCGCCTGTTGACTCACTGTGTAACACTTCTCTTTCTTGTATTTCTTGTCTTTGCTGTATGTGGTGTTCAATAAAGAGTTATTGTATTGTATCACAGTCATCATGTGCTTTTATTTATGTCAAGTGTCGTTTGTTGACTTCTATAACAGGTTAGGTACTAAAATATTAAGCTTAATTGACCTTTATTGCTCCTACCTAAGATATTTAAACATCTCAAATTCCGATAAATAAAGTAAAGATGCTAACGAATGATATAAAATATACACGTATATACGTGTAGGTATGTTTGTACTCAAACTGTATCATCCATCATTATTACTATCATCATCACATCACACCATCTATAGACACACATTGATAAGCATTATAAGATACATATTCAAAATACCTATGCTTAATTTTCACAATACCGGAAAAGCTGGACGTCAGTATGGCGTTTAAGTGTCTCGAACAGCATTACCCATTCAAAATGACTTATCTTGATAATGTGTTGCCTCATATCAGCGCCAGCTAGTCTTGCCAGGGTCGAAATTGATAATATTTCGTTATCTATTAAGTTTATACCGACTTTTGCTACCATGCTAGTTAACAGTTGGTCTGAGATAAGCGCATCTTTGGCGCTATCAGTCGCTCGTGGATTACGTAGCTCGATGGACTTGTTCTTGTTCTGGTCTGTATTGAGGAATCGAGCCTCATCATGGTGATGAACGGGCAAGTGAACAACGTCCCACAGCAGTGCCCAGTCGTTGGCAGGCTGGAGGATATCGGTTGGACTTTGCAGTGTCCGATGAGTGGTCATTGGTCGAGGCAACCGCCAGTAAACAATGTGGGCAGTTACGATGCCAGTGGTGCGGTCTACCGCGGTGTATCTCAGCCAATGCAGTGCTATAATAGAAACAATGACGCCCCTCAGGATGTGTCTCAGTTTTACCCTCCTCAAGTGGTATTCCTTCGGCCGGTCGCTCATTACCAGGCAGCTCCAATCATGCCGAACTTACCATGCAATCAAAGCCAGGAGTGGGATTATGGGAGCATGTGTTACAACGTGAACGGACAGCCTTGCCAATACACGAATGTCGTGGACTTGGAGGACTTTATGTAAGTGTTGTGCATTGACGGTTTCATTGTCAATTAGATCGGAATTTTCCCTTTTTCTTGGGAAAATTTATCGTCAACATAAACAAAATCATGGGTCATCGTGATTTTTTAATAGATGGTATAATTTTGTATGCTGATAATTTACACTAATCCATTGATTGATCTGTCCGTCTGCCACGCGAATTCGACGTGCTGAATGTTATGATAACGGCAAGACATTTTCATTTATCGACTAGCCATTACACTCATACTTTCTTTTTTACTTTTGTTTACTTTAAATATTACCAACCTACCGCAATAACTTAACGCGGCGTTTAGTTTTGGACTGGTTTCATTTTCATCGTGTTTACGATTAAGTTTGCTTTTACAAGACCGGGATCGCTTGTTATGCGAAAAAACAAGCCATCTCAACACCCTGCGTGAGACAAATGTGAATGCGGCATTAAGTACGTCGGGGTTGGGTTTGAAATACAAATACGTATTTTGTATTTGTATTTCAAATACCGCACTTACATGTATTTAGTATTTCAAATAAAATACATTTGCACAAAAATAAATTTTATTCAATTCTGTAATCGTATAATGGAACGTTTTTTTTTTCAAATATAGTTAGTGGCAACACTGAGTGTAAGTGTCAACGTCAAGTGTCGATCCACATTCAATTCAACCAGTTTATTTCGTTTCGCGGGTTTTTCCGTTGTACCTACTGAGAATTTAATTAAGTCGTCATCATGGAATTAGAATTAGTCAGTTTTTTAAATGATAAGGGGAAAGAACTAAGCGTTCTTGAACGCTACCTGAATATTAGGAGAGTATTCATAAAATTGAATACTGGCAGCCTATGCTCTTCCGGCTTCCGGTCTAGTCGACTGTTTTCATGGGCTGGATACATTAATTTACCTCTTACTAGACGGAACTTATCTGACAATCTTAGACTAAAGCAATCTTAGACTAAAGGAGGGTTTCCTTCGGGCTGTTGGGTAAAAATGGGAAGACGCTGTGTCGCCGTACAAAACACTAAAATAATGCGTGCCGCGACATCTACATTCGTAAACACTCCACACAGCTGTAATGGGATGGCATACCTATACAGGTTTATTGGTTATTGCATCCATTCCCGTTAAGAGGTTATAGTAGAGGTAATTCGCAGTAAAAAAGGTAATGTATTACCCTATCCGGATATTGGTAGTTTTCAAGATAGACATTCGATTTTTAAAATTTGTATTTTATAAAAAAATGTTTTCTTTATGTTAATTGTTGATACTTATAAATGAAATGTGATATCATGTGATTTATTTTTATGCTTTGAACTATTAAAGCAGTTTTAAAACGCGCAACACGGCATGTTTTAGCTGTACCTATTCACTTTCATTGGGCTTCAAACGTACTGTGTTGACTGATCGGTGGCGGCCGGACAACTGACATGGGCTAGGTGCTCGGAACCTATATTCAGGTGCCCAACCGCGCGCGCCTGGTCACATAATCTTCTTCTTTTTGCTTTCATCTAAGGAAGGAATCTAAAGGAAATTTCATAAAAACCTGTACAAAGTATTGTCAGATAAGTTTCAAAGAAGTTCATAAAATGTATTTTGTATTTGTAATACATTATTTTGAATATTGTATTTTGTATTTCAAATACCTGTCACCAAAGTAGTTTGTATTTCATATTTCAAATACATTTTTAAATGTATTTTGTAATTTGTATTTGAAATACAATGAAGCCAGTATTTAGCTCAACTCTGAAGTGCCTACGTGTCGTAATGCTAATGATACACCGGTTTCTGTAACCGGTGTGTTTCCTGCGACCAAATACAAAGTTCGACTGTACACAAGCGATATCCTAGCGATAACCTTAATTCTAAAATGACCCGTTCATTAGTTAGCGGCTACGTGCGTAACGAGCTGATATTGCTCGCTATTGAATACATTTTATACGACGTATTGCAAACGTTGTTTATATGTATGCAGTTATCAAAAATATACAGGGTGTCCCAAAATCGGTAGGCCACATTGACACCAGAGGTAGGTCAGCTTCAGAGGTACCGAACCAGTCTAACATAACCTTGGTAAAAATCGCATGGTTTTCAAGATTCGCCAGTTTAAAATTCTTTTCCAGTACAAACTTTAAAGTGGCATATCTCGAAAACCATGCGACTTTTACTGAGGTCATGTTAGGCTGGTTCGGTACCTCTTAAGCTGACCTACCTCTGGTGTCAATGTGGCCTACCGATTTTGGGACACCCTGTGTAAACAATTGCGGTACTTATATAAACAGAGTAGTTTTTGCTTACTGTTTTGTTTATCCATGTATACAAAAACCGCCTGAAATGCCGGTCGGTAAGGTCGGTCGTCCTTTGAGCCGAGTCTTTAGACCCTTCATTGACATACAAAGTGTTTTAGTTCCACAAAAACACCTTAATGCTTAATTTAACTTACATTTACGCAATACTGCAACGTAAAATTGAAGTGGGTCGTGACTTAATGGATCTATAGAAAACAATACAGGGTTAAATTAAATTCAGTAACAAAATTTTGGAAGTTAAATAAGTAAGTCATAATGACCAACTTTCACTATTACTTACTTTACTTTACTTACTTTTACTTATTGTAGCTAGTCAGCTGACGATGTTTTGTATGGGAGGGTCCTATAGTGAAAGTGGATCAGTATGACTTACTGATTTAACCCCCAAAATTTTGTTACTGAATTTAATTTAGCATAACGATTGTGCAGTATTAATTTGATACACACTCAGGATTTGCACAAGATGAAACGTAATTCGTCGGTGATACTGCAATACCGCGTAACTAACAAATTTAATATGTTGTAAAATGAATCTTACTGACTTACTTTGTAAGGTGCATTTTTCCCTTTCTTAAATTTGTTAGTTAAGCGGTATAGAAGTACCTACCTATCATCGACGAATTGATTTTTATTCTTCCTAGCTTACACGTTTATATAATTGTACTTAATGCAAAAGTATTTCCGAATTACGTTATAACCAGGTTTTACTAGTACGTTGTTATTTTGGTAGAGTCCAACTTTGAGACACTAACTAAGACTAATTTAAATTTTAAATATCCAACTATTAAAAAAATCACGTCAGTCCGTTATTCAGTTTGGACATGATAAGGGAACAAGTACACACTCAAAGAAAAATTGGTTGCTTCTTAGAAGGTTGTGAATGTTGTGAATAAGCTTCTTTATAGCATACGAGACTAAGGGCCTGTTTCACAATCGACAAGTAAATTCATCTGTCAAATAAAGATAGCACTTTCCTTGTCTATTTTAAGTGTAAGAAAGGGAAAGGGCTTAATTTATTTGACAGATATGCTTTACTTGACGATTGTTAAACAGGCGGTAACAACATCAACTTAATTGTAAGTTATTAGTAAATCAACTTCCCGTTTCTGATATCAGCTTTCGTTGATATTACTATCATACTGCCCTGCTAAGGTAAAAGGCAGTAATGTACACAAAACTACTGTAGCAATTGCAACCTTATTACCCAGGAATGAGGTTGCAATTATTAGAGTAGTTTTGTGTAAAAAACTGCCTTTTACCTTAGCAGGGCAGCATAGTTAAGTATTATATTCAATTTATGTTAAGAAAAAATCTCTTTTTTAAGCTTGCATTTTTTTTTGTGCACAAAAACAGTTTGTACCTATTTAGGCGTTTGAACAATTAGTTACTCAAATAGAAACTGCCCTGGAAATCATACTAGGACTTGTCAACCTACTCACTGCGGTTGAAAATCTTTTCGTTTGTGTTCCTACAAAACTCATAACACATCAAAATTAAATGTATCGTTTTTCGTTGACTGTGTCAACTCCAATATTGTGCATCGTTGTATCCGTCCATAGAAACCATCAGAGCGACAGAGAAGTACTTTCAATTACTTTCATATACTCGTAACTAGGGTCAGCTGGTGAAATTCATCGCGATCTTTATCTGCTTAATTGATTTAGGGGTAAAGGTGATCAGTCCAGTCCTTGTGATTCATCCACTGATGAAGATGGCACTGAAATCTGATGATGATAACTAGGATGTTACTATTTACGTGTACTTGTGTTTTAAATGTTTTAATTATCATAAAGTATCGTCAAGGATACGAGAAGAGACCTACGTACAAGAATGAGTGAATACCAGATCGGTTGAACGGATGGAACACACAAAGTTACATCATAGAGAAGATGGTGCGTCTGATTAAAACTAAATCATATTTTAATCGGTTCTATACTGTAATTTCTTAAGGAAAATCTTGGATTAGTCAAGTGTACTGAAATTCTTTTGAACTAAAGAACCCCCCTACCCCCCGACCGCCATAACCCCCAGGATCAGATCCACTCTTTTAACATTTCACACACCGATATAAAATATCCAACAAAATACGATGATGTATGATTAGCCAAAAAAAATACTTTTTACTGACTAGATTGTTTCGGAGCTTGAAAATATCCTCTGGAATTGCTGTCACCTGATTTAATTATTATTATCACTTCCTTCTTCATTTATATTATGTTTGTCTGAATACCCGAATAAATATAGCTTATAGCTTATCTAGTCTGTGCAGTCTGATATGCATTTGGATAATATATTATCTTCATCATACTGTTTTATTTTATTTAGGTTCGTGCTTTACGTCTGGCTTGACTTTCATTTATTTGTAAACATCTTTTATCGATATTATCTGACTATACTCTCGGAATACTAAAATATGATTTTGAATATCATGATGTTACTTTGTTTCAAAACGGAAATTCATTATTTAAGAACAGCAAATCAAAATAAATATGAACTTCAGTCTCTATAGTTACTATAGAAAGAAAGGAAGACATATTTATTCACTACACAGAAAACACACAAATATACAAAAATAAAAGGAAACAAATTAACAGGAAAATAGCAGGAGTGTGTCCTCGCGGCAGTGAAACGGACACTGGCTTAGCATTATGCTGAGGTGTCAGACACCTACAGCGCTGATTTTTAGCCAGTTATGTTGAATGAGTATTGTAATATAGTAAATTGCGATGCGTCGCTATATTTTGACCTCTAGCCTGTTGGGTCGGACAATGAGTGCTGGCCCATTAAAGTTCATTTTAAAACAATAGAGAAAATAGGAAAAGAACAACAACTATAGAACACAATCGACGAAGCTCTACGTGTCGAGCTTCAATGTTTTATTGTTCAGTTTGTTTTGTCGTACCAGGTTGCTTACCTATTCTAATCTATGCAATTGAATAAGTTAAGATCAAAAGCACTTTTATTCAATTGGATAAGCTCTCTAGTCAGAGGAACTTTAGACGAAATGCCAATGTTATTCCAGTTGGAGCCTGAACGGAAAATAATAATTTGCCCTCATTCGCGTCACGCCTCAATTGGCCGGCCGGCACGCCATTATTTTTGCAATCACCGCCAATTGTTAGCCACTTACCCACGGCTCAGGACGTTGCCAGTTCGATAACGATATGACCGCAAAACCCTCAGATTGGGAGCAAATTAATATGAGTACGAAACGTGAAATTTCCTAAATTAACGGTAAACATGTTTTAAGAACTGCTGTTTAACCCTCTATAAAAATGTTATTTTATCATCCTTCTGTTTGTGTCTGACTGTGGTATCGAAGCCTTCTTATGACCTGATTTTATTACGGCTTTTTTTTATTGAAATATAGCGGAATGGTTCTTAGCTAGGTTCGATGAAAGTCGAGATCATCGAGATGGGAGAGAAAACTGTGGAGGTGTGGTCACTCTGGATACTTTAGACGTTTCTCTTTTCCTTAATTAACTTACGACTAGACAACTCCTTAGTCGTGTTATATTCTTTCATAATATTCTATAACACCCATCTTTTTGCGTCGGGGGTTAAAAAAGATTTAGTGTGTCTGTCATGCTACTCATAATTTATTTGCGTGGCCTATTATTTGTTCCATATCTAATAAACATAAATGGTTGCACTGCACTTCCCTTAGCAACCAACGCTGCAGCGTGTGATTAGGCTTGCTGACATTTTTGTTTGTATAAATCTTAATTAGGTTACAAAGAACATCATATTATTACTTTTTTATCTCCAAAATATGTATATTACAATTTTACGTTCTTTATAGTTACCTGTTCCTACTCAAGTTTTACAAAATTCAAGTTCTGTTCTTATTATTTTATTTATTAACGGCAGGTTTGGGTGCGTTGACCGTTTCTAACGTGGAAACGTCGATTGAGCTAATTGCAGTAATTGATATTCCTCCCCGTTTTGTTTTTACACACGGATCGATTTTTCCTCAATGCATTTCGTTTGACAGCCGTATGTCCGTCCTTATCGCTCAGAGCACCGAAACAAGTTTTTCTTTTACGACGTGTTCCGGTTTTTATAGTTAGTTTGTGTCCTACTTTTGCCGTATATGTTAGTCTGCGATAGTTCTATAATAAAGTGTCTTAAGTATTCTCATACTCGCTCAGACTTAATTTTAGTGATAACCGGCCTGTAAAAATGGAATGTTGAAAAAATATTAAAAGGGTTTAATATTTTATTACTGTTGATTTAGTTTATATTTTGTGTTTTTACAGCTACTTTTAAACATAAAATATCCCGTAAACGTTGTGTTGACGTCAAACTACAGCAGCAGCCAGTTAGATTCCTGCGATATGACTAATTTACTGTTTAATCTGTTTCGGTTGTATTACAAATGAAGTGGAGATACTTATCATTTTCATCTGTAAATAAAATTCGTACTTCTGTGTGGTAAACAAGTTGAAAATTACACAGTAACTTAATTTTCTGCTAAATAAGTGCTTACATTTTATCGTTACTCATTGCCGGAAAATGGATGTAAATTGTGCATTCGTAACATGGCAAACCAATCGTAAATTTTATGCTATTGACACAAATTATTTTATACCGACGTAACATAAATATTAGTTTATTTTTTAGGACTATTTAGAGCATTACTGATTTCACCACTACTACCTATAAGCACGTAATTTTTTACTATGACTGGCAGAATCTATAATAAGTACTTATTGGGAAGGATCATTGCAATCAAGTAATTCTTAAAGATTTAAATTGTCATTTATTATCAGGAGAGCTGTGCACTTCTAAAATTCAAGTTTATATTTCCGCCTTGTAACCGACTATCTTATTCCGTTTGTTTTCAACGGCTTGTCGCATAATTTGTTCATTGAATTTGGGCCACACTTAAAAATATGTTCCACTTTTACAATTATTCTTTTTTAATGAGTTGTGCGTGCGATAAATTGTACTAAACACATTGGTCGCACTGCCTAAAGCGCATGATACCATCCTATTAATTTGGAATGGCGGTCACGAAGACTGCGCGTGCGTCAGTGCTCCTAATGCACTAGTCCATTTGAATTATTCTTTATTGATTTATTTTGTACCATTGTCGTCTTCACTGGTAACCGCAGCATTGCTAATGGTATCTACGCAATAAAAAACACCACAATGTTACTGCTGTTTGCTTTCAGCTCTTCTAATCTGTGTAAGTTTAAAGGTGTATTTTCTTACTTAAGATAAGAATTAATTATCAAAGGAGCTTGAAATCATTGTTAGCTTAACACTATTGTCTATGTTAACTACATTTAGAATGTCAATACACGAAAATATCAAAATAGGCGCCAATGTGACGAGACGCTAGCGTTAGAAGCGAAGTTAAAACTTGATGGACGGCTTTTAGTGGAGCGCCTGGGAGTTTTGACCTCGGACTGTGAAGGAAATCTAAAAATGGAATGTTTATGTAATAATAATATATACAAAAAAAATTACCCATTAAAACATTGTGATATTGATTTGAAAAAAAAATTATAATTGCATCAAATCAAACAATATACATATACTTAACCCGGCGATGCTCGCTAGGAATTCGCTCTTCCAATTTGAATAATATAAACTGAAGTTCAAATTTAAGTACTGTGGGTATTTTTACCCAGTAGCGAGTACCGCCGGGTTAATACATATAATACATATTAGGCTGTATATCATTCTCAACCGACTTAAAAAAGTAGGAGGTTCTCTATTCGGCTGTTTTTTCTTTTTTCAGGATTCCGTACCCGAAGGGTGCCTAAGGGGTACCTATTATTAGTAATAGGTTCCCGTTAGGCACCCGCCTACGCTGTCCGTCCGTCCGTCCTAACTTTTTAAATAGCTATAATCGTTTGAATCGTAAAAGAAAGCCCTTGTTTTTATTCTGCAGAATGTTTGATATAACGTCGGATATCCTAACAAAAAGTAAAATAATAAGGGGTGTCCCCATACAAGAAACGTTCCCTTTTCAACGTTTTTTTTTTGTATTTGTTCTATCGTATAAAAAGCAAAATAATAATTTTGAAAAACCCACGGCGGTTAAAACGTAATTTAATTGAAAAAGGATAAAATAATTTAAAATCCCAAGAAAATCCGTCCGGGGCTGCCATTAAATGAACTAGTTTTGCAGTTTTATAGTAACGTGATAAATAAAGAAAGAAAGAAAGAAAGAAAAAAAAACGTTGATAACGTTTTTTTAACGTTTTTTTTTCTTTTTCTCGTTTAATTGAAGATATTTTATTGCTATAGGTAGGTACTTATTTATATTTATGTTGAAATTTAAAATAGTGATGGCAGCCCCGGACGGATTTTCTTGGGTTTTTAAATTATTTTATCCTTTTTCAATTACGTTTTACCCGTCGTGGATATTTTGAAAGTTTTTAATTTTGCTTTTTATTTCAAACTTTTTTGAGAGCATAGGTATTACGTACATTGTACTACATTTCAACATAGTTTATTTAATAGTAATCCATATATACGAGTATAATATATAAGTATTTACCTACAACTAAACTTCTTTAATATGTAGTAGCTAATATAAAATATATTACTGCAGTGCCCCCTAGTGAGTTACTACCGTAACACCTATTTGAGAACCCTCACTAATCAACCACAAACCCATTACTGAAAACCGCATCAAAATCGGACTAGTAGTTTTGGTTTTGCATAAATAAATGTTTACTGCAGCGCCCCCTGGTGAGTTGTCACCGTAACACCTATCTAAAAACGTGCAACAATCAAACCCGAACCCATCACTGAAAACCGCATCAAAATCGGAGTAGTAGTTTTGGAGATAAATGGCAACATTCGAGTGCACAAATAAACAACCGCTCAGGCGCTCACCCTAAACGCATATACAGTCTCCTTTTCGTCGCGGGTAAAAAAAACTGCTTTTCTAAGTAGGGAAAAGCGCCGTCATATTAAAACTTCGCTGCTATTTTCACAATAAAATCCTTAACTACCCCGTACGGGAAACAATTGATGTCCTTTTAATGTGATTTAAAATTTTAATCGCCTCCGCTATTTGTTTTCTTTTTTTCCAAATCATGATCAAAACATTTTAATAGGTAAACTTTTTTATATATATTATTAGCTAAACATTCCATTTTGAATTTTTAAATTTCATTCACTGTTACCGAAATCCGAACTTTTCATGTTTTTAACGCTCCAGGCACTCCACTATTTAGGAATTTCTTATAGAATTATGCGACTTTTAAAATTATTTGGAACTATCGATTAACCAGTGTTACACAGGGGCCTAATGAGATATTAATGGGCTATAGATTGTAATTACTTATTCTATCATTCTTAATACTGCATCGGAGTAGAAGTGACGCGTGTCAAAATAATTGCTTAATTGCAGTTGGAACTAATGTAAAAATTGTTCAAAAATGTGCATTCCCGGCGTCGTCCATGAAACTGTGGATAAATATATTAAACTCCAAGGAGTATCTAGAAGGTTGGTTTCATTCAAGTGATTTGTACATTATTCCTTCTTGGTATAAACAACGACAAGATAAACGCACTCACACTACGGACACGTGTTTATTTTTGGAGCAAAGTTAACAATCTTAGCAAGAATTACAAAGGAATTGTCGATGTTGACCTCAATTTTTTTTATGGAATTGTGTGACAAACTTAAACCGCAATAATTTCGTTTCGAACATTGTGAAATTATATTAAATATAACCTACGGATTTTTTTACTTTACATATGTAAGTAGTTTTCCAACCAAAACATTTAAGGTGATGCCTACTTTGTACCTTAGCAAAAAACCTTAACCTAACAGAATTTATCTTGTTATTGTATATAGGCACGGTCTTATATACAGGTCTTGCAACTCTGGGTTTCAACGTGGGCCTCTTAACGTTCCAGGCCGCTAGCATCGCTGCGATCGAGGGATAAACGGTGCGACAAAGATGACTATATAGGTAGTCGCGCATGCGTGAAACACGCGCATTGAACCCTAAATGTACCTACACAAAACCAACGTATCGTACGTCACTCGCGATGGGATTTCAAAAATCTAGAGATGCAGTTTATGTTTTGCATCCCTCGATCGCAGCGCGACCTGGATTTTACTTCAACAGTGGAGTCACAGCGTCCCATTGACATTTTGCCCAGTTGCAAGACCTGTATGTAAGACCGTGTATACAGGTAATTCAGTACCAAACAGCGTTAAGCCAAGTTCACGCTTTCTAAATTGTGACTAAGTACTATATTGGTTTTCATTACATAACACGTACCCTCTACATTGGATTGCCCTCTGAATTGCTACAAAACTTCACAAGTGTACAAGTTGATAAAATTGACAACTTTTTATGGAAAAGAGACAATTTTGTCAAATTATACAATTGGAAAGCTTTATGGGGTAGGGGACCGGTCTCTAATTTCGCGCTCAGACCATCTATGCTCAAGATGAATGAAAACGGTGTACCTACGTAAAATTGTAGGCACCAATCATTTTTATTCACATTGAGTGTATACGCTTAAATCTAAAGGAGCTCATAAATACTTTTTTTTCCAGGAATAATGAAAAGAGAAAGGAGAAGTCCCGCGTCGCGGCGCGTTGTCGGCGCACGAAGGAGATGCAGCTATTCTCAGACCTGATGGACCAACTCCCTGCTAAGAAAGAGGAGGTGGAACAGCTGGACAAGGCTTCTGTGATGCGTCTAGCGATATCTTACCTCAGGGCTCGCGATGTTGTTTCAATGCGTAAGTATTGACGTCTTTACAGTAGTATAAAACAGCTAAAATTCTGAATTATAAGTCGGCAGCTGTCTGACATGTTTCGGACTCTTTAGCTTCACCCCGATTCCTGCCATTCGCTATTAAGTGCTCCGCTGTCGTAAACGTACAATTATCCCCTTATCCCAAATTCCCAATAAGTCCAAAACATCTCGAACTTCCCGACTTAAAATTGTGAGGTTAAATTATGTCTCACATTCGTTTAAACGTGTATCAATCAACATTGCCATCACAACTGAGGACCCTAATACGATCTCGATCGAAGAAGACTTGAAATGTTAACTGCACACGTTTTTCGGCACATCTCCCCAATTCAGACTTCAGAATTGGGGTTAAACGCGTAAAATGGTACGCTTACTTTTGTTATTCGTGAAATAATTATAATTATTAAAATTTTCCTTGATAACAGATTACTTAAAAAGCTATGTTTATAAAACCCTCAAAGCCCTGAGAATGTCTATCCATCTGTTCCTATAGAATGTAGAGACGATCTAGTCGGTTACAATATAAGGCGCCCCATGGAGTCTATTTATAATAATGTATGGTAGCCATTGGATTTCGGGGAGTTCAAGAATTATTAATAACCTTGGAATAAGAAATCATTTTACGAGATGTAAATAAACATCTCTGATTTTGTGGAAGCAACTTCTGATATCTGGCGGACGGTTCTGACGGAAAATTACAGGTAATCTTCTTAATGATGCACTAAGTTTTAGAATTTAGCTGCCGTGAATTTCACAGTAACATCATTCTTTTATAAGAATCAGGGCGGTTAAAAAAGTGAAATCCAAAAATGTATGCGAAGTAGGTTTTAGAAAAAGAATGTTTTGTAACCTTTTAATACTAATTTATGCCTAAAATCGTAATAATTATCTGTATTACCTAAGCCTATTTTTAACCCCTGACGCAGAACAGAGGGGTGTTATAATTTTAACGTGTGGCTTTGTGTCTGCGTATCTGTGTATCTGTCTGTGGCATCGTATCTTCCAAACAGTAGAACCGATTTTGATTTAGTTTTTTTGTTTGAAAGTTGACTTATTCGAGAATATTCTTAGCTAAGTTTGGTGAAAATTCAGTTAAGCCATTTAAGAATTATGAGCTCTGAAATTAGGGGTCCCAATTTTTCGGGTGTTTATACTATACGTTGTTTTATTCGTCGACAAAATTTTGGGGGTTAAATCAGTAAGTCATACTGACCAACTTTCACTATGGGACCAACCCGAAATCGCGAAAAAAAATTGACCATCCCATACATTTTGGCTAGTCAGCTGACGATGTTTTGTATGGAAGGGTCAAATTTTTTTTCGCGATTTCGGGGTTGGTCCCGTAGTGAAAGTTGGTCAGTATGACTTACTGATTTAAGCCCCAAAATTTTGTCGACGAATAAAAAAACACGCTGTATATCTGTTTGGTAGTTATTACTAAGGAATCAATTATAATGATTATGATCGATAGTTATATTGGTTATAGATAAAGTGTTGCTGGGTGTGGATGTAATTTAATAGTGATTGGGTAAATGTGAATGATTAGGAATGACCTGCATGGTCTCTTAACTAAAATCTTGAGTTATACAGTACAATGCCTGTGACAATACTATGTCCATTACCATCAGAAATGTACAATTATTCAATTTAAATAAATTACTGTAACGAGGATATTATATTTGGTACGTGTGCCAAACTATATACCGTTTTTTTAATAGGCACGAACAGCATTGCCGTTACTATGGCAATACGTGCATTTTGAGCTGTTAACTAGTTCGTAGAATTACGGATTTTAGTTTAGCTCTGTCTGAATGTGGTCAATGGAAAAATCTTATTATCAAGAATGTATTTATCGCCTATCTAGTGAAATGAGCCTTCGGACGCGACTGATTATACCGGATTGATAACGTTACAATGTCACTGTCACCACGCGGCTTATCAGCCAAACATGCATTAGCTAACAACAAATCAATACTTTCCAGAGTTTTATACTTCAAATTAAAATTGGCTCTTTTAAAAATATGTCTTACTTATTAACTTATTCACAATGCAGTAAAATCATTCAAAACAGATTAACATTCCGTTTAGTTATCGGCAAAAACTAAACATTTGTAAAATTTTATCAATTTTAAATTATTTTTTTTCCCTGTGTAACTACACAAACTATTCACCTTATTGGGTTCAATGTGAAACAGTATTGTATAAAATACTATTGTATACTTTAAAAGTTATTGATTGTTTACCCTGAGTTTCCATAACCGAATGATACGCGTATGTAACGCCAAGCCTGTTTAAAATTTAAAACTTCCCAGGTTTCCGCCTCATTCGTAACTTTGGCACGCGTTCTCATGGCGCGACAAACCGCAATGACGTCGGTCGCCGCCGTTTCATACACACGTAAAGATCAGCTGTCAGGATTTGTTACTTTATTACTAACTTAGCTGAGTCGACTCTTCTTCAGTTTTTGAATTGTACTTCTTCTTTTTGGCATAAAAGACTGGGAGCTCAGTACAGGGTTTACCAAAAAGGATCACTTCCACTTATAAGGAAAACCGTACTTTACTAATTTCAAAAAGTCGGCTAGGTCTTGCTTATCCCCTTCCATGTAGAGCTGATCCCTATGTAATAGAAACCATGCAATGGGTTCCTCAATAAGAAGCTGAAACATTAACATTAACATTTTAACTTGCAACATGGAATCCCCACCAGCAATGAAATTCATAATGGCTTCCTACTAAACATGCTCTTGTTGGCATTCTGTGCATTATAACTTATTTCCTAGGAAACATTAGCACACCTACTCTAAATGGAGTGCCATCCTTGAATGGAGTATACTAGTACGATGCTCTCGTGTTACCATTAGTCAGCTTCTTCAGTTAAGTTGCTATGTATTTTGCCAGACTGACAAAGAATCAGGGTAATGATTTTATTCATCGATAATGGACTAAATTTAAGTGGTCCTCAATTTCAATTTGTATTATTCATATAAAATAACTTGCTGCCTATTCATTGATGGTTTATTTTAAACTAAACAAAATAATATTTATTTATATTAAATTATAAATATAGTGTAGGTAACTAGGTATCATAAAACAAGTTACATTCATTCATGATGAGTTATACAGTCGCGTGATTCAAAGTACAATCTATTGAGAGTATGAGTACTAAAATAACTACTATTAGCGTGGTGGCATTACTTACAATTATCCTGAAACAAAACTTACTTATTGCATAGACGTCATAGTTAGGATATGTTAATATGAGGTTAACTGTAATAGTGCCCAGTTTTGTCGTTAATTGAGCTTTGAACTGACTCTAACCCTTCAACTATTAAAGTGTGAATATGTTGCTCCGTTTTAAGAAACAATATCACATATTGGGGCCCTGGTTTCACAAATACAATGATATACAGTCAACATTTCGAAATTCTATATTAAACTTGAATATTTTGCGTTTTTTTCAGTTCCAAATGTCACAAAGGACCAGCCTAAGACTGAGAACCCGAAAGGCGTCGAAGAGCTGTCTTCGGAGCTGTCGTACATGAAAGCATTGGACGGCTTCGTGTTGGCCCTCTCACAGCAAGGGGACATCGTGTACTGCAGCGAGAATATCGCAGATCATTTAGGAGTCTCACAGGTACATGCTTACTTTAAACACCCCTGCGGAATGCAGACTTTCTTTCAGACGATTGTGTGGTTGTCCTTATCCCATTTTTCAAAGTTTGTGGAGACAAAACACAGTCGGTCGGCCGCTGGAATCAGCGGAGGCATTCAAATGCCTGGTCAAACTGGAATCTTCTTATCTAAAATCTGGGTCAATAGAAATGGCCAAAGATGTAAACAAAACAACGCTAGCCAATTTACCATTATTACCTACTTTATAATGATTATACTTTTCTCTTTTCAAGATCGAGAAAGGTCTTTACAATGATTTATACGCTTGATTATTACTTTCATATTAATTTTTAGATTAAATAACTTCAATGTCGTTTTATTAAATAAAAACACGCTTGATTAAATTCTGAGGTTATGTGTCAAACAGTACAAATTTGTTGACATCTTTGGCCGTTTCTATTGACCCTGAATTTAGTTAATTTTGCCACATTGTTCGAAAAAAACCGGAAGGCCACATAGTTATTGCGTTGTAATTTTTTTTGTAAAAGTTGATTGCAAGAAATTAGATCTCTTGCTATTGAAATTCTTAAGCCAAAGTGATCCAAATTAAAATTGTTTGTTCAACCGATCTTCTGAGAATAAAAATAGGTATCTGGATTCAAACCACGTGTTTACATGCAGCGCGCTGGCGCAAGTAGGTCGGCCTCGCTCGACACGTGACGTCACCAGCGAGTGGTTAACACGAATGTCTTTAAAGGAACTGCATGTATATGAACATGCTCAATATGCTCATCCTTTTCTGCACTTTCTCTTTGTATATGGTCAGAATTCTAATGAAAAATACATGGAATTTATTTTGATAATTTATTTGGCTTTACTAAATAAATAAAATCCCAGGAATCCTATTTCTTAATAGCGTGACCATTTACGTCCAGCCATAAACATGTGTTATTGTCCCCTGATATTTATTTATTTATAATAAACAAATATAATGATGATGAAACAAATGATAATTCTGAAAAGATAGTTTTCGGAGTGTTGAGTGACCTACTACGAGAATCGATCGCAGTTGAAGCCGTGCTTGCTTAAATTAAGACTAAGGAATACGTGCAAGCTCGTCCTTTTCAGCGCTTTTTTTTTGGGCATGATCAACCAATATAATGATTTCTCAAATGTTTGTCAGATTTCTGATTTTATAATTACAATATAAGTACTTAATAGGGGTGTAGACACTAAACAAAAATAAGTACATATTATATTTTTTCCGGTGGTGTTTAATATACAATTACCGAAAATCACACTTTCATGCTTATTATATTTATAATATATTTAAAATTAATTATACAAAAATAAATATTTCATCCTCGTTATCACGTGACCGCAAACAGCGTGTGACGTCACGTTCCTCTACACAAACAACATTTCATTTGGCATTTCCCATGAAACAAGATTTGCGTGAGCCACACAGTACTTTAGTATCAACTAGTGTTTAGAGGATCGTGACGTCATAGCGACGCCATGACAGAAGTAAGCGTTTTAGCGGGAAATTTTAAAATGTCATTTATTTTAAGGCATTTTAAATTAATATACGAGTGAATTTTTTTAAATATTTGTTTAGATATATTTTAAGTATATATAAAATAAAGATATAAAAAAATCGTCTACACCCCTACTGTAATGGTACACTTCGTCGATCGGACAAACACGGTTTATGGACGAAATGTGTTTAAATAGAAATTAAGCCAGTGTTTACCGTCTAGTCTGGCATTCACCAAGTTTCGCTAATTTCGCAAATTTCTCTATTTGCGTCTCACTTTAATGTGCATAATAAGCAACTGAGAACTAAGTTTTAAGGAAGGAGGATAATAAAGACCCCTTTTGCAATATATTGCATTGCATACATTTGTGCCGTTTTATGAGTATTGACTCACAGGGCGTCACTGAAATATGGAATTAATTATGTGGAAGGCTTTATTTTCCTAACAAATACAACCAAACCAATACACCCAATTTCATAACTATCTTGTATAGGTAACTAAACACCAAAGAAATACGAAAACAGTTTAATTCAAGGAAATACTATCTTTTTAGACTAATAAAATAAAAAAAATATCACGGTAGCGTAATCCAGCCTAGAATAAAACGGATGCTTTTATTTGTTAAAGGTGCTACCTCACCGAAAGCATTCATTAAGATTCTAGCATTACTTCAAAATAGGACTCAGAATCGAATCTTGGATCGAGGAAAATGCTCCCGGTTAAAAAAGTGCATGAATTTTGTACAAAGTATTGCGTAATAATATTTTATCTTTAAAAATTGGTGCCCTGGCCAAAAGCGTAATAAAACTACAGCAATCGATTCCAGCTTTTAGATTCAAATTTCATATAGTAGTTTAGAATTCATTTTCTTTTTTCAGATGGAAATAATGGGCCAGAGCGTTTTCGAGTTCAGCCACCCTTGCGACCACGATGAGATTCGAGAGGCGCTCCGGTCCAATGGCGAGGGCCGAAGGGACCTGTTGCTGCGTTTGAAGTGCACCCTGACGAGCAAAGGACGGAATGTACATCTTAAGTCGGCTTCCTTTAAGGTTAGTATTAGTTTTCATACCATTTGAGTATATATGTAGACCGTATTGGGCAGTTTACTTAGTTTGTGGCAAGCCAATTGTATAGTTATGTATAGTATTTCTGTTATTCGTTGGTTTTGGACTGTTCTCCCTATGAAGATGCGGGCTATCAAAAACAGAATTACTATAAACACATAAGTGTTTAACATCTCGATATGCTCCTTCTGTTACCTTCCACTTTATGAAATTAAAAACACATTTATTTTCTGTATATCGTAGGTTTTAATGAGATATCCATCAAGATTCGTTGAATTAACTTGTTTTAATTTTATTTTAAAAATGTAACAGTGAGTTTTAGGAATGAATGTTTTGTCACCATTAAATACTCTTGGTTTAAAGACCAATTTGTTAACATATTTTATTAACATATTTGTTATATTATTTTGTTAACATATTTATTTGTTATATATTAAATTGGATTGACACAACCATTACTTAGAATAAGGGTGCAACAGAATTACTGGCACAGCTTGAGCGTTCTGGGTCAGTGTCGTTTTATATTAAAAGACGAAGGATCGCTACGACTCTTTCTTGCTAATCTGCTGCGCTGCACTAGTGTTGTGTTTCGGTGTTTGGTTCCGACCCTACTAACACAGAGGCATTTCATTAGGGCCGTATTAATAAACTGATCTTTTCTGAGATGCCCTTATATCTTAGACACGTCAGAAATTTCAGTTTTCTATGGGCATCTCAGCCAAGACCAGTTAATTTTTACGGCCTCAGTCCAAACACGTCTTACTTTTAATAAAAAAATACTGCGCGATAAGGAGTGTTATAGAGGTTGTGCTAGCCACCCGTTACAAAATACTGTTGCATGTTATGCATTCAATGCCATTCATAGCTTATGGAGCGATGAATGGGCTATGGAATTTCTTGAGTAACCCTTATAAACCTCGTAAACCTTATATTCATATAAAAATAACTGCACAATGGCTTTGTTTTCCATGAAGTCCATAGGTTTTTTCCTCGGGGCTTTTGGTGCACATGGGTGCAATGTAAACACATTGATGACTCATTTAGAACTTCTGCGAAGTGCCAGATCGTTAATGTATTTTGGACCTCATTTAATGTGTTTAGCCAATTTGGAGTACAGTTTATCGCTCTGTGTTTTTTCTTTAAAAACGTGACTATATAATACCTAATTTTGAGTAATATTATAATTGCGTAGTTCATTTAAGTGTTTGTTTGTTTATCCTTCACAATAAAACAGAGCAGAAGATTTACTTGTGTTTATACATCTCTCCTACTCGGAAAGTAAGGATTTTCATATCTCAATAGCGGGAGGGAAATGGTATTCTCGTCCCTAAAGAAGAAAGTATTTTTGAAAACAGAATTGATCAAACACTCGGCCATTTCGGACTCGTTAGTTGACGGTGGAAGAATCTTATACAGCCATTACGAAATAACTCTGCCTTTTTAAACTCGTTTTTATTTAGTGTCAAGGGTAAATTGACACTCATTATTATTGTATAACAACAATTTAGACAAAGTAAATTCGTGACAATTATATTTTTTTATTTGTTTACTTTCTTCTCAGTCTAAATGAAAAGTCGAATGTTTAACTCGGAAGAAGATTTTTTTATTGCATTTCTTAACAAAATATGAAAATACCGTAAAAGATATGGCAAAAAGTGAAATTAAAACTAGCTCAAAAAATACGGATAATATAAGCATTTTAAAACTACGAATTAGACAGAGAGATCCGCCTTGAACTGTGACGTCAGCGTGCACTACGGCCATTTAAACTTCATGTTAAATTCTGTTTTGCTAGAAAGGGATAGAAATTAATCTTTAATAGCTTATATCTTGGTTATTTTTATAGTTATTCGAAAAATAATTTTTGTCTCCTGTTTGTTACATGGGTTACTTTTTGTTACAGCAAAAAAAAATGCATGCATATTCCCTCTTGTACCTTCGAGCTATAGGTGCAATCGCTGGCGCTCCTGCCGCCTGCACATCTCGAAATGCCTTTGATCACTCGTTCCGTGGTTAACAATCCACTATTGTGTGTACCTTACCTAGTCAAATGGTCGACCACGTGACCCCAACTCTTATTAAATGCGAAGTGGGAACTGCCATCGTTTAACGGCAGGCTTTATGAGACAAATATTACTCGGAAATCAAGGTATCAGTAATTACTGTAATTAAAAACATTATCACCGCAAAGGTATAGCTCAAGGTGCTGTCCGTTGAACCGTGCCCTAAATAGATAGCTCGTTAGTAATTTAAATGTTTCCATTAAAATACATATTGCGTTTGTTTCTAGAATGTTTTGAAACTACATTATTATAATTTATTAGAGTTGATAATATTATTAGTAATTGCCTTTGTGTTATAATTTGCGCTGTTAGTAATTAATAATGATGTTGAATGGATTAGCTGCTAAATTAGTATTAAAGTGAAGGTCCGGTTTCGTGTTTAAAATGTTGAGCCACCTTAATACTATTTTTTTCTTGTGATTTGACATCTTCATCTCGCTATTACTATAAATACTATAATATAAGGCCCTTTTAATCGAAAAATAATTTACGGGTTTTTGTTAATGACTTAACAGCTAAAATACCTATGTAAACGATGCTATTAGTCCCATAGTTGCAACTCTTTGGCCTGATGTGTATTTACTTGCATTAAAAAGGCATTGTCAACTTTCTACAAACCATTTCAAACGCAATTCTCAGAAAACGATTGCATAATCAGTTATCTTATATGAAATCATACCTTACACGCTTTCCTTTTTATGTGGGACTAAACCAATATTTACCTTTTTAATGCTTTTGCTTCAAAAAAGTGGATTGAAATATTTCAAAATATTAAATTCGCATCCTGGGTTATTTTATGAAGCCAAGTATCTTATTACATATAATATTTATTAATATTTATAATAAATAAAATTATCCGTAAATTATATATTATCTAATTTTGGCAAGCTGAGTTAACAAAATGGGAACGATAAATGTATGAAATAATACCCCGGTATGATTACGTAAGTGTATGATGCAATGTTTTTATCGTATCTTTAACAAATCTGATAAATTAAATGATGTGGTATTTGTCTATATCCGGCATTTGTCTATATCCGGCCTTGTGTCCAGTCTCCTCGCGAATGATATGGTGTATAATAATGAAATAGGCTGCAGCTAAACTAGTCAGTACTCTATTCCGTAATTTTCTTGAATAAATTCCAAGGGTTAAAAGTGTGACCAAATTAAACTACTTTTCCGCGATTTTCATCAAAATCGTTAAAGCCATTTCTGCGAACGCGATTACAAATATGCAAATACTGCTCGTATTTTGTTTATTTAAGGTATTTCAGTTACAAATTCCAAATATATAAAAAATAATTAGTGGCTGGGATAATTTGTATATAACTGGCATAGTCATTAAGTTAAAAAGTAATTTGCCTCAGTGTTCCTGTATTCCCGTATTTATGTGTTATTGTACTTCGCTAACTAATTGAATCTGTTTTTGTTCCAGGTGATCCACGTAACAGGCCACATGCTGGTTCCCGCGGAAAATAAACACGCCAAGTCTGAAAAAAATAACAACGATCATAATATTGAAGCAACAAGTGAAGCCGACAAGAACTCCGCACAAATGCCCGCTTTAGTGGCGGTTGGACGGCCCATCCCGCACCCGTCTAACATAGAGATTCTTCTGGACAGCAAAACCTTCCTGACTAAACACAGTCTTGATATGAAGTTCACCTACATCGACCAAACGTAAGTTTATAATTACAACACATTTTTATAGAGAGAAAACAATACAGTAAAAACCCTTTTCTATAAATTGTATACACTCTATCCCATTTATTCGTGTTTCACGCCATCTTTGTTCTAAAGGATGTAACGCTTTCGCGTTCACTTTTGTTAGTAGCGTCAAAGCCAAATCATTCCTTATCACAACTAAAGGTGGCGCTGTAAAAAATGATTCCTAGCCGATACTATATCTGGCCGAGTAAAAACGGCTATTGAACTCGCATGCGCCCGGCCCAGCGCGACACTTCCATACATAGCCGGGTAATATCAACAAAAATATCACCTTCAAACGTATTTTGTAGGTTAAACACGAGTGAATTCGCGGTTTTGTACATAGTCCGCGATAACTTACGGGTGTCGGTATTGTTTTTTGTTAGATCCAGTGTTGTGATTTGTGCCAAATATCAGTGTTTTTAATTTGTGATTGTGTACGGAAATCTGGATTGTGTTTTTGTTCCGCGATTAGCCAGAAATGGCGGGTTATTTAAACAGTTTTGTAAGTTTGACTTTCAATATGTCAGAATATTAGTCTAAGTTAGTTAATGGCATTGATGACTTTCAAATGAAAGAAAAGCTGTAAAGTTTGCGGAAATAGGCTGTAAAGGAAGTGACGATACCTAGGTCACGCAAGGTCACCTACCGGTAAACCTAACATAACCTAAATATAGGAAGTCTGGCCTGATTTGTGGGTGACCTTGACGAAGGATGTAGGACTTTCTTTGTGCTCTATTAACAATATTTTGATATTTTCGGTTATACCGTTTTTAATGTGTATGTTTGTTTATAATTAATTTTGTAAGGTTGTCTGTCGTGTTTTTTCTAATGATAGAATTTTCTTTTGCAGATTGACTTCTGCGATGGGGTTCGAAAAGGACGACTTGATGAGCCAGTCCCTTTACGATTACCACCACTCTGCCGACAGCGCGTCACTTGTGCATCAGTTCAAGTCATGTAAGTCCAAAATCATCCATTCAATTCATAAAAAATCCAATACATCTAAGCAGCAGCCTGTTTGAGTTGATAGCCTTTCTCGGGATTATATTTTAAAAATCACTCTATGTGGAATTCAACGGTTTTATTGTCGTTACTGTAAAAGTTGTTATAAAAGTGATATGGCATGTCAATATTTAATGTCTTTTTTCTCCTGTGACCTGGTAATTTGGAGCTTTTAGGACTTGAAGCATAAAGGTTGATTGTGTAACAGAGCTGACTTCAATATTGAATTGTATTATTCGAAAATTGACTGATAGTGTCCATAGTGAAAATTATCTTTATTTTTAATCATTTGTTGGCCAAGGCAAAATACTGTTTGACTTCGTTTGTAAATTTCATATTCCTGCTGTTGGTACCTACCCAAAGTACAAAAATATTCCCTTTTAGTCGAAGATATTCTAGCTAAATACGTCGTGATATATTGAAAATTTTCACATATTTGAATTTACTTATTTTTATATCTATCACATTATAAAGGTTAACAAGTTTGTGTGTTTAAAAAGATTAAGTCTATAAATTATAAACGGCTTAACGACGTCCGGTGTACAAATAAAGCCTGTCCCAGTTAGGCTTGTTGTCTATATTTTACAACGGCAAATAATTCAGCACTAGTGTTGTCATAATTAGGTCAACTACTAAAGCGCCATCTGTGTGTCGCCGCTGCAGTTACGAGATACTCGTAAAGTCCAGCAGACAGAGTAGCGTTAGATCGCCCTCTATCGTAAAGTGTGCTCAATCTTAGGACGACAGTTTCACACAACGTTCGGTAGATGCTGGCACTCATCGCATGTAAGAGTAAGACTTGTTTTTTTTTCTTACTCTGTAAGTAATTAAACATGGCACGAGTAAAACCAAACGAAGATTGAATATGGCACATACATTTTGTTTATGAATAGAATTGTAATTTGCGGGTCAATGAATTCGCTAATGGTTTTTTAGGAAGCCAATTTGTCATTATTATATAATGTGGTGACAGTTATTCTCGACGCGTAATTGTTTTCGAAGTTATTTTAGCACAGTTGGCTGACCGCCACCTTACGTTGACGACCCTATTATTTTTTTGCACTTTATTTGTGCTGCTATTACTTACTGTATGCAATAAACTTTGGTGATATATGAACATTCTGAATGAAGTGGGTAAATTTATTTTTATAATTTAATTTCACCTCTAGTATGCCAGTCGAAAGACGTTCTCTGTATAAGCCGCGCTAATAAAGAATTTATTTTAAAATGGCGGCCACTCACACAACGCCTGTATGATGAGCAGAGAAAGGGCCATTCTGACAGTGATGCCAGATTTTCTGATCTACCAGATTTTTGAGCAACCTACTGATCTACTCACCTATTTCTAACAATTCAGAAATCTACCTGATTTTCTTGTATAGATAAATCCAAGCTACTAAATGCATAATAACTGTTTTACTGGCGATACCTTATGTCAATCATAGTACAAGCTGCCATTTTGTAATCTATTATTTATTGGCGCGGGTTATACCTCTAGCACTATACCTCTACCAATTTTTCTCGATACTCCATGAGTAGGTACATCTCTTCCATTAAACGTATCCTACTAGGTAGATGGGGATTACTGTGCGATAGACTAGTCCCGGGATATGCTAGCTACTCCACTAAATATACCTCGGAGTACCCAAAGACCTGCTGTAACAACTAGTTCTGTGCTACTTGTATCTCAATGATTCTAAAATCCAAAAATTACAATTTTCCTTCACCGATGCCAAATGATATCGAGATAATTGCAAATACACGACCCTCGTCACAGAAATAATTAGCAAATTGCTGTTAAAAAGGAATCATCAGAAAAAAACAATTTCTGTTTCAGAACTGGCTCGTCTGCTATTTTTTTAATAAACATTAAATATAAATTTTTTGTTTGCCAATATTACTAGGATCAGTGGAAATAAAAGGGAGTAATTGCAGTAATTGACTAATTCCTTTGGGATAAGAGAAGTTCCTACTATTTTTTTGGTTTTTGAAACCTCACATTTATCAATACGCCTTATATATTTCGTCTAATAAAAGTTGAGTAATAGCGGTATCTGCAAAGAACAAATGACCCGAAAGGGACTGCCTATAGCTGTTGATAAATGTGACGGAAACGGGAAGGGAAGTGTTGTGACAGAAAGCCACCCTAACCAGGTAGAAATATAATAAGGAAGGGAGGAATAAGGTGCAAGATTAGTCGGCTACTCTGGCTAGTAGGTTAATTCAAAACTAGTGTTAAACTCACATTTTGAACTCGTAATTCAAATCATTAATAAATAAATGAGCTCTTGATGTATACAAAATACACGAGGATTCCGTGATTGAACTGACAGACAGCAGGCTAAACTACTTTTAAAAAACGTGAAATTTGGGATATGCACTCGTTTAGTGATGCAATAAGTTTTGTTTTATTTATTTATAGAAAACCAACGGTTACAAAACAAATTGAAAAACAAAAGCTAATGCAGGTTCTCACCTATAGTTGCAAGGTACACTGGTTATACTCATCAGGGATCGATTTAGGAATACTTAAACGAAGAAGAAATAGAGGAAACAATACAAAACGAATTCTACACAGACAAAGACGCCGGTATCCTCTTTCTATCATACATATTACCGGTAATACAATCGATTATTATTAGGTTTATCTATATATGTATATAAAAATCTATATATATAAAAATGAATCCCTATTTCCCTTGGTCACGGCATCACGCGTAAACGGGTGGACCGATTTCGCTAATATTTTTTTTTGTCGTGTTTGTTATTGTCATGAAAAGATTCTTATGAAGAGAAAAATTGGATATTTTAACTTTAAGGGGGGAAATGAGAGGGGGAAATTTAACCGAAGCGAAGCGAGGGCGAGTCGCTAGTATAAATATAAGATTCAAGTAACAAAACACAAACACTACTTTCTAAACATAAATCATCTACTATGTAAGTTTGGGCGGCAGGTATTGTTTACACCATTTACTAAGCGTAACGTAATACCAGTGATCAGGTTGGCGGAATGCGGAAAGGGTAGACCCCTTTTGTTCTCAATTCGGGTATTATTACCTCGATAACGACAAATTTACACTTAACACCTTAAAGGGAAATGAAAATGCCTTCCAAGTCCCATCCAATATCAAAGAGAACTTGGAGAGAATTCTGAGAAAAAACAAAACCGACGAACTACCAAATCCACATTCGCAGCTTTGCCTTGATTTTTGTGGGTTCTGCTCAGACGGTCAATACGGCTAAGTCAGCTTAAACGTTACGCAACTTTCGTCGGCCATTCTTTGCCATTACAACGTAAACGTACATTTGTTTTCATATTCAAGCCACGCGCGACACGCGCCTCCTGTATTTGTATCAGTTATGCGAAAGGGTCTTTAACCATATTTTAATAGAGTATGTCAAGGGGAAATTTTTATTGCGGCTTTTATGCCTGTTAAAAGGGATTGTCTTGAGAAAAGGAAATTTGAAATCATCCCGCGTATAAAAAGGCTGCTGCCCATGAGACGCTTCTGGAGAATTAGGGAGCTTTCATGGTTCAACATTCAAGTCTATTAAAGCAACGACTTAAAAGCTTCAGATAAACATTACATTGAAATCAAAACAGAACGCTGAACTGAAACAGCCCGGTTTCATTGTACCGCCAATAACATAAAATAGAATGACTGCCAACTCAATTTAAGGAAAAAATCATCGTCGGTTGGAAAAATAAGATTGTAGAAAATATTGTAGCAAACAAGGTTCACTGGTACAAAATTGAAATTGGCGGAAAGTGATATGGTGTTAGACTTTAATGTCTACTTTGCGAGGGAAGCTTTTATTATGTACATCTCTCTTGAGTGCTCTTTTCATGGTACACGGAGCGCGTATAACAAACTGCGTAAAAACATTTTACGAAATTTGAAACATTTGTAACTTTTGGGACTCTAAATGAATAAAAGTAGGTACTGGATTTTACTGAAACCACTTGTCTTCGTGAAGATTCTTAAAATTTTAATTAAATTTTAATCCCAATATGTAGTCCATTAACGTATTTCGTTAATGGACTACACAACATAGAGAACATAGAGATTTAACACGGCATTAAAAATATGCTCCTCTGGTCTATGGTAGTTTCTTTGTTTAATATTAAAATAACGCCCGAAAATATGAATAAATGATTGACTGTCATTAATTTTAATAACGGCAGACATTTACCAATACGGTGAACTCAATTGGAATTTATGAGTGAAGTATGGGATGGTATCCAACTCGACTAAAATCACTTTAGGCAATTTGAATCCTTGAAACAATATTACGGGACGGCAACCACTTCAGTTACGTATATATAAAGGGAGTCAGCTAGTTTGTTAGTAAGTTAGGCAAGCAAGCTTGAAAGTAAGTACAACACCCTTTTCTTTTGATCGAATTAACTGGACAAGGGTCAATGATTCGCTTCGTGAACATTTTCCGGAAAAGGTTCGAAGTTAAAATGATCCCTATTCAATTAACCTTGTGCCCGTTTGTGTATTTTCATATTAAATATTTTTTCATTCGCAAATTCGTTTGTTTTCAGATTAATTTCATTCATATGAGTTTCTAGGAGTCTTAATTTAAATATATCTACATTAGTTGTTTCGGTGCGACTTATTATATTATTATTGAATGTTAAAAATCCGAATAGTGGCTTTTTAACCTTTGTTGAGGAATTATTTGACTCTTTAACAGTCTTTATTCGAAATTAATTTGTCTCATCACACAAAAATTCTGAATTTATTAAACGAGTATAATAAGTATGGCGTCTACGGCTAAAACAGATTTAGACAGACTGATTTATTTAGATTATTCTAACCTGTAAAGTCTTAATGTCACATACATTTACAACAAATGTATAACTATACTAAGAAATACATTGTAGGTAGGTATATGTAATTGTTACGGCCCAAACTGGATCCGTGACGATACGCAGTAACCCTTACCGGTGATCGTAAAGATTGCACGCGGCATTTCCACATTTTGATGGCATTTAAGTGTTATTGCACACCTTCAATTTATGTTATCTAATTTCGTATATCTAATAATGATTTGAAGAATACATAATTAAACATCTTTCTATATTTATTATTTTCCATTATTATTGCTATATAAGTATTATCATTAGTACCTTTACGGCGTGGAGTTATTTCCTCTAAAGATATTTTTTTCGCCGGCAGAAGTGGGCCATAAACATTGTTTATTTCTTGACGGAAAGCAGGAAAACACATAAAATTGTTTGATAGTACCCGACTACCCGCTAAACTTAGAAGGTTATCCTGCGACTCCTGTGAGTCAAGTCCGATTAAAAAGTTTGTATGACACGAGCGGTCTTAAACTTCGTATTTACTGTTCTACTAATATTATAAATACTAGTTTTCCGCCCGTGACTTTGTCTGCGGTGAGTCAGTACTTTCGTAAGTTAAAATATAGCCTATGTCTACCCTGAAAACCATGTTATGTTGGTGAAAGAATTTTTGAAATCGGTCCATTAGTTTTTGATTTTATTCGTTACAAACATACAAATCTTTCCTCTTCATAATATGAGTACATATAGATAGTGTAGACGAAAGATTGTATGGATGTTGGATGTTAGTGTTTCAATCACGCCTAAACGGCTGAACGGAATTGGATGGAATTTAGAACACAGATAGTCCTTATCCTGGATTAACACATAGGATACTTTTATCCTGGAGTATTTTGAAAGTTCCCGAGGGAAAACCGATAGACGACTTCTACGCGGACAGAATCCCGGGCAAAAACAAGTATTTACGATGTATAAATTGAACTTTAAAGTTATTTTTTGTTTAATTTGTCGGTCTTGTCTGATGCCTCGACTGTTTACTTCGCCGTGACGAGCGAAGCGAGTAAAGTACACATGTTCAAACTAACCAGCACCTCAGTAGAACGAAAAAAGTAAAAAAATATATATAAGGGAATATTGTTATGCAACTCGTGGTAACGTAATCAAACGGGATACGAACTCTGACGTGGTTTGCATATTTATAAGCGCGACGGGATGACACGAAGATGAAGGTCCGTGCTTTGTTAGAGATCGGTGAAGCGAGTTTTTCATTTACTGGAACCTGAAATATTTATTTTTTAATCTTTATTGCACAAAAATACAAATTTGAGTACAATAGGTGAACTTAATGCCTAATGGCATTCTTTACCAGTTGACCTTAGGGCAAGCAGAAAACCAAACATACCAAATTGATATTGAGCCTCCTTAATCGTCATAGATTGTAGGTATATGTAGTACATATACAGTGGTCTCGTGTACTAGTAGATTACTATTATCAACCTCGATAGTAAAAGGAAGCTGCGGAATAGCATTGTATTGTGTAGCGTTATTATCGGACCAAATTAACCTGTGGGTTAACGTGGATACAGTTATTATCATTTTATCGTCAGAAAGAATTAAATAACAAGTTTAACCCAATACCGCATAAACCTCATTTTGAAATATTGAAATTAGAAAAGAACTCTTTGTTTCATATTTGTCCTCAAAAACCTCCCTGTTTCATTAAAACTTTATGACGAAGGGACGGGCTAGACAGTTGCTACTAAATTTAAAATAACTTCAGATTTTGTTATCGTATGCCTTTTACGTGCTCAGAGGCGTGTATAAAATTCTAGCCGTATAAAAGGTCTACAAAAACAACTGTGCGCTAAAAGGAAAATACACTGCTGACTTAACAACGCTTCGCTAAACGCGAGGTATACCTACCTATTCCATAACAATTTTTTATTCTTATGTTTCCTCATGAACCATTAACTCATTGAACACTATTTTTGCGTATTGATCAATCGCTATTTGGTAGATACTGAATCGATCTTACCCAATAATATGTAAAAAATGAGGTTGTACAGAAAATGTCCTCGCGTCATCTCGGAAAACATCAAATGCAAATCGTTCTCCGTTTCCCCTTCTCATACATGGGACTTTGTTATTGCGAAAAGTCTACTGGAGATTAACGCATGTACTTTTTATTGGAAGATTTATCGGAGGCATTTGCTGTGATCTGTGTGCAAATGTCGTTTATGTTCTCTTCGCTGGTCGGATTAAACTTGAGATTGTAGTTTAAATTGAGACTAAGAAACACTGTCGGTGTAGCGTAGATTTACGAGCAAAGTTTATGACGTTTGATGCTTGCGATACGACTGCTAATCTGCTTGCAGCTTACGCATCTAATATCTATATAAACGAAACAACTCCAGCCCATTGTCATTGATGACGGTGCGTCGCACCAACAGCATATATAATATAAACTCGAAAAAAAAACTACGGAGCCGCAATTAGTCTTCAACGTAGTTCATACTAATTAATCTGTAATAAGCTTATTTGCAACCGTTAAGACGTATTAGGAGAGTTGAATAGTTGTGAAGATTTACTCTTATTCTTTCCCTTTTACTCTTCCGTGGTTACGCAATCGTGAGAATGACTGAGCTAACGTAACTGAACTTTGATTTCGGTAGTCCAAGGTTACCAAATGAGTGAGAATCATAATGACATGCAATTTTGGCATCACATGTTCCGCACAACAAGACTATGCGGTTCTCATTCATTTTAATAAGGCTTTGGTCCACGTTCTCATACTCCTACCTCCTAACTCGGGTCTGCTTGCGTAGCAAAATTAAATTAAACGTCAGAACCATCGCATATTTTACGTTGACTAGACAAATTTGTCCACTGAATATGAAATAAATAAGACCCATACAAAGGGACCCAATTAAATTTCCAAGTTAAAACGCGATACAAATTATGTATACTCGAGTAAGCTTCGTTAATGATTTTGTATTTTCTAATTTCCGGTGTATTATTGCGTCTTCCTCAATGAATATTTTTACTGGTAGGTCTTATTTGATGGGGCCAAAACTTATTTGATTATTGGAAACATAACTTTTCACCTGTCTATAACTTAATTTTATAGTCAAATATAGATAAACTAACGTGAAAGTATGCTGAAAATGAGATGAAAACTTAATTAGAAGTAAGTAACCATCATGTTGAGATAGGTAAAGAAAAGACACGTACAAACGGAACACGGTACGCCCACTTAAAACCGTCTGGGATTACTAGCTTAGTTAGTATTTCGTACCGCCCTAGTCGTTAATACTGTCAGACTGCCCAGTTTCCAAGTCTTAATGATATTACAATTCAGGTATCGTTGACTAAAGTAATTGTCCTTGGCTGTTATCGTGTAGATGCAGATAAAGGGGTTGGGGCTGTCGGGCACAGGGTGTTATAGCCGACCCTTATAACAATATGTAAAGCAGCTTCAAGATACGCCCACTTTTTAGGATGTCGTCAGTACTCGTACTCACTTGTCATCTTATTTTCCGCGTTCTTGATCTTGATAGCGACTGATTGATATGATAAGTCACGTGTAACTTATGATGACCAAATATTACTTAGCTTTACTATTAGCGTTACGTTGTTTGTCCTTTATCTATTCTGACTATTCAGATACTATTTCCACCGACTCGCCCTAAAATAAAGATAAACTGCCATCACAAAAACACTCACGCGCTTCTTCTACATTTTCCGCCGTTACGTAGGTTCCACGTGACTAATTCTGCGGCGAAATTATTTCGGGCGAGTCATGATCAAGGATGTAGGGTCGGGGCCGTGTGCGGTGTGTGACAAGTGCGTGCGTGTGCTAGCAACACACCACAATCAACGGCACTCAAAACGGGTTACTGTACGTACAAATCTACGTACACCACGACCCTCTTTCATTGTTCTCTAGTGTGTGACGATTTTAAAACATTTAAGAGAGATTCGAGTTTTTATTTTTGTTCTAGCCAAGTAAATATAGCTCTGCGTTTATCTTGATAAACTTTGCCTGGAATGTTAACGTCATCTTCAGAGGCTTTTATAAACTTCGCGTAGGCTTACTTCCAAATGGCTTCAGGGGCAATTAAACTCAATTTAGGCCGATGTTTGAAATTTTTTTATGATTTATCAATTTAAATTTAGCCGAGTCGCCCAGTAATTGTTTTGCAAAGTGTCACGCGCGTACGGCGTGATAACAGCCCCACAATAACACAATTAGAGTTGTAAGAGACGAACATGGGACGACAAACTCGTTGAAATTGCCTGCTTCTGGCATGCTCACCAACGTATGAAATGTCTTTATCTCGACTCATATAAGTATAATGAGAAGGGTTTCCTTTGGGGAATGATCAACAAAATCGACCGGTCGGCTGGTCTTTTATCTATAAGAATCGGTTCGGAATGTGTTTTAACTCTACCGATATCGATGTTTGAAAACTGTCTAAATTTATAGGATTACCTTAAGCTGCCAATGTATCGAGTCGGCCGCTGATGTCAATTCCAAACGTTTTTCTAACGTAACGTAAATGGTAACGTTCACCTAGTAAAACTCCTGGTGCCCTACTGTCGTAACGGTGATCTCGGTGAAAGCGTTAAATCATCCTTCCGTTGACTGATGCATGAGGCTGCTAGGGATGTTGGTGGTTTCTCGCGATAATTTCATTTGACCCAGTAGGTAAACCCATTTCACATCGCAACAATCGGCTTATCAATTGGAATATTAAAAGAAAAGATTATTAATATCAGTTGCGTACACATACGCGTCGGGCGTGATTCTTTCGACCTTGAACTCACGCACGCATTTCATATTGGTGCCGCTTAATTTACACCATATCAAATTAATTACGACTTTGAGTAACAAACGTGTTAATAGGGGTGTAGACACTAAACGAAAATAAATACATATTATATTTTTCCCGGTAGTGTTTAATATACAATTACCTAAAATCACACTTTCATGATTATTATATTTATAATATCATTTATACTAGTTATACAAAAATAAATATTTCATCCTTGTTATCACGTGACCGCAAACAGCGCGTGATGTCAACAAACAATATTTTGACATTTGTCAAGAAACAAGATTTGCGTGAGCCACACAGTAGGTACTTTAAGTAGTACCTATAGTGTTTAGAGGATCGTGACGTCATACTGACGCCATGACAGAAGTTAGCGTTTTTTAAATTAAATTTATTTTAAGGCATTTTAAATTAATATACGAGAGATTTTTTTTCAATATTTTTTGGATATATTTCATGTATATCTATAAAATAAAAATGTAATAAAAATCGTCTACCCCTACCCCCTCGTAATTAACGCATCAATTTTATCATCTAAAATTAGAGTCTGTGTTCGTCACGTTACAATGTTTCGCACTTCCTTTTTCCAACGCCAATCAATGTGACTAGTTACGTACGTGGCACATGGCGTCAATGCAAGCATCCAGCGAATTCGCTGTTGTCACACTGTTTGCGCACGATGTTAAGGTCAACCGATACCGAGAATAACGCGCCTAACGATACCGTAAACAAAATATATCATAGAATCGTGCTATGAGCTATTTTATATACTTACTTCTAATACCTTTAATAACTTGATCTACAAATCGCTGCTTCTGTGCAATAGCGTCACAAATCAAAATGATTCTTCGTTGCATTCGGAACGCTATTTACTTAAAATTTAAAATCAAACTATATCTGTTTTTGATTTGTGACGCTATTGCACAGAAGCAACGAAATCCCTTTTTTAAGCCAAGAAGATAAGTAGATGTCGGATAATCGGGAGCTAATTTATCTAAATTTCGTTTTTATCAAAGAAAGCCAATGCAAAAGAGACTTCAATACTGAATTACATGAATAATTTAGTTATGATGGTGTGCAACTTGACAGATGTAAGGCTCCTGACTATCCGAACTCTAATAATGAGTTACCGAACTCTTGATGGTGCTTACAATAGTAATTTTAAATGTTTTGTGTTTTTAATTTTACTTAATGTGCCTATCACGAAAAATATCTGACTAAGGCTGCATTTCTATATAAGCGGATTCCTACACAGCTCCTCTCCGCACCGCTCGTCTCCGCTTCTGTGGAAAGGCAGCTAAATAGCTTATGACTTTCTTTAAATTCATTTAATCTTTCAATTAGATTTTTAGTTCTGTCTATCATCATCTGTAGTTTAATTAAACCTTGACCATGATTTGAACCATAGATTGTATGTATGTATGTATGTATGTAAACTCTTTATTGCACAAAAAGTATAAGTAAATAATACATTGACATCGTAAATTTAAAGTACAAAGGCGAACTAGATTGTTTACTAGTATACGTCTTATTTTATTTATAATATTACAATTACGTTTGTTCATATTTAGGCTCGACCCAATAATACGTGACCAACCTTGTAGATAACGCATTATCCACATTCTTGTCCGGCCGGGATTATTCAAATGTAGCGAATCCTTCGGATTCTATTACCCTTGCGCGCTGAAATGAATATTAGATATTCAGCGAAAATAACAAAACAGTTCACCTACAAAATCCTTTAAAAACTTAACCTGCAACTCACTTGGTAATGATTTACCCAGAGTAAACAACTTCTTCGGTGACAGAACATTGAAAAAATGTGTCCCGTGCCTACTTAACAGTTATTTATTGCAAATAAATAATTTGGTTGATTGATTACCTGAGAAAATCCGACACAAACCGAATAAACGAAGGTTTAAAAAACTGGTTAAAAAACATCTCTTAGATACACTCACTCCCTTAGATAAATTTGTACTGTATCATTATGTACCAATCCGCTATAATCTATCCTCAATCCAATTGCAAGTATTGTATCAAAATTCCCTTTAAAAATTATTAATCAATCTGGTAAATATCTCGGAATACTAATCGACCATCAATTATGACGTTAATATTGACAAATCACCTCGAAGGTAGCGAGAGATTCCGCCTGTAATTTTGAATTCATCTCGGCACTTGGAAGCCTTTCATTACCAGAAGACGTCTCGCATTTCAATTTGTCTCTCGCAAATTCTTTCTCGCTTCGTAATAAAGTCCATGCCGTTTATTCGGCTCACCTTTTGAAATTTACTTTAGATATACTGAAACAAAAAAGCTTTATTTGACCTTATTTTCTTATGCACTGATTGCCTCAGCCAGAAACCGAAAAAGCCGTTCCTCGGCTTAAGCCTTTGAACGGCGTTCCTCGAATCTTACATTGTGTCCCCAGTGGACTTGTTTACCGATTCAACTGTTATCCCTTACATTTGACTAGCCATTTCAAACGGGTAAGCCTTTTATTTTTACATAGTAACCAGCTTTTAAAGCGCTTATCCTGTATGGCTTTCCCTTTCAACTGCTTACCTGTTCATTTAACTCTTTCTTGCGAATCGCACGCGCACATGCAGTGTAAACAAGTATACATGTAGGTATACTTGTAAGCGCCCGCCACCACTCTCGATCCCATGCCATATAATTGTTAAACTTATAAACATATTAGCCCGCAATATATCGTAAGCATTGGCGGCGATGCGGATACTTCAAAGCGACGAACGAAAAGCTACTTTATGCGTTATAAGACAGAGATAACACTTGCTTGAAAGCTGAAAACCCCTTCATAAGGCTTACGTATACGAAAGGGTTTGACTTAAGCCGTTGGAACGCTGTCATAGGAAAGTACCTACCTTCATACTCAATGACGGCTTTTAACGCTGAACGGGTTTGGTTAGTGGTTAGTTAGCCTTATTAAACCCCTTCAAAAACCCGTTGAAGAGGGTAGCGGACCGGTCCCTGGCCTCACCTATAGTAAAATAACTTTCATATCTTTGGTTGTGTACCTAATTAATTGCTGAAATAGAAGGAATATCCTCGTAAACAATAGTTACATAATTTTAATGGCAGATTCTCTCAACTGAGTTTAATTAACAAGCAAGGGTAACAAGCGTTAATTAATTACAAACAACCCTCTCTCTCTTTCAGTTTTTTTAATTTACAAACTTTCGTTGAAAGTTTTTGCTTTGGCGTTGAATTGTGAAATATCGCAGTTGTTGTGATAGTCACTGTTGTTATTACTTTTTATTAGGTTATGTTACTAAAATGTTACTTCATTCAAGCGTATTCCCACGTCCTTAAAATATAACGCACGTGATCCTTACTTGCTTATCTCGTTCTCATGAGGCACCCGCTACATTACCATGTTCACAATTCACGCGACATGCCATTGCGCATATCTGAATGACGACACTAAAACTATTTTGAACACTTTTCGTTTTGGCTAAAATGGAAATTTATGGTTCATTTGTATTCTCCAATTAGCCCTTTTCGAAATTAAAATAACTTTGTATGATTCCAATTCCTATCCACCACTGTCCATATTACAACTAGTGGCTCTGTGAGCTGTAGACCTCGCGACAAACTTAACTTTACCGTTGGATAACTGTTATTCTCATACATCGACATAGGTTGCGGTCAGTTAACCAACACCGCAAATAAGTTGATAATAGCAAAAAAACCCCATATCTCCGCCATTTTGAAAAAAAAAAACGAAATACTAAATTGACCAAAAAAATCCATATAATTATCGAACCTGCTGACAAAATTTCACGAGAATCGGTTGAGAAAAGCGACCTGTACCTAGAGGAGAACAGGCGGACAGCCGGACATACGAAAGCATTTTTGCCCAGGCTGAAACGGAGACGCTTCGCTCCGAGCGGTCAATCAATAGCAATCTAGCCGTTTGCTATTTTAGCTGTCTTTGCAGTGCCGGATAACTAGAAGTGATTTTTACGACCGCCTCTCCCGCTGTGGGAGCGGCTTTTATGTGTTCCCAGAAATTACTGGATTTTTCTAGCAACCTCAACATTTTTGTTGCGTTTGTCATTCGTGTGGTTTTCACAATCTATTAAATTGTGTATCCCTGAAGAAAACTCCAAGGTCCGATGAAAAATGTTTAAATATTTAAGAATTTCCGGATAGGTATTCCGGAGATAAAATATTTATTTCTATCTCGTTATTTCTTTCTAATTACTTCTTTCTATTGCTTCTAAAATTTGAAAATGAGAATTTATGCCACATTCCAATCAGTGAGGGATACTTGTATAGGTAATATTATCACTGATTTAAATTGTTTGTGACCTTGTACCAGATATTGTACGCAGATATATTATATTATTTTTACAGGTTTATACACTCTTAATGCTAGAAAAAGTGACAAATGTTGAGTTTCTTGCACAACCACATGTTAAATTTCCCCTTTCATTATTGTTCAAATGGTACATACATGACTATTGCAGACTTTTCCGCCTCCTTTACGTCGTACGCGACGATAGCCAGTTCTGGTCGGCCGTAAATTTTATTTGTTTATTCTGGGATTCCTCCATTGATCCTGATTTTGCGGGTGATTCAGGTTCCTTAGTCTTTACATTTGTAAACGATGTTATCGTTTACATTCTTCGATATAGCAACCGTCTTCGATCTTATTTTGGGAATTTGGTTTATATCATTATCTTTTCTAACGTATGCCTTTTTATTTTCTGACAAAGAAATACAATTACGGTTCGTTTTGTAATTTTAATAACAGCATTTTTCATCGAAAATTGTCTGGAATTGATTTAACCTGCCACAAATTGCCTAATCAACGCATTTTCTTCGTCTTTATTTAACATAATCATAGAAAATTAAACATAATCATTGATAAACAATCGAGTTTTCGCACCTTTAGAATTAAAGTGACGTAATTCCAAAATTTTTAGATTTTGAAAATTTTTAGGTCTGTATAATAATAATAATTTTATGACTCTAAGTAGAAAACTTAACATTTTGTATTATGTCACTTTAATTCTAAGGGTGCGTTTTGTTGTTTTAAAGTTTATTAACTTATTATTGCATGTATTTTTACTGACGGTGATTTACAATAATATCAAACTAAAAATACTCGACTATTTTAAAAGAACCGACGCAATCATAGAATCATTCAACTCTGTGGTTACTCGTGTAAATGTTTAATCAAAACATCTGATCGGCCTACATCATATTTTATTTACGTCTTGCTATCGTCTGTTTTTTAATTCGTAGTTGCTATATTTTGTTTTTATTTTATTGAGCTGATAACATTTGACATGCTCTATCTTCTGCAGGTTTTTAAACAAACAGCATGATCAATCCATTAGGGATTGATCATGCGGTACATGCGTATCATGTATGGCAAGGATAAAGGTCAAAATGTGTATGATTTTTTTCCATCCTAATTAAAATGTAGGAAGTCTCGGAAGTAAATGTTGCGACTTTCGATAATAATCGGTTTAATCGGTAAACTCGTAACAAATTACATGTGTAAGTTATTTTACAATTTGTCTTTAAAGTTAATTGATAGAAACTCATGCGCTTTAGGGAAGTTTACTGAACCCCAGTAAAAAGTTTTCATTGGTAAACACTGAAAACTTGTTGAAGGCTAACGGTTTGTGAGCAAGTTATTGATTCATGCTGTAGAAACTTCTCTAACAATAATATTGACCCAGATCAGCTCAGTTTCTCAGACATTTGTCTTGACTTGTGTATTATTTCACTGTATCCCTTTATATTACAAAAAGAACACTAAAATGGTTAGTCTCCGTTTTCTCAGTAAAAGTCACAACTTTAAAAGTGCTAAAGCCTATAAAAATGCTCTCGTGTGGTTCATTTGGTGAACCATGTTATTCGATAGGCCTTCATAGTATTTACAGCCACTTTCACGCTGCAGATAAGAATTGATGGTTATCACCAGCCGGTTGAACTGTAAATCACTTGCAAATCGCTACCTTATGCTAATCCAATGTTCCACATTTTTTGAACGGCGTTTCAATTGGATCTATATCAGGATCATTGTTAGCCTTACAAGAACAGTAGAGTTTTTCATTTAGTGTATCTCTCTTGTAGCAACTGTAAAATCCTCTAACTTATAAAGTTCTTCAGGATATGGTGGTCTTGAATAAATAGTGGACTGTAGATTAAGCTGGTATAATTCGGAATTAAAATATTGAAAAAAATCGTTACAGTCGTTGAGAACAAAGAGAAGCGAGGTTAACGGTTGAATAACGAAAATCTTAACTTTTTAAACGTTACAAATGTTGCCATGAATAAAGTATACAATCCTTTTTACGTGAGTAAAAATGAGATTAAACATTAAAGATTATTAGATTTGATTATTATTTGATTTGATTCAAATTAATATTGTAAATAATGTATATAATGCTGATTTAAGAATAAAAATTAATATTGATGAAATAAATTATATAAAATAAGAATTAACGATTAAAAATAATTATTTTCAAACGATTCTTAACAGCAACTTTCTGTACGTTCATTATACATAATGTATAATATTATCTTTATCATTTCTTTTTTATTCTTTCTTTCTTTTCTGTTCTTAACTTCTCCTTTAATTTTCCGAAGTGCATGATGCCCATCTAAAATGTAATTTTCAGTTCAAATATTACCTTCTATTGTATCATTCTAACTTAATTGCCTTAAATACCCATAGTATAGTGTCCTTTTATTTGGTTACCGTGGGGCTCTTTTCGGTTTATTACATTGACTTTTTACTACTTGGAATAAATACCCACTACCCTAACGATACAACAAGAAATTTCATGGTAAATCACCTTATTATAAGCAGTTAATAATTAATTCTAGAATAGTGTACCAAGAATCTTAAGAGCAAAATTATACAGAATACAGACAGAATCCAGTGAAATAATTCAGACTAGAGCTTCCTAACTAAACTTAGCAAAGCTGCATTCAGCGCTTTCAGTTTTAGACATCACAAAGCTTTAAGGGCAATGACTCTGAACTGGAACTCAGATTGTGGCTCCCGGTTACCTGTTACGTATGCATGTACTCGCTGCTTAGTTTATTCTCAGTGAATATACAGTTCTAACGGACGCCGAGAATTATACTGCTGGAGTTATGAGAACATAATATTTACAGTGGTAATATTCTAGAAATTTAGTTAGAAAGAATTATTTATTACATGAGTGTGTAATATTATAGCTTTTAGGTGACAAATTTGTGATTTAAATGAGCCGCTGTAACAAATACCTGGCTAGGCTGAAAAGAAAGTTCGTAGTTTTAGTTCAAAAGTGTTGCTTCCGTGTCCTTGCACCCGATAGTAAGCAAACTCGCGTGACCACGGTGTTGTGATACCATCAGCAGCTATATTGTGCCGATCAAATTAGGCTAAGTGGGGTGGGGAGCGTTTTCCTCCGACTTAGGAGTGAATGGCATCTTTATTATAACCGCTAATGATTTTACCGAGTTGTTACCGCTTTGGGCGAGTGAAGACATGAAAGTTAATTGAGTGACGTTATGAAAGCCCCTAAGCATTTAGCGTTATTGTCGCCTCGTGGTATTCTTGAGTAGAAACAACGCTGACAAGTTTACATGAATCACTAATATTTATGCTACCCGCTTTTTCCTCAACGTTTGTTGCTATCCCCTCTGTTGGCTGAAACCCAAATGTTTTAGGCACGTTTAATTGAAAATTTTTACATTCTATCTAATTTTTTTGGGTACCTAAATATGTGAGAATATGTGTGAGTGCTTTACATGTGATATCATGTTTGCTTTGAGTTTTCCGTCATTTTGTTTTGAATTGTATATTGTTCTATTTGGTTGTTGTTCTTCCTGCGACTTTCTTTTCGAAGCCTCTATTTTTATGCAAAATAATAATAATAACAAAACCCATTAAAATCACGATATTGTGTGACGTGCCTGGTTCAGTGTCTTAAATTGCTATATAAACACTCTCGTATCTCATTTACATCGGCTTCTCTGCGGTTGCCATACTCATAAAGTAATTGTCTTTTTCACACCATTGTTTTGAGGCTTTGATATAATGTTGTACTTCGTTATTAGGTTGTTATGAAAGGTTTCAACAAAAAATACGTGTTGCATATTACGTCAGTTTAATTATATCGCCTTTTTCATTATTTACGCCAATTTGCGATGCATCGTTCTATTCCAATCAAAATCAAAATAGACCACGATCGATACCAGCCATGACAAAAACAGGATTATAGCTGGTATTGATTGAACATATGACGTTTTGTTCTTTTTTGATGAAATACATTTTGCGTCCTTTTCCAAACATTTCGGTAAAGTTGGTTTATGGTTCATAAACCGTTTATCAAAACCTGCAAACAAGAATTGCTATTGATATTTAACGATGTGCTTGTATAATATTTGACTTACAGTAAATAGTCTAGTTATTTTGCCAGCTAGTTCAGTTCGTAGTTGAACTCAATATCTTCTCTTAACTGAAACAATCAAACATAATTCAACAAGCATCTGCCATTCAACTAGAAAACATAGCAGAAAGTCCCTACTATTTCGCCGTTTTCAAGCGTGTCCTTAAATCCCCGAGAACGTTTTATCAAGGATAGTAATATTTCAGTGCGTAACAAGCTGAATTAACTGTTCCCACAGGACAAGTACAGACCCTTACTAACATTGATGTTACGTGGCAGTTTATCTTCATCAGGTTCCTTACGCGAACATTCGGTAGGATTACGAAAAATAGCGTTCGTAAATTGTGATGTAGGTATATACACATACGAAAAATGGTGTTCCGCATGCACAAGGTAGGCATGTGTTAACTTATCTGTATATATGTTAAAATTAACTTTGTTTACATTAAAGTTGTAATTCTTGTTACGAGGCTTAACAAATTTTACTGTCTATCATAATTGACCGAGCGAGCCTCTCCGTTTCAGCTCGGGCAAAAATGCTTACATATGTCCGGCTGTTCTCATCTACAGGTCGCATTTCTCAACCGATTCTCGTGAAATTTTGTGACCAGGTTCGATAATGATATGGATTTTTTTTTGATTCAGTTTTTCGAAATTTCTCAAAATGGCGGAGATACGGGGATTTTTGTGATTTACCAACTTATTTGCGGTGTTGGTGAACTGACCGCGACCTATGTCGATGTATGGGGATAACAGTTATCCAATGGCAAAGTTAAGTTTGTCGCGAGGTCTACAGCTCACAGAACCACTAGTTTAGTCTGCAACTATTACATAATACATATTCCTTTGTTAGTTACGCGTACATAGAGATACGCAGTTGCATATTATTTATGTTTTAGATTTATCATGGAATTTTATTGTTAATGCAACATTATTTAGACCATTGAATTGACAATTTTTGTATGAAGTCAGACTTTTCGTGAAATGTCGCCAAAATCTTTTACTTTAATTCTTACCTTACTCATCCTCTCTGATCCTGAAAAATACTTATACCTAAGTAACAAAGTTGTTGTCTTTTTGGAAAGCTTAGGGTCTCTTTTTAGTTTCTATATACTTCGTGACTTAATTGAACAACGATTTGGTCGCGGAATATAGTCCTGTTCAAATTAAAACAATGTGTTGGTCTGTATAATATAGGGTTTGGCTAGACCGTCACATAATGAAATTCTGACAAGGGGTCTTGCAATAAAACACACCCTTCTTTATCCCTTCTATTAAATCTGAAAGATAGCTCAGGACATATAACTGTCAGGTGCTTCAGTTATAATTGGTATTTTAAGGTTATTTTATTACTTTTCACGTAGTATATTCTTATACTGTTTTTACTAACTGACCACTTTAAAGTTTAGGCGTCCCCTAAATCATTATTGAAAACGAATCATTTTATGACTTCTAGTTTTTCCGTCACGTGTGTTGCGCCGTTTTGGGGTCAGCAAGGTTGTTTTCTACTGTTATTGGATTCTTATTTATTTATTTTTTTTCATTTTATTTGCAGTGTTCTCCAAAGGACAATGCGAGACTGGTCAATACCGCTTCCTCGCCAAGACCGGCGGATACGCCTGGGTTCAGACTCAGGCCACCGTCATCACCGACAAGCAGCAAAAGCCGATCAGTGTCGTTTGCGTCAATTACATCATCAGGTAAGTCTAGGAATATATGACATAATCATTTGTGCGTTGTGATTTTTCCGATTACAGATATGTATTTTCTTATAAATTTACATTGATGACATTGTCAACAAAATTAATTTGGTATAAAATGACTACAATGATTAAAAGGTAAGTAATATTTTAGTTATTATTGTATATTTAATTTATTATTCAAATTACATTGTACTCTTTTGTAATTATAAAAGTTAAAACTGTAAACTCTTATTTTAACAACATAAGTGGCTATACACTTTCAGCACAGCGCTTAACGACTTACTGGTGTAAAGTAATAAAAGCGAGTCCCACTTTCATTTACTTAATTTGAGCTGGAAAATTTCGTATCCATTTGTGAATATCGTAAAATGAAAATGTGCGGCAGCACTTGTATCTGATATCGTAAATAAACTATCACTATTGTCTTAACTGTATTATTAAGCATTTCTTGTTGGTTATATTCCTTTTATATATTGCAATGTTAACGACGGTGGAAATTTCAAATGTCGTAAGGGACAGGTAAGCGTTTGTCCCTTACGACATTTGAAATTTCCACCGTCGTTAAGGATACTGTTATAGGCGTTTAGGTAATTGAGGTTTACTCGTTGCCTAATCAAATTTCACGTCACATACGCAAATCCTACGTTTATCACGAGAGTTCCCTTGAAACGAGGAAAGCTTACTAAACAGAAGTAGGTACCTACCGAGATTGTTTATTATCAACTATCCTATTTGTGTTGAAACTTTGAAACCGGATGTAACGGCAAAATATCGCATTTTATTCATGTAAATTAATATCCTTGTCAGCTGGTCCTTGATTTCCTAGAATTCCAAATTGTTCGGTCCGCGATAAAGGGACGAGCTCCGATAACGAACAGATAGGAAGTCCTTTGATCGGGCTCGAGCGTCTTCTATGGAAAATTCTTTATCTAGACACATGGCAGCGTGTCAAGCCAAGTTCAAGCCAAGGAAAAGGAACTGGCGACGCAGCAGCCGTGTGTAATATTACATGAACCATTTGGAGCCACTTTTTGATCCCTTAGTAACTCAAAATCTATTTAACAAAAACACATGAAATTTGGTATACTTATTAAAACCCCTAAACTTCAAATTTCATAAATACAGCCCAAACGGTTATTGAGATATTAATGTCTAAAAATCGTCATTTTTATCTATGACTGACTGACATATAGATCTTAAACCTAACCCACTTCCAGGTGACCTAGAAAGTTGAAAATCCAGCTGGATAATTGTACAAAGGAAAAATCGGAAAACAGTTAAATTTTACGATTTGAAATATTTAAATTTAAATAACAAAGAAGATAAGTTGAATAGCCAAATATAAGATAACTTTTATGTGAAAACTAGCCAAGTCAAATCTTGAGCTTCAATTTGTCCTAAGTTATTTGCTTTGTGTAAATAATTCGACTGTTCAAATTATATTTTTATATACTAAACATTGTTATATGTTCTTATAAATATTTCTTAGGATTATCTACAGAACTTGCCACTCTAGTTTAGATCACAATTCTTTTGTCGGCGAAGTCGACAACCACGCATATTCTTAATAATAAACTTGGCTCCCATTTTCACATTTATGTTTGTGATGGGATAATAATTATGCTAACAGCGTGTTTACATGCCAACCAATAGCAGTTGCTCTTTAAAGTCTACTTTTAAGACTTGTGTGATTTATTTAACAATTAGAGGCCCTAAATTACACAACCGCGACCTTTTTAATTCAGGATAGTACCCGCAAGGTTGCAAATTCATTAATTTCCAAGATTAATTCTGTTTTTACTAGATATAAATAGATCTATTTTTACTAGATGAGACGTTACTTATTTATACATTTCCTGAAATATTCGCCTAGATACAAGGAAGACGTGTCAAAATACAAACTGTATTTTTATTATGACGGTGGAATTAGAAGGGCGAGAGTGTTTTGATCATCCTACCTATAACTTAACATTGACTGAATTGGCCTGGTGTCAGAGGCGATACATTGGCGTATCTAAATAAATGCTTGGCACTGGTGATACTTTTAAACGAAACGTATTATTTGATACGTTAATTGGACACATGAGTTGAAAATAGTGTTTTTTTGCAAGTAGATTATTATCAAGAAATGATTACCGCTTGCCATTTAAGTTATTTGCAAATCTCACTGACGACATGACTACCTAAAAGCTCGAACTGCAGTGGGCTCGAACTATGCGTACGTTTACCTACCTCATTGGACCCATGAATATTGGAATGAGTTTGGGAACGAAATATAACCATCATTATTATTTGGTCCCTGTGGAAATTTTGAAGTACAATTGAATGTCGGAAACTAATGAACAGTGACAGTGATATTTTCGTGTAATGACTTTAAGTCGGATGATATCGTAATCCCTTTTGTTGAAAATTTTCTGCCATATAATATATTGTGTCATGAACTAAGACTTCAAACTGAACCGCATATTATGAAGACACCGTTTTAATAATCATGATTTTGGCTGTCCTGTGGTAGCGTCTCGCTATATGCCACCGCATTCACTTTAAACTTATATCGTTTCAGAATTGAAATACTTCATTTGTGTAAGATCTCGTTTAAAGCAATAAAGTGCAGTCACCCGTGATTAAGGAATTTCCAATACCCCACTCTTACGTTTGACGACTTTCTGGCCTGCGGGATTAATATTCCGCTGAAGTTGATCACGTCATTTAATTTTTTGTTATCTCAAAGGAGATCATTGACTTCTTGAATATTTCTTATGTTTTTTTCCTGGATCACATTCAGTGGTCATATTAAAACTGTCATTTTATGTGTGTTTATTTTAGTCCTGTGTCGACGAGACGTCGGCGTTTCATTAGATTTTTACGATGCCATTTCACTGCGCTATAACTTTCGTTCTCGATTCGCTCTCATCGCTAACAAGAAATATTTTTGTGGAGTGGATGCTCTTACCGCTTTTAATGGGTTTTCTTTGTTTCGATGTTCATTACTCCATATATATATATAAGTACCCCTACTAGGATTTCCCATATAAACCGGCGTTTCATCTTTACGTCAGTACTTTTCAATTTCGTTGTAGAAAATTAAGCGATAAATTATTTCAGCTTCCGGCTTATTCTTTTCTGTAGGTTGAGGTAGAGTCACGAATTTCTTTATCATCGTCGTTTTCCCTCGTAAATCTTGTCGCGTTTATAGCTCACACTCCGAGGTCATGGCTTCCATTTAAGAGCTATACCTACCAACAATTTATGTGGCCATTCGTAACCAAAGGGGACTTAACTCCGGCAGGCGTTTACGTTGTTCTTATTCCAATTTTACAAATAACATAGCAACGTTCATCAGAACAGCGTAAACACCAGCTACCACTAGGTTCCTTTTCACGTAGACGGTAATAGTATTATACCAACACCTTGTGTATTCTTTGTGGCCTTATTTCATAATTGGAAACAATTACCAGTCTTAAAACCTCAACAATCATTATTTTACTTATTTTTTGGCATGTCTCCCAAATAATGTTACCACAGTTTTAGGTATCCAAAACCGCCGAACATGCGCTCGCCGCGTGATAAGTGCGGGCCGGGTGAGGTGTTATTCTCGTGACGTCAAATATCTGTTGGATTAGGTACCTATCTCTATCTTCACATAATATATTACGTTTTACTCTTTTTCAGTTTACACGTGAAAAAAAAATATATATTAGACAAAACGTTTTTCGTCTTAGAGCTCTAGTTAATCTGTTAAATCAGTAATTTCTATTTGATCAGCAATTTAATTAATCGTCAAAAAGGCGACATGTTTTTGTTAATTTATTATTTAAAACACCTATGTTACCTTGTCAAAAAATATTAATTGCGCTATATAAAAGGCTAATGAATAGTGTAGTGTACCTACATTAATTTTGGGCCTAACCCCAGTCCCTGCTCGTAGAAATTATGAAGGTTTGCATATTTCACAAACCGCTTCAAGTTGCTTAAGTACAGGCAGGTTTATATTTGACGTCATTCTTATCAGCGTCACTTTACCTATTCATTCATATACAAGAAAAAGAATTGATGATGACAATGATACCAAAAAAGTAGTTTTTTAACTATGCCCGATGTCATGAATTTAATGAACTGATATCCATTTCTGCAATATTATTTCAGAAATCTTGGCGCTCTGCAGTTGTCAAAGTCTTTTATATCTCTAAATTGAGCCTCAAAAATACCTGTCTTCAACTTTGTCCAGCGTCATCGGAATATTGAATTGTATTTACTCATTCTAGCGTTGTTATCTACAACACCGCGTCTGAACAGCGTCTGTGCATTGGCGAGTATTTACAGTGCATACATTAATTTCGAGAGGCCGGCTGGTAGCAACGGATTATTACTTATTGTCTGGATATAATATTTATGAAATGATCATGCATTCCCAATTGTTTCCAGATTTAGTACTTGCCTATCGATGCCTAGTCGATAAACAAGAATACAACATTGTAAACATTGTAATCTATTATTTAAACAAGTTGAACTATTATTTAAAGAAGTAAGTAAACATTAATCTTCGTGACTCTACGAGTATTCAATATGAGTATTCATTTAAATGTCCCTCTTTAAATGCCACTCTTACCTTCAGCATCCGCGTCGTTTGATTTCTATTCTAATTTATCCAAGTTTATATGGTCGACATAACTATCAATACGAATTTCTGCATTTCGTCTCACAATGGATCGCCGACTCAGATTTATTAATCCTTTATCTTATCGCTTCACATTGCGGAGTCGGCAAATAGACCTCTAAAGTTTTGCACATGCGTAATAGGATTGTTGACATTTTCTTCTTCATTTCAGTTTTGTATTCTCTGCTTCACAGTGCCCCCAGTACATATTGATCAAGATCTCAGTCACGTTTTCTAGTTTTAACATACTCATGTGTTTATCTCTGTCAATATAATGTTTTGGTACTTATAATGGCAACTATAATTGCTAGAATAATATGAATAATCTTAATGGTCTAAAACAAGTCGTTTAACCTAACCTAATATCATTTGAAATATACGTGTATGGTTCAAAGGAAAGTTTATCTTATCTATGTGTACTGGAGATATTGTAAGACCGCGCAGTGTTAACGGGAATGTCACTATATAAAGCAGAGGTTATCGGGGTAGACTGGTTGCTATGCTTCCTTACTGCAGTTTCACAATCTTATATAGATTTCACAAGAGTATGAATTGATTCAATGTGGACGAAATTATACGATGTGTTTGTGAAGAGTAGTTTTCAACTTTAGTAAATTAACATGCGACACGTAGGTATTTGGTCGAAGAAGCTCTTGCTTTCTCTGTAGGCATCAGTACCGCTCGATAAGCTAATTGAGAAAGCAAGATAATACGTACTTATCCGACAAAATACATACATAAGTTGATTACAAATTGGAAAAATCCCTGTGAATAATAAAAAATAAAACAGTCTTCAAAAAACCCACTAAATAAGTAGAATAATGACCGGTTTCCTAGGAATTGCCTATTTGATGTGTGCCTAATAGGTACATGAAATATATCTAAGCCGGTGTCAAGTCGGTTTACACAATACGAGTATACCTATCACTAAAAAAAATCGCGTCAACACAAAATCGGTCGAGTTAAACTAATATATCGCTTAATAACGGATCCATGCGGATGACGTCACGGGGTATCCATTTTTTGTATACCAAAACCTTTTCCACTATACTTTTTTGAAAACCGCATTCAGCCAAACGCGAGATAATCGCGGACAATACATACATACATACATACAAACAAACATACTGGTCAAACTGAGAACCTCCTTTTTTTTTTTATTCGATTAAATAGACGCGAGAGGGGCACTCGAAACATTATATAATGTTAGTGTCGTTTATTTCAGTTCATATGAAAATACCTATACCGGAATAAGTTTCGCTCTATTACCGGGGAAGTCTAGCGAAACGCTTTGACGCTTTTGTTGAGGTGGGGCTTGTCCGGTAGAGGTTTTACTACAAAAGGTGTGAACTGCATATTCTTATACCTACAAGCCGAAAACTTGTTCTTTATTCACATTTCCAAACCCCGAAAACTAATTAACGCAAAAGTGTCCTTTTCGAAAATTATATTATCTAGATTAACTTTATTGAAACGGTTAATGTCTCTCGCGGATTTTATGTTCTCAGCCGAAGATTAAAGAAAGTTAGCAGAGTTAGACAACAGTATTAAAATTAATTTATAGCCTTCACCCGTACCGTAACTGTATTACAGACTTATGGGTCCTTGTTTGTATAGGTCGAATGTTAAAAGTTTTCGTCAATGTAATTTGCTTAACTTTTCTTCGGAATTTCAATGAGTTCGTGTAATTACGAAAACTGCTTTAAAACCATTTCTGACTATCACCCATTTTAATTTGCTAGCTATATGTGGTCGTTTTCAATTTTGTTATCCAAATATATAAAACCAAAGTACTGTGTGGTCACACCATTGGACCTATTGGTGGTTAAGTAGTTCAGAGTCATTACATATCCTATATGTAAATGACACAAGTTGCATTGTGATTTGTTATCGCCGTTCAGATTTTATCACCAATCTGGCCCTAGTAAACTGTAATGTGTTTCAAGTGAAGGGTTACACCTGAGCGAGTCGTGAACCGATATGTTACTTGTGACATTTCCAACGTGCATGTGCTTTAACTAGACTGAGGTCGTAGATAAGCAGAAATATACTACTTCATTTAAATTAGGGCTGCCATCTGGATTATAAGAAGAAAAGTTACGTTAGGTACCTGGTACCTAACTACTTTACGTTTAAGAAAATTGAGGTTATTCGTGGATAATTTCCACATCAAATAACGTTTGTATTAACTTTTGGTACGGCGATAATCATTTTTTATGATGCTTTAATTCTCAATAACCAACTACTCAATTCTCAATAATAAACTGTTTACCAATGTATTTATTTCTCAATAAGGCTGTAAGGAGAATTTACTAGGATAGCGTCATAAAAATGTAATCCTTGTGATTTACAGGAAAGTTGGCTTTGGTCGTGTCTTAGGGGTGTATTAATAAACGGATCTTGAGTGGGATGCCGGTTCAAGAAGCGTCAGATAAAATAGTTTTCTATAAATGGAAATGACTTTGACTTGTCTTGAAAGAAGACATCTCACCGAAGAACAGTTTATTAATAAGGTCCTTAGTTAGATAATGTCATTAAAAATAGGTATATAGTCGTGTATTTATGCTGACAAGGTTTCATTATTCTGAGAAGAGGCACTCGGAATAAAAGTTGAAAAGACTTATTTGGTAAAATTCAACGTATTTTTTCTTTTATTTAATGGTTGCATCATCTTGAATATAGTTTCATCAAACGATGTTCTCTGAACCTACTTGCGGTAGACGTTTCGATTTTAATGGAAGAGATGCTTTTAGCAAAGTTTTATAAGTTCCTAATGAAAACTCTTGGTTGTATGAAGTTATTTGAAATTGTATTATATTTGCTAGACACCCCTGTACAGTAAATACGAAGGTATTGTGCATGAGATCAGGTCCAGGCTCGCAGCTCGCACCTGGCCACGCGTGCTATCACGCGGTGCAGTGTCGTTTATTTTCACGCGTTATGTAGGTCAATGTAAGAACACGCATTTTAAGTATCCGTTACGTTGGGGCCACACCTCACTTGTCTAATTATAGATTAGATTATAGATCCGTTAGTACCGACAAAAGGATTGCATTTTTTTTTTAAATAAACTATAAGGGGAAATGTATTACTTACCTATTCACTACTTATTCATCCGCATAATAGAGCAAGAAAACCTTTTAGTTTATTAAAGTCCAGATAAATATTACTATTGTTTTAGTTAATATAGTCGTTTAAGCGGTATTCAACTATTCAAATCTGTACGGGTAGCACAAGTTGTATTTTCACACTTGTCGCTCAGTGCGTCTTTTTCGTTAAGGACTACGTAGAGAGGGACTACCGAGCGACAAACTAGTGCTAGCCGCCCTGCTCAATTCGTAATGGATTCTGGATGTTACATTTAGGGAACCGTATCGCTCCATTTATCGTAATGCATATTGCATCTAAATCGTATGTCATCGATCCTTTTGTGGGACGACTTTTATGTCCGCTAGAATTGAAATTCATGAGGTATTGTACATACCTCTTGATTACATCAAGTTTTCATGAAACCTTTTTAAACGCACGTGCACAGTCTCCCTGAACAGCTCGGTCGTCGTTCGGGTTATGCAACTGAAGCGGGCGAATGCACCTTCGCCTCCCCCCTCGGTCGTCGACCTTCCCCTGACTAGCGGTACCAGGATGCAGTTTTCGTTTCAGCTTGAATGGGGCGTGTGGGTGTTGCTCTGTTACGGCACCCGCTCTCTAGATAATGCTCGCTGAAAACCGCAGGTACCGCTACCGTGCCTCGGTTCCTTTGTTTAACATTTAACGTAACATCATCTTTTGTGATGCTTCAAAGCTTTGCTTGCTTATTTTTTAAATTTTTTCCACTGGAACAGGCGAACGTTGTTTTTCTTTTAGAAAACACATTGAAAAAGCTACTCTCTTTTAAAGTGGCCGGTGTTTTATAATGTCACACAATTTGCTATACTCGTAGAGCTGGCTTATACTATCTTGTGTATCTACGTCTTGGTTTATGAGAGGCAGTGATTGGCACACAAATGGACCGGGAAGAGGGTCAATGGCTGTGACGTCAATGTACGGAATGGTTGGGGACCTCTCAATTGTAGTCGTTGTGGATGTACTCCCGTCGCCGAGACCTTGGTATCTTATTAAGGATATTCGGGCTTGCTGTTGCTGCTGTATTAGACCCTGTGTATGTGTGTGTTCAGTCAATTTACTTGTTGGTCTGGAAATTGACATGGCAAATTTTTCTCATGTTTAACAACCATTAATTTTAAAGTATCGTCATTTTATTGTAGTTGTGTATCGTTAAAAATTTTCGTAAACTAATGAATGACGACCTAATAAATCGCAAATTTTTACACGTTAATAGGTTTAAAACTTCCACCGAGGAAATATCAATACGGTAAACCGCGACTCACTGAAAACAATATTGCGGAATACCGCCGTGATGTATATACAAGGACTAAGGACATGAGAAATTAGAAACATTTAAGGAAATGATGACGTAAAAGGAGCGAATGAAATTCAATGAGTATTATTCATATAGAAATCAGTCTGAAGCCATACCTTAACATAATGTTCTTATTTGAGTTACAAATATTTGTGCCACACGTTCCGCGATATCGCTAGATTGCCCTTTGTGGAATGATCAAACTATATACACAATACTAGCTCGACCGCACTGACAAGACAGAGCTGAAAAACACTGTCAACCCGTCTATCTCCGTCCAGTTTTTCTATTTTATAAGAACAAATTACCTACGTTTGGCATTATTACATTCCTATCACGGCTGCAGCCTGCCACTTAAACTTCGTTTCAATTTCCGATCACCTCATTAATATCTTTGCGGCAGACCAACTGTACAATATGAGGTCGTCGACGTTTATTGTCTTTCGATTTTATGACACTTATTAGCACAAATAGCCTAGAACGAAAATTCAGTCCATGCGAGTTCTTTTTGAAAAACATAAAGCATTTCAGACTGAGGCTTATCGAGACATTCGTTTTCGTGGCAGCTGCTTAAGTAGGTGTTTCGAATTCAATTGTCATTTGTGCTTCGAAAACATAAATCAAATTCGATCACTCATTTATGTATACAGGGTAGTTCGACGGTTTCTGGCTTCATACACGTGGAGGTTTAGAAAGTGCTCTCATTGTTAAGCGTCGTACCGGTTTCTTGTTGTATGCTGACAACCGGATTGATTACGATGACATATTCGTTTTAGATATTTTCAATGTGATGGTCAATATTGACTACTTCGAATTTATTGTGAAGCACTCCTCCACATATCTTTAAATATAAAATATTTTTTTAAATTTACATTCTCTTCAACCCACACTGGTTGGTATTTGTCAATTTCCTCAAGCACTAATGTGTGTAAATTATTTTCCTTAAAAGTCATAAATCAAACAATAAGCACTTAAATGTCTGTAAATCATGAATACTTGTGTGTCTGTGGACATTTTAAGTGTTATTATTTGACGTGTATAGGTACTTCCTCATGGGGAAAGAACTATGACATCATAAATTATGTGTGGCTCTGCGCAACTATGATGCTAGGATCTCCATGACGCAGCTCTTGAAGCGAATAATACCTGGTATTGTAGAACGCCAGTGGAGTCACGTAGCCACGGCGCGACTCGAAATTGGGGGTGGGGCAATCGGGTCAACAACCGCGGAACGCTTGCATCCGGACATAATAGCACAGCGACTTGCAGCTCGGGAACTGCATCTTGCACCGAGCTACGACTGGCCAGTACGGTCCCTGGCCAATTAGTGCCCGCGACTGCTATCTTTGTTTCAAATCGCTCGTCAGAGACTTGCAGGAAGGCAACGACCCAACCTGAGAAGAGGTGTATTGCGAACAGACATCCTTATCTAAACGATTTTAGCATGAAAGTGTTACCATAGAAAGAAAAAGTTTTTAAATAAATTAAGACTTTGCGAAGCGTGGCACTAATATAAATGAATAAATATATAAAACAAAATTACTTCAATGAATTTTGTAACAAACTAAAGTATTGGTGGGCCAAATACTACAAACAATCAAGTTCCAAACAATATGATCCAGAAATACATCAAAGTTCGAATGGTTCCATAAATACAAAACATTACGCTAACGTAGTTCCCAAGGGGTCTTGTCAATATTTAACAACGAAAGACGACATTGCTCGTGTCACGTATACCCGAAAATGACAAGCATTCGAGTTCCGCTAACACTCGTGTAGGCTCACGTACACCCGCTAGCGTGTTCTAAAACGAATCAGCCCGGTCTGCAAAGGCTTAGCAATATTAGGAAATAGTTATTCAATGTTTGTCTGTATCATTAGATGCTAAATAAACGGCTTCCTCAAATTCAATAATTCTCCAGTGATGTTTTCTATCAAAATGGCGTAATAGTGCTAATTGGTTAATGTTCGTGTCATTTCGAACGGATCCCACGTGACAGGCAGCCTAGTGTGGTGGTCATGGGCAATCTATTCAAATTATGTAAACGTAAATTTATTTATTTATACTTACATCTTTCCCTCAAGTAAAGCTATACAAGTAGGTACCTGCGGGATTAGGGACAGGAGTTTCACCATAAGTAATACAGTTCATTTTTGTTAAATTCTAATCGGCACATCGTCTTTAAAAATTGTGATTACTTACTGATAGATACCGATCTTAGATATCCGATTGTTACAATATTAATTAAATTTTCTGCTATTTCATCATTATGGAATTGGTGAAATCATTGTAAGGTTGTGCAATAAATCGCGCATGCTCTCGCGAACACATCGCCCTCCGCCAGTTGTCCTGATTCCTTCTGCTCGGCAGGGCTGCTCTGTTAATCTGAGAGGTAACCTTTCACGGGCATCACATTCAAGGTATTTCCCCAACCTTTCCGTTATCAACTTTCTTGATTAAGTTTATCTATTCTTACGCATATATATTCGGCCGTGTTCGTCTTAAAAGTGTGATAGCTTTATTAAAGCGCAAGTAAAATCAAATACAAAAGTAGGTATTATTAAAATGTTAAGTGCCTAAAGAACTGAAATAACCTGAATATGTGTAACATTAACTGCAAATAAAGTGCACATTTTTCCTACACGTTGATAAGCGGTTATCGCATAACAGTTAATTATAGAATCCAGTCACGTTAGCCTTAGATTGTCTAGCGGTAGTCCATTAGAGCTCGGTTTTTAGTTACGCGGCTAAATTGCGGAACAGCGGCTTCACTGGTCCGTATCTGGTGTCGGCTGCTTCGTGACGACTTGACGGATTGGCGAGTTGAGGTATTATTGTAAATATACGCAGTTACAAATGCTCTGCATACGTAACTCTTCTAATTGGACAACAGATAAACACCATAGATCTTTAACACTTTGTATTTTGCTGTCTTTTAATAATACAGTGGTAAACAAAAGGAAATTCTCTTGATAGTTAAAATAATAGTTAATTTGTCAAACACTAACGGAAGCCGCGCTTAGAGAATTAGTTAAGAAGTTATGTGAAAAACATTTCTGACGCATTCGCGTTTCTGAGACTTAAAATTCGTTGCAAATAGAGCTGCTATGAATAATACAATATACAGTAGGTATATACAAAAAAAAAACAAATAATTAAAGCTAATATTAAGAAAAATAGAACCAAATCTAAGAATTAAAAAAAACGAATTATTAAAATAATAAACAAAATATTTAATCTCGCGCAAGGCGAAATCTATCAAGAAAAGTTGCATCTTCGGTAATCGGAATTCGGAAATCGGTGTTCTAATTTAGGTTACGTGTCTTTTGCTGTTTGGTATCTTCTTACAGTTGTGATTCTTCTTGATACTTTATTGAGTATAGCTTTCCGCCCGCGACTTCGCCTGCGGAGAGTCAGTACTTACGTAAATTGAAATATTATAGCCTATAACCACCCTGAAAGTTCATTCTAAATGTTCGTGAAAGAATTTTTGAAATCGGACCATTCGTTTTTGAGTTTATTCGTTACAAACATACAAAAATACAAATCTTTCCTCTTTATAATTTTCGTGTAGATCTTCCGCGTAGGGTATTATATTCGATTGCTCGTTAGGGGAGGGTAATTGGTGTAGCATGTGGTCGTTTACCGTTTTTCATTCACCCTTACTCATCGACACTACAATTACGTTGACGAACAAATTCACATTATCGACGTTAAATTCCGTATTAGCGTGTTTTCCCAAAAATAAATTAATTAGAGGTAAACAACGTGTGAGGGAAAGGAAGTGTTGGTGGATATTGATTCGGTATTTTAGGAAAGACATTGGACGTTATGTCACGCTTATTTTATCAATAATGTAAACGCCAATGTTCTTATCGAACTTTTTTCTTGTGAAAAAGGTGTATGAGGATTTTCTTAAACCTTGTCTTGAATCGAAACGACGAAGAGCCTTTACTTTGTCGCTTGAACCGATGGAATTTTAGTTGAATAGTTAATTTGTCCGTTTTTCAAATCGCTTAGATTCTTCTCTTTCAAGTCACAACTCGTCGCGTATAATTTATTCAGTTCATTATATTATAAAACAAGTAAAGTTCGAGGTTAAGTTGCGAGTCCTCATAACATGATTGGGCGTTGTTTCGTTGTTAACAAACCTGATGAACTGTCTGCCGAAATAGTGCGATAACCATCAAATGCCGAAGGGCTACAGCTACTGCACGATATGGTTAAACATGTCTGACTAGTGACAATAAAACACATCACGCGATCCTTTACTGTTGAAGGAATTTCCATTTTCTATTACTTCTCGATACGAAGGAAAGTGAGATATATGTCAATTACGTGGGATATATTCATTAAATATGCCTTTCATATATATATATATACATAGATCTTGGCTTTGCTGTGCTACCGTTATTGAACCATATTGTGTTGTGAGAATATAATTAAGAATAAATATTGACTCGAATTATAATCCTGTTTACTTCGTATACATTATGTTTATTTACTTTTTTACTCAAAGAATGATAAATGTTAGCATTAGATCACAACATCACGATATCTGCATTTAGGCAACACGAGCGATATTTGCTCCATTTCAGCTGAGTTCGATGACTTCCCGAGGAGTTGCTGTCACTAAAATAACTCCTTTCGTCGCGATCCTGGTTTAAATTTAAGCATCCAAGTATGCTATATGACAGCTGAAACAATTTGGATTATGCAGTGGACAAACAGTCCAAGAATAAAACACTCAATGCTTCCTGTTAGAAATATATAATATCGCGTATGAATGTTGTTAGGTACGTATTATTTATATTAGCGGTAAAGCTATTTGAAGCAAGCGCTTCCTTGAAAGTTTATTAGCTATTAGCTCTAAGGTCTTAGGTTGTTACAAGAGATTACCAGCGGCGTTTCACAAGTTAAAATAGATATTCATCAATAATACATGAGTAATATACGGCTTTTAATCTAGTTAAACATAGTTGTAAACCCGTACGTGTGACTATCACTCGATGACAAGTGATATCGCGTCAATTCAACCATGATCATACCACTAGTGCGCAGACCGGTTATCACATCGCGTGGCTGTCGAATGAACGGTGGTCCTCAAAATTGTATCGTCAGGTTAGTAATCGCTCCGTAATGATAGTAGGATCACACGGCGCGATTGTGCGGTTACTCCACATCCACTTTAAAGCGGCACTCCAAACAATTGATTATCAGCCTTATGTCACCGCAATAAAACGGCCCAACGTGTCAATGGATAACGAATAGCAGGCAGGAGCGCGTCGCGAGTGCGCCGCCGCCGGCTCGCGGAGAACCATTCGCGCCTCGGACTCCGCCAGAACAGTACGACGCACGCCGGCTCCGACCAACTCGCGGATACGATCAGCTGTTTCGATAGCAACTACCGCGCGTGCTCACCCCAAATCAACACTGATAATATTGTTTAACAACATCTACCTCGTCTCCGACCAACATGGTAAGCAGTGACAGTGAACCAAGTGGATGTTTCGTGCAGTTCTGCGAGTGCAATTTGCACCGGCTATCATGCGTTTTGAGTAAACGATTGTAGTAAAACGTGATAAGGTTAACCAGTTAGTTGTTAACATAATAAACACGGCGAGATAAGAATAACAGATCGCTTGCTCACTGAAAACACGGCTTATATAACTTTTCAGTGTTCCGTTGCCAATATCTAAACTAAAAACATTAAAACTATGTTTCGCGTCAGGGTTAGCCAGTTTCCAACTCGGTTTTTACCTTGCTAAAAGATTCAAGTGCCAATTTATTTATCGTGTCTCTGTGGATTCTTGTGGTGTTGGTTTCTTCCGCAACATTGTCGCATCGCGTTCCGATGCATTCAGAGAGCATCGCTGCACTTGCGTTTCGTGCGATGATATGTTGTTTGTGCGAAGCCGCTAAAATTAGCGACCCCCGCCCCGCGGGCTGCCGCCGGTTACATAACCGCGCTCCGGCCTTGACTCCCGCGCAGATCGTCGAGCCACGCCATTGCCAGACAGATGCGTTTGTTCGAATAATAAATCGTGATCAGTCGATGATTACTAGGCGATCCACAAATTACCCTCCCATTGATCTCGTAACGGTCTCGATTCAGTACAAAAGCAGTTTCCTTTCATCCTGAATGAAGTCGTTTAACAGCGGAAACTTTTTACAAAACATTATCAGCTTATCATCATTTATCAATGGTTTAGTGTTTTTAAAGAGTTTATATAAATTCCTTAAGTTCCGTTTCCATCACAAATCTGCCAAATTGTCACACTGTCGTCAGTGACGCATGTTCTGTTTAAGTTTGCTCGCGGTTACATTTAAATTTAAAATGAAAATCCTAGACGCTGTTAAATTTGCTTTGTTTTAATAGTGTAAGATAAAACTAGTAATTTTTAGTATTGTGATAGTTATCAATAAACGTTATCTTATCTGCAGTGACCTTCAAATACTTTGTTAAATCATCGCGATTCATCAGTGGCGTCTGGCCCGTCAGATCAGATTATATCACCGATATGCTTTATCTCTATCGTACTAGCTATTATAACAATCTGAGATAATTTAATTACCTACTGCTGATTTTGAACTTTACAGAGAATAACATTATAATTTCATGATTTTTCTGGTTCGATATCTGGTTACCTACTTACCCATTCTTACTCAATGTTGATTATTACGAAAACATCGAAAAGGCAACTTTGATTTTAATAAAGAATTAAGTAACAATCATTAGTTCTTAACCAAAAAGTCGATATCGCTGATATAACTCTCGATAATTTATTAGTTTTCTAAATATGACATTGATAATTACCAGTAATTTACGCTGATTTAGTAAGGCCCAATAACAGTGATGTCACGTCCTCGATTTGGCAGACGTAATTGTTAAATTACATTGCCCCCTGAATTGAACAGAACGACGGATCACGGCCAAGGTCAGTCCCGAACAGCTGCCCCAGTGCTTTCTCGCCCGAATCATTCTACATTCGCAAGCAACGCCGGATCATTTCATCGATTGCCAAATTTTTATATTTTCTCCGTTTTTACTTTTGTTTAACGCCGTTTCTTTGCCAGATTACATTCTTTAGTCTATTTTTATTACGCAGTAGACTTGGGGTAGGCCAGTCGAGGAAAGTTGGATTGGAATTTCTTAAACTGGCAATCGATACTGGGCCCACGCGTGTTGATGGTGCGCGCGCATGCACTTTCACTACTCCTGGTGAATGGCCGTTTTGGTGGAGACGCTGGGAGCTCGCGCAGGGGTGGCTTTGGCTGCTGCAAGGTCGTTACCAAGGCCGAACTTACTACCATACAGTTATCTCACTCTACCCAATTATTTTGCAACCAAAGCGTCCTGCTCAAACAAATCTCGTTCGGAAGTGGCGCGTAAATGCAATGACGAAAATAAATAAAACACTCCCTTTTACAACCGGCGTCTAGCCTACGATGAATCAACGGTTTTTAACGTTGTCGTTACGTCAGAGGTGATTAATTTGTGAGGTTGAAATTTAACCATTGTTAATTTTTTCGTTGTCTATTTACTTTTACAGTACCTAGTATTACAGTAACTAGATTTTAATTACCACGTGGTATTACTTTATTTTGCCGTTACTGAATTTTGGCTTTTTTGTCACTTAAATTATCTTTTAAGATAACTGTGACGAAATTATGCCCTAAATAAAATATGTACTGTCGTTAATTATGTAGTTTTCCATTCATCATTGATCTTGTAAGAGAATTGTTATTAACTAAAAATACTGTCGTTAATTATGTAGTTTTCCATTCAGCGTCTATCTATCTCTAAGGTCAATGAAAACAGAACCATAGATTCTTGTCAACAACATTTTAGTTATCATTATGAGCGCTGGTTGTGTATCTATTGACGCAAATGTTCAAGGGCCAAGCTGCGGGTCATCTCTGTTACTGATCTGGCAGTTATTAATTAATCCCTAGTGCAATATTATCTGTTATTATCACGTTATCAGGTATAATTGGAACTTTGACTCATTCAAATTGGCGCCGGCTCTTGGACAGAGCGCACGCGTCTTTCTTCCTCCACCCATTAAAGCCATTATTAAATTTAAATTGCTTGAAAATATTCTTAAGTAAATTTAAGTCTTTGTAATTTTAGCCTTTAATTTAAATTTTATCAAGTCTCGAACATAATTCGAACTCTTGAACCGTTTTGATAGTAAACGGAGATTTAATAACAACATGTAAGTACCTTTTATGGACATAATTTATCAGCTGTCTTGCCTAGCGATGAGATAACAGTAGCATCTAATAATACTTTGTGATTATCTAGTCGCAACTTCCTTGAAAATGTTATTTATTCGTGCTGTACTGATGCATTCTATTACATTATGCACTCGGTTAAATATTCAATTAGTATGCCTCGTAATGTCACTTTGACTAGGTAATTACATACATGTTTACCGAATATGTTATTATCCTTATTGTTTTTTCCAGTTGAAAACTTTATTATTACCAATTAAATTTTTCCTGTCCGTTTGGACGCGTAGGTGAGGTTATTTTTATGAAGACTCTCTAGCATTCGAATTGCATCTGCATCAGTAATTTACTGTGCTGTGAGCTAGTCTGCTGGAACCTTGAGCATTGTTAAATGATTCGCAATAATAGCACGTCGCCAGTATCGCCTCAATAGACTCAGCTTCCATACACATGTATTCTAGGTATTCACACTTCCTAGTTACTTCGCGCGTATACAAAGACAATTAACACAGAAATGTTCGCGTTTATGTTGTCTAATGACCGTGAAGTCTGAAATATAGTTGTTGCTGCACTTGTATAACTCACGAATATCCACGTTAGGTAGGTTAGCCCTTAGGGCAGTGAATTTTGCAATATTTTATTTGTTAACAGCGGTATCGAGTTCAAAGATGAGGTGTTCTCCGCGCACCAACTGCGCCATGCGGACCTGAAGCCCGCGGTGGCTGCGCCTGCGCCCTTCGAAGCACCAAACGGCGCTATAGTCTCCGTCGTACCTTCTACAGATCAAATATTCGCACCGCTAAAGGAAGACATGAACAAAGGCTATCTCATGTTCTCGCAAGACGACGAGGGACTTACAAGTGAGTGGCGCCAGAACTCTCACAGCTTAGGTAGACACGTAGGGCTTGCTTTTTTTGAACCTAATTCACAATGATTATTGTTTTTCTAACACGCTATGCTTGTTTTCAGTGCTTAAAGACGAGCCTAACGAGGAGGAACTCGCCCTTCTGGCACCCACGGCCGGTGACGGATGCATCCCACTTGAGAACGCTCCATTTGACATGTTCGACGATTTCATTCTGAACGGCAACTACTGCAGTTTGTTAGGCGACGATCTGGCTAACTCTCCTGTGGATTCATTAAACGCCGATTCTTTACTATTGTCTTCGCCGGGACAAGTAAGCGACATTATTATGTTTTGAATTATTATCTTGAATCATGTGTAGATTGTGTGTTAAATGTGCTAATTGTTTTAGGAGAGCGAATCATCTTGCGAGCAGTCGTCATTACTGACAGAGTTATCACTGGATGCGTTAGATAGTGGCAGGTCAGACAACGATATCGATGATGACCACTCGCCGTTTATTCCCCTCACTGATGAACTGCCGGTCCTCGAGCCGGCGGTCATGTGGGGAGCGCTGCCCGACAACGTCAGCATGGCCAGACCACAGCCATCGGAAGCACAGAATGCTTCGCCGGCACCAGCGCTACAGCGCTTGCTAGTCGCGCCTCCCACTGGTCCACCGCCACAAGATCTCATCACAAGTATATACTCAGATCAAGGTACTTCAATAACAATACAAGTGCTAAATATTTTCAGTTAAAATGTTCAATATTTATTTGACATTGCTTTGTTTTAGGTTTAATACCCAACGGAAGCGTCTCGTCATGGGAGACGGGAGTGAAGAGAGTGTTAAATCAAGGAGAGGAACCTAAGGCGAAGCGCGTGAAGCGCAGCCCGTCACCGGTGTCGGTCTCAGGACGGGGGTCGAGTACGCCTTCCTCCAGCGTCCTCATGAACCTCCTGGTGAGCGGCTGCGACGTCGACGCCGGTTACATCTGCATGGTGCAGTGCCGGCCCCGACATAAAATCAAGGCCTGAAGCCTACCCAAAACAAACGATAAACTGTGATAAAGCGCGTCCAGGCCAGTGTTCAGTCGATAGTTAACACTACCCTGGTTTATTGCCATGAGACTTCGTCTGGTCGAATTTTAAATAGGTTATTTCATTTAGTTTCACTAAATGTGCCATAGTCAGCCGAGTTGAGGTCATACGAATATTTCCATCTATTAGCCGTTTCGGGCTATGAATGTCGGCACGGAGTGCGTCCTCGGCCAGATTAAAGTCTGCGATGGCATGGCGATTGGGTTTAAGCCAGGCGAGCGAGTGTGTTGAGACCTACGGCTGGTTAGTGTAGTTTAATCTTCCACAGACTTGTAATCTTGTGCTTTCGCCCGTGGGCGTTAAACAGACTCAGTTTTAGTTAATTTGTATATAATGGTGTAAGTTTGGAAGCAATCGTTCGTTTTAGTCGTTTAGTGCTTAAATAAAATGCGCATATCTTGGCGGTTATGTGATGAACTGTTCGTTCCTAGTTGTTAGTTACCGCGACTCTGCCGCGCACTCAAGTCTTATGTTCGTAGTACGAGCCGAGTCAATACTAATTGTAGGTTTATTACTGTCACGAGCTATTTATTTGTTATTGTAAGTTAAATTAGTTGTCGTTATCTAATTATAGATAATGTTTTTTTACATCGAGGTATTTCGACCGAGTCGCTTGAATTAAATCGAACCGATCGACATTTTCAACGGTATGATTGTTACTGAGGCGTTTTTTATATTCAAAGTCTACCTTTTAGATTAGTTTTAGGTGGTTTTTGAACAAGTTGGTTGTACGATTATAACTGTTTCCACTGCCAAATGATACAAAGTACAATTTAGGACACAGTATAGTTGATCTGACTGCATGTACCTATTCTTGGTTATGAATATACAAATATTAGTGTAGAATTTTGGATGCATAGTATAGTCGCGAGTCATGTGTATTTTTTGTCTACAGCGTCGTAATATTTATGTTTGAAAACTGGAAACTGTCGGCGGCCATGCATACATAATTCAGTTGTATGGTACATATTATATGCGGGTGATGTGTGACGGCCAGCACCTAGCGAATAGAGTAATCCAAATTAGCGCTTCGTGTTGTCATGAAGTTATCAAAATTTAAAAAGACGTAAATGTGTAGATAACTAGAACAAAAATCTATTATCGTTGTTATAAAATAACTTTATGGTCAAACTAGACGATGTGTTAAAGGATTATATATTTTTCTCGATTAAATAATGTATATGCCCAGAGTAATTGACAGAATTGCCATATATATTGAATAATAAATGAAGAATACCACTTATTATAAAAAGGTGCATGTTGATTTTTATTACTTCCTTCCTCCCTTCCCGTTGTCCGTGTTGGCTTTCAATAACTGTTATGAAATATTCACTGATATAAGTAAGATAATTTAGAACAAAGACCAAGCATGTCATTAAATGTAGCAGTGGATAAGTAGTTCTTGTTATAGTACAAAATGAAAGCTTCGCTGTATTATTTCCCAAAAACATTTTTCAACAGTAGGTAAACATTCAAACATTGAACAAAGTACAGTCATTTAAAGAATGTAGAATCTGCGGAAAAAAAAAGTATATAGTTAAGGACAAAAATTAAGGAATTTTAACTTTTCCAGTGCGTCACGAAAATTAGTCACACATTGAGTATCGTTAATTTTCGTGACGCACTGGAAAAGTTAAAATTCCTTAATTTTTGTCCTTAACGATGTACCTACTTACACATTGAAAAACGCTGAATAAAAATTATGGAAATGTACCACATTTCCTAAAAGTCCTTGAAGCTGATCTTAAAATAACATTACCAATGAGGATGATGAAGAATTTTGCTAAACAAAAGAGTGGAAACTGCTTTTTACTTATACTAGTAGTTTAGTATTAGTCCGCCCTCCAGTGACAGTCGCCAGTAATCCACACGGAAACTTTTTTCATCACTAGGACACCAGCTGTTACTAAAGTACACTAAGTTATCTCGAATCTTCCGTTAATAGATTTTATATTATCTCGCTCTGAACTCGCACCTAATAAGCAATATAAAAATCTCCGACAATACTAAATTAAACGTTCGCATTCCCGAAAGTCGACGAAGGTTTACTGCCCTATAAACATTTTGATTTATTGGTTTGTAATTTGAGGGTAGCTGTGAAAAGAAAAGAAACAATCCTTTCAACCGTCCCTCCGAGCATTATGGGCCCTGCAGATAGCGTTGTACTAAAAAGGGCATTGACGCTTGAAATTCTGGCTGCCCTTCTGTCCTTTTTATGCCGACATTGCTCTTTATTACCTTACGTTTTCTACGCAACATTTAACATCGTTTGAAATGTTTTACCGAGATATCGAACGTACTTACACGCAAGTTATCTCGCGTGTTATAGATAGATAACTATTATTACATACGTTGTAGATACTCTTTAAGTATCTTATGATAGACTAATACCGAGTGACAAAGTAAAGCTGTCCTAATAATTCCACTGATAATAAATCTAACTCCGTCCCAAGATCTCAAGTAAAAAAATCGCCTGACGTTGAAATTGTGGTATAATTTTCTATAAGTGCAGATATCTTTTTTGTCTGTCTTTTAAATTAAGAGAATGGGCTCGATTCTCCGATAAGAGCCTCTTCCGCAATCCCGAGTAGGCAGAGGAATCCCGAGGGAGTAATAAGAATAAGCCTGCCAGCGAAAGCGCCGGTTACAGCGCTGCGGGTGCCTAAATCCATTACTGCCTCATCTATATAAAGCTAAAGCCATACGGCAGTGGATCGGTCGATTTTGAGTACTGCGCACCGTTGGTATTTAATTAATAAATATTACAAGCCAATTGTTAACGGCTCACGTTTATTGCCTTGAATTTCCCCTTGGATTCTTATTCTTAGAGCCTGCTTTGTTTGTCGCTCAGTTTAGTTTGGCAAGAAAAGGTTTGGGAAAAATGAGAGCGCTGTCGGGAGTGAACGGGCAACATGATCCAATTTTCACGCTAAACTGCTGCAATTGAAACTGTGGCTCGAAATTATCGGCTCTGCCAGGCTTATACGCCTGTAGGTAAGTAAACGTAGGTAACGTAGGCCATTGTCGGCATTGTCGCCCCTCGTCCGATATTAGTAATTAAAGAAAATAGATTTTGAGATTTTGTAGACTGCTACAACTGGTACTGACCTATCCAAAGTAGTCTTAGTTGGTATTATCTGTGGGTATGCTACTAAATCCGTGATCTCGGATCGTTATTGCCATGAAAGTTTATCGGCAGACCTATTTTCTCAGACCCGAATCCGACGCGGTAATTCACTAAAACAAAAGAGACGCTGAATGATAAGCAAGAATCATCTTGCAATTCAGATGTAGTTTACACAATTTGTATGATTGCAATGTAGGTTCTCTAGTTTTATAACATCTTATATAGGTAATCGTTATATTTTGTAACTGGATAATGTGCGTTATGAGACATCATAAAAATTATGATTTAATCATTAAATGTCTTATTAAGCGGGCCTGTGTTAACATAATGGAAAAAATACTAAAAAATTATAAGTAGTCCACGCTAATATAAGAAAGGAATGGATGGTGTAAGGCTACTTAATATTAAATTACTCTGTAAAATTATATAAAGGGAATAAATACTTATTTATAGGCGAAAAGTTAGAAAATTGTTGATGGAGTGTCGGTGAGATTATGAAAAAACTTAGTTTGTAACTTAATTTCACTCGTTGAGATAAAAAAAATACGGTGCTGAAGGATAGCATCTTAACTTTTCTGAAGTTGTTGGAAAATCACAATCGCGATCACAATAACAAATATACAATAGGTAAATGTGAAGAGTTCTCGTGACCCTAGTGGCGGACCCACGGGGGTGGTCAGGCAGGTCATGACCACCACCTTCGGCACTTGTAGATACGACGTTCAGAAAGAGAAGAGAATCAGAAAATTAAACCACATTTTTATCCGACTTGCACTTGACCGAATTTCGGCGTTCGGTAGTTAGGTGTCCACCCCCTAATCTGAAGGCTGCATCCGCGTCTGTCGTGACCACTGCGGTCGTAACAGCCAGTATGGCAAACCTAGGCTATTCTGCTATACTTGGTAATCCTGTGATAGTTGATTTAGCCTTGATAGTGAAGTTTTATTATATAAATACAGTTCTGACATATTTGTCATAAAGAGTGCTTTTCTCAAATCTTATAATAACAAAAAGAATATATCCGAGCACTCCGTCAGAAATTAAAAACGTTTTCGTCAATAGGAAACTAAGCGGTTTGGCTCTAATATCAACTTGTTAATTGACTGAGCAGAATAAACACTGAAATTCGATGAAAAATGGGAAACCAGATAAAGGTTAAGATAAGTTGAGTTCAAAAGCATGTTTTTATATAAGTATGTGTTCCAAAGAAATGTCATTCTTATTATTTAAAGTCCTATATCACACAATAATCCTATTATCACTGAATTACCTGATTTTATGTTATGTATAATCAAATGTATTTTGTGTGGATAGTTTAATATTTGCAATATTTTGAGATATTGACGATCGAAGGCAATGTTACGGACTCTTACATAGTGAATTTGCCAAATTATCTGCTCGAGGGATAAAATTCTGTGACCAACTAATAAAACTATCACCGATTAGCCAAGGTTTGCCCTACTTAATATATAAATAAATAAAACACATTAAGTTTAATAAAACATTATTTTGGTGTGACGAAAAAAGTTGTAGGTACCTATGTGTTTGTTTATTAAAGGGTCAAAAATCGAGTTTGTTTAAAACACTATGTGAAATCGCTAATGTTCGAAAAGATAATGCGGAAGGGACTGTTTAAAAACGTATTTGCTTCTACTACTACTTTCTTTTATCATTTATTGCTGACCGTCTACTTCCCAAGAATATAAAGTAGCTCACTCGTATTTCAGTTGCCTTAATTTAAAAAAATCTGATATACCTACCTATATTCGTATATATATCTAACTAGTTAGGCATTTTTTATTCAAACGAAGTCAACTGTCAGATCGTGGATGGTCGTATTTTAATAAAAGTAGAGCGAGTTAATTATAATGAAAAATATGACGACTTGTGTAATCGTAACATTCGTAACGAATGTATCAAAAGAAGTTTACATGAACAAGTTTTGGTTAAATTTTCTTATAACTTTTCCTAAAATAACAAATCATGAACTATTTGATAAAAAATAAGGTTTTAGTCTAGTTATAGACAAAAAGTGTTCTATAACCATCTGTGACCAGCAGCTGCCTGCATCCAGTCGTCTTGTTAAGGCACTATTGGGTCGCGTAGTTACTTTAATAGAAACAAACACATCTAACGAACGTTAACGGCGCAGAATCTATGTCAATGAATAAATACCAGGCAACATACCGTCTTGCGTATGAGCACAAAATGTTTGTTTAATTGACCAAAATACAAAATAATATGATTAAATATCAGTCACGAGGAAAACTTCGATGCATGTCGAATTATGCAAACAAGTCTCAGTGAATATTTCAGTGCCAAGGTTAAGCCAATACTAACATCCTATCCGCTAAACTCGTTACCACATGACATGCACCTTTTTATAATTCTGTTTAAACAGCTGCTTGCTTCAAAATACTTTATAAATCAAAATGCTAATAAAATACTGTATCTGTTACAGGATGTTCCCCAGCCGATGCAGATGAAGCCACGGGTTCAACAGTACAGGATGATCACGAACCAGGACTTTACTCAGCAGTCCATCAACAACATCATACCGGTACCGGTTATGAACCTCATGCAGTCCCGGCTCCCTAACAAACAGCTCATGCGCTCCAATACCCCAATCCCGAACTCGAACTTGATCCCGAACTCAAACCTCATCTCGAAGTCAAACCTGATTCCGAACCCAAACCTCATCTCGAAGTCAAACCTGATTCCGAACTCAAACCTCATCTCGAAGTCAAACCTGATTCCGAGCACAAATTTGGTTCAGATCCGTTCGAGTATACCCAGTAATCCGATGTCCCCGTTGAGTCTTAGCATCGGGAGCCCTATGTACTCTATGCCGTCGAGTCCTAATACTCCCAACTACAGTCCAGCCATGAGTCCAGCCTACAGGGAGCGCGTTCTCAGTCCGTACTCCACTCCGCAATCTCTGTCGCCTGTAGGCAAGTATAAGCAAATGTACAGCCCTGGCAGCCGGCTGATGTCCCCCATGGGCGTCATACACGGCAGCGACCCGTACCTCACAAACAAAATGCTTCCCAGCCCCATCTACGCCCAACAGCCTGCAGAGATGATGATGGATTCGAGCCTAACCATCCCTTCGACGGACTTCTGGCCGGAATCAGATATGATGCAAGAGTCTAACGATCTGCTCTCGGCCTTCGATGACGTCAAGCTTGGTTAAAACTGTTTTCCAAGGGTGATTTCTTCAATTACAACTTATACAAGAATTGATTCCAATTTCATTTTTCCAGTAGCAGATTTTTGATACTGTCACATTCAAAATATTGTAATATCGGCCGATCCCTTTTACGGGTACATTCCTCTACATGAGATGTCAGACATTTTATTTAGAGGTCTCTGATTTTTGTAGAAATCATTCTTGCGAGACAGGGGTGGAAAGGGTAGAAACGATAAAACGCCAAAAGGATTCCACGTAATTTTATGTTACCAAGCCGATTATAATATAATATTAAATATTATTCTGGCACCAACCACAAGTACAGTTCGTTTTTATTTAAAATGTTTAAATAAAATGTGAGTTACATTTTTGGAATATAACGTGGCATGCAGAGGTGTGATTCTGTTAATCGTTTCACCTTCACATCGACTGAGTCGAAGAAAACCGGCGAATTTACGTCGTCCGTCAAGGTGTGTTAATGACATTTGGCTGCCTGCATTTTCATTTAGTCGCTTGAAACTGGCGACTGAATGAAAGAGCAGACAGTTAAATGTCATTTACACATAAAGGACGGACGACGTCAATTAGCCGGCTATTAACAGAATAACATACCAGGTAACATAAAAAGTTAGTTACGAGAAAAATAGTTTTGTACACTTTTGGTAACAGACAAGAACGTATATATTCTAGTGTCGTTGTATTATAGATTTTAATTTAAGTGTAATGAGTGCTGAAGAGATATAAATACCTGTAATTATTTTATTATATTGAAAAAATATTAAAACCGTATAAATATTATCAAGATGGCTTACTTATCTAAATGCTATCTCGGTCATTGACTTTTTATCAAAGTTAAGACTTTTTTGCAACTTGTTATACAGCTGCTATCAAATACGATTTTTGTTTGGCTTGGGTAGCGTAAAAATTCCCGGTGAATATTAAAAAAAACGGCGTATGCTGTATAGCGTCATACATAATTATATTCTCATTTAAATTGGCAGTGTTTAAAATTCTTTCCTAGTACCTATTAAGTATACGAGACCCCTTATGATAAATGTCAAATGTCAAATTTTTTATAATTAGATTCTAAGAGAGTCGCCACACTAGCGTCTTTTGAGCGTCGGCGTCCTGCCAGCTCCCGCATGTTCGTAAAATTATAGCCTACTAGCTTTGGCCAGCGACTCCGTCCGCGTAAAAGTCGTTTATCGTGTATCCCACGGGAACTATCAAATTTTCCGGGATAAAAACTATTCTATGTCTTTCTCGGGACTCAAACTATCTCCATACAAAATTTTATCTAAATCGATTTCCGCCCGCGACTTTGTCTGCGGTGAGTCAGTACTTTCGTAAGTTAAAATATAGCGTATGTCCACCCTGAAAGTCCATTCTAAATGTTGGTGAAAGAAATTTTGAAATCGGTCCAAATGAAATGCAAAAATACAAATATTTCCTCTTTATAATATTAGTGTAGATAACCTCCCTCGACCACCTTGTAGACGCCGATGTTCAATAGACGCTAGTGTGGGGTCTCTAAGGCTGCCTTTCCATTGAGGCGGAGACAAGTGGAGCGGTGCGAAAAGGACCAATCTGATTCCTCTAGTTACTGTGTGCTTATGCGTTAGTGTGGGTTCTGTAAAAGGTGATTGGTCCTTTTCGCACCGCTCCTCTCGTCTCCGCCTCAATGGAAAGGCAGCCTAAAGGTAAATGGTGCAAATGTATTGCATACATATGGACATCATATGGGGCTATAACATGTATTATGATCAAAAGTTTATACTCACTTAGCATTTAAGGCCATATTCTGATACTAACTGTAAGTAACCGACAGAATAACTTCGCCATAAAAAAATTCTCGTGTTGGTGTTTGGCCTTTAAATTCTTTTGAAGTTGTTAATAAATACAACCAAGTAGGTAGTGCATTAAATGAAAAGCTGAATTTTATAAGCAATTATTTTTAGAAAACCGGATCTTCTATGTTCTACTAGCTTAATAAAGTCCCTGTTATTAAATCTTTCAATGGCGTAGCTGTTGATTTATTTAACGACCATCAGAGTTTGTTATTTCAACTTTGCCGACTTTGCTACTATTCCTACGAATTTTTTTAAAGTAGGTACAGGCACGGTCATAAATATGTATACACTTTAGTGCCTTGTCACTTTAATCGCTGTGACATTCATATATATATGGCAGTTTAAACATGACATTAAATAGACAAGGTACTAAGGTGTATACATATTTATGACCTTGATTGTACATACCTTATTGTACAATTTTTCTTTCCTGGACATAATCTGTAACTACTAGGTACTTATTTTGTTTCTATTAATTTTGTTTAAATTATAACACAGCATTTTTTCTAAAACTATCTATAACAATAATTTAGGAATGCTAGAAATTTGTACAGTTTGTTCAGACATTGAGCTCGAATAGAAATTATCGGTCAAATTATTAAACGGGCATAATTCTGTATAAAATTTGACTCTGGCGGAATCATCTATAGTTTATTCATTATATTCAATTCACAAAGACGCCCTTTACTACCTACTTAATTTTTCGTACACTTACGCAATCCTGCGTGCAAAGTTAAGTGGAGGAAAAGAACAATCTTTGACATTTTTTAAAACATTTCCTGGATATGACATGAAAGAGAGTGTTTGCATAACTGTACAAACACATAACACATAAACACAAATACCTATATATTGCGTCAGAACTCCTATCTAGGCTCGAATATGGTTTGGTTTTATTTATTTCTAGCCTCATAGTCTCAATTGCGTGTAAATGGAGTGTAGAAAACAATAACTGCTATTTAATGGTAAATATTTGTATGGAATCTGGCGTTAAATATACGTAAAAAATAGATAAATATTCTTATAATTAGACTTCGTATAACGCATTCTAACACAATGAGAGTCAATCGTAATGGGTTACCGTTTAGTATGACAAGTGAGTATTGTGTTTGTCCGTAGCAGAGGAGCCCAAACACACATTATATATTACCTACCCATTAAAGTACAATATTTAGTTATACCTTCGAAATAGGACGAAATGCAATTAAAAACTTCATAATCAAATCTCGTTGGTTATTGATAAGTTTTATAATAAGTTAATATTAAGTTGGGATTGTTTTAACTTTTAAGTAGTGTGAATATAGCATTTGATGAAATATTTGGAGCACAGTTATTTTTATAGGCATCTCTTGGTTTGTAATGCCTTTTGAATTGATCGAATCACGTTTTTCTTCCGTTTTAGACAAATGTGTAGACTAATTAAATGTCCTTTGAATCTGCCTGCTTGAATTTAAAGAGTTTATCAAACTGTTTTTATTCTGGTTTGGTCAGGCGAGCCACATCAGAGCTCATGATAGGAGAAATCCATCATTTCTGGGGTCGCCGTCATCGAAATCGATGAGGAGGACTATATATTTTATATTTTGGAATAGAAAAATGAATTAAGTAAGTATATCTATTTTTTTTAGATTTCATAACATATTTAATGTAAACCTTATCAGGTGTACACGTGCCTTAGGGCTAAAGTATTTCTGGTGAGAAATAAATAAACATACTGCCAATTTTAATGTTTAACAAATAACTATGTAGGTACCATTATATTGTGTTAGATCTAATAAATTGTTATATGTGTACTAAGTAAAATAATTGTGAATTATTCTCAAATCTATATTGTCAGCACTTGTGCCATACATTGTGTCTCTATCAATTATTGTTCCCCATCTAATTGTTATTTTTAATGAAAGGGCGAAAAAAATGAAATTATACATGGAATCTATTAGAAACATTGTAAATAATGTTCAGAATGATATATAAAATACACGAGTATTTAGATATTAAATTACATTCTATAAAATTTGTTTTATTTTATAAACCTGACCAGTGTAGGCGAATGATGATGATGACTGATATCTGCTGGGGCAAGAGACTTCAAATTTTAATATAATAATGAATAAATATCGCGGGACACACCTTGACAAAATTTGACCACTTGCTCGAAAAAGTTGAATCTTTTTTCCTGCAAGTGGTCAAATGAGGGCTATCGTTTTAGTGCTCGCCATTTGGCGCCACTGTAGAGTAACGAACCGAAAAGTGACGAACCTTTTCATTCCCCGATTGGTACCTACCCACTTTTCTTTCCTTCCGCCTTCAATCTGCACATTTTTCCATCATTTTTCGAATAGTAGCGCCATCTAGATAAGCGTTAGGTGATTAGAATAGGTAAGGGTGAATGTATAGCCTAGCAAAAAAGTCAAACGTGTGGTGACAGCTGGAACTACAATATGTTCAAATGGCAACCAGCACATTTTAGAGTAAACCTGGGATCATGTTGCTAATTTCATTCCGATCAGCGCCCTCATTTTTTTGCTCGACTTTTTTGCCAGGCTATAATAATTCAATATCAATGAAGATGTCGCTAAAAGCGCAATTGTGAGATATCCAAATGAAATTGTTGGAGCAATATAAAGTTGAAACACTTGTTTAATTATTATTTTTACGAAAATCTTTAATGTCAGAAATAAATTAGAAAAATAAATTCGTCATTTTTTTAGTAGAGCAACATCGTTTTAATCGTAAGCTAAGAAGGGTCTTTCAACTCTAGTGCTTAAAAGCCAATTACACCTTCCTAAATTTAGTCACTAACGAGAAGGACGCCGCAATACATTGAATGAGATGGAGATATCTCCATACGTATCTAACGTATTACGGCGTCCCTCTCGTTAGTGAATAATTTAGGAGGGTGTAATAAGCCTTTAACATTAAATTTTGGTTTACTTTCGGGTTATAATAAAAAATTAAGCATATTCATGGAAACGTATTGCACATTAAAACGTCGTGGTAAATATAATAATGACATGTGTACGCGATTAATTCCCGTTGTCAATAATTAAGAGTACCTTTATATTTATTGGTTCAATAAAGCTATTATAACGCCATATTTTATTTTAAATCGGCATTACTTTTGTAGGTACCTACCTACTTCGGAGTTTTTTTTTTTTTCTTTTTTTTTATAGCAATAAGCACATTGGGGTAGTGCCACTTTGCCAGTGTCAAAACCAGGGTGGCTTCAGTTAGAAGAACTACTCAAATCAAGGTAGGTACTTAGGATATGCTACCGTAACACATTGTTAGATGTCGTTGTAAGGTTGTGTTACTGACGCTATCTATCAGTATTATTCCAAACTAATCTCTTCTTCCAAAGCTAATTAATTATCCACGAAACCGATAGATGGCGTTGTCCTTCCGTGACAGGCGCTGCTGCTTTACCGATAGATCGAAGCATAGAATAAGTACGTAATAGAAACCGGACTATAAGAAAGAGCTAAGGACGTATATTTGACCTTTTTCTACTTGAGCTTTTCTCTTTTTTTGGCCACAACTTCTAAAATCAGTTCAAAATGAAAATATGCTTGTACCTATATGATTATTTTTGGTGTATTTTGGTAGAATATATCATAAATATTGAAAATATGTACAGGTCATTACTTTTTTGTAGGTTTTAGAATGAGAAAAGTAAGAAAAACTAGGGGAAGGTAAAATTTTGGTTCCAATTTCGTTACTTTTTATTAAAACATAACATAATAAATAGTAGGTTTGACGGTTCAGTTATGGTTTTTTATTCAACTATATGACAAAAATGATTCAATAAATTTAAAAACCATACAAAAAGAAGAAAACATTCTAGTTTATTTTCAACATTGTATTTTTTTTGTTACTGTTCCCAAAAAAAAAATGTTTAAAGTTTTAATTAAATGAGTAAAAAACCAGAAATTCATGATTTCTGATATAGTATATTAAAATTAGGTATTAAATTTATTTTTGATAGCCGTTTTATTAATTTAAATCTATTAAAATAAACAAAAAAAAACAAAAAAAAGACGGAATAAATCTTGGGACAGTAACAAAAAAGACACTGGTAACAAAATAAAAAATGTAAGGCTAAGTTCATATCACTAAACACAAAATCAGCACAATAAACTTGTAAATTTTCTTGAAAAGCCGTTAGGTTAAAATAAGATACTGAAGAAGATAACTATTTAAATGATTTATTGATTATTTGGGTGACAAGAAATCAAACATAAGTCATTTAACTTACAGAACACTTGTGGCTTTTTTAAGTCTGTCTTGCCCTGTACGACAATAAAAACACGCCTTTATATTTTTTCCTCCTTTGTTACCCACTTTTCCTCTCATACGAAACCACGCCAAAGTAACTAAATACTACTTCAACTACTTTGAAAAATTGTGGACGGCTGAAATTTAACTAAATATCCGTTTATTTTACACCAATTTCTAATTACTATGCCATAAATTAAAGAGAATTATGATTTTTTATGTACTTATCTCGAAACAATGGTATCAAAAACGGAACTAGCCTTTCGCACAGCAGGTATCAACGTGTTTTACGGGCTATGAATTTCGACACGACTGGCGTCAAACAAAATGAAGGCATTTAAACACATGCTAAAGTATAGCCAGATGCAAAATCAATTAATTTTTAACACTTTCTGTAAGATAAATTTTAGCTCTCTTCTTTTCTTTCATATGACAAAAAGCTGATGTCAAAATTTTCATTTCAGGACAAGTTTTTATTGACGACTGAATTTTTTTCACTGTCTTTATTAAATTATCAAGACCAAACTAAAGAGTCCCATCTCGGTGGGTCTAAGTCTACTTAAGTACAGCTGAGGATTCTGTTGTCACCTTCCGGTTCTATTATCAGATCTGTCCATTGACACAATAATATTACATTGTAATCGGGTTTACATAAGTATTCCAAACTTCAGTTCAATTAAACACCGGGAAGTAGATGAAAAATGGTCTGCAAATTTTGAAATGGACAAGTTCCTTATTATTGTGAACATTGGAACATTTTAGTAACTTCTAAATGAAAGCTTTTAAAAAAAGGAAAGTGATAACTTTCACTGCCACTTGCTTTTATTTGGCAATTAGAAAAATCAGCCCTTAAATCATTAGAAGAAATTACAACTGCGAAATTGAATCGATATCGATATTATTGTCGACTCGGCTACAACACTCGCGTTCGTAGATCCTTCTGACAACACGATGGAAAACGAAAGAATACCCATAAGGACATCTCTAGAAAAAGGTCAAATATACGTCTGTATCTCTTTCTTATAGTCCGGTTTCTATTATGTACTTATTCTATGATATGGCTATTCGCACGTTTCATTCCACGCACATATTTGAAGAATAATCGAAAACGCAAGTAATTGAAAATCGAAGTTAATTGCAAATTAATTATATTTTTTTTAAATTGTATTGTAAACTATTTATACGCTCGAATTTTTAATTTCTTGGATTTTAATATTAAATAGGCAATTACCTATAAATATTAAGGCAATTTTTAAGGAAAAATAAAATAGCATAAACGGAACGTTACCTTAGAGGAATTACAAATGGCCGCCATGATGGCTTCGATAGCGAGATGTATTTTAATTTTATTTTGATCTGCTGCGCAATTTGGTTAACAATGGTTAGAGTTAATAAAAAGTGTTGTGTTCCAAATTGCGGTACAACGCGTAAGTAAAATTTATATATGTCCCTAAATTAAAACAATGTCATTATAAGATAATACGCTTTGTAAGAAGTATGATAGGTATATTTGATCAGCACGTCATTCTTCAAATTTGAAAGGACTTCGTGGTATTTAATTTACAGTGGGTTCAGTCTTACTAGATTACTTCTTAGTTGTTTGTTTCATCCGTTTAGGTAGTCTAAACTAAAAGTACATTTATAATTATAAAAATTACATGAAAAGTATGTGACTACTTAACTAAAGAGTTTTCAATGGATCCTCGCTAAACAAACCTATGTGTTGTCAATGTTAAGAATTTGAGGGTTGATTTGCGCACAAACATACACGCAACTGTGAAACACTGACGGCGTCCGTATTTATTTTTATTTTCCTGACACGAGGGTTAGGGTGTACCAAAGGGTAACCAAGATATTAGGTTAGGTTAGATTATCTTAGGTTGGTTACCCATTGGTACACCCGGACTGTCTAACTAGGGTCAAGAGCAAACCCACATGATATAAAAAAAAACATGACAATGTGCCGTTGCCCAATACATAGTTAGTTTTATTTGAACAACTGCTTCATTATAGAATACTACATTCAAGTATTACTTTTGTAATATATTTAATTTTCTAATCAGTGTGTAAGACATCAGATATTTGGGTCATTCTCACGAGCGTTTCAGCCGCCGTCACAACCGTGGTCGCATTATTGACGGCTTCGGGCTTCCCTGTAGATTCGAATGTCATTTGCGACTATTCTGTAGAATGCAGAGCCGCCGCTAACAATTCTTATCAATAGTTTTTCCTTCGAAAATCGTCGATTTTGTAGCCATGGCTGTGACGGGCGGTTGAAACGATATGAGAATTACCCATTTACTTCAGTCTAGAGATAATTACTCTTATTCATAGAAATATTTTGTTTTAGGACTGGATAAAAAATATCCGAACCCTGCCAATGAACCTGACTTCTTAGCTTTGGATAGTCAACGCATACATGACGACCGGAAAGTGTCTCATATCCACTTTGACGACAGTCACATTACTTGGAGTGGTAGACTCTGAGCTATTCGGTATCAACTCTATTTGAAAGGTAAGTTCTGTCTGTAACATTAACATTTTAAACCACCTTGACATGTACATTTCCATGTTTCTCTTCTGAACTTAATCCCTTCTAATATTATAAATGCGAAAGTAACTCTGTCTGTCTGTCCGTCTGTCCATCTGTCTGTTACCTTGTCACACTTAAACTGCTGAACCGATTAAGATGAAATTTGTTATAGAAATAGTTTGAGTCCCGAAGAAGGACATAGGATACTTTTATCCCGGAGAAGGACATAGGATACTTTTATCCCGGAAAAAAGCCATGGTAGCCTAATGGTTTGACCTACCGACTCTTAAGCAGAGGGTCGTGGGTTCGAACCCGGGCTCGCACCTCTAAGTTTTTCGGAATTTATGTGCGAAATACAATTTGTAAATTTACCATGAGCTTATCGATGAAGGAAAACATCGTGAGGAAACCTGCACACACCTGCAAAGCAATTTGACGGTGTGTGCGAAGTTCCCAATCCGCACTGGGCCCGCGTGGGAACTATATAGCCCAAACTCTCTCATTGTGAGTGGAGTGGGACGTACATAGGCTGGATTATTATTATTATATTATTATGTTGGATTATTATTATTGTATTAGTTTGTATGTATGTCAATCATTTCTTAAGTAAGGTATATACAGTTAGTTTGAATCCCGGGAAAGGACAAATGATACTTTTTAGGGTTCCGTACCTAAAAAAAGGAAAAAAACGGAACCCTTATAGGATCACTTTGTTGTCCGTCTGTCTGTCTGTCTGTCTGTCTGTATGCCTGTATGTCTGTGTGTCCGTCAAGACTCTTTTTCTCAGGAACGCGTGGAGGTATCAAATTGAAATTAATATCAAATACTTGGGTCTGCAATTTCTTGGATCAGTGAAAAAAATCAAACATCGAAACCGTTGACTTAGAATCATGAAATTTGGCAAGAAGCAATGTCTTATAATAGCACAAGTAAAGGAAAAAATCCGAAAACCGTTAATTTGTAATCACATAAAAAATAAGTCCAGTGTACACTGACACTCACTAAGTAAGAAAGTGCATACTTATTGCGTGTCAGTTTATACTGGACTTTGTTTATGTTGTATTCCCGTGATTTACGAACTATTTACATACCTACAAGTTTGTGCGGAACCCTCGGTCCGACTCGCACTTGACCGGCTTTTATTACGGAAAATTGGAGTTCCCGAGGGAGCAGCGATAAACGACTTCTACGCCGACGGAGTCGAGGGCAAAAGCTTTTATGATACATAATATAAAATAATGGACTCATAACCGATAAAAAAATCCGTGAGGTTATGTTTATCGCGATTTTCGGTGCTTTTGAATCGTTTTCAGCAGGCTGAAATATTGTTTCAGTCCGTTTCAGAGGTAGCTCTACCAAATACAACATTATCAAAATTTCGGTCAAGTTGCCGTTGTTTTCAGGCGCCTGAAACATGTTTTGAGTCCGTTTCAGGCCACCCTCTACCGGTGTTTAACTTCAATTGCGATTTTTGGTGCTTTGGAAGCGTTTTCAGCAGGCTGAAATATCGTTTCAGTCCGTTTTAGAGTTGTTTGTATGGGGAATCAATCATTTCTTAAGTAAGGTATATACAATTTGGTATGGAGATAGCTTGAGTCCCGGGGAAGGACATAGGATAAGTTCTTTTTATTCCGGAAAATTGGAGTTCCCAAGGGAGCAGCGATAAACGACTTCTGCGCGGACGGAGTCGAGGGCATAAAGAGAAAATATTTTACTTTATGCATGTAACCCAAGGTCAAAAAATTTCCTATAAAAGTCATTATTTGGCATGTGCTGCTAAAACTACTGATGTCACATAAAATAATAATCAACATGTATGTAGTAATCATTATTACCCACAAAAAAAACTGTGATGTCTAACTATTATAGTTAAGCCACAATAACCATTTTTTGTAATTGATAATCTCTGAAATTACTGAACCGATTTTAATCATTATATCACCATTAGAAAGCTACATTCTAACAAGCTATATATTTTAACTATTTTACGGAAGCGAAGCGAGGGCGGGTCGCTAGTTTTGTAATAAAGATACCTTTAACTATAAACAAATATTTATTTTATTATTTTATTTACAGAGTCACTCAAAAAGATTATAGACTCAATATAAAATACAGAGAGTGTATATGTTTGAGATAGGTTTTTTTAGTATTTCACTTATTCCTGCAGGAAAGTTAGGCAAAAATTAAGCTTTTCTTTATTAAAAAACGTGTGTTTAAATGACGTTTCAGGAGCTGCCACTCGACGGGAATTGATGGAAATAGAGAACAGTCAGCAACAGCTATCTACTTCACAAGGTCAGTTGCGGCAGTTCATGTCCATTTGTGTTTGTACATTCGTGACTTGTTAATTTTTTTTTCGTTTTTGTGTCTTGTACAATAAATATTTGTTGCTTTTTTGTTTTAAATATTTTAATGTAATGACTCGCTTGTTATTAACTGATCGAGCTGCAATTAGGTAGACAAATGTAAACCCAATGACAATGTGATTATGATTATAATTGAACAGATCTGATGATGGAAAAGGAATGTAGTAACATGATCCCCATTGTTTGTACTTAACATCCCACCAAGTATGAACTTGTTAGATTGGTTTTGATGAGCAATTCATGAATCGCTGTTAGAAAAAAGTATAATTCTTAACTGTTAAGGACTTTTTTCTGCTAACTAATAAAAACTAATGTTTTGACTTTAATATATTTCATGTGTAGGACAGTATACAACATAAACTGCAATTTGTTTGGCAATTTTTAAAATAAATGATTTTAAATTTCTTCCTCTAATATGAGTACCTAGTACAAGAACTGTCCAGCAGTGGACGTGTTTCGGTTGTAACGATGATGATGATGGTAAAAGAGGTAAAACGAAGGATGATGTAAACTTTTACCTTATTTGTTAACGAAAATAAATACTACTATTTGGCCGAAGTCACAGGTAAAAATTTAAATAAAGATAATGTTTCAGGCTTACCTGCCCAGCGAGTAACATTGATGGAAATTACACAACGACATATGAATGTAGTACCTGATCATGCTCAACCATCTATTTTCCAAGGTCAGTCAGATTGATTCTCATATTGGAACTTAATGGACAAGGGCCTTAGACATATGTCAGCTGAATTTGTTTCCATTTTCCATTGGTTATAGAAGTTTGCTTTACCATTTAGACTAATTTGGGACTTAAGTACGTACTGAAATATGACATTTACACTAAAATAATGTAAACCATGGATAAAGCATGTAACGTGCAGAAAATTTTACCAGCCTTCAACGTGTACGCGGCACTGTCAGTACTTAGTAAAAGGACATTCTTTAAATTCTCATCATATGAATATTGCCAAAGAAATTGAACTTGATTTTTGATCAATTCAGCCATTTAATTAGCATCGACTTTTATCAAGAATTTTATTTCCAATGAGGTAAAATTTACAACAGGTATTCTTGGTCAGTTCTCTAATCTAGCAAATGTAATTACATTTGTTACACATTTTCCTTTAATGTTAACTGTTTCATTGACTGTTATTCAATTTTATTTACCTGCCATATTATCGCGATTTTTTCCGTAATTATTCATCCAGAAGTTTTTTTGATGAACAGGAATAACAAATATATTTAAAAAAAAAACGGAATTGATGATTGTTAATTCTTTTCCATGGGATGTTACAAGAAACTAAAAATATAGTCAAATCTAGTTAAAAACTATTATCGTTCTTTACCGCTTTAAACTCACGTGAATGTGTTTTACTTGTTATGTGAGTTTCAATGCAATATTTTATAAGTTGCTTTAAATGAACTTTACATGTAGAGCAGTATATTGTTGAATTATTTTCATTGTAAGTAAGAAAATGATACTTATTTATCCATTTGTTTATTGTTTCTCGTTATGGATTAACCATTTTTCACATAAGTGAATTAGTTGCAAAAAGACAAGTGGCGAAATGCCAGGTAACTGAAAGAAGATGAAGACTGCTATGCCATTTATTTTTAATGACCATGCAACTCGCTAATCAAAGTGGTCAAATGGTCAACTCGCTAATCAGAGGTCAAATGGTCAACTCGCTAATCAAAGAGGTTAATGTTAAAAGTCAGTAATATAAAAGGAGATTAAAATTATCGATAGCTGGAAAAGTCGATAAAATTTAACATTCCAACTCTATTGACGTTTGATTTTTGCCATAACAATTCCGCCCTATGTTTATTATGCTGATAAAAGACCAAGTGTGAAATTGGCTGAGTTTATGGTCCTTTCCAAAAAAAGGTGTCTGTCAACAACAGGAGTTGATATTATAATGAAATTGGTTTAAATTTTACGCCATGTTCAAGTTTAATTTGGTTTTGCAGATTTTGGACCGCCTCGGAATGTAGTAAAACATCTACGGGGATAAAAAAGACTCCAAAAGTTTCAAAAGGTATAATATATTTTATTTTTATAAGTCACCATTATATACATTAATACTTTGTGTCATATAAAAAAAAACCGGTTGGAAGAGCTTTCAAATTGTTACATGATAAGTTGAAAGAATATTTTTACTTTGGTGACAATTTTTATTTTTAATCGTTGCCTTTATAATTTCATGTCTCAAACGATGATATCTCGTGTGGACCACTAAACACTACAAAATTTACAAACATTATAAATTTCAACCTGATAGCTTAAGCCAATACAGAGAAAAGGTCTTGACAGACCGACGGATAGAGATCCGTTTTACTGAGTACCCTAAACCCTAAAAACCCTAAAAATAGAACCCTAAAAATTAGTTATCTTATGGAAATTAGTTATATTATCTGTATTGCTCTACAATGCCAAAGACTTGTTCCAGTCATATCGTCGATTTAGTATTCCATTACTGGGGCCAATTAGAAACTGTTAACTCTAATTTTAAGGGTGTCAAAAATTACGTTTAGAACCGTCAGTCGATTCTTTTCCAACAAAATAAGTTTAATTTTCTTTTTTGGGACATGCTTTTCTTGCCGACTGTATTTTTTTTGCTTAAAAATCATAAGGATAAGAATAAGAAAACATTTGTTGCTACATATGAAAATAGTACATAAAAAAATGTGGAGCTCTTAAAGAGACCCCTAAGCGGACATGGCAGTGCTGTCAGTGGCGGGTGTCGCTAGGAGACGAATGGTGTCGCTTTGTATTTTATTCTTCTCCAGGAAACCATTCGTCTCCACACGACACCCGCCACTGACAGCAGTGACAGCACTGCCATGTCCGCTTAGGGGTCTCGTTGAGACGTGACGTTGTTCATAGTTTTTTTTAAAGATATTTATTCAGTAAGTAGGCCGCACGGGCACTTTCACACGTCAAAATCTACCAGCGCTTCCCAAGAGGAGACTGCTGAGAAGAAGCGCCGCAAGAAACTCAACAGTTGGTCGTTTTTTAAACATAGATAACTTATTACAATGATACTAATTTACTGCTTTAGCTATATTTATTATATTTATACTGTGACATACGAGACTCACTGCACTGCACCCAAACACGGCGGGGCTATCTTGTTTCGTTGCGGAGTTCCTATGACTGCCTTTCGACTGCATCATCAGATCGGCTCCATCCATGGTTCCATAATTATTGCATTGACACCAAAGTTATGTCGGTATACCAAATTTTAGCTAAATCGGATTTGCTTGCAAGATTTGACCACAAACTAAATAACTAACAAACTTCCAAACAACATTGCAAGTTAAAAAAAAGCTTGTAAATAGAGTTCCACACTTATATACATATATTTATATTCGTGATCCATTATCACCATGTCTGTATGTGTGTGTCTGTCTGTATTACTTTTATGTTTTTGTGGTTTATTTTTATGTATTAACTAGTTTTTCCCCGCGACTCCGTCTGCGTAATAGTAATTTTTTGCTTATCAATCAGGAACTTAACAATTTTCCGGGATAAAAAGTATATTTTGTGTTATTTCAGGTAATAAACTATCTGTGTGCCAAAATTCATAAAAATCGGTCGAGCCGTTCTTGAGTTATAAATGATGTAACTAACCCCACATTGTTTTATATATTATTTAGATACTAAAAATGTATTTCAGGGTCAAAGTCCATCTACACGGCACGGTTTTGTACCGAAGCTACTACTCTGGCCGAACATATTAAGAAACTGTAGAAGACCAAAGACACATATGCAGTAAAACTGAAGCCTTGTCACTGTAATTCACTGTATAGTAAAAATACGTTCCAAAAAGCTTTGAACAAATTCACCACAACTGCTTGACCCCTTGTGAACTTAAAGCATAAACAAAAAACATCTAGCTCACATGTGAAAATTTTGGCAATGCTTTAAGTTCACAAGGGGTCATGCATCATCCGTGATGCATGCACGTATCACTTACACCCTAAAATGCTACACATATGGGAACGTGATAATTTCAGATTTTTCGGTTCATAAACTTCGGAGAGAAATTATAAAAAAAATAGTGTTGAGATATGCAGATTGAGCCCTTTCATATGACACCACACTTGCTGTAATCAAATCAGAATAATAATCCAGTCTATATACGTTCCACTGCTGGGCACAGGCCTCCACTCACAATGAGAGGGTTTGGGCTATAGTTCCCACGCGGGCCCAGTGCGGATTGAGAACTTCGCACACTACTTCAAACCCGCTTAATTTTAGTTTTCTGATGTGATGTGGTCCTGTATAGCCTCTGCTTACTGTTTCTTTTCAGTACCGCTGCAAAAGGAATAGCTAATTGGCTGTTGGTAGTTTTTAGATATTCCACGAATTATGAACACCAGTGTATGGTCAGCTATATTTTTTATTAGACCTCTCTTTCCCACTGTCTACAAACCCAATTATTGAGTTGTAGTATCCAAGTCAAGTAGTATTGGAAGTGCGAAGAATTAAATCTCCTCCCCATTCTGTTTTTGTTGGCTTCCCTGCACCTGCATCATTATAAAAATTAAAGGAGTTGTTGTGAATTTGTTCAAAGTTTTTTAGAACGTCTAGTTACTAGCTTTTCGGAATCAACATCCTGTCGCCATCCTTTGAGTAAAATAAACTGTGAGATAAATCAATAATGTGGTTTGTAACAGAGTATTCTGTTACAATCCGTTTAGTAGATAATTGAGGCAACGAGGGCAAAAGTTGATCAAATCCTGGTTTATCAAGTAGTAATACAAATGATAACTACCATTGGGAGTTTTTATAATTTGCCGTTGAACGGCACGGCCCGGCACAGTTTCGCCGTCGCGGCGAAGCAGGGGGCCGAAATGTATGGTCTCTATACAATTCCACACATTTCGGCAGGTTGTACACTCACGGTTTGGTGTCGTGAAAAATTACGGTTGATCCGCCATGTGTAGAGACACGTATGTGCCGTGCTTGCCTCTCGGTGCACCGACGGTGGCGCACTGTGTGCTGGAAATTGGCTCCCATATACACAAACTTTCACAGTAATCCATACAACACTGCCAACCGTCTCTACACACGGCGAATCAAACGTAATTTTTCACGACAAAAAAAGGTGTGTGTACTGTACAACCGGCCTTCGGCCCCCTGATTCGCAGTGACGGCGAAACCGTGCTAGGCCGTGCCGTTCAACGGGAAATTATATCGGGTTGATATGGTGCTGCTGTGCCCAGCCATCAGCGCTCTTGTGAAACTCCGCAGGATATGTAAGGACTATGCGGTGGCCCATGGCCTTAGATACAACGCGAAAAAGAGCGAGATTCTCATATTTGGGGCTGGCACGAAGGCTGCATACGAAGTGCCTATCGTTTGCCTGTGTGGGACTGGGTTCTCTTATTTATCACAGAAAATTTAATTGCCGATTATCACTTCCCAACCAACAATTCGCAGAATTTCATTTCGCCGAATGATCATGTGTCCGAATGATCAAAAGATATCGTTTTATTTCCCAACGTCACGATTAGCAACTGTATGTTTGGTTTTTTTTTTTATAAAGCCACTTTTTAAAATGCGACCTTTCATATAGTAGAATCTTTTAGTTAGCGTAATATTCATTTAGTTGTTTATTGTTTACCAAATGTTTTATTAAATAGAATTCCGTTTAGTAACTAGGTATGTAATATTATTAAGATCGTGGGTAAGCACAACCGCTCACTTATACATGTTCTGGGCTGTTACAAAAAAAAAACCTAACACCGAAGACTAAGGCGGGAGCTTCGCTCCGCTTCGCTCCCGCCTTAGTCGCTTCTGCCCAGGTCCATCTTGCTCGCTCGCTGCATGCTTAAAAATTTACCTAATGTTTGAAAAGGGAACTGTTGCACTGACGAAACGTTATTCGTCTTATAGTTGTTTGGCCTAGTGAAAGATTTGACAAATGATACATGTCCCAAAAGTTTTGAGGCATTATAATAATCTGCTTTACAATAATTTTACCAAATGAAACGTTGTCATACAAAAAGCTGGCAATAGTTAGTTTTAAAGTGACTCGTCGGCGAAAAGTTTGTTGGCAAGTGAAATTCGGACAAAAAAAGTGCGGCGAAAAGGCCGGACACCGTGGGACTGCTCTTAACATAGTGTCTCGCTTTAAGTATCTGGGGCACTGGGTCACTGAGGATCTCCGGGGCGACTTGGATGTGGAGAGGGAACGTAGGGCATTGGCTGTACGTTGCAACATGTTGACCCGTAGGTTTGCGCGGTGTGATTGGTCTGTCAAAGCTACTCTTTTCAAGGCGTTTTGTCAGATTTTCTACACGTGCGGCCTGTGGACCAAGTGTACTAAGAAGACGCTTAATGCCCTACGTATCCAGTACAACAATGGTTTTAGGATGCTGATGGGACGGCCACGCTTCTGTAGCGCATCTGGAATTTTCGCGGAGGGGCGTACAGACGGCTTTAGTGCAATAATGCGTAAGAGGTCAGCCTCTTTGATGCGTCGCGTGCGGGACAGTCGCAACAGTTTCCTGCAACTAGTTTGGCGCACTCCTGTCTGCGCTATAATGAAGCACTGGAACTCCATTCATATGGAGTCAAAAGGCTGCTGTATTTATAATTTATTTTAATTTATAGTTGTACTAACATAGGCTAAGTTTTTTGTAACTAACAATATGGACATTGTCTGAAATAAAAAGTTTGAATTGAATTGAATAAAAGCACGAATTCAGTAAGACACAAACAACAACGATTGTAACCGTGAGTTTAGTCCAATTTTGCTTTCACTGCTTCAATACATCTGTAATAAAGTTGTTAATAATTCTTGTTATAGTTATTGGGCATTTTCGCGAGAATGGATCAATTACCGTGTTTTCTCACAATTGGGAAATTTTAGGTGATGTCTGCTCAGAATCAGGAGTACTCTTCATCTAAATAGTAAAAGAAACATGTCCTATACTTTTAATTGTAACAGTCCTGTTTTGTAACGGTGTTCCATTATGTATGCAATGTAACAAAATGGAATCGAAATTAGGGGCACATGATTTCTACAATTTAAACCAAAAGTACTCCTTCTATTCTAAGCAGATTTCACCTAAAATTTCATAACTTTGACAAAACAAGGTAATGGGTCTCTTCCAGCGAAAATGCCCTATTACATCGTCGATGAGGTTTAGTTAGTCGCTGGTTTGATGTGATTTAAATAAGTTACCCCGTTTGTTATTGTTTTGACTTTACTTATTGACGGGGTCAGAAGAACAAGGGCAAAAATGTTGTTTAAATAATATAATAAAATGAAGTATGGTTAGCACGTAAAATGTATTTTTTGTAATTGGGCCCTTGTCCTGTTGACTTATTAACAAGTATGTAAGAGAATAAAACAATAATAAAACGGTTTGGTTATTTTAATTTTGTATCCTAAGATGATCCCGTTCATTTTTCTTTATTATATTGAGAATGAGCTGAGATTTCCCGTGATATCCATTGAGATCACCTGACAGGATCACCCAAGTATTATTTATTGTACCTGGGTGATCCTCTCCGGTGATCTCAGTGGATATCACGAGATTTCTCAAATTCCATTATGACTCAATATTTAAAATTCCCGCCGCGGCATTCGTAGTGCGCATATATAGTTATAATTATATAGGGCGTCGAAAAGTTGCCGTAACACATTAATAGATGTCGCTGCTTTCGAAAGTCTTGACTGACGCCTCTATGTCCTAATATTCAATGTACTCTATGGTCAAAACTTCGGAGTTGGTTTGGAGGACAATTCAATTGACATATTATATTTTGACAGCAGGTGATAACGTCATGTCATTGGTCAGACATACCCATAATCTGTGTTGGTCAGTAACGTCCAGAGGCTGGAAACAGAGTTCTCCCTATGTATGGAAAGTAGCGACACCTGTTATCGGTCAGATGAAACATTTTGTTAGCAACAAAAAACTCCAATCGGTGGCAGCACCACGCACTCACAAACTTTCATTTCAAGATATAAAAAATTATAAAATCTGGTATTTAGTGCATCATATATTTAATTTTTTTACTTTGAATTGAATTAAAAAATATACTTCTTCATATATAATTCTGAAAACGGAAAATGTGTCAAATTTTGAGTAGAATGGAACGGAACTGTAGGCTGCATGGATTACAGTCCCTTGCCTTTCCCTTCGGGATAAATTGAAAAATAACGGAACGGAACTGTTTGTTTTATAACCTTGTTTTTTTATTCCGTGGAATTCTGACGGATGTCACATTCTGACGTTTCAGGAGTAACATACATTTTTTTATTGTTGGTGTTATTGACAGACTGACTAACGACGTTTTTGGCCTTAATTTGAATTTGTGGCCATTCCGCATAAGGCAGAGTAAGCAAAACATTCACCTACGCATCTGAGATTAAACGAAGACTTTTAATAATATATATTAATTCATTCTTCTGATTGTGGCCAAGTTTCTATGATGCCTCTGTTTTCAATAATTGTATTTTCGTAACGAGAAAAAGCACCACGGGGCCTTTTTTTTAGGAGAAAGGAAATCAGACTAGCTAACTAGACAAGCACATTCGAACATCCAAGTCAGAAGCCAAATGACGTATAGGTATAAGTTTGGCGGAACAAATTCTAGTTGACAAGTGTCATTTTATAGTCTATTCTTTCTAAAAATATTTTTAACAATGTATATACAAAACGACGATGATAATCTAACTCCAAAGGTTTGTAATAATATGACAATGATCAGAAAGATACCCACAAATATTTACTTTTTCCTCTGAAAAAATAAAACAAAATATCATGTCTTAATTTTGCTATTTTAAATTTTAATTTTATTTAAAAAAATAAGTTTGTATTAATTAATGATACATCATTTAAATTAAAATTAAAATATCTAAATCATAGAAGTCATGTTCTACTCTTATTTTTTTTTGTACCACAGATTCAGGGAATATTTTAGTCTGGTAAGACCAAGAAACGTCAGAATTCCACGGAATAAAAAAATCAAGGTTAGTTGTAACTGTTTGTCAATTGCGATTTGAGATTTTCAGTGTTCACATCGAAAATACCATTTCTAAGTGTTTTACTTATTACGTAACTATTTACTTTGAAATCTACAATGTGGACTAGCAAAGTAAGAAAATAAAACATTATATTTTTAATATTTTCTTACTTTGTTAGTCGCATTGTAGATTCCAAAGTTTTACACAGTTTATTTTGAATACCGATACGTAAACTACTTATCTATTTGTTGGTGGCTGCGTTCCCAATCACGCTCACGGTGCTCACAACGTTTACAGTGCTGACGGCTGGTCCGATTCAGTTAGCGCGCCCAAGGCCACGTAGTGCCTGGCAAAAAAGTTGAGCTAAAAATGAGGGCGCTGTTCGGAATGAAATTGGCAATATGACCCAAACTTACTCTAAACTGTGCTAGTTGCCATTTGAAAATATTATAGTTCCAGCTGTCACCACAAGCTCCACTTTTTTGCCAGGCAATATTTGTTTCGGACCGATCGTTAGCGCGTTAAATATAGTAACAGAGAGCTAGAGAAATATAGTAACAAGATTGTTTCGCGCCAATGCAAAAGATACGTCAAACGTCAACTTGACGATTGTGCTCTCGGTGCCTATGCCTGTAAGTGTAAGCACCGTGAGCGCCATCCATGACGTCATCATTGTCCGATGTCTAATCGGTCCGATCGTATATCCTGGCAAAATAGTCGAGCATGAAGTAACAACTGGATTTACAATATTTTCACACGGCAACCAGCATATTTTAGACCATGTTGCCAATTTCATTCCGAACAGCGCCCTCATTTTTTTGCTCGACTTTTTTGCCAGGCTATAAGCGCACTCTGAGTGCTGTAAGCGTGATTCAGAACGTAGCCGGTATGTATGCATATGTCATATTTAGTACGGCCCAACATCCGCTTGGGGGCCTCGAAACTAGTAAATTCTCGGAGTTGCCACCCATATATAGTTACTATGGTAACTCTTTGGTAACGTCTAAATTGAATCGAGAAATAGTCGTTCCACTGCTAGGTCGATGAATTATTTATTATTTGTTTTTTTATTCTGTTGTGAATTCTAAATAAGGTTGCATGGTGTGGGTTAACAATGAGATAATAAAATAATATACAGTACAGTTTTAAGTGATTCTTGTTTAGGAATTGTGAGCTTATTTGTGTAACGATCAAATGGCTTCTACGCCAAAGCAAGTGAACGGTAATGCGAATAAAAACAGTCCCAGTCCCCTTGGAAAGCGAAAAAAAACTCGAGGAAGCAAGGGTTCATATTTGTCGAAATGGTTGGATAAGACAATGTGTCACATCCAGGAGTCTACTCCTAGCATGGACACGTACGATTCGTTTGCGCCTCCGAATATTAATTGGGGAAGCGCTCAGTTCGCGCCGGGGTACGACCCGTGCAGGTTTAACATGTTTAGTTACGCTGAGCCTATGTCGCTGCCGACGCCGCCTACGTACTGCAGCCCAGTGATGCCGCCAATGTACCCTCCGGAGTATCGCTTCGTGCAGAGTGCTAACAAAAGCGTCCAAGTCCAAAGGCCTCGACCCCGCCGCCGAAGTGAAAAGCCCGAGGATTGCCGCAGCACCCCCAACAGCACATTAAATACCAATTATTTTCAACCAAAGAATTGCTCTGATAGCCAGGACTTCGCGAGTCTGCCGCCTATCGTTACGTCAGTCGGCGATACGAACTCCAACAGTGACATGACTACAAATGAGAAGGATGAGTGTGCACGGAGATACAGTGACCCCTGCGTGCAAGGGCTACCAGATATTGCTAGACCAGAGAATGGTGATGTTGACTCGATATCAGAGGCAAGTTCTGGGCTGTCTGGAAGCCAAGTTGGCAGCAGACTGCTCACATATCTCCTGGACCAGATAACTAACTTGAAAATGACTAATGAAAGACTGAACAAAGATTTACAAGAGACAAGAGGTAATAATTAGTTTAATATTTATTGCAATTTTTCAATTATCAGTCATGTTTCTATGCATGCACACAAAATTATACAAGCTTTAGTTAGTGAGTTATGTAAGGTTCACAAGATTTCATGGCCATAAAATATTGTACAGTACAAAAAAACTTAGGTATGTGAAATTGAAACAAACAACACCTTCCATTGTTCACAACTAAACCATGTATGAATACCTACATTTATTATCTGTCTGTATGACTATGTCATTAACCATTTCATTGTTGGGAATGGCAGAAGTTTTAAAATTTTCATCTATTAACACAACAGGCTCAAATTTTTGTCACAATAAACTCTTTTAAGTTTTTTTAAACTACATTAATGAGAGAAATTCTGAATGTACCTTAATTTTGTTTTACAACTGATCAGAATAATGTCATAATGAGCAAAAGTCTACTTGTATCAACCTAACTGAGGTCTTAAAGTCAACTCGGTGGACATTTACCTATATGTTTCTGTGTTTGTTTGACAATAACTTAAGTATTGTTGATCCAATGTTTATGAAATTTAGTAAAAGAGTAGTTGAGGCAAATACAATTTTTAAGTTCAAACATGAGCAGGGTCGATCAGAGGGCTATGGAGTTATGGCAAGAAATCATGGCATCCTTTTTAGGCCAAACTATTATCAATAAGTACCTATAGTAGCTATATGATCAATGATCCAAAGTATCTTCAATTTGCGACATAAATAGTGTCTGCCTACACAAAGCCACACTTTCAAATGCATTGCCATCCCACACACTGGTAACCAAGTCAAGGAGAATGTTCAAATTTGGCTTGTCTCACCCACAACTAGCAAGGACAAACAGGTGAATAGTTAAACTTGAACCTATCTGTTAAGTGGAACCTTGAGTTAATTATGTTATAATGAGTAGTGTTTATTTTTGAAAGTCACAGTTTCTATGTTGTTTAGTTTAAAAAACTTTTAAAACAGGTTATAGATAACTATAAAAAGGAATATTAAATCATTCTAGACATAGTTGTGGAAGTGGATCCACTGTTAAATTTTAGGATTTTTATGTTGTATTGAATGTAATTAAATAAAAGAAAAAAGCAAATTGGAAGCAGTAGAACCCAAATTTGCATTGTAACTAAGTTGAAGTATTAAATTACTTGTATAAAAGGGAAAAGGATGAATGAATGTCAACACTATTTCTGTGCCCAGTCTGTAGGTAGGATATTGAAACATTCTGAGAAACAATATCAAAACCCTTAAGGGTATATACCCTTACACTAAAAAACAAATGCAATGTGTAATTAATAGAAATTACGAGGAGCAATCATTTTGCAGTAAACCATTGTCACTTGTAGTTATAGTTTAACCCTCTTATTCATAAACGCAAAACAACTAAAGTATGCTTGTAGTATGCTTTGTCACTTTCTGTCATATTCCAATGTCGCAATGAAAGATAAGGACAAACAAGCATACTTTAGTTGTTTTGCGTTTATGAAATAAGAGGGTAAGCTTTTTTACTGTTTCAGCGGAATTGATTAATATGAGACAACAACATGGTATCTGGCAAAAGGGATCGAGTTCCAGTATTGGTGGCAATAATGGTAAGTAATCTCTGAATATACCTACTTACTTACACACTGCGCCCAATCAGGATCCACAAAAATAGGGACTGAGACTTTATGTTTAGTGAAATGGTAATAAAAGTTAAATTTTAGCATTCATTGTGTGACCTCTTATAGCAACAGTATTACAGCTACTTCAGACTTAAATTGATTTGTTTGCATTAGGTGTTATGCGATTTGTAATAATACAATTATTTTTCTACCATGAAATCTTAAAACTTCAGTCATGTAATTTATAAGAGCAGACAAAAGAACATAACTAACAGTAACACAGTTAAACAACCACTATTAATTCATATTGTGAGGTGACAAGATTCACATTAGTTCACAAATGGTCACATGGGTATGTTGCTGTTGGTAAAACTGCAGGCCTAGCGTAAATTACAATACATAAGGGTCAGCCTTTTCTTTGCTCCCAGTTAAAGAGAAACACCCTGGTCTTATTTAGACAGGAGCGTTTTTCTAGTTTACAGAAACATACCCCATGTGAATGCTTCATCAACTAATTAATTAAAGTCATAATTTGATCTGAGCTGGCTCAAATTACCAGTTGATTATCATGACATTGATAAACTGTTGACCTTAGCAGTAGGTATGTTTATTTATCTAACTAGTCAACATGTGCGTTCGTAATGTCCATTTATATTAATAAATGTCTAATTTAACTTTCTTTCTATAGGTAAATAAATTACTTGATGTTTGCGTTGTGTACCTGTTGTGGTAAAGCCAATCAATGATCTAAAACAAAATTGAAGCAGTCTGTCAGTGCTTGAATGTTAATTGCGATCGAATTATTGTTAAACACACTTAAGGTGCCTTTCCACCGGCGAGGCAAGGCGGGGATGGGAGGGAATTGAATTTTGTATAGGAAAATTTCACGCTCGGATTCGGTGGAAATAGTCTGGATGGGCGAGACGAGAATTGAAATATTTGTTGTTAATATTGAACCGTATTACTTTGACGACGCGGTTAGCCTAGTTGGTCACTGCCCTGCCTACGAAGCTAGCGGTCCTGGGTTCGAATCCCGGTATGGGCAATTATTTGTGTGATGAGCGCGTATTTAAGTATATATTTCTCTATATAAGTATGTATATCGTTGCCTAGTACCCATAGTACAAGCCTAGAGCTTAGTTTGAGACTAGGTCAATTTGTATGAGTTGGTCCCATGATGATATTTATATATTTACTATAACATAGAGTGTTTATTAATGCAACGAAAACAAAAGCGTCGCGATTCGCCTCGCCTCGCCTCGCGCTGGTGGAAAAGCACCATTACCCTCTTGCGGCCCAACGTCCTATATATAGGACAATTGTCAAAATGACTTTTAACTTTTATTGACTGACATAAGATTCTGTTTCGAACTAGCGAAATTTTGACGTGGGCCGCAGGAGGTTAAGCAAACGCAATTCTGTAGAGATATAATAATACATATCTACACCCACCGGAGGGTCTAGCCTAAATGCATTGCGCTAACTTAACGATTTTCGAACGATTAACGAAATGTATACTCGTAGATATGCAAGCGGCTGACGCGACTGACCTTTAGTGTACGTCAATCCTATACATTTTCTTTGATTTAGAAGATCGTTAAGTTAGCGTAATGCATCTTCACTAGGCTCCCTACTACACGGCTAGCACAACTTGTATTTTCTAGTATGTCGCTTAATGCGTCTTTATGGTAACAGACTAGTTAGAAAGGGATCCGAGCGACAAACAAGTCGCGGGCAAGTTGTACCTGGGTCAATCAACTTTTTGATGTACCTCGTTGCCATGGTTACGTCTCTTGGCTCACTCTTTAAAATTATCATTTTAACCTCATGGTGCCTAAAGTCCTACATATAGGACATTTGTCAAAATGACTTAACTTTGGTTGACTGACATAAGATTCTGTTTCGAACTAGCGAAATTTTGACGTAGGCCTCAGGAGGTTAAAGGATATAATTTTAGGTAACATGTTTTTGCGGCACTTACCTACAAGGCCTTCTTTTGTGGGCTTATTTCTAAGCATGTTAGTAGTATATATTATAAACATCTTTCTAAAAAACACTATCACTGTTGTCTCCTGGCTTACGGGACAGAATAAGAGCCTGCGCAAACCGGCGGAGCGCAGCGCAGATCACTTCAAATTTATCAATGTATATTCTTCCCTATTTTAATTATAATAAGGTATAAATTTGAATGCTCTGAGAGCGACCTCGGAGCATCACGGGGGATTTCTACTCTGCGGCTGCGGCTCTAAATTTATACCTTATTGTAATTAAAATAGAAAAGAATATACATTGATAAATTTAAAGTGATCTGCGCTGCGCTCCGCCGGTTTGCGCAGGCCCTAACAACAACAAAAAGTTGATCGACCCACCCACTAACCCCCCTGGCCGAGAAAATAATAAAAAAAACAAAGTCAAAACCACGAAAGGAGACAATCGCGGCGGGAGACTATTTTTATAACACCGATGCGCTATTTTTGTTCAATGCACTTAACGCATCTCTTGGCCGGAAATTATGATCTAGTGTGAGCTTTTGATGGTCTCTGTCTGTATCCCGGGATACCATAAGTAGCTTCAAACTTAGTCGATTGCGACACAGCTTCGCACATTTTATGCAGAACCTAAAGGCACAGTATAGGTATAAATACGTTGCACTCACACAGACACACGTCTCAACGAGACCCCTAGCGGACATGGCATGGCAGTGCTGTCAGTGAGACAGTGCAGACGTTTCGAACGTCTGTTCGAAGTTTATTTACTGCTTTGCTTTAGCTACAGTGCTAAAGGGTAACACAGATTAACAGTCCGCCGGCAGCCGCCCCACGCCTGTCCGGTAGCCTGCCGGCCAAAATCTATGAAATCGTACGAGAATAGTCTGTGTCCTTACGATAAACTGACAGGCCGGGTGTTGGTCTGGTTGCTCCCATAAACATAAGGCTGTCTCCATGTGGTCTAATGGTGCATCCACATCGAAAAAAAAAATAAAAGGAAATAAAAACAAAATGTCATAATAACAAGGAAAATCCGCCAAACCATTTTTAAGACACATTTTCCTTCTCATATTTTTTATTTATTTATTTACATGATTGAGCTCTTGAAAAAATAATAATAGTTACTTAGTTGTTATATCGGTATTGAAACATAAATCCCCATTTATTATTTTTATTATAAACAAACGATCAATAATTCTAATATCATGACACGTGTTGGCCAGTCTTACTTCACGCTACAGGACCAGATTCACCTGTTTTTGCGTCAAGTTGTGCCCTTCTTTTATTGGAAATCTTTACAAGGTACCCGGCCTCAGAAGAAGCCGGGTTACGTGGAATAAGCCAATATATTAGTGAAAACACACTACAATCCCTCGGTAGCCTTAGCGCTTGAACTTACTAAAGGTCGACTTTCCCTATAAACTGCAAAAGTTGTCCATGGAACCCTTGCAGCGCGTTGCCGGTTAATGTAGGTACCCTCTGCACCCGTTGTTCCCTTAGTGCCAATACCATTGATGTTGAGCCAATTTTCTATGAAATTAAAGGATCCTGGCATTGATTCTATTATTACCGACGTGCCAATTGTTCAACTAAATCTGAGCTGTACCGGACGCTGTAATATACCTACTGTCGGGGGACGAGCCCAAATTGTATTTTTGTTCAATGCCAGCCGGCGACACTTATCTAAATAATGCTTTTGTTTATACTACTACTGACTTTTTCCCGTGGTTTAATCTGCTTTGTTACTACTAATTCTTTTTAAACTAAAATTTCCCAGGCTAAAAATCTTCTAGAGTACCGTTACGTTACTGCCAAATATCAACTTTGCTGCTTGAATATGCAACTAAAATATGACTTAGGTACCTACTTGTACGTAGACTTTATCGTAAAATAGAATATCAACCGAAAGACGTCCACTGCTGGGCCGCCTTCACCAAGGATCTCCACAACGGTAGCCTAACCTAAGCATAACAAAACTCATATCTTAATAATAAAACTATCCAAAACTACTGTCTAAAAGTTATGTTGTAGTTTTATCTTTCTTAGATATTCTTTTCCATTATGCACCTATAGACCATCAACATAATGCGTAATATAAAGAAGAAATTGTGTGTAAATGAACGTTGCGTGTCCAATCCATAACGTTGCTTGCGGTAGCTGTAAATAAATCTCGACTGCCACAAAAAACCCCACCGGAATACATTGAAGACCAGTAGGTTACTATGCCTAATCTTTGTTTCATAACATTTTTTGTTTGATTTACTTTTTTGTTGTTACAATAATTAACAACGGGTTTCGCGGGCGACCTGAATCCGAAAACCAGCGCATTCAATTTGTGTTGACCCAGTGTTTCACTTAACTTATTAGAAAGCACTACATAGTCTTTTGTTCTCACTCTCAAAAGCTGCTCACTTCGGAAGGTAAACTGTAAAATGTCCATGTCTGCGTTTCACTCGGCCAATTCAATATCGACGACAGCATCATTTAGCGTAGATTATATAAACAAGGTCCAAATCCGTTTGATGCTTCTCACGATTCTGCAATATAATGGAAAGCAGAAATAATTGGTATAAAAACTGTAATAGCTAGGTTGATACTGTGGTCAGAGGTGAGTGTACACAACTAACTCGGCGAAAACAATTTCGGACTGTCTAGACTCAGAATTGAAATACCTTATGTAGGATATCTAGTTGTTATCTAACTCATTTCGCTTTTACTTGCTCGAAGAAATATGGCAAAGATATTTAATAAAAAAATTACAAATTGCGCACTCCTTGCCATATAAGTCCAAGTAATGCGCATACCAATGTAATGTAAAATATACCTATAAGTAGCGGATTGGTATAGATATAACAAGTGACTTTAAAGTCAACTCTCATAGTCTTCGAAGAAAACGAATAGACCTCTAGGCGTTGCATGCTAGATAAGATAAAGTATCAGTTTTATAGGCACTCTAACACTCGTTTTCTCCCAACACAGCCAATTCGTTTTTATGTTTCTTTCTAAGCGAAGATAGATTTTATTAGCATAGCAGTAGGTAGATAAATTGTATAGGCTTACGAACGATCGCGTGCGTTTATATCGTGACCTAGGTTTTAGCTTCTGTACTTCAAACGGATCTTGCCTGCGTAAGAACCGTTCGATAAACATTGTTATGTTTATTTTGCTAGTTACAGTGGTCGGTCATCTCATAAATTAAATGTTTATATAATTCGCCATTGACTTTTCAAGAGCAAGCAAGAAACAAAAACATCTTGCATCTTCTCTTTAAGTATTCGTTACGAAAGAGATGCCATAGATCCGATCTAAAATTCAAGTTGCTGTGCAATCTCCTTAGGTTATATTATAAGCTGTAAATTTCATGATTTTTAACCGTGTTTCAAACTATTACTAATTCTGGTTTTAAAATTATGCGAATGACTCAAATATGATGTGCTTATTGATTTAAATTTAATATTATCTTGTACTATCCGTCCAGTATAACATATCCCATTCCTTTTTTCCTCCATTGAGTCCTTAAGGGTTATCTTATCTCTTCTTCACTTCCTCTAGGCTAACTAGTCACAGTATCTTCAGACCAAACAAAAGTACTTACGAATTTCAGTTATACTTAAAATAATCAGGTACCAGAGAAAAATATAGTTCACTTCATTGCTTCACACTTAACATTAGAATGAGAAAGTTCGTGCAAATATTTGTTACTCAATGCATAAATGCTTGAACGATTTGGATTTCGTTTTAACAGTCGGCTCGTTTGGAATATTCTAGATACTTAGATAGATTGGACATAAGCCTATCGTGCGTTGACAAATGTTTATTCCATACGTTTTGACAGATTTCTACAATTAATTATAAATTTTCGGAGAATGTAGGTATCATGTCAAACCTCTCAGGTGTTTGTGGCATCATAGTACATTTTGTCACATGAATCACTCTAAATAAGTATTACATAACATAACAAAATAATAGCTCTTGCCCGCGACTCCGTCCGCGTAGAAGTCGTTCATCCCTCGGGAACAATAAAATTTTCCGGGATAAAAAATATCCTATACGTTACTCCAGGGTATAAACTATTACCATACTATATCAAATTCTGTCTGGCATATTTTGCGGAGTTCACAGACAGACAGACAGACAAAAATTCTAATGAAATGTAGGTATTCTGTCAACATTACTAATACCCCCCAGAGCTTTTCTAAAATATCTTTAATGTTTAGACTTTTTCTCTACTACTTTTATTATATGTTTATGTGTACGTTTGTTCCTGTGTTCCAGGTCTAATAGGCGGGCAGTACTCCCCGGGGTACGTGACGGACGTGATCCGGGAAATCCGGGACTCGGCAAGGATTCGCGAGGAGGCGCTCTACGCGAGGGTACGCGCCATGGTCATGGAGAGATTGGATGTACGTATAACTTGGGACTTTTTGTGTACCTAAATATAGATTTGTCGACTTTGATAGTTTATCGTTTTTACTTTAGAAATTTCAAAGTTTTGAGAATCGGTATGAACCATCCTCATAATGGTATTCTTTTAATGTGGACTATACCATGGCACTAATCAACCTTAAATTAGAGAAAAAAAAAACTACTACTACAACTTCTAAAAAACTTTCGACTACTACTTCTCATTCACTAATGTTCAAAAACAACCACATAAAAATCACGAGCTGATGATGACTTAGTGAAGGCAAGTGAAGGTACAAAATTTGACCTCCAAAAGTAAAATTATTTTTATAGGGGTAAAATAAAACAATTGAATGACGTTAATAAAAGTTTTAAAATACGATTTAGATATCTCTCACATTTAATACCGATTATCAAAACTCATTGAACACCCATCGTAATATGCTTCCTCGTGGCTCAATTTATCTCCAGCCCTAATTTCAAAAAATTAATCCAGTGGTTTGGCCGTGAACAGGGAGACTAAAGAACTGTCTTGCGCATTTGTAACGAAAGGGTGGTAGGTAGTAAAGATAAATAAGAATTTGAACATAATCTTAGCTAACGGTTAGTAGCGATGACTGATGAGGTCGAAGATGAAGTATCAAAGGAAGAAAGAAAGAACGACATGAACGTGATCAATGTAAGAATATACCTGGTCTAATTCAAAATTTGAAAGGTTTCGAATCGATAAGTACTTACTTTATCGATTCGACACGTATCGATGGTGAATCTTAAAAAATAGATTTAGTGTTAAAGATGTATTGTTTAACCAAGCACACCAAAATAACATTTTCATTTTTCGCAAACATTTTTAACCCGGTAACTTTTTTTTTCGCGATTTCGGGGTTGGTCCTATAGTGAAAGTTGGTCAGTATGACTTACTGATTTAACCCCCAAAATGTTTAAGACGAATAAAAAAACACCCAGTATATTATGAATGATCGAACACTCTCGTTTTCCCAGGGCAGTATTCATGTCTTGTGTAAGTGTAACTATACTCGTACAGTAGGCATTTGTACAGTACCTCCAGTTTGTTTTGTCTGAGCAGTTAGCGAATTCTGGCGGCTCTCCAAACGGCGGCAAACTGTCCTATCAAGCTACTCGGTTCAGCGACCTGTCCAGCGGAGGTGAACCAATCGAGTTATAAAATTGCTCTCAAATCTAATAATTCGTCTTTCACTCGGCTCTTCCCGCGGTTTCTTTGTTGTTTTGCTGTGATGGTTTTGTTTAAAACTTTTAGGTTTTGTTGTAATTAAATAAGGCAAAATAACAAATAAAAATTAAACACTCCAGTCTCCAAATTCGATCTGTACATGTTTTTGTAACTTTAAGCGGATAATTAGGTTTCATTCCGACTGCACCTTCTCCAAAAGTTTAAACGGTAAGCGGGATTTAAAAGCGTGCTTTTCTTAATAGGTGATTAATGCAGAAAAAATCAGTCAAGTGTGAGTTGAACTCCCGCGCCGAGGGTTTCGTACTGTATTTAAATATACTCTAGTCAAAATAGATATTTTTCCTACATTATTAGTCGATAAAATTTAAAACTTTTTGCTTATTTCTTTAAGTCTGATTATTTTGATAAGTAACTTTTTCTTTCTCTAAATCTCGGGTAAAGGCTAATAATTGTTTTTATACGCTGGAATATTTGCTGTAGGTAATATACCTACCTATGTAAATTTATAATCCAATAGCGATCCGCCTTCGCTTGGCTCCGGGTACTATTATATACATAAATCTTCCATGAAGAATTATCTAACTGATTGTGAAAACCGCATTAAAATCCGTAGCGTAGTTTGAAAGATCTTTGCATACATACAGAGGGACAGACGGCGGGAAGTGACTTTGTTTTATACTATACTACTAGTTGTATTTATCACCCCAACGATTATGAAAAAAAAAAACGTTTGTTTCTACTATTTTAGCGAAATAAATAAATTAAAAAATTTATAAGCTGAAAAGAACCTAATGCGGCCAAGGTAATTTGATCTTTCCTTCGCCGCAGTGACAGAAACGCCTAATCTTGTCACTAATCTAATCTTGTCATATTTTCCAGATAGGTGTGTAGTTTTTATATCACACAGCCTTGACTTCCGTAATACACTCCTGATAGCGATACTGAATGTGCGATTATCGTGATTATCAAATGATAAAGTTTATTTACATATGTAAATTAATACCCGGGAAAATTGTTTATAGATAAACACTCGAAAATTTAAAGGAGGGCCACTTTATGTCTAACAGAGGCATTCCATGTTAGATCTCAGGGTTGGCAACGCATCTGCAGTCACGAGATTGCAATCCTGACATACATCCTGACTCAATAACTTATGATTAGGTGGTCTGTGTGTGTGCTCATTTGGCTCCTTCATGCCTTAATAAAAAAACTTACAGGTATCTTTGCTATAAGTACTAGACAGTACCTACTCCCTATCCCTTCTAGAATCAGTTGAAAAAATAGTCAATTGCCACCTACTCCACCATTTAACATGCCCATAGGTATAGGTTTTCTAAATGATCTCAATCCACGAAGACTAGCGACTCCTATGTGACCTTTTTTGTAAAGTCCATCAGGCTAATCAAATTTGAAATAGGTATTTTAGGATTTCATGTATTAGGGTCCTAACCTTTACTTGTTAAACGAAATATTACGGAACGATTTATCTGTCGCATTCACGGTGGCACTTCATTTGGCAGTATATTAATCTTACATCTCTCATTTGACATATTGAATGAAAGAGATGTAACGAAAATGTTTGGCAAATAATAGCCAAAGTGAAGTGCCGCCATTATGTTGGTAATCTTATGTGTATCTTTAATGTATTCGACAATGCCAGTGTTTGGACAGTAATGAAACAATAGTAATTTTTCTGGACCCTTGTCCGTTCACTGATTCTTAATATTTCAATTAACTGTATGTAACTGTTACAGTCGATAATTGAGTTGGCTATAATTGCACGCTAGACGCTGGCCGAATGCCTTTAGGCTTGGTTTGCGCACGCGACGCGATAAACGCTATTTACATACTCGACTACTATTCGCTACACTGTTAATGTACATATAACATAATAAACTGGTTTACGTGTACTATGCGGGTTGACCACGTTTACAATAAACATCGTAATCATGTCACTCAATTGACGTCCACTAGTCAAGAGGCTACAACGAGTCATGCGGCGACTTAATTTCTAAACAAAACACCACCGCGTTTAATTCAATTTTACCATCTCCAGATGGCATAACGGTACTTTTCCACCGGCGAGGCGATGCGAGGCGGGGATGGGCGGGAATTGAGATTTGTATAGGAAAATTTCCCGTTCGGCTGCGGTAGAAAAATAATCTGCATGGGCGAGGCGAGAATTGAAATATGTGTTGTCAATACTGAACCGTATTAGTATAATTATATATGTGTTTATTAACACTGTAACACTCTATGTTACAGTAATACGATACGGTTCAAAATTAACAACAACTATTTAAATTCTCGTTTCGCCCATCCAGGCTCTTTCCACCGCAGCCGAGCGGGAAATTTTCCTATACAAATTTCAATTCCCTCTCATCCAAAGCACCTTAATACCGTCCGGGAATAGCTGAAAAGTATGATATTACGTTGGATAAATTATTAATTTAGGATTCTACCAAATATTATTTTGTTTTCAGAACGGTTTGGCAACGCCTGAAATGAAATCCAGCGAGAAGACTCTTGAAGAGATCAAGGTAGGTGAATTAATATTTTTTTAATATACCGCCATCTTGCGTGTGAAGCAAACAACGACTACGTTGCAAACAAGCATAATTCTTTACTTTCAAGCGCATGGCGTTGGTAGAACTAAAGCGAGTTAGTAACGTCGCAATAGGTGGCGGTAGTAGTGCGATGTTAACATGACCTTCGTTTTAGTTTCATGACTTTTCTATAGATGGCAGTTTTGAAACGATATCTGAAGATTTGGGATTTTAAACCATCCCTGCGTAGGTTAAACTAAGCTAAGTAGTTCGTATTTTATAAATTATAATGCTTTTTGAGATTAGGATAATGTCAGGTTTTACTATAAATTCACGGTAAGCAAAGTTTTGTATCTACCTGTAACCTTTCAATGATGTTATGTACATACTTATCCATAAATCCGTATATCTCCAATATTTACACGCGCGTTCGAAAAAAGAGCAAAATATTATCGCTTTTTTATCTTGAAAGGGCTAAGCCAAACAAGCAGCGCGCATAAACATTTTTTTCCATCGACACGTTTATTTTTACCTCAATCGGGCACTATTAAGGTCTATTTGCTCGACTTGGGTGGTCGAGGGCACTTCACGCCTCCGGTGGAACGTCACTTTCGTGGTGAATGTGGTTTTTTGTCGAAGCGCAAAACGCCTACGGCCCGATAGTCTTGGCTTGTTGGTGTTTCTGTTCTGCTAGTCGCTTTTCTGTTGTCGCTAGTTTGTATTCTGACTATTGCTTAACAAGTGGATGCCCGCGACTTCGTCCGCGTAGAACCCGTTTGAAGTTCTACCCACGGGAACTATAATATTTTCAGAAAGAGAAGTATTCCATGTTTTTAACCCAGGTCATATTTTATCCCAGTTTAGTTTAGCCGTTTATGCTATGATTAAGAGACAGTCATCCTAACAAACTTTGAAATTTACCATATAAGTAAGATAATTTGACTGGAAATTAAATTATTGTCTTTAATTGGGTTTACATATTCTTCTTAACATGTTATTTTCAAAAAATCTACTTGAAAACTACTTTACAAGGAAGCTCCGTTGCAAACGGGTAGTGAACGACTAAAGCTTGTCGTAGAATAACTAATGCTATCTAACGATATTATAGATTGTGTCAATTTAGCGTAGTAAGTTTACGCTTTACCTAATATTAATCTTTGATTCCTTCCTTGACTCAGTCCAGAATTAGTTTCGCAACTGTTTTTTTGTGTGAAAATCCGTAATTAATAAATAGTTACGTATGTACAAAAATCTGCTGGTATTATGAATATTTATACCGTTTAAGCTCCAGTTTTTGAAAGGGATGGCTATCACGCGCCTACTCTATTTATTATACCAAAGTTAAATGAAAAGGAATGCATGTAATGTGACAACAATATTTTTTTTTACTGCCATATATGAAATATAAACGCGTGTCGCCGTAACGTTCCCCGCGATGTGTACGTATTTGATCTTCTACCGGCTTGCACACGGCGAATTATAAAATCAGCGGGTCCCGAACGCATCGATTTAACTAAGCGGGGGCATTCGCACATTCACTCGTTTGGTGAGCCGGATGTCACACCGTTGTGTAAGGGTACCGGCTGTATAGCAGAAGGGTGATTGACTTTGTAACGAATGGTAAATGTTACTGTTCATCTCGTCGCTTAATGCATTCGTAGCATTGAGAGTCGTGTTTTAAATCAAAATCATCATCAATCATCATCATATCATCTTTTTAAGTCTTCATTAATTTACAGTTGACATTAGACACTTAAATATTAAGTTCGCTTAAAATAACAAGTCACATCAAAAAGCATTACTACTCTCGTCTTTTATTTGTTCCCTGATATACAGGGTGTTTTTTTATTCGTCTAAAAAATGTTGGGGGTTAAATCAGTAAGTCATACCGGCCAACTTTCACTATGGGACCAACCCCGAAATCGCGAAAAAAAATTTGACCCTCCCATACAAAACATCGTCAGCTGACTAGCCAAAATCTATGGGATGGTCAATTTTTTTTTCGCGATTTTGAGGTTGGTCCCATAGTGAAAGTCTGTTAGTATGACTTACTGATTTAACCCCCAAAATTTTTTAGACGAATAAAAAAACACCCTGTATAATGAATGCAGTAGATAATGAAATTGATATAAACATGACCCAAGAAGAAACTCATGCAAGAAACTCAAATTATAACAGTATTTTTTATTAGTTGGAAGTATTTCGATTATTCAAATAATCACTTAGCTTTGAGAATTGTGCTGTTTATAATGCAGTTTAAAATAGTATGAGCCAATCGGCTCAGTTTTTATTTATACTTTTATTTCTCTAACATTTTTAATGAAGAAATCTCTTTTAATGAAGAATTGGTGTTCGTTGCAGCTGTGAGGTATTACTCGTTCGTTAAGGTGCTCCTTCACCGGGAGCATTCGCTTCATACAACAATTGGATAGCGTAATGCAGAAAACAGCCAAACAAATATGAAGTTTTTTTTTTTATATAAGACTGAACAGTGATTGACCCCGATCTCACCTGATGGAAAGTGCAGATGAGGCCAAGATGTAGCTCACTGGTTCAGTAATAGCCGATTCACTCTAGCCTTGAAGAGCCCTAAATTATAACTGTCCGGAAATACAGACGATGGGAGCGAATTCCATTCCTTAGCAGTTCGCATTAGGAAAGATGAAGCGAATCGCATCGAAGTCGAAAGGCAGATGGCTGTTTTCTGCATAACGCTATCAAATTCAGATTCGAGCATTGTACATCAGTGAGTGAGGAGAACCGAGCATTACAGTCATTAAAGTCATGGAGGCGGTATTGTAACGTAATGCTCTAAATCGAATCTCGGATTGTTACATTACAGGCAAATGCTAGCGGTGAGGGAGCAACTTTACGTGTCGGTGTAAACGCATCCACATTCACGTAACTTTGTATTTTGTAGTCTTTACCGGCTCCCCGCACATTTGAAATATGAACGGGTGCGCGCGGAGGGGCGCCGAGTAAATATTGGCAGATGTAAGTGGATGGCAGTCGTGGCGCCGCCCTGGTGACGTCAGCATGGGGTTCGATTCCCGAGCCGACAATACGTTTTACCTGTGACTGTTATTGGAGGATGATTTTTAACTTGTTAAGTATTCTAGTTTCATTACAATCGTTGTCATTTCATTACAACGGCTTACTTAGGATAATGTTCATGGACGACCGATATTTCGTGTTGTTTTCCATTTTATTCAATGATGCCTCTATACTAGGTAGGTAGGTAGGTTTGTTTCTCCATACTAGGTATTTCCATTGTTTGTTTTTCACTAAGTATGGAAAATGCAACTTTATGTAATTACTTAATAAGTTGATTTCAAAAAATCTGGCAAATGGTTTTAAAAACTTGCTGATTCGTAATGATTCTAATAATGTAAGATACAACTGATAAACTTCTGAAATAAAACAGGAAATCAAGAATTTTTCGTGACATGGACATAAGGGGAAATTACAAAAATTCAGAGTAAAATGATCAATGTCTCCGAAAGTAGTAAAAATCGCTGAACATTACATGGGGGTGTTTATGGTAGCCGTGGGGTTGACCTATTTAAAATTTCGTTTGGATCACTAGTGAGCCGACACCCTGTATAGTAGTATCTTTAAATTATTTATTGAGGTTTTATTTAGAAGATCCATACGTCACCCGTTCGCCGTCCACCATTTTGATATTCAAAATCGACCTGGCTTTCGAAATTGACATCCTCGAACTGGAAAACAAGTCCCATGAATGAAGACATTTTTCAATCAAATATATCCCGTATCTGGAGTGGATGTTGGGTACTATTTGTATGAGCGGTTATGGAGAATCCGACCATTTAGACTGTCATCAAAAATTCCAGGACTCTTATTTTCTCGAATCTTTAATAGGACGGGGTGCGAAACCACCTTTATGCAAATTAAAAGTAATTATTCAGTAAATTGGCCACGTAAGTTAACCTACTAACACTTCGGACAAGACCATCAGTGCTAAAAAATACCGCGCATTGAGATACTAGATGAAGTAATATTTTTTTTCAAATCACATTATATTACACGTTACTATACTATAAGTCAGGTACTTTCTAACTTGTGGGAACTAAGCATGGACACTTACACTTATACTCACTCATACGTCCAAGAACTCGCGTGGCGTGGGCGAGTGCACTCGCCAGCTACTCGCCTGCAGTTTGCCCGAGTCATTAGCGCGCCGCCGGCGCAGCCCCACACCCGTAATAGGTTAATTGAGGTGCAAAAATATAAGGCCAGTAACTCGCTTAGCACGTCGCATGCGCAAGTGCTAAACGGGTTACCTGCGACGGTGGGAATTAATTAGAGCTTCAGGTTTGTTTGGCGCTCGCATTTTTTTAAGATTCTGGGAAAATATACCCCGTGGTTATCTTTATGATCAAGATATTAAAAGTGTCAGGTAGTATTTAATTATAAGATTACCACGGGATTGTTGTGCCACTTGATAAAATTCTTAATTCGGTCGGGTTGTCAAATCGTCAAATTACAATAGGTAATATACCGTGTACAATTTGACAACCCGACCGAATAAAGAATGTTAGCTCAACAATCCCGTAGTGTGACTGTACTCGTACCTACTAATTGCACAAACGTATCTGCTTTTTATCGGTCACATTCACATGAAATAAATGTAAACCTATACATTTTCAAGCTTTATGTGGTCGACGATTTTTAGTTTATACAGCAAGATATTTAAATAGCGCAGGGTGCCAATTGGTATTTTTTCAGGAAAATTAGATGAATTCCGTAAGATTAGAGCTTAAGAATGCTTCACTGACTAGACTTTGCTTTTTATGTCCTATTTTTTTGTTATATTAGAAAAGCAACACAAGTGAACCCAAATTAGAAGTCCCGAATCACAATTCATAAACAACATACGAATAACAACATAAAAAAATTATACAGTGTGATAGGAGTATCTGACCCTGAAGGCAAATTAACTCACGACCTTTTAACTTCGTTTGTCAAACAATACGACAACTGAACCACTGATTTGCAGAAAATCACTTATCTCCTTTTCTCCTATCTTACGCAATTCACCCATGATTGTAATAGTCGACGCGGAACGGCGTGGCTAATATATCAACGTAGTGAACATAGTAACAATACATAACGAGCGGAACCTGTGGCGGAACAAACAGAATTAGCCGGCCCGCGTGGCTGTCTGCGTGCTTGTTGGTCCGCGTATGTAGACTTAGCCGTGTAATCTTACTTAAGCCTGGGCCACACCGGATGCGTTGCGTAGACATGCACGTGCGCGATCGCGTTCCACTGCGTTGTATAGCTGCGTCCTCATGTGAGGATTCATACTATACAACGCAGTGGAACGCGAACGCGCACGTGCACGTCTACGCAACGCATCCGGTGTGGCCCAGGCTTTAACGCGACGCCCGTCCAAACAGTGAGATTAGGCGGGAGCGGGAACACTAAATTAAAACTATTCCTGTGGAGATTACTTAAGATCATTAATTGACTAAGGGCCTGTTTCACAATCGACAAGTAAATTCATTTGTCAAATAAACATAGCCCTCTCTTTGTCTATTTTCAAGTGTAAGAATGGGAAAGGGCTAAATTTATTTGACAGATATGCTTTACTTGACGATTGTGAAACAGGCGGTTAGTTTTACATTTGTATTTGATAAACGTAACACTGTCCAATATCTGTATCTCTCAATTGAGATGTCAAAATAAAATTTTCGATAGATACGTGGTATTCTTAATTTTTCTTATTTATTTCGATATGTTAAGAATAATTGGAGCCACTAGCGACCCGCCCTTGCTTCGCTTCGCGTATAAAATATAGCCTATGCTAATAATAATTATTATGTAGCTTTCTATTAGTTCAGTAATACCAGAGATTACTCTCAACTTAAAAACAAATAAACAAACACACAGTTTTACCTCTTTATAATATAAGTATACATTATGTTTAACTTTTACTTTCGACTTCGTTTTCATGGAATATGTATTTGGCTATTCATCTAAAGACTATATAATTATTTAGGATTTTATTCATATGGTAATGGTATGTGTCTCAAACTTTCCTCCTCAAGACCAAACATAAAATACCGTCAAATAAAAATTAATTTTTCGCTTCGCTAAATCGCTTGCCAATTTATAACCAACATTTACTTGCTTCTGTAATTGTACCAAAATCTAATAGCTTCATTGTTGGTCCTACGATCACCAGCTCAAACAGATCTCCCACCCCCTACCCCCCTTTTCGTTATATCTAAGGCGACGAAGGGACTTGGTCCTTTCACAGAGGTCTCGCTAAACTGGTGAGGTTATCGTGTCTCCGTTGATGACTGCCCAGGAAATTTTGTTAGTGATATTATTGGGATGTAATTTTTTTTCTACAACTTATTTGATTCTATAAAAGACAAGGTTCCTACAAAACTTTACACGTTTACAAGAGAACAAAATTGATAGCCTTTTTCATTAATATTAGTTTTTTTTTGTGATATCAACATTTAAGATTTGTGGATTTTAGGGTTCAGTTTTTTCCCGTGACTTCTATTACCCTTGAGAACTATTTTCTTTTACAAAGGAAAGTAGTCCTATTCTAGGACGACGTGAATAATTTTGCCAAAATATTATAAGTGTTTTAAACATCCAAACGTCTTAACATATTGAAAACGTTTACACATATTAATAGGAAGTACGTTTATTGGTTTACAGCACCGTTAAAATATTTATTTTTTGTGAATCAGAATTGTATGTGTCAAACCTGGTGTGTTAAGTTAATTTACTTAGTAATTTATTGAAATCCGAATTGAAATCGTTCGTTTTGTTCGCTTACTTTTGTGAATATCAGATAAGCTGCATACGTTTTAAACCAAGGTATGTCAAACTTAGGCTCCATGCCAAATTGCTTTCTAGGATATCGGGAAATACCCTAGAGGTTTTGATGAGTGAGTGAGTGAGTGAGTGGCCAAATCGTCGTATTTTATGTATCAATAAAATCTAAAGTATAAAAGCTAGATCAATGGAACTTAGTGTATTTCATATGTTTCCTAACTACATCTTATCCTGTGAATTTGGGCTCTCTGGTGTTATCCGGGACGAAATTATGAGGGTTTGAAAATGAGACGAAACTGTTCGAGAAAAATACTTAAAACCTTCCAGATTTAATACGGCTAAATTCTACATACCGAACCTTTAGAAAACAAAATAATCCTAGAGTATATAAAGATCGATTAAACGCTGGTGTTACGAAACATCCGATAGTGCTGGTTTACGGCGGTGTGCGGTGCGGTGGATAGCGGCAATTTCACCTTTTACGAGACCACTACAAGACCCCGGAGGCCTAAAATGTCCATCAGAAACTCGGGATAGCTCGGTTAGCTCAAACTAAATGTAAATACCATTTAAATTATACGTCACAGATTTCACAGTAGGTACCTTGACTGTACACATACAAATAAAAGGTTGTCACAGCATTCACAATTTTAAACGCAAGCTACACAATAAAACTGGAAAATTTCACTAATCTATAAGAATAATTTGGCAATTACCTTCTTAAGATATTGTTTATTTTTGTACATTACCTCTTTTGACTACTGCGGTCACATTTATTGGTTTGAAACAGCTCCTTAGGTTGAATGTAGTATAAAGTTCCACATTTACAAGAACCTTAATTTATTAGTAATATAGGTACTCAGAGGAAAAAGGTATATTCCTATAGTTTCAGGCTTATAGTTCGGTTTAGAAATGTCCCGAAAATCGACCCCAGGAGAAGGATCCCCTGGGGTGGATTTTTGAATCTTCCTGATGATTATCAGTAGGAAATAATGTAAATTAAGTCACGGATGTGATTCAAAAATACGAAAGAAATCACTGAATATCGGCCGTTTTGTTGCGCTATAGTCACCAAATGAGGTTCAAAATCGACAAATACTACCAAATCAATAGCCGCAATAATAATTTTCTATAAACGACTAGTTTGAAGTAGTGAAGTCTTAGGGCTCCGGGCGCTGCGCGGTCAGCCGCCGTGTCCGCGAATACATTACCGTCCGGCTAACAGGCCCGTAAAGCACCGGGTTACGCTTACGTTTGTCACTACGGAATTATGCGAACTAGCTGAGTCGAGAGATCTGCACCACGCGTGTGGGATACATGTTTTAGTTAAGTATCATAGTTAATTTATATCTCAAACATCGGGAGGTATTTTGCAAAAACTATTTCTAATAAATATAATAAATAAATAAATATCAGGGAACAATCTTGCACAAATTGTCCCAGTCTCAAACTAAGCTTTAGACTTTTATCTTTTACCTACTATGGGTAATAGGCAAAAAGCAAGCTTAAATCTGCGGCCGTTGTTCTGATATTTTACTAAAATATAATTTACTCGAATTGACAGTCTATAATTATTAACTATAACAATCATCTATTAAACATACTCGTATTAACATTAAACTTTTATTTTTATATGCAATTTGAAAATATTAAACTACTATATCACGTTGGTTAAAGAAACCCCCGACAAAATCGGGACCTCTTTCAGAGCTCATAACTATTTCATCAAACCAAGCTAAGAACACTCAGTCCATCCGTTTAGGAGCTACGATGCCACAGACAGATACACAAATACACAGCTACACACGTCAAACTTATAACACCCCTCTTTTTGCGTCGGCGGTTAAAAACTGTAACAGCACCCAGAAGTAACTGTGCCTGTACTTAGAAGATAAAAATCTAGCGTAAGGTACATTGCTTCTGATATGTCTCAATGATATATTTTAATCTTGCTAGGCAGACGAAATCCGGTGATATAGGTACTCGTAGTCCTAAATCCACTAAAAACCTGGGCAAAAGGTCTTTATACAATTTGTCTGTTTGACAGATGTCCCTGCGCGCGTCGGAGGCGGACAAGCGGCGCATGTCGGACCGCGTCGCCAAGCTGGAGGACGAGCTGCGTGTGCTCAGGGCCTCCGCCAGGTAACTATGATGGGCCTCGATAGGGTTCCGTACCTAAATGGTAAAAAAGGAACCCTCAAGGTCAGTCTGTCTGTATGCCACAACAGCTCTTTTTCTCTGCAACTTCAGAAGCAATCAACTTTTAATTTGGGATAATTGTATAACTTGCTCCCTCGATCTTTTAAGGTAGAAAAAATATGTAAGTAAATTTAAATATATATATACAAAAATGTAAAATAATTCAGAGATATGTATATTTTTTAGAGAAGTTAAAAGGAGTTTTCAAAATAAAGGTTTTGAGACATTGATAAACAACTTTGAAAATTGGACTGGGCGGACTCAAACTCGGCCTAATTACGTAGGAAATAAGACCTATTTGACCAGAGTAGGCTTCAATAAACTCGCACTTAACCGTTTTTTTAGGTTGTATTAAATGTTTTTTGAAACGAATAAAATTGTAAAACCATGATCAGGAGAATTCTCCCAATATAATGTTTATATATCAATATTAAAAAATATATATATTTTATTCAAATTAGCCTAGAATCGAGCGAGAACGGCATTACGAACGGCAACGAGGACACAGAGGCGGAGAGGATGCGTCTGCGCAAGGAGGTGGCTGAAATGAAAAAGGCGAAGAAGAACGCCGAAGAGCACGCTCTCAAGTGAGTATGGTTCTGTAAATGGAGAGTATGAATATTTATTGCGAGAATGGAGGTAAGCGAGCAAGCTGTTCACGTAATGGTAAGTAGTTACCCAGGAAAATGTAAAGAATCAGAGGATTCGTAGAATTGTTACGGGAATTAAAAGAAAATGCGACGAGTACTTTGTACGACAGTGAAAGGAATTGTAGCCGAATAAAAATTAATGAATGGCATCGTTCTAATTCATCGTTGGCATATCTGAGGTTGGCTTAAAATGAAAGACTTGAAATTATCATATAACTGTCGTGGTTTTTTTAGGATACTTATGATACTTTCTGTTTGGAATTATATAAAACAGTGGTTTTTAATGTAATGTAACCTTCCAGACTGGAGCGTCTAGTAACTCAACTGCGTTCCAAATTCAACGGTCTCCAACTGTCGCCGAACGGCCCCGATTCGTTGCCGAGCGACCCCGAACACGACACCAATCGCACGCGCCGAACCAGTGTCAACTCCAACACGACCGTCGTCTTCGGACCGGTCACAGACTTGTAGCGAAACGCTCTCGCGCTCGCTTGCAGTGTGACCGCGGATATGTTCTCGACTATATTGGAAAAGATATACTGAACAGAATGTAGTGACGGTTTTAGTAGGCAGAAAAAAGTTGTTGTTGTTGTTCTTAATATTAGGTCGAGGTAGAGTCTAGAAAATTTATGTAAAGTACTACAGATTAGGTAACTATATAAGCCTCGCGCGTTCTTAGTTATCATGCAAATATTTTTTGACGTTTTGGCGACTATTGGACTAACGGATTGTTAGTTACTAAATTGTAAGTGGGAAGAGGTCATGACGCCGCAAAATGCATCACAAAGTATATGTGCTTTTTTTGCAAATGTATATACACTTTTTGACACAACTTGCGAGGTCGTAATCTCACCATTTTATCTCGCGTTGATTCATTAAGTATATAGAAATATGAATATTTTGAAATCCTTTTTCTTTTATAATGATTGTCGGTTTACGGATTACGTGACGAAAAGGTAGACCGACTGTCTGGGGAACGCCGGAATCCGGAATTGATAAGATACGTATGTTTTTAAATTATACTATTTAGTCTCGATAAAAATGTCTCGCTTTAAAAAAATATATTAAGAATGTTAGAAACAATAATCAAACTTAATAAATACTTGCATATCCATGTTATAATTGATAGATAGAAAAACGCATTTTGACAATAATGTCAATATTATTAGAAATTGAATTGTGTGTGGTGCTTTGACAGTTTGTGCGATTTGTACACATTTTTACACATTTTTTCAAAATCATAGTTACTGATTCTCTGCGTGTCGCACCTTTGTATTGGCGTTTGCAATTGTCATCGGTTTAAGATAGACTTTTATTCTTTGTAACTTATTTAGAATGTGACATTTTTATAATTTTATTGACAACATACAAATTAGAATGAGCATCAACCAATTAAATGAAAAATTTTAAATCGCCATAATAAAGTCAGTGAAGTACCGGGTTCTCAAAGCCGAAGTTCGGAATTAGGTACGATAGCTTTTGTTCCTTTCTCTGGATCTTTATATAAGTAAAAAACAAAAGGGATAGAGCCTCTGAAATATCGAATTTAATGTTGCAAAGGCAAGTACGCAACTCATATGTCGTTTGAATTGTATATTAAAACGCTAATTAATCGATTACTAGTAAATTAATGTCGTTCGCATACTATTACTAAGTTCTATTTTATGAGCAATTGAGCGTTCACATCGATGTAGGACCTTGTCGAATATTGCGTTACTTCGACGAATTGTTGTTTACTTTTTCTGTTATATTCGGCGATTTTTGATTTGAAATTATGATTGTGGTGTAGTAGTAGTCTAAAAAAATTATATTCTCTGGTCTCAAATTGTGTTTATTCAAATGTAAAATATTTGTATACTTTAAAAAAAAATTTAATACGTATTTTTTTCAAACTTAAATTTTAATTTTAATCTAGCTCATGTTTGTGATGGTTTTCCGTTGTTATAATTTACATAATTAGTAATGACTACTGACTTTCCAACACTTGAAATAACGTGATGATGATTACAAATCGGGTCAGTTTTTAAATAAAAGTGTATGTAGTATATTATTATTTTGTCTTTTCAGTATAATTACTTTAGTTATTTTGACGGTTGGAATGTTAGCAGCCATTTTAACTTTTAATATGAGTGCTCTCTATCGTGCTAACATAATGATATGTTGGTAAATTAACATAGATTGTGTGATTTATAATTAATAAAAAAGTGTGAGGTGTGATTAATATAAGTAAATGAACAAAAAAAAAAGCTTGATTACAAAATGACAGCTCAAATTGGTAAATTCTAGGTCGAATACTTAATATGCCACAATACTCACAGTAACTTTATAAAATTAAATAAATAATGTATATTTAAGCCGTTGCTAATTTGACAATAGCTGTCAGTGCTATCACGATTATACATATTTAGACAATAGATGACACACTGTAATTTAAAACCTCGTACTTACGTTTTAGGGTGATATTTCTAACAAAAACTAGGTATTTGCGTAACATTTCCGTGTAAAATAATAATTTGGTAGAAGATGTAAAAGTAGAATTCCGTGAATCGCATTAGTAACAAACAACACACGATTCACAGAAGTCTATCCTAATAAATAATAACTCGGTGCCAAAAGCATGAATATCGTGTCAGACTTGTGTGGAAATGAAGAAGCCTGGCACTGAGGGTTTTATAAAGCAAACAATGGATAGTTAGATAGAACCAATTATTTATTTAATGCTAAAACGGTAAATAAATGCTTTTTGGATTTGCTACATCATACTAACCACCGACATCACACTTAGCATAGACTGATTTTATTAATTTATTCTTATCAATAAGTAACATACCAAATTGGAGATTAGAAATACATATTTTTAATGATCGTCATTATTGAATAACGCTTTAAAATAGAGAAATTGTTATGACATACATACATAATTAGATTAGGTTAACATGTATATTTTGATTTATATCGAGTTTTCAAATTGTGGGGAGCGTATAATTTACAGAATTAAGACGTTTTATATTTTTGCTTCTTAAGGGTTGTAATAGAGAAAATACAATACAACTATTGTGCTTGTTAAACGCGTAGTACATACATTCAAGTTATGAACAATGCTTCTTATTTCATTCTCATCGGGGAGTTTTAGTTTAAATCGGTCTCAAATGTTGTACAGAACAAACAAAAACAGGAAGATAAAAACGTATAAAAATATAGTTTTTGACATATTTAATTTGTAACGTGTTATTAAATTTACCGTTTATATTATATTGGAATTACATCTTGTGGTGCTCCCACACTGCTGCGCTTATAAAACATTGAGCACCTTAAGGGAAATCTAACCGAAACAGTAAAGTTGTCGATTTGTTTTGCTTAGTTAGCCGATTGTGTTTAATGTTTTTTTTTAATATTATCTAATTAGGGGCCATCCCTAAATTACGTCACACGAATTTCATGATTTGGTGTGATATCACATATTTTGCAATTTTACATCTAGGATTGATTAAACAGCAGTTCAATTTTTGATCTTGACGTGTGACGTCACGAAAGCTTATGACCCCCCACCCCTTGTTATGCAATGTCACACTTAGTTGACCCCCTCCCCCCTTAACCTTTGACGTAATTTATGGACGGCCTCTTATACTGGTGCCTTATACGTAACTCATCCGCCCATGTATACCTACATTTATTTTAAGGCCATAGCAGTTTTTATTTACTGTTTTGATAGAAATAGCCATACATAATTTTCAAAACATTAATCAAATTTCAAAAGTGGTCCTTTCATATTTATTAACTTAACCAAAGCGATATTGTTGTTTTTTGGTATTATTTTCAATGTCTGTTATATTCATATTCATTTTATTTATATTAATTATTTTGTGGCTGCTTAATTATACTAAAAATCAATACTCTAATTAACGAATGATCGGGTCTATTGATGAGCAAAGACAGTTAAAATAAATTATTATAATTTTATTTACGCATTTTTATTTCTTTATTTTTAGTTTTCATTTTTCATCTTGTAATAGCTTAGTCATTTTGTTTTTAACCATGCTTATTTGATACGGTCAGGTCTATAGAAAAACATCTACCCTTGTCACGAATCACGATTTGACCCGAACACCGTTGAATTTTTTATGTGTGAATAATGATCAGTTCAATTGCATTTTAACCCCAACCTTTCGGAACCAATTTACTCGAGAGTGAAACAACACGCCATTGTCTCTATTATTTCCTTTATATTTTCAATGAAAACACGTAAAAACAGCAAAGGGTGCGCATACGCACGTGCCGGCCGCGTGCCGGCGCCATCTTGCGACGCCATCTTGCTTTAATCTATGGGTGGGAACTTCCGCCGGAAAACGCGTCACCGAACGCTTTTGTTTGTGGGAAAACTTATCGGTGTGATAATGTTAGGTAATTAGTGCGTTAACGGGACTTCTAAGTAACGGTATCTTTGTTTAGTTTCTGTAACTGCTACTATAGTATCTTTATAAATAATAGATATTTCATAGGAAGTTATTAAAAATCGATTAACCACAATCGTCAATCGTCCTATAAACTAAATATTTTGTAAGCACTTTCCTGTAGATATTTACCTTACCTACAGAGTTCAGCAATTACATTTAATATCGCTGTTCGCGCTTATCAAATATGCAGGCGACCGCAGCACGACAAATTGGGCGCAAATCAATTTGCGAGCTAAAAACCTACCTCATTACGCGCTATGAATTAATCAGTCCACTGTTCATAGGGTTGGGAAATCGGTGGAATGTCGATGTTTCGATATATAAATAAATTAGATATAAGTAGTGTAAATTAGTATTTACACATTTTTTCATGGTATAGACACAGACCACCTTATGGTAAGTCAGATCTGAGACTTACCAGTATGGACACTTGCAATCTCAAATGCGTTGCTTGTCTTACCCCCAAACCGGGCAACAATGCGAATTACTAGCGATACTGCTTGGGGGCCGGGTAAGATCAGTAGTAGCGATCCGGACGGACCCTGTACAAAGTCCTAAGTATAATTACCTACTTAACGGACTAACGGACAACAACAGCCTTCCTCGTATCTGTAAAGAGCAAAAATGACAATTATATTGTCAGATGTATACAGTCAACAACATTTTATTAAGCCACTATCGCAGTCACAGAAAGTCAATGATTAGTTTTCATGTTAGTATGTTGGCTGTACACACTCGTCCAGACACCACGAGACAGGCCGAGGGCGAGTGTGTACATACTGCTTTTATCTCGTCTTGCTCTTTCACGTCTGGTTTCGCCGTGTCTCCGATCGCAGTTGGTCTTTTTCTGCGAGACTCGGCGAGGGGCTCTCGACGTGTGTGTACTGCCGGCAACAGGGTTTTATTGTAGATCAACAATTAAAGTAATTCCCGTAGGTATTCTACCTTACTTTTAATTTTTAACCAGCACAATCAGACACGATATATCTACTTACCGTATACTCTATCCCAGAGCCCAGTGTACACTATAAAAAAGCGGCTAAAAGAAGAACGTCATTTTCGGGAGTGACTACAAAGAATTGAATATTTCTGCCTTCCCTAACCGATGAATATTGTATGGTGCAATTTGTATAATTTGATTAAGGCCCACCTGCGCCGCAGTGTCCGATATTACCCGTCATGTCCGTAGTAAAATGTCGAATGGTAAGTAATTGATTGAGAGACGAAGCTTTGATTTTGTATTTCATGTACACAGGTAGCCAAATATGTTTTATACAACTGCGGTCACGTTTATAGACTTTAAGAATTAGGAATGGCTAATTTTGTTATTATACACGTTAATATATTAATTAACACGGTACCGTACTCTGGAGTTAAATAATTGTTGATTACAAAGATGAATAAAGCCCAAGATCCATACGTCGAAGACCACTTTTTATTATCTAGTAGGTTATCATTTTCTTAAGAGTACTTACCAATCTAATTGAATAATTACATTATTTTTGAAAATGTCTAACTAAAAATAAGGTACGTAACACCTATAGGGTTCACCATTCAGTAGAAATTAAATAAACGCGTCAAATTTTCAATCGATAGTAACTACTTTACGATAATTAGTGCACCGGAAGTGAGACTGCACTGCAGCCCTGCGTACGTCACGTTGAATTACTGCTTTTATTGCGTTATTAATTCGTGATGAACGTTAAAATGTAATGTGATGGCGTTCGTTATTATGTTTATTATTATGCTTCAGTTTATTATGTGATACAAACTTACTCCTTATTATAGGTAAATAGGTTAGTTGGGTTAAAATCTTTTTAGTTGCATTGAAATTTGTCCCCAGGAAATGTGACGGATTGGTTGTTTTTGTAGAAAGTAATATTTTATTTCGTTTTACTATGTATGACAATACTTTACTGATTCAAATAAAATAAACATAATATTTAGATATTTTTTTCATATAGGTATATAAAGAAAAAAAATACAATCGTGACAGAGTGGAGAATTTCAGTGCAACGAAAAAGTTTTTGACCCAGTTATTTTACTCTTAATCGCAGATAGAAGGGCGAAGGAAACTAACGCAAGTCTTCTACGCTTAAACCACCACTATATAGGTAGTTTTGAACTAAGTATTTTACAAAAAGCTACTGAGAATTTTCGTCATTTCTGTATTTCAGACTAGAAAATTCTAATAAAGTACCATTTAAATTATGCCAAGATAGTATCAAAACCGTGTTATTCCTCTAACATCACACACAATCTCGTTTCGACGGCATCATCGCGGCTATGCACTTATCTGCATCGCGCACGCTTATTTAATCAATCACCCCAGTTATGGGGACAAATTACACATTAATGCTGGCAGCACTGAGCGATTCCCGCCCTAACCATTAAAAAGTAAGGGTTGGTTTTAATGAGGGTTTTCTATGCTAGTAATTTTACTGAATGAAACAATCAGAAATTAGTAATTAAAGTAGAAAAGATCCACCCCATGATAAAGGTTCTGCTGGTAACTACCTAAAGTTAAAATTTATACAGTGCACGAGGACTTAGTCTTCCGGGGCTAATCATCCCCCGCTCATGAATTTGTCAAATCTTTTTTTTTTTTATCTGTGACACCGGGAATTGAACCCGAACGCTAGCTTCGTAGGCGAGATCACTACCAACTAAGCTAACCGCGACGTCAATTTAGAAATGAATTAGTCATATTAGCAGGGCTCGTAAAATGCGAGCAAAATTAATTGAAGTGTTACGTTGTCATACGTCATATCAATCGATTTTGCTCGCATTTTATGATCCCCGCATATTAGTCTATAGAAGTCACCGGGACGCTAACGATTCAAATAACGAATGCATTGTGCAACACTTTACAGGACCCTAAAAATTAGTGACGTCCAACGGAAGTCGGCGCGTGCATATGATTATAATGATGTTTTCACAGCAGGGGCGTGGGCGGTACCTGTCCCCTCGGGATGAGTCTTTAATGGGCCGTAATGACTCGTGCGCAGGTGTGGGGACTATAGAGATTGGCAGCGATGGGATTAAGATTAGACGGCGTTTTGGCAAAGTTAATAGGGCGCTGTGCGAAATCAGCGGTTTTAAGCGGCTTCAGCGGTTTTTATTCTAACTATAGTTAAAAGTGATCGCTAATCATTTATAATTAATTAGAATTGTGTATAATTATTTTTGTGTTATTGCATTTAATTTAATTTCCGTCGTAAGTCAAAGACGCAACTAAATTTAAAAAAAATTAGAAACCCGACTGCTTTAAAAAATATCAACTGGAAAGCTAAAAACAAGCCATAATCTAAAGAATATAACTTAAATGTTGGATAAGGTATTGCAGGTAAATAGTCCAAGTGGAGCTTTTTCAGTGAAAATATTTAAATTTGTACAACAAAATTTGCTTGTCCCCGCCGTTAAAATCCGTCAAGCCGCTTAGGCTGCGGAGCGACACAAAGAAATAGACATACATACATACATACGCTCGAAAAACATAACCCTCCTTCGGGCAGTCGGGTTAAGATAGACAACTAGGTACAGTGCAATAGCTTTTGAAACGACCTTTGGGTTTATTCTTCTCTTTCACTAGCTCTCATACATTCTTATATAAAGTGTAACCGACTACCGGAACCCGAAAGACTTTAACAGCTATTGTAGTCTAGTGTAAACTATTGTAATATAGTCCATAAAAAAAAATACAACTGTTATAAAAGTTAAATATTAGAGTATCTTTTTTCTACAAGTAGACGCCGTTTTAGGGTTCCGTACCCGAAGGGACCCTATTACTAAGCCTACTCTGTCCGTCAGTCCATCCGTCCTTACTTTAAAGAGCTGTATCTTTTGAACCGTAAAAGATTTTTTCGCAGAATTATATGTATTATCATCATTGTTTACTATGGCAGAAGAAAATTAGAAAAAAACTTACTTACGTAAAGTAAGTATAAATATCAAAGCACGCCGTTTATGTTACATCAATAGATACAAGCAAATATGTTTGCCATCTCAAGACCGCTCTCATTACTAAGTAGTTACTATAAACAATTGTTTTCCCACGCCGCCATAATTACAATACGACTTAATCCCACTCCACTCATTAGCATATTGATCATTATCTTTCACAAGCATAAACAAATCGAGTTTCACTGTGTGACCCTTTTGAGGTTATTTTTTAACGCATCGGATAATTGTTACTCAATTACCACATTACATTTGCATACACAATAAAATAAATTATTTAAAATTAGACCCTTATTTCGTAGCAAAACGAGTGTTACATAAGTGAAGGGATAGCACAAGGATAGCACAGTTTTGTTGGTTATTTTTTTGCGCGGGAAAAGCAACGGACACGCGTTCGTTTCGTTCAGCAATCGGTGGGCCGTGACCATAGAGTGGGCGCACGGTGTGCCACGCGCGCTTTTTATTAATATTTATTTTTAATTTAATTAATTGCTCTTGTGATGAATCACTTTCTAATGTGATGGGTGAATCTAATTGTAATTTTGCCGGTGGTATTAAATGAATACAATAAAAACATAGATAATTATGATTTACATTTCTGCATTGTGTGAGAAGTTAAAATATGTATTTTTCTAAACATTTAAAAAAAAATTAGTAGGTACCTACCTATGAGAATAGTACCTACCATCCACTGGTCCTAAAAGTCCGGTAGTGACTAGTAGTGAGGTTATTTTAGAGCAAAAGTATTTTGATATACTTTTTACTTGTTGTTGATTGTTTTAAAGTCTGTAAATGAGAACCTATTTTAAATGCTAAATAAACCTATTTCTTCTTCTGCATGCATGTATGTATGTATTTAACTACCTACATGATGAAACAATCAGTACATACCTAAGTATAATATTAAACGTTACATGACAGAATATTCGACAAAAAAATAAACGCTGTAACACAAAAAAGATCTCAAATAAAACTGTCAACACATCACATCTTCGTTCAAAAACCGCGTAGTCACTTGATTTTTAACGAATTTGCCTCGGGACCACCCACGGTGCCTTTAATTGCCTAGGCAAACATTTATTAGGAGCCTGCATGCATCCTAGCTGTTGGGGCAGGTCGTTAGCACCTCCACGCGGGAATAAAACATATTAGCTGGGATGAAAGGAGCAAACTAGGGGTTCGTGTATTATTTATTACACGGCCAATCGACATAAGGTAGGTACTTAAAAAATAAAACATGTTTATTAAACGAAAGTTTGTAAACGGAGACCGTATTATGAGCTACTTATCAAAGCCTGTCAGGTTCCATGCATTGAAAAGGAGATAGATATATTAATATTACGCACATAGCTCTGTCCCTTTTACTAGGACTTCGCAGATTTTAACAGCTCATAATAGCCCAAAAGTTGAAAAATACCATTTATACCAATACACAAAAAAGTCAGATTAATAATAATAATAATAATAAATCTTTATTTCGGACTACAAAAAATCCATAGTTGGTTAATTACAAACTTAATGCTATGTTAGTAGAAGTATCTAATTTAATTTAATTTACACTTATCTTATCTTAACTTAAAAAGCTTAATCTAAAGAGCGCGCTATTCCTACGATCTGCCCAGTCCAGTACTTGAAAATTGGGCAGTCGTGTTTATCAGCAATCACATTTAGAATTCCGTTGGAGCTCAGCCTTGTTCGACCAAGCAGAGATACTATTTTTTTACGCATGAGTGCTGCGAAACCATCTGTGCGTGCCTCACAGAACATCCCAGAGGCACTACACCTGCTAGGCAACCCCAACAGAATTCTATTTCTCAACAGAATTTCTTAATTACTTACCTACTCAAAATACAAAGTTGAGTGATCTTGATGTCATGCTTTGGCAAAAAAAAAGAACTGATAAAGAAATAGCTGAGCCACAGCCACTGTCCTTATCAATATTGAATAGCAACTCTAAAATAGGTATGTACCTACCAACTGTTGAAAAGTAAAAACAATTGTAATCTAATTCTCAGACCTTTTATTAAGGCAATGCCGTGTTCTTGTTGCCTATAGTGATTTTTTGTGATCGTACATTTATTTTCCAGAAATTGACTTCATATTGCGTCGGCTAGTGGTAGTATGTCCTTATTTCTTTTTATTTTTAGTTCAACGTGCGATATTATTAGTGATAAGAAAGGCAGTGTTTGCGATCAGCCAGTGTTTTAACCATTTAGGATGCAAGCACTCGGTCGTAGAGGGCCATTCAGTTGTCTACAGGCGAAGGAAGACCAGCCTCGCCCGCGCTCGCGCGGGTGGTCTGGCCACGGGTACAGGTCCACAGGAAAGCGCTGAAGACTTTTTTATCGTAGGCATGGAGAAGGGAAACGAACACTGGGCATCTGATGGTAATTGAGGCTCTAAGACATTTGCAATCTCAAGACCACAATCTCAAGATTACAATCTTAAGATTGCGAATTTCATGCGTGGAATGCCGGCGAGACGTGTACAGACACGAACTTTAATATGAGACCCACTTTAGGTCCAAAGTCAATCTGACATTTTACAGCTATAAGGTGGAGTTTCATGTAAGTTACAAATGCCTTGGCATCTCTAATGACATTGACAACTTGAAGCAATTTTTTTTTCGAAATGGGTCCCAAATTAACGTTCGTGCCTGTACCTACCCAAGAACAAAATTAGAAATAGGTATACGGAATGCCGTAGGTATAACAATTTTGTTGACCGTAGATTTACGCTTCGCAAAAAAAGCCTAGCTAATCTAACCACCACAATAGACACCAATTTTTAATCAAAATTAAAATATCTAATATTCTTTAAAAATCTTTGATTGTAATATTGGCTTGTCTAACCGGCTGTACCCATCGTGGTGAGCCTCACATTTATGATCGTTTTACGGTGAGGGCCACTTAACGCCCGCTACCGGGTACTACCCCCCTCCCCCATTAATTAGATGCACCTCCCCCACTCATTTCAGATGTTATTCTACGCTAACAAGGAGCACAATAAGCCAGTTCTTGGAAGAGTTCTTAGTAGCTTTACCTGTGTTGTTTTAGTATTTTGTTTATTGACAATATAGAGAAAGGTAACATGCGATTTTGATAAATAAATATCATTATTTATTTTGTTATTCTATCGGGGGACAATCTCACATCAATGGAACTAGTCCCAAACAAAGTTCCAAGCTGGAATCTAACCCGGAACCGCTAGTTTCGTAGGAAAGGTTACACCAACCAGGCTAACCGCGTAGTTCAAATGCTGAAAGTAAATTTCAAAGTGAGTTAGTTTTCAGGTTATGATGTTTAATTTTTTGTGAAATATTGCTTAAAAACTGATTAATGTATCTATGTAATTTAAGAAATCAACTTTTCGGAAGTGCCCTAGGCACAGTCCGCAGGTCACTCATAATAGGGTGAATTTCAGGGCGTTTCAACCGCCGTCATTAGTGTCACCAAATATATGGACGAAATCAATGACACTACAGCAACTTCTGATACTGATAGAAACTACATCCCCGGTTCTGCTTCTGTTTACATCAGGAGTTGCTGGTAGGTGTTATTGATTTCGTCAATATATTTGGTGACACTAATGACGGCGGTTGAAACGCCCTGAAATTCACCCAATAACAAAAAAAGCGACTTGTGCTTGCGTTATATATCTACATATCTATACATATACCTACGAGTAGGTACTTATATGAAAATGTACTGCCGTGCGTTAGTCTCGCAAAAACCCGAGAAAAAATTGTGTGTGTGTGTTTGAGTGTTTAGATTCACAATTGAAATAGGTAGATGGCGCTGCGAAGCCAACACGTTCGAGCAGAACTACTTTTGTCGGGTCTACTAGTCAGTAATATGTGATAATATTAACTATCACTAACTCATTATTAACTATTGACCGACGTTAATGATAATTGCTTCAAAATTGGTCCAGTACAGTAGGTACCTACGTAGTTTTATTCTTAAAACAGACAGGAAGATAAGACCTTTGCCTGCATTTCGCCAGCACTGAACTCATATAAAAATTAAAATTAAAATAGGAGGAGAATATTAAGTAGAATTAAATAGTAGAATGTAACTAGAAGAGAGATATTTATGTTTGTATGTACACTTGTTGCCCTTCAGTCTGAAGTCGACCATAGAACCGAAGCGACATATGCACAAAAGTCATAGATTGACAAATGCAAAATTTTTATCAAAGCGGGTCGAATCTTATAAATAGACAAATTCGCTGTCAAGAACTAGAGAAGCTACAAAGTATAGAGACCTTGAACGAGCAAAGCACATAATGAAGACAAGTCAATACGCATGCGCAACTTTTAGCGCTCTCTAACGTGTCTTCTAATTAGGTACTACTACAAATGTGTTTGCTAACCTAATCGATATATCGGCAATCGATTCCGATTTGTTTATCGATTTACACAGCTATTATCAATACGGTACGAATTTATCTGTTTACATCAATAAAACCATCAATTACGTTCAACATGACTACCTTATAAATACAATAATATACAGTAATCGACCGTGACTCCTTATACCTTGTACCTATTCCGTATATATTTCCTTGGGAAGTAAAAAGGCACTTACGTATACAAAGTTCCATATTTCTACTTATTAAATACTTACATAAGTAATATCTTTAAAAGAAAATAAGGCAGGTAAGTACCTACTTTAGGAATAAACGCCTAGACCTTAATAAACGCACTTTTTTCACAGTCGTAAGTCGTAACGTCTTTGGGCGTGGTTATATACTTAGGACTGCTTTTTCAATCTCCAGATAACACTATCTGTCAGATAAATTTTAGGCCCACCCTTTTCTTATTTATGATAAAGAAAAAGAGAGCGATAACTTCAACTGTCAGATAATTGTATTCGGGGACGGGAAAAATCTGCACTTAAATTAATCAAATTTCTAGCCTCTAGCACTTTTATTTAAAACCTAGATGCCTTTGACTTACACGTAGGAACAGATGGGCAGACAGACGTTATCGGCACTAAAATAGGCTTACCTACTCCTTACGGAACAAAAAAAAAACGCTTGTTTTCGTGCGATTTAGTCCATCGCTATTTTATTTCAACAGTACTTAACTTAGGGCCCGTTTGTAGCTGAGGGTACTACTGTCCCACGCCATTGTACGAGCCACCGCGTGCGCACTTAAAAAACAATCAAAGCGAGCCATAGAGCTGGAGGGGAATGGCTTGAGGCTTATTGGAATATTCTAATAGGAAAGTAAAATTACTTCATGTTACTATGAGAGTTTTGCGATGTAGATAAGTTGCTTTGGATGTTCAAAATAGTCTTTAGATGTAGGTGCATTCAAATAAAGGACTGACGCTACATTGAATAACCTGAGGTCCTATGGTTTTGCACGTGAAAAAGAATGAGCCTGCGGATCACTGCCTGCATAATGCCACATCCACATATGCGGCATTCGGCGAATATTCGTGTTGACGTCTTTTTAATAAACGTTAATTAAAACAGAGACGCCAACACGAATATTTGCCAAATGCCGCATATGTGATGCGGCATAACAGTAGGTAAGCAATAATTACCGGTTGCCGAGTTTTCGTATCACTAGAAGAATTGCAGGCGTATTTTTGCTTTGTTGCGATGCGTGTAACAACGGCTTGGGAGCTATATTTGTACACATTTTTTTCTTTCGCTGGTGTATTAAAGCCTTCGATTTCATACAGCTATAGTGATGGATGATAACTGATCAATTTATTAGGATCTGGATATGTCTGGGCTGCAGCGGGTTTAAAATCCTTTTTTGCCCAAACCCATCAACTAGTTAAGGTTGTAACTGCATGAATACGTGTGTAAGTTCCAATTCCAAACTCACAATCACAGCAAGCTACCCGGATCTTATTTCCCTGCCAACAAGCATGTAGACCCGGTCGTAATCCCGGGTAAAGCCCGGACAAGTGCCCCGGGGGACGCCGGGAACTATGCCGTAATGCCCGTGTATTGGCGGCTTAGCCCGGGACTGTGGGAATACTTAACAGTCGTAATACGAAATTAATTTGTGGGCCCGGAGCACTGTGGGTTGTGAAGAGGCCTGTTTTTAATTAAGTCAACCGATTCGCTCAATATACTCGTATTGTAGCGGAACGATTTTTGTTTTAAGTATTGTTGGTAAAAAGTAACCTATAATTTTTCTTGTAATGTGGAAAATGTGTTATTATGAAAAATATATTTATTTATACGCTTTATAGTATTATCTAATTTATCTATCTTATTATATTTTTACTGACGAGACGCTGTTTTCACACATCCAACCCTGTACCTATACCTAGAAATCCCAGAAATACTTATCTTTTTTTTTACAAATTCACTTTCCTCGAATCTTCGTGTAGGCACGAAAGTCATGTCGTTGTTGTTTCATTATCGTCTGAAAGGGCAAAGGAAACAAGCTCTCAGCCAGCGGGGAGAAGGAGGGGGGCGTACCTGTGCGCCAGCGCACGGTACCTGACCTAGGAAAACAAACATGGCGGCGCGATGAGACTTGTATGGACAAGACAATAAAATTATGCTTACTCTCTGAGGTGTGCTGTTATTTCAGCGCATATTGCATATGCCTGATGCTGGTATAGCTCACATAGGTACGAATGTATAAAGTATAAACTATATGCCCTTTTTAAAGCAAAGGGGATCGTACCAGAAAAACGAAATATGGTTCGGAAATAATATGGGTTAAAAAACTGACTAAATGAAACTGTTTCAGATTTATTGTACTCTGTCAATTTTCATGCTCTTTGTCCCTCTTCTGGTAAAAATGTAGCGATGTCGGCGAAGTGCATGATTAGACGAGTAGTACGATACGTTATACGTTACCAACCAAGCACCTCCTTAATCGACAATGTAATCAGTCGGTTTTCTTGCTATATTTGTCTCTTTTCTGATAAAAAACGAAGCGATGTCAGCCAGGCGCACGTTTTGCCGTAGGTAGGTGTGAGCGCTACGGAATGTCCATACTAACCCTCCCATCTTACATACGGTTATGAGTATGATATTTTCATATTTTTTGGTAGTGATTTTTTGTGTGACACGCTAAGTGGCACGATAGAGACCACCCGCGGCGCGGAAAACCTGCGCTTTTACTAAATATAATGCTTATTTATATAAATACCTGCGCATGTTGTGATAGTCCGGGCTTTGGTCAAGGATCAAACTATGTTTTCGTTGTCCCTTTGCAACGCAATCTTTATCAAGAGATGATGAATTTCAAGGGCTCTTAACTTCACATTTATTAAAAAAAGCATTTAAAATGTCCATTCTTTATCATCACGAAGTTACTACCTAGTATTTGTGATTGCCGTACTTATTTTCATAGTTTCAAATGCGTATAAATTTACCTACGTATGAACTACACCAATGGCCTGTTTAAATTTTTCTTAACTTGGTATTTTGGTTGATAATTTATCTAGCTAATCAAGATCAAGTTGCAAAACTCTAGCACTCTTCGACGGCCGAATTTTCAGTTTATAAGCGTAGTAGCGTAAAACAACGGGGTTTAGGAACTCTTGTTGATTATTGTTATTGCACAGCGAAACTAGCTGATGCTGATTAAAAAAATATGTTAGAACAACACACAATCGCTACCATCGTCTTACCCGAAAACTGGACGTCAAGCAGCAGTGCTTTAACTGTTGTATTCCAGTGTGGGAATAAACAGCTGGTGAAATTACTAGCATTCTCTCTTTTCTCTGTCCTTAGGGTTGGAAATGACTAGCATAGACAGGCATACCAACTTCGTCCTCAGGATTGGCAACACATCTGCAGTCATGAGACTGCAGTCGCAAGATTACAAATGCCCATGGGTCTCTAAGCCCACTCACCATCAGGTATAGCGCGTGTTTTTTTGCCTGACTAAAGCCATAAAAAACATCTGTGCGTAAAATATATATTTAACAATTAAGGTAAATTCTTGTTTATGAACTTTTTTGCCGTTTCTTTTGTTAACATACACGTTTCATCCATAGTGATCGAGTGCTAATTGTATAAGTAAAGATGGCAGATATAGTACATAGACTTGTATGAAGGCATACATTAGGACCTTACAAGTATCGAATATAGCGAAAAAGTATGATTAAAAACTTTGAAGACTAGCTTGTTATCGGTATCGGTATCTGAAATGTTTCCAGCGCCTAATAAAGTATCAGTTCTAATAAATACCTCCCGGCAATGCTGCCCTGCTAAGGTAAAAGGTAGTTTTTTACACAAAAGTACTGTAGCAATTGCAACCTTATTACCCAGTAATGAGGTTGCAATTGTTACAGTAGTTCTGTGTCAAAAACTGACTTTTACCTTAGCAGGGCAGAAAGATTGAATGGCCCCGGTTCACGCGAACGTGGCCAACTCGGAGCCAACTCAACTTGCCCAAAAAGGGCCGGCGGAGGGCAAACGAGCGCGCCCATTATGCTGGGGCCACACTAACGGGACACTAAAATCAACGTCTATCGCCCTTATGTATACTACGCATAAGGCGATGAACGTTGATTTTTAACGGCGTTTCTCGTTAGTGTGGCCCCAGCATTAGCGGCGTGTTGACTCAGGCATACCAAAACGCTGAACGTTGGAGCAGCGCGGTCAATATCACACGAACCACGATTTCCTTCATCTGAAAAAAGATTGGTGTGCTCTGTACTCGTTGATTCCAAGGTACCTTGAACTTTATGTTGATTCAATTGGAATTCTCTACAAACTGAGGACAGTGTCCTTGAAACTATTTTTTAACATGTTTTCTTCCATACGAATCGAACGAATCCTTCCATAATTGATTAAAAATATAAAGTTTGACCATTCGGATTTTATTATTCTCATTTAGATTTAAAGTGTCCTCAAGTGGAGTGCGCGTGAGTGGCCACTGACTATTCGCGTCTTCTATGTCAACAAGTAGGTATGTTTGTCGTTTGGCCACGGACTTTAATTGTTGAGCCATGATTCATGTCGATGTCATTTCGTTTTCGTTATTAAGTCAGGGTTGTAAGGTATAGTGACTCGATTACACTGTGATATCTACACTTCAGGGTGTAAAGTTTATACTTAGAAGACCGAAGTAAAACGATGTTTTATAGTAAAAAAAAAAAAACTAGAAAATTACCTGAATATGATTGCCTGATAATATAACCTTAGGACAAACTATGTGTGGTCTAATTCAAATAATCAACAAACAAAATCGTCTATAAACTGCATACCTATGGGTGGGACGCTGCAAAACAATTACTATAACTACCCATAATCAACCATGCTAGTAATATTCCATAATCCATTCTGTTGCCATCCATTCTTCCATCCCGCGAGTTCTCACGTCACTTTCAGTTCCATCACCCACAAAGAACAAGCCAGAGCTCTCAATACTCACTTACGTGACCTTATCCTGTCCTGTCGACTTAGAATAATCGCCTAAAGTCACTCAGATCAAGCAATAATCAATCCTCTGCCAAAGCAGTAAGGGTTTGGACGTGTTTATTGTGGTTTCGCTATACCTGTATTATCTTACCACGTGCTAATGCAATCCTTTGCATCTTTTGTCCGTTTGGACATCCTTTTGTTACTTTTTTGGTATTAACCTAAAACCACAAACCAAAACATCCTAAGTTAACAGTTAAAAAGTTTCAAATGCAATCCTATTGCAAGTGTATTAAGCATAAAGTTGATGTTGCAGGTAAGTTTCCCAAAGATTTGTTAAATATTAATTCGCGATTTCACGCCGGAACAAGAAGTTAAGATTTTTTTTTACTTGACCAGTCATATCGGTATGAATGAGTAAGATGAAGAAAGGGAAATAACGGATATTGGCGAAACAGTTTTAAAAGTGAGGCGTTGTGGAGACGCCATTTTTTTCATTTTCAACCGACTTCAAAAAAGGAGGTTCTCAATTCAACTGTTTTTTGTGTATGTTACGCAATATCTTCGCCAATTGTAGATCTATTTTAATCATTATTATTAACTGGATATGTTGTATCTCAAGGATGGTCCTATTTAAAATTTGTCACGATCTGGTCACGGGATCCATGAAATATCAACAGAACTTGGAGCGGATAGTTCGGAGTCGGTTCATTAGTTATTAAAAAACATTGAATTTACAGGTTATTCACCCATAGAAAAAACAATTGAAAATTGAAATTAGACATAAAAATACAAACAAAATAGAATCAAAAATAAAATCAAAAATAATCCAAATACATAATCAAAAAGAAACAAAACATTTCATTTTATTATTCATTCATTCTTTTTATTATAAGAATTTTTTTCATCGTAATGAAATATTCTTTGGGAAAGGTAGTTTTTTACCTATCACAGGCAAATAAGGATTGATTACATTAATTAAATAATTAGTAATCAATCAATCATATCAATCAAAAATCATTTGTGCCACATAACATAAGCAAATAGTACTTACAAAACATTACAATTTTAAGCACAAGACAAATAAAATAATAATTTAACTAAATTACACCATACAGGCATCTCACATCCACCCATCTCACAATCCTGACATTACATAAACAAACAATACAAAACAGAAGCACGGTACAGTATTGTCTAATGTACCTAGTGCCCGTGCGACATCAACAATAGGCTAGTTTTCGATAGGTTTTCGATAGGTTTTCGTAGAATATGACACTTTATTTAATATTCATTACCAAAACCATGTCAGATATTTTAATGACCTTGTTGTTTTAAGACTCATACGTGATTGCGTGAGACAATTCCTAAACTTTTTCGTCATTGAGCCTACCTACCTTTGTAATATATACATAGTCGTAAAATACAAACATTAAGAATAGTCCGTTCATCTGCTGTGTATATCTGAGCAGGCGTGCAGATCTTGCTGGCAATTAGGGACATCATTAAAGAGTTCACGTACTTTGTTCCGAGCCTAGGCCGTGGTGCAGGCCAGGAGCGGAGAACTTATTTATTACACGTTAAATATGCGGAAACCCTCAGTAGAATCCTCGAAAAATCTCAAATACGTCACATCTCTGTCGTATCGTAAATACGATACGAGGCTAAATAGCCTTCATAGGAAACATGTAAAGAAAATATACAATAAGCCAAGGTTGTTTAATGACCATATATTCTGAATTGGGTTCTTAAATCCTCATTTAATACGAAAAAAGCGTTTTTCATAATAAATAACATATAGTAAAGTACTTTTCGTTGGGTTATCTTAAACCTGCAACTTGATGATCGGATCGAAATATGAAAGGTTCAACTTTTAATTGTGGTTAACTGCAAGCCGTTTCTTTATAGAAATTTTAAGAAATTTTATAAGAAACTACCTAGGCATTTTACACTATATGACAATATCACGAGATCATGACTCTATGTTATTAGGATTTGAACTCGAAAAACGACGTACATATAAACTCGCTAACCGCTATCTCTTCTGACCATAACGCCCCTCACCTTTTACCTGGACCTGTTCCTTATTTGTTTACGATTATAGAACTCAACTAATTAGCATTGTTGGCTCGAATATTGAAGACATTCGGGCTGACGTTTGTGTATCCAATTAGCTGTTTGTTTGTTTCTGATAAGTATTATCGCCCATCACGCTTTTAAAACTTCATTGGGCGTGATCGCTGTAACTGGGAGGTTGGTGTGGACGTCTATGAGACTTCCGGTGGTAGTATCAATACACACAAAGGGCGCATACCTACTTTAGCTTAACTTCAAATATCTTTTTGAACATTTAAAATGTAACATCACGTCAAAAAGTGGAAGAGTTTGTCATTTTTAGGGTTCCGTACCAAAATGGTAAAAAAAGAACACTTATGGGGAGACTTCGTTGTCTGACTGTTTGTCTGTAGGTATATCACAGCAGTTTTTCTCAGCAACTACCCAAGCTATCAACTTGAAATTTGGCATAGTTGTATAACTTGCTTGCCCGGATCTGTTTTTAGTAAAAAAATATGAAATTAATTTTATTAATATGTATTTGAAAAGGGGTCTAGAATGTAGGGCTTGAAAAATGAAAGTGATTTGTTAGCCATTGGGGTGTCATATAAAAGGGCTCAATCTGCACATCTCAAAACAATTTTTTTATAATTTTCCGTGACATACTTATTGATTTATAACCAAAAATGTTCAAAAAATGACCGTCCCCCCCCTTATCTCTGAAGTTTAAGAACCGAAAAATCTGAAAATTCTTCACTTATTCTTTACTTACATTTTACGGGGAAAATAAAACGAAGTGTTCAAAATTTATAGTTTTCGATAAATTTACAAAAAAACTTTAAAGATCTGTACTAAAATTTAGGCAAGTCAAAATGGACCTTATTGCATACAATTTAAGTACATAAAAAGGTATATTTTTGAAGTTCGGACATAAATACGGTGCGCGAGTTCGACTCGCACTTGACCGGTTTTTTTTAATTACGCGTTCGCTGACTCTAATCATAATCATAGCTAGTTTATATGAAACTCAAAGGTTTGGGCACTGGAGGTAAGGTACATTCAGCTGCAAAAATATGGTTACGTCCCAAATTCCAAAAGTTGCACCTTATTGTCCTGAAAATTGACATATTTTTGGAATTATGGTTGCTACTATATTTTTGTAGCTAACTGTACAGTCAGCATCAAATAGATAGGAGCAGTCAAAATTGTCAAATATATCGCAACATATTCTTATTCCTATAGTAATAATATGTGTTGCGACATATTTGGCCACTTTCGCTGCTCATATCTAGATGCTGACTGTACAATTTCCCTACGCTTTTTGTTATATCTCGTTTCTCATTGGCTTCGTGTGCAGTACAGTCAGGTCTGGCGCATGGCGTCGCGTTTCGGACAAGCATTTACCATTAACAGCCGCGGTGTCGGGTGTCAGTTGGAGTGCTCTGCTCACGGCCGAGCGCGGGGTCACAATATGGCTGAAACGTCAGGGATAATAAAACACGTTTTTATCTGTTAGGACCTTTATTAGAACTTTATTTAAGATAATGATTTTAGTTTATTTATTTATTTAAATAACAAATGTTACGAGCTATAGTTACGTGATTTTATGTCTGTGTATTTTACGGCTGGTTTTCGAAAATGTAAGATTTGAACTGTACCTACGTGTTTCCTACATACATACAACATATTTGCAATTTCGAAATTGCAAATGACAATGAGCCTCAGAGCCTACTTATTACCTGTTGGCTAAACCTTATAGGAAATGGAACCAGCTGTCATTTGCCTTGTAAACACAGTTGCTTTTCACAAAACTATAACTAGATAACGTCACAGTGCTTTTAAAGAACCAGTTCGAGCATCCATTTGATCTTCCATTTTCAAACTTCATTTCATTCCCATCCCATCATACATCTATAAATTATTGATCGTCATGTAGGGTGAAACACTCCGGCTCAAAGTGGAACCCGCTGCTTTCTCCATGCACGGTGTCGAGTTTCAGGGGTCGGCCCAGCTTGTAACTGGCTTTATATTATATTTAAGTTATACGTTATATGTATTGCTCTGCAGTAAGAGGGAGACGGAATATGGACGGAAATCTTGAACATAGGGTAACACGATAGCGACGTTCACAATCGTATCAACGTTTAGCTTTCGTTTTGTTGCTTTGATTGATATTAAAGCAAGATGTGAACAAAGTGGAATAAAGTACGTACTATTGGATTTCCACATTACATAGAACATTAATAAACAATTATAGTTGCACTTAGCTTATGTTTATACATAAAATTATCCAGTTAGCATTTGCCATCGTTTTCCGGGATGTTAAGAGAAGTTATTCAAGCGCAGTCATATAACATTTTCCTGGTTATTTTACGGTACGGCAAATAACTTGAGTCAATGGACACCCTGGACATTGTTTATAGGTTTTCACGGCCACCTCTAGGTCTTTATGAACTGCAAATACTATTTACGCATTAGCGTAATAGCGTACCTACTAGTTTGTTATATGTTAATCAGAAGCTATTAATTTTAGTACATAAGTACAAACGCTACATTTGATATAATTTCAACTTACTGTTTTTCGAGGTAGATATGAACACCCAATTATTGGCACCAGTTACCTACTAGTAATTGTGGAATTATCGCCTCTATCAACTTGAAATAAAGTTTAGAGTGCCAATAATCGGTAAAGGGCGAATTGAATAGGTCAGTTTCGCCTATTAGATGGGTATCTACCGAATTGATAAAATATTACCTATTCAGGGATATTTTCATGTTAATTAGTAATTATTATTATATTGGTTAGTTGAAATACCAATGGTATCGGAAATACCGCACACATTTGAAAATATTTGTTTCTTTTCTTAACTGAAAATTTTGTTAAATATTCCAGTTTCTAGTGAACAACGTTGTGTGATGGTTTTAGTATCCTTCCTCATCAAAGTTTTCATTCTTTTAGTACAAACTACGCGAAAAAAATGTTGTTACTTTTCTTAAGATTTTGATTGTTGTAAAGAAGTGCCTTTACATATATCTTACTTACCTGCCTGCCGGAAATAAATCACAAATAAACTTACTGTTGTTACTATCAGCTTCTGTTGATACAGGTAACTTTTATTGTTCGTGTAGAATGTTTATCTATCTGTCTGTTTCTTCGTCAGCTGATTTTTTTTTATGCTTGGGTATATTTATCGCAAAAAACAAATGTAATAACAACTGATAAGTATCTTAGTGCTATATTTTAGTTAATTACCGACTAATGAGTTGGTAAACAAATTTCTTAACGAGTGCGAAGCATTGGACTCCAACCCCATAAGGGATAGGTATTGCTTTGTTTATTTCAATAATAAACGAGTGTTTGTTTCTTCAATAAATCAAGGCATTGTTTTTTCTATTATTATGTACCTAATCATTATAAAAAAGATACATGATCAAAAAAGGTGAAACTTCCTTTAGGTTAGGTACCTACATCTATTAACCTTTTTTTTCAAGTAGTGAAAATAACAATGGGAAAAATAAATGTACTTACTCTCTTCTCTCTCTATGTTTTCGGTTTATGTTAAAAAGTAAAATAAACGAATTTTTCAAGACTTAAATCGTATATCTAACTCATAACGCGATAGTTTTGTTTGTTTATTTGTTTAACTTCTTTCTTTCCTTAAAACTTCGGTAGGTACTCACAAAAATAATGTTTAAAAATTCGAAATAGATATTAATAGACAAGTTAACATTTTATTTAAAAAAGTTGTTAGTGAAAAATAGACACAAGCTTAGGTAATTCAAAGTAGAGTCAAGCTCGATAAATATAACAAATACATTAAATAATAGGAAAATATGGGACTGGGGTTCAAAAGTAGGTATGTCTCCTTCTTCGTTTAAATAAAACCAAGAAGGAGCTTAAGGAAATCTCATTATACATTATAGATAGTAGGTCGAATAGGTACTCGAAGGGCTGATACCTACCTGACTAGATAAGATTAGTTAGAACGACAATAAACTACTGTCATCCTGAAAACCTACTTGATAAATTTAACTTAAAGCTCAAGTTATTAATGTTGCGGCTAGAATTTTATTTGTTCACGATTCCGCGATATGCATAAGCCTAAATGTTCACAACCTATGTTTGTGAACATTTAGGTATTTTATACATAGAGTACTATTACACCTGGGTAGGTACTGAACTTAATGGAAATATGTTGGAAAATACAGAATTTTGAGCTTGAGAAATGTTCGTCCCCAAATTCAATTTAATGATAAGGATAATGATAATGTTTTGTTGATGTTTTAAGGGAAGCCGGCGGTTGCGCTTTAAAGGGCCTAGATAATAAAAACCAAGTCGTTATGTTTTTGATTTAGTTAAAACTATAATTAACCATCTGTTGGGTAGAGAGCACAGCGGCATTAAAATATTGAAACAGGTCCTTACTAACTCTGACTACTTATTCCAAATTAATTTCACAAATTATTTATAAAAGCTTCTTTCTTATCACATTATCTGCTTGAGTTAGATTCCTATCGATAGTGACAAAACAGCAAGTTACCTAGGTACTCACAGACATATCGACGGTTACGTCTAGGTATCTACGATTCTGCTTGCACCCAAACTCAATCACTGTCTACAGAAAACACATCGTACGACCTAAGACGATAGGTCGCAGCATCGTTTCGACTCTTAAATGTAAGTATTGTGATAGTTTTCTAAAAAACAGAATGCCGCATTCTGCACAAGGAGACATTTTAGCTACACTTATGATTATTTCATGTTTTTATCGTTGCGCGGTGCGGTATTATTAGCAGCGGTGCGGCCGAAGCTCGCGCAGGGGCCGGGAGGGGGAGCGGGGGGTGGAGCGTTGGGGGGAGACGCGCGCGCAGCCCGGACGAGGCGGGGCCGCGGCGGCCCCGCCCCGGTGGAGGCCAATCGGCGGCGGCGTGGAGGGGCGGCCGGGCCCCTGGCCTCTATTTACTCTTTCAATCAGTGCGAGTGTTTGCCCCTGGCCGGCGTGCACGCGCGGGTGATGCGCTAGCCATGATCTCGCAGAAGCTGTCGTACGGGGACGTGCCGACGTCGGCGGCGCTGTCCTCGCTGTCACCGGGGCTCGCGCCGCCCTACGTCAACGGCATGGGCTGCATGCCGACGCAGCCCTACCCCAACCTTTACTCCAACAACATGGTGGCCGGCGGCTCGTGCATGGGCTCGCCCGGCGTCGGCTACTCGCCGCCCAGCACCATGGCCTCCTGCATGGGTGGCTCCGGCGGAGTCCCCTACGGAGCCCTTCCACGTGAACAAGAAGCCGCCTCGCCCACCAGCGCGCTCCAGCGAGCCCGCAACGACAAGACCTACCGCCGCTCCTACACGCACGCGAAACCACCCTACTCCTACATATCGCTCATCACCATGGCCATACAGAACAACCCCACGCGGATGCTGACGCTTTCAGAAATTTACCAGTTCATCATGGATCTGTTCCCTTTCTATCGACAGAACCAGCAGCGCTGGCAGAATTCCATCCGGCATTCGCTATCGTTCAACGATTGCTTCGTCAAAGTGCCGCGGACGCCAGACAAGCCTGGGAAAGGGTCGTTCTGGACGCTGCACCCGGACAGCGGGAACATGTTCGAGAACGGGTGTTTCTTGCGGCGGCAAAAGCGTTTCAAGGATGAGAAGAAGGAAGTGATCCGTCAGGCGCAGAAGTCGACGCACGGGCCGGGGCACCACGGACACGACAAGCGGGAGCACGGGCACGAGAAGGCGGACGCGCGGGTGGGCGAGGAGAAGGAGATGCGGGACGAGCTGCTGGCGCAGCTGCACGCGGCGCCTGAGCTGTGCCTGCCCGAGCACGCGCCGCTGGCGCTCGAGCACTACGCGCAGCTGAAGCAGGAGCCGGCGGGCTACGCGCCGGCGCCGCACCCCTTCAGCATCACGCGCCTGCTACCCGGCGCCGACTCCAAGTCCGAGCTCAAGATGTACGACGTCAACTACGGCTACGGCCACTCGCCCGCCGACAACTACTACCAGTCCTCCCTCTACCACCACCACCACATGCACTCCCAGCCGCCCTTGTGACAGTACCCGCTGGCGTAGACCCCTACGCCGCACGTAAGTCAACGAAACTTTCAAATCTCATTAAATTATTGATATTGGACTCCCGAGTGAGCGTGATTTGTGTTCTGGTGATATTGTAAGCAGTGTAAATATTCGCTACCGGCCAGATCAAGTTCTGGCGCGCCGCGCGCGGCGTTCGTTAGGCCTATAATGTTTGTGGAACTTCTGCGAAAGTGTCCTTTTAGTCCTTCTCGTTCTTCGTGTGCCAACCTTTTTTAAATTCGATAACGATCTGAAAGCTGAGTCAAGCTTTGTAATCAGTTGTCCGGCAAACAAGTACACAGTGAAACTAATCAGGCATTAGGCGATCGATGAGATACGTTATCGGAGCAGCACCGCGAGCCCGTAGTACGCGTTGAAGTCTTTTGTAACGCCGTTATATCCTCTACAATAATTCGTTAAAATTGTGGTAGTAGGGCATTTGCCAATTTTTTATATAATTTGTCATAATAAAATACGAGAAATTGTTTTTTCTAAAACGGGGAAAAACATCACAGTACTCACGGTATATAAGAAACATGTTTAATATCAATAAAAAAAACAATGGAAAAACAGTGCAAAATGTAGATCAAGCTTGGCAATTCTTCGAGCGTTTCTACCGCCCTCATTCCCGTGGCCGCATTAATGTCGAAATTCCTGTAGCTTTGGAAGCATTTTCAGTTAAATTTTGTAGAAGTCAGGGCACTCTACAAGATAACCGAAAATAGAATCCAAAGCTACAGGAATTTCGATGATAGTGGTAGATAGAAAAGGTTCTAAAAGTGTTGGCATACAAGGGATTTCAGAAGAGACGTCATATCGTGGACTATCGTGCAATGTCGTTTATGTATAATGTGTATTATATATGTTAGATAGGTAAAATGGAATTATCGTTCTGTCGACCATCGCATTACGAGTAGGTGTAGATAAGTTTTGTATATATAGCTGTAAGGTAAATATATATGACTTCTAAGTAATGGTGTTTGGTGTAAGATAGGTACCTATCCAGGCTTGCACTACGTTAAAATATATATTTATGTGCAAGCGTCAATTTAGCATTTTTTTATTAGTTTAGCAAGCGCTAGTTAATTTAAGTACAAGCTGAAAAAGTAGAAACAAATCCAAAATTAAATTAGATATAAAATAGCACAAAAACTCGTGAACTCAAAACGCTTTTAAATCCAAACAATAATAATTTAAACATACCTACAAAGTAGAGAATAGCTATCGAAAATCAAACCTGTCAACATAATTATCGAGGTAATAAAAAAAATATTTCCTCCGATGACAACATAGCGTTCAAAATATCTGTTCGACAAATACCTAATGTAAGTCAAAATTGGCTTCAATCTAATCGCAATTTTATGTCCTGATGCGTAACGTTGTAATTTATAAACTTCAATTTGGAGTTATAGTTTTACGGTTCTGTGCAGTGCATATTTCTCACGGTTTGCGCGAATGTCGCTCGCCTTGGGTTTACCTTGATTCGGCCTTAAAACTTGTGAGGTAAAAATCTTGACGTTTTTGTGACAAAATTCATGATCTACAGTGATATGTTACACTTGTGAAATATTAAGAAGCATGTGAATTTCATTGTGCGTCGTTTTCACCATGTATCTAGAAATTAGGTACAATGAAAATTTATTTTTGCTGTCTTTTTAGGGTTCCGTATATAAAATGAAAAAAACGGAACCCTTATAGGATCACTTTGTTGTCCGCCTGTCTGTGTCTGTCAAGACCCTATTTCTCAGGGACGCGTGAAGGTATCAAGTTGAAATTCATATCAAATACTAAGGTTTGCAATCCCTTGGATCAGTGAAAAAATCAAACATCTAAGTCATCGCAATCAAAAGATACGGCTGTTTATGCCGCATATTGAAGGGAATCTCAAGGGAATCAAAACCTATAGGGTACTTCCCGTTGACTTAGAATCATGAAATTTGGCAAGAAGCAATTTCTTATAGCACAAGTAAAGGGAAAAATCCGAAAACCGTTAATTTGTAGTTACATCACATAAAAAAAGGCCAATATAAACTGACACTCACTAAGTAAGAAAGTGCATACTGATTGCATGTCAGTTTATACTGGACTTTGTTTATATGATATTTCCGTGATTTACAAACTATTTACATGCCTACAAGTTTGTGCGGAACCCTCGGTGCGCGAGTCCGACTCGCACATGACCGGCTTTTTTTCGCATCGTCAGTGTTTATAATGTGATTTGGTATGCGACATACTAAATGTGTTCGTCTTGCATTCTTTTGTGGTGACGATTTTAAATGTGATGTGATATTGCATAAAAAAAAAACAAAACACCATCAATAAAACCAACTGATTTCAATAGTTTTTAAAATCTCGTTAAGTTTGTGATAAAAAAAAGTTTGCAGTCGTGCGTGATTCAAAATTGTGCGTTGTCATGTCTTTTAAATTTATCTGCTGAATATACTATCTATCTATCACTTTAGAATTTCAAACGACTCAATAAATTATTGTAGTAAAATTATAATATATTAAAGCAAAGACATCCCGGACGTTTGAAAGTAAAAATATAACATAATTCTAAAATTGATATTTGTAATTTATTCGCCATAAAAATATATTGAAATTGTAAATATTCCATATCAAACATTCCATTTAAATAATTTTTTTCTTAGTGTAGGTACAGCGCTTGCTAAACTATGAAGTCATATTTTGAATCATATTATAAATATTATAATTAGTGATGCTAAATTAATTCTTGTACATATAAATACATATTAATACTCGAATCTAGATAGGTAATTATATTATCATCTATTAGTTTCAGAGTTAATAAAATTAAGTATTTACAATAACATGCGATTGTTTTCTTTTCAGTCATCATTTTATCATTTTCAGTTTATTATATTATTGGGAAAACAGATAACAATTCCGTCATAATATGTATTTGGCTCAATACCAAGCTAGAACGGAAAACTAAAGATTATTTATGTGACGTTCTCAATATAAAGGAACCTTATGGAGGAAGGCAGTTAAGCTCTTCTTATTCTTGTAACTATACGAATACTATGGTAATAGTTATAAAAACGGCGTAACCGTCTGCCTCCATAAGGTCCCTTTATATTGAAAACGTCACATATGTGCTCTACTCTCCCTCACCATTTGCCTGCAAGGTTTGAGCATTATACGTTACAGTACTGCCTCCCTCACTTTAATTACTGTAATACTCGGTTCTTCTCACTCACTGATGTAATGCTCGAATCTGAATTGTTACATCGCAAGCTGTCGGCGAGGGAGCGCGCCTTAAAACCTTTAGAATATATGTATATCTCTTGATCATATCCGAAAAATATATATTATAGACATCTTTTACGATTTTTTTCAGCTATTATGCGCTAATATGCACTAGGACTATTGCTTTAGCAAAGACGTTTTTTTATCTTTCAAGTTAAATTTAACTAGATAATAAATTCAACCATTTCTTTATCAATTCACAAACAAAAAATCCGGAATGTTTAATGAAAGTGTTATCTATCGTCTCTAATTACATGACATTTAATGGCCCGCGTTATCAGCGAAGTGATCGGTAACCACTCGGGTTCTACATCGCATCATATAGCTGCAGCAGCTTGGAACTTTGCCAAGAAAGGAAAAGGAATAAACAAACCAAACAGTATTATAATACACACACGGTCAGTTAAACTGAGCCCTTAGCCAAGATGCCCATCGATAACTAGCGTTTCTATTCGTTTCGTTTTTAAACCAATCGCGTCACTGGTAGATCACGTGACTCTCCGTATGACGTGATCTACCAATGACGCGATTGGTTTAAAAACTAAACGAATAGAAACGCTAGTTAGCGATGGGCATCTTGCCTAAAGACTCAGATCAAATTAACGTTACATCTAAAATCTGACCATGTGTTCGTATAATTTCAACTTACGATTTCACACACACGGTCAGCTTTTGGATGTACGTCAGTTAACTGATCAGTATGATTGACCGTATGTGTCCAGCATGTGTCTATTTCCATTTCTTTTTGTCCATTTGTTTTTGTTTGACCGTTATCTGCATATTAGTTGACGTTAAAGAAGTTTTTAGTTTGACTTGAGAAAGGGATACTAAATATAACGTCAATAATATCATTATGATACAAATAAATAAATAAATATCAGGGGGACAATCTAACACAAATTGACCTAATTAATCCCAGACTAAAATCTAGTCTTGTACCGTGTGTACTAGACTACGATAAACTAGCCAACAAATACTTAGATACACAGGAAACAACCAAGACAGGAACAAATACTCGTGTTCATAACACAAATATTTACCCTTTTTTTTTTTTATATAAGTACATCCACATCGTACATATTAAGGCATTTTCAAACATATGATTAATTTTATACATTATTCCGATATACACGACAATTACGGAGTACATAACATTTACCATAGAGCAACTCTGTGATGTTCTAATGTTTTTTTATGCATCTTAACTTCTATTACAATAATAAACTAAAAAAAATAAATAACAACAACAAATAGGTTTCAGTAACAGTCACTAACTAACAATGAAATGCACGAAACATTACATGGAGTGTTGATGGCAGCTATTTAACCCCAAGGGAGATGATTTTGGATTTAAATGTGGTGAGATGGAGTTATTTTTGTTGACAGTTGCATTATAGTCTTTACAAATTCGTACCCTTATCGGGAACCGAACGCCGGACTGCTAGCTTTGTAGGCAGGGTCACTAGTGTCACTACCAAACTAGGCTAACGATGTAGAAGATAATATCTTCTATATTATGAGTAAAACAAAATGCAATAGAGGCTGCCCCCGCATTATGGTCGCCTTTATCGAGGTGGATAAACTTGGATAAACTTTCTGACCAATATGTAAGTGCTCTCGCACTCTCGTGACAGATGGTTTAAGGGCAACGCAGACTAACAGTCCGCCGACTGATTTGACCTGTCAGTTCATCGTGTTAGAACACACCACCAGTTTCTCGTACAATTTCATACATTCTCTTCATACATTATGGCCGGCACGCTGTCTGACAGACTTGGGACCACCGGCAGACTGTTGGTGTGGGTTGCCCTTAAACTACCCGCCGCTCTCACTATATTATGGTCAGAAAGTAGCAGATGTTTTATTCACGTTTACCTACATCGATAAACACAACCACAATACCTACCTGAGCTAGATAATAATCTCCATCGGCTACCTCCATCTGGAGGCGGCACAGTTAAAACACCACGTCTGCGAGATAACTTCAATAAACCTCTTCGTAACCCTTTCTTCAAACAAAGCGATCAACCTGTCGTTAAAACAATAATTGCATAAAGAACTTTTACTGCTGTTCTCACTTTTGTCGGCGCTTACGCAACTTGTACAGCCATAAAATGGACAAAAGGGATAACACGTGGCCGTCGGTGTTAATTTGTTTAAGAAATCGGCAATGTCAGTGAATGAGCTTGAATGAGACACAATGTTTCGTAACATTTTTGGTTGTAAATGTCGCTTCGACTTTTTGCTTAGGCCTTTTGGTTTACCAGGGTTGTTGGGTACCTACTTATTTCTTTAAGTTAGCAACTGTATATATCTCTTGTCTTCCGATAATGCACCGAGTTGCATACGCTAGGGTTTTACACGTATTTATTCAATAACGCACACCCTGGAACCAATATTTGTGTTTTAAACAGGGGCTTGTGATATTTTTCGAACCATTTTCCACCTTGTTTCACGGACATGTAGTTCGAGTATCAATTTGTACTTAGATTGTTTATTTTCATTTTATCGCGGGAGTTACAATTGTCACATACCGAATGATTATGATTTCCTAAAAAATACCTACAACTTAGCTTAGCAAAACGGCATTTCATGAAAAGATATTCGGTGAAATTACACACTATGCAAAATTTCGTTTTTCTAATTGAAATGGTTCCCCGAAATAATATTTTTACCAGATACTTTGTGTGACTCGAACTCGATCGTGAAGAGGTAGGTCAGAGGTGGGTCAAGTATGTTCCCGTCAATTCCCAGGGTTTATTTTGTCATGGTAGGATGATAATGATAAGTTATCACCGTTGCATCTTTGGTGAGATAAAGGAAATACCTGCATTACATCTATAGTTTTCATCATGTACTAAGTAGGTACACAAACAAAGGTAGCTGCATTCTCATCATTCACGTCGCAATTAAAATTTTTATTTTTATTTGTTACCTGTTATAAAAAATAACAATATGAATAAGTAATTACAGTTATGTTGGCACCAAACTGCTATCAACAGAAATAGAAGTGGTTTTGAATCTATAAATAAATTCCTGTTACTATATAAAAGAGAAGATCAAAAATATATCGTTCCGATCTCGAAATACCGGGTCATGGACAAGAGCCAGCCTTTATTGTGACAAACGCACAAACACACAAAGGCCCTCACCTCGCTGACATAATATCACATTTATTCAAATAAAAACATTATAACAAAACCGAAACAACATCCAACGGCACAAAAAAATACTAAAACTCAAGTGATTCACTATAAACCTCACGAAAAAACCAACTTAAGTTTACATCTTCTAAAATCTTGTCACATTCAAAACGGTCTTTAATTTCTGGGTAGTAGTTGACACAATTTTATTTTGGAGGTGTATCAGTAATGTTTGTATTGTTCTGATGAGTTGTAACATTGAAAGGTGGCCATCGGCCGAAGCCCGGTAGCTCCATGTAACAAGCTGAATGGAGTGACACAAAATATAAATGAACAATAAATAGTCGACGCCCACACAGCGTGTTTCCATTGACTTAGAGAGTTTATGGGAACCCGAGAAAGAAATAAACTAGATACGTTGATGATTCGCGAGATTCCTTCAGCTGCAGTCACCCCAATTGATTAGTGAGCCACTTGCTAGCATTTTTTATCCGGCTGTTGTCACTTAAAGGTGTCAGTTGGTAGCCGACCACGCAGCAGCAGCAGACGACGTGTCGTCACGACACTATTATAGTTTCTATGTACTTCTATGAAATTCCTTCCGTAGCTAGCGACACGTCGCTTTCATAGAAACACATAGAAACCAGTAGTGTCGTGGCGACACGTCGTCTGCTGCTGCTGCTGCGTAGAGTTGGCTACCAACTGACACCTTTATACTCATACTCATACAAATCCTCGTAGGTCGTATAACTCGGTTTCATATATTTTCACTAATTTGTCAGGAGCCCAGAACCACAATTTAATTTCTAATGTTCAGCGTAGTAAATAGTGTTAATTTCGCATCGAGTATAACAAGACAACACATCATAATTGTTGTAATATCAGTTTGTGGCTCAACATTCAAATTATTTTGTGTGTATGACTGCAGCTTATTAGCTGCTGCTGTCTGTGCATTATTATACAGCATAACTATCTCGGTCAAAGATCATTGTGACTAAACGAGTTGTTTGCTGTTAGCATTTTATCATATATCGGCCAACTGAAAGTGGGAGAACATTATATTTAAGACTATAGTGTTTTTTTTTATTAAAACCAAAATAAAAGGCAGTGAATACGAAACATGGCAATATACGAACTGGCTGTTTTAAACAAACATCGCTCAGACAATAATAACATATTATGTGGCTATTGTTTTTCAGCTTTAAAGAAATGGTCATCTTTTAAACCCGGCGTAGGCCCTCTGGATCTTACGTATCGACGCAACATTTAAAACTTTATTTGGAATTGTAGTTGCATGTTCCTATGAATCAAAACACCCTTTTTCTCACCGTGCGACAATGTAAACGCATTATCGCTCCGAGTCGGGTCGGTGAAGTGGTTAGCTTTATGGAGGCTGTAAACCACCCGCGGCGAGGTTCGAACCCGTCCGCTAACACCGGTAAAAACGCTTTTAATCATTTTACTACGTGTCGAAATATTACTTTTGGTACGCAGGAAATATTGAAAGCGAAATGAATTTTATTCTGAATAAAGCATACCTATGCTTGCTTGAAATGTCAATTCATAATTAATCATGAAGGTATTTAACAAACTTTACTTAATCAAACTTTAGCTATGTATAATTTTAAATAGTATTGTGCAAATAGATGAGTTCATATGACATCCCATACAGGAATCCCTCAAGGCACGCAGCTGGGTCCATCGCTTTTCCTCACTCAGCGACTATATGCTGTAGGTACAACTGTAGTCATGTATTGCAGCAAGCTCTATTATATTTACTGATATACTTACCGACTGGCTTCAAGGAAGCATTTTATCTCTCTACATACTTACAGGAGTTTGGTTCCCACCAAATTTATACACGTGTCCCCAAATGATAAAATACCTGTAGTTATCTTGGATCGAATTGTCTGTGTGTATTTGTGGATTAATTACTATTCAATTAAATTTTTTGTTAAAATGGCTTCTGTCCATGAGGACAATTCTGCCAATGTCAAAGTTTGAGGTTACATGTGATCGGTTTTTTAAATGTTATTCAAACATTTAGAGTGTTATATTCTCCGAGATCAGAGGCAAGAGTGTCGGCCACCACACGCGCCGAGATTAATTACTAACGAACCCAAGCTGAGTTTGAGCTGTGAGTGTAATAAATACGATTAAATATAATATTGTATTAACTTTTATTTAATTTGAATACCTTTACTCAACAATTCACCTCTTTTAAACAGTTTCCGAGAACCGTTCTCGCGACATACTTACGTAACGGTCACAAGGCTCTGCGGGTGACGTCACTCCGTTAATACACCGCCTTTGATAAGTTTTATTTTATCGTTACCAAACGTCTGGTTGACTTGAGTGCGTACTTGAACCACGCTTCACTTTGTGATAGTGTTTCATCATTATTAAGAATATAAGCGTTTTTTTTATCTGGTATTTTAATCTAGTTTCTGAATTAGACAGGTACATCTATCAGTGTCTAAATATAAATACCAAAAGTAAGTGTACTTGTTCAATGAGTACAGTCATAGGTATAGTAAGTGCAAACTTTTTGAATCGGCCAATATATATATATATATATAAAAAATAATAAATAAAGTTAAGCTCCCTGTAACTGACATATAATATATGCATGACTGCAGGTCTTTGCCAACTAAGAGGTTCCTAAAACAATTAGCGTATATACAATACAAGGCAAATACTTTTAATTGAACACCACAAAAACTAAAAATGGAACAGTACAACAGACAGGTTAAATAACGACCTCTTCCAGAGAGTTTTGGATAGAGAAATAGGTAGCTACGGACAGAAAAAGTCATCGTTTGTGACTGATCTCTATTAAATAAATTAAATAAAAATGGTTATTATTATTAAAGTATGACTTTTCTTTAGCCGCTAGAGATGTTCTATTAAACCAATTTCTAAATCACATACCTACCTATCTTTTAACATAAGTGTGTATGTAAGTAATGGAAATGGAACAGATAAAAAGGTAAGAACAATAGAGCGCTATAGAAGCCGACCGTTTACAATACCTCTTTAACCGTGTCTGTGCCGTAGCTGTTGTACTTTAACATCTTCACGTAAGACCTTTTGTAAGAAACATCTTCCATTCTTCTTGTAAACATCATGTCACTTTATTATAAACGTCGCAAATTATTATTTTAATACGTAACAATGCCTCATGCAATATTATTCCAGTACCTTCCATCACGTCGATCTCAAGTAGACTCTCAGGTACACCTTAAACGTAAAATACAGATTTGTCAGGGGGAGCAGGAAACCTTTTTTCGTCGCTTGTGTCGACGTTATCTCTGTTTGCCTTGGGACCGGAATAAACGCATACGTAGGTGTATCCTGTACGTATCTATATGTATGCGGCCTAAGATTGTGTGTCTCGTGAACGAAATACTAAGTAGGGATGAGTAGGTGGGATTATACAGCGTCTTGGCGATTATTTTTTAATATGAAAGCCTTATACATATGTATTATAAGTTTTAAAAGTAGGTAATATTTGAAAACAAAAGATGGTTGAGCCATAATTAAGTAGATGGTGTAAAATCGTAAAGATTCACCTACCTAAATTTGTAAGCTACGTATAGTAAACTGGTTGAATTCCGTGATTCGCTCAATACCGTGGTGGCAGTTCTATAATCCGCCATAGAACCCTGCAGGTCGAATCTGGGACCTAAATATCTCCCTTTATTTATTTGCCTTAATTAACCTTTTGTAGTTCAGTTCCTAGATTCTATTAGGAGGGTGCTATGGCGGATTATAGAACTGCTACCACGGAATTGAGCGAGTCACGGAATTCGATGAGTTTACCCTACTTGAAATAATGCTTACCTATTCTAAAATGGCACATGCCAGCCTGGTAAGTGATTCTCTTAAATCGTTCACTTTTTAATTCGTTGTTGAGTTACTAACCGGCGGAAACCAGAGCATTATTAACAAGTTAGTGCGTACATAATTTATTAAATTAGGAAATTATGTCACAGGTCTCAACATCGAAATAGCTCAGCTAAAGCGGAAGGTACCTAACTCTGCCTAACGTACTACTTACGAGTGCGCGAGGCAACTTATATGTAAATGTGCCGGTTAGCACTTTGATGTCGAGTTCAAAAGTGATATGTTTAAGAGATACATCTGATTACGATGTTAAGAGGAGACTAGTGTTATTTTTTTAAACTTATCAACTTACTTCACAATTGAGCGACTATCGTAACGAGAGTAAGTAACGTTTATCAATTTTCATTTGACTTGATTGAAAAACTCGAAACTTTTGTAATCATATCGCTTTTTCTTAATGCAGAACCGTTTCTTGTGGCGAACTTTGGCCAATATCCAGCTTATACGATGATTCATATCGAATTCGCCAATTACCTACTGACTGATAATTTGGAATCTTCATCAATGTGATATTTGTTGTCAGTTACGATTATTTTGCACTTGTACTACATTAAGGACGCCTTTTCGATTCGTAGTAACTCAATTAATAGTTAAAATTCGTAAATCGAATCGAAAATGTGACATGAATTTTTAGGGTGTCATTCATTTTATCGAAATTTCTTTCATCTAATTTCATATCACCGAAAAATATTTCACGAATGTCATTTCATTTTTTTTTCTAATCACATAAACATCAATTCATTGTTTTTTAAATAATCGAACAACTATTCATCTTGAATCGTTTCGAATTTGTCTCAAATCGTAGCTTAACTATTCATCGATTTTACCTTTCACATAATAATTAGTTAGTTGTAGTATTAATTTATCGAAACATGATTCACAGATGGTACGTCCCATATATTATTATTGCCACGAACAATGTTTCATCGCAGTAACGTTTCATCGAACGATGCATTTTGTACCTAACTGTTAGTCTTGCGTTCTAAGGGCTGCATGACGTGAACCCTATCCTAACCAACCCAATTTTGATGGGTATAGCATAATACCACACCGCCTAGGGTGCCTATTTCCGCTCTAAAGGTCACAAGATAACCCTAACCTAACCCACCAATAGTACAATTTTTACTATTATTTTTTTTTACTGCGGGGGGCTTCGCCCCCCGACCCCCTGATGGGGGGCTGCGCCCCCCACACCCCCCCACCTTCCAACTACCCTGACCTAATAACCTAATCTGACCTACTTTCTTGACACACTTTTTAGTACATAATTTTTAATAGCACCTTTTAACAATTAAATATTATGATAATTCAGTATCACACAGTAAAATCTAAGTAAAAACATTATTCGGCTATGGCGGTGATAATTCGGCAAAATGAGAATCGAGAAAACATGACTTATGAAAATGCTCTGTCGTTGAAACGAATTATCAAGTATAGTAACACCAGTGAAACGATTTTCTATGGAATAAGAATTTTGGGAACTGAAACTTTCGTTAGTCTAAAATGACAGTTAGGTGATTCGATAAACGACTATGTCGATAGACAAATAAAATAATAAAGTAAAATTCGATGAGTTGATTCTTGTGTAAACGGTAATTCGAGCAAATGTATGAGCGATCTATCGACGTTCGATGAATGATTCCTAAGTGATAATAAAATCCTACGAATAGTGTTATAGGAAACAGTAATCGATGAAACGATCTTCGGTAAAATGATGGATTACCGAATTTTTAACCATTGCTCGATTTTACTACGGGTCTAAAATTGGCTCTAAGTCAGCGAAAATGTTGAGCTCTTTAGAGCCTTCTGATAATAAAATGACAAGCAAGCATGACAATCACAATGACAAGGTCCTAGGTGTGCTCAACACGTGTCCCCTGGTTTTGCAGACACTCATTTCTTCGAATGTTTCACCGAATTTCATTTCATCGAAAGCTAATTTCTGCTGAAACCTTATTGTTTTCAGGTTATCTTAAGCATGGGTTACGTAGGTTAGGTTAGGTTAGACCTGTGACTACCAAAAAATTATAACTCCTGCACGTAGCCTGTCGAGGAAATGAAAATTCGGCGAAGTGAAACATTCTATGAAATGAGTGTCGGTAATTTAAGGGAAACCATGCTCAACATTATTATTCGCCAACTGTACGGGCTTACACATGGACACGCAAAGGTACCTATAGCGATTTATCCACCAGTACCAACACCCAGTTAGGTTTCTGCTGGCACCGCAAAATGTCGACGTACACATGGAATTTCTCCGCGTCCCTACCAATTTGGTGAGTGAAATCTTCGAGCCGAATTGAAAACTATTTGCTCCTCAAACACCATCCATCACTGGCACTTAGCTGTATTGGCGACAGACGACTAATACTCTGGTTACACGCTTGCATTTTCAATCGCTTTTCGGAGACAATTTGGTTTTGGTTTAGTTTTAATTTCCTTTGTGAAAAGGATTGTTAAACCTTTCTCTATTTGTGCTATATACATTGTACAAGTAGATTTCTATGAGTTGTTGTATGTCGCGTAATTAGCCAAAATTTAAATATCTTTGCAAGTAATTTAAATACTCCTACCTACTCGGGTTTGCTTTTTTTGGAAGCCGAAACGTCGCGTCTTGCTTGTAAAATAACTTTCAGCTATGTTATTCTGTTAACACAAACGTCAACCAGTTCTACTAAGTCGATGAATAGCCGGCGAATTTACATCGTCCGTCAAAGTGGGTAAATGACATTCAACTGCCTGCACATTCATTTAGTCGCTGGTTTCACAGACGACCAGCTGTCAAACTAGCGACTAAATGAAAGTGCAGGCAGTTGAATGTCATTTACCCACCTTGACGGACGATGTAAATTCGCCGGATATTCATCGACTGAGTAGAACTGAATGACGTTGTTTTAAAAGAATAACATAGCTGATACTACGCCTTCTTTTGTATTCAATGCACATCATTATTATTTATCTTTGCTAAAGTTAAGGGTAAAGATTTTTCATAGGGTTACCGTAGACGGTGTCCGGTACATTTCCAAATTTGAAACCATTTCGTGTGCAAGCCGGATTGGGTTTCCATACGTAGGGTTTGCCACGTCAGGGTGATTTATGGCCGGTCAGCGGGCAAGATGAATTAGTTTGAGCAGACAACTTGCGATAGAAAAATTGCTACGCTTCGTGTAGGTGAAGTTTCTTGATTCAAAAACTTTTCGCTCATAGATTGGGAATTCAAAATGTAATGAATTTTAAGTTGTTATAAATGGAATTGAAAGTTTAAAAAACCTTTACGGTAGGACCTGTTGGCTGTACAACTGTGTTACGTTTTATGAAAGATATCTAACGGCTGGTAGAAATCTGTCTAAATGTAAAGAATTGACGTCGGTAACGCGTGACAGCTAACGTCAATCCTGATATCCTTAAAATTCTGCAACCGTTAACGTTTTCAGAATCATATTCAGAATGCAACTACGAGTCTAACCGATTTGACATTGAACCTGGATGCATTTTGAGAGTATGTAGTAAGTACAAATATCTTTAAACTGCAGCCCCAAAGAAGGGCCCCACAGACTAAGGGCCGTATTAATAAACTCATCTCAACTCTGATCCCCGTCTCAAGATACGTCAAAGTAAACGTCAAACCATAGAAAACTGTCATTTTTGACACATCTTGTGACGGGGATTACAGTTGAGATGAGTTTATTAATACGGCCCTAAGAGTTCACTTACACTTACAAGTCTGTCTCGCGGCCTGCTGTCCAAAATCTATGAAAAATTTTCAATTTTATAAATTTTGTCGATTTTCGAAAATCGTTAGCATAATGCATCTTGGCTAGGGCCCCTGGGCGTCTTGAATGTGCTCATGTTTGCTAACATTCGCAAATTATCTTTGCCAGCACGTCACGACGAATCTTATTAAAATATCATTGATCCAACGCAATGTGAATGCAAATTCATCCTGTCAATTGCTCTGTCGGTTCGAAGCTAATTGTTCTAAACGCTACCACTTAAGGAGGGCGTTGACCCCGCCGCCATTTTGTCCTACCAGTCATGATTACACGAATATCATTTGAGCATTTACTAGTTGTTAATTATGCCTTTCGACTCTTAATTTGCATCCTCCTACGCAAATGGCTACCTATTTATTGTTGTAGGCAAAGCGATGCAAAAGCTAGTAAGTAGCGTTGCCTCAGACGAGTTGTTATTTGATATTAACTTATTATTACTGATTGTGATTCTCGAACCGTTTTAACAGGATTTAACTTCTTAAACATTTTAATCTTCAATTGAAAGTACGAAAAAAATCCTAAAAAAATCATGTGTTCGGCCATCGAAACCAACGCTGCTGGGAGAAATATGTAGAGACTCGAAAAAGGTATTTTTTTTTTGCAAAAATAAAATCTATAAACCCACTAAACAGCATTCAATAATGACCGTTATCCTTGGAATTGCCTATATGATGCCAAATGCATGAAATATATCCAAGCAAGTAAGAGTGGGTTCATAATCTTAAAGAAATCTCATCGCTACACGTGAAACACTTATGATTAAGGAGTTCCGGTGGCCATCTCTGGTCTTCATCATCAGTTCCACTGAACCAAACAGTGCTTTTAGGATAAAAATGCTGAAGCTCTTACAGAAAATACCAAAATCGTTAATCATCAGACCACGCCAACTTTTCTATGGGACCACCCCAAAAGTATGACTTTACCAACTAAAAGAGAAATATTGAAATCGGTTCAGTAGGTAAAAAGTTAAGCGTTGATATACATTTAAAAAAATATATACAATCGAATTGATAACCATGATTTTAAGGTCGGTAAAAAAAGAAACTGAATGAACCTTTATTATCTAGAAACGTAAGGATGCGTTCAGATGCCTCAAAACACTTCTGCTCCGATATACCATTTGTACTGATTGTGCTGTGCAGGCACGATAAAAACGAACGCAGCGAAGGGTGTTTAGTGATGAGATGCTGATTGCGACCGGCGAATCGGAAAAGATTTCTTTGAATTAGGGTGGGGAAAGCTGCAACTGCGGGAGACGTATGGATAAAATTGTCACTAGATGGCGCTCAGTTGAAGGATAAAGTGAATTAGGTACCTACTCGTACAAGTTATAAACTTTCACAGGCAAGCGGAAAAAGGACGAATAAGTTTATGCGTCTTTTTAAACCCACAAGCAAACGTCATCTTGTGTTTTGAACTAATTGCTATCAATAGCAAATTGATAAAGCTATTTTTTGTGAATGGCGCTATGTATTGACGGTTAGCCTAATTGGTAGTGACCCTGCCTACGAAGCTAGCGGTCCCGGGTTCCAATCCCGATATGGACAAATAATTGTGAAATGAGCGCGGATAGATATTTGTTCCTGAGTCATGGATGTTTTCTAAGTATGGTAGTTAAGTATGTATTATTTGTCGTCTAGTATCCATAGTACAAGCCCAGAGCTTTAGTTTGGGACTAAGTCAATTTGTGTGAGATTGTCCCCTGACATTTATCTATTTATTTTTAAATATATTATATACGAAGTACCAACAATTGCGGTGCAGGACCGGCCCTTGTGGCAAACCTTGGGGGAGGCCTATGTCCAGCAGTGGACATCTTTTGGCTGAAATGATGATGATAATGATCAACAAGTGATTAACCAATCACTTATTTGTTTACCTTCTAATAGTTTTAATTCTTAAACTTCATGAAGTTGATATTTACTCTAATGATTATAGCCACGAATTAGCAAATCATCAAAACAGGATAATTCAGTCGAGCGGCAGTGTAAACTGTAAATGTGTTGATAATGTAGATACTTATGTCAATATTGTGATATAAGTTATACCTACTCGTATATGTGATAAGTTATGTTATGGACGAAGCCAACTCATTGACGAGGAATGTTGTTTTTTTTCCGATAGCGTTGTTATAATAGGCAGTCATTTTAACTAATTATTTAAGTACCTATATAAGTATACAGGGTGGCGCAAAAGTTGTCACCCGATGCTCTTAGGCTGTAATTTTTTTTATGAATCAATAACTTTGGTTCTGCTTTTGGATTGTGTTTATTTGATGTCTTAATTGTTTTTCCATTAAGTCGAGAAAATGATATCAGCCAAGTGGTCACCGCCAGAATTAATGATCATACGGGTCCGATTTATGGCATTTTCCATCACTCTTGCCTGAACTTCCGACAACTTCTTGTTGGATATTCTCTTTGAGGGCTTCAAGAGTCTGAGGCCTATTGACATAGACCCGTGACTTCAAGAAACCCCACAAAAATAAGTCTGGAACGGATAAATCAGGCGATCTTGCTGCCCAGTGCAAATCACCAATACGAGAGATTAGGCGACCCATAAACAATTATTCCGCGTTCTTGAGGAGTAAAGCGATTCATGTTTTGTTGATGTGTATTTTGTATCTACTCGTATTTATTTCACAAATGTCAAAGCAGAACTGACATTTGCCGCCTTTTTTTTAAATTATAGCATGTTTCGATAGAGATAGATAAGTCATCAACTTTTCCGCCACCTTGTATATTTCAATTTAAACAGATCTCTGATCTTAATATTTTACTTACACAGAGACATATTTACTTTACAATATATGTGTATACTAAAAAAATACAAAATTATATGGATGCACAAGCTATACATCTCATAAGGAATTGTATTTTTACATATAGCACAATACTGGCTCAAGTCTAGGATCAGTCCACCAAACATGACGGACCTTAATTTGATTGTTTTAAAATTTCACAATTGATTTTAACATTTTGAACCATATTTAAAAGTACTAACGGTTCCTTTCCATTAATATCTATAGTAAAATTTCAACGCTTTCCCGCTAAAAACGCGGGAACGACCGTTGAGAACGTGGGTATGCGTTCAGTTTTTATCGTACTTTTTTATCTTAGCTCCATAGTATGTATTATTTGCTCGTAGTATCGATTCGTTATCGAGTCGATATTTTTGTTTGCCCAGACCCATCAATGAGTCTCGAGAGCTGTTGGAGCAATTTGTTTGATAACTTACGCTGTGATTAGTCTGCTCACTGATATTGCAACATCTTACGATTTTTTCCTTGTATGATCGTTTGATTTTGCGGTTTTAGTTTCTTATTTCATCGTTTGCTGGATCAAAACTTAAATGATAGTTTCACAATTTAAGCACTTACTAATGTTGCGTAATGGTATTTTAGAAAACAATCTTAATTAATTTATTTGCATAATGGCTTACTGATAAAATACATAATTTTAGCTCTACTTATTATATTATATATATAAAAAGTTACCTACTCTCTCTCGATTGATGATGTATCGAAGCATTTTTCAAAGTGACCTCTATAAATTCCGGGATGTTTATTTAAATGAGAAATCGAAGACATTTATCAAAATTTCGTATCTGAATTAAAATGTCGGGTGAGACCATAAAACAAGTATCAGCGCTACCAGTGGCTTCTACAACTGTGGGTGAAGACAAGCATTATAACGTTGTTCTTAGTCTAAGAATTTACAGTGTACCAGCCGCACTTGACCCCTTATAAGCTAGCACAACGTACCCGTGATATGTTTAACCGCTCATAGTGTTCCTTTCTAACTTCGCTTTGAAGAAAGAATCGCACCGAGTGGCAAGCGCGAAAATAGTACAAGTCTTTCTAGCCGCTGTTGAAAACGGGCAAGCTATTGTAACGTGTAGTTCGTAATATGGTGATGCTATTGTAGGCAGGTACTTATCACTTTGTATATAAAACATTTTTGTACTTAAATTTGTATTGAATAAAAAAACTTATAGTGACGTACATATTAATTCAAATCCCCAAATTAAGCCAAAAAGTGTCTCAACACAGCGGAACAAACCATTAATATACCCAAATGTGGCTTATTTTCTCGATCGCACCGCAATGCGACCGAAATCCAACACAGGCGTCCCCTTTCCCACAGAATTGGAAACGGCCACTTAAGGCCGTATTTGGACCCTCGTATGTAATAAAATACTAACCTACGATCTAATATAAAAGCCGATCGCATTAGCTAAAGGAGCCATTATTAAAAAGTATCAGATTTCCGAACGCAGCGCGCTGGCGCGCCAATCGCGCGCGCCCGCCGACGCAACTACCAATCAGGGAGCGTGATGCTTTTTTTTTATTGTAGATCGAGTTAATGGATTGTTCTTCATTTTGATTTATGTTGTTTCTTTTTTTTCTGTTTTAAAGTATTGCTGCTGTGGCTGGGCTCTGTAAATAACGAGTCTGACCGACTCGTTAATTGATGAGGGAAAAAGTGAAAGTTATTTACTCAACAACAAAAGCTTAGTAAAATAGAACGCATCTTCGACGTCATCAAAATCTGGAATACTCACTAGAAAATAATATGTATTTCCAACTCTAAAACTTCTATGTTCCTAAAATATTCTTCTTCTTATGATGCCTCTCCGACTAGCGAAGGTTGGCAATGAGCTCCGCATACTCCTTTCTATTTAATTAAATTAAATTAGATTCTTATAAGGATAGTTCTTGTGTGTTTACACAAAATTATTGGTGACATGCCCCAGTATTATGATTGTCTTTATCGCGGAGGAAACATATGTATAAAGCATCCGTCACTTTCACAAAAAAGTGACAAACATTTTATCCACATAGATAAACACGACCATAAATAGGCCCGCTGTTATTTAATAAGTATTCAAGCTCTAAAAGCTTTGACTGTCTACAAGCTGACGAACTGTAGGTAAGCGGAAGGGAGAGAAAAACATATCTCCCGCTGTATCTTATCTGAAGATACAAATATCTTATTGGTTGTTAATAACTTATCAAACCTATAAGGATCTTTAAGCTGTTTATCTGACTGTCTTAAGCCTACCTGTTGATAGCTATAGCACAATGCGGGCTATAATGGCATGCTGCACGTCTAAGCCGAGCATGCGCACTGCGCTCGGTCAATACGGGACGCGGGCGGACGCTTCTAGCCGTAATATATCTATTTCTAGGAATAATTGAATATGAATGCTCTTACTCAGTTTAGGATATTTTGTATTTCTGGATGGGTGTTTTAAGATTTGTGACTATGTTTGCTGGATTTCGTGTTTGTTTACTGTGATTTTACTTTATGTCGCTTGTCATTTGTTTATCCAATCTTTTTTAAGTAGTCAGCGTCAGTAATTGTAAATAAGATTAAGAATTAGTTATTATTACCAGAATGTTCAAGCTTTTAAAAGTTTTTGTCTATCACTATCACACTCGCGCTCGCGTTTTACAGTAGGTATATATTTGTCCTTTGTGATTCATAGGCACATGAAGAAAGCAGAAGTATTAATAGCTTGGAACTACCTGCTCTACTTTTGTATAAGACCCTTCGCTGGACTTGGTCTATTCACTGTTAACCTACTTCCGTATTCCACTTAATTTTAAATTGTTATCATAGTTTATTTTAATTTTAATAAAGCTTTTTGCATTTAACAAACTCTTTTATTCTACAAAAATAATCCATATGTAGTTTGGAAAAAAATAATTTTGTATGGTAATTGGTGAAACCACGATAATGAAACTACGATATTTTATCATTCTCTAGTGGCAACAATCACATTAGACAGCAGTTTTGAGTAAAAAGTTGATCATATTACCAATTTCAATCAAAGAGTGGGCCCTCTTTTTTTCCAAACTACTCCTTCAATTATTTTCTTCACATTTATTACTGGCCGAATAGTAAAAAATAAGGCCGTATATAGAGGTTGTCTGTGCCTCCCAGTTTTTCTCCCACTCGCTACGTGACTAGGGCGCCCTCTGTCCAGCCCCGATATACCCTGTTTATTTACCGGGCTAATATCGCTGCCCTGCTAAGCAAAATGGCGCTATCTCAGACAAAACTCCTGTAGCAATTGCAACCTCATTATTAACAGGGGAGGATTGAATCTGCTTTGGTTATTGTTTTTGAGATACTGCTTTTTAGCTTAGGAGGGCAGATCGGGTCGGTAACCGGCGTGCAATCACTGATCTACATTACATGCGTTGGAATCTTAATTTAACTGCGCTTCGTTTAATAGGAATAAGCTACAATTTTTCTAGGGCTTTATTCTACTATGGTTTAACCCATGTTACTTCGATATCGTATTCATATTGGCGACGTTTATGAGAGCTCTTATTCACTTGCCAGTAAAACTATCGTAACGTCAACATGTGATTATGAATATTACGATATCAAAACGAAATGGGCTTAAATAGAGTAGAATCCCTGGTCAATCTCATGGATTATTGTCTCCAGTGAGTTTGGTTTCCATTCCAGCCAGCTCGTCAACGAAATGTGAACGTAACTTGACCTGTCATAGCATTTAAAGCAAATGTTCTTGAGTGTCTGGCCTCTGTCCGTACGAAATGTAAGACTCTCCTAAATAGATTTGTGGCATTTGTTGTCTCCTATTTTGTCAAAATCGGTTCGTTCAGCTTCTACAAGGGAACAAGAAAACATACATACATATACATACATTCAGGTAAAAAACATTAGCATCTATTTCTTCTTGGGCAGTTCAGGTACAAAAGGCATGTAAAAAGAAGCATTCTTATAAGTTCCACAATGATTAGGTACAGCTATAGATATAATCTAGCAGTAGCCAAGCAATATTGATGTCATATTCCGAATTCCCGAGTTTGAACGAAGACAGCGCTGAGCCAACACTGGCTGTTGGCTCATTATTGTCTAAGTCCTGTTAACTCGAGTTTAATATTAGCTATCTTTTTACGAGCAGGACAATTTGCACGAGTATTTGCTTACGAAAGATGAAATTAAAGATTTTATTTCCTTTGTGTGCTTTAATAATGATTTATGAATTTATAACGCATTTCTCCTACCTTATTTACTAAATAGCAGGTTCAGATTTTTAATTTTAACACGTGAACTTGAAAATGAGATGGAGACGTATTAAGACGTGGCAACTGTGCCTAAAACAACACAATTGGGATATTTACACTTTCTTTGTTTCTTTGTATTTTTATTATTTTTAAGCCTGTTTAACGACGCGGTTATCAGCTTCTATAACTTACTAGCGACCATCGGACTTCAGCCAGGTGAAATTTTCCAAATATTTTCTTTCATACCATCCTTGTCCTGACAATTACAAACGAAAAAATAGAAATCAGCCAAAGGGCAATTCTTCGAGCGTATCACCGCCGTCATTCCCGTGACCACATTGATGTCGAAATTCTTGTAGCTTTGGAAGCATTTTCAGTTAAATTTTGTAGAAGTCGGGGCACTCTATAAGATAATCGAAAATAACATCCAAAGCTACAGGAATTTCGACGTTAGGGTGAATTTCAGGGCGTTTCAACCGCCGTCATTAGTGTCACCAAATATATTGACAAAATCAGTGACACTACAGCAACTTCTGATGCTGATAGAAACTACATCCCCGGTTCTGCTTCTGCCTACATCAGGAGTTAATGGTAGGTGTCATTGAATTCGTCAATATATTTGGTGACACTAATGACGGCGGTTGAAACGCCCTGAAATTCACCCGTTAATGCGGCCACGGGAATGACGGCGTTTGAAACGCTCGAAGAATTACCCTAATCGGTCGAGCCGTTATCAAATGATGCTCCGTCATGCATGGCAATTGATTTTTAATTAATAACCTATAGTAACAATTTTCCTTGGTGGTACTTTTTGCACGTTCAGATATGCACCAACTGAACCAATTGCGCTTAGGGGACTTAAAAAACGTCCACAGAAGTAACGAATTTGTCCATAATTGTACATAATGAGATCAAGCAGGGATTACCGTGAGAAAGGCGGGACTTTTCATAAGTTCAATTGAACGGAAAAATCCCACCCGTAGTAGGTAATCACTTGGATGGGATGATGCAGTAACAAGCAATAGAACCAAATATTTTAAAAGTACTTATTTCTATTAAAGATGAAGTGTTAATATTGTTAGCGACTCGATGCAAGCGGTGCGGGTTCGACACCCGTTATGGGCAAGGATTTGTACGATGTGTTTCAGTGTTGGATGATGTGTGTGTCTTATGTGTTTAATTGTGCGTGTGGGTCAATTTCAACACTTGTGATCTTTATAAATGTTTCCAAAACCTTTATAAATTATAAAATGTAAACTAGCGTGAGTCATTATTAGAAACAAAAAAGGAACACTCAACGGTTTACTCAGGTTTTAGTCAGGTAACTATCTCGTGTCATAATGGCTTACTTTATTCCCTTGTTGAACAATTTTTTTTTTCTTATACGAAACAATCTTTACGTTCTTGGTTCTGTTTCGTCCACATCGTTCGTGCTAACAATTAAGGTTGATTTCAAAAAACCTTTATTTAAGAGTCTGGACGGGGTTGGTAATTTGCTAATTTTTTTCTTTAAAATATTCTCGCCGATGTCCATTTAATGGAGTAGGTACTCGTGTTGACTCTGCGAGTTCGTTATTCGATTGATTCGTGAACTTCGAAATAAGATTTTCGATTACTTCGTCTGATTTTATAATTACTTAAGGGTTCAAGGCTTTGTTTAAGGTGCGAAGTTTGAATTTTTGATTCGTTGCTTGAATTCTTTTTTTACGTGTAGTTTTGTTTAGAATAACAGTAAAAGATTGAATATATCTACGGTTTGAAAATGCGTTGCCGTTTAGATTTCCGACAGCCCGTTAATATATAATAAATTACTGATTGTATAATTAATTAAGTATCATCAAGTTGTGCAATTTTTGACTATTAAAAAACATCGGGGGACAATCTCACACAAATTGACATAGTCCCAAACTAAGCTCTAGGCTTGTATTATCGATACTAGGCAACGATACCCATACTTATATTGAGAAATGCAAAAGGGTTTGTTTATGTGAGAAATATGCAACGTTAAAATGATTATTATATCGTTTCTTCCAGTGTTTTCAAGCCATTTCACTGTTAAAGAAAACAAAATATACTTTACTGACCGTCTAATTCAAATGGACGTTACTGCCCCTTAACAGTCAAATCCAAATTAACTCATTATAATTATTACCAATAAATTCATATGTTATATGATATATGATAGCAATACCATTTGAAAAGGACAGCATGTCTTAAAAAAGTCCGTCTGATTTGTAATTCTTGCTCACTCGCTCTCATACGCTCTTATACGAGTCTTACCGATTTCACCCGAACCCGAAAGTCTTTTTAAAACTTGTTGCCCTGTAGGTTTATTCCTTGGTTCTCTGAAGCGTCAATTACATCGTTATCAGTAAGATAAGGGTCCCGGAACCGAGACGGCAAACAGAACTATCTGGGAAACGACGCCTGCGCCGTCTGGGATGCCACAGAGCGTACACCAGTAATAATGATAATAACCAATTATTCGGTCTGTAAGTACTCTCCTGGCAGAGATAATAATTCAAATGGAGATACAGATCACTAAAGGATCACTGCCATCAAATAAAACTCTCAATACCTGCAGAAGAATTGCTATCAAGGCAGCCTATAAGATTTTTCAATTAATTAAAATACATGTTTTATGTAAATACATTCAGCATCAAATTGATAAGAGCAGCGAAAGTGGCCAAATACTGGGTGTTTTTTTATTCGTCTACAAAATTTTGGGGCTTAAATCAGTAAGTCATACTGACCAACTTTCACTATGGGACCAACCCCGAAATCGCGATAAAAAATTTGACCCTCCCATACAAAACATCGTCAGCTGACTAGCCAAAATGTATGGGATGGTCAATTATTTTTTTTGCGATTTCGGGGTTGGTCCCATAGTGAAACTTGATCTGTATGACTTACTGATTTAACCCCCAAAATTTTGTGGAAGAATAAAAAACACCCAGTATATCGCAACACACCTTTATTATTACTATTAGGATAAGAATGTGTTGCGATATATTTGACCATTTTGACTGCTCTAATCTATTTGATGCTGACTGTACACTGGGATAGATAGGCGTGTGTGGTATGTAATGTATGGGTACTTATATTTGTAAATTACCTATAATTTATGGTAGGTAAGTATACGTTTAATAAACTAAGTAAATAGAAACAGGATTGTTATTTGATTTAATAATGAAATCATTATTTGACAAAGTAAGCAGATTTTAAGTTATCCTGTTGCTTTTAGTTGGTTGAATTTCAAAAAATCTCGTCTCTTGAATCCTTAAAATTTCAAGTTGTTCCTGTGGTCTATCCTGTACGATGTCCGTTACGGAAACTTATAAATATTCTGTACTCGTATCGATAAATAGTGACATGACCCTCTAAACCTCCAGTGTGAGCAATAAGGTAGCGCGGGAGTCATCGCAGTGGGACGAATGCGCGTGAGTCGTTCCGCGCCGACGAACGGCGCCATCTTGCGGACGTGACGAAGAACTACCGACAGCAAATCAAACATATTGATTTAAGTATTATTATTATGACATATCTGTATTATTAAACCATTTGGAATTTACTACCAAATAAATATACAGGCTCCGTTTTGCGTTAGTATTTATATATTCTTTGGTTTTGCGTCGTAAGCATTTAAGATAATATTTCATATAACATTCATTCTGAATATAGATCAAGCTCTGCTGTGTCCAGCAGTAGAACTTTATAAAATGTTTAAATATTTAAAGAGGATTCGAGTGGATTATGAAAATATACGATTTCATTAAGTACGTATACCTATCGGTGTTTATTTGTATTTTCTTGTAGGTAACGAATATCAAATGCAAAATGTTTATGGACTGACGTGACATTTTTCCGAAGGTAGTGTCACTAGATTTATACCCCGAATAAAACGACAGTGTCCAAAAATAGCGACGAATGTTAACGTTCCTTTTCTATGAAGTAGAAAATACTTTTTTTTCTCCTAGTATAATTTGGCAAGCTCAGTCTCGTCGGTTTTGCCGACGCTACAAATATTTCGGAAATGGTCCGCGAGCCGGTTTCGGTTTTTTCTCGCAGCTGAACAAACAACGACGAGTGCGCGCTTCAAGAAAACACCGATTCAGAAAAATGAAATTTTTCGCTTAAGTATACGCTGATCCGCTGGGTGTTTGCCAGCTTAGCCAGGAATGTAATAAATACAGACGGTTTAAACCATAGCCTTCCTTATTGGCTTGGTCGGGTAAAAAGAATTGTTACTACGGTTAATTATTATTGGTAACGATATAAGAAAAAAGAGGAAGATAGGTTACCGACATGACATTCGGAGTCTACAAACGGCACAGACAACAGATAACAAGTGTAACTACTACTTACACTTGTTATCAGTCTTAACACGCGATATCTACCGAGAGTTTAATAAAGACAGTTATAAGTATGAGAGATTCGCTACCTCTTTTGACATTTAAGATATCGTAATAGTAAAGGAAATTGACTGTGATGTACCATAGCCAAACTGGTGGTTATAGACTAACGTATTGCCAATACGGTAATGGCATCGGTTTTGGACACTTTTAGCTGACAGATACCTGTAAAGGAGACGTAACTCTTATTTCAAAGATTATACTGTGATAAATGGATAGATGCCAAAATATGAATAGGTATAACACTTTCAAAATAAGAATCAAGTATCAATTGGTCCGTGTCCATGACTGGTGCCATTACCTTACCACTGTAGTGTCTGACTTAGGTAATCCAAGGGTTTTGTTTTAGCTGTAAAATCTGTCAAATTAACAATTAAGTGGCGGTGAACTAGACATAGGTACTAAAAATTCGAAGCAAGAAGGAGCCAGTTCCTCAATTACGCGTGTTATACGTTTCACGTGTGTATCTGTGTATCTATCTATTCTGTGGTAACGTAGCTCCCAAACGGATTAACCGATTTTGATTTAGTTTTTTTAGTTACAAAGATGACTTAATCGAGAGTATGTGGTTAATACAAAATTTACAAGTTTAATAAAAAATTGTTGAGCCATTTAAAAATTACGAGCTCTGAAATTAAGGGTCACAATTTTATAAAGGGTTCTTATCTACATATTTAATAGCTATATATACTCGTAGTAAATGTATATATACCTGGTGCGTTTGCCATGAGAACTTATAAGTAGGTCTAGAGATATTGCAGTTTATAGTTCGTTGCGATAGTACGAGTATAAAAATCCACTTTGAATTACTTGTAACTCGATTGTTACAACAACCGTATCAAATACTTTTCTTATTAGAAACTGATTCGTTATCTAAAGTGGCGTAGAGACAAAATGGCCACTTTAAAGCAATCCTGAAGAGGATGCCTTGATAGTAAACTTGTCGATAGCGGGTTCAATGCCCGATACTCTTATCACTGACACTGAAAGCTTTTTTCAACAGCTAAGTAATTTTCCTTGTTGCTTCATACTTTATTGATAATAGACTTTTACGCAAGCTTGATAGATATAATATAAGTTATGATTAAGAAAGTGGCGCAGTTAGCCAATGTGTCATTAAATATATTTAAGAATAGATGCTTTGAATCCTTTTTTGATAACTGTAAAATCTAGTAAATAACTTGTGTAGGTTACAAAAGTACTAAAGCTTGGCCAAATAATATATAATAATATAGATCCACCTGTCACCACGTCAAATTCTTATTTGTGAAACTATATACGTCATTATACTTTAATTTATTCAGATAGAATTGAGAAAATCAGTCGCCGCGCAATACCCATTGTGGCCAGGCGACCTAGCCAAGGTAAGTAGGTACGTTGACTTAACGATTATCTAAAATCGACAAAATGTATGGAACTGACATAAGCGAAAGATCACTAGCTAGTTGGTAGTGACCTTGCCTACGAAGCTAGCGGTCCCGGGTTCGAATCCCGGTATGGGCAAATATTTGTGTGATGAGCGCGAGTATTTGTTCCTGAGTCATGGATGTTTTCTATACATTTAAGTATATATTTCTCTATATAAGTATGTATATCGTTGCCTGGTACCCATAGTACAAGCCTAGAGCTTAGTTTGGGACTAGGTCAATTTGTGTGAAATTGTCCCTGATATTTATTTATTTTATTTATTTATCTTTAGAGTGCCCTGACTTCTACAAAATTTAACTGAAAATGCTTTTAAAGCTACAGGAGTTTCGACATTAATGCGGCCACGGGAATAAGGGCGGTTGAAACGCTCGAAGAATCAGCCAGTACATCTTGCCTGTGCCCCTAGGCCTCCTGGAGCCCGTTTCTCATAACCTACTAGACGTATATTAGTTAACTCAGTGCCTTTTTTAAAAGTCTGCGATCCTTATGTACCGAAAGAACTAATATGTGCCGTTCTCAATATAAAGGGACCTTATGGAGGCAGGCGGTTACGCCATTTTTAGGACTGTTACCATAGTATTTGTATAGTTACAAGAACAAGAAAAGCGTAACTGCCTTCCTCCATAAGGTCCCTTTATATTGAGAACGTCACATATTATTAGTTTAGTAACTCTCGAGAAACGGGCCCCTGATCGTGTCTAAAGCGTAGTAACGCAATACACACATCATACTCTCTCCCAGTTCCCGAGTCACTCGGAACTGTCCGTTACCCACGAGCCCGTCGGACTGGTTTCATGTTATTTTAATTTCAGTTAAGTGCGCTGCAGTCATCTCGGGGGAGGAGATCAAAGACGCCGCCAGTTGACCGGGGGCCGATCCTCCAAGCGCACGACAATATCTCTAACGAACGACGTGCCAATTTCGGGCATTTAGGAAATCTGAAGATTAATTGAGACTTAATGCAGTGAGAAAAACTATCCTATGTATGTTATAATTATACTTATTGATTTTTGTTCTCTCGTATTATTTTAAACGCAATTAGAATTTATTTCTCCAGGTTAAAATTCAGCATTTTCCAGTAAAATGTGACGAACCCTAAATAGTGTAACCAAAACTTAATCAGTCAGCATCAAACATAACCCGATGAATCTTGTGAGAGCTTCACCTGTCTTTTGACTGACGTGTTCATAAAATAATATACTTAAGTATAAATTAAATATGTGAACACACGTATTTATATTCCCATGTTCCCGTGTTAATAACGGTTTTGCACATTTTGCGCATATTTTGCACATAGAAGTTCCTAATCTTAAGTTTACTCGAGTGCGATGAAAATCTTAGTTTTACTTAGTTAATTTTTTATCCAGGTATATTAAATGCTGTGAAACATGTGTGAAACAGATGTAAATCACAAATAAAGCTAAAACAAAAAGTGAGCTGAATTATCCAAATCTCTCTAGTTTGAAAACAGAGTGTGTCGAAAAATTACTCAATTCTCTCTCGTCTTTCTCGACGTCTAGCCAGTAATAGCCCCCCAAGGCGGGCCCGAGACACAGGGAATATTAGATGGCGCAATTCCCTATAATCTCGGCTGGCGAAGAATTAGCTCGGCCAGAGCGAGAGCTAAGATATAAGCCTTATGTAAAGGCGGGAAATGGCTAAATTTAGGGGATGAAGAGCTAGGGTCTATGGACGATCCTTAAATTATTTGTTTATAAAATGGCTTGGATAATGCAGGCCCAAAAGATAATCTGACGGGAGACCATCGTTTGTCCTAACATTATTTGTCCTAACGCACCGTGAGTCTGAATTATCATTTGGCTTAATTTGGTTTTAAATTGATTCAGACAACTTTTAAGCTCTACAGCGAGCTTAACATGCATGCACGAGATAAAATTTGACAGGTGATAAACGCTTAAGGTTTAAAAATAAAAGTTTCCCGTCCTGACTTTTGTTAGCTTTTACTAAGCGAATAAAGCAATTTTCACAATTTTATAGCGATTTTATCAAGACGGGACACTTTTATTGTAAACCTTCACCGTTAAGTCTTACGTTAGAATATGGAATAGATGTATTCATTTCCCTAGCAACTGTCAAATTTCATCTCGTGCATGCATGCTTAGCCCGCAGAATACCTGGGGTTCGGTTTGGTTGCATTATAAACACCAAAAAGTTTTGTAATGGGTTTAGGATAAAAGAATAATGCGTTAGGACAAATGACAATTAGGATTTCCTATATAGACCCTAAACTGATAGAGCTATATGACTGCTTTTTGAATGTCCCTTTTACTAACTGGAACTTGCCAGGTTTATACCAGTCTCAGTTAAACCCCGCCCCGCACCGCTCCCCCTCTGAAGCCAGCGCAGCCTTACCCTGATTACATCCCGCGACATCCCTTTGATGCGCCGCGGAGACGCATCAACAACTTACATACTGCAGAATTTTATTACGCGCTGCACTTTAAGTCCCTGTTAAAAGTACTCGTTTAAATGAGGAATAGAATGGATGTTTATTTTAGAATATTGTAATGTTTGAACGATTATGTTTTATAGTTTTTATACTTGTTATTTGAAGTTCGAAAGTAAATTTAGGTGGTAAAACTAAATTCCACTAAGGGCCGAAAACCTATCTTTCAGATACGTTCCAGCTCTGTCCCTTTCTATTATATGATAAAGAAATGGAAATGGGATTGGAAAAATCAGATATAAATAGGATAATACTGCAAAGCTATTTCAAATGATTTTTAGCCGATTATCGTTTAACCAAAGAGCTCGATTTATCGACGACACCATAAGTACAACGAAAACTTTAGTGTAAAAGTCATAAATAATGAAAAGATTTTTTTCGGTTTTTTAACCGAACTTTACCCGATCTTTACAGCAGCGCGTGAAATATTCATGAAACATCACGTTGTAGAAATATATTGTGCAAACACCATGCAGTGTCTTCGACAAATCGAGTTTTTAACGAAATTAGTATTGATAAAACTTCGTTGGTTAAACGACTATTGACGCAAATTATTCAAAATGGCGTAGTAATCAAGCCATAGAGCTGCTGAAAGCTAGAAACCTGTTGAGATAAAAACTCGTTCGATCTAATTTCCAATGAATTTATACGTCTAGATTCTTGGAAACTGTAATCTCCATCTCACGTATTCTTAGTGTTCTCAAATGTGCTATTCCGTGAAAGCCTTCGCTAAATCATACCGTGCAATTCGAAGAATAAGGTAGGTATTGCAATGAGGATCTTTGTAAGATTAGTGGAAGTAAACTTAGCTGGAAATTCTGCATTGATTCCGCCATCTTGATTATCTTGTTTGTTTCTTGGGATTCGTTTTGTGAAAAAGCGTTCAACAAGCGTGACAAATGTTAGTTTGCCGCTGTACTGTCACGATGAGTAAGAGTAATCGCGAAATGTTTTCTGTAAAAGATAGCATTCCTTTGCAGTTACATCAAATTCAGCACCAACCTTTACTTGTCTATGTTTGGCCCTCTATAAGTCCGCCATTTATACTTACTTCGTGTATTATGCCATAAAGTTTAAATTAATAAGGCAATACTCGCTTGATCGATCTTAGTGGGGGCAATGCCGTGCTCCCAGATAAATATGTGACTCCTATAGGCTATTTGACTAATGTCAAAGTAATTATTTTTACACTAAGAATAAATCAAGCTTTCGCTTAACGTATGTAGCAAAAACGTAGCTGTCGCTTATTTTTGGATAGTTTACATTTTTAATTCAACATAAACTTTATAAAGGAACACTGAAAACTGTGACGTCACAGGTTCCTATTTTCATACTAACTTCATACTACCGGATCGTTTTGAAGTTTCAATAAAAGTTGCTGATTTAACCAGTCAGTCGACTAGCCTATTGATTACATTATCTATGCCATAAAACATATTAAGACTCCTTGGTGTGCAACACCTCGCACAAGACCGGATTTAAAGTATATGTTGGAGGAGTTTTTAGGTACAGTCAAGATTATAAATAGATACGTTCAGACAGAGTGTCAAAAATATGTAACCACGTCCTTATTACGGCGACATAAGATCGCGGTTACAATATTTTCGAGGCTTTGGACGTATCTACGTTTATAACCTTGAATGTACACAAAAATACTAGCTATCCGTAAAATCTTAGTATGTATAAGTTCTACGAATTTCCCAGAGTCCACGGGAAGTGCTAAGAGTTTTTTTTTTAACGGTGACACTCCGCCTTCGCGCTTGTTCGCTAACGACGCTTCAGGGAAGCGGCGTGTGCGCACGGAATGCAGCCTGACGTAAATCCGAGTAAACTTAACATGGAAACTAATGACCATGTTATATACCTGGCTTTCCGCCCGCGATTTCATCTGCGGAGAGTTACCTTCAAGAGGTAGAATTTTCCATAAAAGGCGAACATGTATTTTTCAGGCCTACATAAAAACAATGTTCATGTAGGTAACTAACATTAGAAATTACCAAAATCCAATACAAACTTCCAACCCCCATTCCACCCCCTTATTTACTTATATATTATTATTTTAACTTATTTGCACAATACAATTAAATATAAAACGTACAAATGGCAGATCTACGGATCGATTTTCTAAAAATGCCGTAAACCGTAGCCTAAAACCAATTTTTACGTTTCTTCAAAAATGACTGAACTCCCATAAAAATTCCACCCTCATTTTACCCCTTAGGGGCAGCCTTTCGCAAAATCGCTGAACGTTAAATTTTTCACGAGACGTAACTTATGCCATTCCTACACATAATCTTTGATTTCGCTAGTCGTTAACGTTCAAAGAATCTCGTCTAGGCCTCCTGATCAAGATCCTCTATATTACTTTGTTTTAGTCCAACTTCAAGCCAGCCCCGTCACTAGCCGTGCCAGCGGTACCCAGGCACAGGCGCAGAAATGACAGTCCAGGACCAAATTCTGGGTAATGCATGGACGCAGTTATAGAAACTCGCACCTAGCGCATAAAAGGCTGGTTACGACACTGCTTCTAGCGTAGGTAACCATTATTGTTGACGTTACGCTGCTCTTATTTACTTGACAGTAAATTCTACAATAACGTCAACAATATGATGATAATACAGAAGCAAGATGGACGAATCCAAATTGGAATGAGGCCACTGTGCACCTAGACAACATGCATAACGCTTAACTAACGATATTCGAAATCAAAGAAAATACATGGAAACGAGGTAAGCTAACGATCAGTCGCGTCAGCCGCTTATTGTCAATTCCATTTGTCAGTTTGTGAAAATCGTTTAGTTAGCGTAATGTATCTTGTCTAGGTCCCCTGATCGGCAACAACCGTCCACACAAAACCAAAACCACCCATAATTATAATATATATTTTTAATAACATCACCTCGTTATTATCCGTGGCCTACAAATGACCAAGTAGTTTATTCCTACAAAGCTCCGTCCAGATACATGGTGTCCCAATAGTGTCGAAAGGTAACTGGCAGGTCGCGTATCGCCGCCCATACAAACAGGGAGATTACACGAGCTCGGACAAACAAACAAATACGCCGGACCTTCATTCGAAATTCTCAAAAACCTTGCCGTTGTCTCGCTTATATAAATATTTGCTCGGGCCAGTTATTGGCGGGTACTGTCGCCTGCAAACGGTTTAGCGGTGTCACTTACCAATAGATTTAATGAAGGTTTGAAGCTGAAAGTTTGTGCAAAAGTATCTTCCCAAGATCCAGCGCAAAAAAAATAATAATTTAATCAGTTTAAAGAATTAAAAAAAATCACTTGTTGCATACTACTTTGTATCCCTTGGCTGTAATTAACGATTGTTCAAATTACGTAATCCTCAATAAGGTAGGAATTAATTTAATTACAACACCAAATCGAAAACATCAATGCTTTCGAAAAGCCAGTACTATAAGCCACTGAGACATTAAATTACTCGTGACAACTTGGTTTCTTCGTACTGAAAAAAAATCATTACACATATTATTGTCAGTTCAAAATCACTTATTTTTCACACTTTTGATTAAACATATTTCATAGAAAAAGCGATGTCTATGTGCCTCAGCGCTCACTCACCATGAGGTAGTCTGTGTGCAAGTTTACCTTCTTCGTGCTATTTTTTTAAATCCAACACTTGTGCGTGTGCCAGTACGCCACAAATCTTCCTCGCCTCGCAATAGACTGCGTCCAGCGCCGCCGGCCAGCGCAGGTATATTGTGGTTTTACATAACGAACAGATTACGTCTTTACCTTTACAATATAGTTTGTTATCTGTGGTTTTTCTCTGTGGTTTTCGGGCCAATTTGCAGGTATTTGGGTCTCTCCAACGAATACGAATGGATTTAACCAGTACCGGAGTTTCCTTTACATAAAGTTAGATGGATGTGGTTCAGGTTATTTTCGGCCATATTTTATGTTTTGCTGACCGATAGTAGTTTGGAAATACGATATAGAGACTGATGTTATACAAGATTTAGTTTCATTTTTACGGGCAAAAGCCCGCGATTTCCATAAGGGTACTTTACTGTATGTAGCTTACAAAATACGTTGCAACCAATATTCCAAAAGCACACTAAGGCTACTTAGCCTCGCGCCTTTATCACTCGCTCACGAGCTGCAATGAGGTGCTAATCAACTTGCCAGCACTAATGAGCTCATGCTAATCACGCGCAAAGCAAGTGGCGAGTGAGTAGCCGGGCAAGTAGCGGGCGAGTAGCCAAGCAAGTGGCGGGCGAGTGGCTCAAAGGTCTTTATCGATGCCGTTAGCTTGATGAAATAAGGTAAGGTAAGATAGGTTTTGTTAGCCTGCTCGAGTGCGTTACGAAGTAGGTAGGTAGGTATGTAGGTAGGAGAAACTAGGGTATCGCAAAGCGCGCTCTTAAACCCGATGAAGTTCGGAAAACACCTGAGACGGCGCATGCATTTCACTCGGTATTACATAGACAATTTCATCAAAGGCCTACAAGGTAGGGTTGTCGCATTCCTAGACAAATATACGACTTTACCTGACAAAAAATATTTTTAAGAGTACTGTATGTGTAGGCCACGTATAAGTACGCAAACCTGACACACCCTGTATTACGTTGTCAGATAGAAAAGCGGAAAACAATCCGAAGACTAGCAATCGTTGCTGTTTAATGACTGGCTTACAACTGTCAATTGTTTTTATTTAAATGTATTAAAGTTATGTATACGCGCGAATTGTAAATGATAACACGTATTTTTTTGTGAATGGTTTTTTAGTCCTTAGGGTTAGCACCCTGCATCTTAGGATGCACTCTTAAAATTATAAATGCCTGTGTGTTTGTCCTCCTCAATACCATTACGAAATACTTAAAACATGTCTGTGTCGTGGCAACCCTACGCGTCGCCACTTTGTCGACGCGTGCAGCGCGGCGTGATCAAAGGGTATCTCCTGTTTGTGCCTCGAGAGGTCACTGTGTGCTCGTATACATAGTGGCGTCACTTATATACACGCTGTATATGGGCTCGTGCAAGGTTGCCAACGATGCCATTGTATATTTAAATAGGTTGAGGCCTACAAACGGTGATGTCACCTTTTTAAGAGCACCAAGAATGTTTTTTGTTAGTACTAAAAAAGTTTGGTCAGCAAAATCTTTAGGACTGGTTCACAATGGGAATCTAAACTTTGCTAGGCCTGTATGACATAGCCAAAACACTATTGCATTCGATCGTTCTCTAATATTGCTATGATCCACCCTACTCTCGCTTTCTCTTTCAAGAAAACAAAAGAAAAGAAAGAGACAAAAATAACAATAACAGTCTAGCAAACTTAGTAAGGGAAGGGAAAGTTATGTTTACGTGTCCATGTGTGACCATACAAAAGTGTGAATGTAAGACCATACAAAAGAAGTTGGTGCATCGCAGTATTGACATGAATTATAATTCTCCCTAAAACCCCCAGTCAGTCTAATAGAACGTACTTATAATAAAAAAGACAATAAAGTAAGTCAAGTGTTTCGGGCATTTATTAGAGAGCACACAATGTGGCCCACTACAGCGGATCACTCGCGTTTTATTTTTAATATTAAACCCCCCGGCGACCGCTCGATAACGCAGAGTAGGGTGGGTTGCAGAGGGAAATGTATAGGGCAAATAATAAATGACCAAGAACTTGAATAAGTTTAAAACTCGCTTCGCTGGGAATGTGAGACGCAAGGTGCAGATTGGGCCTGATATGTGTAAGACTGTACTTTTCAAAAAAAAAGTATTTTTGGTATGGCACCGACTATTTACAACAAATTACCTGATAGTATAAGAAATTCTGACATTGATAGTTTAAAGAGGAAAGTATTGAGTTTATTAATTGACAAATGTTATTATTGTGTACGTGACTTTTTAATTGATAAATTTTTATAATAAGATTTAATTTCAAACATTTATATATTTGTACGCCTGCTGGCAGTTTATAGTGATACGTTGAACATTTTATACATCCTTTTCATGATTATTATGACCTATAAACACAAATAAATTGATTGATTGATTGATTCAAATTTGATAAATTACGATTCAAGTAAATTGTAGCAGTACTTCTAAATCAAAAACTGGCCGTAGTGCCGTTTTATTGCTATCGTTTGTGCAGAATACTAGATCCAAGACTTCGATTAAATACAGGATAGTGTAAGGGAAAGTACTTAAATGACTTCTAAATGAGCAACTTTTTCACGACAATGTGCATCTTGCTCTAACATACGAAGTAAGGGTAGGACAGTAATAGTAACAGTTGCCAGCCACATCTTGCTGTAAAGTTGATCGTTTACTAGCCCCGTAATAAAATAGTTTGAAATTGCTACAGTAAGAAGCAAGAGCGCGTGCGTAGACACTGCTACGCTATTTCGTAGACGTACCGTAGCGGTTACAATATTGCAAAAATCCCTTAGTAATTGGATACTTTTCTGTCTTTGAAATTAGGCTAATAATTATCATTATTTGCTGAACTTGTTTTTATACCTACAATGAAAGTTAAGTTCAAAAATTTTGCACCTAATTGGCGTAATGGTGAAGTATTTTATTTAGGTAACACTTACTTATTATTTAAGGTTGAAACAGCCTTAATTATGGTACTTCATCTGCACGTGAAAATTAGCTTCCGATGAAATGATATTCGATGAAATGATACGTTCGATGAAAAGAGTTTCGATAAAGTGATAGCTACCCCTTAATTATATTTAATATAATAACTATATTGCCTTGACCGGCTAGTACAAGTGGTTCGCGACTTATTTGTCGCTCGGATCTCCCTTTCTTCTTGTCTGTAACGATAAGGACACACTGTGCGACAAGCAAGAAAATAGAAGATGCCGTCCTAACATCTCTTTAAGATTATGAAAATAAATTTGGTATTGAACTGCGTATTATATCCCATAGGCTAGTGTCCCAAAAATTATATTTAGACCGTCATTTACATTATCAAAAAATATTGAACACGTATTAATTCTTTTGTCAATTAAACAAAAAATGACGCTGAAGTCCCGCGTGACGTCACGCCGTGGCACACTTTTTACCACGTTGTGACGTCACTAGCCCCCACTCCCGAGCTTTGATGCGCGTTATCTTTGTCAATTTTGATTGATTGATTTGATAAAGCAAAAAATACGTGTTCAACATTTTTTGATAACCTAACTGACGGACTAAACAGATTTTTTTTTTACCCGGGACGCATCTCTATTACAGGCACAGTTTTGTTGACGTTTGCCGACTGCCATCTCATTCTATGTCTCTGTCCCACAGTACTCTGCGCAGTGCGTTTTCCGCGCAGCTTGGTGGATGGCTCTTCAGGCTATTATTGAGACCAGCTCCTGTCTCCGTCTGTGCCTGCACCGTCACTCACCAAAACAAAAGCATTCTTAAACAATGCTTACTTACGGCTTCTACGAGTTTTTCCGACTGCTTGAGCTGAGGGTGGTGGAACTTCCAATTCAAGAAATTCCACAACCTGGGTAAAACTAGTTTTTGTTATTGAAAAACAAGGTTTAAAAACCTGAATGCCGCTGCTAATTTTGGTATTGTCTTCTATTCGAAACCGGGCCATCTGTACAGCATTATTTACATTCACACATACTGACATACAGGTCAAACTCATTACACTTCTTTTTCGGCAGTCGGATAAAAAGTAACTTATGTGCTAATGCAGAGTTTTAACTATTTCCATACCTAATTGATCAAAATTGATTTTTTTGGGAGTGAAAAACAGACGGAAAAATTAAAGACGATATGGTCCTAAATACTGAGCAACCAAAAATTTCCAAACATTTTTAAGCAAGCAAGCAAGTAATCAAGTAATCAAGCGATGAAGACACTGTGTGTCAACAAGTACAGTCGGCCACTTTGTTCGGGCACGAGTTCGGTTCCGATGGCTATCGGGAGCCGCGCGGCTATTTGGAGCATCGCGTGCGACCTGGTGCAGGCTGCGGTACAAGCAGAGGGACGGAGCGAGCACCACGCTCATTACTTTTGAAGCCATAGCATACAATCAAAGGTCTGATCAAGGATCAAGGCTCTTGTGTAAGCTCCAGCTGTTTCATGCGTCCGTTATGAGCTCAACATGACAAAGTATCACCATTTTGGCAAATCTGCTAGTTAAATAAAATTTAAACTTGCATAAGCGTAAACGCGTGGCTTTAAACTGAATAGAATCCCTTTGGTAGATTCAAAGAATTACCCTTGGGTTTTTTTCATTTCAAAAAACGACAAGCCACTTCCACAGACGTCATTTTTAACCTCTATTATTCATTAAGTTACAAGCTGACTATTAACCATTAACCCAAAGGTAGTGAATATTTTTACGAAGAGTTAATTACGAATGAAAATGTCATCCGTGGACCATCGATCCGTGGCCTAGGTAATGAAAAAAATCGAGTTAATTTTTACTTTGTAACGTTCTTAAGTCTTGATAAGTTTTAAGCTACACGTTGGGTCAATCAACGCTATATCCTCTACATTAAGCCGGTAGGGTAGCTAAGCGGTATCTAATGGGCGGCGGATAACACAGGCAATTATAAAGGTTGTGCAAAGTTTACCGCCGGCTGTGTCGTGCCCATTGTTTTACGGCGCGCGTTGACTGAATATGCACTTGATTATTCAATATTAATACTCGTCGATAGTAACGGGTCACGAACTGAAATGTTTTGCGAAGTAGCCCGTTATTTTTGATCGCTACGAGTAGTGTAGTTTAATCTTGTCCAAACCTAGAGGTGTTTCATACTACTGCTGAAGATGTGTCAAAATTGCATTATTTACTTTTATAAGTATCTTTTCTTAAGTAGCCTTCTAAAACCAATGATATAAATTCATATTATGGTGCCAGGCCCATGCTTTACATAATGTTCGCAACTACGGAAAATTATAATATTAACAAAACAAGGAAATATGACATGAGCTGTAACATGCAGGTCTAAAACAACAAATATACTCTCTAATATCAATGTTGTATCCTTAAAATTACACAAATTTAAGTTAACTTTTCCACTGCCACGCATCCTTTTCTGTATAACTCAATTCTCTACCAATTGCAATAAAACGAACCCATTCAGATGCATCAAGCTCTGGCTTAGGAGCTTTTTTACTTCAAAAGCCAGGCTCTTCAATTTCTATACAAAATACTATATATCAAAAATTAAGTTATTGGCGCTGAAATAAACTAATACTAACCATTATAATTAGGTACTTGAAACCGAGATATTAATTTGAGGTTTTGTTTAAATAATAATATATCGACACAAGTAAATGCGTTACAATAACGGGTATTCTCAGAGGACCATAAGATAGTCCTAATACGCCATATTGTAGATCTAGAAACGCGAACAGGTGGAATAGCGTGGCGTGCCGTGGGGCGATAGTTCAGGGCTCAAACGCGGACAAACACGCGGCGCAAACATTGCACATCTGGCCGCTTTGCGTACTCTTATTGGTCTATTTAAAAGCGAGCACTGGCCGGTTAATTGGGGGATTTGTGGTCTTATTTGAAGACAAGAAAAATTGGCCGTTTAAAGGTAAAATATTAGTTTTTTTTGGGTTTCTGATTTGTGTGGTGATTAGATTTTTTTATTCTTCTTCTTATCTTTCCTAGACGGTTAGCACAAGTTGTCCACGACTTAATTGTTACTGACAAAAAGTCTATTAAAGCAATGTGTAATAAGCTCCTGTAAAAATTTTCATTTTACCAATCTAACGAATCCAAACACGGTGGGTCTATGCTAAGCGGAAATCCTGTTGCAATTTTCCAACTTCATCATTAGCTCTTGGTATTGCATTGTCGAGTACATTATCTATTCTAAATTTCAACGGTTCTCAAAATCGGGAAGTGGTTTAAGACTGACTTGTTAAACAACTAAACTTTATTAACAAACAAACAAGACTAGGTCAGTGACTTCATCCGTTTTATGTTCTCCTGGTACTTTTCAGAAAAGTTTTGTTTTTTATTTGACAGAAAACGTAACGAAATGTTACGCTTATAAATTTAATTCCTCATTAAATTTCCATACCTAGGGCCTTATATGAAAAATCGATTCTTAAGGAGTAAACTCCAAAAATGGAATAATGCATTATCGCTTTTGGGCCGTGTTTTACATAGATCGGCGAGCTGAGTGTATACATAGTAGTTGGGTAACAGTTGGTGGTGCGTGTTTTCTTACGAGGGTGGTAATTGACAGGCTCAAGGAGCGCCGGGTGCAAAAACATGGCGAATTTTATAGCTGTCAAACCACGTGTCCGCTATACGTTATGCATGCAATGTGTACGGTTAATGTAGCTAAGGGAAACAAAACAAACTTGGATGGAAAACAGTGATGACGATGAAGCATTATGACGCAAATTGAATAAAAAATATTGTAAAAATATTCTTAAAAAAATATTAGACGTCCAGAGATCTAACATGGTACATTTGATATGGTCTTTATGGGCACGGAACTAACAGTAAATCAACTAATAGTCAATAGTAACTAATGAATGGAAAATGTGGCACATTAAATATAAGGATCAAGGAAACCCTCGTAGGATGCTTTATTTTTTATTATGACACGGGAAAAGCAAACGAGGACATTTTATTATCATGGCAAAGACAAATGCCAGAATAGCGATATCCACTCACGTTCTTTGCGTAACCGAGTTATATATGTTAAACTTAATGCCCCACTCAGAGACGGACGTCAATTAATTTTAAAGTTTCATTAAAGTTGCTGCGTCTTATTCGATTGCAAAGAAAGTGACAGCAGCAACTTTAATGACACTAACCCCCTTACTAATAAACGTTGAGTAACGGCTGAGTAGTTATACAATGCTTTGTCCTTATCTGTCATTGTGACATTTGAATTCGACAGATAAGGACAAAGCATTGTATAACTACTCAGCCGTTACTCAACGTTTATTAGTAAGGGGGTTAGTGTTTAATGACACTTGGCGTCTCTGAGTGCGGCAGTTATTTGCTTATTTAAATAAGGTCAATACAGTTTCTATGAACATTCTAAACTGTGGGCCGGTTTTGGTATCTGGTGACTCTTAGACTTATATATATCATTTTGGAAATTGATTCAAGACAGAAATTATTTTTACAAACAGCACACTATTCCCGTGAGCTTAGAAATACCTAAAACCTTCAAATTGCTCCTTAAGCAAACACCTCGCGAGTTAGCATGCCTCAAGTGGTCCCAGCGGGCTTGCGTGGGGCCCAGTATACCCTGGGGTCTATAGGGCCCACACCCTGGGGTAAAGACCCAGTTATTACAACCCCAGGGCCGGGGGTGGCTTTTGTCTTCTCCGAATTGAATATATTATTAATTTAAACGTTACCAAAAAAAGGTTTGTTAATTTTAAATCTCGTGATTATGTTGATTCAGACGTTTGGGTTTTGCAATATTTACGGGGAGTTGAGGGAAATAAATTGCTTCTCGATTTAATTATTTACCTGTGATTGTTTCAGCACAAAATAATTAATTATCACATATAGGTAAGCGTACTATGGTAGGTACCTACTTGGAATTAATTCCATTAATTTTTAATCGGCTAATAATTCCATATAATAAAATCACGGAAACAAGTGAGACAGCTTAGGATAACAAAATAAAGCCTAGTTCAATGAGAATTTCGAGAAAACCCAGTGTAGATGATCTACAGCATGATTAAAATTACGTTAACAAAGTCCCACGCACCCCAATTCGAAATAATAGAAACATTTTCATTTTCTCTTCCACACTGGCCAGTTGTCCTCATAACTAGCCATATGTAATTAAAAATAATAATAACTCGTTAAATCATAACAATCAAAGCGAGAATCAGCGGTAAACGCCGGGGCGCGGACATATGGCCGACATTATTGGGGTTTATTAACTGGCTGTCTGTCAATTTGGAGCATTAGAGCCGCGGGCGCAGGGGATAAAGAGTACAGGGTGTTTTGAAAATAAAAAAATACTAAGAATTGAAATGTTTATTGTAGCCTTCATATTTTTACTTTTTTTGGTGAAAATGTCACCTATCTCTCTAATGTTTCACCAGTAAGATATTGCTTATTTCAAGAAAATGGATTATCGAAGCTTATATAGATGTTTTTTTGTTTGTTTCTGTTTTTGACCGACGGTTTCACGGCGGAGTGGAATCGCTAGTATGCATAGGCTCTAAACTGCGCGTGATATTTAATTATTCTAGCAACTTTTTATTCGCACTGTAACTTTATCCTTGTGCATGCATGTTAGGATCGATAGTGTTGTAGATAGTTCATGGGCGGCGGTGATCATTTTACGTCAGGTGACGCGCTAGCTCGTTTGCCTCCTCTAGCATAAAAAAAATATTAAAAAATATTAATAATGTATGTTTATTCGAACATGTTAGCATAGCATAGATACGTAAGATACGTAAAGAAACTAACTTAAGTTACAACAAAATAAACCATAGTTTTAACTAGAACATCCCCTATAAAAGCCCCGCGCCGCCGCAGTTTAGCGCTGACAGGCATTGTGCGCGGGAGTCGATGTTGTGAAACACGCATAATTGATTTAGTTGCGCGTGAAATTCCGCGGCGAGCGCACGTTATTGTCGGTCCACTTATTTATAATAATCATTTATTTATTATGACCTCCTTAACCCTTTAGATGGCGCAAAACCAAATAATGGATAGGTACATACATAAAAAGTACAATTTAGTATAAAACTATACTGGGACACGTAATGGTTTTAAATTGTTCTTACTAGTATTATTTAAAAGGGATGTTAAGAATCTTAAATTCAAAATATTATTACTTAAATTATGATTATTTTAATCTAAATATATTGTCCTATAATTTATCTAGAACAACCTCGCAACCGGTCCACCAGGACACTAGTCAAGCGATGGCAGAAATACATTTAAATTCAAAATTACGTAACTGCAATTTTAGTCCTAGAGAAGTACAATACATTAGGTCGCATTAAAAATATGAGTTCCATCACTCATGCACCTTTTTTTACGGAGGGTAGGTATCAGTGTGCGCAGGAGTCGATGTTGCGAAACACGCACAATTGATTTAGTTGCGCGTGAAATTCCGCGGTGAGATGTTCGCTCCAGTTATTTGTAATGTATAATTTTTACACATTTATGCACCGCGATAAAGTCAACCATACGGGGTCCGCATATTCGTATTTTTAAATTATACATCGAAATGCACACATTTCCCCAACCTCGTAACTTGCTAAGTTATTCAATCCAAATTTGAGCTTTATTTCGTATCAGTTAACGTTGATTAAGTAAGTTTACACTCGATTATGATAAGAATTGGAGAGATCGAGATATTTTGTGTGCACAAGTGTACAGTCGACCTGAATTCCGAGGTATCTACAATAGACTCGTTGGATTTTAACTGCCTTTTAAGTGACTTTAAAAGCATATGAAATAAAAAGTTAAGTTGAGGAAAAAAAGGCGTTGGAAAATTAAAGATGAGAATATATAATAAATAATGAGAGGTAGACAGTTATATACAGAGCTGACTGTTCATTTCAGGAGTGGAGTGAAATTTTAAGAATAAATAAAACCATTTAATGGTGGTAGTAACCAATCGACTGATAGCAGAAAAGACGAATGAACACTAGTAGTGAAGTCGATAATACATTCAGTCAACAAAGTATCGGGAATGGATGATTTGTTTATGGTTCCAAATTCAAATTTTTGTTTTTTTTGTTGTTGTTAGATTGGCACAACTGTTTTCTATTTTGGCGCGGAGTTTGAGTTGCATCTGTTATTTATATTAAATACAGTGCTGTTTTTAGTTATATCATATCTAGTGTGTATTGCGAATTTCATAATGGACAAAAACATTGAACAAAGAGTTTGTCTTAAATTTTGCATCGCCAATTGAATTTCGTGTTCGGAGTCACTGAAAATGTTACAGAAGGCTTACGGTGATTCGACTTTATCAAAAACACGTGTTTATGAGTGGTACAAAGCGTTCAAAAGCGGTCGAGATGTGATGGAAGATTTGCCTCGCTCTGGTAGGCCATCAACGTCTGCAACTGAAGTTAACATCGCAAAAGTGAAGGAAATAGTGACTGAAAATCCTCATTCAACTTTGAGAGAGATAGCCGCCGAACTTTCTGTATCTCACGAGTCGATCCGTACTATTTTAACTAATCATTTGGGTATGAAACATGTTACCGCTCGGCTAGTCCCAAAAGACCTGAATTTTCTCCAAAAACTCAATCGCATGAGAGTCGCTGAGGACATGCTAGAACGAGTCAATTCCGACCCAACATTCATGAAACGCATTGTTACTGGTGGTGAGACGTGGGTTTACGAGTTTGACATGCAAACTAGTCAACAAGCTTCGGAGTGGCGCCTTCCAACTGAACCGAAACCGAAGAAACCACGCCAAAGTCGATCAAAAGTCAAAGTCATGTTGACTGTTTTCTTTGACTATCGCGGTGTTGTGCACTCGGAATTCTTGCCGGAAGGTCAAACGGTAAATAAAGAATATTATTTGAGCGTTATGCGGCATTTAAGAGAGCAAATTCGACGAAAAAGGCCAGATTTGTGGAATGAAAATTCTTGGATTTTGCACCACGATAATGCGCCTTCGCACAAGGCCATCATTGTGAAAGAATTTTTGACCAAACACTCAACAAATACCATCGAGCAACCACCATATTCACCAGATATGGCTCCTGCCGACTTCTTTCTTTTTCCTAAACTCAAATTACCACTTCGTGGCACCCGTTTTCAATCGGTAGAAGACATAAAGGAGAATTCGCGCCGAGAACTGAATTCAATTCCGGAAACAGCGTTTAAAAAATGTTTTGATGATTGGATTATTCGTTGGCGTAAGTGTATCGTTTCTGAAGGAGCATACTTTGAAGGTGATAAAATAAATTTGGATGATTAACAAACAGTTTGTGTATTATTGATCTTTTCCCGGTACTTTCTTGACAGAGTAGTATAGTTATAACATTCATAATTTTGACACAATATAAGTATTAAGTTCTCGGGTACAGTCGAGGACAGAAAGATGTATACACTTTTGGACCTTATTACAATGGAATAAGGTGAAAAAGTGTAAACATCATTCTGTCCTCGACTGTAACTACCTATCATAATTTTTTTTGGGATTAAAAATATTCTAATTCCTGCCTTGGTGTTCATACTAGGTACCAAATTTCATCTAATTCGGTTCAGATGTCAAAGCATAATCTACTGACAGACAGTCACACTAAGTATATAAAATTAGTATGGATTGTTATGGATACTTCACAGTCATACCACATTTCGCCAACCGCAAACAAAACGCGCGTGTTTGCTAAACCTGCAAGCTCAAAGCAAACGGTTATTGTGAAACTTATAGTTTATTCGAGAGATGGCGCGTCGCCGTGACGCGCGCGCAGCGTGTGCCCGCGACTTGTGTGTTTGTCTGAAACCAGGACGGCTAGCACAAGTTGTCCGCGACTTGTTTGTCGCTCGGATCTCCCTTTCTTACTTATATGTAACGATAGAGACGTACTGAGCGACATGCGAGAAAATACAAGTGTGCTAGCCGCTCTGGTCGAAATGCTAATTTAAATGGGCTATGCAAACTATGGCTACATCACTGCCCTTGCATTTACATTCATATACGTGCAAGCTCGCGCAAATAAATGACAATCGCGACCGACATTCAATCTTTAAGCAATGTGAAGTGTGTACCTACGACCATTTTGTTTTATCACATTCGGTGCCGGTGACACACATCGCACCTTTAGAATTAAAGTGACCTAATTCCAAAATGTTTAGATTTTGAATTAAGTCTCTATAATAATAATGTTATGACTCGAAGTAGAAAACTTAACATTTTGTATTAGGTCACTTTCATCCTTAAGGTGCGACATGGTGTGTCAAAATAACATACATTTCGAGGTTAGGCGGCATCGAATGTGTTAATATACTTATTGTTGTGTTGGCTTTACTAGTACTACACAAAAACCTCAATTTTCATCAGTATTAAATACGGCCTCATAATAAAACAAGTTATAATTAAATCAATACATAGATTGCACAATTAAAATACGTAAATCTCTACATTTTACGACTTGACACTAAACTATTCTCAAAATGCAATTTACTTGATCTCTATACCCATTTTTTTTAACATCACAAATTCGCCATCTCATTGTTACGTCACGTCCCCTACAGTTTCAATTAAACTTACCCTATTTAGGTGTTTAGACGGGCAATAAAAACAATGGTAAATAAATACTGATCATCACACCCTCGCCATTAGAAGCATTGTGTCGACGCAACGGAATCATCAGATCGCGAAATAGAAATCAGTGCAGTTGACCCTTGGTATCCCACCCTCCCCCTCGTACCACGAGACACGGCTCAAAGCGACGGTTTTGTTGCCACCCTGTATATAAAAATGTATCTTTCCCCAAAGGTGCTGCATACATTTTCAGGGTACTGCATATGGGTGAAAGTCAGGGAAACGCTTATAATTCGTGTTACCGCAAGAATGCGTTAAAAGGTCTGATTGACAAAGTTTTGAGGTGACAAGATGATTAATAATGGATATTTATCTAGAACAGTGATTTACAGCTTTATTATATAAATAATAAATATCAGGGAACAATCTCACACAAATTGACCTAGTCCCAAACTAAGCTCTAGGCTTGTACTATGGGTACTAGACAACGATAAACATACTTATATAGAGAAATACATACTTAAATACATAGAACACATCCATGACTCAGGAACAAATACTCGCGCTCATCACACAAATATTTGTCCATACCGGGATTCGAACCCAGGACCGCTAGCTTCGTAGGCAGGTTCACTACCAACTAGGCTAACCGCGTCGTCATATGTATAGATAGAATAGAATAGATAGATATAGAAGATTAGATAGATAGATATATAGATTTGTACCTTGCTTGTAGGTACTTGTGCGTGGTTTTAAATTAACTTTCATGGAAATCTTTAGGGCCAATCAAGAGCTAACAGCTCTGAAACGACCTTTTGTTATTATTTCTTACTCATTAATACAAGTATTAAAACACTGTCATTAACGTTTTGGTGCCTGGGTAGAGAGTGCAAGATTATGCGTGGACGCCGCGCGCGTGCCGCTCGGCGCGTGCCGTGACCACGCGGATATGTCGGCGTTGTTGGTAGGTGGATTTTTGGACCTTTTGGTGGCTGTTTTGTGAGAAACTGTGACAAAAAATGAGCAGTTTTATGAAAATTGTGTATGTGGAGTTTTCAGAGCATTTTTGCATTTAAAAATACCTACTACAAATTACAGCAATGCCGTTTCAATTACCGTTGTGTTTGTTAGTTTGATTATGGTGTACAAGGTAGCGACATAAAAACCATATCCATTTGTTAAGGAATAACCGGTTTTTATTATTTAGATTTTGTAGACTACAATATTGCTATATCGCAGATACGAGGACAATTTTACGTTTAATAGGATATGCTTAATCAAGATAAAGAAATCAGCAGCGAATACGCCGTGAGATGTTATTTTACTCGGCTTTCCATAACTAAATAACAAATAACCGAATTTTCCAAAAAAATCTTCATGACAGCTAAAAATGTCTTAAATTATTTTTAGGTATGTTTATCGCAAAGTAAAAATCACTAACATTTACCCACTGACGAGCAAATCACACTGAGCTCCGAACACAATAATATTATAATGAAGTCTGCGTTTGATTTCCCATCTGCACTATTTTCACACCCACTACTTCGGCCTAATATAACGTAAGCCCCGCTAAAGCTCGCTGCGCACTTGTGCACTACACAATAAGACTAATCGCACAACAAAGAACGGTTTAGTCGCAAATAGAAATCGTGTTGTTTTCGGTCGCAACCCCGCGACCCTATGCAGTTAGGGAGGTTGCACACACGCCTTTTGAGCGCCCAATTTAGTTCTACGAAAGCTAACGGCAGCACGAGTAGATCTGTTGAAAGATTGGGAGTTGACATAACCGAACGCATGACAGCTTAAAATAATATGAAATAGCAGAAAACGTGGAGACTGGATTTGATCTCTTAACTATATTTATCATTGAAATGGCACTTTAATTCAAAATAATATTTTCAATTACATTTATTTCTAAGCTCTTTCAATACATGCGATGACGCGGTTAGCCTAGTTGGTAGTGACCCTGCCTACGAAGCTAGCGGTCTCGGGTTCGAATCCCGGTATGGGCAAATATTTGTGTGATGGATGAGCGCGTATTTGTTCCTGAGTCATGGATGTTTTCTATGTATTTAAGTATGTATTTCTCTATATAAGTATGTTTATCGTTGTCTAGTACCCATAGTACACGCCTAGAGCTTAGTTTGGGACTAGGGCAATTTGTGTGAGATTGTCCCTGATATACTTACTTACTTATTTATTTATATACGGAGACCTAGAATACCTAGTAAAGTTGTATAATTACAGTGCCTGGTTTTGATTGTTCCACCGTAAAACCAATATAGTTCATACTTTCTTTCATCAGATGTGCAGGCTCCTCTACTACAGGCGAGGGTAGTTTCATAGCCGCGTTAGATCGCGGCGCGATGCGGGGATTATCGCTCGACTGAATAAATTATCGTTGTTTTATTGCGGCGGTTTTAGCGTTTTTTACTTAATTGTTGCGCGTAGGCAACTTTTATTAATTTTTCAGATCTTTTGCGGTAATTCTTAGAGCGTTTCAACCGCTCTCATTCTCCTGGTCGCATTAATGTCGAATTTCCTATAGATTAGGATATAATTTTCAGTTATTTTGTAGAAGTCATGGCACTCTACAAGTTAACCGAAAATAGCATCCAAAGCTACAGGAATTTCGACATTAATGCGACCAGGTTAATGAGAGCGGTTGAAACGCTCTAAGAATTACCCTTTGACATGAACGCTTTAAGTACTTAGACGACCTTTAGATAATATGTATACCTATGGTACTGCCCGTGAGCACTTAGAATACTGCCCTGCTAAGGTAAAAGGCAGTTCTTTACACAAAACAATTTACTATAGAAATTGCAATCTTATTACCCAGTAATTAGGTTGCAATTGTTACAGTAGTTTTGTGTAAAAAAACTGCCTTTTACCTTAGTAGGGCAGAATATGATTCGAGTCGGTTAAAGCTTTTATTATTCCTCATTGAATACATAACGTCAAGTGTTATTACTATAATTATATTAATTATGCTTTAAGCGAGTGGTTAATGACAAAACAATCAAAGCTTTCCAATAAATATTTATACACTACAAGTTGTTCCGTGTCGAAGTTTTTATGTTCAGCAATATGAACTTCGACACGTTTAATAAATATTCACAAACGTGAAAAATATTTTGATTGAAAAGGGGTTTAATCAAATAAATCATACGTAGTAAGTAAATAATTATTTCAATGTAAATTTACTGTGGTGTGTTCGTAAACATTATTCAGTAAAAAGAATAGTCATTATTGTTTACACGTCTTCTATTTATATATAAAAAGCAAGGTTCAACAACAGATTAAAAAATTAAAAAATCATTTATAGGGAATATATAATTTATAGTAAACAGTACATGTACTTGAAATTCTCAACACAAAAATAGGAAAGAATCTTTCTTTCATGTCTTAACTTCCCTAAAAATGGATAAGTAACTTTATACTCTTAAAAAGCGACGTATGAAACAACATAGAAATAAAAATCCAAGAGATCGCAATCTGTGTTTACGTGTGTATGTATGTATATCTATGCACTATCCATAAACCTCTAGGGAAAGACTGCGACCGCATCTCCACATCTCAGTAAATTTCCTCCCCCGACCTTCTTGAAATTGGTGAACCATAAAAATAAATAAACGTTTCCCCTTAGTTTAGGGGTTCGACCGACTTGAATTTCTGAAGATAGAGTGAGACGTAGATAAATGTGGTTCTTAACTTTTTTCAAGGAATACTCAGAACTGAATCTAGGTTATTTGCATATATTCAATGTTTTACTGCAATGTGATTACCAGATTAGAAGCTCAGCATGTTTCACTGCATATGTATCTTTTCTTCCATATTTTTGTAACCACGGCTACTATGATAAAACCAAAGACTGTTGTATATACCTAAGCGTATGCCGTACCAAGACGATCGAATGAGCTATTAGCTATGTAACAATAGACTGTAATTAATGCCAACAAATGCAATAACAATTATTCCGAGCCCTAAACGTGCTGACGCCCACCAATAATTTCATAGGCGATAAACGCACATAAATCTCGTATGAAATCCCGCGCGACGAATCTGTCCAAATCAACCAATCCACACATAAGCCCCTTAACAAAGATTAACATCATAGGGTGAACTTGCCCTTAGCACAGCCCGCCCAGTTACGAAACGTTACAACTTCTAACAACACCCTATACAATTAAAACGTTGTAGAAGTAAGCTTGGAGCGAACAAAAGAATAAAGAAACGTCGTAACGCTTTGTAAATATACTATAGCCTACAGACGTTTTAGATTTGGGTGTGTAGTGTAAATTTAACAGTTTAAACGTTTGTAGGACAAATGGGAACAGCATGTGTTGCGTTTGTTCGACAAGCCCGTTTAAGTTTATGCTAGTTTTAAGTCTTGTCGCTAATAGTTGCAAATTGACGGACATTTATGTCGACTATTCGTTGGGACTGATTTATAGAAATTGTTATTGAAGATGTATTTAGGGCTCGGAGAAATTATACCTTAACGGTAATTTGTAGACCATTATGTTCGTTTACGTAGTCACGTGTAAAGAGCTCCACAGATTATCGGTCGGTTGACATTGGCCTATCAGTTTATACATAAAGTTTCTCTTAAGGTTGCATACATAACTTCATACTCGTAGATCTTTGACGACAAACCGCCTGACAGGCTTAGGACTAAAGGCAAACTGTTAGTCTGTGAGACCATTAAGTACGCAATTGACTGAAAATTTTAATACCATGTCGCGTTTCTTTTTTAATAAACATTAAATTGCTTCGATAGGCAAATACGCGACAAATAATTAAAAATAATATTGTTATTATATTGAACCACCAGCTTAAATTGGTCGCGTTTCAATATCAGTTCCTCCCATTAGATCTCCTGTCTTGATAATAAGACTAACGTGGCCAAATTTAGAAGACACCTGCAAATTTCCTTCATAATATTCTAACAATTTGATTCCAATGTAACCACAGCCTCCTAAAATTTCCTGACAGTAAACCTTACAATAAAAAGTCAAGAAAAATATTAATTAGCATTCGGGTATTTGTCCAGGAGTCGCAATTATGAAACGGAGACAGCGAGATAGCGAGTTGGTTTGTTTTATTACAGAAATTAACCCGTTTTTAGTGGGGGGAAGCATAAAATAATTAAGGAGGTGGGAAGGAACACCCTGTGTCCTTGTGTACAGTTGAACATTTCGTATCATTTGTATTTCGTTTTATATGGTCGCACAGCGGTGAAATCGGTGAAGTCGGTGAAATGACTAGCGTGACATTATAGGCATTGTTATAGACGCATTCTATCTTGGTCGTCATGTCTGGCAACGTAGAGTCCACTCTGCAGTAGGTGGGCGTTTTTCAAAAAAAGTGTACATCGTTAAGGAAAAATTAAGAAATTTTAACTTTTTCCAGTGCGTCACGAAAATTAGTCATACATTTAGTATCGTTAATTTTCGTGACGAACCGGAAAAAGTAAACATTTCTTAAGTTTTCCTTAACCATGTACACTTTTTTTTAAAAACGCCCAGGTAGCGAGTGAATTCGTCTAATGTTCCAATTCGCCTAGTCTGTCATAAAATATTTTCAAGTAACAGAGACGCCCCTATGCATACCTAGCCCAGAGCACCTTGTGTATCGCGGCTGCGCATCTCCTCTTAATTAATTGGCAGCGGAAGAGACTGTGCCGCTGTTATCTCTCTAATTATAACGGTACATAACATTACTTAATTAGTACACGTATGTAAATATACATATATGTAACTACCCGACTTGCGGCGTAAACTAGCCATAGTAGGTACTATATTCAACACAATTTTGTTGTGTTTTAACTTAATGTTTTGACACTTCCCTCTTCTCATTTTTACTCTATTTTTAACTAATGTTTAACTTACCGTGTTTTTGTCTTGTGTGGGTCAAATTTAGTAACTAAAATTTTACTCTCTTCCTGTTGACCGATTAAACTGAAATTTGGTATACCTACGTAACTTCGGTGACAATGCAATTTGGTGCCATGGAGCTGGCCTGATAATGGAGACGGAAGGTTGCGATAGGAACTCCTAAGCTACACATGATAAACCCGTCATGTTTGGGCTCGTTGGATTGTCCTGATAAGCAGATGATGACTGTGCAAAAAAAGTACCTTCAGTTTAGGTTAGGTTATTTCAAAATGTATTTTTAAAATATATTGTTTTGTAAAGGCATAAGTTTTTAACATTGGATTTGTTTCGTCAAACTTATCCGTTTATTATTCGTTTTCTTTCCGAAATCTAATATTATTTATACCTATCTGCGTCATTGAAAAATTTGTTCATATTCCTCTTCTCGAATTTAGAGATAATCAAGTACCATGTTTTTTTTTCTTTTCTCCACGGTACTACAAAGTTGACTTATTAATAATAACACGCCAATACTAACTATAAAGTTTTATAGTTAGTATTGGCGTGTTATTAGTGCAAAGTGACCGTCAGTGCAGTTACATTGACGGTCACTTTGCAGTTAATTTCTACGGGATTGAAAAAAACTACATCTACCCTATCAAAGTGCAGAATGGACCTTTATTGCGAAAACCAACCCACTACAAAATACAAAAAACCGTACCATCTGAGACACCCTGTATATAAAGTGACTCATTAATTTCTCCATTATTACATACCCTTCCCTAAAAGATATTTCGGTAGGTACCTAATCTATCCATCCCACATCTATGTCCCCCAAGTGAAAGCCAAGATGCCCTGGCCGGGGGCGATAGCGCAGGCGTGCCTGCCCAGCCTGCCCCCGGATTATACCGACTTGCCGCAACTTCCCCAACTCACAAGACCATCTTAAGCAGGATGCCGAATTTTCAAAGTAAATAAGGGACATTTGAATGGGTAAATAGCAATAGTTGTCGTTGGTCTCCAATTAGAAAAAACTGTTGGTTAACACCGAGAAATCGGCTTCCTCAGAGGCGGCCATGTTGGTTCTACTTACGTGCCGGCGATTATACGCAAACGAAAAGCGGAAGCATTTTAGCAATAAAAAGTTTGTGTGCAAAATTTTAGTTCTAAATACTGAGTAGCGATTTTGTATTTCATCTCAGTCCAAACCGTTTTATAGTTTTACAAAAAGTGTTCCGAACTACTGGATTTCAGTTTTTTATCGCTAGGAATAAAAAACGTTTCAAAGATCACTTTTACTGCTGGTCCGTCGTTTTGAAAAAAAATGAGATTTTAAAGGCTTTTCGGTGCAGTTTGGATATTATTGGTAAGAACCTCAGGATTTGAAACTTCGAATAGGTATCAGATCCCTTTTGCTTACTCGTATAATTCGAGACGTCAGGCTCCACACTTTGATTTTCAAAGTACTATTGAGTTTATTTGGTGTTACCTTGTCGCAATTGACGACTCGGAATCCTAGTTTTAGCCCCCAATAATCAATCAATCAATCATTTTTTTTTCAGATAATTAAATCCAGACAAGGGCAAATGTTTGTGTGATGAGCATATACCTACATTGGTGTATGAGTTTCGAATTTGTCTATGTACTTATTTAGCACTTTTTTAACTACTTGACGTAAAATTATTGTCTAGCGGCGGCGGTGTCTAGTGTAAGCCTGAAACCTGTTTTGGAAGGCTAAATTATTCCCAGAGATTTATTTTTTCCGTCCGTTCCCCGTCATTGTTCATAGTAACTTTTTATCACAAAAGCATGCTAGCACATGCTTCTAATCAATTCCTTTGACCAAACAAAAACCATATCGGTGACATTAAGTGTATCAATCTCGCGCGAACAACAATGCGCCGCGGAGATACGCGCGCGCGCCACGCGGCGCTGTATATTCCTAATATTGGTTCTGTCACACGTATTCGCCCCTCTTTATAAAAAAAAACACATCTACAATATTTACCTGTAGCCCGAGCAACCATATAACTCAAACAAAAAGATTCAATTTGATTTAACATTGGACTGTACATACGTGATTTTGGCTTAGAACGGTACTGATGTTAAGCTATAGCGATTTAAACCCTATAGTGAAATAAATAGGGTTGGTTGCTGTAATAGTGTTACCCTTTTAATATTGCCACGGTTTGCGCGCACACGCAGTGAGTCACGTGTCGGCACGCGCCCTGTGGAGCACCCACCTACCATCACTAATTTCAACTGGTAATGAGGGTCGTTTGCTCATTTCGTTCGTATTTCGGTAATTTATTCGGTATATTGATTGATTTTATTCGGTAAAAAATTAATATTTTTTTAGTCGTACGTAAAAAAAATCAGTAGTAGGTAGGTACTAATTCGGAGATAACCTTAATAACTATAAGTAAGTATATGTATTTTGTGTCATACCTACTAATGAGACCAATTATACATTTTAATTAATATAAATTCATTACTCACACTGTCAATGTTTTAAATATTTAAATAAAGCTAAAGCCCTAAAAGAAAGCTAAGGTAACGCCATCGTTATCAACAGCAGCGACCGAAGGGTAGCACGTGTATACATAGCACTATTTTTTAATGACCCGAACTTCTAGGTCTTCCCGTATAACTCTACATAGCTGTCTAAAATGATCACTTCCACATTTCTAAAATGTAGGCAGTGAATTTTAACAAGTTACCAGTTTTATTTGATTTATTCCGCGCCCGCGGCCCCGTCCAACTATTTTAATATTTCATTACGTACCACTCGACTAGCACTCTGTTTTAATAGCTTTCAATATAACGCTTTTATTGTAGTTAGCCGGGTTTCCCACTCGGCGATTTGAGTTCAGACTGTTTTTTGCTAATTGAGTTTCGGTATTGGTGCAGTGACTCACGGACACTGTAAAAGGATTGGTGACGACAATGGTTAAAGCGTTTTTTCATCGACAGATATCGTGTCGGTGCAACGGGACGCCGTTCTGGGGGGCGATTTTTGACTTTCGACTGCTCGAAATCAATTGTGTTTGTCAGCAACGGACGATGTCATAACCAATGATATAAAGAAAACGAATGGTGTGGACTACTCGTTTTAAAATTTTCTATCGCTCGTATTTTTCAAAAATATTGATTCACCATTTATGCTCACTTTCGAGTGCTCGAAAATCAAAAATCGCTCTCATGGGTTGGAACGAGCTCGATGTACTTCTATCTTAGGCTAATCCATAACTGCGTCCAGTTGCACCGACACGATATCAAATCATTCAATTAAAAAACGCTCTTAGTTAGTGTAAATAAAGGTTTTTTGTTAAAAAATTAAAAATAAGGTTATAATACTAGTATTATTACATACTTTTAAGATAGGTTTGTACGTGTGCAAGTCGTCAGCTAAATATTTTCTTAGAAATGCCGTGTGGAAAAGCCCTATGCCATCTTACTGCCGCACTCAGAGACGTCAATTATTATTTAAGTTTGATTAAAGATGCTGCATCTTATTCTAATGCTATAGCAAAGAAAGTGACAGCAGCAACTTTAATCAAACTTAAAAGTTAATTGACGACTAAGTATCTATTTTTTTTCTATGGACTGGAGAAGGCAAACGTGTACACAGGGCCACCTGACGGTAAGTAAGGTCTGAGGACCATCTAGAATTGGGATTGTTCATAAAAAAATAACTCACGATTTTTACATTCTAATTCGAAAGAATAGGCCAATTTATTAAGAGACCAATTTCATTAATTTTGTTATTGACACGAAATTTTTGTTTTAATGTCCTTTATTTATTTAGCAGACATTTTATGGATGACATGATTATTTCAAATTTGGGATGGCTTTTCTAATAAATTACAACAATTAAATGATATCTAATGATAAAAAGTGATTGTAATAGTGTATTAAAACATACTATTTCAAACGGTTTTCGCGTAACCCGTAAGATACACCTAGGAGGGCTTCAAGCCGAAAACGAAAGTCAAACAAAGGTTAAATATACTTGTGTCGAAATATCCGAAATAGATAATCGAAATCGAAAGTCGAAATATCAGAACGGCTTTTAAACCCTACTCCTCGAAATGGTTTTCGAATTAGAGTAATTGTAAAAATATGAACAATCCCAATTCTAGACATTTGCAATCTCAACCCGCAATCTCAAGACTGCAATCCCGAGACTGCAAATTCGTTGCCAACCCTAAGAACTAAGGGATCAAAAAACCGATCTCAGAAAAAATTTCCATCTCAAAACAGGCCAAAGATCATAATAAATAACTGTCATTTCATATGTGTCTTCAGACGGAGATTAGATTATTAATACGACCCTAAGATCGAATGCCTCTAATGTTTTAGCTTGATGTCTTACCCTGACACCGGAACACTAAAATGCAGACACTGCTGCTTAGCGGCAGGTTAATGCCTGGGCCACACCGGATGCGTTGCGTAGACGTGCACGTGCGCGTTCGCGTTCCACTGCGTTGTATAGTATGAATCCTCATACGAGGACGCAGCTATACAACGCAGTGAAACGCGAACGCGCAGGTGCACGTCTACGCAACGCATCCGGTGTGGCCCAGGCTTAAAGAGAGAGATAGCGGTTGCAATCTAGACGGATCCTGCACAAGTTACAACCATTAAAAATGGCGCACTAGAATTACTAGCTAGCTTGCTTAACTTGTGTAACAGGTACTTTCACAGGAGGAATATCCAGGAAAATTCATCAAAGTACTGGGTAATTGAAAGGGTTCCAGCGAATCCCGAACGGGTAGCGGGTTCCGTCCGTATCGCTCCGCGCCTTATTTAAAACACAAATATTTGCGCCCAATGAAACTTTTCCTTAGTCTCCGGGCTTTATTAATATTTTATTATTTTGTCTTGTTACGTTTCGGAAATTCCCAACTTCCCTTGTTAGCAGTTCCCCGTTCTAAAGCGATTATATTTTAAATTATTTTAATTAAAACACTGTGTAAACTGTTAAGTACGCGCGTTTCTGTGTTGAAATTGTTTCGTAGAAATTAGAAATGTTGTACAATCCTGCTAAGTTTCTTTCTGTTAAAGAATTATATTAATTAACAAACGGTCCTCATTATGATTAATTCCTTTAATATTCAAATTTATTTTTTGTACTTTTTTACTATGATAAATTGAACCTAATGCCTATGATAGTAGGTACTACTATACATTACTCATTAATAATAATTCATCAAAATTTATTTAAAAAACCTTTCATTACATTCGTAAAAACTAACCCTTATCTGTCTAAGCATACCAAAAGTGTTCCAGTATTTTGTTTAAGATATTAATTTCAGGATCCGAAATCCCAATAAAAATTGACAAAGCGGTCACGTATCATGTTTTAGTTTAGGCACTAAAAATGGAAGGCGCAAACACCATTGAAAAAAAAGAAGCGGTTATACTTAAAAACCGGGCAAGTGCGAGTCGGACTCGCACACTGAGGGTTCCGTATATATTTGGCCGGTTTTTTGTATTTATTGTTTTTTTTTTTAGGATTTGTTCTACAACCATACTAAATTTGACGCTTGTATGTATTACCGTTTTTACGATTGAACAAATACAAAAAACATTGAAAAGAAACGTTTCTTGTGTGGGGACTCCCCTCATTACTATTTTACTTTTTGGCCTTGTTATTATTTGTTAAGGAATCCGCCGTTGTATCACATATTCTGTAAAAATCAACGGACTATCTTTTACGGTTCAAAAGATACAGCACTTTTAAGTTAGGACAGACGGACGGACGGACAGCGTGGCACCCTTCGGGTACGGAACCCTAAAAATTTAAGTTCAAAGTGCCGTCAGCCGTGTCCAATCTATCAAATGCTTAATTTCTGAAGACTGAAAGAGATAAAACTTCCAAGTTTCTAATTTAGTGTTTCGTAGTAACCAAACAGTGCCTCTACCGGGGCAGATAACTTTTATTCCTCGCCGTTAAGAGTAACCTACACCGTTTGCGCTCTCGATTAAAAGCGTGTTTACACGCCCCAGTGTTGCCAGCACGCCAAATATTTACTCCTTTCTTTTAATGCGCAAAATGAAAGAAGTCTTGTTTATTTGCTGCTATTATGAGAATATAATGCTTTGTTTAATGACAATAATTATATTTTTATGAAATCAGACAATTTATACATTTTCTTCATGATATTTGAATGAGCATATACTTACTGCTATGTTATTCTGTTAACGCATCAGACGACCAGCTGTGAAACCAGCGACTAAATGAATGTGCTGGCAGTTGAATGTCATTTACCCACCTTGACGGACGACGCAAATTCGCCGGCTATTCATCGACTGAGTAGAACTGAACGACGATGTGTTAACAGAATAACATAGCTGAAAGGAGGACTCATCAGCAACCAAAAATAATATTTTTATTTAAAATATAAATAATTAGTATCTATCAAAACATCTTTCCACTTAAAACACTGAGGGACCGGACGTATAAATCCTGCAGTTCGTCCTTAAATTAGTTACTTTAAACATCTTTATACCTACATTAACGGTCACAATTTCAGGGATTTACGAAGGCAGACATTTAAATATTCAAAGTTATAAACCTATTACAAGTTGGCAACTCAAACTACTGGGTTATTCTGCGGGGCTTAAAGTTTTTGTGAATTTTACACAACTTGGCATATTACCGGCGCTCGTCGGCCGATGGAACTTTGTCGTTCGTTAATTAATTAAATTGTTCGCTGAAAACAGGCTTTGCTTTTGCAAAATACACTTTGTACTGAAATGTTCTGGGTTTAACGGGAATATAAAACATGAGACTAATAATTCATAATTGTCTCTTTCGGTAACAAAGATGTCATCAACCATTCGTAAGAGATAGCAATACCAGCATAACTTCCAAATTTAATAAGGTGCAAAAACGAGAACTCTACTGTAATAAATCTACATTATTACACCTTACTGTCTTTGTTAGTTACAACTTACGCAGTAAGTAATGCACAGAGAACTAGTCACATAGTTAACTCGTCTGTAAACAGCCAGTCAAAAATATCTTGAAATCATATTCTACTCATATTCTTTGTATGCATATATACACAATTATTGTCTAAACATAAATTAAGCTCCAACTTTTGCAACAATTTTCACCGAGTTCAAAAATCCTCGATCTTCTCAATCTTACCAATAAAGAGGTAATTCCAAGGACATTTAGGGCCGTATTCATAAATTCATTTTGAATGATATGCACGTCTCAAGATACGTCAAAATGATAATCACGTCATTGGTAAACTGTCGTTTATGACACATCTCAAGCCGAGCATCCCAGACTCTTCAGTCTAGATGAGTTCATTAGTTTATAGGTACGCTAGTGTAGCGGTTAAATACCTATGTTAAGGTAAACAAAACCAAAACCCGCAAAATACATATACAGCCTATAATAAAATGGAATATGTACTTACCTATATGTAAGTGTGGTAGTGGTATTGTATTATTTATTACACGGCGTTTGTGGGACAAATAGAATAACCTAAACCTCTTCACGTAATCTGCCGCGATATGCTTTTGAAGTCACACCATAGACCACAATAGGTTATATTATTATAATCTAAGAGTTCTCTAAACACGAAAAATCAACGTATTTCATGTCTTCGTCGCATTGTAATAAAGCTTAGTGCAGATTAACTTTTAGTGATAATATTTGTTATAATAAGCAACTTGGAATAATTGTGTTTGCGACGGAGCTGTCAGAATTCGCGCCATTCTCGAGGGTCCTCGATGTTGCCAGTGACATCAAGTGAATCTGATCCTGACAGACCTCTTTTGTGGCGCGGATTATTTTGTCTGTGGTATACAGTTTTTTCTGTCCAATAAATAAAAACGTTGACAATATTGACGTAAAGCCCATATGCGAATTTTAAAATTGTCTTAAATTTGTTAATTGTAAAGTGCGGTCCTATCGTTGCCCGTCAAAGCAATTTTTTTTGCTTCTTATTTAATAAGTATCCTACTTGTGCCTATAAATGTGTAAAAGTGCAAAAACGTATAAGTATTTAGGTATTTGTTCTCTTTTTCAACACCTTTTTTTCTCATCCACATCCCTCTCACTCTTTACTCGCAACGAATCCAGAAAAAAGGATAGCTTATCTTCGAAATCCGATTTCGAAACAATTTAAAGCCCCAGTTTCCACCAAGTATGGTGTATTCCGACCGGGTACGCGTAGTGATAACGCTCTAATCCTCATATAAATCACGCGGGAAATTTATGAGCCTGTGGGGCAATACATAAATACTACGTAAATTATAGGCGACATAAGCCTGCAAAACACCCTCTTATATAACGAAGAAGGTTAAATATGGCTGAGCTAATTTTAATCGCCTTTATATTTTTTACGCTGGCAATGTTTCAGTTTTTTTGGTATGTGACTTTGCCAACATATGTATTAATGTATAGACAGTCTATCCTTATGTATTACGTATACATACTTTTTAGTTATTGAAGAAGACAACTGCAGTGAAATTTATTTATCTCTTATTTAAAGGTAATCTATAGATTTATTGTGCGTATCTGCGGGGTTATTGTAACGTGCATAAATCTTCTTCGTTAGTTACAGCGGTACCATTTGCATTTTGTTTAAAAGAATGTTAAAGTTCCCGACCGCTTAGATGTCTGTTTTTACCGAAAGCAATGTAAAAGGAGATAAGTACATATTATCTCTTTTAAACTGAAAAATACAGTTAATTATGGCATAAATTAAAGACATTGATCCACTATTACAAGTTCCAATTTCAAATCACCCATTGTTCCAACACGTGTCAGTGTTGTATCACCAAACTATTCTTTTTAACGCGTCACCTATTCTCAAAATTTACCAGACATGTGTTATTATTCCGCTCCTCATTCACCTTTCTTTGTCATCACAATGCACGGTCCACGGAACTATGGGCCTCGTATAATAAGAGACATATATCCAAAAGCATAAAAGGACCGAGAATGTTGGAAGAAAAATGTTCCGCTTGTACAATGTTGTTCGGATGTAAAACAAACTGACATCGAATGTAAATAACTGGCATTGTGGGGTGTTGTCATCCGAGAAATAACATTTATAATGGACATTTAATGGGCTTTTTTGATGAATAGTCCGCCTAACGTGGACAAATACTTCCGTGAGTTGCGCGCTGTTTGCTTATAGGTACATTTTAAATAGGGCACAATGTACGATAAATTTACGTTTCTGGTTCTAATCATTTTTGAAAACCGTTTTTTGTAAATGAATGCTCACGGTCCTGGTAGAATCATTAAAGAATTTTAGGAAAATCTATAAAATTACGCGTTTCTTTCTTCATTTCTTTTCTTTCTTCTTTTTCTTCTTTTCTTTCTACACGTCAACATTGATCGCAGAAAGTAGATAATCCTCGCCGTTCACATCATCGCTTAACATCCCGTGAAGTTAGAGTCAGTTACCTAACATTCTAGGATACATAGCTAGTAGGCCCAAAACAGACGGCGCAATTCTTTAGTGACGAAAATGCAACTCAAATTAATTTTGAGTTTCATGCCTATATTGTGTCTTATATGAAACCACACACGTCGCAACTACTTTGAAACGTGCTAACGCATTCGAGTTGCAGTTTCATCACTAAATAGTTGCGCCGACTGTTTTGGGCATTATGAGTATTTAAATAACTCACTTTTTAATTCGTCGACGTGCAATCTAGGTTAACAAACCGGCGAGCCTAGATTGCTCCGTCAGAAGATTATTAAAATTTTAGTGTGTGTAAATTTAATTTAGTCGCAGGTTCTGTCGACGGAGCAGTTTGGCTAAAGCGGTGCACACTCTGCCTTAACGTTTTCCAATTAATACTTGGTCGACGAAATGAAAAGTGAGTTGGTGAATAGAATGTCACCCCAGAATAATCCTATACTCACAGATTTAATACGGATTAATTCCAATGCTCCTATACCATCTTACCTTTATAATGTGCCAATAAAGAACTCCCTGTGGCTAGGAGCCTTGCCCTTCCCCTGCGGTCGGCTTCGCACTCCAACATCGGGTTAAATGGGGCCGCTAATTTAAAAGATAAACAAAACAATACAATTATATAATGATTTGCAGTTATTTAAAGTATTATTTTCGAAATGAGGATGTTATTCGTCTGAGATTATGATGATACAAAAATCTGGTTCGAGGTTTTGTAGCAAGCACAGCAAGCGCGCTGTGAAAAATTGAATATGAAATTTTATAATCTTGAATTGTAATTGTTGAAGTGATTATCCAATATTTACTTATATTAAATATTAGAAAAAAGAAAAACCTATAAGCCAAGCCAAGCCCATAAGGACAGAGATTACACCACTTCACTTTGCTTCGCTGTTTTGAAATTTTATATGCTTCTTCTCTCAATTCTAGCAAACCTAGAAAAAGTAAAAGGTTATAGAGAGTTCAGCGTTATATTTAAACGCTTTATAGTAACATAATAAATAACAGCCCCTTAAAAGGTGGAAAGTAACATCTCCGTAACATCTCCGAACCATTACGCCATTGAATCTGAAGATTAAACCATATCATCCAGTGCAACGAGATAAAAATAATTTCAAACACTGGATTAACATTCAAAATTCACAAGCAAACAGTTGCAGTTAAATATGTTTGAACGCACGTTCGTACGAGTACGAAAATATAGTATTCTTCATCAGTTTGTGTATTTTAGATATGCCACTGTGTCTTTAAGATCCTTTGTCTTTTTGTCCGTTTATCTACGGTGGCACAAACTGTCACGGTCCTTTCCCCCGGCAAACATGTTTTTTCACTTTAAACAAACCGCGCAACTTATTTTTAACTTTAACTACATATTCATAAGGCCGGGTCTCGCCACATTGATTCGAATAACTTTTTTAGAAAATTTTAAAGACAGATCTCTGGTTTTGTTACGTAATAGGATAGCTGCGCGTGAGTGGAAAACGGCGTCTTTGTCTCGTCAGCGCTTATGCTAATATACTCTGTCGTTCATAATAATATTAATACACATTTGGTTTAACTGGAAAACCTGAGTCAGATTTAGAACGAGGTTAAAAATATCTTTAGGGATTATTTAATTTGACATTGTTTTAAGCTTAGATTTGATGAAATGTTTGAAACTGTATTTTTAAAGAGCCTTCCGACTTAAGATTATCCGACGCGCACCATAACGTCTGTCGAAAGACGTTACGCACTTCCCCAAGTATTGCCACTAGACTGGTCTTGCATTTCCTATACTTGTACAAGATAGACATACCCAGGAACTTAATGTAATACTTATTATTACAACTTAAAAATAAACTTGAATGAACCTAATACAATTTCCAATTTCACAGTATCGACAGGCCCTCCGCTTCAAATTTAATTTGTAATAGGCGTATCGCAAACACAAGTGCAACAAACATCCTTACAACGTCATAAAACGTACCTACTCGTACTAGCCAACAAAAGAAAATACCTGTTAACAGGACATACAGAATAACTTAAACTTCCGTACACCGACAAAGCCTTTGCGAATTCGACACGCCCAAATCAAAATATATTATCGACCTATAAATTGTAACTGGCAACATTGATGAAAAAAATCGCATCGGCATTCGCACAATCAATCAAGCGATAAGCCAATAAACCTCAACGATGCGCTTTTGAATTTGGAATTCGATTTTTGAATTGTGCTATTGTTGCGTATGGCCGGCGGCGGTGCGGGCTGCCTTGTCGAATGGCACAATGAAAGGGCAAACGGAAGTGAACGTCGTTGTCTCCTGATGAATGGATGGGCTCTGGAAGCGTTCAGGAACTATACAAGGCACTGTAAAAACGCCAGCTGTACCGTCAGCAATGGATAGGCCCGCGAGACATGTCTGTTAAGTAACTTTTCCACTTTTAATCGGGAAAATTGATCACAATTGCTTAATCCTTGTTTTTACAGAATATTCCGGCTTGAATGTTTATTGAATTTTTACTCATTTAGCATCTTCTATGCGTCATTGATGCACGTAAACATGTAGATCTTTATTAAGTCTATTATAATTGGGTAATATCAATAAATAATTATAACATGACATATTATTCTTCCGTTACTAAGATGTCTCCTCCAACCGTACCCTCGCTAAAATATCCACACATGACATAAACTGTCCAGAAACGCAACAAAAAAAAAATTGTACAACAATACAACGCCCCCTATTGATCACGAATGTGGCATTGTAGCATCGCGCCGTTGCTTATTAAAAAATTACGTCCGGGGTTGCTAGCGCTATAAAATAAAGCGTCCCATAAAAGGTGGAAAGTAATAATGAAATATGTATTACACGGGTATAATGTTGTTAGCCCCCGTTTAGGGATGAATGGGCTCTTTGATAGTTCGTTTGACTTGTCCCCATTGTGGGTCTGTCCGTGAAAACGCTCGAGATCTACGGAGCTGTAGATTTACATTACGGTGGGAAGCGATTTGCAAGTAATGGCTTAACTAATTGCAGGGGCTGGCTAGGTTTAATTTATCGCTACAAACTTTTAAATAATTATGATTTTAGGCGTCTTCTTTAACGCAAAGAAAGCGATACTTTCTCCAGCTAACACAAATTGAGTTTATACTGGCAGATATTTTAAACAATTTTAAAAATAGATTTCTTGGATTTGGGACCTTAAATCTTTGCAATAGAACTTTAGTATGGTTTTGAAGCTGGTAAATACAAAGTGGTGTTAAGAAAGACGGCACTTTCGTACGCGTCGGAAGAAGTAAAGCCGGTTCACACTAATTAGTGTTAATCAAATAACGTCCTCTGACGGTATAACAGTCTGTTCTTGACTAATAAGAAATCGTGTGAACTTAAAAACGCTGTAAAAATGTAGATGAGAGAAAAAAAATTGTACAAGCAGCAACTCTTTTTCGTATATGATGATCAAATGTACAGTCAGCTGCAGAGAAAAGTAACCACCCCTACATACAATTTACTTAGCAGATGGGGTTTTCTCCTGACTGGTTTTTTTCTAGCTGACTGTACCTACCTACTGGGCATTTCTCAAAATTTTGGGCACTGTTAGTGACATCTCCAGATTTAAAAAAATTGGCAGAGGATACTACGTCTTGAAACCATGCAATAATTAAATGGGTCTTCAAAAAATCCTTTTTTGCTACCGAATTTCATACGTTTTTGGTAACAAAAAAGGTACTCGTAGTCTCCATACAAATATTTTGGGAAATAAAAGAACAAATAACAGATATAATACCAAGACTAACTCGTATGTCACTTGCAGTTAATAGTCAAAGACCTGACCTCAAAAGAAACAGCTCCTTAGGGCCTGCGCAAACCGGCGGAGCGCAGCGCAGATCACTTTAAATTTATCAATGTATATTCTTTTCTATTTTAATTACAATAAGGTATAAATTTAGAGCCGCAGCCGCAGAGTAGAAATCCCCCGTGATGCTCCGAGGTCGGTCTCAGAGCATTCTAATTTATACCTTATTGTAATTAAAATAGGGAAGAATATACATTGATAAATTTAAAGTGATCTGCGCTGCGCTCCGCCGGTTTGCGCAGGCCCTTATAGTTAGGAGTGTTAGGACAGACAGACCGACAGACAGACGGACGGACGGACGGACAGCGTAGGCATATTAATAGGGTCCCGGTGGGCACCTTTCGGATACGGAACCATAAAAATTAGCGGGCTCTCAAGACTAGTTCGGACTAGGTTAGCATTTTAGTAGAGTAGCGAGTAATTTAGTACTTACTTAACTAAAATTGGTGTTCGTACTGTATTCGACTAAATTATTGGTGTTCAGACACGTTTAGTTACTAAAATACTCGCTACTCGACTCAAATACTAACCTAGTCCGAACTAGCTACGAACGAAGAAGCTACGTCAAAAACGTGTAGGTACGTGTCATGTCAAATACCTGCAATAAACATGTCCGCTATCAAGATAATGTCTACTGATGAGTGGAAAATCCTGTGACTTACTCATTTTCTTACAGAAATTAAAAATACTTAAAGAGTTTCGCAAATTACTGTGATAAAGATAACGTGAGATGGTATTTGCATTGCTCACTTTTAAGGCAAACATTGCGTGATAGTTCAAACAGACCTTCAACGATGCACAATGATAAAAATGTTTTTTGCGTTAAAATTGCAAAAAATCGATTTTCAAAAAACTTAAAGTAAGTGAGATGTGAAGCGTTCCGTGCCGTGCCGTTCAACGGTAAATTATAAAAGCGCCCAATGGACCTTTGCAATCCCAACATTACGATGTTTATAATATAGGATAATATAGAATAATCGCTTTATTTCAGACTGAGGTTCACAAATGTTTATAACTCTGACTATATGCTATCCAGGCGAACAGTGTTGCTTAGCGGGTTTAGAGGGTAAAGTGAAGGTATCGAACTGTCAGTCATACCTACTACCGCACTCAGAGACGTCAATTAAGTTTTAAGTTGCATTAAAGTAGCTGCTGTCACTTTCTTTGCTATCGCAATAAAATAAGACGCAGCAACTTTAATGAAACTTAAAAATTAATTGACGTTTCTGAGTGCGGCAGTTATTCTATTGCTATAGCAAAGAAAGTGACAGCAGTTACTTTAATGAAATTTAAAACTTAATTGACGTCTCTGAGTGCGGCCGATAAAGCATTAAAATGCGCACGAAAATAAGTATAGCTTAAAGCTAGAATATCATGCTTTTGTCTTGGTTTTTTTTAAACCTATTTGAGTGTCCCACTGCAAGGCAAAGGTCTCTCCCCTAGATCTCCACGAGTCCCTATTTGGTGCTTCTTCCGGCCAGTTGCTAAGGACTGCGTCCAAGTCCCGCCATCTTTGTTTTGGCCTGCCCCGTCTACGTCGCCTATTTTGCGGTACTTACTTACTTGGTAGGTAGCGTCACTAGCCCACCGGTCCGGTTGCATGCGGCAGACATGCACATGACTCTTAGTTCATATTATTATAAAAATATCAATGGATTGGGTTATTTATATTAGCTCGCTTTATTGTCTGTCGCTTGTTTGTTTAATTCAAATATATTTTAAAAACTAGCTTCCTGAAAATCACAATTTACATAATATTTGTTATTCCTAACATTGGGTTTTTGCCATTCGCTCAACGACCTCGATGCTGTGCTAACCGTCCGGATTCCATCTTCACGTAAAACATTATATTTGTCTTACGTAGGTACTGGATAGTATGTTTTCAACCTCCACCAAAAAAGAGGAGTTTTATAAATTTGACGCCTTGTCTGTCTATGCCTATGACCAAAATGGAAAGATCACTTACGGCTGAGATAGGTACACTAAATCCGATCGTCCGATGAAGCTTTCTATCTCTTTCCGTTTGGTTCGATCGGACGAGTCTATCCGTGTCGTCCGAGCATAGTTCGTACAATGACGGATTTGGAGTGAGCGTACCGTTAGGCTGCGTATCCACCAGAGCTGTGCGAGGCAGCTAGGAGGTGCGCGAGGTAAAATCCACCAATAAGATTACATTATTTTACAAGCGCAGCGCAGCTATCTTATAGGTTGTATTTTTCCTCGCACGCACACTGCTTAGCTGCCTTGCACAGTGGATGGTGGATACGCAGCCTTATGGTGAGATTTCGTTATAGTGTCGGTCAGTCAACAAAATTTTCTTTCTCCCTCCCCTTAAAAAACTTAAATAATGTAGACTTATAGATAATGATTTATTATTTGAAGTACTTAACTGCTTAAATATAACCTTTCCTTTTCGGCTGGCCTTAGTTGGACAAAAAGAAGCGTAACCATGACGTGATAAGGCTAAATCCTTGATACAAGACAGACAAACAGATCGCCTTATAAACAACAATAAGGGTAGTCATAAAACAAGTCAACGAGAGGTCCCGCTACAATAAAGAGACATTTATTCCAATCAAACATTAAATATTTACGTAATAAACGTAGAGCGGTGTTTGCTAACAAAATAATTTCTAAGTCTCGGCAAATTCATTTAGAATGTTGCCTGAATCGAGCATTGATAAACAGAATCAATATACAGACAGACAACAATAATATTAGGCACAGCAAATATGTATCTTAACATTAATATTGTGTTGCGAACGCTTATTTTTGTTTGCAATTGTAATAGTCGCTAGGTAAAATCTATATATCCATTTTTGGAATATTTTGCACTTATTGTACATGAAATATAATGAATCTAAGTTATGACTTTTATTTAGACGACCCGGTGAACTTTTGATTTTCCTAATTTTCTTTTAGAACTATTAGATTTTTCGAGACTTATTATTATTGTTATTTATATTTTTATTTATATATTATATTATATTATATTACTCTTATGCAAGTCTCCGAGCATTCTCCGGGTTATAAACAGATCAACTTACGTTTCAATTAAAAATTAAATATGGCAGGATATGGGATCATCTTGTGCCCTAATAGTTTTTTGGCGTGATTTTTTTCTGATGATGTGCCACTTAATTAATAAGTGCTATAGTAAGTCTCAGCATTCTTAGTTTTGAACAAAAAATAAAAATATTAAAAATTATTTTTGACGATTATTTCCTTTTCAATCTAACGATTTCTTCGTGCTTTACATTATAATGGTGCACTCAGTTGAGACCCGCAATATGATATTATAAACAGGTTAACACTCCATACAAAAAAAATACATGTGACAATATTTTTCAATATGTTTTTTATAACTTTTAAAACAGAGACACTTAATTTTTCAACGAATAATATCTGTCTTAATGAGCTATGACATATATTTTATTCAGGCTTATAACGATGGTGCATCATGATGAAATTATTTAAAAAAGTTGGCGTATATCCTCGATATCATTAACATTACTGTAAATAAATACATCCTACAATTGTATACTACTTATCAGATCGCACGGAAGATTTTTAACTAAAATACCTAGACCAGCCGAAAAATTAAGCAATCTGTTTAAAAATGGCTTAAGTATATACTGAGTTGAGACTCGACTTCAGCCCTCACAAGCTCTTCACGCAGGCACGCGAGCTACATCCGCAAAATATCTAAACATTAAACTCCCCGATCACTACTAACCCATAATTTTCCACGGTGTTATGTTCGGACAAAATGGCGGACGCGCTAACGATTTCAGCAAACATAATTATTGAAAGTCGCACGTCCACTACGCTGTTTGATCTCGCTTATTGGCCAACAACTCTGAGATTATAGTTTCTAAGTAAAATGTGTATTGAATAATACCTCGGTGTTGACTAGAATACTAACACTTCGGGTCGGTTTCATTTGCTTTATCCGTTAGTGGCGGCTTGTCGAGACGGCGTCGAATTGAAACTAGAATGTAATAATATAAATAACTGACGGATACCATGTTTTTATGATATGGTCAATCGAATACGACTTCGAGGAATAGGTTTACAGATCCACAGTGACTTATCCGATTTTTTAAATTAGATATTTTCGGTTTATTTACATAAATTTTATGACCTTTCGATTTTTTATATATAAGACATCAAAGCGTCTGAGTACTGCAAAATCTTAAATGAAAAAGTAAAAGTATACACAATATACAGTTGGTACCTTATAATAGCCTGTTTTTTAAGTTTTTTACGTGTATCCTAGTTGCGTTTGAACTAAAACAAGTGAAATTATTTATAAGGTCAATCGGAGCCATGGATTTAATCGACGAGTTTAGTTCACACGAAGGTAGTCTTTCATTTATTACATAGAGTACTTTTTACTGCAAATAAAACGGACAATCATCAAGTTATAACTTTAAAGTCATAAACGAATTACTTATACGAACAACACAAGTGAAATAACTTAAAGAACAGTGCTAAAATAAAAGGTAATGATTATAAAAGTCGCAATAGCGCCATATTTGATTATTAATCTTTAAATGTAGTCCGCCAGAGGGGAAGTAAGCAGAGGCAGATGTACTAACATAACTTATGAATTTGAGTGCTTACGCCGAGTACCATCCAGCCCTTTATTAAGTTCCAACAATCAGATGTCATCTTTGTTTTCGACAATTCTCGTTTTGTTGTTCGACCGATCATTTTTACTTCTTTGTATCCCACTTCTGAATTTGTCCAGAAGTGGGATATCTCTTATCACCAGAATTTTTTTTAACTTTCAAAGCAAACTCTGACAAGACGAACTTTTTATAATTATAGAGATTATGTAATTACTAATTCTACCCGACTGCGTATCTGCCTATGAATGTCAAAAATTAGATGCTTTACTATTATTGCTACCGAACTATTTGTTGATACTATATTTGTTCTTTAGTAGTAGTTTTATATGTTTATAAGTATTTATTTATCAATATTAATTAATATTGGTTACCAATGAAATATGGAGGTTTATCGTTTTCTAGTACCCATAGATTGTTTTATGAAATTATTTCCATGATAAGTTTTTGTTTTAATATTTTTTTTGTTTATCGCGCCGGTGAACTCACTATTGTTGCGCAAGAGTCTAACGTAGCTGTAAGAAATCCTGAAGTATAATATCCTACTTCAAGGCACTCTTCAAGTACATCCGAGATGTGAATTAACATACGGCTTACATTTGGACACAGCGGACAATTATATGTGTATCGCTAAACAAATACGCGTTAGCCGCGGTATCGAATCAGCGCAGGCGCCAATGGAAAACTCAAACAGCAGACTTGCGCTTTTGGAGATGGTGCCTCCTTTAGTCGTTGACGTGTGACAGTTACTTAACTAACATTTCTCAATTTGTCTAAGAACCGTATTAATAAACCGATCTGAGATGATCGCCTTAGCCATAAGGCGATCAACTCAGACACGTCAGAAATGTAATTTGACGTTTACTTTGATGTGAATTGAGCCGGGCTTCTCAGGCCTACTTATATTATTAAAATAATCTTGGCCCCCTAAGCCCTAAGTGTTTTATAAACTGTCTGTTTGAGACTGAGCTGCATCTACATCTTGATTTTTGGTGATTTCAAGACACTAGTGTCTGCACGCGTCTTCTGCCTAGAATTTTCTTAACTCTGTTTCTTAAAGATTGAACTAATTTTACAAAATAATAGTAGAGCCGCTTTCTCTTCGAACTATATTATTGCCGAAAAACTCGTTAAATATTTATGTTATTTCCTAAACGCAAAAACACTTGATTTTATTGCCAAGTTACGATTGACTTCTGGAAATGTGTAAAATCAAAAAATTCTTACTTTTAGTAAAAACAGAGATAATTATGACGTCATTAATTCCTAGAGTGGTTTCTAAATTTAAATATAATTAAAAAATAAACGTCCTATTGTGAAGTCACACACACTTCAATTATCAACTTAATTAGCTACTTAGCTACTTGACTAAATTATTTCTCTACTGAACTGCACCTAAATACAGCACCACAGGGCATCAGAGGGTCACATTACAGTGAAGCCGATAATTTGTGTTGTCTGGTCTCTCGTTCATCTCATTAACACGTGCGATGTGGACTGGGTACGAATGTGGAAGTAAATGGAACCGAGATACAAGCTTTTCGCGTGCCCGTGCAAATGTTCCAAATTCAAAATATGGTTAAAAACTGACAGTTAGTTGCCAGTATCTGCCAAATTTGCAGTTTATATTTAAATGAAGTCTTGCTTGGGGCCTTATTCTACATTGTCTTTTACCCTTTTAGTATCGTAATGCAACGTCATTAAAGTTGTAAATTGGTAAAAGCCCTGATCTAAGGGCGTTTTCGGACCAAATTCAATAAAATGTACCAAATGTAAATAGATTTAAGTAAATACTCAACTGCAAAGTATTAATTGTGATATTCTCATGTAGTAACTATTTATCTTAATTCCAAAAACATATACTATATGTTTTGCATTATATTTTTGGAATTATCGTTTAAGGCTCTTTATAGATCACACAATGGGTCAAAAGTATTTCTCTTCTTCTATGGTCGGGTAATAACTAGGTACCTATGTATAGAGTTGACAAAGGTACTGTCGTGCGTCAATCGCTAGTCTATGTTAAATACGTTTTCAAATTTCTACAGTAGTTACCATGTGCCTGAACAGTTTTTATAAGAACTCTGCATATCCCTTATTTATTTTTTAGATTATACATCATTGCGGTCAGAAACCATAAAGAACAACAAGTGAAAATCTCTCATTCAGCTAAGTACTGTTTACAAACGGAACGCAATAATCCAAAAGTCTATAGGTTAAGAAACCAACACTACGCAACAATGTACATAGATTATCGTTTCAGTAACATTACACAAGTGCCGTCGCCGTAATTGTGCTTTCGGTACAAATATAAATATTATGTTTATATATTGATAGAGCAGAGCGTTTGTCAAACAGCTCGGTGCCAATATTAACTCTGGTTATCAGGGTGTGGGTGAACCTGGCCAAGGTCAATGTCAGGGTTATACGTTTCAGAAATGGAATCCGCCGGTTTAAAATTTATTGAGTTCTTTTTTTTAATTTTTAATTTCAGAAGTGTCATTGGAATGTGGTTATTTAAAATCTGTTTTTTTTTTTGTTCAAAGGCGGAAGTTTATTTGGCCAGTATTAAAAAAAAATAGGTTCAGAGGCGTTAGTGGAATTGTGTTTGTCTTTGAATTTAATTAGTGTTATGCTCCCTGGATAGTCTATCTGTTTTGTTATTTATAGACACGTAACGCGGTTGCGGGTACAAAATGTTTATTTTTACATACCTAATATTATATACATACACACAACAGTATACTGTAACAGTACAGTCAACTGAATTTGGGTTTGCTTCCCAGCAACCCCAAAATCGTAGTTGTATGAGCCCTGAGTTCAATCTTAAATTAAATACAAATATAAAACGATTATTAAATAAAATCGTTACATCGGGTGTGTGTGTGTGTGTATGTGTGTGTGTGTGTCAGCCATCCAGACAGACTGGCAGAGCACGTAATAGACAAGGCGGAGCACATGTGGAGAGGTGCAGTCGCGTATTTTCTTCGTGGCGGATATACATTTTCTGCCTCTTGCAGTATTAGCCACATTAGCCATAGTTTCATTCATTTAATGGTAAAAACAACAGATTTTTTCTACTGTTTGTATCAACGTGAAACTTCATTGAATCAAGATTTAAGGTTGCTAGGGACATCTCTAAAGCAAGCCCAATTTCAGTTGACTTTACTGATAATATTGAAGTACTAATTCAATAAACATTTTTATTGACTTTACATAATTTTTGTTAAACATCCCTGAGCGTTATGTGTAATTTTGTCTGTCCTCGTAATCGGTTCTCAACCATTATCTAGGTTAGCTGGAAGAGATCCCTTATAGCGATAGGAGGCCTTATACGTTTTATTTTATAAGGCAAGTGTAATAGTCTATGTCTAAGGTAATAATAAAAAAAGAATTATCTAAATAATGAAATACGTTGAAAATAGTGAGCTGCAATTACCTAGACGCCAACTAGCGCTAAGTTCAAGACTTGAAAACACACTTGGGTTGTCTTGCCGATTTCACCCTCCAATGACAATTTTATTACAACGCAAAAGTTACTAGTAAAATCGATTAGACTAGCTAAAGAGGGTATCAATTGCTGCCCATATTGTTTTCATATCGTGATTATATTGATAGCGCTATGTAGCTCTTATTTTAACAATATTATTACGATAAAGAAGCAAGATGGGCCCTAATTATTGAGGATTTGGGCCATTCTACTTTTCGTTGTACATAACTTTTAGCCACGCTCACTGAACGGATTTTATTAAAAAAAACTGTAAATTGCTGCGTTTTCTAACTTGAAACTCGAAAACTAACGTAAATAAGCTTATATTTAGAATTATCCTAATTAATAAAAAGTTAAATGACTATAAAGTGAGTAACGCAGTGGACGTTGATGTCCTAGGCTTTTCTAAGGAAAAAGTGCAATTTACCACTGAGTTACCAAGTTTTTTCAACGATAATTAAGTAATTTATGAGCTGTTTTTTTGAAACCGTGAAACTTAAACATTCTAGGTGTATGTTATTTATTTATACGCGGATTCATAATTTGGTGGTACTATTTATCGGACACTAACAAATGTGGTCAATGAAAAGTAGAATGGCCAATTTACCCTACTGCTGCCAATTCGAATTCGGCTTCTAAGGGCCGAATTAATAAACTAATATCGGTTGAGATGCCCGTCACAAGATGCGTCAAAAATGACAGTTTTCTACGGATTGACGTTTACTTTGACGTGTCTCGAGGCGGGGATCACAGTTGAGATGAGTTTATTAATACCTACGGCCGGTGTCGGATTTTGATCGGACGCTATGCGTTAACGCCACAAGAACCAAGTCCTCGAAATAGTGTCAATTTCATCCAAAAATCAGAGGACCGGGCACCGAATATCAAACTTTCAATTTCTTTCACGGAAGCTAATTACTAAATTCCATTTAATGCATTGTAAAATAACGATCGACACAATTTGTGTATTTAATTTATCAAGGTAAACTCCTTGGATTACATTGGCGGTGTTACCAAATATTTTCCGTGCAAGCGGAACGGTGTGTGTGCTGTGTACATATTATGTGTGTTTGTGTATTGTTCTGTGTGTAGAGCACATATTTAGCTGGGTCCAATACGAGGCCCCTTGGCCCCACGATACGTGTACGCACACCAGGTCAGGTGAAATCTTATTGAAAGAGTTGAGGTTAAAGTTATTGGTCAGATTTGCACGAGGACTGGTAACTCTGTAAGTTATTAAAGGTTTTTAATTTGTTTACGGATTATAGCATCATGTAAATATTTAAAAAAGAAAATGTCCGTGTTCTTCTGTCTATAATGATGTTAGCACCTAATACCATTTCCGCAATATAAACCTATTTAAAAAATTGAGAATTAAAACCCATTTCACTAATAGGTATAGATACAGAAATATCTTAGAAATCCATCTCACAACATCAATTTATACATCTCACAACATAATTATTTACTTTAAAAAAAAAAGATATCAATTAACCTAACACTAATTTTATTAAAACACTACAATAAAATCCACAATTACGCAAACGGAATAATCCCAAAGGCCTCATTACCATAAAAGTAGGCAACCTTTTACAAAACAGGTCTCCAGAGAACAAACTCTTGCGCAGCCCGCGACGCTCTGCAAACAACATGGCGGCGATAAGCGGCCATCTTGGATTCGGATCGAGGTTACCACATCCACTGCCGATGACACGCCTGGCTTACTCAAATTGTACACTAAACCTATATTGAGGCGCTCAATGTGTATTAAGAGACACGCTAGAAACTTAAATTATGATTTTATTGTGTTTGAGTTTAGTCACTGTGTGATTATTATTACAAGGGGCTGTTTTGTACGTAAATGAGATTATACTAAATACCAACGTAAAGATGTGCGTTTTATTAGGTGTTAATTAAATAGTAGGGTGTTTATGAGTTTTAGTGCTTCGTATGCTAGTGCTTTAGCTTTATATTCACGACATAAATAGATTTCAGTTTGTCTGAAGCGACATTAAGAATATTTTTTTAGAGTCAGGTCTGGGAATTGGGAAATCTGTGAAAGGGAAAATGTCTCATGACCTGCCTTTCCCGGCGACTTTACTAGATCCCCTGCAAGTCGGGTAGGTGGTCTGCGTACTGGATTCCTTGCCTTTGTCATCTATGAGTGTATCCATCCGTCCGAGTCGTCAGATTTGGCAACCCCGGGAAATTTTCATGGGCCTTTTCTGAAACTTTTTTTATGTTACAAGCAAACACTAGTGCAATCACTGCCAGTAATTGACACCCGGAACACGAGCAGAGGATTCGCAGATTGCCAGCGTTTTAGGCCCCAACCCCACTACTCGTCCACAGACGCCAGTCAGTCGTAACCGAACTTTATTGCCTGGGAACTAAGGCATATTTCCACCTGGTTAAAGTGAAACCACGGTCCTAGGGGACTTAAAAAATGTTGCCATATCTATAAAGCCACGGATTCACTAGGGGACAAATGTCCCGTGACACGTGTCGCCAGCGATGACTTATATGTATGGCGACATCGCAACACACGTGTAAAGCAAAGACGATGTTGCCAGATATGTCGAGCGGAGTCCGGCAACGTTGCACCACTTCGCCCGACGTCATTGACGACAAATATCGCGGGACATTTGTTACCTAGTGAATCCGTGGCTCAAGACAACGTGTTCTATCAACACAGGTCCAAGAACTTTATGCATGACTCAATCATCCTATTTCGCAATTCTACTCTAACATGGCTGATAGCTGTTATCTGGAGAAAAACAAGCTAATCCCAGTCACGGAGAGAGACAGAGAACAAATTTGCTGTACCAACAACCGTCGGCACCTAGTGTTGGCTCATGTGTGTAAGGGTGGACTCACAGCAGGAGAGGGCAGTATTCGCTTATCTAGCCAACTTTCACCTGTAACTATTTGCTTGGTATAAACGGTCAAAAAACAATATCTTGCGCTTTTGACTTTTTCTGTTGCTTCGTTTGGATGGGAGAATAAAAATACGAGTAACCATACGCATTTTACTAGTTATTTAATTTATTTGGGGACAGAAACAATATGATATTGTTAATTAAGCCATTGTGACATGAAAAAAACGTAATTCAGCATATCGGAAACTGTAACCAGATCGACCGAAACACGAAACATTCTTCCCGTTGCGTAATGGCTTAAAAACAATTAACCCAAAAATTTACCTAACACTTCCATAATAAACACTAAAAGTTCTCCTTTTTTTGTCCGTATCCTAACTACCAAAATTACTTTGTCAGGGTTGTTGGGTTATGGCTCCTAACTAGTAGTTTAAATAATAGATTCAACATTTCATGGATAAAGGTGTATCATTTCAAATACATTCCGAGGTCATTTCACCATCGAGTATCTAAGGAATACCGTCCGCTCCGAATGTGCCCAGGCCGTTACCCAGAGCCGCTACACTGCAAATATTTCAACAAAAATACAGGGCTCACCTAACTTTAACTATCCGGTACATGTTGGCACTGTGCACATACCTACGGCGTTATTATACAATGACTTGATGCTGTCAGGATGCAAGCCTTATTTGGGATGATTGAACAGTCAAGGTTATAAACATAGATACGTCTAAAGCCTCAAAAATATGTAACTAAGATCTTATGTCCTTCAATGGGAGAAACACAATACCTACCCAATGGCTGTGGTATATAGCTGAAGGCTGAGCCCTCTTGCTCCCTGACCACCCCATAGTGGCTTAATATTGGGCTCATAATTGAGCAGCAAGTCAGCATGTTCCTGATATAATTTCCACTCATCATCCCATTCCCATATCCCACTCCAATCCACCTCCTTCTAGGCAATTGGCAACTACGGAGGCCTATTCCTTTATTTATAATACATTCAAGGAAAAACCTCACTTTAAATAAATATTTATATTCGACTGTGAAATTCCACTTTTCGACTTTTCGACTCCATTTGTAGCTTATTTAGGTCCAAAATTGGTAATGGTAATGTTTGACTATATCAAAAGCCTCTTCCCTCTTAAATGTTGGTTTCGATTTCTCAGCAGGCAGGTCTCTAAGGGTCCGAGACTGAAAAAGTACCAAGAAATATCACTACATAGTGTAAAACAAAGTCGCTTTCCGCCGTCTGTTCCTTAGTATGTACGCTTAGATCTTTCAAAATCCGCAACGGATTTTAATGAGGTTTTCACCATCAGTTAGATATAGTTTTTCACGAAAGGTTTATGTAGGTATATAATAGTACCCAGGACGAAGCGAGGGCGGGTCGCTAGTTAGTATTAAAAGACGCACTTTAGAAAGTACGGAATGGGACCTATAAAAAGTGGATACTTACTCGTATTTCAAAAATTTCGGTCAATCTTGATCTTTCTTGAAAAAATAAATTAGGTATATTATCTCATTTCCATGTATTAAGTGTGATTACAACTGTTGTCTGTTTAAACACAGAACTTTAGTATATAGGAACAGAAACAGATAAAATCCTGTGCATTACACTCCTCAAATAGATAACACAACGGAATATTTACAGCCTATGAGATCTCGGCAAGTTATTTGTGCAGATTATTTCTATAAATAGCGATGTCTCACGACTACCGAGCAACCGCCATGACATTTGTATTTATTTTGTAACGAACGTTTGAATAATCAAGTTGTAATCTCATTTTAGTTAATTTACCCCCTATCAAAATTCGTTAGTTGTTATGTTTCTGCAGGTAGGTACATTACCTACCTGAAATTTCCACGCGCTTGCATTACTGGCTGCAAAATCATTAATTTACCAAAAATTATGTATGAACACAATTCTCGAGTCAGCTACAATTTCTCCAGCCACTTAAATTCTGTGCCTACATCACAACTACTATAGACTCTTACCGTTCGAATCGTGAACTTGTAATCATATCAGCGAACTAGAATTATAATATGTACTTTGCTCTTGCAGTCACATCACGCCAGGTATCGGAAATCGTAACATTGGTATATATAAATTGGTTTATATAATAATATACATAGGTATATAATATATAATAATATGCACTTGATGGATACAAAAAAAAACTTCACCAGCAGGGGGAGCAGTTGCAAGTACCGTCTTGCTCTTCCTTGCCTCTTCCTGCGGATAGGTTTTGCGGAGGTGTTCTCCACGCGACGTCGTTCCGCAACTTTCTGCGAGATGACATCCTCCCTTAAAGAGGCCTTTGTGTCCTGTCCTAGTCTGACGAGTGAGTCAGCATACTTTGCCCCTGTCCCTCGATTCTCGTTCGAGTTCGGAAATCAAGTGGAATCAAGTTAAAAAATTCATTGACGAACTCGACGATAATATTGCTTGTCTGTATATCAAATGGCATGGAACTTGTCCTTGTATAAAAACTACATAGTGATCATTTAACCAAGAAAACTTTAATAAGTTTCACGAGTATTCGCATATTCACATAATTTATTATATTTAAATAGTTAATATTAATTGATACAGTAAATCATAATTATTACCAACCTGCTAACCACAATGGTTTTAAATTAAAAGCGTGAAAGTGTGCACAGCTGGTTCTTGTTTTTGGTGAATAAGAGAAATGTGAATACATTTTGTACGTATCTACCGCCTTATAATTTTATACGTATTATGGACATTATTTAAGACTATGTATTACGTGTATCCACTCGTGTTAAAGAAGCGCGTAGAGGGTATTTTATTTTTTGCGAGATTGCTTTACTTATGGTAAATAAATTGATCTACTACTTCAGTTCAGACCAATATATCTTCATCTGCAAATAGAGATCGATTAAAAAGTCTAAGCCTTCTTACTTAATGAATATAATTAAACGCAATTTCGTAAACAAAATGTTTATATCTCTGGTAGTTTTCCACCACCAAACCAAACGGACTCTATATTTAGGGCCACTAGCACGTAAAAGATTAGAACTAAACTAGATTAAGATTCGCAGTTTCAGACTAAATATAGAATTATGTTTTTGCTGCAAGTGGCGACTATTTCTCGTGTTAATACACTTAATACAGCGCACACAGACAACAAAAAGAACGGCGACAATATGTAGATGGCGGTTTAATCGCGCGGAGAGATTTCAAATATTAGCGTTTGGCAAAGAAATAGAGCCGCCATGTTTGCAAGTGGCCCCGATCAGCTGTTAGCGTTGTTAACTTGGTCAGCGTTTAATTAGGACTGAAATAAAAAAATAAGTAAAAGAATACAGTAAGTAACGAATTTAAAACGGTTTTATAAGGTTAGGTAGTCATAAAGGTTTTATAAGTTATTCTGTGTCTATTTGTTTGAACACTTTTGTTTTAGGTTGGAGTGTTTTAAGGCTTTATCACTTTGTAAAAAAACAAATTAGTTGTCCCTTGCTAAAAGGTTTTTTTCTTAACTGCCAACACGGAATGAGTGTAAGGAAAATCATAGAACAAAGTTTTTTTATAGAGACTAGAAAAATCCTGAACACGTGGTTCCGAAACAAATATAAAATTGCCTCTTCTTAACTTTAAATAAATGCTAATTTACTCCTGTCAAATTTGCATCGTATCAGTCGCTGATTGGTGTTAATTTAAAATCATTATGTCCCCTAATCCAATAACCGACTTGAACACCTCAGTCCGCCGCTCAATTAAAAAGAAAAAGTTTGTTCGAAATTCAATTATTAAAGCGAAATTCCGGGCAAAGAACACTTGTGCAAGGAATTTTTTTTTAAGTGACTTCGAGATTAGGCTTCGATGTATTTTAAAGAAGTATAATATTTGACATGGAGTAATTCAAAACATTTTTTAAAAGATAATATCGGGAATGTAACTCAAATAAGTGTCAAGTAGTTTAGTTTTATGGTCTATTAGTTATATGTATTGTCAATTTCCTATAAATGAAGGCGTTAAAAACTTTCAATCCCGGAAAAAATATAATTCCGAAGGATATTCAATAAATATACCTACATACGCGGACGAAGTCGCGAGGAAAGGCAAACATATAAAACATAATAAAACGTTGACTAAAACATTTTTCACTAAGTACAAGGGATAAGAAAAGAGAAAAAAAAAAGGGAGGAGACCAAGAAGAGCATATCTAGACCATTTAAAAGAAAATGTAGGCCTCATGCCGTATCACACTGTAAAGTGTTAAAGATAAGGCTTCGAATGGAACAGAATGGAAATTACTCCACCGACAAGAGCATAGCTATTAGGTAAGTGAATGATGATGACAAGGGATAAGTGAGTAGCGTGTTTTTTTTCGTGGCAACTAATGCCAAATTCGCAGTTAGAGTTCCCGTAAGTCAACTCAAAATTTGGTTCCAACCCTATCTATTTAAAATGTGCCACACTGAGTCTGGACCTTGCTGTTCTGCACAAATAGCAAGCCCTCAGCCGCGGTGGTGCAGAAGAGCGTTCGTGTGGGTTGTCGTCTTCTGACGCCTTGGCAGATGGGTTAACCGTCGAGGTTGGATAGGTTAGCTGGCTACGTCAGCAAAGTTGTGCAGCCAGGGGGTGGGTGGGGGAGTAGTTAGGTCCTCTTATAACATACACATAAGTAAGTATAGGTTATACAAGATTACACTTTGCTGGATTGTTTATATAGTCAGTTTACAAATTTTCAAACTGCTATTTAATACTATCTTATCTTAATCTTATTCAAATGGGCCCTTGCGGATATACTTCGACCCTACAGAATCTTTGTTTCAATTATCCGTCTTACATATTCAGTTAGTGGAAGTGAAAATTTACCGTTTTTTTTTTCCTTTACCGAAAGAGCATCAGCTCACAGCGCACAAAAAGCTCTCTGGTATCTAGTGTACTTAAGTGGGAGAAAAATGATAGATACCTACCACGGCGCACACTGGGGATCAAACTCGGTACCTTGGGCCCACGAGTCGATACCTTAACCCACTAGTCCAGCGACGCTCTTCAGTGCTAACTACAGTCGCCATCAAATATACCTATCGTAGCAAACAAGGTGCTCAAAAATATCTGACTTCAACTCTTTTGTGAAGGTATCTGGACGTTTCTATATTTTTGACCGCCTATATGTCTGCTCCGATGTATTTCATGGCAACTCTACCTAATCCTGAGGTAAAATCTACCCTATCAAACCTCCAACGAACCCCATAATCCTCCAAACCCCAAACTATTCCGTGTATTAATCCGGCGAGTTAAAAATCGTTTAAACGCTACCTGAGCGGCAATTGAATGATTAATGCAGCTCCACACACGCGGCGTGTATTTACTCGCCGCGTAAATAGATGCGCACACAAACACGCGTTATGGAAGTGTATGGGAGGCTTTCAGATGATGTGGCTGTATTTTTAATACAATTGGTATTATAGAAAGCTATGGTAGCCTAATGGTTTGACCTGACGACTCTTAGTCTGAGGGTCGTGGGTTCGAACCCGGGCTCGCACCTCTAAGTTTTTCGGAATTTATGTGCGAAATATAATTTGTAAATTTACTATGAGCTTTTCGATGAAGGAAAACATCGTGAGAAAACCTGCACCCATCTGCAATGCAATTTGACGGTGTGTGCGAAGTTCCCAATCCGCACTGGGCCCGCGTGGAAACTATAGCCCAAACCCTCTCATTGTGAGTGGAGGCCTGTGCCCAGCAGTGGGACGTATATAGGCTGGATTATTATTATTATTATTATTATGGTCTTATAGACGGGCAAGCACCCGGGTAAATACGTAAAAATTGGTATCTACTTATCTCGGGTATTTAGCGGGTATATGTATAACAAATCTACTCATATGTGGTGGATGAGTTACTATTTGTATCCCCTTGCTAAACTCCGAAGTTAATTGAGGTATATACCCGGTATTTACTTAAAACTTGGGTAATTACCAGGGCATTTTCCTGGTGGTATATTGGGTATTTATCCGCCGGGCCGCCCATCTCAAATTGGCGTTAAAGCGGTCAGCAAGGAAAGTTTCAAAGAGGTCTATAGGTAGGCCCCTTTTGATCAGTGACTGATGTTATAAAATGAATCATAGAAGAAGCTGAATATAAGTTATTTTGAAATAAGGTATGTAGTTAATATTTAATAAAGGTTACACTCGTAAATAGTTAAGGTTCAAAAAGTTGAGCATTCTTACTCACGCAATTAAATTGTCTATTAAACTTTCCATTGTACGACCAAAATTAGCCATACAATTTGTAACAATACTTTTCGTCGCACAACGGAACTTTTTTCGTCTTCGCTGTTTGTATGTTTAACTACGCTTAACTGTTTATATTGGAAATAGATTTAAATCTACTTCTAAATAATCATCGGATTAACAGTATAAAAATTTAATATTAGGTGTGCTCTGAAGTGTCGATTACAAGTCGACAGACGAAGGAAACCAACGCACGCTCCATCTGAAACCTCAGCATATACACCTCGCGTTCTTGTACACAATTCGTACGTAAAAGGCCGTAGTTTTCCCGGTTGCGCGCGCCATCTCCTCTGTGTGCGAGTATACACATACGTGCGTCCGCGCATGTGTGCGGGGGTTGGCCTTTTGGGGGGGCGGTGGGGACGAATTCTGCCATTCCAACTGAAAACGTCACATCTACAGTTTTATAGCCGATAAATATTAACTCTGTATGGTCTTATATTACGTTGCATATTCAGTACGTTTTCTATAAGATATGTTAGTTTTGCTAAGAATAGTAGTATTTGCCAGCTCTTGCAATTAACAGCTCTTTATGAATATTCAAGAGTTTTTATACCAATTGATGATCTTAGCGCGTCTTGAGTTTTGGTGGATAGTGGGTTAGTTAGGAATTTGAGTATAGATATTTCGTAAATAAATATTGGGTATTTATTTTAGAAAAATGTCAGTTCATGTAAGTTTTTAGTAGCACGATTGGGAACATGTAAGTAATGTAAAATTTAGTAGTGGGGCGTGCCTTATTTAGTTTTTTGGTATTATTTCTTAGATTCGGTCTAACAACAAATCTACTTATTAGTAAATAAATATACGTATCTTTTAAGAATAATAACAGTTTATGGTTACATAAACGAAGAATAGGTCAATTTCGATGGGACCCATCCCATAAGAAATATAAAATGCACGATTTTTTTTCTAGCGGATATAATAGAGAAATCACAAGTATCTCTTCGTTCATATAAAATCCAGTATTATATTATCTAAAAATAATGCTCTGTACATTCACTTCTTCATCACAATCATAGACAAATATAATTTGGATGAAATTAATGTTTTTATGCTGCATATAAGTTATAATCTAGACCAAGTTGAAAGATCGAATTAAAACGTTTCAAATTGAGATAAGCCATGAATAAACCTAACATTAGGTACGTCGTTAACAATTCAACGACCGTCTTAAATTTCGTCTTCATCAGTAATCTTCAACAAAATCTTAAAGATTCCCATAAAAACGATACAACTCAATTGAAAATCATTCAAAGCGTAGAAAATTCACAACATCTCCTCTTTTACAAGACGCGACGTCGGGAAACTGTGCGAGCGAGACGACATTGCGTCTGAAGAGACAGCGCACCGGGGGTGAGTTCGAAACAGCCATCTTTAAAACGACTTAAAAGACAACATTTGCATCACCCTGAATGTAGTCTTTCGGTGTTGAATTTTGGTTGATATTTCAATGTGTTTGTTGTTATGTGAGTATTGTGCGTGTTGTATTAAGGCAGAAGAGTGCGGACAACAAATATTGATTCGGTGCTAGGGTGTCAGAGGGGGAGCGGGGCGGGGTGAACATAATTTGGACTAATTCCTGCTATGTTGACACAGGCATGTCTGGCCAGCGGTGCGGCCACGACAGACCAACTTTTTAGAAGTATCGGAAGAAAATGGGATCGTTTGGGTAACATTTAGTATTAGGAGAAAAGAGATAACGTCTCTATGAAATTAAAACGTTTCTAAAATCCATGAGTATTACTGAAAACAATGGCCATTGAAGCATCAAGTAATTGACATTTATGATTAAGTAAAGTATATACAGCATGATTTAACTGTCAAAGTCGAACCGTCAACTCTAATAATTTTCTCTCGTCTCGCTCGTCTTTGCCCGGAGTTATTTACTGCCGCACTCAGAGACGTCAATTATTTTTTAATTTTCATTAAAGTTGCTGCGTCTTATTCTATTGCTATAGCACAGAAAGTGACAGCAGCTACTTGACGAAAGAAAGTGACAGCAACTACTAAGTTAATTGACGTCTCTGAGTGCGGCAGTTAGAGACACGTATCGGGGCAGATAAATATTTTCACGACTACGAGACGTCTTGTCAGTTTAGATAAATTTTACATATACAAGACAAATACCTATTAGACATAATTTTTTTATTTATTTTATCTACCTATAATAATAATACCTCGGAACAAAATGGACGCACAGACTACTGATCACTGTGCTTGTGTGAGGTTGAATATCAGCACCGATTAACAACATTTGTAATTATATTTTAGTTTATTAATAAAATAAAATAAGGGTGATTCCACGAGCGTTTCAATCGCCGTCAGTCCCATGATCGCATTAAAGTCGAAATGTCTGTACCTTTGGCAGCCATTTTCGGCTTATTTAGTACTTGTTTTGGTTTATACGCCAACGGTACATGACTATATAGGCCATTTCGAGATCTCGCTAATATGTCTTTATAGACAAAAGCAAAAAGCTGGCCAAGTGCAAGACGAACTCGCGCACCGAATGTTCCGTACCGGCCAACGCACACTTGGCTGATTTCTATTATTTATTATTTTTTACGGCTTGCCTATAATCACATCACATCATATTTGACGCGTGTATATTTTACAGTATTTTTTGATAGAACACTAACAAACAAAATATTGGAAAAGAACGTTTCTTGTATGGAAGGCCTTAAACCTTAGGCCTTAGGTTTCACTTTTTGATTTTTTTTTATTATCGGCTTTGAATCCACCGTCTCCGTCCGCGTAGAAGTCGTTTATCGTGTATCCCACAGGAACTATCATATTTTCCGGGGTAAAAACTATCCTATGTCCTTCCCCGGGACTCAAACTTCCCCGGGACACATACTAAATTTCATCTAAATCGGTTCAGCGATTTAAGCGTGTCTTCACGTACACGTACACGTACGTGTCTTTACATCTTTGTAACAGACAGACAGACCGGGTTACTTTTGCATTTATAACATAATAGCTTTTGCCCTCGACTCCGTCCGCGTAGAAGTCGTTTATCACTGCTCCCTCGGGAACTCCAATTTTCCGGAATAAAAAGTATCCCATGTCCTTCCTAGGACTCAAACTATCTTCATACTAAATTGTATATACATTACTTAATAAGAAATTATTGATTCCCCATACAAACTTCCACCTCCCTTTTCACCCCCTTAAGGGATGATTTCTGGGATAAAAGTATTCTATGTCCTTCCCCGGGACTCAAACTATCTCCATACAACAATTCATCTAAATCGGTTCAGCGGTTTAAGAGTGAAAAGCAAACAGACAGACAGACAGACAGAGTTACTTTCGCATTTATAATATTAGTAGGGATGAGTAGCGATATTCTGTGAAAACAAACAAACTGCTATCTATTGCGGTTTAAAAGATACACCTCCTCTTCCTCCTCCTCCTCCTCTCCTCTTTAAAGACGGAGAGATGAACGGACGGACAGCGTAGGCTTAGTAATATGGTATTTGAGTACGGAGCCCTAAAAATTCCACATTTAACCAATCGTGTTGAGAGACAGATCGTCTGTTTGCGCAGCACGCCTTTGATGGGAATAGAAAACAAGCCATCAGTAGCACTTAGTGTGTGCTTGCGCACATACATAATTCATCAAGGTACAGTTGCCGCTAATTTGATTTGTCAACATTTTTGCATTTGCTGAAGCGAGTGGAAATCGACGGGATATTTACTTGACGATTCATTTCCTAACTGGCCTGCGACTGCGTACTATACAAGTACTATACTATATATTGAAAAAATAACCCTAGTTTTTATTGAAAAATATTCGACATATACCAATTAAAGGAAATAATGTCATTTATTTTGCAATTCCCTTATAAGTTAATATTTTGCAAAGTTAGGTCGTTGATGTCTTTTGTATAAAAACACCTGAAAGTCAAATGTCAAAATCGTTAATAATACGAACAACTTATATAAAAAAACTGACTACCTATTGGATGTGGCTCAGTAATTTTTTTTTTTTTTATTAGGGAGTGAAGCAAACAAGTACGCGGGTTACCCTGATGGGAAGAATCACCCAAGCTTATTCCTCGAAACCTCGAAATCATTTGTTATACAATCGTACTTTGAAAAAACACAATTATATCCCAGTTACCTTTCGCTAATCTCCTATTTCTTCCCTATTGGACTTGAATTTCGAAAAAATCTAGCTTAGTGCACTGCTACTTTACTAAAGTGGGACACATTTTCCGCGATTCTAATAACGTAGAATTCGCCTTACGCTGGACTCTGATAATGTTATTTTTTTTTAGGATTAAGCAACCTATACAACGGTTTAATTACCTGTTCCAGATTTTTAAAAAATTGTCCAAGGTAAGCGGCTGTAATTAAAATCTAAACGTTCACTTTGGAAACCTTATAGTCAGTATCTCTGAATTACTAAAAAAACATCATGATTCTCTCTTTCCAATATGTAATTTCAGATATGCAATATCAATCAGTAAGTTTTGAAATCCTTTTATAAGTAATTTATAAAGTAAAGCAGATACCAGTTCACATACGATTTTCGTTTTCAAAGTCTAGGTATTTTAAGCATTTTACTCCAAGTCTAAACACACGTATCTCATAGTATGTACCTACGTAGGTACAAGCTCAGAGCTCTGACTATCAAAACCGTGCCACATCCCAACATAACTAAACCTGTACTTACCATTTAAATACATAACTACAACCACATTCTCACAACCTTTGCATACGTTATCTCGCTATACAAACTACGCCGTATCTTAAAATATTTCCATATACAGGCGAGGTGAGTTTCTGAGAAGACGAGATAGCGAATGAACAGCGCTCTTTCAAGGGTAAAAAATACTGGCTGGCGAGATTACGTTATACGGGATTCGATTTCTTTGATCACTTGAAAAAAAGTGTGTTCTAATTACCGTATTTGTAATTTGGTGTAAAAAAATGTATTCTCTTTAAAAAGCTATTAAAATATTAGGTTTTTCAACAATTGTAATTTTTCTTTGCCTTAGACATTTATTTAATCTAAATGGTTTTTAGAGCTTTAGGATCAATTTTACTGCAAGAAAAACATAAATCCAGATTTAGACTAAAATCCAGATTTAAGTCTGACAGCTTTATAAATTATGACACAACTAAACCTTAGCTTATATATCTAGATTTGTTTTTTAGCTGCAAGTGGCCCTTAGAGTTTTATCATTAAGAAAGAATAAAAAAAACCTTTTAATACTTTTGACGTAAACACACAAAAAATACACCACCCTGACAAATGTTAGCCAACTTTAACCGACTGTAAAATACACAGACAGACAGACATGACGCGCGAAAAAGGTTTCAATTTTCCTATTGAGTTACGGAACCCCAAACGCGCAGTTATTAAAACATCAAGAACACTACAACGCAAACCCCGTAAAATCAAAGCCGAAATCAACAATAACAATTTGCAGCAATATGGCGTCACCTAATAAATGTCAGCTGATTCAACCGCCGTACAAAATCAGGGATGTTTCGCCCCCGGCCCCTTCGGAGGGATGATCCTCGTCTTACCCGATATTAGCACCGGCGGCGATGCAACCCTATAAATAAAAAATACTTATTACAATCTATGGGGCGGTTTGCTGGTATAAATATGTAATGATTTTATAGGGATCTTTGGGCCGTACTACGATTTTTTTTTTAAAATAAACTCAATGGGCCACTGAGGCATTTTATGTGAGTTGCAAAGGAAAAGAAATAGTTCATCTTTTGCTGCTAAATACCTTGGTAACTTGGAATTTTATTTATTAATTTATTTTAACGGTTTTGTAGCTGGCCAGAAATATAAATCGGAAATTATGGCATTTGCGTTGTCATCAAAGTTTGATCAAAATACATAGACACGATTTTTTTTTTATTGAACATGTTAGAGCTGTTCTAATAAACTGATCTTGACTGTGATCCCCGTCTCAAGATACGTCAAGCCGTACAAAACTGTCATACACATCTTTAGACGGGTATCTCAGTCAAAATCAGTTCAATACAACCCTTACTTTGCTGTAAAAAAAATTGGCTAACCGGTTATGACCGACACAGGTTGGCAACGGATTTATAATTTGACCAGTAATTTCGAAATTCAAATAAGAATGCAATTAAGTCACATATCAAAATAAAATCAAAGACGTGAGGTGAAAGTCAATAGTAAGAGCACTGGAAGTTTATGAAAATTTCAAATGTCTTCGTCTGCGGACTTGCTGTTGACTCTACTATATTATTTATCCGTCTATTGTCATCAGAAAGTACATTATTATATTTTATTTGCAGTCGTAATTTGAAATTCCTTGTTTGAAGCAAAAGACATGATATTATTACAGTGTTTATTCACATTTATGCCGATAAATATTGACGAAGTGTTTTGTCACATTAATATTATTGATAGAATCGTATTTGATGAAATATTTACCTGGTTTGCGTGATTTTTATTCTAATCTCAAAGACAGCTTGCACTTTGCATATATCGTTTGCTATAGGTACACGCCCTGAAAATACTCTAATGGTCGCCCTCAGAGACGTCAATCAACGTTTAAGTTTGATTAAAGTTGCTGCTGTCACTTTCTTTAGCAATAGAATAAGACGCACCTTTAATCAAACTTGAAAATTAATGGACGTCTCTGAGTGCGGCAGTAAGGTCTATCAGATTATAATTTTTATCGTTTATATTCCATATTGCCATGTTTTGTCTGAACATCCTTTATCAGGTGAGGTATAGCCACCTACCAGTTTAAAAATCCTTTATTGCCAGAGACAAATATAGGCCCAGAAAACTGCAAAACCTAACTCACCTACTAATGAGAGTCAGGTAATAACGAAGCATCATTGTTAGCGATGACGACAGGATAGCGTTTTCATTGTCATCACGTACCAAATGTATCTCATCATTATTACACAGTTAAGAATAACCCCAACACAACACTCCTAAAAGATTACGATTTGTTTCTATCTCCGGTAAGAGTCAATATTTGTACTGAGACTACTGAACTCGAATATCTCCAGGGTCTTTGTCTAGTACAAGTACAAGTACAAGCCTACTTCTGAGTTTGGAACTAACAGCCGCACTCAGAGACGTCAATTAATTTTTAAGTTTGATTATAGTTGCTGCGTCTTAGTCTATTGCTATAGCAAAGAAAGTGACAGCAGCAACTTTAATCAAACTTAAAAGTTAATTGACGTCTCTTAGTGAGGCCGTAAGTCAATTTGTAAGATTTCCCTTTAATATTCAAAGATGCTCATAAACACTACACACTCTAACTTTAACTGTAAAAAATTCCGCCTCTAATACTGCAATTCAACCTACATTCCTTGGCACAAATAGTATGAAATTTTCCAGCTAAAATTTATTGGAATCCGAAGCCATCCAGTTTTGAAAAAGCATCAAATTCGAGTGCATTTCGTACAAGTCGCCGGTGCATCGAATGCACTTCTGGCTGTTTGCGCCTATCGGTCGATGGCTCGCAAACACGCCCCAGTCCCGACGCCGGGTTTAAATTTAAAACCTATTGTTCAATGAGTTTGTATAATTGTCGTGACTTTTGGTAAACTTTGAATTAGTACACTAATTACCTAGTACCTACTTAAAATAAAGTGCTGCTTTTTCGGATCGTTTGCATAAAATTCTATTCATAACACAATTAAAGTACCAGTACAAGAATTTTATTGTATTTATATTAATACAAATAAACTAAAATTAAATTGATAAATGACTCACAAACAACTTGAACCTTTCAAAAAAGCAATTTGGCGTCCGCGTCGGTCACGCGCGTTACTTTGCAATCATTTCGCGTTTTATGTTGTTTGCCGGATTATTTACGACGGTCTTAATGGCGGAATTAACCTGTTTGCGCAGACCTGGAGGTGGAACTGAAGCCTAATTACTCTTCGAACGATGTGTCCACAGTCGATGAACTTTGTTTTCTTTAAATGTTTTGGCTATTAATAGGCAAAAGACTGGAGTGGCTGGCGAGTACAGCACAGCTTAGACCAAAGCAGCTTAAGAGCTGCTATATACAGGGTATTCTGGAATAAAGTGCACAAACGAATAAGGGTGAAAATTGAATTAAGTTTGCATGGGGTGTAAAATAATTAGAAAAAAAAGAAACACAAAAAATACAGGAAGGTAATTTAATTTATTTTCCATTTTTTCCGTGATAAAATCACATGTAGTTTCACCCTTATTCGTTTGTGCACTTTATCCCTGGACACCCTGTATAATATTTATGACAATGATTACTTATTCTAGCATTATATAAAACTGTAAAATTAATAAAAAACATCTGCGTAGTTCTGCAGGAAAACATGTCGAATTATTACGAGAGAATATAATATTATACGTGTAAGATAACACTTAAAAGAATTTCGATATGTTTTCCTGCATAAACCGGGTCCCCTAGACAAGATACAGCGTGTACATAATTTTTATGAGTTATTTATGAGGTAGTAAGCTACGGTTCATTTTCTAATTTTCTGGTTTAGTTCAAGCATTTTTGTCATTTAGATAGTCCTCGACCCTTTACGCGTACGCTTTAGTCATCAATGACTTTTTCAAGTAACTTTTAAGTGCTGGAAAAGGTAACTCTAAGACTACGTCGGGGCTACGTCGTATTATAAAAATTAATGCATTGACTAAGCACTATGGGTGGTAATAAGTCATTTATATAAACCAAAAATAAGAAAGGACCTAATATAGAGCCCTGAGGCATACCTAATTTAACTGTAGTGCCAACAGACTGAGGATTGTTTGTCTTAGAGCATTAATTGATAGACTAAAATGTTCATATTTTAAAATAAGGGTCGCATGATCAACGCAATCAAAAGCTTTGGGAAGGTCACAAAATATTCCTACTGCATCTCAAGATATCTCCCAGATGCTATTATATATAATTTAATAAGTATAGATGCTGCATCAGTTGTGGATCGTCCCTTGGTGAAGCTGAACTGATTGCTGTTAAGCAGTTTATTTCTATTGAAGTGACCTAACATACCATTCATCATTAACTTCTCAAAGACTTTACTCAGTACTGGTAGTATTGAAATGGGACGGAAATTCGTTAAATCACTCTTCTCGCCTGACTTAAAGACTCTACTATATCTCATTAGATTTGGAAAGGCCACTCTGATATGCAATTATTGTAAATTAATTCTAAGTGGGGTGCAATTACATCTATGATAATATGATGGATAACTTTAACTGGCCTTCGCCATAAATCCTCAATAATAATATTGTCTAATATTAGGCCGCGTTTCCACCTGCAAGAAATTGCTGCGAGAAATTTCCTGGCAGCTTCCCGACAGTAACTTGCAAGAAACTTGCACGTGTTAACTACCACGAGGCACTGTCGGTCTGCTATTTCTCGCAACAATTTCTTGCAGGTGAAAACGCAGCCTTAGGCACAGTCTTAGGTGCGATTCACACAAATCTCAGAAATACTTGTAACTCTGCTCCCCGTAGGGTTCCGCAAAATAGTGTATTTGCACAACTCCGCATAAATTGTAGATTCGCTAAGCTGCTACTTAGATACTTCCCAACTTGGGTGTACTTTGCCGAGTTACCGCTCGGGGAGGAGGAATAATTTAAGGAGTGTTACACACGCGCCGGTTTAGTTATTAGTATATTTAGAAGTTATATAATACAAGCTTCTGATCCCGACTTTTGGATCTAAGATATTTTAAGAGCTGAACCATCTGTGTGCAAAATTTTGTCCAAATCTTTACAGCACAGCAGTTAATGCGCGATTTAATTACAAATGTTTGTATGAATCACTTCTCAAACTTAATATTAAGTATTCAAAACATTTATTTTATAATGATAACAAATGTATGCATGCATGACTCTAATCGATTCTTTGAAATGTATTTATTGACTCTTACGGATGGATCGATAAATATAAAGCTCATATAGATTTTATTAAATTCAATTATAATAAGTAATAACTCAATATGCGATAGCTTTTTTGATACTAACTATACTATTGCAATTGAAAGCAATTCGACCCGCGTCAGACCAGTCAGGATCTCTATTCCACTTTGTCTTAAATACAGATTAGAAATATAATTATTATCGCTATTATGATTGCTAACAATGATACGGCCGCCATTGCTACCAATGTAATGTGGGCTACAATAACGTTACCAACGAACGATAAAACGATAACGATATTATGGTTTTAGACTAATTAAATGCTAGGCTCTGTGTGTCATTCTGTGTTGTGTTTGTTTGTTTATTTTTGTGGATGAAACAACTTCACGATTTTTTTTCTTTTTAATAGCGGGTGTCCCACTGCTGGGCAAAGGCCTCCCCTCTTTTCCGCCATTCGTCCTGATTGAGCGCGTGCCACTCGCTTTGAAACGCGTCCAAGTCATCCCGTCACCTACTTTTTGGTCTGCCTCTGCTCCGGTTGCCATCTTGCGTCGCGAATTTTAAATTTATATTATTAAGTCGACTACCAGTACCTTCTTTATACGGAAGTGTCCTATTTTATTTTTTATATTTTAATGTGAATTATTACATACAAGAAAATATGAAAACACATGCAGTCGACAAGTTAAAGCTTGTTTTTGTCAGACTTGTTAAATAGCGAAAATCATGTTCGATCCGCTACATTTAAATTAAAAATCGCGTTCGATAATCCGTAAACACGAAGAATCAAATGTTGCCAGTATTCAATTATTCTGTCAAGAGATCCCCCCGAGGCGTGCAGCGGGTACGGACGCATCCTAAGCAAATAACACACCCTGAACGCATCTGCTCTGTACTCTATGCCCGAAAAACGCCCCTCCACTTAATACCGTTTGATAAGTTGCCGAAATTAAAGTTTGTATAGCGAATTCCGTTATATTTGAGTTGATGTGAAGTTTTTTGCATAATTCAACACAATAATGAATTTGATAAGTGAATTTATATTCAGGAAAATGCTAGATGATTCAAATTGAAATAATTTTTTTCAGCTTCAGACCATCTTAAGAACTTAAAAAAAAAAACAATTGGATAGGTAACCACCGGGAAAATCAACATTATTTAAGCTATTACGAAAATTTGTAAGAATAGTAGAATTTTCGTTGGTTCCTGGTACCTAGTATAATCTCACCACATAGGTACTTCCCTGGCGCAATGACACAACGTGTAGTAAAGTGTGGACAATCTTACCTATTAAATACTTACTGTAATGTCTCTACCATTATAAAGATGACTAATGACCTCAGTTTCAGCATTGAAAATAACTTTACACACAATAGCCGGATCGGGAAAACCCGGTTCAGAGTCAAAACGCTGCGTGACCAGCGTTTCCCAATCATACCTACACACCGGAAAACCCGAGGAGCATCCGTAAAAGAGTTCATAACTACCAATACGGTAAATAGCTCATTACTATATGGTAAAATAATGCTTGTTATTACTTAATAATAATATCAAATCGTAAACTAATTTTTGCGTAGTCTAAACATACTACTGGTAGCGCCATCTGTTGCAAAGTTTTGGAACTTATATTACTTTAAAGGGCCTTACGGGTGAAGTTCAAAAAAGTGTAAACAAGTACATAGTTAAGGACTGTTAAGGATAAACAGAACTATGTACACTTTTTTTGAACTTCATCCTTGCATAAGGGGTCCCGTGAACTTAATTTGATTACGCGTACTTTTCTTATAAACCTAATGTCATATACTTTAAGAAGGTAACTGACATTTCTATTATTAATTTGTATCAAAGTTACTGACAATATTTTTTTTAAATATCCATTAAGTTTATGTATACCTTGTGTGTAATTTTTACAAACTACTAACTTTTCATTTAGAAGAATTAACTGGTAAACTTCGTTGACAAAACTAGCGACTAAATTAAAGATACACGCACTAAAATAAACCCTTCTTGGCCATATTTAGTGGAAACAAGGGAGTGGAACTCAAGTGGTTGAAATTTGTATATTTGGAGCAGGATGCAGCCACCACCATCGGATATCCATATCCATAACGGACTGATAGGTCAAACCAGCTACCTTTTATGAAGTCTCAAAACAATGAACTACTTTCATATATTTATTTCAAATATTTATTTATCCTTATCTGCTCCATTAATTTCCCTTCATTTGTCATTGTTTTTATTTAATAGTTTGTCTTAGTCCACCTACCACTTCATTTTTTTTCCTACAATTTATGTTATTTACTTAAAATGGTTATATGAGTTAAGTTACGTCTTTATTGAATCTCCTGTCTTAGTATAATATAATTGTCATTGTAATCTTAATACGTAAATCACAGATGCTGTCCCAAGCTACCTCCTGGCTCCTCTGAAAACCAGCTAGGCTGACAACTTCATGTCAACACGCTGAGTGGAGACCAATTCGGCGCACATCGTCATTGTTGCAACCTTGGTAAAAAAGTGTCCGTGATAGGTGATAAGAATATGAACTAGTTTTATGATGTTATTGTGTTTTTACTCTGTACTATGTTGATGTGTCTGCTGAATAAACGATTTTCTATTCTATTCTATTCTATTCTATATGACGTCATAAGTGTGGTCGTCCATATATTAGTTCGTGTTTGAGTTCGTGTTCCACTTTGAGTGTTCGTATAATTAAAAAATCTTTGAAAACAAAAAATAAATTCTGTCCTAATATTTTTGTATGTTTGGGGGCTTGTATTTCGTGGTCAATAAGTATTTCCAGGAGTCCAAAGTGGAAATAGAAAGCGCATAGTAAATACAGTGCGGATTTGACTGTCACCGCCCCCTATACCACAATTCTTTGAAGTGAACAACTTTTTCTAATGTAAACCATACAATTTTGTCAAATTGTACACGCGTATGCCTAGGCAAGTTGACAAAATTGACAAGTTTTTATTTCGAATTTTAAGCAACGGTACAGTGGTCGATTAAGAGATAAAACAAATCGACAAAATTACTGTAAATAAATACAAAACAACGTCATTACTTCTGTGTGTAGGTATAAACTATATATGTATATGCAAAGTTTTGATACAGTTATTACTATTTGCCAACAAACTGTAAGTTCTACCAACATGGCAAACGAAACAAGCAATAATGATGTAACAAACCAACAAGCCATTATTTAATGTGTCATTATAGCACAAAGCTCATGGCCGAAAAAAGTTGGGCACACACTCGCTTGTCGCTGCCCGCGTTCCTGTTTGCGGAAGCAATTTCGCGAAATGCCACAATTTATTTAAAAATTACGCCCTTGTTTGTGTGGGTAAATATTGACGTGTTTGGTTTATGATAATGGCAACACTGGCAGGTACGATGGCTAGCGACAGTATTATTTAACAGTATTTAATATTTACAGTCACAATGTAAAGTTTACAATATAATATGTATTTGTAAAGTGATGCTCCTCTTTTGAAAGTTTATATTTACTGCGTATATATAGTTTTTAATAAAAGGCAAATTTGTTCGCGCTATGAATCTGTTTAAATTGTTTGTTTGCAAATAATTGTATAGCGGTTGGTTGACCGACTGACTAACCCACAAATTAATTTACTTCTGTATCAAATAAATAAACCACATAAATAAACACGTATGCACTTCGAATATCTTATTTCAAGTTTACCTACCCATAAATGTTTTTTGCTATTGAGAGCTACGACCGTATATTTAATAGTAAATTACGCGGTTATTTCAAATATATCAATTCTGAAATAACGGTAACGCTTTTACGCCTCTAACGTTATGTTAGCTTCACGCACGGTGCGCTTACAAGTTATTTAAGTGCAATTAACAACACAATAAGGAAATTTACTCGAAAAAGTAGCTCACGAAGTAACAAAAAGAGAATGTCTCTTAATGAAGTCTCTAAATTTACGTAGTTAATGCCATTGTTAGTCAAACAAAGGAAGCGAGCGGCAGTCGACCTTCCAATCAATTTATAATAAGTGTTGACTTGTTACGCGCACCAAACAAGCTCCTCGATCGACTCCAGTCCGACGGCAAACAATATCATCATACTATTTGTAGAGAAACAACAAATTTGTAGCTAGCTTTAAATGCAGGCTTAACGGGCCGGCACACACTTACCGTGTGTACCAAGACAATATGTAAGAGACTACTAAGATCTTAAGCAACGCGATAAAATGAATCTCCGCTTGCGACTGATACCTACGGTCCAAATCAAACATTCAGCGCCATTTTGTTTTCACCTTCCCCACGCCAAAATGAACCTAAATACGTTGTACTTTGAGCCACGATGGGACAATGGGGTTGAGCAGAAACATCGGAAATTAAGGGAGGACTAGACGATGCTGTTTGCCGTCGAACGTGGTCCCAGGACGAAGTTACAAATATTTGACGTGTCAATTTTGTGAATGTTGACCGAGAATTGCGGTTAATATTCCTGACCCGGACAACCTGGCTGCTGGCGCGGCCACTCGGTAATTAAATGACTCAAATATTCCTACTGTTAATTTATTAAGTCGGAATTGGGACGCGAGCGGATATTAGCTATATAAATTTATGGCGGGTTTGAAACATCGGAAGATACACCAATCCATTTAGGTAAGTAGCTAGCGCCTACTACACGTTCTCATTTAAACCACCTGAAATAATATCGTTACATAATGAGGTCTAAAGACCGATAATGTCAGTGTGACATAGCATCTATTTAAACCTTATTTGGTGGTGGCTGGCTTCTTATCGTGCCACTGTCCTCAGTGTTGTCGTGCCCAATCATTCTCTCTAATCTCCGTGCCGTTCTACGTACCTACCTATTTCTTATCACTGTATCGGTGTTCTGTTCTATCTCCTATTCGTTCTAACATAGTTCACAGTTAACACGTGTGGCTCTTATGATATATCCAAACATATCCCAGCAGACAAAATGTGGCTTTATAAAACACAATACAAAGTATCTCGCCCTGTGTAAACTCGAATCGATTTCGCAAAACCATAACATTGTCCCAACTTGTTAGGGCATATTGCTCCATACAACGCGGCTATTTATTTTCAAGTGGCAACACCGAGCGAAAACAAAAAACACTAGAGCGTTCGGCAACTGTTTTCATTGACAACAATGCGTGAGTGTTAAGAGTAAGAGCCTCTTGAGAGCGCACTCACTTTTCGCGACATAGGTATCCAAGTAGGGGCCCTCGGTTCAGTATTTTCATTGTATGCTTTTAATTTTGAGTGCGCGAACTAGCTCGTTCTCCGGGGAGGAATGTTTGCGAGGGTAATATTTGCTTCCGCTGTATAATTCAGCCGGCCGCCATATTTGCCAAAGAGCAATCATTTTAATATCGTCAGGCATCACATTAGGGTCGGATACGTTCTTTCGTGGGTGGATTAATTTTTCAGTTTTAATTATGTCGGCTTCCGTAGTACAGTTAAGAATAAAAGTAAGGTAGTGGATGCGATGTTAAAAACATTCACAACCGTTGTTAAAGCCCATGTTGAAGTTACCTATATCTGTAAACATGTTTCTGAGATTTTGGGCGACTAAATAGCATAGATAGTTCAAGCCATTTTATATCGAAATGTCTCTTGCATGCTTGCATGCCAAGAAAAATAAAGTCAAATGAAGAGTTAAAAAAAACCTCGGAATATTGTGTAGCAGACAACTGAACAACTTGACAGACCCATTACGACCTGGCTTTGAGCGGCGGCGACGGCGGCGAGCGAATTCTCTCTTCATTGCTCGGTCGAGACGCTCACCGCGCAGCAGTTAGTTGACGTTGCAAGCGATGTATTAGAAATTTCGCTCGCCGCTCAGCCGGTTGCGCAAAGTCGTGGCCAGGCCCTTAGCGTCGTGTCTTATTACTTTTAACCTGTAACCGCTCTCGATCAGCCGGCTTTGTAGTGACTTTCTTGGGGATGTTTTCGATCCCGATCACAAAATACTTTAATTAGTTTTTGGTTTTATAGAAAATAAAAATTATCCTTATGAAAATCCACGTCACTTTTACAAGCTTAACGGGTCCTCTTCACGATCGGCCATGAGGGCTAGCATGAGGGACGAAGTTATGCGTTGGAGCGAGCAAGATTATCTTGTTTCTCACTCTAACGCATAACCGTCCCTCATGCTCGCCCATCATGGCCGATCGTGAAGTGGGCCATAAGAGTGTGCACTGCGTCCGATCCGAATCCGAGATATATCGGTCCGAAGTAGCAGTAGTACTATTTGCATGGTAGGTTGCGCTCTAGATCAGAGTTCCGTCATCCGATTTCTCTTACAAATAGTACTACTTTTATTCGGACTGATATTTCTCGGATTCGGATCGGACGCAGTGCGCAAACGCTCTAATAACTCGCAATTAAGAAAATATGAGTGTAATACTTTGTGGGGTACCTACGTTTTGACCCCCTACCTAACCTAACCTACAAAATAATGGTCACCGCGAATGCGCAGCCGCCGGTAGAAATAAAAACTAAAGGGAAACACTAACAGATCGATAGGTACAGTCGAGGACAGAAAGATGTTTACACTTTTTCACCTTGTTCCATTGTAATAAGGTCCAAAAGTGTATACATCTTTCTGTCCTCGACTGTACATAGGATACTTTTTATCGGAAAAGCGGGAAACCACTTCTACGTGGTACTAAGTAATTAATAAATATTATCAAAAACCAACTTTAAAAAAATCTAATTAGCTTGTTATTAACCGTTATTACGTTTGTTTAATTTTACCCAGTGACACTCTAGACGCATTACTTGTAAGAGAATTCTCATTAATTTATCTAGGTAGGTACTTAAGCATAATTATTTAGATCTGACTGTATTTAGTTGGGTACTATTTATATGACTTTGGGATTCTACTTTCCTATTCCCACAACCCGTACAAATACTTAGGGCGAAACAACAAACAAACACGTCGTTATATTGTTCACAAGTTTAGTAAACCTTTGTTAGGTTTGTTACTTTTAACGCCATCTATTCGGGCACCCGTACACTATCACTGCATGGCTAGTGAAGTAGCGCCATCTAGTTTCTAACATTGAGACGTCGTTACTAAAAAGCAAGAGGGTCTTGGGGGATGATGGTCAAGCCTTTTACAATAAATTGTAATATCGACGCTTGAAAGGAGAAATGGGATAAGCGACACGGAGCAAACTTTACAGGAGAGCCAAAAAACCGCGCAAATTTTCGAAAAAAAATCATCAAAATTTTTCTACAAGACCAATTTTTGAATTAAACCTATATAAATGAACATATTATTGTTTTCTATATGATGTTTTGATTATTTTGCCCAAAAATGCATTAGTTTCGATTTTAGTGTCGCTTACGCAATTTGGTCTTTAAAATGGTTTCGGGTAAAATTGTCTAAACAAAATGTTGAGCGAGAAATAAATTCGGTAAAAGAGTCTGACCAAAAAAATATACTAAAACATATTCAAGTAAAATTATCCAACTAGAAATAATGCGAATTTGATGGTGAGGTAGAAAACTCTGTATTTATTCTAGGTGTAAAAATATATTCAGGATAAATTATCTGACTGCTTTTGGACGGGCAACTTGAAAACGTAAAAGCGGTTTAAGCTAAAATAAAACCTTAATTCACTTCTGGGAAAAATTAGTGACCCGTTTAATAATATACCTTTTTATACAGTATTTGATTTGAAAAAATGGTACTTTTTGGGATTCTTCATTATTTTTTGTAACGACATATATTTAAAAAACTAAAAAAAAAAAAATGACATTGTAAGATTAGTTTTTTTTATGTTAGATTGTGTATATTAATACAATTATATTTATAATAATACCTACCTACAGTGGAAGCCACACTAATAGAAATGCTTGCGTTTTCCCATACAATATTTCTTATAACTACAAATATGACAACTAATCAAAAAGTTCTTGACCAATTATGTACAGTTAATCCCTGTTGAAAACGTTGTTTTCATTAAATAAGAATTATTATTTGCTTTCATATAACGTATGAAATTTTTTATGAACGCGTCAGCACATTTTTGTTCATTGTACATTAGTTCAAACCTTAGCTTTTAGTTTAAAGTAAATTATAACTAGGAATATAATTAGTACTTAGTACTAATAGTGGAATAAGTAGCTTAGTATTTTTTATTATTGGTCAAATTCGATAAGTCAATAGTTATTTCTAGGCAGTTGTACGTAGAGATCGCAAGCGTTTCTAATTATATTGCCACCACACTGTAGGCCTAATTTGAATATAATTGTATTAATATACGTAAGTGAATTGAAATGTTTTGAGCCTAAGGTTGATAACGAAATTAAAAACAAAAAATAACACTGGCACACGCCAGTCTTTAATCAATAAATTGTGTCAATCTTCACATGTTTTCTCATCATTATGCATTATCTTTTGTTTTTCTCCTGTAACAATTGTAAAATTTGTGACGGAAATACTAAACAAGGTATGCGATTTCCATAATAATGGATAAAATTGAGCAACGTTCCGTAAATAATCAAGTACTTACAAAATAATATTTTCGAAGACATGTGCCAGACATTAGGGAAATCCGCCCCATCATATGCCACTGTATAAAGATGGGTAGCGGATTTCAAACGCGACAGAGAAGCAGTTCAAGTAGAACCTAGACGTGGTAGGCCATTGACGGCTAATACAGAAGGAAATGCCAATAAAATACTAGACATGATTATGAATTATAGGCGGTTGAAGATCGTAGAGATAGCGGAAGCAATAGCCATCTTTTATGAACGAGCACAGAACATCATCACCAACGATCTTGGATTTTCTAAGGTGTCTGCCAGATGGGTGCCTAGACCGCTTTCAGCCGAAAACAAACGCACAAGCCATACAGTATCACAGGATTGTTTGAATTTATAATATTTCAATGTGATCCTAAATCTTGATTGATTGATTCTTGAATCTTGATCTTGATTTTCTCAGTCGCGACCATGGACGAGACTTGGGTCCACCACAGCACATCTGAGTCAAAATCACAGTCCGAGCAATGGAAAAGGTCAAGGTCACCATTTCCTAAGAGCTTAGGCCATTTTGTCAGCCAAGAAGGTTATGGCTTCAGTTTTTTGGGACTGCAGAGGGGTCATAATGATCGATTACCTTGAAAGGGGTAAAATCATAAATGCTGAATATTACTGTACCCTCTTACAACGTTTGCATGAAGAAATAAAAATAAATAAGCCCGGTATGTTATCTAAGAAAGTGTTGTTCCACCAAGACAACGCTCCTGTCCACACTGCAGCGAAATTAATCGCACAAATACATACTTAATTGTGGGATTGGATTGTTGCCGCATCCATCCTATTCGCCGGATTTGGCCCCTTCCGATTATCACCTTTTCCCCAACCTAAAAAAAGGCTTATGAAGACAAAAAAAAACAACAAATATTAAAGTACAAGAAGCCGTAAATGCATCTTGGATATTATTTTTTATTAGTTTTAGAAACTATGCAGAAAAATAAAATTGTTATAATAATTAAAGTCTTTATTTTGAAGGTCAGGTTTAAAACTTTTCAATTCGCCCTCGTACATAGTCTATCAAAAAACGAACTACAGTTAAATAGTTTACAATTTCGATTTTTTGTTTTGTAAAACTGGTAATTTTTTGACAGCAAAGTTAATTCGACACTAAAGTTCAACTAATCGACAATCTAAAAAACTAAATTCATACCTGTAGGCTTAACTGTTTAGATTGTATAAACTTACAAGTACTTTAACTGTAACTTTCGTAGCCATGATTTAATAATGTTTACATATTGTTTTTTACAAACTATCTAATTATGGATGAATCTCTCGTATAAATTATTATGTGTTGCATTCAGATCACAATCATTCGGGAAAAATGGTTAATAAAATAAAAGATTGCCCTAAATTACATCAATAAGTGAAATTACTCTTAAATTGTTTGTCACTTGTCTTAATTTAATATTTCTACGTAACTCGATAAGTTGGTTAGTTGATGAGCTGTTTGTTTAGTAACAATGGTTAAAAGTAATGTTTAATTTTTTTATTAGAACCTTTTTTTTCAGGCTTCGAAAACTACTTTGGATTCATGATATATTTTAGTAAAAAACACAATATTCTCAACGTGTCGTACACTACTTCGTATATTAATAATTTTCAAACTTGCTTATTTTAATTGTCATCTGATTAAATCGTTTTCTATTACGCTAGCTTAATTTATACCATTATTTATTTATTTATTTTTTTACCAGTTTATACGAGTACTAAGAGATAATTGAAAGAAAAGACTAACTGTTGAGTTTCTTGCGGCGCTTCTTCTCAACAGTGGTCTCATCTTGGGGAGCGCTGGTAGACTCAGACATGTAAAAGTATCTACAGGGCCTACTTACAAAATAAGGATTTTAATTTTAATTTTCCATCTTGAAGGATCTCACATTTCTAATTCAGCAGTAAGCGAGATTGGAAAATCATGGAAGATCGCGGAAAAGCGACATTAGAAGCCCTAGTTAAATCCCTTGATTGATGGACTTTATATCTATGCGACGACCGCGTATGACTTAGACAACGTCTCCTAGCGTAGCGATTTAGGTAGATGGCGTTTGCACGGTCTAGTCGCGTCCGAGAATAATGCGTTACCGACACTTTTTTTTTGGATGTTAGTAATAACCAACTTCATAAATTCAATTAGATAGGGATAAGCGACATGAGTATTCAAAACTTATTGCAGGTAAAAAAGGATAAGCGACAAAGATTTTATAAACTGCAAATAAGTAAATAAGGATAAGCGACAAAGGTTTATAAACTGCAATTAGGTAAATAGATATAAGCGGCAATACTTCAGATAAGGTTGATCAGGTTATTTGATCTAAGCTAATTTATGTCTTTCTGAAGGTAGTAGGTAAAAAGTCACAATCAAAAATAAAATCGAATATACAGTCAAGTAAAAAAAGACAAACGACAAGTCACTGGTTAGACGCGACAAAGCAAAACTATCCAAGTGTAGTGTTATTTGTCCTGACAAATGAGTAAAAAAATCTTAGCTTAATTTAATCAAAACACATTTTATCTAACCTCCATCATTTAAAAATGAGTCAAAAATTACGTCGTTTAGTAACAAAATTTTTCCGTGTTTCTCAAAATCACCGATGGGATAAGCGACAACAAAGTCGTCAGATGAACACGAGACCTAGCTCATTCGATGCGGAAAAATCAGCCGATTCTAACGATATATATAACTCAATATCACCAAAAATGTCGCTTATCCCATTTCTCCTTTCAAGCGTCGATATGTATTATCCGTATGACGATCCCTATCAATATTACCCTTTTGTGTGGAGGGGAGGGCCAACCACATAGCGCAATTTTTGGGTAAAAATCATGTCACCATTTCACACTTAACAACGCCCAATTTTCAACTCTATACATCTGTGCATGCGGTGGCTTCTGTAAGTAATAAATAATGTGCTTAGCTTGGAAGCGTGAATGTACCTACATTACCTAGCTAATGTAATAAAATAATGCCTATGTAATAAAATAATGTACTTATTGTTGAAGGTCCTAATAAATAAATAAATATACATGTACTACACGCGAGATGAAACAGACAACTATGGCGCCACCATCGACAGAAGCGGCGAAACGAATGTAGTTTCAAATGGAGTAAAACAAAACGATAAAATCTCAATCCTTATATTTATTTTAAAAAAATGTACAAGTATGTATTTGTTCATCTGACGACCAGTCAGAATTTTTATAAATAAACCATTTCAAAGAATGGCTTTTTTCAATCAAGTTATCATTGGTCCCAATTTTCAAAATGGGTGAAATTGTCTATTTTACAAGTGTCTTATGAGATGTTCAAGATTTATAGAACTTAATTACAAGAGACAGTAGATACGATGTTATAGGGTTTCCGATCACAAGTGTATTTTCAAGTTTAATTTTAATTTTACAACAATATAATATACGGCGTATATTATATTGCGTTGCAGTCGCGCTGCGTCTAGAGCCGCGCGACTGGAGACCATTATATATAACTATTAAATACATAAACCCTGACAAAATCGGGAGTCTTACTTTCATAGTACATAACTCATAAATAGCTTAACGGATTTTGATCTAGCTAAGAATACTCGATTAAGTCACTTTTCTAACAAAGAAAACTTGATCAAAATGGGTCCATTTACAGACAGACACACATACACAGAGACACACGTTAAACTTATAACACCACTCTTTTTGCGACCGGGTTTAACCTTTTGACCGCCGTAGTCTGATATACAAGACACCACACCATAGCTAATGTCAACCTTCCTCAAATAGACTTACGTATATTTTACGCTGCCAACCATGACGGCTATAGCCTTGTCGCGGTATTGACATACTAAATTCAAAATATTGACGCCTATAACTTATAATACGTAACTGCGACATGATACTAAAATGTAAAGCTACTTATGAGTTCTACTGTACCTATAAGTTTAACGCGTGTTTCTGTCTTTGTATCTGTGCTGTCAGCTGGGACCCGACCACCCATTCCCCGATAAAGGCCTTTGAAAGACTCACCTCTAAATAGAAACCCCTTGAATGGGATAGCGGGCCGGTTCCTGGCTGTCAGATTGTCTGTGGCATCGTTGCTCCCAAACGGATAAATCGATTATGATTTCGATATTTTGATTTGAAAGGTGACTTGGTCGAGTGTGAAAATTTAGTTTGGTGAAAATCCGTTGGGCCATTAAAGAGTTATGAGCTCTGAAAGTAGGGATCCAAATTTTCGTCGGGGGTTTTTATTTATTTCATAGTTATTAGTATGCGCATGCGCCGCGCCGCCTTTCTGTACGTGCGTTGGCGGGTTAGGCTGCCTTTCCATTGAGGCGGCGACGAGCGGAACGGTGCGAAAAGGACCAATCACCTTGTACAGTACCCACACTAACGCAAGGCACACAGAAACTAGAGTAATCTGATTGGTCCTTTTCGCACCGCTCCGTTCGTCTCCGCCTCAATGGAAGGCAGCTTTACAGCAGAACTAATAGATAAGCCACCTTTATAAAAAGCCCTCTGGTCGGTGTAAAATCAGTTCGACAAGTTTTAAAAACATTGCTTCTGATTCATTGAGCCCCTTTCTCTTATTGTATACAATAAATAAGAGAAAGGGGCAAGTGTGTTGTATACAACACACTTCAATCTACATAAACACAAATCGCAAAGAATAAATTCGCCATTTCAACAGAGATTCATTGCTATTAACATAATTAAATGCAATGGCCGGCATTACTATTTTAAAGTAAACTAAAATAAACATCAATTAACCCTTAATATTAGAGATAAGATCAATACAGATCCGAAGTCAACTAAATTCAAAATGCATAATCACAAATAAAATTCTAGATACATATTCCATAATTAAAAAACCAAGCACACCTGAAACTTATATTAATCTTCCCTTAAAATAAACTTAATGTAAACTTAGCTAACTATTAATTTTCGCATAAACGAAATAAAATCGACCTTAATTTTTTTAAATATGTTGTCATGTAAAAAAACGTTGTCTTGAGTTCAGTACTCCATGGCAAATATTAAATATGGCCACGTAAAATAAAATCTCTTGACTATCGCTAAACTAAATTGAAAATCATGATGAGTTATTCCCTAATTATGATACAAACGCGAATATTACTGGATTACTCAAACACCAGGTCAAATTCTTCAATATCTTCGCACATGGAGTTGAAGCTCGCTGCCCACGCATCTACCTCTGCTTTCTGTAATTAAAAGAAGAGAGGTACTTAGTTATTATAATCTAGTGTCTCTAAATATTATACTATTTTTAACCTAATAAAACGCAGCCCCGCTACTTATTTTTGTGTAGTCGAGGACAGAATACACTTTTTCACCTTGTTCCATCATAATAAGGTCCTCGGCTGTACATACATTTACGTAATCTTGCCTAATTAAGTAGTGAAGCGCGTCTTTGTAGATAGGCACTTGTCCCACTTATACTGCCGGCGAGGAAGCGATTAGCAATCGACTATTTTTTCGCTCAAGAAACGAACAAAATATATAGATCCCGTGTCAATAAAAGAGACACATGTATTAATAGTTGATAGCTTCTCGCTCGGTGGGACAAGTGCCTTCAAAACACGAAAATTTTATTTAGACTTATTTATTTTATTTATTGATTAAGGGAAAATGAGGCCTCTACGACAATTTGTTTACAATCCATATTGTTTTATAGTATTTGAATTTGAAACAAAACCGAGTTGTGAATAAAGAATGGAATCGAGTTTTGAAAAACTAGGGCCCCTTGGAAGAGACATTTTGTATTTTGGATTATCAAATAGTTCAATAACAGCGGAGATAATTCAAGTAGAATTTTGTATAACATAGGGTACCTAACCTACAACAACAATTACCGTTTAAGTAAAAATCTCAAAAGGCAAAAATTACTACTGAAAATATACCTCTTTTTTTGATAGCAACTGCTTCTTTGTTTTCTTTTTCTTTGTTGCTTTCTTGGTTTTGAACTCAGGCAGGTGGAAGCTCAGGTCATCAGCATCGTCGTCACTTGATAGATTCCTGGCGGGAGCCTCATCATCGTCACTTAGTAGATTCCTGGCAGGAGCCTCATCGTCGTAACTTGATAGATTCCTGGCAGGAGCCTTATCACCAATATAAGAAGAATGTTGATTGAAGGCGACTTTCTTGGCTGCTTTCTTGTAGCTCTTACAAGCGGGCTGTAAAGTCAGACATCAGGTTACTGGAAATATTTGAGTACAGTCACCTACATAGTAATTTAGAACTTATTAGGTAGTGACTTGATTTTGTTTTTCTTTGTTATTTGTTTTGTGTGGTGTTCAATAGTGTGTATATTGTATTGTCCTCAAAAATACCTGAATTTGACTCTATGCTTATATACCTAGCCCAGCACGTAAGTAAAAACCAACATGACCGTCAGGTAGAAGCTGCGCAGAAGTCGATTTCTCGGTGTCAACCGAGGCAAAACCGAGGTGCCGGCGGGGTTCGCAGGTTTTTACTTAAAGTCGGAGTCAATAAAATGACCAATAATGTAAACAAATTAGAACTGTTTGACACTTATGTGTCCTGTTGGGTTGTTATCCTCAAATTATCATCGAGCTTGTTTTTATTCATAAAAATAAATAATAGTACATTTCGATGCAAGTGCGAAAAGTATGTCATTACTTCACGAGTACCGAGATATCTTGCCGCGAGCCGAAGGCGAGTGGCATGACTCGGGACGAGTGAAGAATGACATTTCCGCACGTGTATCGAACGACGTTTTTTAACACAGTTGCGAAAAAATAAATCAATTTCAAACTCTGATTCACTCATTTTATAAACAATTTTTTCATTTGACATTTGAAGAAAATTTTTGACATTATGAAGAGGTGTTTTTTTTTAGCTTTTATTCGACTAGAATGGACTTTGTTAATATTATTGAACCCACTTCAAAGAAAGTTTTTTTTTAAATGCCTGTTCTATAAGACATAAACAATTGTAAATATAAAACATTGTACTATTATTACCCAAGTATTGTTATTTACGATTATTTGTGTATCGTATATTTATAAAAACAATATCGAATGTTGCCTTTGGAAACTTAAAAAAATGCTTGCAGTAAGAAAAAACGCCTCTTCATAATGTCAAAAAATTTGACAGGCGTTTCGGCGGCTATTCCGTTCCATTCAGCCAACTTATTAAGAACGGTTTTTCAATATTCAATATAAAAAAAAAACGTGTTATAATGATGGAGAGGTAAGTAATAAAATATGAAATATGTATATTTTTCGTATTCTTACATTAACAGTAGGTTTTTATGTTGATTACGATGTTTAAAGGAAATAAATATTAACACTCATCAATAAGTAGTCATGAATTGGAACAAGTATAAATTTAAAAAATTGGAAAAGTAAAAAGCACTAGTTCGCGAAAACCAACTTTCCGCACGATATACAGCTACGAAAAGTACCACTTTTTGAGCAACTGTGTTAAAAACGTTATTTAATCTTAATATGAAAGTACTGATCAAGCATAGGTATAAATGATTAGAAATACCTGACCAATCAGGTCAGGGTTTCTTTTGAATATCATCAAAAGTATGTGATTATGGAGTAATAATGGTAAATTGTTTTGACTGGTTTGTTTACGTTATTCGCCATTTCTAGTGACTCCAAACTTATGTGCCGGGGATTATAAAAGGCTTTAGATATTTTTAAAACCTTGATGCTCCAATAACATTTAAACTAGTGTGTCATGTTAATAGAATACAACAAAAAAAATAAAACTGTCTTCAAAAACCCACAAACCCACAACAGGGTTAAATAAAGACCGCCTCCTAATACATAAACTAAAGCACACATACATCACATTAATAACAATAGCCTAATACCAATTTCTCATCACCCTTAACAAAATGTCACTGTCCAAGATGCAGGGTCATCATCATTGAGGAGTTCTCCTGGTACTTCAACATCAGTTGCACTTCACCACATGCATTATAATAAGTATAAAAGTAGCTTCATATTCTTAATAAAGAAATCTCATTGCTAGCGTCAATCACTTACGACTAAGGAGTTCTTATGGTCATCTCTGGCTTTCATCATCAATTCCTCTTCACCAAGAGATGCTTTTGGAATGCCAATTCTTGAGGTCTTACAGGTAATACCAAAATCGCTGTATGGATTCCATCGTCAGATTCTGACTTGGTGACAATGGGTGGGACCAACCTCAAAAGTGGCTTTCAAACAAAAAAAGAATTTTCCAAATCCATCCACATTTGATGTGTGAAATTGGTGAATATACATTAAAAAAAACATACATAAAGCCGAACATATAACCTCCTCCTTTTTTAAAGTCGGTTAAAAATAAACACTGATGAACACATTGGGCCATTTTCTGACTAATCTGTGAGTATCATTTTTTTACGCATCTTCATACAAAGTAGCTATTTTGTATAGACAAAATATGAATTGGTGCCAATAGATGTGATTCAGGCGTTAATAGATCTTACCTTAAAATGATTGATTAATTCAATATCTTCAAATAAATGCACGGACTGGCTATCCTCATCACCTCTTACACTATCAGGCATGTCTGCCACATTGGTGGTCTCTCCATCATTTGCTTTATCTAATAACACTGGAGCATCAGTTGCCGACTTTATCTGATCATAAATCTTCTCCACCACATCAGAACTTGGTGCCAGCTTAGATTTCATGGCAGCAGGTAAATTAGCTCTCATGGGACCAGTCTGCTTATTTATTTCCTGGAGCACAGCTCCTGATCTAGTCCTTAAGCTACAAAGTCTCTTTGTATTTAAAACTTTGACTGGGGAAACATTCTCCTGCTCTTGGTTTTCACTGTCATCAAAACCAAATAGTGTATTATCATTGTTATTGTGAGATACTTTAGGTGGTGTGGGGTTAATATCACCATCATGTTTGTGCTTTTGTGATTTTTTACTTTCGGTACTGGCATTATTCTCTGCACTACTATCTATTTGGGAGGCTCCAGATGTTTCTTTTTGTGATGTTGCAACATTTGACGTTGTTTGATTACCTAAAGCAGAAGCAACAGATATGTTTGGATCATCAAACAAAGAATTTGCTTTCTTTTGTCCTACTCCCCTTCTGTTCTTTTTATTTGCACTTTTCTCAATCTGTTCTTTTATAAATGATATTATACTTGTTTGTTTTAATTTAGGTGCTTCATTTTGTTCCATTTCTGGCAAGGGCTCATTTTCTTGTGCCAGCATGTTTGTGTAAACATGTTTTTTTCTGCTATCATCAAAATTGTTTATGTAAGAGCTTTCCAAAGCTGGAGTCATGTCAGGCTTTACATAGGTATTGGCATGCCATTTGATAGGTAAGCTCTCAAATTCTACACGCCATGGTGTTGCCATTGGGTTTCTCGTGGATGTGTTAATGCTACTGCTAGCTACTGGTTGTTCATCAAAGAAGCTTAAGTCGTTGCGTAAATTAAGTGGATCATCAGACCTGGCAGCATCTCTTTCAGGGCTAGCATCTCTTGGATGATGTTCTACATCTACATGGTGCGGTGAGTTGATGGGAGAATAGTTTATATCATGATCCATTGTGGCTTCAAAATCAGCAGCAATATCTTCAACACAAATTGAAGCATGATTTTTATTAGAGGCATTACTTATTACAGAATTATTAATGACGGAATTACAGTGTACATCAGCAGTAGTGCTAAAAACAATTGAAGATGGAGGTGCTGTAGCTGGTTTACTGGTTACAGTAGTTGGTGTACTTGTCGCTACTAGTTGAGCTTGGTTATTTGTTCTAGTTGGAATTTGAGCCCTGGCCACTATAGAAGCCGCCTCAATGTATTGTGGTTTATGTTTACCAATATTTTTTTTTAAATCTGCCACAGCTCTAGCCACATTCTTTTCATAATTATTTTTGTAGACTCTTGTTTTTGGCTTAGCTGGTTTCTTAGCTGGAAACTTCTTTCGCTTTTTCTTCTGTGGTGGGGGTTCATCAGCAGGATCAAATGTGAATTCATAGATATCTTGATTGTCAAAGTTTTTATTTTTCTTTTCCTCAAAAACTTTAAATGATGTGTTTAGCTTTGATATTTTTTTACCTATAGCATCTTTAGGCTTGGAAATTTCTGGACTTTTTATTTTAGGGCTCAGTGTTATCTCTTTGTATTCAACTGGTTTTCTTAACCTTCTTACCCGTTCTTGTCTTATATTCGAGTCCTTATCAGCATTTTGCTTAACAACCTCACTCAATTTCTTTTGTACCAATATTTTATTATTTTTAGTCTTCTGAGGTAGTTCTTTTTTAGGTGATAACTTCTGTTCTAGCTCTTTTTGTGGTTTACCTTTCCGAGTTCGCTTTTGGGATTTAATGTTTTGAGGAGTTATCTTCTGAGAGGCTACTTTGTGAGGGGTCACCTTTTGAGCAGTTACCTTCTGAAAGGTTACACTCTGAGGTTTCACCTTCTCAGATATTGCAGCCCGTTTGGTGCCAGATGTTCTATGAACGTTCCTTGGCTGCTCCTTTGCTTTAACCACTAATGGTGTGCTTGTATGGCATGGTTGAATAGGTATAAACTTATTAGGGCTAACAGAGTTTTCATCAAATTTTGAAGGCAAGCGGCCTAACCTCTTTGGACGACTTGTACGCAAGCTATTGTCTAATGCGCTATTCGGTGTTCGAAAAGGGGACTCTGCCTTAGAATCATCTTTAACTGGAGTTTTAGCAATCAACTTACTGGGCGATGTAACATTATCTTTACTGTTAGACAGGTTGATTAATACTTGGTTTTCCACGTATCTAGTTGGCAGACGTCTGTTACGACGTGGCCTTTTATCTTCAACTTCAGCCACCAGTTTTCGAGATGGCCGGGCACTTGTTTTGATAACATTTTTAAGTGGTTCTGGAGAAGCATTTTCATCCGATGCCGAGTTAGTTTTATCCGCCAGAGGTTTACGTGGCTTCGAAGGTATACCAGCACTTTTCAAGTTAGTTTTCGACAAGGTGTTGATATTTTCTTTAGATACTTTTGTCGCTTTGACTCCACGGGTATTTGGACGCATTATGATAAAATGAACACACTAGTCATTTATTTATTGCTCATAGTCACTGATACACTAGATTGTTTAATTTACACGTAAAATAGTTATAGTTTTACACCTATTATAGTTTAATAAACCGTGATTATGATGATTTTAAGCACAAACGTAAACAATTTCACAGATTTCGCTCGTTTTTCCAACTTTTGACAGCCCACGCTACGCAGCAGCACGACTGACAGAATAGAATAGCCAACATAAAATCATATCATAGTTGCCACTGTTGCCAGATACATTCCTTCACGAATTCGGTTACGAAACGGAGAGCGAACAACGAACACTTTCAACCATTACAATTGCCAATTTAGCAAACTGTTAAAATCTTGCTCAGCTGTTATAGCCTGGCAATACGCCTACCAAAAAAATCGAGGCATTAGGCGTGTCACACACGGAGCTATAATATTAATTTTGGTATATTAATATATATTATAGCAAGGCATCCTACGATATATTTGTTTATAGTTTACGTATATTTTCCGTACTAGTTGACAAACTCTACACACGCAGCTATATATATATTAATATATATTATAGCTCCGTGTGTGACGCGCTTAAAAGTGCTTTTTCACCGGTGAGGCGAGGCGAGGAGGGAATTGAAATTTGTATAGTATTTGACGTCTTAAAAACTTTTGACAATAATAGATAAAGAAGAAAAAATAGCCTACTTTTTGTTTCACTTCTCCTTATAGAATACGCACAAAATAAGTACTTGCATAGAAACCAAACTATAAGAAACAGCAAAAGACGTATTTTTGACGTTTTTCCGTTTATGGCATTTATAACGAGTTAGAAAGACATGTCCTTATAGGTATTCTTTCGTTTTCCTTCATGTTGTACCAAGGTTTGAAATGGATCTGTCAACGCCAGTGTTGTTGCTGAGTCGACAATAATATCGATATTGACTCAATTTCGCAGTTGAGATTTGTTCTAATGAACTAAGGGCTGATTTTCCTAATTGCCAAATAAAAGCATCTGGCAGTTAATCTTTAACTGCCTTTTTTTACAAGCGTTAATTTAACTTGCAATGTTCATTATAAGTAACTTGTCCATGTCAAAATTTGCAAACCATTTTTCATCGACTTCCTCGTGTCTGATAAACTGAAATTTGGAATACGTATGTAAACCTGATGACAATGTAATATTATGGTATCAATGAGCATGTCGCGAAGCCCCAAAATAGAATAAATATAAACTTGTGCTGACGCTTACGGTGTTGATGGTTATTGATAGATTCAGGATGAGATTGTATTAGATGTAACTCAATGCGTAACTACTTATTTGTCGTTGTGAAGATAGGGGCTCGCAAGATTGGTACTGAGAATCAATTAATTCAGAATTCTACCTGAGTTCCAAGTAAGTGTTCTATCTGCTTCGTTATGGCAACTCGTGGTGGTACACTCAGTCTCTTTCATTCCGTCTCCTGTTGGTTTAAAGGTAAGAATAAACACTAAGTATAGGCCAGGCTAGGCACGACAGAAAAAAAAGGGACAATCTAATTAGTATCAATCGGTAAGTGAGATCTCATTTACGTCTTATACATACTTTGATATCATAGCATATTGATAATTAAGCCTTAATCTACTAGTTAGCTCATGTACCTCCTCTAGTCCAGGATAATAGCATTTTCTTAACGGTTAACTCGTTCTCTTCTTTCACAATTTTCCCGCAAACTGACATAAAGCCATTCTCTCTTTACTATACTCCACCACTTAAAAATTATATGGAACCGTTTACACGAACTTACCATAGACTCGTGGTTGTCTACGACAGAGGAGATCATAATAATAGAGTCGGAAGGTGGCAACAGGATCCTCAGCTGTACTTAACGTAGACGTACCGAGATGGGACTCGTTAGTTTGGTCTTGATAATTTGACGATGACAGTGAAAAAAAGTATTGTTGTCAATAAAAACTTGTCCCGAAATGAAATTTTTGACAGAAGCTTTATGTCATGAAAGAAAAGGAGAGAGCTTAAATCTATCTGACAGAAAGTGTTATCTGGAGATTAAAAAGATCTACCCTCAAACATTATAATTATGTTATACTAAACTTGAGCAGCTTAAAGTTATAGGCACCTATTTGAAGTTTTTTGTTCACAGCCGGTCAAGGATATTTCAAATATGTTCAATAATTCAATTATGTTTAGTTTAGAATATTGGGGATAGAAACCAACCAAAAAAAGGGTTTCAAGATCACTCACGTGACTATCTGTTCCTTTGCCATAGTGGGCTGTATCTCTTCGGGATCAAATTTTCCCTGCCTACTCGCCGCATTCTGCTATCAAGTTTCATCTTTTGGAAATGTGAAAATATATTTTCACATCACTGTCGTACCAATAAAGCTATTAAATGAAGAAGTCACCCTGACACAAAATTAACTACTCGCATATTGACTTTTTAATTTTGTAGTTCTGGAGGTTCGTGTGGAGGGTCTATTGGCGGGCTCATCGCGGTCTATTCAAATTTGATGTCTTAAAACCTTTTGGCAATGACAGTTAAAGAAGAAAAAACAGCCTACTTTTTATTTCACTTCTTCTTATGGAATACGTAATCTAAAAATTAGAGAAAAATAGCTGGTGCAAAGTTTATCTCATAGTCTGGTTTCTATGCTAGTACTTATTCTGTGATAGTCAAATACTTTTTGACGGCCATCAAACTATTAATACGCATTTAATATTTAATTTTTATTGTACTTACTTAACGCTCTTGATGTTATTATAAGGTTATATCTGTCCTGAACGGCATGTATATTGCCGGCCTTATCGCAATCAATTTTGTCACAATAAAGATGGCAACTCTGAGTTTCAAATGTCGTCTGTTTGATCTCAAATCAAATATTCAACCGTTGCCTACTACTTTGAAACTAGATCTTGAACAATTTTATTTATCTAGTGCTTTCTTTTTCTCAACGGAAAGATAAAATTAGTAAGGGTGAGTATGAGTACGTAACGTAGTGATGCAATAGGCGCTGCAGTATTGAACATGTGAGAACAGTGAATCCTTTTTGTAGGAATCTTTGGTAGGAATTTGAGCTGTCGTAATAGTTTTAAGTTTTGTGGCAGTGATCAGTCTTGTATACTTTTATAAATCCTCTTTACAGGTGTATATAACGTTACTGGTTGGCATAAAAAAGTCAACTGGCATTTAAGACGAAAAATATTGACACCGTAGTGTTATATTTGGACACCGCAACAAAGGACACATGATCACATTGCAGAGCTAGAGGTTTCGTTCGATCTGATAAATAAAACTCTTAAAATGGTTGACAGCGAGAGCAGTAAAGGGACTATAGACACGGTCCAAGTGGCCCTCCGTATCAGGCCGTTGATGCAACAGGAGACAGATAGGGGCTGCGATGAATGCATTGATGCTGTGCCTGGGGAGAACCAAGTCCAGATCAAAGACCTGGCATTCACATACAATCATGTTTTTCCACAACACATCACACAACAAGAATTTTATGATACTGCTGTTAAGGGGCTGATAGGGAAGCTTTTTCAAGGTTTAGTATAGTTAATTTGTAAATAGTTTAGTAGTTTAGTATTCTAAACATCAAGTGTGCACAGGTAGGTGATTCTCTTAAATATATCAGTGACTGATTCGTCTGTGAATTATTAACTGGCAAGTTGCGGTTGGGACCCATATGCCAGTATATAAGAAAGAGTTGGTACATACTGGCTTTGGTTGTATGTTGCAACAAGATGTCGAAACTGCTTGGCCAAAGTCGGTAGGGATTGTTTAAGAGGATCAATACCAATACTGCCGTCCTCAAACTAAAAGGCGGCTAAACTTCATATGCCGTCTTATTGTTTAGCCAGCTTTTAGTTAGAGGATGGCAGAATAGTGCTTAGTATTGTTTAGATATTTTTTAAATATTTAAATTTAATACTTTATGTAATATTTTTTTGTATTATGGTAATAGGGTGTTAATCAGTTAGGTGGTTTATTACATTTTCAGGATACAATGTCACAATATTGGCATATGGCCAGACAGGTTCTGGAAAGACTTATACTATGGGAACTAACTACTCGGGCTCAGATGGAGACTCCACAAGATTAGGTATGATTATTTCTGTGTTAGTAAAGAAAATTATGAATTTTCTGTGTCACAGACTAGTTTTTTTATACATGCTTGTCTGCTGTGAGATTCAAACCATAGGGGTATGGAGGGTCAGACAAGTATTTGTAGAGAATCCACTCCAGTCTTTAGGGTTGGATTTTTTTTCAAGTATGGGTATAGTTAATTTTAACTTTACTTTATTAATAAAACTTAATGATATTGTTTATACAGAACTAATATTATTACACATTTGCTTGAACTAGGATGATCCTGTTTTTGAGGCAATGATAAGCTTACATAGTAATTATTAAGTACAAGTCAACGCACATAAAAATAACTTTCTGAAGTTGGCTGCAAAGACCTTTATATATAGGACTTTTTTATATTCAACTAGGCTTAGATGATAGCATTTAGCCTATAGTATTAAATTTTTTTTCATGGAAAATTTGATATAACTTGTTTTATCGGTATTTAGTGTTAGTTGATGAAGCTTTATCCAATTAATAACAACATTAGAACCTTGTTGTGCGTATTCGAACGTCTCTTTTTCCATACTAGCTGTAAAAATTAAGGCACTGTTGTCAGCATAGGATTTAGTTATTTTACTGCAGTGTAATTGAAGGTCACAGATGTCATTAATGTAAATTTAAAATAAGGTGGGATCAAGTATGCCTCCTTGCGGGACTCCAAAGTTAGTACTTCCCTGATCAGAGCTGATGACATTTCTTATTTTGACACACTGACATCTATTGACCTTTTCAAGAGTTAAATAACTTTAACTCTTGAAAAGGTCAAATTGAGTTCCTCTTATACCCAAAATTTCAAGCTTATGCAACAATATGGGAGTGAATACTGTGTTGGCTTTAGCAAGGTCGAGGAAAATTCCAATTGTATGATTACCCTTGTCAAGTTCCTGAGTAATATGCTCGTTCAAATGATGGATGGCGTCGGCAGTTGACTGTCCAAGTCTAAAACCGTATTGAGTGCTTGATAATAATGTTTTTTTTTTTCTAAGTATTGTACTAGTCTATTGTTGATTATTTTTTCTAACACTAGATATTGCAGGAAGTAATGATATAGGTCTGTGGTTTGCTATTTGATCCTTACTTCCGATTTATGGATGGGAACTACAAGTGCTTTTTTCAGACATTTAGGAAAAATACCTTCTGCTGAGCATTATTGGAAAATATAGGTAATTCTGAGAGATGTGCCAGTTGGGATAGGACACCTTTAGGGTGTCAATTTTATCAGCTAGATTTTTCCATATATTTACAAAGTAATCGTTAGCACAGTTTGCAGAGTCCAGCAGTGTGCAATGTATATTTAACAAACTTGAAGATACATATTTTGTTGACGTAAAAGTTAGGCTTTTTATCTGTTTCCAAACTTGTTTACCCTGTCTTTACCAGCTTCTTCCAAATCTTTTTTTCATAGTTAATTTTTTATGTTTCTCAGGAGATCATTGCAAAAATATTGGTAACAAATGAAAAGTGTTACAATTTTTTTTTCAGGTGTAATCCCCCTAGCAGTAGCTGATATATTTGATTTCATAGAAACCCATGAAGATAAGTTTATATTCAAAGTTAATGTGTCTTTTATGGAGCTATACCAGGAGCAGTGCTATGACCTTCTCTCAGGAAAGGAGCGCGGCCACTCCATTATTGAGATTAGAGAGGACATAAATAAGGGAGTCATTCTGCCAGGTGAGAGCATCAGCTGTTTTAATTTTGACAGCAGCCCATTTTTGCTTGAACTTAAAAAAAAACAAGAAGGAATTGCATTATGAGTAATTGGTTTTGGTTTGGTTTTGGGCCTAGCATTGGCTAGGCCCTTTAAAATCCCTGAAATTTCCTTCTACACTGCTTGTTTATTACAAATAAATATGTAAACAACTTCTATGCGGGCGGAGTCATGGGCTATTAGCTTATGAATCTTTGTGCTGTCAGGCATTACGGAGCTAGCAGTGACGTCAACCATGGATACCATGATGGTGCTGGAGCAAGGGTCCTCAGGAAGGGTCACTGGTTCCACTGCTATGAATCAAGCTTCGAGCCGGAGTCATGCCGTCTTCACTATCATCATCTCCAAGGAAAGCAGGACTGACAAGTAACTAATTAATTTTATTAGAAAAATGATTCTTTGCCTCAACATTTCATCCTCAAAAGTTAGTCGCAGTGTTTTCTTACGAGTACGCTAAGCGCGTGCGCAACACAATGGCTATGTTTAAACACAATATATTGTTCTAAGTAAATGAGGATCAACCTCCCTCACACCGGTGAAATGACGTCCCCTGCTGTACTTACGCCTTCCCCTCAGGAACTATTTTCTTTTTCAGGAACCTGGCAACAACTTCCAAGTTTCACCTAGTCGATTTAGCCGGTTCCGAACGCATCAAGAAGACTAAAGCCAGCGGTGAGCGGCTTAAGGAAGGCGTCAAGATTAACCAGGGCTTATTGGCCCTTGGCAACGTGATATCCGCTCTTGGAGACGGGACCAACAGGAGTTATATCAGCTACCGAGACAGCAAGCTGACCCGGTTACTGCAGGGTAAGTAATTTAATGTTTTTTTTTAATATTAACTACTAATCTGGAGTAGGCCTGTGTCTAAGGCATACGAAGGAAATGCCGGTGTCGGCAATAATTAGATTTAAGTAACAAAAAAGAAAATAAGGCATTTTTTTTTCTTTTTATTTATTTTACTTATCTGGTGGATATCTGCGGTCGCTTTATTATTGTTAATGCGCGTTAATGTTGTGCGTTGATATTTATTATTGTTAATGACATTAATTGTTTATGCCTGAATCACGTTGCATTGAATGACCAATCATTTTCATTATTAAAATCTTCATTTCTTCTTAACATATGTTGTATAGAAAAGTATGTGTTTATGGCATAAGTAGTACCTGGGAAACTGCGTGTCAATATAAAAAAACCGGTCAAGTGAAATCGGACTCGCGCACCGAGGGTTCCGTATTTAAGTCCATACTTCAAAAATATACTTTTTTATGAACTTTAAATAAGGTCAATTTTGAGTTGCTTAAATTTAACACAAATTTTGAACGTATAGTCTTAGTTATTTGGTTTTTCCCGTAAAATATAAATAATTAGCTATACGTCAGGAATTTTTCAGATTTTTTGGTTCATAAACTTCAGAGATAAGATAAAGAACGGTCTTTTTTTACATTTTTAGCTATAAATCAAAATATGTCATGGAAAATTATAAAAATAAATATTTTGAAAAGTGCAGGTTAAGCCCTTTCATATGACACCCCATTTGTTATTATCAAATAACTATCATTTTGCAATCCCCCATTCTAGACCCCTTTTCAAATATTTATAAAATTAAAATATTTTTTTTTAAGTACTAAAAATAAATGCGGGGAAGCAATTTGTACAACTGTGCCATTTCAGCCACTTCAGGGTTCCTTTTTGCCATTTTAGTACGGAACCCTAATAAAATAAAGACTAGCGTCCTTAAAAAAGCAGCCTTAAGCACTTTTACACCTACTTCCATACCGTTACAGACAGTCTCGGCGGCAACTCTCTCACTCTGATGGTGGCGTGCGTGAGCCCGGCCGACTACAACCTGGACGAGACAGTCTCCACGCTGCGGTACGCGGACCGCGCGCGGCGCATACGCAACAAGCCGATCATCAACCAAGATGCCAAGGCGGCCGAGATCGTCAGGTAATATTGGACCGTCCAGTCATCCATGTATTAACAGTATTATCACATAGATTTAGAAAGTGAGAAATAAATGGTGCTGCCTTATAGCTGGTTATGGTTCTCATACGGGCGGCACGCTGCAAGCGACATTTTCGCTCGACGGCTGCTGCCGACGGATAGCGACCGCTGCAGTTAGTTCTGCCGTTGGCGGCATGCCGCCCGTGTATAAGAACCCTTACTAGTTTGTACATTTAGCATCGATGGATGGTGGGTTCTTCCAAGAGGCTTAAATGCTGTTAGGGGGAAATTATTTATTAGCTCGCTATCTTGTCCGTCTATTCAGCACATGTTTTTCTATCGATTTTAAACTAATTTCCCGATATTTTAGAAACCTGTAGCTTTAAACAGACGTCAGAACTGATGTGTTGTGGAAAAAAAACATGTTTTCCAAATGTGGTTAATAAAAAAATGTATTACAGGTTAAATAACTTAGTAAATGAGTTAAGGTTACAAGTGCTCGGCCAAGCGCCCAGCGACAGCGAGCAAAACAACGAGAAACTCCTAGAAGAAATCGAGAAGGAAAAGACAAAATATGCGGATTTACTTAAAAAACACAAGCTGGTCACTGAACATCTTGGAAACATGTTAATCGAAAACACTAATCTATGTGAAAAGGCGCTCTTAGCTGAAGCAGCTAAGGATAAAATTGAGCAGAAATTAAACGAGCTAACAGAACAGTGCAACCAGACTATAGAAAACTTGAACTTATCTGATGGTACAAATGATGAAGCGAATAAGACGACTGTCCTTGATTACATCAAGGAGATAAAGGCTAGGTTGGAAGATCTGCAGTCTGTGAACTCCAAGACTAATGAGGAATTGATAGACCACGAGATAAAGCTGTCGTTTGTGAAGGATGAGGGTGAAGACGGCGAGGATATGGTGCTCAGTGAGGACCAGGCCGTTTTGGAAGAGGAGAAGAGGGCTATGGGACAGGTATTGTTTTTTTAATCTATCATTGATGCAAACATAAATAATGCCTCTGTTTCTGCCTACTAAACCAGGTACATTTAAAAGTATAAAGACCAGCCTAGGTATCATTGCGTGGTTCAAAATTAAGAACGGGTATTTGAGATACTCCTATATAGTTGACGCGTGTAGAAACATCTATAATTTGTGGCCATACAAATGTTTTAGGTCTTTACTTGATATAAATTTCAGGTGGCCCTAAACCAAGAGCTGCAAGAGCTTAACCGCGCTATGGCCATCAAGGCGTCCGTAGTTCAAGCAATTCTGGCTAACAACAAAGACATGTTGGAGAGCCACCACAACCTTAAGGAGAACGAGGAGCGAATTGCCCACTTGGAGAAAGAGAAGGAAGAACTTCTGCAGCAACTGAGGAATAACAAGGTGAGATACTTCCAAAGAGACTTGGTCGGCTCCAACCGTCAGATAGAGCTAGTGAAGCGGCCACTTTTGGCGGCAGGTAGCAACGGGTGCTTTAATAAGAAACCTAGATATCTTTGGGACCGAATTTTCGCTTTCCCTCCTTTCTCGTTTTTATTATAAATTTTCTTCAAAATAATATGCTCAGTAGATTTCTTAGTTTCTCATCTTAAAATTATAAAAACAAGATATTCATGTCACACATTTCATCAAATATAATGTATGGAACCCTAAAAAAGGAAAATTCTGAAAATTTGAACCAACGGGCCGAAAGACGATCTCACTCCACCCTGATACAGATATAGGGCAAACACTGCTTTAATTTTAATGATTCTGACACAGACTAATTATAAGCGTTATTTATAGAGCAAAGACCCGTCCCACGAAGAACGCCGCACCAAAGTACAGACCCTGGAGGCGGAGATTACCGACCTGAAGAAGAAATGTCAACAGCAAGCGTGCGTCATCAAGACCAAGGAAAAGAACGAGGCTAAGATCATCGCGCTTAACGCCGAGTTGAGGGCTATGAAGGCTACTAAGGTATGTTGAAAAAAATCTCTTTTATTTCAAGCTTGGTTGGTCCCTTATCTTCATATAAAACTGGACACGATTACGTATTAAAAGTAATAATCATTAAATAACTAATCATGTAAATAATTGCATTTTTTTCCTTTGACTGCATTTTATATTTTGTTAATACAGTTCGAAAGTGTCAAAAACATAGATATAGTCTCCACAAAATTATCCTGTAGCCATAACTGTGAAGGGAAGCTACCCTTACCCACTACCCACCCCACCTACATATTTATCTAAGGGCTTGAGATGACCGGGTCAAGACACATCAAAGTAAAAGTCGAGTCGCTACCTGATACCGGTATCTCACCCAAGATCAGTTTGTTAATACGGACCTTAGTGTGCTTTCCATAATCTTCTAGAAAGTTACAAAGTTAGTTCTATTATCAACATTGTTAAGGTGAAAATAATCCGGCGAATGCGCGAAGAGAGCGAGAAGTTCCGTAAGTGGAAGGCTGACAACGAGCGCGCCATGCTGCGCCTGCGCAACGAGGACCGCAAGCGCGCCACCGCCATGGCCAAGATGGAGACTCTGCACGCCAAGCAGCAGAACGTGCTCAAACGCAAGATGGAGGAGGCGGTCGCCGTTAACAAGCGGCTCAAGGTTACTAGATCTAAAGGTTGCTTTTAAAGAAAATCCGAGAAACTGCGTTCCGGGTATTAGCAGTCGTCTCGCCTCCCCTAACCCTTATTAAGATAATGATAAATTATTTCCCGTCACATTCTAACGACTTTAGGAATCTGTCGAGAGGAAAAACACACGAACGACAGCTTTTCGTCAATCCTACATATTTTCCTTGATTTTGTTACGTCGTTAACGTGGACAGAAGACACTTTACCTAGACTCACTATACTTCTTTTGAAAACAAAAAAGTTGGTTTTGAGTAGATCTTGTATGTAGGAAATAATTCTACGTTATCCCAATAAGAGTTAACGTCTATCGACCCGCGGATCGGTCACGTATGAACTTCGAATTACATGCCGGGAGTATATCGAAAAGTTAGTCACATACACGATTCGCACTACACTTGAACATTGCAATGATAGCCGGAGTCACAAAAATATCCGTGAAGTTTTGTGTTCCAGGAAGCTCTAGACAGGCAGAAGCAGACGCAGATGAAGCGCAGCGCGAAGGGCAGCGTGAAGTCGGGCGCCGTGCAGCAGTACATCGAGCAGGAGCTGGAAGTCCACCTCAGCATTGTGGAGGCGGAGAAATCGCTCGAGGAACTCATGGAGTACAGGTTAGATTGAATATAAAAAAACATCTATAGCTCCTGATGACTCAAAATGTAAGATACTAACGACCCGCCCTCGCTTCGCATCGGTTAATATAAGATAAGACCCCCTAAGAGAAAAAGTCCAATTCCTCCCCTTTAAGTTGAAATTTGTAAAAATACCTTAGCGGATGCTAACATAAATGAACCTATATTCCAAATTTCAGCTGTGCGTTGATAGGACAAACGATTTTGAGTATAGATAACTGAAAACATTTGACAAAACAACTTTTAAGATTGTTTATGATATAGCCATAATGAGAAAGTAATTTTTTTTTTAATAAAACGAATCGATAAATATCCTAAATTGAAATATATTTTCAAAGTGATCCCCGAAAGTTCTTGTTTGGAGTGGTTATACAGACAGCGGTGATACTGGTCTTTCAATCAATCAATAATTTATATAGCTAAAAACACAATGTTACAGACACAGAGTAAAGACTGTATAGAAAAGTATAAGGACAAATAAAACATCGCATAACTTTGTAAAGGGTTTATTTTTATAGTTTTTCACACCACATGTGTGATCTGAGGATATTATTTTTCCTTTTTATTGAGTGAAAGTATTTTTACTTTTGAACCCTGGCAACTTTCCGTGCCTCCTTTCGAACGTTTTTCATTAAGTTTCTGACAACACTATCTGAGACCATTTTAGATGCTTTTAGCCATATTTTTTAAACTTTTCAACTGTATCAGCTGCAGAAAAAAGTTGGCTAAGTTTTTTTTTCATGAGTGCCCAGTATTCTTTAATTGGGCGTGCCTCTGGGTAAAATTTGGTGGAATAATGCTTTAATGTCGTGCGTTTCCATCCACTCCCTGGTTCGAGCAGCATAGTGGCAACTGGCCAAATCAGGCCAAAATAAAGTAGAATTTATGGCGTCGAATCATTGGCAAAATTCTTTTTTTGCAAACACTCCTTGATGTAAAAAGATCGGTCGTCATTGTGGAAGTTGTGATGAATGCCTTCGATTTGCCCATTATTTATTAGCAAAACAGGGTGCTTGGATGCCATTGTACATCATTTCACTTGACGTTTTACAGAGCGTGGATAACAGAGCAAATAGAGAGTCTCCGCAACTCGCCCGACTGCGAAGGGACGAGACAAAAGATAGCCGAGCTCGAAGACAACCTGGCGCTCCGAAAGGCGCAGATATCGGACCTTCAGCAAAAGATACTTACAGCCGATCAGGGTGAGTTTCAAATTCTACAACGGACTAGGATACAGGCAATACAAATAAAAAACATGGAAACATGATATGATATTGATGATAGAAAAAATCTTATTTCTGGATTTGTGTTATACAAGTTAGGGTTAGGGTAGGGTTATAATAATGCAGCCTTTATATGTCCCACTGCTTGGCACAGGCCTCCACTCATAATGAGAGGGTTTGGGCTATAGTTCCCACGCGGGCCCGGTGCGGATTGGGAACTTCGCACACACCGTCAAATTGCTTTGCAGGTGTGTGCAGGTTTCCTCACAATGTTTTCCTTCACCGAAAAGCACATGGTAAATTTACAAATTATATTTCGCACATAAATTCCGAAGAACTTAGAGGTGCGAGCCCGGGTTCGAACCCATGACCAACCATTAGGCTACCTTGGCTTTTTAGGGTAGGGTTAGGGTTTTATAATATTTACTTTTACGTTTTTTGTTACCACATACAGATACGTAGTAATAAATAATTTTTCTTTCTTTCTTTCTTTCAGTATTATGTTTCACTAGGTTGCTTTCTGTGTATGATATAGTTAATAAGGAACTGCCAAGGATTATTCTTTTAGCGTAGGCGGCTAGGGTATGGCTACAGGATTATTAATTATCTTTTTTTACACGACTGCCAAAAATTATCTTACTACCTTTTGTTATTATAGCCTATTTGACTTTTTTTCACGCAATCTCAGTCCCTCACTGCTGAGGATCGCGATCACAAATTACTTATATTTCACAAGTCATGATAAAGCAATGTGCGCTTGGACAAAAAGAGCGACCCTTCGACACGTGTCTTAATTGCTAAATTATCCGAGGATTGCTAAATTGAACTTTATTTACCTTCCCACCAGAAAACAAATCACGCACGCAATGGGACAACATTCAGTCGATGCTCGAAGCTAAGGTCGCTCTCAAGTGCCTGTTTGACCTTCTTGTCGAGTCCAAAAAGGAACTGCAGAACCAGAGCGAGAAGGGCTATCAGTCTCGCTACGAAGAAGTGAAAGAGGCGCACGATCGGTTGGTTGTCGATTTTGAGAACACTAAGGCAGACTTGGAGGCGAAATTGGCAAATTTTAAACTACAGAGCGAGCAAAAGGTAACCCTTTTCTTGTTTAATAAAAATCATGTTTGTTACGGTTTTAGCTACTAAACGAACTTCGATGGTATTCAAATGGTTTTTGGTCGCATATGAACAGTGGAAGATGTTGAATTACTCTCACAATAATCAAAGCTACTCTGTCGGTATGAGTAGAATATTAAAGTCGATTTTGGTTCCAAATTTACTCGTAGTAACAGTTCAACCTTTTCCGTATTTAATTTGATGAAGAATTAATTTTTATAAAATTGCCAATGTAGGAATACCTATTTCTGTAGTCCAACAAGTTTGTGCGCGACTTTCCCGCGGGGTAGCAGAAGATGGGAGGAGGTGCATCTAGGGCGGGGTAGAGAGGCGTGCCAAATACTAAACTGTAAACAACTCACCTTTCACAATGTCTGTGTCACCACGCGTATAGGTAGCACGAAGTTGTTGGAAGAAGCAGAGGACATCTTTCGCCTCTCTCTCTCCTATCCCATGACTGCGTGAAGCTCGGGACCAATGATTAGTCTCTCCAGGCTTGGCTATACTGGGCCTGTTGCGTCTTACACAACCCGGTTGACCACATTAGCGATTACCCAATCCAACGCCACTTCCTGTCACTAATACCTAGTACCCGCCCTCCCCAGTATCTTTCGCCTAATACCTAATCATTTAATTTTTTTATATATTTACAGGTGTCAGCATTAGTGGCGTTGCAACGTGGCGTCATCGGCAACAAGAGCCACGCGTGCCAGCACCTCCAAAACGTGATCCAATACCAGGAGGAACGGCTGGGGCAGGTTGAGGCCGAGAATGTATGTAGCGTCTTGAAAATGCATTGTCAATATTGGATATAAGGAACGAACGCGATGTATCAACCATAAGCGAACCTTTGCCGTTGTAATGCCATCCTTGTCGTGTGCCTTTGATTGTTGTTTAAGTAGTAAACAGTTGTCAATACTGATGTTTTTTCATTGGTAGCTGTTGAATCTTCAGTTTTGGTAGCTGTTAGGCTTCAGTTTCTGCAAATTATAATCTATTAAACTACTACTTCATGAAAAACGAATCTACAGTTTTTGAACAATCTAGAAGAAAGATACACATAGATAAATAAGATTTATACTGTGTACTAACATACACATAATTTCTACTTAAGACATTGACTTTAAAACTCCGTAATAAACTAGTTATTTTCACCGAATAATTCAACTATTTTATAGAAAAAGCTGACGGAAGAATTGGAACAACTTCGCAACGCGACTACAACCAATACAAAGAAGTCTAAGAAGGGCGGGAGGAAGGAGGGCTCGCATGCGAAGACTGAGTACGTGGAGCTCACGGAGGAGGAGGAGGAGGACCGGGAGAACGACGACGATGACCCCGACTGGAGGGCCACGCCGCTCTGCAAGCGTATTCAGGTACAGATACATTGTTCACGTGTGATAGTAATAAATAAATAAATTATTTGACGACGCGGTTAGCCTAGTTGGTAGTGACCCTGCCTACGAAGCTAGCGGTCCCGGGTTCGAATCCCGGTATGAACAAATATTTGTGTGATGAGCGCGAGTATTTGTTTGTTCCTGAGTCATGGATGTTTCCTATGTATTTCTCTATACAAGTATGTTTATCGTTGTCTAGTACCCATAGTACAAGCCTTGAGCTTAGTTTGGGACTAGGTCAATTTGTGTGAGATTGTCCCCTGATATTTATTTATTTATTTTTATTAATTAAAACACATTACAATACTATAGGTTTCAGTCAGACTCCAAACTAGAAGACTAACAATCACAGACTCCAAACTTATTTACGATAACAAATAGTACACTCTTTAATCTATGAATCATATAGTTGTTTTGTTATGAATCATGTGCAATAAAGAGTCCCGTTTTTGTGCAATAAAGAGTTTACATACATACATACATGTGGATGGCGTGAATATGCTTATCAACTTAACCCAAAGATACTATTTCAATTGATGATATTTTTCACCTTTTTAATGTTTTTAAGAATCTCATAGGCCTTGATTAACAACCAAATCAGCTATTTTACGATAACAAATAGCACACTCTTTAATTTATGAATCATTGAGAATGCAATAATAAGTCAACTCTTTATTTAGCGGAGTTTTATTTTGTACTAAGTTTATCTTTACTAATTGACCGAGCGAGCGCGAAGTGTCTCCGTTTCAGCTTAGGCAAAAATGCTTTCGTATGTCCGGTTGTTCTCCTTTACAGGTCTCATTTCTCAACCGATTTTGGTGAAATTTTGTGAGCAGGTTCGATAATTATATGGAATATTTTTTCGAAATTTTTCAAAATGGCGGAGATATTGGGATTTTTACGATTACAAACTTATTTGCGGTGTTGGCCAACTGACCGCGACCTGTGTCGATGTACGGGGATAATAGTTTTCCAACGGCAAAGTTAAGTTTGTCGCGAGCTCACAGAGCCACTAGTATTATAAATGCGAAAGTTTTTTGGTTTTTTGTTCCGTCTTCATAGTTTAACGCCAACAGATTGACGTGAAACCGTACAGTCTATTATAAAGAGATGGTTTCACTTTTGGACCTTATTACAATGCCATAAGGTGAAAAAGAGGATACATCTCGTTGTAGTCGACTGTACAGAGATAGTTAGCCCGGAGACGGGCGTGGGTATTTTTTATCCCGGAAAATAAGTCCGTTCCCGAGCTACTGTCAACATCCCTACGAATCCGGTCGTCGGTAACTTACAGGCGCACCGCTCCCGCCTCACAATGAACTTCACCGTCGGGGAGGCGCCGGGCGAGGGCGCGCGGGCGCGGGAGGGGGCGCGCGAGGGCGGGCGGGCGCGCGCCGTGAAGCGCGACAGCGGCGGCAGCACGCAGTGCACGTGCCGCGGCAGCTGCTCCACCAAGATGTGCGGCTGCGTCAAGGCCGGCGGCGGCTGCGGCGCCGGCTGCCGCTGCCAGCCCGCGCTCTGCAAGAACAAGCGGCTGCCCTCGGAGAACACCTCGGATAGCGAGGAGAAGGAAAACACGGTTTGTTTTTTATCTCTGTCCCCTTCACAATGAGTCGCCAGACTTCGATCAGATGAGTTGCGTGGGCGACGGTTGTATATTAGAAGGCCAGCGCCTCAGTTTCCAATATGATTAGTGGTAAGCCATTTTATGAGCGGAGACTTATGGTAATGTCAAAATATTTTTCTCCAATATACTCAAAAATGTCTACCTTATTGTTGCAAAACCAGTACGCGAAGTGATTCGTTCCTGGCCAACGTAAAATTAAAAAATTATTACTGTCCAGTAGCAGGTGATGATGGAACTGCTGGGATTTAATCCCTCGTATGCGTTGAAATAAAATAAATATCCAACTCACGTATTTAAAGCCAAAACATATTTCAGTTTATCAAATACATTTTAAATTGCCGTTTTTGTTTTTCCAGCCAGCGAGTGTGTTAGATACGACGCCGCCTTCCTACTTCGGGTCCAAGTAAGTATCTTTCGTTGCACCATCCCTCTCCCCTCTTCCAACCACTTAACCAATATTTCTCACGTCTAGATTGGATTTAACGACCAGTTCTCTACAAGAAACTACAACAAACAAGGACCTTAACAAATTTAGTTCGCCTAGAAGGGGAGCCGGGAGTCTCAATCGGCCTCTCTCCACTAGAAGCTTGCGAAGCGATAACCGGACCCAGAAATGGATGTTCGCATTACTCTTATATAACACATGCGTGGCCCCAATGTCCAAGATTTGCGTCAATAACATTGTCCAATACGGAATCGACGTGGCCACATACAATGTGGTAGAGAATATATTGAAATTTCTGATGCGGGAGGTTACTTAAAACAATTGAAACGTTTTGGGGACTATGCTCTTACTGATTTACTGTAGAAACAGTTAATAACGACTATTGTGGACTAAACTGGCCTCTCTGTACATTTGCCATAACCGATCTGCTCACTTTAAATTAATCTATACTTGGTTCACTATGAATCGAGGATTTCTAGCAATATTTTTGTGTAGCTAATGAATCTTTTTATCGTAGTTATTTTAACGATCACTGCAACTTAATTTAGTTAATTCACAAAGAAGCTTGTAGCAGTTTTTTTACATTTTTGATTATTTTGTTTCTGATTGACTTTAGTAAAAATCACGACAATCTCTAGTGAACGAAGTATAATATTTATGGTGGTGGGTAGTTGACAAATGTACAGAGACGTAAGTAAACATTTCCTTTTACATGTTGAAGGAACGAGACTTATTCGTTTTACAAAAACGTGTCGGGCATTTGGAACATTTTTAAAAAGAAGGATGGCATGAAATTACACCCTGCCTCAGTAAGTGCATAGTTCTGCAAAATATTTTTGTAGAGTTATGAATATTTTTAAAATTATTTTAGTACATTTTGTGCTAGTGCTTTTAGTGTAGTGTAGGGTTTTTTTTTGCAGAACTATGCCTTGCGAGTTGATAGTGAAGTATATGTTGGTAACATTTTTATATTTAAGTAGGTAATTTGTTGTAAGATACTTTTTTATTTGCAGAAATCGCCCTAATACAACCTTCATCAAGAAGAGGCAAAGGAGTTATTTTTTCGCTAACGATGAAAAGGTATACACGAGTTATATACTATCCACATCCATATGGCCATAAACAATTTCATTGCTGCTTCGCACGGGTTAACACCTTCACAGTCCCTATACAAAATGTTTCAATTTCCTCGTAAGTCCAGCAAATTACTTCAATCACTATTAAAATTAAAAACATTTTATTTCGACCAACAAAGGATCTTAGAATTAGTACTTATGTACTATATGTCCTGCTCAGTATGTATATAAAAATAAATGTAATCTAAACACTTCAAAATCTCGTTTTTTAGTGACCCATATGTGGGGCACCAACTTGTGGAGCTAGTTCGTCGTGACCCATGGGGCACTGGACTGTGAAGGTGTTAATGTTCATAAAATTTCATAATCTAACCTTCCTAGATAGTCTCTCTTTCTATTGGTGAAAACCGTATGAAAATCCGTATAGAACTTTTTGAGATGAGCCCGGACAAACATTTGGGGGGCTTTATAATATGTACTGATGATAAATATGATAATCTAACAAATATTTTTTACTATTTATCTCTGATAAAATTATAGTTTCTGTGCAAAGGCGTGTGGTGGGCGAAGGTTTCTATAATTCCACCGTAAGTTATCTGTTTTGTTAACCAAACTAAAATTCTTCTTTTACAGACTGACTAATGGACTGGATCCGTGAATAGTATTTATAATAATAATGATATCCTAATTGTGTTTAATAATTAATAATGTTGACGCCATGGCAAATTTAATGGTAAGTTAACACTCCGGATGGCTTGAACGAAGACAATATAAAATTTATGGACTAAATAAATTTTTATTTATTACGTAGTTTGTTTTATTGATGATTGCATGGCTTACTATGATTTAGATGTCTGCGTGCCGGTCGTACGTACGAGCGAATCGGCGTACTATGGGTGCGTCGGTCAGTAGCGACTTACCATCTTGTATCATTTCTTCGTTATTATTAATTGAATTGAGAACACCATTATCTGCAAGAAGATTCAAGATTGATCAATGCTCAATTAGCTTTCAAATAAGTTTAATTATGTACGGTCTTGAAAGGGTTTTCGGATATAAAATCATTGGTTTTTACACCAGAGCTGTGTGAATAAACTGAGCGCTGCGCAGTATTTTACGCCAATAAAACATAGATCAGTTTCTATAGTAGCATTAAGAATTGGCTATAGTCAAAATTATTTTTACACTACCACTAAATCAAGCTTTCGAAAATAACACGGAAAAATTTTACTATCGTTTATTTTTGGAATTTAAACGATATTTAATTCAACAAAAACTTTACAAAGGAACACTGAAAATTGTGACGGCACATTTTACTATTTTCATACTAACTTCATGCTACTGGATTGTTTTGAAGTTTCAATAAAAGTTGCTGATTTGACCAGTCAGTCAAAAAGCCATTGTCTATTATAAACCTACCTAGCGTAAAATAGCAAAAAGCCAACGGCACGTGGTGTTCCCAGGCGGTCACCCATCCAAGTACTGACCGCGCCCGACGTTGCTTAACTTCGGTGATCGGACGAGAACCGGTGTATTCAACGTGGTATGGACGTTGGCGACAGCTGAGTCAATATTGATGATCTGTTGTTATGACATTGTTTATGTCGTCATACAATATTATTATTATTGGTCTGAATTTGGTACTCAATTGATGAAGTTAATTTTCGTAATGGTTGGGAAGTTTGTATTCCTGTACAAAGTAACGAAACAAAGGGGCTAAGAACGACGTATAAGAGCAACAACTTTTAACGGGGTTCAGTTTTTTCCTGCACAATCCAAAATCCAAATCTTTCTAGTCTTCAGGACTCTCAACATCCTACTTTTCGTAAAACTGAAATCACCTTTGTGTTCCAAAATAGTGCGCCATCTTAAGCAATACAAGTAAAGAGGTTCATAATTCGTAGTCACGCGTCGCCGCTAATTGTGCAAGAACTTCGCACGTACCCCGCTAGGCGGTGTTGGTTCATAAATGGGTAATTCTCAGAGCGTTTCAACCGCTCTCATTCTCCTGGTCGCCATTTATGTCGAATTCCCTATAGATTAGGATAGCATTTTCAGTTATTTTGTAGAAGTCAGGGCACTCTACAAGATAACCCAAAATAGCATCCAAAGCTACAGGAATATCGACATTAATGCGACCAGTAGAATGAGAGCGGTTGAAACGCTCGGAGAATTACCCAAAATTGGATTGTAGGAAAAATTATATGCCCTTTTTGGCAATGTTCATCACAGTGAACATACCATAACATGCACTTTCTTATATTATTTGTGACAATTTTTTATGCTGTTTTATAATCTAGACGTTTGAACGCCCGACTTTTCTTCTTATCTAATTAAGGGTTAGAGGTTTTTCTACTTGTTAATAATAGGACAAAATGGCTATCGTGTATAATTTAAAAAATATAAAACACAATTTTTAGACTGCGTTAATTAATGTGCAGAAAAAAAGTGATTTTTAGTTTACGTACTAAGTACATGACATGACCTTTTTTTCCTGCAAATCAACTCCGCTGTGCCCGCGTAAAAGCATTGTATCGAAAAACCAATCACCCTGTGTATACTTAATGTCCTATCCCGGATGAAAGAAATTCGACGATCTAGTCTCTTCAGATTATGATTCAGTACAAAAAAATAAGCAACAAAAAAAAATACAAAAAGTTGTCAAAATTTTTGACCTACATGTGCGTCAGCGGGAGAGGGTCTCCCCACACCGGCGAGACGAGACGAGGCGAGGCGAGAAGGAAAATTAAATTTGTAAGTATACTAGTAAAATTTTCTGCTCGGCTGCGGTGGAAATAGGCTGGATGGGCGAGACGAGAATTGAAATATTTGTTGTTAATATTGAACCGTATTACTATAACATTGAGTGTGTATTAACACTGCAACGAAAATAAAAGCGTAGCGATTTTCCCGCCTCGCCTCGCTGGTGGAAAAGCACCAGTATAAGGGGTTTTACCCCCTCTGGTTCGTTAGTTTGTATAGGAATACAAACTTCCCAACTATTACGAAAATTAAATTCAACAACCGAGTATGTATGTATCAAATTGTCAACGTCCATACCACGTTGAATACACTGGTTGATCATCGAAGTTAAGCAACGTCGGGCGCGGTCAGTACTTGGATGGGTGACCGCCTGGGAACACCGCGTGCCGTAGGCTTTTTGCTTTTGTCAACTCTCTCGGAAGTTTGTTTGCTTTTATTGCTACTTAGGCTTTTTTGGAAGATGCACAAATACTTCCTGTTACTAGGTCTTGTTAAATAATAGGGGCAAAAACCAAGAGTGAAATAAGGGGCACTATTTTTGTTTTGGCCTACTTGGGTATTTAGGTTACCAGTCCAAAATAACATTCTAATTTGTCATGTCATGCTAGAATGGTTCTACCGTTGACCTACCGGTAGGTCAAAAATGTTGACATCTTTTTGTATTTTTTTTTGCAAATTTTATTGGACTACTATAAGAGATTAGAACTTCGTATTTTTTTCACCTCCGGTATAGTAATATGTACGATGACATAAACAGTATTAAACAGTGTCAAACCAACAGACCATCAATATTGCCTAAGCTGTCGCCAACGTCCATACCACGTTGAATACACCGGTTCTCGTCCGATCACCGAAGTTAAGCAACGTCGGGCGCGGTCAGTACTTGGATGGGTGACCGCCTGGGAACACCACGTGCCGTTGGCTTTTTGCTAACATTTTTTTCAAAATGCTGCGAATCTGTAATCAGTGTTTATAAACTATTCTCGTTTTGAAATATCTCAAAAATGCCCGTTCATTGTTTTCCGAGAAAACATCTTTGTGTTTGAAATGCGTACGTGCCATGAATGTGTTACTAAATATTGATCAAACAACTGTCTTAAATGGTATTGGCATGTACTTATGTTGTGGTTTAGCGGTGTGTAGGTACAAATTCAAGTTGTATCGATAATTTCTTATAATGCTTAGATATCACATGTTTAGATGTGGCACATACATTCTTGTAAAGTTTAAAAACAATTTAACTTTTCGTATTTACAATGGTAAATGCATGTTAAATGTTACTTGTTAATACACACATTTGCCTGCTTCTAATTTTGTAGGCTTTTCTAAATATGCGTCACATTTATGTGGTTCTTTCACGTTGTTAGAGCATAATGCTATCTATACTCTGATAATGTTTCGGTTAAGATTAATTTCTTTTATCTTTATTCCGTTGCTGACCCTGAAAAAACTGGCATCAAAAATAAGTAATTTTGTTTTCCTTTTATAATAGGAAAACCACTTTTTTATAAGTAACACGTTGAAATCCAAGAATTAAATATCAGGAAATGGTAGCAATGGGGAACCTACTGAAGAATTAGGTTACAAAAATACTAATATGTGCGCTTAATTTTCCGCTAATAATACCCGGAATAAACATACAGTTATGCCGGGTATATAAAAACCTAGCGTTATTAATTAAATAAGTTTGCTTTGTTCGTATTTGAAATTTTGCCAACTCCTTTAGTTTGGAAAGTATCTCCAAATAAGACCAGCTCTGGCCTCAAACCCAGTGACATGCTGAAATGAGACTATTTTGCAGCATCTGGCACTAGTTCAGACAGTGTGTTTATGTACAGTCAAGGTCATTAATATCTATACAGCCATCGCGTCAAATGGACCACATTGGATGGACACATGGACCTTATTGCTAGTGGCATAAAGGCGTATAGATGTTTTTGAGATCTTGGGAACGTATATATATTTATGCCCTTGACTGTACCTGTTGTTTGTTAATCTGGCTTCTGTCCTTTTATTTATTTATTTATTTATTTATTTATTTATTTATTTATTTAAAAGTACCAACATTGCTTAAGCTATCTGTAAAAAGAACACAAGATTGCCTATGAATGATGTACCTGGACGTTAAATTCCAAGCTTTGTCACGACTCACGAGGCAAGGTTTGCATCATCGGGCTTTAAAAAGTGCACCTTGACCGATTCCGAACCGAACATCCTGCCTGGCGCGCATCATCGTACGCTACGCGAGTCAAACGAAAGCTCCAAACAACCTCACCATGGAAACTCACCGGTTTGGGAAACCAAAGAGTACTGAAGATACGGTGACTTCGTTGGCATGATTGGTTATGTGCTTGTCTTGGCCTCTGAGTCTGAGAGCTCAGGACGGCTAGAACAAGTTGGCCGCGATGTGTGTGTCGCCCTGAGGGCTTATTGCCTAACGCACTCGCGATCGCGATCGCTTTCATATTTGACAGTTGAAGTCAAATCTGCCTACAAAATGAAAGCAATTGTGTCACTTTCAAGTCGATCGCGATCGCGAGTGCGTTAGGCAATAAGCCCCCTGGTTTCCCTTTCTAACTTCTCTGAAACGGAAGAGATACACTGAGTGACAAGCGAGGATACAAAATGTGCTAACCGCTCTGAGGAAGGACCTTAACACTGTATTAAAAAAGGTGGACATACTTTTGGGTTCAAAATGTTTAAATTTTCTGTAACGTTTCTGGAGTACCGTACCAAAACTTTAAAAAAGGATCCCTGATGGTGTGATTTCGCTTGTTTGTCTATCTGTCTCTCTGATTGTTTACTAGTGACATGCTTATCTATTTGAAACTTGGAATTGTTTTAAATATTGGTTACCCAACATATTGCAATCGGGTAATGATGTTTTGTTCGTAACTCGATTATCACGGTTGAAAATAATTTATAACAAAACTCGGCATAGACATTTTACCTTTAATTTTTTTGTTCAAACAAAGGACAAACGCGTCCAAACTTTGAAAAATATGAACTAGAAAATAAAGTTAATAAAATATGCCGAAATTCTTGAATTAAGTTTCTGAAAATTTAGTAGTAAGTATATTAAAAAGTTTTGTAAGTATAAAAACTGGGGTCATCTTTTAAGGTGTTACCCTTGAATTCTACAGTAATCAATCTCGCCCCAAACTCGCTTATTGCTCCCAATCGAGTTCCGTAGTACCGCTCACACCTGCGTTTCGCCACGAGTCGAAGAAAGGCTCGCTTTCGTTGTTTACGGGGAGAAATCTCTGCGTCGGGACCGGTCGCGGCAGTCAGTCCCGCGCGCCGCGCCGCCACACCACGACGTGCTCGCACGTGTCTCTCTCAACCCCAAACATTCTTCGCCGAAGAACGAACCTCTTTCCGCGAACCGCGAGTGTTTTGTGCCAGTGCTACCCCAGGATTTATAAGTGCCTGCTTTTATAAAACGGGTATGTTCCCAATGTTTAGGAACGCGTCTTGCCGCCATACAGAGTCGTCTTAGATGCCTCTCACTCGATGCTGCCTTCGTCTATGTCAAGTAACTTTTAAAGGTGCTTTATGAAATATTGAAACAACGGAGCCGGAGTTTCTACCATTGTTTGCCTTTATATTATAGGTAGGCAATAACAATGGTGCAACAAAACAACTATTTAGACATATAGTCAATAATCACGCTTCATTCGAATCAACCGTTCTCACTCAACCACCGTTTTAAATCGACCGCAAAATCTTTTACCTGACTTATTTAAGCACTTCATTGCAGTCCGTTAGCTTGAAAGCGGGTTGAGGTAAAAAATGCGAGATTTGGAATGGAAGTTCGAGCCGCGCTCTACCGAGCTCTACGTTCAATAGAGTTCAACGCTTCTCTATCAAATCGGACACACTTTGCGCCTTGAATACATTGGCGACAGTGCATTCTGTTCTGAACGATATTTCTTTCCTTTCTTTTTTCTTTTTTGATATTTTAGACATATTATTATTGTAGTAATGATAAGTAACGTAGATTCCAAAATTATTTTTTTCGTGTTCTTACACGAAATAAGGCAATGATTAAATAAGGCCGTAGCACTTTAAATTATTCCCGGTTGGTATTTTATAATTATATAACTTTTGCCCGCGACTTCGTCCGTATAGAAACCGTTTATCGCTAATCCTGTAGGAACTATCGCCTTTTTCGGGATGAAAAGTATCCTATACGTTATTATAGTACGTTATTAATCCAGGTAATAAACTATCTGTGTGCTAAATTTCATCCAAATCCGTTCAGCTGTTTTTGCGTGATTGAGTAACAAACATCTAAACATACAAACTTTGACATTTATAATATTAATAATCTATAATATAAACATAAAAAAGTCGGGTTAGTTATCACCATTTATAACACAAGAAAGGCTCCACCGATTTTAATGAAATTTGGCACACAGATATTTTATTACCTGGATTAACACAAAATATACTTTTTATCCCGGAAAATTTTATAGTTCCCAAAGGACAAGCGAAAAATGGCTACTACGCGGACGGAGTCGCGGGGAAAAGCAAGTATTAATAACATGTACATATAGGTTAGGAATTTTATTAAACGCTAAGAGATTTCAATCGGATCTGATAACTAGAATTCGATTGCTTCTGGACTTGTCTTAATTGACGTTATTTGAGAGTAACAAATTAAACGTTAACTTCGTTCAATTATTTTCATCATTTACTAAGCATAGTGCCAAAACGTGATAACAAAAGTTTACAAACTTTGCACATCGCACCTTAAATCAACTTCACGATGACTAATAGGAGAATGTATATATAATCAAACCTACGTGCCTTATCCATATAAAGAACAGGTCAGGGCCTATTGAATTTCGACGTTAATCAAGCTGACTAATCATACTAGTCAAATTTGTCCGAATGCACCTCTAAAGTACACGCATTTCGTGACGAGAAACACGAACTTAATAAAACAAATTTAAGTCCAACGTTTGTAAAATTTCAAGATGAATTCAATCCGGAGAAACGAAACTAAGTAGATGAAACAGTCATTGTGGTTTCCAAGTGTAACAATAACAAAAATAACTAAATTCACGCAGACTTTTACTGACATATCTAAATGATAGAAATCCGAACAACAGCGGGATGACTTTCGAAACAATTTGGTATGTTATCTTGCAAAGTTCATTTATTTAGGTGAGATTCATTATGCTTCCGATATACCCCTGTATTAGTATACCCCTGTATTAGCCTGTGGTAGTCGAGTGTAGGAACTTTCAGACGTGGAAGAGGGGGCACATTTTTAACCATACTTACTAATTATACAAAGTCTTATGGTTTTTGAGATATGGCCCGTTTAAATATATTTCTTTTTAATTTTACCTGATCATACCGAAAAAAAAAACTCAAATAAAATTAGCTATTTTCCACTTTTAAATTTTCAGTAATATCTTACATTTTGAGAGATACCATAAGTTAGAGAAGTTTTTAAGCTTATTTTGATGTTTTTAACTATTTAACTTTATTTCTAATCGCATTCAGTGTCAATGCCACTTTTTTTCACATGTTTAACTTAAAAATTAGTTTTCTTAAATATTAACATTGTCGTTAAAATAAATCGGTTACTAGGGAAAAATGTTTGTAAAACGGCTAGTACAATTTAAATAAGCTTACAAACATTCTCAGTTCGTAGTTATTCCAAAAATGTAATACGTTACAGAAAACGTTTGAAATAACAATTTTTATTTGAGTTTACGATAATAATTAATGTAAACCCATACATACATTTTTTTTTCCTTGATAAAATCACATGTAGTTTCATTCACCTTTATTCGTTTGAGCATTTTATCGCGGGACACCCTGTATAACCTAACTCAAACCAATGACTCATAATATTGCGCGAATCTCCATTGATGTTAAAATGGTAATTCATACCTCCTCCACCCTTACCACACACAGATCCTTATTATTTCATTGTTTACAATTCGTCGCATTTGTTTTTTTGTTTTTCCTGAGGTGCCCTCCTCACCTAACCATATACCTACCTACGAGTAAGTACCTACGTGATGGGAGATGTTTGTTTAAACATAAAGCGCGTCACACACGGAGCTATGCTATATATTAATATGTCAAAATATATATTGTAGCAATGCATCTTACGATATATTTATATACATTGTTATAATATATATTTTGGCATATTAATACATATTATAGTTCCGTGTGTGATGCGCCTAATACAATCTAATTGCTTACAAATTTCTTCAAGAACTAAGTACTCGGACTAGAAATTCTTCAGTCTCTATAATGGAGATAAAAGAAAATTAACGCTTATTTTGTCGCTTAATATGTTGTTATCTATATAACAACCGAGTCATAGACAAAAGTAAAAGCATGCGTTAGGCAATGATTCTGCGACAAATCAGTTCCGTTACTCATTCGTAAGTTATGGCCACTTTCTGATGTTTCACTCTACTTTTTTCTTAGTCAATAGTCGGGTCGGAAGTAGATACGTAAGAAACATAATTATTAGCACTAGTTGCAAAATAAGACTAAGTATTACGTCAATATCGAAAACATTCATGTTAGTTACTTACTACCTTTTATGCAGGGTTTTATGCAGGTTACGGAGGGTTACCTATGATATGATTCAGTATTCATATTATTGAGGACCCAAGGATGACGTACCATTGTTCCAGATAGAAGAAATTTCCGTAGGAATCGTGTTCATCAGACTATATCTAAATTTAATACATATCCAAACTTTTGTGATCATGTTCTGATATTGTCTTGAATATAATCGAAAACGTCTTTTCAGAGTGTAGATGTAATTACATTAAAGTCTTTATGACTTGTGCCATTACTTAGAAATGGAAACACGCGTTAATCAGCCGTGACTTATAAACATCCGCAAAAAAACTGTTAGATTCGTGCCTATTTCCAATAATCAACCCACTTACACTGCCAATTGAATTCAAACTTTATAGTAACCCAGTTAAAGCGTAGTGGTAATAGGCAAGTATTAGATTCATGTTATTTCGCAAGCGAAGCCTAAATCTATAGCGGCGTGAGAAATAAAATGTCTAGCTTAGACTGAAGCTGGAAACAGGGTCGGCGTTGCTCAACTTATTGAGATGATGCTCGCTCGTATAAACCATTGTATCTAGATATTACGTACGACACATTCGTAATTACCACAAAACCCGTGTAATTAAAATGCGAGTAGGTGTTTTAAATTATCTTTACATAGTATAGAACAAAGACGCTCCTGCTGTCTATACGCTTAGATCTTTTAAACTACGCAACGGATTTTAGCATCCGGAGCGAAGCGAGGGTGGGTCGCTATTCTTACATAAATTCATCGTACCGGTATTTAATTTATTTGGAATTATTTTTTGTATATTTTACTAGCGCCCCGCCCCGGTTTCGCACGAATTAATGTTCATAAAATTATAGCCTATAACCTTCTCAGCTAGTCGCTCTCTCTATTGGTGAAAACAAACCGTATGAAAATCCGTACAGTACCTTCTGAGATTAGGCCGGGCAAACAGTTGGGGGACTTTAATTTATAATAATTATGTAGTGTTTGTGTCCTAGGCCTCCTCCCTTTCCCCCTAGCATGCAAGCACGAGATAAAATTTGACAGGTGCTAGGGAAATTAATACATCTATTCCATATTCTAACTAAGCGCTTAAGGTTTAAAATAAGTGTGACGTTAGAATATGGAACAGATGTATTCATTTCCCTAGCACCTGTCAAATTTTATCTTGTGCTTGCATGTTAAGCCCGCTGGACTTAAACCTCTTTGTGCCTTGCAGGTTTCGGCCAATATTTCAGAAAAGCTACAGAGTTACAAGTTGTTTACTCCATAATCGATGTGGTAACGTTTTTCGTAGTCTTCCATCGTTTATTTTTTCATGACTGTCATTAGGTTAGTCATGTAGTTCCTGACACGTATTGTAAATAACTAGTTAGTGTACTCTTCCCAGGTTCACCCGTATATAATAACCCACCGTAGCGCACATAACATTATGTTCCGAACTAGATCCATAGCTATCTCGCAAACCTTGAGTTTGGACCATGAAATATTTATAAAATGTCGAAAACATTTCTTCTATAATGTATCTCTCCCGCCGTCCGCCAAACCTAGTTCGTGTTTCATCCCGTTTTGCCGTTCGAATAGGTCAGTCAAAGTTCGAATGTTGAGAATTCTTTTGAGTGAAATATAAAATTACGTGCGTTTGAACTGTGTTTTGTTTTATACGTTATCATATCTGTCAGTCGCAGATAATTGTACTATTTGGGTCATACACAGAGTTAGGTTCAAAATTGTCCCTTCTGTTCCTAAAAGATAACGACGTGGGAGTTGTTAACTCGTATAATTTAGATACAGGCCAAAATTACACCAGACTCCCATTACGCGGATATATCCTAACCCGAAAAATTTGGTTTCAAAGTCCTTAACTTTCTGTAACAGGAGAGACAACTTTTGTTTCTGTGACTGTGTATGACCCATTTATAGTAAGATATTATTTATCATAAACGAATGGGTAATTCCGACTATGTAGAAGGAATGCTATTAAGTAATATAGACCAAATTAGCCTATTAGCAAGTTTCCGGGTACATATTACCATAGCCATTCCGTCAATAGCTAAACCAATTCTACTGGTTTGTCACTAATAATAATAAAAGACAGCTTGCGGCGTCTGTAAAAGACCTCATCTCATACTTCCACTGTAACTGTTAACCTGTGATGTTCCGTCTGCGGAGTACAAATAGTTATAACCCAGCTACCGGGTTCAAGAAAAAAACATTGAATGTTAAAATGTTATATAACGTCATTATCGTAAACCGGTAACCGTGCATCAGCAGTAATCGGCATGCCACTCGTGCGCCGATGTGCCGTCAACCTCGCGCCGATTCACATGCAAATGGCAACGTGTCGCGGATCTGCGCCGGAGTTGTGAAGAAGACATTTATCACTAGCCAGTACGGGTGTGGGGATCTTAAGGAGGATTTTGTACGATCAAGAAATGGATATTTAGCAAGAAGTTATGTGATGTACATACAAACTACACAGCTTTACACACACAGTACCTAGTAAAGCAAAAAAATCCAACATCTTTAACATCAGTGTCTTAAATTAGGTACCTACACTTAACGAACCCAGGCAAATGGGTGAAAAAATTGTAATATGAGCTTTAAATGGAACTTTAATAAAATTTGTTATTTTTTAAGCAACTACTTCTTTAGCCAAAGAAGTTTTTAAAAATGAACTGGTATGAAATGAATTTTCATTAACATAGTGTGGTCTTTTTAGTGTGGTCAGCGGTCACCTTTCACCATCTCGCATTGTCCACATTTTGCTGTCGGCCCACTATACGAGTAACGCTTCCCAAGTAGCACAAAAGCTGTATAAGTGCTTATACAGCCATTTTAACTCTAGTTTTAGCATTTTAAGGTCTGTATAATCTCCTATACAGCTTGTGTGCTACTTGGGTGATAAGGCTTGCTTATCAAAGGTCTGTTAACACTAAAATTACCGCTTATTGGCGCTTTTTTTCTTCTGGACTAAAGTTTGAAAATATGTATATACCTCTGAAATTCTGATCAAGCATACCGCTACGGGTTTGAAAAACATTTAATTTTCACCAGTTCACCTCATGTCACTTACAAACAATGAAACGTGACGAACAGAAATAATTTAATGAAAGTGTGAATCATAGATTTCTGTACCAAGAACTCAATAACGGGCTCATTTTGCATAAATATGTACATATACAGCAGCCCGGCACTTTAAGATATGCGTCCACATGCGAGGCTCCTAAAGACGCGCAACATTGCCATTTTCACGTTCTACAAAAGCGTTGGTTGACAAATTGAAGAATTTTAATCGTATAATTGACGACAGCAATTTTAGTGTCGCTAATTTTAATTATAACAACGTCAGTACACTCGCACCTGACGCACATCTGAGCTAACAAGTTATTAAACATACGACCGCATTCACAATGCTCCGCTTTTGTAGATTTCTCCGAATATACCGTAAAACTTGCATGGTATGCGCTCAGTTGCGTTATTCGTTTACATAGAGTTCACCGACCAACCAATATATGTTGAGTCGTCATTCCGATAGCATCTGTTCCAAACTCATGGTCAATATATGCAAGTGGTAATTCACCATTTTAGAATTTCTCTTTAGAACAGTGTCTAAAAATGGTTCGACAGTCATGTGTGCAAATTTAAATCTTTAGCGAGAATAACATACCTTCTTCAAGTTTTGTTAACCTTATATCTAAATTACGTATATTTATGAAGCTCGTTAATTATGCATCTCACTATCCTAGTAAAATTCTCTATGGAATGAACAGTGGTTTCCCTTAAGCTGTGCTAATTGAATTTTTAGAGCTTCAGCTGGATTACGCGATGAAGCCGTTTGTTGCTTACGTTCGGCATTTTAACGCTGTCGTCATGGTCAGGGTCTTGCGATTATGTGATTGGATTAAAGGATTAAGGTATTTCAATTTAGGTAGTTTGAGTGTAGCAAGGGAATAACACTTTCAGTACCAAGAACTCTATACCCTTTTTGTATAGAAAACTGCTTGCAATGGATATGAAAACAATAAACATCACTGGCGTCCTTATTAAAAAAATATTAGTTGTAGTATAGATATCGTGTTTATTTATAACTGGGTCTTTATGTGCTTCGAATATTAAATTTACATTGGTTTTTGGAGTGTTTATCGAAAATTTAATTCGTTTTCTGTTTAATTATCTATGCTACAACCTATCGCACAACTTAGGAAAGTGACGTTTGATGACTGAAGAATTTCAATAGCCTTAAATGCGATGCGATGCGATGATGACAGTGTAATTAGTTTGAATATACAAATAGTATTTCTATTACGCTTATAATATAAATGTTTTATTACTCAGTAGATCGAAACAGACTTTTACGTGACTGTGTACAGTCTCTTAAAGAGTTTCCGAGTACCTCATCCCGACGACACTTCCAACCACTCCGATTCTCGATAAAGTCTCTTGTAGACACAGTTTTTGTTACTCTCATAACAGACTCGGCGATTACACCCAGTGTTCCCCGAGAGGTAGGGGACGCACAAGGGGCTCCATAGAGTCGATGCTATCTGAAGATAAGGCCCTTGCCAGCTGCCGGCAGGCATCTGGATAGTATCCATTATAACACAGTAAAATATGAACTTGAAATTGCTTACAAAAAATCTGTTTGATAGATAGGGTTGGGTTGGGTAGGGTTAGATTGATAGGGTTGGAAATGTTATTACATTCAGTCAACAAAGTATCGGGAATGGATGATTTGTTTATGGTTCCAAATTCAAATTTTTGTTTTTTTTGTTGTTGTTAGATTGGCACAACTGTTTTCTATTTTGGCGCGGAGTTTGAGTTGCATCTGTTATTTATATTAAATACAGTGCTGTTTTTAGTTATATCATATCTAGTGTGTATTGCGAATTTCATAATGGATAAAAACATTGAACAAAGAGTTTGTCTTAAATTTTGCATCGCCAATGGAATTTCGTGTTCGGAGTCACTGAAAATGTTACAGAAGGCTTACGGTGATTCGACTTTATCAAAAACACGTGTTTATGAGTGGTACAAAGCGTTCAAAAGCGGTCGAGATGTGATGGAAGATTTGCCTCGCTCTGGTAGGCCATCAACGTCTGCAACTGAAGTTAACATCGCAAAAGTGAAGGAAATAGTGACTGAAAATCCTCATTCAACTTTGAGAGAGATAGCCGCCGAACTTTCTGTATCTCACGAGTCGATCCGTACTATTTTAACTAATCATTTGGGTATGAAACATGTTACCGCTCGGCTAGTCCCAAAAGACCTGAATTTTCTCCAAAAACTCAATCGCATGAGAGTCGCTGAGGACATGCTAGAACGAGTCAATTCCGACCCAACATTCATGAAACGCATTGTTACTGGTGACGAGACGTGGGTTTACGAGTTTGACATGCAAACTAGTCAACAAGCTTCGGAGTGGCGCTTCGTGGCACCCGTTTTCAATCGGTAGAAGACATAAAGGAGAATTCGCGCCGAGAACTGAATTCAATTCCGGAAACAGCGTTTAAAAAATGTTTTGATGATTGGATTATTCGTTGGCGTAAGTGTATCGTTTCTGAAGGAGCATACTTTGAAGGTGATAAAATAAATTTGGATGATTAACAAACAGTTTGTGTATTATTGATCTTTTCCCGGTACTTTCTTGACAGAGTAGTATATTAATAGCTAATAGTTTTAGACAGATTTATAATTTCAATTACTGTGAATAACCAATCTTGACTATAATATATATTATGTTAGCTGCTATGTTATTCTGTTAAAACAACGTCATTCAGTTCTACTCAGTCGATGAATATCCGGCGAATTTACATCGTCCGTCAAGGTGGGTAAATGACATTCAACTGCCTACACTTTCATTTAGTCGCTAGTTTGACAGCTGGTCGTCTGTGAAACCAGCGACTAAATGAATGTGCAGGCAGTTGAATGTCATTTACCCACTTTGACGGACGATGTAAAATCGCCGGCTATTCATCGACTGAGTAGAACTGGTTGACGTTTGTGTTAACAGAATAACATAGCTGATAGTTTGGAAGAAATTTGGAGGGAGATGGAAGAATTATTTAATTTTGACTCTATAATTGTTGCTTGGTAATTCTTCAAGTGTTTTAACCGCTCTCATTCCCCTGGTCGCATTAATGTCGAATTTCCTGTAGATTACGATAGCATTTTAAATTATTTTGTAGAAGTCAGGACACTCTACCAGATAACCGAAAATAGCATTCAAAGCTACAGGAATTTCAACATTAAGGGGAATGAGAGCGGTTAAAACTCTCGGAAGAATTATCCCTAATAGTTCTGCCATTCTATTGAGATACAGGGTTTACGGCACTCATTTCATAGAGTGTTTTACTTCGCCGAATTTTTATTTCATCGACAGGCATTTATTTCCACGTGCAGGAGTTTTTGGTGGTCACAAGTCTAACATAACCTAACCTATGTGACCAATGCTTAATATAATCTGAAAATGATAAGGTTTCAGCAGAAATTAGCTTTTTATAAAATGAAATCGGTGAAACGAAAATCATCATCATGATGATGCCATCATGCCGACTTCGGCAACAGCGACGCTTCACGGACTCCCAAAAGGTGCAGAGCTAGATTGTGCAGCTCTCTGTGTGCCCTCCAGTGGCTTGCGTAGCCAATTTTTGCTGCGAACGTACGCCCACACTGAGCGCACGTTAGGACACCATTGCTGTATGTACATGTGCTGGTGGGCGGGTCTTGAGGTCGTCCCTTTTCTTATTCAGCTCAGACTTCCGATCTTGCTCAAAATCGTTAACTTTTTTGTAAATAAGGTTTCGCCACTCAGTGCGCCGAGCTGCCAAATCTTTCCATAGAGAGGGCTCAATTTCGTATCTTTTAAGATGTCTTTTCAGAAACGGAAACGGAAACGACACTTTCGATGAAAAGTTTGTCGGTAAATCAAGGGGATCCCCCAAAACAGTTACGTTTTTAAATTGAATCTGATATTCTCTTTTCACTGGCTAATGAGTTTGAAGATACTTGAGACTATTAATTAACTAGGTAGGTAGTACTGGGGATCAACTTTCTAGACTTTGGTTCGTATTAATAAACTCGTCTTGACGTCTTGACTGAGAGGCCCTTATCAAGATACGTCAAAGCAAACGACAAACCACAGAAAACTGACATTTTGACGCGTTTTGAGATGCTCATCTCAGTCAAGATTAGTTTATTAATACGACCTTTATGACCGAAAATGTAAACAATGAACATTGTGAGCTATGTCCATACAGTCATTGACTTTGTAAACACGTTCATTGTATTTCTTTTAGCTGCGTGTCTGTTTGTGCAATGCAATGCAATTATTTATGTCTTCATGATTAATGCATTTCCCGTCTCATTTTTATTTTGTATCTAATGCTAGGATAGATTTATGTTTAGAAACTAGTTAGGTAAAAAGCTGTTTTACAGGTGCTTTATTAAATGTTGAGTGAACAGGATATTATGTGTAAATTAGACACTAATGCTATAAGTAGTGTAGTGCTGTAGTAGTTATGCTGTAAGTAGTTGTATTTAATTGCCTCCGAATAAATTATTTAATATTCCCTAATTAAGATTGTTTATATTATACTTGAATGAACTAAATACCTCATTGCACCATGGCTCCTAACTTTGTTTGTTTTTTATTTGACCTACCCAAACTAAGATTTATTAAACTAGGCTTGTTCTAGACAATTATAATATATTTTTATAATATAGATAAACACCTGTACATTGTTTTGATGTCGCTAGTCGCTCCCATATCACTCCTTGTTTAAACAATTGTACTTTTAAACATGTCAGCATGGCATTCCTCTCACCTAGCTACTATTTGGAGTTTAAGCAAAGGTGAACCATCTTACCTCTTCGAAAAGCTCAAATTTCCCAATTCGAGAATGCGGGGGCGCCGCGTTTGATTTGCCCGCGACACAAAACAGCTGCATTTCGTGGCAGCTTTCGGTATGCTGCCACGAAGTGTTGGAACAATCTTCCACCGCCGATCAGAAACTCAAAGTATCTGATCTCTTTTAAAACCAGAGCTAATTTCAACCTTACTTCAAAGGCACTCGGGTTTATTTTTCGCTGTCAACCGTGACGGATATATCCGTCAATGGCGTTGAAAAGGTTAAGAAAAAACTCAAAGAGTATCTGATTGGCCTACATTAAGTATCCAATACATAACAGCTGACAGCGAAACACAATGGTGTCGCGCTATCACATTATATTATATTCTAATATTTACTTAAGCACCTATTTATGTAACTTTATCCTCTTTTATTTATGCGTGATTACACGCTCATATACTTATGAAAGGACCAGAGCCCTTAGCCAAGATGCCCATCGCTAACTAGCGTTTCTATTCGTTTAGTTTTTAATCGCGTCACTGGTAGATCACGTGACTCTCCGTATGACGTGATCTACCAGTGACGCGATTGGTTTAAAAACTAAACGAATAGAAACGCTAGTTAGCGATGGGCGTCTTGGCTAAGGGCTCAGTAGTGCTTTCTTCCCGTCTGGTTGCCCTGAAAATCAGCGTCACGGCATTTCTGCCTGACATCCCAAGTAGCACACAAGTATAAGAGCTTATACAGCCCTTTAAATGCTGAAACTAGAGTTATAATGGCTGTATGCCTACTGCCACTACCAACTAGGCTAATCGCGTCGATAAAAAATAGCACAATCATGAAGAATATATAATTCTTTCCCATAGGTACTTTAAGGCGCAAGTTTCTAAAATTTGGAATAAACCTCTTCATTTCAAGGCCTACTTGTCCTAAATGGATTCTTCAATAAAATATAAATCTGCTCAACTGTTTTATTTATCTCAAATAACAATATTTCAAGGAGATTCTATTTTCACCCGTTTTTAATGAGGATGCAAAATTAAATTATACTACAATATTTGGTTTTAACTGTTAAGCAAGGTAGCAGTATCACTTATAATCGCCGTAATGTATTTAAAGGGCCATTGCATGTTTGTTCAAGCAACACTAACTGGTTCCCATAGCCACCGACACCAAACAATATCCTCTGTTAACCAACAGACAAGACAACTGTGAGTATATTGCAACATTACACTAATTGCTTGGGTGATTGTTTTTGCGTTCAATTAATTGTATGTACAAAATAGCTATAGATAGGTTTTACCTGGTTTATACACTGGTGGCACGTGCTAGGTACGAGTATATAGAGGTTGTTGTAAATTAAATTCAGCAAACGTACCTTAAATAATATTGTTTCTGATCGATTTCTGTATTGTTATTTTATTTTTCTCTTGCTTTGTGAAAAAACAAGAATAAAGACAGTTGTCTCAGTCTCTTGTATAAAACCAAGTGAAAAATAGACCAAGAGGTGTTGTCTTAAAGTGTCCAGTCCATCCATTTTCAAATCTTGCTTGTAAATTTTGAAACGGACAACTTAGATACATACATACATACATACATATGAACATTGCAATTTAAACAAAAGCGTGTAAAAATTGAATCCTATCGATAACATAATGATTTGCTTATTATGAGATGTTATACATATACAGATATAAACGAGATTTGATTTCAGTATACAAATTCTCAATGCAATTGACAAGTTATTTGTAATACTCGTAAGGTTTAAAATGCCATCAGCCGAACGTAACTCCGTTAAAGGAGGTATCATGATAATTGTATTCCAAATCTTGCCGCCAGGTATTTAAATAAGCTAATAATAGTAACTAACACTCACGAATGTCCAAAAGCTATTCTCAGAGCTTTGAAAGTTCGACCCGGCTGACCCGTGGTTAGTAAGCTCAAGGCCAGCTTACGCAAGATGATGGGAACTTTGTGAACTCAAACATGCACAATAAAGGTAGAATTAAGTTAATTTCGTTGTTAGTTACCGGTTTTAAGTATTATTTTGTTATTAGAATTGAAAGGTTTGAATGAGTTTCATGGTCAAGCTCATTTGTTGAATATTCAAAGCGGTTTTTAATAATAATAATACATTAAATGCACAGTTTATTAGACAATACCCGAGGGTATTTCGACTAAGCGTAACCTAATTTAAAAACAAGATTTTAGATCCAGCTTTGTTGTTTTTAAATGTTTTTTGTTTGGGGTTTCTAAAATAAATAATGTTATTCCATTTGTAAAAAAATTACAATAAATGAATTGTGAATTAGAACTTTATTCAAATGCGCTATGACCTATCTTTCGTTGTAAACTTGGAAGTTCTCTGCCACTTTCTGTTTTTTTAAATCTGCCTGTCTTGGTCATACATGAATCTTACATGGTTAATGGATTTAAACTGAGACTAAGCTTTAATTAATTTGAATAGGTTGTTTAAAATAAATCTGTACCTATTTGTACATAAATGTAATGACAATTTTGCTTCTCCCTGTTTAACTCTTGAATCATGTAATCAATATGAAACGATTCAACTAAAAGTCGCCGATTCGAGAACCGTATTCGATCCGTAAAACCATAACCGTAACAGCAAAATTGCTCCCATATACAGGTTTTCCTACATCTGGCACAGACTTTTTGCTGTCTGTTACCATCGCTTCCATATTACCTACCAAATTTGGGTCTTAAACAAACACAGTTAAGAATGTTTTTGTTCGTACGGACGAATTCACAATGACGCGATGATTTCGCAAAAGGCAGCCTGTTGCGCTCCGCCTGCCCTCCTCAATGGTCGATGATTGGGATCTTGACGATTTTGACACTTAACGAAATAACACGCTATTCGTACTTAGGTGAGTTAGGGACTGTCGGACTGAGAAAAAAAAAGAAGCTCAAGTCTGCAAAATGTAAAAATTAAATTAATGATATTTATTTGTAACATCTACTTAATACACTGACCCGCAAAACGAAGTATCACACTTTTAAAATTGCAATAACTATAAATGACTATTTTATTGCTTTATTTTTTTTTAAAGTTGCTAATGTTACTGTTTATTTTAGTTATAGTTGGAAAGAAAACTGATAAAATTTGCTATAAAACGTTTTTTATTTTAAATCTGTAACTTCTGTAGTTTAGAAAAAAAAAAAATTTTAAAAGTGTGATACTTAGTTTTGCGGGCCAGTGTATTAATAGTAACATAACAGCTGATCGTCAAGTTGTAGGGCTATTTTATTAATTAATGACTTTTGGTTTGTATATGATGTACCTTTTATAAGTATTGATTTAATTATATTTGTACTTTTTCACCTACTCGACCAACATTTGCTAACATAACGTTTGTCTAAACCCGATTTTTACGTTGTATTTCATCCATTGACGTAAGTTACTTAAGAATAACGGGAGGCCTTCGTAAAATATTATCAACATCACAACCGTATATGCAAACCAAAGCCAACTGGGGTAATAACGGCTGGATTCGAATTGATTACGTCGCCAGAACAATGCTAACCGACGCGTTACGAAACTGACCGATTTAGGCGAGAAAAACCAAAGTGTGGGAAAGTTCGAGTCGGCTGCATAAATGAATGCGCGTGAGTGTTCAGCAAGGGACCTCGTACTATCACGACTTTAATGGTTGGGCCAGCATAGAAACTTGTAGGTAATAATAAATTAATAAATATCAGGGACCTCATATAAATTGACCTAGTCCCAAGCTAAGCTAGCTTCTACTATTCGGAAATGTCTGATGTCTGAGCCACACAACACAGAACCACATTGTATCAAATCGCTGTATTTTTATTACACGCATGTAAATACGCCTGTTATTGACTGCTATAGAAGATTCTAGTATTATCTATTGTAACTGTTAATATGTTTGTTGTTGGTGTACCTTAGTCAATAAATAAATAATATTGCGGGCTGATTCCCGCAACTCTACGTCCCTGCGCTTTTTTGCGTCTGGACAAATCGCTAAACTTTGCCTTCAGACCCCCCCTTCACCAATAAGCAAAGCAAAGAGCCCCCCACCCTTCGGTGCTTACAAAATACTTGAATGGCCCCTGGCCCCTAATTAGATCCTTGAAGTGTGCCTCTAGATAATGCTTCTGGTGTGGCATCCTGTGTGTTCATTTAGAGTATTTTTACAGAGACAGATAATTGCTATCCGCGCACGAGCTCGTCCATCCTGAGAAATGCATAAGTGCAGTTCTTGGTCTAGATAATAAGCAGTTTGTGTCAACAACTGGTCATAAAGCTACTGGTTGTATCTCGGTTGTAATCGGAGTAGAAATTGCACCTAAATTCAGAATGAAATCGCTCTGCCAATTTAATTTAGTCTACTGAAATAGCATCATTATGATCAAAACGCCACAGGCCCTTAGAATTGCCAGATTTTTTCTACCTGCTGCCATTAGTTTCAATTTCGAAGTTTTAAGGGCTGTCTCTCTCAAACAGTTGTATAACTTGAACTCTCTGATTTTTTCACTAACATAGAGTTAATAGAGATTTACTCCACAAATTATTATCAGTATTCTCCGACCAGGGCCGAGATTTTTTCTTAACTACCGATTGATACACTGTGTTTGTGCTTTCTAAAGAGACATGGGGATTAGATGCTCTACGCTCAGATATTAAATAATTCTGGCTCCGCGTTTCTACGTTTCCTCTAACACAACACGACAGTAACTCCATCTATCGTGAACCCTTACCATAATAAAACTCGGAACCTCATTCATTTCACCATTGCGGTTAGTACAGCACTAGATCTACCTAGTCGATTACCCGTTATGTAGTGATTACCCGTTTTTGCCTCTTGATTCACGATAATCGTGTGTTCCCATCACTCTCTACGAGAGAAATTTAAGCCGACACAAGTTTCGTGTAGGTAATTAATTTACAAGTAAAAAAAACCTCATTTACGTGAGTTTCTTTTGCTCTACGCATTAAAACCGTTGTGTAATGTGTGTCGTGTGAGAAACGTCGAGTTCATTAGCAAAGTTTTAAACAAGGATGAAATATTGTAGTCCGCGTATTTCGTTAGAAATAGCAAAAAACTACTTGGATGATGGGAAACAGTCTCGCTCGCAGTCGTGTCACAAGCTATTAAATTATACTCTTTTGCTCTACATGGAAACCATTTTACACGTCAAACCACACGCTATCCCGACTTTACCCGGTTTAACTATCATTTAAACTATTACAATGAACCATTTTTTCAATTTATACATCTTTTGTAAGCAGTTACTATCAGCAAGATCGCTTAAAAGCAGAAAATGTATTTTGTTTACACATACCTAATTTATATTTGTTTCTTTCTGCAAACAATAAAAAATGGTTGTATTGTTTAGATCATTGTAAAATTTAATAGACCGTTCGGACAATATAAAATAACATATGCGTTATGATAGTTGCCAGGCCAAGAGGCCAGTCTTGTCTTGTGGTCGCGTAAATATTAATTTAATAGAATGTTAAACTAGCGTCAAATAATTTTTTCCTATATGAAACCTTGTTTAACCCTTTAAGTCGTAAAAATAAAATAAGTCGGGTGTTCAAACCTCTTTAGATTTTACCATCATAAAAAATAGCAATAAAAAAATATAAAAAAGTGAATGTTATGGTATGTATATTGTGTACATTGCCACATTAAAGGTTAAGCCACGTATTTTTCAGATACACTGTTTCTAAGCACCACGATGATGTTTACAGAAATTCAGAAATAATGTGTGTACGCGCTGTGGATAGTCTGAGAAACAATCACCAGCGGGGAGCACAGAAACATGCCGATAAACAGCGGTGTTTACCGTAACATTTCTACATGTTTTAGAAGCACGCAGATTTGTTTATAAACATATATTTTTTAGTGAATACGTGGCTTTGTAGTACAAACTTGGAGGCTTTTGAGACAATGCGTCTGAGTCACATACGTCTATGTCACATGTCTCTGGGAAGCATGAGGAAATCGACCCCGTTCGACACAGCTGGCGCGATTTCACGCCGATCGTTATGGAGCTATAGTGAAGCGGCCATGTCATATATTTCTTTGGTTGATAAATTATTTGGATTGTAAAAATATGAATTTTTTATTACTTAGGTAACCTTGCTGTAACTTGCATACCTAAATCATTTCGTAAGTATTGTCAAGTTTCTCTTAAGTTTGTTTTCATTTTTCTAACATGCTCTTAGATTATTTTGCATGAATTCATAACTTTTGCTTAAACATGTAATTTTTATGTAATTACAGTTTGCTCTTAAATTTAAAAGTAACTGGTTTTCGATTTGTCTATGCGTTTAGGAGCTACGATGCCACAGACAGATATACAGATAAACAGATACACAGATAAACAGATACACAAATACACAGGTTCACACGTCAAACATATAAAACCTCTCTTTTTGCTTCTGGGGTTAAAATACAATAGAGCTACAGATTTAAAGTACTCAAAACCAGAAACGAATGATTGCGAAGAACAAGGCACGGTTACCCATTTATAATCTAGGTCTAGATTTAAATTTCCATGAAATCTTGATGAATGGCTATGAAATATTACGATATCTTTTGAAATCTTCAATACAAACAGTCACTGAAAGAGCGTATTGAAGATGCTTCTTGTTAATCGGCTTATTTATGACAGCATAGTCGTGTTGAAAGATATGTAAACAGTTTTGCGCCTTATCCCATTGAAATAAGGTGCAAAAGGGTGTACATATTTTTGAACTCTGCTTTACCTCTGTTGAATCGGTCTTAGTGCAAAATAAACTTTAATAACCACTTTGTCTTAGCTTACAATAGTTTTAGAGAGATAAAACTGTCAGGTTTTTTGGCGTTACGATTTTTACGGTCGTAATTATAATATGTTATAGTTAATAGTCCGTTTCTTATGAAATTGACTGCTTGAGTACTTTTAGATATGCTCAATAATTTATATCTAAACGAACGCTGTGGCCGTACTAGAAAAAACAAACAAATGAGTACCTACTTAATTTGTTTTGAGTTTGCAATTTTTGTGATAACTCTGTCAGGAATGGATCTCTGGCAGCAGGATAGCCAGAATATTTACTATTTCAAAACTCCAATTATAATCCCTGTAAGCCTCAATAAAATTTCGTTTTCATCGATATCCGGATCTTAACCGACCTTGTGCGAAAGCGACAACTCATTTTAATACAATTCGCGACAAAAACGCGCGTACAATGGCTTGTATGTAATATTGTGTGACGTAATTGAGAACGGACCAATGGCTGTCGTCATAGTCTACCTATTATGTGGCGACGACGATTCATAATTTTTTGCTCTTCCGGCGGTCCCAAATGTCCAGGCACCGTTTATTTCCTTGCTATTGTGCAATTTATAGAATAACGGCCGCACTCAGAGACGACAATTAACTTTTAAGTTTCATTTAAGTTGCTGCTGTCACTTTTTTGCTATCTGCCGCACTCAGAGACGTCAATTAAGTTTTAAGTTTCATTAAAGTTGCTGCGTCTTATTCTATTGCTATAGCAAAGAAAGTGACAGCAGCTACTTTAATGAAACTTAAAAGTTAATTGACGTCTCTGAGTGCGGCAGTTAATCAATAGAATAAGACGCAGCAACTTTAATGAAACTTAAAAAATAATTGACGTCTCTGAGTGCGGCCGTTAAAGATTACTTTCAGTGTAATTTGGGTTAATAGTGCATATTAGAATATTTTGCACTGCTATGTTTTAATTGCTCTGCCTACTTTGCAACGCAAATATAAACAGCATAATCTAGCGGCATTAATTAACCTAACTAAAGTAAAGTCTGTTCCTCGACACATTGCGCTCACTTATGTTGGGTTTTTAATACCTAATTAAAGCTAATATTACTTATTTTCTCATCTCGGGCTGCAGAACAACTAAAGTAAACTTTTCGCCATACTTGTGGTGCAATAACTATTTATGTGAAAAGCTAGAAATAATCAGTTAACAGAACAGAAAATTAACTAGAAATAATTTATATTAAATTTTCATGGTTATCACAACAATGTTTCATCAGAATAAATAAAGCATTTAACTTGTGCATTTAACTAACTAAATTGTGTCAACAGAAAACATTGACACTAGTCTAGCGGAAAGTATAGATTACCCAATAGACCACAATGTTTCACGAACGAATTGCGCCGCGGGGATGGTGTCGTGTTCTCGCCCTACTTACTGGCCACTGGCGCATTCGCGAAAACTGATATTTTGTCTATAGGCCTTCCACATTTGACTAATATAGGCGAAAATGGGGTCATTATCTATGTAATGTATGATCCTTATTATAATCACAGATTTCCGGTTATTATTATGGAACTCAAATATGCTGATCCATTTCGGGTTCGACAATTCCAACATATTTGATCCCGAGTTATCTCGCAGTTAAGTACTATTAGGTAGTTTAGGAGTTACGAAATTAAATAAAAGTAAAACCGTTTCGAGAACAACCGGTTGATTTTTATAAATAGAAGGCTCGAATGTTTCGTTCGAAAATTTAACTGTAAATCGTTACCTATTTTTGAGATCTACCTAGTCCTGTGTAGCGATGTGCAATTTCCTAAACATTTCAAAAGTTTCCTTGACGGCGAAACATTATGTCTTTTGAAAGCTACATAATTATATGGTAATGTTTCTGAAATATTACAAAATAAATATCACTTAAATTTCATGTAACATTTCTGTTACTTGACACATCCGAGAAGCAGATTGTGATTCACAAATTCGACACCGGCTATTAAGAGTTGTAGCTAACTGGTAACTGTAGTTTAACATGGAATAGAAGTTACATGTAATTCACATGTAAAACTATAGAAATTTTCAGAATTTATACGCAAATTTCACAGTAAGTTACAGAAACTTATATGACATTTAAAGCAGTTTAAGTGAAAGTTTCACTTTAAAAACTTACAAGCCGCCCATCTCTAGTCCTATGACGTTACTTTGCATGAGATTACCCGTGACTCCCGTGAGCACTTAGAATACGATTCGGGTTTGTGCTTCTCTCTCACTCGCTCTCATACACTCTTATGCGAGTCTAGCCGACTTTATCCGAACCCGAATCACGGGCTGGTACTAGTAGCACTTGCCTGTTCTTTCGAGTATCCGTTCTCAAAAATAAACCCGCAAGAACAACCAGTACTTTGCTATCTCTCTTCATAAAAACAACAGACTATTTACATTTACCTGTAACGGCCTTTGTAATTAAAAGTGGCCTCAATGACAAACAATGAGTTTCTTGAAGTGTTCATTTTAATTGTCTATTATTCTCGTGTGGCAATTGATTTTATTAGGATACTCCTTTGTTAAAGCCTTTGGTACACCAAACTCGTGTCGTGAGCGTCGCGTCGCGTGGCGTGGCGTGAACGACGCGGCACCCGGCACACCGTAGGCGGGCGGCAGCTTTAACGCGTATCGGACGCGTGCCCGCGTTGCTCACGCCTCGCGGCCGCGGTCGGTGTGACATGTTGCGCGGCGCGCGCGTACATCCATCACGCGTTTGTAAAAAAATACAACGACTAGTACCCGCGCCGATGCCGCACTGACACGTCGCGATCGCAACGGGTTCGCCCCGACCCGGTGTGACGCTAAACATGGCGGCCATATTTAATACAACTTCGCGTGCTAGCGCACGCCAGGCGCACCGCGCTGCCCAAGTCGAATGCGAATGCTGCGCGCGAATCGGTTCGACCGCGTGCCCGCCGCGGGCACGCGTTACTTTTTGGTATACCAGGTTCAATTTGCTTTGTTGTAATTCAACACGCGCGTTGCGCCTGACACGCGTTTGGTGTGCCAGAGCCTTTAGTTTTAGCACACGTGAATAATTTACTTCTTGGACTCAACTCCTAACTTTTACTGAGTTAAGTACAGTAACAGAATTAAGCCTATAACACACGGCAACGTCGTAGAAAATTAAATTGAGGTATTCTCCGGCAGATGTCGCGGTGAGCGCGATGTGCGCGCGCGCGTTGGCGCTGTGGTGCGCGCTGGCGCTGTGCGCCGGCGCCGCCGCCTACACGGTCGACTGCAACCACGAATACGCCGACTGCGATAATGAACTCAGTAAGTTTGATAAATATAAGGACACTATTCAAAGGTATCCTGGTACATGCACACACGCAACAGGTACACCGAACGGTGTCGGTATGGTAACGTGTAGGTATGGCCGGCATAATTAGCATATAAGAAGACGTAATATAGGTAATTAAAACAATAAGGAACCAATTTATTATTTGCTTTAACTACTTTTCTACCAGATTACATAAAGACCGTCGTCGAACATACATACACACTTACAAAATGCTTACTGAGTTAGACGTCACTTCGTTCGAAGAAATTCACAATGGGAAAGGAGTCATTTTAAGGTTAATTGTAATCTAATATCATGTCAACAGGAGAAGCAGAGAATATGCTACTTATTGTTACATTGTTTGTTAAGTAATACATAAGTACATTTAATGTTTATCCTGGGAGACATGTTCACGTCGCAGCACAGCATTAAAATAAGCTAAACAAAAACACGAATATTTCAAACATCACCTGTCAGATAAGATAATATTGATATGTTTGATCAAACGTCGCGTTCCAAATCTCAAATTACGGCTAATTAATTTCTAAGTATGTACAGACAGTAGTATTAAGATAGCGTAGTTGTTCGGTTGGGTCGTTGAGCTCGGCGACAGTTAGATTTGAATTTGAATGTGATTGGCTCAATTTGGTTTTAGTTGTTGACAGTTTTCTAGTATTCCCTACTCGGATCAGTAAGCGTTGTCTAGGGGGTTTCCATGACGCTGTTTATGGGATTCATTGGGGAACCCGGTGTGACTAAAGGTGGACATTCACGGTCAGTTAAACTGATCAGTTGAACTGACGTACATCCAAAAACTGACCGTGAATGTGAAATCTTAAGTTGAAATTATACGAACTCAAGGTCAGCTTCTGGATGTACATCAGTTAACTGATCAGTTTAACTGACCGTGAATGTCCACCTTAAGAACAACAGTGTGCGTAGGTACATATAAGGGAGGGGGACTCAATTGGCCAAATGATATTAAAAACCGAATGATAACGAGATGTTAATATCAATATCCACATGTATGTTTGACGTGATGTTTCGTTCTGGAATAGTGTTATTTATAATAATATCGCTTATAAAAATAATGATTTGATGGTGTGTAATTTTTAATTTGCTGTAGTATATTATGACTGATGTCATGTTATCATATTTTTTCTACCACTGCTCAATCTTCACATAATTTAGCGACCTTTTCATCTCACCACAAGATTCTTCTGAACAAGATCATCTTTGTAAAAGAACCGACGAAGCTTGTTACATACGATGGTCTTAATACCTATGCTTCTATTATTTTCTATATTTTCTAAACACAAAGAAGTCTACATAAACTGTCAACAGTCAAGACAAAAGACCGAGTTGACTCGTGTCAATGCCTCTAAACATCAAAGTCGTCAAAACTTTTTTGTACCCATGAAAAAAGCCTTTGTCTAATAAATGATCACGGTTGATATTAGCGGTTATAATGTAACGACTAATTTGGCTGTTTGAAAACAAATTGCCGCATTACTCATAGAAATTGTAAGGCAGAGATTACAGTGTTTTTTATGTTTAGATATTTCGTCATTTTGCTTGTGATTCGCATAGATTTTACTTTTGCGACCACCTAGAACGGACGCGAAACGAGACGTTCCGTAATAAATATAAAAAAATATGTAAAAGTGCATTCGTTTCTAAAACAAACATAGTTTTATTCAGTATTATTGCATTTTCATTGAAGAAGCCAACAGAATTTACAAATAGGTTTTATTACGGAAAGCAGCAAACAAATTTTCCGCGTTAAATAAAATTCGCCGACAAACTTATTAATTAAAATTGCAATTAATTGTTATTGTATCAGAATATAAACAAAACGTCTGCCCTAGAAACAGAAGAATACTTTCACGGCTTTATCTGTGCTATAAAACCACCATAGATTTGCGATTCACCTTAATACGACCACAGCCTAATGTTTTTTCTGTGTTTTTTGTGCTCGCCGGCAGATGATTCTGTTACGGCCTCTAATACGTGGTTAGGCTGTCCGTCTGTTACAATGTGGATAAGACTTAATAGAAATTCATGTTTTCAACTATTTTTTTATTTTGTTGTACCTACTTACATTATTGGTTTGGTGTAAATTTCGTTGGGTAAGAAAAGAGACTGAAGCTAACTGAAGTATTTTGTTTACATATTAGCAATAAATACAACATAAAAGTCTAAAAATGTTTACAAAAGTTATGAAATGCTAGGCAGTGGTGCTGACCCTGCTGTTAACTGGGAAAGGTGTCCTATTTCATAATTGTTACAAATTTTAGTTTAAAAATAATATAATATGCAATGTCGGTGAACTGACATTTAAATTAAACATTATTTTGCGTTAGTAAACAACGCATATTACTAATTGTTTTGCTATTCCAGTTCAAACTTAATAATACCTATAGTCTTATTTTATTGAAATAGTCCTTTTTTAAATAAACTTAAAGACTTTTTGAATAAGACTATAATTTTAGTCAGTGTATATGATTACAATCAATGGGTTAATTGAAATAAAGGCTACACCCGTGACGTGCGTGACTCACCGACTAATTTTACTTGAGTATCGATTGATTAATTTACGAATCGGTCGGTATTGAAAATGTTATGCCCGTAAAGGCCGTGCGAATATTTAAACTGATCATATAACAGATTAATTATTTTATTTGTCTTGAAATAAAAATTAAGATTAATTAGTTTTATATAAATTGTGTTACACGTACCTTATCCTTTTCTAATAGAGAGCATATTAAAAGATATATGAAGAATATGCTATTTGTCTATTACAGAACATATTATTATCAATTCAGTTATTTCCCATTTGCTTGTCTGACTATAATTTTGGACATACAAAATGTTTCAATTTAAAAAATATTAGGGCTTTTACTCACGAAAGAGAATTTCGTTAATCGTCGTAATATGGATATCCATTCAATGACAACGGTCAAAGTTAACACGTGGGCATACCAAAATGAGATTTTGAATGAACATAATTCCAAACCGGCTTTGGCTTAATCTTAAACAACATGGCTTACAACTTAAAATATTTGGGTACCATCTGGCTTTACCGGTCAATAACGCTATTTTTTAAGTTTCGACTGTATGAATCTAATGCTGCATCTTAAATACAGGCTGATATAAAATTCGCAAAAAAATACAGGAAGTTCTCACTGTTGATTAAAAGTGTTGACAAACTGCCCTTTATCAGAAATTAACACAGGGAACTAGAATTATTTACTTACTAATTACTTCACATATGTATTTAAATTATGTGTTTTTATTCGCCTTAACGCATTATTTCTTTTTAATTTTAGTATTTTTTCTTTATGCCTAAAATAGTACGAAGAGATTCTACGATGTATGTGTGTGTAGTGAATAAGTAAATATTAACTATGATTTTATACCCTTTTACTTAATTTAAATATTGCTTCTGTCATTAATATTAAGTGGTATAAGTTTAGTTTAATAAACAGCTAAATATATCCAAAGATTACCCAGAAATACTTCCAAAGACAAATTACATCGGCGGTCGGCGTCGGCCTAAAAAAAACAAAATATGGCGGAACCACAAGAATAGTGAAGTCGTGACTTCACCAGGCGCCTTTTTCGGAAGGTTCTACGCATTCCTCGATTTAGTTTGTTTCTTTTTAAACACGTTAGTGCCAGGCGTCGTGGGTTGTATACAAAATTGACCCAATATCGAGCCTAAGGCTTTGAATGTCTTAGCTAAATTACTTAGGACTTACTTTTACACGTGTGCGTAAGCAGCTACAATTCAATTCAATTTTTGAATTAAGACTCCATCGATACTTTCGATGATTCCGCCAACGTCGAAAGCAGCTACAAACAGATGACAATCGCAACTGACAACGTCAGTCTGACATTCAGCAGCACACTAGCACGGTGACGTGTGTTATTGTGTCACATTCGATGCCACCTAACCTCCAAATACGTATATGTAATTTTGACACACCATGTGTGTCACCTGCGCCGAATGTGTTAATTTTGTTCTGAATCATGATTGTACTGGTTTTAACTACACACAAAACCCGCATGTGGTTTATATACGAGTATACCTATATAGCTTTTATGGCGATGTTTGTGGCCAGTCACCGATATATTAACGCGAGAAGTTGTCTATGGTACGGAATTAAGGACAGAACAAACCGCTAGTAGGTTTCTTTTGTATTGTGTTTTTATAATTTAAGCCGATGTGATTACGAGTATCAAAGGCCACTTGCAGGAAAAAGTTAAATCGAGTTTAATCTGTTTAGACTGACAGCTCCATACATTTTTACGCAACTTAACTAAACTTAAGCTTAAATCTAGATTTATCTTTTTACTGCAAGTGGCTAGACAATCTTACCCAGAAATTTTTCCCTAAATGACTGAAGAAAACATTTTTTTGTTATTTATAAACAACACATAGAGCACGTTAGATGACCGTGTTATAATGAACATACGGGCTTAGAATAATAACATATAGAAACCTAGTCTACCAAATGTGTAACCACTTGAACTAAACCATTTTGGCATACTTGGCGATCAGCGCCTGTTCAGTTGCAATCACGTCACGCAGCGTCAACAGCTCCCGGATTTTGGGGGATTTTGAATTTAAAATGACGGTTACCGCAATAAATGGGTGCGACAATGCTTCTCATAAATTAAATAAACATGGTAAAATAACATTTCACTGGAAATCACTTCGTTTTGACTTGTCGTTTTACGTAAAAATAATCAACAAAATATCATATTTTTGTACAAACGCCACTACACGGCAATGTTGCCAGTATAACGGAATATTTTCCCCTGAATTCTAACTTCAGCCACTTGGATAATTCAACCAACCTCGCATTTTTGCCAAAACAATTTTAAACAACTTCCAATTTTTATCCGATTTCCTGTACGATTGACATTTTTATATTTGACATTTTTATATTTCATATTTGACATTTTTACGATTGACAATTTGAATTGCCGGGCAGTAAGTACTAAATCTAATGTATAATGTATAAATTACATAGATATCCGTAATTTAAATTAATGGATATTAGTAAGAAAATAATTATGGTAGGTACCCTACATAATACTAATTCACCCTAGTCGACAATGAAATGCTATATTTTAACAAACATTATTGATAAGAGTAATTTCTATGTTTTCTAGAGAAATGCAACCCGCTAGCAACATTATTTGTTTACTTGTGTGCGTGTTGCCGCGTGTAAGTACGCGTTGATTACGCTTACATGAATCAATTTCACTTTTGACGGGCTGGCTGTTGGGAACTATCATTGTATGTGTTATTATTCTAAGCATACAATAAATACCAATAACAAATGCATGAACTTTGAATGTACCTACTCCTAGTATTGACTACAGATTTAATACGTTATGTAAGATACTATGTAAACTACAGGAAGCAAGGTGTTTATTTTACATAAATTTGCATAATCTTACACTACGCTTAATCAAAGCGTCAGTTTTAGCGTTTCTTCGTCAAAACTAGCTCAATTCTCATCTGTAACAAAGGCAAGAACACAACCATCAACTTGTTCCCAACCAAGCCACTTGGGCCTGGGAACTAACATTTTGTACGCATGTCGTAATTTATGGCTGTTTTGCAGAAATTACTTGAGTACATGCGTATTTTTTACTCTAAAAGCATCACTTGAGATATAATGGGATGATATGAGAAAGCTGGCCAAGTGAACGACATTAACGCTTTGCCTTTCAACTTGTTAGCTTCAGCCTTTAGAAAAAATAAGGTTCCGTTGAGTGATTTGTAAGGAACCCTGAAAAGGATATCAAAAAGTCTTAATCCGGCTGGCCAAGTCTATATTTAGCTTACGCCTTGTAGGGCTAGATGAGGCATTCTGCAATTGTGACCGTCTAGAATTCTGTCATCATTAGGTATCATCATCATCGTATCAAACGAAAGACGTCCTCTGTTGCAGTTGGTCTGTGTGAACGAGTAATGTGTGCTCCCCTTTATACCCCTTCTAGACGGTCGGGTGGTTGGGCCAACCGAGAGGGATGCAGCTATTTGTAGGAACGAGATGTAAATATTACTATCTCATTCTGACAGATAGCTGCGTCCTTCTCGGTTGGCCCAACCACCCGACCGTCTAGAAGGGGTTTTACTTACGTGTCGTCACTGATTACTAGTATTCAATCTTCGACCGATTTGCAGCCACAAGTTTTTATCATACCCACGTTATATTTTTAATTTACTATTTGTACCCACGCTTGATATTCTGCCTTTTTTCATTTAACATCCTTATACAAACCTATGGATATTGCAATTAACGTTGCTTAAACACTACTTTGATTATTTTTTTATTTTCTCGTAGTCATTCTGACATGTTTTCCTGCAAAACTACGCAGATATTTAATATTATTTTTACAGTTTTATATAATGCTAGAATAAGTAGTATCATTGTTATATTTTTATTTAAAAAATGACTAACTGCCGCACTCAGAGACGTCAATTACGTTTTAAGTTTCATTAAAGTTACTGCGTCTTATTCTATTGCTATAGCAAAGAAAGTGACAGCAGCTACTTTAATGAAACTTAAATCTTAATTGACGTCTCTGAGTGCGGCAGTTACTGTTGAGTTTCTTGCGGCGCTTCTTCTCAGCAGTGGTCTCCTCTTGGGAAGCGCTGGTAGATTTTGACGTGTAAAAGTGCCCGTGCGGCCTACTTACTGAATAAATAGCTTTTATCTTTTTTATCTTTTTATTATTTATCGGATAATTTACAGAAGTCACGGAAAGCACGATACAAAAAGCTTTTATACTGCCATAATCAAACGCTTTTTGTTTTGAACCAGTTTTTTCTGATCTTCATCATAAACAACCATTGTTCAACTAATAATCGTGAGCTAATGGAAAGTATCGAAACTAACCAAAACGTGGATCGTGAGCTCGTGTCCCAATTACGCTGCCGGAGTAAATGGTAAGCGTCGACGTGTTACCTACATTACAACATAAGGTGTTATAAGGGTCTATGCCCTCATTTAAATCATAGTTTATAACCAGGTATCGGAAATTCGGTAACATATTTACCTAAAGTTTGGCGGCGTGAACGGTATGGAGACGGACCCAATTTTTTTTTTTTTTATAAAATTTCCGGGATTTCTAATTTTAGTTTTAGGCCTCCACAAAGCATATTTAAGTATATTTAAGTTATTACTTATTTATTTGAATTTACTTTCCATGCGGAAGTATTGAATTTAATTTACCTGCGATTCATTCAACTAACGAAGTATCCGGTTATGGATAAGCTTATTCCGAATTAAAATTTAACATTAGCCAAATACAAAATGTGTCATATTTAAAGGAGTAACCTTACCTTTCCGCGGTTTGTTTATAGAGGCCGGCCGGACACAAACGTACTGTTTTGTTTATTCATACCAACAATAACCTCTGTAACCACGGTAACGTATTATTTATAGGGAATATGCATGGTTTTTTTTTATTAAAAAGTCAATTCATGTAACAAACAGTACCTAGAGAAAAAATATTTTTCGAATAACTATAAAAATAATCAAGATATAAGCTACTAAAGATTTGTTTCTATCTCTTTCTAGCAAAACAGAATTTAACATGGAGTTTATATGGCCGTAGTGTCCGCCGACGTGACAGTACATGTCGTATTTCTCTAATGAATAGTTTTGACGACGCGGTTAGCCTAGTTGGTAGGGAACCTGCCTACGAAGCTAGCGGTCCCGGGTTCGAATCCCGGTATGGACAAATATTTGTGTGATGAGCGCGAGTATTTGTTCCTGAGTCCTGGATGTTTTCTATGTATTTAAGTATGTATTTCTCTATATAAGTATGTTTATCGTTGTCTAGTACCCATAGTACAAGCCTAGAGCTTAGTTTGGGACTAGGTCAATTTGTGTGAGATTGTCCGCTGATATTTATTTATTTAAATGCTTATACATTATCCGTATTTTTCGGCGTCGGCCGATTTTAATGTTAATTTCACTTTTTGCCATCTCTTTTACGGTATATTTTTTTTTTCGTTAAGATAAGAAATGCGATAAAACAATTTCACGCAATATGCATGAAAATACCAAAATAATTAGTAGGTACGTGAAATAATAAGTTTCAGATGAGTCAAGTCGATCTGTACGATAATTTAATACTCGTACAATATTACCTTTATAGAGATTTAGGCCTCGATTCCATTTTGTTTTAGCTATCTTGCTTCTATATCATAATTATTTTGTTGTACATACGTTAAGTCTTATTTACATATCAGTATGAGTTACAACGTCGAAACTATGATTGCGATATAGAAGCGGATAAACCAAATTGAAATTAAACTCTTGTACCTATGTTAAGACCCTATGTTAAAAACTGTCATCGAGAATGTGGCTTTTTTATGTCAAAACGACAAGACATTAAAATCTATTTGTATCCTTTAATTGGTATCATCAATCACACCCCCACGGCCGACCACTTTCACTACCATAGTGATTCCATCTAAACAGCACAAGGTCGACCATCGACAATACGAAGTAGACCGATTACTCTTTGTGCTCTATGGTCGTGTCAACTGTGTTTTGCAATAGGTTTGACATGTGATGTGGGCTTAACGCCTGATTGCAACGATATTTACTTTAGACGCCTGCAGCGACTCCATCTGGGGTATCAGCGTTGCGTAAAAGAAGTAGATTGCATAAAAGGTGCAATTTTATGCTGCCTCATGTAATGATGAGATTTAGATAAAAGTGCTACCACATCGTGCCTTTGAACGGCGTACCTCGGGCATTGTGTACTCAGTGGACTTGCTTACCGATTCAAATGGTATTTCTTACATTTGACCAGCCCTTTCGAAGGGGTAACCCTTTTATTTTTTACATAGTAGCCAGCTTTTAAAGCGCTTAGCCTATATGACTTTCCCTTTCAACTGCTTTCCTGTTCATTTAACTAACACTTGCGAATCGCACGCGCACAGTGTAAGCATAAGTATACATGTATTCTTGTAAGCTTCACCACTCTCGTACCCATGCCGTAACTTTTTTAACCTTATGAGTTTATGTTAAGGCATAAATTAGGCTTTTAACGCTGAACGGGTTTGGTTAGTAAAGCCTTATCAAAACCCCTTCGAAAACCCCTTGAAGTGGATAGCAGACCGGTCCCTGGATGCATTGATGATCTGGTAGTCTTTGTGACGGATGTAAGTGGACTTTGTTCGTAATAACAATAAAGGTGAAATCCGGGTAGCAGCTCTAACCTTTCATGATTTCATCAATAGTCAGCTGGATGAGGTAACACCCTTATCCCAGCCATGGTTTGTCATTACATAATTCATAAACACGTACCTACGCATAACCCAGCATAACCTATAAGCTAAACTTTCATACGACTGACAGTGAATATACCGTTTTACCGCTAATCTTCCTTCCTATCTGCGTACTTTGCTAATCCATCCATTCATTATCGTATCATGCCTAAACCTCGTATTGGCGTGCGTCTCGCTCCACGGCCGGTTATGTCATCGTTACGCGGTTATCGACTCCTGCGCAACTCCAATTGTTTTTTTACTTAAGTACGTTTCTTGATACTTGCTTGTCTTTTTCTGTTTACACTGTCCGGTACATGATTTTGGACTTACGTAGTTATCTAAGCTGTTATTTGTGTTCCCGTAACATCTTTTGTATAAAGTGGATTTGTGTACCTATTAACAGACTGAAAAATAACTATTTTGTATGTATGTAACACAGTCATTCTAAATTTTATAAATTACTGATGTGCGACAGCGGTAGCGTTTCATGACATGAGAGTGGATTTTTTCGACTTTTTTGGATTCATGACTTGTGTGTGAATTTGAACTTTAGCTTTTAACCATAATGGCTGCCGTTTAAATACAATTAGTTCCTAGCTATCTACTGAATTGCAATAACGACTTCTTGATTTATACAGTCACGGCTCTCGATGATTAAAGATCGAAGAAACGTTGCACAAATGATCTTACAGCGGAATGAGTTAATCATTTATGCAAAAACTTCTGCCACAATCATCCATAAAATAGCACTGTTAAAGTATATTTATATCTGTACACGACTTTATTCCCTTGTAGTTAAGTCGTTATTATTGTTGTAAAAGTTTGAAGCATCAAAGTCTATTGGTGCATAATAATATGATTGACTGTACATTGTAATGCACTTTCACTTAATGATGTTCCGCGCTGCGATTTTGCTTGCCACTGCCATGTTTTCCCACCGGAAAGCTTTTTGTCATCTTAACTTCTTAATTTGATGTTATACAGTTTAAAACATCACAATAAAAAGGGTTGTAAAACACATTTTTTCCTTTATTTAACAAATCCAGAAGTAACTACTCTCACACTTCCTAAAAATAAGTGTTTCATATGTGGGTGAACCTAATACCACCACTGTTACAGTGTAATAAATAAACTATTCTACGAAAAATCTCTAATTATTGCGCCAACAATTCTACGTCCAAAAAACCTTTAATAACTCTTGTCTGAAATGAAATTATTAAATAGCCTCATTACATTACATATCCGGCCATGGCGTCTCTTAATTGGCCACTTAATTTTATCGTCCTGACTAAAAAGGCGCAAATCTTGAATTACTTTGCGATAATAAAGTGATTATCATGCCTTGTTACTTTAACATTGAATAATGCTGAAAAAGCTGTTTAATTTGTCATTGTGAAGTGAAGACTCGATTCGACGTTACTTTTGACGCTGTTTGTCGCTGTTTGACGCTGTTTTACTTATGTGTGATGCAAAATACATCTCACGCAAGATGTGAAAGCCATAAAAATAAATGTTTTACTCTTTCGGAACAGCAGAGGCGTCACGGATCTCCAGAGTTTGGAAGTGGTACCTATTGCTTACTTGCATACCTATACTTGATGCATGTCCGTTCAATAATGTGTTCTTAACTTACTCACACATGGATGAGCATGCGTTTAATTTAGCTAAATAAGCACTACCTATTCCGACCACTACAGATCACAGTTCACGTGGAGGCATAGCAGGACATAATTAATATGGCGCACGTCAAAGCAGCGATGCCAGACGTAAGATAATTATCGTACATGTACGATAATTTCGACTCTGGTACGATGTACGATACAATTTGTATTATCGTACGCAAAAGTACGATAATTTGCAACCCTGCTCCGAAATGGGGTGAAAAGACTAATATTCAGGGCCAATCATCCAAAAATACAAAATAATATCTACGGTGAAGTGAAAAAGTAAATTGTCACTTCGATTTTTCGTCTGGCAACACTGGTTTGGTCTTTTTCTAGGCATACATTTTAACGTCAACTGTCAAAAATACCTCAGGACCTATAGGCGCGAGTGAGAAATAGCCCACATTGCTATCCTACTTTTAGTTTTGGGAGCTGGCTACGCGTTCCGCGCGGCTCTGACTGTCGTACGATATTTTTTTATCTGGTACGATAATTTTCGAATATTGAAACGATAATTCTCTATCACTCGTCTGGCAACCCTGCGTCAAAGCAAAGCGCTCATCAAGAGACCAAGAGACTATTATTGCTTAATCCGCACGCAATATTAATTGTGTCCTGCTATAATTGCGAGTCTGTGATTGCAAATGCGTTGCCAACCCTGAGGACTAAAATGGCATTCCATAAAGGCATTCGTTAGGGAAGGCCTATGTCCAGCAGTGGACGTCTTTCGACTGATATGATGATGATGATTCCTTTAGGCGTGTCATTTCCCCGGCTTTCTTACCATAAATATACTTAAATACATAGAAAACATCCATGACTCAGGAACAAATACTCGTATTCATCACACAAATATTTGCCCATACCGGGATTCGAATCCGAAACCGCTAGCTTCGTAGGCAGGGTCACTACCAGCTACGCTAACCGCATCATAGATTGCAATCCCAGCACTGCTACTTTCCTGAATGATAGCGAGACGACATTTGCGATACCAATTATAAAACCCTTTTTAACATACGTAATAATTTTAGGCTTCTGTGAGAAATTTAGAGGAGAGCAGCTAAGTACCCTATCCTACACCACTATGGAATCATGTCAAACAGTGTTGTAATAAGTAAGAAGGTATGTTTGATTTAGTACGTCACTGTGACATACTAAATCATGATCCATGTTAGTCTAGGAATCAAAGTCGACTATACTGCTGAGTCACAACCTACTTTACAAGTACTTGGCAGGGTTAGCAGATATGACGAGTAGCTATTCTGACGGACCTTGCAAGGTTTTACCACCCGCATGCTTGCAATTATGAATGAGTCAAGCACAGCCCAATTGACATAACAGACTACCTACAACACAAACATTCATTTCGTGACTATACCAACCCAACTTTTTATTTTCTTGGATTACACCTAGGGCGGCATTATGACCGCTAGATCCGCCTCACTAAACAAATACTTAAACTTAGATTAACTTAATAATATCTTCAAATTAGGTAGTCAATTCCAACACCTTGGCTTCATAATAACAGGGCATTAGTTTAAAAGGTTCATTTGGTACTTAATTTAGCCTTGGGGCTTCGTGATGCATTCATGAGTAGAATGAGTAACTTAATGATGTCACGATGTGTGCATTAAGGGTCGACAACCAAACAGTTAACTAATGTTAATGGTTAACTTTTAAGTTATTTAAATTTACTATTTTGATATTTGCAAATTTAGCGTATGATATCATTAATACCCCAAATTAACTAGAAGCGCCGTCACAGATTTGGGTCCCTTTTACAAAGAAAATACTCCTCTTAATCACTTGCAATAAAGTTGGGTAAACAACATCTAAAAGTATTCTAGGCACCTGTTCATCATCATTGCGTATGGCAATCATCTTGTATGGATCAAACGCTAACGTCCAGTTTACTACGGCGGGCGTAGTGCAGCTCCTCCATGCCACCGGGAACAGCGAAGTGGGCAGTCATTTACCACATGGGAGAGGGTCTGGTCAGGTGCTCCGCAGTCGCATTGTGGTGACTCCCTCAATTCCCACTTGTGCAGGTGGTGGTTGGTCTTCCCGTGGTTAGACCGAAACCGATTTAAGCGAGTCCAGGGTCTTCGGTCGGCAACTTGTTGTTGGTGGTGTTACGAGGGGAGGGCGGCGTTAGCACCAGAAAAAGACCCCACTCCTCACGCTACGCCTCATTTAGGTGGTACTGATTCTTAAGTCCCTAATCGGTACCTATTAAAGGTTAGCTACTTACTAGATATTTGAATTTTATCTCATCAACTTTAGAACTCTTTTTGTGCTCCACAAATAGTTCAAGGAAGTCTAGAGCTTAAGGAAGACCTTGGTCTATTACAAGTAAAAAATAAAAACATGTTTCGTTATTTACTTGCCAATCTATCAAGAAGACGGTAAAAAACACATTTGTCGAAAAGTTCTAAAGAGTACTATATAGTAACCAGTCACATTAAACCAACCAACCAACAAAGTGAGCTGCTTCGGCATCATGCTTCAGGTGGCACCAAAATGCCATATCAAAATTAACACAACAAATTGGCGAACAGTCACAGGAGCCTACAAGCGAAAATGCTTAAAGCACCATAGACACCATGGAATCCGGTGGCTCTGAATTTTACCACTGACTCTTGTAAATTAGCTCTACTTTACTGTCTAATATATTTATAAACTAGCTTTTGTCTGTGGCTTCGTTCGCGTAGAAAACGTTACTCACTATTCCCCCGGGAACTGTCCAATTTTCTAGTATAAAAAGTCCTATCCTGTTCTTCCCCGGGATCCGTTCAGCCGTATTTTCGTAAAAAGGTAACAAACCAAAAAAAACAAAGACACTTTCGCATTTATAACATTAGTATAGATGACTAAAAACAAAGGTAAATTTTGGTGGGCAACTTTGGTGGTTCCTTCAAAATGCGTAACGGAATGCGTGACTAAGCTAAGAATTCTACACCAAGTTTAGTTTCCCTTTTTTTTTGAAGCGTCGAGACTTATGACCGGGTTTACCTCGATTCCAAGTATTCTATAAAAGGAGTCTTGTAAGCCATTTAAAATGTTTTCCTAGAAGAACCTAAACAAGTTTAAAAATGCAGTTTAACTCAATCTTGCAATCGGTACAGGAGTTAATTCTGTGCACTAATGCGACCTTATACATTTAAGGCGTACGAAAAATTTGTTGGATAATGGAACTATAATTATCCTATTAACTTACTAGCCCTTAACTATACTACTCTGTCAAGAAAGTACCGGGAAAAGATCAATAATACACAAACTGTTTGTTAATCATCCAAATTTATTTTATCACCTTCAAAGTATGCTCCTTCAGAAACGATACACTTACGCCAACGAATAATCCAATCATCAAAACATTTTTTAAACGCTGTTTCCGGAATTGAATTCAGTTCTCGGCGCGAATTCTCCTTTATGTCTTCTACCGATTGAAAACGGGTGCCACGAAGTGGTAATTTGAGTTTAGGAAAAAGAAAGAAGTCGGCAGGAGCCATATCTGGTGAATATGGTGGTTGCTCGATGGTATTTGTTGAGTGTTTGGTCAAAAATTCTTTCACAATGATGGCCTTGTGCGAAGGCGCATTATCGTGGTGCAAAATCCAAGAATTTTCATTCCACAAATCTGGCCTTTTTCGTCGAATTTGCTCTCTTAAATGCCGCATAACGCTCAAATAATATTCTTTATTTACCGTTTGACCTTCCGGCAAGAATTCCGAGTGCACAACACCGCGATAGTCAAAGAAAACAGTCAACATGACTTTGACTTTTGATCGACTTTGGCGTGGTTTCTTCGGTTTCGGTTCAGTTGGAAGGCGCCACTCCGAAGCTTGTTGACTAGTTTGCATGTCAAACTCGTAAACCCACGTTTCGTCACCAGTAACAATGCGTTTCATGAATGTTGGGTCGGAATTGACTCGTTCTAGCATGTCCTCAGCGACTCTCATGCGATTGAGTTTTTGGAGAAAATTCAGGTCTTTTGGGACTAGCCGAGCGGTAACATGTTTCATACCCAAATGATTAGTTAAAATAGTACGGATCGACTCGTGAGATACAGAAAGTTCGGCGGCTATCTCTCTCAAAGTTGAATGAGGATTTTCAGTCACTATTTCCTTCACTTTTGCGATGTTAACTTCAGTTGCAGACGTTGATGGCCTACCAGAGCGAGGCAAATCTTCCATCACATCTCGACCGCTTTTGAACGCTTTGTACCACTCATAAACACGTGTTTTTGATAAAGTCGAATCACCGTAAGCCTTCTGTAACATTTTCAGTGACTCCGAACACGAAATTCCATTGGCGATGCAAAATTTAAGACAAACTCTTTGTTCAATGTTTTTGTCCATTATGAAATTCGCAATACACACTAGATATGATATAACTAAAAACAGCACTGTATTTAATATAAATAACAGATGCAACTCAAACTCCGCGCCAAAATAGAAAACAGTTGTGCCAATCTAACAACAACAAAAAAAACAAAAATTTGAATTTGGAACCATAAACAAATCATCCATTCCCGATACTTTGTTGACTGAATGTAAGTGTCCTTTGCAGCTTGAATACGATTTTGACATTGCTAAGTATATCATTTTGGTAGTTGCAACCTTTTAATTCAAGCCGATCGTCAATATAGAGAGATTAACTATAGGGCCAATATTGGTATGTTGGCCTATATGGTTACTTGAGAGTATTTGTCGACGATGCGGTGGTATCGTAACAAAACAATATCAGTAACTTTCATAAAATAACCTTTTTCCCGTCATTACGTCTTTGTAAGCTGTTTTTACAATTATTTCAGTCGTCAAATTTGAGAGACATAATCGATAACACTGTTGATCAAATGTACCTACTAACAAATTTCACACTTCAGTAATTAAAAATGTTATACAATTAAATTATTAGCTACGGCAACGGTATAACGGTAATCAAGCGAACAACCTTAAACTTCCTGTTTTGTGAGCAATCATATAACATCGGGCGCGCGATCCGGACTCCATCGTAAGCCAGCCGCTCCGGAAATCCTGATCGGTTAACCCGGTCCGGTCTAAATCTGCGTAGGCGCACACTACAGATAAAACGCAGATTGATCAGCCCGCAGAACCGGATCAAAAATAAAAATTGGCTTCTTAAGGAAGTTATCGAAAATAGGTACATATAGCTACTTGGGAACAAATAGTACCTAATAATGAATTCCACTTGAAACAAAGAAAAAATTGTGCACTTAATGGAAAAGACCTATAACTATATCAAAAACTTTTATTGTGATTAAAAAAAAAACTATTTAATGTCTTTTTCGTCTGCAATAGATAAAGGCTAGTTTGCAGGCAGACTTGATGAAATATGATATCGATTGTCGGATAGGACGTTGTTGGAATCCACAAGTTGTCGAGGGTACCGTTTTCCAGTTTCCGCAGTGGGATTCCGAAGTGAGATTTTTGGACCACATTTAAAAAAATCACAGCGGCGCAGTTACCCCATCTTTCTTTGACCATGACTAATAAATTCACTTGTGTTTGAAATGTATGACGTCAAGGGTAAGACGGATGCGACTTTTACGCAACATCGGCGCGTGAGTTGCGTACGGCTATGTATGCCCCCGCGACACTTTAGTCATCACTGGATTTTTGGCGCCTTATGCAAGAATATCGAAAGTTGCTTTGCGTCTTTTTAGCGTTTTTGCTCATAATGTGTTAAGAGGATTGTGACTTTCCATACAAATGGCGATAACGTTTATCATCCCCTAAATTTTAACCGATTTCGACCAATTTTTGATATGTGGTCAGTCGGGACAAAAACTCAATGTCCGTACGTTTATTTTTTTCCAATATTATTAATACATTTCAATTTATTCCCGTTATATTGTTTTCAAAAAGTAATTTCGGCCATAATTCGACACGAAAATATAAGGGATTCGCTCTTGTCGGCGGGGTAATTTTCATGTGCTGTACTTTTCTTTTGCTTATCTATTTATAAAAGCGTTATTTATTTCTTTTATTTTCGTTACACCACGTTTTGCTGCCGTACGGTGGGACTATTCTAATAAATAATTCATTGACGCTGCGTAAGTTCGACCAAGGTCATGATACGTCAAAAAAAGTATTTTTTATGCGCTGATGGGTCAATCAGTGTTACTGCGTCAACAGCTCGCTGCAAGTACGAGTATATTATAGAATAACACGGCAGGCTTAAGCTAAGTTCCAGTACACAGTACGCTTCAAAACTAGTTTCATCCGGATGTTAGCTCTCGGAATAAAAGTTTTCTGTGTCACGTTACGGCCATATAATAGTGTAGGAACATAAAGAAATGTATCGATACTTAAATAAAGATTATATAAAATATTTATAATCAATGGCATTTCGCTTAGATATGCCCCTGACGCTGTCCGCATATAAATTAGTAAACTGGTTTTCTGTAATAAATTTTTACCTTATACCTCAGACATATGTACATAGATATGTATTAAAGCTCTCCAAATGCCTAACTATATTATATATACACGCTAGCATATGTACACGCTTTGCTCCGTTTGATATTCAATTTGATAATTGAATAGGTCAAAATTCTATCAAAAAAGCAAAACGCTATTTTATAAACCCGACTGTTTTTGTAAAAGACGGGTATTCACCTTTGCAGAAACAAGAGCTGGAACTTGAAATTTACTGAAAAAGTCTTTAGTTTATTATAATTATTGTCGACACGAAAATAAAGTCAACCTATTTATCAAGAGCCACCCAATTTCACGGCGTAGTACCCCGAAGCATCAGAATTGCATAAGGATCGAAGAGTTAAACACTTAAGTGTCATGTCATGACACTTCTTCGATAAACACCAATCCAACGATACCTACTTCACATTTTAAATCCGACAAACCACGCGTAATCGCGGAGTGAGCCGCCCCTGCCTAAACTAAAAACTTGTGTGGTTAGTTTTATAGATCTTGCTGAACACAAGTTTATATTCAAAGCTTTTCTAAAACAGACGTTTTAAAACTCATTCATTACCCAAACCACGACACGTCTCGAAGGGCCGCATTCCTCGTCATCAGATTAATCCAAATCACCCTTTAAATTGCCCATTAATCCCATTAGACACGTTTTTATTCGCTAGTATAAGGCTGCGGGCACACAACTGCTTATACCCACGTGTCTATAATTAATCCTCCGTCTAAAATCCGATTATTTAAATACAGCTCTTAGTTGGCTCAACTGAGGGCTATAAACACAATGAACGCTGGTTTCTCGTGACTGCACTCGTTTTGATGTAATGATGGTTTTGTCGTCGATTCGTCAAGCTTAAAGAATTGAATTAAACGAATTACTTCACCGTAACGGATAGTAACTACAATACGAGTAAAAATAAAAGGAAAATTGAAAGGAGGAATTCTTTTGGAAGTGGGACAAGTTTTTTTTAAATTCGATGAAGATTTTCAGCTGGAAATATTTTGAATTCCTACTATCTTTTAGTAACATTGCTAGCGTTATAAATTTATGAATATGTGCCCCACTTCATAATTTTACGTACATTAATTTTACGAAACCGGTTATCACCAGTTTGAGAGCCGTAACCGCTTTTTCGTGGTTTTAAATATACTATAAGTACAGAACTTCATAGATTCCGAGTTAAGACTTATACCTAGTTTAAAACATTCAAAATAGACCATCACACATTACACAAACTACACTGCACATTAGACAGCTTCACTTCAAAAACTGTGATCTGAACTCAGATCGAAAAACACTCGCGTAGTCTGCGCCGGCCCTTATCGGAACCGGTTGGTTGGGTGGAGTGTTTGGGCTAAATAACCTACATACACTCACACGCAGAGGTCGCAGAGGTCACCGTAGGGCACCAGGACCTGCGATTATGAGATTGACGATGTGTGAACATAAAGCTAATATTAAACCTGTGATAATGTGAGTGCTGAGGTTAAGGCATAGAGTCAGTGTTGTGCTGTACAATGTCCTAGCGTAAACCTTCGAAAGTATTTTGCATAGTTACAGAACTTGCCCGTGCTTCTATGGTAAAGTTGGGAACTGTCTGATTCTCGGATAAAAAATATCCTATTCTATAAATGGATATGTTTACATTTCAATAACTCTTTTGGGTTCGAAGTTTAATTCACAACGAGCTGCCCTTTTGGGTCTGTTGCTTCTGCTTCAAACTATGCCATATAACTAGCGAAGAGGCAAGCATTTTTATGGAATTTTGTGATAGTAGTTTTAAGATTGCAAATATGGGTCCAGAAGTCGTATTAATAAACTCATCTTGACAGCGATGATCGTCTCAAGACGTGTCAAAAATAGTTTTCTATGGGTTGACGTTTACTTTGACATGTCTTGAGACGGGGATCGCAATCAAAATGAATTTATTAATACGGCCCACAAATCCCACTCCGGTACCATGAGGTGCATGAGGTATACCTAGTATACCTATACTAGTCTGTGCGTTCGTTTGTCGTGTCCATGCAATACACATAAGTAGTATTATCATGTGAACCGTTCACTAGGTTGCTGGCTTTTTCCTAGCGAAAAAATTTCACCTACACTGTCATGTACGATCATCGCATCGAATGGTGTCACAGTCCCTTATGCATTCACGTGCGCAGACGCATACAAATGACTGGTATCGAATGTTAGGGCCGACGGGTTCGTGTACGATCATGCAAATGTATGCAGGTGTGTGATGGCATTGTTGCGAAAAGACATAAATGCGCTTGAATAACTCGTCGGCAAGCTAGTCGACGAAAGACAAATACGACCGCTTTTGCTATCGGCTGCTAGACCAAGTTGCCCGCGACTTCTTTGTCGCTTGGTAATCTCTCTTATTCTCGGTAATCTTCATTGTGTGTATCGAAAAAGACGCGTTGAGCAACAAGCCAGACTTAACTTGAGCTAGTACTGACACTAAGTACGATACTACATCGTAGCAAAATTTCTATAATAGCGTTTCTATAACAGTCAGTGTGAAATATAGGCAATGTTGTTGTATAAAATTTGCTACGTGCATACTTTAGACGGGCTTCAAACTTAATTTTAGTTACACCAATTGAATCAACACGGTCTTAGCCCAAATCATGTTTGTGAATTTTAATGTTCCTTAAAAAATAATATTATGTAATTTGATAACATCTAACATCTGTTTAAGCAATGCTCTAGACTCGACAAACTTCTCAGCGAGGCTTCTTATTGCCTTACGAGTATGAGTTTCTGTTAAAAATTAACAAATGAATGCATTTTATAGTAATGTCATTTAAAAACAGAATGGTGGTTTTTTTAAGTTATTTTCCGGGTAAGTAATTGTTCTGTAATGATTTAACATTGTACTCGTAATAATTTATTGTAAGATTATGCAATAGGATATTATAAAACAATATTATATGTACAATATATGTATTACGTATTTTAAACGGGTTTATCCCTTTAAAAACTACATTTTGGCTAAGTACATTTAATGAAGCTTTTTAAAATGGCAACGGACGTGTTTTTAGTAACGATTTTTTAAGTATTTTATTTCCTATTCTTATTTCAATTAAGTTAACTCACGAAATTCGTTTCTCACGCTCAATAAGTCATTGTACCGAATGCCTACGTGCAACGTCGATACATCTCGATACAAGAACAGTTTAGTTCCGTTTAAAAAACTTCAATTTCTCATACCGGCCATGCCTTAAGAACGGAAATTCTTAAGCTTACATTTTGAGAGCTGCAAATTTGTTTTTGTTTTTCTTTGGAGTTCCAATCAGTAGACAGTTACATAGGAATCCGTTAACGGATTCGATCGAGTGATTTTCTATCACTGATCGTAAAACTTCTTGGCTCTTATTTTATTGACATAAGGTTGAAACTTATAGAGTGAAAATATAACCGTATCTTACTTGATGTGTAGGTTACAAACTCGCCTACTGACCTTGCTCCAGTTTAAATACATCTTCATGTTTTAGTAGTTGAAGATGCTTTTTGACATGCTTTCTGCCTGTACCAAACTGTTGTTTGCATTTATGCCGATTTATATGATCAGGTTAACGATGCTTTGGAAAAACTAATATTCTTGGTATTATCGTGGGTTGAAGTGTTTGGTTTAGTAGATTATTCAAAATTAGAAACAAATAAACTATAGCGAGATGTGATGTTATAAGAATGCGTTCTTTGGGTGTAGTGGTCAATCCAATACAACAATGATACAGACAGAGGTCTATATGACTCCTACAGCCGTTTTAGATTCAATTGCGGTTATAAAGCCAAGAGGAAGCAGTGATTTAGGTTTACTGCACGATTTCTCCGTTTTTTTTTCTTTTTAGTTTTCCGTACCTCAAATGGAAAAAAGGAACCCTTATAGGATCACTTTGTTGTCTGTCCGTCAGTCTGTCTGACAAGACCCTTTTCTTCAGGAACGCGTAGAGGTATCAAGTTGAAATTCATATCAAATACTCAGGTCTGCAATCCCTTGGCGCTGTATAAAATCAGACTTCTAAGTCAACGCAATCAAAAGACGGCCGTTTATGCCGCATATTCAAGGGAATCTGAAGGGAATCAAATCCTATAGGGTTCTTCCCGTTGAGTTATAATCATGAATCTTGCCATGAAGCAATGTCTTATAGCACAAATAAAGGAAAAAAATCCGAAAACCGTTAATACATCACATAACATAAAAAATGAAGGCCAGTATAAACTGATACTAAGTACTAACTAAAGTGCATATTTAGTGTGTCAGTTTACCTATATACTCTGGAATTTGTTTCTATTGTATTCCCGTGATTTGCGAACTGTTTACATAGGTACCTACAAGTTTGTGCGGAACCCTCGGTGCGCGAGTCCGACTCGCACTTGACCGGCTTCTTTTGCAACATGTGCGATTTGAGTTTCATTTGGATGCACATTTCAGTCTCTTTTTGTGTCGATAAAGTATTTCTAATGTGAATTCTCTTCTTTCTAGGTAAACTTTCGACCGATGAAGATGACACATCACCATCAACAACCGGCATCATAAAAACAACTTCAGAAAAAGTTACCAATATACCAATCGCTTCTACAACAACCTCGCAACCTACACGGACCACGTCCCCCTCGGATGTAAACGTAACAGAAATAATGACCACTACTGAAGAAGTAACCACAGAATCTCTGAAACCGCAACCACGACTGCTAAATTTAAGTGTAGACGACCTCCAAAACTTCGCTATTGCGTTACATAATGAAACATTTAATACTAAGAAATTAACTGATCTCAGCGATGTAAATTTAGATGGAGAAGACGATTATGAACCGCCATCAAAAATAGACAGTGGAAAGCATAAGGATGCATCGGATAAGTTTTATTCTAATTTGCAAGCGCCATTCAATCCGGCAATGATAGGTGGGTCTGAAGAAGCTAAGGAAGAAGAGATGTGCAAAGAAAATGAGGTTCCTTTTAAGGTAAGCTTTAAACTTGCAACACAATCTTTTTCTACTTCTGTATTTGCGGTATACATATGTTCTCGACGTCGTTGGTTTGGATATTCAAAATTTACAGAAAGAACTATTGTGAAATCATTTAAGTCATTTAAGTGAGTCATTTTTCCACATGAGGTTGGAATCCATTTAGTTCCATTGGAATTTATGTCTATCGTTATAGGTTATAGCGGGCTAGTTTTCCGCAACTCGACGACTTAGTGCCTATTTTGCGTGAGTGGGTTGGTGTCATTACCAGGAAGCCTAGTAGACCCTTGATGTTGCCTCGGTGTTCCGAGGTGACGCGCCCCGTATGTTGCCACCTCAGGGCATTCCAAGATGACGTCGGCTACAGTTTCTTCTGTCGTCATGCAGGCTCTGCACAGGGGGCGGTCTGTCTACCGTTATAAAAAGAAACCGCTGGGCCTATGTAATTGCCAGCCAGTAACTTTTTTTGGAGATTACTAGAGATCATCTCACACGTAAAGCTAGTCCACTCGTGCGATCTGTAGGTTTCTCCCTATTGTTGTTCCTCAACTTCCATTCTCTGACACTTCTTTGACCCTCAATTATTGTTCCTAGATAGGAGAACGCATCGAACGCGGTTGCGAGGAGAGCTGCGAGTGCACCGCTAACGGCGTGTTCGACTGCAACCCGCGGTGCAAGCACCCTTACATCAGGCGCGGGCGCCGCCTCAACGACCCGCTGTGCTTCGAGTCACCCGTGGATGAATGCTGCAGCATCATTGCCTGTGCTACAGGAAATGGAGGTAAAGGTAACATCATCAAAAAGAAGAGAACATTTCCGAATTCGTAAAGCGTAGGTGTCTACGTACCATAACAACTAGGGAATACTTGAGTATTAGAAGGAGGGCCAATATCACTGTTATTAAAATTTATTAATCTATTTACACTAGGGTACACAATTACTTTTAGTAATAATACAGAAAACAAGTAGTAAAAAAGGTGAGCACAGGGCGGCTAGCACAAGTGGCCCGCGATTAGTTTTTCGCTCGGATCTCCTTGTCCAATTTGTCTGTAACGACGAAGACGCACTGAGCGACAAGCGAGAAAATACAAGACGTGCTAGCCGCTCAGCTATCAAGTTTCATTCATGTAGTTTAGATCAAAGGTTCTCTAAGAAGAAGTTCAGGAGTCTTGTTGTCACAAAATCAAAATCAAAATCAAAATTAATTATTTGTCCAACATAGGTAACGGTGGGGAACTGTACGGATTCTTGTAGCGAAAGAGAAGTCACCAGGGCAGGAATGTTTATTTTGTCTTCTTAATTTATAAGTATAAAATAAGGCACATGCGAACAATGTAGACAGAAAACTTCTAAGTTTTCCCAATTTATATGAGTTAAAAGGAATGGTCTACGTTAAAATGTTATAAAACTTACAAATAGTGCCTTAAACGGTCGGTCGCATCGGAATCAATAAATAAGGGTTATCCTTTAATAATATGTTTTTCACTATAATAATAAATTAAACTATTTTAAATAAGTTATTATATTATATCACTATTTAAAAGATTTCACACGTGGTAACGGATTGAGAACTCGTCATCAACTGGAACTGTCGTGCGCAGCCGAACGACTAATTTAAATGAACTCAAATTTAGAATTAAATAGCCATAAAGAAAAGGCCAGAATGGTTTTATTCAACGAAGCGTAATAAATACATACGTACACCTCGTCATATTGTTACTAATCAGTGTGGTCTCCATTAGTAGTATTTTATTATCGGTGCCATTAGCTACCAGATCTGCTCCTTAATTAATTTATTTATTTATTTAATCTTGATTGCACAAAAACAAGTACAAATAGCGGACTTAATGCCTAATGGGCATTTTCTACCAGTCAACCACGTGTCCAATTGGAAATGTATATAGGTAGTAGGTGCACAGTATAACAGAACTAAACTTACAACATAACATAATTACCTTGTAACATATTATAAATAAATATAAATATACATAAATAAATACATACACACATATATATATATATATATATATATATATATATATATATATATATATATATATATATATATATATATATATATATAATATAAATATAAATAGCATAAATATATATAGCATTATTATAAAACAACAGATATACTGACAAAATATGCTTTTCCACCGGTGAGGCGAGAAAATCGCGACGCTTTTGTTTTCGTTTCAGATTGCATGAACACTATGTTATGTTATAGTAATACGGTTCAATATTAACAACAAAATATTTCAATTCTCATCTCGCCCATCCAGCCTATTTCTACCGCAGCCGACTTTATACAAATTTCACTTCCCTCCTCGCCTCGCCGGTGGAAAAGCACCTTTATTATACGCTTGCATCAATTCTACATAGGTATGTATATTTATCGCTTTTGATAGCAGTATTAGAAGCGTATTGAGACTGCTTCCGTGAAGATTATGACTAAAAAGATCTTCGTTAAATTCGTGTTGCAATTGACCTGCATGTTAGGTCACTATATAGGCTGAATTTTATTACTAGCAATTTTTTATCGTTTGTTAAATTTCTTTTTTCCAGATGTCAAACCAACAAAGTTGGAGGTGTGTCGATACGGCAACGAGACGCATACTGTCGGGTCTAACTGGGACATCGGTTGCGAGCAAAAGTGCTCCTGCGAAAAAAACTCTGTTGTCACCTGTAAACCTAGGTACCTACTTACATTCTAATCTATCGCTCTATTGCACACTCATCGTGCCTCAGTCATTTCATTTGTTATTTTGAAAATACGAAGACACAAATCGCAAAATTCTGACCAAAATCGGAGAAAGAAAGAAAAGTTAGCAAATGTCTTTTATCCATTTTATTATATGAAAACTTTGCTTTTGAAATTTGAATTGAAAACTAGGCATTTGCTAGTATCTAACTAAGAACATCTCTAGCGGCTTTTCGTTTTTAGGACTAAAATTTTCTAAAATTGCTGCCATCCCGGTGTTTATTTGTCGGTGTGATGTGGTGTTTAGAGCGTCAAGTCACGACAATAAATAACCTCGAAATTATTCATTGGCTTATTGCGACAGGGTTCTAAAGTGTTTCTCTATTTACCTACACAGCCTATGCCACTAAGGCGACCGACACACTAACACCTCACCTATGCTATTCCCAGATGCAAGCCGCTGCCCCAGTCGGACAAGTGCATCAACGTGCAAGACCCCAACGACGCGTGCTGCGAGGTGCAAGTGTGCGACGTGTCTCAAGACGTGCACGAGGAACCGGTGGACAATACCACTAGTACTACTACTACCACCACTACTGAGGTAAACAGCTTTCTCTGGTTCTAGAAGTAGTAACTGACGATCAGTTTTCCATGCTTTATTTGGCAGCCAACGCCCTAGCACACAGGCCATTTGATGGTGGGTGGTGCGCGACAGAGTAGGAGTATATTTGCATTGCCAACACTGAGGATTATATTAAAATGCTTCTCGACTAGTCAATTCACAGGCGACTTACCTCCAAAACACAACAATGCAAACACTTCTGCATGGCGGCAGGTAAACGCGTAAGACCCTGCTCAAGTTGCTACCACTACCTTAATTTGTCGTGTTGTAATTATATTCCTTAAATACGATTTCTGATTGAACTGCTTTGATGATTTAATGTTGTGGCATTATTGGTGATTGTAGGATCCGAAAGAAGATCAAACTCCCATTACCTTTGTTGGACCTGAATCTACATCAATTATGGTATGCCCTCAAAGAAGTTCCTTTATCACACGGTTATACATTATGTCGACACGGAGAGTGATAGTAATATGCACGGAACATTTTTAAGTACAATCATAGTTTTTATGGCCTTCGTCTTCTCAAACTATAGTACAGTAGTATTCGTAGGTAGACTTGTCTTTAACAACACCTTATTAACTTTAACGCACGTATAGTAAACGGTAAATAAGAAGTCAAATCTGACAGCTGTCATCCCAGTAATAAATGCGTCAAGATCTTCGTATTTTGACTCATTTAGTACTGGGATGACAGCTGTCAGGATTGACTTCTTATTTGCCGTTTACTGCAGTATTTTTACCACTATTTTACCATTAGCGTATATAAATACATAAATACGCCTCATCTGGACCATCTCTAAGGGTATTTTGTCACTTTCTCCTTTCCTTAACCAAGTTTAATAATATTTATTTTCAGCACCCTTCAATACTCACAACCGAAATTCTAACGACATCGGTACGTCCGCTGGTCCTCACGGAACCTATTGGATCCGTCAAAGTTCTGCAAAACAACAGTGTCCAAGTCAACCTCATGCACGCTAACAGCAGCAATGACCCTATACATCTCCTCCTCAGTAGTGATGGTGGGCAGAATTTCAAAGAAGTTGAATTGAAATTAGATAACCTAATATTGAATCTTGATGGAGGAAAGGACTACATCCTGAAAACGAAAGAAACTGGAACCAAGTTTAATTTTACAATAACAGCGAGTGATTACGGTAGCAAGGAAGAGAATTTGCCCGAGGGAGTAAAAAGGGTTGGGTGCCATCACGATGGAAAATTTTACGAAGTTGGTAAGTAAAACTAAAATAATTTAAAAAGGTTTTCTGTTTAGCGCCTCAGCGGGCTTAACATGCATGCACGAGATAAATTTTGACAGGTGCTAGGGAAATGAATACATCTATTCCATATTCTAACGTAAGACTTAACGCTTAAGGTTTAAAATAAAAGTGTATTGTCCTGACTTTTATTACCTTTTACTAAGCGACTAGCGATTTTCACATTTTTATAACGATTTTATCAAGACGGGACAATTTTATCTTAAATCTTAAGTTTTAAGTTAGAATTAGAATTTCCCCAGCACCTATAATTTTTTTTCTCGTGCTTGCTTGCTAAGCCCGCAATAGGTAGGTACATTTACATTAATAACTTTTATGCAAACAAAGTACCTAAAATAACTTACTCAATTAATTCAATTTGTTTTTTTTTCCTTCACGCTGATACGGCTAGACCGATTTGGATAAAATTTTAGAATACAGATAGCTTAAACCCTGAATTAACACAGGCTAGCTTTAAACCTGAAAAAAAAACACTGTTTCTGTGGGATCAAAGGGACTAGGTAAGTTTCAAAGAAAAATTCCTAGTCCCTACTAAGCTCTTAACTTGTACTAAATATTAATATAGGTACTTAATAATACCTAAAGTATAGAGAGATACATAGAACATAGAACTCCTTTTCCTATACACCGAACAAATACCACGAGTATTCATGACACTATTTAAATCTTCTAACATGACTAATGTACAACCATTATTCCAGGCGAAGAGTTTCACATAGGTTGTTCTGAGCTCTGCGAGTGCACTGGCGACGAGAGCAGAGAGTGCGCCGCCCTAGAGTGCCCCTCGCACGTTGGCCTGGAGCTGGTCTCCAAGGGCTGTGTGCGCTGGGCGCCCAGCCCGCCGCCGCAGCCGCCCAACTGCTGCCCGAGAGCCGCGCGCTGCCTCAGCGATGGCACTTGCCATTACGGTGGAGTTGCGTAAGTACACTAGTTTATTTTCACAATAGCTCGAATAGTTTACGTATACAGAAAAATGTCCTTGGCCCTTAGCCAAGATGCCCATCGCTAACTAGCGTTTCTATTCGTTTAGTTTTTAAACCTATCGCGTCATTGGTAGATCACGTCGTACGGAGAGTCACGTGACGTACCAGTGACGCAATTGGTTTAAAACCGAAACTAATAGAAACGCTAGTCAGCGTAATGCATCTTGGTTAAGGGCCATGTAAGACTAAGTATAGGCAAGAATCACTGTAACAACCGGTGCTGCACTGCCTGCGTCCGCCGGTCTGCCGTCCGACATATTTACTAGATTCTTGGTAAACTGTGTGGGCAGCCAACTCAATCAGGCTTATTATAAAACTAGCTGTCCGCCCGCGACTTCGTCTGCGGAGAGTCAGTAATTTCGTTAAAAAGTAGGTAGGTACAAATAAAATTTTCATTAAGTACGTATCATAAAGGGACAGACTTTCCAAAAAAAAAGTAATGTTTCCTAACATTTGTTCGCGTTTTAGTGTTTGTTTAATTATTATGTGATTACGTATTACATGAGGCACATATACACTACATTCATGCCATTAATGCTTATTGCCAATTCTTCGTCACTCTTGACAAAATGGGGCTATCCTATCCAATATGCAGGGACATTAATCGTTGAAGAACTCTCCTGGTAGGTACTTGGCGAAACTTCCATTTCACCTCATTCATTAGGGGCTGTTCATTTATAACGTAAGACAATTTTAACCAATTTCTGACTCCCCTCCCCCTACGTAAGAAAAAATAAGACTTGGATGAACCCCCTCCCTCCTTTTTAATCTTACGTAAGATCAGTATCTACCAAAATTGCAAAGAAAAAGAAGCAAAAATATATAAACGTTTTAATTTGTGCTTGCTTTTGTGATCTTACGTAAAAACATCCTACCCCCATGTAAGAAAAAATAAGACTTGTTCAGACCCCCTCCCCCCAAATCGTCTTACGTAGTAATAAATAAACAGCCCCTTACAAATGATGGGCAAAAGTAGCGTGTTGTGAAATACTTATTATTAAGGAGTTCCCATGGTCATGACTGGTCATTAATTTCACTTTACCAAATGGTGCTTTTGGAATGTAAAAGTTCTTACAGAAGTTTGAAAATCGCTGTATGGGTCCTTTAAATGTTTGGAGGGTGCCGTAAATTTACCTGGGATTCCATTATAAGAAAACTCGTATTTTATATTTAGTAGTCTAGAAACCAATTTTCATATATCTAACTTCAAAAATAACAAAACTCTCTTACAAATTGCCACCCCCATTTTCACCCCCTTAGGGGTAGTGTTTCCAAAATCACCGAAAGTACTCTTGGTTTGTAAGCAGTAGCTTTAACACTAACTTCATTAACTTCAAAAATGTCTTCATTCCCATTAAAACTTTCACCTCCCATTTCACCCACTTAGGGATAGTTTTTCGGAAATCACCAAACGTTTTATTTTTTATTTGTTAACAGTTCCTTTTATGCCATTTTCCACGTTTCTAACTTCAAGAATGACCAAACCCCCATACAAATTTTAACCCCCCATTTCAGCCCCTTAGGGGAAGTTAATCCAAAATAACTGAAAGTGTTTTTTATTATTTCTTAATAGTAGCGAATACACCAATTTCCACGTTTCTGACTTCAAAGTTGACCGAACTCCTATACAAATTTCTACCCCCCATTTCACCTTTTTAGAGGTAGATGTTTCCAAACACGCCAAAAGTAATATTTTTTTATTTGTTGACTAACCTTTTTACCAATTTCCACGTTTCTAACTTCAAAATTAACTGAACTCCTATACAAATTTCTACCGCCCATTTCACCTCTTTAGGGGTAGATGTTTCCAAACACGCCAAAAGTTATATTTTTTATTTGTTAAGAGTAGCCTTTATACATTCCACGTTTCTAACTTCAAAAGTGACCAAACTCTCATACAAATTACCACCTCCCATTTCATCCCTTTAGAGGTAGTTAATCCAAAATAGTCGAACGTGGTATTTTTGAATTGTATACAGTAGCCTAATTACCAATTTTCACGTTTGTAACTTTATAAACAATCAAACTCTATTATAAACTTTAACCCCCCCCATTTCATCCTCTTAGGGGTAGTTTATTCAAAATCGCCAAAAATTGTTTTTTTGTTGTTAAGTGTTCAAGAATGACCAAACTCCCATAAAAATATTAGCCCCATTTCTTTACCTTAGAGGTAGTTTAGTTTATCCAAAATCACTGAAAGTTATTTGTTAACAGGAGCCTTTATACCAATTTCCACGTTTCTTACTTTAAAATTGACTTAACTCCCATACAATTTTTCACCCACTTAGGGGTAGTTTTTCCAAAATCGCCAGAATGTTTATTGTTTTGTTATTTAACAGTAGCCTATATACCAATCTCCACGTTTCTAACTTCAAAATTGACCACACTCCCATACAAATTACCACCCCCCATTTCATCCCCTCAGGGGTAGTTTATCCAAAATCGCCGAACGTTATTTTTTTTTTCATTTATTAACACTTAACAGTAGCCTATAAGTATACCAATTTCCGCGTTTCTAACTTGAAAAACGACCAAACTCCTATACAAACGTTAACCCCTCATTTCATCCCCTTAGGGGTAGTTTATCCAAAATCACCGTAAGTAGTGTTTTTTATATGATAACAGTATTCCTATAGCAATTTCCACGTTTCTAACTTGAAAATGACCAAACTCCCATACAAACTTTAACCCCCCATTTCATCCCCTTAGGGGTAGTTTATCTAAAATCACCAAAAAGAGTGTTTTTTATTTGATATCAGTATTCCTATCGCAATTTCCACGTTTCTAACTTGAAAAACGACCAAACTCCCATACAAACTTTAACCCCCCATTTCCACCCCTTAGTGGTAGTTTATCCAAAATCGCCGAAATTAGTTTTCTTTATTTGTTATTTTAAGTATATGTAGCAAGTTTCAAAGGTCAAACTTCATTGGTTTTTATTTTATAGTTGTATGAATTCCAGTAATTTGAAACATAAAACCCTCTTTTTTGCGTTTTTGGATGAGATTTAAAAAAAACTATAAAACAGGTCTTTCTTTATTTTTATTAATATGTATTTACTCCGAGTTTCATGATCCTAGAACAATCTAAATTTGTTTTTCCATACAAAGTTTACCCCCTCTTTTTACCCTTTTTTCTAACATTTTCCAAAATTTCTATAGCCTAAATGTTATTCTGGTTTTATATGAATAGATTTATGAAAATTTTATCATTATCCATTCAGTAATTTTTACGTGATGCTCAGTCAAACAAACAAACAAACAAACAAAAATTTTAAAAATGGTTTTAATATGTTCAGTTACTTATTATAAGTCGCCCTGATCGTTTTTTTTTTTAAATCTTCAATGTACAGACTTTTTGGTCTTAACGATTTTATTATATGTATAGATTCCGAGTTTCATGATCCTAGAACAATCTAAATTTGTTTTTCCATACAAACTTTACCTCCTCTTTTTACCCTTTTTTCTAACATTTTCCAAAATTTCTATAGCCTAAATGTTATTCAGGTTTTATATGAATAGATTTATGAAAATTTTATCATTATCAGTTCAGTAGTTTATACGTGATGCTCAGTCAAACAAACAAACAAACAAACAAACAAAAATTTTAAAAATGGTTTTAATATGTTCAGTTACTTATTATAAGTCGCCCTGATCGGTTTTTTTTTAAATCTTCAATGTACAGACTTTTTGGTCTTAACGATTTTATTATATGTATAGATGTGTAGATATATGCTCTCTCGAAATTTTCCTACGATTCGACGACTTAACAACATGAATGTTCCACGTGGAAGTCAAATGTTACTTTAGGAGCAACTCGACATCTGTTTTGCCTTCATATTTATAATAGTCAGTGGTTGGAATAGGTAGAGCTAATTTACCTAAACTTGACGCATGTTCATTAATGCCACCTATGTACATTCCGACCCTACCTACCTACCTCGGTACCTATTCCGACCACTGATAATAATAATTGTTTATATAACGGCAAAAAGCCCATATAAAAATTACAATATAGAGATAATTACATGAAATTAGGACAGTTAAAATATAATTTATGGTACTACTTAATAGGTGTTAATTCACATGTTTTCAGTGTTCCTAACTGGACAGAGGTACCCTTATCTCTAACCGGCTGCGAGCAACGTTGTTTCTGCGAGAATGGCGAGTTGGATTGCCAAGAAGTATGCACGCCTCTTTCGCCTCTTCCTCCTCAAAACCTGCGGTGTCCACCTCAGCACCGCCCTGCCCCCGTCAACATCTCCGACGAAGACTGTTGTAAGCAGTGGGGTTGCTTGCCTAATGGTAAGTGATCGGGTGAATATAAAAGTGTATGACGTTGTTGAAACGAGTAAATAATTTGTACGAGGCGGAAGCCTGCCTCCAAATTTTTTTATTACATTTGTTATACAAAAATCTAGGCCTTTTTAAAAAAAACGAAAATTGTTTATACCGACGGAAATTTAGTCGTTCACAACTGATCACACACAACCATGACTAATAAGATGTAGTTATTGGGGGAGCCAAAAAATTGTTTGACCTAATGTATTGTTTGGTCGAAAATCTTTTTGCCTAACACCCTTTTAGGCTGAAATTTCAGGATTTAATATATATCTGTTGTGTAGATTAATAAGTTTAGGTTAGGTTAGTTTTATAACAATTCTAAAAAAAAAATCGTTTCAACTGAAAAAACCGTTTTCGACCCAATAATTTTCGACCAAACGGTACATTAGGTCAAACAATGATTATGCCACCCCAGTTATTGGGTATATTTATCGATGAATCATTCATATTTCATCAAAACGCATGCTTGAACTGATAATGCTAATCATTCATGATTAATTCTTAATTACAGCTCGGAACACTTCTCACTCACAGACCATCCCGATCTTAGGCAACGCAAACTTTGTGACACCGGTGACCCCAGGCACCTCCGCCCTCGGCGTGATACCACTAGAAAACCCAAAACTCCCTGAAAACTTTTACAAACACCTTAGTCCCGTCAACGCTCTTCCAAAGATTTTATACAAACCATTCTTACCTACCTACAAAAAATTTGGAACGGAAGTGTCAGAAGAGTCTCAGACAGTCCCTGATAACACAACCGCTTTCTCTATAGACGACACGCAATACCCATTACCACAAATACCTGTTGTTGACAGACCAAAGTCAAATCAAATGGTTAATAAAAATCAATTCAACATTTATGAAAACTCTGTTACAACTAGTAATAATGCATATGTTTTCCCAATAAAACCTGAGACTACTAAGACCTATGCCACAGCAATGGATAATTACGAAATGTATGATAAGGCAATGCACAAAAATATTCACGATGACTTGCCAATGAAGCATCAAATAAATACGAAGTTCTTAAATAAACCTGGCCATGAACCGGCGTTGAAAATCGAAAGACAAAAATATTTCGAGCCATCTTATATGAAATTTAGTCAATTAGATGCTGACAGTGGTTTTCAATTCAAAGAGAACAATGTTAAAAATCAACCTGGACCTTATTTTAAGTCCGCGTGTAAAAATCAGTCGCAAAGTAACCCGCAGCACGTAAATATTCCACAACAACAAAATTACATCAAACCGGTTATTCCACTTGTGAATGTAGAACCAAAACTTTTACCCAGGAAACACGTCATAGTTTTACCGACAAAAGAGTTCAGAACAGTACGACCAAGCGATAGAAACCGCCTGACCCAAACAGACACGCACGTCTTGACGAAATTACCTAATCCTTATGAGACAGTATTAATGCGAGCTTTACCGAACCCACGACCAGAAATTGCATCACACGAACAGCATAACACCCTCACTAAAACTTACTCACCGCTAGACTTAGAGCATCTCTTAAACCAGATGGAAGTGGAATCCGAAGTGAACCGAAACCTCGAACGGTCAGCTGATAAAAACCAACGAGCTGCGGCAGGTCAGTGACCTCGCCAGGGTGTTTAGCTCCTTCTAGTTTGTGTATATAAACTGTTCTGACTGACATTCTTTGATGACTGACGCTACTGTTTGGTGACGAACTAACAAAGTATCGGCTTCTAGTTTAACCATATGTCGCCTACGAAGTCCATCTTTCGTTACTACTTTCATATATATAATAAACATTAATTGCCTTACACTAACCCGTTTTTTGTGTCTACGACATTGTATTGTTATAATTCACCAGTCAAATATGCCACATGTATGTACAATTAAATGTGGGAATTTACGCCACCTAATATTTTTATTATCTCAACAAATTATAATGTTAACATGGTTTATATGATCCACGCACAAGTTGCTAGTTGCAAGTTGTATTAGTAGTTGCAGTCTTGAGATTGCAAACAAAAGTCTAACGGCCGAACTCAGAGACGTCAATTAACTTTTAAGTTTCATCAAAGTTGCTGCTGTCACTTTCTATGCTATAGCAATAAAATAAGACGCAGCAACTTAAACGAAACTTAAAAACTAATTGACGTCTCTGAGTGCGACAGTATGGGTCTTAGATCCCACTTACCATCAGGTGGCCTGTTTGTTTGCCTTCTCCATGCCATAAAGAAAAGCTCCCCAAGGAGTGGCAAGGGCCTTAATGCACTCTATAAAAATCCTGGCTCTCCATACCACCTACCACTACTAACAGCACTATACTGAACTATACCTAAACCAGGAATCAACAAACCTGTTGCGTGGGTTTTCCGCAACCGTTTTTCCTGTTGCGTGGTTTTGTTGCGTGGTTGATGAAAAAAGTTAAGTATCCTAATACTTAACTTTTTTAATCAACCTGTTGGTGTGCCCTGCAGCTGAACAAAGACCTTCCCTATCTCTCCCAATTTACCTCTACTTTTGTGTAAATGTATAGAGGAATTTTATATTATAAATATTATAACAACACTAAAACAAACTATTACAAATTACAGGAACACCATCCCCAGACTTCACTGGACCACAACCAGCGCATCCGCCGTCATTCCTTCCCACTATTTCTCCAGAAATCTTCCCGCAAGAAGACACGACTCAAGATTATGAACGGAACGACATTCACCATCCTATGAATCCATCACTTCCTTCGATACCAGGTAAACTACAAATTTTGTAATTATACATATAAAGTACATAATGTACATGCATTTCTGACCTTCGATGATTGGTATTTCAGGGTTGCCACCAATCCTACCAATGATACCGGGCCACGGCGACGGGAACAAAAAGCTGTCGGTGATAACCCTAGTATCTGATTCTCCAACCAGCGTGAAGATGCTGTTTGGTCTGCCGCCGGTCCTTGTTGGGTTGCGAGGCAGCGTCGATTTGAGATACACCGATAAACCGTTAGTACATACTTACATTTTATGATGTGTGCAAAAATATATACCATATAAAAATATGTACCATGAACAACGTTGTTCGTTGAATCACCAAAGAACGCTGTAGCAGAAAGCCAATGATTAATTTTGACGTAACGTAATTTCTTCATCGTGACTTGACTCTGTCATTATGACAAGGTGCTATAGTGTCACAAAAATTGAAGTTGATTGTATAATACCTACCTATTAGTGCAATTATTAAATTTATTTAGAGGTATAAGAATTTCTTGAACTATATGTATATACAATTATTTTAGTGACGACGACATTTCACATTGGTACTCCCAAGTTTTTGCCCCTGCTGACGAGATCCTGACTACCTCACGTCTGGAGTTCCGCCTCACTGGGCTAAAGCCAGCCACTGTGTACAAAGTCCGCGGCAAGCTGTACCTTCACAACCTTCCTGTGGAACCGGAGAGCGAGATCTATAGTATACGCACCTTGGATATACCGACGGTAAGGTTACTACTTCAGTATTATGGACGTGTTTATCGATGTGTAACGTGAATAAAACATGTGTCACATTCTTACCGGTGAAATAACCTGAATCGCACTAAAGTTTATATTACCTACAGCAAGAATTCATGCATGTCAAGTTTTTTTTTATCAACACGTGACTCAAATATAAAACATAGGTATATTTAAAATGAATCCCGATTACAAATCAAAATGAACGATTGCAGGTGGCACCAGTAGAAGAAAAACGCAGGGAGATCAACAGTAGATTAACAGTGCTGGATGTCAACGACACTGTGGCCCACGTCAGCTGGCGACGATTCACGGAAGAAGAACTGGAATATATCGATGGGATTCAAGTGCGGTAAGTTATTCTTGAGCTTTAAAATAGTATAAAATAAAATTATGTTTGGGCGCCAATTAAACTTCATTATGGTTCTTTTAGTGGTCAACTAGTATTTCATTTATTTTCTTGTACAGCGGGACTGTTTAGTTACCTTAGGGTATTGTCATTTAGCGTTTAATATTATTAAAGTATTAAAAAATCGTAATGAACCAGTCCCAGTTTAGGCGCCAATTAAACTTAATTTGGTTGTATATTTTTTTTAACCTATTTAACATATTTAATTAACTTAGAGTATTCTAATTGAACTTTTAATAGTATTAAAATGAAAAATCAAACCAGTCCCAGTTTGGGTGCCAGTTAAACTTCGTTTTGTTTCTGTTAGTGGTAAACTTGTGTTCCATTCATATTTTTTCATTTTCTATCGAGACTTTAGTTACCTTATGGTATTCTGATTTAGCTTTTAGTAGTATAGATTAGTAAAGTAAATAGGTATAGTAAAAAGTATAAAATACAAAATCAAACCAGGCCCTGTTTGGGCGCCAATCAAACTTTATGCTGGTTCTGTTAGTGGTAAACATGTATTCCATTCATACTATTTTTCTTGTCGAGCAAGACAGCTCGCGACTTAAGGCGACGACTTTACATTCAAGAAGCTTTTCTATAACTTGATATATTATGTTCATCTGGCCCATGCCTCCAGTTTTGTATTGTTTTAAGACATAAAAATCCCAAATATTTTGTCTCCGCAGATACCGTCCCGTGGGCACACCAATCTACAGCATGACGGACATACTCCACCACAGCCGAGCGGCGGCGTCGCTGCACGAGCTCCGCCCCGGCAGCCGCTATGAGGCGTCGCTGGTGCTGGTGCCACCTCCCCGCGCCACCATCGAGCTGGTCGACCATACTGTGCTGGAGTTCACTACTGCGCCACATGTCGGTCAGTATAGTCTTTAAACCAGCGTTTTATTACGATTTTGTCCGTCACTCTTGGATACTAGGCAAAAAGCGAAGTTTTATCTACAGCAATAAACGCAATCATAATAGACTCGTCTCAGTTGCTCTGTAGCGTTAATTTTTCTTCCGGCAGACACATTCTAGCTGTTATATTGGTACAAAAAAACGATATGGTCCTATTGTGTCAGTCAAATGCATTAATTTCCGCATGATATTATTTTTGAAAGATTAAGAGCTAGTTAAGTATACATATTTTTGGGAAGTTCGCTACCATCTTCTTAATGTGATGTGGTAAACACCTTTTATCTTTTCAGACCCCTATGACTGGTCAGTAAGCGTGGAAGCCCGATCAGTGGGGGCAGAAGCTGCGGAGCTGACGTGGCGAGGTATCCCGTCCCCGGCTGAACGCTGGGTGCGCGTGTACAGGGCTGCCCATACTTGTGGTGGCGTCAGAAAAGAACAGGACGCTTTCAGGCTAGCCACAAGGGAAATGCCGTTGGGAATCACCCTCACTGGCCTAGAACCTAACACTAGGTAAGTTTAATGCAATGCACATACGTGTGTGGCTACTTATATTCTATTTATAAACATTTATCGTGTATTGTTAGTTTCGTGGAAAGATCGTACGACTTGTCGGATTATATCGGTCATGAATAGGTCAAATTACATTAACAAATTGTGCGTTTATAAATATGGGGGTAAGTGACCTGTGTCGTGATGTCTGGCACATGTGGTCTGTCTGATGTCTGATTAACAAGTTTGGTAACTCACAAGGCGTGGTAATTTAATGTTGGCTAGTGGAGTGCTACTCCCCAAAGTGATGCCTATTCTTTGCAGATAATATAAATGGCCATTCTGTTTCAGGTGTCGGGTGTGGCTTGAGCTGTTCCTCTCGAACGGGAAAGTGAAGACCAGCAACGTGTTGGAGATCAACACCAAGTCGCTCGACTCCCCAGAGCCGATAGACAGTAAGTAAACGTCGATCGTACGATGTAATCTTTAGATCCGAATTCTACGTTTATGTAAAGTCAATGTGTAACAGCTCTGAAGCTTCTTCGATATACGACTTTCGTGTGGTCAAATCTCTGACCTCATCTTATCAATAGTCAAATAAATTTCTACTTCGACTCATAACAAGTTTAATGCTGACTCCAACTTTTGTGTTTTCCAGACGCAATAGAAGCGTCATCGATAGGCGGGCGCAATTCCCCGCGCGGGGACTACTACGGCGCGCTAGTGGTGGTAGGCGTGGTGGCGGCGCTGGGCGCGCTCACCTCGCTGCTACTACTACTAGTTGTGGTGCGTCGCCACCGCCCGCGCTCCGTGCCCATCACGCGTGAGTACTTTATTCTGCCTTACCTTAGCTTAGTCTCACTCTTGGTCTCAGATTCCACTTACCAACAGGTGGACTGGCTGCTCGTTTGCCTTTGTTTAGAAACACCTCGACCCCGTAGGATCTTTTGTGTGGTACAAAATTCATACACACTTAGGCTGTTCGAACGTGTAAGTCTGCTCACGATGTGCCTTCACAATACTCAAATTGGAAACGACCTCTACAACAGTTTTCATTAATCGTGGTAAATATAAGCCGCACTAAGATCAGATGAAACATTAGGTACTTGGGCGTCAAGTAGACGTTGCTGTTATTTGACGCTTCTCTGTTCTCTGAGATCACCTGACAGGATCCCCAAGTATGATTTTTGTATTGATTTTTGTTTATAAATCTATTAATTAATTTTCAGCCGTGCCAACCGCTCCGAGGGAATCTTCCCTGCCGCCATATGACAACCCCGCGTACAAACTAGAGTTACAGCAAGAAACAATGGGTATGTATCATTGTCTTCAACATCGTAGATACTTAACACTCTATACTAAAACTGTAGGTATAGCCACGCGCTGTTAGGTACTAGTTAGCTATTGGTACTTTGGTAACCATCCGTTTGCTATGCAGATGACGCTATCTTAATTTCGGATTTCACCAACCACTTAACAGACGATTAGAGAACACAGCTGTTAAAATGTGTGAACTAGCAGTCGATTAACATTTAACATCGTATGGTGAAATTGGTACTAAAGTTCCTAGTAGAGACAGGCAATAATGCTAACTATCGTCGTTTGCTAACGATAGTTTAGTTAAACATTTGTAAGTTAAAACAAAGTGAGTATTTCGTGAGAGATAAGACTGATAAATTGTTACAGATCTCTGACAGTTAAGCTCCCGTAGCCACGCTAACGGCGTCAACGGGATTACTGAACGCGGTGTCGACGTCCAAAATGGCCGACCTTACAACGAAATGGGCGTGTAAGCCGCAGCACCAAAAATAACTCAATGAATGGACTGATGTAAAGCTGCTAATTGGTCGACATAGTTTCTTTCTTACATCGGGAACAAATGTGTTTGCAGCTGCTGTTAGATATCAAAAGCTATGGGAAATACGGGATTTTGCTACACATTTGTTAGACAGAAGACTGTGCTAATTACTTAGCAGTGTGCAAAGTGACGGTGACTAAGTGAAAAGTGTTAGCCAAAACTATTGACGTGTAAGGATATTTTTATTAGTACAGTCAACCGATGTGCACTTTCGTAAAAAAATGTGGCAGTGGGTTATCTAATTGTTTTAACGTAAGTCACATGGTTTCATGTCCTTTGTATCATTGAAAGCAAATTGGGTGACTGTACCATATTTAAGCTCTTTTCAGTACCTATTGGGTTCTATTTAATGTAACTATACTTTAAAGTATCAAAATAACTAATAACGTCATTCGTATATAGAAAGGTGCCGCTAAATGATTTTCTCCCAGTACACCTTTGGAATCAAGTTCAAGGTTTCTTAATTTTATTTGAGCTTTACTTTAATTTAGAGCCACTGTTATTATTAAAATCGATCATAGAAGTCGAAAGGAATGTGAATTTATTTATTTATTCCTCCATGTTGGTCAACAAATTGATGACAGTGGCGACTACTTGATGTTTTACGTAATTTTTGTACCTCTTATATTTGACACATTTGATAAACGTTATTTTCAAATTCAATATCCACGTGTAAGATAAGGACGGAACGACATTTTAACCATTTTAAGTTTATGAACAAATAAAATTGTTTATGAAGACCCTCCAAAGTGTTAAATGTAATGCCGGGATCGTATTTTAGGGTTTCTTTTTATAAATTACTTAGACGTGCTGAGATAACTATCATCTCCTTTTATGATTATTATGTAATTTGTATCAAAAGACTGTACTACTGAATTTAATCTGTGTATTCAAACATATTGTAAAGCTTTTTTCAAGAAATAACATTTATTTAACGTCCTCGCATTTTAATAAAATAAATTGTTTTAAATTAAGATATTACTCGTATGAAATGCAAGTCCAGTTATTATTATTATTTAGTTATTAGGTTTTTTTTTTTTTACGAGATGCTATAGGCCGAACCAGTTAAGGATTTCCAGACAATATTGTCAAATTTGTGGCGTTTTATTTAATGCTTATAAATTCTAAAAAACCTCAATTTGTATAAAACTCATTCCTTAATAATAACGAACACAATAGTTATTTGTCATGCAAGGCTGCAAAGTGGTTATTTGGCGCGAGAGCCAGTATTTAATCCCGAGTTGGCGAAGGATGAGCGTAACGAGGGATTCAAGGCCTTGAGACCCAAATAACTTTGCTGCTGTGCGAAACACAATTTTTCACCTCACCGTAAAACACTAGGTGCTAGAAAAACAATTCCACGAGCGCCACATCAGCTAACGTGTGCGCGCAGTGCCGACAGCTACAACATGACTTTGCCACGCTAATGAATAAAATCAATTTTTGAGCGCAGATTTTGACCGACAAAGAAAGCCTTTTCGAGCTGATGAGGTGAAAAATATTTTTTCTGACCTAGTAACTAGACTTTTGAATTTTAAAAATGTACATAGTGTTGCCATGTTCTTGTAATTGTTTTAGTTTATTTATGGCAAAAGTTTTAACAACGAATTACGAAACAAATCGATAAATAACTTAAGTGCCTTTAAAGTGACCAACATTTTGTTTACTTTAAATTTGTTTGTATATAGTGTTAATAATTAAAATAAGGCTTTAAATGTAAACGTACGACGTGGTACCAGTATTTTGTTTGTACAGTCTAAACTTTCGTAGTTTAAACACTGAAGCAAAAGCGTTAAACTTATTGTAATATACATTACAGGTATACGGTTGTCTTTTATTTTAATAAACATTGACCTTAAAAGTCTCGTGCCACCTGAGATGAAATTTAGTTAGACATTAACCCCCTTACTAATAAACGTTGAGTAACGGCTGAGTAGTAATACAATGCTTTGTCCTTATCTGTCATCGTGACATTTGAATTCGACAGATAAGGACAAAGCATTGTATAACTACTCAGCCGTTACTCAACGTTTATTAGTAAGGGGGTAAATCTATGCAGTTGATATTTTATCTCGTATTTATTTATTAATTTATTTATTAATTTTCATATGCACTTCAATTAGGAGTCAGGGCCATAACAATATTATTTGGGCAATTTTGATTGTAGATCTAGTAGATCCAGTTGCAGTCAATAAAGGATTCGTACCTAATAGATAGATTTACGCATTCGCCTGACCACAGCACCGACTGCTGACGATGACGCGAACTACCGTTTACATAAAGCGTGGGCGACGTGGGCTACCGCCTATGGCCTCACGGTCCGAGGGATATCTCGCCTCAAAACCCCGTTCATTTTATGAAATCTGCCTTCTTTCCGTCCAGAGGGTCTCACGAAATGTACTTACCTTGCCCACGTCTTTAGGTCCTGTGCCGCCACTGTTCACATATTGGAGAGGTGTAGTATTTTGAGCAGGCTGTAGTAATGTGTGCGATGCGGCGAGTCACGAGGTGAATAGAAAATTATTCGAGTGAACCTTCTGCGATAAAATTCCGAATTGACAGAACTGATTTGGACATTTACAAATATTAAGAAATTCTTAGATTGAATGAAAATTCCCAAATGTACCGTAGATCGAGCTTCTAAAATGCTATGGACAATAAAAAAACTATATAATTCGACGTGCCCTTACTTGTGTTAAAATGTATTTAATTATATTATGTTATGTTCACGTCAATCAATCTCATGCAATGTTGTAAACAATAGGAAATATGTATGATTTCTTTGCTTTTTTTAAAATTAATTCATGTAACAAACAGTAGAGAAAAAATATTTTTCGAGTAACTATAAAAATAACCAAGATATAAGCCATTAAAGATTTGTTACTATCTCTCTCTAGCAAAACAGAATTTAACATGGAGTTTATATGGCCGTAGTGCTGTTGACGTCACAGTACATGTCGGATTTCTCTGTCTTATTAGTAGTTTTAAATGCTTATATTATCCGTATTTTCTGTCTGATTTTAATTTTAATTTCACTTTTTGCCATCTCTTTTACGGTATTTTCATATTTTGTTAACAAATGCGATAAAAAGTATTCGTGCATATTCCCAATTGGTTACAGTATCGCTTAGATAAAGTCAAATACAGAACATGTTGTACAAGAGTAAACTTTTTAAATCTGGCTTTATAAAACATTACCTACTTACCATTCTTAGGGTACTCGTAGCAAAAAAGCCGTTAAATAATGAAACGCCATATTAAAAAAAAGTTAATCTAAAAACGAAACCCAATTACTTTAATTTGTGACGCTTACGAACGCTTATAAAGGGAAAGGAGTAGCGATTACAAAAACATCATTTAATTCATATACAACACCAAATCACATTATATTTTCTCTATATTTCTTAGTACATAATAGATTTCTTTATATAATTTTATGCTCTAAAAACTACCAGGTCGGCCTGTGGGTCCGTCTGTAGGTGCGGAAACAGTTAATGCCCACCTCATCGGTATTACGAATTGAAAAACACGTTATATTGTTGTTTATTTATTGTATTTAATAATAAAAATATTAGTTTAAGAAAATATATGAGGAGCCAGAGAAAATCGTTAATGGTTGTTGTCATGTTTACTGGGCCCGAAAGGAAGTTCTCTGATCGTGTAATTATCGCTATTTTTATAAATATCTTTATTATATCTTATGTCAGTAACAATAATTCTATGAATATATGCGTTCGCGCATCTCCGCGGCGCACGCTGGGTGACATGGTAGGGTGCGCGGCGAAAATCGGAATTCGTCAAATGGACTTCGTTTGGCTGGGACAAAGCAAGTCTATTTGATCTCAAACGAAACGGGACGTTGAAAATAAACTCTTACAAACTTAATATTGGTTAGAAAACAACAAGAGAAAACGTTAAAACGAAACGTTTATCCTTTTATTTTCTTATTTGAAGATAAGTATATAAAATAAGAGTAAGTAATTCTCCAGCACTTTTTAATCATATTTTTGAACTCTATATTCATAAAGGTAGGTAGGTACCATAAAATACATTGTTTATCTAACGTGAAACCTGATATGTTGGCGTGCCTTATGCAAGTTTTATACGTATTTTATTTTGCTCAAAAGAGGGCAGATAAAATGCATTTGAAATAAGTTTAAGTGAGTACGTAAATATTTTTTTTTATAATATACCAATAACCAAAAACAAATGGTTAATAACAGACTTTTGCTAAAAGAAACAATCTACAAAATGAGGTAAAATAACTTAACGACGTATTTAATGATAAAATATTCGCACTATATTTCGAGGAAGAATTATTCCAACCAACAATAATTCTCTTCCCATAAACACATTCAATATTAGCCACAATTTCCTTATCTTATAGATAGAGTTGAAAATGAATGACATTAGAAATAGATTTGAAGATATAAACAGAAGGAAAGCGAAAGATACAGTAAATTGTGGCTATTTCCCACGATTGCCCCAAATACGATCTTTTCTCCGATCGTGTAAGTATTCTAAAAACCGTTACAATTTAAATTTCAAACATGACAATGATGCAAGTGTGAATATCAAAATTTCAAAATTATAATGAAACACTTTGAATATGTTATCACCACACTCATCAATCCGGAATTAAATACAGACAAAGAAAAAAATATATTACAAGAAAATCATTTTCAATGGTCGTATACTCGTATACAATATCTTCCTTTGTTGTCTAAAAGTATATTCAAAATTTAAACAAATAACTGAAGTTTTCTTTAACCATGTGACCTGCATCTTTCTTCAAATTATGTTGTCTCGCCCACCTTGCCTCCAAACAACTAGCTAAATGATTTGAACTTTATTTAACTTCATTCTGCATTCGTAAACTGTCTTTGCATCTTTTTTAACCTTTGCATCCTTCAAGAATCTTTCAGTATTATATTATCTTGTTCATTTCATTCAGGATTTGCTGTCTTTTGTTTAGCTTGTTGATAACGTCCTTTCTTTCTTTTTTTTATCATTCACCTAGCTTTTGGTCATATACAAAAGAAAGTCCTTCACCGTCAAAGCAATATCACTGCAACCGTATGCAGCCCCAACAAGATCCTCTTTTTTGCGTAGGTATATTTACTCGGGCTCTTAAAATATTCGTAATATTTTTTTCTCTTGGCTCCATTTTGTTCCAAGAACTTAAGGCATTTTTTCTTCCGATAGGATTACTGGCACCACCCTTCAGATTTACGATACATTTTAAGAAAGCGGAAGCGTATTTGAAGCAGTAAACAACGCGTTTCTTTGACACCCAGATATACACACAACTTGTACTTATTCTCCCATCATTTAATTCAAGAGGTCTTCAAACTTATATGCTTCCGCTAATTTAGAAACAGAGAACTGCACTTCTTTTCCGTGATATTGCTATGCCGGCAAGGTGCCAGTCTCGTTTACTTGTTGAGTGCGTCTTCGTGCGCCTTCTTGACGACGGCGAGTTTGGAGTGAGGGTCCTGAGGCTGCAGTTGGGCATAAGGAGGTACACGAGACCCGTGGAGCACTAGGGACCAGCCACGTAGCCATCCGGTGACCGTGGTAGGGGATTGGCCGCCGTTAAATCGTGCCTGAGGAGACAAAAAGTACATACGTCTTAGTAATAGGTTCTTTTTAGGCTCTAGTTAGAATAATTTTGTGTAGATAGATACAATAATATTGTACAAGTCCTAAAAAATTATGTATTATAAATAATTAATTTGACACAGCAATTAAGTCTTCAAATTATATGTTAAGACAAAACTAAGAGTTTGAGGAAGAATGACTCAGTCCAAGAGAGGATATTACTATCAACGAAAAAAATTGCGGATAAAGTCGCACAGATAAATGCGTCATACACAGAGTTAGGTTCAAAATTGTCGCTTCTGTTCCTAAAAGTTAACGACGTGGGAGTTTTTAACTCATATAATTTCGATACAGGTCAAAACTACACCAGACTCCCATTACGCGGATATATCCTAACCCGTAAAATTTGGTTTCAAAGTCCTTAACTTTCTGGAACAGGAGAGACCACTTTTGTTTGTGTGACTGTGTCTGTGTGTATAGTCCAGCAAAACTGTTCAATAATGTCACGAATTCATCTTTAAAATGCGATCTGCTCAGTACGATGGGGTTTCGTCTTTATTATCAAACATTATTTAGTCGTCGTTTAAAGATTATATCTAACGAAGTATTTACCTCTAGAGTCCACTTGCCCTGGGGATACTCCCCCCAGGTGTGGGTAGTCATGAACGGCCATTTCGCAAATCCGTCTTTAGAGTCGCTGTCTTGGTTCCGCCTACTCAGGATCATTGATCTGGAATAGTAAATAGTTAAAAATACTATGCATTACAATCTAAAAGCGTGAACTTCATTAACGCGAGAGGAAACACTAAACTAAAACTACTCCTAGGTACAAAGAGTTTATTTTTAAAGAACTTATTTTTAAACTTGATTTATATGATGGTTTTAGCGACACAAGAGCACTGTGTGTAGATTAGCTTAAGTAAGTACCTCATAGACAACGTATAGACGGAGGATGAGGAGGAGGGAAGTTTGTTCGCAAGCGTTCCAGTATAAATGTATTACTTTTTATCTCTTAAAGTTTAAGGGATACAAATTTAAGGCTTAAACCAAAGCAAGGTTGGTTGAAATCAAAGCAATATTAAGCCAATAAAGACAAGAGAAGACCACGATTAAATTACTTTGAGCAAATAAAGGAGAAGGTTTATTAAAGGTCGTGTCGTACCAGATAGCCAAGCAGTTAACAAAAACCAAAACCATGGCTCTTAAATATGTATAAAGAGAGATTCAGCTAATGGCGTCGAGTGTTACCTGGTGCCCATAGGGCTGGTGAGGAACAGCTCCAAGTCTCCGCGGCGCGTGGTGTTGGCACTTACGACGGCTTGGACGTGTTCTAGGTATCTCACTTCGCTGGGTGAGCCAGCGCACGCTGTCGTGTCGATCCGGAGCGTGATGCTACCCTCTGATGGAATCTCACTGGAAATAACCAAAGCAGGAATGCTGATGTGACTTGTGACTAAGGTATAATACAAAAAAGTTGACGAACTAGAGAGTAATACTTCAAGGAAATGATATAACGTCATTTGTATGATAATAAATAAAAGTGGCAAATAAGACAACAAGAGAGTGTTATAACCTCCTCCTTTTTTGAAGTCGGTTAAAAAGGTTAAGTTACGTGTGAGTGTTAACGGAGCCAGCCTCGCAGTGGTACCGCGGCGGCACAGAGCGCCAATTGGCCGCCAGCGCCGTCATGGCACCCGCGTCCATCACCCCGAAGCCAAACAGGTGGTTGAACTCCAAACCCACGCCGTTCATCGTCCAGTGGAAACGACCCTGGAATTAAGGTTATCAATCTAAATCAAGTTACATAGTTAGTATTATTTATTCATTAAATAATTCTGGAATGAAGTAATTACTACAACACAAGCGTAGGTAGTTAACTTTTATTTTGTCTAGGTATGAGTATGAAGAAAAATTGATTCCTGTATAATAATACAAATTCACCGTCTTCACCGTGTATTGGGTGACGTCGTATTTGTTTAACCCTAGATTATTTTTCTTTGATTAAACCGTTGTTACTTTACTCACCTTCGCATCGTAAAGTGAGTTTCTCTTCGAGGTCAAAACTGTCAAATGCTGGATGTCCCGCCAGGTCAAATTTGGACTGAAAAGGACAGGTTTTGTTTAAAGTTAAAGCGATTAAAATAGGACACGAGTTAGGTACTTTACATTTAAAATATTGTAAGGATGAAGTAAGATTGAAAGCTGCGTTGAAGGCTGATAAAGATGCGTTGAAAAAAATAACATGTACCGACCCGAAATAATTAGGATTAAAATAGAAAAGAAGACTGCTCGGAGTAAAATTGGCAATAATCCAGTTGTTACCAAAAAACTGATGCTTTCTTTGGTGGTACTTGACAATATTGCTGTTCCTGTCTTCTGGTTAAATTGTTTTTACTATTTATCTCAACTTACTTGGCATGCAGTGCCAGCGCGAAGACCCCTGCGGCTTCAGGCGCGGCTGCAGAGGTCCCCGAGTGCGTGGCCGTGCACTTCCCGTACAGGTCCGTGGTGGCCACGCCGGTGCTGGGGTCGCGCGCGCCGTTGCTGAACGTGCTGGCCAGGGTCGAGGAGCAGGACTCGTCGTAGTGCGCGTTTTGGCCGTCGTTTATAGCGCTGAAATATGGTAAGGTTTGGTTAGAACGCGTCTAACAGCACCCAAAGAGAGAAGGAACGTGCCAAGAGTTGCTAATACGACTTAACTGCTCAGCCTCCCCGGGCTGTTTGCTATTGATAGTGGTTTTCCCTTATGGGTAAAAAAGTAGGAACCTAACACAACTTATAGTTGTCAGGTGTTTTGGGAATGTTGGGACACGACATATTTTTGCAATAGTGATTACAAAATAGCTGTGGAAGTCTGCGCCCTGATTCAATTAGATTTAAGGTAATTTAATTAGGTGAGCATTCTACATCTTCCGCTACATCATAACTTTCCATCAGGTGAGATCGAGGTGAAATGTTTGCCTATCATTAAAAAAAACATAGTTATTGTCATTAAAATTGTGATCTCGTATCCACGGCTGCTGTAACACTGTTGAAATATTGAGGTTACTGGACCATATTACGCGATTAATACCCAATTGCACAAAATTTCATTAAATGTCGCCTTAAGACACGCGCTGTCACTTTCTACGTATGCAAATTAGAAAATGACAGAAGGTGGCTTAATTAACGTGTGAGCCACCCGTTTTATGACGTGTTGTGTATGCTACAAAGAGGCTGTGTTAACCTGTTGATGGAGACGGTCCACATGGAGGCAGCGTAGCCGTCGCAGTTGCAGTCGTCATCCTCGCCGCCATCGCCGCTCGCCCACACATAGATGTTGCCTAGACCGTTGCGACCCTGCAGGCAACACCAACATAATGTTTCATAATAAATACCTACACTCGAAGCAAGCTTATGATGTACGCTTAAAAAATAAGAACCAAGTAAGAGATACTCTTAATAACACATAAATTTAATAAAACAACAATTATATTAGTTAATCATCCAACAGCAAGTTCATCTTTGATTAAACTTAAGTATTTTTGATATAGAACTATGTCACAATTACGGGTACATTACATAACTCCGAAGAGTCATAATTCCGAATTGATTGAAATCCCGAATTTTCATAATTCCGAATGCAATTTTTTTAATGAAGACTTTATTTTTTGATATCGCACTTAAATTAAACCTAACCTAACCTACGTATAGCGATTCAAATATGTTTTTAATTTTAAATAGCTCCAGCATAACATATATTTCGGAAAAATTAAAATTCTGACAAATGATTATTCGGAAAATAAAAATATTTCGGAATATTTAGGTGTTCCCCACAATTACATTATAAAACAGTTTGTTTGACACTTCTAACGATTTGATTTATAAAGTCACTTTGACACAGTTCTATGGTGGGTCAGGGTTCCATTTTGCCGATGGTACATAATAATATCTATCGTCTTATTATGCTTAGCGTAGTGTTAGGGTTAGTGTAGTACTTGGAGCCCACAGCAACGCCTTCAAATACAACGGACTATCAGATTGTCCCTGATATTTATCTATATATTTTTTATTTATTTTATACACTTTACAGTGCTCGTGTGAGATTGAGAGTCAGTTGCGAATGTCATTCATTTGAAAGGCTGTCTGGTAGAGACTATTTACTGATAAAATCTCCAGTTGACTCCCAATGTAACATTTATTTGTATTTTCTTACTTGGTAACAGTTTGTGGGGATCGATAAAGAGTCATCGTCATTCCACTGCTTCACCCGTGTTATGGTCTCCTTTATCCCGGTGGATAAGTATGGATAAAGCATCCGTCGCTCTCGCACTTACATAATGGTCAGAAAGCGACAGATGTTTTATCCACGTTTATCCACATGATAAAATACGGCTATAATCGGCCCGCTGAATACACCACCGAGCACGTTTCGCGAGTAAAAAGTATTAGTCCCAACCTACATCTTGTATGTTTTCTTGTATAACCCAGTCTTACTTTAATTATTTGTCACTATTTCATTGAACTTGTAGGAGTTAAACGTGGAACATGTCCCATGGGGCTATTTCCATTATCGCCCACCCCCCACTCCCACTACAGTGCAGGGGGTGAGTTGTTTGTTTCGTTTGGATGCAGTTGAGCGGGCACAAAGTGGGAACAAAAGATTAAAGCCATTACCGAGTTTACAGGGGCTAAGTAAACCTTTAACAAGATAGACTGATGTAATGAATATTATGCCTGAAGGGAATGCAGCAGGATTAAGCCGTTATAATATTTGATTTCTAGTTTAGAACAATTAAGTCTGCGAGTCCAAAGCGTTATTAACCTGTTTTCGTAAATAAACCAATGAAGGTGCCATTTTAACTCCGTATAATAACATATTTATGGAAACCGAGCATGGTTTTATACACTTACGGCCGCACTCAGAGACGTCAATTAAGTTTTAAGTTTCATTAAAGTAGCCGCTGTCACTTTCTAGGCTATAGCAATAGAATAAGACGCAGAACTTTAATAAAACTTAAAAATTAATTAACGTCTCTGAGTGCGGCAGTTAACCATTATTTTCATGTTTATTCGAAGTTTAAATGGCCATTAAATAATCGTTTCTATACATATAATAAAATCGTTAAGACCAAAAAGTCTGTACATGGAAGATTTAAAAAAAAAAACCGATCAGGGCGATTTATAATAAGTAACTGAACATATTAAAACCATTTTTAAAATTCTTGTTTGTTTGTTTGTTTGTTTGTTTGTTTGTTTGTTTGTTTGACTGAGCATCACGTAAAAACTACTGAACGGATATTGATAAAATTTTCATAAATCTATTTAAATAACATCAGAATAACATTTAGGCTATAAAATTTTTGGAAAATGTTAGAAGAAGGGGGTAAAAAGAGGGGGTAAAGTTTGTATGGAAAAACCAATTTAGATTGTTCTAGGATCATGAAACTCAGAATAAACACTTATTATTAAAAATAAAGAAATACCTGTTTCATAGTTTTTTTTTAATCTCATCCAAAAATGCAAAAAAGAGGGTTTTATGTTTAAAATTACTGGAATTCATACAACTATAAAATGAAAACCAATGAAGTTTGACCTTCGAAACATGCTACATATACGTAAAATAACAAATAAAAAAACTACTTTCGGCGATTTTGGATAAACTACCCCTTAGGGGTAGAAATGGGGGATTAATGTTCGTACGGGAGTTTGGTCGTTTTTCAAATTAGAAACGTGGAAATTGCTATAGAGATTACTGTTAGCAAATAAAAAACACTACTTTCAGTGATTTTGGATATACTACCCCTAAGGGGATGAAATGGGGGGTTAAAGTTTGTATAGGAGTTTGGTCGTTTTTCAAGTTAGAAACGCGGAAATTGGTATACTTATAGGCTACTGTTAACAAATGAAAAAATAACGTTCGGCGATTTTGGATAAACTACCCCTGAGAGGATGAAATGGAGGGTGGTAATTTGTATGGGAGTTTGGTCAATTTTGAAGTTAGAAACGTGGAAATTAGTATATGGGCTACTGTTAAATAACAAAAAATACAACTTCTGGTGATTTTGGAAAACAACCCCTAAGTGGGTGAAATGGGGGACGGAAATTTGTATGGGAGTTAAGTCAATTTTAAAGTAAGACACGTGGGAATTGGTATATAGTCTACTGTTAACAAATAACTTTCAGTGATTTTGGATTAACTTCCCCTAAGGGGCTGAAATGGGGGGTTAAAATTTGTATGGGGGTTTGGTCATTCTTGAAGTTAGAAACGTGGAAACTGCTATAGAAACTACTGTTATCAAATAAAAAACACTACTTTCGGTGATTTTGGATAAATTACCCCTAAGGGGACGAAATAGGGGGTTAAAGTTCATGATGGAGTTTGGTCGTTTTTCAAGTTAAAAACGTGAAAGTTGGTATTTAGGCTACTTAACTGTGTACAAATAAAACATACTACTTTTGACTATTTTAGATTAACTACCCCTAAAGAGATGAAATGGGAGGTGGTAATTTGTATGAGAGTTTGGTCAATTTTGAAGTAAGAAACGTGGTAATTGGTATAAAGGCTATTGTTAACAAATAAAAAATATAACTTCTGGCGGTTTTGGAAACAACTACCCATAAGTTGGTGATATGGGAGGTAGAAATTTGTATAGGAGTTCGGTCAATTTTCAAGTTAGATACGTGGAACTATTAGGAAAAAAAAAAAACACTTTCAGTGATTTTGGATTAACTTCCCCTAAGGGGCTGAAATGGGGGGTTAAAATTTGTATGGGGGTTCGGTCATTCTTGAAGTTAAAAACATGGAAATTGGTATAAAAGGCACTGTTAACAAATAAAATATAAAACATTTGGTGATTTCCGAAAAACTATCCCTAAGTGGGTGAAATGGAAGGTGAAAGTTTTAATGGGAATGAAGTCATTCTTGAAGTTAATGAAATTGGTATTTAAGCTACTGCTTACAAACCAAGAGTACTTTCGGTGATTTTGGAAACACGACCCCTAAGTTTGGTTATTTTTGAAGTTAGATATATGAAAATTGGTTTCTAATCTACTAAATATAAAATAAGAGTTTTCTGATAATGGAATCCCAGGTAAATTGATGGAACCCTTTAAAAATTTAAAGGGCTTATACAGCGGTTTTCAAAGTTCTGTAAGAACATTTACTTACATTCCAAAAGCACCATTTGGTAAAGTGAAATTAATGACCAGACATGACCATCGGAACTCCTTAATAATAAGTATTTCACAACACGCTACTTTTGCCCATCATTTGTAAGGGGCTGTTTATTTATTACGTAAGACGATTTAGGGGGAAAGGGGTCTGATCAAGTCTTATTTTTTCTAACATGGGGGTAGGATGTTTTTACGTAAGATCACAAAAGCAAGCAAAAATTAAAGCGTTTTTATATTTTTGCTACTTTTTCTTTGCAATTTTGGTAGATACTGATCTTACGTAAGATTAAAAAGGAGGGAGGGTTCATCCATGTCTTATTTTTTCTTACGTAGGGGGAGGGGGGGTCAGAAATTGGTTAACATTGTCTTACGTAATAAATGAACAGCCCCTAATGAATGTGGTGAAATGGAAGTTTCGCCAAGTAATAGGAGAGTTCTTCAACGATTAATGTCCCTGCATATTGGATAGCCCCATTTTGTCAAGAGTGACGAAGTATTGGCAATAAGCATTAATGGCATGAATGCAGTGTATATGTGCTGCATGTAATACATAATCACATAATAATTAAACAAACACTAAAAAGCGAACAAATGTTAGAAAACATTACTATTTTTTTGCAAATTCTGTCCCTTTATGATACGTACTTAATGAAAATTTTATTTGTACCTACCTACTTTTTAACGAAATTACTGACTCTCCGCAGACGGAGTCGCGGGCAGACAGCTAGTCTTCAATAAAAATACTTACGGTATCAATAGGTACGGGGTTACGTGTCAAATAGTATTTGTTTGTAACTTTGGCCACTTCCATACATTTGTTCCTAATAGAATATTACATTACAGATACCTAATTACCCTCAGTTAATAATAAACCTGTTCCGCCCCGTAACCCGGGACCCGACGGGGTGGTCAAGGCTCGTTACTCTCAACAATTCTCTTCTCCGACCTTGCTTTTAAACATTAACAGGGATTTCTTGGAACAAGTACTTATACTAGGTAATTAAAAAGATTTCTGCAATAAAGAGTTAAGTATATATCAATATCATGGTTTAGTTAAAACTTTAACCGCTTTAACATGTTTTTGCATAGCATTCGACTGAAAATAGGCTCTGAAATTTTAACAGACTTCAAAAAGGAGGAGGTTCTATGTTCCACTGTTCGTATTTTTTTTATGTACCTATATTTACCGATGTTTAATGAATAATATCTTAATATTACAAGAAGAATCTTGGCAAGAATCATGTGTCATTGTTCTATTGTGTATACCTACTTGACACCGGCTTGGATTATACTTCATGTACCTATTAGGCACTAAATAGGCCGGTCTTTATTTAACCCTTTTCAGTGGGTTTTTGAAGACGGTTTTATGTTTTTATAAAAAAAAAATTGCAGCTAGGTATATTAGTCCGTTGTGTTTGTATGAGCCGTTGCGTACTAGATGACTTGATCTGTGATTTCAGACTATCCCATAAAATGTTTTTTTTTTCTTCGGGGGTAAACTGTCCAAATCCCAAACTAACCTCTATGCTATTAAACAACGATAAACATATCTACTCATTTAAAAGGTATAAACACTATTTTATCTAGGCCATAGCGTCGAATCTTAGAATAACAATTCAAATGTTGTAAACTAAAACCCGACTGGCGACTAAGGGCCTGCGCAAACCGGCGGAGCGCAGCGCAGATCACTTTAAATTTATCAATGTATATTCATCCCTATTTTAATTACAATAAGGTATAAATTTGAATGTTTTGAGACCGACCTCGGAGCATCACGGGGGATTTCTACTCTGCGGCTGCGGCTCTAAATTTATACCTTATTGTAATTAAAATAGGGATGAATATACATTGATAAATTTAAAGTGATCTGCGCTGCGCTCCGCCGGTTTGTGCAGGCCCTAATATGACGCGCTTTCTAATATTTATATAGTCTTTAATATGAAACCCGCATGCTTTTGACGTATCATATGACACCTCATTTATTAAAATCGGTCCAGTAGTTTAGGAGCTAGAGTGGAGCATATATTTGGTCACATACATACATAGACTGTTAAAATCATTACTCTTCTTTTGGCTTCGCTCAGTCTGGTAAAAACCCATTTATGTCAGATTTCACCAACCACTTAACCGACGATTTGTGTTAACAGCTGTCAAAATGTATGAACTGAAAGTTGATTAACATTTAACATCGTATGGTGAAATTGGTACTTAAGCTACGAACGCGATTTAATCAATAAGAATATCTATACCTAGGAAAGTATGCCTGTTGCTTTCACGCGATGGAGTCCGGTAACTAAACGTCAAGTTACTGACCCGGGGAAATGAGACGGTGACAGGTCGCCGACCAAAATAGCCCTTCACACTCGACCCGTTACACAGTGAATAAGTGGCATTGTAAACGGTTAGCTTTTGCTTGTATTGTCTCTTTCATTACTCTACCTTTACTTTCTTGGCAAGAGTAAGACGAAACAGCGATGGCTCTGATGTAATCGAGAGGTTTATTCACAATTGAATATTAGATTAACCTTAAAAGAGTCAATAATTAAATAGGCTCAGGACGACAGCAGTCACTATCCTTGTAGATATAATAAACATAAACACAATATTTCCAAACAATATTTGCCAGCCGAAAGAATCCATTAGATGTTAGGAAAAATATCATATGTCCGTTCCATTCCCGCAGGTAAACCCCTACCTCCCCCCCCCTCCCCCCACACACACCACCTAGCACTCCTCAGTTAAAGGAGAGTTCACCCCTTTGATAACTAAGTCTTTATGTATAGAAATGTCTGAAAGGGAATCAACGCTCTCAATGGAGTATTATAGTCGACTTTACTATTTTCTTAGTATAAATATAGTGTTGACGACGAGCAAGCTATTTATACGATTGTATAAATGACGCGGATTATTTAAGAATTTATATGAAGTTATATGTTATTATCTTATTAAATTTTTCTTGGCATTCGGCTTATTCACGTTTTTTGCCAATGTAATGCCAAGTATGGCTTTTAAAAAATAAGTATGATTCAGCCCTCATACTAATTTATCTATCAGCATCGTATTTGCATTTGGCATTTGGAAAATGGCTGTTTTTTATCAAGATGCGTGCGCATTCATTCTGCTTAAGCATGCGTACGCATCTCCATTTTCTATAGACAAGATAGACAAGACTGATAGATGTGATTCAGGTCTAAGAACTGCTACCTAATAGTTTCTTTTTGTATGATTGGTATCTAGTCATTTTAATACTCATGGGGAATAGTCTTAACTAATATTATAAAGAGAGAGATTGCGAATTTTGTGAGTGTGTGTGTATGTGGGGGCCTATTTGAAAAATTCTTTCACTTTTGGAAAGATACAATTCCTGAAGGATATTGGTTATATTTTAACTTAATTTAACGGTAGTGAAGCGAGGACTTTTGCTAGTCAATAATAAAGTAGGAATCAGAGTAAACATTCCTTCACGTCGGTGAACTCAAACGTTCATGGATCCCCGTTGTTTATTGGTGTTAAATGTATTTTATTAGCGTTGAAGAAAATAAAGTTTATTGGCCAATTATTTTTATGGACGCCTACTGTGACACGGTAATGACTCGCTTCTTCAACTAATTCATTACGAAAAATTTAGAGCCAATAGTAAGATAGATAGTAAACCCGCCGTCATAGTCTCTCCTCGTAAGAAGAGGGTCTAAGACGCCTGTCCCAAGCCAGGATAAAGGGTGAGGGCTGGGGCCGCATTGCTATTGTTATCCTTTCAATGGTGGAATAACAATGCGACCAAAAAACCCCCAAGGACCAAGGTGTGAGAGCGTGCCGAGGGTCACACGGCCGCAAGGCTGTGGGTAGCAGGGGGTTGTGCGGAGTGGACTCGCTGGATGAGGGGAGGGGTAATGGACTGTGGTGAGGGAGGAGGGTAGCGTGAGTAGAAGTGGAACCCCGGGACACAGTAGTGTGCTCCTGGGAGTGAAACGGAAATCTCGCAGCCGGATACCCGACAAACAACACAGTCTGTTTCCCCTACCAGGGGGGGGCAGAACTCATGGCACAGGCAGGGATGGTCTAATGGCGTGAATGGAGCCCTGGGCACTCATTAGTGAGGCACCCAGGAGCGAAAGGAACCCTAAGACGGTAACCAGCCGGATATAGTGACATGGGGGCTGCCCCCGCGCTGATGAGAGTAGGGATGAGGGCATTACTTGCATAGGGAGTCACAATATGCAAGCAATACCCTTAGGGTTATATCATCCGGCGAGCCCACTCGGCATAATTGCTGCCGCGAGCGTAATTGCTGCACGGGCGGTAGTAGCGCACCCCGTGTAGGATAAATGTAGCCGGAGATGTGGCAAGGGAGCACTGCCGCATCCTCCTTATTTATTCTTCCCATAAATTAAATTTAACATGGAAAACCTAACAAAACAAATAAATAACACAAACACTATAGAAGAAGGGGGGAAACCTCAACAAGGTGGAACCCCGGAAAGCGATAGAGAGAGTAAGAAGGTAGAAAGAGGGGCAGAAGTGGGTGGGATGCCGAGCACCGACAAGACGGTGCAAGGGGGACCCCCGCAGATGCCGTGGAGCAAAACAATTAGTCTGTCCTTGGAGGAAGAAGAGCACCTGCTGAACCCGCCGCCGCCGAAGGAGGGAACCGCTAACGCGGCAACCCCGACGGAAGACGACGGGTTCATCAGACCACGTACCAAGGCAGAAAAGAAGAAGGCCAGGCAGGCAAGGAGAAATTTAAATAGGCTGGCGCTGGCGGCGGGAAGAGACCCAATCCACAGTCAAGTGGAGGGGAGACCCCCGCCGCTGACACCAGGTAGGGCACCGAAGGTGAAGCGGCAGGCAACCGATCCTGACGAGGGACCCTCGACACGGCCTCCAGCGAAGAGGCCCAACCATGGCAGCTCGCCGGCGGGCCTCCGCGCTACCGCAAGGGAAGCGCGGGAGTTCGCGGTGGCGATTTGTCGTGAAGACGGCGCACCGCTGGATGAGTCGCTGGGGACCGAAGTCAGGAGAATTGTCAGCCGGTTCATAACGGAGGCCATAAAAGAGCAGGGGATTCGGGGGAAGCCACTTCAATTCGCGATGTCGGGGTTGGTGTCAGAAGGATTCTTCCTTGTGACGCCATCCACGGCAGAGGCGAGGGAGTGGCTTCTCGCGAAGGACCTTGGAGCACCACTGGGACACAGACTAAAGGCCCGGACCCTCGACAGAACGAGGGTTAACATCTGGATCCCGGGCCCGCCTGAAGAACTGCTGGAAGATCCGCTCCTCTACCTGAGGGCCCAAAATTGGGACAGGGAGGAGGAGCTGGTAATCCAGCAGTGGACACAGGTGAGTAGGGAGGACCTCGCCACGGGCATCCGGGTATGCTACTCGGTGCCTAAGAGCGTGGAAGATGCGTGGGGCGAAGAAGCCAACAAGTGGCTATTCTTCCAAGCAACACGCATCCGAGCGCGGTTGACGAGGTCCGAGCCTCACAAGGCAAAGGTGGAGAAAGCTCCAGTAGGGAGAGTGGGATGCAGCTGCAAATGCAGCTGTGGAGGCCCAGAACTGCAACCCGGAAATCGGGAAGAGGTAGCCCAGGCCGATGACCATCAACCACAGATGGAAACCGACGGGGGCTCCTCAACCTAGATATACGGGAGGCAGGAAGTAACACTACACAATTACACAACCGGTAACGGACAACACAGACATGCAACACACACAACACAGCAACACACACACAAACAATTACAAAAAAATAAGAATATGTCAAGTAAACCTCCAGCATTGTAAGGACGCAATGTCGGAACTATGTCAACACATAGTAAGGGAAAAGACGGATATAGTCCTAATGCAAGAACCGTATGCATGGAAAAACCAGGTCACAGGACTGGGAAGCCTGGGGGGCGACCTCCACTTCGATAGAAATGGTGAGTTACCCCCAAGGGCATGCATTTACGTAAGTAGAGACATAAGAAATATGGGATGCTTAATGACCATATGTTTCAGAGACCTAGTCGTGGTAGAAATCAGCCTGCTAACAGGAGATGGGGAGAAAATCAAGATAGCAGTGGCGACGTGCTACATACCAAGTGAAAGCAGCGCGCCAACAAAAGAGCTGGAGGAAGCAATTACAAGATACAGAGGTAAGAAAACACCCATTCTTGTGGGTTGCGATGCTAACTCACATCATGAGGTGTGGGGAAGCAGCGACACCAACAAGAAGGGGGAGGAGCTACTAGAATTTATAGTAAGTAATGACCTGGACATACATAACATAGGGACAACCCCCACCTTTGTAACCAGGGCCAGAGAGGAGGTACTAGACATCACAATAACCTCAGGAGAACTGAGCAAACATGTAAAAAGATGGAGGGTGGACCAGGAGGACAGTATGTCAGACCACAGAAGACTGCTATATAACCTGGACTACTACACGGAAAGAACGAAAATAAGGAACCCAAGGAAAACGGACTGGGAACAGTATAAAAATATATTGAGAGAATGGACACCGAACTATAAAGCCCCTAAGACTTGTGAGGAACTAGACAAGGCTGCCGAGGAGCTGAACGGTGCCATATTACAAGCCTACCAAACGGCATGTCCAGAAAGAACGAGCAACGGAGATAGAGGACAACCGTGGTGGAACAAAGAGATACAAAAACTCAGGAAAAGAACTCGGAAAGCCCTAAGAATAGCTCTAAAGAAGGGCGGCGACCAGGGCTGGAACGATTACAGAAGGATTAGGAATCAGTACACTAACACAAGAGAAAAACTAAGAGCGCAAGGATGGAAAACATTCACGGGAGAAATACAGCAATATTCAGAGGCAGCAAGAATAGTGAGGGTACTGTCCAATGAGAAATCCTGCCAACTAGGCAGTTTGAAGGTAGGTTCGACCGAACTAACGGATCCCAAAATAGTACTGCAGCATATGGTAAGCACGCACTTTCCTGACTGCAGGGTATACGACACATCTGAAGAACTAGAGGAGAATAGTGATGTAACTAGAGAAGTAATGACAATAAAGAAAGTTATAATAAGTGATGAGGTAGGGGAATGGGCCATAAAATCCTTCTCCCCATACAAGGCGGCAGGCCCAGATGGGGTGATACCCATTATGCTACAGAAGGGACTAGAACTCATCTGGAGCAGCCTGAAAGTAATATATGAAAGAAGCATAGAACTTGGATACATTCCGGCTATCTGGAATGAGGTGAAGGTGATATTTCTGCCGAAGCCTGGCAAAAACAACTACAAGGATGCAAAATCCTTCAGAAGCATCAGTCTATCATCATTCATGCTGAAAACACTGGAAAAGATCATAGATGTAAAGGTAAGGACAAGCATGCAAGGAGGGAGACTACCCCTACACGGGCACCAGCATGCTTACATAGAAGGGAAATCGACAGAAACAGCCCTACACAACCTGACAACAAGATTAGAGAGAGCTATAGAAGACAAAGAGATGGCACTGGGATGCTTTTTCGATGTGGAGGGCGCATTCGACAGAGCCAACTTCAATGCAATAGAGAAATGTCTGGAAAGAGAGGACATAGAACCAGAAATAAGAAAATGGGTAATAGCCATGCTCAAAGGGAGGGCGATCACAGCACACCTAGGGGGTGACTCAATAAAAATAAGGACGTGCAGGGGCTTTCCGCAGGGAGGGTGCCTGTCACCACTCCTATGGTGCCTCCTGCTGGACTCGCTTATAAGAGAAACTAATAGGGGAGGGATACATATGCAAGCGTACTCGGATGACGGGGTACTCTTGGTGAGGGGTAAAATCCTTAGTGTAATGAGAGAAGTCATGATAAGAGGGATCAAACAGGTATTGACCTGGTGTCAAAGCAGAGGGCTAGACCTAAACCCGACCAAGACGAAAATACTACTTTTTACCAACAAGAGAAAGCTTCCCACATTTACACCTATAAAAATTAAAGGTGAGGAAATAGAAATGATCAAGGAAATAAAATACCTTGGAGTAGTACTAGACAGTAAATTACTATACAAGACACACATAAAAGAGCAATGCAGGAAAGCCGTGATATCCCTATGGCAATGCAGGAAAGCAATAGGCAGGAGATGGGGCTTAAGACCACGCATAATACAATGGATATACAAGGCAGTGGTCTTACCAAGACTGCTATACGGAGCAATCGTGTGGTGGCACAGAGCGAGAATAAAAGAAGCAGATAGAGAACTGACGAAAGTACAAAGACTAGCATGCCTAATGATAACAGGGGCAATGAGAACAGCACCAACACAGGCACTGGAGATAATGCTAGGGCTGAACCCCGTGCACCTTGAGGTAGAGAAAAGAGCCACAGAACAGTGGTATAGAATAAAAACGAGCAAAGAGTGGATAGGGTCGGAGAGGGACAAAAGACACGCAAGCATACAAAAAGAGTCAATGAGAGACATGGAAATGCTCATGTTAAACAATGACCTAATAAAGAAAAGGAAGATATTTGACAAGAAATATAGAATCCACATAGGGGGAAGAGATAACTGGGAACGAGAAATCCGGGAACCAAGAACCACATGCTTCACAGACGGCTCGTGGAAGTCATCGACAAAAAGAGCGGGGGCAGGCATATACAATCAAGAACTGAATGAGCACACAACACTACCGCTGGGCAATTTCACCAGTGTATTCCAGGCGGAGGTGTATGCCATCATGAAATGCGCCCAGACCCTCAAGGAAAGAAGCAACACAACGGAAAGCAACATTATAATTTATTCAGACAGCCAGGCAGCACTCAAAGCGCTGGAGAAACCAGAAGTAAAATCCTCCCTGGTACAAGAGTGTAGAAATGAACTGAATGACCTGGGCTCCACATCCCAAGTAACACTGGCGTGGGTACCAGGACACAGCGGAGCAGAGGGAAATGAAAAGGCAGACGAGCTAGCCAGAGCAGGAGCGGACCAACAATACCCAGGCCCAGAGCCGGTATTACCGATATCCGCAACAGTTACGAAAGGAGTCATTGCTAGAAGAATAGAGGCAAGAACAAACGAGGTATGGAGGACGGCACAAGGATGCAGACAATCCAAACTCATGATGAAAAGGGTAAACAAGAATAGAACCAGGTATTTAATAAACCTTGGTAAGTATAATCTTAGTATACTAGCAGGGGTGATAACAGGACACTGTCCACTCAACAGACACCTGACAATAATAGGTATCAAGCAGGATCCTCAGTGCCCACACTGTGGCAAAGAGGAAACTAGCCAACACGTCCTAGCCGAGTGTGTAATGTACTCGTCACTGAGATACCACACATTCGGGGAGGATAAACTGTCGACGGAGACATTAAGTAGCATCAACCTACAGGACGTACTTTTGTTCTGTAGGAAAACAAGAAGATGGGATCCATGCTGGGTGGGAGCGTCGCCGGACCAGTAACCTACGGCTCAACCAAGGGGAACAGGGAGGAATGACCGTAGGAACGATCGACCGCCCGCCTGCTCCGGCCGGGCGTCCCCACCCATCATCATCATCATCATCAAGATAGATAGTGTAAAAGAAAGTAAGGTTTTGAAAATGTCCACGTGACAAAATAATAAAAATGTATGTAGTTTTCCTCCTGTTGTGATTAGTTTAATAAATTTCTTTTTCAGTATTCCAGTTAACTTTTTACGCATAGATGTTATCTGAGCGTAGTCATGCGAATTCAAATACAACAAATAAATTTGCAAAACAGCAAGTTAAACTAACTTTTCCAAACATAATATCGGCACATTGCAAGTTGCTTTATGAAGTTATTTAATCGTGAAATTCTTATACAAAGTTACAAAAGTGTTGCGAAGTATTTTTTAAATTTTGCTTATTTTATTTCTAAACATACAAACACAGTACGAATAGACAGTAATTATACGCTTACGAAGCCGCGGGCGTAATCTAGTTTTGGATATTCACCCAACAGACATTATCACAAAACTACTGTCCCTGCTAATGAGGCGTCTTCACTAACTTATTTTAGGAACTCAAATTTTTCCAACGATTTCGAACAGAGTTGCTCGAAATTGTAATTAATGATAATGATCACGAAAACATCATTTAAAGTTCACAGAGTAGTTATTTTAATTACCTTACTTGTTTTAAGCATAAAATTAAAAGATGAGTTATATTTATCAACTCTATGACTGTTCTATAGTATACAAAAACTTGCGACTTGTTTGTCACTCGGTCCCTCTCTATCTAGTGTGTAACAAAAAAGACGCACTAAGCGTTGCGAGCAAATGCATCTTGTGCTAGTTGTACAGACTGACTGACCGACGGACAATGCACAGCTTGAACCGGAACATCAAACCTGTATTGTGGCAGCTCACCATTTTTAGTTGTCAAATGCTGCGTTAAATTATGGATTTTGGTTTTACAGAGTATGTACCAATATCTACCTCATCATCAGCACCACGACACGCTGTAGAGTTCATTCAGCTCATTCAGTTCATTCAGCTCATCGACGCCGCAGACGGTTCCGGGGCCCGTCGACGGTGCGCCCGTGGGTCCCTACGACGCGCTGTACATATGGATCTTGTACGGCTTGCGCCCCATGGATTTACATACCTCATTGACGCCGCGAACGATGGCTCGCATGGTGGCGTTCCGGGGCCCGTCGACGGTGCGCCCGTCGTCCGTGGGTCCCCACGACGCGCTGTAGATGTGGATCTTGTGCGGCTCGTGACCCATGGAGTTGGCCTCGATGAGGTCTGTCATGTACGGCTGGTCTAGCATCCGGATACCTGTTAAAAAGCAGTAAGTATTATAATTTGAAACGAAATTTATTTACGGAAAAAGCAATAAAACAAAATACGCTGACGGCGTCGAGGGCAGACAATAGTTGTTTAAATCTAAGTAGTCGTCATAAATCTCCATAAAATACCTACTTAAATATGTAATAGTCATAACGCTAATGTTGATGTTGATATTAAGACGGCGAAAAACAAATTTATTTCCGAATATTTATTTATTTTACCAATTTTTTTTCGGTAGTTAGTTCATGCGGGAAATATTTTGTATTTAATTACAAAATTACATCTCTATAAGTAAATTTAGAACGTTTTTTCGCTTATTATACCTAAGTAGTCGCCAGCGCATCGAAACGTCGGATGGACCGACCCAGTCCGTATTAAGTCAGCGCGCAATGTCCGGTGCCATTCCATTTTCAATTCCCAGGTGGCTATTAGAGTTGGAAATCGTATATTCCTGACCCAATTACCATCTCAGCTCGGAAACAGATATTTTTTAAACAACGCCAATCTTATACAATAATTGGCAATCTGTGTCGTTAGATAGATTTTGTTATGTAAGTAGGTAACTGTTATGTAGAGTAGATTATACTCGTAGATTATATAAAATGAAACTACCGAGGTACAATTTATCATTATGTACGAATTAAATATACCTACGGGCGACTAAACTAAGCAATTAGTTAATACACTAAACACACCATACGCACGCCTTGACTTTCAACAAGGTGATATTAATCACTTAAATTCAGCTCTAATCTGCATTTAATTAATTTCCAGCGACCTTGTGTACATAATATATATTATCTAAGAAGATAGTTTGTAAGGTTAGAGGGTAATATAATTACCTACTACACTTAGCAAGGAGACAAATTACCTAGATTAATCTTGTTAAGTCTAGCCCCATTAGTTGCCACGACAGTTGGGTTCAGGCACACTTACACGAGCAATTTTTTGAGCAATAATTGCCCGTCAACAGTAATGGATCAATCTGGAGCAATTAGTGAAAGGATCTGGGGCAATTTTACTACAATGCGGCAATTGTTTCGCTAGTAATGCTTTACATTGCTCTATGTGCATAAATATATATAAATCGGGACTATAATTTTTTCGTGTTTCGAAAGATATTGAAAGGTTTGGATGTTATATATGTAAGAATATGTATTACTTTGATAGTCTAAGGGTCTGTCTCACAATCGACAAGTAAATTTATCTGCTACTTAAAGTTAGCCCTCTCCTTGTCTATTTGCGGTTAATGTAGGAAGAAACTGTATTAATAAATAAGAGTTATTGTGGGCACTTAGTAGTAATAGTGTGCCAGAATGGAAGTAGTTATTCAAAATATAAATAACTAGGAATCTGTTTAATAGACTTTCATGTTTTACACACATTAAATTTGATAAGATTTATTAAGGTTCCGTACCTCAAATGAAAAAAAAAACAGAACCCGTATAGGATCACTTTGTTGTCCGTCTGTCTGTGTATCTGTCAAGTTAAGACCCTTTTTCTCAGTAACGCGTGGAGGTATCAAGTTGAAATTAATATCAATACTTAGGTCTGCAATCCCTTATATCAGTGAAAAAATCAGACTTTTAAGTCAACGCAATCAAAAGATACGGCCGTTTATGCTGCATATTCAAGAGTATCTCAAGGGAATCAAAACCTATAGGGTACTCCCGTTGAGTTAGAATAAAATAATAATTTGGCAAGAAGCAATGTCTTATAGCACAAGTAAAGGAAAAAATCTGAAAACCGTTAATTTGTAGTTACATCACGTAAAAAATAATGGCCAGTATAAACTGATACTCACTAAGTACGAGAGTGAATACTTAGTGCGTGTCAGTTTATACTGGCAATTTTTTCTATTCCCGAACGATTTACGAACTATTTACTTACAAGTTTGTGCGGAACCCTCGCTGCGCGAGTCCGACTCGCACTTGACCGTCTTTTTTTTTCAAAAGGCATCGTTTTGTTAAGTAGCTGGCTGGTGTCTAATAGTAATCGTCGCATTTTCTTTATAAACTTAGGCCCGATTTTATAAAGACCCCTTAAGTAAATATGTTGGATATTAAAATTTTTGACATTCCTGATCGGAATTTGATCTATCGGATCCTTCACAAATTTAATATTAAAAATAACCTACCAGCTCTCAGACTAGGTGATTTGTGTCGACAACGACACAATGACACAGTGACAACCCTAGCGTACACGAAAGAGCACGTGTTATACGTCAAAGAGAGAAGACATGACTAGGAATCGGTTCGAAAATAAACACCGGTTTTGTTAGAGAGGGATGCTTCTGGTCTGTTCTGCCGCTGGATGACAGCAGCAGAGGACCGGTCGTTGTGGAAAACCTTGGGGAAGGCCTTTGTCCAGCAGCGGACGTCTTGCGGCTGATGATGATGATGATGATGCTTCTGTACGTTAGTACTATTTATGTATTCTGTGGCTAAACTATGAAAATAAACGATCCTAATTGGTGGATATTAAACACATACTTAGCTACAGAGCTTAGCTAGCACATCTCTGGTGAAAAGCAGTCTATGTATACCTACATATCGACGGGTCTCTGACTTAACTTCGTATATGAAACTTTACGAAATCCGAATATCCACTTTAGGTACACGTCCTAAAGTAGATATTCCAATTTCATACATTTTCATATACGAGATTGAGTCAGAGACCCGTCGATATAGCTATTTGCCTGAGTGAGTGCACACACGGGGGCGCCGCAAAGCCTTTATCGTGCTAAATTCTCATATTCTAACTGATTCAATTTCCCACAGAACCGAGTGCCGCTCGCTTGAATGAACACAGTAACACGGAGTCGTAATATTCACACATAATATTGAACTTCAATAATATGACACATAGAGATGAATTAATAGCTTCAGTTGAAATCTATTAAAACTGAAACTGTTCATTCATTAGCACTGCGTCCGATCCTTAAATGATGTACCTTTTCCACCCTAGCGATATCCTTATCTGTTTTCACGATTCAATGCCCCAACATTATAATATAATTTATAACCCTGTCTTCGGGCCCTGTTTATCCTGGAAATTGGACAGTTTCCAAATCAGTTTGGGCCAATCCTTAACTGTTAAGTAGGAAATTTCGAATACGTACTTTTTATTTATGAATGACAACAAAAACAACGGTGAAAGTTAATCCGGAAATACGAAACGGTGTTCAGTCTAGTGAGGAATATTGAATAGAGGAGGCTGACACAGCAAAATTACAATTCCGTGTAGTACCTACTATTAGCGTACATATCAATGGTTCTGGCTAATAAACAAAAACGTTTGACCAAAAAATACAGTTCATACGTTTTAAAATTCCGTACTACTCCGTACTAAAATGGTAAAAAAGGAACGTCTCACCAACTTCGTTGTCCGTCTATCTGTCCGTCTGTATGTCACAGCACTTTTTCACAGCAACTACAGATGCTATCAACTTGAAATTTGGCATAGTTGTATTAGTTGCCTGCATCTGTTTTTAGTAAAAAAATATTAAATTAATTTTGTATATGTATATTGAAAAGGGGTCTAGAATGGGGTTGAGCAATTTAAGTGATTTGATTATGGTATGGTGTCATATGAAAGGGCTCAATCTCAATTTTAAAACTATATTTTTTTTTATTTTCCGTGATGTACTTTTTGATTTATAACCAAAAACTTCCAAAAAATTACCGTCCGCCCTTATTTATTTATATTTTACTAGAAAAATAAAATAAAGTGTTCAAAATTTACAATTTTTGAGGAATAACTAGAAAACTTTTAAAATTTGTGTTAAATTGAGACAACTCAAAATAAACCTTATTGAATACGAATTAAAGTATATACAAGGTACATTTTGGAAGTACGGACTTAAATACGGAACCTTCGGTGCGCGAGTCCGACTCGCACTTGACCGGTTTAAATTAGAGCTTCTTCTTCTTCTTCTTAGAGATCTATCTTCGTCCGATGATCCGAACCGATGACCGGAACGCTTCCTGATGGTTTAAACTAGATGCTTTTGACTTGGATTACAGTCGGATGTGGTAGGCAGTTGTTTACCGTCTGGTAAGTATTATAAATCTACTAGTTTGTCAAGGTTATTTCGTAAATAAGTACGATGTTGGAAAAACAACCAGGCTGAATGGAATCCTTATCAAACGTTATCACGCTCAATCGAGCCTATCTATCTAAAAGCGCGCTACGTATTGTGTGTATTGTTTATTTCCTGCTGATAGTAATCATCGAACAATACAGTTTACTAGAGAGGTTAATGTAACTTTTGTTTAAATCTTTCGTGACGTTCAGACAAACTGTCCCGTTTCTAATATAAACTGTAGAAGTACCTATGTTAATCTAACTGTTAGGGTAGCAGACGGTGCCATCTAAAAAGATGATCAATCTTTTCGTTATTTCTTGAAACTAAAAATCACAGTTGAAACACGAAACTCGTAACCTCTAATTTAACCTAATGTCAATAATTATGTTCAGAATCGTCAAACTTAATTCTAGTCTGACATGAATAGAGTTGGCGCTTCTAAATTTAATATATTGTCAGGTCTAGTAATTACATTTTAGAATTGGTGCCTGTATTGAATAAACATCGTCTAATAAATTAAATTCTTAAGGACTCGCGCCGTTAGCTTTTCAATAATTAAATCAATCCTTGATATTTTAAGTATTTTAACACACAAAATACTTTGGGACTGCAATTATCATAAAAAGGTCTATAGCGGCTCCTAAAAATTTCATTAACTAACATAAAATTTGTTCTCCAACCAACTTGAATTTAACTTATTCCTATCCGTCGCCAATCACAGCGCGATAATATCTTCACAAATGACAGTTGATCTGAAAGCCTTTAGATATTTATCAATTTAGTAAATCGCTTAAGCAATACGGCTTTCGTAAAGGTAAAGCCAATACAACATTAACTCAGAGCAAAGTTGACTCATACATGTCGTGGTGTTTATGCGACGGTAGCACTTCACTTGGCTATTATTTGCCAATCATTTTCTTTGCATCTCTTTCATCCGGTATGTGAAGTGAAAGAGATGTAAAATCATGTTTGGCAGGGAACCGGGACCGCCAGCTTCGTGGCCGTGTATAAAACTAACAAAAAAATGGTCAATTCTGTCGCAAAATAAATATACGAATCAAGAGATCAAAACTACTTTTAGTTTGTCTTATTAAGTAATTCTTTTGAAATAGGATGCGATATTTTTTTAACTTTCATGAACATTGGCGAACTTATCCGAGGCACACGGTAATGTGACGTAAGGTAAGTTACTCCGAAGCACTAAGTATCAAAATCCCAGAGTTCGGACCCTTTTACTCACCTTTATCACGGCATCGAAAGAAATGGACAAGGCTAACGTAACTTGGAACTTTGGTGTTGGGAATAAATAGGGCTTCAGGTTTTCGAAATGTGGCAATCACACGCCCCGGCGGAGCGCATTACCCGCGCTCCGCCGGCAATGAGGTCCTGCCGCGAGGACACAGATAATTGTAATTATATTGGGAATGTTCTAGAATAGGAATTGAAAGCAAAAACAAGCAAAAAGCAAGTAACGTGAGAACATCTGCTTTAGATATTGCATTTGAGAGAAAGGGCCACTAGTACATACTACCAGCTAGGTATGCCCCGTCAAACTAAACGCAAGCAAACAAAACCACTTATAGTTTGTCAACCAATAGCAGTAGAACACTAAAGTTCGACAACACAGTTTCGATTGGCTCTTTAACAGAGCCACATGGTTTAGTTGGTTTACATATCTTAAGTAATTTAATAAATGGATTATACTAACTGTCAGTAACTGAAACTTACCAGCAACTTTTGAGTGGTACGCGACGCCAACGCCGCACACGCCGTTGTCGCGCGCCGCCGCCACCTCTCCTGCGCACCTCGTTCCGTGGCTGTCGATCATTATTCATATTGTGATTCATATTCTTATTCATATTTTTGTAATAAAATAAATTACAGGTCAAAAACAATTTAACTAGTGTTAAAGTGCAGTAACACTCATCAAAAATAATTGTTTATTAAAATAAATAAACATAACACCTTAATTACACAGTACATCAATATCGTTATGCCAGACCAAAATATTCTTTACTGGAAATAAAACTGCCACAACAAAAATATAAATGGCAAATCTGAAGACTTGTACGCCCAATTAGTGACGTATCTTGAGATTGGCATCTCAGCCAAAATCAATTTAATAGCACGTCCCTAAGATGGACTGCCAGAATACTAGGCGGTAGGTTAGCTAGGGGGTAAGATGGTGGTAGGGGTACTGATGTATCCGAAAATGTTTCACATTATTACTTGTACTTCCTTAGCAACTTAGGGCAAAATTGGAAAAAAATATGTTCACACATTACAAAATCCAATGAAAACCGACCACAGATACAAAGGATTTCTGCGATAGGTTGCCTGGAGAGTGTGCAACTGCTATTTACCTAACCATAGAGAATCGCGCCAAAATGATAGCGCTTTTAGTGATTCGTTCAGGAACCCATCTCAACACTTCAGAGATTAAACATTATATTATTACGTAGTACTAAAGTGTGCCAATATATGTATATAAAACTTTCTGTATCAAACTTAATATTTCCCGTAAACTTAAACCAGTTTTCGAGTTGCCTCAACAACTCCAATGTAAGTTCATCTAACTTTAATTACTACTGCGCTACCAAGAGAATCTCGAGATTAACGAGTTGATTCACATAAAGCCTCGGATACAAATTGTATATCTACCGCACGACATTAAGTAACACTTGTATATACAAAGTTTGAAGCTTTGAAGCTGAAGTCTAGAACGGATTAGGCTGTCATCTGGCGCAACATTAGAAGTCATCGCGGTTACATGTCAAGTGTATGACAAAACTTTTTTCAGAGTGACGTCTTACCGCAAATATATCACTCAAAACACTGAAAATTATAAGTGGTCAAAGGTTTTTAATGGCTTCGTTAGAAAACCTTACGTTAATCATTATTTAATTGTTGATTTTTTTAAATTATTACTGCGAGTATACCCTCATAAATGGTCATACAGTCGAGGACAGTAAGATGTTTACACTTATTCCATTGTAATAAGGTCCAAAAGTGTATACATCTTTCTGTCCTCGACTGTACAATACACTTATTCAGAGTTAATAGTTTGTAATTCATAAGCCCAATGTAGACAGGCCGTAAAGGGCAACACAAACTAACAGTCTGCCGGCAGTCCCAGTTCTGTCCGGCGGCCTGCCGGCCAAAATCTATGAAGAAAATGTATGAAATCGTACGAGAAACGGATAGTGCGTGTCCTAATACGATGAACGGACAGGCCGGGATCGGCCAGCGGACTGTTAGTCTGTGTTGTCCTTAACGGTTGAAGGAGCCTACCTGTTGAACCAGTCGTCGGTGTACCGTGGGTACGGGTAGGGGTCGTTGCTGCTAAAGTCGTACGACGCCTCCGCGTTCTGCGAACAAAAGCGTTTTTGTTACAACGTGTCTGCTTTACATTAACAGAGAATAGTCCCAACAAACAAACTCAGCGCGGCGGGGACTTTATAATATTTAGTGATGATATTATTGATTGTAAAATTCTCTGACATTTATATATCCCTAAAATTTAAGTTAATAAAACCATGTTAAAAGGTCCTCGTCCAAGTTTCTCCTTATCAGCACAAAACCACCGTCTAAAATGTTTACGGCAGCACACTTCAAGTCTGACACGTTTATCTTACAGTAACAGACAAACATAATTTTGTATGCATAATTAACGTTTCTGTTGATTACCTTATGTATAATTTACTAACATAGAGGTACTTATAGATAAAGCTTCTCTTGCATGTAGTTGTGTACAGTTTACAAAAACTTCTTCTTAGTTAAGTAAATAATGAGTTTGCAAACCGTACATTACATATTTCAAATATGGAATGTCTATCCGAACACTTCACTACTATTATGCAAGAGGGGCTTTCTTTACTTAAGTTTTTTACCTATATTTCATCATAATACAATCTTGATAATATCATATCAAGTTGATATTATATAAACAAGTACTAAAAACAACCGATTTTCAAATGCTGCCAATTATAAAATACGAATGACAAAAATAGGTATACCTGGTTCGAATGAGTAAAAGTTCTATTTTCAAAATTCAAACGGTTTTTTGCTGTTCGTAAGTGGCCAGGTCTAGAAACTTTCAGTGTCACCCTCCTCTTATCAGCAACACAGTTAACTGACCATTTATAAGTCTTGTCACCTTACAATAAGGCTCACAATTGTACCATGAAACTTATAGTCGCATGATTTAATTTATGCTCAATTTATAGCCCGCTGATTCCGACAATCAGAATTTGTCATACCTAGTGGTTATAAAAAGGGTATTTCTAATTTCGATACGAATATTAAGCGCGTCACACACGTAGCTATAATATATATTTTGGTATATTAATATGTATTATAGCAAGGCATCTTACGATATATTTTCGTATAGTTTAGGTATATTTTCCGTGCAAAACGGAAAATATATCGGAATATATCGACCTATAATATATATTATAGATCCGTGTGTGACGCGCCTTATTATTGTATTGGGTTTATGTATATCGTTGAAAGCGGACCCCAACTTCGGTACCCGCTGGCGGTCCGAAAGTTTCACCCAACATGTTGTTTACCCTAAAATAGTATACAGTAACATTAAATATTTGCCATCCTAAACAAAATGACGCAAAACTATGAAATACGAATTGATTTTAGTGGTTTCAAATATTATGCCACCAATTTAATACGGTTAGGTTTAGTAAAAATTATACTGAAAAGTTCATATATATTAAAATAAATATTGTTCAACCACTACACAAAAATAATGTGAGGTGAGGTTGACATTCGTATCACATGCGTAGGCAAGCTACGTACTGCTACGGCGTAGAAGTGCTACGAATTGTAAAATAATGGCATTAAAATCCACCTTACTACTATTTCTACTAAAAGTATATGAATATAAAATGTATTTCCCATTTTACCCTCATATCCACGTATTTTCTCTTTAATTGTTAATCTTTAAAATACCCTATTGCTCCACCATACTACAACAGAAATGTAAATTTAAAATCTCGTTTATACGTTTTGAGTTATCTGTCTGTTAAATTCAGCAATTCACTTAATTATAAAATAATACGTGCGTATAACCCTAACCTACCTTACCTAAAGGCGCAACCCCTGAATGTGTGCGTGCGTATGCCACGTAACGCACAACGGTCATGTGCAGGTCACCTACACACCGCCGTAAATACAAACATGACGTGACGCAAGCGCCGTCTATACGATATTGATACAGTCGAGGTCCTAATATTATTTACTGGCTAACACTGGCTCGATGGTCGTATAAGTAGATAGATATTGTAGCGATGTCAGCTTTACAACGATTTTTCATATATTTCGCTATATCTACATCCCTCAATATAGGTAATACAGTAAATACCCAGAAATTACTTTATTATCAATTTAATTTTACCCGGCAATTGGGTATACATACATATCGCGTCTATAGGACGATACTCACCAGGAACATTTGTTTCGCGAACAAGGGTTCCTTGAGCAAACTCATGCTCGCGTCGCAAACTCGGGTACATTGTTGGCAAACCAAACATTTGATAAGTACCTACAGTCAGGTCATAAATATGTCTACATTTTAGTATTTTGTCTATTTTATGTCATGTTTAAACAGCCATATATTAATGTCAAAGCGATTAAAAAGTGACAAGGTACTAAACGACGACGACGACGCGGTTAGCCTAGTTGGTTGTGACCCTGCCTACGAAGCTAGCGGTCCCGGGTTCGAAACCCGGTATGGGCAAATATTTGTGTGATGAGCGCGAGTATTTGTTCCTGAGTCATGGATGTTTTCTATATATTTAAGTATGTATTTCTCTATATAAGTTAGTATATAGTTGCCTGGTACCCATAGTACAAGCCTAGAGCTTAGTTTGGGACTAGGTCAATTGGTGTGAGATTGTCCCTATTAAAAAAAAAACAAAAAAAACGTGTACACATACTTATGACCTTGACTGTACCTACATTGAAACAAATATCAAAAGTTTGTTTGAAGGTGTGTGCTCGCGGAAAGCTGCTAGCTTGGCGAAACAAGAGCTCGCAAACCTAATTTTCAAAGAAATTTCTCCCGGCGAGTACCATCTGTAAGTACTGGGTTCAATTAAAATCCACGATAGACTAAAGTGTATACTTACATAATTAAACTTCAGATCCGGATGCATGTAGTCCACGCCTGCAACAACAAACTGCAATGATCCACTTTTAAAAACCAACTTTAAAACCTAACCCAACCTAACTAGACGTTAATTGAGTTCGAAACTCGGAACCTCGCAAGTTTATTCGTAAAATTCTCAACTGACTTCTACTTGTTTATCTATGTTCTCCGAGGTTAAATTATTTTTCTTTGAGTAACCACGGAGTAACTCCACAGAACAAATGTTAAGGGAACAAATTAACAATAATATTACTTGGTTTACTTAGTATCACTTTCAGTCTCGAAAACTTCATGAACGAGACGAGACTAATCACCATGCCGCTTTATCCAGCCTGTTTATATTAAAAATAGAAAAGAAGACCGTCACATTTATTATAATTCTAGCGCTTATTGCAGAAAACGTCTAAATTAGGTCAACACTACGACTGAGCTGTCGCAAACAAAGACTCCGGCATCTCGTTTCCATCTCGCAAAAGTTTACGATTTAAATATAAAAGCTATGCTAATACCATTTTTATGTTGATTATAAAGCATCTAGAGAATATGGAGTTCTATTAATATACTTATATGGATGTTAGATAAAAGGTTTTCTTCAAGAGCTATGAATAAATTTGGCTTTGCGTTTGCAGGCTTAAGCTACAACCTTACTATCTTCCAGCATTAGACTCATACATAAAACATAGATCATTTTTACTCAAGTATTTTTAGTAAAGTAGAATGAAACAGAAACCTTTTTCCCCCTGTTTTTAGCGTCCGAACTGAAAAGTGAAAGTTAAGGGCAAATTTGAGGAGTGCTCTCAACTTCGCCCTTAATTTTCACTTTTCAGTTTCATTTCAGAGTTCATTTTCATGTACTTCGGTCGATTCTTAACGAATAATGATGCCGGTTCATAAAGTGTTTAAACATTCGGCGCCGGTGACACACTGGTGTGTCATATTTACATACATTTGAAGGTTCGGCGGCGGCGAAAGTGTTAATCGACAGTCACACAATATTTCACATATGATTAGGCCAGATAATATTTTGCATACGTAAAATTTTGGGCAGTTTTCTTAAATCCAAGCAATTCGTTGTTTTATAATGAGTAATTAAGTGATCAAACAATTCTTTAGACATCCAGACAGATCCTTTTTTTCTTAGGTTCTTTAGAACAAACACTTACTTAAGCGTTACTTTCTTCTACTTATTGTCTTTGCAGCTCATCAGCTCGTTAAACCTTCAGCCTTCGCCTTCAGAAGGGCTTATATCTAACCTTTTACCCGTAAATAAGTTCATCAAAAATTAGTTACATTAAAGCCTTTTTCCTGCAGTTGGTGGATGAAATAACGATGATGACGATTCAATGCTCACCATCGTCCATGATCGCGGTGGTAACATTAACCCCGGTGTAACCGAGCGCCCACGCCGCCTCCACGTTCAAGTCCAGCTTGGGCTTGCCCCCATTCTGCCCCGTGTTCTTCAGGTACCACTGCAGGGGGAAGTAGGGGTCCCTAGGCTCGTTGGCCGGGACCGTCTCAGGGAGGCGCAGGGGGCGGAACCCCCGCTTCACTCGCTTGAATCCTGGCTGCTGAACCGCCGTGTGGATCTGTTGACAAAAGAGTGTTTAAAAATAACTCTGATTTTTGGGGGTACCTTGCTTCGCATAACTTGCTATTGCTTTTATGTAACTATTCATTAATTATCTCAATGCATTGTTAAAACTAAAACATTTCAACTAAATGCATTGTGTACGATGGGCAAGGTAAGCATGTGCGAGCTATGCCGTCTTTCATAAGGAGGTGTCAATAGAGGGTTTACCGCTGTAAAATTACCGCTAATTGTCACGCAAAAAAGAGATACACGTTAATATGAACAACGCGTTTGTCAGTGTCTCTTTCGGCACAAATCACTCCAGTTCAACAAAGTTAAGGATTTCAGCGACAATAAGCTTTTATAATTGTAGTAAATTAACAAATTATAATCATGAAGATACGCAATCAACTATAAATCATATTCGTATTGCGCACAGTTAAACCCAAGGGGATTCTAACTAAATATTTGCTCATTTATGTTAAGAAACTTCGCGTAAACCTTGCTAATCATTATGTACATTTTTGTAACGATTTTATCTAAACTTTTTATTGAAAGATAATATTTATGCGTTAAACTATGACAAAGTAGTACGACTTATTCCGAGCACTGATATTTATTGCATCCATGGTATTTACAGTGGTCTTAAAAATTAAGCCAGTGCTTAACATGGTCCCTTATGGGGTATTGCAATACTTCATAATTGACCGTTAAAGTAGTTAATATAAATAATAAATCTAGAAAGTTCATACTCATGTATGCCAAAAGCAGGTAAGAGTTTTAAGCAAAACATGGAACGCGAATTTCCTGTTTTTTTTTAATAGAAAAGAGGTAGACTCGACCCCACTTATAGTGATTGAGAACGACTTTGCTCATTATATAATGTCTATTTACTGCTCATCGTCTGATTGCATTTCCTTTATTATATAAAATATACTTAGGGTAAGTAAGTATGTTTTATCGCGAGAAAAATTGTTGCCGTAAGAATAACATTAACCGACTTCTATTTAAGTACCTAATTCTGACAGTATGGGTAAGTATCACCATGTCCAGGAAGACGAGATCATAGGTGATGGAATAAATAAATCTCTTAAACTTTTACTTGAATTTTAATTATTTTTATATTTCAATAGGTTAATCTCTAATACAACAATCTCATTTTTAATAAAATATAATATTAAATTAATATATATTCTAGATTTTGTATGTCTTTAATTCAATCAGCTCAGACACTGAATCCCTTATCGATCCGCGAATCGATCATAATAATTTTGAATTTTGAAGAATTTAAATCAATAAAAGAAACTTAAGAGTGGCCAGAAATAAAATCAATAGATAAAGGAGGTTGTAACCACCTTGTTACATAATTCATATTAAAGTATCTACTTTGATTATCCCTGTATCTATACCTCAATATCAACGTCATCCCTGAGGGATGTCAAAAATTAAGTAGTGATTTTTTGTTTTAACGTATTTTTGCCCTATTTAATATGAAACAAAAGTTAATAATGTCGTAAAAAGCTCAACAATTACCGACGAATCGAATAGAATCGAGGTCGCCTCGTGTTTTTGAAGTTACCTATTTTACAAATGGAAGGTGAAAAAATATGGAAATCTTTAAAATTAAATCTTCTTTCTCACATCATAAAACTGATCGATTTCAACAACAATATAAAAAGTCTGACTATGACACTAAATTAAGTCTTTCCAACTAAAACATGTGACAATCTCACTCGGCACGAGGCAGGACAAACAACCTCTCTGTCCGATACATGGCCCGGCAAACAATAGTGTTTACAGCATTGCAGCCGGATCTGTTAATAATAAGATTACAAAATACTTTTATAAAAAAAGTCAGTTAATAAGTATTAAAAACTGCGTTTGCGTAGGACTTGAAATACTTAAATTAAATAAATACATAAATAAACATCAGGGTAGTACAATCTCTACAATAGGTATAAGATAAAGATAAACATACTTATATGTATAGACAAATATACTTACTTAATAAATAGAAAACATTCATCGATCTCGGAACCGCTAGCTTCGGCAGAGTTGCTATAGGTGAAAAACTTAAGTAAAACACGTGTTGTAGGTATGTAGTAGTAACGTGTCTGTACACACGCCTTGGCGTTCCAAATTTGAAAAATGACGTAATTCCAAGTTTTTCATTTATACTAACTAGGTTGTCTGCATATTTGTATACGCAGACAACCTGCCAGTTTTATCAAATAAGATATTATCAGCATGTTAAGCATAGTTCAAAGCGATCGTTTGCGATACATTTTGCGCTGTGAGAGTAAATGAAAATTTAAAAATGTATCTGTAAATATTTAAAAGGAATGTGAATCCAGTCTTAGTAGTCGGGATTTCTTGTAATAAAAAAAAACCTTTATTCAAAGCACTTTTTTACAATGTATAACTATAGTAGGTACTAAAGAAAAACAAAAGATACTTATAAATTATATGCCTAAACTATCTCAGATCTATCTATCTATCTCAGATCTATCGCAGATCTATCTCGGGCGTAAAAGGACATAGACTAACTTAAAACAATTACATGCAAAATGTAGTTAGTTATGGTAGGTAGGTATTTTTATAATAAAATGGTTGAAAGGTTGAACTATTTCTTTTTGAATGCAGAAAACAGAACTTAGGTTGCACGCAAAGCAAAGCTGCTTGATTTCCATACAGAATATACCTAACGTATAGGTACTAACGTATGCTAAGCATTCAGTGCTTATTCAGGCCATCAACACGTTCACGTGTTGATGGCCTGAATAATCTTGACAGTTTCATCGGAGAGCAAGCATGTACCTACTTTGGGGGTTGTTCAATTTGTTATTCATCCCTTTCTTAACTTTTCTTTCAATATTTTTTTATTGTTACCTTTTCTGTCGATAACATGTTTTTAACTGTGTAATTTTTCGCAATAAGTAAAAAATTTAGGAAAGTCTAAACCACATTATAGCGTAGGTATTTTAATAGGTGAATGCTCCTTTTATTGTATTTGGTTATACTTACATAAATTATCGTGGTATTTGTACTTGGTGTAATTTTAATCTTCAATAAAGACTTTACATAAGTACTTATATTTGTAAAAAAGAAAACGGTACTTTTATCATTATTAATGTCACAAAAGGAAAAAGCTGCTAATAAGTACCTGTTAAGTTACGAAACATGCCCGAAGTCGAAGTCCCAGCAAGTAATAAAGATTTCTCAAACAACAATAAAAGCCACGCTTCACAAAATGGCGGCGCAATATCACAATATGTCCGCCGGGATTTGGGTGATTGATGTACTTTCAGAATCCGTACAGATGGCGGCAAATAAATTGAACGCCTGCGAGTTATCAATCAAAATATTTGCTTTTTCGGGATTCATCGGGACCTTACACGTCAAATTATTTCAGAGTAATGTAGCGGTTGGCAGACCTCTACGTCTTCTTCTTCTCTATGGTTTGGCATTCAAATTTGGAACATGGAATGCTTCCAGACCTTAACGGATGGCTGTCAAAGACAGATCAATGAGAGACTTTCGAGAGACTTCATCAAACTATGTTGCAGTGAACCTGATAATGTAACCGTAATTCCAAAATAAATATGAAGTTAAAATGTGTTTGTGTGTTTCTACATTTTATACTTAACACCTGCGAGTGCGACAGTAATGTGGGTATTACCGATTTTACCTAATGCCGGTTTGAAGTGAGAGTCGTCGTTTGATATCATAATTCATAATTCATTTATTTCATCAACATAGGTTTATAAGGTGACAATATAATGTAAAAGTACAGCTATGGTATGCCTTTTGACATATGAAATTTTTGAAATATCTGCTTGCATTTATTATTTAAATAAAGTACGGAAATAATCGTACATGCAGATTTAAGTATTTAATACACGAAAAGACGCCAGGTTTTGCCATGTCATGGCAAATCAAAAGGACAGAGCTATAGCAATTGTTGGTTTTGTGTTTTGTTTTCAGTTATTATTGTTGCAAAATATGTGCTGGAAACGGCGCCCATATTAGTTTCTCTTGATTATTGAAGTGAAATTTTAATGGAATTTTCAAATATAGATAATTTATGAACCCATCGGTTAACGCATCTCGTCTATTTTCGTGTGCGCAATATTTTGTCGCGATAGAAGTTATTTCCGAATAATAACAAACTTTAACATATTTTTTATTATATCGCGTAAGCGTAACTAGGTATACAATTATTAGCCACATCATCGTAACGAAATACGGCGTTAAGTACATGTATAAATACACAAAATACACAGAATTTTCTTAATCATTTAAAATTAAAATATTATAATAGACGGAACGAACGATTCAATAAGAGTCGCGGAAAACAGCTGGATACGAATAGCACGGGAAACCAACATTTGCCCTAAAATTCTTTATCCTTTCGCATCGCGAGTCCGAATTACCATTTGTCCTAATCTTGTTTTCAGCTAAGTCAGACAACTTGGTTTTGTAATTCAGGTGGAAATGGGCTTAGGATAAACGATAATTCGGACTAACGATGCGTTAGAACAAATGACAATTAGGAATTCCAATATAAACCCGAGTAGCACAGGAGTATCAAGGTATTCTTTGATTCAGCATTGAACGTGTTTCAACTGACATCATGATAAATCACAAAAATATGGTGTAGGTATGTCGCATAGTTATATTCCCTGGAAATAACACGAAAATACCATCATCTTATTAACTTTCGTAACGTTTGAGCCATACCCTGTTTGGAAGTGAACGTCAAGACTTCGAATAACTCTTCTGATTATATCCGCAATTTCATACCCGATATATACGTACGAGAACGTATGAAATTCATATTCGGCGCAATTTAAACATTCATAGAGTATTTAATGGGGTTTCTTATATTTTGGACTAAGAGCCTAGTAATTTTTTTTATCCATTATTTTATGGAGGCTTCAGTAGGTACACATTATGACTATGTCAGCCAAAAAAAATATTAAAACAAAATGTTAACATTTACATTTTCTTTACGAGGTATAGAGCATTATTACCTAAATATTATATTATGAGTTTGAAAATATGCCCATACTAAAAATAAGTAAAAATAAGTATGTATTATCCGTATTATCTATGAAAAATGTCGTTACATACTCATGCATAACCTTGTGATCTATTATGTCTAGTCTACCTGAGCCCTTAGCCAAGATGCCATTGCTAACTAGCGTTTCAATTCGTTTAGTTTTTAAACCAATCGCGTCATTGGTAGATCACGTCATACGGAGAGTCACGTGATCTACCAGTGACGCCATTGGTTTAAAAACGAAACGAATAGAAACGCTAGTTATCGATGGGCATCTTGGCTAAGGGCTCTGAGCTCTTCTGAGCCCATCATGATGATGATGATGATGATTATATCCGGTATTGCTAGAGTAATGAAATAAATCGTTCAAACCTATTAAGAGCCGTACACACCTAGCGATTTTGACCGTGGGTCTAAGGGCTAAAACGCTAGTGTGCACATGCTCTAAGCTAAGCATGATATTTAAATACTCTAGCAACTTTTTATTAGTGCTGTTGCTTTATTCTTGTGAAGTGAATGTTAGGCTCGCTGTAACTATGACTAATGACTGTTTTCTATTATCACTCCGCTCGGAAGAAGTTCCAGCTCACAATAAGCAGGATTAAGGCTTACCCGTGCTGGCTTTGCCGTCAAAGCAAATTGAAATAAAGTATTCTTTTTATCATGCTTATATTTTGTTAAGTTTAGAACTACTCTCTGAAATTAAATTTTTCTTATTAAACATTAAGCCACAAACAACTCAAAGATGTCGTAGTGAGTTGGTAAGTAATTGAATAGGTACTTACTTAGTTGATATTTCGAGCTTCTACGTTAATTATAATATCGCAGGTAAAGTTTGAGTTGATCATAATTATTGGACATAAATAAGTGAATTATTATATTGATCCTTGTTTAACGAGAGAATAAAATAACACATTATTTTCGCGACCTTTCTGAAGGCATCGAAACCTTTTTTCAAACCAAATATGTTAAACCATTTTTCATCCACAATAAAGATTCCGATGAATTGAGAACCTTCCTCTTTTTTAGAACTCGGTTAAAAAAAATCTAGCTTTTGTTATGCAAAATCAATTTCGTGTACTGGAGTTGTTACTCATACTAAATATTATTGTGGCCATTGGAGTCACTTATGGCTCCAGCTGCTTACAGTGACATGACTTATCCTGTCATCATTGCCTAAATGATATCACAAATTATTTTTCTACAACACTGAAGCTCTTATTGACAGATTGACAGTAAAAGACACCTTAATTAATTCGTAATTCGCGATATACTTGATGTTTTTAATCCACTAAAACGCGTCTGACTACTTCATTCTACGCTCAAAAGAAATTGTGCGACGTCAAATTAGATGGTAATTCTCGGATGAAAACATTAGCGCTTAGGCTATTTCAAATAGGCAGTGTATTAAACCTTCTTATGTTTCAACATTCAATCAAAAAGTATAAGAAGACTTATGTGATTACCTACTACAATAATTTAATATTTATAAAAAAACTAATTAATAAAGCCTAGCATATAAAAAAACGTGCGTCAAAGAAAAACGTTCGGTCACAAAGGCAGTGCCATAAGCCGCAGAGCGCCCGGCTTAATGTGACGGCTACGTCCAAAAGTATAAGCTTGGGCGGCTGCCTGATTAAGCCTGTCACACCCTGAGGGAGCCTGAGCCTGTCTGAGACCGGTTTTGGGGTTCCGTAGAGCGGGAACCTATTGTACTTCTGTATCTTGTGAATAACGAAAAAAACACCGAAAATAGTCATCCAAACCTACAGGGAAATGGTAAATAATGCGACCAGGAAACTGAAAGCGGTTGAAACGCTAGTAGAGCTACCCATTTACGAGTATAAGGTACAAACTAAAATAATCATATACAAAACTAGTACTGTATGCAATAAAAATAGTAATAAGTACCTAAGTAATGTTGCGTATCTCATACCCAACCCAACCCAACCCTCTGCGGCCCATATATTACTATGTTACAGTCTAATAAGAATCGGGTCACTTGGTCACAGACAGACGTGGGACAATTGCCAACCGTCGTGCCCTGTCCCAAAGTCACATCTCTCGAGATCAAGGTCGACCCGACGGCCAGCACAAGTGGTCCGCGACTTGTTTGTCGCTCGGATCTCCTTTTCTGACTTGTCTGCAACGATAGAGACGCACTGAACGATAAGCGTTAAAATACAAATGTGCTATTTGTTTATGTAATTAACGCAGGCAATCATACGATAAATACCACAGAGTGTCGACGTGTTATACGCGAAGTCGTTAGTTCATAACTATTAAGTACGTGTATTTTAAAAATGGATGACGAAAATTTATTTTACAAAAAAACGCTAACGCCACATTTTCTCATTAATTTGATCTCTTTTAACGTTAATTAAAGACTAAATAATGAATAAACACAGTTTGATATTTACAATAACACCTAGTTATAGATTTAGTTAGGAAATGTAACGTAATAAAATAAATTAACATGACTTATCAAAAAAGCAATTATTTATTAGGGAGCAATTATTTAGCAATTATTTCCTTAATTTTTTGTCAACGGTCACTGAGTTATGCTTAACTTGCGATTAAAAAAAAACAATTTATGGAATTTGACAATGATGACGCTTTTGACGCTCTTGGCACTCTCGAAGAATATTAAGTGCACATTAGAGGACAGTTCATCAGAATCAGCTGAAAAACAGTTTCCAAGTGCGCTTTTATCTTGCTAAAAAAAATACTGGCACACTACACTGTTCAAGGTTCTAGTTTATAAAATTTAGCACACGTTAGGGCTCCGTATAAATCCGATGAAAAAAGTCTGTCTAGTTGCCAGTTTGTCACAACCTATCTACTCGTACTACAAGAAAAATGAAATGTAGAACTATTAGTTTTAAGCTTATGCACAGCTCACACCTTTACGTATGAATGAAGATTTATACATTTCTATGAAACTCAATACAGTAAAAATAGGAAAATTAATAATGTTTATTTTCCAACGTTTTTAATTCAATTATGCAGAGCATATTTCACCGCGCTTGTAATGGCTTAATAAAAACATTAGCTTTAACATTTAATAAATTTTGACAAATATTTAAACTTACTTTCAAACAAATCACTGGCCTAAATAGAAACTAGCTTAAATATCAACTCAACGAGCTGTCACATTAACATAAATACCAAATTGTATTAAACTTCATTAGCTCCAATTGGAGGCGAAAGTCAAATTAAAAATTTTATTTGATAAGTTTCTGACATTCCACCTTTTATATTTCAGGACCACAGGCCGCTCAGTCAGCGTCAGTGCCAAGTTATTATTCTACCAATTAAAAAGTTGGTGTAGTTTTGACAGACCATTTCACGTTATCAGACTAATCCATTCGTTTTGAAAGGAAAACTTAAGAACTTTGCCTGCCTTAAGTTCAAATTCAATTGCCTTTATTTTAATAGTAAGAGATAATGAACTCTAATAACTAGACATTTGTAATATATCAACGCAATAACTTTAACCTGAAATTACTAATTGTATTTTTTTTTGAAGTAAGATATTAAAGTACTTATAATCCATGATTTTAGTATTATATAGTCATTATTTTGCAATGTTGAACAAAAACAAACGATTTTGCTCCCAAACTTACCATATTCAAACAATAATAATATGAACGCTAAAGTTGATAGAATTTACTTTAAATGCTGACTTCGCTGTCACATAGGTAGTATAATTTGAACGCGGCTTTTTTGTCGCTTGGATATCCTTCTCTTAGTAGTCTATTTCGGTAGAGACGCACTGAGAGATAAGCGAGAAAATACAATACGACCTATAGAGGTTTTGTAGGTCTAGACAAGCTGCATTCGGTAAACGTTACCGTTTACGTTATTTTTCTCCACTAGTCCCTGTCTAAAGCGCGCTCCAGCCTATCCCTCACGTTACGTTAGAAAAATGTAGGGAATTACATTAGCGGCCGACGCGATACATTGGCAGCTCGCGTCAATCCTATACATTTTGACAGTTTTCGAACTTCGTTATCGTCAGAGTTGTGTGTATTGTCTAGGGCCGCTGGGGGCTATTCAAAATTAAACCATTAGTACCTGGGAGACCGAGCGTCGTCGCTGGGGTCGAAACCCGAAGTCGAATTATCATCGATTTTCTATACAAAAAAAAAACGATCCATAGCTGGGGTTTGAACCCGCACTCTTTGTGTAGTAGGCCAACGCTCTAACCTTCAGTCTATTCAGACGGCGGCAGCCACCCCGAAATTACGAACCATATTGCGCGGGAAATATTTTTGCGTGAAAATACGGGGAAAACGAATTTTCCCAGATATGAGACATAGCTAAATCGATATGTCGCCCCCGTAAACCGCCGCACAGCAAATTTCATCGAAATCGTTAGAGCCGTTTTCGACAACGTGAGTACAAATATATATATACATATATACAAATGTTTCTCGTTTAATAAGTAAGATAAGATAAGATAAACGTTACTGATTTAATCCATTCCGTAAATAAGTAGGGTATTGCGACAGCCCTACACTTTGGAAACAGCTGAGTGTCAAGTTCGAGTTCAATCAAATTCAATGGTGAAGGTCAATTCTAAGTCGACTCAATGTCAATTAAATAAATAATTGCCGTTGTGAATTTTACGGGCCTAACTGTGCTGTATTTTTTGCGGTGAATAGAAGGTTTACCGTGTGATACGCATGGCAATTTGGTTTTACATGGCAACTCCACTCGTGCCATTTAAATTTACTTCGTGAATATGCATGTAATCAGCTGTGTCGCAGGTGTAATATTATTTGCATTGGAAATGTGATCTCTGCTTTGGAGGTTTCTTTTGGGAACACATTCATCGTCAATTATGCTGTGGTTAAATTACTTTCATAACTTTATTACCGGTGTGATATTGGTTGCCGATGTTTCCCGAGTTGCGCAAACGTTCATTAAATTTAATGCCGCCTTAAGTCGCGTGCTGTCAGTTCTTCCTAGGCGAATTAGAAAATGACAGAATCTGTCCTATCGAGACATTAGAATTAATTAATGTTTGTGCAACGGTGTGACTGTTGGTAGCATTCTTACCTAGTTTATTATTAAGGTTTTGTTCACCGCAGTAAATGAAGCCCAAAACTAATCAGCGTGGAGACCCATAGATTAAATGTTTAGCACTGGACGTGTTTCGGCTTATATGATACTGTTAATAATATTATTAACCTACATTTTATTTTTATTTCTGACGACTTCGATTAAAATTTGACATGCTGTGTAATTTATATGTGACGTTCTCAATATAAAGGGATCTTATGGAGGCAGGCGATTACCATTGTATTCATATATAGTTATAAGAATAAGAAGAGCGTAGCTGCCTTTCTCCATAAGGTCCCTTCATATTGAGAACGTCACATATGGTAATATTTATTATGTCAAGCAAATCTGGATCTGAATATTAGTTTTGGCGTTTAGAAAAAATAAACTTATTTAACTTGTTGGTTTATGGCCTGTAGAAGAGAGAACAATAGAAAGATCTCTCTCCAGGCGGGTGTTATGAGGACCGAAGTCCGTTAGTATGAAGTTGGAAGTTGTGTATATGTTAAGCTTTCGGCACACCAAACGCGTGTCAGGCGCGTCGCGTGGCGTGAGCGACGCAGCACCCGGCACACCGCAGGCAGGCGGCAGCTTCAACGCGTTTCGAACGCATTCCAGCGCTGCGCACGCCTCGCGGCTGCGTTCGGTGTGACATGCTGCGCGGCGCGCGCGTACCCCAACCACGCGATTTAAAAAAAATACAACGACTAGTACCCGCGCCGACGCCGCGCTGACGCGACGTGTGCCAGCGCGCGCGACGCGCCTGCTTCGCGCACGCCACGCGACGCGCTGTCCGAGTTGTCTGCGGCGACTGCGGCGCGTCGCGTGCGCGAAGCAGCTCGAACGCGTGGCCGCCGCAGGCACGTATTTCAATTTGATTTGTTGTTTAACAACATGCGCGAGCCCGCGTTCAAAGCGCGACGAGCCTGACACGCGTTTGGTGTGCCGAAAGCTTTATAACTTTACTGGGGAAACTTCGATATCGCGATGCAGCGCACTGTTAAATTTAGTTGCGCTGTTTGACGCTGGAGGCACTGCCCGTAGTTGTCCTCTACTCGTCACGTGTTGTAGCTGGATTTCTAGCGTATTGTGGTACTTACTAGTGGATGTTGTTTGAGGAGGCGCGTGTGCGTGATGGACCTGCGTGGGCGCGCGTGCGGCAGGCCGCGGTGCGCGAAGTGCCACTCCGTGTCAGACCCCAGCACCTACCGACAAACGCAATTGTTAGTATATGTCGGATGGTTAGTATTTTGTCTAGAGTAGAGGATTCGTGTTCCGTACTACAGATGCCTATAGTTCTCTAGGATGATCCCTGTGATAGCTCGTATAAACACGAATTACTCTTGTTTCCTTAACTATTTATAATTACTACAATGACTATAATACAATTATACGAGCCTTACGATGACGTTCGTAATTTAAATGATTTATAACTTATAACCTCTTTGTACGTGCCTCTCGTGAGAGTATTTATAGTAACCCTCTTTTCCATAATCGCACAACTTAAGTGTGCTTGAAGTATGGTTTGTTCTTATCTTTCATTGTGACATTTGAATCTGACAGAAAGTGACAAAGCATACTTTTACTAAAATAGGTTTGTTGTGCGTTTATGAATAAGGGGGTAAGTCTATTTAAAATAACAAAATACGGCTGTCACAGGGATCATCCTACATTGACGGAACTACAAAATAAAACAACTATCTACAAATAATTTCACATTAAACCTTGTATCTATTATCATCCTTAAGAGAGCGACAGGGCAAGAATATTCGACATTAAATAAACGATATTGCAAATTATTTTGGGAAGATAGACTTTTATAAAAAAAACAATTATGGTTTCGAAGGTAAGGTGTAATAGAGGTCCAGGGTACACAAACTGATTTAGAAAATAATTCGGAATGACCAGATTATCGGCACCTAATTTAAAGCAGAACAAAAAAAATAAGGTACAGTCAGATAGGAGCAGCGAAAGTGTCCAAATATATCGCAACACATCTTTATTGCTATAGGAATAAGGATGTGTTGCGATATATTTAGCCATTTTGGCTGCTCCTATCTATTTGACACTGACTGTACCAAAAAGTCTTAACTGTTAGAAATTATAAAACCAGGTTAGGTCTCCGGTCATCCCATTCGTGATAAAGAACCATACATTACCCAAAGCGACGTAAAATAACACGAAATTCGTTTGCTAAAATAAAACCGCAAAAACTTGAATGCTCAAAGCGCTTTGTTGTAAACTCGGGATAAAATATACATTTTGTTATGACATGTTCGTGTAAAAGTTTTAGGCTGAGGGTAACGTACAGTCAAGTTTAATGTAGGTAAGAATGTACATATTATATATACTTCGCAAAGATAAGTCAATTGTAGGACAAGCGACTAAAACGATCCCTTTGACATGAGTCATTTAGTCAATAGTTCGATGCCTAAAAAATATTTGGACTCTGGGACATTTTTATTAAAATTTAAAAAAATTCAATAAATCAAATGTATAACTAACGTTAAATATGCTAATATTTATTAAAGTTTTTCTCTTTTACTTTTATGTATGTCCCACAGTCCCACTGCTGGGCAAATGCCTCCCCTCTTTTTTATTTTACCATATATGTACCTTGAATCGTCTGGCCAATCGCCAAGGTCTAATCGTCTTGCTATGTAATCTTAGGTCTATCTCTAAAGTTAAATTTATAAGGCAGTAAAATTTGCGAAGCTACAATGTTTCTATACATAATAATATGTATGTATGTTCTGAGATATATATTCGCAAGATGAAATCGTCAAAAAATCGTGATTAATCGTGTTGTGTTTTAACAATTAATTATTTTTTAATATACTTTAGCTGCAGTAATATTACGTCTGAAATAATATAATAGGTACATTGTTATTACAAAATGTAGGTCATTCATTGTTGAAAACGTTAAACTTTGAAATAAAATTACAAGAAAGATACTCTTATTTACAGAGAGAAGATAACATAACTAATGAGGTTGCACGGCAGCAGCTTTCGCGGGCTTGTATCAACAGCTTCGTCTCTTTATTATTACCGTCTCTTGGGAAATTATAGCAGTACGAAAGAAGCACTCCCAATCAGGGTAGATAGTTGGGCATCTTATTTATTTTATACAAAAAATCCTGGCCAGGAGACAGGTCGCTAGTGATAAAAAATCAAGAGTCTATCAACCACGAAAAGTAGTCTACAACTTCAGCTCCAGGCAGCCGTCGACGGTGTCAGTGGCATTTTAAGCATCAACAGCTGCAGTTAACTGTACCGTGGGCATTTTGATTTGGTTTTTGTGCGACGCACAGCTTCACCTGTACTTTGGGTGGCGTGCCCCAGCAGTGAGCACAGCCGAACGGCCGAACCCGGTTAGGTTTGTGCGATGGGGCCGCACGATTGTGTCGTGCTGGCTTGAGTTGGCTGAATCGGAGATGACCGCGTGCCGCGCTCGTCTTTAAGAACCCAAATTGATGTTGCACGATTGCGTCAATGTATGAAAAAAACAGCCAAGTTCGAGATGGACTCGCGCACCGAGGGTTCCGTAAAATAAGTTTATAGTTAATCGCAAAAAAATGTAATGTACCTAACTACAAATTTACGGTTTTCGGATTTTTCCTTTTCATGATTCTGGGTCAACGAGAAGTACTATAGATTTTGATTCCCTTGCGGGTGTCAGAATATGCGGCATAAACCGCCATATTTTTTGACAGACACCCAGTAAATTGCTAGGTTCACAAAGAACCTGGTTCCAAATAAAGGCGTTGTGAAGTATCAAACTCGCAAGGAAATTATTTTAAATCGTGTATTGGGTGTAAGTTTATGTATATTTTATATCAAAAGCTATAATCATTTTTTTCTCGGGAACTAACAAACTTTCTGCAATAATAGTACATTATTGTCGTGGCCCGGAAAGTAGAGGATTTCCTGACGAGGTGGCTAGCACGCCGAGCCCAGGTGAGGCCTGCAAAAAGGGTCATTCTCACGAGCTTTTCAGCCGCCGCCTCAACCATGAACGCATTATTGACGGCTTCGGGCTTCCTTATAGATTTGAATGGCATTTGCAGCTATTCTGTAGAATGCAGAGCCGCCGCTTACAATTCTTATCAATAGCTTTTCCTTCGAAAATCGTCAATTTTGTAGCCACGGCTGTGACGGGCGATGGAAACGATATGAGAATTACCCAAAAAACGAGTCAGGCGATCCCCGTGTCCGCCAAGGCATGTATAATGCTTTTGTCAAACAATGTTAGGAAATAATACAAAACATATATTTGTTAAAAAGATTCCGACCAATAGATCCTGAGCTAAAAATAAATTAGGATAATTTCACGCACCCCGCCCCCGCCCCCGCCGCCGCCACCGCCCGCGCGGCCACAGCCGTTTATTAAGTTTTTAAATTTTGTTTTCTAACCATAGACAACGCCTTGGCTGTATGGGATTTTTGTCTTGGTCCTTTAGATTTTGTCAACGCAATTGACAGCATTTAAAAAAGTCGCAGCGGACAAAAATGGGTTTTCATACGTTTATTTTACTCCTTAGAACAAAATGAAGCGCTTCGCGTCCTTGTCTTTCAAAAGAAACGTCGTAATTTCCGAGCATGTCTGAGAAAAAAGGATTTTATTTCCTTCCCGTGTATCTCCATAATAAATCATATATAATATTTCATCAAAATAGTCCCAGTGGTTAAGCCTTGAAAGCGTAAAACAGACAGAAAGACACGCATTTTTAATATAAGTACCTACATAGGAGAATAATTTCCAAGGCGATTGAAGGCAAAAACGATAAAAAGTAGGCAAAATCGAAAGAAAAAGCTAGTATCTTTATGGCAGATGCAATTTGTTCCGATTTATAGCGCTTTACTCATCACATGAAAATAAACTTTATCACCGGGTAGTAAAGCCGAAGTGCCAATTGCGCCTAACGTTGTAGCCAGCCGATTGGCATTTTACGGGTTGCAAAATTTCAATTAACCTCATGTGAAAATTACGTTTATTGAAACATAAAGGCATCCAATAAAGCGTATGACTTTCATGTGGTAAGAGCCTATTATATTATACAGTCTATCGAATAGCTATTTCGCTAGGAATTATAAAATAAATACGATTACGGCTGATTATTTTATGCATCCCAAAATAGTTACAATTTTGCTACGTTCAAATGTGTTTATTATCTTCTAAGATAACTACGTATTATTTTAAATACTCACGGTCTCTATTCTACTTTTTCATGATACATAATATCTTTATATTACTGTTAACGTTTTGATTGCTCTTATTCTCACGGCAGTTAAGGCGTTATGGATAAAAAATCAAAAGCTAGATGATTTAAAACGAAATAAAATAGAGACCCAAGTTCTGTGCATAATTAATAAACTACGATTTCCCACAAAACATTTCAGGTAGGTACTTTCTCTCCAACTTGAATGAGACAAAGAAAATATCTGCATCTGAATCAAAAGAAGTACAATCTACTGAGAATGCCGCGGTGTCTCAAGTTCGCACACGACTGCTGACGTCGAACAGGAACTCGAATATCAAAGAACACAAGAAAACTTACTGAGTTTCATCTCAAGCGTATGACTTACATTAAGAAGCAAAATCCTTTATATTTTGTAGAGATAAAGCCAATAAGTATTTTATTTAATCTTTTCGACGCCTTACGTCAAATACAGATGTACATATCACTCGCACGCCAAACATGTTTTAAAAGCTATGCAAAATTTCAACTTATTCATACGATATAAAGTCTCTTTCAGCTGTACCTATGATAACTATAAGCGTCGGTGGCGTGGTGGGCACGACAGCACACGACACCTTTAGGCGTTTTTGGCGTTCAAAGGGTTAATAATCCGTGACCGCAACGTTTTTCGTAAATATATTTTGTTACGATTTATTTTATAAATTTTCTGTGATCGGGCGGGAGAGGCGCTCGCAATTATAGTTTTATTTTAACCGATAAAATTGCTACGATAGTCATTTTCCTCTGCCCCTGAGATTTTCTTTAGCTAAATTTTGTAATCAAATCATTTTTGTCCAAACGAAGACGAAAAATCCGCTCGTGATAAATTTAATATCGAAATAGGTATCAGGAAAAATAGGTACCAAGAACTCAGTACCTATATTATAGACGAAAAGGAAAATAAACGGGAAAATTTCACACAAATTGATTTAGTCCCAAACTAAGCTCTAGGCTTGAACTATGGGTCCTAGGCAACGATAAACGTACTTATATAGAGAAATACATACTTATGCCCTTACTAATAAACGTTGAGTAACCGCTGAGTAGTTATACCATGCTTTGTCCTTATCTGTCGAATTCAAATGTCACAATGACAGATAAGGACAAAGCATGGTATAACTACTCAGCGGTTACTCAACGTTTATTAGTAAGGGCATTAGAAAACAGCCATGACTCAGGAAGTTCGACTAAATCCCGTTGAAAATAAACATAATGCCAGGCATGATTATTTCTTTCATTTTTAAAAGAAAAAAGAAAGAAGAAAAAAACGTTTATTTACCTAGGTACGTAACCCTAACAAAAATACAGAACACAAACAGGCGCAGACAGACAGACCCAGACAAAATCATTTCGATATTTATCACACTGCGTGCTCATAACTACATGGAGATATTAATTAAGACATTGAGTGACCAAATACGTGCCATTAGTACATTTTTGTGACCTAAATTACTCCAAAGCTACCTTTATTATTTTTACCCGACTACGGCAAAAGGAGCGTAAGGAGGACTCTAATCTCTTAAAGATTAACCTGTACAAAACTTTTCAAAGGTCTGATTAGGTATTTCAGTTTTAATTAACTAATCACAAAGTTTCTGTCGATTTAATTGAGTTTGACCTTTAAAACATTTCAATTGGTTTTCTTTGGTTTGTTCAAACTTACTTTTATACAGACAATTCAGAACAATTCAAACGCGTAATTTGCCATTAAAATTTTATATTGTGTTCATTGTGACACAGTCCTAATGGTGGGTCAGGATTCCTTTTTGCCGACTGTACAAATAAATGACAATCGCAAATGATATTAGATCTCACACAAAAACCTTGACGTGTTTGCTTCAATTTTATTCTGGTATTTGTTGAGTTGTTAGCCATCATTAAGTTTCAAAGACTTATCCCGTTTTTTTTTTATTAACTGTACAAATATTATAATAAAAGTGAGTGACAATAGCAAGAGCCTATGACGGGTTTTCCAAAATTAACAAAACACTGAGCGTACGCATATTTACCTTAAGCGAATTACCTTCCAGGAATCGTAGAACTGCGAGGACTTGGCAGATCTAAATTTATTTCAATTTACATTTAAATTACGAAAAGCTATGACAGTGTTACATTGTTTTAACATTCCTTTACATCATTTAGAAATGTGGTTAACTCTATTCAATTGTATCACTTGAATAGCCTTTGAACATAATTACCTTTTCAGTAATTCTAAATGCAATTTCAGATCTGTTGTTATCCTTTAGCCTCAAGTTCACCGACGAACATCGCTTTTACCTGTGGGATTGTAACATATGTTCGAAAGTGAAGACCAATATAATCCCCATTCGGTCTCGGGATTTCCACCAATCACATTTACATACATATTAGTAGGTTGAACATGTGAGAGCCGTTTAATTTTACTTTATTATTTTGTAAACAGAACTATAATAACCTGAAAGTTAAGTGTTATTTTAGTATTACAACCGTCGTCTCCGCCATGTAATAAATAATAAAGGTATAGAAAACAATGAACTGACTACAAATTATTAAAGAGCTCCGTCGATTTTTCATGGATCCCATGAGCAAATCGTGACGAAATTTTAATGGGAACTTAAGATACAACATATCAGATAAAAAAAGTTTTTTTTTTAAATCGGTCCACAATTAACTTAGATATTACGTACAGTCGAGTTTATAAAATATGTGTACACGGTTACTACCTTGTCACTTTAATCGCTGTGACATCAAAGAGATAAGGTACTAAATTAATGTAGGTACACATATCGTCGCCTTACTTTCTCAACCTCGTATCTGAATTTTTTTCTTACGGTTGGTAAACTGATTACATCATAAATTATAAATAATGAAATGAAATTACCAAGTGCAAGAAAAACTTGCAGATACGAGGTTGAGAAAGTAAGCCGATGATATTTATGAACTTGACTGTACCATACACGACACAATTACGGAGGTTCCTCTTCATTTAAGTCGATTGAAAACACATTATTAAGTAGGTAACTTGAACTTGCATTGGGATACAACACTAAAAATATTTTTTTTACATTTTTACTCGAAAGAATAAGCAATTTTGAAATATTATTTTGATTAATTTAATCTAGTAGTTTTTTATAATAAATTTATATGTTCATCGTGAATTTTATGGATGACGGCATAATTATCCTAGAATTTACACTGATATTCTAGTACATTCTCTTATAGAATAACACGTCGTAAGTCTTCAGATCGTCTGACGTTCTTGATATTTGGGGCAAGGTCGCGACTCCCCGCTTTAGCCAAAATACCCGTATGACGCAACCCCGTCTCGTCAATTACCGCCACGTGACGAAATGCGAAGGGTAAAAATAACACGCACGAAAAGGCTCATCTTATCAACCTTACCTATTAACGAACGCCCCGGGCGCCGAAACAACGCAATAAAAGATATATGAATATAAAAATGTCAAGTGCGAAATGGAAACGCACACCAAGGGTTCTGTACCGCCACAAAATATGATTATATTTCAATTAGTGTTATGTATTTAACGAAATAAATAAAAATTTAAAAAAAACGTTAAAAAGAACGTTTCTTGTATAGGGTCCCCCTTATTAATTCACTGTTTAATTTTTTTACAACACATTATCTATAGAAAAAACAATTAGAAGTTATAACTTTAAAAGCTATAGGATCCTATAGGACAAACGGACGGACAGACGGCGTAAGCTTAGTAATAGGGTCTTGTTTGGCACCTTTTGGGTACGGAACCCTAAAAGGGTTTATTTTATTCACAAAAAGTATACTTAACATAAATTATAAACCGCTACAGTTTCGTGCTACGCTGCTACGTTGTAGTTTGCTTCGTTGCGTAGCAGTTTTGTTAAGGGTCAAATTCACGATCGTCCGATAGAAAATTTGCAGTATGCGGGGGCTCTTAGGGCGCGAACACACTGGTGGGGCGACGTCGACGCGACACAACAACAGCGCGATAGTTGGGCGATCGTGTGTACTGAAATTGCTGTCGCGTCGCCCATCGCTCCACCAATGCGGCCCGCGGCTTACGGTTCAAGAGAAAGGTTAGCCAAACAAACTGGTGGACTTACTAATATGGTTTGTTGACACTATGTGGGTTCGGTGCCCTTAAAATTTCCTTATTTTTGTTAATAAACAGCGTGACAGATCAAATACCTAAACATAAAAAAATCCCTTGGAAACCATCTAAGTCGTTTAGGTCTAAATTTTAAATTAAAACTTTGTACAAAAGTACCCCTACTTAGGTAGACCTTCGCACTTTTAACAAAGAAACCTAATGTTGAAAATAGAGTTTCACAAAGATATTTTTATGAGCACAGATTTATTTGTGTGCTTACCTTTGTTTCTCATATAATTATTCCAAGAAATAAGTCATTAAATTGAATTCTATTTATTGGTCAAGTGCCGGACACCGAGGGTTTCGTACCGTCCGACTCACACTTGGCTGATTTTTATTATTTGTTACTTTTCTGTAGGATTTATACTATAATCACACCAAATCGCTCGTATATTTATTACACTTTTTTTATGATAGAGCACAATCACACGTTAAAAAAACGTATCTTGTATGGGGACCCCTTTAATTTATTTTTTATAAATACACGTGATCCAAGTGAAACTTTTTTAACACTTCCGCGGCGTCGGCATATATAGCTCTCTTTTCTCTACGTCATATCTTTCTTCTCTCTCATGTAACGAAAAGTGCCTAAACGTGACTCGTCATAAAAATTTTACTCTCAATTCTCGTCCAGTTATCGATTATCGAATCGCCACCTAAGAAGTTTTACTTCAAAAACAACTATCTATTAAGTTTCAAAAGATACAACTCTTTTAATTTAGGACAGACGGGCCGCCGAATGGTCAGCGTCAGGCTTAGAAATAGGATTCCGTTTGGTACCCTTTGGGTACGGAACCCTATAAAGAACAAATGAATACCAACGAAACCGTATGTTGGCCTTAAATGAGCCAGTCTATACCTACGTAGCGTGATCAAATTATATAATATCTGGCTAGCAACAGCATAAAAATACGACCTCCTTGGATGTCAAGTTCAGACGCTGGCAAAAATGACACGCCACTTTGTTGTTATAACGTTGTATATCAAACTTTCCATGTATCCAAAAATAAACTTTATTGCTCAAATAACAGAGCTTAGTTGTTATAAAGTATAACCAAAGTCATAACGTTCTGTGAGTGAGGAAGTTTGATGAGAGAAGCCGTATACCGTCTATCTAAATGCTATATTTACATAATGTTATTAGACGTGGTTAAGATATGGGTACGCTTTGGCATTTGCTTAGGATAGGAAACGTTTTGCGCCTCGCAAATGGATCTTCTGAATGATACATCAACTGAAGCCACATTCGTGTGTACATAATATACCGACATAATGTACCGTGATCCTAATAAGATCGTAATCATTAATTATTTATGTTAAGTTAAATTGTTTGATACTTTAGTTAAGATAATCAGGATGAACGACATCTTTGCGATGTAGGGTACACATAGCAAATTCGAAAACCATTCCGAGAATAGAAAACCTCACGAATGTAGCTTAATGTCACGAGTATTTGTAACTTTATTACCAATTAATAAAAATGTTAGGCTAGAATGCAAGTGTGAATTGTACAAAATAAATTAATAAATAAAATCTTTTTTTTATGTCAGAAACCGTTAAAACTGACACATTTTTATCCGACGGTAAACCGACTTTTTCCGAACCGATTTTTTAAGACTTGCACTTTACCTAATTGTGTAGAGAAAGTCACGCGATTGTTTTATTTTATATTTGTACATGCCAGCACGCGAAAACAAAATGGTCTCGGCTCTTGAAATCTTGCACGTGACAGTTCAGTTAAGGAACCTCATTGCAAAAATAAAAACATAAAACAAAGTTAAGCATCTCTTCTCGTGCAAGGTGGACGTTGACAATTGATGTCGTTTCTCGTAAAATTTTCGTCATTCTCTTGTTTCGTAAGGTTGTCAAGATAATTGGAACTCGAAATTGTTCCCAACTTCAATCAACAATACTCACTAGATAACCGATCACAGAACAAAAAACGGCCGAGCGAATAAGACCTCACTTCAAAGAGGGATCTTATTTTAATTAAGTAGAACTAAGCCTTACGTTTAAGAGATACGATTAAAATTAAAATTACTGAATGAATGAGTTTGACTATGACTCTGACAAATCGACACCCCAACCGATTAAAGACGTATTCGCAAAAACCCTAACCGTATGTGCAAAATATTAATTTTGCACATTGCGAATATGGTTGGGGTGTCGAAATATCTAAGTTTGTATACGTTGCCCTAGGACACTTTTCTAAGAGAATTTTGTATTGAACCCAGCGTCTATTGGTTGGTCTGTCAATGGTTACGAAGCAGGTTAGCAGTTAGGTACACTTACGAGACATTACTCCTACTTCCATAATGTTTATCGGCAATTTTCAATTGTATATGAAACACGAGCGGCTAACATGCTCTCAAGTGTCAGTCTAAAGTGCACGTGTGATAACTGATAGCGATTTCCAGCTGAACCCTATTGAAAAGTTGAGAGTGAATATTGAACTTTAAACACACAATCTACTCTTAATCCAGAGGTTTTCAAAGTGGTTGGCGCGCCCCCTAAGGGAGGCGTGACGGCATATGAAGGGGGAGCGTTCTTAAATATATAATAAACATCCTAAATAAAATTTCGTAACAATTATGGGTTTTATCGTAGGTAACCTGATGAACTTGGGATACGGGGGCGTACATACTTTTTTATGATACAAAGGAGATGTTATAAAGTTTGGGAACCCCTTAATCTATAAAACTCTCTGTACATTTGGTAAAGAAAATTATACTTAATATCGGGTTTTCGTCATGGAGACATATAAGTATACATATTTCACTTCATGTAGTACGTAGCGGATAACATACTAACACAATAATTATAAACGTGACATGAGTTAATGAAGTCTGTTCAGGCGTGTCCGGGCCACACTACGAATAGGAGTGTTTTATGTCTACAATACTTTGTAGTTAATTATCGTATGTATAATATATCGCTTTGAATAGGAGTGTAATATCCGTTAAAGAGTAGATAACTCTTTATATAATCTGTGACGGAGTGTTCAACTGATTCAGTTTCCACGCAGAAACTTTAGTTTACCTTCAAGAGTAAAATTTGAACTCTACCGTTCTATCATCAGAGTATTGACAAGCTTAATATAATGCTTTAATGGGACCCGGGAGGTCTACTCTAAAGCATGAAATTCGAAACTTCGTGTACCGCTATCCCATTCACTCTTGACGTAGCTACATTCTAACTTTGATTTTGGAAGAACGGGCCTTGGATTGAGTTAATCATTTTGTTGGATTAACTTAATTGGGACACCAGAATTAGGTGGCCAAATGGCAGCCGCTGGGATTACTAGGATCATTTTAGAAAACACGTATTTGAAGTTAATCGAGTTGCCTCCTTCCCTCCTTCTTTCTCTTAAGACTCTCTATATTTACAGAGTGAGAGAAAGAACGCCACATGGGGAAAACCTACCTTAAACACTTATGATTGGTTTTACATTAAGCAGGCTATAATTTATTGTAGTCAAGAATTCACTAGATTCAACTATGTTAATATTCATCCTATAGTTTGATGACACAGATTTAAAGGGTCATTAATAGAGTATTATATGTATAGCACATTTTCTAATCTACAGCAAGTTCGTCAAATTATACAAATTGTAATACTTGTATTTAACGGTAACACGGCATCGTAAACGATTAGTTTTTTTAATATTTAAGGTGTTTCTTGGGGCTGGATAACTACTTCATTGCCCTATTTAGGAACTAATATTCGTGTTCATCGCACAAATATGTTTTCCTTACCGGAGATCAAACATTGGACTCTAAGGGCCGTATTAATAAACTCATCTCAACTCTGATCCCCGTCTCAAGATACGTCAAAGTAAACGTCAAACCATAGAAAACTGTCATTTTCAGGGTAAACAGGGACGTATTAATAAAGTAATCTTGACTGAAACGCCTGTCTCAACACGTGTCAAAAATGACAGTTTTGTATGAGTTGACGTTTACTTTGACGTCTCTTGAGACGGACATCACATCCTAACCTTCGTATATAGGCAGAGCCACTACCAATTAGCCTATTTACGCGATGTCCATATTACTCTTTGCATCAACATCTATTTAATCAATTCCCTTTCCAGCATATAAAAACACATATGCTACTAAATTAACATCAAAAAAATCATAAAGTTACGTCCTCTGAATTATAAATAAAGTTAAATAGACACAGGCTGTAACAAAAATGGCCGCCTAAGCAAATTTATGTTGTGTGAATATCCAATGAGCTAAGTTTGTGCCGTTTACAGGCTAAAATATTCAGACAAGGCGCCGCCGAGATCCCCGGGTTATATTAAAACTGATTTTATCTTAAAATTACGTTAATGCTAGTTACTGGAGCGAAACGCTTAGTCGTTTTAATTAGTTGTGATAACATTGATTAAAACGTTAAGACATGCTACTCGTACTTATTAATTGGGACATCTAGTCGAGACGCCTTTGTTTAGTTAGACAAAAGCTTCAAGGATCGTTTATTCCATGTCATTGGCAAACTATACCTACAGTCAAAACCATTATATTACCCGTGACTGCTTGCTATATATAGTCCAGTCTGTTCAAATTACTTTCTAATGGTGGGGCTACACTAACGGTGTTTCCCGTTAGTGTGGCCTCAGCATAAAAGAGTTAACAACTGCAGGAATTAAATAATATCTATGGGATTGACGTATGCTGAAGTTTACATGATAGGTACTCCATACATTTATATGGTCGCTAGCCATTTCAGAATTCAATTAATATTTCTCTATTTTAAAGGGTTTCCGCACGCACCGGGCCCCATGCGAATTCGAATCACAAATATTACAACCAAAGTGGCCGAGTACTGATTTGCGGTTGCACACTACATCTGATAATTCGAAGTGTCATAGTAGTAAAAAAATCTAATCGGACGCTTTGCGAATACGCTTTATCAAATACAAATCGTTTATCAATAATAAATTGAGTACGCCTTAAGCTATGTGAAATGAAAACAGCTCGAGGTTGTTAGCCAAACTCTTTTAAACATTTCCAGAACGTTTGACGTCTCAAACGGAAGCTCTTTGTCCAAATCAAGACCCTGTATAATCCAACGTCTGAGAATTCTTCAGCTTAAAACTCTTTCTTACAAATAAATGAAATGAGTTAAAAAGACGAATCACGTCTTTGTCATTTCTTTACAAAGGCTTTTGTGAATAATGAGACGAATATTTAAAAAGTACGAGTAAGTTGGAAAACACTTAATTCATTCATAATTTTACAATATAGTTAAGAAAAGTAGCAGCCGTTTTAAAAAGACACGCTTCCGTTTTTAAAAATAAAGTGGAATGTTATACATAGATTTCTTGTTGGCATTGATCTGTTTAGCCGTTTTTTAAAAAGGGCTAAAATCTGACATAGTGTACTTTAAAAATATGTAACTTATATACCTATTTATCCGTACGAATATTTTTTTACATTCGCATTCAATTCGGAACTAGGAGCCACTTGCTCGAAAAGATAAATGAAAGTGAACACGCAACTAAATTATATTTAGGCTTAAATAGAATTTGGTGCAAGTGGGTATCTTTTCTTTAACATCAATATTTGTTCCCTACTTAAAGATAAAACTTTGATATACTTTTATATGCCAAAAACTTCAAGTTCTGGTTCTAGCACAAACAGGAAAAACTAATATTGAATCATGGACCAAAGTTTACATCCTCAAAGTTATCTGGGGCAATCTAAACTTTACTGGTAAAGAAAAGTTTAGGGCGGGCTTTAACTTAAAAAAAATAACGCTTTAAAAATATATGGAGAACGAATGTCCCATTATGGGCATAAGCTTGTATGTACACGCTTTTGCAATTTACTGACCTGGGTGCTTATTACGAAACGCTATCGGAGTCGGATCGATGCGGATGCCGAATCCATTTCACTCGTCATCCGCGACGAAATAAAAAAAAAGCCAGTCAAGTGCGAGTCGCGCACCGAGGGTTCCGCACAAACTTGTAGGCATGTAATTAGTTCGTAAATCACGGGAATACAATATAAACAAGTCCAGTATAAACTGACACGCAATAAGTATGCACTTTAGTACTTAGTGAGTGTCAGCTTATACTGGGCTTATTTGTTATGTGATGTAACTACAAATTATCGGTTTTCGGATTTTTTCCTTTACTTGTGCTATAAGACATAGCTTCTTGCAAAATTTCATGATTCTAAGTCAACGGGAAGTACCCTATAGGTTTGATTCCCTTGATATTCCCTTCAATATGCGGCATAAACGGCCGTATGTTTGATTGCGTTGACTTAGATGTTTGATTTTTTCACTGATCCAAGGGATTGCAGACATAAGTATTTGATATGAATTTCAACTTGATGCCTTCACGCGTTCCTGAGAAAAAGGGTCTTGACAGACACACAGACAGAGACGTACAACAAAGTGATCCTATAAGGGTTCCGTTTTTTTCTTTGAGGTACGGAACCCTAAAAAGGACGGTGTGCTAAGATAACTACGAAATTCGATTTTCAAAGTAGGGGTTTGCGCTAACATTGTGCATACACGCACGTCCGGTTGTTATAAAGCGCGCAGTCACGTGTAGTATACTATACGAGCGTACAAAATACGCCCGATCTGAAACGGCCCTGACAAATCTCACAGGCGAAAAACATCCGGCATCCGGCGCATTAAACATCCCTCCTATTCACTAACAGCCGCACTCCGAGACGTCAATATTTTTTTAAGTTTGATAAAAGTTGTTACGTTTTATTCTATTGCTGTAGCAAAGAAAGTGACAGCAGCAACTTTAATCAAACTTAAAAGTTAATTGACGTCTCTGAATGCGGCCGTAAGGATCTATTATAAAATGTTATTAACTTTTGTATGTGCATATGACTCATTTATGTCGGATTTCACCAACCACTTAACAGACGATTAGAGTGTTAACAGCTGTCAAAATGTATGAACTAACAGTTGATTAACATTTAACATCTTATGGTGAAATTGGTACTTAGGCTCATAGCCTGTAAAACAACAATACAATACAATACAATACAAGTACATACTCTTTATTGAACATCATAATAATTTACAACATGGAAAGTAAATACAAAAAAACAACAACACCGTTCAAATATCGCCAAATAAACTGAAAAAAATGGGGACGGTTTTCAAACTTAAATAAGTATTTGATTAATTATCGAGATATTTAAAAACACGGACTGAATATTTCGTTTCGTATCCGAATAACGTCTATAAAAAATAAGATCCGATACGATTCATGAAATGGTAAACTAAAAGCCAGTGCCAGTAACGCGTCACTCATTGTTTGTGGAGCGTAAATAAACAGGATCCATTTTACCTTAGGATACTGCAATAAAACTGCGTATCTCGCCTTTTATACCAGCTTTTACATTTATGACCTTCTACGATTCAAATCTAATGCTCCGGAATTTATTGCTAAAAGCCGGTATCTACCTTAAGTGCAGTCCCGTTAACCTTTTATCCTTGCTTAGAAAGGATCGTTTTTTACTTACAGTTATTGTCAAATTATCTCTAACTAATGAGATTAAAGTCCTTCGCGTTGACAAGGCAATTACGTTTGATGAAGTATCTCATACCAAGAAAACTTCGCAGAATATATATTACTAAACATTATATTATAACACAACATTTTCGTTATTTTAAATGATATGATATCATCAAAGCTTTATAATGAGGTCTAAACAGCAAATCTGAATGGTAACTGATATAATTCAAACATCCTTCAATCCATCATTCAAATCAAGCTGATCTTGTTCGATATATAATGGTTTAGTGCGTGTTTAACATTCAAATATATGAGCTAGCGGAACGTGCTTCGGTTTGGTCGGCCATTTTTGTTTCGCCGGGCACGTTTCCCGCCAATTTCGAGGTGAGCGTCCACCGAGGCTTAGCATCGATCGGCAAACAGGCTTTAATGGCAATTAAACAGCCATTCGTGCCTGCCGACCAGAAAACTGGGGATAATGGCAAGAATTATGTGCAAGCCTGAGTGTTTTAGACCAAAATCAAATGAAAAATGCTTAAATTTTTTTCATTGGATTAAGTAATCAGCCTCTGCTCAACGACATTGATTTATTAATTAATTGTCTCGATAATAATCAAGCAGAGTACAAACAAACAAGGGGTTAAAATAACAAGCTTTATTTGAAATCGTATTAATAATCACCCCGACAAACGATCTCTAGGTACAGTTTAAACTAAAAGTATCATAGTGAGCAATTTTCTCTGTTTATCCTACTTCAAATAAGATATAATGCTATAAGCAATCCTTAAACACTTTGACAGGTATTTTTCTAAACTTTTACGTACCCTTTGCATCGTCTTACTAATTTCAAATCGCTTTAAGTTTTAAGTGGATGCCGTGACTTTGATGCCATCACTGGCACAAGTTGTCCCGTACTGTATGCATAAATGAATTTGTGATAGTAATAGCACTGCGCTGCCCCTGACGTGACTTTTATAACTAGGCGAGCAGCCACGACTACGTTGACGTGGAATGTTTTTAACGCCTCCACAGTTCACTTTTCTAAGGCTATGTTTTTATAATTTTTTTATACAAGAATTCACAATTAATATAAGTACCTAATGAATTTGTCTGTTGTACGTAAAAAATGCCAGAAGCCTTTCGCTGTCATCATAATGTATCGATAGGCAAAGCGAAGCACAATCAGATTCCAATCGTTCATGATACATCACTGCTATCACATTTAGATTATTATTTTGCCCGATTAGATCTAGTTGTTATTCCACGAGCCCGTCGAGTATAAAAAAACGTTTTGTGGGAATAATTTTCCTGATTATGCTGCAATTTGTTAAATGAATTTCCCAAAGTTGTTTGTTACCAGCAAAAGGTATGTTAATAAAGATATCTCTCGCAGATGTCTATCGTCACATATTGTGTTTCATCGGCATACATTACGTAAAGCCGAAAACAAATCGTGAGCGTAACATAACAAGCAACTTTACCACTTACAAAAGTACCGCCTACGCCCACGGGCGGTAAATTAATCATTTTATTTAATTACCCTCAAAATCGTCACGCGGCACTGAACGACCATTAGGTTAACTTTAACCTTGATGAATGGTTAACATTATACGCATCAAAGTTTTATTAAAACACGCGATCATTTAAAACTGTTATTTGAGATTTAATCAAAATATTTATTCAGTAAATTGGCCACATACGGGCTCTTTTACACGTCGGTAGGTAATATAGAGTGAATCTACCAGCGCTTCGGACAAGACCATCATTGCGGAGAAGAAGCGCCGCAAGAAACACCAGCAGAAGGTCATTTTTTCAATCATAAAATACAACAATACTTAAAAGTAAGTTACAGTTATAGTAAAGTAAGTTACATTACAAGGTAATAAAGTAACAAATATGAATATCAGCACTCATGATGGCTGAAAATTTAGAGGAACGGTTCCCAAAGTTTTTTGGAGGCAATTTCTCGAAGTTACCCGTACCATGACCCATCTAAAAACGTTTTAAAAGTTTCGGCACGAACGACAATGCCCGCCGGACTTGTACTCAATGAGTGTCATCAGGTCAGTTTCAGAGCCCGTACAATATCCCCTCGTGGCCTACGATTCGGTCCCGACTAAAACTTTTGGAAAAACTTTATGGCTAACTCATCTTTATTTTCTCGTTTGTGCGTCTCTTCCGTTTTCTACTGAATAGAGGGGGACCGAGCGACAAATAAGGGCGGCTGGTTTAGAGGAAGTTGTGCACTTCTGTACTCCAACTTTCTCTATCTAGCTAGAACTCGTAAAACGTCCCGTGCGATGCTAACATACATGCACAGGAATATAGTAATTATTATTTTATTAAAGTAGCCAAGAACTCCCACCCTCACACACAAAAGGGTTGCCGACGTAACGGCAAAGATGAGGAAACAAAGGAACTCGAGTTTAATATAACATTTATACAAAAGCTATTGAATCTGACGAAACAAACGGTATCACAAATAACGAAAATAGCGACAGGTACGTACGTACACATAAACATTACTTCAATGGCAAAAAGGTGGGAGTTAGGGATATCACGTTTATCATTTTATTTACTTATTACGTCATACCATGACGTCACGGCTTTTAAATAATGGCTAATACAGTGTGACATATTGTTTACGCATTTCCAATATTAATTGAACTTAACGCCCACTTTCACGGGAGAAATTTGCATTAATGGGGCATGGTTTTGAATAGAAACATGTTTTTGACGTAGACTACGGGCCTTCGTCTAAGAATATAACGATATATTCTTAGACGACCTCTATTCTTTAAGATGAGAATAATGTTAGTCAAATTCGTACTCGTCTCACAGTATAATGAAAATTATCAATAGAAATATCAAAGGGGCCCCTATTCCATTGCTTTTACCCATCTTCTATTCGAAAAGGTGTTTTTTTCACGATACCTTAACCATCAAGTGAATAAATAAGAGCTATGCCAAAACTCGAACAATATGGCGAAGATTTGATTTAAGACAAAGCGAAATAAAAGCGTTAGAGCCATATTCGGGTTCTACAGTGGGTATTCATTGGGATAGTTGCGAGTATTATAAGTAAAGTGTGAACCCAGTAACCGTAATGTCCGATGTGATATACATGGTAGACGTACAGATAGCTACATCCAACAACCCTTTCATCGGGAAAAGCCTTTCAAAGGGCTTCCCTTTGAAATAGCTAGCCCAATGGATTTGCTCACCCATTCCAATTGGCAACCCATACGATTGACTTTCCCTTATCGAATGAAGAACCCAACGATAAGGGTAGCCGTCGGTAACGTGTATACTAATAAGGGTTTTATAAGGGTTAGCGCTTAGATGAATGGGCTGTCGTTTACTTGCTTCGAACGGGACGCAAGGGAACGTGTGTTTTATGAAGTCTAAAAAAGGGCTAAAATTGCGTATATACTAATAACCTTTTTTAAAGGGTTTAGTAAGGGTATTGGTTAGCGCTTAATAGAATGAGCTGTCGTTTGGAAATAGCGCTTTAAAAGCACATTTAAAGGGTTTTGACGGGCAGAGGGTTTGGTAAGTTAATCCTTACGAAAAACCCATACAAAACACATTGAAAGGGATAGCGAGCCGGTCGGTCCCTGGTTCAAAAAAACGTGTCCACATAGCTATCCCCATTTTTATAAAAACTATACATGTAGCCACGCAAGCGATGTCACAGGTAAAACCTAGCTTGAAATATACAACACTGCTGACATCATTACGTCATTTCTACTGTGAACAAGTTTTTCTAGAATCAACCCTTAGCGGTCTGGAATGGTAAATGAACTCTACGCTGATAATCTCGTGGCAGGGTTAGTTAATAAACATGAAACGTTCTATTGATCTCAGTTTTAGGGATAATAACGGCTTGTCGTCTGATTTACGCACAGAATAGGCCGCTAATTGCTAATGGCTGCTCAAGGGCAACCTTTGACCTTAAGATATTGTCAGTCCTAATTTGACTTCTGTGTAGTTATAATCTAGTCTACTACTAGGGAAAGTTGGAATGCCGGAATAATTGAATTCAATTATGTTTTCAATTCAGCCAATTTATATAATTGAATGGCCACTAATCCTTTTGAAATTGTGTAACTTTAGTTTCATTACTGTTACGTAAGGTTTAGGTATTCAAATAAGTGCAAATTAATACAAATTTCACCGGTGCACAAATGTGCAATGATGATAAATAATATGCGTCATCATCGTCGTCTCAGCTTTCAGTAGTCCGCTGAACTTAGGCCTCCTCCCAATTAGCACACAAGATATATAAGAGCTTATACAGCCATTATAGCTCTAGTTTCAGCTTTTTAAGGGCTGTATAAGCTCTTAAACAGCTTGTGTGCTACTTGGGCTTCATTGATTCCCAGCGGGAACAATCCATATGGGACGATCGCTTACACGATGGACAGCCTACCTAATAAAGGTTGCAGGGAGTCGTTAAATGCAGGCCGCAATGGATCGTTCCTGCTGGAAATCATTTAATATATATTCCTGAAAACTATTAAGGCGCAATTTGCTACTCGAGGAATTTCCGAAGAGAGAATAAAGCTTTGATAGTCGTAATTGCTTCGACAAATTCAATTTATTTGCGAAACGTTTTGGTGGAAATTTTCCTCGTTCCAAAAGGCTTCGGACCTTGGCTGTTGAAACAAAGGTTGAACGGGAAAGTCAAACTCTTTGATTAAAGCCTTCGTTTAAAGGCAGTCACCCAAATAAAGAAACATTAACCTCTTTTTTGTCAGCCGGGTTATTAGCAAAAATATCCAAATTATGGTATATTAGCGTAAAAGTTAGTAAAAATATTAATAAAACGATAACAGAAAAATAAATGTATCTAATGTGTCAAGAAATAGAGAGTTGATGTAAGAACCATTTTGCTCCTACAACCTACTTATACCGTAATAATTGATAATGTACAAATTGTGGTAGATCCAATCGGAGGAGGACAAAAGGAGTCAGTCAATCTCACGCAAATTGACTTAGTCCTAAACTAAGCATTAGTCTTATGTACACTATGAGTACTAGGCAACGATGGATATACTCATATTAAGAAATACATAATTAAATAAATAGAAAACAATCATTGCTTAGGTAAATACTCGCGCTCATCACACGAATAGGCTGACCGTGTCGCAAATAATAATGTCTGAAAGTAATAAACACTAATAAAACTTTTACAAAAGTACTGGACGGGGATGACACCCGAAGGGAAACATCAAGCACATCCGTCCTCAAAACAATCCTGTTTCCAAGAAAATGGCGAGAAGTTCTGTAGAACTCGTGTAAGAAAGTCGTAGAATCGGGAAAAGGAGCGTATCAGAAAGCCGAGAAATGTAAATGATTCCCTTTGTAAGTTAATAACGCGTTAATACGCAACACAAAGCGGGAGGCGCGCGTTTCGCCTGCTAAAACGTGGCCCTTTGGTTTTAGCTTGGGCTGTCGCGTGTGATAAAACCGTACAGAACAATACGATGTCCTCTTATACGATTGTTTCAATGTATTTCACCATTTCAATTATTTTGAGTGAATTAAGCTAAGCCAAATTACCTTGTCACTTCCACTCTTTGACAAATTTTATATGTCAGTTCAAACCTGACGTTTTAGAGCGACAAACTACAAAAGTCACCTACTCACAACGGCGACTATAATTCTATGAAATGTCAAATGTCAAAGTAACCGATCCGTGCATTACTTTTAAAGGTATTCTCCAATTATTTCTCTTATTTTTAAAGTACGTGTTTCTCACTTGACGTACGTGTTTCTCTCTGTTATTCACTTGACAAGGCGACCCGATATGTTCTAAAACAAAGACATAAAGGCCTGATAAAATATACACTTTTACTATTATAAAGGTAAGACAATAGAGCCAGACGTCTCTTATACCCTAGACATACGTGTACATTTAATCAAGTAAGTAAAGACACATTTCACAGTCTGGCGCTCCAACCTATATGATATTGAAAATTATTATTATTATTATTATTTCGTGTCGATATTTGATTGAGCAGAGCAGCAGCCACAGCTATTATTGATTTAATGACCAACTTGCAAATAATAAGATACACAATATACTATACGTTAGTTGAAATATCTCTTAATAACTGTTAATTCCAAACCGAAAAATCATAAAAGGGTAACGCCGCGTAGCGTTCGAACCGCCCCTTCTTTATGCTACCAAAAAAAATACGTGTAACATTATCAATAGCGTTTACTTTCGAGGTATCATGTTAGAACCTAAGCACGACTACCTATTTTCATTTAAAGTAAATGCCGTTTATTATATTACACGTCATTTTTGGTAACATAGAGGAAGAGTCTCATTGAATACATCTCGATTGTTCATCTTATGCTCTGCATTCGAACAATTACAACGAATAAGCTCATGCGGTCTCGGTTACGTCAAATGCACCCTCGTTGAAATGAGCGGTCTAGATAGATAAACAAGTTGCACAAATGGAGCCAACACAATGGGTCTCGGACAAAAGATCTCCGTAGGTTTTAAAGACAGTAAATGTAAGGGGCTTTAATGGAATTCTGTTTACTTAAATCTAATATTTAACGTTCTGCTTACTGATTATTTAAATCAAGTATTCGTTCGAATTATTCAACCCAAGCCAAGTTATTGAGATGTCGTTCAGTTTTGACATCTGTATAGCTTTATTATTATTATTAAAAATGTGAATACGTAAAGAATGCTCAACATATAGCAACATTTGATAAAATATACCATTTTAGTAAGTATTATCATATCTGACGTCCGAACGTTTTGGTTTGAAGTTTGTATCTTCCGTCTCTCTCACGTAAATATTCCATACTGAATGGTGATGAATGTCAAATTATTCGAATTCTGATGTAAGTTTAGACTGTGAACCATTAAATGAATAAAATAAAATGCCCTGTTCTCCCTGCAATAATTGTCGACAATTTATCGTAGCAATCTATTACATAACTAAACGAGTCTATGAGGTTAAGTTTCACGCATAATACGTTCACGTCACTTCAATTACTTTATTTATTTTTCATAAAGAACAATAACGGGCTAGGTTCAATATTCTGAGTAACTGTAATTGGTAATATTTACACATTTATAATATAAATTTCAATTGAAATATTACGCCACGTTAGTAGGTACGAGCAACTCTCATAAGTGAAAAGGAACGGTGCACCAAACGTCACCCGCACCAGCGCGCGCAGCGAGTGTAGGTAAACCTCAGAACTTTCTTAGAAACTATCTATGAAAGTTATATATAAAACTATAAAACAATATACACAGTTAGATGATTCTATTTATCAACTCGCATTTTAATTCGGCAATGAACTATTAACCGTAAGCTTACGTTGTTCCGTGAGAGCATATTTTACACTTTAGTGAGTATATTTTTAACTTGGTCGCAGATTTCATCGACGAAGACCTTCGTCTATTACGATCCTTAAGCAAATAAATCTGATCGTCATAAATAAAGAGTATGTCGATTTGTTATATTTCCCTAGTAATTGTATAAAAATTGGATCGATTGTATTTTCAAAACTAACGACTCTCTCGCAGACTGTACATTTTTCCAAAAATGTATTGCCGAGGGTTCTAGTAGACTAAACCATCTCAACTTTCTACTCTGTATACCCCTATATTTAACTAGTAACTACGCCTGTAACTTTCTGAATGTTTTATTATATTAAAAAGACATAGGTAGCTCAGTCAACACTGAAAAATACGTAATTGGGTTGTGTTGTTAGTCATTGTGTGTCAAGAAAATGTACTTCCTAGGGAAAGATAAAACCTTTTAACTAGTATATTAAAATATTCATGGACAGCTTTATACCCCGAACTTGGTACTAACCAGTAATAAAATATTTATGCACATAATAAATTAACTCGATAGATTTAAATATATTTAGAGGAACCTGGTTTTTTACAAACCCTTAAAATATTTCACGTTAGAATATTCTTCGGCTTTTTAAAACCAAGATCAGTTAAGTAAACTACAGCAAAAACATTTAATTAAAAAATAGTTCAGTGAAATAGCTCTTAAAAGGACCTACAGGTTTGTTCTTCTCTTTCACTCGCTCTCATACGGTCTTATGCTAGTCTAACCGACTTTACCCGAACCCGAAATACTTGCGAGCTGTTGCACTACAGGCTGTCCCGAATACGGTACATCACTGACACCGGAGGTAGACAAGCCTAAGCCTATTTCCAGTTTAAAGTTTAAACTCACAAAAAACTTAAACTTTAAACTAGAAAATTGGTGGTGTAATATTTTGCATAAAAACAAATGTACTAATTTTCATTTTACATAACACGAATAGCATAATTTCGATCGGTATAATAATAAAATTATGTAAAAACAAAATGAATTACAACAAAATTCATAATTTTTCGAAACATAAATATCAGGTAGTCATAATCTGTAGTGGCATAATAAACAAATAGTAGAATAGTCACCCTATATAAAGTTTTATATTAATAATATACATTTGGTATAAGCACGGAGAGCATAATAAATATAAGAAGGAGCTCCTACATCGAGTAGTTAAGGCGCTTCGCGCCTTGACGCCACTCTAACCTAACCTATCAAGTTGAGATTGACCTAATATAGCAAATTAGTAGTCATTGAGTTTGATATACATTATGTAATCTGATATTATAACACTTGATCATTATTGCAAACGTGTTTATTGATTTTAATAGATATACTCAATGTATATTTTTAGGTATTACTTGACCGTTATACTAAAATAAAATATAAATTTTGTTTTTATGCCAAACTTTTAGTATAGGTACATTTCGTTAGAAATTATGCAAATTTTTTTTAACGCACCCAGTTATTTGTTTAGTTTAAATTCATAGACGTCTTTGATAATACTAAAAAAAAACTACAATCACATTGCTAACAAAAATTACCCCGCTATAAAAGAAACTAAATAACAAGAATTTTAATCAAGATTTTATCGGTATACTTCTTCTACTTGACTTAAGCTTACGTACAGGGTGTTTAAATTTCCTTTCTATATGTGCATATATAACGGTATAAACTTCCACATACATTTATACACTTTCACGTATCTATAAACTGCGCCACATTTCGATCAAATTTAACTTCAATTTCGTCTCGTAAGATTTCCCGGGGGTCGGTCGTCGCCCACAATTATCGCCATGTGAGCCTGCGAGCTTTCGGGCGAGCTTCCACAGAAAGCTTAGAGCTAAGGAGCTTTAAGCGCAAATCCTCGCATAGTGCTTGGCCTAGACGTTGCTGAGTGATCCGACAGGTGACATGGCTCCTGAGAGCATACTTTTTCTTTGATGCTTATAAGAAGTTGTCTGTATAACGTCATTTTTACAGATTTAGAAAAAAAGATAATTTCTCTAATTACATCCAATGAAAATGGGAAAAATTATATTAAGGGAACAATAAAAAAAAGCTTATTTTATAGCGTAGCATCTACTACATGTGTTCCTTTACCGAGATTGGGGGGGGGGGCGAGCCACATAAGTCCCCACATGCTGCACCGTGACCCAATAACCCCGATGTGGTTAACTAGCACATAACATGTTCATTTGTAAATGGACGGACCTACTTACTGGCCTCTTGCATTAACCCACTTATAACTACTGTTCTTTTAAAAGAACACTTTTTTTCATAGGATTTAAACCTTAATTAAAAAGAGATAAAGTTCAAATTCGCGATCCAATATTCAAAAGTCCCGTAACATCTGGGTTAAGCGGGAGAGCTTCAATGGAATGGATAGGCCTGTACAGGGGGCTCTGTTTTCCGCTGTAATGAAAATACCTTTAAGTACGTTGTACGCCGGGCTCGTAGTGGTTATATTCTCTTTGGCCGGGTTTTCCAATTTGAACAAATGACCATTATAATTATTGCAGGTTTACAGTTCATTATTTTCCTAATACGAAATGAAATAAATATGTATAGTATAAATCCTTACTTAATACTGAGTGTTTTTTATTCGTCTTAAACATTTTGGGGGTTAAATCAGTAAGTCATACTGACCAACTTTCACTATGGGACCAACCCCGAAATCGCGAAAAAAAAATTGACTATCCCATACATTTTGGCTAGTCAGCTGAGGATGTTTTTTATGGGAGGATCAAATTTTTTTTCGCGATTTCGGGGTTGGTCCCATAGTGAAAGTTGGTCAGTATGACTTACTTATTTAACCCCCAAAATGTTTAAGATGAATACAAAAACACCCAGTATATGTAATATAAATGCAAAAGTGTGTTTGATGGTTTGTTCAGCCTTCTCGGTCCAACGCCTTACCGATTGACGTAAAATTGGTACAGAAATAGTTCATAGACCGGAAACGGATATGTATAGGGTACATTTTAGGGTGACGTCACCAGTATTGGACAAGGAGCAATGATGGACACATTGTTCTTATTCTGAAGATGATAAGGGTTATTCTTTTATTTTGCGACAGTCAATTTATAACCCTATGATTTTTGAATTAAGAGTTAAGTGTCCACAATTGGTGTCTGTCAGCTAAAAGTGCCCAACACTGGTGCCGTCACCTTATCCCGCAAAATCAATAAATTCTAGAGGGAATAGCGATAAAAGACTTGTACGCGGACTGAGTCGCTTACAAAAGCTGTTATATCGTAGTAATTAATAAGTAAGCTGTTTATCTTTTTTCGGTGTTTTTCTCTGTAGTTGATAAGATAATGGGTTATTGTTGTAAAAACGTAATTAATTGGTACATTCATGCCAAATTGATTACGATAATAAAGACATTTTAATACGGGTTGTGATATTAGGATTAAGTTAAGGCTTTGTTTGATATTCTATGCAATTACGAATTGTTAGGCTCGTCATGTTCTCACGAACAATTAGATATAGGAATACTACACACAAAAATAATTATATTAAATATAGTATTTGAATACATGAGTAGCGTATCTGATAGTTTAAATATAACATATTAAATTTAATTACTCTGTCCTAATCAAATCCAGTCCGCATCAGAACCCAATTTCGTTTCTCTTTATCTCTAAATTTTACCACAAAACCGCAATTTTCCGGTTCATTTTCAGAGAGTTAATATTTCGCGGTTTTAAACAAAGCCGTTATCACGCCGATATCGCGCTGACCTTTGTTTATTTAAAAGCCGGAGTATTGTATTTTAAATGAGAGATTTACGTTAAACAACGAATTTCACATAACATTTATACGCAATGAGTTAATCTAAAGTACGTACCCTAGGTTTTTATGTTTTGTATCATACGTAACATAATTTAATAACATATGTACATATGTAAGTATCTTACGTTAATTGGCATGCATGGAACTTATGTCAACTTATGGAACTTATGTCCAAACTTATGTCAACCAGTGTTGAGTGCCATCGACTCGTTATGCACTCGACTATAGGGTATTATTTTTGGGGTACCGGCCGCTGATCATGTTTATTTAGGGGGCTACTACCCCATATTGTCGGATACCATCAATAAAAAGAGATTTTACTAAAAATAAAGATATAAGTCCATATATAATAATATCCATTTATTCCAGAAGTATCGTTTTTAATCGGAACAATAATTCAGAACATCCTGTACACATTATATAGCTGAATACCAAAATTGATATAGTACCAAGTTTTATTCTACAAATGAAAACATTTGTCTACCTTATTCTCATTCGTTCCGATTCAAAGTACATTACTGTCGAAAATAAAGAATAAATTCGTAGCACTTGTAGTCGTAGCGTCGTAGCCGTTCTACGAAGTGAGTTCTACGAAACGAGATACGAAGTATTTACTTAAACCTAAACAAATAGGGGTGACTGATGAGGAAAATCTTCCTGTAACTGAGGGCCTACGCACGATGCATTACGCTAACGGTTAAAGATTTTCGAAAATCGACAAGTTGTATGGAATTGACATAGGCGGCTGTCGTGACAGATCGTTAGCTCACGACAATCCTATACATTCTCTTTGATATCGGAAATCGCGAATATGCCTTAGTGCTTTTATTCTAATTTGGTTTTACCCATCTTGCAATCGTATTATTTACGACTTGGCCGTCTTTACTGTTAAATTAATAAGAGCTATCATAACGTTGACACATTTGACAATACGATAAAATAGACGTAAAGACAATTGTACATCAATGTACGTATTGTACGTATAGATTGAGGTATTGGAGTTCTTTGACTTTACGATACGTGTGTATGTATGTATGTTAGTATATTTAAATAGACAATTATCGCTACTGATATTTAATCTACCAAGAAACGAGCCGTAAGTTCGTCAATTTTATTTGAATTATTACTATCTTGGCTTTTATCACCGCACCAATAATCCCCATCCGTCAAATAAATGAACAGAAAAGGTTCCACAAAATAAATGACCTTAAACAAATAATTAATCTGGCAATGATTAAAATCAAACTCTTTCATAAGTTTACTAAGTAGCCTAACTGTATCTTAAATAAAGGTACAAAATAAGTTGAATTTCATATTTAACTCAATTTATCCGATTTCATTTTCATTTTTAATATCGTAAACACGTGAGCTCATTGTTTGGAGACCCGACATGTTCTGAAAAGGGATGACAACCCTTAATATCCACGCCGCCATGTTGTTTTATCGGATCTATTTAAAATTCCTCGTTTTATTTATTTGCGCAACAATTGGAACACATTTATCCCCTTCTCGTTATGTTGATGGTTGATATTAAAGTAATTATTACGTATTGGCTAGACCAAAAAGAGTTAAAATATTTATTTTTCCAATATGCTTGGAAATGTCGATCTTACGTTCGTATTCGAAATTTTAAAAAAAGTTATTACTGTCGAGTAGCAGCGGCCGGGAAAATATACGAAATTTCATTACTTCACCATGTTTTGACTTTAAAATGTCATAGACTAAAAACGAACGGCGTTTACAGCGTCTTTAAAAGTGTCTCAAATAGTTTTACCTTTTTTAAACATTTTGCGTTCATATTAAAACGCCAATTTAACTTAAAAACGCGTAATAAATGCAATAATTTAAATCTCAAGTAATTCAATTTAGATTTATTTTATTTAAATATGTGATTTTATTTAATATCATTCAGTTTTTCGAATGAAAATGGCATTATGAATCAATTTATAAGTAATGTAGTGCACTTTAAAAAAAAAGGCGGGAAGTAATTTTAAGACTTTTAAATATACTGTTTACGAAAATAAAAAAAATGAATTTCCTCGCATCGTTGGAGAAAAGCAATATACAAGCCTCGACCGTGAAGGGCGGTTGCAGGACTTGCAGGACTCGTATACAATTAATAACTACTCTTCCTGCGACCGCTTGCTTCCCGTTCTCTACTGTAATGTAGGTACCATTTAAGGGCGGCCATGCATACGAGAATGTCTATAGAGGATGAAATCCGTCAATTTCTTTATCACGATGTTTTCATCGCCTTATTTTTAAGATCCGCTCAATTGTATACGTGAATATACAAATATAAAATTTTATTTATTACACACATGTCATACACGAGTAAATACACCAAAATCATAGAGTAAATATATTGCATTACCATAAAGAAAGAAAGAGACTTCAATACGAATTAATCCCGCACATGTGGCCGCAGCGTATAAAAAATGATAAAGTTTTGGTAATTTTTGAGTGGCCTCTTAAATACATGTCGCAGCGAAGTACATAACAAATAAAAAGGGGAAGGAACAAAGGAAAAACGGTAAAATTATTAAGCTGCTTCCGAGGCCTCACCCTGAAGTAGAAAAATCCACTTACAAGTATGGCAGATGTCAGAGATACTCGAAGTTTTTAGCGTTCCTTTTTCCTCTGGCATTCCGTATGGCATGAGCACTTGACCTTTGTCATAATTATCATATTCCATTGGTACGGCTATTCCACGGGTACTCGTAACAACACTGGCTTTTGTCTGCGACTACGTTCGCGAAGGAATTGTTTATCGTAAACGAAGGAACTTTAAGATTTCGCAAGATACAACACAAGAGCAAACTTAGCATTGAGATAACGACCCTACACACTATAAAGTGTCATTATTTCATTCATCAAGAGGTTTTCGCAAATATACTAGCGTGTTCCCGCGACTTTGTCCGCGTAGTTGTCCGCGTAGTAGACGACGTTGTTTGTTCATTTTGTGTCATGTTTGTCCTCTCTGTCACTCTCGACGCAAAAGGGCTATTGCTGTATGTTTCACCGTATTCAAATTAATTTATTTTCAGGCTACTAGGCCCATAGATACCTTACTAACTAAAATACATCAACGTCATATAAGTAAGCATATTAGTTTAAAAGTTATTTGATCAAAAATATTTTTTTGTATATCGTTTGGTTCAGTACTATACCAAATAAATCCTCGTTGCACTCTAAAGAGTACCCCTGAGACCTAATTTCGGTTATAAATACAGAAAGTTGATATTGCCTCTTCGGATTTCAGAATATTTAAAACAGACAGCGGTGAGTATAATTTAGTATAATGTGAAAACTTTTATATTCCGCAAACTTAGGTACTTAACTATAATTTCTATGAGGAAACTTTGACTGTGTAAATAAAGACTGTTATTGTAAGCGGAAATAACTTTTACTTGAGTTTACTTAATTAAAAAATACATATAATTAAACATTATTATTATTATTTTTGACATAGACTTTTTACATTTTGACATTGCCAATTTTTCTATTATTTTATTTTATATGTGTTATTATTATTTATTATTTTTTATACTGACGATCTTATTGTGAATTCATTGTTATTATGCGACATAGAATAATGTAATTTTCAATATGAAATAAATGCCTACCTACCATTGAAGCAATCAGTACACAGACCTACAAAACATTTATTATAGTCCTTATTTTTTTAACTCAGCTTATCCACTTAACGGAATAGACAAAGCCATTGTATCTATACAATAATACCACACAATACTATTTAAGCGATTTTATTCTTTTATAGCATTTTTAATCTTATGAAAAGGCCATAGAGCCTTAATCCATTGAAAAGAAATTATTCCGTAGTCTTTTTCTACGAAGTTCGTTCATGTTGAAAGTCGGGGCGGTAGCGAAATGGAAAACGAGCTATGGATGCTACCTATTATTTTAATGTATTTGTAATCGACTGTCCGAGGAAGTAGAATCGATAATCAATTAACCTTACAAGGTAGTTATAATCTGCTTTTACTGCATACTCGTTAACATAATTTGCGGTTAACCACTCAATGGTATTGTCTTCTTTAAGTGGATAAACTCAGTTCAAAAAATAAAGACTATAATAACTTTAAACTCTTGTTTTGTTTTAAATATTAGGCATAAAATACATATTGCTGTCATGAGACTAGTAATTAAATTAAAGCCTGTAAACCGTCTATGTTTACGAATACTTAATCATAGAATAAAATCGATATGCATTTGTGTATGTTCCCTATGGACTCCAAAACAGTTAGACCGATTTTGATGAAATTTTCAGGCAATCTTTAAATTAGCCCAGCGGGTGATCCTGTGAAGTTTGGTAGCGAACGGATCAACAGATGTTTTTTATGGGCAGCAACGCGCCGGGTACCAGTTAGTAGAATATAATAGGGAATGGTATTAATTTTATGGGCTTCGTTGCCTATTGTTAACGACAACCTTCATTTGTTTGTAATTTGACTAACACTGACGTATCTTACGTCTTATTATTTACAACCATCACATTTTTTAAGTGCAATGTATACAGGTGTATACATTGAGTGAGCAATAAATAACGGGCCTATGTTATACATTTTTTTACCCATTTTCTTTGCTCGCCAGAAACCGTATTATGAACTGTCACAAACTAACAATTTCGCAGTGAAAGGGACAGATATGTGACTTCTGCTTCTAGCTTTATAACGACAAGATAACTTTCAAACTTACAACTTGTTTAAATGAAAAAATCTGTCAAGACGTCGAAGGTTGAGCTTAAGAAGTTGCGCAGCTTGGCAGAACACGCAAACATTTACCTATCTAATTAGGAAAACGTTGCTTTTGCTTTTTGTATACAAAATTCGTTCTAATGAGCCTGGGCTAATTAGAAGGCCTCCTTTTATATCGTAAATATAAAACGCCGTCGTCGTGACCATTACCCGACGCTGCGAAGATAAAGGTAGGTGTTGAGTTTATGTTTAGTTATATTCCTATGCTACTAAGCTATACATAATGTATCACATAGATTGTTGGGAACGTGTGTCATGTGCTATAACTATAGGAATTATTAGAGTAGTAGAGTTTTAGTTTTTGGTTTCAGTATCAATTTCACCAAACGATGTTAAATGTTAATCGAATTAGCTCATAAATTTAGATAGATGTTAACACTCTAATCGTCTGTTAAGTTGTTGGTGAAATTCGACGTAAGTATGTTCCAGTCTTAATCTTATCTATGAATCTAATCAAAATAGCAAGGCTAAAAGAAAAACATACTGCAGTATTACAATACGAGTAAGAAAGCGATTTTCATTATATTCAGAATCTTGTCATCTATATATTATAAATGGCAAAATTTTGTTTGTATTTTGAAGCACAAAATTGCCGAACTGCATTTTCCTAAGGTAGCGATATGCATTTACAACATTAACAAAGAAATATGAATATTCTTGGAAATTACCGAGAATTTCTTATAGGAAAGTTTCCCAGTTTGAGAAGTTGTCGATACAATGCTATTTGGATTATAAACTTAATCGCATATGAGCTAAGCAAGGTACACTGAACTTGCCCGCATGGCGATAACAATCAACGCGATGGCCAAAAAAACGGCGTGCCTTATTCATTTATAAATAGTTAACACTGAAAGGTCAAATCGCCTCGTAGCGAGTGGCAATTTGGCTGCAGAGTATATCCTAGGTGTTCCGCTTTATATAGGCACGTATGTAATTTAGGCACACTCCATATGTAATTCCGAAGAGTCATAACGCCATTTTTATTAATTTCCCTAATTCTGAACGTAAATTTTCGGTTGCATACAATTTTTGGGTCACCAGACACGAAGGCTGTAGACAAGCATATAAACTTAAAGGTTTTGTGGGTATATTTGACTGTGGTGGTAAAAACAACACAAAAATAATTCATAACATAACTACCATCACGACACGTGTGAGATTAAACGAGTTTTCCTTATAACATAAACAGTTCTGATAAAATGTATTTATTTGTAGAAATTTTCATTTCAATAATAGCAATAATAGGTAGGTATAATATTGTCCACTGTAGAGAGAGCTAAATATTTGTGGTAGTCGCAAATTCAATAAAAAGAAATTTTATTATTAGCTTAGGTAATATTTTTCTTCCATAAAAAATATTTACCCGGTCTTTGAGGGAATATCACTAAATTTGAGTATCGAATAATTAAATCATTTGATAAAGCAGGTAACGTCTATCACTTACGAAGCATCTAAATTAGAATTCTACTAATGGTGCCTCAGTTTTCAGAGTATTTTAAGCACAATTATAGTTTAGGTCTGCAAATAGCAGTTCGTTATTTACTATTAGGTAGGTTATTTATTTGGATATATAAATATACCTCATAGTGCTCCCACGAGGGCCATAAATATGTAGAGTATCTCGTGTTGAACTTACTTAAGGCCACGTATTCACTACTAGAAACAATGTTCCGGTCTACACGGTGTAGACGCGGGGAGCAAAGAAACACGCCGATAAACAGCTAGTTTGTCGGCCGCCGCAACCGCAACAGTTTCTACATGTTTTAGGAATTTATAAATAAACAAATGTTTATTAGTCGACTTTAAATCTGTGTTAAACTCTTCTCTTTTGTCGATCGACGACAGCAACTGGCAACAATGTGGGTTTGCCATTATACAAAATCCTTTATATCCTTTACAAATCCATTTTGATTGCGTAGGTAATCTTTCTCCGCCGGGTGACATAAAAGGCGGTCTTGAAATGCTATACTCAGAAAATAATTCCAAGTAAAATAAATGTGTTGTCCTCCCACTTATTGTAGTATTAATAAGCGACATGATCATTCGGCCATAAGTCCATAATAAGACCAGTGCTGGACATTTTTTTTTGTTTTTTATAGGGTTTGATCTATAATCATTTGATGTAGTACCATTTTTAAAATAGAACAAATACAAATCGCCGTTATACTTACGTATAACATACTCTGCAAAAAAAAATACGGGCTATCTTTTACGGTTCAAAAGATACAGCTCATATCAAGAATCAAAAATTGTAGAATATCTTCCCATCGCCTTATCCAAACCTGTCAATAAAGATTGTAATCAGACCCTGATAATAAATATATATTCATTGCAAATGAAAGCGCGAAGAAAAGCTAGTGCAAACGAGCCGGCAAGGTTGTCACTGACTCCCGCCATTATTGTTAAGGTTAAGACCAAGTACCTAATGTAACTTTTTCTTTTGCAATGTCTTTCTAACAATTTTCTCTTTCTTTCACTAACACTAATACTAACAAACATACACGCTGTGTAATACGTATGTATGAAGAATCAAGTTCACACACTCCACGTACGACTTGTAGTAACTTATTAACTACACGTCACACTATGCAATCCCCCCGGCTTAGCTTCTAATCCCCTCGCTTTGACCCGAGCCATCGCTAAAAGAGGAAATTCCCCTATAATAATATAAATCCACACAGAACAAAAATGTTATGTTTACGTGTAATCACGTGGTGCTTACCGGGCCGAGGCTGTCGAACCCGTGGCGCTGCGCCACCTGGCTCGCCTCCTCGTGGCCCACAGACCGCTTGAACCGCACCAGGAATGAGTTGGTGAAGACCTCGGAAGATGTCGCCGCGGCAACCAGGACCGTTACAGCCAAGCATTGTAACCACATGTTCGCGTTGTGGCCGGCGGCGGCTGACTGAGGCCTGTCTGCCGCTGACGTCACCAAGTATCGACCTAGGAACCACGCATGCGCCGCGCCGCTTCCTCCATTCAACCAATGCCTGCACATTTGCTTGCCAGATTATGAGGGAACGTCTCATCAACATTGTTTTGAATAATACAGTCTGGATTCGCGTGCCCTAAAATGCCACCTAAACTTTTTCGCGAAGCATCAGTATCAAACATATATCACTTTGAAGTTCTTTTACTGACACAGATACAATAGATACAATAATTTGGTAATGACATGCGATTTGTACGCCTCCCTGGTTCGGTAAGGGTTGCGACACTTGCGACCTTGGATGGGGTTATGAGCTGCCGTAACTCAGGCGCCCAGCTTGCGCTAAGTGCCATCTAAAAGCTTTACTTTGGAGAGCTAGAAAAAAGCTAAAGCTTTAAAACTTTAGCGACCCATCCATCCTCTTAGGGGCCTACGTATTTTTGCAAATTCGACATAGTTGCAACCCCAGGAACACGTATGTGTGGCTGCGTTGCGACTAAGTAGCATCATGACGACGCGACTAGCCTAGTTGTTACTAACCCTGCCTGAACCCTGAAGCTAGCAGTACCGGCTTAGATTTCTGATAAGGGTAGGTTTATATTTGTGTGATGAGCGCGAGTATTCGTTCCCGAGTCTTGGGTGTTTTCTATGTGTACATAAACTGATTATTTCTTTACATAAGTATGTTTATCGTTGTCTAGTAAGTATACATAGTTCAAGCCGCTTAGTTTTTGAGACTAGGTTAATTCGTGTGAGATCTTTCCCTGATATTATTTATTATTTATTTGCGACTTAATTGACAAATCTTGTATCTACGTTTATTAAAATGCATTGCATGCATTAAAATGCATCTTTGTGCATGTGAATTGCAACGCAATCACTTTTGTCACCTGAGTCACTTCTTACATGGAGACAATACAGCAAGGAAAAGTAAGCTATTTAAAAGTATTGTACCGTCGAGAAACTTTTTAATCTGTGAAACTTTACTATGACTAATTGGTAATTTCCAAGTATATTTTTAATTTTTTTATGAAGAAAGAACATTCTAATGCTTTCAAAAGCTTTTACTTTCGCTTTCTGGTACAGTTTCGGGTCCCTTGCCTGATAATGGTTGGAATTTCCGATTCAAAAAATTTACGCTTTAATCTACTTTTCTTTGCACAAGTAAGCATTTACATACATATGTAGTACTTGGGAGAAAAAGCGTCGTCCCTCGGGTCGAAACCGAATTTTCATCGATTTTCTATACAAAAACAAAAAGAAAACAAAAATAAGACTTTTGTCTTATTAACCGGTCCATAGCCGGGGTTCAAACCCGCAGTCTTGGCGTAGTAGGCCAACACTCTAACTATTAGTCTAAACAGACGGCGGCGACCGCTCCGAAATTGCGAACCATATTGCGCGGGCAAATCTTGTTGCGTGAAAATACGGGGAAAACGAATTTTCCCAGATATGAGAACTAGCTAGATTGATTTTTCGCCCCAGTAAACCGGCACACTGCAAATTTCATTGAAATCGTTAGAGCCGTTTGTAATGTTTCTCGTTTAATAAGTAGGATATGAACAATACACACATAGTATAATTAAAGTGAGCGTACACATGCAAATGGCAAACCTTACAGGACCGCCCTGCGACTGCATCGCAAATGTGTTTCAAAAATCCCACTGTGTACAGGCCTTCACTCCGAGTTATTTGCCGTCTAAATATTGATAGGCCTAGACTCAGAACGTGGTCGACGCTGGCTCGTGCTCGCCCGTCTTACTTATATTAGGCTATGAATTACGTGCCACGAGTGCTGATCGGTTCTATGATAGCCTAAAAATCTTACGGCCGCACTCAGAGACGTCAATTAATTTTTAAGTTTGATTAAAGTTGTTGCTGTCACTTTCTTTGCTACTTATAGCAATAGAATAAAACAACACGTCACTTAGACAAGCGTTATATTTAATTGACGTTGAGTACGGCCCATAAACTTATTTTGTGTACGAGTTTATAATTAATATGTGAATTTAACGATAAAGTAAGTAGGTACTTAAAATTACAATGTAAGCTTATCACTGCCTGAAAAGCAGCAGCAATGTTAGTTCTGTGTAAATACATGATATATGTAAACAAAATCGTTAAGTTTTTATTTATAAAGTTATTCTTATTACTATTCCTTTATTTAAACAATCAATATGTAAGTAGCGGCGTAGAAGTCATTTACCACGATTCCTTCGGGAAATGTCTTATTTTTTGATACGTCTACGGGCTTTAAACTATTCCTGTACTAAATTTTAAATCGATCGATTGAGCCGTTGAACCGTGAAGTCCGAACACACCTTTTGCATTATAATATTAGCACAGATATTAGTAAGTATTAAATAGAATACAAACAAACAATTACATATAGGTAATTTAATATATTATATTCCCTTTAGCTCTTAACAATGAAGAAATACCTTGAACAGCGACGTTCTAATGAACAATCAAGACTATTCGAGACCAATGAAGCCCAATGATCATTTAATCGAGAATAACGTTTATGCGCCCATAAAGCGACACGCTCAAATTCAAACGTCATCATATGAACAAATTGATTAAGCGCATTTCCTAACCATGACGTGTTCAACTCTTGTTGGTATTCTTTCGTTGTTCGTATTAGCCGGAACTAGCAACTCTTGCTTGGAGTCCCGCATAAGTGGCGAGTTCACAGAGAGAAACCAATTCCCACACTCCGTGTTCCTCGTGGCAGTATGTGGGAAATATAACTTGATGTGTGGAGCATTTGTCATCAACCAGCTTGTAATCCTTACGGCAGCTCACTGCATTTAGATATGTATACCAAGTTTAGCGAAGTCTTGCAATGTCAAAGCGCTGGCAGGACATGAAGAATTAGCAAAGATAACAAGGCGAGAATGTAGAGTATAATTTTTTAAATCTTTTTTTGTAATTTATTGATGATGATGATGGGTGGCAGGGGTGGCTCCGGAGGGTGCGTAACGGTCGCTATAACAACTTTTGATATATTATTGGTGGATATAACGATTAAGGGATATAATGCACTTTTGGTATAACAATATTTGGCATATTCTGATATGATCTATCATCAGGTATAATGAACTTATATTATAACAACTATTTATATAACAGTCATATGGTATAACGTATAAGTGATATAACTATGTTCGATATAACGTTCAGTGGGTATAATGTAGTAGTGGTATAATCTAGAATGAATAATTCAAATGAATTGACACGACAAAAAGTATAAAGACAAAAATATGAATTTTGTGAACAATAACATGTTGCGGTGAGCGAGCGAAGCGAGCGAGCAAGACGGGTCAGAGCAGAAGCGACTCGGATAGGTTAGGTTAGAAGGCTAAGGCGGGAGCGAAGCGCACAGTGTTCCAGGAACCCTTGGGACCGGACATTTTTGGCTGACTCTGCAGATCGACGTAGTTCAATATTCTAATTAAAAGTCCAGAAGTGACCCCCTGTCAATTCTTTATAGATTTACAGAAAAAAAAATTTCAAGTTGGCCATTTCCGGTAGGCATTGAAACGGAAAAATTCCTTTTTTCTTTTATTGCGGATTTATTAATTGGCATTTAGTTATCATGTGATAATGCATATAATTGTGTGTTTTTTTAGCAATTAAACGAGTGTCAATAGTTGATAGAGTCAAAGAAATTTACAAAAAACCGTTTTTAAATAAATAAATAAATAATAAATCAGGGACAATCTCACACAAATTGACCTAGTCCCAAACTAAGCTCTAGGCTTGTACTATGGGTACCAGGCAACGATATACATACTTATATAGAGAAATACATACTTAAATATATAGAAAACATCCAAGACTCAGGAACAAATACTCGCGCTCATCACACAAATATTTGCCCATACCGGGATTCGAACCTGGGACCGCTAGCTTCGTAGGCAGGGTCACTACCAACTAGGCTAACCGCGTCGTTTTACGTTTTTATTTTTTTTATTTTTAGTCATAACGGTTTTGCACTTAATTTTTGTTGCGAATTTTTGCTAGTGTTTATTTCTATCGCCATAAATAATATCAGTTGCAAATCTCATGGAGTATCCGAGATATTGAATTTTATCATCATCATTGTATCATCATCATCATCATTTCAGACGAAAGACGTCCACTGTTGGACATAGGCCTTCCCCACTTGCCACAAAGACCCATGGCACTGCCTGCGAAGCTGTGGATAAATTATGATGATGATGATACAATGATGCCATTATAATATCATTTCATTCTTGTTCATCCATTTATTTTGTTCGTCATTAGGTGTTAGTGATCGTGATCCAAAAGAAGTTAGTTAATTCTCCATAATTCTATTGTTTTAAATGTCGACTTAAGCCGTTGCTTGTTTTTAAATAAGTTCCTATCAATCTATGAAATAGTACTTTCGATATTAGCTATTAATATACATCAGGCGCTTCGACGGGAAAGTTAAAATTTGCTCCCGCAAATGTTGTTATATCTAGTAAAAAAGTTGTTATACCGATCATTACACACCCGGCACCGGAAGCGCACTAGTGACCTCCAACGGACGTCGTCGGAGAGACGTCATTTAGTTTTTTAAAAGACCAGGCTGGATTGTCTACCTACTTGAATACCTCTTACTAATTATTAGGTACAACTGGATACATATCACCGCGAAGAAGTTGCATTATTATTATAAAAACGACAGCATTTCGAAATTAAAATCGTTATTAATTCGTGATATTTAATGTTGATCCTCTGCTGCTGTCATCCAGCGGTTTCCCGCGACTTTTATCAGATCGTCGGTCCACCTTGTGGGAGGACCTCGATGTGAAAAACCTTGGGGAAGGCCCTTATCCAGGAGTGGACGTCTTGCCGCCGATGATGATGAATGTTGATAATAAGCTGATAGTCCAAGAGCTATCTCCTCAAAGTTCATCGAGCGCTTTCAGGCTAGCGCTTTTTCTGCGCGTAGGTATAAGCTCGTTTTTGTAAGCGCGTAGAGGCGCGCCTTTTGTCACACGCGCAACTCGTAGAGCGTTGACGCGCTTACAAGCTCTTATAAGCGCGAGTCGCGAAAGGCTCCTTCAGCAGGCTACAGACTGACCCACTGGTTCGCACGAACACGCAGGAATAAGCGTGTATGCGCGTTCGGTTTTTAGAAGCGAGAAATGTAGTGTTAGGTATACGAGCAGAAAAAACGCTAGTTTTAATGCGCTCTTCCATATAGAAACAATTTGTATGTAAAGTAGACCATTCATTAGTAAACCTAAAATAAGTTGGTCAGCCGAAGCGCGACTTGACTCTTTTTTTGTTAGGTGTTTTTAGAACAACGATGTTTTGGCCTTCAAAATACCTCACGATCGTAATTAACTTGTTGGAACAAAGACTGATAAGTAGAACCTCTTTGTGAATAAACAACTTGGTCGCCGACTTAATAACAAAATTGTATTAAATATAAAATGCAAATAATTGAACTAAGACTAATCTAATTTAACACTAAATCATACATTGTAATCATAGTAAGTTATAGATATTGTGTAATTGTTTGTTGTCTCAAATAAATAAATAAATAAACACTAACTAAGAAAATAAAACAAAACTATTACTTATTAAAAGAAATTACTTAAATGTTATGTATTCTTTATTGTTATTTATCTGAAACAAGGTAAGTATTAATTGTAATAGCTTTATGCGTATTTTTAGGTAATAAAGTATTATTAGGTAATACGATTGATTAATTTGTCCGTAAGTTTTCCTAAAAGTGCCTAAATAAATAATTAATTATTTCCCTAGGGTTAATAAATGGAAGACGGTTGTTTCTAAAGTAACATACAAAATCAGCTGCATATTTATTACCTATTACATAATTATTATAACAAGGCTGTGTCATCACATGGAATCATCATCATTATAAGCCGCATGGCGTCCACTGCTGGACAAAGGCATTCCCCAAGGTTTTCCACAACGATCGGTCCTCTGCTGCTGTCATCCAGCGGTTTCCCGCGATCTTTATCAGATCGTCGGTCCACCTTGCGGAATAAGTATTTGAAAAGTGTAAGTATCGATTTAGGTATCAAAATGTCTGTCTATCTGAACCGGTTTTGATGAAACTTTGAAAGTGGTGATTGGTTGATTCCTGTGTGTTGTTACTGCGGAAAAAGCTCTTATTTATTATTCCTTCGGGAAAATACACAATTACAGAATTAATCACTCAAATAAAGAAACAGGGTTTGTCTCAGAAATCTTAGAATGGATTTCTATGGACACGCCCATAGTGATCTTTGATTCATACATATTTTGTCGCCAATATACCTAATGCAGTTCGTACCCAAGGGAAAATACTAATTCCGCGCGGATGAAATCGCAGGTTACAGGTAGTTATATTTATAACAATAACTTCTTCCTATATTTTGATCTGCCAGCATACAGCCTGGCAGTTTTTATTTGATACAAAGTATTTTAGAAAAAAATCCTTGTAATAAAAGTGCCTCAAACCGCCTCACCAGACCAACTACTTAGTTAAAGAAAGTTAAATAATTCATGTACCTATATCTGAGTTACACCGTATACGCGTACACGCTATTATAGTTCATTTGTTTACGAGTACCTATATTTTAAAATATGTGTTTATGATGAGAAAAAGACGGCAACACTTTACTCAAATAGATCTAGTTCTAAATTAAGATTTTTGCAATATTGTGCATAGATATTTATCTAAAAACATCGGTTTACAAAAAACATCGATTGCACATGCGCCGTTTTTATAAATCTCTCTGAAACCAATAAACTGCAATGATTAAATCTAAACTAATGGTTTCATGCGTCCATAAAGCGATATGGTCATTTTCATACTTCGCAATTAAAAAAATAACTGCTTGATACATGCATTCAAATAGAAGCATAAACCATGAGCTATTGGTTAGTTTTTGTTGCTTTACTCTCTATAAGACCAGGCAGTACTAATTCCATGCAGGGCCACGTTGTGGGTGGCACATTTACAAATATAACACAATTTCCGCATTCCGTGTTTCTACAAGTATGGTGTGGTAACGATAATGCCTGGATCTGTGGAGCATCCCTCTTGAACCAGATGACGGTTCTTACGGCAGCTCACTGCTTCGAGGGGGTAAACCAAAAATGCCAAATTGATGCGATGGCGGGACACGAGTCCATTGAAAAGGTTACCGTTCCAATTTAATTACTTCAAATTAGCACCTCAGCATCATTAATGCCCGGTTCCTATATCCAAACCGCGGATATATAAGGATACCTCGAGTTAAAAATTGACATTTGCCACGTACAACATGTGTCAAATTAGAATATGAAGTAACCTCTTTTCCTTCCTCTCATCATAATTCATCATTAGTTCAGAATAATGGCCTAAATCAGCAGTGCCAGATTTAGGTAGTGCGTCATTTACATCCTGTATTATTTGGATTTCCAAACTCGTAAATGGGGATTTACAAGATTATATTTTTTTTTATTGTAAACTAAGTGTGATTCATATTTATAATAATAATAATAATTAGGTAGGTAGGGTTAATAGTATAGTATTATTAATTATTTTAAAAGGATATTTAAAGGAATTAATTGGTTCCAAAATACCTATTAATTCAAAGAAAATGAGCCCATTAATAAATTGAATATATTTTTTGATTCAGGTGAAGAGAAATTGTATTAAAATTACATAATTGGGTTAAATTCAAGGATGCGTAATATATTTTTTTAGTCGATGACGACGCTTTATTTTCAGTCTCGTTATTGGCGGCATGTCAGAAACTTCTTGAAACATGAAGATTACCGTACGAATATAGTTCGTAACGACATCGCACTCGGTCATCTAAGGAAAAAAATCCGACTAGGACCAGCGGTTCAGAGGGTTATGATAACGGAGTACTTCCCTGTGGGGGAAAAGTTTACTACTGCTGGCTGGGGAAGTATTAACGTAAGTTTACTTTTTAGGGTTCCGTATCTACCCGAAGGGACCCTATTACTAACCCTACGTTGTCCGTCCATCCGTCCGTCTGTCATAACTTTGAAGAGCTGTAACTTTTGGACCGTAAAAGATAGCCTGTTGATTTTCTTTTCAGAATATGTGATATAACGGCGAATTTCCTAACAAATAATTAAAAAGTCGAAAAGTTGAATAATAAAGGGAGATTCCCCATACAAGAATTTTTCAACGTTTTTTGTATTTGTTCTATATTAAAAACGGTAATACATACCTTATAACAAGCGTCAAATTTGTTATGATTTTAGAACAAACCCTATAAATACTAAAAACCGGCCAAATGTGTACGGAACCCTCAGTGCGCGAGTCTGACTCACTTGACCGGTTTTTTTTTATTAAAGACTGACTAGACGAACGATTAGTCTATATCACACCCAAAAACGCAAGAGTTGATGACACCTACTCATATTTTTTTGAGTCAACCGCTAATTAAATAAAAGTAATATTTAAATCAACAATCCCTGTTTAATATTCCTGCTTTATAACTGAATACAAATAATGTAATCTAATCAAATGATTCGCAGACGTTTTGACAAGCAGAATTTTCATTTTACCAGTAGGTACTTACTTGCCACTGTATTCATTTAATTTTTGTTCTGCAACAGTAGGTAGAGCACGACACAAAACCGACTTTAAAATACAGATTGACAGTTTAATCAATATTAAATACTTTCTAGAGAAACGGAAATCCTGTCAAATAAAAACATATGTGAAAAGAAAGTTGACAATCTTAACACCTATAACTCCGTGTACGAATGGTATATACCAATAATATTACACAACCACACAATTATTTCTCAACAGGATGTCACGCAAGAGGTATCACTAATACTGAAGTCAGTGCAACAATATACATTGTCTTGGGACGATTGCAGAAACGTAAGTGATATCGACGTAGGCATGTTTTGCGCCAGCAACAATATTATGGACCGCCCCTCGAAGTAAGTTAGCCTTAACTCCACAAAGGTCCGCTTTAGTTCGCTCTATCCTACTTCCTACTAATCCTACCAATATTGTAAATGCAAACGTTTGTGTAGGTGTGTGTGTGTGTATGTGTGTTAGTTTGTTACTCTTTCACGCGGCAACGGCTGTACGGATTTGGATGAAATTTGGAATGGAGACGGCTTATACCCTGGATTAACATATACATAGAATATTTTTATCCCGGAAAATTTGATAATACACAAGGGAAACCGATAAGCGACTTTTACGCAGACGGAGTCGTAGGCAAAAGCTAGTTCAAAATAAAGCGCTGTGTGGAGTTAGAAGAGTCTGAATCGCATCGTTTCGAACCTTATTTATGTTAACCGCAATTTTATTTCAATAGTTCCAGTTACGAACAAACTTAACAAAGTTATTTTAAAATGATGATTGCTAAACTTTATCCTAAGTTTATCCTTTATCCTAACTTGATTTAGTATTTTTTTTGTGCTTGTAAGCCTCTTCCATGCCATAAAAAAACCTTTTTGATTACAGAGGTGACTCCGGCAGCGCACTAGTGATGGGAGATGGGCATCAGGTCGGGCTGGTGTCGTTCAGGACGATAGAACACCCCGAAGTCATTGTTTACACCAATGTATCTTACTATTATAAGTGGATAGGTGACACTGCGTGGAAGTTGCATTGTTCTCATAATAACGAAACCGATTTGCAGTCGCAATCTGATATTTGATTGCTTTCAACATTTACGTTCCTAACCGATGTCTCCTAAGTCTAAGTCTTCTAAGATGTTTTGTCTGGATTTTTGAAGGTTTCCTAGGAGCGGGTTGATTAAGCCTCTAAAATAATCCGTTTAGGTGTGATTCAAAAGCAAAAATCCAAACAAACTTTCACATAAATAATAAAAAATAAATAATAATAATAATATTATAAATAATATTAGTAGGACTATAAATATTTTTAAATGTTTTTCACATCATTTTAACATTAAATAATAAAATTTTAAGCAGCGATTTCTAAACGATTTCAGCTATTTGTTTGTCTACGCACTAAATAATAACATTATTAAATTGCTGTTTAAATTACTTTTATTTTTAACCACTTCATTCTATTCTACGCCTCCATCTTGGTAAACTAAATTATACCCTTTGCCTTGGCTTGGCTTGGTAGCGGGAATTCGAGATGCAAAATTGCCATAATAACCTCCAAATATTGTTTCGAATACTACACAGATTCACAGATTATTACAGTTTGCTTCGCTGGTGTCAAACAAAATACACATTAGGCGTAACCCGTAGCAAACCATATCAAACTCACTGGACAAAGCTTACTCGACGTACATACATACGTTAGTGGATCTCTTAACGGTTGCTACGAGTAATGCAATAAATATTTTGATTTTGAGTGTGTTTGATGTTGCGTTATTGAAAATTTAGAAAAGTTATTCCCATATAAGGTGATCAGTCAAATAACTAAGTAAAATCCCCGGAAGTAATTCTAATTTTAGAGCTGATAATCCTTGAACTAGCTTGGAACCATCCCGATTAAACAATATATCCCTCCTATAGCCCAGAGCAAAAATGTTGTTAATTGAAATCAGAACATTAGGTATTTAAAGTGCACAAGAAGTTTGACAGAAGACCTTGGTCCTAAGGAGGTTATACAAAACAAAACAAGGTATAAGTACATATATTAGTGTGTACTAGTAAGTGTAATTTTGGCGTAACAGGACATTCACAAGACCCGTCGATCGTATTAAACCAAAATATTCTTATAATCAAATGATTAGCAACAAAGAGAAAAGATACTTTCATTTTTGTTTGGCTTATCAACAGCCCTACACACCCTGTACATAAAGTGCTAAAACCGTAGTAAAGGCAATTGTTAATCAAAGTTTAATGAGCTTGCAATACGCAACGTATCGCTGCTAACTGTGCTTGTGCAAATAAATATGAAAATTATAAGAACAAACTGCGCCTTTCGTAATATAACTTCATGTCCTATACAACTGTTCCCAGTTTTATGGTATGTTGTAATATGCTCAAGCCAAAATATGGAAAGTTACATTGTAGGGGGAATTTTTCCAAAAATACACCTGTTTCCACATTCGGTGTGCATGTTAGTTGAATGCGAAGACTGGAAATGGACCTGGGGCGCCTCCGTTTTAAACCTAAATATATTATTAACAGCTGCCCACTGCTTCGAGATATTACATCTCCCTGTTACTTATGACATATACATAATACCTTATTTGTTTGATTATCTATAACACTATAATTCTTATCACACACTCCCTAGCACGCACAAGACGTTTCACTTACTCCACTGCGGCTACAGTCTACCCGTTTTTTTTTTTGGAGTGACTGCATGCTGCTAGTTACATAACTGTAACAGCTATGCATTAGACGGTCTTCCTATCCGACCACTGCCTATAAATAACATTTGGCCAACTGAATGAATACATGTAATCTGAAAAATACGAGTAGGCGTTGTACCCCTTGTATTAATGACATTAGGTACAGTAGGATAAGATCGTATTAGAATACATCGTTTACCATTATTGTAATTAATAACGTGTCAAATAGGTATTTCAGTTTCGTTTGGAACATTTGTTAGCGCTAAACTTTGAAACCAAACATTTCATTTGGGGTGCGAACTGCGAAAATCTGAAATCGAGAAAAATAAATCGAAATAATCTGCAATACCAAAAACGAAAGTCGATGTTTTCCCAGGTATTATGGGTTTGAACGATGGAGCAAAAGTAAATCGCCAAGCCCTGGTTGTAATCAAACAGAAAAGAACATAACTCGTCTAATCTTTGGCAATTTTATGTCCCTGCAATCACGATACTATAACGTCGCGGTCGTTTAAATCTGCCATTATTGAACATTAAACTTGCAGAGATTCTGCGCACCAAATGTATAATTGCTATGAGTGCGTTTATCGTAAAAGTCGTCGCTATGCTGCATTTATTCCTCTCTCCATGCGCGTGCCGGATGATGGAGGGTTATATCATTGGAGGGACAACTGTTAAAATAGATCAGTTCCCACACGCCGTTTACATGTATGTGCAGGTGGGAAAAGGAGCGTGGATTTGTGGGGCATCCATCTTGAATCAGAGGATTCTCCTAACAGCTGCTCACTGTCTCGACGGCTGTAATAAACAATGGACGGTGAGAGCATTTGCAGGATCCGAATTAGTGGAAAAGGTAAAATTAGAAGGTAAAATAATGAACTCCGCAGATACCATACCTTGAACCAATTGATAAGTTATGTCTGGGTTTAACTAACATAATTAATTCGTTTGTAAGTTTATCTATTATCAAGAGTTTTTGAAAACTTTCAGTTCAGTCAGTTCAATTGAGTGGTTTTTGTATTTGCTCATATCAGTTATTACTGGAAGTGAATTCAATGGTGTTCCTAGCAGGTTAGATAGAATAAGGCAAGCAACGCCGCGGCGTTTCATCTGTTTAATACTCCAGGGCCCCTAGCCAAGACGCATTACGCTAACTTAACGATTTTCAATCGATAAAATGTATGGAATTGACATAAGCGGCTGACGCGACTGATCGTCAGCTTACGTCAATCCCATACATCTTTGATTTCAAAAATCGTTAAATTAGCGTAATGCATCTTGGCTGAGGCCCCTGGCCGGCTCGAATCATGTTGATAGCTTAAAAGTGTAAATTACTTACGTACTATTAGTAGTTACCTACAACAAAACGTAAATCGCTTCGGCGGAACGACGTTCCTGAGAAATTCTGTCAACATTTAACCTTAAAATATCAAATTTTTAGATGAAATTCGTAAGGAATGTGAATCGATACATAATTCATCGGAAGTACGACGCAAGGAAAACTACGAACGACATCGCGTTAGCTTTGCTGAAAGTGGAACTGCCGCTGGGGAAAACTGCTAGACGAGTCATCGTGAAACAGACTTTCACAAAACTGAAGCAGGTGGAAGTCGCCGGGTGGGGGCTGATCAACGTACGTGGACCCGTTTACTATTTATTCACGGTCAACAAGGGAATTAGATGATTTAGGGTTTTTAATCCATTGAACTTGGCTCTCATTACACATTTATGTTTTGATGGGATATTTAATTACTCTAGCAACTTTTTAGGGTTCCGTACCCGAAGGGTGCCAAACAGAGCCCTTAGCCAAGATGCCCATCGATAACTAGCGTTTCTATTCGTTTCGTTTTTAAACAAATCACGTCACTGGTAGATCACGTGACTCTCCGTATGACGTGATCTACCAATGACGCGATTGGTTTAAAAACTAAACGAATAAAAACGCAGGTTAGCGATGGGCATCTTGGCTAAGGGCTCAGGACCCTATTACTAAGCCTCCGCTGTCCGTCCGTCTGTCTGTCGCCGGGCTGTATCTCATGAACCGAAATAGGTAGACAGCTGCAGTTTTTACAGAATGTGTATGTCTATTGCCGCTATAGCTACAAATAATAAAAAATAATTAAATTAAAAATTAAAGAGGGGCCCCATACAAGAAACGTATATTTTTTGTTAAATCCGGCTGTATCTCATGAACCGTAACAGGTAGACAGTTGATCACAGAGTGTTTATTTTAACTGCCGCTATAACAGCAAATAATAAAAATAAAATAAATATAAAATGAAAGAGGGTTCCCATACAAAAAGCGTGATTTTATTAAACTTTGTCACTCCGCGGACTGTATCTCATGAACCGTAATAGATATACTTACTGTTGAACTTTTCACAGAGTACCAACCACAAACCAACAACCAACAACAAATAATAAAAAAATAATTAAATTAATTTTTCAACATTTTTTTATTTTTGTTGTATCGTAAAAACGGTAAAACATACAAGTCAGTCGGATATAACAACGGTACAGCTTGCATGACGCTATCCAACTACTGTAACCCCTTGGGCTATTCCTTGGTCGATAATATGGCAATTAATGGTCTAAATCAATACAACCATATTGTTAATTGTGATGGAAGGTTGTTGGATCTCATATTAAGTAACAATCCAAATATTGTGGTATCATCCCCATTGGACGTACTAAGTAAATTGGACACTAGACATCCCGCTTTATTGCTTACAGTTAAGTATGTAACATTTCATCATGATCAAAAAGTAAATCGTACTGATTTTAACTATTTTAAAGCAGACTATTCGAGTATTACTAAACAACTGCTTGAAACAAATTGGCGAGAAGTAATTTAGATGTAAACGAAATGACGTCAGCATTTTATGATATTCTTATTGATCTTATAGGCAAGTGTGTACCTAAACGCACTATTAAAAAATCTAAATATCCTCCCTGGTTTAATTACAGTTTAATTAAACTACAATCAGAAAAGAATAAATTAAGAAAAGCATATCGTAAATATCAGAACCCTCGCGATAAAATTTAATATGAAGTACTGCGTGACAGATGTCATACATTACTGGCTAAGTCCTACTATGAATATAAGTTTAACATTGAAATACAAATAACTTCAAACCCAAAAGCTTTTTGGAGGTTCATCAAAGACAAAAAGAAAGGTCAGTGTACCTATCCACCTAATATGCATTTAGACGGAGTCAAGGCGGAGTCCGGACCAGCTATAGCTAACTCATTCGCTAAACAGTTTTCTTCTATTTTCAGTAAAGATCTCCCTTCTGTGGTAAAAACTCAAGCGCTGGAGAACCATGGTTTCATTTCACAAATCGCGTTTACCGAGAAGGAGATCTTAAAGATTATACAAAAACTTGACATTTTCAAAGGTGCTGGCCCGGATGGAATTCCTCCACTCTTTATAAAACGCTGCGGAAAAGCAATCTGTTTGCCTCTGGTTATGATTATGAATGCTTCTTTACGAGAAGGAATATTTCCTGACGAGTGGAAAAAAGCTAGAATCACCCCAATTTTTAAAAAAGGAGACCAGAACGATATTAAAAACTACAGACCAGTGTCAATACTATCATGTTTTTCTAAGATATTCGAATATTTGGTTTATCCGTACATTGTAAATCACACAAGTAAACTCATTTCGTTTGCAAAACATGGTTTTAAGTCTGGGCGTTCTATTGATTCAAACCTTATTTCATTTATCACTGACTTATCGCTGGAGCTTGACAGGGGGCTAGAAGTTGATGCTATATATACTGATTTTGGTAGCGCATTCGACAAAGTTAATCATCAATTACTGATAGTCAAGCTGCAATCATGTGGTGTATTTGGCTCCTTGTAAAATTGGTTTAACTCATATTTAGTAAAAAGACTTCAAGTAGTCGTAATAGATGGTCACACTTCACGGGAATTTGTAGCGGAGTCTGGAGTTCCTCAAGAGTCTCATCTCGGCCCAGTGCTATTTTCACTGTTCATAAATGATATTACAACCTACTTAAATGAATGCAAGTACTCACCGTATGCGGATGACCTTAAAACTTACAGAACAATCACATCCACGGATGATACTAACATATTACAAGAAAATTTAAATAGGGTTGGACAGTGGTGCTCTGACAATGCCATGTCTCTTAATATTACGAAATGCGTCCACGTTAAATTTTCTCGCAAGAAGCACCCGTTTCCATCTGCTTATAAACTTTATGGTACAAACTTACAGAGGGTCAATGAGGTCAGAGATTTGGGAGTAGTTATGGATAATAAACATAGTTTTGTTCCTCATATTGATTCCATTGTAAAGAAGTCGGCTCAAATACTCGGCTTCTTGAAACGAAATTTCAAAGACTTCCGCCATGCTAGAACTAAAATTCTTCTTTATAATGCCCTTGTCCGCAGCCAACTTGAATTTGCAGCTGCGGTCTGGAATCCACTCTATTCTGTACATTCTCAGCGTATTTAAAGTATTCAGAGGTCATTTACTAGAAGTTTGGCTTACACGTCGTCAAATATATCAATCGCTGCCCATACGAGCAAAGATTGAGTTTTTATAAAATGGACCCTTTGCGTGATCGCCGTAGAATTCGAGACCAGGTATTTCTATACAAAATATTGAATAACAAGTGTGACTGCAGTGCCCTTCTGGAAAAACTGTCTATATCGGTACCGTACCATTTGCCTAGAAAACCTATAAGTAAAACATTTCATACTCCAGTCTGTAGAACCAATTTAGGCCGCAATTCTCCTTTATCGCGATTTGTCTCCACATACAATGATTTAAATTAAAAAATACGTAACATAGATATCTTTAGCGATAACTTGAACACATTTAAACATAAATTGCTGAAGTCAATTAGAAATTAATTGCCTGCATTCTTAGCTTAAAACTTTTCCTTTGTAACATTGTATAGCTATCCAATATTTAATATTTAACTACGTATATGTTGTAACTATGTGAACCGCGCACTTGAAATGTGAATGCTGTACATGCCTGTAATAGGCTTACATATAATGAATAATGTTGTCAGGCTATATTATAAGAGGAGTGGCGTATATGTATGCGGTTGGCATGTCTTAAATAAATAAATAAATAAATAAACCCTATAGAATAACAACAAATACTAAAAACCAGCCAAATGTGTACGGAACCCTCAGTGTGCGAGTTTGACTTGCACTTGTCCGGTTTTTTATTCGTGCTATCCCTTTATTCCTGTGATGCATGTCAGGCTCGCATTTATCAAAGGGCTCATATGTACAATATGTGACGCCGAGTTGAGAGTTCATATTTTTTTTATACATAGTACTCATTAATAGAAGCCTCCTCGTAGAATTTCAAGTTGCGGAAACGCACGGTTCGCGGAAAAAAAAATTAAAGTTTCCATATAAACTGGTAAATTAACACTAAATTTGGACGCCTTGACACCTGATTCAAACGTCACAGACGAGATTCTGGTTCTTTCCGTTTTTTGTGTTGATTTTGATTATACCATAGTGACATTATTTTGCGTAATTTTATGCAATTATAATAGAATTAATTACGAAATCACGAATTATTTGTTGAGAATCGGTTGTTATAATTAAAGTTATTAATAAAACTGCCGTTTAGTACGTTTTATACTTAAAATATGATATTACAATTTAAAAAAAATGCGTGAAACGAAACGCAGTTTGTAATGTAAGTAAATAGGTTTGTAAGATCATTTTCACAAACGCATTGTAGCGAATTTTCATACCTATCGCGATCTTTCATAATCACTAATTTTATTATTTGTGTTTCTTTCGTCATGTTGTGATTTTTTATTAATGTTAGTGATTTTTAATTTTCGCATATTTTCCGTTCCCAATTTTTCCCAATAGGTACGTAGGTAGGTTAGGTTAGGTTCGTTTTTAGATCAGGCCCGAAGGGCCAAAACAATTCAGAAATAGGAGCTCCGCGAATATTTTTTTTCTCGCGAACCGTGCGTTTCCGCAACTTGAAATTTAACGAGGAGGCTTCAATTAATGAGTACTATCTATAAAAAAAATATGAACTCTCAACTCGACGTCACATATTGTACAGTCCTTCCTTATCAAAGAGCACATTCTAAGAGCACAAGCTGTCACGCGCTCAGACGCTCGGCTAGCATATAGTCGTAAACTTTTGTAGAAATTCTTGACTAGTAAAAATAATTTTGAATGGCAGCTCAAACCAGACCTCACTTGGAAGCGGCAAGGTTCGTAAACAAGAATTATATCTACAAGGCTAACTTTATTTAGGACTAAGTAGGTCAATTTAGATGAGGTTGTCCCCCGATATATTCATTAGAACTGATTTAATAATTATCTTACTTTCCTGAAATAAATTTTATTGGATAATCTTTCACAAATTGACCTAATCCTTAACCATAAATAAATAAATAAAGAAGTATCTATGCCCTAACTATAAGCTCGAGGCTTGTACTTTAAGTAGGTACTAAACAACGATAAAAAAATTATATAGAAAAATAAATGCTTATATATTTAGAAAATACCCAAGAGCGCTTATTACACAAGTTTTTTACTTGACGGGAATCGAACCCGGGACCACTTGCTGGGGCGGGGTACTATCAACTAGGCTAACCCCGTCTTCAAATCCAACGTATTTAAAATAAATCAAGTACTTATACTTTGCAGGACAACACACAAGAAGCCTCACAAACACTGAAAGCAGTCACGCAAAGTGTGCAGCCCAGGTCAGTGTGCAGGAAGATAGGCGAACTCACTTCGGGTATGATGTGTGCATCGAACAGCGTCAATGCTCGCCCGTCTAGGTAAGAACCTTCAGCACCTGCGCCCGTATTAGTCTGCCTTTCCATAGAAGTGGAGACGAGCAGTGCGGAGAGCTGTGTAGGAATTGACCAATCACATTGGTTGTAATCCACATCTCGCCACCGCTTGACTGTTTCCATTGAAGCGGAGTGGACACAAGATGTGGATTACAACCAAAGTGATTGATCGATTCACACAGCTCCTCTCCGCACCGCTCGTCTCCGCTTCTATGGAAACGCAGCCTTATGGTCGCTTTTATTTATTTATTTAATCTTATTACACAAAAATACAAATTTGAGTACAACGGATTTTTATTGGACACAATGCCCTTTGGCCTCGACTTTGCCCGACTGATATGGATAATAAATTGAAGAACCTTTGTTTTCTTGAATAGGGGTGACTCCGGCAGCGCCCTGGTGGCCGACGACGGGCAGCAGATCGGGCTGGTCTCCTTTAGACATCCCAACGTACCCGAGCTGGTGGTCTATACCAATGTCTCCTTCTACTTCAACTGGATAACAAAATGTGCCCGCCAGTTATTTTGCCGTACCAGATAGTGTTGTCAAACTGTTATAATATACATGGTGATGGCTAATGTGATAGTCCTTTTAGGGGGGTATAGCAGAAACTTATTTGTAGTAAAAAAAAAGTCACGTGCGATATGTAGACGAAAATGACTTCAAAAAAACTTCTTGAGCGTTTGAAAAAAAAACTTCTTGAGCGTTTTCTGAAACAGAACTTTTAACAAAGTTTATAGTAATTTTGCTACCCAATTTTAATTAATGCTCTATCATTTACAGTTTCCAAAATACCTAACTAATAACTAAAGTAAAAACTTAAATAAGTACTTTTTTTGAAAATTCCACCAAATAATATTTTTATATATCACCAATTTTCAATGCATAGTAATTAATGTCACATTACCAACCATCCTGTACAAACCTGACCTTCACGCATGCACATATTTTTGGTATAAATACTATCATAGTCTTGATAACTCGTTAGGCAAAGTAGTTCAGTTAAAACTTGAAGTAAGTACTTACTTATCCAACTTAGAATTGGAATGAAAGAAATGTACGTAAGTAAGTCTTGGAGGGTACAATATAGAGCAAACTTAAAGAAGCTTGGAGAGGCATTAAAACCAACATAAGCTTTCAAATAAAATGCTGCAGAAAAAGATGGTTACAAAATGAGATAAGATCCAATTCTTTTATTGATATTATTTTTATGGTAATGCTTGTTAGCTTAATCTAAACTGTAGCTGATTTTCTTTAGTTTTTTTCCCGATTTGATAAAATTTTCTAATAATTATTTTGTCACATCTGAATTAAATTGACTTTGATCCCCTTTTGACTTAAATAAATTAATAGCTCTGTTTTTGGATATTTACCTTCACCAGTTTTCACAAACAAAATACGTTCAATATAGGTACGTCCGTGAAAATCAAAAGTTAATTTTTATGATTTAAAAGATTTTAAAAAAGCCGTGGTAGCCTAATGGTTTGACCTGCCGACTCTTACGCAGAGGATCGTGGGTTCAAACCCTGGCTCGCACCTCTAAGTTTTTCGGAATTTATGTGCGAAATACAATTTGTAAATTTACCATGAGCTTTTCGGTGAAGGAAAACATCGTGAGGAAACCTGCTCACACCTGCAAAGAAATTTGACGGTGTGTGCGAAGTTCCCAATCCGCACTGGACCCGCGTGGGAACTATAGCCCAAACCCTCTCATTGTGAGTGGAGGCCTGTACCCAGCAGTGGGACGTATATAGGCTGGATTATTATTATTATTATTATTAAAAGATTTTAAAATAAATAGGATTTTATTAAACGATTCTCATTTTTAATTTAAAACCTGATTCAACCCACCCATTCATTGATACTTGTTTATCCTTACGTTAATGAGGCCCTATATCCGTTTGTTTTTCACAAACGACTAGTAAAATAATAAGTTTGCCTCTGGGTAAAGGTGGATTCACAATGAGGAAGCGAGTATAACCGTCTTAACCAATCAGAAACACTGCTGAGATATGATATCCCTCGGGATTTTGAGTAACTAAATAGGTACAGCAGATATCATTTATCGAATGCAATTCCTCATTGTGTTTTACTTCGTGGTTTTCTTTCACTCCTTCCTTTCCTGTCAGGGAAGTGCTGCCCAGTGTCCATGATACAGGTGAGTCTTCTATGTATTGAATTTTTTATATCAGTGTCTGTGCCTTTTTCTTGTACCTACCTACCCATGCCGAGAGCTGATCATTATCAACCGAAACGAGTCCGCAGCTGGATATGCACCTTCCCCAAAGATCTTCACAAAGATCGGTCCTGTGCTACCTACTCACAGCCAGCCACCCACGACCTTTACCTGATAGCTGATACCTAAGTATTCAATAAATAATTCCACCCAATCAAGATTGTAATGCGTTGCGGTCGATTTCACAACCTTGATTACTTTCAATAACAACCGAGCTCGAAGTATGTCATTTTCACCATAGCCGTTGTTACCATGCAAGTGGTCGTCGTTTTTTTTTTATTGATTTCATCGTGTACATGTGCGTTGGAGTCGTTAATTGTCGGTGGTGCATACACGAGTATCAGGATGTTTCCCCATTCCGTCTTCCTAGAGTGCCAGTGTGTTAGTGGAGACTCGATCTGTGGGGCGTCCGTCTTGAACCAAAAAATAATCCTCACAGCAGCCCATTGTTTAGATGATTGTACATCGAAATGCGATATAAGTGCATTTGCGGGTCATGAGCACATTGACTTGGTAAATATTGAACTAGGTTACAAATGTTTGCGTGTAGTCATAGTCATACAATGTCTAAAGGTAATTGCGATTAAAATCACATTAAAAGTCTACTGTAGTAATTGTTCAATTGCCTGGGTACGGTATAGTATGTCACGCTTAGACTAAACTAACTTTTGCCCGCTGCTCCGTCCGCGTAGAACTCGTTTATCGCTTATCCCTCGGAAACTATCAAATTTTCAAGATAAAATATATCTTATGTTAATCCAGAATAAGGACTAGGATATGTGTGCCAAAAATCATTAGAATCTTGTTTATTATTTATTTATTTAGGATTGTCCACAGTGTATACATTGTTTAGTAGAGAACAATAAAATGTACTAGGTTTTAATCTAAATTATATCTTATATTATATTATATATATATTATATATATATATTATTATATATATATATATATATATATATATATATTATGATTATGATTAATATTAGTACGTTGTAGGAGTACTTAGTATTAGGTAAATGTGAATCAACCTAACACCTAACTTTAGTAAGCCTTTGTAGTTTGTACTTAACTTAAAGGTTTCTATTGTGTGAAGTAGCGCAAGGAATTTAGCAAATTTGCTGCCAAACTTTTGATGAATACTCGTATTACTTCCCGTAGGCCGGATTCGACAAGCAAAGTGTAAAGTTTAATTCAAGATTAATCGATACAATTTCACATAATTTGGTTTGAAACCACTGTCTACATGGTTTCAAACTACCGAGGTCACTTGGTTTGAAACCGTGGTTTCAAACCGTCTAGCACACGCTTCAAACATCTGTCACTTTTCTAACCAGTAACTATATGTAACGAGTGCGAGAGTGACGGATGGTTTATCCACCTCGATAAAGACGACCATAATACGGGTGCAGGTCCCGTATTATGTTCGCCTTTATCGCGGTGGATAAGATTGGATAAACCATCCGTCACTCTCGCACCTACGAATTGGTCAGAAAGTGATAGATATGTCTTATCTACGGTTGTACACGAACACGCAACAGGCCCGCTGATGGTAACGGGCTCTGAGGCCCCATAAATATGTATATGCAATCTCGAATCCTACTAAGATTATGGAATGCCTCTATGTTAGTTATTGCTTTGGTTGTCTTATTCCCACACCGAAACACAACAACGCGAACACTGCTGTTTGGCGGTAGGTTGGTTAAATTATTTTGTTGAGTTTACATTTTGTTTGCCACATGAGACACGAAACGAACAAAATGTATGTATCGGATAAAGTTTTTCATTATTTTTAGATGCCATACATGAGACCAATTTCTAAATACATAATGCACAATAAATACCATCCAGGAAATTTTAGAAACGATATAGCCTTGGGTTATACCAAGAAAATATTTCCGCTAGGACCTACTGTAAAGAGAGTTATTATAAAGAAGCAACCGCCTCGTGTGTACCAAGTAGAAGTGGCTGGATGGGGCCTAGTGAACGTGAGTATACCTAAGGACCTCTATTCTACACGAGGCCCGTATTTACGAGTACACAGAGCATAGAGCTATTGTTTGGAACTAGGACAATTTGTGTGAGATTGTCCCCTGATTTATCACAAAGTAACATTAAATAAACATTATTAAACTGATTTTACTTGTACATAACAGGATTTCGACGACGAACCATCCCTAAGATTGAAGTCAGTTAGACAAACGGTGGAGTCCAAGCGTTACTGCGACACCATCATACAACACAGCGGTGCGATATGCGCAAGGAACAACATCAAAAATCGACCTTCTGCGTAATATATCTTCGTTATTGCCTTCACCATCAAACCTTATCAAAAGGTCTTTTTCATCTCTCCTGTTCGGAAAGTAATGAATTTCATATCCAAATAGTGGGATCAAAATAGCATTTCCACCCCTAGGGACGAAATGAATTTTGATAACATTCTTTTTATAAACGGGTGCTGACGTCGAAAAAATGTCTACACTGCTGAGTAACGAGTTGTACCTACAGTCGGCCTTATAAAAGTAACTGCACACTTTTGTACCTTGTCGCTTAAACGCCTTTGACAGTTAGTGCAGCAGTTCAAACATGACGTTAAAGCACAGTCTTATTGTTTGGTGCGGCATTAGGTACTGGCCCCGACGTGCTTGTCGCTCTGTAAACGAAAGAGAAGTATATTACATGGACCTGTTACGTTTGGTTTATCGATATGGATAAAACATCTGTCACTTTTTAACTAATTATAATATACTTTAACCATACTTATCCATCGCGACCATAATTTCCACTAAAGGCTCATAGGTATTCATTTATTATCGGCAGTGGGGATTCCGGCAGCGCACTAGTGACCTCCAAGGGGCAGCAAATAGGCCTGGTCTCCTTCCGCCTCGAAGTGGCACCAGAGCTGATCATCTACACCAACGTCTCGCTGTACTACCAATGGATAAAAGCCAACGCAAATCGTTTATATTGCAGCGGAAAATAAAATATTTTATTTATGAAGTTGGTTTCAGTCGCATTTGTGGAGCTGGGTAGTTACGTAAAAATATCATATCATATCATATATCTATACATATATATTATAATTTACAATTACAGTTTGTGGTGTAAGCAATACAAGTACAGTCAAGGTCATAAATATGTATACATTTTAGGATAGTTTAAATTGAAACCAATAAGATTGAAATTTACTATATATTTTACAGGAATATACAATTCAATTTAAAACTTATCTCAAACATTGCAATAAAATTAACAGAGATAAACACATCATTTGCTGAAAGGGGGGTTTCCTGCCGTAGCACTAGCACCAGAGGTTTCCTTCTCCATTGCATGTGAAGGTGGATGTTCCAAGACATTATCAATCAACCCAAAAGTCTTTGCTTCTGTCGGAGACATAAAATGATCACGTTCCATTGATGTCTGGACTTTTTCTATGGCTAAGCCAGTGTGTCTAACATAAAGTCCATTTATTTGTGCTTTTAATTTCAGTATCTCCTCTGCTTGAATCTGTATATCGGTGGCTTGTCCTCTAACTCCACCAGAGGGCTGATGAATCATAATACGAGAATTAGGAAGAGCATGTCTCATTCCCGCAGCACCCGCTGACAATAGAAGAGATGCCATACTGCATGCTTGCCCCACGCACCAGGTAGCCACAGGAGGTGATATGTACTGCATGGTGTCATAAATTCCTAGACCGGCAGTAACATTACCACCTGGAGAATTTATATAAAGGTGCACAGGTTTCTTACTGGACTCAGATTGCAGAAACAACAGCTGAGCCACAACTAGCGAGCTGATTTCGTCGTTAATAGGGCCCATAAGACAAATGATTCGTTCGCGGAGCAGTCTCGAGTAGATGTCATACGCGCGCTCTCCTCTACCGGTTTGTTCAACGACTATCGGGATCATGCCAAGTCGCGCCGTCTCACTGGTATTAAACTTGCGGACAATAGCTGACTGTGATCTGTTAGTACCTAGAGTAATGGCAGCTTTTACTACCTGGCGGAAGTAATTTAAAGCCATCTTGGGTTATAACTATAACTTGGAACTACTTAGAATGCTACCAACTTTGATACGTTATAGGTTATATATTTGCACTTCATTTACCAGTTCGATAGCTCACAATGTATTTTTTTTTAATTTTTTAACTGATTGTTTATAGAAGCTTTTGGATTTTTGTGATTTTATCGTGACATTTCTGATAGATTTTTTGACAATTGTGACATTTATGAATTATGACGTCTTACTGCGTTTCGTTCAAAGTTTCGTTCGTGGTGGTTTGCCTCAGGGTACGTTCCACTAAACGCCCGCAACGCCATCGACCACGACCGCTGATATTGCCGTTCCACTAACGTAAAAACGCCGCGGGCGTTATAGGCGAATGTTATACGTGGAACGCACATGTTGAGCGCTGTGTGCTCACTCTGACCCACCAATATTTTGTGGGCGAAGTGGGCGCGATGTGGTCGTGAACAGTGACGTCATATATGACGTCGAGCGATCGCTCGCGACGACCATGGGCCTTAGGTGGAACGATACAGAGGGGTTACGATCGTTGCGGGCGTTTAGTGGAACGTACCCTCAGTGGTTTGTTAACCGCCTTCACGACCAAGGTTGAATTGAATAGGTATTTTCATTAAAGGGTTTCTAAGCGGGCCATATTTTTCTGCAATTTGTAGCCGGCAACAAATAAGTAGCTGTCTTTTTCTAACTACTTATGCCAGTACAAGATGCTCTTATATTGCCGGCTATAAGTTGCAGAAAAATGTAGCCCGTTTAGAAGCCCTTTTATAATATATCCGAAAAAGAGTTTAAAAAGAATGAGGCTGCCGTGAGCTGTTCGTTCTAGTGATAAAAAAAAATTGACGTGGTGATTATAAGCAACAGGTTTTGGGTGTTCGTTGATAAATTTCTGTTAAAAATTTCATTTTGTGGGACAAGCTTTTCTTGTCGACTGTACTTTTTTTGCACAGTCATCCTACTTAAGACAAATCCAACGAGCCCAAACACAGCGGTGCTATCTTATGTTGAGTTCTTCTGCCCACCCTCCGATTGGCGGTTGCATCATCAGACCAGCTCCTGGTAGGTACCATAAATTATTGCATTGTCACCAACGTTAGGTAAGGTGGAATCACCTAATATGGACAAGGCTCCAGTGATGAACAATAACAGTTTTTTATCGAAAACTTGGCAATACCGAAAATTTCATTCTAATTTCAATGTAATGTAATTTTAACGCTAACAATTCTAATTTTAAATATAACATATAAATCTCGGTAGCTTATATTTATTGGATTGTTCATAAGTGGAGCACTGTTCATAATAGGTGCTTTTACCTTACGTAGGTAAGTACCTATACCTAATTTAAACAAACAAAACAAACATCTCAAGACCGCCTGTTGACTCACTATGTAACACCTCTCTTTCTTGTTGTATTTCTTGTTCTTGCTGTATGTGGTGTTCAATAAAGAGTTATTGTATTGTATTGTATTGTATTGTATTGTATCTCACTAAGAGCGCAAGTTAAATAAGCTTGTAAAAATTGGATAATGTTGCCATTTTATTACTAACAGCGCCAAAGTAACTAGTATTATAATCTGTGACAGCGTCCTCAATTTTCGAACTCGAACTTCTTTATAGCCAAGCAAAAGCATTGCCTTTTGCGTGGGCTACACGGTTTCAAACAACGGTTTAAAACAGTGTAGACAGTAGTTTTAAACCAAATTACGCATGACCTTAAACGCACTTGGCAGATATCAAACAAATGGACTTGTTTGAAACCGTGTAGCAGCTCGCTTCTACCAAGGTCACCTTGGTTTAAAACCATGGTTTCAAATCGTGTCGCTAGCTCCACACACTCGTCGAGGCAAGGCGAGGTGGATATGCCGTCCTTTTCTAACTTATTATATGTTTGAGAAGGATGGAAAGCCTGCCTCGCCTTGCCTCGACGAGTGTGTAGTTCTAGCGTGTAGCACACGCATAATGCACACGGCTGGTCCACAAACATGGCAACTACCTGCCGGCCAATCACGGCACCAATTAGACGGAAAGCTATTGGGTTATTATATACAGCTCATATAATATAAACACGTATTTGACGTATTACACTTCTTTCTTTGGCCTTTCATAAATAATACATTGATATAAAAATTGCAAAGTTTGACATTACGAAATACGGCTGTCACAGGTCCACCATCTCTTTAAAAAAACAAATTACTGCATTACAAAAAAAATATAATAAAAGCAAAGAGACACATAATTACCAAGATATTTATCATTTGATTAACTAATAATCGATACAAGTAGGACAATAGGAGTTCGGTGGTTATTCTTATTATATGGCTATGTTTATCACAAAGTTACTTGTACTAATAATAAGTCTATATAAAATGTCGCTTGATCTTATCTTATCACACAAATTTAATAAAAAATATAAAACAAAATATTGAGTTTTAAAGAAATCATAATTTAGCAAACATTTGTTATTTTCTTTTCTTGTTTAAAGTTACTCTTGTTTAATTTATTTTTGCGGTTGACGACGTCTTAACTTCATTAAAGCTTCTTGTCGCTTTTTTTCTATGAGTAGTTTTATATCCTTTGACTTATCCATTAAGATATTGTTGATATTAGAATTTTGTTGAAAATTCCCACTTGATACATGATTAACTAACGAGTCACCAACACTATTGAAAACATTAGATGTGACTTTTTTGTCAGAGCTAGCAACACTAGGTAAATTAGGAGGTTTGATTGCTGTACTGGCAAACCTTGGTTGAAACTGGGACTTTTTAGGTTCCAATGTTGGTTGCAACTGTGACATGACATGACATATTGACATCTGGTTGACTTGCTGTGAAGAAGTAAATGGTAATTGCCGTTTGGCAAGTTTTTCTCTGGCCTGCTGATGTTTTCTCTTAATTTCATCTGGAGTACATCTTATTGGTGAATCGCCTGGCACTGAAAGCAAAGAAAAAAGTTAGGTGTCAACAAATACTTTGATTGCTGTTGGCAGTTGAGAAAAAACCCATTTTTTTTGTATTTATTTTGTAGTTGTTTTTTTTTGTGTAAATTTCTATCCAATAAGAACTGCAGCTGTGTACATTGTTTTGTTTATTATTTTGTTGCTAGCCAATACAACAACTATAAAACAACAACAACTATAGTCTAGCCCGTATTTACCCTGACTTTCAACATAAAATGTACCGGAGATTATGAGAAATTTGTTCTTTTGTTTATTGTGATTACCTTGCACGTGTTTACCTCGGCTGCTATACCGGCCACAAACCAAACTGGCACACCAGCCATAGAGTGAGACAGCGGATAGACTGTCGTTAGGTTGATATAATAGAAAAATAATAATGATTTTTCTTCTCTCCATTTAACGACAACTCTCAATAACGCCATAAAATGCGCAGTCCCTTCAGTGTCGCTATATAGAGTTTACACTGTATTTATAAGATAACAATGACTATAGCTTTACCTGTATCTTTTTCAGTCTTATCATGAGGCATAGAGCTGTACCGTGCAATAACCATTCCACTTGTAGATGGCTTATTCTGGTTAATTAAAGGTGACTCCGGCATGGAATTGTGTCGGCTAAAAAAAGATTTGGACATCGTCTCCTCATGCAATACTATGTCATCCACCATCCAATCCATTCCCTTAGAACTATTTAATTTGTTCTTATTTTCTCTATTTGGTGCTTGAGTAAGCCTATCTATTGTACTCTCATTTAAATTCCCAACCAAATTGTCAAATGAATCATTAGTGAGGCATGGTGAATCAGACTTCTTTGTGCGAGTCACTAGAGGAGACTCCAGTTTGATACTGTTAAGTATTGCATCCATTGAATCCTGATCCATTTGGAAATTAATGGAAGTTTTGATGCCTCTTGATTTATTTGGCTCAAACCTTGGTTTTTTTGCAGGTGTTGTTCTTAATATATTATCTTCAATAACTTGGCTGGCTTTTATAAGACATTCATTCATGGAATCATCAGATTCTAGAGCAGTTTCTGTTTCTGGTTTTGGAAATTTAGAGCTAAGGAGATTCTTTCTAAGGCACCTTGAATTTGTTTTAAAACAGCTTTTAGGGGACTGGCCTGATAAATCACTAAAAAGGTCTTCCTCACCAGTAGATTGCTTATCCTCTATTACTTCACTACTTTTTTTGCCAATTAATTCATGCAAGTTTTGATTTAATTCTACTAGCTCCTGGTATAGTTCAGTCTTTTTATGTGACACTTTGTTGAGAGCTCTTCGTTTAGGAGTGGGACGGTTGATTATTTTGGGTTTTGTAGTTTTTCTCGCTTTTCTACTAAGTGGTGTCGAGTTTTTAATACGAGAAGTAGCCGTGTGGTCTGCTTTTGGAGTGTAGTAGTTCCAAACAACATCAGTTTCACCTTCAGCACCATCTTGTGTGCAAAGAAATGGTACAGGACTAGCAGCTTCAGAGTCACAAATTGAATCACTGTCTCTTGACGGGGAATCTGCTTGGTGCTCTGGTGTCGAACAGGATATCACTGAAACTATAACACCAATGCAATAAATGAGTTGAAACAAGTTCTCAGCTAATTGAAAAGTCATTACAACAACTAAATGAACCAAGCTTGTAGTAACTTAAATCTTAGAGTGAAAGAGTACCTTTACTTTTGTGTTTTGTGGCAACCATGTTCTTCGAGGATAAGTTTCTCTTACTCATATGGCAATCTGTAATAATTTGAGTACAAAAGTCATACGTGGTTTTGCTTCAATGGTTCACTGTTAAAATCTTCAAATATGTTTTAAATCTAGTAAAGTAAAACTATTTACCTCGGCGATTTATCAGACATTAAAAATCAACAGCTAAATAAACATAAACTAAACAATACACCGATTGTTTTCAGAGTCAAACTGCTATCTATATCACAGATTATAAGGGTATGTCTAAAGATCTATATCAAACTAGGTATCGTGCGTGTGGCATGTTTCTGTTTCTGGTGCATGCCAACTGTCACTTTGACGTTTGAAGTTCGTTCTGAGTTTATATCATTCATTTTATCACACAGAATAAGTACTTTCATAGAAACCGCACTATAAGATGAACTTTGCATCAGCTATCTTTCTCTATTTTTTAAATTACATACCTATTGCATTAAAGTGAAACAAAAGGAAAGCTGTTTTTTATTCTTTAACTGTTATTACCAAAAGGTTTTAAACGTCAAATTTGAATGGACCGCGATAATGAACTTTTACTGCCAGATGCTTTTATTTGGCAATTAGAAAAATCAGCCCAAATCATTAGAACTACAACGGCGAAATTCAATCGATATCGATATTATTGTCGCCTCAGCCACAACACTGGCGTTGACAAATACAATTCAAACCTTGTGAAAACATGAAGGAAAATAAAGGAAAACGAAAGAAGGAATAAGGAATCTTTCTAACTCGTTATGAATGCCATTATTACAAAAAGGTCAAACAAACGTCTTTGCTGTTTCTTAAGTCCAGTTTCTATTCAAGTGCTTATTCTGTGGTGTCTGTATACCGTGGTATGTTGTCTGCCTGCCTGCGCTGCCTGTCACCGCCTGTCACTGATCTGTCTGTAGTCGATATAATCTGTGCAAAAAATAAAAATAAATCTGAATAAATGTTCGTTTTATTCATTTTATTATTGGGATTGTTGTTGGTTGGTTCGTTTTAACATTTGTTACAGTCATTGCGTCATGCATGTGATATTTTACGGCAAGGAATCATTTTTTTTCTTCAGACTTCATAAAAAATCTGATGAGGTATGTGATGAAATATACTTTAACTTCAATCATAGTTTAATCAGAATTTGCAGCCTGTTACAACTTAGGTACTTGGCAGTGGTTAGCACATAAAACCGCGCTCAACAGTCCCAAGTTCTCGCAGCGCGTAACGCGCTTGAGTCCCGTCCCGCGCGCTCCGCTGTCAACGTCAAGCACTCGTCGAACGAATTCAGTCATTCAGTCGTGCTTGATTCGTCGCGGTCAATAGACGCGTTCCCAACTCTCTCAGTTCGCGATGCTTCGGTAGTGACACTTCCAGTGCTAAGTGAACCAAAACTCTTTCAAAATGTTGGCTGACGGGGAAATCGTTGGTGATGGGTCATGGAACCTCACGATATTCGTGACCGACCTGAACGAAAAACGCACCATGGTTGTTAAAGGTGACATGCACATTGGAGGAGTGATGCTGAAATTAACTGAGAGCTTCGGTAAGATCTAGTTTTATGACCTTTGGCAAAGTCCTTGATTTATTTTCTAGTATGAGTCATAGTCGCGAGATGGGTTTTGTATGTGTGTTATGTACACAAGAGTATCTTGTTTCTTTCTGTTATTCTAACATGCCTCTGAAATACAGTCAGTCAACTTCAACAACAAATGTCAACTTTAACAACAAATAGTACTTAGCTGGTGTATTGGATGAAACACTTTATGGAAAGCATTATCTGTCTATAAAATCCCTGAATGTAAGCTAAAAAAATCCAAATTTATATAAAGTCCAATATTCGTAAATGCATATTTTTTTATAAACATTATACAAACAGTCAGAATAGGTTTTTAGGGTTTTAATTCTCTAATATAATTCTTAATGGCTTCACTTACAATGAACACCTAAAAGATCTTTAATTATTCTCTCTTGCTCCTCCTAATCTGTTAAGTTTGAAGTAAATAATATCCTAGTACCTACTTGTATTTTTACAAATAACAAAATACAGCCCGTGAGCACTTAGATAGGATTCTGGTCTGTACTACTCTCTCACTCGCTCTCATGTGCTCTAGCTCTAGCTGATTTACCCGAACCCGAATCATATTCTAATTGCTCACGGACTGTAATAATAAAATATTTCTCAACACTTCAGCAGAGACTCAACAAATTTTCTGGTAGAAATCCTGTCCTTCATAGTCTCTAGACTTTCATGACTGACATTTTTTGTTATTTCCAAGGGAGTTGATCTTATTTACATATTTACATGAACACCAATTTAAAATATATATGTACTTACAATAAAAACAGAGATTATTACACATTTCTTACCATTAGGGACACATTAGACTTACTGGGGAAGTAGAGACTTAACATCTTGAGTTTATTCAAAAGCATTTTCTTATGCCTTAATGCTTAATTCATTTATAATATGTAAATATTTGCATACTAGTGCCCTACACAACCTTTGCATGGGTGAAATATTAATAAGTTTTGAAAAAAGGTATAAAATAATGGTGAGGCCCCATAAAACTCAAAATGGTTTTTGAAATTAGCATGACCCTATATATAGACAAATGAGATTTTAATTTATAACTTGTAGGGACTCTTACTTGACTTCCTAAAGTTGTTGCATTCTAAGTTTGTGTAGGTGAGCATTTAAAAAAAGTTTGTACTTTTTTACAGGTTTAAAAAAACAAGCTCTGATTTCAAAATAACATGGGTACGTAGATTGGGTGCATAAAACTATATAACTTAAAATTGAATAAATTCCCAAAATGTTACAAAAAAATGTATAGAAACTTGCTATTTAATTACCACAATTTTCCTATTTTGTTCCTAATATGTGTTAGCTTTGGTAACAAAATAGGAAAAAATTATGTATTTTTAAAATTGCTTAGTTTCATTCACCCAAACTACCTACAATTTTTTTTTAATGGGAGAGTTGAATGTTCAAACTTTTTTTAGCAATGCACAGATAATAACGCCGGTAGCACATCTCCGCCGCGAAACTGTAGTAGCGAAACTCTGGCAACGAAATAAAGTTCAATTTCGTATTAAATATCTCGATTCCGCCACAGTTTCGCGGTTTCGCGGCGGAGGTGTGCTACCGGGCTAAATAATTATACTATACATAGTAATAAATAAACCCATTAGCTTTTCGTAAGCATTTAAAAGTACCTATTTTAAATAAATTTGACAGGGGAGGTACAAAGTTGAGTATAGAATTCTATACTTACTAAGTAGTAGTAATTGCACTAAGTTTAGATGGAAATAATTGCAATCTCAATCTACACTTGTCTTGTATTCCATTTCACTTGTTTATTCTGCTACCGTACAACTAGACCGGTTGCAGCTTTTGCAACATTAGCATTTTATCAATATCCATAATATTCATCATTCGTCAGAAGCAAATTACCTATCTGTCGCAAGTTTACGAGCCATTCCAAAATAGCATCTAACTCGATATATAAAGGTCTTTGTCTCTCTTCATCTTACAATAGAGTAGACTGTAAAGAGTATACTGTATAACTGGTCCTGGTTTTAAACAGCACGGGAAAAGAGCACTCGTTAGCGCGAAAGAGAGGGGTATTGTGCGTACGCAGGCACGCGTCCTTCGCGGCCGATATGTCGTGGTGGCGAGACTTTTTTTTGCGCAGGTGAACTCAATCTGTTATGCGCGGGCTATTATTTTTACGTCACTAATACCTTTATTTGCGGTTTATTATTAGTTGAATATGAGAGGAATCTTATATTAAATTGTAATTTATTTATGGCCGCTCCCTACACACCTAGAAAAAAGGTTTTATATTTATAAACGATTTATAGACAATTTTCTCACCTACGCAATACTGACGCGATAAAGTTTGAAATGGAGGCCGATATTCGCCCACTTTGATCCAAAGTAGATGTTATTATTCAAAACATTGTGGCCGTCGGCAACTAAGAAATCTGTTGAAATTGAAAATAAAGTTGTTTAAATAATTTTGCAATGTAGGTTGGGGCGTGCAATAACAATAATATCCTGTTATTCATGTATCAAACCGTGTTTAGCCCATGGCAAAATTGCTTATTAAGTCAATTGCTTATCTTAATCATTTTATAGTGTTCGTAGTCTCAGTCCGCTGTGAGTAAGTAAACTGTACTTACGGCTACATAATTTAATAATTAAATATCGCGTCCAAATTTACATTCATTCCTACCTATGCCTACACAGAAATCTTATCGCGATTAAACTATGCCTTAGCTATATAGATAATCTAATCGAAATATATCCTTATAAAGACTTATGCCGTTGCAGTAAATCCTAATCGTAAAGATCTTTTATTCATCCCACGTACAATGAAACACCCCGAGCGCGGGCGCCGGTTTTTATAGCACTTATCAAATAGGTACTTTATCAATATGATCAAGAAACTTACGCTCGGTGAAAATTAATGCATTGTAAGCCAATCAAGCAAATCTTCTCGCAAATCTAGGAGTCCAACTCGATAAGGAACTATTACTGTCATCGGATATTGAGAAGATAACATCAAAAGCTTACAGGATGTTGGGATTTATTTTTAGGCAGGGCAACGATTTCAAAAATGCCAGTACTTTTAAACTTTTATATAATGCACTTGTCCGACCTCAACTGGAGCATGCATCTGCAACTTGGAATCAATACCAATGTTACTTAGACGCTATTGAAAACATTCAAAAAAAAATTACGAATCGCTTAACTTATAAGTTTAGGAATATCAAGCTCAAAGATACTGTCCCTCTTCAAAAGCGCAGAGAACATCATGATCATATTTTACTCTACAAAATTTTAAACAATATCATAGATTCTCCATACCTCCTTAGTAACATATCATTGAAATGTTCATGTCTACGTACTCGCTCCAAAAATATATTCGCTGTTAAATTTTGCAGGAAAAAGTATTCCAAAAATCGCTTCCTCATAAGGGCATGTTCCACACATAATAACAAGTATGATCATACTGACATATTTTATGACGAGTTTAACAGCTATGTAACCGCAATAAAAAAAACATTGTAGACCTTTTTCTTAAGTCAATTTTTTCATTTGATTTCATGTCTCTAGTATTAGTTCTTAGTGCATGTTGTAACAGAAGTTGCTAGCTTTGTAGGTGGGTCAATCAACTATTTTTTGTCCCTCGTTGCCATGGTGACGTCTCTTGGACAACTGTTTAAAACTATGATTTTTAAATATATAAATTCACCAAACATCAGTTTCTGTGGGCATTACAAGCCCGTTATTTTATAGGTTTTCATTTAACCATATTAGAAGTGTATATTAATACAATTTTTCTAAGAAACTCTATCACAGTTGTCCAGGAGACAAGGGGACAGAATAACAACAAAAAAAAGTTGATTCACCCAGGTATAGTTAATTCCTAAATGTGTAGCATACATTGGTGGAAACTTTGTTGGCTTATGAACCATTGGAATAAGTTTGTAAATCTGTATAATTAAAGCTGTTTGTTTTTCCTTAATAAAGAAAATAAAATAAAAAATAAAATAAAATCGCTGATAATATGCGTAAAGAGTTGCTTGTAAAAATTACACTTATTGACAGAGAAATACCTACCTACTATTTATTTTTAAATTATTATGCTCACCTATTGACTGTTATCATTATGATAAACTAACGTCGTGCATATTGCATCTAGGTATAACATCATCATTTAACTTTGTTGCTAATAACTTTAACCTTTGTATTCTTCGAACACGATTTCTGTAGTAGGTAACGTTCTCATATACAAGTCAGGATGTCCTTAATTTAAAACCTCATTATTTCATACCAAAATAAAAGCAGACACTTTTCCTTGTGACTAAATCCCAATTTGTACTTGATTAAGAGCGGAAATGCTCCCGTCAGGGTCGACAGCAATGTTCACAGATAAATTAACGACAAATAATGCGCTAAAGAAATATTTATTATAGCGGAATTCTTGGTAATTGATGAGTATGTCTAAGCATATTGATTAACAATTGTCTTTACAACATCTCAAGGTCAGTCCTTAATACTCGAGTCAATATATTTGTAGAGATGTGAGGCCATAAAATTAAATAGGGACCACTAGAAATCAGCGCCTTGACTGTTGACTTGGCGTTGTTTGTTATCCGTATCTTTATTTCCTTCTATCTAAATAACGCAGTTTCATTTAAATAATTGAATTCGGTTATTTAGGGGTGGATAAAGTTATTCCCCAGCGTCAAAGTACTTAACCTGAAATTATTTTTCAAAAATATCTTATTAATACTATGTTTCGTTGCGATATTTATATAAACATATTTATTCTCCTTACATCTACAAGGATTCATTCAGATATTACAAAAGGGCTGCCAACAAAGGACTCTTCAAGTACCGGATTAGGGAGTCTCAAGTGCATAACTTCGACATGAATCAGATACATGGTGCACTTACAACCCTCTCTCTTACTATCCAATATCTTTAATGATATGAGATTGGATACTTAAAACGTGAATATTACCATTTTTACCTTCCATAAATGACGCTTGGATTACTGTAAGAGAACTGATCAAGTAATCCAACCTTGAGTCGTTTTGGATCTTGCCTTATAAAAGAAATTCAATGCCGGCGATGACGGTCGTGACGTGGATAACCTTCTGGATATGCTATTATTTGCATACGATACCTAAATATTTTAAATTGTAGATAACCAAGTGTCCATTATGAAATACTGCTTTAGTGCGTTGTTGCGTGGAGATAAGATAGCAATATAAATTCCGATTACATAACTACTGGATAAGTATATTTTAACCCTGAATTTAAGTCTTAAATAATGCTTGAATTTTACCGATGAAATTAAGTTCACGCTCGCGCTCTAAAAAAAGAATGCGCCCCTGAACAACTGGAAAACTTTAACAAAGTCTGCTCTTTTGAGGTTGTTAATTAGATGAACATGATAGTTGATAAGGATTACTATGTTAGTTTAATGCGCATAAAGTTAATTTAACATAGGAAAGTGCATGTTCTGAGAAGCCGCCATATTGACGTGTCGCGCTCGTGCTTCCGGCGGCTCACGACCGGCGCAGATAGGCGTTATCATCCGCTCATTGTTTCTCTATGCAGATGAGGTACGACGCCAATCACTGTTAAGTGCAGAGGGTGATGACCTGATAACATTTTCACAGCTCTGCGTGTAGCTGTTAATTTTTCCTATCACTAATTTCAGTGTTGAAATACCATAATAACATTAATAACTAAATGTTTGGTTTTCAGTATCATAGCGTTATTTTCTATTTACAAGCCATCGGCATCATTGATTTGCTAAATACTCAATACTCTCTTCACATGGATTCCTCATTAATTCGGAATAGGTAGTCGTTATATTCAGTAGCTTCGATACATTAAGGAACTACAGAGTTTAGTTAAACGTGCGTACAAAATACTACTAAAAAGGAAAATACGTAGCTATTGTGTTGATACGCTTAAGGCAAATAACGCCATTAAATTAATCCTTATCTAGAAGCAACCAAATTAGACTCTAATGCTTGGGTGGGTAAATTCCACGAAGTATTCCTGGCGTATTTAATGTTATCAGGATATGTTGGGGAAGAGGGGACACGGGCTATCTATAAACGTGTAGCGATAATGCTTGACGTGACATTCTAGCATTCAATAATAAAGCCTTTTGTTGTGTTGTCGTCACATAACTCGCTATAGAGTATCAACGCAACAACAAAAACTATTGTTTATGGAATGTCGAATAGATGAAAAATGAGACGATATTTTATGAAAGTTATCTTAGTCCACGGCATGCCGATTCGTTTGCTCATTTCGAAAATATTGCTGCAGCATTAGCCTAAACTAAACTAAGGTGGTGATGTTGAACGAGAGCTGGATTTTCTTTGGTAATTTTTTCCCCTGTCATGCCAATACGAATGATCTTAATACCACCGTAGCCTTCAAAGCATAGGACTACTTCGTATCAAGATTCAGCCTCTAAGGAGTGCCACCTTCCACCAACTAAGGCTCGAGCCAGCCGGACACTAACGGTCGCGCGCATTCCGCCCCTCTCTATAGTCAACCGACTAATTGCTCAGTATTACGCGTGAATGTCTCACTGTCTCTATGTTAATGCTTGCTTTCCTTGAGCTTTCTCTTGGATTCTGTGCTGCGTTCGGCCCTAAATTTCTGCTTCACGCATATTTTACACGCCTTGTCATGCCAAGTCTTGTGGCATTTACCTTGGCGTAACGTTTAACCTGCCGCCATAAAATACGTTAGCGTCGGGGTTTGTGGCACCCGCGAGCCCGCTGTTAGGTAATCTGCTCCTTATACGGTTTTGTCCTAAATGTTTCACCATACGAGTCTGTATGTAATTGTTACTAACACTTACGCACATGTCATTCAGGTTGCTTACTATTTTATCAAAAATAAACAAAGTTATTTGTTTTTGACATGTTTGTCACACATTCCTGAGCAGTGACCGTTCAACCTCAATCAATCAACAACGATAATGCCGACATCTCGTAATATGTGTCTAAACGTTCCATTAGTCCTATACGGTAGTCTCTTGTACTAATGAAAGCCTGCTTATAAACTAGAAATAGTTAATTAGCTAACCTAGTTACATCATCGTAATATACAGACTTAGTTGAAATGTGATATGTTTAGTTTATGTATTTTTTTTAATTAATTCAATCCAAATACAGTGGCACAGGAGTTTCATTGTTTGCTATTGTTATGCAAAGTTTTCACGCACCTGGGTCTGCTTTGACGTGTTAACTTCACAGTAGGTACATCATATAAACCGTTAGATACTATTACTGCTTCCAATACATATCTTCTTATCGAATTATTTTTTAAAACCTTTTAAATTACCTGGGTTACGGCGTAATCGATGTAAACGTGTCCACACGCTCATTAGTGAGGCAAATGTGTATATTCTACAACTCCACAAGACCACAACGTTCTGTCACAGTGATTCAGGATTGCGGATGACTCCATATTAGCTGTCGCATATGACTGCGACCGGTTTTTCTACCGCCAAGACAACTTACGTGACGTCAGATTAAGAAACTGAGGGAACAACCGATCCTTACACGGTAATAATGTCAATGTGAATTTTTGTCTTATGTATGTATGTACGTACAGTACCACCATCCAGTAACACCATAATGATGCCAAAACAAGGCCAACTCTTTCGTAAGTTTACTACTATTAAGAGATAAAAAGTACCATGAAATTGGTAAGTAAGTACTACAGTTTCTAATGTTTCTGAGAGTGGTTGCCACCTGCGTGAATATTTTTACTTTACGCAGCACAGCCATCAGTTGCTTTTCCACCCTTTTATTTTCGTTGTTCGTGGCATAACCTCAGTTCCTTTCGTGATTTATTTTAAGATTTGCAGTCGTAAATCTATATAGCAGTGGTGTGAAAATTCGAACTGCTACTCGTTCCAATTCAAGTTTCTATTTATAATCGTCTTACTTCATTCGTTCGGGGTACCCGCTGCCCACTAGAAACATAACACGCACAGTTTTCGACGCGTACACGCACCAGCTACTGTTGATGTTTTGCCAAACAGAAATCAATTATTTTACTGTTAGCTCGATGTATTTCAGGTAGGAGGTTTTAGTCATATTGTGCTGAAATTTCAAGTTATATATCAGCGTATGAATTCAAATATCCATATTAGCACTTTACTACTGTATTAGGTCGGCGTGTAAAAGTGTAGTGCCATCAGGTCAAGGTCCTACGGGTGCGACGATATCGCCACTCCTTTTATTTACCGACCCATTAAACACAAACGTTCTGTCTCTATAACCTCTTTGCTGTTTACAATCCTTCATTATTCTCCACCACTGTTGCTAGACTCGTTATCGTTCTTATCTATATCTTATCGGTCTGTTACGTTTTGTTATTTTCGTAACACGTCCTTTTAATACTTATTGCGTTAATAATGTTTTCTTAAATGTAAATTCTTTTTAACTTAGTCAATGACGATATCGAGCCACGCATTACGCACATTCATTGTAATGTTATTTTCCTGTAGTGTTTTGAGGTTACTCATTTGTCCTCTTTTTATACAGTAAATTCTTTGACACGTTTAGTTAGTATTACCATCTATACTCCATTCGTTCAAAAAGAAACAGTTGCTCTTTATAAGCCTGGCATTTTAAACGTAAACAATCCAAGAATAATGAGATTCGTCAATTCGCCATTTGCCATTTGAAAAGGTCTATCTATTTATATTTTCTTGACAGTGTTCAATATTTTACTCGCCATGTTCAATTTCTTTCAGCCACTTTTGACGCATATCTTGGCCCGGGTGATTCGCGTTTAACTAGTATGTGTAGACTGTAGATAAAGAATCTAAAGTAATCAAACTAAGAAATCATGATCAGGTTTTAAACCTATTTTTAATTTAATTTTAAAATAAATTTCGAGTTATGTTATTACATTTTACTATTAATCGTCCAATTTTTAATTGTTTTTACTGTAAATGAGAGAGATGTTTTAAACATGGTTTTCCCAGATACACAATTGAAAGAGTTTTGACTCAAACTAGAAAGTTTGCGTAACAGTCTAACTATGCCAGATCAGCGGCCCTAGATACATAATTATGACGATAACGATGTTCGAAAACTGTCAAAATATATAGGATTGACGTGAGCTGCCATGCTGTCAATCTATCGATCGTGTCGGCCGCTAATGTCAATTCTATAAATTTTTCTAAAGTAACGTAAACGGTAACGTTCACCGAATGCAACTTCTCTAGCTCTTCACAAACTGGAGCAAATTCCTTGAGATAAACCGTAAGAACTCAAGTTAAAAGAACTTATTCATAAATGTTATCTTAATGAGTAATGGTAAAATTCGTTTACGTAAATGAATTATATGCTATGCAGTTTGATTTTTTATTAGTGCTAATAATTTTACGAAGATTGTGCAATATTTTCTTCGATAAAAATGCTTATATTTACAACTTTAATCAAATGATCATATTATTCTGGCGCTTTTGACGGTCTTCTAAATTTAAATTTAATATCTTATGCATTCCTGACTGAGACCGCCTTAACCCTGTTTTGGTAAGTTTTTTTGCAATCTGAGAAGATGCCATTAGACGTCTGCGAAGGGTCGACTAAGGACAGGGGTCAGTGTACCGAGTGCGTTTTAGAACGCTTATTTTCTGTACGTTGTTTATAAATACTTCATCAATTATAACGCTTAGTTTCTACACGAGGGTACTTACCCTGAGCGGACACCATTTATATTGATTTAGCTTTACTTTTGCCTAAATTAAACAGACATTCTAATCCTGTTATTTGCGGGTAGGTAAGCCAAGAGCCTGTAAATTGCCAGTCACGTTTGTAATCACCAAATGTGTTAGGGCTTCATTGTTAAATGAATCAAGATTAACCCTACCGCTAGACCACCCGTATATGCCAGATTAAATTCATTAATGCTCGTTAGGAAATTAACCTCTGGCATCGGATAAATCCCTTGATAATTTACGGATAGATGTTAGTGTCGTTTGTTTGAAGAAGTTTACTTACACAATGTTTTATTTTATATCAACTTTCTGTTCTTGTCAATGTTTCTCGGTAGTATTAAATGCGTTTACATAAAGTGTCAGTTTGTTAACATCTGAATTACTTATACACACTAGACTTCCTCGAAAACGAAAGTTGTCTGACCAGTATCTCGGAGACATGCTAAAAATTCTCTGGGAACGAAGCTTAACGCGCTTCCTTCGATACTAGTCATACCATCCAAAAGAGCTTTTGAAGTAAAAATATAGTGGAATATATACTTTAAAGAATTGATGCTAAAGCTTTTTTGACGGAATTATATATGAATGCGGAAGAAATGGTAGCTGTGTGTCAGTAGTTCCCACGCAAAAAGTGCTCGTGTTGGTGGTAAGTGGAGAGATAAATATTTGTAAACTGCTCTAGCGTGAGTCCCTGATCTTGCTTAGAATTATATTGTTTTAGACTTTGTAAAACGTGAAGGAAGTCTATTAATAAAATCGCATTGTACTTTCATATTTAATTACGGGTGGTTGCAAAAGTAATCAAATTGTGGAGTAAAAACCGTTAAAAACGGATGCTTCACAGACACTCGTGAGATACTTTTGGACGCCAGGAATTTTAATAATTTGAGCGAGATTCCAATTCCATACATCGCCGTCAGCGGCACATGGCGGGCGCCGGGTGCTGTGTCCAGACTAAAATAGACGACTGGCTATTTATACGAGTCGCGTATCCGCCCGGCGCATGCGCTGCGCCTGCGCCTTGGAAACGCGTAAATATGGCGCCCCATTCGTAATTCTCATCGCAATCGAATATGAATCGACCGTACGAATTAAGCTGTCAATTGTGACTTAGTGGGTTGCATCTGTCATTGTGATTAACTAAGTAACTAACGGTACGTTTGCATCCCATCTAAAATATTGTATGACGTAGGTATAAAAATCTGTATGAATAACGGATATCTGTTATATCGATCAATAGAGGCTTTTAGAGCTACCGGCGAAAAGTCATCAATCATGGCTGAACTAGAAACGCGATGACGAAGAAACTAATATTCCCCTCCCTTTTAACTGGTTACGAAACCGGCGCTCTGGCTTGACGTTTAATATCCTGAATACCTGAAACCGTTCTCCGTTTCACTACTGGTTAACTGTCGGAAGCATTTGCTTCCGTTAAATAAATTGCAAAAGGAGTTAAGGAGCTAATGTAGAATCTTGTGACAAGCACCTGTAGGTACCTATTGACTATTTATGCCAATGTTAATAATCTCGATCTTGATCCTCAAGGTGGCGAACGTGTCTTTATGTTTCCGACTCCACTGTTAAGGCAAAATAAACAGAAACAAGACGCGCCCAGGCGCAGTGATGTAACTGTGGTGACGCTATCTGTTGTAACTATTTATAAAGCAGTCAAAAAAAACTCATACCTACTGTTTTTAATTCGATGGCATTGACATTAATGGACTGTTAACACTAATTGTCCACAAGGTTTCTAGTTTCAAAACGTGTCACGATAGATTAACTATACACGGGTTAAAAAGTTAAAACACGAAACTTTATTATTGAACAAACATTTAATCAAAGGTAAATTAAAACGTTTGTTTTGATACGAATAATTTGTGTATGAGCTGTTGTATGGTGACGTTCTGAGTCTACAAATAAACGAAAACTGGGTCACGGTCCATCGTGAATCCCGTCGTTACGAAGCTTACGACGAGCTCTGTAAGAAGGTATGAACTCATTGTGTTCTTGGAAATGAAATCGCGAGATTCGTCGATCAATTATAAAGCAACCAAAGTGACTACATACTACCTAGGCACACATAGTTGTGTTGAGTTAGTGTTCTATTTTGCCTAATGGTTGACCGGTAGAGAATGCATTAAGTCCGCCATTCGCACTGTAACGTATTGTGCATAAAGTTTAAATGAATAAATAGTGTTATGGATAGTCTGAAAAGTGATTGATTTAATAATTTCGTCTGGGAGTTCTGTTGAAAGTCTTGAAAATTCAGATCCAAATGCAAATGATAAAGCAGATCATACGTGTGCGTATGTTTTAAAACCATTTAGTGTATTTTTGTTGTTTCTATCTTCGTTACTCCATAACAGACTTTCGTGGCGGTACAAGGTAAATTATAGGAGCGTGTTGCATCCATTTTCCCACAGTATTCTAAAAGGAGACACCACTCGAGAAAATTTCTTTGTCGTGATCGACGGCTTTAGCACTTACCGTAAAATGCACATTCGATTACTTTACCTTTAAATTGAGGCGACTTTTGCGGTTTATTGAAGGCACACCTTGGTTTAGAAATTGCCAGTTGTGTCCCTTAAGTTTTATAGCAATACAATTATGTAAACTGGAAAATATAAATTACCGGGGAGAGAGTAAGACGCTAATGGCTGTCAGACATGTTAATTGCTAGTATTTATGTAAGCTGGCATCCCAAGTGGTAATATTTCATACAATTTCATCTCTTTTAAGAGGAATAGGACCTAGAACTTAGGGCTAAATTCAGTTAAAGTATAAACCAACTTATTCAGTGTTCACTTTAAATTTATATTATGGAACTTGTATGTTCCCAGATGAAACACCAACGAAATTTTAAATACAGAAATCATACGTAAAGATTATAGCAGAAGTGCATCAAATATAGGGCGCTCATTTGATTTCCTAGCGCTTGCATTGCACGCTTAATTAACTTGCGCAAGTCGCAATCACAATAGCAGATGTCCATTCTACTCAATACTTATTGCACTTCGTATAGTGCAGTTTTAATGACGTCATGACGCATATGTTGTTTCGTGCATACATATGTATTATTTGATTTTTACTGTGTTAAAAGTTATATTAAGGAATTTTACGAAACAAATGACAAGTTTTACACACTGTGACAATGTGTCAGAGGTTAACGACTTGATTGCCAAAGATGGCGTACTGCGAACGTGCTAAGTGGATGATGACCCTCTAGACTTAACTCTTGCCAATTCTGAAGCTGCGTTCCTAGAATGTACCTTTAGCTACGCGATCAATTGAAAATATACCTACTGTTGTTGCTCTACCAAATTTATTTATATGCCTGGTTCTAATATAGCACTTATCAGTGACTCCTTTTGACTCGATATTCCCGGAATACGACATTATTTTCTAGTATTTGTAACAGAAGTATCAGTGTAAACAATTATTTCTTGTCTCTTATATAAACTGTAACATGTTTTAGTATCATACAACGTATCCCACTGAAACAAGTCACATGGCGTCGTGAGAAAGAATGTTGTCGACATGTAATATGAAGACGAGATAAGATAGTTTTATCTGAACGACGTTATTCGCTGCGCTACTCTCTAGCTACGATGTGCTCAGCGATTTTATCGCCTGTCAAACATTTGCTTAGCAACGATTTCTTATTAACTATCGCGTTATGTTACATAAGAGGATAATTGCATTAAATACTAATTTATACCTTACGTTTTATAGTATGTTTAACCGTAACTACTTAGCGTCAGCTATTGTTGTTTCTTTCTTCTGTGTTGAATCCAAAGATTAGTTCAATTAATTAGGGAACCTTCAGTTTTTAACGATCGGCTTTCTATGCTTGCTTCAATTGGGGCATTCTAAGTTCTTGCACTTGTAATTATTTAGCTATACGATGCTAATGGTTGAAACTGAATATCGCACCTACTAATTGTTCTACAATTGTTAATTGTGAGCTTGCGAGGTTTCTTCGATTCGTGCCACAGACTATTGTATATACGGACTTCTACTTGTAGTTTTAAGTTGTTCTTCCATTTAACTACGTTCGTTTGAATTCCGTATTGCTTTCACTAACGTAAATGTTATTTTCTTTGATTTTGGCCCTTTTAATGTCTTTTCCAAGATGACATGGCATTACGCCATTGCAGTCTCTACGCCAGATCACTTTCACTATTCGCCCACCAGCTCTTCGGGAGTGGGTGACAGGAAAAGCATTATGCTAATCTGTCTCATCTAGATGACACTGGAAACCGATACAATCTTGTAAATGTTATCTCTGTGACCATAAAAGATTAGATGTGGCCGTTTGGTGTTCTAAGATAAGTTTATACATAATAAAATATGATTTTCTAATACTTTTTTTTTTCTTTTTTAGGTAAAGGTAAGCAGCCGTGTCCGAAAGTAGGCGGAAATTGAAAGGTAAAACAAGAAACCTTACTAGCAAAAGTTTATGATACTTTCCTACTTCAAACATTTTTAATAAGTCGATCGTTATATTACAATACTTTCGTAAGAAGTATATTTGGTACCCTTGCTGGTTAAGGTGACAAAATGGACACAAAAATGGTATAATTACATTTTGTAGTTTGTATACAAATGTTTCAAGTAGAGGTGTGAAATCTTTATATTTATTAATATTAATTGAAATAAAGCTCCGAGCTGAATTGAGGTCTTTTGAAGACATTTTCTTTGCATTTACAATTTCGGAAACTTCGTTTTTACTAATATGATTGTATTGACGACATTCGCTTAAGCTAGCAAGATGATGATATTTTAAGGTTAATATAACAGAAATTTAAACTAACATGGTTGAACTTGGTTTTTTAAATCTTGTAGGTGGATAACTTTATACCTAGTAAAACATTATCTTATCTACCAGAGTTGATCGGGGGGCGCCTACTGCGAGCAGCTGTTAGTCAATGAATATTTACAAAGAATGATCATTGTTGCAAATTTGTTTATTTTCTGACGGCCGCACTCAGAGACGGCAATTAACTTTTAAGTTTAAAGTAACTGCTGTCACTTTCTATGCTATAGCAATAGAATAAGACGCAGCAACTTTAATGAAATTAAACTTTAATTGACGTGTCTGAGTGCGGTAGTTAGTGTTTAAGTCAACTTATTATGAATGCGGAACACAAAAAACAACTTTACCTAAGTTTTTTATGATTAAACTACATTTTTAGAATAATAGGCATTTTCGTTTACGTATTCGGGTCGTATACACTTTCGAAATTCCATTGACTTATTTTAAATATCCAAACTATGCCACTTTGCCTTCCAATTTATTGATCAATTTGGCATGAGTACGTAATTGGACTGATCGTGGGCCGAACCGGATCGCATAACCTGTAGTCGAAATAGGCCGACTTGGTACCGATTAAACGATACTGAACGATTCCGATCTCCCAGTTACTATATAGAGTTGTAGCCGATCTGCGACCGGTCCACGTCTTCGACTGCAGTCTTCAGTGGAATCGGCAATCGAAACACCGGACATTCGGTCTTGAAGTCAGAGCGATAAAACTCCATATTTATATAACGTCTCGGATAAGTAGACCGATCGGATCAACAGCAACCGGCGACATAATTCAAACTCAAACGACATACGGGTAGGATATATTTTTATATGGCCGTTCGGGCGATGTGGCCACAGATAAGTTAAATTTATTTGTACCATGATTACCGTTCGATTGTATTGCGTTTTATTGCTGTCGGTTTTCGATTTGTCATTTAGTGCTCTACCAATATCGGGTTTATCTCGATCTGTGCCGTGTGCGCCAACTCGTTGGACAGTAGTTTAACTGCAATGGTGTGCGATCGAGCTTGTCAGTTAGACTGCCTATTTCTAGTGATATTATCGCCATCGCCCACGTCCCAAATACCGCTAAACCCACGGTTATTATTTCCGAATTCTCCAGTATCGTAACATCGCCTACAATACAAATGGAACGGTCCGCGCCTAATATTGTATTAAGTTGATTTGAATTTGCTATTCAACGGAGCCAGTTCAACGAATTGGCTTGTGAATATTATGTCAACGATGGCCCGGATTCTTAGTCTTTGATCTCGAATTATTTGTAGACGTGGACTCCAGCTGCCTACAGTGGAATTCTAATTAAATCATTTGATGATAGGTTCATCTATATCCTTTATGTCACTAATGAACCAAGCAATATAGAGCTCGTATAAAAATAAACAAGTTAGCCTCAATGACGGAAATCTACGCACTACCATATATGGCAATAGACTGCATATTTTTAAACATAGTTGACGACATAATGGATTATAGGTTGGAGCTGGCTATGACTAACTAAGGTCTGGCTTATCTAAAAGTTACAATGAGTAATATTAATGTTGCAGCTATATACGCAAGTGCCACGTGATTCGTTATTATAATGAGGATGATTGACGCGGACCTCGGTTGCCGAGTTAAGTAACTTCTAATTAGAATAACACTTCTGAATGCACAATACCTACATTATAATACCAGCGTAATAAATTAGATCTGTCGCTACACGCCTTGTTTAATAGCTTGGAGTAGTGTCTGATTGCAGATTGGCAGTTGACACAGTTCGCTTAAAAGCTTTGATACCATGAGAAGATTTATAAACCACGTTTTATGTAAATGGCATTTAGATTTCTGGTTACAGCATCAACTGAAATTGATGTGTATAGAATAAAAGTGCAAACTAACTAACCAAGACGAGTTAACCAAAATAAAACCCCAATACGAGTTTCCAATTGGATGTGCATTCACATTTCCCAAGAACTGTTACACTGGGATGTCGTAACAGCGCATTGAGAATAGTAAAATGGAACGCATTAAAGTTTAACTCGAGCTTTGTAAACACCCACGTTGCCGTTTGTTTCGTCAATCAATCACAACCTCTCTTCAACCGTGTTGATTACGATCACTAATTTATAAACTCAGGAAGCAGATCGTCGAATAAAAACACCTTTTGTGGTAAAGTGCAATCAGTTTTGTCAAAATGATAGTACCTAATGCTTTAAAAGAAAGATGCTAGATACTATTAAATATCAACGACAGAGACTAAAGATAAGTTTAGTTTCGTAATAGTTTTGTAGTTGGGCCTTTCACGCGCAGTTTTGGTGGCAGTATCGCAGTATCATTGTCATGATAGGTCTGTTTGTTTATTTCTGAAGTGTTTAAGTTAACTTATTATGAATGCGGAACACATAAAAAAAAATTAAAAATATGTAGATTATTTTTTGTTGCAACAGGAATGAAGCCACTCTAAGAATCGTGGAGCCGATTCTATTTAAAACCTATTTTGTTACTTTTTTAACGTTATTTATTTATTTCTGTATCGTAATCTCGAGTATCATTACGCTCATTTCGCTCACCTGGCTATTCTTCGCCAGAGATTGCCTCACATCGATCAGGTGTGAGACCGCCTCCGCGACGGAAGCTGTGGGCGGCGCCTACGCTGGTCCGCTTGTGTCACTTATTACCTACTCATCAACGTACGGCTGAGAGGTAAAATTGTCTACTAATTAGATGAAAATATGTTGAACGCTCTGTTATTGCTGTTATTACGTCTGTCCAAAGAGGAGGCAATTTTCAATTATTTTTTGGAAATCCATAAGGTATACTTTTTCTTGCATTGGTAATCTTGATTTTAATGCCACGATTAACTGTGATAGAATTGTCAATCTCCTGACAAGAACATATTATAATAAGAACTGACCTATCATGTAGTGATTGACAAGCTTAAATCATATCAGTTCACTAATGGGTTCCACTGACAGCACCTATTAGCCAAATGGATTTTGTGCAGGACGATAGTGATAGTTAAATTTGTGCCTAGTTACATTTACATACGTAATTCTGTTTAGTCGAAATTGTTTAGTGATAGTTTGAATTTGTGCCTAGTTATATTTAAATGAGTAATTCTGTTTGATTGAAGATGTTAATCGTTATTAATTAATTAATAAATAAATAAATCGTCAGTGACAAGACAATAGGGAACCCATCCCCCTCTAGCATACACACGTCCCTTTCACACGTTTCCACTCTAAAGTAATTGCAAGCCCCTCCCTCTGAAGGACCTATCTGTCTCTTTCTTAATCATCTCCTTGTCTCACCTAAAATCCGCACCTCGTCGGATACATAACGAGTTCTGCCCCATCCTTTGCACGTACACCCTCGCTCTTGCATATCGCTCTCTCTCTCTTACGTATAGTTCTCTCTTTCCCACTATTTGTTGTCTCCCTCCTCACGTCTTTGTCTTACCTTAGAGTCCGCACCTTATTAGATTACCAACGCTTTCCGCCCCCGCCCTTTGCAATATAACTAGGCCCCAAATCCCCTAAGATCGATCGAGATCAAGGAGCAACCCGAAGTAACCCCAAGGACCGACCGAAACGAACACAGCTGCTGACAAATAGCCACAGAAAAAACAGGCGTTTTCTTTTGACTTCAAGAACCCTACAGTCCCTACAAATTCCTATGTGCGGGCAATACAAGGCTCGACGTCCCGCACATTGGTCCTTCGCCACGGATTTGAAAAAAGAAGAAGATGCCTGTAACCAGAAGCAGAAGCGGGAAACAAACTCGGACGACTTCAGGAACCGCTCCAACGACAACAGAGACTACACAGACGACCGAGTCTCTGTCAACAGCAACAGCAACGCCCGCTGCGTCAGACCCGCAGCCGGCACCCGCTGCGCCAAACCCGCAGCCACCACCCGCTGCGTCAGACCCGCAGCCAAGGATCCAGTCGGCAAAAATAGTGCACGAGGATCCTCCAGCGTCACCAGACGTATCGACACCGGCACCACCGTCGACACTACAGGGCGCCGGCCCCAGTGGGCTCCAACAACGGACGCGCACACAGTCATCGAGAACGAGGCGAGCAACCAGGCTCGCCGCCGCCAAGGAAGAACTTGCGAGACTGCAAGTACAGCTAGCCGCCGCCAAGATAGCGGTCATAGAAGCAGAACCGTCTGACAACGACGATGAAGAAACCATAGAGTCAGACGGAGAAACGACACGAAGAGTGGGCGACTGGTTGGAAACCACACAGCCGCACCTATTAGCCATCACCGATGTACCACAGTGGACGCGGATACAAGAGAAGCCCCACGTGGTGACGACTCAGAAGATCCCGACGGCGCAGCCCCAACCGACGCGGCCGTTATCCCCACCGCCGCAACCGACGCGGCCGTTATCCCCACCTACGGGCCCCCAAGCCGTAACACTACCAATGGCGGCTCCTCCCACTCCAACCGAAGATGAAGAAACGGCGGGAGCGGGCGCTACAGTGGCGCGAAAATATTTCAACGACTTAACGACCGCCATTACTCAAGCGATCAATGCCGGAGCATCACGTCGTCGCTACATCGAGCTACCAATATTCAACGGCGCGCATCAACAGTGGCTGTCATTTATAGCAGCATACAAAGAGGCATCGGAACAACACAGCGACATAGAAAAATTAGCAAACCTGAGAAAAGCGCTTAAAGGAAAAGCGCGCGAAGCTGTTGAAGACTTACTTATCTGCGGAGCCTCACCCGAAGATATCGTCACAACACTAGCGAACCGCTTCGGCCGCCCCAACACCATCGCGCTCTCCGAAATAGAGCGACTACGGGCGCTGCCGCGCCTCACCGATATACCGCGCGACATCTGCGTGTTTGCCAATCGTATATCAAACATAGTGGCAACATTGCGCGTGCTAGACCGCGCGCACTACATGTTCAACCCAGAACTAACGAAGAATGTCATAGAGAAGTTCTCGCTAACAATGCGCTACAGATGGTTCGACTTCGCAGCAAAAGAGAACAATGAAGAAGCTGATCTCGTCAAGTTATCACGTTTTTTAACAAGAGAAGCCGAGCTGTGCGCGCCATTCGCACAGCCCGAAAATATAAGTACGATAGAACCGCCGCGACGAAGCTTCATGAAGACCTCTCAAAGAACCTTCGCCGCCGCTGAAACACAGAAAAGGAAATGCATCGTGTGCAACAGCGAGACCCATACCACTGTGACCAGCTGCAACAAATTCATGGAGAGCGACAGTCTAGGAAGATGGGAACTCGCGAAGAACAGCAACTTGTGCTACCGATGCTTACGGTACAGATCGAAGACACATGCCTGCAAAAGAAAATTCTGTGATATCAACGAGTGCCCGCGGACTCATCATAGCCTTCTACACTTTAAGAGGGACGAGAAACAAATTACAGAAGAGAAAGAGCCCGCTACAGTCACAAATACGCGGTCAAGACAACAGATACGATCCTACCTGAAGCTAGTTCCAGTACAAGTCTCAGGGCCAGCCGGCACTGTCAACGCCTGGGCCCTACTCGACGATGGATCCACCGTAACATTGGTGGATGAAGACATAGCCGAACAAGTCGGCGCCGAGGGTCCTATAGAAGCCCTACACATCGAAGCAGTCGCCGACATATCCATAGAAGCGCCCAGGTCGCGTCGCATATCACTCATGCTGCGCGGCACGGGCGAGGCGCAACAAATTTACGCGCGGACGGTGAACAAACTCCACCTGTCGCCGCAAACCATTCATGAATTCGACATCGAAGCCTGCAGCCACCTAGAAGACATCAAGAGTCACCTGACCTATAGCCAAGCAGAGCCAAGTATCCTCATAGGTCAAGATAACTGGCACCTCCTTCTAGCCACGACGACAAGAAGGGGACGGAACGACCAGCCCGTCGCCTCTCTCACACTGCTCGGCTGGGTTCTACATGGCGCTAACACTAGAACAATAGGACAACGAGTGAACTTCATACAACACGAGGAAGACGAGAACATGAACGAACAGTTACGTCGCTACTTCGCCATCGAGTCACTCACGATCGAACCAAAAGAACCCGCGTCGAACCTCGATCGTCGCGCCTTGAAAATACTGGAAGCTACCACCTTACAACTAAAGGATGGCCCCTATCAGACCGGCCTGTTATGGAACTCAGATGACATCAAGATGCCAAACAACTATGAAAACGCCTTAAAGAGGCTAACAACAACCGAAAGAAAAATCGACAAAGACCAGCAACTTAAAGAAAAGTACAATCAACAGATGGAAGCGCTTGTAGAAAAGGGATACGCAGAAGCTGCCCCTAAACACAAGACCGTGGGACGTACCTGGTACCTGCCACACTTCGCCGTTGTTAACCCTATGAAACCGGGAAAGGTCCGCATCGTTCACGACGCAGCCGCCAAGACAAAAGGGGTCTCACTAAATAGTCACCTGCTGGCCGGCCCGGGACTCCTGAAACCACTGCCGGGAGTCATGATGAGGTTCCGTCAGCACAAAGTGGCAGTGACCGCCGATATCGCGGAAATGTTCATGAGAGTGAAAATACGACCCGAGGACAGAGACGCGCTGCGCTACCTATGGCGCGGAGAACGGCGAGACGAAGCTCCTGACGAGTACCGAATGACCTCACTAATATTCGGCTCAAGCTGCTCACCTACGTCAGCGATCTACGTAAAAAACCTCAACGCAAAAAAATACATCGACTCTAAACCCGAGGCAGTAAGGGCTATAATAGACAATCACTACGTGGACGACTACCTGGCCTCCTACCGGACAGATGAAGAAGCCGTGACAACATCTCAAGAAGTACATAGAATCCATAAAAAGGGAAATTTCAATCTACGAGGATGGGCGTCTAACTCACCTCAAGTTCGTCGACGAATGAGCGACCATGACGACACATTAACACAACCGAAGCCAATCACCATCGACGACGGTACGAAAACAGAACGAGTCCTAGGCCTAATGTGGATGCCCGACACCGACACCATCGCATTCAACCTGGACATGGCACGCATACCGCCGCAAATACTCAACAGTGAAGCACCGACGAAAAGAGAAGCACTGAGAATAATCATGTCACTATATGACCCGCTCGGACTAGTTTCGCCTGTTACGACAAGGGCCAAACAAATACTACAAGAAGTCTGGCGCCAAGGCACAGACTGGGACGAAGCGCTGCCGCAAGACCTAGCATTACAATGGAGAAAATGGATGACACACCTCATAAACCTGCGAGACATAAAGATACCACGATGCTACCTACAGTACAGTGACGCAATGAACCTACAGCTGCACGTACTAGTCGACGCGAGTGAAGCCGCCTACGCCACCGCCCTTTACTGGCGCGCCGCGGCACCCGACGGCAAAGTGCATCTGACGCTAATATTGGCAAAATCACGCGTCGCGCCACTCCAATGTACTTCGATACCACGGCTAGAGCTACAAGCCGCGGTAATGGGCGCGAGAATGGCTGCCGCCGTCATAGAAGAGCACGAGCGTCGACCCGACTCAAGAACATTCTGGACTGACAGCAGGACAGTGCTGACATGGATACGGAACGGATCCCGCACCTACCGCCCGTTCGTGGCGCATAGAATTGCCGCCATAGAAGAAAGCACTACAGTGAACGAATGGCGGTGGGTACCGACCAAGATGAACACGGCAGACGATGCCACCCGTGACGTGCCCACAGAATTCACGAGCACGCACCGCTGGTACACCGGCCCGGAGTACCTACTAAAAGAAGAAACAAATTGGCCCGCAGAAACTCACGAAAAAACAACGAAAACAGGAGAGGAAAAGGTCAACGTAGTCGGCCAAGAAAAACACGCGAAAATCGAACTTAGAAACAGCCTGCCCGAACCCAAGCGTTTCTCAAAGTGGGAACGCTTAATAAGGACAACCGCAAGAGTATTACAGTTCATCGACCTTTGCAAAGGGGTCACTCACCGCACTAACTACAGTCGAACAAAGAAAAATAAGGAGAAAAATCCAAACTGGAAAAATACATAGGAGACAGAAAACAGAAGGTCAACAAAGCCCGCTACACCTATAAAAACGAAGGAAATAAATTACAAAGTCGTAGAAGCAAAATATTTACAAAGAGCCGAACAGCTGATCGTGCAAGCGGGACAACAAGAATCATTTTCCGAAGAAATAAGGGCACTAGAAAGAGACAGAAACATAGAAAATTCCAGCCGCCTGAGAAAAATAAGGATTCAGCTGATAAACGGAACGCTTCAACTTAAAAGCCGCATAAATGCCGCGACCCAGATCGCGCCCGAAATAAAAAGTCCCGCCATACTTGACGGCGACAATTATAGAACACAGCTGTACATAGAGTACGTACATAGACGGCTCTCACACGCCGGGGTCGAGATGACCATAAATGAATGCCGACAGCATTACTGGATAGTGAGGGTGCGCCCCGTCACCCGCCAGATAGTCAGCCGGTGCCTACCGTGCCGCATTCGACGCGCCGCACCCTCGCACCCCCCAACCGGGGATCACCCAGCGTGCCGCCTCGCCCACCACCAGCGCCCGTTCACCTACGTGGGCGTTGACTACTTCGGCCCGCTAACAGTAACAGTGGGCCGCGGAACGCAAAAGAGGTACGGGGCACTGTTCACCTGCCTCACGACCCGCGCCGTCCACCTGGAGGTGGCCGGCTCCCTCACCACCAGCTCCGCGATCATGGCACTCAGGCGCATGATCGCGCGCCGAGGATGTCCGACTGAGATATGGTCTGACAACGGGACCAACCTTCGTGGCGCAGACCGGGAACTCCGTCAAGCCATCGACACCACCACAGAAGAGGAGGCGAGCGCCAAGGGCATCACCTGGCGCTATATACCCCCAGGCGCCCCATTCATGGGAGGCGCCTGGGAGAGACTCGTCCGCTCCGTGAAGAACGCGCTCGAGGTGACGCTGCATGAGCGCCACCCCACCGAAGAAGTCCTGACAACCCTGCTCGCCGAGGCTGAGTACGTGGTGAATAGCCGCCCATTGACCCACGTACCAGTCAGCGCCGAGGACCCGGAGGCAATCACCCCAAACCACTTTCTCCTGGGGGGCTCCGCCCGTGTTCCCACCCCGGGGACTTTCGACGACCAAGACCTGGCCGGCCGCACCACCTGGAGGACGGCGCAGAGACTCGCCGATCTGTTCTGGGCCCGCTGGCTGAGAGAATACTTGCCTGACCTGCAGAACCGGCGGGAGCCCCACGGTCGAGGACCGGCGCTCAAGATCCACGACGTCGTGCTGATAGCCGATAACACGCTACCACGCAATACATGGCCCCGGGGAATCATAGTCGCTACATACCCGGGCGCCGACGGCATAGTTCGAGCAGCCGACGTCTACACCAAAGGCGGCGTGCTCCGGAGGCCTACGAAGAAGCTCGTCGTGCTCCCGACAGACCCATCGCCTGCACCGAGTGAAGTGTAACGCCTGCAGCGATACACGGCGGGAGAAATGTGCAGGACGATAGTGATAGTTAAATTTGTGCCTAGTTACATTTACATACGTAATTCTGTTTAGTCGAAATTGTTTAGTGATAGTTTGAATTTGTGCCTAGTTATATTTAAATGAGTAATTCTGTTTGATTGAAGATGTTAATCGTTATTAATTAATTAATAAATAAATAAATCGTCAGTGACAAGACAATAGGGAACCCATCCCCCTCTAGCATACACACGTCCCTTTCACACGTTTCCACTCTAAAGTAATTGCAAGCCCCTCCCTCTGAAGGACCTATCTGTCTCTTTCTTAATCATCTCCTTGTCTCACCTAAAATCCGCACCTCGTCGGATACATAACGAGTTCTGCCCCATCCTTTGCACGTACACCCTCGCTCTTGCATATCGCTCTCTCTCTCTTACGTATAGTTCTCTCTTTCCCACTATTTGTTGTCTCCCTCCTCACGTCTTTGTCTTACCTTAGAGTCCGCACCTTATTAGATTACCAACGCTTTCCGCCCCCGCCCTTTGCAATATAACTAGGCCCCAAATCCCCTAAGATCGATCGAGATCAAGGAGCAACCCGAAGTAACCCCAAGAACCGACCGAAACGAACACAGCTGCTGACAAATAGCCACAGAAAAAACAGGCGTTTTCTTTTGACTTCAAGAACCCTACAGTCCCTACAAATTCCTATGTGCGGGCAATACAAGGCTCGACGTCCCGCACAGATTTCATGCTGAAGTTAATGTTTGTGTTAGGTAAAACGGGAATCCAGTTGGGCGATGGTTCGAGATAAGTTACTTAAGGCTGTATAATTTAATACCACGATTCGTTATTTATTATCTTTGAAGCCTTTGTAGCGGTTTGTAGCATAATGGCAAGGCGTAGTTTACGATGTCTACCACCATTAAGATGATAATACTCGTAACCCAAGATATTACCGAGAAGTCGTTTAACCCGAAATTTATTTAATGACCCTTCCGATTAAACCAAAAGCCCTGTTTTCGAAGATTTATTGCGTAATAATTGTCAAAACAGTAGTTTAAAATACACCACCTGCGTCCACGACACATGTAACACATGTTTACCCTGGAGACTGCTTGCTATTAATATGCATCAAACGCTGGCGCGCGGTTCATACATTAACCAACAGTAGCGGTCTGTAGTAAACAAACAACGGAAGCAACTTCAGATTCGGACCCGTAGAAAGCTTTCGATGCCTTAAGATTTAACCTTTATACTTGAGGGACTAAGGTTGAATATATCAGCTCGAACAAGCATATCATTAGGCGTGAGATGAATACGGTCGCTATCGTAATCTGAAAGCGGATCTCAGTTTCTGTGCCGAGATCAAAAGGTGTGCCGCAGGGTTCGCCCTTTTGGCCACTACTGTTCATACTGATCGACCTACACATATAAATCACTGCGGTATCATTGTTTGATTGATTGAATAGATGTGCTGCTTTTCAACATTTCAATTCCGTACGTTGATTGAGTAACAAGAATATTGCGTAATAGTAAAATATACATGAAAATGAATGCCGCAAGGTACAGCTTCTAAAACTAAACATCGCGATGTTTGAATATTCCCGCGTATTTGCCCCTGTTTGTTTTACGAGTATCTTCTTAGAGATTTATTTACCATTAGTAGAGCTAGAGATAACGGTTAGTTTAATTACCTTGCCTGTTTTATATTTACCGAGCGTACTGTTTATGTAAGCACAGCTACTCGCGCTGATCTAAAGACAAACTGTGGCTACGTGATGTCCATTGTTTATTTTCTATGATTGCAAATGTTTTTCTTCATAGTAAGTGTTTGATAATGACCTAGTTTTGTTGTGCCTGCTGTTTCCTGTTGTTCTAGGTTCGGAATACAAAATGGGTCAGCGTGGTCGCGTGTCATGTTGACGTAAAAACGTGTACGACCACTTATTCAATTCCCTTTAAACGAGCGGGCAACATGTGGGCTGTTGTTCCAGTTCCATTGATGAATATACGATTCTGATGGATGCTTGAGTTCAGCGATGCTCTCCGATGTGTAAACAATATAGTCTATAATTTTCACGCTTCGTTTAGAACTTCAATTAGGATCGTGCACTATCTGTTTATTTTCAATCTATAGCCTGTTATATTCTCTGAAGCGGTTTTGATAGACACGAGATCAATTTGCGAAGCAGGTCGGGCGGGCAATAAAATCTGCCAGATGCCCTACATAATTAATAATTTTCTAATTAATCAGAAGCGAATGTTCTACATTCCATGTTATTCATATAAATATAAATGCAACAACACGTTGTTCTGTAACAAATTTTACTTTAAAGCGAACAGCTTTCGAATTATCGGTTAACATTACTTATTTAACTTGTACAATAATCCGTTTTATCAGGGATTGCTACTTATAAACATAGATTATCAGCCGACTACTTCACGATTATTTTTAACTTCTTAATCAGTAGCGTGAACCCCTACAGCCCATGTTACTAAATATTACTATCTGGAACTGTGACTTAATGGACCTATTCGAACAGTAATAGTGTTAACACCTGCTCAAATGGATCCCGCATGCCACACGACTTTGAAAGCATCTCAAATAATTTAAATTTATTACCATGGATTATCTTCTGGAACGAATACCATATTTGTGTCGGCTTTGATGATTTCACCATTGTCATTCGCACATCCTTTTGAAGTTAAATTAGGACCGTCTTTAGTCTACAGATTTTATGGATAAGTACCTATTTTCGTTTTTTCAAATAAAATAAACACGTCTTCTCTAGTCACGATTTTTTTAACGTCATAATTGTTTATCTTTTTGGCTAGAGTGGTTAATTAACGCATCGTTGTCAACACATTCTTCTTCGAACTCTGGCGCAGAAGCCGTCTCGTCAGAAATAAACTGTCCCACATAATGTCGATAAAGACTAAAATATCCCATTTGTAGGGAACAATGCTGTCGTAAAACGGTTGAAGCGAGATATTAAATTATTATATTGCAACACGCTGTTTGCACAAATGTTAAGCCGTGGGTTTCATAGATAAAATGAGTCCAATTATGATGGTGAAATATTTGTCATTACACTTTCGTAAGCTAATTACATAACAAGAATGTAAATATTTTTGTGCAATGCATACGACGAGGAAGTTAAACTTAATTCAAATGTCTATTGTTATTTATACTAAAACTTGATTATAAATGTGGAAGTTATTGTAAACATCGGCATGTCTGTTTATTCTTTCCTTTAGAAGTTAAAGCAAAGCTTCTTAACATAATAAAACGACTAACAAAGGAATTTTAGAATGTTCAAGTGAACAAGAAATCACTTTACGTGATCGGTGTGGTAAAATCACGGGAGCGTGGATGCCAAACGCGTCTATCAGACTTTCCTCGAGACGAATATGGTCCGAAGCGTTGCGCTTGCGCTGCCTATCTATGCGCATTGTTACTCGCTGCTGTATGTTCTCGGCGATAATGACGAATACATTATGGTGATTTTTGTGCCTGTTTCTGTTACTTATTGCTACATGGAAGTAATATTTTCATCCGACAGTTACTTCAAAACGATTATAAAAGTTAAAAATGTAATTGAAGTAAAAATATTTGTGCATTTTGGAGCTCTTATGGTTTTTTTTCACGGCCTTCGTTATTAAATTCGAAATGAATGACCGAAACAACCGCGAACTGTTGCCGTTAAAGTATTGCAGATGCGCTGTTTTTAGCGAATGAATCATTCGTTTCATGAGGAAAGTCGATTCGGTGACGTCATGACATAAACGCTCAAGGAATTTAAAATTTAAACAAAGACGTCATGCATAAATATCATGAACATTGGATTCCCTGAAGTTAATTTACTGACATAAAAAGACAAGCAATGTAATTATAACACTTTGAGACGCTAACGTTAAATGTCACAATAGTTCATGGGCTCCGAAAAACTAAGTTTTAATATTGAATTCTGAAGAATTATTTTAATCCCTTACTGTAAAATCGAAAAAAAAAACAAATTTCCATTTTTAACGTTTATTTCATACAAACTACCTAGAAATTAACATATTTTGTGATTATGATGGACTTGTGGAGGAAAATAATATTACATAGGACCTTCGTAGGAAGGTCGTTATATTGGAATATGACGTACCTACTTTTCAGAACAAATCACTACTAAGTATGTATGTATATTGGGTTTTCCCTTTGACACTAACAAGATTAAATAATACCTAATAATTAACTAATCTTGTTTTTAACGGAAATATGTTAACGTGTAGATAAAGCAATGTAGGTAGGTACCTAGAATTTGCAAAAATTTTAGCTTTTATGCCGAAAATTACGGTTAAAATCTGGAAGCTGGGTGTATACCTTATGTAATTGTATATATATAGTACTCGATGTTGCTTTCACCTACCTCTTCGTTTTAGGAGGACAATACCTCGTTACAGATTTATAAAACGCATGTTTGATCATCGATGTCGTATGCACTCCTAAACATGTTTTCTCTTTTTATGACTGTCAGCAAATGGTCATTAAACGCAACCAAAAATTGTGATCGAAGATCGTGTGACGAGTGAATGATACTTTATGTGTAGGATTTTAAGGGTTCATAACCTCAAGTTACAAATACAGCATGAAAGAACATAATCTACAATTAATTTGACACAAAACCATGAAAAATGGGTTCTACTAGCGTTTCAACCGCGTTCAAGTTCCTGGTCCATTTCCCTGTAGGTTCAGATTACGATTTTCATTTATTTTCTTGAAGTCCAGGCATTCTTCAAAATAACCGAAAATTGTAATCCGAATTTAGGAAACTGAAAGTGGTTGAAACGCTAGTTGAACTACTAGAATGATTATATGTTCGGATCAGGTAAAATGTGTTAATTTACAATCATCCTCAACCAGCTTAGATAGAGTAATTCAAGCAACAGTTACTAGCTATGTCCACACCAGTGCACTTTCACGTTCATCTTGCGCTTTCAATTCGTCTTGCGTGAAGCGCACGCAATACGAGGGTGACACTGAATCTTCAATAAAATCCAATGCTTTGACTTTATCTTTATATAATTTTATTTGCAAAATGTTGCACGGCAACCCAACGGTGACGGATCAGCATGCGCTACGGGCACGCGCTGCTGTCAAATCAGTTTGAGCACATGCGTTATTGCATGCGCTGTGGTTGCAGAGGCATGCGTCAGAGGAAAGCGCAAGATGAACGTGGAAGCGCACTAGTGTAGACATAGCTAATTACTTATAAATATTTATTCTACTCTACCCCTATCGCAATCGTTCGCAGTCGTTTATGAATTTTATGATTCAGCCGCCTTTGTGCAATCACAACATTAACAATACCTACCTACAACACCAATAGGGGTTTATCTTATTGTTTTTAGAATTGAGACCCACTGTGCTGAATAATTGCTGTGGTCATTTAATTATTTTATTAACAAAACAATTATCTACACAAAAACGTATGGGCGGAGCGGTTTTATTTCACAAGTATCGTCAGGGATTTCCGATTGAATGCACTATTAGGTAGTAAGTAACTAATTCCAATGTCATCAGCTTATCAGTTCTATATATGTACTTATGTAACCGTATTTTGTGCTACTTTAGTGTAAAGTGATACTTTACGATTTTTAGCCGTCAATAACACTAGATTTTTACGTTTCTTAATGTAGCATTTTTAAAATATAACTACCCTAGGTAGAGACAAAGCGGTCTAAACGAAAATATTAAATGTAAAAAGTGTAGGTACAATTGAAGAGGTAAATCTAAAAAAAAATTACTCCCGTTATATGTAATTGAAAAATATTTAATAAGTAATAGACTATTTTAAGAAACTACATAATTAAATAATTCCATTTTGCATTGCACTTTTTTCCTTCACAATAATTATTTTGCGACGTTGAGACCGTTGATGTCTTTTACTACCAAAACCCTTGAGGTCAAACAAATGTCAAAGACAAAAACACGTAAAAATGGGTCATACACAGCCACAGAAACAAAAGTTGTCTCTCCTGTCCCAAAAGGTTAAGGATGTTGAAACCAAATTTTTCGGGTTAAGTAGGATTTATCTGCGTAATGGGAGTCTGGTGTAGTTTTGGCCTGTATCGAAATTATATTAGTTAAAAACTCCCACGTCGTTAACTTTTAGGAACAGAAGGGACAATGTTGAACCTAAAACTTTTGTAGGACCCAAATGTGTGGTGTGGTATCTCAAAAGTAAAAAAAGTTACTAAATACTTACTTACAAATCAATAATAATATCAAAAGGTCAAAATGCTTATGCTTAAGGTCAGCAACGTACCGACAACTCTTCTTGAGTGTGTGAGTGCTCATGGGCGGTGGTGATTACTTCCCATCAGGTAACCTGCATGCTCGTTTGTCTCCCTCTTATAAAAAAAAATCACATACTGATAGAGGGAGTATAACCAGTATATGCGTACTGTGAATTCTTAACTTTAGCATAAACACACGAAACAGTCTAGGGACACCTCATAAGGGAATAATATTAAACCAGTTTCAGAGAAATCATTTTTTCCAATGACTCATGCTACGATGGTGTAATTAGATGTTACCGTTCAGTCTAGCAATACCCTCGAACCAGCCGCGTGACTCATGTGCCGACGGAAGCAAATCGAGCATTCACGACAAGACGACCATTACATTTTGAACTCTCCAGCCCCTCCAATCACTGCTTTTAAAGAGCAAAAAACAGGACGACCTCTCTCACTTCACAGCTCAAGTAATGGTGGTGCTGTTGATGACGTCACGGGGTTAGTGATCGCAGGTTTTTTTTTCTTTATCGATGATTTGTTACTGGAGACCGGATGAGATTTTTTGTGTAATTATTACTGTCATGTGATCGCTATACAATTTGGCGTTTCTGAGCAATGATCCTGTACATTATTTTGGGTTGTAACGGGACTCTAGAGGTACAAGGTTATATCCAATATCAGTAATCAGTAAAAAAGTTAACCGCTTTGTCGTCTGATCACGCCATTCTTTGTTCGGACAGTTTGCAGACCGCACGATCTTTGTTGTGCAGCGTCTTTGAAATTGCATTCCTTTGAGACAGCCAGACTAGGAAAGTAAATACATCTGCATCAGACGACATGCTAGCATGGTATGTTATAAGATATTAAATATCCTGAGGAAATGTAGACCACTTTACAATCACTTGTCGAATTCCATCATCAATGTATTAGGCCTGAATCACATCTATCAGCATAGATTCGCATTTTGTCTGTAGAAAATGGCTGTTTTGTGTGAAGATGCGTACGCATCAATGTTCAACGATGTAAGTTAATGTTTGATAAAATAAGGGATTAAGAGGTTATCGTCACTTACTATTTTTCTTTGCAAACTAATCTGAGGATGCCTAGTTGTTGGTCACTACCGTTTTTGAATAATCCGTCGGTATCTAAAATATCTCAGTGTTACGGCTGACGTATAAACAATAAAAATTAAAAAAATTAAATAAAACTTTATTTCAGACTAGGTATATGGTGTCCATAATAGTGTTAGTTTGTCTTATCCTATGTTAGTATCTCTTAAGCTACTTAAATCTAAATTGCGCTACCCCCTTCTTTTGACTGACCCAATATGCTAGTATGGGGCAGTCAAATCTGCCAGCAATGACACACAGGATGCTGTTGGGACTCGCTCTAAGCCTGTTCATTAACGAGACGATTTTCTTACGCATAAGCGCTTGAAAACCGTCCGTTCGGGCTGCCACGAACATGAGCGAAGCGCTACACCACCTTGGCAGTCCCAAAAGCATCCTGAATGCATTGTTGTATTGAACACGCAGGGCGTTATATGCTCTTTTGGTGTACTTTACCCACAGGCTGCTAACTAAATTTAATCTCCTTCCTAATCTTATAATATAATTTTTACTTGTCACTATTAAAATCTTGCCCCAACCCAAATCCTACCATTAAATATGGGCAATTTATATTAATAGCTTAGTAATTCGGTGGTCGAAAAAGAGATTACCTGGAAAGTTTTCCGGGAGTTTTGAAAATTGATGATTTTATAGATTTCGACGTGCTTTTTCCGTATTTCTAATTTGCCACCTCGCATTGTTGCCGCTCGCGCCGCCATATTGGAAAAATGGCAAAAAACTGTTGAGTTGATAAAATTAAGGAGCCTTTTTTATATTTGATATCCTTAGCCTGCCGTGACAACTGTTACGTTTTTTACATCAGTATTTCACGCAAAATGGCCGCATGACTAACTTAACTAATACTGCAATATTGTTTTGTTTTTCAGATTTCAAAAAGGACTGGTCAGACCACGCACTATGGTGGCCCACACGCAACAAATGGCTGTCCAAGCCCAGACAAACTCTGGACCAGTGTGGGGTCCACGCCGACGCCGCCCTCCACTTCACCCCCATGCACAAACCCTTGAGGATCCAGCTCCCTGACCTAAGATACATCGACTGCAAGATTGACTTCTCGATTGACACGTTTAGCGCTGTTGTACAGCTATGCAAAAGTCTTGGTAAGTGGAAATGTTAAGTTGTAATACCGTTTTAATAAGTTTTTACGACTTAAAGGCTTATTGAATTGCAGATATCTTCATCTCATTCAATACGTATCTAACGTATTGCGGCGTCCCTCTCGTTAGTGACTAATTTAGGAAGGTGTAATAAGCCTTCTACTTTAATAATAATAATAATAATGCAGCCTATATACGTCCCACTGCTGGGCACAGGCCTCCACTCATAATGAGAGGGTTTGGGCTATAGTTCCCACGCGGGCCCAGTGCGGATTGGGAACTTCGCACACACCGTCAAATGGCTTTGCAGGTGTGTGCAGGTTTCCTCACGATGTTTTCCTTCACCGAAAAGCTTATGGTAAATTTACAAATTATATTTCGCACATAAATTCCGAAGAACTAGAGGTGCGAGCCCGGGTTCGAACCCACGACCCTCTGCTTAAGAGTCGGCAGGTCAAACCATTAGGATACCACGGCTTCTTCTTCACTTTAAGATTAGTTATAATTATGTATATCGATGATGTGGATGTTGAAATATAAAGCGTCCAGAAAAGTATTACAGCTGTGGCGATTAGCTAACAGCTTACATAATGAAGTAAGTAACTCTATGTGGGGCACATCGTTATAAGATTTTTGATTCGTTTATTTCTATGTTATCTCCAGAGAATAACTCATAATTTGAAGGAAAATTGTTTGCTACTTTCTTAAAGATGCGTAGCACTGTTATCATGATTTTATTGCTATAACTTATAAATGAATACATTTTACGAATTCTATCCTTAAAAAGTGACGCTGGCATACGAGTATAATTAGCTTATTCCCAGTTTTGTAGTCAAATATTAATAAATCCACAACTTTAAGACTAGTGCGACGACTTTACTGCCCTACTGTTCGCTATATGCTTCATAAATCCGAGATTTCTACGATTTTTGATGATGCAAACTTTATTTTATAGGATGGCGTTATATTTCCCCATCATAATCATATTTGTAAACTACCCAGGTACCTATTTGACCTTTGACCACACCGATAAACAACTAATGCCACAGCGGCGACGGCATAAATGCTGGCGCAGAATTTATGAAGCGTATAGAACCTTGCGACAGTCGTATTGCCGACTGGGGCGTTTTATAGGTTTATCAATTATATCTTTATATATATAGATTAACGTACGCAATATCCAAATTAAATTAAGATTTTAAGTGGTGGTGTAAGTCCAAGTTTTATTTCCAACCTACTTTATTATTCATGCACAGCTATCAATTGGTCATCAAGACCAATCTAACGAGCTCAAACTCGGTGCACGGTCGGGTGCTACGCTTAAAGTTTGTAACAACACAACTGACTTTTTATCCAGGCATTCGACACCCAGAAGAGCTATCGCTATGCTACCCACTGGAACCGTCCCATCTCAAACAGAACTACCAGAACCTCAAAGAAGCGAAGCGGCTCCGGTCCTCAGCTGCACCAGACACCAACACCTTCATAGCGGCGACTAGAGGGTCTTCCAATAGCCTGGACAGGTCCAATGGTTGCCCGGCTACTCCACCACCGCCGAGGTCGCAGTCTGCCACTCCAGTAGCCTCGGTTAGTACCTGATAATTCTTCTTGGAGTTGGCTTCTCTGGTATACTCCGGACCAAGTAACATATTTTTCATAGAATGTATCGATTTATCGACAAGCACTTCACACAGTTCCCATCGCGATTTCAGTTTTATGGTAGGATAGAGTCCCAATTCCTAACCAAACGTAGACAAGACGTAATCAAGGATTTCCTGAGAATAAACAGACTTCAACCGAAAATTGCTTTCACTGAAATTAAATTCAATGAAAATGATACATTCTATGAAACGTTTGGGCAGTAATTTAAGCGGTCTCCGATTGAACTATGTGTTCTTAAATTTCCAGAACGGCACGCTCCGTCGCTACGGAGGGCACATCTACAGCACTCAGAGCGATGGTTCCAGCGACGGCGGCTACTGTGGCACGCCGCCGCGGGCCGCCTCGCTCGACACCCTGGACGCTTTAGCTGACTTATCACTGGCCGACTCACCACTGGAACCTGACAGCCATTCCAGGGAGTCTCTGCTTACACCGAAGACACTGGTGGAACGAGCTAGAATGAACGTTGGGTGAGGATTTACTAAAAACTCTTCTTCTTTAAACTTGTAAAGTTCGACTATTATCTTCCACTTCGACTAGGTCTTGGAAACTGTAGCTAGTATTAGAGACAATTATTATTATTATTATTATAACTGCCTTTTGCGCAATATTTCTCCATTTTATTTTAGGGAAAAACACAATGTTACTATGAGAATTCACCCAGGGTCTTTTATTGAATAATGTTTTGTTACAACTTGTAGGTATTACCTAAATCGTTTATTTTACAGTAAATTAGTACCCTTATAAAACAGCAAATTGCCCTGTATGATAATTATGAAACCCTTGAAACAGGTTAATAATTATTTCAATATCTCAAAGCTGACGAACAGACGCTGTTTTCCTTAATATAATACAAATTACAAGAAATTGAAACGTATAGTGGTTATTTAGTACGTATAATTTTTAGGTGAAGTAAACAAGTTGTTAGACAATGACATAATGTTTTAATTGCGTGCATTGGGTCATTAAGCGAAAATATTTTGATGACGGACGGGGTATAGCGTGCGTGAGCAGGACCTAAGCAATTTCTTCAGAAATTTGTTCAGGGTGCTTAGGGAGTGAACATACTAAAGTCCTGACTTCTAGGGGGTGAGCCGGAGATGGGGGGAGCAAAGAAGGTGCCACCTAAAGGTTTTTCACTTATATCTCGAGAATGGTGCGTTGTAGAGAAAAAAATCCCCAGAACAAATGAAAGCTTCTAAAATTTCCAACCACTTTTAGCTTGTACACTTTTTCAAATTCACAACCGTTTTTGAGCTACACGCTCCGGAAGTGATTTTTTTTTTAAACCGTTTTTTACCCCACGATTTTCACCAAACATTCCTTGATAACGTTTTCCCTTTTCGTGTGAGAAAGGAATTCTCGGGAAAGAAGTTGTAAATAATTTAATCGTTTTTAAGAAGACATGTCAATTTATCATCAACCGCTCAAAAATTCGCCATTTCCGAAAAAGCTTATTTTGTCATTCCTGACCCACAACTATTGTGTGTTACAGTTATATTGTGAAGTTTACAAACAGATTCTAATTATAACTGGTCGGCATGCCCATACATACAGCTATGTATGGGCTAATAATATGTGTTTCCATACTTCAAAGCAGGTTATTAAATGCAGAAGACGAAAATCATGTTACTTGAAAAATTAAAAATTGTATCTTAAAGAGCATAACACAAAAGTCATAGTCATTGTTCTCACTCCTTACACTCTCAACGTTCTCAGGATTGATGTCTTAATTTTTTTTGGCCGTGAAGGCCCTGGGCAAGGCTGCTATATAAAATGTTTGCGTGCGCTGTTTGTTATAAACGAAGGGTAAAACATCATAATAGGTATGTGACCCTGGCCTCGAATGTCATTGCACTGCTTTATTTTTTCCGTAAAATCGAACCTATGAATAACGTTGCCACAACACAGGTGTTCTATTATTTCAGTATGACGCATACGACCTTTTGAATTCTTGACCTAAAGTAACGGGTTCGTTAACAAACAAATTATCTCAATAGCTGGCTGGACTCCTCCCTCTCAATCATGGAGCAATACGTGCGAGAGTGGGACACACTGCAGCTGCGTTTCAAGTTCTACTCCTTCTTCGACCTGACGCCGCGCGCGCAGGACGCGCCGCGGCTCAACCAGCTGTACCAGCAGGCGCGCTGGCAGATCCTTAACCAGGAGGTGCACTGTACCGAGGAGGAGATGCTCCTGTTTGCTGCACTGCAGGTAAATAAAGTTTCCAGGCTTGTAGCAAACTCAATTTGCTTTTACAGCAAGAGCATCAGAATATGGTCGGTGGAGGTGTTCTTATTCGTCGTTGTACAGCTAAATAACAAGGCTTCAAGCTTCATCATCATAGCTTGTACCAAATTCGATTTGTTTTTTAACTCTTTTATTTTAGCCCGTCTTGCTGTACATATTGTGATCATATTTTATCAGCATTAAATAATTCCAGCTTCAAATCGAGCTCCAAACCCTCGCCGGCGGCAGCGCGGAGGCGGCCGACGGCGCGGCGCCGCACTCGGCCAACTCCACGGCGCCCGAGGACGAGATAGACGCCGCCCTCAGCCAGCTGGAGATCCAGCTGGAGGGGGGCAAGCCGGCGCGCGCCGACATCACACACGTACCTGAGCTGGCGTCGCACTTGAAATACCTCAGGTGAGTGCGGGGTACTTAGTACGGACGTACCTAGTGCGATCGTGCGACATCGTATTTTGTCGGATAATTTCGTAACTTGCTTTTTCAATTGGCTTGGATGGCTACTGAAGAAGTAGTTACCTAAATAGCGTAAAGCCAACGTAAAGTGTGATGGTCAGGCGAAATCGGGGACCAAGTTAGTGTTTGGTTTGAATTCACAAATATATTGTTATATTTACTTTACAATGACATGACTCAATAACTCCAGATAATATATTTAATGAAGGCGATAAATTATCGCGTCGGATTAAATAATTGAGGTTAGGCTTTCTCTCACCATAAAATCCTTAGATATTCTTTCATTTATTTTCATCAAATTAAAAAACTGTAGCTGTTATACTATGCACCATTTACTATACTTCTAATGCTAATTCAGACATTTATACATGTATACATTTAATTAATTTATGTTCAATTGAATTTAATATCATAAATATACCATGATTATTATCTTTTAATTATAATGTGTATTATCTTTATATGTATGTTTTAAAGTGCCATTTATTTTCAATTTTATTCATATTTCTTCTTCCATCTGCTGTCGACGTGCAACGAAAGCAAGTGTCACAACGATTTCTGTGTCATTGCGTAAGATACAATTTATATCACCCCCCCCCCCCCCCCCCCCCCCCCCCCTCTACCCTGTATGTATGTTTATTGCCATATATGTGCAAATTATGTAAATTTTCCGATAATACCCTTAAAACTGATGTATAAATTGTATAATGTTGTTTTTTACCTATTTATGTCCGTTCCCTTTGGGTTGAAATTTGACCAAGTTTAACCCGAAATATCAAATCTATCCGCGGTTCGAATACTCGGAACCAAATGTCGGTTCCAAATATTCAAAATTTGGAACCGACATTATGTCTGTATTATGTCCTTATTTATCAGTCTTGTTTATACTAGAGGGGGCACTTTAATAATGTTGTTATTTCCTCCATATTGATGTTTGTAATGTTAATGGTCTGTTTTTAAATCTGTTACATGACGTAATCTGCACATAAAAGGGCAGAATGTAAAAATGTATTTGACTAAAACATGTACAGTCAAATCCGCGTTTAGTACCTTGTCACTTTAAACGCTGTGACATTCATATATTGGCAGTTTAAACATGACATTACATAGACAAGGTGTTAAAATGTACACATATTTATGACTTTGACTGTACATACCTATACGTAATTAGCGAACATAACAACATTTACATATCAATAATCACTCCTAGTTTGCATACTAATGTTTTTTGATGTCACGCCACATTCCTTATTAACAGCACTATTAATAAAAGTAGGTATATGATTAGATTAGACCTTATTGCAGCACTTATTTTAATAAATAATATTTGGATGAATATTTGTTCTAATTTAATTCACTCTATGGATTTCAAGTTCTTATTATTGTTTTTCCGGTAAAATGGATTGTACTTTTGTATAGTATCTATTTAATGTTTATAGTGTTAACGTGTAAACAATTATACGCTAATTCGGGTCTCGTTCGCGATCCATAACATCGTATGTCCTAAAGTCAAATGCCATAACACTTTTACTCTAAAAAGGTTTGACATATTATTCATTTCCCATAATAAGAACATTATGGCAAATGAATAATACATTTGTCCAAATGGTCATAAGACATAATATTACATTACCTAGTGTTCTTTAACCTTAATGTTGAGTTTATTAAAATTTTAAATTATACCTTAAGGAAGGTCTCCGAAGGTACGACGACGAGCGAAGCGAGGAGGAGTGTTAGGAAGAACTGCGACACTACAGCGCGCGAGCCGAACGAGCGAAGCGATAGAACCGATTTTTTTATTAAATAATTGTTGGGAAAAATAATAATTTAGATTAGGTTAGATTTAAAATATGACTTTCAATTATGGCAAACGATAATAGTGCAGATAAGCATTAGGATAATCAATATCAGGGTTAAAATGATTATGGCACACTTACATTAGGGCAATCGTCGTTATGGCAAAAGATCATTATGACCAAAGTTATTTGGAATATGCAATTAGGACAAAATATATTATGGATTTCAATATAGACCCAGAAGTTCAACGATGGTGAAAAATAAATTGTAACAACTTTTTTTTTAAATTAAACTTCAGTACCTATTCAACTTTCAAACCAGCAAATCTTTGATAGATCTTTGACCGATATGACATCGATAGGGTAAAAACTTGGATAATAAGGCCCCTATGAAAATTAAACTCACCATAAAGTAATAAATTAATGGCAATATTCCAGGCCCAAGCGGTTCACCCTGAAGGCGTACAAGCGCGGCTGGGTATCCTGCCGCGACGGAATTCTGCGCATCCACTCGTCGAGGGACGCGGCCGCGCGGGGAGACGCTCCCTCCTACAGCGGGGAGCTCAGGGGCGCCGAGGTGATGAGACAAACGCAAACCATCATCCACCAACCAACCAACTACTCCAAGCCTCGCATTCACTAGGGGACATACGTCCCGCGACACGTGACGCAGCGTCGTCGGGCGAAGTGGCGCATCGTTACCGGACTACGCTCGACATGTCAGGCAACATCTCTCTGCCGACACTTGCCGCGCAATATTGTCAGATATGTTAAGCAATGTCTCCTGTCTATGAAATTTGTCTCCTAGTGAATCCGTGACGCACATGATACGAGCACAAAGGCGCTTTGTGATCCATCATGGATACAGTTTTGATTCGTCTGTGATATCTGACAAGTTTTATACATGCCAGTCTGCTTAATTTTAGATTGTTTATATTTATTTGTTTTTGTTCCTCAGGTGACTCCAGACGCGCACCCCGCTTCGGGTCGGTACAGCATCAAGCTCGAAGTGCCTTCGGAAGATGCCATGAACGAAATATGGTTGAAGTGCGAGAATGTGAGTTGAACATGTGTAGCAAACTAGTCCTTAGTTACATTTAATTTTATTTTGTGTGGGTCCGTTGATAAGTTATTATTTTGTGGGAAACAAAGGTGTATAGAACGGTACATAATCAGTTCTTACGACACTTGTACCTGTTTTTAGGACATTCTTTTCGCCTCATGTTCTAAGTTAGCGGCACACATATCACAAGGTAACATGCCCGACATGTTTCGGACTCATTAGGAGTCCTCATCAGGGGAGTGTTATCGCGGGCGGGCCCGATAGCGCGGGGTTGCTGGTTGGTCACTTGCTGGTAACTGCTCATGCTGGTGTCGTTTCTGGTGCAGCGCGCAGGCTCGGCAGTGTTGGAGACCGCTTCTTCATTTTTTCTTTATATCACATGAGTTTTATTTAGGTGACGTCGCATAAACTATTGTGCGTTTCCACACCTAGTAAAGACCACAGACGTCCACTGGATGCTGGGTCGTTCGGGCTCGTTCCTCGGCTTGGACCAGCAACAATATATATTTTTCACTTCTTATGCTCTAAAAGTTTGTCTTTATGTCGTGCGTAGGCGACATAAAGTCGCTTGTTATGCTCTAGTGCATAAAGTAAAATCTTCGTCGAAGACCTAGGCAATCGGTCCAACAGCCACACGAACAACTTTAACTTCATAGAATAACATCTTTATTTTATTTCGTTTCGTTAGTATTCTAAGACCAAGGCAAGGATACCAACAGCCAAAATACACAATAAAGCTTCATGAAATAAACTTATAGTTTTTATTTCGTCGCATTTATTATTATTATTATTTTTATCATGTTGCTGTTTCATTTCCTCGCAATCGAAGTGAAAAGTAGAGTGTACAACTCGTCCATAAAACCCATTTAACACTCGACTTTATATCCATCCTCGCTCGCAAGCTCGCTTGGATGGATAAACGTCTCTTGTAAAATGGTGCGTATTATGCACTTGTTGTACAATCTAGTATTGTATGCAGGAGGAGCAGTACGCGGAGTGGGTGGCGGCGTGCCGGCTGGGCGCGCGCGGGCGCTCGCTGGCGGACGCGGCGTTCGGCGCGGAGGCGGCGGGTGTGCGCGCGCTGCTCGCGCTGCAGCGGCCGCGGCCCCACGCCGCGCTCCCGCAGCACAGCCTGCCGCACCTCGACCACCTGCAGCCCGAGAACTACCTCGCGCCGCGCGTGCTCCGGCGGCTCAAGGGCAAGGTACACATACACATGTCGAACATGGCGGACAACGACCTTTGTCCGACTACAACTTGCGTATCGCTTTTTCATCTGGAACTCATTTTTCTGGAATAAAAAGTATACCTTGTGTCAATCTAGAATATGAACTTTTCTACTGTGAGCCGTTTAGGCGTGATTGGACCAAACATCCATGGGTGAATCAACTTTTAAGGTACTCCTTTTCTTTTGCGGCACTAAAACTTTTCTGGTGACTTATGATTAATAATAATTTATGAATATTCAAATCAGACCAGTAAATTTACAGATCCCCCACATGTTAGCCACCTCAAATATTTCTTAATTTTCGGAAAAACCCTGGTAATAACTCAGGGGAAAATGCACATTTTTCATACAAAACCTGGGGACAACATCATCGTCCCCTGCGTTACCAACTATATTATTATTTAAATTGTACTATATTTGAACAACATTTTTTAAATGTTAGCCTATATGTCTGTTTTTATAAATGTGTAAGCCACGACGTTCGCAAATAAATAGTTTTTCTAAAAAAATTATAAATCTCGAAAAATGGGGAGTACCTTAAAAGTTGATTCACCCCCATAGAAACTTTCAATTTATAATATTAGTAAGATCTCATTTATCTCCGAATCTATAAATATTCTCATTTACTTATCTCTCCAAAATCAATAAGATTTTACGGAAAACTCAGTGAAAAATATGTATCCAGTTCACCCAACGTGTCCTGGAGAGCCACGCTAACGTGAAGGACCTCCCGCTCCTCGAGGCCAAGCTGCAGTACATCAAGACGTGGCAGAACCTGCCCGACTACGGCCAGATGCTGTTCGTGGTGCGCTTCATGGGCCACCGCAAAGACGAGATCATCAGCATCGCCAATAACCGGATCATGAGGCTCGACCCTAACACCGGGGACCATTTGAAGACCTGGCGGTATAGCACTATGAAGGTAACGTTTATTATTTGAATGTCACACAAATCTGGCAAGTCCCAAGTTAAACTTTTGGTCTGGAATGGTCCAATTTAGGCTTGAATACAAATAAAATGAACTTACTATCTGAAATTGTATCGGCTATTATAGTATAGTTTTCAATTCGTCATATGTACAACCCTGATTGTAGTGACATGTGGGAAGAGAACTTCCTGAAAATAATCAATGATTGATTTGAAATTGAACCTCTATTACGCTTTTTTTAACCCGTATAGCAATCGTATTGTTTACGACTTGGCTGCCTTTACTGTCATGTTAATAATGAGCTGTCATAGCGTGAACAATACGATAACTACGATAACGATAGAGGTAAATACCCTTAAAATCTGGAATACAGGCGGAGTTTCACAGACAAGAACTTGTTTTACAAATTAACGGAGAACAAATGTGTCTAATTATACTACTTTCTTCCAGGCATGGAACGTCAATTGGGAAATAAAGCACATGATGGTCCAATTCGAAGAAGGCAACATCATCTTCTCCGTTCAGTCAGCAGACTGCAAAGTTGTCCACGAGTTTATAGGAGGTTACATCTTCCTATCTATGCGGTCCAAGGAGGCCAATCAGACACTCGACGAAGAACTGTTCCACAAACTAACTGGTGGCTGGACGTAAGCGAATCTTATTTTGTAGGTTAGACTGCGAGCGATTCTTAGGCCAAGCACAATATCTAAATAAACAAATGTGAAAACTAAATCTACCATCTATTTCTATTTCGGATTACTAGTTTTAAGAATTAAATGCGAAAACTGGTGCTCGCGTAGTTCGAAATATTTGTTGGACTAAACTTGCTGACTAATATAAATAACCGTTTGAAATGTTGTAAGTACGCGATACAATACAAACTAATGAAATCTTGTGTACATAATTAAGTAATTACTTTAGTATTCGTCTCTTATGATAACGATTTCTCTTTTACTTCTCTAAGTTATTTTTTCGTACAATATTTAATGAGATGAAGGAATGTATTTTTGTACCAATAAAAGCTAATTGATTCATATATTTAGATCTTATAGTGCTTCCAATACAATTATTATAGCTATTTTGTAAATGCCAAATATAATTTTGAAGCATATTTTATTATATTTACTGTCACTGTATGTGAAATTTATTTCTGTAGTTTATAAGTTCAAATGCGATGGATAAGAGCTTTTAATAGTATTAATTTGTAATTTATGCGTTTAGTGTTTAATGTTATAATATGTATACGTTGTATTTTAACAATGTCAAACAAATGTGTCCTTCGAAAAGTGCCATTTACATAATAAACAAAAGTCAATTTCATATACAATCTGTTATAGGTATCGAAGAATAATTGTTTTCAACGGTTCATTCTAAGAGTTCAATAACATGTTCAGGGCCCAAAAGCGTCAACTGTATGTATTAATAACACATTAATAAATCGTAACCATATTTGAGGTTGAAGTGAAGTTGGTCGGCCCAGTACCATTTCATTTTGCGAATTTTGGTGCTTTGCCGTTATTTTTTATTACTAACAAGAACTGGAAGTAGTATGTGGCCATAATAAACAGGAATTATATTTTTTTTTATATTACTTATGTTATGTATGTATTGTAAATATTACACCAGGGTGTACGGTATGGTGATTTTTTTTTTAAATTATTGTTATACCAGCCATTTTACTGCAGTTCAATTGAAAAACTGGGATAGACATTTACAGTTAGGCGCCGTGTAATGGTAAACGTATTTTAATCTTTGACATCTAAATCGATATTTGAAATAAAAACACATTTTTAGATGCAATGAGAATTTTATTAGCATGCATTAATGGCATGCTACTAGAAGTCTTGTGTTGTATAAAGAAAATGTATTTATATCCTAGGGATTTATAATTATGCTAAATAAAACGAAATTGCACTATGAATGATCTTTTTAAGCATATAATGCTGTTAATTCGTCTGTTTTATGTTTATGTAATGTACCAATGGTGACAAATAACGTTAATTGGCCTTATTTTATAATAATTGTACAAATTGTATGTACACTTTACTAAATAGTACCGTTTATAATATTAATGAAAGAATAAACGTAAGAAATTAAATAACAATTTGTGTTTTATTATCTTTCATATTACGTCCTTTTTCGAAATAATTTTTAATAACAGCTCAATTAATAATTAATAATCATCATACAAGTTTAAAACTTCCTTAAACTTCTTGAAAAAAGTTGATTGCTTCCCAAAGTCTTGTCCCAATAGTAAAACTAATGTTCAGTCTCATCTTAACAGTTGGAAAGTAATTTTCCTTTGGCTGTACAAACTGAATACATAATCTAAAATACTCTTGCATTAACATATCAAGTCATTACTCTATGGTCTCACATCTCTTTAAATACTTTTTAGCATAATCAGAAATATCGATTAATATTGGTGGCATAGTCATCACCAATGCACACGATCCAGCGACGTCGTTCACCTGGATGCTGCTCTCTGATGATTGCCTCCACAGCACTTTAGGTTTCTGTGCTGACTTCCCCGTATATTCTTCCACACACAACGCATCTGCTTGGCCGCACGCAGATCTTGTGAAAAATATTAAACGATTCCCTAAAAGAAAAAAACTTTAATTAGAACGCGAAAGAGAGAATGGTCGTAACATATTTTGACCATTTGGCCATTTAATCCATACCATCAGGTTAAAAATGCAAAAATAACTGTTTGTTTTCACAGCAAAACAGCTCAATGGATTGTAATGAAATTGGTCTAGGAGATAGATTGTTGTTGTTGGAAAGGATGTAGGATATTTTTTGTACCAGCAAATCGCACCATTCTAACTTCTACACTACTTCTTCATAATTCTACACGGACGTCGCGGAAGAAGTCACGGGCATAAGCTAGAAATAAATATCAGGGAATAATCTCATACAATATGACCCTGTCTAAAATTAAGCTCTAGGCTTATTACTATAGGTACAGTCAAGGTCATAAATATGTATACATTTTTAGTACCTTGCCACTTTAGTCGCCGTGACATTCATATATGGCAGTTTAAACATGACATTAAATAGACAAAGTACTAAAGTGTATACATATTTATGACCTTGACTGTACTAGACAATGATAAATATACTTTTATAGGCATATGTAATATGTGTACATAGAAAACATCCAAAACTCAAATACTCACACTCGTCACAATTATTAGCCATCACACAAATATATACCAAGAATCGAACCACGAGATAGCTAGCTTTGTAGGCAGGCAGGGTAGGACACTTCCAACTAGGCTAACGGCATCATCGACTGTTAAGTTTTGTTTGTTTTATAAGTTCGAACAAAGCTCTAAAAATAACTCTGAAATCTGAAAGCTTTTTGAATAAATGAAACAAAAGAACCTAAAAAAACTTGTTCCCCAACTAAATGGTTATGTTTATTCACAGAGACAAGAGGTCACAAAGAGATAAGGACAAGGAAATAGCCTTAGCATCACTTGGAAGTGAATGGAGTTCAGAGTTAGGTTAAAAACATTAGGTGGTCCAGCGAGAGGGCCAAGCATAAAAGTATCTTTGCTAGGCTGTTGAATAATACCTGTTTCCTGTTACTTTAGAAAGTTTTCATAGTTCCAAAAGCTACTTGACTTACCAAATCTATAAAAAGCACAAAAAATAAACCAACACTGCAAAAATAAGTATATCTTACCTAAATTACAAATAGTAGCTGGTGGATTAGTGAAATTCAATACTAGCTCCAGCTTTTTGCTTACTCCAGGCTTAAACCTGTACAAATGGCTGAAGAAATTTTGCGTACAGTAAATGTACCCTTTGAAAGATGTCATGCAACTAGGTCTTATTTCTGTACCAACAACAGTTGACCAACAGTCTGTGTTTCCTTTATCTTCATACTTGTAGATGTTCCTGTGGCCTGCGGTGTAAATGTTGCCTTCATGCTCGCACACAGCCGGACTCTGTACTGCATCAGGGAGCCTAGCAATTTTCCGATGTGACCGCATTTTCAAGTCATAAATTATACCCGTGTCTAATACTATCCTGCAATATATAAAATACATAATATTAATTATAAATCTAAATTACCATGAAGATTAATACTAATACTGGTTTAATGTTGAAATGTGGTGCTTTCTGTTTTCAATAGTTTGAAATTGTAAAATAAAATGTTTAACATAGCAAACCAACCTAAACCCACCTACACCTCCGATGATAAACAATGAGTCTCCCACTATAGTCACTCCTGCATGTCTCCGAGCTGGCAACTCCACACCATGATGAGTCCATTCTTTCCTCAATGTGTCATACACCTTTACATCCTTCACAAATACACCAGTTCCTCTATTGCGCTCTCCACCCACCACAACCAGTCTCGTAGGACCCCAAGCTACTACACTCCAACCCCATAAACTCTTCTCTGCAATATCAAGCCAATTCTCAAAACCAGTCTTATCCTTAAATGTGTACATACTATGATCTTTCACTGTGAACACAGGAACTGTTGGTGTATACAAAAGTAATCTCCTTCTACTCTCTATCACTAAATACATTACTTCATTATAAACTCTTTCCGTGTATGTCTGTTGCAACATATCTCTTTGTGACTGTAGCGATGTTTCTGACAAATCATATTCGAGGACTACTAAATTGTGAAGACAGTCAACCACTTTTGCTGCCAGGCTGTTTGGGTAGTCTGACATACAAGATTTGATTGCTTCTAAATCATTAAGGGTAAGTCTTTTCACATCTAAACAACCCAGGACTAAGAGTAATGCATCTGCCCCTATTTCATTCTGTAGGAGCCATTTGTAGCCAAAGTTATAGACATCCAGCTCTCTTGAGGCATCTAAATATGGATGTGACAAATACCAACACAGATTGCTAATGTTAGGAGTGTATTCTGGTTTCATGCATTTGAATGAAAGCAAGGCGCAAGTAGCAGCAAGTGACTCAATCTTAGGAAATCGAGAGTTCTGGGCTACAACCATAATTTCCAGACAGGTTGAAGGTGATATTTGTAAATCTAGAGTGTATTCTATTTGTTTGATCAGCTCTGTAATTTGTAAAAAATTTGCAGCAATGATTAAGTCCCCAATAGTTGATAAAGGATACTCTGTAAGATCAATAAGACCAATGTTCATGTACTGCAAAATAATTCTCATTGATTCTGCATCTACCACCTGCAAATTCCAAATTTAAATGTACTTTTACATTCTTAGTTAACACTTGCACCTAATAGATTAGTCACTTGGGTGAATTTTATTTGCACTTGTAAGAATACTTACATCAATGGAAATCTCTTGTTTATAATTTTCCACATAGTTCCCGCTAAACATAGCGCGGAAATAATCGCTATACTCGCAAATAACTTCTTTTTTCGCCTTAAATACCTGGTTATCGATGAGTAATGATACTTCTTCCATATTTATAAATGCAGTTTAGTGCAGGCAACGAATAAGATAACTACTATAATACCTACACAGACGACTAAGAGGTACTACTACTACTCGCTGTGAGGGTAGGACGGTGCGGGTGACGGCTGTCAGGCTGTCAGTATGATCCGACTAGGGAGGTGACACTCAATCCAAATTCGCCGATTTAAAAATGTGAATACGTAAAGAATGCGCAACATTATCAACATTTGTTAAAATAAACCATTTCAGTAAGTATTATCATATCTGACGTCCGAACGTTTTGGTTCGAAGTTTGTATCTTCCGTCTCTCACATGCAAATATTCCTACATCCAAATAAAAATCTAGTAACATGTCAAAACGTTCGAGTTCTTATGTAAGTTGAGGCTGTGAACCATTAAATTATTAAAATTAATTGCCTTGTTTTATAGCTCTCTTGCAATAATTATCGACAACTTATCGTAGCAATTTACTACAACACTAAACGAGTCTATAGCTATAGTTGATTTTATTTAAAATGTCGGAATCCACTTGAGAGCTTATCTTCCAATGAATGGCTTTGTTATCTATTGTGAAGCCCGACCGCTAATTAGCAGTGCAAAATGAAACGCACAAATAACAAAATATTTCATATGAATAGCAACTTTACCTCTTAAAGAAGAAGGTTCAAATTGCAATGGCAACGCATTCGAGATAGTACTGTTTCAAATTGAAAGCGGCAGCCAGGAAGTTTGTTTGTGTAACAGTACAAACAACAGTACAAACAGTACTATCTCGAATGCGTTGCCATTGCAATTTGAACCTTCTTCTTTAAGCGGTAAAGTTGCTATTCATATGAAATATTTTGTTATTTGTGCGTTTCATTTTGCACTGCTAATTAGCGGTCGGGCTTCACAATAGATAACAAAGCCATTCATTGGAAGATAAGCTCTCAAGTGGATTCCGACATTTTAAATAAAATCAACTATATGTCTACACCTGTGCGCTTTCATTATCAACTTGCGCTTTCCTCTGACGAATGTCTCTGCAACCACAGCACATGCAATAACGCATGCGCTCAAACTGGTTTGATATCAGCGCTTACCCGTAGCGCACGCTGATCCGTCACCGTTGGGTTGACGTGCAACATTTTGCAAATAAAATGGCGGAAGACAAAGTCAAAACATTGAATTTTATTGAAGATTCAGTGTCACCCTCGTATTGCATGCGCTTGACGCAAGATGAATTCCAAGTTGAAAGCGCACAGGTGTGGACATAGCTTATGAGGTTAAGACCGGTAGCACATCTCCGCCGCGAAATCGATGCAGCGAAACCGCTGACGTTCCGCCATCATTTGTCCGATCGTGTCGATCGATCATCGAATCGATGATGCGATTTCGCGGCGGAGATGTGAGCGGCGTCGCCGATATTCCGCGAGAAAGATATAGAAGCATAGTCAATTTAACGCGGTAGAACAGGCAGTTCCGCTAATGTTTCGCCCGTCATATAACGTACAAAAGGTGGCGGAATGTTAGCGGTTTCGCTGCATCGATTTCGCGGTGGAGGTGGTAAGTTTTTGCATTTTTTTTTAACATCAGGTGAGACGGAGGGCAAACGCAAACCCATTTTAGATAAAAAAAATCGAATGTAGATATACGTAAAGAATTTCTTAACCCTAGGGCCACACCAACGGTAAACGGGAAACGCCGTTAAAAATCAACGTCTATCGCCAGGTCAAACCGCACTTGCGAGGCGCGGCGCGGAGAGGCACGGCGCGGCGCTGCGGTGCCGAATGTTATTTCTACAGGTCAAATCGCACTTGCGAGGCGCGGCGCGGTGCTGCGCAGCCGAATATTATTTCTACTAATTACTATGATTCCAACCGCACTACAGAGTTGGGTCCGAGAGAATATTTTGCCGCGTCGCTGCCGCTAGTGCGGTATAGCTAGCGGCGCGACGCGGCAAAATATTCCGGTCAGTTTAAGTTCAACCACAGAGCGAGCAAGACGACGCACGATGGATGAGGAAAAGTTAATATCGGTAGTTAGTGCTTATCCGGAACTATATGATTTGCAAAACGAAAATTATATAAACCAAATCAGAAAAAATAATATTTGGGTGAAAATAAGTACATTATTGGGCATAGGTTGTAAACAAAACATATTTTGTTTCCTTATTTTTTTTAATAATGAATTGTGCGAGTGTTGTGCGCGTTTTGTTATACATTTCGCTGTGAAAAAAAAACAGCTCTCGTCCATCTCGAATGAAATCTTGCCACGCACTGGCCAAAAGTGCCGCGCCGCTACAGTGCGTTTAGGAGAGGCCGCGCCGCGCCTCGCAAGTGCGGTTCGACCTTTACCGATCGCCAGCAAGCAATCAAACAAAGCGCTGCATATGCCGCTGATTCCAACGCAGCTTGGCTCATAGATAATAATTATTATTTTGGAGGGAAAGTTTGACAGTTGAAGTCTATAAAAAAGGGGTCTTGCTTGTCTGGACCTCAGATAAATAAGGAGTAAGGATAAACAATTTACCCTTATTTTCTGTGACGATGTATATCTATCATATCTATGGGTCTTGACGTGATAGTTGATTTTGACCATGGTTGGCATTCTATTTCACATTTTCTATTATCTTCTCTAGTTCTCTACTATTATATTATAAACCATAATAGAGGAACAGGAGTGAAGTGACAGACAGAAAGCGAAACGAAACAAAAGTAGTGTTGTATATTGAATAGTATAAGTAATAAAGAAAAATAAAGAGCTAACAGGCTAACAGTGTCGTTGACAATTATTGAAATACCGCATATTTCTAATATACAATTTCATATTTGTGTCGTGACTTGTGAAATAGAGTATTTGCTATAAATAGCAAATCCCTGCGAATTTTGATGTTAAGCTGATAATTAAGGCGGGATGTCTGCAATAGCGACTGCCTCAGCTGCCACGGTGTCAGTAGACGAAGACGCCGATGAGTGTGGACCCCAGTTAATCACTAAATTAGAGGTACTGTGAAAAGTTATTTTTTATTTAAAAGGTATAAACAGTGCTAACTTATAACATGGTTTTTAATAGCTTCCTACATTTGTTTACATAAAAGTGTAAGAAAAATCATTTTTATTGCGGTTGTATCAATTTGAATCTTTGCATACTGATGCAATTCTGATTAAAAAGACAATTATGATACCATTGAGCTGGTACAATGCTGGAGACTGATGGTGTGGAGGTTGTGCAGGGTTTCATCTGGATCACTACCACCATTATACCTGTGGCAGCCCCTAAGGAGCAGTGTTGGTATTGATGTGTTATAGTGTAGGGGTAATACAAACAGTAAAACAACAAATAGCATAGAGGCATTCCATCTTAGTCATCAGTGTTGTACACAATGTTGTACCCTTTGTATGCTTAGGCACAGATTCATTTTTTTCTTCGCTTATTGTTTTGGGATATCTCATAATCTGAAGAGACTAGGAATTGGTATCTTTTTCACCTCCCACATGTAAGGGGTTCACTTGAGATTCAGATATTTACATATGGGCCTCAGAATCTGCTTATCATCAGCTCACCTGTGTGCTTGTTTGCCTTCTCAAAGCCATAAAAAAAGTAATATTCATTCCATATATAATTATAAATTATGTCAAAATTTTTTTTATTAAAAGAATAACTAATTTGTATTAATTGCTGACCCATTCAGGGAAATGGAATTACATCAGGTGACATCAAAAAACTAGAAGAAGCTGGTTACCACACTGTGGAGTCTGTGGCATATGCACCAAAGAAATGGTTGATCACTATCAAGGGTATATCGGAGGCAAAAGCTGACAAAATACTGGCTGAAGCTTCTAAACTAGTGCCCATGGGGTTCACAACGGCTACCGAGTTCCACCAGAAAAGGTATCAGTTTGTTTCAATAATTCAATAGTTGTGACAAAAAGGGTTAACAGATATAATATTATATTTAACCTGGGGACACTCGCTACTGGGTAAAAAATACTAAACAGTACTTAAATTTGTTTCTAGCAAAATACCTACATACCTAGCGAGTACCACCAGTCAGGCTAATGTGACAAGAAATATGAATGTTTTATCATCAAATCAGTTTTAATGGGCTGTCGTCCAAGTAAGGCCCCATGCATACTATCAAATATTTAGCTGGCCAATTGTTTTGTCTCAACAAACTGTATTTAATGGCTAAGGACAACCATATATTGGCCGATAGTATGCGTGAGGCCTTACATCAGAAAGTTATGATAAATCACAGGAACAATTAGATAATAAATAAAATAAAATAAATAATTTTTGGTTCATAGCCATGGGACACCTGTATAGTACAGTACAAGTGAACATGATTGCATAGACTGCTTACAGTTCTACACTAAATAGAGTATTTTACCTGGATTACCTACCTTTTTATGCTGAATATTAACACTTTCAGGGCTGAAATAATACAGTTGACCACAGGATCAAAAGAGCTAGACCGACTGTTAGGTGGTGGCATTGAGACTGGATCCATTACTGAGATATTTGGAGAGTTCCGCACAGGAAAGACACAGATTTGCCACACTTTGGCTGTGACTTGCCAGGTAAATGAAATTTATTTTTGGGGTTGCATTCACTGTGTGCATACAGTTTAACTGTATTATTTGTGACAAAGTGTGTGATATCAGTTTTTTCTTAAATCTAAGCTGTATTCGGGTCACTGCTGGATTTTGTAGCGAGAAATATCATACAGCGTTGCATTTTATATATTTATTTTCATCTATCTATAGTATAATAGAATTTTACTCTAGCCTACTTACGTGATAAATATATTAGGATAGGTGTTAGACACATTTTATTTTATTTACATTTGTTGCTTGATGTGGATGTGTTTGTGTATGATACTAGCGTAAAGGCATTCCATCTTATTGTTAGTCCTTAGGGCAATGCATTTGCAATTTTGCAGTCTTGAGATTATGAATGTCTATGGGCCTTAGGGCCACTTGCTACTTGGTCTACTCATATTTTAATATACATTTTTTAGCTGCCGATCGAGCAGTCCGGTGGTGAGGGCAAGTGTATGTACATAGACACGGAGGGTACGTTCCGACCGGAGCGGCTGCTAGCCGTGGCGCAGCGCTACGGGATGGAGGGCGCCGCCGTCTTGGACAACGTGGCGTACGCGAGGGCCTACAACACTGATCACCAAACACAGCTGTTGCTGCAGGCTTGTGCTATGATGGCTGAGTCCAGGTGGGCTTTGTACTCCTATGATTTAGAAATTTTGATAAAAAAATTACATATATATGCGGGGAATAGGGGTGGCTCTGGTGGTGACATTGCCGGTTTATGAGCATAAACAATTGTAGGAGAGTTATGGATGATGATGATAGATAGATATAAACGGCCGGAGCAGGCGGTCGGTTTGGTCAATTGTTGCTTTGGTCATTCTGTCCTGTTCCCCTTAGTTGAGCTGTAGTAAGGCTTATATAGTTATGGATTTTTGTATCTACATGGTGGTACTTCACTTGGCTATTATTTGTAATTCGCCGGTATGTCAAACGAGAGAGATGCAAGATCAATGTTTGGTAAATGCTGCCACGATTAGTGCCACCATAAGGGCCTGCGCAAACCGGCGGAGCGCAGCGCAGATCACTTTAAATTTATCAATGTATATTATTTTCTATTTTAATTACAATAAGGTATAAATTTAGAGCCGCAGCCGCAGAGTGGAAATCCCCCGTGGAATCTCCGAGGTCGGTCTCAGAGCATTCAAATTTATACCTTATTGTAATTAAAATAGGGAAGAATATACATTGATAAATTTAAAGTGATCTGCGCTGCGCTCTGCCGGTTTGCCCTAAGGATTAGCCACATCATTGTGTAGTTCAGTGTCCAAGATATTACACCTAATTAAAATTTGCAAAAATAATTTATTTTTCCCTCTGTCTGTTTATTTTATGACGCCCTCACACTATTGAAATTTGGTATGGTTCCTGAATCCAAAAAACAGAAATGGGTTAGTACTTTTTGTCCTGGAAAAATGTATAGTTTCCTAGGAATAATGATAAACGCTACAGTTGATATATGAAGAGGAGTGGCTAATGTAACTTGGCCTTGGATTTAAATAGTAAAGCGACATTATGCCAAGCTTTATTTTGCTTATTTATTTACAGGTACTCACTAATCATAGTGGATAGCGCGACAGCATTATACAGAACTGATTACTCTGGCAGAGGAGAGCTGAATCCAAGACAGCAGCACCTCGGCAGGTTCATGAGGATGCTCCTGAGGCTTGCCGATGAGGTGGGTAACAGAATGATGACTTTGAAAAGATAATTACCATGTAAATTATAATCATAAGGCCATAATGAGAAAATCGTAGTCCTAAACATAAGTTCCCTAGCATTTCTGCAAGTATAGACGAACTACTATTAGCACCACCTTTTACTTTTTTATAACTTTATCTGGGAACTCAGTTTCTGCGATAAAAACTAGCCATAGGTGCGACACAAAATACAGTTTTCTATGACTTGACGTTTACTTTTGTCTTGAGATAGCCATCAGCCATCACACTCGAGATCTAATGCAGCCCATAGAGGCATAGAGTAATTATTATACTTAAGAGATATGCTCTCGTCGATGGAAACTACTACTAAACTACTCTTCTTTTCTTTATTTTTTTAATATAAATTGACTATTTCACGATTTAAGATTAATTTAATACATTGTTTTTTTTTAGATTACTCTTATCCATTGTTTGGTTAGGTACTACTTGGATTGCATTTTTTTTTAATGATAGTTAACCTATGTACTCCGTAATTGTCTCGAATATTATGGGCCTGACACACGATCGAGTAAGTTCGCGTACTTCGTGACGTTCTGTAACCCGATTCGATTGGTTGACCATAGATAATCCAACCAATGGAGACGCAGAACATCACGAAGTACGCGAACTTACTCGATCGTGTGTCAGGCCCATTAGAAGATGTTACTCTGTCAATAATTGTCTGCAAGTGTTTGATATATATGATGTGGACATATTAATAAATAATAAAATAATAATAATCTATTCTCCGCCAAGCACTTATTGAAGTTACGATCCACATTAATTCAATATTACTTACATTTTTGCAGTTTGGCGTAGCGGTAATTATAACCAATCAGGTGGTCGCGCAAGTGGACTCGGTGGGCGTGTTCAACGCCGACACAAAGAAGCCGGTGGGCGGGCACGTACTCGCGCACGCGTCGACCACCCGCTTGTATTTGAGAAAGGGGCGGGGCGACAACCGGATATGCAAGATTTACGACAGTCCGTGCTTGCCGGAAACGGAGGCGATGTTTGGTATAAGTACTGAGGGCATTACGGATGCTAAAGAGTGATTTTAAGTGATAGTATATAAGGTTTAATTTCCGGGCGTTTGGTAGTTAGTGTTGTGGACAAAATGGACGATAGATATGTCTGATTGACATAACTGCGAATTTACAGAGGCCGGATTATGAATTGTTCAAATAACTTTAGTTGTTCAATTTGATGTTGCATAGAAAGACTACAACAATGCGAACTGCTGCTTGTCAGCAGGTAGTGCCTTGACCAAGGCCCTACCAACACTAACAAGCAAAACCTTTATGCTAATTAATAATATTATTTTACGGGTTAGTTCCACGCACTAAAAAGACGGGAAATATGTAATTGCGCGTTCCTTGGCAGGTTCGGACACTTCATAAGACGGCGTTTGGTCTGAAAGTCTACAAATTACATTGGCGGTATTGATTGTAATTGATTTATTGCTACTCGATAATTTTAACCAAGATGTTGACGAAATAACAATAACCATTAGCTTTTTAGATAGGGACCAGATTAATTATTAAATTATATGCAAAATATTTCGTGTATTAGACATTTGCAATTTGTCCGCGACATGTTCGTATGTCACAGTGTGCCTCTTTCTAACAGTTTATGATTAAAGCGACGACGTACAAAACGACATGCGCTAAACAACAAGTTGTGCCAACCATTACTATGAAACGCCCGGATATTCTTCCAATAGTGCTATTAATCTTAGTGTATGGACAAGCCTGAAATTGATCTAAATAGCAAACAACATTGATTACTTTGCATTTCTATTTTACAGATTTAATTTAATTTTCATGTAAATAAGGTTTCTTGTGAAGTTTCTAATAAAATATGAATTTATGTCGGTCTTTTTTGCGTCGGACCTAAATTAGTTACTTCATTTACAGATAATCCCCTAATTGTTAAGTTTAGTTAGTATTCCACCCAAAAACACTAACTGAAAATAACAATCCTTATCCATATTTAACATTATAAATGCGAGTTTGTTATGGAGAAAGGTATGGAGATAGTTCGAGTCCCGGGGAAGGCACGCAAAATTAACTAATTTTATCGAAATCGGTTCAGCGGTTTACATAGGATACTGTTTATCTCGGAAAACTGGACAGTTCTCGAGGGAGCAGCGATGAAGGACTTATATGCGGTCGAAGTCGCGGGAAAAAGCTAGTGTATAATATATTATTAAATATTAAAACCAATATGACGAATGACGGATTTCGACTGAGCCGAGTGAAATGATGGCGAAAATACGCAAATAATACAATTTAATGTTTGGAATTCATGAATTTCGTCTTTATTTAAATACAAATTTCAAATATTACAATAAATTGAACTTTTGATTCTATTGCTTTTCTGTTTTAACAAGTGTATATTGTAAATTACAAGCCAAAAGCATTTAGCATCACTTCATATGATTTGAATAAATTATTTAATGGAAAAATACATCCTTTAACTCCATATGCTACAATTTACTATACCTAGATACCACTAAACTAGTTTTGGTTGAGACATGCCCGTTTTAATTATTTATACGAATCTCTTATTTATTCACTTTTTTTTTGTTATAATTGCACTATAAGAAGTTCTACTGACTATCTCTGTTTTTGTATTTTTATGTATTACTTTTAATTATTTGGGGCATATTCTCTAAAGTCATTCATTCATTTTACCAAATATGTATGTAAATGTTAAACGTCTTAACAAATAAACACCCTGTAGGCATGAGTATGTCTCAATCAACACTGCATAACTAATTTTAAATCCCATATGTATCAAAAACAATAAATAAATATTTCCATAAGCCGCTTCGCCATTAATTCTTAAAACTATGGCGTATAAATGATACTAAACTATACAAGACCGTGAAACAGTTTTGAACGTAACGATCTGTCTAATCTGCACTTAACAGATACATAAAATGAAACAAACCAAAGACAAGAATTTCCGTACAAAATAATGAACACTAAGGGCCGCTTGCACCATCTGCGTTAACAGTTTGTGTCAAAATGTATGGAAATGTCATGACGTTAAACATGTTTAAGCCTTAAACGCCTGATGGTGCAAGTGGCCCGAAGTATCGACTAAACCCAGTGATCGAAATAAGAACTAATTTACCTAAAGTTGGCACATGTTCATTCACGAAAAAAAAACCGCTGTATTTTATCAAATTGTAACATACTTGTTAGGGTGTTCCAAACTTTGTATTTTCTAATGGCTTCGCTCGGATCCTTGGTTCTACTTATCTAAAAGACCATTGTTCAAAATTTCAATCAAATCGGTTAGTACTTAGAGGTAGCACATTTTGACAACTTTTTTAAATCCGTTTTCATATTTATGCAATTCACCGAAACCTTAACATACAGAAAAACCATTAGTCGAAAGAAAAGTTAGTTAATGTTTATTGTTTAAAAATTTGCGCCGAAGTGGTCGTTTTGTGCAACGTTTAAAATTATTGTCCAATTACCTTTAAATTTGACTTTTAATTTTTTTACATTGTATAGACTCGGGGCGTAAGCATATGAAACGCCCTAATACTTGTGAATGAACATGGGGTCAAGTTCAGGGATTTTAGCACTATACATAATATACAGGATGTTTTTTTATTCGTCTACAAAATTTTGGGGCTTAAATCAGTAAGTCAATCTGATCAACTTTTACTATGGGACCAAACCCGAAATCGCCAAAAAAATTTGACCATCCCATACGTATTGGCTAGTCAGCTGACGATGTTTTGTATGGGAGGGTCAAATTTTTATTCGCGATTTCGGGGTTGGTCCCATAGTGAAAGTTGGTCAGTATGACTTACTGATTTAAGACCCAAAATTTTGTAGACGAATAAAAAAACACCCAGTATAATCTTATAACTGGCAAAAAATTACTGAGCACTGAACTTTTTTTTTTTAAACAGCAGAATTTGGAGATATTTTGTAAGTTTGAATTCGACCTATAAGAACTAAACTGAACCCTTTTCGACTTTGTTTATATACTTTTAAATATATGACTGCTGAGACAGATAAGTAGGTACGTTCAGGTAACTTCGAAGGAATAAATACGAAATTTTTAAAGTTTTAACCTTTTAACCCTTTAGTTTATTACGCTATCGAGAGAAAAATGACAGACCTATCGAAACTACCAAAGTCGTCTTTGGGAGTACCTAGAGTGGGTGCTCGCTTTCTTCCAACGTTTACGGGTACGGTGTCCATAATTGGTTTCGTTTGCTAGCTCTACTGGAATGAAATCTAGTGAAATCATACAAAAATAAACGTCAGCTACGATTATTAATTTAGCGTTTAATATTAAATACGCGCTAAATCATTACAATATAACTTGAAGACTTACCGAGTCCATTAAAAATACGTTGATTTGTGGAGGCAAAATAAAATCCAGACATTTTGACTACATATTGAATTAACGGCCGCACTCAGAAGCGTCAGTTAACTTATAAGCTTGATTAAAGTTGCTGCTGTCACTTTCTTTGCTATAGCAATAGAATAAGACGCAGCAACTTTAATCAAACTTAACAATTAATTGACGTCTCCGAGTGACGCAGTAAGTATTATATAGTTTAAGAGTTTAATATAAAAAGAAGGTAATCTAGAGAAACCGTAGACAATTATTTTCTAAGAATTAAATATTATAATTTAACTAGATTAATTACCTTTAATGGACACCGGTAATCATCAAAAATATGGCAAATACGCTATCAATTCCATGATCGTAATATATTTAGTGTAAACCATTCTTAGCTAACTATGATAATTACAATTTAAGGTATACATACACAATCTGCATCATAAGACATTTCATTTAATTACTAGAGTTTATATTTTAACAATACAGGAACAAAACAGAACAAGGTAAAACAACTATTAGTAGCATTTTGTGCACAACAAATCATAGTTATAATGTTTAAAATATAATATATAGCACAAAAATAATTAATTGCAACCATAATAACCTCATTCTCGTACCAATTAAGCCTGCACGAAAAAAAGTTACTATTGTTGCCACAGCGGATATGTTTCGCAATCAAATGTCAAATTGAAAAATAGGAACAATAAATAATTAATTCATTAATTAATAGAGTCGATTGGGAAACTTAGCCGTCAAATCAGCTTTGACTGCAGGCCTGCGACAGTCCGCTTCGTAGGTACGAACGACTGGCGTTCCCTTTGGGAATCAATGTTATCATAAAACCAGCTGAAATGCAGCTTGCACGGCTGAAACGTAATGTAGAGTGCGGTTTTTAGACGACACCAGTAAGCTTTGAAAATAAGTTATTTTAAAATCCGTTTTTTTTTTCGTATCGCAAATAGTAGTCAAAATTGTCTACTTTAAACACACCTAAACAATGTCCTAAAGTAAAATAAATAATTCAAGTTATATTACGAGGCACTATTTCAAATACTTATTCTAAAATAATATAGGTGTTGGTTGGGGAAAGGATGAAAATTTACGGTAACAAGGTATATTCTGCAACCTCATGATTTCACTCTTAAGGAAATGGATACTTCAAAACATCACTTTAGTAAAGTGGCTGCTAAGACAGACAGTTGTGTTATAGATCTAAACGGATAAACTATGCTTAGTGAAGTGACTACTTAAATCACATACCGTTTTCTGTGTCCACACATTCAAATAAGTACTTACTTTAGTTATAAATAAATAATTATGCATTGTAGTATTATGTTATAGGCGTAACTAGGCTCACCGAGATATTTCTTAGCCCCTCGAATGTCGTCTTGCTTTTGGAATGACGCCTTAGTTTACGACGCTTGAGTTGCGCCTTCACTAACTGTAGGATCTGGCGAGCCATTCGGTTGGTGTGAACGCATCACGACCTTGCTTCAATATCGTTGAACCCTAAAAGATTAACGAATAGTAGTATGTTAAAATCTACTTTCCAGCTTTTTTTCTTTACATACATAGATACAATTGAAAATAATATATGATAAACCACCATAATTTTGCTGCAGTGAGTCGTATATAGATAAGCTAATTATGTTAACACACTTGGGGCATTTAGGTGTTAGCGGGGGCGGACTGTGTGTCGGGGACTGGAAGCGCGTCGCGCGCCGCCTTCTGGAAGTCACTTTACGTCTCAAGAGTATTATTTCGAGAGACGGGTCGTATGTAACATGTTTGTTGTTCGACTAAAGTGATTATTCGAGCAATTACCCTCAGAGTTTGGGTTCCCCAGCCAGCGAGCAGGTCGGCTCGACGGGCGCGTGTGGCGTGGTCAAGGTTCCGGAGAGCTCCAGTCGTTCGTACTCGCTTGCTACCAGCGCTCGAAGCTCTTCCTGGAAACAATGTGGTTGTATAAAAACTGCTTTATAGGTTTTACATGACAAAAACCCTTATGAATAGATGCGCGATGAACTAGTTTTCTTCAATAGAGCGCCTGGCAGCCCTCGCCGCAGTCGCCCCGCTGGGCCACCGTCCCGGCCTCCTCGTCCGGTTGCGGCCCATGTGACTCACCCCCCAGCCGAGCCGGTCGGCGAGCGCCTGGCAGCCCTCGTTGCAGTCGCCCAGCTGGGCCACGTCCCGGCCTCCTCGTCCGGTTGCGACCCATGTGACTCACCCCCCAGCCGAGCCGGTCGGCGAGCGCCTGGCAGCCCTCGTTGCAGTCGCCGAGCTGGGCCACGTCCCGGCCTCCTCGTCCGGCTACGTCCCATGTGACTCACCCCCCAGCCGAGCCGGTCGGCGAGCGCCTGGCAGCCCTCGTTGCAGTCGCCCAGCTGGGCCACGTCCCGGAATCCTCGTCCGGCTGCGTCCCATGTGACTCACCCCCCAGCCGAGCCGGTCGGCGAGCGCCTGGCAGCCCTCGTTGCAGTCGCCCAGCTGGGCCACGTCCCGGCCTTCTCGTCCGGCTGCGTCCCATGTGACTCACCCCCCAGCCGAGCCGGTCGGCGAGCGCCTGGCAGCCCTCGTCGCAGTCGCCGAGCTGGGCCACGTCCCGGACGGCCTCCTCGTCTGGCTGCGTCCCATGTGACTCACCCCCCAGCCGAGCCGGTCGGCGAGCGCCTGGCAGCCCTCGTCGCAGTCGCCGAGCTGGGCCACGTCCCGGACGGCCTCCTCGTCCAGCTGCAGGCCGCCGCTCATAAGTCCCCACAGTCGTAACAGCGGCGAGCGCTGTCCAGCCTTCTCGCGATTTATCAGCAGCCGCGGACACCAGTCAGGCACCCTGGGAAATTAAAGCACGCGTAAAATATGACGTTGAAAAGAGAGCGAGCTGAATATGTCTGTAAAAAGACATCCTTGGCGGCGCAGAATAGAGAAGAGTGCGTAAGATCCTTTTTGGGTTTCCACTATTGTAATTGTGTGTCTGTATAGTAAACTCATCGAATTCCGTGACTCGCTCAAGTCCGTGGTAACAGTTCTAGAAACCGCTATAGAACCCTGTAGGTAGAGTCTGGGACCTAAAATACACCACAGTATTTGCCTAAGCCTATTTAAAAGCCTAAGGTCGTATTTCAGTTCCTAGATTCTATTAGCAGGGTTCTATGGTGGATTATAGAACTGCTACCATGGAATTGAGCGAATCACAGAACTCGAAGAGTTTACCCTACTATTGAAGATATTGTAAAAAAAATGTTATGAGCAAAAGTACCGGAAAATAATTATTTTTTGTGTCTAAAAGCTTACAGCAGTTAAAATTTTACTTCAAATCTAGAATTACTATCTTCATGAGTTGTAGTTATAAGAAATGTTAAATCCCTGCTGTGTCAAATTCTACTATTTAATAATAATAACACATACATATCAATAAGAGATGCAAACGGCTGCACTTCCAGCGAGGATCCCATGATGATTAGCATGTCGCAGTGCTGGAAGTCCTCCTGCAGGCACTGCTGGAACCGGTCTGGAAGGTTCTCACCAAAGAACACAATATCCGGCTTTACAAGCCCTGGGCAGTCTGTGCATATGGGGATGCGCTCGGTGAATATGGCCTCTGGAAGGAAGATTATTTTTTTAAGGGCAAAGAGAAGGCCGGCCAGCTGATGGTAGAAGGCTCAGACTCGACTTTCAGTCATGTAATGTAAATGTCTACGGATTATAATAATTATAATCCAACGAACGACAGTTTAACGGCATTGGACCGAGCTGGTGTGATGTTGCTGGGCATAGGAAGATGGTGCCATACAACAACAATAAATACTTCCAGCCTTATTCTACCACTCACAAGAATGCTTTAAAACTCTTTCATACACATTGTATCCCTTCAACAATGGTGATTAGAGCTATTAATTCCTTATGTATCTGCAATTCTAACCTAAATCGATCTCAACTTGTTGGGAATCATTTTTTTTTATTAATAATAAAGATCAAGAGGAGAGGCCTTTGCCCAGCAGTGGGACACTCAAACAGGCTATTAAAAAAAAAAAAAATAATAAAGATACTTTACCCTTGATAAACTCCAGGGAGTATTCTTTGCGGCAGTCAAGGCAGTGTGATGTGTAGAATGTTCCATGGGCTTCTACAAGTTTCTCCTCAGGGATGCCAGCACCTCGCTCTAGCGTGTCTATGTTTTGCGTGTAGTGGCGTAGTAGCAAACCTAGAATAAAAATAGAATATTACAATTAGTTTTAACAAGTGCATAAATGGTCTATTGTAAAAGTCTAATTACAAATATAAATAATACAATTATAATTAATTCAATAAAACAAAGTACCTAAAGTATGTATTTGTAATCTACTGCACCCCTCAACCTAAAATCATGTATGTACATTGACGCAACCAAGACGAACTTAGATCCCGGTTTGCGCCTGCATGAATTGAAAACACTATACTTGAGAAAAGATATACAGTGAAAAATTAACTACAGACACATCATTCAGATTGAAATATTGCAATATTATTGTTGGAAAGTGGGTAAAATTTTATAAAACCAAAATTAATTCCAACTGAAATAAACCCTGGATGCCACCTTAGCAAATCCTTATTTTAAGAAATAAATATAAATATGTATCTTAGTATTTATGGGTGACCACCTGTCCTTGTCTTTTTCTCAATTTGTTTTATCCCCATTTTGACATTTGACCATATTAGCTGTGAGTGAAAATACTTTAAAACTTTGTGAAATTTTAGGCTACAGAGAAAATTGGCTACAATAGGTCAACAAGCACATGAAATCTGTTAAGAAGTATTTTTTTTCCAAGAGTAAGAAACTGTAAAAAATACAAACCTTTCTCATGCAAAAGCCTTATAAAATAGTGTGATATTGTGGGTTTGAAGTTGCCCGGGAACAATTCTTTGGCCAAAAGAAAGAACGGCTTTGGATTCTGTCTGAAGAAGTTGATCTCAAAGATAGCCTGTGGTTCAGGCAAGTTGTACTTCTGGAGGTTGTGATAGAGACCAGTTTCAGGGCTTCTGAAGTCAGGAATCCCTGCCGCTGAACAAATAATATAAAATGAATATAGTCCTTCATACTAAATATAAATCAGTATTTATGTTTAGTATAAGGGACTATATTCAGTCAGTACTGAATATTGACTTAAAAACATTAAACACAAGACAACATTAAATTATTATTAACATTATTATTGGTTTAAAGTGCAAATTAAACTTGAAAATTCTGCATCTTGCTAGTATATTTCTCTAGTTTGAGAAAGATTTATTCATCAAATTAAAATCATAACATAAAATAAATAAAATTTTTTGGTAGTACACTTTAGTACATAAACGAAGTCCTCAATAAATTAATTATTTTCCATTTATAACTGACTATTCCTAAGTTTCAAAAGGACTTACTACCAAAAACTAGATTTAAGCCACAAACACTGAGAGTGGAGGCAGTGTGGCACGGCACATTCCCAAACTAAAACACCACTGGCACACTTTGGGCATGCTCTTTCAGTGCGTAGCCAATTTTAACCTACAAAAACTTGAACTTAAACTAAAATCTTGAAATTACAGATTTAACCACTTATTTTCTGTAATTATTAATAATTATTCAAGTCTATATAATATGCCTTTTTCTTACAGATTTAAACAAAATTGTTGAATTACTGAGAGAGACTAAACCCCTTGTAAATGGGAAAACATTACCAAGTTTAAGTATCTTCTGTTTGTTGAAAAAAAGTATAAAAAACGTAGGTACCTACCACAATCAACACAACACAAAAAGATATCTGAAATTTAAGCATGGATAAGGCAGGATCCGTGTTTAGGGCAGGAGTAATGCTTTATATCCTAGCATTCACAGAACTTGTTTATAATAAGCCTTATCTCACTCAGTTTGTCGGTGTTTGACAGTCTCTAATTGACCTTGAATTAGTTTTGTACATAAACATTTCCACTTAGGAAAGTTTTTCAAATGTTTTTAATACGTATTTAACTTTATATAATTTCGTGCACTTCAATTTTACTTACATGTAGAGATACCAGCGCCCGCCAATGTTATAATGTTCTTGCAACGAGAACTTTTGATCCATTTTACGATTCCATCCAAGTTGACTTCATCCAAAACCTTTTCGACTGGCGCTGCCGGTTCCGATGCCTCGTTGAAACCGAGTTTTAGCGCTAGATATCTTCGAATGGAGTCTACATCCAAATCGCGAATACGCGCTCCCATAGTCTCAATATGATTTGGCGGGATAGCGGACGACGCATCAAGCGAGTCCTCTGCTGAAAACCAATAAAAAAAAAAACTAGTAATAAGCAATCGTGATCACGTACACACGGAAAAAATATTAATGTCGTACCGTCGCTAGCACCGGGCGGTGAATTTCCAGACATTGTAGATAAATATTGTAAATTGCGACTCGGAATCCTTCTCCAGTTTTGCCACGGCCCCTTTGACAGATAAATGGCGCGCATTCTCGGAAATAGTTACAATTCCACAGTGTAACTTTTTTCGATATGCGTATTTTCCGCGAGGGATTACGTAATGTTAAACATTGTTAAATACGTATTCAATATACTAAATATTAGCACATAGATCATTAAACTTTGACGTTGATAAAAATAACAATACATAAAAGTAAACGCGCTATAACAATAACATTCGACGTGAAGTAAACGTTTCACGTGTACTAAAGGTAACTTCATAAACATTCTTCTTAGCGTTTTGTTATTGAGGAAAAAGTATGATTGTGCTGTATTTGAGCATTTCTAAAAAAGTTTTTACAGTTTTAAGGATGTAAAAAAACAAGCTCCGATTTAAAAAAAAATATTCGTAGATAGATTGCGTGCATGAAACTATGCAATTTTAACATAAATTCCCAAAATGTAAAAAAAATAATGTAAACATCCTATTTCGTTACCAACAATGTATGAGCTTTGGTAACAAAATAGGAAAAATTTGTGCATTTTATAAGGGACATTATGGGAAATTATTTTAAAATTGCTTCTACTTTTCATTTATCCACCCTACCTACCATTTTTTTTTAAATCGGAGAGTTGAATCAAATGTACAAACTTTTTTAGAAATGCTCATTTACCTACGACTGATCTTTTTGCCAAGTTATAAAGTGGAACATTCGGCTTAACTATTTTAAACTCATTTATTACCCTATTTTGGTTTCGGCCAGTTGCGTGTGTGCCAGTTGTGTGTTGTGTTGGGGCCCGACTCCTCCCGACTTTAACGCTAGCTGGATATGCCGTCCTTTTCTAACTTATTATATGTTTGAAAAGGATGGCAAGCCTATCTCGCCTTGCCTCGACGTGTTTTGTCGAGGTAGCTTAAGTTTAAAGTTCGAAGTTAAGTTAAATTATGTCCATCTCTATCTCCTGATTTAGTACTTAGGTAGTTAATGAGGGCTATCGTTTAAGTGCTCACCAGTTGGCACCACTGTAGAGTAAGATCCTGAAGTAGCTTTCAAAGTTAGTTTGTTTGTTATTACGGGCGTGAAAACAGTTTACATTTAAGTAAATCATATTAAATACCTTAAATATACCTACTTATAACCTAAAACAGTACTAAACAAACTAACTTCTAATTAGTTCAGCCCGCTTAATTTTGCACCTCTTTTTCTTAGTTCCGTTTTTTAAGCACTGACATTAATTGACCCGTAATTCATATTTGCCATAATTAATTTCAGGTATTACAAAATATTCACAACATTATTCTAATTAGAAATAAACCCGCGTAGCCCACGCAAAAACAGTGAAATTTGACATTTCGGAGACCTCACGCTACACAAGCGCCTCTAGCGGCGAATTCACACGCGATAGCCCTCATTAGTTAATGACGAGTGAAATGGATAGGGTATCCGAAAATTTGAATCAAGTGGTTCGTAGGAACTAATCGTGTTCGAGTTGTACCTAATAAACAATTGTTACCCCATCTCTGCAGCTTCATGGGAGGATTTGTGACTATTATAGTTCCATTAAATTCCATTCATCATCATCATCATTATCAGCCGCAAGACATCCACTGCTGGACAAAGGCCTGACCTTAGGCCTGGCCTTAGATTCCATTAATTGTCAGCAACTACTTAATGAAATAACTACTTAAACTGGCTTGAAAAATTTTAATTATACTTTTTATAATTTGTCCACAAAACTCTTACGAAGAGTACTATGAAATAATAAACAATTTCAACAACGGTGATAATAGAAAACCCGACGAGCATGCCTGCAAAACCTCCTATATTGCCTGAAACAAAATTGTAGAAGGTTAAAACATTTTTTTTTCGTCTCTAGTGGTTGCATACTCCTCCCGCCAGTCGCTTTGAAACGCGTCTGGTCTGATCCTATCCCTACAGTAGGGATAGGATCAGACGCTAATATTAGTATATGGACTCTACTAATATTATAAATGCGCAAGTATCTTCGTCTGTCTGTCAGTTACCTTTTCACGCTTAAACCGCTGTACCGATTTAGATGAAATAACTAGGATATGCTTAGTTGGAGTCCCGGGAAGGACATAGGATAGTTATCCCGGAAAATTTGATAGTTCCCGTGGGATACACGATAAACTACTTCTACGCATAGTAATAACACTTCCCGATGTGACGAATCATATGCGGCACATGTACTATCGGCATAATCGAACTCTTACCTGATCCACCATAGAACCGTGTCACAGTGACGTTATTAAATCAAATCGTTAGAAGTGTCAAAGAAATGGTTTTATAATGTCATTATGACACATTTCCACGGCGGGTCAGGGTTCCATTTAGTTGATTGTACAGCGTCTACGGCTATATCATCAGAGTATTCCAAAACCCCTTCTTTGCTTCGCGCAATCGAGTACCTACCACCAAAAATAGTAATTTAAGAGTAAGATAGATGGAGCGCCGTCACATTAGGCATTGGTGTTTCAAGTATATGAAAAACTCACTCAATATTTCGAACCAGTAGGCTACAACGTCGAGCCGATCCAGGATACCATCCGAAGTTGACTGGAAAATGCACACAACGACACGATCGGTCATGTTCATGCCTTTCCTGTGAACCGGAAAAGCGATTACAGTAAAAGACAAAGCGGGACCCGGATCCAACATGGCCTTCCTTTGCCGGAGGATTCCTTTCAACTATCGTTTTTAAAAGTTCAAATGGCTGCGGATCGTGTTCGGTGGCGTATAATGGTCTGGTTCCAGAGCTGACCAAAATGCACCGCCGTAGACCAAGGGGGTTCAGGTGGGTATATCGTATCGTGGCTAATCCCACATGACCCAGCTTCTTCCCCCAACGAAATTGGACACTTGTGAAAATTTTTCTCTCGAAAAAAGGTCCACTGATTACATTATGGTCCTGGTGAACGCCTTCTCCGGGTGGTGGTCCAGGTGCAGCGGGATGGTGGTGGACTTGGTGACGTGGCGGGTAAACTCGCAGTCCGGCAGGCAGTCGGGGCAGAACAGGGAGTCTTGCAGCTCCAGTTCCAGGCCTTCCGTCGTTGAGGCGCCCACTGGGTACAGGTACAGAAGTTTCTCTAAAATCGACAAAATAATGCATGTGAGCAAAAATCGAATCTTCTGTGGCTCTCGAACTTTTGTTTGGATCAGTTTAAATAATAGTAAAAAGTTATAAAAGGGTGCATCAGCACTAGGCACCACTCGGGTTTTAGTTATAAACTGAATTCATGATACTTTAATAGACTAAGTATCAATTTCACCATACATCATTAACACTAATCATCTGTTAATTGGTTGGTGAAGTCCGACATAACGCTCTAATACCAAGAAAATGTTAGTTGAACATTTTAAGGCGTAGAGGAATTATGCCCTAAATTTCATGTGCTTATAAAGAAGTTTATTTTATTATTATGCTTACCTTTATACTTATTAAGACATTGCAAGTCGTCGAGCGTGCAAATGGGCCCGTCATTTTTCCCAGTAGGCAAGAAGTATGGGGTGCATTTGCACAGAGACCTGATGGTTTGGATCCGGCATTGCACGATGCAGGCACTGTAAGAGTACATATGGCCGAAGTCGTTTGGTCTCTCGTCGTGGAAGAGGCAATTTCTCTGAAAGCAAGTGCTTAAATCTTAAAAAACAATCTACTGTCTCTTTGCCCGACTGTTCATGGCGGACTTATATATATATATATATATATGTTTGCATGTGGTAGGTTTGCATCTTTGTGATCTTGTAACATATCTATAAGAATGGCTACTTACAATTTTTAGAGGATACTTTCTGACCTCCTCAGCCGCGATCTGCTTGGTGGACTGCAGCTCGTAGAACACGATCTCGTTGGGCTGGGCGAGCCGCTGAATCACGCGCCCGGCGCTCGGGTCCAAGAAGTGCGTCGGGTCGAACATAAATATCTGACGGACATCATAGATTTTAGGGCATGGACAAGGCAAAAGAGCATACAGGTCACCTGTGAATTCTAAAGCCATGGACATTTCACAATTTCTGCAATTGCGAACTCTGAGGATTGAGATGGAACTCCGTTATGCTAGGAATTTCACCAAGCAAATCGAGGCTAAGGTCAGGAAGTATTCCTACTTCCAGACCTCTTCGGTCGCGACCTGCTTGGTTGACTGTAGCTCGAAGAAGACGACCTCGTTAGGCGGCTGCCGCTGCTGCACTGCTGCTGCTGGATCACGCTCATGAATATTTGACGGACGTCATGGTTTTTTGGCATTGAGGCGAGCTCACGGGCCATGATTATAAGTGGGCTCCGAGGTCCATACACATTTGCAATCTCAAGACTGAAAATTCGTTGCCAACCCTGAGGATTGATGGAATATAGAGGCATTTCCCCGGTTGTAAGGGGTCAAGCCCCAACAACGGAACACTGCAATGCGAACACCTGCTCGCCGGCAGCGGATAAAACTGGTAGCTATCCAGACCAACCCTGCAGCGGATCCTATCACCACTACTTGTAGGCAATTAGGTAATTTAGATAGAATGCCCAAAATTTGATCTTTCATTAAGCGATATTTAAAAAGTAGCTGATACATCTTCTAGGTTACGTACACTCTGGCTTCTGTCTGACAACGTCAGAGTAGACACAAAAGAGGCAGGTCCCTATTTCACGTAAGTGGCTTATAGAAAGCCCAGTGATGTGAACACTCCGACTTAGCAGTCTATACCCAATCCTCTCAACAACGAGATTTGTTCAAGGTTCTATGTCTTACATCAAAACCAACGAGGTAGCGCAGGGGATAAGCGTAGTCGTCCAGAAGAGGGTCCAAGATGATGTTGAGCCCATGAATCACACCTGGGGTCATTTGCCGCTTCGCCTCAACTATAAATCTATTAGGCCTGTAAGAAAAAGTTCGTTTGTTCTACACGTCTCGTAAAATTTGAAAGGAACTCGACACACACACTTCTTCCCATCTTTTATCAAAATGCAAAAACCGGACTGGCGACCAGTACCTATGACGCACCTTCACAATATTTTATAGCCTATTAATACTCCCACGTTTTTGACGAATCATATGATATGACACCTCACTTATTAAACTCGGTGTAATAGTTTAGAAACTAGTGTGGAACATCCGATTTTTGGTCACACATACACACACACACCACACTAGACTGTTAAAATCCCTTCTTATCCCCTTACCATTCTTTTTGGCTTCGCTCAGTCGGGTAAAAATCACAATTATGCTTCGAGTTACAGTCGAGCATGTTATATATTGCTACAGAGTTTAAGCCCAGCACGCTTTACCAGGCCCCCTAGCAAGCATACACGAGATAAAATTTCACAGGTGCTAGGGAAATGAATACATCTATTCCATATTCTAACGTAAGACTTAACGCTTAAGGTTTAAAGCAAAAGTGTCCCGTCTTGATAAAGTCGCTATAAAAATGTGAACATCGCTATAGTCGCTTAGTAATAAAATGTAATAAAAGTCAGGATGAGACACTTTTATTTTAAACCTTAAGCGTTAAGTCTTACGTTAAAATATGGAATAGATGTATTCATTTCCCTAGCACCTGTCAAATTTTATCTCGCGTATGCATGCTAAGCCCGCAGGGGTGTTATTCTCTTAAACAGCTCACTTTTTGATTCGACAACGAAGTAAACTAGTAAACTAACTAGGTCATTCTCACGAGCGTTTCAGCCGCCGTCACAACCATGGTCGCATTATTGACGGCTTTGGACTTCCCTGTAGATTCGAATGTCATTTGCGGTTATTCTGTAGAATGCAGAGCCGCCGCTTACAATTCTCATCAATAGCTTTTCCTTAGAAAATCGTAAATTTTGTAGCCACGGCTGTGACGGACGGTTGAAACGATATGAGAATTACCCAACTAGTAAACATAAGATACAGTCAAGAATGCTTTGTATTGCTACAGTAGTTGAGCACGCTACCTGCCGGCGGAGTTATAGTCGAGGACGTAGTTAAACGCGCAGCAGTGCCCGCGCGCAGTTCGACGCACCGTGAATAATTCGGTGCAGTTCACTACCTCGGTACCCCAGACGCAGCGGATCAGCATCTCGTTGCAAGATGGTGCCAACTGGAAACACATTGCACAATGTATAATTATCACTTCAGCCAAAAGACGTCAACTGCTGGACATACCCTTCCCCAAGGATCTCCGCAATGGTCGGTTTTGTACTACTCGCATCCATCGTTTTCTCGCGATCTTCACCAGATCTTGGTCCATCTTGTGGGTGGCCTACCAACACTACGCTTTTGTGCAATGCATGGTGTAATCAGAACCGGGAATCTGAGCGTATTCCGCTGCAGCAGGGAGTCAGACAAGGAGATGTAATCTCTCCGAAGCTGTTCACCGCTGCGCTGGACTGGGAAGGTCGTGGCATCAATATAAACGGTGAGTATATCACCCACCTTCGGATTGCCGATGACATAGTAGTCATGGCTGAGACCATGGAAGACCTAAACGCAATGCTCGATGACCTCAGCAGAGCCTCTGAACAAATTGGTCTGAGGACGAACATGGACAAGACAAAGATCGTGTCAATCACCCTAGTAATATCAACTCCCGTGGTAATCGGAGGCTCGGCACTCGAAGTTGTTGACGATTATGTTTTCCTGGGACATACTGTCCAGTTAAGTAGGTCCAACTTCGAGAAAGAGGTCAATCGTCGAATCCGACTCGGTAGGGCAGCATTCGGGAAGCTACGCGATATCTTCTCGTCCAATATACCGCAATGTCTCAAGTCGAAAGTCTTCGACCAGTGTGCGTTGCCGGCGATGACTTATGGTACTGTTATGTGGGCGCTGGCGATGGGCATCATAAGAAAGCTCAAGGTCACACAAAGGGCAATGGAGAGGGCTATGTTCGGAATATCTCTGCGTGATCGAATCAGGAATGATGAGATCCGCACGAGAACCAAAGTCACCGACATAGCCCTAAGAATTGCTAGACTTAAGTGGCAGTGGGCGGGGCACATCGCTCGCAGAACAGATGGCAGTTGGGGCCGAAAAGTTCTCGAGTGGCGTCCGCGTACTAGAAGACGCAGCGTGGGCATACCTCCAACAAGGTGGACCGACGACGTGGTTAAGATTGCGGGAAACCGATGGATGTAAGCGGCGCAGGACCGGTCCTTGTGGCAAACCTTGGGGGAGGCCTATGTCCAGCAGTGGACGTCTTTCGGCTGAAATGATGATGATGATGGTGTAAAGCCAGTGCTACAGAGCCAGGCTGGTAGTCCGATAAGGTCACTTGACCAGATCGATTAAAATAACATTTGTTTCTACACATTTACGCGGTGATTGAAGAAGAATGGCGATAAAAGAAGTACAGCCCAAAATAGATTATGAAAGACCGAACGTGCGACCCGTGCGTGTTTATTTTTGTTATTCTAAATTATTTTTTTGAAGCGTCTAGATGCGAAATTCCGGCGCGATAGTATTGTAATTGAATTGTAAATAGCATAAAAGCAAAAATTTCCATTAATTAAAATTCCCATTAAAACGGGTCAGTAAACATACCTGTTCCATACGTTCTATTACCACATGCGAATCGGTCCGAAACTGGCCAAAGAGGTTGAGGAGGCGATGACTTCTTATGGTTTCGTTGTAAGCGTAGTCCAGAAGTCTGCCAGCTTGCAGGACGAACCATTCCAGGTCCTGCATGGTCGTGTTGCTGGATGACATTAGCCTTTTACTGCAAAAGGTTCATAAAATTATTTATCTTCCCAGAATAGTATTTATTGAGAACACGCCTCGTCACCTTAACTCCCTCTGCTCCAACTGGGCTCCCTCAAGGTAGACCGACAATCTGATAAGAGGGAAGTGGGAGACCGCAGACCGATCATGATGGATTTTCAAGGTCTGTCCACCAGTGGACGTGTTTCAGCGACATGATGACAGAGAAAATTTTCACACACCGGATTGCAGTGCAATAGCAGCAGTTGCAGTTTCGCATCTGGACGAGTAACAGTAATCTATTACTCGTATTTGTCATCTACACTAATATTATAAAGAGGAAAAATTTGTATTTTTGCATATTTGTAACGAATAAACTCAAAAACTATTGAACCGATATTAAAAATTCGTTCACCAACATTTAGAATGAACTTTCAGGGTGGACATAGGCTATATTTTAACTTGTAAAACCGCCTTAGTTACCGCCTGTTTCACAACTATCAAGTAAAGCATAGGGGAAGTACGGACAAAATGACAAGGGGTTTTGATTTTGAATCATATTTCTGTATTTAACGTAATTATAGTTAGTCTAAATTTTTTATAACCATCTTTGGTTAATTAACTATCAGTATCGTAAAGTTTTATTTAAATATGAATCATATTACCATTTATATTATTATTAATTGTAAGGTATCACAAAAACCATTTTGTCCATATAGTATGGACAAAATGACATATAAAGAAAGGACATAATGTTTAAGAACACAATTTATTTATTTATTTTATTTATTTGGGGCATCAACAGCGATACATGTTAAAGAATCCATATAAATATAATACGAAACAGTAAGCCAATGAAAGATGTCCACAAAAATACAGCGAAGTAATACATAAGTGAATACGTACAACATAAGCAACATTTTAGAACTTCAAAAAAATTTTTAGAAATTCACAAATAAATTGTTTGGTCGTCTTTGGAACATCAGCACATGAAGCATGAACCCAACGAGAACAAGCATACATCGTAACCATCCTGAGGAACATCAAATATATGTTTTTGCGGCCAACTTCCATCCCATTTAATTTTGCTTCCATGCTTCAATAGCTTTTTCCACGGATTCTTGGCTCCAAGACTTCCGATTAGTTTTCTTTCATAGTTCCACGACATGTCATCTGAATAAAAATAGACTTTAGTTAACAGAAACTTTATGGACAAAATGACATACACTACAGACAAAAGGATAGGACCATGTCGTTTTGTCCAGAGTATAGATATGTCATTTTGTCCAAGTGTATACAAGAACCAAAAAAAAATTATATTTTATTAAAATAAGTGATAATCGCAATAAAATCAATTTAAATCACAAGGTCATTTCATAGTTCATCGATTTCAATGTACAAAATCACGAATAATAGCATAAAACTTACCAAAAAAACAGAAGAAATCCATTTAAAAAATAAACTTTTGTGGTCACGAAATACATTCACACTCGTTACACCGGTACGACTGAGCCAATGGCGCTGGGCGTCTCGCAGGATTGTAGACGAGGCTGACATCACGTGTTGCGATGACAGACACCGCGCTACAGCCCCCCAATTTTGAAATAAACCCGATGTGTCATTTTGTCCGTAAATGCCATTTTGTCCGTATTTCCCCTATCTGTCAAATAAATTAAGCCCTTTCCCTTTCTTACACTTGAAAATAGACAAGGAGAGAGCTATCTTTATATTTGACAGATGGATTTACTTGTCGATTGTGAAACAGGCCCTTAGTCTACTACTTACGCTCAATAATATCAATAGGTTATTTAGAGATCTGGACTTACACGTCACGTGCAACAACTGTAATAGCTTTCCTGCTAATCCTGTTGATATTGCATATGGCGATGGCGGGAAAGTCGATCTGCCCAATGGGGTACGTGGAGGAGTCCATGGTGACGATCAGCGGCTTTGAGAGCGTGTCGAGCCAGAGGATCCGCAGGAAGTACACGACGAACGTCAGAGTGATGCCGAGGAGGATCAACCACATTACCCTGAGGAATACAGTAAAAGGCAGAAGTAAATTATTTTCAGTAGTACGTATATTAATCACTACAGATTATAAATTAAAGTCTCCCGAGTGTTTGTCCGGGCTAATCTCAAAAAGTACTGTACGGGTTTTGATACGGTTTTTAACCTATAGAAAGAGGGACTATCTGGGAAGGTTATAATAGGCTATAATTATTATATAGGCTATAATTAATAGGTATTAACCAATGCGAAGTCGGGGCAGGGCAATACTCTAGTGTAGTGCCGCAGTTCAAATATTCCTCTCTCAGTAGGCAAGTCATATTGACACAGTGGAACTATTCTAGCATCAAATTCTATTCTATTTACACTAGAAGTATTGCAGGCTTAGTTGAGTTGCAGCCTACAGAAGTTTACGGCAAGCAGTATGTCTTCCATATTGCTAATTATGGAAGACATACAGCTTGCATCAATATTCTTTGATTTGAATGCAACCTGGCTATATTTATTTATTTATTTATTTAATCTTTATTGCACAAAAATACAAATTTGAGTACAAAAGGTGAACTTAATTACTTTACTAAACAGTGTGAATGCTCAGGGCAACTTTGTCAATTAATGATTAGGTATTTATTTATATGGGACACTTAAAATATGGTACAATAGGCACTTGTCCCACCGCCGATGATGAGCGAGTAGAGCTAAAAACTAGAAACGAGTTGGCGAGCAGCGAGCAGCGAGTGTGTAGTTCGGATAGTTTTGTCGCTGGGCTATAAGCGAGTGTTCGAGTGCGACGGGTGATTACTCGCGCCACTCGCTCGGGGCGGCCGCTGGGGCCCATTTCACGAAACCTTGTAACATGTATTACAAGCGGAAATCTCTTTCTAACAATATGCATTAAAATGAGACTTCCACTCGTAAAACAAGTTACAAGCTTTCGTGAAATGGGCTCCTGGCTGGCCTCTCGGTGTGAGTTCTGATCGCCAAGTGAGCATCGCTGAGCGAGTTTTATCTTTGATAGCTCTTGTTGCTGCGAGCAACTATTGACGAGAGAGTTCTCGCCGGCAGTGTGAACAGTGTGTGTTCGTTTCTTGAGCGAAAAAATAGTCGATAGCTAATCGCTTCCTCGCCGACGCGACGAGTGTCATATTGCTAATTATAGCATCCAGTGGATTCCCACCATCTCTGCCAGGTCTTCTGTCTATCTCACCTTTTTACCAATACAGATCAACGTAAGTATTTCATTTCCTTACCGATGTTTCACCGGGACATCGCGCTCGAAGATCTGCTTGATGCCCGCAAAAGAGCAATGTTTTATGTATTCCTTCATGATCTTCTTCAAACTCATTCTCAATATCATTTCTAAGGTCACGTGGCCCCTTAGTCTGTTTTTTACGCGTCTGTAATTGTACCACCACGTTTCTTTTGGGCTTAGTCTGTCCATGGTTACACGAGCTAGAAAAAAGGGTGATAATGAACTCGTCATCATAATGATTTAATGAAAATTTGTCAGTGGACTGACCGCCATTCTTCCCCGTACTTCTGTATATTTTGACATCTTGATATTTAAAATGGTGTCCCCTGGTTTTGCTGACACTCATTTCACCAAATTCTGCTGAAACCTTATTGTTTTCAGGTTAATTTAAGTATGGGTAACGGGGGATACAGGTTAGGTTACGTTAGACCTGTGACCATCAAATGCCTGTCGATGAAATGAAAATTCGGCGAAGTAAAACATTCTATAAAATGAGTGTCGGGGATTCAAGGGTAAACCATTTACAATACTTACATTACTTGTCACTTTCTCCAACTCGTCTTAATAGCTTATTACACTAACAAATCTTTCCACTCGACTTGCATCTAATTTCGAATTAAAACTAGAAACAAAACAAAAACTATCGTAAATTATTAATTGTATTAAAGTAAAAATTAACTAAACTAAAACTAAGCTAAACGTAAAAAATATTTCCAATTATATCCAATTTAGTTAACTGAAGGTTATATTATTATGTATAGTTAACAAAACCATTAAAATTCGGTATTGGTAAGTATGTGGACATTTTACGCTTGTCAACCTATTGTCTAAGGTAGAAAAATCTGATTTATTTTTGCTAACATTAATAAAAAAATTAAAAATGGTTTTTATTTTATTGCAGTAACTAGGTAAGTAGGTACATACCTGACTGTGTTTATATAGTTGTTTCTTTATAATGTTGATTTTTGAAAAGAATTGCGCTTATTAGTAAGTGACGTGATTTATAAATGGCAGATAGACACAGTGTATCAAACTAGTCAGTCCATACAATGAAGCTAATTAAATAATAAAAACACAATGACAGGGTCGCGTGTTAACCGGTTGGAAATTAACAGTTAATTGAAGTAATTAACTATATAGCCATTGGAATATTTAAGTATTTTTAACCCCTACCTCAAAACTGAGGGTGTTTGAATCATTTATCTGTTTGTGTATCTCTGTCCATTTGACATCGCGTAGGGCCCGAATTGGTATACCGATTTCTATGAAATTTTTATTTATTTGAAAGTTTGTATTCAAGAGTTAAGTATATTATAGCAAAGATTTAAGAAAATGGGTTACTCCAATCATGAACTATCAGTGCTGAAATAACGTATAGATTAAATTCAGGGTATTTTAATCAAAGTACCTATTTAAAGTTATTTATAATATGAACCATATCTGCTACGGTATTTGTCGTAGCAGCTCTACACGGCGTCACGGACCGGACCAGCGCTACGGCCGGCTACGGATCTTTAACAGTGCTTGTTTAGTCAACGTTATGTCGTATCCGACAAGTTTAATCTACAGGGTGGCCCACGGTTCAAGTGAAAAATCCTCATTTGTCTTAAAGGCGAGGCGTACTTCATTACGTGATGTTAGTAGTAGGTTAGTAACACGATCGGTCTAGGCATGGAGTATCTACACTATAGGATCACCTTGTATCTATATCTAAACTAATTCTAATTAATTTTTGTATTACTGGTTTTGATTTACGAGTACGTAACGTATGTAAAACTACTGTTTGTTAGTGGCAATAAATATTTTTCTTGTTCTGTTTCTGTTTTACTATAAAGAGGTAAAATTGTATGTGTTTTTTTTTGTTTATATGTTGGTGGTAATATCTGGGATTACCAAACCGATTATTAATTATTTTTGACTTTGAATACAGAGTAATTTGAATCGGAGCGGAGCGAGGGCGGATAGCTATATAATAGGTACTAGGTAGGTTGTACTGTGTATCTTTCACTTCTCGTTTGAAAGTTTCAGTGCGTCGTCAGTTTCAATGTGCCGTTAAAGTGACAAGTTAGGGCGCATAATAGTCTAGTTCGAAAATTATTTTTTTGCATAACGTCCCTTTTGTAAAGTCCCTTTAGCCAAAGCCGCTTCTTAAAAACTGTCAGGGATAGGCTGGTATGGCGTATAGCTCATCGATAAACTGCTACCAGTTAAATATAACATTAGGTATTGCTACGGTTAAATAGATACTAAAAACCGATAAGTTCATGTGAATTTAATTGATGCCATGCTAAACACTGCAATTGTGTCGCACCTCTCTACCGTGACCATTGGCATTAGAATATACTATAATTAACATGCGATTATAAGCTTTAACCGCGGCTTTCCTTGCGCACACCGACTGACACGAGTTCAAGTACGCCAGTACCTGTAAAATACTGGAATTAGTTTTTCTTGTATTTTACCCGTGAAATATTAATGAATTATATAAGGGGGGAGGGAGAAAATCATTTATTGTTAATGGCTTTAAAATGAAAAAGGACGTTACGAAAAATTCAATAAAATACCTAGGTATAGATTTTGAATACTAGTTACTTGTAGATGCGGGCAAGCTAGTTATACAACCTAAGCCAAATTTCAAGATGATAGCTTCGTTAGTTGTTGAGAAACAAGTGTGACATACAGATATTGATGGACAGACATACACTGAGGTCTCAGCATAAGGGTTTTTTTAACTATTTGGTACGGAGTAAAGAGGGGTGTTGCGTGTTGGGACTCTATATCCGTGAGTCTGTCTGACTGTCATCACCTATAGCCCAAACCTGTGAACCGATATTAATATGATATTATTTTATTTAAAAGTTTTCAGTGGCTCTCTATTAAGTTTCATTCAGTTTGTTAATATTCAGTAAAAACACCGTTTGTAGAGTCACCTAGTCCCTAGTATAATGCAAGTGGATAAACGTACAATTTAACCTCTAACATCTTTACAATATTTAAGTCATGCGCAATTTTAGAGTTTTTCAAATCAAATCCGCACCTACCTCTCTGAATATAGCCCGGTCGTTTTTATCGATACTCCGATCGATAAATCATCGACAAAGACAGCGCCCGCGCGATTTACATCCGAAACAATCGGGTAAAAAGCCGCCAGCTACTGGTGACGGCAAAGGCAGTAGATTCTGTAAATATGAAGATGACAGAAGTTGGTAAAAACGGTAGGAGCCTACTACGTGCCGCTAGAGTGACCACGAAACTCATGCTCTACAAAATAGCCGCTATTATTATGGTTTTCTAAAACGATAAAAATTTTCGGCATTTTTCAGACTATGAATTAGTCGATGATTGATTCAAATTATATGGATATGTATATATAGTATATTGTCGCTTTTGGATTTCGGAAAAAATGCTTATGCAAATCCAAAAAAACTATTTAGAGTTTTGTCACCCATGTTTTAGGCTGCGTTTCCATAGAAACGGAGCGGAGCGGAGCTGAACGGAGCTGAGCTGTGAAAAGAGGTATGTGTTTCCATAGAAGCGGAGCGGAGCTGTGTATAGCGAGCCGAGACGATACATTTCGTATGTAGTTAGTTAACACATATCTGTTAATGAGCACACACGTCATGTCGGTGCTAACTAAAAATAAGCCGGTCAAGTGCGAGTCGGACTCGCGCACCGAGGGTTCCGCACGAACTTGTAGGCATGTAAATAGTTCGTAAATCACGGGAATACAATATGTATAAACAAAGTCCAGTATAAACTGACACGCAATAAGTATGCACTTTCGTACTTAGTGAGTGTCAGTTTATACTGGACTTTATTTTTTTGTGATTTAACTACAAATTAACGGTTTTCGGATTTTTTCCTTTACTTTTGCTGTAAAACATTGCTTCTTGCCAAATTTCATGATTCTAAGTCAAAGGGAAGTACCCTATAGGTTTTGATTCCCTTGCGATTCCCTTGAATATGCGGCATAAACAGCCGTGTCCAGTGATAGGTTTTTTAATACACTATCAGTGGCCGCATCTTTTAATTGCGTTGACTTAGAAGATATATTTTTTTCACAGCTCCATGGGATTGCAGACCTAAGTATTTGTTATTTGATATGAATATTTTGATATTTGATATGAATATATCTTGTTTGATTATTTGTCACTATTAAAAAAAATATAGGCCGCTAACGTAATAGTAGTACGTCTACTGGACAACAGATAGCGTTTATAACCACTTTCTTATGATCTAGAATCATCTGTGTATTATATATTATTGAATAAAATCGATTTAATAAATAATTACACAAAATACTTAAGAAAATAAACTAACATCTCGTTCGGTGGACTTCCCGTAACGAGATTTACACAAGCGCAACGCGTAACTCCTACACAGCTCCGCTCCGCACCGCTCCGCTCCGCTTGACTGTTTCCATAGAAGCGAAGCGGGGACGAGATGTGGATTACAACCAATGTGATTGGTCGATTCTACACAGCGCAGCTCCGCACCGCTCCGCTCCGCTTGACTGTTTCCATAGAAGCGGAGCGGGGACGAGATGTGGATTACAACCAATGTGATTGGTCGATTCCTACACAGCTCAGCTCCGCACCGCTCAGCTCCGCTTCTATGGAAACGCAGCCTTACGAAAATATCCGGTGAAAAATTGTCGTTATTTGCCGATTTTAAACACCGAGATGTTAAGTGTTAGCAGATGTATTTATTTATGCATTTAGTTAGTCCACGGAGAGCCTGGCTACTGCAGCCACGTATTTTGATGAATTGAGTGCAATTAATTGTTTAAAAACCTAAAAGAAGCATCAGGTAACCTAACCTAACTGGACGTTACCTCACGTTTCTACAGTAACAGAGCAGTATAAGGAGTAAAGATTAGGTGCCGTCCAATAGTACACGGGGTCCAAAATGTCCGAATGCTGACTGTTAATACACAACGTGGTCACCCTACAATCGGCTCTACCACAAAATACGCACATGCGCAAAAACAAAGTGAACAACGACAAATTAGCTGTTGACGTCTCAACCGAATATGAAAGTTGACAGGCTTTTTGTTATGACACCGCCATTTTGATTTAAGCAAAACAAATCGTTCGGTAATTCACTTGCTCGCACCTCTCATTTTAACACAGAACTGCCATTTTAAGACGGTAAGTTGTAACTTGGAGCTTTTAAAAATGGGCGCCAAAACATCAGGATCGTGTACGTTACTGGTGTTGCCTAGAAATGCTGCATTGTAAGGCTGCCTTTCCATAGAAGCGGAAACGAGCGGAGCGGAGAGGAGTGGAGCTTTGAAAAGAGGTATGCGGTTCCACTGAGGCGGAGACGAGCGGGGATGAGTGGCGTACTATACAAATTTGGTACAGTCGTCTCTGCTTGACTGTTTTAATTGAAGCGGAATGGAGAGATGTGGATTACAACCAATGTGATTGGTCAATCCTTACACAGCTCCTCTCCGCTCCGCTCGTCTCCGCTTCTATGGAAAGGCAGCCTAAAGCGCTTAATGAACTGCTGAGCCGTCCGAATCTACGCGCCTGGCAGACAACAATGAACGTCTTGTCTATAAAGAAAGATGTCTCGAAACAATGCAGCCTGCGTTCCAATTATAAATGTAGCTACGCATTTAAATCAGCTAATCTTTTACTGTCACAGCGGGTTAACAAAGCATGACTTCAGGGCGGCTAGCACAAGTTGCCCGCGACTCGTTTGTCGCTCGGTAATCCCTCTCTACCTAGTATGTAACGAAAGAGACGCACTGAGCGACATGCGAGAAAATACTACTTGTGCTACCCGTGCTGTCAGTCCTAGCAACTCATTGGGCTTCCAATTTAGATCGACGTGACGTCTTTGTAGCGCGCGCGCGGAAGACTAGTCAATTATATTATTGTAATGAAAATAGAAAATGCCGGCCAAGTGCGCCTTAAAATCGCGCAACGAGGATTCCGTACCATCATACAATATGAACGAAAATAAAATAGATCACAATAGATACAAAAGCAATTACGTGACTGTAAAAAAAGATACAGTAGGTACTACAAGAGCAAACCAAAACAAGATGGGTGATATCCGCCTTTCATATTATAAAAATAGCCTGTAAATAAAGAGGTTTCTTCCTTTTGTATTGGGCCTTATCTATTTTTTTTTATTTTACTCACTATTTGTAATCCCGCCATGTATATTTTGTGAAAATGTCTACAGGTTACCTACAGATAAAGCTAGACGGTTAGTGCTGGCTTAGTAATAGGGTATCGTTGGCGGGTGAATTTCAGGGCGTTTCAACCGCCGTCATTAGTGTCACCGAATATATTGACGAAATCAATGACACTACAGCAACTTCTGATGCTGATAGGAACTACATCCCCGGTCCTGCTTCTGCTTACATCAGGAGTTGCTGGTAGGTGTCAGTAGGCGGTTGAAACGCCCTGAAATTCACCCTGGCCCTCTTCGGGTACGGAACTCTAAAAAACCGGCCAAGTACAACTTGCACGGTTTCCTACTTCTTATAAACTTATTAAAATTTATTATTTATTAATTATTAAAATTTCAAATAGTAAAAGGTTGTTATGTGCCAGGAAGCAATTGTCTATTTACTTTTAAAACAATGACTTGTGTAAAACAAAGCGTTGGTCTCGGTATTGTTACGTTCGATCACACATCGTCAGCTCGGGTGGTGTCACCTAAAATTGTAGATTATTAAAAAAACACCGGTCAAGTACAAGTCTGACTCGCGTACCGAGGGTTCCGTATTTAAGATAATAATTATGGTTAAATATCGATTTGCGTTTTCTTAATTCGTACGTAATAAGGTCTATTTTGAGTTGCCTGAATTTAACGCAAATTTTCAAAGTTTTTGAATTTTTCGCAAAATCTGATTTTTTTGTTCACAATTAAACTTCGGAGACAAGGGGGGAACGGTCATTTTTTTTTACATTTTTGGTTATAAATCAAAAAGTAGGTACGTCACGGAAAATTAAAAAAACAACCAAACGGGTTCCTTTTTTACCATTTTGGTACGGAACCCTAAAAAGGTAACTCTTTTAAGACGACTGTGAGTTGACGGCTTACCATACAAACGGCGATAACGTTTCCCACCCCCTAAATGTTGACCGATTTCGACAATTTTTTTTTTGTGTTGGTTATAAAAACAAAAACTATGTCCGTACGTTTCATTTTTCAACATGTTTATTAATTATAAAGAGACTGTGCCCGAAATTACTTTTGTATGAAAACAATAAAACGGGAATAAATTGAAATTTATTGATAATATTGGAAAAAACGAAACGTACGGACATAGTTTTTGTTACGACTAACCACATATGAAAAATTGGTCGAAATCGGTTAACATTTAGGGGGTGGAAAATGTTATCGACGTTTGTATGGAAAGCCGTCACCTCACAATCCTCTTATAGTCGATAGGTACCTACGGTAGGTTTAATACTTAAGATTAGTAGTTATGATCAAAATAATGTGATATAGAAAATGCAATAAACAGTTTTTTTTTTTTAGGTAATATCTAAATAATGTTTGCAATGGAGTCCCCATCCATATAGCAGTTCTAGCAGGCAAATTAAGTAAGGCCGCTTACGCCGTTAGGAAAATTAGACAACTTACCAATGTTGAGACAGCTCGCTTAGTTTATCATAGTGTTATGTCATACGGTATTCTGGTTTGGGGAAAAGCAGCTGACATACAAACTATATTTGTGTTACAAAAAAGGGCCATTCGCTCTATATATAACTTAAATTCCCGTGATTCATTAAGATAACTTTTTAAATAAATTCATATTTTAACAGTAGCATCCCAATATATTTATGGAAATATTATGTATGTTATTAAGAACCTAAACTCTTTCGTTAAAAATTCTGATATACATAATATAAATACTAGGAATAAAAATAAAATTGCCATAAAAAAGTTTTGTGTCCGTAAGTATATAAATCATTTGTAGGTCAATGCATTCATTTTTATAATAAATTACCCGACGTAGTTTTAGAGTTACCCCTTCCAGCACTTAAAAATTACTTGAAAAAGTCGTTGATGTCAAAGGCGTACTATAGGGTCGAGGACTATCTAACGGACAAAAATGCTTGGCCTAAACCAGAAAATTAACTAATGTTTAATGTTCAATAGCTTACCTTACCTACTACTCGTACATACCTCATAAAAATCATGTAAACGCTGTATCTTGTCTAGGGGACACGGTTTATGTAGGAAGACATGTCAAAACTGTTTTGTGTGATATATATATATATATATATATAAATATATATATAAATATATATAAATTTTCTCCTAGTCATTCTGACATGTTTTCCTGTAAAACTACGCAGATATTTAATATTATTTTTACAGTTTTATATAATGCTAGAATAAGTAGTGACATTGTTATATTTTTATTTAAAAAATGACTAACTGTTGAGTTTCTTGCGGCGCTTCTTCTCAGCAGTGGTCTCCTCTTGGGAAGCGCTGGTAGATTTTGACGTGTAAAAGTGCCCGTGCGGCCTACTTACTGAATAAATATCTTTTATCTTTTTTTATCTTTTATGTATCGTAAAATGTGTGCACGCGTTATGCAATCTGTCGATTTGTGAAACATGCCCGTCCGATCAGCTTCACATTTCTTCTGATAACTTTTCAATGTCATTATTAACCTTGTTTCATATTTTATTTAGATATTTACCCTGTCGAGAGATATATTGTAGAAAAGAGAATGTAAAGTTGCCAAAAACACATTTTTAAAGTTTTTTTTTTAACAATTTAAACACTATTAGAGTTTTTTTTAACATCGATTAAACGAAAATGACACTTAAGAATACCTCTAAAATGTTGTAGCTAATAAAAACGAAGAACATAATGCTTCAACAAAATTGTAATAACAATAAATAAATTTATCAGTATATTATTATCAGTTTCAGTTGATAACCAGTATAATTTGATCTCTTGTCTCATAAAATCGCTTCGAGTTCAAGGTTGCTCGGTTTGCATATATTTTGATATAGGTTTGAGTTTGACAGAATAAGTTCTTACGGTATGAATTTGTAAATCAGGTTTCAGGGATCATTTTTTTTTTACCAAATAAATAAAATTGGCTAAAAATAAAACTTGCATATTAATACTTTTACCTACTTATCTATGTTTATACAAATAATTTATGACCTTTTTCGCTTTTTTAAGTTGATAAATAACTAATAAAATAATTAATATTCCATTCAAGAACATCACGAAGCCACACGAAATCCAAAACCACGATTACCAAATTTGAAAAAACTCGCACGCACACTCGCGAAAGTTCGCAACACACACGTAAGACGCACACATAAACAACTCCGTGGTTACGGGCGACCACGGCACGTCACTTCACGCGATCCGGTATGAGTGCACGCAGCGAGCGTTTGTTGCCGTGCACGTATTTAACTAATTTATAAATATTATCAATCTTAACAGGAGTAAGGGGTGTATGTAATATCGTTCGTGTTAAGGATGTGTAATTTAAATATGATTCTATGAAAACTGATTTATTTATGTCATGAAATAACCGTCGTTTTAAAACATTGAGGTTTTGTAACAAACGTCGGTCAAATAGTGAAGTTCACACCTATTTTAAGCAGATATACCTATATTGTTAACATGATGACGAAATGAATTATTAACGATGTATCAGTAGTTATCTATCTATGTATAAAATAAAGCTGTAAATCTGTTTAGTATTTGAACGCGCATCACGTGATCAAACGGCTGAACGGATTGGATTGGGTCCCGGAAAAGAACATAGGCTGTATATAATAGTACCCAGAGCGAAGCGAGGGCGGGTCGCTAGTATAAAATAAAATAACCACTGATGCAGCTTATTTATATATACTAACGTGTTACTCAGAAAACGGTCCTACATCATATTAGTGTACATTTTTTTTAAATAAATACACGCTAGTAAAATTATGTACTTATTTTAACGACATTTTTTTTAGAATGCAAAACATGAAGGACTTTTTTACTAGGTTACAAAAAACTACATAAGAAACTGGTAGCTGTTAATCAAGGCTATAAGATGCAAATAAACATTATGACTTTTATGACATTAACTTGTTTGTTAAATCTAGGTACATTCACGCCTACAAGATTCTTATAAGATAAAATGCATGCCACAATAAATACAATAATGTTGCGCTGAATTAATAAGTATGTACATATTATTATGCATGCACCTAAAACCGAATAGGTAGGTAGGTAGGGTAGATTCGCCAGTTCGCCGACCGACGCCAGTTCTCGACTTTTTGACGGACTGTTCTTGAAAATCGATATAAAATAGCTATACTGACCGAATTACAAACACCAAAAAATTACTGTGGCAACCCCAAATAGTTCGGAAGTACGCACACAAAGACAAAAAGCCTGTGTGTAACAGGTTACTGACCAAAAAAATACAGTAGTCTGTGCTTCGTAAGGAACGCGTCATAACGTGTGATTTATAAAAAAAAAATAGTGAGGAGCCGCAGAGTTCAGGGTAAGTTTTTAATTGAAATTTAGTGTTTTATTGTTTGTTTTTTACTTGTTTAGTTAAATTATAAACCATAGCATTTTATGAAAACAATTTATACTTATTTTTTTCATGGAAACCAAATAAAATTAAGAGGTCGCGAACTGGTATGTCGTTTTCTTAGAAAATCCATTTCTCGACCGTGCGGTCGAAAACTAGCGTGGTCATGTTCAATAAGGATGAATCTTTTTTGTCATAATATTAGAGATACCACTGAATCTAATTTATGAATTTGAATCTTATGGACACTAGTATTGACACAGCCAATTCTCGACCGGATTATTTCAAACGTTTAAAAAAAATACCATGTGACGAAAACCCCTCTTGGTCGAAAACGGTACATGCAATCAGAGTGTGCCAGTTTTCGACTGCCCTATTTATATAAAAAATACACTAACGAAAGTTTATCTAAATTATTATTTTCTTGCAAAAATAGTTTAAAATGCATTTCACATTGTATTTTTGCTGTAATTATTATTCTAACAAGGTCCCTAATTTTTAAAAAATTATAATTTGCAGTCGAAAAATGGCTCACGTCATAAAGATGTGCTTGTTTTCGACCGTAGGATTGAATATTAGTAAAAGCGCTTATTAACCTGAAATTGCAACAAATACCTCAAAGCCTACTCTTTAAACGGATACTAGTCCAAATACTAAAAAATATAATATATCAACGGCTTCTTGGAATGCATTCACTACCGCTTCTGAGCTTCTTCTTCTTCCTCAGCGCATCTGCGCGCACCGTTGGGCATACGCCTCTCCAATTTTCCTCCATTGGGCCCGATTTGCAATGGATCTCCCCCAAACTGGGCCAGCGGTTGAGCTGATGTCATCTGACCATCTTGCCGGGGGCCGGCCGACTCCTCTCTTTGAGCGAGGTCGCCACTCCAAGATGCGCTTGCTCCATATCCCATCATTTCGGCGACTCATATGTCCTGCCCAGGCCCATTTTAATTTGGCAACGCGCTGGCCAATATCCATCACTCTGGTGCGTTGGCGAATAGTTCCGTTTCGAACTTTGTCGTGAAGAGATATACCGAGCATGATGCGCTCCATGGCCCTTTGTGCGATCTTGAACTTGTTTATCAGCTGTACTGTGGGTGGCCATGTTTCGCACGCATATGTCATGGCTGGTAGCACGCACTGGTTATACACTTTCGTCTTCAGTGACTGGGGTATCTGACTGGAACACATTCCGCAGTTTTCCAAAAGCAGCCCACCCCAGTTGTATTCTTCTCTGAATCTCCGACAACATAGAGTCGTGTCCGAGACTGATCTTCTGCCCCAAGTACACATACTCAGTCACTTGCAGATTGGGTATTCAGCGCGACAGGGTTTCGGGATAAGTCGGCTGTGGCCATCACCTTAGTTTTCTCCATGTTCATTTGCAACCCAATCTTTAGAGATGCGTGGTGCAACTCTTGCAGCATTAGTTGCAGGTCCAGTACGTTTTCTGCAATGATGACGATGTCGTCCGTGTACCGCAGGTGGTTTAGATATACACCATCTACATTTGTGCCTTTCCCATACCAGTTTGTCGTTTTGAACACGTCCTCAAGGGCATTCGTAAACAATTTTGGCGAGATTACGTCTCCTTGGCATACTCCTCTCTTTATGGGTATGGGGTCTGAGTGTTCCTGTAATTGTACTGTCATGGTGGCTGCTTTCGCTCGCTTCTGAGCTTGAGAATCGTAAACCTCTTAAGTTTATCTTTTATTCTTGGGAATAAAAAGAAGTCGCAAGGTGCGAGGTTCGGACTGTACGGCGGATGCGTCATCAGTTCCACATTTGAAGCCTTCAAATACGCATTCGTTCTCTTAGCGGAATGTGCGGACGCGTTATCGTGATGAAGGATGACATGACTGCGAGGACGCTTTTCTAAGACACTGGGCATGCAATTGTTTATATACCAATTTGCAGTGACTGTTCTTTGATTTTCAAGCGACTCTGTTACATAATGTCCAGTTTTTCCGAAGAAAGATGCAACCATTTTTTTGCCAATGCTCCAGCTCTTTTTAACTTTTATTGGCAACTCTTCAAAAGGAAAGACCTATTCTTCCGACTGGATTTTTCTTTCCGGTTCGAAACAATACACCCAGGTTTCGTCACCTGTTACAATATTATAGACAGCCAATGACTCTACTCCATTAAACTTATGTATAATTTTTCGGCACCACTCTACAGGCAGTCGTTTCTGGTCTTCCGTTAAATCATGCGGTATCCATCGAGTGCAAAGCTTCCGAACCTTCCGAACCTTCAGTTGCTCATACAAAATGTTTTGCACTTGACTCATTCCTATGCCTAATACAGTATGAATTTGCTTACAGGTATTTTTTGGCTGTCTCAATTAGTTGTCGTACGGTATCGACATTAGTTTCAGTAACCGAAGTCACCGGCCGACCTTCACGTACATCGTCATGGAGATGATCTCGTCCACGTCTAAATTCTTCGAACCACGAATACACAGAGCTACGAGATGGGGCTTCATCATTAAACGCCAGTTGAAGTCTCTGGCAACTCTCTTGTTGACTTGAGCCGCAGCGGAAATCGTAAAAAATCATTGAGTGAAAATTTTCACGAGTTTCATTATAATAGCGACACACAATTCTCTGAACCCCGCCAAATTGAAAAAACAAATGACAGTCTCGTAAATTGAAAAGTAATATGTTCATAGAGAGTTCCATTTTCAAATTCTGTTATTGCTTTATTCATTTATTTATTGTAAGTGGCTAGTTCCAGAAACTTTCAGTATGCCCCACGTATAATCTATCCAGAAGACATTTTTGATTATGTTTTATTATATTTGTGTTCTTGACAAGTACTGCCAAATATTAGGCACATTTAAAGACAAGTGATATTGTGTGCTTAAAACAATTGTCAGTTATTTTAAAATTTATGAAAACCTTTTAATAAATCAGAGATAGACATACGGTGATTGTGTTTCATTTTATTGTCATTATATGCTTGTTTTTATTAACAACTGTTTTAATGTTTTAGCTCTTAATAAAAAATATTAAAAAAAAACATATTAAAGTAGAGTATACAAGAGTACGTTCAGTCGTTTTTTTATAGTAAAAATAAATGTTTATATATTTTTTTCTTGATTTACAAGCCAGCTCTATTAACGGTCGAGAACTGGCGAACACATAGTCTAAAACTGGAAATTTCGGTCGAGAACTGGTGAAATCGGCATTTTTGGCTTTATTGATTTTTCTACAATAATCCCTAGCTCTTATTTGAAAATAAAACATGGTTAATGAAAATAGACTATATAACGAGTATGTACATATTTTTTAAAATCATTGATTTATATTAAAGCCATTTTTAATTTCTTCCTGAACTTGACAACTCCACTAATCGGTCGAGAACTGGCGAATCTACCCTATAATAACTTAATAAGTAATGAGAATTTTGCATTACAATTTAAGCGTTCGTGTTCTTTGTACAGCGTATTAAATTCAGACCTAAGCTGTACTGTACTGTAATGAACAAAACACTTCGCTCGCTTCGTTACCTATAACCCGCACAAATTAACATTAGACAACTGCTACAAAACCATCGTTCAAATAATTCGCTTACTTTGCGCTGCGCTATAATTTGTGCGTATCACGACGCGACAAGCTTCTCAGGAAATGCATCGGCACGGTAACAAAAGTGCATCGCCGGGGAGGGGGGGCGGGGCGGGGCGGCTCGCCGGCAGTCGCATCGTGACCGCGAGGCGCTCCCGACGTGCGCCGCGCAACCGCAACCACGGCCGAAAACGAGAGGCCTGATATGGTGTCCGTGGGGGGCTGGCGGCGCCGCGCGCCGGACGACGACGACCGCTCCGAGCCCGGCGCCTCCAGCTCCGGCGTGCCGCGCGCGCCGCCCAACTGCGCGCGCTGCCGCAACCACCGCCACAAGGTCGAGCTGAAGGGCCACAAGCGCTACTGCAAGTACCGCTACTGCAACTGCGAGAAATGCCGCCTCACAGCTGACAGACAGCGCGTCATGGCTCTCCAGACGGCGCTGAGGCGAGCCCAAGCGCAGGACGAGGCGCGAGCGCGATCAGGCTTGCAAGCGCCTGGACTGGAGCTGGATCGCCCCGAACCAGTGATAGTGAAAGCTCCTCGGAGCCCTGTGGTGCCTCCCCCGCCGCGCTCAATGGGCTCGGCCAGCTGCGACTCCGTGCCTGGCTCGCCCGGCGTCTCCCCTTACGCGCCACCGCCACCGTCCGTGCCGCCACCGCCGACGATGCCTCCTCTCCTGCCGCCGCAGCAACCCGGTTAGTGCTCGATTTTTGCACCTAAACCCAAATCACAAGCATCAGGCATTAAACACTGCGGCTATTTATATGGATACTAACCTTCGATGCACCGGTTGGCAATAATTACTTGTATACACTTCTGTTTAGTTCGTGATAACAGAAAGCGGTTAGCATAATGTTTGTTTTATAATGTGCAGTGCAGATAACGCTATCTGATTTATCTATGAAATCTACATGATATTACTATCTAAGCCTCCAAGTTTTTTATTGATTTACGTTATTAATTAAATTCGAGTCAGCTGTGAATGATATGGATATGCAATGCTCTTATCATTATTTTTACTTATATCGTAATAAGGCCTTTGCCGAAAACGTTATCTGTGTACCTATAACCTACGTTACGGTCGCTTACATTGACGCAGCTACACTTCAAGCGGTTGGTTGTAACCGTTGGCATCAAAACATTCGGGGAGAATTTGACCTAAAACCGTAGTATAATATTGTCAAATTACATAACAGTGCCGTAAATAGTGATCTAGGTCTGGCCTTAATCAGTAGATGATTTAGTGAAGGTTGCACTAACAGGACCGTAATAAATAACTTGTACCTATTCAAATGTATTGGAATAATTAGCGGTATAGGTACTACGTTTTAAAGAACCTATCGTGAGGCAGGTACCTCACAAGTGTTGTTATCTCACAAGCAAAATAACATTTATTTTGTCGTATATTTTAGCAAATAAAAAACATTTAATTAAATATTATTAGAAAAAATACATAAACCTATCGTGTTCCGATTAGCTTAATTTAAATATTAACAGAACAAGACAGAAAATATATTATGATCACACATAATATAAATGCGAAAGTTTGTGTCTTAGGTTTGTTACTTTTTCCGCTAAAACGGTTAGACAGAGATGGATGAGATTTGGAATAAAGATACCTTAAACCCTGAATTAACACATGGGTACCTTTTACCCCTAAATAAATCACTGTTCCCATGAGATCGTAAAAAAAGGGAGATGTAGTGAATTATAATTCTACGCGGACAAAGTCGCGGGCAGAAGCTAGTAGATAATAAAAAAATATGACTTGATGTAAAACGAAATCAATATTTATGCATATTTACTTCTACAAAAAAAGTACTTAAGTAAAAAGTAAAAAAATAATATCTAATAATTCCAATAGAATTCAAAGTTCGGAAAACAATAAACACGTTGATCTTACTCACTTAAATAACTCAGCCTCTTAGCTAAGTTATTTAAGTGATTTCACACGTAAGAAGCTAGAAATCGACTAACAGTAATAAATATTAAGAAGTTAAGTGCTAAGTTTTATTTCAAACTTACTTCAGTAAATTGAGTCACAAGTTGACATTTTAAGCTCTTGAGAATACGGGCCGTATTAATAAATGGATCTTGGCCGAGATGCTTGTCTCAAGACTCCTCAGAAATGACAGTTTTCTATGACATGACGTTACCTTTGACGTATATATCTTGAGACGGGCATCTCAGCCAAAATCATTTTATTAATCCGGCCCTAAGAGCGGCTAGGCTAGGCTGGATCAGTTAATTTTTGTATTAATTTGTACGTATATTAAATATATTTCAAGAAAGGTCCCATTTTTAAGTAGTAGTAGTTTATTTTAATATGTTTTTGAATAGTTCGTTTTATTTTGATGAAATCGAATCAAAGTACGAGTAAACTAAGTAAACTACGGCTGTAGGCCACAATAACATTACCTATGTTTACCACAATAACATTATTTCAGAATGTATAAAAAAATCTGTTTATTTTTTTCGAAAATCAAATTTTACTTCAATACTAAAACTTAATGGCGACGGCGTGAGTTAAGTTTTGTTCCAGTGAGCACTTCGGGCTCTCCAGTTTATTTGTTCTGTAGAAAAAACAAATAAATATCCTGACTGATCGAATCCTAACCTAAGGGCCAGTTGCACGAAAAAGTTAAATCGAGATTTAGTCTTAAATACATTTAAGTTCTGTCAAAATATATGGAACTGCCACTCTTAAATCAAGATTTAAGACTTAAACATATTTAACGCAGGTGGTGCAAGCGACTCTAAGGGCCGTATTAATAAACTCATCTCAACTCTGTCCCCGTCTCAAGATACGTCAAAGTGAACGTCAATCCATAGAAAACTGTCATTTTGACGCATCTTGGGACGGGGATCACAGTTGAGATGAGTTTATTAATACGGCCCTAAGAGTGTTTAGGAGTTAAATAACTTACGAAATGTATTGTTGTCTAATACTGTTCTTATGTCCTAATACTTAACTTCTTATCTGTATTTATGTGGATAACTTTTATTGGCTTATCTACTGTTTTGTATCTTTACCTATACTGGGTGTTTTTTTATTAGTCTAAAAAAATTTGGGGGTTAAATCAGTAAGTCATACTGACCAACTTTCACTATGGGACCAACCCCGAAATCGCGAAAAGAAATTTGACCCTCCCATACAAAGCATCATCAGCTGACTAGCCAAAATGTATGGGATGGTCAATTTTTTTTTCGCGATTTCGGTGTTGGTCCCATAGTGAAAGTTGGTCAGTATGACTTACTGATTTAACCCCCAAAATTTTTTAGACAAATAAAAAAACACCCTGTATAATGAATAAAATGTGTCGGTGTTGATGTCCCAAATAAATAAAATAAATAAATAATTACGAACAGCGTTGTTTATACACGACATTTTTACATTGCAATAATAACAAAAGCTAAGAAAAATATGTTTATAAAGTCTTACTGAATTATAATTTGGGTCATACCTACTCAGTCACAGAAACAAAAGTTGTCTCTCCTGTTCAAGAAAGTTAAGGACTTTGAAACCAAATTTTTCGGGTTAGGATATATCCGCGTAATGGGAGTCTGGTGTACTTTAGGCCTGTATCGAAATTATATGAGTTAAAAACTCCCACGTCGTTAACTTTAGGAATGGACAATGTTGAACCTTCATCAGCTGTGTATGACCCATTTAGAGTATGTCTTGCGTATACAAGGAAAGATTTCCTGGTTTGTAATCGATAAACTCTGGAACTACTGAACCGATTTTAATAATCCTTATTTTGGCTATCGAGATCAAAGTCGTTGCAACGACTTCACGATTAGGTAAATTTTTTAACTAACCCTGGTTACCAGAAATCCATGTTGGTTTAGATAATAGCCTGTGCACACTAGCGTTTTTAGCCCTTAGACCCCCGGTCAAAAACGCTAGGTGTGCACAGGCTCTTAATAGATTTGAACGATTTATTTCATTAATCTAGAAAAACCGGATATAATCGCTTAGTAACAAAAGGTAATAAAAGTCCGGACGAGACACTTTTATTTTAAACCTTAAGCGTTGTCTTACTTTAGAATATATAGTAGTTAGATGTAGGTATTAATTTCCCTAGCACCTGTCAAAATTTATCTCTTGCATGCATGTTAGGCCCGCTGGAGGGAAAGCACCTACCCTTAACATAGAAGACATTAAATTTTACTCAAAGAAAACATTTCTATACAAAGAACAAAATATACTAAAAAGTTATCCGGCTTAGAAATAATAAAAAAAAAACTGTTAGTGCAGTAAATCATATTTCTAAAAATAAAGAAATGTTATATCTTTATGTAAAAATTACTGCACAAAATAAACCTGTCAACGTTCCACGTACGAAACTACATGAAGTGGCAGATTTAGAAATACTGAACAAAATGACCTTTGGCTTGTTAGTGACCGCATTGACCTGACTGCTTGGCGACAACATATCATTATTCACACAAACTGTATCTTCGAGTGTCTGCGACAGGGTAATCGGATACAACTGATAACAAGTGTCACTTACGATTAAACTATCTGCATTTGCAAATTTACACGTCTGTATGTAATTTATACAATTTTAGCGCGTGGGAATTGTCATTATTAGGTGTAAGGTATCTTTGGAAGTGCTGTAACGATTACCTAAGTTAGACTACGACACTACACCGTACACTAAGTGTAGTGTATACACCCGAGGGGTTATTGCCTAACGAAATTTTGACAATTGGTATCCGATTCAACTGTCATAGCCCATACAAAATCACGACACTTGATTCTGATTCCGAGCGTCAAACGCATTAGGCAATAAGGGGGCCGGTGTCTGTGTATGATCGCGAGTGTCTCTAGTGTATACACCGAGTGTCTAAGAGTTCACACTACAGACACTCGGTGTATAAACTGAGTGTACGAAGTAGTGTCGTAGTCTCTACCAAGCTTGAAAGTTAGACATACCTAAGCTTTCCCTTTCCCTTTAAAAGATAATACGATAACTTTTGAAGACTAATACGTTTCTATATGTAGTTTAACGGGACCTAATCATAATAGACATACTGCCGCACTCAGAGACGCCAATTAATTTTTAAGTTTGATAGTTGCTGCGTCTTACTATTGCTATAGCGAAGAAAGTGACAGCAGCAACTTTAATCAAACTTAAAAATTGATTGACGTCTGTGTGCGGCCGATAATAAAGTCCAGATATGTTTCTGAGAAAATACTTTTTGCCGACTGTACTTTTTTGGCTTCTTATTTGAGTTTGAACTCCGTATACCTAGTTGGTGATCTACCGGGCTCAAACGCGGTGGGTCTACACAAAGAACACCGGGATCCTGTTACCACCTTCCGAGTTCCGACTCTGTTATCAGATAAGGTACTTCATTGACATAATAATGAATTGTAATCGGGTTTACATACGAGTACAAATAAAACATCGGGTTTCCGTATTACTTAATTAGATAAGATTATAAAAATATAAGAAAACGGCAGGAATATAATAAACTATATCATTAACTTTAAAAATAAACACTATTATAATGATTTGTTCTTCTTTACTTACATTACTTACATTAATGTAAGTAATTATTTGTATCACGGATAAATAAAAATTTATTTACAATTTAAATAGCATATTATTTCAAACTAACCGAGCTTAATATATGTAGGTATAGTACCTACCTATAAATTAATTTATAAAATATTTAAAAAGATAAATTACTGCAGCCTCCATAGCAATTAACCGTTGTATTTGTTTTTTTAAACGCGAAACGAAATAGATTTATGTCCTAAATCAATCCATTACAATTTCAGCCTTAAAACTTTACTGAATTAAATTTAAAGAAATTTGTTATACCTAGGTCAGTTTTACAAACAATTACTTTATCATTAAACAGGGTAAATGATTGACCCTGACTTATCGCAAAGCATAATAAGGTTAAAATGCAGTGAAATCGAGATAATTGGTAAAATGAGATAATATATATTTTAATATTATGCTGAGCTTTTAACTGTTTCCAGTTACGAAACTCAGATTCGTTAGCATGATCCCCAGGAATGGTATAGAAATAATGTAAAATAGTAAAAGCAAACATTGAAATATGCTAAAAAAAATCTTTAGTGCCCGGTGACGTATTACTAGATCTTTTGAAAGCTGTTCAAGCGCGACCATTTTTAATAAATTGAGCAATACCTAATCATAAAAACCATAATAACCTTTCTATAATAGTACCTATTTAGGTACTATTTATCAAATAAAAAAAAAATCAAAATGTATCCTCTGTCATCCCCAAGAGTCCCAAAACTACCAAACACAGGGTGTGTTTAGTAGTAAAAGAAATTATACACGGATGCTGTAAGTACGAGTCCTATACATTAAAGTTGACATTTACCCGTGTTCCCACTTATCTTATTAATGTTATTTATTTTGTTGCGGTTTTAACCAAATACATCATTTCTATTTATAAAGGAGGGTTGAAAAATGTAATACATTGTGTGGAGCCGGGGCGGCTCGTTAGGCCGGCCTTACACAGTCTGAATCAGATTATGAATTCATAATCTGAATCCAGAGTGTGTGTGCTCGTCCATAGATAATGTATGGAAAGAGGTGCGTTCTGTCAGATCAATCTGAGAAATTCACAATCTGAAAAAATCAGATTGTGTGTGGATAATAAATACATTGTATGCAATTCCGTGCTTTCTGAATTAATAATATGAATTCAAATTATGAATTCAGATTCTTAATTCAGATTGTGTAAGGCCGGCCTTAGTTTTGTATAGGTATTTATTTACCGAATATAGCCGAATAAATATTTCAATAATTAATTCATTCATAGGTAGTTTTGTTGAAAATTTGGGTAAAACAGCTAAAATATATTTATTCAGTAAGTAGACTGCACGGGGTGTTTTCTACGTATTTATGCATGTCTTTCTCTATAGGTATATATAAGTATGTTTGTCGTTGCCTACTTAGATAGCATTCATAGTGCAAGTCTAGCACTTAGTTTGGGACTAGGGCAATTTGTGTAAGATTGTCCCATGATATTTATTTATTATATTTATCTGAACTATCTGATATACATTTTCGGATTTCTACTATCGTATTACAAATGAAAACATTTGAATTTCAAGCTATAATTCAATTTTAATACTAAGCTTTTGATGTGCATTCTCATTGTTATTTATGCCTTAGTACTCATATGAATTTTGAATGTGATATTCAGCGATATGTTCAGAATTATTATGTTGGCAGCATCACTCCCAAGCATTTTCATATACCTCTTGTGATACCATTTATTACAGGGCTTCTAACTTTACAGCCCGGCCGCCTAATTCACTGCGCCATTGTTATAAACTTTTATCCTCTAACTTATCCTTCCGTCTCTCTCGCTCCTCAAGAAGGGGTGTGCGCAGTAGGCGCCGAGGGTTGCCGGGAGGAGTGCAATAAAAAGGTAAGCCTATGGGGAGGCGGCCTCAGCGGCTTATGTAAATAGGGCTATGTGAGGGTAGTGGGTCTGCCCCAGTTAACATTTACGGCTTACGGCGAAGATGTATTGTTATTTATGTCTTAGTTGTATCGCTTTTTAAATGTGTGTGTAGAAGTCATAAAAGGAACGTTTAGAAGGTTTGTTGGGTCGGGGCAGTTTCGTGTGGTCTGTGTTCTTTAAAGGTGTTCGCATTTTATATTAACCTTTTCAACGCCATGTCAAATAAAAGCTAGAGCTAATGTCAACCTTAATTCATACATACTCAGGTTTATTTTGCGTTGGCAACCATGACGGATATTTCCGTCAATGGCGTTGAAAAGGTTAATATACAAACACACGTTACAGATGCACAGATACAAACGATAAACTTACAATGATAACACCCATATTTCTGCGTCGGGGGTTCAAAATAAGGATAGTAAGAATATCCCAAGTAGCACAAAATCTGTATAAGAGCTTATACAGCCATTATAACTCTAGTTTCAGCAATGTAAGAGCTGTATAAGCTCTTATACAGCTTGTGTGCTGCTTGGGATAAACATATTCAAGATTTTCGCAAAATACGCATTTATAAGGGCCTGCGCAAACCGGCGTAGCGCAGCGCAGATCACTTTAAATTTATCAATGTATATTCTTCCCTATTTTAATTACAATAAGGTATAAATTTAGAGCCGCAGCCGCAGAGTAGAAATCCCCCGTGATGCTCCGAGGTCGATCTCAGAGCATTAAAATGTATACCTTATTGTAATTAAAATAGGGAAGAATATACATTGATAAATTTAAAGTGATCTGCGCTGCGCTCCGCCGGTTTGCGCAGGCCCTAACTCTTAATACCAAACGAAGCTTCCTGTTTCCCTGGTGGTCGCGCAGCGGCGTATACGGTCACATTCCAAGTACCAACAATAAGTGTTTTGACGTCCCTAATAAGTTATGGTATGGTAACCCAGCGGTTCGGGCACGTGCCTTTCGAGCTGGGGGTCGCGGGTACAAACCCACGGTCTAAGAAAAATTGGATGCCTCTCAGAGACAGACATACATAGACATCAGGTAGCCAAATAGTCTGTGATTATTGTTGATTAGCGTCTTGATTGCATACGAGCCTAACAAGACGTTAGAGACATCAACCAAGTTAAATCACAAATAACCTTGCAGTTGTAGGTACTATCAGCTTCGTTGATTCAAATATAAGTATTGTCATAGTTTATTTTTGACCCCCAACACAAAACAGAGGTTATAACTTTAATGTGTGTATCTATCTGTGGTATCGTAGCTCCCAAACGGATGAACCTATTTTGATTTAGTTGTTTTTAGGGTTCCGTACCTCAAATGAAAAAAAACGGAACCCTTATAGGATCACTTTGTTGTGCGTCTGTCTGTGTGTCTGTCAAGACCCTTTTTCTCAAGAACGCGTGAAGTTATCAAGTTGCAATTGATATCAAAATTAAATTTGCAATTCCTTGGATCAGTGAAATAATCAAACTTCTAAGTCAACGCAATCAAAAGATACGGCCGTTTATGCCGCATATTGAAGGGAATCTCAAGGGAATCAAAACTATAGAGTACTTCTCGTCGACTTAGAATCATGAAATTTGGCAAGAAGCAATGTCTTATAGCACAAGTAAAGGAAAAAATCCGAAAACCGTTAATTTGTAGTTACATCACATAAAAAAGAAGTTCAGTATAAACTGACACTCACTCAGTACGAAAGTGCATACATACTACTCTGTCAAGAAAGTACCGGGAAAAGATCAATAATACACAAACTGTTTGTTAATCATCCAAATTTATTTTATCACCTTCAAAGTATGCTCCTTCAGAAACGATACACTTACGCCAACGAATAATCCAATCATCAAAACATTTTTTAAACGCTGTTTCCGGAATTGAATTCAGTTCTCGGCGCGAATTCTCCTTTATGTCTTCTACCGATTGAAAACGGGTGCCACGAAGTGGTAATTTGAGTTTAGGAAAAAGAAAGAAGTCGGCAGGAGCCATATCTGGTGAATATGGTGGTTGCTCGATGGTATTTGTTGAGTGTTTGGTCAAAAATTCTTTCACAATGATGGCCTTGTGCGAAGGCGCATTATCGTGGTGCAAAATCCAAGAATTTTCATTCCACAAATCTGGCCTTTTTCGTCGAATTTGCTCTCTTAAATGCCGCATAACGCTCAAATAATATTCTTTATTTACCGTTTGACCTTCCGGCAAGAATTCCGAGTGCACAACACCGCGATAGTCAAAGAAAACAGTCAACATGACTTTGACTTTTGATCGACTTTGGCGTGGTTTCTTCGGTTTCGGTTCAGTTGGAAGGCGCCACTCCGAAGCTTGTTGACTAGTTTGCATGTCAAACTCGTAAACCCACGTCTCGTCACCAGTAACAATGCGTTTCATGAATGTTGGGTCGGAATTGACTCGTTCTAGCATGTCCTCAGCGACTCTCATGCGATTGAGTTTTTGGAGAAAATTCAGGTCTTTTGGGACTAGCCGAGCGGTAACATGTTTCATACCCAAATGATTAGTTAAAATAGTACGGATCGACTCGTGAGATACAGAAAGTTCGGCGGCTACCTCTCTCAAAGTTGAATGAGGATTTTCAGTCACTATTTCCTTCACTTTTGCGATGTTAACTTCAGTTGCAGACGTTGATGGCCTACCAGAGCGAGGCAAATCTTCCATCACATCTCGACCGCTTTTGAACGCTTTGTACCACTCATAAACACGTGTTTTTGATAAAGTCGAATCACCGTAAGCCTTCTGTAACATTTTCAGTGACTCCGAACCCGAAATTCCATTGGCGATGCAAAATTTAAGACAAACTCTTTGTTCAATGTTTTTGTCCATTATGAAATTCGCAATACACACTAGATATGATATAACTAAAAACAGCACTGTATTTAATATAAATAACAGATGCAACTCAAACTCCGCGCCAAAATAGAAAACAGTTGTGCCAATCTAACAACAACAAAAAAAACAAAAATTTGAATTTGGAACCATAAACAAATCATCCATTCCCGATACTTTGTTGACTGAATGTATTGCGTATCAGTTTATACTGGTATTGGTTTATATTGTATTCCCGTGATTTACGAACTTGCACCCCTGAGTAACCGGGTGTAATGTGCCGGCGTGGGACCTATATGGACCACACACTCAACCTCCCACTGTAGGTACTTGCCCAACAGTGGGACGCAAGACAGTTTGATTGCAACGGGATAGAGTCGCGAAACGTGTTACATTTTATTAAGTCAATATAATCTGAAAATAAAATTTCTCTTAATTTTTTCATCTTTATTCTAAAGAATAAAGAATAAATAGTATTAACACATCAATTTGATTTCGTTAATTAGCATTTGATCTACTCGTAGTAAGTAGTTTATTTAAATAACTTTATTTGTTTATCGATCGTGTGTTTTATGGACGACCACATATTTTAATTTGCTAATAAATAAGCACATAATTAGCAAATTAAATTATTTAAATTAAATTTAATGCAACTAGTAAGCATAAATGGCTGTTAGGTTTAAGTTATAATAATAAATATTTATTTCAAACAAATGTAAATAATGTGTCTTCTAACACACAGCTGTAAACATGCACTAAGGAGCAATAGAGTTAAATTGACGGACTAACGTCGTGCGCGTAAGTGAGACAGCCATTATGTGTCACAATAATGACATTAATAACGACGTCGCACGTGTTGACAGATCGGTGACGGTCGGACAACTGACTCAAACATAGGCGCTCAGCGCCTATATTTAGGTGCTCAAGCCCGCGCGCCGGTCACGTATCTTCCTTATAGCAGCGCTTGTGGACAACCAAAACAGACCGTTCAACACATAATGCTGGAGTGCCCGATTACAGCATACAAAGGGCTACCCGAAGACTTCAAGTCCCTCTCGAGTGATGCCATTGAATACCTCAAAACGTGCAATCTATATGTTTAGTTTTAAAGTATCTCCTTTAAGTGCCATACGATAAATAAATAAATAACAGAACAAGGGCTCTTAAAACGGTCTTCGGTTTTATAAGTACTCCTCTCTTACTCTCTCTTATATGCTCTATTGCAGCCTAACCGACTCCACGCGAACCCGAAAGATGACTAATATCGTTAAGCCCTTTCTTACTTTTCTAAAACTGTCAAAATGTATAGGATTGTCGTTAGCTAACGATCAGTCGCGCCAATCGCTTATGTCAATTCCGTATTTTTTTTCCGTACGTATCGATTTTCAAAAGTCCCTAAGTTAGCGTATCATGCTATTCTAAGCTATCCATCAGTCTTATATCCCGTTTCAACAAAAGCTCCAAATTAAATTCTTTGCCCTTCCTCGACACAAAGTTCGCATTTGGCAGTTGCCTCTCCAATCGATGCTAAGTCAAATGTTTCTGCCAACCAAAGAAAAAGGCCGTATAAGAGTATGAAGTCCATAGGCGCTTACTACCTTTTTGCTTTGTTTGGCAACGGAAGTGCGTCTGGGTCTGGAAATCCCGGAGGAAAACAAGGTTGTATTTCCACTAGACAAGTTTGGGAGCCTCCCGCTTCGTTCTAAACGGAAATAAACTTAGGGTTGACAGAGATGAGATTGTCAATCAAATCAAATCATTCAGTATTAATAAAAAAATCTGTACTTTATGCACATGTCAAAAATATGACAAAAACCAAATTACTAATAACATTAAAAATATCTGACAATTGAATGTGGGTCAGCAAGCCTTTCCTTAAAAAAATCCTTAAAATAGTTCTTGAACGACTTTGAAAATATACTTTGTTAAAAAATAATTACTTTAACCCAATTGTGAACATACTAATACCGTACCTAAATAAATGTATTAATTTCATAATATAAATAAATAGTTCAAAGAAAGTTTGAAATAATAATTTGTACCCAAAATCCTTCTTTAAAAAGGCTGTGCTGGAATTGTTAGTTTTTATTAGCCTTTATGCACCGTTCGTCAGTCAGCTAAAACTCTTTGGGTTGAGTAATAATAATAATTGGGATAAATAACCAGCCTCCTCTCTTCCTCTATCTATATCTATATATTTTTAATGATACTTTGTTGTTCCCATTTTGTTAAAAATCAATGCTACAAAGAACTTTCAAGCAGACTTAAAGAAAATTATCATAAATCAATAAAGTTTGAGTTTCTGCGGTTTCACATTTCAATTTCACCATTTGGCAAGACCGCGTTTATATCCGTCGCAGCTTTAAAAAATCACTTATTATAATTAAAGTGCATCCAATCTTGGAAAATAAAATGAATCTCTTTCCACCTCTTTCTTTATATACTATTTTGCTATAGGTTAGACAGGGATAGTGAGATATTATATAGGGAGCGGTGAGTGACAGCCCTGACGTTCGGGGTTGGAAGTTTACGAGCGCCACTTGTCATTAAATCTTCCCTATTTCGGAGGAGTATCGTAGGGGTGAGAAAACTGAGAAAATATATTCTTCTTTATAAAAACACCATAATATTATTTATTAAGAAACATTCATTCTTAGTAGTATATATTTTTAAAGAAATGCATAAACTAGCTTAATGTACTTAATTGCACTATACGCAATTGTGGGGTATTTCATCACTTTATCGAAACACCTTTCATCGAACGTATCATTTTATCGAATTTCATTTCATCGAAAGCTAATTTCTGCTGAAACCTTGTTGTTTTCAGGTTATTTTAAGCGTGGGTTATGTAGGTTAGGTTAGGTTAGGTTAGACCTAACACCACCAAAAAATTATAACTCCTGCACGTGGAAATTAGCTTCCGATGAAATGAATTTCCGACGAAATGATACGTTCGATGAAAGGAGTTTCGATAAAGTGATGGCTACCCCATTTGTGGACATAATGCTCAATGGAATTCTCTGCCAGTCAAACAAAGCCAAACTGAAAATAATTAAAGTCGATGGATAGAAAATGACTAACGACCGATTTAGAAGTTGATTCTCACCTAATTCTTTCATAATTACAGCGTTATAATAAATAATAAATAAACTAAGCATTAGTGCCAACCCTACGTTAGGGTTGACTTTTATGACGCGTATTTCGGGCAGTGGATCTAGCGGACAAGGTCGCTTCCCGAAGTAACAATATACGTCATATATATATAGTCAGCGCCAGACAATTGATACGATAGTGTGTCAGTTTTGTCTGGAATTCCAGAACTTGGGCACTTAACGGTGATGACAGGAAATAACTCCGCAGAGAAATGATGCATTTGTAGTTTTTTGTAGCTTAAGTGATTTCAATCCCCCAATATAATAAAACCAGTGCGAGTTGGACTCGCGCACTGAGGATTTTGTTGACCTAGGCTTCTAAAAAAAATTAAAAAAAAATTATAAAAACTTCAGTAAGAGCTATAAATATAGCACGATGCCACATTCTTTTGCGGCGCTCTTTGTTATTTTGTCATGGTCTTTACTGGTTACATTACTTGCGCCCTTACATTCAGGTAAATTATAGTTAAAAAAAAAACCAGTCAAGTGCGAGTCGGATTCGCGCACCGAGGGTTCCGTACTTCAAAAATATAACTTTATATGTACTTTAATTGTATGCAATAAGGTCCATTTTGACTTGCCTAAATTTTAGTACCTACTGATCTTTAAAGTTTTTGTTAATTTCTCGAAAACTATAAGTTTTGGACACTTCGTTTTATTTTTTCCGTAAAATATAAATTATTTAATATAAATCATTATTTTTGATTGACTTGAGTAGTTGCTGAGAACAACTGCTGTGGCATAAAGACAGACAGACAACGAAGTCTCACCGTAAGGGTTCCTTTTTTACCATTTTGGTAAACCCTAAAAACGCTCACCATTGTATGTGTGTATATAAAAACTCAACGCACGTTCACCCCGTGCCATCTAAACATACACGTAACCTCATGCATCACCTACCAGAGATCGGATCTTCAGGCGCTTACTTACCTAAAGTTGGACGTAGTTTAGGGAAAAGGATCCAACCCACAAAGCCAAATGTATTTAAATTTGAACTTTATTGCTGTCAATATTATGTCAAATTCTACAAGTGTGAAATGGTTGAATTGGATCCTTTTTTTCGCTAAACTACGTCCAGTTTCTGTTGCCGCCGCTGTTACACGTTATGGAAGCGGGCTTTTAATTTTTAGTTTACTAAATCGATCGAAATTTATCTGCCGCTTAAAGTTAGCCCTCTCCTTGTCTATTTTCAAGTGTACGAAAGGGAAAGGGCTTAATTTATGTGACAGATATGCTTTACTTGACGATTGTGAAACAGGCGGTTAGGTATAAGCACTCGAATATCCGATCTCTACTTATAACTGATCTGCAAACTCTACGCATAACATAGGGGAGACTGGGTATGGTTGTCTCTCGGGTTGGTTGTCTCAGCAGCCATAAAAGAATACTAAACGAAGGATTAAGTGAATGATTGATGAAGTACGGAAATATACTATTACGTTTTTTTGACACCGATCGGTTCAATTATTTATTCGTTTAGTATTCTTAATTGGCCGCTGTGATAACCAACCCGTGAGACAACCATACCCGGTCTCCTCTACTTAGCTGTTTTATGTTGTAAAAACATATGTACTATTGAAATCGCGAATATTCAATGATACGGAACGCCTAGAATACAGAGTTAATAACTCTCCCGCCTTCAATAAGAATAGCATAAATGCTTAATACACTTGTTGAATATGTGACCTCATAAACAGCAATGGAGATTAGAGTCTCCTTTGACTATTAAAATGGAGATTCGTCTTTTTCCAGTCGTGTTACATTCTTAAGAAACATTACGTTGATGAAAGATCTTGCAGTTATTCTTTTCTAAGTTACCAAAAAATAGAAATGGCCAAAAGTATAAACATACTATCTTCTGCCCGCGACTTCGTCCGCGTAGAAGTAGCTTATCGCTGCTCCCGCGGGAACTGTCTAAATTTCCGGGATAAAACCATCCTACGTCCCCGGGACTCAAACTAATTATCTCCATACCTTTCAACGATATCGGGTTGGGGTTTAATTAAGGTCTATGATCACCTTTTTCAAACCAGTTTTTCGTTGAACTTCAAACAATCACTATTTTTTTGTGCAAATCACATACATACTTTTGATAATCACGTCACCCGATGATATGAAACGCCGGGAATAATGCGATAATTACTGCCGTCACTTTCTATTTTGTCGGCGCACTCGTCTGTCGCGGGCGTGCGTTTGGTCAGTTGGGGCCATGAGATGGGGAATGTAACCAGTACCAGTGATAATAATAACCTAAAAGAAGATATTTTGTTTTTGCCCGCAACTCCACGTATTTCACTTTTCCCACGGGAACTATCAAATTCTCCGGGACAAAAATTATCCTAAATATTACTCCGGGGTATGAACTATTACCATACCAAATTTCATCAAATTCTATCCAGTAGTTTTTGCGGAGGTCACGAACATATTCACAGACAACGTTGTCAACGTTTTTAATGCATCCCAGAGTAATTTCTCTAATATGTTTAATGTACAGATTTTTTCTTTCTACTGTTTTATTATATTTATATTGAATAGATGTTATAATGGTTATGATATTTTACATTCATAGTTTTACGACATGATAGATTAAGTATTATGATTCTATTTAATAAGTTATATGTTTAAAAAATGTCTGACTGTTGAATTTTTTGAGGCGCTGGTAGATTTTGTTATGTAAATGAGCGTGTGATCTTAAGCGGACTGTCCACGAGTACCTATCCTAAAAACGCATGCGTTTAATAAAAAGTGTTAACATCAAACTGAAACTGAGATATTTTATCTGAGATATTTATATATATGTACTTATATTTGGGAAAAATAGAATAGAATAGAATGGAATAATTTATTCGGCTATGAAATAAAACACACCTACACTTGATTAAATACCAAACTATGAAGCTCTAATAATCACTACAAATTATTAAATAACGTTAATAACAAATAAAATGAATTAAAAACAAAACGTCCTATGACGAAAATATGTCGAACTATTTTAAGGCGTATTTTGTTCTTGTCATTTTGTTTTTATTTAAATAAAAATATCAGGAATAATCTCATACAAATTGACCTAGTCCCAAACTAAGCTCTAGGCTTGTACTAGGGGTACCAGACAACGATATACATACTTATATAGGGAAATACATATTTAAATATATAGATAACATCCTTGACTCAGGAACAAGTACTCGCGCTCATCACACAAATTTTTGCCCATACCGGGATTCGAATCCGGGACCGCTAGCTTCGTAGGCAGCGTCGTCATTTTATTTTATTTATTATCATGTCATTTTTAAAGGTCATCGTGGCGATTTATCTTAGCGGTAGATAAAATTAACAATTATAAGTTTAATTCAACAAAATCTAAAAAATGTCAGGTCAGTTAAATCAACGAAGACGATAGTAAAATAAAAGATAGTCCAGTATTGGAAATCAATACAAAATGGATGGAAATGGATGTTTTCTATAAATTTAAGTATATATTTCTCTATATATAAGTATGTATATCGTTGCCTAGTACCCACAGTATAAGCCTAGAGCCTAGAGTTTGGGACTAAGTAAATTTGTGTGAGATTGTCCCCTGATATTTATTTTATTTATTTATAATACCATCTAGTTTATACAAAGTCGTGAAAATGAAACACTGTAAATAAAACTCGCCTGTTTCGTGGCCACCCGCAACGTCAGACGCACCCACACCGCACTCCCCAATCCATTTGTTTCAATTACGACGGACCTTACGTTTCGCACAGTTTGCGTCAATGCACAAATTTTAATCAGGAACTTTCTGGAAAGGTTCCAGAATGTTCAATCTGGAATACGATTTTAGAGTGAAATTTAACGGTGGGTTTAAAAGTAATACCCAACGCTAAGATTTATATAAAAAAACCCGTCAAGTACGAGTCAGACTCGCGCACCGAGGGTTCCTTATTTATGTCCGTACTTCAAAAATATACCTTTTTATGTACTTTAATTGTATGCAATAAGGTCCCTTTTGACTTGCCTAAACTTTAGTACAGATCTTTAAAGTTTTTGTTCAATTTCTCGAAATCTAAAAATTTTTAACACTTTGTTTGATTTTTCCCGTAAAATATAAGTAACTTTCTAAGTTAGGAATTTTTCAGATTTTTCAGACTTCGGAGATAAGGGGGGGGGGGGGGGGGGGAACAACGGTAATTTTTTGAATATTTTTGGTTATAAATCAAAAAGTGCGTCACGGAAAATTAAAAAAAAAATAGTTTTAAAATGTGCAGAACAAGTTCTTTCATATGACACCCCATTTGCTATAATCCAATCACTTTCATTTTTCATTCACTCACTCCCATTCTAGACATTCACTCCCATTCTAGACCCCTTTTCAATTATTTAAAAATTAATTTCATATTTTTTTTACTAAAAACAGATTTGGGCAAGCAAGTTAAACAACTATGCCAAATTTCAAGTTGATAGCTTGTGTAGTTGCTGAGAAAAACTGCTGTGACATACAAAAAGACAGACAGACAACGAAGTCTCACCATAAGAGTTCTTTTTTTACCATTTTGGTACGGAACCCTAAGAATCTCCTATTGAAAACTTCTTTAATAACCCATTTCCGAGGTAGTAATAGGTGACTTTACCTTATTTGTATACGCTTAGTAATAAATTTTGCACATTAATTGTTCTAAAATCTTTTTATTTAAGTTAAAGTCAAGGGAAATATGGAGACGAGCTTGCCTCCAAACTTTTTTAATCAGCGGTGTACTTTTTAAAATCCGTCCAATAGTTTAGGAGCCAGAGTGGAAAATCTAATTTTTCAAGACATACACACATACTGTTAAACTCATAAAATAACCCTTATTTTAAGACATACACACATACTGTTAAACTCATAAAATAACCCTTATTTTGGCTTCGCGTAGTCGGGTATTAACTGGTTAGTTAGATTTCAAATGAAATAACGTCTTCGAAAAAGAGAAAAATAAAATTTCCACCCGTAATTAGACGTCTAGGAGTTTCGCCGTAACGCCGAACGTTGGCAGATCACCAAATCGCATACATTCAGTCAACAAAGTATCGGGAATGGATGATTTGTTTATGGTTCCAAATTCAAATTTTTGTTTTTTTTGTTGTAGTTAGATTGGCACAACTGTTTTCAATTTTGGCGCGGAGTTTGAGTTGCATCTGTTATTTATATTAAATACAGTGCTGTTTTTAGTTATATCATATCTAGTGTGTATTGCGAATTTCATAATGGACAAAAACATTGAACAAAGAGTTTGTCTTAAATTTTGCATCGCCAATGGAATTTCGTGTTCGGAGTCACTGAAAATGTTACAGAAGGCTTACGGTGATTCGACTTTATCAAAAACACGTGTTTATGAGTGGTACAAAGCGTTCAAAAGCGGTCGAGATGTGATGGAAGATTTGCCTCGCTCTGGTAGGCCATCAACGTCTGCAACTGAAGTTAACATCGCAAAAGTGAAGGAAATAGTGACTGAAAATCCTCATTCAACTTTGAGAGAGATAGCCGCCGAACTTTCTGTATCTCACGAGTCGATCCGTACTATTTTAACTAATCATTTGGGTATGAAACATGTTACCGCTCGGCTAGTCCCAAAAGACCTGAATTTTCTCCAAAAACTCAATCGCATGAGAGTCGCTGAGGACATGCTAGAACGAGTCAATTCCGACCCAACATTCATGAAACGCATTGTTACTGGTGACGAGACGTGGGTTTACGAGTTTGACATGCAAACTAGTCAACAAGCTTCGGAGTGGCGCTTCGTGGCACCCGTTTTCAATCGGTAGAAGACATAAAGGAGAATTCGCGCCGAGAACTGAATTCAATTCCGGAAACAGCGTTTAAAAAATGTTTTGATGATTGGATTATTCGTTGGCGTAAGTGTATCGTTTCTGAAGGAGCATACTTTGAAGGTGATAAAATAAATTTGGATGATTAACAAACAGTTTGTGTATTATTGATCTTTTCCCGGTACTTTCTTGACAGAGTAGTATATCCATTATTTAGACCAAAAACGAGCAAATGACTAATCTAATTTTAGACTTTACGATCTGCGCGACAGGTGCTAGTATCGCATGAAACTTTGGCACCTGTTTGAGTATCTCGAAAATGTAGTATGAATTAATCGCAAGCTGGGTGTTCTATTTTTACTGTTCTTTTTATATTGATAGTAAAAGTTTGACGTGAAGTGTAACGATCATTTATTAAAACGAATTAATTACTTACATTATACTCGTATTAACGGAAGCAATTTCGGCTTTTTGTGAACGATGCGATGGAATCGAGTTGAGGTATTTTTGGGCATCTTGTTAGTTACGTTCTTTTGATTTCGAGGCCAATTTAATCTTAGCAGGAAAAACAAATTGGCACATTTTACCATTGTAATTAGGTCGAAAAAGGTATGTAGGTTGAGGCTATGTTAGTTTTTCAGCAGGCCAGAAGGGCCAAAGCACCCAGAAATTTGCTATCGCGGAGCTCCGTCGACTCTGTGGAAATGATGTTTATAATGGGCAAATTTTAAATGGGGAAAAATGCGACTGGAACAATTGATACGCGGAATAATCGAGTTTGGGTATCAGATCGAACAATTCTATTACATGAGTGAACTATAGGTAGGTAATACTTATTACTATATATGATATTACTCTATTAATCCCGCGATAATAAACTTAATACAATATTCAATTAAGTTCACATAACTTGCTTCAGAAGCTTAGCCTTTAAATTCTTGTTTACTTGTAAAGAACAGATGCAAAGTAAAGGGCATAGTAAGGGTAGGATCCCCGTTAATAAATAATCAAAAAAAAATTATATGCCTAAGTAGATCCCGTCACGTCAAAAAGCCGCTGGGCGACAGAGAAGGGGATGCGTTTTCGCATGGGTACAGTCGCGCCCGAAAGTACTAGGCTATTGTTAAGAGTAAGGGCCTGCGCAAGCCGGCGGAGCGCAGCGCAGATCATTTTAAATTTATCAATGTATATTCTTCCCTATTTTAATTACAATAAGGTATAAATTTGAATGCTCTGAGACCGACCTCGGAGCATCACGGGGGATTTCTACTCTGCGGCTGCGGCTCTAAATTTATACCTTATTGTAATTAAAATAGGGAAGAATATACATTGATAAATTTACAGTGATCTGCGCTGCGCTCCGCCGGTTTGCGCAGGCCCTTATGGTCAAGTGTACCTACCTAGTACAGACATACCGGCGGCGGAGTGTTCCCCCGTTGCTCACCTTTCATACCACCAATTTTGTCGATAAATCGTGCATTGCGCAGGTAATTGGCCAGCGGCATTTTTACGTGACTGGATCTATAAGTCTCGTTGCCGTCTCTACTTCTTTAACTCACTCACCTAATAGTCATTGATGAGTTTCTTCCTTGATGGCCGCCTTCCGTCTTCTTTATCACATTCTGCTATCGACGTTTGGAAGTAGGGTAGAATCGACTTCCTAGATTTATTTGCAAAGGGGATTATATAATGGATTGGTCAAGGCCACGTTGTTTGTATAAGTATACTGGTATTGCTGGTATTCGATGACATGAAACGACTTCCGATTTAAGTAAAATTAAGCCTTTCGTTTATGAGATACACATGCGATACGATTTAAATTAAAATGTTTTTGTTTGACAATGGTTCTATACAAGTCTCTAAGTTTGTTTATCGAGAATAGTGATTTTGTTGATTCTTTCTCCATATAGTTTTAATTAAAAATATAATATACTTATATACAAACGCGACATCAAAGTTTCACCGGTACCAGAAGTACCTACGCCACTAAGCCAAAAAGTGGGATCTATCTACGTGTAAACATAAAATCTAAACCAGGTTCAATTCCCTCCTCTGAGAATTGAGGTTGCACATACTCAAAATGTTTGATAGATTTTGGTTTAGCAGGGCAGTTGCCACAGTTATAATCAACTTAATCGAAAAGAAGCAGATTTATTAATTGTCAATAAAATTGTTCAGTGAAGTGACATATCGATCACATATAGTCACACTTAATAACATTACCGAAAACCATAAAATATGTACCCTGGACCAGACCATAAAAGATAACCAATCGCAGACCAAATAAACAAACCAAACCGTGGCAAACAAGCCAACAAAGCCGTCATAAAAATATTTTTAATACTTATTCTTTGTATGTGAAATGGCATAAAACTGGTATCGTATTAACTGTCGTGCAAATTCAAACAGGAGTAAAAAAGTTCATTTCGCATCGCCCGGGAGTTACAAATCAAACCAAATATATTGGTTATAAAACTGCAACAAGTATGTGCATCGGTTGCATGTGTAGGTATCTCCACTTGGGTTTATGGACTATAAACTGCGTTTACGACTGCGTATAATACCATCCGGCTAAAAGGGTTTGGGCACTGCACTAAACCTGATAGGCAGCGAGCCATAGACTGCTAATTATTTAGAGCAGATTTTACTGTTTCATATTTGCCGCTCAGTTTTTATAATTGTGACAGACTAACCGTGGTTTTCTGGGAGAACGAGTACGTAGTGCAACTATTTTCTGACGAACTATACTCGAGACTCAAACTGCAACGTCTAAATAATAAAACTGTCGAAGTCTTTATAATACAAATGAGTATTGCTTAGTAATTGATATGTTAATAGGTCAGTGAAAATTAAGGAAAATGTGCATTGAACTACCCTAAGTACCAGGGGTCTTTGAAAATAAGTCCGAAGTTACATAATTTCATCTCGTTCTCCCGATTTAGACTCGAATGCCACTTGAATTGAAAGGGATGGGGCATGCGAAGTTTCAAATTTAGTGCTTCATTCGTAGTCAATATTGGCTTCCTGCCTCTGAATTTTACAGAACAAGTAAATGCAAGTGATTTAATAATTACCTTTGATTCCGGAAAAATATTTTAGGCAAACGTGCTAAGTGACCGGTAATATATCAAGAGAGCAAGTGGCAAGGGCGATATAATTATTGAATTCAGAGCGAAACGAATAATTCTATTAGATTTATAGAAGAAAATGCCTGACGCTTAAATAATTTTGGTGAAACATTGGTCAAACAAGTATCTACTTTAAAAATAATATCAAAACGCCAAACGAGGTACCACTTAATAGGACAAAACATACAAATATAACTGTCACTACATTGATGCTTTTTTGGGTAAATAACGCCTCTTTATGATCTAATCTCCAGAATGGAATGAAGACTAACGCCCTTATTCATAAACGCACAACAAACGTAATAGTATGCTTTGTCACTTTCTGTCAGATTCAAATGTCATAATGAAAGATAAGGACAAACCATACTTCAAGCACACTTTAGTTGCTGTGCGATTATGAATAAGACGGTGTATCTTGGGAAACGTCGTCGGACCTCTTGTGGTGGGGTGGAGCGGCAGCTTACGTCTGGTAGCTAGGTTCAAAATACGCGTGCAAACCAAGGGGTCGACGTTATTGCTTTGTTTATCATGAAAGTGCCCTTCAAGCAAACAAGTAAATACAAATTATATTAATTATACACTGAAAGTTAAGTAGATATCACAAAAATTTGCCAACTACGGCTACACTGTACATGTCGCTGGCATGAGAAAACAGGAGCGGCCTGAAAACCGGCGCTGTTGGCTCCCGCAGTCACGCGCAGAAGTGCAGCATTGGCTGAGACCACTCTTTTTACCACATCAAAGTCTGTTTTTTTGGTTATTTATACTATTTACTTTTAATTTTTTGTCTGTATATGTAGTAATAAATCATTTTTCTTTCTTTCTTTCAAAGAATTTCGATTCAGGTTGTTGCATTCTCACATTATTGTTCATTCTTTTATACATTCACTCACGCGCTCTCTTGCATATGGCTTCCCAACGCGTTAGTGTCGTGGATTACATTATAAAATTATAATAAATAAACTAGTCTGTTTTCCAAAGTGCAGTGGTATTAATTAATTTACCTAATGGGCCTACCACACGCGCAAGCTTCACCACAGTTTTACCTGCGCAAGCCAAAACTGAACACTTCGTGTCTATAGAGTTTTACCAACCACACGCTCCGTGTTCCGTGTACAAACCGGCCTGCGCAGGCAAAACTGTGGTGAAGCTTGTGCGTGTGGTAGGCCTATAACTGATAGCTAACCCAAGATATAACAATTGGCGACGAGGACAATGGATTAAATGTGAAAAGTGTGATATAAAGTACGCGTGGGTCCAATCAGAGCAACGGCCATTTTTAATTTTATCGGACAACCTTACAACGTGGAATTTAGCTAACCCAAGATATAACACAGGTGAATAGTCGTAAACCACATTTAACCCAATTACATTATGTCTCGAGTAATTCACTTAAAATTATATGTTCACGTAGAAGAACAATATGACAGTGCGAAAAGTGTGAAAATAAATTCACAATTTTAGTGTGAAAATAAAGCCACAGTTGCCATGTTTCCACAAGTTACGGCGAAAGTTTATTAACATGGAAGTTGTAGTTCATAAAGTTGAGAACGCAGCTTGAGTTTTAGAGATATGAAGTCATAGGGGGAGCAATTTGTCCGTTTACAACAACAAGACAAAATAAACGGACGACAAGGGCTTTTGGCAAAAGAGTCTCTCGAATTTTTACTGCGTTATTATTATACATATTAAATAAACACTTTGAAAAATAGGTACCCAATCAAAGTGTTTTTCTTCCCAAATATTTGGACTTGACCTCAGGGCCCTTAGCCAAGATGCATTACGCTAACTAGCGTTTCTATTCGTTTCGTTTTTAAACCAATCGCGTCATTGGTAGATCACGTGACTCTTCGTATCACGTGATCTACCAGTGACGCGATTGGTTTAAGAACTAAACGAATAGAAACGCTAGTTAGCGTAATGCATCTTGGCTGAGGGTTCTGGACTTGAAATCTCACATCCTTATCAATTCTTCTCCCAAATAGATAAATCGTCTTCAGTTGCTTCATGCATGTTAGGTTTATTTTCACACCGATATTCATCTCGATTATCATTAGTTTAATGTTTAACTCCCGGTTTTATTTTTAGGGTTCCGTACCCAAAGGGTGCACAACGGAACCTATTACTAAGCCTACGCTGTCCGTCTGTCTGTCCTAACTTTAAAGAGCTGTATCTTTTGATCCGTAAAAGGTAGCCCGTAGACTTTTTTTCCAGAATATGTGATAAGTATAACGGCGGATTGGCTAACAAATAATAAAAAAAGTCAAAAACTAAAATAATAAGGGGAGTCTCCATACAAGAAACGTTTTTTTTTATTTTTGTTCTATCGTAATAATGGTTATATATAAGCGTCAAATTTGGTATGATTATAGAACCAATCCTATAGAAAAACACACTAGACCGGTTTTTTTCGATTCCGACGCTGTTACATACGTCATGTTCATTGGTGGATCTAATACGGCTAAATATCGCCTTAATAAGCCATGTATCTGTCAGAAGTGTAAAGAACCCAAAGTGTCGTAACTCTATATCTGAAGAAAAATTGCCAATTTGAATGCGGCTGTAGTGGTGCCGAAGCGAGCGTAAAAGTCGCTCGGAGTCCGCCGTAAACGTCGCGGCGCCCGAGTAACCTCGTAAAGAGTAAAGGTTAGGAGCAGGCATGCGTCATGCCGCATGTCGCACTAAAAAAATGGAGGTAGTTGATTCTCACAAGATTGTGATCGTCATGAATAAGCGCCTGGGTCCTAGTCAAAATGCATTACGCTAACTTCACGATTTTCAAAGAAAACGTAAAGTTGACGTAAGCTAACGACCAGTCGCGTCAGCTGGTCAATATAAAATCATTAAGATAATTAAGTTAGCGTTCTGCATCTTGGCGAGACCCTTTGATTCTATATGAGCCTAACAAGCTGTTTGATTCATCAAATAAGATGTAAGTCCCTCTTACTGTTGGATCTTGCTGTTGTTACTTACAGTTTTCTTTGATATAGTAACTTATCATAGCTATTTTGTTTAGTTTTTGTTAAGAGAAAATCTCTTTCAGTTTATTTTGCCGCAAATGCCGCAAGATGCCGCGCAGGTAATTGGAAGGGCGCGTCAGTATGAAACGTGCATAAAATGTAATCGGGGCTCGCACTAAGGTGCGCCTGCGCATCGACTTCGCCGTCGCTCGTAAAAGGGAAGGTTCAAACCAAAAAATCGAAAACAAATAGCTTATATAATTATACAACAAATAAAACACGTTTATTACTCGGTTTATTCCCTTTATGACCCCTGGGATAGACGGTGGGAGCCTAGACGTCGTAAATAACTATGAAATATGATAATTGCAAAATTCTTCAATATATTACGATTTTAGTATTGATGATCTCTGATGGTTTGTTGGGTCATAACTAAGGTTTCGCGGAATTATGTATCTCTTTCCCTCTTGTAGGCTTTCATATAAGCCTTACACTATTGGGATGGTGTTTAATTGTGCTTAAGGTTTGCTTGTCAATTTAATGTTTGTATTTTATTTCCGAAGTTATGTTACTTATGTTTTATTATTAGGGATTGTTACCCGTTAAGTAAAACCGACTTTGATTTTTTTATAGATTTTGAAACGTACGTTGCGAGATAGAGTTGTATCAAGGTATAATTTCGAGTCAATCTTTTGACGGCTTGAATTTGGTCTCAGGTATTATTATATATTGATTGAAGTACATACAGTAGGTATTACTTGATCTTTCTATTTTTATCGTGCGACTGTTACCTTTCTGTTTTCTGGCAGTTTTGCGTCGTAAGAAAAGATTTTGAAGACTTGTAAACGCTTTTAGCCTAGTTGACGCGGTTAGCCTAGTTGGTAGTGACCCTGCCTACGAAGCTAGCGGTCCCGGGTTCGAATCCCGGTATGGACAAATATTTGTGTGATGAGCGCGAGTATTTGTTTCTGAGTCATGGATGTTTTCTATGTATTTAAGTATGTATTTCTCTATATAAGTATGTTTATCGTTGTCTAGTACCCATAGTACAAGCCTAGAGCTTAGTTTGGGACTAGGTCAATTTGTGTGAGATTGTCCCCTGATATTTATTTATTATTTATTTATTTTAATATGTATAGAAAACATATTAATATACATTAATAATATTACTATCACACTGGACAGTTGTTACTTGTTGCACTATCAAGTTCTCACCGCGCATGCTCACGTTTTATATCGCGGTTTAAACTACAATATCATTTTATTTTATGATTCATGCTGTATACGATTGTAAAATGGTTCGATAAAGAGTTTTTTTTTAATATTTACGAACGTGAAACTTAGATTTAAATGTAGGTCTTTTGCAACACTTTGTTGTACATACTTGTTTATAAGAAGTTGACTTTGCACCATGAAAATATGCAACGCTACGTCTGCATTATTAACCTCGGTTCGAAAAACTAATAAGACGGATTTTAATTTTTTTGAAAACTAGGAAAGGTTTGGTAGAAATCGGCTGAGCGGTTTAATACAATACAAAGAGTTATCCGCTCTGAGAGTAGGATCACTATAATGTCGGGGGATTTCTCTCTCTATCTATATAAAGTTATACATCTGTATCAAACGCTCATTCCTGATATATATTTATGATTCAATACGTCACGTACGTAAAATTGCAGAAGAATGTAGCCCGTTTTGGAGCCCCTTAAAGGCTATACTGGCCTCAGACCAAGTAGTAATTTAACCTGCACCAGCTTAAGACCTTAATTCGCAACATTAAGTCATAGTTGCGATAAGGCTGTATTAATTAATTTTTTACGATCGTGTTTGCAATTAGTACGGGACACGGCGATTGTCGTATCGGAGCAAATTATGTGTGACGTCGCGAAACGCGCCTTGATTAGTAGTTAACATTAGGGCTGTGATTGTATTTATAATGCTTGATGGATGATGGTGATGAGTTTGAATACAGTGGCGATAGTGACGTTTCCCGGTTGACTAAAAAAAAGTTGCTTCTAATAACATTGTTCTACTCGTATCTATTTATCTATCTTTGTTTCATTCTTATCTTTAAGCATAGCGTCCGCAGGCTCTTGACTTTAACTCTTTATAATCATGTCGATTTTTTAAATTTACTAATGAATTAGGCATCTCTGTATATGTTAGCTAATTAATATTAAATACATGCATTTAAATATTGTGACCTAGGTGGTTGTTACATAGATGAAAATCAGTTGAGCCAATTCAATTAAACGTTATTAATGAAACGAATCAGTGTGACGACGCAGAATCGCGGGGGTCTCCTTAGAGCCGTCTCACAAATGCTGTGCTCACAACGTCGCACATTTTTGCTTTTCCTTATGATTGAAGTACCCAAAACTGATTGAAATGTTCAAATTTAATATTTTAACGTAATTGAAGTTCTTTTCGAATAACTTAAATTTTTTTATTGCGTAAATATACAATCGTAGGCCACATATTTAATGACGGGATTTTGCATTACACACGTTTATACTTGTACGCCTGACGCACAAAGTTAATAGATTACATTTGGGAATGTCAAAAACAAAAAAAAAACCGAAAAAAGTGAAGTTGCCCCTTTACTTTTGTGAGCAGCCCTTTACTATTATTTTTCTTTTACTTGATAATAAAAGATTAAAGGTCGATCAAACATTTGCCAACCCTAATTTTATGTTATGTACAGTTCGCCATCAAAGATATCTGTAGGTAGATATCAGAGTGGTCAAAAATATCTGAACATGCACTCTAACGCTTTGACAATAGAGTCGTGTTCAGATATTTGTGAGCACCTTGTTTGCTGCAATATATATGATGGCGACTGTACAAGAAGAAAACTAGCAAACATTTGGATCAAAAGTCGCGTTGTAACAACGATACTAAGTCGGGTGCGCTGCGCTGGCGCTGTTCGGAAACTGTTAGCTGTCCCATTATTTATTTTAATTTTATTTAGAGCAAACTTCTCTTATTAATAAAATTTGTCAGATACATTTTGGCTCATTTTATAATAGTGATTAGTTTTACCGTCAGATACTTTTATTTGACTACTCGTATTGGAAAAATCTAATAAACGTGGCAATCTGACAAATTTGCTAATAACTGCTAAAATACTTATTTGTAAATTATAACTTTTATAAGATGGGATGGGTCACGACGGACGTTCGCTTGGACGAAGCCAATTTGACGGCTCGTCGACGAGCCGTGTTTTAAGAGAATAACGCTGCTGGTCTTTCCCTAGGACCCGCATCTTCTGTTTGATACACATTCCGCTGTTCGCTTACTGGAAAAACGCATACATGCGTTAAGGGCACTAGGTTAAAGTCAGGAAAACGCTTAAAAGCGTTGTGAATGCATTAACTCACATGGCCATAGTCAGCGATGCAAAACAGAGGTTAAGCTTTAAATCTTTCGGAACAACTTTGTATTTAATTAAGTCCTTCGTGAAATCGTTCACGGAGAACTCTCAGTATACTTTTCATGACATTTGAGTGATTTCCTTGTCAAATTCGACCAAAATTACACGTATTAGGTATTATAATTTAGTCAAAACGACAGGAACCTGTCGTTTTAACAACGAATTCCCACACGGGAGTAATAAATATAAAACACGCGTTCGCGTGTTCGCCAAGAAGCCGTAGGCGTTCGTTTAGAATAAGAATAGAATAAGAATAAATAATAAAAAATTTTTATTGCCTTGCCACCGATTTGTAACATTAAAAGTTAGTAAAAAAGAAAAAACAGCTTATCCTAATGTTAGCCCTTAAAGTTAGCTACAAAAACAGCTTATCCTAATGTTAGCCCTTAAAGTTAGCTACAAAAACAGCTTATCCTAATGTTAGCCCTTAAAGTTAGCTACAAAAACAGCTTATCCTAATGTTAGCCCTTAAAGTTAGCTACAAAAACAGCTTATCCTAATGTTAGCCCTTAAAGTTAGCTACAAAAACAGCTTATCCTAATGTTAGCCCTTAAAGTTAGCTACAAAAACAGCTTATCCTAATGTTAGCCCTTAAAGTTAGCTACAAAAACAGCTTATCCTAATGTTAGCCCTTAAAGTTAGCTACAAAAACAGCTTATCCTAATGTTAGCCCTTAAAGTTAGCTACAAAAACAGCTTATCCTAATGTTAGCCCTTAAAGTTAGCTACAAAAACAGCTTATCCTAATGTTAGCCCTTAAAATTATCTACAAAAAACTAACAAGAAACGTAAAAAATAAAAAACAAAAACATACATGAAAAGCAGTGCATAGGCAAAAGGTATCAGTCTCAGCTTTAGCTGGATGAGCCCCAGCGCCGAATTTCAGACTGACCCTCTTTTCTTACTACTACTACCGGTCGGAAGTATTTAAAGTAAAAAGATCTTTACATGTCGGCATGTTTAGAGTACCTAAGGAAGAATATTTTTGTTGAGTGACAGTTAAAATCTACAGCAACATATACAACAACGACACAATAAAACTCACAGCCATAATAACACGTAAATTTATGTTACGATTCAACAAAAGCAATTACACAACTAAATAATTATAATTACATTTTAAGGAGCCGAATTCCTTTGAGGCAGCTGGTAAATTAAATTTGTCAAGGGCTTAAAAGTAGACATAAAAGAGCCTTCTCAGTGGTGTGGAACTTTATTGATAAAAACAGAAAGAACCTTTCTTCTGATTTCCATAGTAAAATGTCAAGTTATATGTGACACGGTCAAACACAAGAAATATACAGCACGGTATCTTACCTAGCAGACAATGTTCCCTAAAAGACCTCCCACAGTTTTGTTTGTACGGGGAATGTTGTAAATGTCACTTTATTTTATTTCTAACTAGCTGACCCGACAGATTTTGTTCAATCAATTTTGTCCCGGGTGTTTCCAATTTATTTTAAAACACTTAAAAATACTACTATAAGGAATAAAAAAAAAAACAAATCTGTCCAGTTGGTCTCACTCAGGTGATACGCCTAACGAAGACCATTTATTTTTTATTTATACTGGGTGTTTTTTTATTCTTCTTAAACATTTTGGGGGTTAAATCAGTAAGTCATACTGACCAACTTTCACTATGGGACCAACCCCGAAATCGCGAAAAAAAATTTGACCCTCCCATTGTCAGCTGACTAGCCAAAATGTATGGGATGGTCAATTTTATTTTCGCGATTTCGGGGTTGGTCCCATAGTGAAAGTTGATCAGTATGACTTACTGATTTAACCCCCGATTTAAGACGAATAAAAAAACACCCAGTATACACATACATACATCATATTCTAACTGCAATAATTTTTGCTTTAAAGTTTCCTGCTTTATGGTGCTTATCGTTAAGGTTAAACATAAGGATCAATTAAAATGTTTTTAAAGTGGCTGAGTGTTTTAAATAGAAATCACCACGGATTACAAAATTTAATTTAGAAAACCAATAATTGAAGACATACGAAATTTAAAATTAATATTCATTATTTTGAATAACATTTAAAATTAAATGTAAAATTTCACGATGTTTCCTTTGTTTTAAGAGTCTTAGAATATATAGAGCACAAAAAACCATTATTCACTAAAATTAATGACCTAACAACTGATAATACAAAAAAACAATCGCGAAACAATTATTTTGCGAAACCTTTAAAACATCCCGTAATTATTCTCAACCAACGAAGGGTTTGCATAAAAGGTTGTTTATTAAATTTTGAAAAGAACAATAATTTGGCCGAGTAGAATATTGCAATATGGCGGAATAAAGGAACGTCCCTGCCATCCTATTGTGACCCGGCGTTTGTCCAAAGCTGCCTGCTCCAATTACCATACCCCACTTACTATATATTATCTACAAGCATTGTGTTTGACCAGAAGCAACGGAAATAACATAACTTTTCAGTTGCAATACTCATTTCATCGCACAAAACCTTTTATTTAAAAAAATTAGGTCTATCGTAAATTCAACGGGCCTCGGTGGGTACAAAACGGGACATAAATGGGGCTGCATTGTATGTGGTTGGCCCTACATGACCTTATTTATCTATTAATTTCATTAGATAATCTTTTTTGCATAAAAATAAAGATTGTTGAGCCACTAAAGAACCCTCTCACAGAAAGTTGACGGTAAAATTTGACGTAATATCTTTTGCCTAACTTGACGCTGTCATTATGACAGGGTTCTATGGTGGATCAACAATCCCGTGGTGTGACTGTACAATGATTGAACTTGCCTAATGACATTCTCTACCAGATATATTTTGGGCAAAGCAGGCAGACAATTTTTGTAGGCGATGCAATATACTGAGATTATAATTAAAACAATAAAAACATGTAACGTTGCGTAAATAAATACATAAACAAGCACCAACCATCTTACAGAAACATTTCGACACTTTTTTTTTTATTTAAAAATATTTTCAATATTATTTAAAAATATTGTCTGGAACTTAGCAGGATTTGACACCTTATAATATTATGACGACATCTCGACGATAAGACAAAATAACCTTCTTTTATATTTCATGTTCCAATCTAGAATATAACCATCATATCCTCTATTTCAGAGTAATCTCGGCGTCTAGCGTGGGTAGGTAGCAAGTAGTAGGAATATAAATGATGCAACTGATATTATATAATTTTTAAGGTTACGTAGCTAAAAGGCAAAAACGGACCCTTATAATTTCGTCATGGCCGAACGTCAGTATGTTTGTATGTCACAGCCATTATAAGAGACTATTGGGTCGGTGTGGCTGAAAGACACATAGTTGTAAGGTTGTAACTTAAATCGCTCAACGAATTTTACGTGCACGAAAAAAATCTTATACGGCCCGGGTTTTTATGAAGTTGGCGGTTTCTAACAATATGTTGTTTTCGATGTATTGACAATATCGTCAATATATCGCCTCCATATAACCACTTGAGGATTGCGACTCTTCGTCGTAGTATTTGTAGTATTCAGAACAAAACTACAATGGATTTCAGGAGGGCCAGTACAATGGATGGTCATTTATTTCTACACTAGCTTTTGTCCGCGCAGAAGTCGTCTATCGCCATTCCCGGGAAACTGTTCAATTTTCTGGGATTAAAAGTACCCTATGACCATTTCCATAAACTATATAAGCAATATAATATTGAGTATCTCTGTATAAAATTTCACGTCGATCGGGTATAACTTTGAACCGTAAAAACAGAATAAACAAACACTTTCGCATTTATTAGCAAGGGTAGTAAGGTAAGGATGCTATTCAAATGCAAGCTTCAAGATTGTACAGCACAACTCCGCGTGAATTGCACCAACCAACTGTCCGCGACAACACCAAAGTGCTATCAAAGTTCCTGGTGATAATCAAACGAGTTCCCTTAGTTCCGCATCTGTTTTACAATGCAAGAATGGTCATCGGGTTTTGATGGAATTGCTAACTCAATTTCACACGGACACTGGGTCAGTGGCAATAATTGAGGAGGGACTCCCTTTGCGTATCGGTCAGCGGCAAATCAAAACGGACTTCCCGAGTCGATGGTAGAGTTTGAAAAGGATGATTTAAACAGGTATGCTGTTTGGAACTTTTGTTGCGCAGGCAGGGCTGACACAGTTTTGGTGAAAGCGTTTTAATTTATTTTTTAAGGGACTCTATTAATATGCCTACGCTGTCCGTCCGTCCGTCTGTCTGTCTGTCTGTCTGTCTGTCCTAACTATAAACAGCTGTATCTTTTGAACAATAAGAATATGTGTTATTACAGCGGATTTACTAACAAATAAAAAAAAAAGTGAACTAATAAAGAGGGTCCCCATACAAATAACGTTTTTTTTTCAACGTATTTTTATTTTTGTTGTATAGTAAAAACGGTAAAACATACAAGCGTCAAATTTGGTATAGAATAACAACAAATACTAAAAACTAGCCAAATGTGTACGGAACCCTCCCACCCGCGTGCCCGGATTTTAATAATATTATTTTCTGTCTGTAGATTTTCACTGTACATTAATGGTTTATGTTTGTTGGCAGAGGATGCTTTAAGGTATTTGGTAAACAATTTGTGACGTATTTATTTATTGTAAACACGCAATATTTTAGATTTATTACACTGCTTATATATGTAGATATAATGATAACTTGTTGGTAGACAAGATGAATAGAGGTATCAAGTCACAAACGTTAACACGAATGAATCAAATAAGTGAGCGATAGTTTATGTGTGTAACTACTGAGCCTAAAATTTAGAAGAAAATAATACTGAAAATAGTTCTACAGGAAAACCTATAAGAAGTCTATGGTATTTAAAGTAATATAGGATATTCTTCATTTGCAGGTGTAATGTAATGTAACAACTAATTTGCTTCGAATATACTAGACTGATTAAGTTTAAATTTAGTACACATGTAATAAAAATAATTTATTATTATTATTATCTACTTCTGTATAAGGTCACACACATTATTAGATCACATTCGTTTCATTCCACTCGGCTTCAGTTTCGCAGCTTTCGTGAAACTTTTCAGACACAAATAATTATACATATTTTGTAACGTGCCACTGCCAATCTGTGATCATTTCTACTTTTAATTTTTCATTTAAACCGCTAATTAGCATGGATATAGTAAAGCAATAAATATACGGACACAATGGCACACTGGCATTTCAAAGGCCTTGGAGTTTCAACAACTGTATTGAAAACGTAATCCTAATTACTGGCTTTTTATTGCCCAAGTGAGTAAACAGAATTGATTTCACACTTAAGAAACTACAGACACTAAAGAAATTTATAAAATCCTTTATCATACTTTTAGACATTAATGTCTACGGAATTAATTCCGTTTCATTTATCAACGAAATAATTGCTTTCAAAATACAATTTTAGCAATCAATTTTAAATTATTTTACTAAATGTAGCATTTTCATTCAGTAAATAATTAGTGTGAAGAATCTATAAAAGATGGGTTTGTATAATATTCTAGATGGTACAAACATTTATTCATTTTTCTAAACAGTTATTTTTAATTATGTCAAAGGTTATTGAATTCTAAATCAAGTTTGATATCAAAAGCAAACACGGTTTTACTGTTCTAAATGGAAAAAGTAGGTAGTTTGTTAATAACGGAACATGATATAAAAAGCAAAGCCTCAATCCAAAATTATGAAAGCTTTTCTTAATTAAAATAAAGGAATGTTACGTTTACCTCCATGTGAGCTCTTCAGGCGTACGAATTTTTTGATATGCAGGTGTATAATGCAGGTAATGGATACAATAAAGCAACATTTTGGAATGATACCTATTATTAAAACAAATTTTTACTACCCACGAATTCCATTAGTTTGAGAGTAAAGTAAAATATAAAAACTGTCGAAATTATTAACTAACATTTCAAAACCTTCCAAAATGAATATTGTGAAATCATTTTTATGTATTATTAATGGTTCATCTTTGAAGCTAAATAAATAGCTCCCCGACTGCGGTAGGTTCCTGCGTAGAAGCCTTATCGTAGTTCTGCGAAAACTTAAAAATTTACGACCAATAAATTAAGTTTTATTCTTACAGACATTAAAATCAACACGTTTTATTTTTATCAAATTGTATTAAATGCTTGTGTGGGATTAACTCCGTCTTGCTTTTATTTGTACACGTCATAAAATAGCAATTTTATTAGCGGTGTGGACGTATAAAAATCTATTAATTTAGTTTAAATTATAATATCACTTATGCTTGTTTATCAACGCTATGTTATCTAATCCAAATCTTTTTATTATGGTCTTGATATGAGTTTGACATTGATTTCACATTTAATCAAGGACTTTATATTCAGCTGCACCCTTAATACAACCTTACTAGTACGCATTTTGGAAAGAGCGTAAGTGAAAATGGGCTTTATTTAGTTGAAAAAAAAATTAATTGGTTCAATGCTGACGGAGGTTCGAAAGTCGTGCAGAGCCCTTAGCCAAGATGCCCATCGCTAACTAGCGTTTCTATTCGTCTCGTTTTTAAACCAATCGCGTCACTGGTAGATCACGTGACTCTCCGTATGACGTGATCTCCCAATGACACGATTGGTTTAAAAACTAAACGAATAGAAACGCTAGTTAGCGATGGGCATCTTGGCTAAGGGCTCTGAGACGTTATTAATTTCAGTTATAAAACATCATCGTTAATTTGAACCCAGATGATCACAGGAGGTGTTGATTTTATTATATTTTTAATAAATAATACCATTTAAGAAACTAATTTCATTGTATTATATTGACGTTAGTTTTACCTCCTTAGTAAATATTTTGTAACGTGGTAACCGTTTGTCTAGAGCTCTTAATAGGTACTTAAAGTCAAATAAATTTCAAAAGGCCAAGATACTAAATAATAACCTATATAAAAACAATTAATAATCTTATTAAGGTCATAAAGCCCTTACCTCGGAATACATCTTTTTTAGGGTTCCGGAACTCAAAAGGAAAAAATCGGAACCCTTGTAGGATCATTCGTGTGTCTATTGATTAGAATTTTGGTACACATAAGTAAATCAGTGTTCCAAACACGGACGTGTAACATAAATAAATAAATTGTATAGGTAGATACATGGGGGCCACTATTGGGGGGTAAATTAGAAAACTAAAAAAAAAAGTTTTGCAAACTATATTGTGTGACATATTAAACTAAAGGACTCGTTGTGAAAATTTCAGATATATTTTTTAATAATTTAAAAATAAACAGTTTTGAAGTTATTATTATTAGAAACTACTGGGCCTAAAATTTTGAAAAAAATACAGAAAATAGTTCTAGTTAGATTACAGGAAAACCAGAAGTGTATGGTATTTAAAGTAACAAAGGATTTTTTTTATTTGTTGTTGTAATGTTACAACTAGTTTGCTTCGAATATACTAGACCGTTTAAGTTTAAATTTATAATCCAGTCATTTTACGTTATTTTTTTAAGACATTCTAAGACACTCTATTCATGAATCCTACAAACTTTCCACCCGGAAGTAGGTATATAAATATACTGTCAAATAAATGCCTTTATGTAATTAAAAATGGTAATTGTAATTTTTGTGTCTAAGCGTAATAATATTTTAGTAGAAGGTAGTGGTTTGAGTAGAAGGTTAAATCTATCAAAATATTTACACGGAAATCCACTAAATCAGCAAAATACATGGCTCCGGTTATGTATACTACTCTGTCAAGAAAGTACCGGGAAAAGATCAATAATACACAAACTGTTTGTTAATCATCCAAATTTATTTTATCACCTTCAAAGTATGCTCCTTCAGAAACGATACACTTACGCCAACGAATAATCCAATCATCAAAACATTTTTTAAACGCTGTTTCCGGAATTGAATTCAGTTCTCGGCGCGAATTCTCCTTTATGTCTTCTACCGATTGAAAACGGGTGCCACGAAGTGGTAATTTGAGTTTAGGAAAAAGAAAGAAGTCGGCAGGAGCCATATCTGGTGAATATGGTGGTTGCTCGATGGTATTTGTTGAGTGTTTGGTCAAAAATTCTTTCACAATGATGGCATTGTGCGAAGGCGCATTATCGTGGTGCAAAATCCAAGAATTTTCATTCCACAAATCTGGCCTTTTTCGTCGAATTTGCTCTCTTAAATGCCGCATAACGCTCAAATAATATTCTTTATTTACCGTTTGACCTTCCGGCAAGAATTCCGAGTGAGCAACACCGCGATAGTCAAAGAAAACAGTCAACATGACTTTGACTTTTGATCGACTTTGGCGTGGTTTCTTCGGTTTCGGTTCAGTTGGAAGGCGCCACTCCGAAGCTTGTTGACTAGTTTGCATGTCAAACTCGTAAACCCACGTCTCGTCACCAGTAACAATGCGTTTCATGAATGTTGGGTCGGAATTGACTCGTTCTAGCATGTCCTCAGCGACTCTCATGCGATTGAGTTTTTGGAGAAAATTCAGGTCTTTTGGGACTAGCCGAGCGGTAACATGTTTCATACCCAAATGATTAGTTAAAATAGTACGGATCGACTCGTGAGATACAGAAAGTTCGGCGGCTATCTCTCTCAAAGTTGAATGAGGATTTTCAGTCACTATTTCCTTCACTTTTGCGATGTTAACTTCAGTTGCAGACGTTGATGGCCTACCAGAGCGAGGCAAATCTTCCATCACATCTCGACCGCTTTTGAACGCTTTGTACCACTCATAAACACGTGTTTTTGATAAAGTCGAATCACCGTAAGCCTTCTGTAACATTTTCAGTGACTCCGAACACGAAATTCCATTGGCGATGCAAAATTTAAGACAAACTCTTTGTTCAATGTTTTTGTCCATTATGAAATTCGCAATACACACTAGATATGATATAACTAAAAACAGCACTGTATTTAATATAAATAACAGATGCAACTCAAACTCCGCGCCAAAATAGAAAACAGTTGTGCCAATCTAACAACAACAAAAAAAACAAAAATTTGAATTTGGAACCATAAACAAATCATCCATTCCCGATACTTTGTTGACTGAATGTATATTATTATTATTGACTCATATTTAGGTAGTTGGATTATGTTTCTATCTAATTACTAGAATTATAATATATCCGATACATAAGAAAAATCTGCTATTATAGATTATTTCCGTTTCAGCATAGGTACTAGCGTCCGTAAAATGACTAGAGTATTAGTACCTACACATATGTATTTCTTGTATCGTTAAAACGATAATACATACATGCGTCAAATTTGCTATGATTATAGAACAAACCCTATAGAAAAACGAGAAATACTAAAAACCGGCCAAACGTGTACGGGACCCTCCGACTCGCACTTGACCGGTTTTTTATTAACGTTATTATGAAAATTATGTTTTAATCCGATTTCTAAAAGTCTTAGCTCGCGCGATACGATCCGCTTTCGTCACAGCTGAATAACCACCAATTTATGTCATCTTCACCCAGGAACCAGAATACTAAAAAACCCAACTTATCAATAAAAACGAGAGGACCAAAGTCGTAAACTCAGATCCAATTTTAGCAAGTCCAACTATTTACGCATTTAGTAAAACAACTTATCTATACCGTTCGGATTATTGCACTTTATGGCCGCATCAAGTTTTATGTCACATTTGCATATTTTTATAGTTTCTGCGGTGAAATTAAAGTATTTTAAAGCCGATGCGACTCATTGCTGCGACGTCGTAAAATATTGTTGTCGGTCGTATAAACGTGCGAAATAAAAACTGCTCGGGCAAAGTTGCCGCGTCATTTACCAATATCTGTAACGCATTTGGACCCAAGAACTCGATGCCGAGTCTATTTTATATGAAATCTGTGAACCTGGCACTGAATGTTGTGAGACTAGTGGCCCCCCAACTTTGGTATAGAGGGTGTGCAATATGAACAAAATTACTGTTAAACCATCGACACGGAAAATGTATGCTTTAAAAAAAGGGGATTATGTGTCGCTTAATTTATTTTATGTCTAAATGTTAAACCATATTTAATTCGGTGTAAACGTCAATTTTGAAGTGATTCAGATAAAAATACTCTTTTATGTTGAATTGAGTCATAGGATTTTTGGCATGTTCTTACTGATACGTTTTTTATTTATTTGCGGGAATGCTTTTGCGCGTAGTTATGCGCAAAAGCATCAAAATTAACATGCGTATACTCTTCAAGTTTGTATTTAAACTAAACATAACTAACATAGTAAATGTGACAACTTTATTAACAGCACGGACAGATATGCTAACTATACCCGGCATTACGACGTCACGGGCGACAGAGTAACTGCGCAATAAGTCCTCTGTGGAACAAATATCTGTGTAAGCGCAAGTGACAGCTAACAAGCCAATTGATCTTGCTGTTCTTAGCTGTGACAGGGTAACTTGAAGCCTCTAAGAAGAATTATTTTATTTACAATTACCTGGGAAATTAGATTGTCTGGCGTAAACTACTATAAACTGATATACTCGTAGCTGTCTCGTTTAGTTGATGATAACAAGTTATTTAACCAATATTTTAATTGTTTATAGTTTTGTTCGTGTTCGTGTAGTAGTAAAGTGTATGTATAGACGCCTTGACGTTCCAAATTTAAAAATGACGTAATTTTTATATACGTTTTGTATACTACTACATACAACAGGTCCTTAAGTTTTTCACGTATACGTATATTGTGAGATGGTACGTACAAGGCGGATACAGAAACATAATGAAGCACTTGCCAAATATTAATCTTACATCTCTCTTAATCCTCAAATATAACCTCCAAAACCCATAGCAACAAATATGTGCCGAACCCGACACGGCTCGTTTCGTACAGACGGGTAACTACCAACAGTACAGTCACGAACGTTAATTTGAAACCCATTTCAAAAAAATATTGCTTGAAGTTGTCAATGTCATTAGAGATGCCAAGTCATTTGTAACTTACAGGAAACTCCACCTTATTGCTGTAGAATGTCAGATTGACTTTGAACCTAAAGTGGGTCCTAAATTAAAGTTCGTGACTGTACCAACTAGGCTAACCACATCGTCAACGTATGTACAGCAACGTATGTGTAATAATGAAGGTTCTCATGATACTAGCACTTTCCTATGATCGCTATCTCGCTCATAAACGAGTGAAAACCTATACTGAACAGACATATTGAAAATAATTAGAACTTTATTATCCAAGATCTTCACATCACGTTAGCGGATAAAATTAATGAGTATTACTAGAAAGTTTTGTAATGGATAATTTACTTTATTACCCAGACAGTGTTATTGGACGTGATGAGCGTTAAATAGTAGGTAGATCCTCTTCGCTCGGCAGACGGCCGGTCTACCGTCCGTCTAAACAAAAAAAGGTAATATAATTAAAATAGTATTTAAAACTACTTGATCGCTTACGCTCTTTTGAAGGAAACAAATATCCCTTCATCTGATCAGTGTCTATATACATAAATGCCGTAACCTTACGCGAAATTAAAAACCACTACTGAAATCAGAGTACTCATAGGGTGGTCGTGCTGTCGCCTGTCATTTCATACATTTTGACAGATTTTTACAGCCGCAAGCTTTCATTGAATCCGACTCAGCTAAGCCATGGGCCGGATTTGAGGCGGTTCCAATTCATATCTGGCGCTGATAGCGGACGGAATGGACGCACAATCCGATTTTATGCTAACACTGGACATGAGTTCATGTAAACTTAAGACTTACCAATAGATCGTTATAATTTATTTTAATGAAACTGAGTTATTTATTTTTGGAATTTAAATTTTATTGATTAAATTGAATATGCACGCAATAGATAGATACCTTTGTATATATAATACCTATTTTTTAAGCTCTTAGTTTTAACGAATTTAAATAAAATTTCCTTATTATAAGCCCCCTGAAATAAATTTAAGCTGGCTCTACAAACACGCTTCCGCCGCATTCGCAAACGCTGGTATGGAGATGCCTTAACGTCTCTCAAATTGGCCTATCGCGGTAAGGGATACAAGACGGGACGTCGTGAGACGCGTCCCTCACAGAGAGTAAGACGTCTCAATGTACAGCTGCTACCTGCGGGAAGAGCCCGTAAATCCACCAATTAGCTGAGTGCTGTAATCCAGGGAGAATGCCGCGGACATACGGGCGGAGGAAAGGGGCAACATTTTTTATTTGCTGTAGCATAGGCAGAAAGAAAAAGTTATATGAGGTCCATGTGCACATACTGCCTTTTTACTAGGGCAGTATGACATTTATTCGTTTTATATACAGGATGTTTATGAACTCGGGGCTTTAAATGTGGGTGTTGACTCCACTATTGAAATGGAGCTTATTTTATTATATGTGTTTAAACTTCTATGAATGCATGTATTTAGACATTACCGATACAAACTAAATCTCGTACATCTTATATATTTTTTTTAATTTTTATTGGGATATGTCATAATATAATAATAATTTTTTATATTTTTCGGCGTAGAGCCGAAATTCCGAGAGTGGTTCTCGGAATTTCGACAATACGACCACTTCCATTTCATACTTGCAAAATAAAATAAATTCTAGATAAAAGATTTTTAGTATGTAATCTTTCAAGTCAAAAGGTTTTTAACCTGTCAACATAAAAACATTTATTTTGTAGCACCTCCTCTGATTATAACTTCGCGCTCATCTTAAATTGTACTCAAAAAAAATGGATCAATAAAAATTACCTCAGTTTGAAAATTTCCCAAAGAAAGGGTCAATATATCCACTTCTAAAGGTCGTCACAAAGGGTCCACTTCTAAACGTCGGCGTTCAAGTGTGAAGTAAAGTCATTGAATGAATTTATTTCGAACAAGTCATTCATTACGTTGTGTATTAAGAGCATTGTTGAAGTGTTATAAGGTCATGCAGATGGATTTTATTTTGTTAAGTATATGTTATCCTTTCATTACAATACACTGTTTATTAAAAAATGCTCATTACAATAGGATAAATATGGTTAGAAAAAATTACTAAACAAATACAAAAATAACACCCTTAGTGTCCAACGACAACATTATAGCGCACAGCAATTGAAAGGTATTTCGGGTTGGGGTGGAATCGGTTAGACTAGCGTAGGTGCGTATGGGAGCGAGTGAAAGAGAAGTACAAACTCGAAGGTCATTTTAGGAGATATTGGACGTATTTGTATACACAACTGCTTCGAAGGCAATGCACATTTAATTATTCATTGAACTACAAAATCCTGTTTACATTAGCATCCTGTTTACAAAACCGTGCTATTCGTTCCACATTCAAATTTAAACGATTTACGATCACGACCGATGTTACCCGAACACAGCGGACTGTGCGAAAGTTTTACTCCGCGATGTGTCACGAATCCAATCCTTTGCGGCTTGCTTGCGTCGTAAATACTGCGAGCGCTGGCACTAAACAAGAGGGCAAAAAATTACCCACGACTGCGGCAAATCCACTTAATGAAACCGTACCTTTAAGGGAAAATTATCGTAGTCTAGATTATGTGCATGTTCGGAGTGAGTGATGAAATCATTAAGCGCTTGAAACTGGCTGGTTTGCAAAGGATACACGTTTTAATGCTAAGAACTCCGTTTTGGGCCAATTCTGTGTGAAAATTAGAAAGTCTGGTACATAGTGAGTTAAATATTAAATACGTGATTAACCGCCTGTTTCACAATCGTCATGTAAAGCATATCTGTCAAATAAATTTAGCCCTTACCCTTAGCAAGCATATCTGTCAAGTAAAGCATATCTGTCAAATAAATTTAGCCCATACCCTTTTGACAGATGAAGTTACTGGTCGATTGCGAAACAGGCCCTAAAAGTACAATAATATTAAAACTGTCACCACTGATAAGGAACACTAATAATTGTATTGCAACTTTTAAATCTAAATGAAAAAAGCTCATTATTTCACAAAAATAAAATTCACGTACGTATAATTTAAGTTACTCAAGTTTAGCGTAAGTAACTTATCGCGCTTCTAAGCCTAGCTTAACCACCGATACCTACCAGTTACACAAATACCTTCCCACAAGCACGCATGCAGATGCATACACACACACACACACACAATGATTTGCTTGGCTCTACTGAAAATCAGCGTCACATGATTGATTACCCAATGAATCCTGTGACACATGCTGAATAGTGACCATTTCGGACACCATTAGGTACAGTCACCACACGGGATTGTTGAGCCACTATAGAACCCTCTCACAGAAAGTCGACGGAAAATTTTGATGTAATTTCTTTTGAGTGACTTGACGTTGTCATTATGACAGGGTTCTATGGTGGCTCAACAATCCCGTGTGGTGACTGTACATAGATTATTAAGAGATTAGTTTTAATTATTTTTTTACTGTATAATTTTATCTGCCACCTGTAGTTTCATGTAATCATATGGTACATGTGTCGAAATAAAATATTCTTATTCTATTATTTTATTCTTAAAAGTTACACAAATCCTTTGGGTCTATAATATTTTGCAGGTAATGTTAGCTAAGCATCGCGTCGCGGGCAAAACATAGTCAAATTAATATCCTGTACTTATCTATAAAATAATTCCAAATAAAAGCTTCCCCGAGCAAAAGTAACTGAAACCTTATACAATGACTTTGCCTTGTGAAAAGAATGCCATGTGAAACTCTTGCGCATCGAAAAACATAAGCTTCATTGAGCGGCAATATGCATGCAGTCTGTGCAAGCGAACCACAATTCGAACGGATGCATACTACATTAGAATAAAAAAACACTTATGTACTACTAAGGACTTGTGGTTGTGCATGTATATACATAATTTGGGTTCCGTATACGAACCGTCAAGTGTACAGGTTGTGCCAGAACTCAGTTTAAGAATTATAACATAAATTATCTATCCCCTTTTATAAAGGTCTACAATTATTATGGTATTTTGGTTTGTGTACAGTCGAGGACAGAAAGATGGACACTTTTGGACCTTATTACAACGGGACAAGTTGAAAAAGTGTATATATCATCTAATTACCCACATTAACACTCCGACAACATCAATGCTTTTGAAATACATCATCGCTTTTTTAGCAAAAGAAGCTGTATTTGTTTTCGATTCAACAACTTTGACTCTTCGTACTGAAAATAATAAGTTGCAGTTTGGCAAAAAAGAGTTCGGAAAATACGTTGGCACTATCCGGAATGTAAAATGGGCAATGTGATGTAATTTTTACCCAAAAACTGTTGCCCAATATAGTGACTGTCACTGAGAGCTTTGTAGTTCTACCTGTCACTACGTTTTTTTTTTCAAGCTTTATTAAAAGTGATAGCAGATAATCAAGATTTATTTTTTTAGGAAGACTACTTTTCAAATTATAAAATGTCCTTCTCATTTTGATTTCTTCTATTCTTATTCTGAGTTTCGGCACATCCTGTATTTCCAAAAAAAGGTTCTGGCGCTTCACCAAAAGACCTATATATTAGTGACACCTTTGGCAGTACTCTGACATCATTGTTACAATCATGTCCTAATGTAAAACTTTCCTAAATGGTAATAAGTAAATTTAAGCTGTTAAGTAACTTTATGCGGATTGTATTTTTGATCATTATGTACTTAATAATTACTCCACGAGATCAATTCATCGGGACCGAATTAAATGAGTCTAGGTTTATTACAGTGGAGATCGTGTGACCTTCCGGCTTCATCATGATATCAGTTCTTCGATAATAATACCGTAATACTGCATTGTCATCCGACTTACGCACTCACGAATTAGGAAATTTGAATACTGGAAATTTTTTAAATTTAACTCGCTCAAAAAAATCATTTTTATGACACGGTCTGTTGCCGACTGTACTTATTCACTAATTACTAACTCATTATTAAACGAGCAGTGAATCGAGTACTAACTACATACAATTAGCCATTGAGGAGGAGCCACCTTCCGCCTCTACCTTCATACCAGCTCGATGGTACCTTTTAATTGTATTGTCATCGGAATCGCATAAGTATAGACTTCCTAGACTGTTAACATACTTGGTTAAAGTGTTTTCGTCAACGTAAATATACCTAAAATTAAATAGTAGGGCGAGCCTTTGTGAATTGAAAATACCACGTGATAATACGTAAGATATTTGAAGCTAATCTATTCAGCGACAAAAACGGCACAAAATAAAAATAAGACATTTCGAAAAAGTTATTTTTACTCGAGTAAAATGTTTTAAGTTATTTTTTATTCATAAAAATTAAATTCAAATAAGACGTTATTAATATAGCGTATTAGAAATACACATTGTTATATTTGTGAAACAAAACTATTTCGTTAAAAATTTAGAGTTTTTATTTTTGTTCCGCTAAATATGCCGGTGAGTATATAAAGAGGCTAAAATAACCAGTACCCTAAGCACTTACCTAAAGTAACAAATCTACGTAAACTGGTTGCGTTAATCGACTGGAAAGCAGCCACTACTTATAACGCAGACCCCTGAAATTTGTTTCGTGCTACGGTTATAAATACAGATGTTATTCATGTCAATAACAATATGACCTATACCAGTATTTCACTTTGTTTTAAAATATATCGTTTCGTATTATCAACGTTATGGTAGCTCTTATTACTTGACAATATTTAAAAATAGAAGGATGGTTTCAAAAGCAAGCCGATATGCTTGACTCTGTCCGGCCAAGTTCTACACGAACCCATTCAGGTCATATTTCCCACTTCATAACTTCTTTTTCAGTTATCTTTCAGTGCGTAGCTCTCGGTATAGGATGAACTTTCCATGAGAATTAAGATGTTTTGCTGGAACTGCTGTGCTCTTAACCTTTGCCTTACTTAACCTGTAGAAGTTTCCATACATTTTATAGTGACTGAACTGTTACAAATTGTTACTGATAATTTTAAAACAATAAAAAATATAAAAATACAAATTGATCTAGTCCCAAAGTCCTAGGATAGTACTTGGGTACCTGCTAGGCAACGATAAACATACTTATAAAGAGAAATACATATTTAAATACATAGAAAACATCCATGACTCAGAAATAAATACAACAACAACAATATATAGTGTTCATTTAGCAAAGATTTTTAACTACGATAGTTGAGTTAAAAACAGACCAAAAACCTGCCCTAACGATAACGAAATTACTAGGTTGGCTATGGTGCAATTCAAAATTTGTATACCTACAATGGTACTTGAACTCTAAAATAAATAAATAATAAATAAATAATAATCCAGCCTATATACACGTCTCACTGCTGGGCACAGGCCTCCACTCACAATGAGAGGGTTTGGGCAATAGTTCCCACGCGGGCCCAGTGCGGATTGGGAACTTCGCACACACCGTCAAATTGCTTTGCAGGTGTGTGCAGGTTTCCTCACGATGTTTTCCTTCACCGAAAAGCTCATGGTAAATTTACAAATTATATAAATAAATATCAGGGGAAAATCTCACACAAATTGAACTAGTCCCAAACTAAGCTCTAGGCTTGTACTATGGGTACTAGACAACGATAAACATACTTATATAGAGAAATACATACTTAGATAGAAAACATCCATGACTCAGGAACAAATACTCGCGCTCATCACACAAATATTTGTCCATACCGGGATTCGAACCCGGGACCGCTAGCTTCGTAGGCAGGGTCACTACCAACTAGGCTAACTATTTTTAACTATATATTTTTTTTTAATTTAAACTATTTTTTGGATGCGCAATAAGCATATGACGTCGTGGACCAGTCATACGATCAAACAAACATGTTGCGGAAGTCGGGCATGCCTAAACTATAGCGGCATCCTGACACTAATTCATTCATCAGACCTTAATTATACACGTATATTTATTCAAGAGTTGTTCTCCGTCCGTTGTCTCTGCTCCATCCGGTGTAGAATTCGTACTACTTATAGTTTCATGGAAACAGTTTTAGGTTCTGGCCAATGTTATGAATGCGAATTAAGTTCGAATTACTTTATAAACAGACTAATATGGAGGACAAAGGCGATTTGTATGGTAATCAGTATCGTGTTGACAAAAAAATAGGATTTCCAACGTATATTTGCACAAACTTCAGAATTAATTAAAATATGGCACCCATTGTTGTAAAATACAAATGTATTTATCATCGATTTTAATGTCGCCATAGAATATTATGACGGAACTCGTCACGTGTGATGTGACGGAACCCTTCGAAACTCGATGGATATTTTTTATTATCTTGGTTTGTCTAAATCGGGACGATCACGGTACGAAACAAAACTTCTATAATTAGTCTAGCCATCCCAGCTCCTCGAGGAAGCCCATCAGACCTTTGATGTCGATGGTTACCTCGGGGAGACACCCCATCGGACCAAGGTGCTTAGCCCTGTATTGCGCCACCTCGGTGCAGTGTAGTACGACGTGGGCGGCTGTTTCTTCTGTCTCCATGCACGCACGGCACAGAGGATTGTCTGTAACACCTAAATTAAAATGATGTTTGTTAAATGGTCCACGACTAGTTAAGACACTGGTTACTGTCCTTAGTCGAGATTTGCTAAGACGGAGGAGGGCCTTAGAGTGTCGACTGTTAATGGTGGACAGTGCTTCCCTCGCCTGCCTCCATTTATCGTGACTCACCCAGTATTCAGTGTGTAATCTCTTGGTACGGTTGAGCAGCAGGGAACGAACTTTGCTAAAGGGTGTTGGGATGATCGGATCGGATTTGGAAGCATCCTTTGAATAAAATATGAAGCCAGGAATCATCGATTGTTCATATTATATTAGATGTACCAGTCCTTTAATCCATCTGCTAACGATGCTACAGCTTCCACCAGGAAAAAATCGAATGGTTACTTACTGCCCAGGAAGGCATTAAATAATACAATATGGTCTCGCCAAAAGCTCTTGATGCAAGAAATAAAAACGTTTATTCAGACATCAAAAACAGGACGAAAACAAACTTAATAACAAAACAAAACATGTGCTTCACTTAATGCTACGCTCCTATAAAACAAATATATTGAATGCCATTTTGTAGGAAATTTTATCAGCTATAAAATGCATAGTATTCTAGATATTTACAACGAATAAAAAATACAAATTTTAACCCCTCTCCCACCTGTGGTCACCCCTGCCACATAAAATAATAGTACACGATTAATTGCATTTATTTGCCAATTTGGGTGTTCGTTGACTAGTCTATATAGTCCTATCCCCATCATTAATCATTAGTTATTCTCCAGATATCACTATCTGTCAGCTAAATTTTAGTTTCGTCATTTTCTATCATATGACAAAGAAAAGGCAAGTGATTGCTTTAACTCTCTGATAATTGACCCAACTAAGATCTATTGGTTCTTAGACCGTTTTGATGCATAGTTCTTTAACTTATTTGTCAACAACATACGCAGAATCGCTAAAAGATGTCACTGGTGTCGAAAAGTTTCCCTGAACCGTTTAGCATGTCGATAATGAGAGCGCATGTTGCCTGCGCGCATATATAGTGGTGATCAAGCCAAGGTGTGCGTGGAATGCATGCGCGACGCGGTGGGTCTCATATTAAATATTGTTATTGTCAAATGAGATATGATAGGTGACATTATATAGCTCTTCTGAAATTATAATTGCCATTTATCACAGAATATTGATAATTCACTTGGATCCGTTGACTGGTAACCGTTGTTTGAAATTGTAGATCAAAACATGTAATTATACTAAGGTAAAACAATAGAAAACTGGCGTTTGGTCCTATTAACCGTACAGTTCATAGTTGCGACGTAATAATAGACACAACAGTATTTATGTGGTACTTTTATAAGATTCTCATACTTCCCCACATGGAATATTATTTTTATATGCTAATTAAGTTGAAATATTATTGTTAATTAATAATATATTAGTAACTCCAAGCATTCACTTTCTTAAATCTTTTAACATTTTAGTCGGAAATTGGGTTTGGTTGGAAAAAAAAAGGAAACAGGATATCATAAAAAAGCCTTCATTTTTTGTTCCAAATTGGTTGGAGTCGAATAACTTTCGACTATAACTATAGTTATTGTCATTTCATTGTTAAAAGTTGACATCACTTGGATATATGTACAATTTAAGCGAAACTATGTATTATGATTTTGTTGGCGGGCAAGTTGACGCGAACTTACAACTATGATAATCAATTCTCTTATAATTAGTCGCTGATTTTGATTAACAATCATACATAACCAGTAACCCTTACGCTCGTAGACGTTATGTAGCGTTAGATACCTAATATTTTGGCACAGCTGCGTAGAAACGTGTGACAAACGACCTAGCCCGAAGAAAATCAAAAATACGAAGTTTATACAGACAAATAATAATTAATTTGTGTATGGTTGTCCCATGTTTATTTATATTTATTTATTATTATAGACAGTCAAGCTAGGCTCGCCGGTGAGAAGCGTTATTTAAGGGAATAAACACCCCCTGCCGACTCTTAATAGATACACTACCGCTTAACCTACAAAGTATGTATTTTGGTGTAAGGCTCGGACTATGTGTATCCGGAATCGGTCCGTTCCGAAACATCCCCCCCAACCGCTATGTAGTCAATGCAAGGAAACATCAAGCGATTGTTCGAGCGGCGGATTGAATCCGGGCTTATCCGGGGTGGTTTTTTTTTCCCGGACCGGACCGATTCCGGATGCATATAGTCCGAGCCTAACCAGGTGTGTCGCCGGCGCGCCGAATAGCTATGTCCACACCAACCCACCCTCTCTAACCCATTGCACCCGCCGCGTGCGACGCGACACGGGCGTATTGTCGTTACATTGCGCGCTCTGTGAAAAGGCCTATCGGAGAATGCGTGTATTACGACCAATGTAACGGCACTACGCCCGCGTCCGCGCCGCCGCACGCAGCGGGTGGATCAGAGAACCCCGGGCCTTAAGTAGCGTAGTTAAGTTTGTTTATTGAACAAACAGATAAGTGTGCTTTAATGAGTGAGTCAACGAGACGTCGCGGCGACTCGTAACGATCAATCAGTTCTCGGAAGACTTTTAGGAAGCGATGATGATCTGGCGGACGTTGTTCAAGGAATTGTCTCTTAGCGTAATGAGCCGATTTGTAGGGGCGCGGGCAGCGCTGCGAAATACGAGCGCGAGACGCGTGTTCTAATACACATTTGCATAATTTAACGTACTCTTGTACCACTCTGGCTCCTTTAAAGTATTGGACCGATATAAAAATTATAAGGGTGCGTCATTCTAGTCGTCAGTTTGGTTTTAGTTTGCAACTTTTGAATTATAATACTTGTTTACTTAGTATTTGAATACACCATGCATTGTTTTCTAAAGCGTCTCTTACACTATCAATTTACTAGATTTTTACTGACAATGTGCCGTAGCGTACTAAACGTAGACTATATTTATAAACAGTTGGGCGATGGCGCAACCGTATTGTAATGATGTTTGCTAAAACAATGAATGATCTAATGATTACCTAACACCCCAGTTTAAAGGAATACTGATATTGTCTGTTTTATCCCCTTATTGTGTATGAATGTTATAGTTCCAAGTACAATGCACATTGATCTTAGTTTTCTTAGATAGACAATGAGATCAATTGTTGGCTTTGCTGTGCGATTTCAAGGATGTGTTAAGATTTTTTCATGATTTTATCCGCGTTTTCATTTACTTGAACAAGTTGCAAACCTTTTTACCTATCTATTTTATTGATCATTACATCTTTTTGAAACATTTCGTACTCATTTTCTTACTCAGGAATATGTGCGTTCTATTTAAAAGCCTTCTGATTTATTATAAAAATTAGGTATTTAGCCCTCAAACTTTGAACTTACTCAAAAAAGGTCATTTTGTCTCTTAAAAATCCGTCTTCTTCCAAAATATGTAAGAAGTTAAAAAAACCTATGAATACTCTTCTGATTAAAATATTCCAATATTCCAACACAATTACATCTAACAATCGTAACTGACCGTGTATAGATCTCTTAACTGAGGTACAAACTTTATAACAATCTCCCATATTCTTCATAAAACAGCTCGCCTCTGCCTCGCCGCTGCCTCGCGTATTCGCCGAGGCTCGTAAACCCGAGATAAACTAAACTTTGAGCAGCGCAGGAGCCAATGATTCCCTTTACGACGGCCATCAAACTTTTGCGCCCCGTGGCACAATGGAATACGAAACAGTTTCCTTTCAGGGGAAACGTAACTAGTATTTTTGAATGCATGACTGGTTAGACATTTTCCAGGTTTTCACGTTTTCGTAACATACGAAAATAAGTATGTATGTAAACTCTTTATTGTACAAAAAAAAACAAAATACAGGTATTAAAAGAAAATAGACAAGTACAAAGGCGAACTTATTCTTTTAAGGGAGACACTAGAAGCATGTTAGCTTGTAGGGCTGGCGAAGTTGTATTCTAAGAATGCTATATAGACTGCAGAAATCTGTCAAAATGTGCTTCTATGGAAGTAGCATATAAGTCAATGGTATAAATACCTACATCTTTTTTATATAGGTACACAACCGTTTCTTTGGCACTTAAACCCAATAACAATTCAATATTAGGGTGTCTAAGAACTGTGGGGCTACTTTGAAATTCGAAGTTCAAAATTACGTTAGCTCCTTCCCTTTCTCACTATTTAATCACAATTGACGAGTGAAAGGGATGGTGCATCCGAACATTCGAAATGAGTGTTTCGTGGTAACCATCCTGATTAAGTCGGAATTAATACTGTCATGTTGTTTGTGTGAAGCATCTACACTAGAGTTTGCCTGCCTCTCCGTCCGTGCAGTTGTTAACTCTTTTCCTTCAGGGACATCGATTTTCCGGGATAAAACTACCCTATATCCGTTTCGGACTACACATCGATCAGTTGAAGTCTTAAACCGTGAAGACGGAACAAACAAACAAACTTTACCATTTATAATATTAGTAAAGATAAACATTATATTATATCCCATCAACCGTGTCCAGTCCAATTCTCGCCTTCTCTGTTTAACAGAAACCCACATCAATTGCTCTCGCTCTATACGCCATATAATCACATCCCCATTATAGCATCCAAAACTGCTCGAACTCCCCATAAAGGCGTATCTCGCTTATTTTGATTTATTAATTCGCTTGGATTACGATGTCATAAGGTTCGTATTTGACTGGTAGTGTTGTTTATTCGTGTTAATGTATCTGCGCATGGGCGGGCCGGTTCTGACAGAGATTAATGTTAGTTGGTAAATTGTTGCCTACGAGTTGGCTTTGCACGGACGTTTTTGGGTTGCACGGGTGTGCTATTATGGTTATATTATAGTGCTGTTATTTTATTAGCTGTAAATGTCAATTTTTTTCCCATTCAGTTTTATTATTATTAACTGGATTTTCATTTGAATGTATTTTTTGTGTTCACAAAACGCGCATGTTTAAATTTGCTCATTCTTAAAGGGCGTATGTGAAAAATTACGTCAATTAGTTGAAACCTTTTTAAGACTATAGCACAGTCTATATAAACTTTTTACGCTGTGCTGATAGTTCACATTTGACGCTTGATTTAGGTAACTTACATTTGGTTAATAGAGGCCGTATTATGAACTGTCAAAAACAGGCCGTAAACGGGACAGAGATTATATGACTTCTATACTTCGATCAACAATAATATAATAATTGGATAACCGGTCACAAAATAGGATCTTTTTTGAACTTAGTTCACTTGCAACTACGCCAACAGAGTCACGTGTCACAAAACTTCAGTGTGTTTTCAAAAACTGTAGAAATAATTACCGTAAAAAGATTGTCTCGTACGGAATATTATACTTACGGTACCGTCAACTGGGCGAAAATGAGACGATTTTCAAATGACCGGGCAAAAACATAGTTATAATAGAGTTAGAAATGTGATTGCTGGTCTCGGCTGTACTTACATCAGTCTGTACTTATATTTTCTGTTTTGCATATAATATTAACAGGTATATAAATAGTTTTATTTATATATTTTATGGCTGTCCCAAGTTAGACTGTAAGGTGGGGTAATTTAAGACAATAACTGTTTCGTGACTTTTATTGAAGTTACACTGCACATGCACTGCATATGCAACTTAGGGCACTTATAATGTTTTACAAAAAATGTACTAGTAAAGAGCTGTTCACAACGAACGAACTTTAAAAAATCTTTTTTGAAACTTTAAAACTTAATTTTACAATGGAGATCTACGTTTAATCAGTCTTTTATTAGCTTATTACGAAGAAAATCACAATCTTAACATATTTATATAAAAATATATAAAAAAATATAAAAAAATCAACATTTGGCATAGAATTACAAATTCTAATAGCAATTTACGAACACTTATTTGTTCTTATAAACTTGGAAATCACAATCTTAACCTATTTATATTGAAAAATATACCTAAAAAATCAACAATACGTAGGCATAGAATTACAGAAACTATTCCAAAAATAATCAATTCCCAAATGTGAACGCACCTTTACTTTTCTGTGTTTTTTTTTTCGCGATGGTTGGCATTACTGGAGTAATGTCAATTTCAAACGATCGGTGATAAAGTGAGGTTAGACTACTGGGTACTTTTATTGTGAAATATTGAATACGGAAGTCATGGCAGACACTGTTTTACAGAACAAAAAAATCATCAGTTTGGAAGCACGTGCAAGATCGCATTTTTAGAGAATTTGTGATAGAAATAACACCTTTTTTGCCTTACCTGTGTGAACGTGATGTTGTTGCGGTTGAGTTGACAGCAAACTGACGTGAATATCTCTAACGGTGTTGCCATGACAAGTGATCAAATGTTACCCTACGTTTTGTCCTATTTAACACACCAGTCTAATTTTCCCCCATTTGACGGTAAGTACCTAAATGTCGATTCGTAATATAAATTAATAACATATTTCTAACAAAATTATTTTTTTTTGTTTCGGACCAACAATGTGCGCCTATGAAGTAGGTCAATAGTTTATATTTTTGAGTAGTCGGAAACTTAATATTTATATATTTCATGTACCTATTAAATAAAATAAATAAATAAATATCAGGGACAATCTCACACAAATTGACCTAGTCCCAAACTAAGCTCTAGGCTTGTACTATGGGTACTAGACAACGATAAACATTACTTATATAGAGAAATACATACTTAAATACATAGAAAACATCCATGACTCAGAAACAAATACTCGCGCTCATCACACAAATATTTGCCCATACCGGGATTCGAACCCGGGACCGCTAGCTTCGTAGGCAGGGTTACTACCAACTAGGCTAAACGCGTCGTCAAACCTAATAGGCAATCCCTAGAAGACCGGTCATTATTTAACCTTGTTTAGAGGGTTTTTGAAAACGGGTTGTTTTTTTGTAAAAAAAAAAAATCACCGTTTACGAGCCCGCAATATGTACCTATACTTAAAAGAAAAGCTTTGAGTTGTTGTTTATATTAAATAACCCATACCCATATCCCATACCCACCTGAGATGTCAAAACGAAAATAAATGTAAGTAAAGCTACGACCCATTTATTTGTACTCTGTTCGCGGTGACGTTTGGAACTCCGCAAGAATCTGCAAAAGGTAAAAAAGCGAGCCTCAAGTCGAGTCAAAGCTACGTAATGCCGCATCTACACTATGCGGCAATCGGCGAATATTCGTGTTGGCGTCTCTGTTTTACTTAACGTTTATGAAAAAGACGAATATTAGCCGAATGCCGTATAGCGTGAATGCGGCATTAATAAGATACCATTTAAATTAAAATGTTTTAGTTTGACAATGATTTTATACAACACTTTTCTAAGATAAATTTGTATTGACCCCAGCGTCTATTGGTTGGTACATCAATGACTAAACTAATTAGTACCTTTACAAAATATAAATGAAAAATGTGACTCCATCCGTCCGATATTCACAATTGACGTAAAGTATCGGTGAATTTTACGACAATATCCACTTAACTAAAAAGTATTCAATATTTTAAAACGTAAGCTTGCAAATTTGACACTTAACGTTTATTACATTGAGTTTTTTTTGCGTGAAATTATTTTCGCATTACGAGATAAAATTTAGCGGTATTAACATGTATCGGAATACAGCTCTCAATGTCATTTTGGGCCAGTTTATGCAAGATTTTTGTTCGTGATTTTGTATCTAGTTGGTATTGTTGATCGAAGCTTCTATAGCTCTATTTCTATTACTGACTGGAATTTAGGAGGCGAATGAAACGGCCAGTGGTCTGTAAATTAATAAAATGACAATTAACCGTTTCGGCATTTTCGCTAATAATATAAGTTTGCATCGTTCATTGCTAATATTTATTCCGTTGTTTCGTATTATAAAATTCGTTAACTTTTTTTTTGGCTTGGCTTCGAATTCGTTAACCATTGTTTACCCTAACTGAAACTTATTTGACTTTGTTAATATCTGCCAACTGCATTAAAACTGGCTGATTTGTAAACTATAAATCCGAAAACAGGTCACACAAACAAATATTGACGTCAATATTATTGATGGACCTGAGAAAAATAGATTTATTTCAGGGCACTTACTTATTATCTTATTAAACAAACAAATATACCAACCTAGTTAGCTAATCAACGGATTCGTAGTATAGTTTCCTAGTGTTTTATTTATTTATTTATTCATAATAATATTTTCTTGTGCGTAACCAGTCTTTTGAAACATGCAGACAAAGCCGGTCGTATTTTGTTCTTAATATACCCGCTAGGACGACATGTTGCTGTGTGTAATGACGTTGTTATCTATTAAATTGTATTTTTTACGTAAATACGTTCGCGCATGACTTTTTAAAAATAAAATCGTTACACTTTCAAATACACAATCTAAATATGTATATCGAGAAAAACAACGCTAGTTTTATACCTTAATCACTTCAGCATCGCATTTTCTAGGTACCTTGTCCTGACTCTTTGGCTAGGGTCAAGTTTGATGTGCCTAGAGTTAAAACTATTATGGAGACAGAACGTTAAAAAAACGCGTGCCATATATCCTCAACAGCTTACCCGAAGACATCCGTCTCGAGCAAAATAAACGGATATTTAAAAGAAAACTAAAGAAATATTTTTTAGATACTGCCATAGATTTATATTATATAATGGTACCTATTGCGTATATAGTGTCGAACAAAACCATGTGAAATATATACTGTACTCTTAAAGTCTTCCTGCAGACAAACTGTCATAAAACAGTTTTGCAGGGCTTTTGTTTATTTATAATTTTGTTGATTGGTTTAATAAATAAATAAATAAATAATAATAAAGAGTAAAAACTATCTACATATATTAAAAAAATCCAACGACATTCATCATTCATCAACAAAAGAATCTGTGTAAATCACCGTGTTGTGTACGCATCAATTTTGTTCTGGAACCGGAACTCATTTTGAACGTTCGGATGCACCATCCCTTTCACTCGTCAATTGTGGTTAAATCGCGAGAAAAGGAAGGAGCTAACGTAACTTCGAACTTCGATTTTCAAAGTGACCCCCTTGAATCAGTGGCACATGGCAACTACCTACAATTTAATTTTCGAGAGGAGGGGAGGGGGGATAGACGACATTGTGAAGCAGCCTTTATTTAGGTCTCCTGTCAAATATTTTTTCTGTGTCACGGGGCCAGAGAATATTTGTAAATTTCCGCGGAAAAACCGATAACCAAGGCCTCCCGCTAACGAAGTCGTGGGCAAAATCTAATTATAAGAACAACACTTGCTACGTGTGTAGCCAGTCTAGAGTAAATCGAGAATAGCGTCAAACAGGCTGCTATTAGCCGTTAATCTTATCGGACTTCCTGCGAGCAGTCACGTACACATTGTAGCGGCGATTGTTCTCGAACACGCGCCTTTGTGCGCTATCACCGGACGTGTGGAGCCGGCCTAATGATGAATTCGTTCCGTTGTTCCTTGTAGCGCGGCCACACGTCAACGTTGTTTGTTTGAGATAGCGATAGCTTGAAATCTTGCATTTTGGAAGCTGTAGTTTTTGACTTTGGAAGGTGCGACACGAGTAGAGTTGACCATATTACGACTTTTTATACGACACGGATAGAGACGTTCCCAAACTTTTTCATTTCGCGGTGCACTACAGGATGTTTTCCTAACGGCGCACTTTTTAGGGTTCCGTAGTAAACAAGGAACCCTTATAGTTTCGCCATGTCCGTCTGTCCGTCCGTTTGTCTGTCTGTGGTTTAACTCCGAGACTCTTGGCACTACAAAGCTGTATTTTACCGAAAATCGGCTAGGATAATTTAGAGTAGAAAATTATCTAATATTGATGTTTTTTTTTTTTTGAGACTGTCGTTTGTGTTTGTAGTAATGGCGACGGAACCCTACACTGAGCATGGTCTGACATGATCTTACCCGGTTTTCAATCGGTAGGCGTTAAAGGAGTCGCAGTTTCATATTGATAAAAAATCTTATACTTACGTATACTACAACTAAATAATTTATTTCCTTTCGGTAGTATTAACAGAATGAATCAACTACTTACTCTGAAAAACGAATGTGTTTTAAGTTTTTGTCTTTCATTTCGCCCGCCCGAACTTGACCAGATTTCAAGGAGATCTCGTTTTAAAGCTATTATTCTGGCTTTCGGTAATATTTATGCAAAGTTTCATGAATTTCAGTTGCGCTAATAAAGGTTATTACTTATTATTAGCTCTGAAATGCTCGGGTATTCGGTGGTTTATTATTTTTTTCAATTATCGGTAATGAAATGTTTTACAAAGAGTTTGATTGGGTTTAAGTCACGTACGTAGTACATACAATACGTAGGTACCTGCTAAGTAGATATGGTTGTTTTCTGTCTTATGGTTATTGGACGGGTCTGTGGCAGATTAAAAACACCGTGATTTTTGAAATCAAATACACTTTTATGAGGAATTCCTCCCATCCAACCCAACTGGCTTGATCACACTCTGGACAGGGAAGAGTGAAGAACAGAGAAAGCAAAGGCACAGTCGGTCACAAAAATAGGCCAAAAAACATACTGTAAACCGAGTTACAAAGTTGTGCTTCTGAAGTATACCTATAGTTTGTTTAATGTTTTCTTACAGAGAAACCTTTGGTATCTTTGATTAAATGAATATTCATGTTATTAAAGTGCAATTTATTGCGAAACCTAGTCATTACTTGTCGTTTAATGTAATTTCAGTATCATAAAATGTCAGTGCAGGAATAAAATGTAAATAACGATGTTTTGATTAGAAGTTTAATATAATAATAAATAACTATGTGGAGATTAATTAATGCTTGCTGATTCCGGTCATTTTTTGAACATTAAATCAAAAAGTGCGTCACGGAAAATTATAAAAAAAATTGTTTTGAAATGTGCATATTAAGCCCTTTCATATGACACCCCACTTTCTACGAGTATAATCAAATCACTTTCATTTTTCAACCCCTCATTCAAGACCCCTTTTCAATTATTTATCAAATTCATTTCATATTTTTTTTAATAAAAACAGATCCGGGCAAGCAAGTAATACAACTATGCCAAATTTCAAGTTGATAGCTTGTGTAGTTGCTGAGGAAAACTGCTGTGACATACAGACAGACAGACACACAGTCAGACAATGAAGTCTCACCATAAGGGTTCCTTTTTTACCATTTTGGTACGGAACCCTAAAAAAGCCTTGTTTTTTATTATTTTGTATTTCAGTGAGATTATGGTATACCTTTTAGCGAAGTAAAGCACAAAGTTGGGTACCTCTGGAAAAAAACAAATATTGGCTTAGATAATCTACTTTTAATTTTATGAAAAAAATACAGCTTTTTTATGACTAATTTCATTGTCAATGTTAATGAAATTTTCTAATTATAATTCTAATTAGCAAAGGTATAGTAAAAGCAATAATATTAAATTAGTTTACAATTACAAAGATGTTAAAAGCTACGAGTGACGACACGACACTGTTTGGGTCTTTTTTTTAATTTTGCTAAATAACATGTTAAACAAATACATACCTACGCTCAAATATTAATCCTAATAAATTCTCATAATGATTCGGATTTTGGAATTTGACATTTTAAATTTTACGTTGCTTATATCTACCCCTACAAAAGACATCAACGCGTCTGAACTTTACAAAATAATACTTGGGTAAGAAAAAAAAACATTGAAATGTAGAATTTATAATATAAAACTAAAATCTCCTGTTCTGAAATTTTTTTCATAAAACTATTTTTAATTTTATCTACACGTATGAAGCGAAGCGATTAAAATATGTATAACATCTTAGCAAAATCAGGTATTTTTCATACTTTCCCAAAGTGGTCAAATTATTAATAATTAAGCTACACTTCACTTTATATTATAACGATTATCCAATGGCAGCGAACTGAATTCATTGATTAGGTACATTGAAACAGTTCACACAAAACACTTTAAGTCATTGAAATAAGACTTACATTTAACTAGATACCTACACGATTTTGCGTAGAACATGAAATATTGCTATTAAAAAACCTAAGCAAAACCTTGGGTGCTGAATGTTAAGATCTATATTCGGATGGTCGTAAGCTGATTCCAGATATAGAGGTTATAAAATGGCAATTAGGTCTTTTATAGAGCAGCATCCGCTTCGAGTAATAAAATGTACGGCCATAGACTAAATTACAGGCATCACTTTATGGCGCGAAATTGGAATAGTTTTTAATTTTATTTAGAAGTTGGGATTTTTCGACATTGGGTTATGGTCTTGTGCAAAAAATATAAAAGAAGCGAAATTGGTACACAGTTTTTAAGGTTCCATAGCTAGTGAAATGGTTTTCTTATTCTATTAGACATTCGCGGAAACTACTCGAAAAAAAAACTACCCGTCTAGATTAATAAAATTGAAAGTTTAAAATAATTATAAATTAATAAATAAATAAAATAAATTTAATAAATAATATAATTAATGTATATTAATATTAAAAAATAAGTTTCAAGTCAGTTAATAGGTAATTAATTACAGGAAAGTTACAACAATAATGCCGTGCTAACAATAATAGATAGGTATAAATATAAGAAGGTACCTAAGTGATCTACCTATTTTAGGTCTAGGTACAGTCAAAAAAAAATTGGTTGCTTCTACAGAGTGCTTGTAACTTTAAAATCAAAAGCAATCAATTTTTTTTCAGTGTGGAAAATCATCATCATCTTAGAACACGAGTTGATGGTACTAAATCTAGGCGTAATCGTAGGTACCTACTACTCTCTTCTTTAGACTTCTGTACGATGATACGTTCTTCTAGGACTTAAAATAAATAAAAGAAAATATATTAAAAACGATGACAAATAAATTAGACCAGGGCTTTAATATGCTTGTTCCAAAACTTCCACACAGAGCTGTAATATCACTTGCTTACGGAGACGAGGTGCCATTTGGGTGATTTGCAAAAATCAGAGGATGGCGTGAATAAGTTGATACTAAGTCGAGATTTAAACTTAAAGAAATTTGTATTTAAAACAGATTGCATAAGGTTTAAGTTACTTCGTGCTTTTTTGACGACTTATCAACTTATTCACGTCATCCACGGAAATATTGTACAGTTAGGCGAGCTCAATTTAGGAACAAATGAATTTCATTTTTGTGTAACGAAAATTAGTCATGCGTATGGTTAATTTTCGTTACACAAAAATTAAATTCGTTTGTTTCCTTAATTGAGCTCGTAACGTCGCTTAACTATGTAGGTATAGTCGAGGACAGATTTTTTTTAAATCTTTTTCACCTTATTCCATTGTAATAAGGTCCAAAAGTGTATACGTCTTTCTGTCCTCGACTGTACCATATTTTTGCATATTACCCATTTGCAATCTAATTAAGTGAAACCTAAAATTTGCTATCCATGTACCTAGAGGTCAGTCACTTTGTGAGGCACCCCGTAGGTACCATCTGCAAAAACTCACTATAGCTGATTGATCTGAAAATGATGAGGCGGCTTTATGCAACTTAATGAGTGTTTTATGGTAGTTCATTTAAAATAAAAGTGATTCACCGTCGCCAAGACTGCGATTAAATTATATTATTAGGTAATAAAAATAGAGCCTCTTTTAGTAATGTTATTGTAAATATTGCATCATGATGCCAGCAGAATACCAAGCTCATTGCTACCAAGGTTATTTATCGTTACAAATGCCAAGTAAACGTGCGTTGCCTCAGCCTCGTAGGCGTTAGAGAAAAAAAGCGGTTCTATATTCAAAGTTGGCTGATCGACCAATAGCGAGCGCGGTAGGCGTGTCGGCGCGTTCCGATTGGTCCGCGCGGGTATACGGCTATAGTGATAGGAAGTCACTTGATTATAATGTCTTAGTCGACAAAGGATGGCTTGCAACTGATTGCGGTTTTTTTTTTTTTAATTGAGTTTATTTTTTGGATGATTACCTAATAGATCAGAACTTTAAGAGCTACGTGTTTATGCAGCTGGAAATTAAGCACATTTAATTAGGCACATTTGAGGCTAAATTTTAGGGTAGCTAAGGTACCTAGGACGTTGCTCTAACTATAGTTGCAAGACAAACTTAATTAGTACGTAGGTATTTCAAAATTATTCTACTGGTAATTATTGGAATCTCTATCTTAGGTGTCTAATGAACGCGTGGAACACTGAGTCCGCAAGTAGGAATGACTCCCACTTGGCCGGTTTAAAAAAAAAACTGGTACAATGTTATAATGAAAAACCTTGTTCGTATTAGAACGATATTTATTCATGTTTTATCCTAAATTTATTTGTAATAAATAACAACACCGTGTGTAAAACAAATACACAATTTCAAATGTAGAAGGGGTTTAATAATCATTATTGTTTCCAATGTGCTTATTGCTATAAAAAAAACATAATTAAATTATGGCAGGTAGGTTGTAAAAATACGATAAAGTCAGTTCAGTGATTAATTTTCGCAATCTTATTTAAATTTGATCGCAGAAGAGGTTCCTAAGGCCGGCTATTTTTCAACACCAAGATTTACGATACAGAAAATGTGTAGAATGAAGTTTGTCCGTGACCACTGACAATTAATGGGCCATAATTCTACGACGCCATTTTGAATGTCGTTTATTACATTTTAAATGGGAATGTCGGACGTAAATTATGTGTTGTATTTGTTAACAAAGTACTTTCAGGGAAATAGTTTATCTGTGAATGTTTAATTTGCCCTGACCTAAGGGGGAGTGAGAACCGTAAGCAGTTAGATCACCGTCTAGTCCAATATTCGATAAGCAATCGAAATTAAAAATCGAAATTAAAAAGCCGTGGTGGTTTGACCTGCCGACTCTTAAGCGGAGGGTCGTGGGTTCGAACCCGGGCTCGCACCTCTAAGTTTTTCGGAATTTATGTGCGAAATATAATTTGTAAATTTACCATGAGCTTTTCGTTGATGGAGAACATCGTGAGGAAACCTGTGCACACACCTGCAAAGCAATTTGACGGTGTGTGCGAAGTTCCCAATCCGCACGGGCCCGCGTGGGAACTATAGCCCAAACCCTCTCATTGTGAGTGGAGGCCCTGTGCCCAGCAGTGGGACGTATATAGGCTGGATTATTATTATTATATTATTAATCGAAATTAATGTGTATGCTCTTTCTTCTTTCTGTTCAGTAAACATGAGGTTACATTAGGTTGTAATTCAAAAGGGATATGTCTGTGTTCACTGACGCAAGAGATGCCAGTTTAAGTCGTGAGTGCGTCTTAAAAAAGTTTAAAAAATATTTTTTTCTCAGTGTCACTTGAACAACTCAGATTGTGGACTAAGATTCTTCATATCCAGTACAATAATTGCAATGGATAATTTAGTGCAGTGTTACAATTTTAAAAGCAACGCTCATGCGTTTAACCTAGCAAATTAATATTGGCAACACCATCGTTCTATCTAATCCTTAAATAATAAATTTAAAAATAATAACATTTTCAAAGCGTGTTTTTACTGTACGACGTCGCATCCGATTGCTGTGAAATTTTTATTAAGTCATTTAAATGAAAACTTCAAATTAAAAAAAATTATTACATCGACATTGAGTTCTGTATGAAAACTTAAAATTGCCTGTGAAGCTTTCCTATTTTTTTTAACCAAAACTAATTTTAGGATAGATATTGATTTAGTTCATTTGATTGATTTTAAATTGGCCAAGTTGTATAATTTTACCAGACATGAGGCATTCGAAAATTAAAACGAAAGTAAATTTGTATGGGCACGCCGATGCAACGTCCGGTCCTGCGGCCTTATAAATAATTACAAAAGTTTAACGATCGTAAAATAACTATAACGAATAGCTCCGAATTGCTATTATGAAATAAAAAAGTTAGTTTCAAACATAAATAATACCCTAGGAATAATTATCCTTTCATTAATTATGGAACTTGCATCTTTGTAGCACCAATTAGAGTGCAGTTAGAACGGGACTAACTGCTTAATGCAGTAATGTCCCCGTCATCGGCGCCGTAAACGTGGCCGGCAGTAAAACGGACCGGCGCTTGGCGCAATGCGGACCCAGGACGCTCTGGAACTTTCTAGAATGTTCTGGAACGTTCTGGAATGCGACAATTTAGCGTACCGCTTGCCTTGTGAATTTAAATTGCTATATTCTTTGCTCTTCGCTGTGTTACGATATTATATAAGCGAATATTCCCGAAGATACTTTGACACATCGATTTTATGACCCAAAAAACCTCTATTCCGCGATTTTCATCAAAATCGTTAGAGCCGTTTCTGATTACAACTTGCTTGTATATCTACCTATAGTTAAACTTATAATGAACACGAAATGGACTGCTCGATATTCTGAAGCCTGACAAAAAGCAACCCTTAAACCCGACTGCATGCTATGATGTACTGTCGACAATAAACGTTAACATGTACATGTATTTTCTTGGTAGGCCTCCTATATGGTGGACCGACGCGACCATCGGCTAAAAATCGCGGGAAGTCGATGCATGCGAGCAGCACGAAACCGACCGTCGCGGAGACCCTTGGGGAAGGCCTATGTCCAGCCAGCCTAGTGGACGTCTTTCGGCTGATATCATATATTTTTACTTCATTAAAAAACAAAAAGGGATAAATATTTACATATAACACACACAGTAGGTATACCTAACACCTAACCTAACCTAACCTTCACACGGTTGAGTATCAGTGGCGATTGTCATACTACGTTACAAAAAATACGATGATTTTCTATTTATTAACTTGTCGTTTTTTATACGAGTACAAACTGTCAAACTGTAAAAACAGTTTTGCACGTTGTTTTACAATTAAGCTTGTTAATATGTTGTAATAAATAAATAATTGAGCGAGCGAGCGCGAAGCGTCTCCGTTTCAGCTTAGGCAACAATGCTTTCGTATGTCCGGCTGTTCTCCTCTACAGGTCGCATTTCTCAACCGATTCTCGTGAAATTTTGTGAACAGGTTCGATAATTAATCGCATTTTTGTCGATTTAGTTTTAAAAAAAAAATCAAAATGGCGGAGATATGGGGGTTTTAGCGATTGACCAACTTATTTGCGGTATTGGTGAACTGACCGCGACCTATGTCGATGTATGGGGATAATAGTTGTCTAACGGCAAAGTTAAGTTTGTCGTTTCTTATGTCCGGATGGCTGTTCTGTGCCCGTCGCATTTCTCAACCGATTCTCGTGAAACTTTGTGAGCAAGTTCAATAATTATATGATTTTTTTTTGTCAATTTAGTTTTTAGAATTTTTTTAAAAGTCGATGTATGGGGATAACAGTTGTTCAACGGCAAAGTTAAGTTTGTCGCGAGGCCTACAGCTCACAGAGCCACTAGTAATAATTAAGAACGTTCTTTCGCAGCGTTAAAATCTATTTAGAGAAAAGTCGTATTTTAAAACTTCGAGATTAGTTCCACACTGTAAATAGACACAAAACCGTTATCCGATGTTACACAGGAGACATTTTAACGCATTTACATGCTTCAATGGCGTGACCAAGTGTCCGTGCCAACACTTCCAGTGCTGAATAGTGTTTTAGTGCCGAACCGACAAAGGGACGTCGTAAAAACGGCTAAGTGTCTTGTGATGCACGACCTTCTGACTCCCATTTTACGGCTAGTGATGAGCCGTGTCGATTATGCTTCATCCTTGTTTATGGTTGTCGATTGTCTTTGTTCTTATTGTGCCGGTGGCTGAACAGTTTTTAGAGCATTTTTCCGTATGATTCTGTCAAACTAGCAGCGTATTAAATAATTTTCAAATTTAGGCATTCGTTTTAAATGTATGTACTTTGTATCGCGGAGAAAAGTTATGTGAAAATAGTTAATCGCGGCGGTACTTCCAGCCAGACTGATACGCCTAAGGGGCCTAGTCAAGAAGACTCATGGTACATAATGTCACATCGGCTGCGACCCACAGGAGTCCATCTTTAATCCTTCCTAGATAAACATGACCCCGCAAACTTGCACCTTCACAAACTTCCGGTTCATACCAACCTTAATGGAAGTATTTCATAGAAACAACAGAGTCGTTCTTTTAATTTGTTTACGCTAACCCATTTGTCGTCGTCTTTGTGAATTCATCCGGCACTTTGTTTACATTAACAAAATGTAAACAAAAGTGTGAAGTAGTTCTGAGTGCGATACTTGACGCTTTTGTTTTTATTTAGCCAGTTCTAGGTATTAAATTGACCACGGCTTATGACGGGTCGTTGGCGTCTAAGGTTACAAATTGAAAATAATCTAATAATATCCCTAATATTTAATTACTTAAGGGGTTCCTAAACGGGCTACATTTTTCTGCAATTTATATATAGCCGGGAATATAAAAAGGCATCTTGTTCTGGCATACGCAATTAGAAACTGCAGAAGGCTACAAATTGCAGAAAAATGTGGCCGGTGTACAAGCCCCTTTAGTTACCAGCTTTTATAATAACTGTAATTCTGACATATTGACGGTGACGTTGCGCGTATTTATGTCAAATAGGAAATCCGTCACAGTGCCATTTGGCTCCTAAAGGTCAATCTTCTATATTTTATTTACACGGCAACAAGCCTGACATTTAAGAATTTCTGCCGTACTATTCCTGACAATATTTATTTCTGTATAGAAAACCTATTGCTGATACATTTTAGGATTAGATATAAAGGTTAAGAAACATAAAACCAATTATAGGTTTGCACAGATAGACTATACAGACTTCAACCTCTAAAGGTGCAGTTACACGTTTTTCGACAGTTTTATAACCTGCAATTATAAGGCGTCTTGTTCCTTCACACGAAATTAAAGTACCTAAAACAGCTGTTGTAGCCGGCTATAAATAGCCGTGAAGTTTTGCTCGTGTAACTGCGCCTTAGAAGCTGCTTCTTTCTTGGACGTTTCTTTAATATGAAGTTTGAAATTGGCAATATTTTGGGATATGTTCTAATTACCGGAATGTTTTGTTACTAACGACCGTAATAATAATTTACCGATATTTATTCTTCAACGAAGCAAACACCAAGAAACACTTGGAATTATATGCCATGATTTATTTAACAAGTGGATAAGCAATAAATAAGAACCTATTATAAATTAAAATCCTTCGCGTCTGTCTGTATGTTTGTCCTCGCTCAATCTCAGACCCAAATGTCACAAATAAATGGATTTTGATATGAGTCACCATTATTAAGACTATTTAACAATTTAACAGCTGACCGTTTAAGTTAACCGGTAGGCGTTCCCAAGTTCTGATTCAACATTTGAAATATCTTAAGACCTGCCTTTGTTCCAGCAGTGGCGTTAGAATCTCTGGTAGAGAACTGTCACAAGCTGCTGGAGAAGTTCCACTACAGCTGGGAGATGATGCCGCTGGTGCTGGTGATCCTCAACTACGCTGGCAGCGACCTGGATGAGGCGTCGCGCAAAATTGATGAAGGTAGGATGGAGTTGCGACTGCGTCAGGTACCGACTCTACTCAATATCTGATACTCGATTTGACACATAATAACATAATGATGCTTTTTAGAGTCTTTGCACCGCGTCCGTAGGTATAAGATTAAGAAAATATGGTCCGAGGATTTAGTGTGGTGGTGACGGTCCAAATCAGAATTAAGCGCGCAACGTTCATAGGTAGGTAGTACATTTGACATCAAATATATTGGAGTAGACAAGGTGCTTAAAAATATTTGAATCTGAACACGTTTGAAGACCTTAATAAAGTTGAGTTTAAATATTTGTGAGCACCTCGTCTGCTTCGATATATTTGATGGCGATTGTATTTTATCAGGTATGGCTACAAACTTCTCGGACCGTATTTTCTCAGATGCTGTAACACTCTTAGATAAGAGCACTAGGGGGTACGTATTAATAAATTCATTTTGACTGAGATGCCAATTCCAAGACGCGTCGGTGATCCAGTGATCGGAATAGGTAGAGTATATTTACCTAAACTTGATGCTTCATTCAATAATGTGTTCCCATCTCACTCACGCATGAATGAACAAGCGTCAAGTTTAGGTAAATATACTCTACCTATTCCGATCATTGGTGATGACAGTTCCTATGAGTTGACGATTACTTTGACGCATCCTGGGACCGGTAACCCATTAAGATCAGGGATTCATTCCAATTTGTTTTAGCCTATCTATATTATATATTGTAATCATATTTTTAAAGTTATATTAGCTCTTTCCGTCAAGTGAAGAAGAACCATGGTCTTAAACAATGTGGGATAGAGGTCCTTTTTATTAATACGCCTGATATCGAACCTTGTTTTTCAAAGTAGGGTCCAGAAATTATTTGAGTAGAGTTGGGTATGTAGTGTTTCTTATGCTTGCGAATTTTTTAGATAAGTAATTGAGTTGGAATCTTGTTGTTTATTTTATGAAATTAGCTATAACTAAAAGATGAAGATTTTTTATAGAAAATTCAAAATGATTATAACAAGACATAATAGTGACAATCTTTAAGATAATAGGGTAGTTGATTAAAAATGATGGCTTTGTATATGAAATAATAAAATAAATTAAGTACATACTTGATCGCTAGATTGCTAAATAATTTATGATGACTGTATTATGAGATATTGTGTACTTGGCATTAATTAACTCACCGAATATTTTATTCAAGTGATACTTGCCGAGGGCTGATTAACCATTACAATTAAAATAGTTTACTTCCTGGATCCTATAGAGATTATTTTATTAGAGCTATCTAAAGTCAAAGAGCTACCTAAGCATTTACTTGTAATACACCATCGAACAGTCGCTGTTTTTTTTTTAATTTGTCAATAAATACGAACCATACGGTCATTTTGTAGTGTTCTGGCGTCTGGCGAACGCTCAAGTAAGGAAATGTTATACTTGTCACGACTTGGCCGTCTTCTACTTCTTTTTATCTAAGGCGTAGTGAATTCGCCAATGTCCAGTGAGTAAGAGTGTCAAGAACTGAAACCAGCTGTATTTCATCATCAAACGGATCTTTAGCGAGCCGCAGCGGACCCGACGCGACGCGACACGCGACCGGGTTGCGAGCTGTGTAAGTTCCATACAAACGTGAAATGTAACTACTGAATATTACGCTTCAATTTCCTTTAGCATATTCTAAAATGCACTGTACACTACCAAGTTTTTTCTAAGTTCTTGTTTGCTAAAAAAGTCATTGTTGAATTGAGCTAAAATAAAAGATTACGCGTAAAATCTAAAGTCACAGTCCACTCCAAGTTCCAACTCTATTATATTTTGTTTAAATTGCGAATGTACATATGATTTTAAGAATGACTGCATTTTGTAAAAGATTAGTTTTTAACCAACATGCAAATATTCAATAGATTTGTTTGCTTTATACATGTAATATAATTAGCCATGTGTGCTAATAACACTTACAAAATGCAGTGTTCTGCCGCCATGCGACTGTCCAAACTGTGCGCTATCTTTTGTCAACAGGAAAAGTGATCATCAACGAGTACGCTAGGAAGCACAATCTGAACATCTTCGACGGCCTAGAGCTGAGGAACTCAACACGCCAGTACGGACTTTAATACAGTAATATTAGTTGTTTCAAAAGACGTGAAAAGTATTAAACAATGCGTTAAAACAGTAGCGTTTACACACACACATACACATAAACCCACACTCAACATGGATAAATACAGTTCATGCTACAATAACACCGTATTCACAAATATGTATTAAAATTTTGCTTTATTACTGAGCCTGAGAGACGGTTAAATATAGCGCTTTTACTTTCAAATATGCCTTATTTGAGAATCATATGGCTTCTTTTAAAACTACTGGATCTAGATAAACCAACTATACAGTTTAAAATTTTACCAATTGGTGCTAGTCATTTCATTCTGAAGTAAAAGTAAATCCACTTATAGTCGTAGACTTACTTTATGTAACTAAGTTACCCATGATAGACCTTATTTGCTTATAATAATATAATAAGGTCGATACAATTTGCACGAGCAATTGAGTGGCACGTTTTACCTCCAAATTAGATAAATCTTAAAATATCGTTAAGTCTTTACGTATCGACAGTTCTAAATATAAACTTAACTATCTAATTTTAAAACGCAGTTTTGTCATGATATAATTGTATTACTTATTTAATATTTTACGACTGCACGAACCGTTTACTGGCTACACGCCAATGCGGTATAGTAAAATAGCAAGTGTAATAATAATAAATAAATTAACACCCTGAGTTTCGCAAGGAAATGTATCGTTTAACATTTGAGTTGAGCAGTCAGAATGTCTTTAACAGTAACAAGTCTAAAAATAAATAAACAAAGCGTTCTGTTTCTGCGTATAAAGTTCGTAAATTTTTTATTAGTTTGTCGCATTTGACGAACAAGTATTTAGTGATGCTACCTACCTGTTTTATCGGTGAATAGTTCTTATCGATATAGGTGTCGGCCCGAGAGTTGAGGGGAATGATTACGCACACAGCTAAAAGCAACAAAGGTAGAGAATGAACGAAGGAGTGTTTGTGAAAAAAAATCCGTTTTCAATACATGTCATGAGGTTGTGTGCGTGACCTCAACTCTCGTGCCGATACCTATAAACACACCTATCTACATATTTTGTTCCGGTTAATACATTTTAAAAATATACTTGCCACGTAAAATTGTTAACCTAAAGTATCTACTCGTGAATTTGTGAATTTCAATTTAACAAAAGAAATGAAAAAACCGATCGCGCGAAGTATAGAAAATGTGAAATTAAATAAAACCGTAAAAGAACTGCTGATTCAAAAAACATGGGAATAGTAGTTTAAAATAAATGATCATTTTCTTTTCTTTTCGAAAAATTATTTTGATTTGATTAATTTGTAACAATACCTTTTTAATTCGAGATTAAATAATATATAATTTTTAAGCATCGAATCAAATCTGCTGTCATCGGGTTTCACTTAAATTACATACATATTACAGCACAAATTAGTAATTATCATTTTTTTATTCTTCTTTATACTTTGTTATTATTATGTTTGCCCGTTTTTAATGATATTTAACCAAGAATATTGTCAAATAAACTGTACTAGTACATTAAAATTTCCAAGTAAAGAACTTTGTTGTTGACATCGACTAATTTATAATACCAACTATTAGATATGTCCGTGAAAATTGAGTCATTAATTTTAAAACCAAACTGGATGTAATTTCATGGCTATCAAAAGAATAAGTAACTTGCCAACTTAATATAAACAAAATAATATGCGAAGAATTACTCAAAATACGCTGACATAATTTGTGAGATTTTTTTTTCAATTAACACAATGGCAATTGCGTCTTTTTATTTTTCTTTATAGTTCTTCCTTTTATTCTTATTTCATTTTGATTCAACATCTCACACAACACGTTACTGTTTTTAAACTTTTTTTAATATCTTTATTTTTATCGTTTTCATTCATTTATTTGGCTAGAATACACATACATACAGCTTAACGCCAGAATACGCGAAGGAAATAAAATGTTTTTGTTAATTTCAGCTCGATAACGGATCCCGATGAAAAGAGACCACCGGAGGTTCCTTCTAAGCAAGTTACAAAGTAAGCACTTAACTTGCCTACACTAAAACCTCCAAAAACGACAAAGATCTACCAAAATACAACATAACGAGAAACACAAACACTTTAAGGCTTAATTTGCAAAGATGTACAATTTTGATTTGTTAATGTACAATTGTGCATGCTTAACTATTTGCTTTGAATATTAACAAAGCTACTTTAACTATCTTTGCTCATATTTTAGTAAAAAAAAAAAAAATTAACGTATTCAATTCACTTGAAATACTAACACGATGCGATGTGTCGAACACAGTCAGTATTCAGAGTATATAAGCTAGACAATAATATACAATGCAATACTTCAAAATATTAATAATGTTAAAAATGCATTTGATTTGTGCGTAAACAGCTTGACACTTCATTTTAACAAGTAATTTTGTTGCTCGATGATTCATCTCGCTTACAACTTTGTATTTAGAACAACATCGTTGCAAATTAAGCCGCTTCGATACACCACAATGTGTCATAACACATTAACAACAATGTAGGACACACACACAAACAAAATAGTTGCAAAGTCGACAAAAAAGTGGATGTCAGCGAATGTGCAAATCAAGGCGTCACATCACTAACCAGTCGTGATTTCCACTTTGCAGTGACCGGACGAAGGTGGAGAAATTCGAAATTTAAAAAAATAAAAAAGTGACTCCATTGAATCAAACGTGTTTGTGCAGTGTTTTATTTTATTTTTCTTTTGTAGGAAAATGCTGAGCGAAATTAATAATATTAGTGGTGTACTGTCATCCTCTATGAAGTTATTTTGCGAATGATACTATGTTTTACAAGTGATGTGTTGTGCGGACGGTGCGCTGCTGAGCTACCTGTGTTATAGTCTACAATGGACAATATTTATTACGTTTCTTGGATCTCATGGTAAGTGTTAGTTTTAATTTGTCTTTAAAGGTACGTTCGTGGTACGGCCGTGTTGATAAAGGTGTTTTGCGTGTCTCTTCTCTAAAATGACTAGGGTAAAAATGAGGGCCAAGTTTGTTCTGTCATTCTTACGCGTCTCTCTAGCTAAGAGGTTGTAAAATACTCTACTAACTATAACTAATATAATTCACATTGAAGAGCGTGAGCTTTGTAGCAGTAAATTTGCGTACAGTCAGCATCAAATAGATAGGAGCAGCGAAAGTGGCAAAATATATCGACACATCTTTATTACTATAGGAATAAGGAAGTGTTACGATGTATTTGGGCATTTTTGCTGGTCGTATCTATTTGATGCTGACTGTACAAGAGCGCTACAATAAACACTTTTATTAACACTGGCAACTTTTTTCCAGGTGTTTGAGTTTTACAATTAAACGCGTAATATTCTCAGGGCTTTTTTGTAATTGAATGTTAATGTTAATAACTCCGAACAATGTAGATCGTCAGGTGAAATACTAATTTATGAGTATTCGCACGTTATAATTGGATATGAAATACCTACAAGTCGGAAATTGGTCGTAAGCTAGATCTGAATAGATCTCACACGAGTAAATCAATATTGTAAGAAGCGTAAAACGGTATTCAACCGTTTGAGCAAGTTGCATTAAAGTAGCTGCTGTCACTTTCTTTGCTATAGCAATAGAATAAGACGCAGCAACTTTAATGAAACTTAAAACTTAATTGACGTCTCTGAGTGCGGCAGTAAGGCGTAAGATTTAACGATAAGAAATTTTTTTTTGTTTGTTTCCGATTATGTTTTTTGGGGAGGGTTTTCGAATTCTGACGAAAAATTATCCACATAACAAAAGTTATCTTTGTAGAAAATATTACAAAGCTTGTATGTTTAATATGTTTTTATAAATTTCAAATAGGTATATTGTTTCTAAAAAAGTTATTCACATATTAAATATTATAAATTAAAAACCAAACTAAAACTATAGTAAATATTATTATTATTATTAGAACTAAACTAAAACTAAGCCTCTACAAAATAAAACTATACCTACTTATACTAAAACTAAATAAAAACTAAAGAATAAAAAAGAAAGGGCCCCGTATAAACTACTTTAGAAAAAATTTATACCCACATAGGCACGTACTATTTTAGTTTTCGGCTTATATATTCCTAATTTTAGTTGTACCAGGATATAGTTTAGCTATTTCCACCAACAACGATTACACCAAAATGTAAGTTTAGTTTTAATTTTGACGATGCGGTTAGCGTAGTTGGTAGTGACCCTGCCTACGAAGCTAGCGGTCCCGGGTTCGAATCCCGGTATGGGCAAATATTTGTGTGATGAGCGCGAGTATTTGTTCCCGAGTCTTGGATGTTTTCTATATATTTAAGTATGTATGCCTGGTACCCATAGTGCAAGCCTAGAGCTTAGTTTGGGACTAGGTTAATTTGTGTGAGATTGTACCTGATTTATTTATTTATTTATAATTCAATTTGTTAAAAAATATATAACTTGTCTCTGTTTGGCCCATTGGTTGACTGGTAGAGAATGGCTTAAGGCATTAATTCCGCCATTTGTACTTACTTTATGTATTGTGCAATAAAGTTTAAATTAATAAATAATAAACAATTTTCTTATACGATATATTAGTAAGTAAATAAATGCTCTTTACGACCAGTCGCGTTGGAGTATTATTAACATCAATTAGAGACATACTGCGGTTTTATTGATTTACGATTAAATAGTTTTGAAAGTGTTTTGAAATATATGTCATTATTTTTTATTAAATAATGATACTTTTCTTATAGTTTGATCATCTTACATGTTAAAACAAAGCTACTGTTTTTTTAACTGAAGTTGTTAGTTTGTCGGTTATACCCTGAAAAAAAGACCATTCACTAAACAAAAAATAATAAATAAAATGTATTGCTGGCTCTATTTGCTTTGCAGTTAGACGCTAAACGTTTTAAAAGAAACAAGTACCAAGTACATTCCAAAACGAATGACATAAACAATATCATACAATTTGATTGATCTACCAGCGTAATTACCAAGTTTCGTGGACTATTTCTTCAAAAATATTACAGCAGCAAATTGTAAGTTTCCTGATCGATAAAGGTGTTATTTATATGCAAAAACAAAGTAATAATCAATACCACGAGTAGTATCGACTGACAAACAAGTTTACTACATTTACGATTACAATATTTTCTGGCTTCGCGTTCAAGTTTACAGTTTTATAATATGCAATTAGGGATTGTAAAAATGCTAAAACGAACCCTGTAATGGGCCGAGCAGTAAACGTGCAATAATAAACCGTGTAGGCGAGCTGGATCCGAATTCACAGAAATGCAATAAAATTTTTGCAATTTATGTTTTGGTCGTAACAAGTTGGCAGTCTTGTTAGTTTTGGGCGGCGTTTGACATGCACCGTACCTTATTATGCAGTAATAAGAAATTATAAAACTGTAATAATAATATAAAAAAAAGCCGCGGTAGCCTAATGGTTTGACCAGCCGACTCTTAAGCAGAGGGTCGTGGGTTCGAACCCGGGCTCGCACGTCTAAGTTTTTCGGAATTTATGTGCAAAATACAATTTGTACCATGAGCTTTTCGGTGAAGGAAAACATCGTGAGGAAACCTGCACACACCTGCAAAGAAATTTGACGGTGTGTGCGAAATTCCCAATCCGCACTGGGCCCGCGTGGGAACTATAGCCCAAACCCCCTCATTGTGAGTGGAGGCCTGTGCCCAGCAGTGGGACGTATAAAGGCTTCATTATTATATTATTATTATTAATACGTTGTTAGCCTTAAATTTAGTTTCAAAGTTGGTAAAAAAAATACTGAGATTACAATGGTGTTTACGTTTTTTTGTTATTATCCGTGATAATGGAAACTTTGTCATGGTGTAATTTTTTTATTGGCTTTCTAAGTGTAGTTTAGTTTAATGGCTTCAGATTTAACTAAAAATCAACTAAAACAAGAAAGCGCAGTCATAAAATAAAATTACATTTACATCTATGCCAATACACTGTAAATGGTTATGGGTCCGCCATGTTGGAAAATCATAAAAATTTAATAATTAACCGACGAATAAGAATGGGGCGTTACGCGCCGTAAAAGCTTCCATTATAGCACTTCTATGTAACCATCATAGTAAATAATTAGTTGGCAATATTATGACTTCTTTTACAGCCTATTTCGTGGTGAAGATAGTAAAAGTTAAAAATGTAGAACAGTACCTACGACTTGCCACACCGTTAAAGATGTGACTCGTAAGTGTGTTAAAACTGTCTGTGAAATTGTAAAAAAAATAGGTTTTAAAAATACTGCAACGCATAGGTACAGGGACGTTAATTTGTTAAAAACAGCCTTCCTTGTCTATGGATTAAATAAGCGTTAGTAGGTACGCCTTGGTCGACGAGTCATTGAAAATGGTTATTTGTCATGCAAGGCTGCAAAGTTGTTATTTGGCGCGAGAGCCAGTATTGAATCCCGAGTTAGCGAGGATTCTAAAATTGAACCACGAGCTTAGCGAGTGGTTCAAAAATAGAAACCTGAGCGGGGTTCAAGGCCTTGAGACCCAAATAACTTTGCTGCCGTGCGAAACACACAATTTTTCATCTGAACGTAGCGAGGAAAACACTTGGTATTGGTAAAACAATTGCACGAGCGTCACATCAGTTGTGGACGTCGTCGCGCAGCGCCTCCTCCGCGCACAGCACTAACATTACTTTCCACGCTAGCGGTTAAAGTGGACTTTTGCGCGCAGATTTTGACTGACAAAGAAAGGCTTTCCGAGCTGGTGAGGTGAAAATATATTTGTCATTGTGACTCGACGTTATTTTATCGTGATGGAGATCTATGATCAAACATTAAAGTCCGTGACGATAAACCTATGGGTGTAAAACCGTTAATTTAGAATTCAATACACGATGTTCTTTAGTTCATATTCTGTGTTAAAAACTCATCTTTACCTATTACTTTCCGACTATTTAATAAATAAAGTTAATTCATGTCTCATATTTCTAATCTATTCGCACGTATATATATTCTTAAAAGTAAAAAAAAAGAGTATCGTCGGGATATTATGAGATTTATCAGACATTGGGAAATAATGGTGGTAAGGTAACGTGAAAGAAGAAACAAACACACTTTAACGTGAATACTAATATTATTTACGATCATCATCATCATTGCGTATGGCAATCATCCTGGATGGATCAAACCAGCCAGTTTCAGCCAGTTACTGCGGCGGGCGTAAATTCATGCATTATTTACGATCTAGTAAAAGTTTTAATCTATGTTTTTTTTACAACCGCAAACCATATTACCCGTATCCTTAATATCCGTATCCCCCATGAAAGACTTATTGCATGCCTGCGGTAGGTCTAACTGCTATCTACCTTTTCTACTTAGTTTTGTGCCAATGAGCATCTATATCGCAAATTAAATCTAAAATATTGAAATGCCGCAACAAAGACTTGCTTTCATTACACTGCAGCTATAACTCTACCAACAAGTATAGTAAAATTAAAAAAAAACACGAATTAAATCACTATGACTACATTTCATAAATTAAAGTCCCCGCCGCGCTGAGTTTGCTTGTTCCAGTTAATCTCAGAAAGTACTGTAACAATTTTCTTACGATTTTTACCAATAGAAACAGGAATTATTTATTTATTTATTAATCCATGGAAAACCGACAGCTAAATACAAATTTAGAAAACTCAGCTAACTACAACTCAATTGAAGGTTCTCAAAACTAAGTAAATAAAAATAAAAAGCCTAACTTACGACGACTACACAGTGCCAAAAATTAACAATAAATAGGCCACCAAAATACTAAACATTTAATACATTTAGAAAGGTTTAGGTATAGGCTATAACTTATGAACATTATAGATAATTAGAGGTACCCGTGCGAAACCAGGGCGGGTGCTAGTATGAAATAATCTAGTTACTACTTCTGGTCTTCCGCTTCCCCGGTGGCATAGGTACTGATGTTATTGTAATTCAAGTTTGAAATTAATCGCCAACACGTGTACCCTTCGACCCTAGCCTTCACTTTATCATTCTAAACTATTAACTAGTCAGATAACGTTATTCCAGATACATTTTAGATATATCTTTCGCGACAATAATCCTTGCTCCAATTACGTTAGGATAGGATAATTTTGACGTTTACATAGGTCACTTCATAGCATTTGAAACAATGAAAAATAAAATGCTGATCTATCCGTAGGTATCACCTGATATCTATATTACAACTAGCAAACTGCCCCGGCTTCGGTGCAAATAAATTATCATACAAATTTATTCTCACATCGCGCACGCAACAAAAAAACATCAGCCACATATATAGTATATATCACAGAAATAACCTTTCACACATGCGGCAATTAATTAATTATACATTATGCGGAACAAGTTGCGATTCGTACTAAAAGCCGGTCAAGTGCAAGTCAGACTCGCGCACTGAGGGTTCCGTATTTAAGATAATGGTTAATAAATATAGATTTGCGTTTTCTTAATTCGTATGCTATAAGGTGTATTTTGAGTTGCCTAAATTTAACACAAAATTTCATTTTTTTTTAGTTATTTCTCAAAAACTGTAAATTCATTTTATTTTTCCCGTAATGTATAAATAATTAGCTATATTTTTCAGACTTTTTGGTTTATAAACTTCGCAGATAAGGACGGGTCGGTCATTTTTTTGTACATTTTTAACTATAAATTAAAAAGTACGTCACGGAAAATTATAAAAAAAAATAATTAAAATGTACAGATTAAGCCTTTTCATATGTCACCCCACTTGCTATAAAATTAAATCACTTTCACATTCAATCCCTTTTCAATTACTTATAAAATTAATTTCATTTTTTACTAAAACCAGATGCGGGCAAGCAGGTTATATACAACTATGCCAAATTTCAAGTTGATAGCTTATGTACCTACCTTAGTTGCAGAGAAAAACTGCTGTGACATACAGACGGACGGACGGATGGACAACGAAGTCTCACCATAAGGGTTCCTTTTTTACCATTTTGGTACGGAACCCTAAAACTAGGTAGATATTAAATTATTGTTTATAACGGACAACATTTTTATTTTTGTCACTTAGACTTTGGACCAAATCGTAGCTCTGGATAACGTTTATACTGACATACTTAGTATATTATGTGTAACACATGATTTTGCATATGCCTTGTGAAAGCAGAACAAGATTTTTTTTCTTAGTGTAGAAGTACACAGAATCTCTTCTACAGTCTTTTAGACTAATGCAGCTTCTTACATATATTTATTTTTACTTTTTAATTTAAAAAAATGTTTCGTTTCCATCCATTAAATAAAATATAAATTTTACTAAAGTAATAATGTCTGGGAGACCGAGCGTGTCCGGGTCGCAACCGAATTTTCATCGATTTCTATACAAAAACAAAAAAAAATAATAACTAAAGATTTACCCAAAAGAAATAAAAATAAGAAGAAAAAATACCTCTTCATAGCTGGGGTTCGAACTCGCAGACTTGGCGTAGTAGGCCTACGCTTTAACCATAATAATAGTATAGGATTAAATTGATCATTAAAATAGATAGACTTCTAGCACTGCTGCATATAATTATTATACTATTAATTATTGCGATAATTGCAATGTTAATATTCTCTGAGTGCAACTTTATATTAACTGTGATAAATGCAGTTTTATTATATACAGAAATGGTTACTGTGGGTATCTACCCACACACGAAAAACAACATATAAGTCTTTATATGTTGTTTTTCGTTGCAAAATAGTTCAGGTTCATAAACGCAATTTAATAACTTCTGTAGATAAATGGGAAAAACGGAACATCGAAGTTTGTCTGTCTGTCGAACTGACCGCACGTCACAGCTGTTTAACGCAGGGACAATTAAAACGATAAGACTGAAAATGGAAGGTTAGGTGTATTATGTTACCCGCTAAACAGCATAAGAGGCGACACGTATCACGATACGTCATAATTTTTTTTTCGTAGTCGTGTTTTATTTTTATAATTATCTTCATCTGGTTTATATCAAGTATGCTAAGAGTGAGCTTAAATTCAGCCGAGCTGTGCTCGCACCCTTTCCATTATCCTTATAGGTATGTATCTTGTAAGTGCGTACCAAAATGTAATGGAATTAATAAATAATTAAATTAAATTTAATTAATATCATCATCAGCCGAAAGACGTCCACTGCTGGACATAGGCCTTCCCCAAGGATTTCCACGACGACCGGTTTTGTGCTACTAGTATCCATCAGCTTCCCGCGATCTTCACCAGATCGTCGGTCCACCTTGTGGAAGGCTTGCCAACACCTCGCTTTCCGGTCCGCGGCCGCCACTCTAGAACCTTTCCGCCCCAATGGCCATCGGTTCTACGAGCAATGTGCCCCGCCCACTGCCACTTAAGGTTCGCAATTCGCTGGGCTATGTCGGGCTATTTAATATGCGAGTAACGAATTTTGAAATTTTGTAAAATTATATTATCTATGGTAACTTTTTATAAACTAAGGTTTTGGGTAAGAAATCTCAAACTCCTATAAACCGAAGCGCGGATCGCTAGTATTTAGAAATTTCGTCAAAAACACGTAAACACGTGTGTGGTATCAACCACGTGACAGATGCCAGATAAAACTTTATATTTGCTTTTTAATTACTTACTTTTCTTGCTATGTATGTATAATCAATCTTTTATTTATTGAAACTTCTTTGCACAATACAATGTATGTATAAATTTTCAATTATACATGTAAAACGTACAAATTAATACTGAAAATATGTAGTTTACTATCTGAAATACATAGTTAAACATTTTATTACCATGTTATGAAGCAATATTAAGAAATGAACTACCAGTGTTTTAGTCCCACTTATCTCAATAGGCTGGTCAAACGTGTCTTTGATGGGTTTTCGTTAATTAAATAGCCCTGGGGGTCCAGTGTGCTTGGTTTATTGAACAACTCTTGAAATAACAGCTCAAGGATAGGCTTTTAACAACACGCGCCATTAAAACAGCCCGTAAATGCAAAACTTGTGCTCTAAACCTTTTATTATTTAACATTTCTATATCTTTAGTATTGGCATAGGGCTATTGAATTACAATGTTGCTCATATTTATCCCTCTCTAACTTACTGGTGAGAAATTGTACAGGTTCGAGCGAGACGGCGTCAAAATTTTACGACCGCAGTCGTGAATAGCTGCAGGGTTTTATGAGTTTCATTGCTTATTTTGCCCTGTGACTAATTTTATAATGCCAGTGCCATATAGGCGTTCTGGGAAATGCTATGCGATATGTTATTAGGTAGATGGTTAAAGAGGGACATATCGAGGTGTAATCATATATTGGATGGATGGATGGATGTTTGTTACTCAATCACGGCAGAACGGCTAAACGGATCTGGATAAAATTTGGCACAGAGATAGATTATAGTCTGCAATAGAACATAGGCTACTTTTTACCCCGAAAAAAAATGGACATTTCCCGAGGGACGCGGACGGAGTCGCGGGTAAAAGCTATAGTTAATATTTTACAGGCTAATAAAGTGTAATGTGGTGTAAGTACGTGCCGCAGACCACAGGTACGAGCGCACGCGCCGCTGTTACTAAAAAACTCGTAGCTGTATATTACATGGTTTTACATAAATTAGAGTATTTAAGTACGTACATTAAATAGCATCAACCTACCCGTGAATTGTAGATTTCGCTTCCTTCATTATACCACCCGCGAGACGGGGGCATGATACCGCTTTAAAAAAAATTCTGTTTGCGTAACATTCGTTTACTAACCATTTTTTCTATAAAATGGTTAAATTTTAAAAACTACCTCTGACACCGATAAGTAATTTTAGTTGTTCGTTAAAGTTCTTTATGTAGGATTTCGTAACAGACTTTTTTGATGTTTTTTTTTTGTATAATGACAGTTACCTACTCGCTAACTATTTGATCTCTAAATATTGCGTTATTTTTAAGTATTTTAAAGGACACTTTCGAACTGCGGCTTGCCATCGTTGATTTTATTTATACTTTATTAGCACTCAGGCATCCGGTGTGGTTCTTGTTTTACCTTCTTCGGTGTAAGCCTAGAAACTCTCTATGGAAATAATTACGTAGAGAATATGTCCATAAAATACAAGGTGTCCGTATAAACAACGTCGAAATAACTAGTAGGTCGTTATTTTCAAACTAGCATGGCTGTAACAGAGCCGCACAAAAACCTTCAAATGATTGAGCTAGCAGATTTGACAATTTGACCTTAATAAAAATCACTTCGGATTAGTCACAAATTTAGGTTTATCTACATGTCACTTAATAACTATGCTATCAATTGGGTATACTACATAAGTGTTAAGATTCAAAGACTGGATTATCACTTATGTCATTATTCTATTAGGGTAGCAATGCGTGCGATTAATCAATCAGCAGTATCGAAGTGTCCGCCTCTCTCGTTTATGTCACGCGGAAGAGACACCAGTGTTGCAAACTAGAAGTGTGAAGAGGTATGATAGAGCCGTAGCATTTTAAATAATTAATTTAACATCTTGTATATATGTATGTTTTCTTGCAAATAAAGATTAAGATTATAAATATTTTCATTATTGATAACCAATTAAACCATAAAACATTTATAACATATACTCACTGGGCATATTTAGCATAATAAAACAAGGGTTTAATTTTTAAGGTAAAAAAAAAATAGCTTAAAAAATTAGCTTATATTTTTTTATGTTCCGCTAAATTAATCGCTGAGTGTAATCCTGCATTCCAAAGTAAAAACGCAGTAACCGCGCATGAATCTCATACTACATATAATTTTATTATACTGAGTTTTTCTTTAGGACGGCAGAATAAGGATGATGACTGGGTACAGAAAACGAAATTCTATTTAGTCCGCCAGTTAGATTATCAAAAAATATTGGACACGTATTTTTTTTGCGCGTCAAAGTTCGGGAGTGGGGGCTCGTGACGTCACTTCTGTGTGATAATTGTATTGAGACGTGGCGTCATGCGACATTTCAACTCAATATATCTCAGTAGTTTTTAGATTATGTGAAAAAAATAAAAATACGCGTCCAATACTTTTTTAATAATCTTCCTGATCGACAAAGAAAAAAATAGTCGTCATCCCTAATCCACATATAATTAAATACGATATTATACTAATCTTGGAACGGTGTACCCAAACACAGTTCAATCAATTTGACGCTTGCCTGGATAGAGTCACTTAACTAAACTTTACAAACCACCTAATAAACAGAAAACAAGCAACAGTTTGTTTCCTATTGTTAGTAAACTGAAAACTTTCTTCCCTATTGTTGGTAAACTGAAAACTGTGGTTTCGGAACTTTTCGCCAACATTCGGTCGTCCCCTTGCCTAACCCAATATCAACCTTAACAGTAAAGCACAAGAATCGGAATTCCCTCGAAGCGTGTCACAGTGAACAAGAATACAGTAGGTTGTTTTAAAATGAAGATGGTACTCTTACAGCCGCATAAAAGCTTTTCAAATGGGTCATTGTTTTTGTGAAACGGCAGCAGTCGGTAAATCCGAGTAGACATTTGGGATTAAGAACATGATCTTGTATGTTTATTATGGGTTTGTATTTTGTTTATGTTTTAACCAGTTTTAATGTTGTATAAAAGAGCCTGCTCTTAACTAACTAAAAATTCACGATGTGACTTTGATGTAGAAAACACTTAAATTAATCTGTAAGGCAAATATTGTACACCATTTTATGGTAGGCTGTAGCGGAATTAATTAACACACATGATATAATATGTATCATCTCTCATATGTACAGTCAAGATCATAAATATGTATACACTTTAGTAACTTGTCACTTTAATCGCTGTGACATTCATATATGGCAGATTAAACATGACATTAAATAGACAAGGTACTAAAGTGTATACATATTTATGACCTTGACTGTACCTGCAGTTATACAATGCAATATTTTGATTTTTATAAATTCCCGCCGCGTCCGTCTGTCTTTATGTATATTTACGTTAATATTAGTTACCTGTGGATGGATTTTGATGCGTTTTTTATCAACCATTCTTGAATAGTTTAGAACAAATATTGATATTTTAGCAAATGGAAAACCAGGATTAATAATAAATAATATACTTCTTTGATTTTCCAGAAGATTAGAACCGTCTGTCGGTGACTTACCTGTCACCCATTATACAGCCCTCTATTAGAAGTTCAAATGACTGAGACGCGGTAGACACTGTTAATGTCTCTCAAGATTAGATCACCAATGAGGGAGTAAAATGAAGGGAATAAGTTTTTTTTTTTTCTCAACTATTTGCAACTAAGTTTTTTCTAGAAGCACTAGAATATACAAATTATTTCCATCCATAGAATTTGTAACTATAAGTTTTTGAAAAATTTTGCCTTTAGATTTGTGGCGATAAGTTATAAAAATAGCTAAGAGGTGTCACCTTCTGTTTGGCGCAATCGGTAGGATTGTCCTGTTAACTAAATAAACATACCGCTTCCAGGTACTATTTGAAAAAGTAAAATAAATTACATCTTAATTTGTCGTTTAACATAATTAAATGCACTGTGTCCCTCCAAAAACAATCACTGCATGAGTGCCCAACCTCGTGTCCTCCTGCGGTCGCCCCTTTGCCACAGCCAGTGCCCGCGACACGTCTGCCGTGTTAAATTTACAGACACTCATGTGCAATGAAAACGGGTCAAAGTGTTCGTAAACTTGTCCCAGCAATGACCCATTATCATTGAAATTGCATGTACAATTGCCAGTTGACGGTAGCGAATCTGTTTAGCATAGCCAGTGCCGAGAGCTTGATATGGAGTCTATTTTATATGGCGATAAGGGTGGCTAGTAGTGAACCTGCTGTGAAACTTGTTTAATTGTGTTCTGCGGTCCTGACTGAGTTGGGATAAATGTGTTTTGTATCAAGTTGCCGGCTGTCGAGGTTTCTGTGGTTTTTCTAATTTGTCTGCAGTCACTTTATTTGAGCATCGAATAAATATTTGGGTCTTGAGTCTAAGGATTATTATTTATTTATTTGAATACTTTGCATAATAAAACTATCGAAGTTAAAAAGGCGGTTAATATTATAAGCTTCCTTTACTTGGCAATTTTTCAGGAATGTGATAGTAATTGATATATCTAGTAATTAAAACAATCTTCTTACCGAAAATATGGTTTCGGGCTGTAACTGTAGAATTAGTAACGGGGTTAGTGTTAAAGATATCAACCATGTTAATTTTTTAAACAACTGTAGGTTTAGTACATGTTAAATATATTTTAGACACGTTTGCTACTCTTGCTACAACGGTAAATTACGAAAACTAACTTTTTCATCAAAGCGTTAGAAATGTCCAATAGCGCGCTTCGCCGACTGCAGTCCTTCAGCGTATAAAAGGGTTATGTAATAAAATTGGAAAATTTTAAAACTTCCATAAAGCCAAGACGATACACGGCTCAGGCCCCGCACTAAAACCGGCTACGTCCGATATCGCGAAAGCCGGGTCCTATCAAAAGTTTTATTGCTAAACCTTTTGTCCTGCTCACTCTAACTCGGTTATAAAGAGATGACGATCTTTTTCTGGAATTCATTGTCGTTGCCGGTTTTATGTCTTTCGAGCATAGAATATTTTTATTGCGTCCTGGATTGAAAAGCTCCTGTTGAGAGCGTCTATGCGTCATTGCTGTGACAAGCATTTTCTACAGGGTTTAATCCAGTGCCTAAAAACGAATTCCAATTTGTGCACATGTTAGAAAGCACAGCGTTGAATATTCTTAATTGAAACTGAAGTACATGAATTTCATTAGTGAGCCTTGAAACATTCGTTCTATTCACTGACAAATTAAGTGTCGTTTTTTTAATGCTAAATTTAAAATTTAACATTGCTAAATTTTAAATATTACTTGTATTCGATTGTATTAAGAATAATAAAATTATTCTGACCAATATACCTCAAGTAGGTATTTGCTTGTCTTAATAAAGTGTATTTTTCATTTATTATTTGGAACGCTGCCAAATTTTGACATTTCGATTCATAACAGCGTTAATTGCAAATCGTAAAAATCAGATCATAATCAAACTTAAAAAAAACTGAACAATATCTCAAATTGCTTGCGTCTGGGTAATGAAAATGCTTCTGTTGCAGAGTTTACGTGCAATTTCTGCAAGCGAATTCTCGTAAATATATTCCGGGCTATAAACCGGGCGCATTCGGTTACAGGGTTTTTACACTGAACCTCGTAACTGTACGTCTGGCTGTGTCAGCGGGCTGGTTTAGTTTAGGTACCTATATCACTCGATGGATAAGTAGTGTGTAGTTTAGACCGATTTAATTTAACGAATGATTGGATGGCCTAGTGGTATCTTTAACTAGAAAACCTAACGTAGGAGGTTCCGCGAGAGCTAA